>OY856412.1:928320280-931287780 GCA_963693085.1 Alisma plantago-aquatica
AGTGTGTCGTCTGCACAAGTCTCTGTATGGTCTAAAACAATCACCTCATGCTTGGTTTGGTAAACTCAGCAGTTCTCTTACTGAGTTTGGGCTCCAGAGATGTACTATGGATCATTCTGTTTTCTACAGGCGACAAAGTTCGGGATGTATATTTCTTGTGGTATATGTTGACGACATTATGATTACTGGTGATGATAGTCAGGGCATTGCACAATTGAAGGCTTTTCTGCATGGACAATTTCATACAAAGGACCTAGGAAATCTTAAATATTTTCTGGGAATTGAAGTTGCCAAGTCAAAATCTGGGATAGTAATTTCACAGCGGAAGTATGTCCTTGATTTGCTCACAGAGACAGGGATGCTTGGGACCAGACCCAGTGACACTCCAATGGACCCTAAAGTCAAATTGTCCATGGAGCAGGGGGAGTTACTTGATGATCCTTGGAGATATAGACGACTCGTAGGAAAGTTGAATTATTTGATAGTCACTAGACCTGACATTGCATTTTCTACTAGTGTTGTGAGCCATTTTATGGAGAAGCCATGTACAGGTCACTTGGAGGCTGTAATGCACATCTTGAGGTATTTGAAAAAGTCCCCTGGAAGGGGAATCTTATATCAAAATCATGGTCACCTGAAAGTACAAGGGTATTCAGATGCTGATTGGGCAGGATGTAGCATTGATAGAAGATCTATTTCTGGCTATTGTGTGTTTGTGGGAGGAAATCTAGTATCATGGAGGAGCAAGAAGCAAACAGTTGTAGCCAGATCGAGTGCAGAGTCTGAATATAGAGCTATGGCCTTAGCAACATGTGAGTTGCTATGGATTCGACATTTGTTAGAGGAACTTGGATTTGCCCAAGATGCTCCTATGGATATGAAATGTGATAACCAAGCTGCTGTCCACATTGCTCATAACCCAATATTTCATGAAAGAACTAAACACATTGAGGTTGATTGTCATTTTCTAAGAGAGAAAATCCAGAAGGGATTGATTCAGTTGTCACCTGTCAAGTCTGAAGACCAGTTAGCTGATCTATTCACAAAGTCCCTGAATGGTTGTCGGGTTCGCTTCTTATGTACCAAGCTGGGCATGTATGATATGTATGCTCCAGCTTGAGGGGGAGTGTTAATGTATAGGGTCTTGTATGTAAATGACATGGTCTTATATATTAAGGTCAGGGGTCTATTTGTAAATGTTGTAATACTTTCTTCTTATATATATGATATGTGAGACAGGCCGTAAGCCTTCAGGTCGTCTCCTTCTCCCACATTACAAGCTTCACTATCCACAATATTGAACTCAAAACCAGTCAACTAAAAAATGAAGAAAATATCACGAAAAATGTTATATTCAGATAATCTGGTTACAGTTTGATGTCAAGATCGTCATTAGTGAAATATACACGGGCATCCATGAAGCATGTCCTTACTATATAAGTTTTCCTTCAAATCTAATCACATGTATTTTCTACTTGATTAATTGGGTCTTCTATGGTACTAGAATGCATACAATCAGATTTGTTTATTTTTATATGAGAATTTGGTATATTAATTGCATTGATCTCTCCTTGACGTAAGCTGCAATCGTAGGAGATGCAATGAATCAGGATTACGTACAAAAGCTAAGCATTTGGAACATGCAAAGTGTAAATGAAAAAATGAATTTGACGTCGAATAACAAGAGAATGAAGGGCGTGTGATAATATACAGTATTCTATTAAAATATATTGATGACGGCACATCAATACATGTAAAATTCATCTTTTCAGTAGGTGTCATGTACATATAAGAACTGCTCGCGTTGCAGACGTGACTGTCTGTCAAAGCCTCTGACTAAGAATCGTGCCTATAAACAATCAAGAAGATCATTATGTGTTCGTTCTTTGATGCTACGACAAGAACAACTGAAATCGCTATAGAAAGATCCATCACAGTCGGATGCTGCGAGGAACTTAATTGCAGGCTATCGCGAGAGCAGCCACACGGAGGGGGGGAAATTGTTTTCACCCATATTTTTTAGGAAAGTCAAGAGCTACACCCTATTTATAATTCGAAAGTCCATAAAATTCCATGGAACTGAAATTTCATAAGTTACACAAAAACAATCACACAATTATATTTTGGAACTTAAGCTCTACATTTTTTTACTCCTTGTTACACCAAACCAACAGGGCCCTAAGGGATACAACCGATAGGAAGCACCCCAATCTAATGTCCAATTATTAGTACTTTTAAGGAAGTAAAGAATATTGTCGAACGTCGTTGGGTCTTCTCTATAGAGGGCTCGTTTGGTTGGGTGTAGTTGTGTGAGTTTGCAATGTAAAAATGTGCAGCACACTCAAACTTTGTCATCCAACTACACCCTGCCAAATTGGTCGTAAGCACTACTTCGATGGTTTTGTAGAACGCCCAAAGGCATGTTCAGTTGTCAAAAGCTAAGCTTAGACTTTTGGGCCTAGCTCGCATGTCAATTAGACTGAAGCAATCTCCTAGAGTCTGGTTCGACAAGCTCAATATGGTTCTTTAACATTTGGGATTCAAGAGATCCTCCAGTGACCATTCCTTCTTCTCCTCGCATTCTTCTCAGCATCACATTATGTTTGTTGTATATATTGACGATATTGTCATCATCGAGAGTGATGCACAAGGGATCTTTGACTTAAAGAAAGCCTTCATATCTCACTTCCATACCAAAGATTAGGGGGACCTTTAGTACTTTCTAAACATCATCATCATCATCATCATCTAAACCTCAATCCCAACTATGTTGGGGTCGGCTACATGGATCCTTCGTTTCCATTCAGCTCTATCATGGGCCATATTCTGATTGAGATGTAGAGATTCAAAATCTCTCTTTATAAGCTCATCCCATGTTAATTTAGGCCTTCCTCTTCTTCTATTTATAGTGGTTGGCTCAATAGCATTGCTTCGTATAGGCGCACTAGTAGGTTTGCGTTGCACATGTCCGTACCATCTGAATCGGCCCTCGCGCAACTTGTCCTCAATGCTCGCCACCCCCATTTTATTCCAGATATAGTCATTTCTCAAGCGATCTTTTCTTGTCTTCCCACACATCCATCTCAGATGTACTAAAATCCAAATCTGGGATCATCCTCTCCAAGAAGTGATATGTTTTGGATCTATTGGAATAAACATGGATAACAGATGCAAAACCGATTTATACGCCTATTGGCTATTATACAAACCCTCAGAATGCAAGGAGGCTACTTTTAGATCTATAGAAATACCTGCAAATCATTTTCATCTATTCAAAGATCACTCGCCTTGATATCTCATGTGCCATTGTAGTCACATGAGATCTCCTCTTTAACCTCACTAAAGTGGCATAAAATGTATCTTAAGATTTTTGAAAAGTGCTCCAGAAGATAAAAACAATCCATTATATGAAAGACCCCACGAGAAGACCATCTCCATCTCTAACTCTGCAGATGCAGACTAGGTTCAAGTCTACATAGGTCTTTTGTATTCTACTAAGCAAAACATCATGTTGCTTAGAGGAGCAAAAACATTCTATGTGGGTAGATCAAGCGAGAGGTTGAGTATATAGCCACTAATCATACCTATTGAGATATATAACGGGTTCAGTCTCTCCATGTTTAGAATTCATGTCTCCAACCCATACCCACACTTCATTGTGACAATCAAGCAGCCATTCACACTTCCAACAATCTAGTCTTCTACGAGCGCATGAAGCACATCGAGGTGGACTGCACTTTGTATAGGATCTTGTCAAAGCAAAGGAAATAGTGAGGCCACAGGTGAACACCAGAGGTCGAGCGGTTGATATCCTCACCAAGTCACTACCTTCTATCACATTCCAATATATGAGTACCAACCTGAGACTAAACAGCATACTCTCTATGTTGATGGTAAGTGTTACCATAATTAGCTATACGAGTAACGGGGTCAGACCCTCTATGTAATCCCTCTTATGTTCTCCTCTTTAATTAAGTGATGACCCATTTACCACTTAAGTAACCAAGCAACTCTCTGGGATCCTATATGTAGCAGACCTATGTAATCACTTCAAATAATGAGAATTACCCAATAATCTCACATGTTATTTGGTACTTATTCATTATATCATGCTTGATTTAAATAATTTCCATGCTATTTAATTAAGGCCATTTGGCTCTTATTCATGATATAAGAGATTGTGCCCCTCTTGTAGCTTCCCTTAGATCTCTCTGCGTCTAGGGGTCCTTAATCTACTAAGAAGCTCCCAAGAGGGAGAGGTTCTTCTCCTCCCATTCTCCCTCATACATAGGTTAACCCCGACCTCCGGGGCTTTACCTCTGACAACACCACCTCCCTTGAGCCACTATAAGGGCTATCCCCCTCCACCAAGATAAGTTGCTTTGAAAGGGATAGGGATTAGGTCGCCTACAAGTGGTCGTTCTCTAGCCTCCTAGTGACACGACACCATACAGTAGTCATGTTTTCACTTTTTTTCCTCCAACTAACAATGGGTTCATCTCTCTTAATCGAAGGTTTTATACCAAGAGCTTTTGCTTTGGCCTTATCCTCCCCAAGCATGCCCCTTTTGCGTAGTTGATTGGATATCACTTGGGGTTATATTCTCCACTAGTGTCATTAATATAGAGGTGTTTCTCTTCATCCTGCCATCTTTGTGTTCTGATAGTGGTATTGATGCAGCCCTATTTTAGGGCTTCATCATGTGTCTTTTTGCATTATAATCACATGTAAACATTGTAGATTGCAAGTTATTTCCCCCAATGTGAACTTTCATGTCAAATGCACTTAACCTCTTTTTGTGTACTTTTCAAGGTACTTATGCATGCATTGATGCAAGGGAGAGAGATGAAGAGCATCTTTGGGTCCTTGTACTCCAAGATTGGACCTAACTCCTCCCCGAGCTCTCCTTGGATGCACAAGGGTCAATCCAAAGCAAAAGGAGGTCAAATGAAGAAGTTGAAGTTAAAAGTCAACAGAAGCAAGCCCCAAAACAACCGTGGGAAACCACCACGGTCGTGGTGATTTAATCTTCAAAGATCACAGAAAATTCAGCAAATTTGTACATGAATGACCACGGTCATGGCCCACAGCATGACTGTGGCCACTGAAGACACCACGATCGTGGCCAGCAGAACGATCGTGGCCGATGAGCTGCAACTCGCCCGTGGCCCATGCCACGACCGTGGCGAATTAATCTCCAAGGTCCCAAAAACCAATAGTGACTCAGCCCAAATTGCACGTGAATGGCCACGATCGTGGCCATCAGCACGACCGTGGCGCTTGAAGGCCACCTCGCCTGTGGTGACTGCCACGACCATGGCGAAGCGAAGTCAAGACGACCCCCAGAGCAAGCACGCCCGTGGCAACTTCCTCCAACACGATTGTGCTTCCCAGCACGGTCGTGGCACCCTCTACCCACCACGACTATGGCATCTTCCACGGTCGTGGCCACTCATGCCTATACTTAATACTTCACCTCCACCTTCCACCTCAGCCATTCCCACTACCCACGACCATGCCACCTAATCCCCACCACGGTCGTGGCGCCCCACCACCGCCGTCGTGACCACCTAACCCTACTCATTTTCTCCACCGTTTTTCCCATTTTGCCCCCACTTACCCTAGTGTCTCCCCACCACCTATATATACATAGGTGGCGGCCGGAGCACAAAGGTTAGCATCCTACAGCTACTCTAGAGCCTCCTTAGCCACTTCCTTGCATTCAAGCCATTCACCTACCTCCCACCTTCTGCTTCCACTCCATTTCCACCCTAAAACCCTAGTTTTCTTGGTTTTCCACCATAATCCCCCATATTTCCATGTCATTCATCCATCTTGGAGGAGGTGCCACGTTCTACAGTTGCTAGGAGGTAAAGGAGGAGGATCTACCACGAGCTCCATGGATTTCTACCTCTTTCTTCTCTTTTCTTTGCTCTTTTGTTTAGTCATGTGTAGCTAAGCCCCTTGTGGTGGGCTGTTTGGGGCAAAGATGATACTTTGATATCATGTTGGGGGAAGTTAATTTGTAAACTCTATGATTTCATTCTATGATGATTGCGTGCTACTTAAATCTCATTTCCCATGTCTCTACATGTGGTTTGTATCTAAAAATATGAATTGCTTGTGTTTGTGTGCTTGAAGCCACCTAAGTCTAGGAGAAGATAGCATATGTGAGGTTGTCTTGGGACTTGCTCCTAGGTCCAATTAGTAGATCCCTAGCTAACACTCCATCTCCCCTACATATAGTCCTTCTCCTACCCCTAGGTGTGTGATCTAAGTAGCTAGAACAGGGTTGATTGGTGCAATTGCCTTGGAGTTTACTAAAAGCTAGGTGGTGAGTAATGTGGGGTGAAGCACCCTCACCTCTACTCCCCAATTCTACCTTTGGCTCCCAATTACACTAAGCAACCATATGCTAGAAACCTAGATTAGTCAAATCCTAGTGAAATCTCATCTATACCTTAGGCTAAGTAATAGTGTAGGGTGATTTCTTAGCATTTGACTAGTAGTTTGGTTTAAGTAATCTAGAATGAATGATTAAGCTTGCTTGTTCTATCTTTCCCCCAATTGGAATCTTAGTATCATTCCCAAGCGGCTCACCTATCCTTATCATTGCTAAAACCAATCTTGCTAATTTAGCTTGTTCATGCTAAGTAGTTGCTTGTTCTTAATTGTTTCTTAGTTAATTGCCTAGTTCTTGCTAATTAGACTTTGCTTGAGTAGTTAATGCTCTTTTGAGCTTGCTAGCTTTGCTCTTGTTGATTAGTGATAACCTAGGTCCTTGATTGCTCTAGTGCTTAACTTGTCTCTTAGGTGTTAACTTGCATTGCTAGTCTAGTGTAGCTTAGTTGTAGTTCCATGCTCTTGTTTAGTTAATTGTCTTGCCTAGCTTCTTAGTCTTAACTTGTTTAGGGTAATTTAGGGCTTTTGATAAGCTAGTTTCCTTCTTGCCTTTAATTGCTTGCAACAGTAGAGTAATCAACCAAAATCACCTTTAAACCCTAAAAACCCTACTTTGCATTAGGAACGTATCTACCTGATGTGGAACACATCTTGAAGAAGAAGAACGAAGAAGATAAAAGACAATTCTCAAAATTCAATTCATATTTAACTGCCTGGACAAAGGCCCCAAGGTTGGCTTTTATAACACTACATGACTTGACTCTACTAGATAATTTGCGCTTAGGTCCCTAAATATTAAAACAAAGCAAAAACAAGTAGAATGAAGCCTAATATGTCCTATATCAACTCCCCCGGGGTTCAAAAGACAAGCCACCGATGAGTCATGTACATATCCTGCGCAGGCTCTCCCAATAGTGGTCGATGGTAGGATAAATCGATTGGACGACGCTACGCGATCAGAGTTGGGGATTGTCAACCTCAAGCATGCCATAATGTTTACGCAGTCGTAGAGACTTTTGGAGCATCGGCAATACCAAGGTGGCAGTGTAGCCATCATCAAATGGAAGAACATACATGTCTATTAAGGGCTTTGGTACTTGGCGTGGTGCAAGGTTGACATCATCCTCTAAAGGAGGCATCGAGTAATGCATGGGTACGAGATCAATACAGATTGGATTGTCAACGACATCCTTTACTGCTGGTGGTGGAGGCACTGTCTCTAACTCGTCCTTGTCAAATCGTTGAATCACGAGTGGGGAGTGGATCTTCATCATCTTTCTCATCAACCTCGTCTGCATTGTTGAGGATCTGGTCACTCGAAGGTAAGAATCGTTGCACGAACAAAGGATGTAGTTCAAACCATGTGTAGACGGGCTCGACTAGTTGTTGGTCGTTCCACCATGCTAAGGCAGCTCCTCAAAACTTATCAATGGCGATTAGGAGTTTGGTTGCATCACCCATGGTTTTGGATATCTAGAAATACTTGCCAGCACAGTGCAACCAATCAAGTACAATCATGGGGTCACATTCACCATAGAACTCTGGTATCTTCATGCATTGTGTCTTTATATAGTTGTAGGACGGATAAATCTGATTGTTGTGCTTGCTCAAAAGTTGCAGACATTTGTCTCGCTTCTGTGCCAAGCCATCCAGCCGACGTTGAATATCTGTCAGAATTGAGCAAATTGTGTCTGCCTTGTTGTCAACATGTTGAAGAGTCGCCATGACTATTTGTAGAGAAGAAAGGTCGCCTTGAAGTTGATGTAGAAGGAGGTGCCTCAGAAGGAAGGTTGATCCAGTGTGCCATGACCCTACGCCAATCCAACTTGGCGATGAGTTGGTTGCAGGGGGCCAACGGCCCCTTGTTTTGGGGTTCAAGGGTGAGAGCCCCCGCAAAAAAAATCGGGGATGTTTACTAGCAGTTAGGGCGCCAATGGATGGTTGTTATAGGTGTCGTTGCTAGGCAGCCTGTAGATACTCCTTAATGTTGTTGTGGTCGAAGGCTTGCGGAAAGAATAGACGGGGCGTGAGGGAACAGGGGGGATGATTTGTTGGGTAGTTGATGTGGTGGCCTGGGGGATTCTAGGGTTGGATCAGGAGAGGGTTTGGTGAAAGAGGAACCAATCAAAGAGAGGGGACAGAGAGACGGCGGGGTAGGGAACGGGTGTAGGGGCAGCGGACAGGTGTGAGTGGGGAAGAGGGAATCGGGATCTTCGGGCAGAGGGGAACGGCGGTGTTGCTGTCTTCGGGAAGCAAGGTGCATGAGAGGGATGCGAAGGCTGAACGTAGGGCGGGATTAGTGCGGGTGATGGCGGGCAGATGACCAGGAGTGTGTTGTTGTCCACGTTGTTGGTCGCTTGCAGTGAAGGCGGACGTTGTTAGGATTGGGATTGGGACTTGAGGACGCCGGTAGAGGAGTTACAGCGGTTGATGGACGAGCAGCTTGCCGAAGTGGAGATGCGACCGCTAGCGTGGAGAGCGCGGAGGCCAAGTTGAGCGGAGGTTGGACTTTGGCTGATGACGACAGTGCAGAGATGACCGTGGTTGTGCGGCTGACAGTTGTAATTAAGGGCGGGGACTGTTGACGGAAGCGGGAGAGGGGGAATGAAGAACGGAGTTTTACGATGAACAATAATCGGAAGGAGAGAAAAGAAAACGAGGGGGGAAGAGAATGAGGCCTCCATGCCCTAATAATTTAGGGTTTGGCTCTGATACCACTTGATGTGGAACACATCTTGAAGAAGAAGAACGAAGAAGATAAACGACAATTCTCAAAATTCACTACCTTAACCTAGCTTTAGTGGCCCCTCTCTCCCTACGGATCGACCCCTTTACTTGCCTGTCACCTATGCTACAATACGATCCCGTGCGCTTGCGGGTGAACTATTTGGTTTGTGTGATTGTGTTGGTCTAGGGCCCTTTATAAATTCGAAAGATCCCAAGTGTGTGTTCCGAGTCTCGTGGGGTGCATCTAATCCAAATCTAATTGGTTAGTGTGTGCACCTCTAGCCGGACGCACCAGATATCAACGCTTACTGATGAAAATCTACCTCTTCTATTCTATCATGGTTGAGGTAAAAGTTCGTTCAACCATCATCGGTAATGATTTTTCTCATATAACTTATGTTAAATTAAATGGATCCTATTATGTTTATAGATGAATGTTGTTTCTACCATTACGGAATTTTTGAACAAAATAATGTGTAAATTGACCAGCGGATGCTAAAGAGATGCCAATTGAAAATTAAATGACCGCTACGTCAAGGCATGGACTAAAATATATGGAACCCCAAATGCAACTAATTTATGTTTTATTCTACTTTAGAGGCGATTTGTGATGCAATAAACTTACTTAAATCAGAGAGATCCAAAGCAAGTACACATTCTGGTATTTTGGACCTTTTAAAGAATGAGTGTGACATTGATACACCTGAAGAGATTTTGCGGGGCATGTTCTTGGTTGGGAAGGTATAGATAGAGGTACATTGGCCAAAGAAGGGGCTAAAAGATCACAGGTTCAAAAATACAATCAGGAGAGTAAAATGGAGTTTTTTTAATAAAATGACGACATATCAATCAGATCAAAGCATCGAAACCCTTTCTTGCATTCAACAGTAGCCAAGAAAGATGCATTTAGTTGCTCACAAAGGGAACATATCATGAGCAGGCTGTAGGTTTTTTAACAAAATGAGGTATAGCCAAAGATGCACCATGGTAAGGGAAAAGAGGTATGCGTAGACATAAAGGATGAAAGGGTATATGATTGTGGATAACAGAGGAAGGTGTGTGATCGATAAGGAAGTAGGTGGTAAGCAAGGGTTTAAGTTCAAACCGTTTAGGTATGTGAGAACGAACTATGACAATTCATGCAATATCATTCCTCAACAAAAAAAAAACAATTCATGCAATATCAAGAAGGTGTCGAGTTCTGCGTTCAACAACATCATTTTGGTAAGGTGTATAGGGACGGGAGGTTTGATGAATTGATCCTCATTTTTTACAGAAGTCGAGGAGATCTTGTTGGATGTATTCAAAGGCATAGTCAATTAAAAAGATTTTAACATGTAAGGAGAACTGAGTCTGAATTTCAGCAAAGGACTTGATGGTGTGCAGGATCTGTGATCTATCTTTTAGCCAAAAAAAACAAGTCGCACGCAAGAAGTATCAATGACGGATGTGAAGTACTTGTATCCAAATAAGCTAGGAATGTTATAAGTTTGCCATATACCAAAATGTACCAAATCAAAAATGTTGCGACTACATAATGAGGGCTTGAGGGAAAAAAGAGATGTGAGGTTGTTTCCCAATTGACAGGAGCTACATTCAAAAAAACTTAGAGAAAGTAGAAAAGATTTTTTTAATCTAGAAGCAGTAGGATGGCCTAGCAATAGATGCCACTGAAAAAAAGATGCACGAGGCAACGTCTAGGTAGTAACAGCCTTGGGCTGATCATCAAAGTTGTAGAGGTCATCTAGAACACATGGTCCCTGCCAATCCTCATAAAATGCAAGTATCATGCAGAAACACTAGAGAGCACTGCAATTGGTGCACCAGCTTGCTAAAAGATAATAGATTGAGAGGCAATCTGGGAACAAACCGAGTATAATTTAAAGATAGACAAAAGGCATGGGTAGTGTCAATCCCATCGATTGCAATTCTAGAAGCATCAGCCAGCGTCACTAGTGGGATATCATAGGTGGTAGTAAGATTCCGAAATGGGAATTTATTACCATGAATGTGAGGCGGAACCAAATCAATGATCTTGGCAGTTATTACCATATAATGATGCAACAACTAGAAAGGATGTGATACCTTCAGGAGTAGAGGGAGCTCCATGACCACGATGCATACTAGATGAAGCAATAAGCCTTTCTCATAAAGGTAATCAGTTCTTGTCGCAAAATTATCGTCGGATATGGGGTTGAAGCGGCAACCACTGGTGCAGGATCGTCCTCTGTAGTCTGTGGTGACTTGGTTAGCCCAAGTAGGAGTGTCATGCTTGGCTCCACGGCGGTCCTTAGTGTGGTTATACCGACCATAAAATAAAGTGGCGAGGACCACAAAACAAGAAGAATCGCATCCCATCCCATAGTTATCAAGGTGCCCACCTAAGTGTTGGATAAACACCTCAATACTAGAGCCTAGGTCCTTATGTGAACTGAGTGGACGCTCAAGCATTTGAGGCCCAATTTCAGCCACTCCATAGCCAGATTAGCATGAATTAGGTCTAAATTGAGTCAGATAATCAAATAAATCTTCTAGTGTTGAAGTAGGTCTGATTAGACCATTTCAGGTCTGATTTAAAAAAATTTGACCTGACTAGGCCAAAATAGATATGATTTAGGTCAATTTACGGCATATTGGGGATTAGGTTGCATTATACCAATTAGGTCTGATTTAGGCTGAATTAGAGGGAGTTAGGTGTAATTTAGGACATATTAGATCTAATATAGATCAAGTTAGAACAAATTTTAGGTGTAGGTACATAACAGATGGTGGTGCGCTAGCATGGTACGAAGGAATGATGGGCATATGAGTCTTGCTTTTAGAAGTTGGATTAGTGTTGAAAGTTATGATGAAGCATGCGCACAAAGTGTAATTGTTACGTTGAAGGTGTGTGACGATGAGCACTTAGAAATAGCCATTTTGGAAATTGATGTGGTCAAAATGGTGGACATGATTAACATAGCAAACATCATTAGAAGATAATCAATCATATCCATGAGATTAAAAAGATTGTGGAGAAGTCTGCCATGCTTGGACAGTATGTGGGTCAGGAAGAAAACAATTTTGCAAGGACATTAAGGAGATGGGAGGTGGCATCAAATGATACGGTGATCATCAAAAGTATGGTAGGCTTGTTGAGGTATATATGTGGTTTATGTGTGATGGAACAAAAAGGCGTCCCTTACATCCAAAAGAGGTGGAGGCGACGTAGGCATACTTTTATTTTCTTTTGTGGCTCAGTGACTCCCTGTGAGGTGGGGAGCCTGAGTTTGAATTGTCTCTTTTTTTATGGTTTTACTTGTACATGAGGGGGTATACGAGGTGTTTTTGGGGATGAGAGGTGAGGATCCTTTGAGGCTTGGGGTTGGGTTATTTGCGCGTGTTGGCGTTGACTTATGATGATCCTATTGGGAAGATGGTGATTTATGTTTGTTGGTGGAGGACTAGATGAATATATCACCTCTGGGTTATTAAAAAAAATAGGTGTAGGTAATTTAGGCCACAGTTGGTGTGGTTTAGGTCACCTTAGAATGGACTAATCAAAAACCATTATATGTGGGCTTTGTAATATGAAGATATATAGCGAGTTCAATCATTACCCACGCGGGTTCTATAGCTAAGACTACCTGTGTCCAAAAAAATAATTATTAGGCATAAAAAGTAACAATTTGGTACAAAAAGTACCAATTTGACCTAAAAAGTAACAAAGCTAATTATACATTAAAAATACTCATGATTTGGGATTATTTAGCATTGTACATTTCATGTATAATAGTTAACTTTTGGACCAAATCGTTACGAGACACGGGTAGCGTAAGCTACTGTATCCACCAAGGAAGAAAATGTCTGGATTTAGACGTCGTTTCGGTGGCCAGAGAAACAAAAAAATTGACAAATTTTGACAAATGCATTCCTGGCATTTTGACGACCAAATGATCAGATTATTTAATGAATTTTACCAGAATGATGTACTAGTGTAGATATACTCAGATATGCAATAATATGCCATATTGGATATGTGGGGTGGTGGGGCTCCTCATGTGTGAGTGAAGGAAACTGAACTATTTCGATGGGGATTTTGAAGTTAAATTAATGGGGAAATGAATGAGTTGAGTCATTATAGTTTGCAAGCACAATATATAGAGCTATAGACACAAATTTATGGAAACATAATATGATCTAGGATGGTAGGACCTCTAGGTAGGATGACAGGACGTAGTACATAAGCACTACTGTAGCGGTATGTGAGTGAGTATTGAGGAAGCATGAGACAACTATGGTTTATATATCTAGTTGAACCATGATGGTTGTCATCCGCCTTGTTCGTTATACCCTAAGAAGCATGGGTAGAGACATGGACACAGATACAGACACAGACACAAGATAGTAATTTTCAAAAATATAGGCACTGGACACGGCAAAAAATACATATACATGTATATTATTTTAATGTATAAAGACAAAAAAGAACAAGCAAGTTCAAATGCAAAGATCATCTCATCCACGCTATATCAATTTCATATTTACATTCAAACACACATTGCATACATCATGAATTCAAGCCATCCAAGGACATACTATTAAACAAACCCACATTTTAATCACGATAAAGATCAACCTTATAGACAATTTATTCACAAATAAGAATGAACCCACAATAAAATATTTTGCATATTAGTTTTAGACAAAAGTAGGGGTGATCATGGACAACAAAGAAAGAAGAGGGAGGTATGTTGTTATTGATAGAAAAGGAGAGTAAGTATAGTGAAGATAGTTATTCCCCTTCTTAGTGTGGGCCATATCCTGGCTGTGTCCAAGTCGTGTCCTAGTTGTGTCCAACTCCTAATAAAAAAAGTGGGAGTTGGACATGTCTTGGTCATATCCAAGTGTGTCCACCGCGTGTCCATGTTAGACATGTGTCAGAAACGGACACGGCAACCTCTAGGAAGTGCCCATGCTTCCTATACCTATCAACATATTGGCTCCACTGTATATTGTTTTATACAAGCATACATATATCTCAATGTGTTCTCTATATGTAGCTAGCGAGTCATCGTAGCCCAAACCCATTTTTAAATATTTCCTTCGTAGATCTTTATAGAAGTGGGAGAAATAGGAGAGAGAGGTAGAATTAGGCCAGAAAGAGATAAATATAACTTAGATTGCCCCTAAAAAGACCAAAGATTCATATAGCAAAATCTACATACATGGTACCCAATTTCTCAAAATATAACTTATGTTTCTGAAAATTTTGCTAAAATGAGGACGAAATGGGTTTTTTTCATCAAAATTTGAAAAAAACATCTAAAATTATTTTTTCTGGTGAAATTCCCTACATAAAGACATGTTTGGTCATTTCTATATCCGACGACTATCGGCATCAAAAAAATTGGTAAATTTCACCAATTTAGACAAAAAATTAAACTATAGTACCCAGATTGGTAGATTAAGTGCCCCGGCATATACATACACATTCATATATATATATGTATGTGTGTATGCATGGATGTATGTATGTATGTGTGTGTGTATGTATGCATGTATGTATGTATGTATGTATGTGTGTGTGTATATAGAGAGAGAGAGTCAGGCTAGAATACACTCGAGTGTACAGATCGCACGAATACACTCAAGTGTGTTTGCATATCAAGACTATTTTTTGCAAAATGTAAACCATTGATCTTCGTCGTCATACTATAACTAGGCTACATACAAATTTTGAGCCCATTTGAATGAGTGTAAGTCACTCATCCAAGGGCAACAAAATCGACGCGCGAAACTAATTTGAAATGCATAATTTTTGCGGTCTTTATAACATGACCTATAAATGTCCAAATGTGCTCAAATTTTGTGTATGAGCTATTCACAAGATGTTTAAGAAGATCAACGGATTAGATTTTTGAAGAAAATATTACATCATGAAAAACTACTTGAGTTTATTCTGCTCTGAATACACTCGAGTGTATTCTAGCCTCTCTCTCTCTCTCTCTCTCTCTCTCTCTCTCTCTATATATATATATATATATATATATATATATATAATGTACATGTGTATATCCGTATGTATAGGTATACGTACACACACATATAAATATACATACGTATATACATACATACGTATTTACATACAATCAGCAAGGGATAGCGCAATAGCGAATTTAGGTGTTCCCCAATGAAGGGACCCAGGTTCGAATCACCGGACAAGCATTTCTTGATTTAATACCACCATGGGCGTTCGACCTCCGCTACAAGTTGTGAGAGGGGAGGAGAAATCTTTCTCTCTTAATGTCATACATATATATACATACATACATATATATACACATATAGATACCTATATATGTGTGTGTGTATATACATGTGTGTGTATACATACACACAAGCATTTGCTTTGTTCCAAAAGCCTCCGACTTTTATGAAAAAATGGCAATTTTTCACGATGTAATAGGCTACCACATGTTCAACACGATGAATTCACCAATTTTTTTAGACTTCACAATTTTTCCCGCTTTTTTGCGATTTTTCATGATTTTAGATAACTTTTCACGGTGTTTCTCACTTGCTCTTTTTTGTACAAAACTGCATACAAAAGACTCTCAATATACACTAAACCCCCAACCCCACTCTCTAGGCAGTCCATGTTGTAGCATTGTATCCCCCCTTCCCTTCTCTAATATTGTTTCGGCATCCTTGGCTTCATATTCTTCTCTTGAATTGGCAAACACGCAATCCTCCTCTTAATTCCATATTGTTTTCTCATTTGCCTCCTATTTGCCATTACCAATACCATGTATGCTCAATGTTTCATTAATAATTACTATTGTTTCACATGTTTCTCTCAAACTTTTATATACATTGTTATTGTACATCCAAGCCCGGGTAAAGGAGGGTTGGTGGTAGGTTGACAGCCAGTTATAAAACTTTGTCACTCTTTCTTTCTATGACATGTATCCTTATAACTATTAGGGTCACTACAATACAATATTATTGAGGGAAAAAAGTAGGAAAAGATTAAAGAAAAGATGTACGGAGAATGTTCAGGATGATATTCCTTGGTGTATGTTATTTGTTGATGATATTGTATTGATTGACGAAAATAAAAATGGATTGAATGTTAAAGTTGAACTTTGGAGAAATGCATTGGAATCAAATGGATTGATGATTAATAGGAGCAAAATTGAGTATATGCATTGCAATTTCAGCCAATCTCGCAGTGTGAATGGCGGAGCCAAGTTGGACATAGTAGATATATCAAAATGTGATAAATTTTGTTACTTGGGTTCTATTAATAATATAGATGAAGACGTCCAAAATGATGTTTGTCACAGGATGACTGCAGGATGGTTGAAATGGAGGAGTACAACTGGAGTATTATGTGATCAGAAGATCCCTCTCAGATTAAAAGGCAAGTTTTATAGAACAGCTATACGACCAGTCGTGCTCTATAGGAGTGAATGTTGGGTAGTGAAGAAACAAGGTCTCAACAAGATGAACGTGGTTGAAATGTGTATGTTGAGATGGATGTGTGGGAGACAAGAAAAGATTGCTTGAGAAATGTGATTATATCATGAATAAAGTGGGGTGGCGGGCATTGAGGACAAGTTGCGCTGACCGACTCAAATGGTATGGACATGTGCAACACAAACCGACTAATGCGCCTATACAAAGCAATGTTATTGAGTCAAGCACAATTAATAGAAGAAGTGGAAGGCCTAAATTAATATGGGAAGAGCTTATGAAGAGAGATTTTGAATCTCTACATCTCGACCAGAATATGACCGTGATAGAGCTGAATAGAAACGAAGGATCCATGGAGCTGAACCTAACATAGTTGGGACTGAGGCTTAGATGATGATGATGATGATGAGAGTGACCTTAATAGTTACATGTATGTGACACACATACAGTCAACTAATTCTCAATTACTTCTTGTCGAATAATAAAAGAAAGCAAATCGTTGTATTAGATAGGAGAAACCCTGCTCCTATAAATAGGAGAATAGGGAAGCATACAGACTTAAATAAACCCTAACGGGCCAAGACATAGTGAGGCCCATATTACAAGGACAATATAAATAACTAATAAACGGAATCTCTAACACTCCCCCTCAAGCTGAAGTTGGGAGAATCCCAAATCAGCTTGCAGATAGAGAGTCAAACTAGAAAACAAATAGACAGAATAAAAGGATAAACCAAGCCCATACAAGAAATTGCTCCCCCTCAATATTACAATAAAGCACACAAATACTCATACACTCCCCCTCAAGTAGATACTCCAGGCAAGTAGCCAAGCAAGTCACAGAAGCTTCTCGATCATCTGGAGCAGAAATAAGCAGCAACACAATCATCTGGAGCAAAAGATATAATAGCTGATAGGCACCAAGGTCTTCATCAACGTCGTCGTCGTAGTAGCCAGAGAGTGTTGGGTCACAGGCAGCAAAGTCCAGAGAGTGTTGGATCACAGGCAGTAGAGGTCAACGTACAAATAAAGTATGGACGGGTCAACGAGCGAAATAAAGCACGGACGAGCCAGATAGTGCTGGTACACAGTAGTAGAGAGTCGACGTGCAAAAAAGGCACAAACATGCCAGAGAGTGCTGGCGCACAGCAGTAGAGAGTCGACGACGTAGGCAGATAGAAGACCAGTAGGCACAGTAGCAAGCAAATAAATAACTCCAGTAGACGAAGCTCCATGTAAAGTCAGTAACAGAAAGTTTTCATCATCTTCCCTCTTTAGAAAGCATCCATCACAGTAGTAGACGTCATAAATCCAGAGAGTACTGGTTGAAAGTCAACGTGCAAATAAAGCACGGACAGCAGAAAGTGCAAAAGCAAAAGGCAGCAAGTAAAGTGTGCTAATCATAGCACAAGTAGCAAAAATGACGTCCAAGTATGCAACTTCACAGCAGCAGTCAAGGTAGATGATGAATAAACAATCTAGCAGCAAAATATACCAAATAACAGCAGAAGACTCCATATATCAGTAGTAAATGTAGCACGAAGATCCATAGAACAATAGAATGAAATTCTTTTTCTTCATCTCATCTCTTTTCTATTTCTCCCCCTCAAAGAATCAAGAGGTGGATAATGATAAAGGAACACCCCAGAAAAAAATATACGTCGTAGCACTGTCGGGGGGTTTGGGGGGCGCGGCCCCCCAATTAGGGGGTCTCGCTGAGGGGAGGTCGCCCCTCGCGGGGGCTCGGGGGCAGTGCCCCCGAAAAAAGGTCTACAAAGATTTTCGAAGAGAAATCAAGAACAAATCGTCATAAAGATTAATAATATTACGGATAAAATCTATCAAAATTTGTTCTAGCCAGTCCAAAAAATTTGTAGCGGGCAGTAGTGGTGGGGGGCGTATGCAGCAGGAGCGGCAGGGGGGGCAGCGCAGTAGCAAAGAGCCGATGGCGGCTCATCTAGAATAGGCAAGAGTAGCATATGCAAGCGGCGGCGGCGGCGGCTCGGGATGGTGCCGGCAAGGGCGTTCACAGGGGCAGGTAACGACATGCGTGACGGCAACAGGGACGCACATGGTGGCTGGTGTTAGAAGCAGCAGCCCGGTCGCGGAGATAAGACACGGGTGTCTGCGTGCGGCAGCCAAGGAGGAATAGCAGCAACGAGGCACCGGCGGCACAGCAGTAGCAGCCGCAGTCACGGCAGTGAACAGACGGCACACAAGCAGGGCCTGCTGCTGTGTTGACCAAAGCAGGAGATGGGTGGCAGACTGGAAAGGCCACGACAGTGGAACAGCAACGGCACAGCATGGGGGCAGCGGCCCTTCAGCAGCAAGGGCGCTGCAAAGACAGGGGATTGACGGCAGCGGTTGGGTTAGGCGGCGCTACTGTAGCGGCGCGGCAGTACTGTAGCGCTGAAGGAAAGGACGCCCGGAGCGGCAGAAAATGAAAGAAATAGCCTCGGAGACCATGGAACAGCCTGCGGGCAGCCGACCCACAAGGAAGAAGGGTGGCCGCCCGCCGGCTACATCTCCCTCTTGTTTCTCTCTCACGTACGACGGCGGCTCAAGATCGCTGCTCTGATACCATGTCAAATAATAAAAGAAAGCAAATCGTTGTATTAGATAGGAGAAACCATGCTCCTATAAATAGGAGAACAGGGAAGCATACAGACTTAACTAAACCCTAACGGGCCAAGACACAGTGAGGCCCATATTACAAGGACAATATAAATAACTAATAAACGGACTCTCCAACATTTCTAAATAATTGACCGCACTTTTGCCAAAAGTTGTCAATTTTTTATAGAATATTCTCAATTTTATTCGAATTTTGATTTTTCCAGCTAATCGAAAAGCCACCAATACCCAAATTTGTTTCTATGCCCATATGTATGTGTGTGTGTTTGTGTACACATACACATGCATCTATATATGCATATATAGATAGATAGATAGATAGATAGATAGATAGATAGATAGATAGATAGATAGATAGATACACATATGTGTACATATAGATGTGTGTGGGGTGTAGATATGGGTGTGCATGTATGTGTGTGTGGGTGGAGTGGGGTTTATATATATACATACATACATACATACATATATATGTGTGTGTGTGTGTGTGTGTGTATATGTATATACAGTTATACACATATGTATATATACATATATATAACTAAATGCATGTGTAAAAGTAGCTAATATATGTAAAAATATAGAAAACATCCAGGACCGCCTAGGCTTCCACAATTCCACCTAGGTTCCTAGGCTCCCTAGCGTCCTTAGGGAGCAGGATCGCATAGATGCCTTTACAAGTATGCCACATCCATGGCCAACTCCTCTTGAGGGGCAACCACGACCATAACCAAAGTGGGTCATGAGAGCTATTAGTTTAGTTAAGGAGGATACGCATTATCGGGAAGATGTTTGAACTTCATCCACACCTAGGTGAGGTTACTTCCAAGCATTTGACCGACAACCCCATAGACACTATCAGGAAGATCAACTAGAAATTGAACAAGGCACATTGGCACAGTTTTTGACATTGTTTCTTTAATTCAAAAATTTAAAAAGTGAAGTACATCTCCCAATTATTACATAGGTTTTTGAAGAAGAGATAGTGGTCCCCAACATTTGTACTAGGAGCGAGTTTAAGTTAATTAGATTGTGGTGTATGGCATACACCTTAGGATTTTGTTCGTGGGCATATACTCAGAAAAGATGTCCCCACATGTCTCTGGTAGTCTTGAGACGATGCAGGGAAGCACTAATACGCATTTAACGCTATTAATAATCCAACTCTTAACAGGCAACTTCTTGATGCAAGAAGAGTGATCAACCTTCACTTTAGAATCACCATTAAAAGCAGAGATAGTGGTTGAGTCGTTAGTGAGATATGCATGCTTTGTCTAAAGATGTATGGTACATATCCATGGAACGATGCAATTAAAGGTAGTTTTTACCATCTAGGCACATGATGGTCACTTGATGACTAGAATCTAGGGTAGATGCCATCTTGGAAGTCGAGGTAGAGTAGATATCCCATAGAAAAATAGGAACATGAGCAGGTGGAAAACAGTCATTAGGGAGACCTTACATTTGTGTAGGAAATAGCAGAGACAACATCTAGAAATTAAGAAGTCGTCAGTATTCCCCAAAGTAACTAGTCACGCGAAAAGCATGTCAAGGTCATGCTATAGTATCATAGTCTAAACAGTGAGGAGGGCCTTGAGTCGGAACTTGCCTCGTGACCTTCGCAGGGGGCTTGGTCGCACCTTGTCGGGGGTTGGATACCTGAAGGGAGTGCATCCTAGGAGTGATCACCCTCCCTTATGCCATCAAAAAGTCAACACGGCGGAGGGGCAGCAGGTCAACTGGTGAGCAACATGAGAAAGGGGGAAGGGAATAGAGGAGGAGATTTGAGGAAGGAGAGGAGAGAAGGGGGCGTCTTGGGGTGGAGATGGGGTGAGCCCTAGGGACCAACCAGCCCTTGGTTGGGGGCAGTGGCATCAAAAAGGGGCCAACAGCTACTATGTAGCCACCAAAACACGTAAAGGGAAAAAACACAGATAAAGGAGGAAATCAATGCTCTTATAGAATGTAGAGAGAGAATGTAAATGTTTGATTGTAAAATCGATACATATACATGCTCATATAGGAGGTAGTCATAACAACCACTCCTAATTACTTGCAAACATGTTTCTCTAACAGACAATATTGAGGTGCAAATATCTCTAAAACAAAATAAACTAGTCCTAATTTTCAAGAGACTAAACACATAATAGATGAGCAATATCTCTAACAAACATTGCATATACGTTTCCATCAAATTTAACTCTTACCAAATATGGCCCCCATATGCCATCTCAAGCATCAACAATTATAAACAAATGATTCAATGAATAAATCAACATGCCTAAAAATCGAAGCCACGTCTGCAAGATCCAAATTTTCAAAATGAGATTTAAGAAAAAGCCACTAGACAGACCCTTGGCCACATGAATTGGACTTGATTTCAACACTAAACAAGCAGGCTCCTCGTTGTCATCAACTTCGTGTGAATTGGCTTTGCTAATTAAATTCCAACCGAATCATATTCCCACCCAAACAAACTTTTTTGTTCATGATCACATTCTAGGGAAATAGTTTCCTTTTCTTTTTTGAGGAGAGGGGCATAGTATAAGAGGGATCTTTCTTCATCCCTTAGCGTACAAATGTTCACTAATGGCAAAACATTGTCGTCGTCATCATCCAAGAATCCAAACCTCAATGCCAACCAATGTTGCAATCAACTACATGGATCATTCTTTTCCAATCAACTCTATTTTGAGTCATTTACTAATCAAAATGTACAAATTCAAAATCTCTTCTTATAAGATCTTCTCAAGTTATTGGTTGCACATATTCATACCAATAAACCATCTCACGCGGCCCTCAAGTAACTTATCCTCAAAACTCTCACCCCCACTTTTTTTATTTTATAATCATTTCTCAAGCAATCTTTACTTGTCTTCCCAAACATCCATCTCAGCATATGCATTGCGGTCCCATTCATCTTGTCGAAACCTTGTTTCTTCACCGTCCAAAATGCATTCCCATATAGCACAGTTGGTCATTTTGATGTTATGTAGAACTTACTTTGAAATAGTGTTCTAAAAAAAGGCTGCATAGGCCGCATGTAAGAGCACATATACTGTAAGGTCCATAGGCCTTCCGGCATATAGAAAATCGTCCCCTAATCAGATAATGTCCGATTATGCATCCGCATAGCCGCTTATAAGGCCATTTAGTAGACGATATTTAGATGGACATTTATTATCTCGACCAAAACTAGATTAAATTTTTATAGATAGCATTCTCTTGATATCCTATTTTGTTGTATGTTTTGTACATGAGTGGTATGCTTATTTAGTGTTTGTTGTTTTAGACCTTTAGGACATGTGGGCATCTTATAGTATGTTGTGGTCAGTCTTAATTGTTATGTACTTGTGTTTAACCATTTCGTTTGTGCTTCATTGCAGTTTATGCTTAAATGGTTATAGAATACTTTCTAAACGATGTTTTACTTTTCGTTGAAATTTTGTATTTGAATCTATCTCAAGTTTGAGGGTGCAAATATGAATTTCTACAAATTACATATGCAATTGTGTTGTTAATTTATATATAATAATTAATTATTAAAAAAATGCATATACTCCCACGTCCGCATATACTCTCTAAGGTGACCTCTCCGCACGCATGACGTATACCACTTTTTAAAATACTACTTTCAAATCTGAGTGGAATACTCTGATCACATACTACTCTCGTAGCACTCCTCAATTTCAACTATCACGTTGTGATCTGGGAAAACATTATGTTAAACATCGCCATCTATTTGAATAATAGTATACAAGTAGCAAAACTTATCACATTTTGATACATTCTCCTTTTAACTTGGCACCCCCATTCACAATTCAAGAGTGGCTGAAATTGAATACACGTGCTCTAGTTTGCTTCTACCCTATCTTAAATTTATTAGATTCAGGCACATTTCTCCAAAGTTAAACTTTGTTAATGAGTGGCAAATGAGGGACAATATATTCTACGGTGGCCTTTTTGGGGAGATATTCATAAAAGATATTCAATTCTTTAAATAGCTAAAGAGGTCCATTGGCGGCTAACTGGACGCTAAGTATTCAAGCATAAGCTGCCACCCGCATTACCAGTTTATTAACATTTTCAATTGTTACTAACCTGTGGTCTCTCCTTGCCCAAATAAGTGAAAACCAAAACCAAATTCCCATGATTCTTAACCTAACACCCTCACCGATCAGACACTGAAGTTTCATGCTAATTGTTGGATTCAAAGGTGCACTATCGCACTTCAATAGTAAACTAAGAATGACTACAAGAAATTTAAGAGTTTTAATTTGATCCGAAAAGCTGCATCAGCCCTCTAATTTTTCATGATCCACCCGCTCCTCTGAAGGCTTGTAGTTTGTACACTTGGACCACCATCTAACAGGCGAAATTCAGCAGGAGCTGGGCTGTTAACACCACTTAAGATCTGTTAATCATAAATCTAACAGTGTAACACAAAACCCTGTCCTATTCTAAAAGACTACTTGTAAGTTTTCAAGCATCAATGAAGTGGTGTCAACATACAATAATCGTAGGGGTTTTAAAGTGTTCCAATACGAGAAGCGTGTACCTTGAGGAAATTCCCCAAATACGGAAGCACAGTTGAAAAGGCAGCCAAGCACAGACCCACAACCTCGGTTCTCTGAAACAAAAGCAAACATCAGACCACTTTTGGACATTACTAAACCAGGTTGCGGCCAGTAGTTCAGTTCGCACTTCCAATCCGAATGTTGGAACGTAAGAGGCGGATGCTTACCAGCTGCGCCGCCGGAGGTGGACCAGAGGAGCCGAGAAAGTGGTTGAGGAAGATCAGAGACCCAAACGCCAGGCCGAGGTATCTGGGCAAGTAGGACTCGTCCAGTCCGGGGATACCTACACCGATAGGAAAAAGAGGAAGATCAGAAACTAAACTAGCCTGTCGCAATCAGCGGTGAGAAGGGATGATACCAAGGGTGAACCGCAGGACGGAGACGTCCACCTGCTCCGGTTGTTGTTGGTTGTCGTTGAGAGGAGAACCAGCGGACAAGCGAGCGATGCGGCGAGAACGAATGTTGGCACGACCTTCGAGGATGCCGCTATGGAAAGCATTAACGAGGGATATGGAAGGGGAGGGGTTGCTGGTACTGCAGAAGAAATGGCCGAGGGCGATGGTCGGCGTGGAAAGATTTAGGAGGGAAACGGCCATTGTTCACTTCCCCACTCACTACTCAGTCTTGGGGCGCGCGCGCCTCGGAGGCTCGGAGACGCACCCTCGATTCTCAGCGTGACGCTGACGTGTGGTTGGGAAGATTTGACTACGGATTCACCGTCAGATTTTCGATGGATAGAGATGGTCGTCAGGCTCGTTCAATACCGTTGGATCACAAGATAGGATGTTATAAGCGTCTACAACTATAATTCAAAGATGAGCTGGAAATTAACGAGTTCCATTTGAAACGAAATGGTAATAAATGACCTCTACAAAGGAGCTCCATGCTTCTAGCTTCTCTATTGTTTTCTCCTTGCTCATGTGCGTGTTTCCATAATAGTATCGCTAGTTATGGCTTTCCCTCCCCTGAATAAGACGCTACTGAAACATGTTTCCAACTACCACTTAGTTCTACCTCATGTCAAACATGTTTCGAACATCCATCCGACTTTGAGTTTTAAATGCATCTTCACGTGTCCAAGTCGGTATAGCGGACGCCATTTTAAGACTTAAATAGAAATCAAGTCATTCTTCACCACAAAATAAAGAAAATAATAAATAAATTTATTATTATTTATTTTGTTGTGAAAAATGACTTAAGTTCTGTTTTGAGTCCCAAAATGTATCCACATGACAAACCCCTTATATGAATGTGTAATTTTTTTTTTTAGATCTGCATGGGCCGAAGCCCACCCCCTCTCCAAACAGGTGTCAGAGCCCGGATGACCCAAGAGGTTGGTAAATACAGGAAGACCTAATGTGATGATTGTTAATGATTTATATCAAAGATAATTACAATGGTTGTACCTTTAAGGTACTAGGGTGGTTAGTACCCTTAGAGGGGTTAACCTTTGATGCTTATGGAAGCAATATCTCAATACACTATGCTAACCCTAAATGTATGTACTTGAATGATGGGTTGACTTAATCTAATCAAGCTTGAAGTAATCAACATCCTAGAGAGAATGAGAGAGAGGAATCCATACCATAATATAGCATGAAAATTAAATAGGCTCGTACCATGTTGAAGTTGTGGTTGATTAGGCCAGCATCTCCGTATAATTTTCAGTCAGTCAACTAATCTTGTAGTTTTCAAAGCCTTCATATAACTAAGTCTAACGTCAATACTTCAAGCCATGTGAGATATAAAAGATATATAAAAGATGAGGCTCTTGTCTCTTCGTTTCTCTTTGCCTATATTAAAATGTTGATTGGTAGCTTGTCTCTAATCGAGTTTCCTTTTCAAGCTAGATTTCATTCAAAATTGTGTCATCTCATAACTACTATACACTACGCATGTCGGCAGTGGGAAACTTTGCATAAGTGCCTTAATCTTTCCATGTTTATAATTTCTTTCTCTTTTCATTTATTAGTTTGGACAAGTCTAGTTCGTACTCGACTTCTTTTGTTTCTATCCAATATATAAGAGAGTGAAGATAGAGGTCAATAAGTAAACTGAATAATTGATAGGGAGAGTTCCCATGGCCAGGGGCAGAGCCAGGGGAGGGGAGGCCATGTCCCCCAAAAAAAAAAATTAAGAATCAATATAAGTTCTTATATACATATATATTTATACATAAGTTGTATAATAAATATATACTACAGTGAGTTCTACCCAGCAATGTCCTTCTAGTCCAATGGTTTGCGTCCTGCAACTTTGGTTGTATGTTGCATGTTCCAATCTTTGCGTGTGCAGTTTGTATTTTATTAAATTTGTTTATATACAAAGTACGGTGTTATTCTCGCAAAGTGTGAAATTGGCCTACTGGTTTGTGTGCCCATAGTTATACTTGTGTTTTTGGGTTCAAATCCTACGTCTAATAACTAATTTTTAGCGCCCCCCCCCCATATCAACTTCTGGCTCTGCCCATGCTCATGGCATATTTTGCAAATCATATATGTTGATTTTGTTTTGTTTTTAGTAAGTTTTAGACATGTATCGCCCAATAATTAAAAGGAAGTTGGATCCATAAGACACTCAATGGGACTTGTCCCTTGATCTCTTTATTATGAATGAGAGAAGTCCCTAAGAATTTGTTTGTGGGCGATGGCTTTAATTTGTGCCACTCGCTTCCCACTAGGTGTAATCGCAAGTATTAGCATGAGGGATGTCAGGGCCAAAACTCAAATACTTGGTGGGAATGTATCCTAAGACCTTGTCTAACATACCATACACATATTTTGAGCTTCCGGTGGTATCTAGTCAATACTTCAACATCAAACTATAAGTTTAGTTCATCTTGAACATGTGTATAGCTCTATAGTGATGCAACCATGACAATATGGCAACTAAGAAGGATCCATACTTTGTTGATATTAGAAGAAAATATGTTGGAGTCCATATAAGTGGATCTCAATGTTAAAAAAAAACTTTTCAAGTGTGAGATTTTTTATTTTCAGGAACGCATACATGACCAATATCTAAAATATATATGTTCTCTCTCTAGATAGATAAGTGAACCTAGCTTGGGTATGTAGAGGTCATGCCCAATGCATGGCCCCAACTAACTAACACATAATGCAGACGCAAAACAATTAGTAATAATTTGCTCTTGGAATGTTTCAGAGGCAATGTTGCCCATGTTCTATACATCTTGTATAGATGTAGTTGTTCCCAAGGTCATGTAAAGGAGGAGGGTTGGTGGTAGGTTTGTAGCTACCTGTAAACTTTGTCACTCTTTTTGTAACATGGATCCTTTAAGATCTTTAGGAGAGCATATCTACCTAATGATGAGTTGCATAGGCACAATGGTGCTTAGTTGTGTCAAAGGAGAAGAAATAGTTTTTTTTTTCGGGGATGGGTGTGGAACAATAATCTAGTCTTGCAGCATAGTTGGATAGATGTAAAGAAAAAGTGTGCAAAGGCAACAATCTTTCAGTAAGGTATATAAATAAGCAAATCCAAGACAAAAAGGATTGTAGTTAGATCTTGGAATATAGTCCTTTTGATAGCAAAATGGTTGGAAATATTGGATGGCATACTCATAAGAAAATTCAACGTGGCTTCTTGAGAGAAGCTAAGTGGACAAGGAAATAAAGTCGAGAGATTGGAAACACATCATAGAGTATCAGGTATACATATGTTGTTCAACATAGAAACAACATGGAATTTTTTGTTAATAATGTGTTGAAGAACGATGATGTCAATATAATAAGGATTGGTGATATAATCATAGATATTAAGCTTGTCCTTTGGAGGGGAGGGATTCGTTAATATTATTTTTGTTTTGCCCCACTAAAGCTGGCCTTATAAAGGATGCTGAAAAGGGTTTGAGGATACCATGCATAACTTGACTTGTCCAATACCAATAGATGAGAACTTCATTGTTGGGAGATATTTAAATGTCAATGTGGGAAGAGAAAGGTTAATTACAAGAGGGGTCACGGTAGAAATAGCAGCAAGAGAGGAAAGGGGGAAGGATATTGGGCATTATAGTTGCATGTTATATGATTTTAATAAACAAATATTTTGAGAAAGGAGATTCCCATTTGATTACTTTCAAGAGTAGGCCCAATTATAATTGTATTGATTACTTATGTAGCATATGGGCGGATTGACATATATAAGGACGGTATAATGATCCCTTGAGAGAGTTCATCGCATTACATAAGTTGTTGTTTTAGATATTAGGATGGAGATAAAAAAAGTAAGTATAACATGAACCAAGATAAAAGAAATAAGTGGTGATATTGTTACAACCCCAATTTTTTGGGCTTATTTGGTGAGAAATGTAATTTCTCATATTAAAGATATTTGAACGAACAATCTATTTTGAATAAATGGATATCATTTACAATAGCCTTGATAATTGTTTTGTGGGCTTTATTGGCTATTGGGCCCAATAACAAGGAAAGAACAAAAGAAACTCTACTGTTGAGTAAATAAGAAAATAGAGGAAAGAAAAGTGTGGAAATCTCTAGAAAGAAAAATAATATAATCCAAAGAGGTATTTCGTACCTCTTGGATTCCTTGGGTTCCAAGGAGTCCAAAGTTGCATAGAGAATGCAATAATAAAAGAAAATATCAATTAGTTATTTCTTTATTAAGAAAGAAATTGAAAATAATGATAAAATGTGGAAAATATGTGAAAAGAGGTACAGTCGAGTTATCTTTGATGGATTTTCATATCCATGAGGTTTCTAATGATGAAAGGAATTCCAATAAGGAATATAATGAAAGAGAAATTATCAAAAATGGATATTTTATAAGAAAAGTAAGATAATAAGAAAAAGGATGAAAGATAAGGAAAGAGGCTAAAGAAATATTCCCAAGAAGGGATTTCGAGCCATTAAGGTTCCTTGAGGTTCAAGGAACTCAAAATAATAATTTTATAGCAAAAGAAAAATAAAATAGGTGAGAGATACGCATGATTGAGTAATAACTTGAAACTAAAGAAAGGGACCCGATTTCTTTAGATAATGATTCCAAATTTGGTATGATGATAAATTAAGTCATTATTATGATTCCCTCAAAATTTGGGATTTTTTGGACGTTTGGTTTGGGAGTTATAGCTTTTACAAGATCCCCTAAAGTGTTGGGTTTATAATAAATGTCACAGTTAGAATTAAATTGAAATTTCCTTTTTAAGGGCGCGTGTGATATGCACCATTGATTTGAGATCCAATGGCTGGCGATCATCCTCTAGCTCCATCTATGAACAACGGTGGGAAACAGGATGCAGTCTTTTCCCGATCAGTTTCCTCTTCACATGATTCACATACGAATCTGGAAACTTTCCCAATAGATTCGTAGAAGGAATCCGCACCTGATCATCCTAAACTTTCATTGCTTTGGAGGACAATCGGCGTTTCACCAAATCTAGTCCACGCAGGACTCTACCTACACAAACCTTGAAGGAGAGGGCTACAAACCCCTCTGTGATCCCATACTTATAACCCGAGCATCGATTGCTCGCCCAGCTCTTCCACATCTCCTAATTTCATCCCTCGCCCCCTCCTGCTTCTCGAGCGGCAGCACCTGCACCTACAAAGGAACGGCCATCTCGGCCGGTGGTTGGGCACAGCTAGCGAGCAATTGGAAGGCTCCAGCAAGTCCGTACGGCTGTCGCGAAGGTCGCCATGCCGTTGCTTTCGGCTTCCGGGCTCCAGCAGCGAGAGTCAACCATGGGGTTGACTCGGCCATGGAGCTCTGCTCACATGAGTTGCGGCGCGGGGGAGACGAAGGAGAGGTTGGGGAAGGATAAAACAAATTGACGCAAATACCCCTCTATGTGTGTGGGACGCCTGAGGGCACTTGAGTCCTTTTGTGAATTAAAAGGGAAGAACTGACGACGTGTCAAGGCCTAATTGGCTCAGGTAAATTAATCTTTCAAAAATTATAGAAATCGATAGGATGCTTAGAAAAAGACATGTCATACATGAAAATTTATCAGAAAAATACAAGGAATACAATAAAAATATATTTGAAGCCTTTTTCTGCTTGCAATTCAAAAAGTATGTAAAAATGCTATCTTTAATAGTTTGACCAATGAAAACCCCTAATCTTTGTTGATTAATGATTACGGAAGGGTTATATGAATGATTAGAGTTGATGTTAACCTGTTGGTTATAAAAAGACATATTAAGATCTAAAAGGATGTACTGTACACATAATTGAAGTAATCTAGGGTTCCATGTGCATAAATGAGCTTTAATGGGCCTTGAAACCCTAATGATGGTAATTAAGACTTCTAATGGCTTTAATTGTGGAAATTCATGAATAAGGCTGAGATATGATGGTGCTAAGTTATTTTGAGTATAAAAGTTCTTAATTGTGGATAAATACCCTTAATGTAGTAATTAGGGTTTTCTCATGAATAAAAGGTGGAATTAATAGCAAATCGAGTTCATATGTGAATTGGACCATAATGAACTATGAATCGACGATAAATGTGTATAATGATCTTGTCATGGATTAAAGGGATAAAAATAATAGCTTTAATGTAAAAGAGACTTAATGAAGTTAATGAATGGTTAATTATGCCTTTAATCTGAAATTGAGAATTAGATGTGGAAATAATTAGGGTTGGTGATCAATTACATTAAATTAGGGTTTAAAATAGTAAAAGATGAAGGGAAACCCTAATTGCAATAGAAACCCTAAAAGTGAATTAGAAACCCTAGGAAGCGAGCTAGGTTTAATGGATCTTGATGACATGAATAATAAAAAGAGAATTACGTGATTATTTCAGGATCTTGTTGAAAATGCTTGCTTACTTGGATTCTTATTTGCATTGATATTTTTGTTCAAATCGTTGGATCAGGTATGTGGTTAATTATGAATAACCGCTTTAGTTTCCCGAAGGATTCTCGGATGTTTCCTCACACTGAATGCAAACTAAACTGTTTGGATGATCATATTGCAACTATAAAGTCACTATGGCTATCACAGTTATATAGACATGTGTATTCTCGCACCTACATGCCACCCTGATGAAAGATGCAATCAAGGTCAGGCCCAGGAGGGTAGACCCATGGGCACCATGAGAGGTGACCCCAGACGCCAAGCTCGGGAATGAGAAGGTGGTCTATGATGCATGACTATGGAGCACCATGAGAGGTGACTCCCAGGCACCAAGCTCGGGATTGAGAAGGTGGCCTTAAGTCAATGGCAAAAGAGAAACCCTAGAGGGGTATGCCAGGGTTAGGGCAAAAGCAGTGGAGAATGACACATTGAAAATGTAAATTGTCTTGTTAAATAATTTGATTGTGATTATTAAATGGTTAGCCATATTTGCAAGTTTTTGGTTGTCCCCACATACCAGTATATTTCGATATACTGACCGACGTTTTGTTTGTCGGCGTTTTAGGTACAAATGAAAAAGAACAAACGGTAAAGTGGCAGATGTGGAATTAAATGAGAAATAACGTACACAAGAGGATTAGTTAGATTAACAACTTCATGGATAGAAGTTTAGAATTCCCAATTTTTCTAAGGTAAGAAAAAGTTTTATTTTATACCAGTTTTCAGTTTAGTTGGTAAAGTTTATTAATTGTTATTGATTATTTGTCGAACCTTTGATCCTGTTAATTGGATAATAGCTCTGACCTTTGGGTCTCCCTTAATTGGGGGTTACTGGGAGGCGGGGTCATTACAATTGGTATCAGAGCATAGGTTCCTCATTTAATCTTTAATAATTATTAAATTTTACAAATTTAATAGAACTGAGGGAGTTATTAGAGGAGTGTCTGAAAGACTGAGGTGTCTAGAAAAGGATCACTTCCGGGGGCTGGAAATATTTTCCTCCGCACCGCTAGTCGGAATACGAGGACTCCCGGATTGTGTGACTGCCTGGCTGATGTCTTAAGATATGACTCGAAATAAGATACCTTTAGGACTCTCTCATCTTGTTCATCCCTTCTCAACTCAAATTCTATTAAGGATCTTCATGATTAGGTTTTCCTCTCTTCTCCTCACCCTCTTGAGGTATGGGTAAGGTTGATAAGGATTAAAGAATCCTCCACCAAATTAATAAAAGCATGTAAGTAAGATGTCATGGACATAAGCTTAATAGATTAAGCGCAAGCTAAAGAATAGATACATGCTTAGGTCGTATGACGCGAGTTGTGATACCCTCAGGGGAGACCTGAGGCTAGACCTCCTTGTCAGGAGGGTGAGTAGAGAGAGTTAGTCTTGGAGGTAGACACCTCCATTAAAAGTAGAGACCTAGCACATCGTCTAAGGATGATGTTAACCCTAGCCCTAAGTGGAGATTAGAGAGAGAGATGACATGATGGATTGGATGTCATGGTAGACATGCCTTGGATGCCATATGAGCCATGAGAAGTTGATGATCGAGTACCTTTGGCAACCCAATCCTGGGAAGGGTCGTGCATGTTTGAGCGAAGGATAGCTCCTTCATGGATGAGGTTCGAGAAGAACCTATAGAAACCTCTTGGGTTGTTGCAAGTAGGATATAGCTTGCACCCAGAGTGCGTCAGTAGTGTTGATAGTTGGATGAAACCCTAGTCAAGAGATCATGATGGATGGCTTATGAAATAAGTATAAAAGGGCTATGGATGATCTTGAGCAAACACAACTTTGAGCATAGGCTTCGCCCGCGTAGAGGTATGCTTAGGAGCTCGATCCTTCATGAAGAAAGGACCTCTTATAGAGAGGTGGGCTGTAGGATTAGCTCTAGAGAGAGAAAGCAGGAACCAGGCAAGAAGGTTGGAAACATAAAACCCCGCAATGTGAGGAAGAGTGGGGAGTTGAGGATGATGCGACCTAAGTGGATGATAGTGGTTGCCTTATGCTTGACCCCTGGAGGCTGATGATATCTTGGTTGACTTTAGAGGAACCAAGCCCTAAAGAGAGAATAATGATTCTGGAACCTATGTGCCTATGGTAAAGGAGTTTACCTGCTGATATGAGACAAAGAGTTTCTTAGACCCTGAAGAAGCTTAGTAGCAAGTTGTGAGGCCCTATACTTGGTTGATTGTCCTTGAGGAGGACTTAACTCCGAGGTACTGCTCGTATAAAAGGATCATGGGAGTACATGACATACCTTGGATGTGCTTGATTCATGGTTAAGAGATTGAGCATGCAGTTGGACACCTGAAGGTGAACCTAGGGTTCCTAGGCCTAAGAGGGGAAGCAATGTACCCAATGCTCATGATGAGATTTGAGCCTCTATAGTTTCGAACATGGTATTCCTCATGTGTAAAGGGAAAAGAAACCCCTAAGTTAAGGGTATGTTTGATGAACCCCTCACAACTAAGTGATCCAGTATTGAGGAAAGAGAACAAGTACGGCCTAGCATGGTTTAATAGGAGATCAGCTTGTGCTTTAGTAGCTGTTGGGTTGGACATGCTCATGCGAAGGTAAACCCTAAGGACAGTTGTGACCTTATCGTCAAGAGTTGTAGTTTCCTCCCATCCTTGGAGGGGGACCCTTTGGTAGGGTGTATACCAGTTTTGTTGGTTTTGAGATGACCTAAAGAGGCTTCATAGGATCTTGAGAAGCTAAGTGAAGAGTACATGCAATGAGAATGAACCTATAGACCCATAGATAACCATCTATATGTGCATGTGTTACCATAGAGGTAACTAGTGTGGGGCTTGACCGAGGTAGGCAGGTTGCCATGATCCCTATGAAAGGATGAAAGTCAGCCCATGAATACAAGAAGAGAGATGATGAATGTTTGGGTAAGGTTCTAAGTTGAACATGTACTATAAGAGAATCCTAAGTCTATCCTAGGGTCAGGTAGGGATAAGACTGATGGAAGTAGGGGTTGCCTAATTCCCTAATGTGCATGACCATAGGTCGGGAGGTAACAACTATCATTGTCTGAAGGCCATGGGTTAGGAGATTGATCACCTTCATGAACTCATGGGACCCAAAGGGCAGATGAGTAGGGCACTCTCTGGATGCATGAAGGAAAAGGGATGACCCCAAAAGTACCGACACCCTGTAGACCTAGAGGAGATGACTAAGGATTGTGTGGTGACCCAAGTAGGTTCGAGATCAGTTTTCCATAGAAGTAATGTGGATATCAAGATGATGGCACGTTTCAAACTAGATTTGAAGGTGTACTGGAAAGGTGGGATGCGTCATCTCTACTCTTGGAATAGGAAGAACTTGGTGTTTGGACGGCCGCCAAATGCTTATTTCCTCTTGTTATGAGTGGGAGAGATGGGACAGTACGCATGCCATACACCAAGGATAAAAGATGATGCGAGTTGGAACGTTGCTACGAGGTATGATGAAAGAGATGATAACATACATTTGTGGAGTGAATGATACATGGATGGTTTACAAACACTAAGAGTAAGGTGGTCATCTTATAAGGATGCTTTTATCATGAGCTATGAATCAAACAAGGTTGAGTTTTATTACCATGAGGATGAGCTCAGAGTTTCTTGATGAAGATAGACATAGAGTTTGAGGTGAGACGATAAGTGAAATACACGAAAGTGCATGCCTTCAACATTACCTAACACCTAAGGATAAGAAGTGGTAATGAATGCTCTAGTTGAGCTATAGCTGCCAAGTTTAGTTGGAAGCTAGAAGAAGTTGAGGTTGTTCGACTAACCCTAAGTTTGGAAAGAAGATGTGTTTTGTCTAATACACAGATGTAACAAGATATGTTGAACAAGTTATTTTGGTCCTTGATATCGTAAAAGGATGGTGATAGAACCTCGGATACACTTCTTTGGATAAGAAGGTAATAAAACCCTGATGAGAGTGGTTTAGGGTTTCTAAGGAATCGATCTTGAGGAATCATGACATCATGGTTTCAGATCACCAAACACCATGATACTACAAAGATAGTAAGTGATAGTAGTACTTGGGATTCTTAAATTACATGTAGCATGTGGCCATGCAAGTCAGGAGGTGAAGGATGAACACCAGTAACCCAATGCATGGATATAAAGTATAAAGAGTTCCCGAGAGGGAATGGGAGTTCATCACTGTGGATGATGTGAGTCTCCCCTAGACCAAGGAAGGTTAATATGCAAAATGGGTTATGGTAGATCACCTTACCTAGATGACACAAGAAAGAAAGAATACTGTCAAGGGACAGATCCGGTTGAACTACTTATGAGAGAGAGATGGTGCAACTACAACATGATGTGAGTTCAAAAGTTCTTGAGTAAGACCTAAAGGTTCAATCCCATGAGGTGGAAGTGGATACTTGAAGGACTCGATGTTAATACAGTTTAGCACCCCATACTGATGGTTAGTATGATCCAGATTAGAGGGTCTGATGAGAGCATGTGTGCTCATTCAGGGTGATACAAAGAGACAGTTCCTAAGATGTGATGTTAACCACCATAGCCTTTACCGGGATGCAAGTAGGAGGATGTGTCGGTCACCACTTCATTAAAATGATGTTGGTGAAGGAGGCCTCACGAAGGTCAGAAAAGAACCCCAGTGTGTGCAGATGAAGTCTCTTGATTGTACAATGGCTGAGAGAGAGCCCAGTGGTGACATGAGTTACGAGCTGATGCAAAGCAGACTGACATACAGTTCACTGTGGGAGAATATGTGATGTGAAAATCCGACCCCTCTAAGCTACAACTGAGAAAGTTGAGTCCCCGATATAGGGGTCCATTTGAGATGGATCGGTGGAGATGGTTGTGTTTAGCCTTACCCCTCAGGATAACATGAGGTATAATGTGTTACATAAGTCCGATCTAGAGCACTATGTGAGGTACCCAAGCCATGTGTTGAGCCCTGAACCTATTCAGCTGTTGAGAGGCTGAAATGTCCAGAGTCACCTATGATGGTACGATATACCAAGGTAAGAAAGAACTCAGATGGAAGAATATGAGATGATGAAGGTTCTTGGGAAGCACCATGGAAAGGGTGAAGCCACATGGGGGCCATGATGGACATATGAAAGGCTTATCCTATTTGTTTGTTTGCTTGATGGAATTTTGAGGATAAAATTCTTATAAGAGGGGAAGGATGTTACAACTCCAACTTTTTGGGTTTATTTGGTGAGAAATGTAATTTATCATATTAAAGATATTTGAATGAACAATCTATTTTGAAAAATGGATTTCATTTACAATAGCCTTGATGATTGTTTTGTGGGCTTTATTGGCTATTGGGCCCAATAACAAAGAAAGAACAAAAGAAACTCTACTATTGAGTAAATAAGAAAATAGAGGAAAGAAAAGTGTGGAAACCTCTAGAAGGAAAAATAATATAATCCAAAGAGGTATTTCGTACCTCTTGGATTCCTTGGGTTCCAAGGAGTCCAAAGTTGCATAGAGAATGCAATAATAAAAGAAAAGATCAATTAGTTATTTCTTTATTAAGAAAGAAATTGAAAATAATGGTAAAATGTGGAAAATATGTGAAAAGAGGTACAATCGAGTTATCTTTGATGGATTTTCGTATCCATGAGGTTTCTAATGATGAAAGGAATTCCAATAAGGAATATAATGAAAGAGAAATTATCAAAAATGGATATTTTAATAAGAAAAGTAAGATAATAAGAAAAAGGATGAAAGATAAGGAAAGAGGCTAAAGAAATATTCCCAAGAAGGGATTTCGAGCCATTAAGGTTCCTTGAGGTTCAAGGAACTCAAAATAATAATTTTATAGCAAAAGAAAAATAAAATAGGTGAGAGATACGCATGATTGAGTAATAACTTGAAACTAAAGAAAGGGACCCGATTTCTTTAGATAATGATTCCAAATTTGGTATGATGATAAATTAAGTCATTATTATGATTCCCTCAAAATTTGGGATTTTTTGGACGTTTGGTTTGGGAGTTATAGCTTTTACAAGATTCCCTAAAGTGTTGGGTTTATAATAAATGTCACAGTTAGAATTAAATTGAAATTTCCTTTTTAAGGGCGCGTGTGATATGCACCGTTGATTTGAGATCCAATGGTTGATGATCATCCTCTAGCTCTAGCTACGAACAATGGTGGGAAAGAGGATGCAGTCTTTTCCCGATCAGTTTCCTCTTCACATGATTCACATACGAATCTGGAAACTTTCCCAATAGATTCGTAGAAGGAATCCACACCTGATCATCCTAAACTTTGATTGCTTTGGAGGACAATCGACATTTCCCCAAATCTATTCCATGCAGGACTCTACCTACACAAACCTTTATTTAAAGGAGAGGGCTACAAACCCCTCTGTGATCCCATACTTATAACACGAGCATCGATTGCTCGCCCAGCTCTTCCACATCTCCTAATTTTATCCCTCGCCCCCTCCTGCTTCTCGAGTGGTAGCACCTGCACCTGCAAAGGAACGGCCATCTCGGCCGGTGGTTGGGCACAGCTAGCGAGAAATTGAAAGGCTCCAGCAAGTCCGTACGACTGTCACGAAGGTCGCCCTGCCGTTGCTTTCGGCTTTCGGGCTCCAGCAGCGAGAGTCAACCATGGGGTTGACTCGGCCATAGAGCTCTGCTCGCAGGCGCTGCGGCGCGGGGGAGACGAATGAGAGGTTGGGGAAGGATAAAACAAATTGACGCAAATACCCCTCTGTGTGCGTGGGACGCCTGAGGGCACTTGAGTCCTTTTGTGAATTAAAAGGGAAGAACTAACGACGTGACAAGGCCTAATTGGCTCAGGTAAATTAATCTTTCAAAAATTATAGAAATCGATAGGATGCTCAGAAAAAGACATGTCATACATGAAAATTTATCAGAAAAATACAAGGAATACAATAAAAATATATTTGAAGCCTTTTTCTACTTGCAATTCAAAAAGTATGTAAAAATGCTATCTTTAATAGTTTGACTAATGAAAAACCCTAATCTTTGTTGATTAATGATTACGGAAGGGTTATATGAAGGATTAGAGTTGATGTTAACCTGTTGGTTATAAAAAAGACATATTAAGATCTAAAAGGATGTACTGTACACATAATTGAAGTAATCTAGGGTTCCATGTGCATAAATGAGCTTTAATGGACCTTGAAACCCTAATGATGGTAATTAAGACTTCTAATGGCTTTAATTGTGCAAATTCATGAATAAGGCTGAGATATGATGGTGCTAAGCTATTTTGAGTATAAAAGTTCTTAATTGTGGATAAATACCCTTAATGTAGTAATTAGGGTTTTCTCATGAATAAAAGGTGGAATTAATAGCAAATCGAGGTCATATGTGAATTGGACCATAATGAACTACGAATCGACGATAAATGCGTATAATGATCTTGTCATGGATTAAAGGGATAAAAATAATAGCTTTAATGTAAAAGAGACTTAATGAAGTTAATTAATGGTTAATTATGCCTTTAATCTAAAATTGAGAATTAGATGTGGAAATAGTTAGGGTTGGTGATCAATTACATTAAATTAGGGTTTAAAATAGTAAAAGATGAAGGGAAACCCTAATTGCAATAGAAACCCTAAAAGTGAATTAGAAACCCTAGGAAGCGAGCTAGGTTTAATGGATCTTGATGACATGAATAATAAAAAGAGAATTACGTGCTTATTTCAGGATCTTGTTGAAAATGCTTGCTTGCTTGGATTCTTATTTGCATGGATATTTTTGTTCAAATCGTTGGATCAGGTATGTGGTTAATTATGAATAACCGCTTTAGTTTCCCGAAGGATTCTCGGATGTTTCCTCGCACTGAATGCAAACTAAACTGTTTGGATGATCATATTGCAACTATAAAGTCACTATGGCTATCACAGTTATATAGACATGTGTATTCTCGCACCTACATGCCACCCTGATGAAAGATGCCATCAAGGTTAGGCCCAGGAGGGTAGACCCATGGGCACCATGAGAGGTGACCCCAGACACCAAGCTTGGGAATGAGAAGGTGGTCTATGATGCATGACTATGGAGCACTATGAGAGGTGACTCCCAGGCACCAAGCTCGGGATTGAGAACGTGGCCTTAAGTCAATGGCAAAAGAGAAACCCTAGAGGGGTATGCCAGGGTTAGGGCAAAAGCGGTGGAGAATGACACATTGAAAATGTAAATTGTATTGTTAAATAATTTGATTGTGATTATTAAATGGTTAGCCATATTTGCAAGTTTTTGGTTGTCCCCACATACCAGTATATTTCGATATACTGACCGACATTTTGTTTGTCGGCGTTTTAGGTACAAATAAAAAGAACAAACGGTAAAGTGGCAGATGTGGAATTAAATGAGAAATAACGTACACAAGAGGATTAGTTAGATTAGCAACTTCATGGATAGAAGTTTAGAATTCCCAATTTTTCTAAGGTAAGAAAAAGTTTTATTTTATACCAGTTTTCAGTTTAGTTGGTAAAGTTTATTAATTGTTATTGATTATTTGTCGAACCTTTGATCCTGTTAATTGGATAACGGCTCTGACCTTCGGGTCTCCCTTAATTGGGGGTTACTAGGAGGCGGGGTCGTTACAGATATAGTTGAAAAAAAGTGTTGCTTTGTGATAATTTATTAAGGACGATGGGGTTTTGATGACAATGTAGAATAATATGAGGTCGTGCATAACATGAATTACCAAGGAACTTTGTTGGGATCCAAATGTTGAGGGCCGCCACAGAATGAGACTAAAAAGTGTATCAAACCTACAATGGAGATTTCATTCACAAGAACCCCTAGCCAATTCACTTGGCTACACGAACTTTAAGAACACCAAAGGATCTTCAGAATTTATAGGACTTGACAGACACACTTCTAAATACATCCGCAAGCGCATGGGCTCAAGAGTAGTATAGGAGTAATTAGAGGTTGAACCCAAGAGAGAGAGGGAGCACTAGCATGAGATCCTTTGCCAAACAAAGTGAGATTACTCAAAACAAAGCGTGGAACTATCACTAATAGCAATATTACCAAAATAGGGTAAATTAAAACTAATTTTATGATAGGATCTCAAGCTGAAAAAAATCTCAATTGAAGCCACAAAATATTGTCAATTGTATTTCATTTATATCAAAAGATATAATACATCATTGTTCCCTGGCTATTTAGCCACAACTTGTTACATATAATCATTTGCTTACGTATACAAACCATGTCTTTACCACTATGGTATAAAGCAAAAATCTCAAACCATTGCATAACATTCACAAAATGCCCCCAAGGACCTGAGTGTACAAGGATGACACATAGGACTCTATGACTAGACATTGACTGCATATCCATGATCCAATAGCTATAACTTCTTTCATTGTCAATTTCAACCACACAATCTCTGTCTCTATTTGTCCGTCCACCTATAAAAAAAATGGATCACACGGGGTGAGACCAAAGTCCCAGTGAGAGATATAACTCTCCACTAACATCTATTATAAGCATAGATAAGCCAAACAATATTTTATACTATTATTAGATAAACATGTTCAATCAAATGATATAAGCAAGGCAATTATCATTGTTTAAGCAGTTCAAGTATCTACAACTGAAATAGTAGATCATATTATACTTTAAGAAGGGTTATGAAGAACATGTATAACTGTTATAAAATAAACAATATAAGTAACACAACAAGGGGGTCATCCGATGTTATTTGTATATGACCCTAAGCAATAACATTACACGGTTGTGATACATCTTTAATTATTATGCCTCGAGGATTTGAGGCGTACGACTCAAATCTAATTGACCACTACTAAGTTAAAATCAGTACCATACAAGATCAATGGAAGAGTCAGACTCCATGATCATCACCAACACTACTCGGTCAGCTCGAGTATGCAATGCAATGACATAACAATCAAACTACTAAGACAACAACTTATAGTCAAATCTATAGTCCTATAAAGACAGAAACTCATAGTCAAGCTATGGTCCTGTAAAGAAACTAGCCTGCCTTGGTACATGGCACAGTGCTAGAGAACATGCTCACTCATGGCCATTCTGTAATTCAACATTATACCACTATTTCAACAATTTAAGGATACAAGGTGATATCTCTACTTGTACCCCGCATATTCAACAATATGCGCTCTGAGTTTCTCGTAGGAGTTACTCATTTCACCATCCAACTAGAAATTGACACTGAAGATGGATATATGGTACATGGTAACTGCATGATTAATGTTTCACTTTATTAGTTATGCCAATTGGGTGAATTAAGGCTCCATCATACAAGTGGACATACAAAACCCTAATTCAATCTAGCAAGCATAACTATGAAACAACTTCAAAAGATATTAATCATATAAGGTGTGAACTTGTCACATCATCTCAGAGCAACATTGTCTCATTGCCTTAAGCAATGCCATCAACATAATCACCTATTAACAATTTCATATCAGGTTGATCATAATTATCACATCACTGGGGGATATAACCTCACACTAGGCATCAAGCCTTTACCAGGTCATAAGACCAATCACATCATTCTTGTAACTCATTATTATCTCATTATGCATCAGGCATACGAGCATCACCTATATTGCATCATATATATATATATATATATATATATATATATATATATATATATATATATATATATATATATATATATATATATATATATATATAGACACACACACACATATATATATACATATATATATAGCAATCATTAGATATGATAACTATCACATTATGCCACATTAGGCATATAAGCATCACATATGTCACATCACATATACACCATATCAATCATTAGCTATGATAATCATCTCATATGCAAAATCAACGTTATACAAATAGAGAGAGGATACTTATTGTTATCACATCATATTAAACACTTTCGGCAATGTAATTAATGTATTATATGTCCCCTCAATTTAGGGTTAGGGATTCATGATTAACCACAGAAGGTTCCATGGCATTATTTATCTATCAATCTCTAGTTTCATTACCTTCCACAAGTTTGGAGTGTATGAGGGTTAACCACAATAGATTATAACTAAGTGTGCACATTCACATTTTACAATTCTAATACACCTCATCAAGGCTCATGTTTGCATCTGGTATCATTTAATCATCTTTGTAGCATTCACAAGCTATGATACTCAATTACTCTGCAAGTTTGAAACTAAACAAGTTGGAGAGAGAAAGTACAATCACATGCTAATCATTTATACACGTGTAACAAGTCTAATACACCCTATGATTAGGGTTAGGGTTCTCTCTCATGGCTAATTAGGATTTTACATCATAATTATAGCACCAAACTCTAATTACACCATCTCCCACTTTCTTGGGACTAACTTAGGGTTGAATTCATTAGTTGAACATGATTAGATCATCATATTAATAGCACTGAGTATCACCTTCATATACATATGTATGTGTACCATCTCATCATGATATGCATGTGTTGCATCCATGTAACATAGTGGGTGTCTCGACCACCTTTAAGGTAGGTGTCACGACCGCAAAAACTAAGTGTCTTGACCACCTTTAAGGTAGGTGTCACGACTACAACAACAAAGTGTCTCGACCACCTACTAACATGGTGTGTCAACCACAACAACCATGGGTCTCAACCACCATCCAACATGGTGTCTCGACCATGACAAATCAAGATGTCTTGACCCTAAACAATGCTAGGGTGTCTCGACCCAAAACAACACAACGTCGCGACCCAAAGCAACCCAACATTGTGACCCAAGGCAACACAACATCGTGACCCAAAGCAACAAACCATGGTTGCGGTCGAAACTAAGGGCAATATGTCATGACCAAAACTCCACCATCACAGCAAGCGTTGCATATCAGTGTCACATGAAAGTGTTGTGACCAAGATCAAACTATGTGTCATGACCATAATTCAATGTAATATGTCTCGACCACATCATGTCAAAGCATGTCACGGCCCAAAGCAAAGCATGATGTCTCGACCCAAACCCATACACGAGTGTCTTGTCCTCAACTCCAAGGGTGAGATATGTGTCGACTGAAACCAAGGATAACAACAATAATACCAAGCATCACAAAGCTCAAAACTCGTGGGTTCATGATCAAGAAACCCTAGAACAACAATTGTGAAGATTATCAAGCCAAACCATTAAGGAGAGAGAAAGTTGAACTTCTACATATATGAGAAATTATCCATAACTCTGTGTACAACATGATGACCGAAACTTAACACATGGTAATTAAACCAAAGCTTATGATGCATATAAGGTCATCCCCTCAAGAACGCTTTAGAAAATCGAGCATATGGATTAAGGGTTTAGAAAGAGAGCAACCTACACGAGAATGCTACATTATCATAACCCTAAAATAGTAAGGACCTCATTTAGTATCTTAACCATCATGTTAATAAAACCAAGTATTGTAATAATTGTAGGATCATCATATCCACCCTCTGTTAATCAAAACATGAATTTACCAACCACCAAGGTCAACGATCATAAGAACATATAACAATCCTCAAATCAGGGATGAACCATAACCAAACAGGGGGTTATCACCAAGAAAAACTCATTACTAACGAGGGAATTTCACCATACAAAGATGATTATCAACACCTATTGAGCATAATAGAAATATACACAATAGAGCCTAGTTAAGAGAGGTGATTACTCATCTTTAACACTTTTCAAACATCACCAAAGCCCATGTTACACTAAGGTACCCAAATCCTCATTCATAGAGATAAAATTCATAATTCAAGGTTAGAAAACTATCCATCTTGTATTTATCTCAAAACCGGGTACAAGGAAATTAGGGTTTGGGAACATAGAAGCAAATTTCATGGGACTATCATCACGATTCAAACCCTAGATCATGATAATACTTTTTAGCATGTTAAGATCATATTTTAGAGATAGCAACAACAACAAACGAGTAAGATTAGGTACCAAAATAGAAGAGGGGGAAGTTATATAACTCACCTTTTGTGGTGATCCAAGCTCCAAAATCGAAAGCTCCAAGAGAGAAGAAAAGAACCCCAACTTATAAGCACGAAACATCATGATTAAGAAATAGCTCAAGAAAGAGGGCAAGAAACCCTAGGACGAACCAAAGGAAGAAGAGAGGAAAAAGAAGAAAACATCCTTTTACTAGTTACCACCATGGTAGAACCATAGTCTAAAGATCTGTGTGAAGAGGAGTTTCTCTCAAGAGGACCACTAGGTATAACCCTAGTCTATGGCTAAGGAAGAGGAAGAAGAAGATGGGGTTTTATGGGGAAAACTTGATCAAGAAGGCAAAACCACTTACTAAGTGAAGAATCGCCACCACAAAGAGTTGATCTAGCACCCATCCTTCCTCAAGCAAGGTTGATCGACCACCATGGCTTCAAGATCAGATTTCTCTTGCGCCTCAAGCTCCAAGGTCGGTCACAAGAGATAAAGAAGAGAGTAGGGCCGCAAAAGTTGCTCTCAAGTGAAGAGAAGGGGTTATATACCCAAAGGAGGAGGCAAGTAGGGCATAGATGAGGTGTCAACACAGTAGAACACCAAAGTAACACTTGTCCTCAAAGGAAACCCACATGCAACCACTTTATGCATGCATGCACAAGATGGTGATACAACCAATGTTGGTTCTCGACCTCCTTAGGCCCCCGACACTTTGGTTTCAGTCGAGACACATCAAGGGGTCAAAACCATCATCAAAACACATGTCTCGATCGAGACAAAAGGTTCATCAACACACTAGGTCGAGACAAAAGGTTCATCAACACACTAGGTCGAGACACATCACAAGAAGACAACTGTCTCGACCCAAAACACAACCAAGACCATCTAGGTTGAGACAACAACACCAAGGGAGGATGTATAGGTCGAGACACACCCAAAACACTCCAACAAGGTCGAGACATAAGGTTGCTACACTTAGTGTAAAGAGTGGGACCCGATGGTAGGCCCACTCAATGATATAAACATGAGCCATGAAATATTTTAGTAGCGGAAAACAAAAGTATTTACAAAGTTACAAGATATTTCAATGTACAAAATTTTCTCACCCTAAGGGTGGTAATTAAAATGGAAAGTGTACATCTAATTACACATAAGCCCATATGCATAGGGTAACAAGGCTATCTCAAGTTGTCCATATGTTCGCTAATGAGCTCACGATCATCTTGAGTCTCTGTCCTATAAAGAACCTACACCTGGGTGGAGGGAACACACAGAAAAATGGGAAAATAAGGTATGAATCAGCAAAAGTTGAGTATGTACATTAGAAGATTAACTAGGCATTAATTTTTCAAAAGTAAAGTAAGATGTTCCCAACAAAAAAGGGGCCATTAAAGCTAGGTAAGTTTCAATGAGAAGTAACAATAGACAGAATTTCCAAAATAATGAGAAATATAAATGAATAAGTGAAATAACACATCCTGCCAATATCAACCATTCAATTATATGAATATATGCATGTCAATATATTTGACTAAAGTAATTATGGTAGGGCCATGACACCACTGAGTCAATGGCCTAAGTAAAGTGGGTGTAAGTAGATGCACCCTGGGTGGAAGTAGACACACCCTTGTATAAAAAGAGGTGGAAAGACGCATCCCGGGCAGAATTAGACGCGCCCTAAGGGTTACACATAAGCGTCTACGATATTTAAACTAGTCAAATTATCTAACATGCATAAATAGAGTGGCAATATACACCTTTTACAAACATATGCAACATGATTCAAGCACAATAGCAGCTGGGGTCATTGCCCCAATTCGACATGATAATAGTAATTTCAGAAGAATAACAATAAGTCCAATTGAGAGTGTATGATTTACCCAACAAATGGAATAAAAGCAAGTATTTCAAAAGCTACCTCATTATGGGAAAATTTAGTCATATAAATGCTTAGTTATAAATAGGGAGGAGTACATACCTGGTCTTGAGGACTAACCCTATCCCTAAGGGTGAAATTCACCATTCGTCCTTCTCAACCTATAAGTGTATTGTACATACATTAGTATACCATCTCTGATTCATAATTGAAATCATAACTAAACCCACTATTTGTTTTCTAGTCTCGAATTAGGATTTAGGAGTACCCATATGTGTGTCATTATTACCTATGGCTATATATTTATATTTCAAGTTATTCCTTATTTTTTAAAAAAATTGGCCATTCATTCATCCCGTGGCCGGGGGGTTTTGAACCTGAGACCTCTCAGTCTTACATCAGTACTTTTACCATCTGGGTGCCATCTCTTTGGATCAAGTTATTCCTTATTAATATACATAATTAAGAGTTGAGTTTCTTTCTCTAATAACCATTTCTAATTGCAAATGACCATATTCCTTTCTAACATCATCATTAGTATGCATATTACAATGTGTACACATTTTATTATCTAACTCTTAAATATGTGGTAAATACAAATATGCACAATAATGGTAGTATGATTATAGTAGATTTTTTGTATGGCCCACTAACATGTTATCTAAAGTGGTTTTTGGTAAAATAAAAATATATCCACATATATGATCATAAAAGTGTGTCTTCATAAAAGTTGTTTCTCTTTTATACCCCCATTGATTACTAAAAGAACCAAAATAGATAAAGTAGTTCCAAGTATCATCAAATAAACATGTGAATCTAGGGTTTTTAGTTCATATATGGCAATATTAAGGTGATGCATCAACAAGGTTATATTTTTATTATCATGTCCATGACTACATATAACATTTTGTCTTCCTTATTTAATCATATGCATGATACATGTGTGATAGCTATTTCCTTAAATGATAAATTACAAACTTATTGGTTACTAGTAAAATAAATCGATTATGCATAACCGCAAGACGAGTATTGGGTAGCTGATCAAGAGGTCTACATTATTATCTTAAACTAGGTTTACGTCACTAAGATTGATCACCATACAGTCTATCTTTGATGTAATATATAATATATAAAGATACATATTCCAAGTTCATTGGTGTTAACAATTAGGCATATTCAATATAGACCTATGTATTGAGATGTATAGACTAATTTGATGGAGTGGATTGATCAGCTACTCGAATGGCTTTCATTGTAGTCTTTCATTTATCTTACATGATTTGATTCAGATGTGCCATTAGTCGAATAATTGAATGTGAATTTAAAATGTAGGACACAGAAGTTTACTTGCTCACCAACATGGATTGAACTTTTCTTCCACAATGATTTTCTGAATGGAGTGTAGATGATGAGGTAGGCATGAATCTCGTTCATGGAGTCAGTGGGTGCATGTTCAAATGATAAGTTGCCCAATGCCTGTGGGCCTAGATTCCATGTTGCCAATGGTTGTGTCCAGGTGCTACTATTCCCATACTATTGTGGTTATTGGTGCTTGGGGTGAGCGACCATGACCATAGTTCTACACTGCCTAAGCTTGGCCCATGTACGATGAATTTTTACTGACGTTGGCATGCCGCATGTATGGTGAGAAGAAACCACAGGAGTAGGTGGCATGTAGCTTTAGCGTTGCAGGTTGTCATGGGATAGGGTTCAAAGTTGCAGGCTGAAGACGGAGACATCATGTTGATCTCTGTTTGATGGTTGGATTTAGCACTGGACTGACGACACAATAAGACTAGAGGGATGTGTAGGGGTGCCCATGGTCTGAGCACGGCTGGGTAGTGTGCCCTAATCTCCTACACATCCACATAACCAAAAGGGAAAGGGTTCAAAGGTCTGAGAAGGAACACGGGTGTTGTTATGTTGTTTGCAGGTGTCAGAAACACTGTGTCATGGTGCCCGGAGAGACCTAGCATGGCTTTCGGTGTTGAGATTTGGTTGTATTGTAGGTCGGGCTTGTAGGTCTCAGTTGTCGTGTTGCATATTGATCGGGGGTGGTCAGGTACAGAGTTGTAGTTTGTGGGCATTGAGGTCTGAAGGGGAAGTGGGGCACCAGATCAGAGGGAAGTGGGGCACCATAGTAGGTTATGACACCTTGCTGCTATCATGGCAGTGGTGGTTCCCATTGGCTCATGCAGTGTTCTAAAGTAGCCAGACCGGTGGCCATAGGCATTAATCAAAGAGAAGATGAAGGAGGTCGGGGTCTGATGCAAATTTGAGGATTTGGCTTACAGGTTGTGAGATCCATGACGAACGACAACAAGGTGGAGTCAGGAGGATGGAGAGAAACATGATCAATGTTGCAGGCTGGATAGGTTTTCGACGATTTGGATGGGGAGGAGGGTGTTGCCACAGACATTGAAGGCTTCCTTGGAGATATGCCAGCATGCTTCTTGCTATCATGGCATGTGGGGTTTTGGCTGGGGAAGGGACGCGCATAGGCATTGATCTAGTAGGGTAGCGACATCATCCCACTGCTATCCGTCAACAACATGGTGATGAGGATTGTTGCCAGCTAGGGTTTTAGGGGTGAAGAATAGAAGATTCTAAGAAAAAGGGGAAGGGAGAGGATAGGTTGCGGACACGAGGAGGAGAAGAGGCGGGGAAGGAAATGGACGAGGATGGTGGAGGGGAAACGGACGTTGGCTAGAACACTGCAACATGAGGTCTGTGAGACATGGAGTCTATGGAAGTGTCAAATGCCAAGGAGGAAGGCGTTACCACATTATTGCAAAGAAACTTATGGGACATTTAATGAAATTAATGTGAGTAATTATGGTGTAATTTGTACAAGTTTATAGGAGTAACAAAAGGCTCAAAGGAGATGAAATTTGGTAGGTAGAGTATATCAAACATGAGAGATTAAATTTTGAAGTTGGTTTCTCCTTTCAAAAAGATTTGTTAATTTACTTCTTTATTTAGATTATAAGAAGTCATTTAATGGTTTTAAGATCCCTTATTAATCAATTTAATGCATTTATTAGTAATCTATTTATTTCCTTTTACCAAAAAGTTTAATAATATTTTAGAGTGACAATTTTAGTGTCTACACTAGTTAAATGATGTATTTGGATAATTAATACTCAGTTGATAGCTTAATTGATTCATTTATCGTTAACATTATATAAAAGGTGTTTGGGTAAAACATTATATTTTATTGCCTTCAATTTATCATTATTTGATTTAAATCAGATAAAATAGGATTTATATTTCAAATTGATAGAGCCACAAAAAAAGAATAATAGACTAGATATCTAGATTTTGGTATGTTACACTTAGGCAAGTCGAACAAGGTCAACACCAACAAAACCCTAAAACCCTAACATCACCACATGATGCCACCTCATCATCCAAGGTCTAACAAGGTGCATCATAGCGTTATTATCTCTATTATGGTGCTAAAGCACTAAGGGAACACTCAACATGTGACAAATTGCAAGATAACCCATCAACTTGGGTAAATTGCATTTTGGTCCAAAATAAGTAAGCATAGCTCAAACAACATTCAAACATGACCAACCCTGAAATGTAAGCTTGTCACTTGATAGAAAAACATCCCAAAGGATTAGAGTAAGGTTCTAAGCATCTCATTATACAAAGTAAGCTCAAATTATCATTAAGATATGCCAGAGGCCTTACAACTAGAGCTAAGTTAGTTTAAGCTAGGTTCCTAATGCGGAGTCTAGGGTTCAAAGGTTTAGCTTTGATTTGGTTTGATCACACTAGAGGTTCAAAGCAGCAATTAAAGGATAGGAAGAAACAACAACTAATTCAATCCTGGATGATTTGATTCTAATTAATAATGAAAGACAACTAAGAAAGAAAAGAGACAATATAGACTAATGAAGCAAGGCAAGATCTAATACTGACACTAGACTAGAAAAGAAATTCTAGTTAGCAACCTAGAGATAGCAACTAGTTAAAATATGCAATATACTACACCAGATTAGCAAACTAGGCAAAAAGGTGATTAAGAACCTAGAATAGCAAGAGATTAACAAAAAACAAGCACAAATAATTACAATAGAGCATTAACTACCCTAAGAAAGATAAACTAGAATGAACACGACAATGAACTAATTAAGCAAGTAAAGGCCAGTTAAGAAAAATGACAATATTAGGGTTTTAGATATTAATGGGAACTGTGGGATATTTGGGGTAATGTGACTAGAACCTAGATTGGGGGTTGTAACATGCAACCATACTCATTCGTTTAGATTGTTAAACCAAACAACAAGATCGATGCTAGAGATTTACCCTAAACTACTAAGTGCCCATGTATGGAATAGGATGTGTTGAGGGGAACTACACCCTAACACTCCCTATTCAACCTTACGAGGCTAATTTAGATTGGGATTTAGATGAAATTCTACTAGGAACTAATCAAGTATAGTTTTTGAGGGCAGATTCTCTTAGAGAAATTGGGTGCCAAGGGTAGTAATGGGGGTGGAAATGAGGGTATTTCACCTCACATCACCTACCATATAGCCTTTGGGTGCTCCAAGCCAATTGCAATAAGTGCCTCTAGACTAGCTACTTAGATCTCACACATTGGAGAAGGAGAAGGATATATGTGTCAGAAAATTGGTTTCTATGTAGGGATCCACTAGTTGGACCTAGGAGTAAATCCCAAAATAGCCTCACATTTGCCATTTTCTCCTAGACCTATGTGGTTTCAAGCACAAATCACAAGACAATCCATGTTTTCAAGCACAAACCACAAGACCGTTTATGGGAGATGAGATAGAAGTAGAAGGCAATTGATATAAAATGAAATCATAGAATTTACAAGTTATCCCCCTAACATGGTATCAAAGTCACATTTTGGCCCCAAACAACCCACCTAAGGGGCTTAGCTACTCATAACCAAGAAAAAGAAGGGAAAATAAGGAGTAGAGGGGTGAATAGCCATAGAATCTTGGTGAAGATTCATCCTTCTTCACCTCTAGTTGTAGAAAATCTCCCTCCTTGCTCCTAGATGAATGGATGGCATTGAAATGGTGGATGGAAGTTGTCAAATCCCTAAAAACTAGGGTTTTGAGGTGGAAGATAGTGGAAATGAGGTGGGACTAGGTAGGAGTAGGTGGGGGTTGAATGAATGCTCGAATAAATGGTAGAGAAGCTAAAGAGTGTCTGACCTCGCACTCAGTTGTCACCCATGTATATATAGGGGCTAGGGAAGCATAGGGTTAAGTAGGGGCAATATGGGAAAACATGTAGAAAATGAGTTACGGTTTGAAGGAGCATGACCATTGTGGGCCAAATGACCGTGGTGGGCAGCATGGTCGTGGTGGATGGAGGGTAGAACGATCTTGATAGGAGATAATTTTTTGGATGAGGAATGGGAAAATTCATAGTTGAGGGTGGATTTTTGGAGGGTTGAGAGCACAATCATGGTGGGCAACACTATCGTGGTGGGCAATACGATCGTGGTGGCAGTGAGGTGGAACAACCATGGTAGGCAATAGAGGCATATTGTCTATGAGGTAGCATGGTCGTGGCGAGTTGTGATGTTGTGAGTTAGCACAACTGTCGTGGCCCTGATGCCCAATTCCACACAAATGAGATTACTCAAAACAAACACATGAACAACTACTAATTAACCATACACCTAAAAAATGGCAAATTTAAGCCTATTCCAACATTACTTATCATGTGTGGAAACATTACATAAAGGTCCAACATCTTACATATCAACACATTCCATACCAAGTCTTTACACATGTGTCCAGTGGCATCAGCCACAACATGTATATAAAAAAGAAACATTTCACATATACATGCCATATGCAAACTAAGGCATACTTCCAAAACCACATGTTGATATACATATCATCTATAAAACATCCCCTACTTGGACCTGAGAGTACATGGATGACTCTAGGACTCTACTGACAACTAGAAACTATCCAACCTTCTGCTCCTATTGCTCTCCGAGCTTCTCTTCTTTGGAACCATGATCCTGACCATGCCACTGACGACCACCTAAAAAGATGTGGTGACCCATGACACGAGACCCATGTCCCAGCGAGAGATACTCAACCAACAAATATTTATTACCCAGGTTATCATTATTAAACAGACTGAGCATGTTCACCTATATAAGCATATTAAGCATATTAATCAGATTAAGCATTTTTAACCATTCCAACATGTGAGGCAGATTATGCAACTAATCATATAGGCATAGAAACATATCTCATTGGAAGGAATATGAAGAACATGTAAATCTATCACCTACTAAATGGTATAAAAAATAAGGCAAGGGTTAACATCCAATGTGAAGTGTGTTTAACCCTAAACATATATACAACATGATTGTATTACGTCTTTTATTAATTCCCTAAGGAATTGAGGTATACCACTCAGTTCCAACTGACTATTGTTAAGTCAAAATCAGTACCATACAAGATTTGTAGGAGAGTCGAAATTCTAAGATCTCATCCGACCTCGATCAATATGAGTTCACCGTAGCGAAATACAAGTCCAGCTACAAAATCATCCTAGTCCGTCCTTGGTATATAGGTCACAACACTAGTGAACAACCTATCCCACCCTTAAAAGGTCATGGTACTAGTGAAACCAGGTTATACAAACACAAACACCCGAGGTACAACCATAGTTGTCCTCGATAACATCATATATATTGGATACGACCATAGTCGTTCTCCTACCGAGGAATGACTGCAACCATCCTCAAAACCCTTGGGATCAAGATGATAAGGACACACAGTCTCTTACGCCTTGCATACTCAACCATATATGCAATGAATCTCCCTTAGGAATACTTGTTTCACCATCCAGCAAATACTGACACTGGAATGGATCTATGGCACATGGAAACTACATGATAAGGGTTTCACTTCATTAGTTAAATTCATTCAAGTGATTCGAGGCTACATCAATCAAGTTACATACAAACCCTAAAAGAATTCTACAAAGCATATGTAGAGTGCAACTTCAGAATATATAAATCATATGAAACAGAAGGCTTATTACATCATCACATTATCTTGTTTCACTGCCATACATGAGAACATCATCATCATACTGCCATGGGATACCAATCCCTTATCACATCATACAGAGGATATCACCTCAATTAGAGCACAAAGCCATGTCTAAGGCCATAAGACCTTTCACATTGTTCCCTACAAGAACATTATTATCTTTCCATGCCTCATCAAGGCTTATCATCATGCATGTGATGCATAAGTGATATAACAATCATTTTTTAGCTATGATGTTTATCTAATGGCAAATTAGGGTTACAAGATTAGGAGAGAGAAAGTACTCCTTCATCAAGCTAATTACTCAAGAAAGCTAAGAAACATCATTGTGTACTTGAATTAGGGTTAAGTTCAACAAGGTATCCAAATTAGGGTTTCAAATCACCAAACTAAGATAAACCCTAATTACCATCATTTCCAACAATATTGGAAGCAAATAGGTCAAACCATATCAACCTAAAGTCAACAAAATGTAGTGACCAAATAGACCACAAACATCATCGACCTTTGAAGGTTGAGCAAGGTTGGCGACTGCTGAGGATAGATCCACCACCTTCATTGACCACTGAAGGTCATCCATATTGGTGACCAATGAAAGCACAAGGTTGGAGACTAAAGAAAACCACAGTTCAACCCTTCATTGACCGTTGAGATAGACCACCTTCAATGACTGTTGAACTGGGTTAATCACCCTCAACAACCACTAAGGTCCAACAACATCAACGACCACACATAGATCCAATCTTAACGACCAAAGGGGCATGTAATCATCATCGACCAAAGAGAAATCAGCATCCTTGGTGACCATCAAGCTAGTAAATATAGCGACCTTGGGGAGGTGTAAAAATCATCGACCACTAAGTAAATCTTGGTGACCACTCAACATCAACATCTTGGCGACCACGTGAAGAGAGAGAAAAACTTGGTGACCATATAGAAAAGAGAGAAAAACTTGGAAACAATAAACTCATCAACACCAAGGTACAACCAGTTGATCATCGCCATGAAACTGAAATCTAACAAGGTGTAAAACACAAGAAAAGATCAACTCTAAAACCCTAAATAAGAACCATCATGAGGGAAAGAAAAAACCATGATTTGTGAGAGAAAAACTGTGACAACCCGATTACAAATCAAGCCATCACCAGTAATAATCGCGGAATAACCATAAGCAACATAATTAATAAAAATCATTAAGAAATAAAACCATTTTGCACATAGATCCTTCTCCAGGAAACTCTTACAAACACAACCAAAGCTTTATATACTTGTGGTTCCTATTGTACATACAGTGTACCATCTCTTCTCGAGGATAACAAGTACCGGTTACTTTACTCTAATATATACAACAACAAGATAAAAACCTCGAGGTAAGCAAACAAAAATCTCAAGTCATTCGTAAAAACCACTAAGAGTTATCTCCCAAGGACCTGAGAGTACAGAGATGACACATAGGACTTCTATCTACAAGACACAATAGACAATGTACTCAACTTGAGCTACTACTGTTGTCCCTACTGATGTGGTCCTTCCTCTACAGTATGGTTCCTATGCCCTCGTCCGCGTCGACCTAAAAATTGTGGATCCCATGGGGTGACACTATTGTCCCAACAAGAGATATAACTCTCACCCAACAATATTATTATCATAGGAAATAATATAAAACTGAGCATAGGATATTTCATGCGACTAGCAGGTATATTTGTAGTGCAAAGCATAAATATTGATAATAGAATTATAAGTCATCTATTTACTTTAAAAGGAATATGAAGAACATGTATAACATCTATCTACTAAGATGTATAAAAGTAACGAAGCATCAACCAATGTTTTCTGTGTTCAATCCTTAAGCAAATATGCTACACGGCTGATTACATGTTCACATTCACATTTATGCCCAGAGGAGATGAGGTACACCGCTCACAATCCAACCGACCACTAGTAAGTCGAAATCGGTACCATACAAGGTCAGTGGCAGAGCCGACTGTTAAGACCTCACATGTCTCGATCAGTATGAGACCACTTAGACTTAGCAGGACATCTCGTTTCAGCTGCAATTAGCTATGTCGGGGTATAGCGGCATCTTCACTATAGAGTTACAACCGTAGAATGTACTCTCTTTGGGAGAAGGCCACTAAGCTTTCTCGGATTATCAGGAAGACCACTGAGCAATCCTGGTTTAGTTGCATCGGGAAGTCCACTAAGCAATCTGGCATATTTGGGGAGTCCACTGAGCACCCTCATTTAGTTTGAGGAGTCCACTGAGCACCCCGATATAATAATTTACATATTAAAAAATATGCATACCAAGTAAAACTCATTTCACCATTCAGCAAATGCTGACACTGAATGGATCTATGGTCTGGGCAACTACATGATAATATTTAACTTGCTTAATTAAGTATATTTCAGTATCTTTTAGCATCAATCAAGTTACAGACAAGAATTATATCATATGCTACAAAGAAAAGCATAAATGTGTTTATCAAGTACTTTCATATTCTTTGAAACACATAGATCACTTAGAATCTCAATATCTTATCATCACGATGCTTGGGTATTCAAACCCTTAGTTCATCATTGAGTACTGTTACCACTTAGCAGATAATCATTACCTCTAGGTCATCAAACAAAGGTATTAATTCACACAGTTCACATAGCTCACTAAATATGTATCATATAACATCATAGCTCTTACTTAGCTATCCTCAATACCTTATGTTACCTGCATGGTTAGTATATCATGCTATCAACAATTTCAAACACATATCATAACCATGTAATGCTAAAAAAACATTCTCCCCAATGGATTAGGGTTATGATTCCCTTTTATCAACCAAATAGGGCTTCAAGATTTCATTAGCAATGATTAAGCCCTAAATCATACTCCATTCATCTTAGGAGAATTAACATATGTTCATTATATCATTAACTTCCCAATCTTAGTTTCTTTCTCATCCTCACTAGAATGTTGATTACTTAATTCACATCTTAAGGTCTATTAGCTCATCATTATCAAATTGAATTAAACTCATTGTATCTCAATGTTGCATTAATCATACAACATACATCACTTAGACAAGTCTAATGAATTGGAACATGCCTACCATATCGAGTATCATGGTATATATAATATTATCCTATCATTCTTGAAGATGCACATATCTTCATATCATGGATCCATATTAGTCATGTGGTAAAACCACATCATCATATCGGGTTTAGGGTTTATCACCTAACACCATATCGTGTATCCATGTCGGGTTAGCTATCACTTAGATTTTATCATCTCAAGTCAACCTCATATCGTGTATTGGTTAGACTCTTGACCTTATATCGGGTATAGAGATATATTGGATTCTCATATCGTGCACAAGAGTGCACCATATCAGGCATATCATGTATTTCTTTACCATGTATAATTTAAATAATATAGAGATAATATCATATTGGTTTCTTACCTTGGATTGTCATATCAGTTTTCCATCTTGAACTACCATATCAGTTTTCCATCTTGGATTAACATATCGGTTTTCCATCTTGGATTGCCATATCGGTCTTCCATCTTGGGTTTCCATATCAGTTTCCCCATCTTGGGTTGCCATACTATATTGGATTCCCATCTTGGATTTACTATATCAGTTTATATGTTGGGTATCATATTGGGTTACCTATATTAGATAAACCCTTGAGCTCATAAACTTTTTACACTTTCAAGGTTCAATTATTTCATTATAGTTACACAACAACCTAGATACTTAGTTACTCTTCGACCCATCACAAGGTAGTAGGGTATGCGGGGTTTCAAAGGCAATCAGATTTCAAAGCATATCGGGTTTCCACTTCTTCATCTAGCGTTTTGGCCATATAGTGTAAAAGTTATAGCCTTAACCTTGTATCGTGTATAAGATTCTAGTAGGTATCTCCTATATCATCCATAGGAAATGCCTCATATCGTGTATGAGGTATCACCTACTTTTATATCGGGTGAACCTCCATCTTGGGTTTCATATCGGATTTCAAGGTACTTCCACCCATATCGGGTTGTACCATGATGATGTCATCATCATCAACCTCAAGACCTTTATCTTGCTATTCTAAACCATGGACAACAGTCCTAACTAATTGTTGGAACTCATAGATATATCCATTAATCAAAGGAAATCCGAATTTGAAAATAATCAACAAGTACAGCAATATTGAAAAGAAATAATAATATGGTTGGGTTCAAGTTATATAACCTACCTTCTAAAGCAACTTACAAGCTTCAAGCTACAAGTCTTCTCATTCCAAGGTTGAATATGAGCTTCTCTAAGATCCAAGACTTGAGTTCTTCAACACTTGCATGATATCTCCCCTCCTTATGGCCGATATCACCTTGCTAGGTTTCTATGACCTACTTTGGCCGATATCCCTTGTCCTTGGCCGATACCAAGCTTTTCTACTCAACTCTCCTCACTCATGCACCATAAAAGAGCGGTATGCATGATATCTAAGGGAAGTTTGATAACAAGATTTCAAAAATTCTACTAATAGGTGAAAGGAAGGGTATTTATACTTGGGGTTCTATGAAAAAGAGTGTAAGAGGTGTCATTATCTTAAGCTACTAAGTGCCACATAGCCATGCATGGTCAAAACATGTATTTGCATGAATCCTATATTTATCTTTCCATGAAAAAATAAAAGCTTAAGTATAATTCAAAGGATAAAGGTCAGGCTCCTTAGTTATCTTCTAGAGCAAGCCTTCTTCCACTCACTTCATTATCATATTCAACAAAATCTTTTCCTAAGAAAGTTGCAAGATGATACATATCTCCTTATTGAAGTGCCTTGCCCATCATGGGCAAATCCAAGACTCCACAAACTGATAGGAGACTCCATTTATGGCTCCATGGCCAATAGGGACTCCTTCAAGTTTACAACTTGATATAGTTCATATAGAGCTTTCATCTATCCATTTCTTAGTCTTTTCATCATCAAGAGTGCTATCACTCTAGGATGCTTCAAACATAGTGTATCCTTCTTTCTCTCTCCTCTAGATGATACTAGTAAGGGGTAGAGACAAGCTAGATGTGGTAATTTACACATCAACCCTTCATTTTGAATACATTACAATTTGTACCATAATTGATGTACAAAGCACTTAGCATTATTTACACAAGTTCTCACTTTGAATTTAGGCTTTAAACAAGCCACCACTTAGCATCATTCTCTCTCTCATGATGTTAAAACACTTATAATACATTCAACATGTGAAATTTGCAATATAACCCCTCATCTTGGGTAAATTGCACTTTACACTCAGACTATCATATAATGCACACATAGTTTGCAAATAAGCTCAAATTTGAAAATAAACTTCACAAAGAGTCTTAATTACTTTTCAAAAGATTAGAAAAAGTTTGAAAGTAACTTACTTTAAGAAAAAATTATAGGGTTAAGCCATAACCCATGTCAGGGATGTTACAATTATCAACCCCTAAAAAAAGGATTTTGTCCCTGAAATCTCAAGAGAAAAGAGAAGGGTATTTCCTCCTCATCTCTCCCTCTAAATCCCATGTGGCTTCTTCAATGCCACGATGATGCCAAAGAACTTTTACAAGAACTATGTCTTTCTTCTTCAACTTCTTGACTTTTTTGTCAAGAATCATCATAGGACCTTCCACATAGGATATATCTTCATTCAATTCAACCTCTACGGGTTGCAACACCATCTATGTATTGGGATGACACTTTCTCAGCATAGATACATGGAACACTGGATGTAGTCTATGTAGCTCATGTGGAAGTTTCAACCTATAAGCTACCTTTCTGATCCGTGCTATCACTAGTTAAGGTCCCATAAATCTAGGAGCTAACTTACCCTTCTTCCCAAATCTGAGAACACCTTTCCAAGGAGAGACTTTGAGATACACTCTATCTCCAACTTGGAATTCTAAAGGTCTATGACATTTATCTGCATAAGACTTATGTCTATCATGTGCAGCCTTCAATTGTCGTTGTATCACTTTAATCTTTTCAGTTGTTTGTTGCACTAACTCAGGACCCAAAAGTTGGTATTCTCATGTCTCAAACAAACATAACGGAGATCTAAAACGTCTTTCGTATAATGTTTCATATGGTGCCATATCAATACTAGCTTGATAACTATTATTATAGGCAAACTTTATCAAGCTCAAATGTAAGTCCCAACTTCCCACAAACTGAAGAACACATGCTCTAAGCAAGTCCTCCAAAGTCTGTGTAGTCCTTTCAGACTGCCCATCTGTCTGAGGATGAAAAGATGTACTAAATTTCAACTGCGTACCCAGGGCTTTATGTAGTCATTCCCAAAAATGACTCATAAACTGGGGACCTCTATTAGATACAATCGTAGTTGGAACTCCGTACAACCACACTATCTCATATATATATATATATATGTATATATGTGCAAGCTTCTCAGCAGTATAGGTTGTTTTGATAGGAAGAAAATGTACTGTCTTAATCAACCTATCAACTATCACCCAAATAGAATCATGACTTTTGGCTGTCCTAGGTAGACCAACCACAAAGTCCATCATCATGTGATCCCATTTCCAATGAGGTATATGTAGGGGATGTAACGTTCTTGTAGGATTCTGGTGTTCTTCTTTAACTTGCTGACACACTGAGCACTGCATAACAAACTATACTACATCTCTCTTCAAACTGGGCCACCAATACATATCTTTTAAGTTAAGATACATTTTAGTTCTCCCTGGATGCATTACATACATGGATGAGTGAGCTTCCTCCATAACTAACTTTCTTAAGTTATTGGCATCAGGTACTATTATCCTATCATGGTAAAAGACTATCCCATCCTCTATATCATGGAAATCGTCCCGTTTCTCATCGCCTAACTCTGACTTAATCTGCTGAATCACAGTATCAACCTGTTGTGCCTCTTTGATCTCTTCTTTCAGAGTAGGTTTCACATGCATCTCAGCTAATAATCCAACTAGCAAAGATACTTCTAACTGTACATTCATCTGTCTCAAGGAGACAAGCACGTCCTGCTTACAACACACTAAAGAATTCAATTGTGTATTATTTGAGGGTGGAGACGAGGATTCTACTAAGTGCATCAGCCACTACATTAGCTTTCCCTGGATGATAATCAATTGTACAATCATAATCCTTGATTAATTCCATCCAGTAACGTTGTCTCATATTCAGCTCGTGCTGTGAGAAAATGTATTTTAAGTTTTTATGATCTGTGAAAATCTGACACATTTCTCCATAGAGATAATGCCTCCAGATTTTTAACGTGTGGACCACTACAGCTAATTCTAGATCATGTATAGGATAATTCTCCTAGTGTTTCTTAAGTTGTCATGAAGCAAAAGGAACTATATGATCACTTTGCATAAGCACACAACCTAGACCGTTCTTGGAAGCGTCACAAAAAACAACATATCCCTTTCCCTACTCAGGTAAAACTAACACATGTGCACTAGTCAACCTTTCTTTCAATAAATGGAAAGAACGCTGAAACTTGTCATTCCAGACAAAAGGAACTTACTTCCTGGTCAACCTGGTTAAGGGTAATGCTACATAACTGAAATATTTGATAAACCTTTTGTAGTATCTAGCCAAACCTAAGAAACTACAAATCTCAGTTGGTGTCTTAGGTTGTTCCCACTCCACAACAGACTCTACTTTCTTTGGATCAACACGAATACCTGAAGCAGATATAACGTGTCCAAGAAAAGACACTTCTGACAACCAGAATTCACATTTGCTAAACTTAGCATATAACTTGTGTTGTCTCAACAAAGTCAAGGCTTGACGAAGGTGTTGTTCATGTTGTTGTCTGTCTCTACTGTATATCAGGATGTCGTCTATGAAAACCACTACAAACTGATCAAGGAATGGCCGAAAGATTCTATTCATCAATTCCATGAATGTAGTTGGTGCATTAGTTAGTCCAAACGACATAACTACAAACTCATAATGACCATACCTCGTCCTAAAAGCTGAATTAGGTATGTCACTCTCCTTGATGTGTAACTGATGATATCCTGACTTTAGATCTATCTTAGAGAACATCGTTGCACCACGCAACTGGTTAAACAGATCATCAATCCTTGGCAAAGGATATTTATTCTTAATAGTCACCTTGTTAAGCTGTCTATACTCTATGCATAGTCTCATAGATCCATTTTTCTTTTTAACAAAAAGAAATGGAGCACCCCATGGTGAAGTACTAGTTCATATGAAACCTTTTTCAAGTAACTCCTATAACTGTTTCTTGAGTTCTATTATATCTGTTGGTGCCATCCTATAAGGTGTTTGGGCTATGGGTTGCGTACTTGGAACACGATTAATCTTAAAATCAATCTCTCGTGATGGAGGAATATCTAGAAATTCCTCGAGAAACACATCCTCGAATTCCCTGACAATAGGAACTTCACAAAGACTAGGACTGTCTGCTCTGGTGTCTACCACATGTGCTAAGAATGTGAAGCATCCTTGTCGCATCAGCCTCTTTGCTACAATTGCTGACACTAAACAGGTTGGAAGAATCTTTCTATCCCCTGGAAAAACCTATGTCTTATCACCGTGCATCAACATTGCTTGCTTGGAACCACAATCCAAGACAACTTTATACTTCTCTAAGGTATCCATCCCAAGAATTATATCAAACCTGTGCATTTCAAGTGATATAGGATCCACCTGAATGCTATGTTCTGAGAAAGAAAGAACACAGGGAGAGCATACCTCCTGCAACATTGCAGATCTGACTAACAGAGTTTCTAATAACAGATTATCCGTTCTAGGATTGACAATTATATTGCAGTCATGAATCACTTCTCTAGTGATAAAGGAATGTGTAGCACCCGGATCAATCAAAAAAGATTCGAAACAGGATGAAGACACATCAAAATGAAATAATTCCATCTGACCTATCACAACTCGGGGGTTAACCACTGCCTCCGATTGATTCATAGCATAGAATCTCATCGTAGCCTGCTGCCGACCTCATGCTCTATTGGCTGGTGTAGATGATCCTACCTAGGATGCTTGTCTATGTCCTCGAGTGCTACTACTGAACTGTTGTCTCTGAGAGCCTTGTTGACTCTGCCTCAGTGGTTGGGTTACTTATGTGTCTCTAACTGGACAATCCTTTATCACATGTCATGTATGCCTACACCTGTAGCAGACTCTGTCCTCCCATTGCAACCTAGGCAGTCGTGTTACTGACATTGATGCTGAGCTATGGGCTCTACTTGATGGAAAACTACAACCTCTACCTCATTTGGACGTCCACTGTGTCTGAGCACTAAACCTTTGTGGTTCTACTGGTGCAATAAACCTTAGTTTCTTAAAAATGCCAAACCTCTGACCCTGAAACTATGTAGGTACTTTCCTATTGTTCACCTCTTGTTTCTCAGTTACGAACCTCTCTATCCACCTAACTGACTCCACAAAGGTGGCAAATCTCTCTCTATTCTCTAAAGTAGATACATGTGTGGTTAATTCAGCGTTCAAACCCTTCTCGAAATGTCGAATTATCTCCTCATCTATAGTAGCCATGTGCTGACAAAACCACAGAAGCTCCATAAACTTAGCTTCATACTCGCTAACCTTCATCGGTCCCTGTCTAATCCACTCAAACTGTGAGATCTTCTCATCAAGATAAGTCTTAGGAAAGTATCTACTAACAAACTCTTATCGAAATTCCTGCCACCCGATCTCAATACCAGGTTTTTCTCTTCTTCAATGGACCACCAATGGCCAACACTTCCTTTCAAAAGATATACAACATGCTTAACCTTATCAACTTCTAGAATATCAAGGATTCTAAAGGCTTTCTCTATCTCAGTAAGACATGAATCTGCATCTGCTGGGTCAGTTGTGCCTGCATATTCAGTGGCTCCTACCCGACACAACTATTCAAAGGTCTCACCAGATCCATGTCCCTCACCGAAAACTGGTGTCCTAGGGGCTAGTGCTGGTATCCGGTCAGCCATATGCGTCATCATATTCATGATCTGCCCAAAAAGAGCATGAAAGGTTGGGTTCTCTAACATAGTTTGGTCAAGCTGGGGATTATCAAGCACTGGTTCTTCTCTAGCATGATCCCTTACACCACCTCCTGGTGCAGCAACACTGCTCTCAGCAGCATGTTCTTTGTGTGCTCCAGCCATCTTCAATTTTACTTCTTCTCCTGTACGAGGAGAAGTCACTATAAGATACACTGGAGGATGCTAGAACAAACTCAACAAACTTAATCCTATGTCTCTGTAGACTCAGCGAACCTTAAGCTTTGATACCAAAACTTTGTGACGACCCGATTAAAAATCAAGCCATCACCAGTAATAATTGTAGAATAACCATAAGTAGCAAAATTAACAAAAATCACTAAGAATTAAAACCATTTTGCACATAGATCCTTCTCCACAAAACTCTTACAAACAGAACCAAAACTTTATATACATGTGGTTCATATTGTACATATAGTGTACCGTCTCTTCTCGAGGATACTAAGTACCAGTTACTTTACTCTAATATATACAATAGAAAAATAAAAACCTCAAGGTAAGCAAACAAAAATCTCAAGTCATTCATAAAAACTACTAAGAGCTATCTCCCAAGGACCTAAGAGTACAAAGATGACACATAGGACTTCTATCTACAAGACACAGTAGATAGTGTACTCAACCTAAGCTACTACTGTTGTCCCTACTGATGTGGTCCTTCCTATGAAATCCGGTTCCTATGCCCTCATCCACGTCGACCTAAAAATTATGGATCCCACGGGGTGAGACTATTGCCCCAGCGAGAGATATAACTCTCTGCCAACAATATTATTATCACAGGAAATAGTATAAAACTGAGCAGAGGATATTTCATGCGACTAGTAGGTATATTTGCAGTGCAAAGCATACATATTGATAATAGAATTAAAAGTTATCTATTTACTTTAAAATGAATATGAAGAACATGTATAACATCTATCCACTAAGATGTATAAAAGTAATGAAGCATCAACCAATTTTTTCGTGTTCAATCCTTAAGAAAATACACTACACGGCTGATTACATGTTCACATTCACATTTATGCCCAGAGGAGATGAGGCATACCACTCATACTCCAACTGAATACTAGTAAGTCAAAATCGATACCATACAAGGTCAATGGCAGAGTCGGTTGTCAAGACCTCACCTGTGTCAGTTAGTACGAGGCAACTTAGATTTCCACTAAGCTTTCCCGGATTATCAGGAAGACCACTGAGCAATCCTAGTTTAGTTGCATTAGGAAGTCCACTAAGCAACTTGGTGTATTTGGGGAGTCCAATGAGCACCCTCATTTAGTTTGGGGAGTCCACTGAGCATCCCGGTATAATAATTTACATATTCAAAAGTATGTATACCGAGTAAAACTCGTTTCACCATTCAGCAAATGCTGACACTGAATGGATCTATGGTCTGGGCAACTACATGATAATATTTAACCTACTTAATTAAGTGTATTTCAATATCTTTTAGCATCAATAAAGTTACAGACAAGAATTATATCAGATGTTACAAAGAAAAACATAAATGTGTTTATCAAGTACTTTCATATTCTTTGAAACACATAGATCACTTATAATCTCAATCTCTTATCATCACCATGCTTGGGTATTCAAACCCTTAGTTCATCACTGAGTATTGTTACCACTTAGCAACTAAACATTACCTCTAGGTCATCAAACAAAGGTATTAATTCACACAGTTCACATAGCTCATTAAATTTGTATCATATAACATCATAGCTCTTACTTAGCTATGCTCAATACCTTATGTAACCTGCATGGTTAGTATATCATGCTATCAACAATTTCAAACACATGTCATAAGCATGTAATGTTAAAAAAACATTCTCCCCAATGAAATAGGGTTATGATCCCCTTTTATCAACCAATTAGGGTTTCAAGATTTCATTAGCAAAGATTAAGCCCTAAATCATACTCCATTCATCTTAGGAGTATTAACATATGTTCATTATATCATTAACTTCCCAATATTAGTTTCATTATCATCCTTACTAGAACGTTCATTACTTAATTCACCTCTTAAGGTCTATTATCTCATCATTATCAAATTGAATTAAACTCATTGTATCTCAATGTTGCATTAATCATACAACATACATCACTTAGACAAGTCTAATGAATTGGAACGTGCCTACCATATCGGGTATCATGGTATATATAATATTATCCTATTGTGCTTGAAGATGCACATATCGTCATATCATGGATCCATATTAGTCATGTGGTAAACCCACATCATCATATCGGGTTTAGGGTTTATCACCTAACACCATATCGTGTTTCCATGTCGGGTTAGCTATCACTTAGCTTTTATCATCTCAAGTCAACCTCATATCGTGTATGGGTTAGATTCCTGACCTTATATCAGGTATAGAGATATATTGGATTCTCATATCGTGCACAAGAGTGCACCATATCGGGCATATCATGTATTGCTTTACCATGTATCATTTAAATAATATAGAGATAATATCATATTGGTTTCTTACCTTGGATTGTCATATCGATTTTCCATCTTAAACTACCATATAGGTTTTCCATCTTGGATTACCATGTCCATTTTCCATCTTGGGTTGCCATATCGGTTTCCCCATCTTGGGTTGCCATACTATATCGGATTTCCATCTTGGATTTACTATATCGGTTTATATGTTGGGTATCATACCGGGTTACCTACAATAGATAAACCCTTGAGCTCATAACCTTTTTATACTTTCAAGGTTTAGTTCTTTCATTATAGTTACCCGACAAGCTAGATACTTAGTTACTCTTTGACCCATCACAAGGTAGTAGGGTATGCCGGGTTTCAAAGGCAATCGGATTTCAAAGCATATCGGGTTTCCACTTCTTCATCTAGGGTTTTGCCCATATCATGTAAAAGGTATAGCTTTAACCTTGTATCGTGTATAAGGTGCTAGTAGGTATCTCCTATATCATCCATAGGACATGCCTCATATCGTGTATGAGGTATCACCTACTTTTATATCAGGTGAACCTCCATCTTGGGTTCCATATCAGATTTCAAGGTACTTCAACCCATATCGGGTTGTACCATGATGATGTCATCATCATCAACCTCAAGACCTTTATCTTGATATTCTAAACCATGGACAACAGTCCTAACTACTTGTTGGAACTCATACATATATCCATTAATCAAAGGAAATCCGAATTTGAAAATAATCAACAAGTTCAACAATATTGAAAAGAAATAATAATATGGTTGGGTTCAAGTTATATAAGCCACCTTCTAAAGCAAATTCCAAGCTTCAAGCTCCAACTATTCTCATTCCAAGACTGAATATGATCTTCTCTAAGATCCAAGACTTGAGTTCTTCAACACTTGCACGATATCTCCCCTCCTTATGGTCGATATCACCTTGCTAGGTTGCTATGACCTACTTTGGCCGATATCCCTTGTCCTTGGTTGATACCAATCTCTTCTACTCAACTCTCCTCACTCATGCAAGATACAAGAGTGGTATGCATGATATCTAAGGGAAGGTTGATAACAAGATTTCGAAAATTCTACTAATAGGTGAAAGGAAAGGTATTTATACTTGGGGTTTTATGAAAAAGATTGTAAGAGGTGTCATTATCTTAAGCTACTAAGTGCCACATAGCCATGCATGGTCGACACATGTATTTGCATGCATCCTGTATTTATCTTGCCATGCATTAATAAAATCTTAAGGATAATTCAAAGGATAAAGGTTGGGCTCCTTAGTTATCTTCCAGAGCAAGCCTTCTTCCACTCACTTCATTATTATATTCAACAAAATCTTTTCCTAAGAAAGTTGCAAGCCGATACATATCTCCTTATTGAAGTGCCTTGACCATCATGGGCAAATCCAAGAATCCACAAACCGATATGAGACTCCCTTTATGGCTCCATGGCCGATAGGGACTCCTGTTTCAAGTCTACAACTTGATATAGTTCATATAGAGCTTTCAACTATACATTTCTTGGTATTTTCATCATCAAGAGTGCTATCACTCTAGGATGATTCAAACATAGTGTATCCTTATTTCTCTCTCCTCTATATGATACTAGTAAGGGGTATAGACAAGTTAGAGGTGGTAATTTACACATCAACCCTTCATTTTGAATATATTACAATTTGTACTATAATTTATGTACAAATCACTTAACATTATTTACACAAGTTCTCACTTAGAATTTAGGCTTTACACAAGCACCACTTAGCATCATTCTCTCTCTCATGATGTTAAAACACTTATAATACATTCAACATGTGACATTTGCAATATAACCTCTCATCTTGGGTAAATTGCACTTTACACTCAAACTATCATATAATGCACACATAGTTTGTAAATAAGCTCAAATTTGAAAATAAACCTCACAAAGAGTCTTAATTACTTTTCAAAATGTTAGAACAAGTTTGAAAGTAACTTACTTTAAGAAAAAATTCTAGGTTAAGCCATAACCTAGGTCAGGGATGTTACAAAAACCATCATTTCCATAAGCATGCAAGGACCAAAACCTCCATCACCAAAGATAGATTTTGTACACCAACATTTGGGTTAATCTAAGGAGGTATATTACTCAAGAATCACCATGCAGACATAAACCCTAGATGAAATATATCATCTCAATACTTGTAACTATGTTTTTAGGATAGATCATGTGCTTGCAAGTTAAGTGTAAGCAATAATAGTGGAGAAAGTTATATAACTCACCTTAGAGTTGATGTAGAAACTCCAAACAACAAGAAGCTCCAAATAAAGAGAGAGAAACCCTAGCTTGAGCACCACTCTCGATCAAGCTAGTTCCACCTCCAAGAAAGAAGCAAAACCCAAGTTCAAGGAAGCAATAAAGGGAGCTTACCCTAGGTAGAAAAGCAAAGGAGAGTTCTCCGGCCTTAACTAAAGCACTACCATGGAGTACCAAGGATTCGGTCAAGAAGAGAAAGAAGAAAGGTAGGGTATCAAGGTAGCAAAAATCAAGAGTGAGATCACTTACCAAGACAAAGTGGAGGATCAAAGATATCAACCAAAGATCACAATAACAGTTGCTCCAAACCTTATCTTAGCATGCAAGGGGGATTGGCCAACTTCTCCAAGCATGAGCTCTTTCAGGACCAAGCACAAAGGGATGACTCCAAGGGAAAGAAGAGAGAAAGAGAGTGCAAAGGGTTTAGTTTCATGCAAGTAGGGAGGTTTATACAACATGGGGTTGGAGAGAAAGAAAGAAGGTTAGGTGTCATGCTAACACATGCCATGTGTCTACCAAAACTCGTCCATGCAAGTATCACACTCACATATGCAATTAGGGTGATAAAACCAAGAAAAGAAAATGACCAACTTGGTCTAAGAAAAACCATCGACTACTGAAGAATTAGGAGAGCAAACAATCACTAGATATTCTTAGTGACGGATAAGAGCAAAACTCAATTGGTCGCTTAAAACTAACCCTAAAGTTTCTTGGTGACCTAAAGGGGTAACACGCCTCATCGAATTCCAAGACTAGGGGTATAATCCAACACATCATTGACTACAAGAATCATGGATCATAAGATCCTTGGAGACCCCCAAAATATAAGCTCAAAGGTCAAACATACTTCAAGGTCAACCATCCACTTAGGGTATCCCAGCAAACCCTAATCTCAACATGAAAAGTCACCACATCAAACCAAGGTGTGACAAGGCTTCCTGAGACACTAATCTCTCCAACATGGTGTCAAAACATGTGATGCACAACAAGAATGTGACAAATTACAAGAAGAATCCTAAAGATGGGTACATTGCAATTAGGTCCAAAACAAGTACATAAAAGCATAACTAGGTCAAACAACATCCAAACTAGACCAAACTTGAAACATAAGAATGTCACATGTTATCAAAGCACATCATAAGGTCTGCTTAAGGTTTCAAACATCTAATTATGCTAAGAAAGCAATATCAACCAAAAGCAAGGTTAGGGGTCTTACAATGGCTATGAGGTAGTACGACTATGGTGAGGAACTTGTCGTGGCCACTTCAAGTCTAATTTAACTATAAATTTTGGCTTTTCAAAGCATGTGTGTTACTTGGAACCACGGCTGTGTTGGGGGATTTTTCTTGCACTTTGATCTTAAACTTCACAAACCTTTAATTTCTTTGCTTTGAGTCGACTCTTGGCCACTAGGGTTATGTTGTGGAAGTTTTTGGACTCCTTTTAGGATCATCTAAGGATAGAGGAACCCTTGGATAATCCTCCTTCTATCCCGTTCATCCAAAGAGCGATCTTAGTACCTGAAAAACATGCAAAGAATGTTCATAAGTGCATTTGATAGCAAACCATTTATTGAGGGAAGGGAGTGGAGTGTTATTACATAGGAGCACTCATCTTTGTTTTTTTGTTGAGAGGTTATTACGTAGAGCCATCCCTTATTTCTTTTTATATTTATCTTTTTCTTTGCCCCATATATAAGGAGTGCATATGGTGAATAGAGTGAAATAGGGGTATATAGATACGGTCACCCAAACTTTTAGAGGGTGGCCAAGGATAATATATGCACTTTTGGTATCCTTTCATGTGGCAGAGAGGTAAGAAGATGATACAAGAAATGTAAGGTCAAAGAGGGGTCATAGATGATGAAGATCCATGTATGATTTCATTCAAGCAAGCTAACCCATGCAATTTTTACCAAAAAGACAAACCATGCATAAAATGAACAATATGCTAGATTACACTCATTCCATGTGGAATGGATAATCCCAAGTGTTCAAGTTTTGCAAAAATCACACTTTTATCAAAACAATTAATTACTTGCAAGAGGCTTGGAGCACATGCAAAATTCCATCATAGGACTCATTTAGCGAAAAACATAATCAATGGGAAGCATTTTCCCAATTCTAGTCATTCACATCATAATATATAAAGATTTAATTGAAGCATACTATTAGGCAAGTGGATTCAAGCTTGGCCAAAATGGTGCCAAATTGCCTTCAATCACATCTAAATTTACCCTAATAGGCTATAAGCAACAAGAAACAAGCAACTGAATCCTATCTAAAAGCACAAAAAAATTAGAAAAACTACAGGAAATGCAATGCATTGCATGGAATGGCATGTAAAGCAAAAATTAAAAAAAAATACACTTAAATGCATGAAAATGAACTACATGATATGCATGTATGCAAAACAAGTAAAAACAAGTATGGATGGATACATATAAAGGTTAGTTCGACTGTTTGATCATCTTGAACAAACTTTTAGAACAAAGACAAAGAGGAATATGGGGTAAAACAAAGACTTATTACCATACTAACCCAAACTTTAGAACCATGATACCCTCAACATGATATATAAGTCTAGAATAGTAGGGTAATGGGCATGGAGTTGTGGTGGATAGTCGCCAAGAGGGGGAGATCAATATGGCTTTCAGTAGACATGGCAGATCCAACACGGTCATTCTGGGTAGAATGACCATGGTGGCTAACTGGAAACATGGCCATGCTGCATGAAACGACAATGTTGGTCGCTTTCATGTAACTTTTTTAATCGGATCAATTTCTTTTCTCAATTTTGATCTTCTAATTGCTAGATCCACCACACACCATATTTCCATAAAAGTACGTGTTCTAACATGATTCACAAATGGAAAAACTATCAAGTATTGTGTGTATGTATTTCTTGGACACGAAAAATAAAAACATAACAAAAAAGGGGTTTTGAGAGCAAGAATCTCAAATCAAGGTGGGTTGCATCCTATTAGAGATGAGTTTATCACCTTCATCTAGGCTTGGTGCTCTTTGATTCATCATGCATTCACAAACAAGGTATTTCCATCCTCATCATAAGTAATCCTCTCAAATGCCTTCACCACACGATCTTCACCAAGGGTCATACGAGCTTCTCAAGTTGTTTTCTTCATATTTGTCTCATTTGGGGTCATATCATAGGTCTCACAATGATGGTCCTCATCAATGAAACCATGCAGCTTGGCCAACATGATCCTCTTGGGTATCTTCCTTGTTATCTTTTTCTTAAAGGTATAAACACCTTTATGGAATTTCGCATATGTTGGGCTTTTCTTGATGATGTCAAGCAATAAGGTTTTAACTTCACCCACATCAAGACCTTCATAATGCTTATGCTATGCTTTTTCCTTCATTTGGAGAAGGGGTCTTCTAAGGGATCAAATGGAGTTGGCTCATTACGTCAACCTTACTTATGAATATTTGAAGACTTTGAGTCATAACAAGAAAACTCCTTGATACATCAGGTGAAACTCTTAGTGTTATCTCCTTGATAGAAGATGCGACATCCTTGGGTTTCATAAATTCAACACATGATGGGGCAACAAAGATTTTAATGCCATTAACACTCTCACAAGATGATGGAATGGAAAAAAATATTGCACTTGGTACTCTCACCAGAACGGCCAGAGTGATGAATGCATATTCATCATGATTTTCAGTTGCCTTTTTGGGACCAATTCGATTCAATACTTTTGATTTCATCTCCTTAATCTCACAGAATGCAAGATTTCTTAACTAATCTAATTATCAAGATTATTAACTAGATTTATATTGATTTTGTGCGGGCCATGATGAGGTTCAACCATCATATGGAATTCACTCAAGATCCTCTCATCCTTGGTCTTGACCAAACAATTTTGACCAAACAGTCTCGACCCCAAACTATCTCAACCAGTCATCCATACGGTTTCAAGACCGTTTGGAGCCATATGGCACCATACGGTCTCAAGACTGATAGGCCAGTCACCCGCAAGACCGTACGGCCCCAAGACCGATCAATGAAGCGAAGACCGTTTGCTCAATGAGACCGCGCAAGCATCCATACGGTTTCAAGACCGTTTGGCGGCATGCAGTTTCAAGACCGTTTGGAGCCAAGACTGGTTGGAGACAAAGGCCGTTTGGTCTCGAAACCGTTTGGAATCCAAACAGTCTTCAAGACCGTTTGCATCTCCAAAACCGTTTGGACTCGAGATCGGTTGGACACTCAAACGAAGACCGGTCAAGAGCAAGACCGTTTGGCCACTAAACCATTTGGAGGCCATCGGTCCTCAAGACTGTTTGGCCATCAAATGGTTTCCAAGACCAGTTGGAGGATATTAATCAAGACTGTTTGAACAAGATTCAAGACCGATTAAAGCCTAGCGATCTATAAGACCATTTGGCCAGCTACCGCCGAAGACCGTTTGAAGTAGCACAAGTGAAGACTGGTTGGCGCCTATCAGTTTCACTAAACCATTTGGAGAAAAAGTTCCAGGACCATATGGGCAGTTCCTTCCCAAGACCGTTTGATCATTTGATCGGTCTGCTAGACCGTATGAAGACAAGACTCCAAACCGTTTGGACGTAGCAAAACGATAGAAACCAAGACCGTTTAGATGTCAAACGGTCTCCAAGACCGTTTGCTCTAAACTGTTCAAGCAAACTGTTTGCTCTAAACCGTTTGGAGCAAACTCACACCAAAAATGTGAGGACCCCATCCAAGCCTATAAATAGGACCACAAGGGTCCTCATTTGGGCATCGATTCCAGGACGTCGAAAGGCTACTTGAGCAAAGGATCGATCTCCCTTCCACACCACCACCACTCCACCATCTTCACGCCATTATCCAACCACCCACACCTCCTCTTGCTATGAGTAAGGAGGCCGAGAAGAGAAAGAAGGTGGAGAAGAAGGTCTCCCCAGCCTGCCTTGGTGGTTCCTCCTCCTTGTCCAGATCTATCCCAACACGACGTAGAAGACCGCATCATCTTCACAGAGCTGCGACTACCTTCTACATCATGCTCATGGTAGAATCTTCCTTCACTCTTGTTCTTCTTGTTTCTCACACCATGAGCGAGTAGTTCCCTTTCACTGGGGTGTGGGGACTAGCTCCGCTGCCCATGCTTTCATGTCTTTTCATTTAACATTCCAAGGCAATGTATATAACTTTTCATTTCGTTGTTAATTGATAACATTTGTAGTTTGATTACCTGCTTGCTTTCATCTTGTTCTTCCATATGTTGTGAGAACTTCTATATGTAGGGTAGAATGTCGATTAATGAGGTAGACTCCCAAACTAGAAATAGAATGGGTTTCCTTGAGGTAGTAAGTGTATGATCCGTGAGGGGATGAGCCATCTAGCCTTCAGTGACGCTTTTGTGTGTCTACCTGCAAGGGGGGCCCCAACTTCAGTTGGATTTTGTATCTTCCTTGTTTATCGTCTATGTTTGCTTGTAGACTAATCACCTACCTACTTGTTGTTAGCACATTTGACTCCTTAATGAGACATCTAATAGGGTTCCTTGAGGTCGCAAGTGTGTGATCCATGAGGGGACGAGCCATCTAGCCCACAGTGACACTTCTGTGTGCCTACCCGCAAGGGGGGCCCTCAGCCTCAGTTGGATGTTGTATCTTCGGGGCCGTAAGTGAATGATTCAGAGGGTGAAGAGAAATCAGCTGCCTAAGGTGACACTTACGTGAGCCTATCCTCGCAGAGGGTTCACAACAACTCCATTTAGATAGTTAGATTCTTGCCTGGATGTTACATGTTTGGATGTGTTTGCATGCGTAGTGGTGGTGAAACCTGATACCATCCCAACGATTCCATATCATTTATCTAGAACAAACTTTAATTCTGCTCTTTTACTTTCTTGCATTTAGTTTAATCAACCACAAACTAATCAGTCATTCTAAATATTAGTCTTACTTGAGCTACATTCGACTAACAAAGATTCTTAAAAAACGTTGTCCTTTGGGATTCTATCCTTAACTATATTGCGATAAGACCCGTCCGCTTGTGGGTGGCATTATTGAACGAGGTTTTGGTAAAAGCTTGGGGATTTCAATCCCAAGTGTGTTTGTTAGTGCGATAATATTCCACGTCAAATTCTGGCGCCGTTGCCGGAGACAACAAAATCAGTTAGTCAAATCTAGTTCTTTTAAGGCTAATCTAGGATTTTGTTTTTCTTTTGATACAATCGATTATATACTTGAATTCTAATCCACTTCATCAATCTTACTTCATATATTTTCATTTCAGGAACCCCCAAAACTAGAGTATGCATCGTTTGAACAGTCCCAGACTCACTGCCAGCTTTGATCCAAAAATCGACAAGACTTTTCATCATCAAAACAGAGAGAACCAAGCAAGAATGGCTCAAGAAGAGGAGATAGCCCGAAGGGTGGCTCAAGCCATCAATGCACACAGAGAGAGAGACTCATGCAAGAAGCTAGAGCTACAGTTCAAGAAGAAATCCTAGCAGCACAAGCAGCAGTGCAAGCGACAGAACTACAAAAGGATCTTAGGGAATTCTCAATCCCTAATGCTGCTGATGTTCATCACCCAGTCCAACCTCCTCCCATCCATGCTCCCAACTTTGAGATAAGAGCACATTGGATTACATTGCTGCAAAACAACCCATTCTATGGTAAACAAGGAGAAGATAGTCAAGAACATCTTCTGAGATTCATCGATCTGTGTGCTATAACGAAGCAAAATGGAATGTCTGATGATGCTATTCGACTCTGACTCTTCAAATATTCGCTTACTGATAGAGCCGTAAGTTGGTACAACTCCCTGCAATGTGAACCCATCACTACTTGAGAGCAGCTTCAAAACACTTTTCTAGAAAAGCTCTATCCTCCTCTCACTTATGAAATTAGGGGACGTATAATGATGTTCACTCAAGCCCCTGAGGAAAACCATGCTGAAGCATCGAAAAGATATAATGAACTTCTACGCAAGTGTCCACACCATGGAATCCCTAAGAATCAACTCATCGAGATCTTCTATAGAGGTGTGGATGACGATATCAAGAGATTCTTAGATTCCTCATCTGGAGGAAACTTCAAGCATCAGAGTTATGATAGCGCATGGAGGGTTGTCACCCTTGGAGCTGAAAATCAAGCTAATTAGGGTAGGTATGTAGGCAAGGGAGTGTTGAAGGTAGCTATGGCTGAAGTTATTCCAGAATACAAGTCAACTGTTGAAACCCTCAAACTCTTAGTTGCAAAGCAAGATCATATCGAATCATCCCTTGCGCATTTGTAAGAGGACGTTCACCCCCTCAACAACAAGAATAAATCAAGTCAGCTTCACTTTTCTGTGAAGCATGCAAAAGTACTGATCATTCCACTTTAGCATGCAATGTTCTTTATGATGTTGTTCTAAGCAACGCATGTGGACAAGGAGATAATAGTCAATTAAAAAATCTTAATGCCGTCAACATCATTCCTGGTCATGGATACTACAATTCGAATCAAAACAGGAACCATTATGGTTTTCGATATGGAAATCCTTCAGGAGCGGAAAACTTGTGACAACTTGGTTCAACTAACCAACAAAGAGACCCACCAGTATTTTAGTATAACCAACATCAAAACTTTGGAAATCAAGGGAAATTTAGGGGAAACTTTCAGAACAGGAACTTCAACAATTATCAGAACAATTCTCAATTTCAGAACCCCAACCCGGTCCCTTACCATAACCAACAACAAGGGCAACAAGCTATCCCCGACTCTCCTGATGACAAGCTATCAACCATTGAAAAGATGTTACAATCGCAACAAACATTGATAGTTAGCTAGCAAACTATGATAGATAACCAGCAAGCCCATCAGAAATCTATTGAATCTCAACTAGCACAACTGGCAGTTAGTATGAAACCACCCGCTGGAGCCTTTGCTGGCCCACCAGAAAACAATCCCAAGCATCCAGAACAACTGAAGTCTGTCACCACCAGGTCAGGAAAAGACTACTCTGATCCTCCTGTCAAGACACCTGTGGTTATTACAGATGAGAATGAACCTGTGATCGTCCAAAACTCAACAACACCTGAGCCTCAACCGAAAGAACCAATGATTGCTGATAAGACAGTCGAGCAAAGATCTGAAGAGGAAGTAGCAACACAAGAACTGGAGGTACGAGTATACAAGCCTCGTATACCTTTCCCAGCTCGTTTGAGACAAACAAAGCTTGATACTCGTTTCAATAAGTTCAAAGAAGCTATGAAAAAGCTTCATGTTGATATTCCCTTTTTAGACACTCTGGCTAAGATACCAGCTTGGACAAAGTACTTGAAGTCACTTCTCACCAGGAAATATATAACTGAAGAATATGAAACAGTCAAGTTAGCAACAACTACTTCAGACATCATCCAGAGTAAGATGCCCAAGAAGCAGAAAGATCCAAGATCTTTTGGGATCTCTTGCCATATCGGCGATTCATCGTGTAAGAAAGGATTGTCCGATCTTGGTGCCAATATCTCCATCATGCCACTTAGCCTTTGCAAAAGTCTAGGGTTTGCCGAACTTCTCCCGATTGGCATGACAATACAACTTGCAGATAACATGGTGACTCTACCTTTAGGAATCATTGAGGATGTCCCTATCAAGGTAGGAAAAGATTCCTATGTTCTGTGTGACTTTGTCATAATGGATATAAAGGAGGATACCAGATACCCTCTCATATTTGGACATCTATTCCGCGCCACCGTAAGAGCTCTGATCAACGTTGAAGCAGGAACTTTGTCACTGCGATTAGGTAAAGAAACTCTCAAATTCAAGGTTTTTGAAAGCATGTGAAGGCCAAGCATGTAAGAGGAAGTCCACTTGATTGAGTGCGTAGAGAAGATGTCACTCCTAATGCAGTAGGATTATGAACAAGAAGATCCTTTGGGGATGACCCTCACCAATCCGAATGCAGAAAGTTTAGATGACCAACAAGTGAAAAGTTGTGTTTTCCACCTCGATACTGCTGAAGAAGATCCTAAAGCCAAGATTGAGGAACTAAAAGCAGTGGATGTTACTGAAGAAGCATGTGAAATACCACAAGCTCCTGAGATGAAGCCCCTACCAGAAGGATTGAAATATGTATTTATGAACTCAAGATCTGCCCAGTCATCATAAATTCAGATCTAACGGCAGAACAAGAAGACAAACTTTTGAAGGAATTGAAGGAAGGAAGAAAAGAAACTGGCTACAAGATGAGCAACCTCACTGGGGTTTCGCTGGTCTCACTAAATCTGTCGTGGAAGTTTTTATGGATGATTTTTCTGTGTATGGAGATTCATTCGACTCGTGCCTAAAACACCTCTCCCTTGTTCTCAAACGGTGTGAAGAAGCACAACTTGTGTTAAATTGGGAGAAGTGTCACTTTATGGTAATGGAAGACATTGTCCTTGGCATAGGGTCAGTAATCGAGGAATTTAAGTAGACAAGGCCAAGATCAAAGTAATTTCCAAGCTCTCTATCCCAACAAATGTAAAGGAGGTTTGTGCATTCCTAGGTCATGCAGGCTTTTACCGACGATTTATAAAGGATTTCTCAAAGATAACCAAGACGATGACAAATTTGCTACTAAAGGATGTTGAGTTCAATTTTGATGAAGGATGTGTTCAAAGTTTCAACCATCTAAAGCATGCTCTTACAACAACACCCATCATCAGAGCCCCTGATTGGGATCACCCATTTGAAATTATGTGTGATGCCAGTGACTATGTTATGGGTGTTGTCTTGGGCCAATGTATAGAAAAGAAACATTATGTGATCTACTATGCATCAAAAACCCTCGATGAAGCTCAAAGGAATTATGCAACTACCGTGAAAGAATTTCTTGCGGTCATGTATGCCTTTGACAAGTTCAAATCCTACCTCATTGGTTCAAAAGTCATTGTCTACATGGATCATGCCGCTATCCTTTACCTCATGGCAAAGAAAGATGCTAAACCTAGGTTAATAGATGGATTCTCCTCTTACAAGAGTTTGATTTGGATATAAGAGACAACAAAGGTACAGAGAATGTCGTGGCAGACCACCTCAGTCATATCCACACCCTGGAAACCGATAAGATCCCCATCAACGATTCTCTTCCAAACGACCAACTTATGAAAGTTTCAGAGGCTATCCCTTGGTACACAGATTATGTGATGCGGGTGTCATCTACCTCTAATACACCAGAAGTGCACTAAAGAAATTCCTACACGATATAAAACAATATCACTGGGATGAGCCGTACCTCTTCAAACTCTTCACTGATGGTCTATACAAACGTTGTATTGTTGAAGAAGAAGCTAAACTCATTTTAGAACAACGCCACTCAGGCCCATTTGGAAGCCATATGAGCCCTAAGAAAACTACCTTGAAAGTTTTGCAATGTGGATTCTTTTGGCCAACCATATGCAAAGATTCCTACAACTTTGCTTTATCATGTGACAAGTGCTAGAGAACATGTAACATAACCAAAAGAGATGAGATGCCACTGAACTTGTGGCAAGAAGTCGAGATATTTGATGTTTGGGGTGTGGACTACATGGGTCCATTCCCATCTTCTCATGGATTTTCCTACATCTTAATGGTGGTGGATTACACCTCAAAATGGGTTGAAGCCATACCAACCGTCACTAGTGATTCCAAACTTGTCATCAAAATGTTCAAAGATATCATTTCCCTCCGATTCGGATCCCCACACACTGTGATTTCCGATGGAGGTTCTCATTTCCTGGAAAGAAGCTTTGAAGCATTGCTGAGGAAATATGGTGTAACTCACAAGGTAGCCTCACCCTACTATCCACAAACTAGTGGACAGGTAGAGGTTTCTAACCGTCAACTCAAGGCTATTTTGGAAAAGACTGTAGGCCGCAATCAGAAAGATTGGTTAGTAAAAATCAATGACGCCTTGTGGCCCTACCGAACTACTTTTAAAACTCCCCTTGGGACTACACCTTTTCGAATAATCTATGGAAAGTCATGCCACTTGCCGGTAGAATTAGAACACAAGGCATGGTGGGCAATAAAACAACTGAATTTTGATATGAAAGAAGCATGACAAGCCAAGATTCTACAACTTTAGGAGCTGGAAGAACTCTGAATGACAGCTTATGAGAATGCTAGAATATATAAAGAACGCACAAAGCTGTGGCACGATGGTCATCTCAAGAGGAAGGACATTCAAGTGGGAGACCAAGTTCTTCTGTTCAACTCGAGACTAAGGTTATTCCCATGGAAACTCCATTCCCGCTGTTCAGGACCTTACATCGTCAAGAGCATCTCCCCACATGGTGCTTTTTCTTTATGGAGTGAAAAGTCAGGCAAATTCGTGGCAAATGGTCAACGACTGAAGAGATATTTCACCTCAGCCGACATAGGCACTGAAGAAATACTGGAACTCACCAATCCAATGTATCCACCGTTAAAGTTGAAGAAACCAAGTCGAGCCATCGACATAAAACAAAGGCGCTTGTCGGGAGGCAACCCGATCAATAAATTCGTATTTAGTTTCAATTTTGAATTAGAATTTTTTCTGAATGTTGTTTTTATTTTTAGATAATTTTGCACCAAATAAAATTACATCGCGAGATGCTATCTTGAGTTTTGAATGGTCTTTATGTTCGATATTTTCAGATGGAGGACACACGTTGATTGGAACGCAACCATATATGGTGGTCCAAACAGCATGAACTTTCCCCTCCATCTCGGATTTAGAGTTTGCTCGGGACAACAAATTTCAAAGTTCGGGGTGGAGGGTGAGTGGTACGTATCTCACTTTCCACCTTCACCCATCTAATTCAGACTTAAGATTTCATCATTGCATTTTTGACCAAAATTTACCAAAAATTTCAAATTACCAAAATTTTCAAAATTTTCAAAAATTTCAAAGTTTTCCAAAGAAATTGCACAAAAATTTGATGAAGTTTTGACACTTTTTGTTTCAACCTCTATGATTTTGAATCATTATGCCCTCCTTATTATCCTCAAAAGGATCTTCTTATGAAAACTAGCCTTTTGATTGAAATCATCTTGTGAGGCTTATGAACCCTAACATCATGATCTTTATGTAAAAATGGCAAGCGTATGTCGAACTGATAGGGACCAAACACGTCGTGCTTCCTAATTGACTAGTGGAACAACAACATGTAATCCCCACCGGATCCTCATCAAGTCATTATTTGAGCAGAGTACGATAAAGAGAACAACCCAGTGCACGAAATTGTAAATCAAGTTGCATTCTGATATGAACCCTCTTCTACACTTCTTCTATCATCTTCGTACCCCTCCATCCATAAAAAAGAAACAAAAATAGCCAAAAAAGTGACAAACCCTAAGTTCTGGGTGGCACACCACTTCCCTCTATATGTGCTTCTTCCATACCCCTCACAAATTAATAGGGGCATACCACCAAGAAAAGATGCCAAAGCACACACAAAAAATACAATATCGAGTCGAATAGAGGAGAGATTCGCACAACAAAATGCAATAAATGAAATTGCAAATAATATAATAAAAATCTCGAGTCGAATAGAGGAGAGATTTATTTCTTCCTTCCATACCACCCTTCACCCCCTTTTCTACCTAATGGCACAATAAATGCCTCCACTACCCTGAAATACACCAGTATCAGATCAGATGCACACTTGTTATTCTGCGGGTATCTCTGGACTCCTACGAAACTCTTTGACATGCTTGTTGTTGGAAAAAGTGAGGAGGAAGTGAAGTGGGAAAGCAAACTCAGGAATGAAGATATGGTAAGATGTGTTCAGTGGTCTCAGGAAGTTGAGATGCTTAGTCATATTGAGTATAAAAGAAACAACCGTGATGTGAAGAGGAGGCAATCACATGATCAGAAAGTATTCATTTGGCGAATGTTTCATATTTTGTGTTACTCGAGGATGAGCAACGTTTAAGTTCGGGGTGTTTTGATGAATGCATATTCATCATGATTTTCAGTCGCCTTTTTGGAACCAATTCGATTCAATACTTTCGATTTCATCTCCTTAATCTCGCAAAATGCAAGATTTCTTAACTAATCCAATTATCAAGATTATTAACTAGATTTATATTGATTTTGTGTAGGCTGTGATGAGGTTCAACCATCATATGGAATTCACTCAAGATCCTCTCATCCTTGGTCTTGACCAAATGATTTTGACCAAACAGTCTCGACCCCAAACGATCTCAACCAGTCATCCATACAGTTTCAAGACCGTTTGGAGCCATATGGCGCCATACGGTCTTAAGACTGATAGGCCAGTCACCTACAAGACCATTCAGCCCCAAGACTGATCAATGAAGTGAAGACTGTTTACTCAATGAGACAGTGCAAGCATCCATACAGTTTCAAGACCGTTTGTCTGCATGCGGTTTCAAGACCGTTTGGAGCCAAGACCGGTTGGAGACAAAGACTGTTCAGTCTCAGGACCGTTTGGAACCCAAAAGGTCTTCAAGACCGTTTGCATCTCCAAAACCATTTGGACTCGAGATTGGTTGGACACTCAAACGAAGACCGGTCAAGAGCAAGACCATTTGGCCACTAAACCGTTTGGAGGCCATCAGTCCTCAAGACCGTTTGACCATCAAACAGTTTCCAAGACTGGTTGGAGGATATTAATCAAGACCGTTTGAACAAAGATTCAAGACCGATCAAATCCTAGTGATCTGTAAGACCGTTTGTCCAGCTACCACCAAAGACCGTTTGAAGCAGTGCAAGTGAAGACCGGTTGGCGCCTATCAGTTTCACTAAACCGTTTGGAGACAAAGTTCCAGGACCGTGTGGGCAATACCTTCCCAAGACCGTTTGGTCATTTGATCGGTCTGCAAGACCGTATAAAGACAAGACTCCATACCATTTGGACGTAGCAAACTGATAGAAACCAAGACCATTTGGATGTCAAACGGTCTCCAAGATCGTTTTCTCCAAACTGTTCAAGCAAACCGTTTGCTCTAAACCGTTTGGAGCTAACTCACAACAAAAATGTGAGGACCCCATCCAAGCCTATAAATAGGATCACAAGGGTCCTCATTTTGGCATCGATTCTAGGATGCCAAAAGGTTGCTTGAGTAAAGGATCAGTCTCCCTTCCACACCGCCGCCACTCCACCATCTTCACGCCATTATCCAACCACCCACACCTCCTCTTGCTGCGAGCAAGGAGGCCGAGAAGAGAAAGAAGGTGGAGAAGAAGGTCTCCCCACCCTGCCTTGGTGGTTCCTCCTCCTCCTCCAGATCTGCCCCGACATGACGTAGAAGACCGCATCATCTTCACCGAGCTGCGACTACCTTCTACATCATGCTCATGGTGGAATCTTCCTTCTCTCTTATTCTTCTTATTTCTCACACCATGAGCGAGTAGTTCCCTTTCACTGGGGTGCGGGGACTAGCCCCACTGCCCATGCTTTCATGTCTTTTCATTTAACATTCCAAGGCAATGTATATAACTTTTCATTTCATTATTAATTGATAACGTTTGTAGTCTCATTACCTACTTGCTTTCATCTTATTCTTCCGTATGTTGTGAGAACTTCTAGGTAGGGTAGAATGTCGATTAACGAGGTAGACTCCCAAACTAGAAATAGAATGAGATTCCTTGAGGTAGTAAGTGTATGATCTATGAGGGGACGAGCCATCTAGCCTTCGGTGATGCTTCTGTGTGCCTACCCGCAAGGGGGGCCCGCAACTTTAGTTGGATTTTGTATCTTCCTTGTTTATCGTCGATGTTTGCTTGCAGACTAATCACCTACCTGCTTTTTGGTTAGCACGGTTGACTCCTTGACAAGACATCTGATAGGGTTCCTTGAGGTCACAAGTGTGTGATCCATGAGGGGGCGAGCCATATAGCCCACGGTGACACTTCTGTGTGCCTACCCGCAAGGGGGGCCCTCAACCTCAGTTGGATGTTGTATCTTCGGGGCCGTAAGTGAATGATCCAGAGGGTGATGAGAAATCAGCTTCCTAAGGTGATGCTTACGTGAGCCTATCCTCGCGGAGGGTTCACAACATCTCCATTTGGATAGTTAGATTCTTACCTGGATGTTACATGTTTGGATGTGTTTTCATGCGCAGTGGTGGTGAAACCCGATACCATCCCAGCGATTCCATATCATTTATCTAGAACAAACTTTAATTTTGCTCTTTTACTTTCTTGTATTTAGTTTAATCAACCACAAACCAATCAATCGTTCTAAATATTAGTCTTACTTGAGCTAGATTCGACTAACAAAGATTCTTAAAAACATTATCCTTTGGGATTCGATCCTTAACTATACTGCGATAAGACCCGTCTACTTGCGGGTGGAATTATTGCATGAGGTTTTGGTAAAAGCTCAGGGATTTCAATCCCGAGTGAGTTTGTTAGTGCGATAATATTCCACATCACAGAGACATGGTGTTATCATCTCCAAAGAAGGTGGGACAATAAAGTTTTTCTGCTCTGGGAACTCTCATAATAACCTTTCAACAATGGTTTTCCTTCATTAGCTTTGTCACTTTGCTTGGTGCCCCTTTTGGGTTGCTCAAAAATATTATTACTCCTAAAGACTATCACCATATTCACTTGATCATGGGGAGGATGTGAAGCCCGTGATGGTTGTAGTGGTGGTGATGGTGGTGGTCTTTGGTGCGGTGGGTTAGAATTTTAGAGGATGAAGGGTGGATGTTATAGAGGTGGTTGATATTGTAGTCATGGTTGTGAGGTGTATTAGTTTTATAGATGTTGTGGTGGTGGTGGATAGGGGTTGGGAGGTCCTTGGTATTGTTGTAACGTTGGAACTTTCCCTTATGGTGGGTCCTGCATGCCTTGAGGAGCACCCATGGAACCACTAGAATCATTTGGGTCAGTCATGGTTTGGGAAGGAAGTCTCCCCTCCTCATGACAGGAAAGTGGCAAGGTAATTAGGTCCAACTTTTTCTCAAGCCAATTAATGGTTTGTCCATGAGAGTACACATCTTTCTTGAGTCCATCTAGGCTCCTCAATCTTCCAAGCACTTCTTCTTCAAATATCAAGTTGTTCCTTTGTCGTTGGCCTCCTTGTTGCTTCCATGAGAAATTTAGATGATTCCTCCATTCTAGAGTATAGGAGTTGGACATTGGGCCTTGGTTGTTCTGACCCTCATAGGATTGTAGAGCTTGCACATCTTCACAAAGAGCCTCAGAGTTTGTAGAGTGAATAGAAGAACCTCCCACATGAGTCTTCATGAGTTCTATCATATCCTCCCAAGATTTTCATCACTTATGGGTTGGTATAATTTTGGCTTAAGGAGGGGTAGCTCCCATGTTCCTATCATATTGCACACATGCACTAAAAGCTCGGTGTTGGGAGTTTTCAGCCAAGTGGTCAAAAGGGGCCAAGCTCTTCACGAGGTTTGGCCATGAATGCTCCACCATAAAATGAGTCTATAATGGTTTGATCAATTTTAGAAATGCATGTGTGGAAATAATAGACAAGTTACCAAATAGGAACCTAATGATGAAGACAATCTCACAAAAACACCTCAGACCTTCCCCACATCTCATGTAACTATTCATTCTCATTTTTTTTACTAAAGGAGGCTATGTATTTTCTCATATGGGTCAGATTTGCAATAGGATAAAACTTATTTGGAAACTCATTATTCATCATCTTCTAAGTGGCAATGTTTAACTTTGAAGAATACCACTCCCTTGTCCTTTAGAGAGAAGGGGAACAAGGTGAGGTGAATAGAGTCATTAGTGACTATAGGAGTCTTGAAAGTAGAGCAAGTCTCCAAAAAGGCATCAATGTGCTTTTACATAATTTCATTCTCAAACCCATAGGAATTAGGGATAAGTCCAAGACGAGCTGGTGGGATCGAGAATTGTTGTCCCGTCATCTAATCTACCAAAGTGGCAAGTGGAGAAGTGTAGTTTCCATGCATAAAGTAGTCATACAATGACTTTTTCATGGGCAGTGGAGGTGGAGGTTTATCATGTGCATCTCAGTCTCCCATCTTGTCTTATGAGGGTTGAGCATCACTTGCATAAGGCATAACCAAACAAAAGAAGACAAGTTAGAAAACCAATATGAAAAGGTAATACAAAGAATAAAGAATACCAATAGTGAGGGAAGTAGGAAAAGTCAAAGCTAAACTAAATAGCTAGGCTGAGCGCCTCACTCCGCAATAACGACGCCAGAAAGCTTGGTGCATATGTAGGAACCCCTAGCCAGTTGACTTGGCTAGACAAATCTTAGGCACACAACATGGTCTTTTGAATTTATAGGACCTAGAAGACACATTTCTAAACAAATCTACAAGTTCATGAGATTAGGAGTAGTATAGGAGTGGTAAGTAAGGGTTGAACCCAAAGGAGAGGGGGACAATAGAGCTAAGTTAGTTTATGCTAGGTTCCTAATGAGGAATATAGGGTTGAAGGGTTTAGCTTTAATTTTATTTGACTACACTAGAGGTTCAAACAAGGAATTAAATGAGAGAAAGAAGGAAAACCTACTTTATGTAGGGAAATATGGAAAATCAGGATAGGAAACATAATCAAAAAAATTATCTGCCATATTCCCTTTTAATAGACGGTAGCATCAATAACTATATAATGTAAAGGGATGTTTTCGAGGTAGTACTTGGTCCTAGAGCAAGTCCAATGACATTACCCTCGATGTAGTATGTGGGTTTCTTCAAGTCACACTAGGACAATCTCTACAACGAGCTGGTTGATCACCATGGATAATAGCTTGACACTGTCCTCCTAGCAGCAAGCAACAACCTTCTCTCCTCTATAGTAGTCCACATGGACCACTAGGAATGCCTGCCGTTCTATAAGAACAAATAAGAATGAGTTGTTCCTTCTTGTTGGTGTACTAGCACTTACTTACTCTCCCATAATTGTTCTCCCTTGCTATCCCTCCCTTTATCACGTAGGACTTGCTCAGGTACTCTCGGTTACCATAACCAGAGAAGACAACAATTGTCATAGGCAGTTTATGTGATTTCTGAGAAGCCCTCAGTACCCATCTATTTATAGGAGGGTTAGGGTCAGGGTTCCCAGTCTGAGTGGGACCGGAAGGGATCGATTTTTTTTGAAATTTTGCATCATGTAAGAGAAAAAACAATTGATTCATAGGTGAATCGATCGGTTGGCATGTGAACTGATCGGTTCAACTGTTGAATTGGTTGTTTCATCATGTTTTCCAATTACAATTGTATTGACAAGTAATGATCGATTTAATGCACAACATGACATCAATACTAATCCTTGAATCAATTGAATTGATCCACCAACCAGTTGGTTCACAACCTGAGCCAGTCGGTTCATGGACCTAAGCCAATCAGTTCACTTCTGAACTGGTCAGTTCATAGACCAGAATGTCAATATCAGTTCAATTGACATGAGACATTGAAATGATTAGTTTAGCACTTGAACCGATCGATTCATTGTTCAGTCAGTCAACATTCAACCAATGTTGTTTAAATTGAATACCGAACTATTTAGTAATCAAGTTTAAACCATATTCATGAATGAACTCCTATAACAAGTATATCCTATGTGTGTGACCCTATAGGTTCCAAGTTACGTTGGCAGTGAATGTCCATAACCAATTTATGACATCACAAGTAATGAGCACTATCTAGCAACACATCATTTCTACCTAAGTAATTAGGAAAGTTGGAGAGAAACTTCAACCTATAATATGTGATTGGTTTTATAATGATTAGGTAATTCCTTTATCACTGATATCTAGATTGAAATCGAGGCATGGAATCGTCATCATCTCAATGATCAATCCATTATCCTTGAACTAGAGCATACTGTTTGAGATATATGACCTCAGTATTATATATTGATTCACATGTGCATGCACATGCTTTTTCTCAGTCTCTCTTACCAAGTGGTCTAGATATGAAACTCCTATAGGAGGGATAATTCCCATCTACATCACTCATAGTCATCCCCATGTGTCATAATGCATCCGAGCACCGCCTTTATGGTAGCCCTTATTGAAGGACTGGGTGGATGATGTCAAAGTACATCAAGAAACATGTGATGAGTGTAGTGACTTTAGGTATAAGAACCACAATCAACACCATCACAATGAGAGATGATTCTGACTACCAATTATGGTTTCCATGTGTCATTCTCATGGTGGGTCTGTTCGATACACTGTTCTTTAACAAATATTTATGTGTTTAGTTTGATATCATATATCATGAATGATGAGATTCTGTCAGTAACCAACACACACTCTAGTCTTATATGTCATTTCTGTCTATCAACCTTCCACAATAACATCTGACTAGGGACATAACAAGAATATACATACTCTTGACATTTTTATGATCTCATTGTTCAGGTCGTCAACCTGAAGACATACATCATTGAGTATTATCATTCTTTAGACATTCATTATGTTTCATCATTATCCCATAACTGATTGAAACAAAACAAATTAGAAGAATGCCTTTATTATTAATCAAATTGTGTATAAGATATGCCATCACAATCATCATATGATTGGCTCTCTGGGCATACTTACCAACAGACTCCCACTTGCTCTTAGAGAAAATTGCCCAAAAATCTTATTCTAAGTGATCGTAAGCATGTCCATCATGTTTCTGCTGCGTAAGTTCTAATCCATTAGGTTAGCAACATTTGCCTTTAGTTGGTGTGTTGCATGTTTCACATCTCTTCGACATACAACATCTCGTATGAGATGGAATTATTGTAGTATGCTATCTAATATTCCTTGCCTAATCGATAGCTCCACTGTTTTTTTGGTCGGCTAAACTCGTCTTGCTTTTTTTTCATTTTCTATAAAGGTGGTATATACAATGCACTCATTCCCAAAAGGAGATGAGGAAAAGGAAAAGGAAAAAGCTGTACAAGAAAACTGTCTAAAGGGGAACAAAACCTCCAAGAGCCTATAAAGAATAAACAATAGACCATAGGACAGGAGCAAAGGGAAACCCAGAAAAAAAGAGCGAGAACATCCAAGGTCCCAGCTTCTCACAAAAAGAATCTACAGAACCTCCAGAGCATACTAAGAACAACCAGCAAAAGATAAGCTTCAGGGCTAGGAAGGCTCCATGAGGCATAGACTTCAGCAAGAACAACATCTGCAAACCACATCAAGCACGCTTGCACGCCACAGGGAACCTGTCAAACCGAAGAACCAACACTACTTCCATAGAAAAACTCAACCACACGACCATAAAACCCCGGACAGAACATCCAGCTGGGTTGAGAGGGGAGCGTCGACATCCACACAGGATGGGGACTCGACCCTCTCAACCACCATCCAAGAAGAAGAGAGGAAAAACCACATGGATCAGCAAGTGCCCCTACTGCAGCAGCAAGGAACACACACAGAGCAAACAAACTCTTCACATACATATAGGAACTGACCAGCAGGAAGCCTCATCAACAACACAACCAAAAGGATCAAGCAAAAAAACCACCTCAACACAAGGAGAAATGCAACAGCATACGCCCCCTTCTGCAGTAAGCAAAGACACCTACAGAGCAAGCCCTTCTCCATTCAGAACAGAACCGTCCAAGAAGACCAAGCAGAACCAGCAGAACAGCAGCTCCCCCATCTAAAAAACCGACCAATAAGGTCAAACAGAACCAGCAGATCCGCCAAAGAAAACAACAACCAGCAAAACCTCCAGCAACCGATCCAACTATCCACAACAGGAACAACAACCTCCAAAGCATACCAAACAGCCAACCAAGAGGAACAAACATCCACAAGACAGAACTCATCAAAAACACAAACCTTAAACCTCCCACAGAAACAACAACACCAAATCACATAGATATCATCTTGACATCATTCTCAATCTCTTTCCAAAGGACATCAGGGTTCTTGTACCTATTATCATGCACTCTACTATTTCTTTCCCGCCAACAATGAAGCAAAATGATAGGTATAGCAATGCCATCCTTCAAACTCTTCAAATCCGCAATAGCATCCCAACTCCTGGGGATATCACTAACCAACCCCTTTGTCTTAGCCATCTCCTACAATCTAATGGAATAGCTGCAATTGAAGCTAATATGGTCAGTATCTTCATAAGCATTCATACAAAGAAAGCAGATAGAAGTAACAGGAATCCCTCTCCTTCTAATGTAATCAGAAGTAGGAAGCTTATTGTGGGTAGCCTTCCACATATGAAACTTAGAACTCGTGTTACTTTTGCTTTGCCAAATCCACTTAAAGATCCTCTCTTCATTCTTCTTGATCCTAATACAATCCCAAAAGAATTTGAAATTAGGATTCTTGACACCCTTCAGCAAGATCTCATCTTCATTATCATTGCAAATAGGGACAGTTTCCAGAATCTCACGCAGCCTATGAGAATACCTAGAGTCTTTAACTTTCCACTCACCATTGGTGATAAACATACTCAAACGAGTATTCTTCAAGATACCAGCAGTAATAGAAATACTTTCGTCCAGAAAATCACTCAGAAACTTGCCTTTAATCCAAGGATCACCCCAAGTGTCAATACTCTTTCCATTTCCCACCTTAAACTCAACCAACTTAAGAAGACAGCCCCTGCTCCGAATAATATTATTGAACAACCAGGAAAAGTTGGGAGAATTCTGTACTCTCCAAAAAGACTCTCTCTTGAGATACTTTTCATTAATCCATTTGACCCATAACGAATCTTTTTTCCTAGCAATATCCCAAGCATTCATAGCAAGATAAGCATTCACAACTTCCTTACTTTTCCTTACACCCAGACCTCCTTCCTTCTTAGGTAGAGTGACATCTTCCCACTTAATAAGGTGCATGTTGGATTTATTATCAGAATAGCCCCAGATAAAATTCCTGCAGATCTTGTCAATCTCATCAAGAGTAGAACACGGAATAGGAAACGCCATGGCCCAATAAAGATACATAGAGGATAAGGTAGACTTAACCAATTCAACCCTCCCAGCCAGAGACAACAACTTAGCCTTCCATCCTTCCATACGTTTCTTAAGCCTGTCCACCAGCTTCTCACAATGTTTCTTGCTCAACTTACCATAGAAAAGAGGTAGCCCCAGCTATTTAGTATCATCCATATTGCCCATCTTTATGCCAAGGATATTAGAAATCTCATCACCATCATCATTCACACCCATGATGATCATGCTCTTGTTACTACTGACGTGGAGACCAGACATAGAGCCAAAACTGTCAAGAAGCATCCTAATACCTTCTGCATTAGTAACATCAGCCCTGGTAAAAATCATCAGATCATCAGCAAAAATAAGATGCGAACATTTCAGATTCTTAGAAATCTGAGCAGGGGATATCATAAGATCTCTCTTCATCAACTCAGAGAACCCTTGCATAGCTATTGTGAACAGGTAAGGTGCTATAGGATCACCCTGCCTAACACCATTAGAGGGAAAAATAGTTCTTGTAGCTTCACCATTAACAAGCACCTGGTAAGAAGAAGTTCTAAATATCACTTCAATCCAACGAATCCATTTTGGAGAGAAACCCATTTTGAACATAATAGAGAAAAGATATTTCCAGCTCACAGAATCATAGGCTTTGGAGATATCAGCCTGGATACACATACACCTAGCATTCTGTTTTTTAATATCACTGATGATCTCATTAGTGAGTAAGATAGCATCTTTAATACTTCTTCCCTTCACAAAAGCACACTGATTCATATCAATAATAGTAGGAAGACAAATCCGCAGCCTATTCGTCAGAATCTTGGAAATGAGTTTATAGAAGACATTGCACAAGGCAATAGGCCTCCAGTTAGTGATAAGATTGGAATCAGAGCCTTTAGGCAGAAGAGTCAAAAAGGTCCTATTAGCTTCCTTAAGCATGCTCCCATTCAAGAAAAACTCGCTAACCGCATTAAACACATCATCCCCAATAGTCTTCCAGGCAATCTTAAAGAAAAACCCATTAAAACCGTCAGGACCAGGACTTTTATCATCATTTAACTCATGAACAACATCATCAAGCTCTTTTCTCGTGACCATCCTAGTTAACATATTGTTTTGCTCATTAGATAACCGAGGCCCACTCCAATCACCAACCCAAACATGCCCTTGGTCAACCTTGCAGAAAAGATCTTCATAAAAACCAGCAATGTAATCTCTAATCACATCATTATCTTTAGAGATATCATCCCCAATACTAAGGCAATTGATAGTATTTCTTACCCTTCTCGTTTTAAGAGAGGAATAAAAAAACTTAGAATTGGAGTCCCCTTCTTTAAGCCACTGAACTCTAGACTTTTGCCTATACAGAGCTTCCTCCTTGTCCAACGCCTTCCTGGCCTCCTTTCTAAGAGCATTAGCTTTTGCTCTCAAGATATCATCAGTAGGGTTCATATCCGACAGATTTTGGGCGTCCAAAGCAGCCATATTTGCAGCCATAGCATTATCATGCACATTACCGAAAATATTCCTGTTCCACACCTTGAGATTATTCTTTAAATTATCCAGCTTTCTGTAGAGCTTGAACATAGCATAACCTTCAATCTCCATCCCCCAACTTTCTTTCAGAATGTCTTGAAAATCACTATGATTTCCCCAACTGTTAATAAATCTAAAAGGCATTCTAAACTTCCTCGATTCTCCAATAGATAACATGATCCTTCTATGATCGCTGATCGTATTAGAAATAGACTCACCATGGAATCTAGTAAATCTCCTCAGAAACTCTTCATTATAAAGAACTTTGTCAATCTTCGAGGCAATAAACTTGTCCCCTTCTTGCCGATTATCCCAGGTGAAAAATGGCCCATTTAACTCCATCTCCATAACACAATTATCTAATACAAAGTCATTAAAGTCGTCCATGGACTTCTTGGTAGGAGGTTGAGTACTGATTCTCTCTTCATTCTTCCTAACCGCATTAAAATCTCCAATGATCACCCAAGGGCCAGAAGAATTCAGATTACTGACTTCAAGATTCCTCCAAAGAGTGGCTCTATCATAATCACCATTATGCCCGTAAACAGCAGAAACATTCAAAGTAATGTCATCCTTTTCAACATTAAAGTGCGATAGCTCCACTGTTGCCATAGTATTTCTACTATGTCATTAATGGTTGGAACATCCTATAAGTTCATCTGTATGAACTTCTAGATTCATACAATATACAATCATGTGTTTGTAATACTAGGATACTCATCTTCTATTCTAGAATTTAAAATAATGGTATGTCGCTGAAAATCTTTCAAGTTTATAGTTCTTGTTTTAAGTTAAACACACATTTTTAGATTGCGATCATTAATTATCAATTTAGAAGCTTGAATTATTATAACTCTTTACACCCAACTCTTTTTTATCACAATAATGTAGCAACTGATTCTCAGTGCTTCCCAAGGATTAATGGATGTTCTTTATGGCATTCCAATGACCTTCATTGGACTTTGACTAATATTTTCTTGTCGTGTCCAATACATACAAGATAATGGGATGAGTACATGATATTGCATACATGATAGATCCAATTGCTAATGCATATGACATCCTACTTATGTTTTTCCCATTCTTCATAAGAATTGGGATACATGGTTCTTGAGAGACTAATTCCATGTACATGGAAAGATTCACTCTCATTGAATCCTTCATGTTGAACCCTTTCAAGATCTTGCCAATATATATGTGCTCATACTTAGGTCAAGAAACTTGCCAAAACTATCTCTATAGATCTCATTTCTTATCATATAGGGTGTTTCACCTAAATCCATCTCAAAGAAGGTGCTTTTCATGCCAGATTTCAATACTTATAGTATTGTTATGTTATTCCCCATCAATATGTGGAATATAAATATATGTATATGCTCTCATTAAATCTTTTGTAATCACATATTTCATCTTTATTGTAAATAAAGTCAAATTATTTGACTATCTTTTCAAAACAAAGCTTCTATCTCTGAGATGCTTGCTTCAATCACATTGATTGGCCATTGTAGCTTACATCCTTTGTTTACATTAATGGAGTTATAAATTCTTTAGGTTGTGTCACATACACATCCTATCAAATATTCCTTTTAAGGAATGCGGTTTTAATCTTCATATGTCAAATCTCATAGTATTGATAAGTTGCAATAGCAAGCATGATCCTAACTGATATAACCAAGACAATTGGTACATGGATTTTATGATGTTCAACACTTTGAACTTGTTTGAAAACCTTTGAAACCAATCTTCTCTTTTAGGTTATTCATGTTGGTATTCCTCTTGAAAACCTAACTACAGCCTATGGGTTCTACCCCTTTAGGTGGTACCACTAAGGTCATACCTTGTTGGTGTACATGGATTCTATTTTTGATATAACGACCTCAAGCCATTTCTTAGACTCTGCTCCCTCAGTAGCTTATAGATAGGTTGTTGGATCATCATCTTATCACCAACTCATCGCCTTTCTGAGTTAGAAGATGTCATAATCCTTTAAGCTCATGGCACATTCTACTAGAACTATGAGTCTTGTTTTATGTAAGGAACTGAGATTCCACAACAATTTGTGATTGTACTTGTTCCCATTGTACCTCATTAGGCAAAAATGTTTTCTTGTTGATCTCAAACTCTTTGAGTTCTACTTTACTCCCATTGATTCCTTTGGAATTAAATTCCTCTCAAGGAATTCAATCTTCCTGATAACAAACACTTTTATTATTGGATTGAGCTAAACAGTGTTCAACAAACTAACAATTATGTGATTTAAGGATAAAACTTTTCAATAAAATATTTTCTTGTATACGTTTCAATCCTTATCTTTATAAAAGACATAATGGGACGTTTCCCATGCCATATCTCATATGGTGTCTTTTAAACCATTTTAGATTACATTGTTTTAGTGTTAAGTATGTGCCCAAAAGAAAATTAGAAGATAAGTTAGATTCATTGATAATCACACCAAATTCATCAGGGTGTGATTCCTTCTTTCTGATTCATCATTATGTTTGAGGTGGAGTTCATTGTGATATACTATCACAATCTATCCAGAAGGTCCTCAAACTCTTGATGTAAAGTATTTCAACGTTACTCATATCAAAGTGTCTTAATACTTTTACCAAGGTGATAATGTACTTCATTGATTATCTTCTTGTACATTTCAAGAGATTCATATTTGTATTTCACTAGATACAAATTCCCATATCTACTAATATCCTTAGTAGATATAATGGGGTACTAGAAACTATCCATAACATTTATTCTAAAAGGTATATGTACATCAATATGTACAAGCCCTAATTGAATACTCACTCTCCCACTACATTTATTAAAAGTACTTTTGTAATGTTGCCCAAAAGACATACATATCTCTAATGGTTCAATAACCAAAGAGTCTAGATAGACATCATTATGTATTCTAGAAATTCATTTCTTATTTATGTGATTTATATGACAATGGTATAGATATTGTTTAAGTTGTCAATTATAATCTATTTTGGTATTTCACGTCACAAACATCTATCTTTAGATCCTACAAACAAAGATCATAAGTCTATCTGGGTAAATGCCATATAAGATCACATCTTTGAACAATAGAACAATAACTATTCTTTATTCATAATCATCCTTGTCCGTACAAGATGTAGAAAGTAAAAAGTTTCTATTATTGGCATAAATGAAATAACAGTTCATTAACTCTATTACATGCCATGCAGTCTGAGATAAAATATAAGTTTTGACTGTAGTAGTAGGAACTCTTTCTCGAACAGTCTGGGCTCACCCTTTTGTAAAGGCCTTACTGCGTTTTAGATCCTACAAATTTGAACATATGTCAGATCTACATCTGGTATCATATACCCAAGGATGAATAAGTAACTATAGTTATCTCATAACATATATACTCTAAGTGGAGATATCTATCCCCTCCTTCTTCTTTAGTTCCTCTAGTTAGAGAGGGAAATTCCTCTTCCAATGTCCAGGCTGGTAACAATGGTGACAATTTCCTCCCTTGTTCACCCCTCCCTTTGCCTTGAGTGTTGAAGACTTGGGCTTCTAGCCAGCTTTAGAACTCTTCCTAGCTTTGCCTTTTCCTTTTGGATCTAGTGATATCATCATAGACTTGGGTTTGTCTTTCTTCATTTGTGCCTCAACTATTCTCAACATACCAAGTAACTCTATGAATGACTTATCAAAGTCATTCATGATGTACTTCATGACAAACTGACTGTATGACTCTGACAGAGACTGTATGATCACATTAATGGCCAACTCTTGACCCAAGGGGAATCCCAGTCTAGAAAGGTTCTCCACATATCCAATGAGCTTGAGCACATGAGGACCTACTGGATCTCCTTCTACCATGTTACATTTGAACAACGCCTTGGAGATATCATATCTTTCCGTCTTACCTGACCTTGGAACATGTTCTTAAGACGTGTTACCATCTCAATAAAATCCATGTTCTCATGTCGTATTTTTAACTAATACTTCATGAAGCACAACATTAGGCATTTGACATCAACGACATCTTCTGTATGCTTCTTGTAAGCATCCCTGTCAGCCTTTAGGGCATTGGGAGCAATTCATCTATCTCTAATGTCTCCAGGACATAGAGTTTGCGCTCTTGTGTGAGAACAATTCTCAGCTATGTGAACTAGTCATGGAAGTTATTTCCATTCAATTTGTCCTTCTTAAGGACTAATTCTAGAGAAAATGTGTTGTGTGTTGTCATTGGATTCTACAAGAGAAATTTACAATTTTGTCAAAACTCATTTTGATTTGATTTGATTTGATTTTTATAATATTTGATGATGTTGATTAGGCCTTTAATTAACTATTGCTCTCATTATTTTGTTCAAATTGATAACCCTCAATTATCAATTCGGAAGATTGCAAAACACAAACTTCTAATGAGCCAAGATCCAAAATAATACAATTATTACCCGAACAAGCCATCATCCGTAATCAATTGTTAAGGTAGGAAATGTTTTCCAATTGCATCTTATGAAATTCTTAGATAGATGGTATCCACGAATCCTTTCCATAGTCACATGCATGCTTCTAGGTGCTAAATCTCATTAAGGACACCCAGTTAAGCCAGACCCAAGAGCCAACACGATCAAAATGCACCCTGCTTGGCAGGCCCACATAACTACCATCATACTTCCACAAGATGGATAACACAACGCAATTGGCATGCCCACACATAATCGATCAAGCTTTTCATGTCTATTGCTAATGGAAAGCATCTTAGACTTAATATGTTTGACTGAGGGATTATATACATACATATATATATATATATATATATATATATATATATATATATATGTACATATATATATATATATATATATATCCAATCACCACATACTTATAGTATGTATCATATACATGCTACATCCCACAACAAAAACATGCAATTTAAAACATAAGCGATGGTTATGGCCATACTACACAAGGAATTACTACCACCTAGGTCTAAATCTCATAAAATAACTTGTTATTGGTGTATATTTGTACTTGCCAATTTGGGTTGATCAGTTCAACCCTTGAACTAGCCGACTCACCTCTTGGTCAGTCGTTTGGTCAAACCAGTTAGTTGGACTCTGGTCCAACACCTTCTGGACATCTTGAGCCGATCAGTTGGGCCACTAGCCCATCATTTTGGCTCATGTGTCAATCCTCCTTGGTCATCCAGTCTGTCGGTTCCTCTTTGAGACGATCGGTTCATCTGGCACTGAGCGTCCTCTTCATCGCAAGAAGAAATTAAAAACTATATGAATGCTTTTAAACTTACTACATGGTAATTGAGAAGCCTCGAGTTACATTTGGGGTAGCATAGGAAGGAAATAATAATACTTTTACATGTTGGAAGAAGAAGGTAAAGACTCAGTATGCAAACTGAGATATAAATATGAATAAAAAAACACACAACCACACATAGATATTTGGGTTATTGGCCATAACCATGCTAGACATCCACCATCAAAATCAATTTTAAGACGACATGTGTAATATATATATATATATATATATATATATATATATATATATATATATATATATATATATATATATATCATCTTTAATACTCGCGTGGGTAGCTGCCTGCTCCCTATTGCAAACTGTTATGTTTCATGCATAGATAGTTCCATTTGCAATAGTAGATTTCAAAATACAATTACATATATATTTCCTATGTATTCTGCCTGGTTTTACTTTTTTAGTCATATACTTAATTTATTATCAACAAAGTTACTTTTTGGTCCTTCCGGTTACTTTGTTTGCCATATGGTTACATTCGGGACTGACGGGTAGCAACAATCTAGGCTACCCACGCGAGTATTCAATGAAGGCCCATGTATATATATATATATATATATATATATATATATATATATATATATATATATATATATATATATATGGGCGTTCATTCAGTGCCCACATGGGTAGCTACGCGCTCCACATTTGGTTAATTTTTGGAGTTTCTTACTTAACACATGTAGAGGGTTACTTACCTTGCTAATTGTTACTTTTCATGCATAAACAATTACATTTGTAATAGTTATAACAAACATACAATTACATTTATATTCTAAAATTTTTGTTGTGTATTCTGCCTGATTTTACTTTTTGAGTCCAATAGTTACTTTTTTGTCCACAGAGTTACTTTTCTGACCAAATAATTACTTTTTGGGTGGCACTAATAGTGAATTCCAGGATACCCCTGCGGGTATTAAAGGTAAGCCCTATATATATTAGTTTGGGATCATATTTGTATTTGATTGGATGTGCACATTAATGAATTTAAATATTTGCATTATATGCAATAAATAAAAGGCAAAAACCAAAATCCACTCATATCGACTAAACCCCAAAACATAGTATATTGACAAAGCTCAAATACCACTATACAGAAGTATGGAATCAAGATAGGCAGTGGAAGCAAAATTTTTATCTGCCACATTCCCCTTTAACAGACGACCACATCAATAACTATATAATGGAAAGGGATGCTTTCAAGGTAATACCTAGTCCTGCAGCAAGTCCAATGACAATTACATTGATGCAATATGCAACTTTATTCAAGTCACATCCAAACAATATCTACATCAGCTCCTGGTTGATTACCATGGATAAGATCTTGACCTTTGTTCTCCTAGCGATAGGAAACCTCCTCCTCACCTCTATAGTAGTCTACACAGACCACCAATGATGCAACCCTATTTTAGGGCTTCATCTTGTGTCTTTTTGTATCTCAATCACATCTAAACATAGTAGAATGCAAGTCAAATCCCCCAATATGCTTATCATTGCCAAATGTACTTATGTAGCCTCTTATGTACTTTTCAGGACAATTGTGCATGCTTTGATCCAATGAAGGATATGGAGTAGCTCCATGGGTTCCTAGACTCAAGGAACAACCCTTAATCTTCCCCAAGCCATCTAGGTGTGCACAAAAGTCATACCAAACCAAGAGGAGACATATTCAAGAAGTTCTAAGTTCATAAGCTACTATTGAAGACTCCAGCACGGCCGTGGCCTCCTGTCACGACCGTGGGTTTATAACTTAAAGGATATAGGAGCTTCAAGCAATTTACACTGCAAGTTCCATGGCCGTGGCCATCAGTATGGCTGTGGCCAACTGAAGACACCATGGCCATGTCCCTCAGTACGGTCATGGACAAGCTGCATCAATTGGGTCGTGGCCTCCTGCCACAGCTGTGCGTTTATTGTCAACGAATCACACGGACTTGGGCCATTTTTTACATGAATGGCCACAGTCGTGGCCTCCTGCCACGACCGTGGCGAGCTACAGTTGAGACGACCTCCAACCTCTACCATAGTCATATTCCTCCACCACAACCATTCTACCTAGACCCCGCTACTGTCGTGGCCATCCGCCACGACTGTGTTGATCACTAAACCCTACACTTTTTCCACTACATTTCCCACTTTGCCCCTACTTGACCTATTGCTTCCCCCACACCTATATATAGGGGGGTGGTGGCTGTAGGATAAGGGGAGCTACCTTCCACCATCTCCTAGCTCCCCATTTTTGCCCCTTAGCCATTCCACTCCATTTCCACCTCAATTCCACTCCATTTCACAATTTCTACCACCAAAACACTACTTTATCCTAGTTCCTACCCATAATCCCCTTCATTCCATACCCTTACACCTTGGAGGAGAGAGGAAGACGTCTTGCAACAGCTGGAGAGGAGGATTTCTTCATCTACATTGAGCTCCATGGCATATTCTACCTCTTTCTCCTTTCTTTTTGTATTTTCCATTTCCATGAGTAGCTATGCCCCTGTTGGTGGGCTGTTTGGGGGAAATTATGTTACTTTGATACCATGTTGGGGGAAAATGACATGTAAACTTTGTAATTCCATTTTTTAATGATTATATTCTATTTCTATCTCATTCTCCATGAATTTCTTGTTGGTTTGTGTGTGAAATCACCTAGGAATTTAGAGAAATTACTTATATATGTGAATTTTAGGATTTGCCCCTAGGTCCAATTCCTGGATCCCTAGGTTACCTCTCATCTTCCTACATCCTAATCAATATCCCTAAACCTAAGTGAGATATCTAAGTAGCTAGATTAGACAATTCTAGTGCAATTAGCATGGAGCATTCTCAAGGCTAGAATGTGGGGGAATTGGGGTCCAAAGCCCTAGTTTCACCTGCCCATTACTACCCTCGACCCCTAATTGCCTTAGGAATGTCTAATATAGAAACCTAGACTTGACTGGACTCTAATTCAATCGAACCTAATCCCTAACCCAATTGAGCCTCACAAGGGTAGTAGGGGGTGTTAGGGACTAGTTCCCCTATACACAACCTAGCATATCCATGGCCAGTTAGTAGCTTAGGTGAATTCATTAGACTCTAACTTGTTGTTTGGTTTGGATAATCTAAATGGAATCATAATATTCATATGTCACCCCCAACTTAAGTGATAAGTGCATACCCTAAACAACCCACATCTTCATTAATTGCTTTAAAACTCTAGTTTTCATCTTGCTTAGCTAGTGTTAGCTTAGTTAGCTCTTTTCCTGCTTAGTTGGCTTCTTGCCTTGTTTTTGCCTTATTCTTGCTAGTTTAGCTCTTTACTCACTCTTGTGATTTTCTCTTGCTTGCCTTATTGTAAATTGCCTTTTCATACCTAGCTTAGTCTTTTCTTGCATACTTAGTCTTAATCTAGTCTAGGGTTAACTTAGATCTCATTCTTGCCTTTAATTGCTTTCTTGCTCACCTAGTTTAACAATCAAATCACCTTTAAACCCTTAACCCTAGTCTCCATAGTAGGAACCCATCAAAACTAACCTAGCTCTTGTGCCCCCTTTTCTCCTTGAGGATTGACCCCTATGCTTGCCCTTCACCAATGCTACAATAGTACCTTGTGCGCTTGCGGGCGACCTATTTGGTATTGTGATCGACTGTGTGAGAGTTAATATAAAATTTGAAAGATCCACACGTGTGTTCGAGTCCTGTGGAGTGTATGTAGTCACTCCTTATTGGATAGTGTGTACACCTCTGGCTCGATGCACCAAGCTTTTTGGCGCCGTTGTCGGGGACAAGGGCGCTCGTCCTAGCTAGTTAGTTTTTTTTTTGAATTTTCCTACTACCCTCATCATCGCTATTCTTTATTCATTATTCTTTACATTCTTTGTGTATATTGGTTTGCTAACCTGTTCTCTTTTGTTTGGTTGTGCTTTGTGCATGTGACAAACCACTCAGGAGGAAACAAGATGGAAGGCCAAAATGCACCCCACAAGCCGCTTCAAGACTACTTCATGCCTAGCAACTACAAATCGCCAATTGCTAGCAGGGTTGATCAAATTCCAAGGGAGCAATTCTCTATTCCTCCAGGTCTTCTTGGGCTCCTACCCATCTTCTACGGCTCAGAGAGTGAGAACCCCTACAAGCACTTGTACTCCTTTCTTGAAGTATGTTCCACCTTCAGGACGCCGACGGCTAGTGATGATACAACCCGGTTGACCTTGTTCTCTTTTTCCCCCAAAGATAGAGCTAAAGATTGGTATGACTCAAGAAGGGGCATCATGAGTTGGGAAACAATGAAGAATGCCTTCTTGAGACAATTCTACTCTATAGCAAGGTTAACACAAATTTGGTGTGCCGTGACAAGTTTTAGTCAAAAGGGCAATGATCAGTTTCATAATGCATGGGAGAGATTTAAGAAGCTTTTGAGAGAGTGCCCGCACCATGAGATCCCTTTGTGGTAGCTAGTTCAATCATTCTACTCTGATTTGTCTCTAAAGGACCAAGACATAGTGGATTCTTCTTGTGGAGTAGTTTTCATGGCTAGGCCATCTGAGGAGATATGGCCTTTGTTTGAGCAGTTGGTTGAAGGATCAATAATTCAAGCTTCTAGCATGATGAATGAAAGAGGGTATGCCTTTGGTGTGACACCTCCTACGCATGATCACTAAAGCCTGCAAGTAATGAAGATTCTTGGTGACATTGTGAGCTTCATGAAGAACCATGTGATAAATGTTCCTTGCCACTCGTTCAATTCTATTGAGTTCTATGGTGAGGAAAAGAAGACACCTCACTCCTATAGCTATCAAGAGCCACAAAGTCCAAAATATAGCTCAAGGTTTGAGGAAGAGGTTCTCTCTAGATTGAAATATTTGATGATGTTCAAAAAGATGTTGCAAGACTAGAAGAGAAAGTAGAGAAACTATCTTCCATAATTTCTCTCCAAGAAGAAAAGTTGTCTTCAAAGCCCATCATGAGCTACCATGAAGCAAGTGGACCCATGCCCTCTTCTCAAGTTTTCTACAATCCACCTCCCATGAGAGTACACCCCATATACCATTTCCAAGGCGATCCCAAGCCTTATACTCCACCTCCCCCTCCATCACCACCATTTTCCCAACAATTCACCTTCCAACCTCAATTCTCCCCTCTACCTCAATTTCAACCCCAAGTGTCACCTCCACCTCCTCCACAACCATAACTAGCTCCCCCTCTCCACCATGAGCAAGGAAGTACTGTGACAGTACTAAGGAGTGGGAAATCTCTTGAGCAACCTGCTATGATAGTTCTAAGGAGTGGAAAATCTCTTGAGCAGCTCACAAGTCAAAGAAAGGTTGACAAAGCAAAGCAAAAGCAGCCAAGTGGTGATACTGTGATTGAAATTGCCGAAGATGATTCAGTGATACATAATGTTGATTTTGGGATACCATGTACTCCACTCCATTCTCCATTTTTAGGTCCCACCATCCCTAGTGTTCCACCTTACATTGATGCAAGCAAGGCAAAAGCCAATGATCCTCCATTCATTGAAGCACTAGATGAGCCACCAGAAATTAAGAGGAGACAAAAGCACAATGTGAATATTCTTGAGGTATTTTGCCAAGTGAAGGTGAACATTCCACTCTTGGATGCCATCAAGAAAATCCCATCATATGCCAAGTTCCTCAAGAACTTATGCACTGTGAAGAGAAGGTCAACGGGGAGGATACCAAAGAAAGTGAAGTCGACTGAACAAGTGAGCTCCATCATACAACATTCACTTCCTGTGAAGAGAAAAGACCTAGGAGCCCCACTCATACCTAGTTATATAGGGGGACATCGCATAGACATGTCCTTACTTGATTTAGGATCTAGTGTGAATTTGATGCCATACAATGTCTATGTTGAGCTGGGTTTAGGCAAGTTGAAGCCGACACATTGCACTCTCCAATTAGCAGATAGATCCATAAAAGTGCCTAGGGGAAGAGTTGATGATGTCTTGGTGATGATAGATAAAGAGAAAGGCATAGTGTTCCCCGTGGATTTCATCATACTTGATATGGATTCAGAGGATAGGAAGATTCCCATCATCTTGGGAAGGTTGTTCTTATCTACAATTGATGTCGAGATTCATGTACGCAACGACACTGTGATAGTTTCATTCATGGACATGAAGATCAAGATCAACATGTACAAAACCCTAACCCGGTGGGTCTGAGATAGGGATATTGGACATGATTACTTCACAAGTCTGAATGATCATTTGAGAAAAGGAGGTCAAGATGGAACAATTGATGATGATTATTGTGATCAAAGGGATGAGGAAAATAGATTGAGTGCAAATGAGGGATGCATGTTTTGCAAGAATGGGCACATGAGGATACCAAATGGATGATTCATTGAAGAATCTTCAAGAAGCTCGGCTGAAGGCATGAAAATTAGTGCTAGTGGGAGGCAACCCACATAGGTTTGGGGTCTTTTATACCCAACCTTCACTTTTTGATACTTTTCTTTTATTTTTCACACAATTCCAAGAATACACACACACACACTTGTACTTGATAATTTTCTTTTAGTTTTGATGAAATGGCAGGTGTACCCACAAGAAGAGATAGGTAATACAATCAGAGCATGGTTGATAATGCCCATTCTTGACCAAATGTTCAAAAGTTGAGAGAAATGCAAGAATTTTGAGCCTGAGCTACATAATTGAGAAAATGGTCCACACCATGACCGTGGCCTCTCTAGACACGGTCGTGGCCACAGAAGGTCAACATGGTCGTGGCCTCCTACCACAATCGTGGGATTTATTGACAAAATAAGGTCACAAGATCAGAACATTTGGCCAATTTATACATAGATGGCCACGACCGTGTCAAAGACAGAAGGCAACGACCGTGGTGTACACCCACGACCGTGGCAAGGTTGGTTAAGCACGTTCTTCAGTGACAAATATGACTGTAGCCCCCGCCACGACCATGCTTCTCATACCTCACCACGACCGTGTCCATCCGCCACGGTCGTGGCCCGATCTGGTCTAGGAAAAAAATATAGCACTTAAACATATCAAACCCAACCCCTTCTTCATTTCATCTCCTTCTCCCTCGAGCGCACGGTCGTGGTGACATGAACAACACCGTGCTCCTCCAATTTTCACCTCCAACATCTAAAACCACCCCTAATCAACCACCAATCATTACCTAATCATCCCCCAGTCATCCCCCTACCATTTCCGCCACCATTCCTCCCTCAATCAGTCCTCCACCTCCACCTTTCTCTCCAATCCGCCCAACAACCTCCCTTCCCTAAACCTCCACTTAAACCTTCCATTCTACACCTAAATCCACAACCATATCACCCCCTATACAAAAATCAGAATTTCACCCTCAATTCCCACACCCAACTATGAAAAAAATTGGGAAGGCAATCACAAAGGGGCCCAACATTATCACCGGCAGAAGGCGGCATTCCAAAAACACCTCCTCCGATGTTTCTACACCCTCACATACCCCATCCCCAGCCAACTCCGCATCCCAATCCCTATGTCACTCACAATCGATGAGTGCATCCCACTTCCATTCATTCGACAACCACCACATCACCAACACCACATATGAGGGAGATGAAGAAGAAGAAGAGGCGTCTGAGGAAAATCTAAATGATTTGATTGAGGAAATTGAGCTGGTGATTGCAAAGAAAGGGAAGAAATCAAGAGTAGCACGATCTTCGTCGTAGCATCCTCCATTACCCATGCCATCCTGCCAGTCCACATCTTCCATGGCGGGGGGACATGGGCAGCAGCCGCAAGTAAGGTGACATTTTCACTTGGAAGAAGAACAATTTGCTCAGTGGTACCCCGAGCAACGGGTGCCAATCAATTTTGATACAAGCTCCAGGTATCAATCTTACAGAATGGAGGGAGATGAAGATGATAGTGATGAGGAAGAGGTAGAGCTCATGCCAAAGGAAGAAGATGTTCTGGCACATTTGGAGGCGGACAGATTGAAGGCCTTAGGAAAGGCCTCTGCAGGAGTGTCCTTTGGGAGAGGACACATACAAAGGAAAATTGCCCTCACTTATCCTGAATGCATGACAAGGAGAGTCATCTCCACTAGATACGAATGTGAGAAGGTGATTGATGATCTAGGAATCAAGGTGTCCATGGAGACAAGCTTGAAGAAGGTTGGGTTGTGGAAGATTCTTTTCACACCCCAACCCACTTATACCTCTTTGACTCGGGAATTCTTTGCCACTCTTGAGAAGATTAAGGTGAGAGGTAATGACACCATCAAATTTGTCATGATGAGCCAAGCACATACTCTCACATCAATTGAGATGGATTGTATTTTTGCTGCTGACCACGAAGAGGCCAAGAAAATGAGTGATGGCCTACTTGAAAGGGAGGTAGATTTCAATTATGTCGACTTCTGGAGAAGATTAACAGGGAGAGAAGATTATTATGCAGGGAAGTCCAAGACTTTAGCCATAAGAAACCCATTGTTCCGTTATGTGCAAAAGGTTTTGGCCAACACCATTGTTGGCAGGTATGACAATCAGGTTACAATTTCTCAGAAAGATCTTTTTATCTTGATGGCTATGCACAAAAACAGTTTATTGATATTGGAGTGCATCTAATTGATCATTTGAGATTCATTACCTTCAAAAGCAAAACACCGTTCATCATGGGAGGGATTGTAACCTCAATTACACTTGCCTTGGGGTGTGATGTCACACATCTTGAATATTTAGGGGAAGCTCAATTTGTGGATTTGAATTATCTCACATGCTCCCACTCTATCACAATAAAGAACAAAAGAATGATGTATCACATGAGTAGTATGTTGAGGGGTGATATTGAGTTGCCTTACTATGTTGTGCTACTTCAATTTGTCCCCCCCCCCCGACGAACTCGACATCATTCTGGGTCATTGGCATCAAAGAAAACCAAGAGAAACTTTCACTAGGGGAGCCGCTGCCGCACAAGAAGAGATAGTTGAATCAAATGTGCAAGGGCAGGAACAAGAAAATGAAGACCAAGGGCAGCCCCGAAGAACAAGTAGGAGGGATGAAGGAACATCCCAGTAGTAGTAGCCCTCAACCAATGCCTATGACATGTCTGCCATTTAGGCACAACTTGAGGGAATGTATGAAACACAACAACAAATGCAGCTGACTCAGCAGTACATGTGGCAAGACCAACAACATATGCATCATCAGGTCAACCACATGTACCACTATCACCATGCTCAGGCACAGAGAAACCCCGAATGGGGTGGCGACTTTTGGGGTAGTATTGCAGGATATTCAGAGCCTCCTCCACCACTCCAAGACGACTACTGGGGTCACTACTACCATCATCCTCACTCGAGCTCAGCCCCTCCTCAGGATCATCCTCACCCTTATGATCACCAACAGTAGCCATGACGCTTCCCCTATCTACCCTAAGCTATAGTTTCATGCTAAGGACAACATGATTCTAAGGTTTAGGGTGGGTAGGGTGGTATGCACCTCCCTCTCTCTATCTTAGTGATTTTGTTCCATATATGCCATGTCATGCATATCTAGTATAGTTTTTCTTGTTCTTATTCCTGCTTGCACTCATGCATCTCATGTAATTTCTTTCATGCATTTTTGTGTAATTTTTCAAAATTTTTTTGCCTTTTGCCATGCATTGCATATCATGTAGATTTTTTTTGTCATTTTTGCTCATTTTAGCTAGGATTTTCTTGTTTATTGCTTTAAGTTCAATAATATAGGCTTAGATGTGATTGAAGGCAACTTGGCACCGTTTTGGCCAATTTTGCCCAAATTTGAGATTTCTCATCTAAAAGAGTGTTTCAACCCAATCTCTACTTTTTAGATTAAAAATGATGACCTTTAACAAATGCAAGTGAATTATCATTGTTTTTTGCTAAATGGTATCAATTCTTGACTTTTTACATGTGCATCACCTCTCTTGTGTTTATCAATGATTTGGTTGAATTGTGATTTGAGCAAGCTCTGAGCGCTTAGTGCCTATGAAATCACTTGATTGAAATATCAATTTTAGGTTGTTCATTCATGTGGTGTGATATTGTTGGATGAAGTGTTGGATTAATTTTCATGCAGGATACCTTATGTTGAGAATCACGCCAATGACCCCTATTTGACCTGACTCTTCACTCACCATCTTCTTACCCCTCCGCCTCAAGAAAGGATGCCAAAGTGCACATATCAGCCGTGGCCACCTCCAAAAGTTTGGGGTACCACATATACATCTCACCACTTCACTCTCATCACCATATGCCCTATATACTCCAAGGGAAAAGAAAAAGAAAAAAAATGCAAAAAGAAAATAAAAGGATGATCCTATTTAAGAGCATTCAAAAAAAGAAAAGACGAGCGCTCTATGTAATAGCACTCCAAAATCTTACCACAACCCTTTCTTCCATCTTTATACCCAATGAGTTAGGAAACATCAAACCTAGCTCATTTTGCCTTTTCTGCAGCCACATGGGTCATTTGGTGTGATTTGAAACATAAGGTTGAAACGATGAAGGTGAAACAACACTCCTGTGTTGGAGCATACTTGAGGACAAGTATGTTTCAAGTTTGGGGTGGTGATGCATCCCTATTTTAGGGCTTCATCTTGTGTCTTTTTGTATCTCAATCACATCTAAACATAGTAGAATGCAAGTAAAATCCCCTAATATGCTTATCATTTCCAAATGTACTTATGTAGCCTCTTGTGTAATTTTCAGGACAATTGTGCATGCTTTGATGCAAGGAAGGAGATGGAGTAGTTCCATGGGTTCCTAGATTCAAGGAACAACCCTTAATCTTCCCCGAGCCATATAGGTGTGCATAAAAGTCATCCCAAACCAAGAGGAGACATATTCAAGAAGTTCTAAGTTCAGAAGCTATTGCTGAAGACTCCAGCACGATCGTGGCCTCCTACCACAAACAGATCTAGGAGTTTCAAGCAATTTACACTACAAGTGCCACGACCGTGGCTATCAGCACGGCCGTGGCCAATTGAAGACACCACAGTCGTGGCCCTAAGCACGATCATGGCCAAGATGCATCAACTAGGCCGTGGCCTCCTGCCACGGTCGTGCGTTTATTGCCAATCAATCATAGGGACTTGGGCCATTTTGTACATGAATGGCCACAGTCGTGGCCTCCCTCCATGACCGTGGCAAGCTGCAGTTGAGATGACCTCCAACCTCCACCATGGTCATATTCCTCTACCACAGCCATTCTACCTAACCCCGCCATGACCGCGGTGATCACTAAACCCTACACTTTTTCCACTGCATTTCCCACTTTGCCCCTACTTGACCTATTGCTTCCCTCACACCTATATATAGGGGGGTGGCAGCTGTAGGTTGAGGGGAGCTACCTTCCACCACCTCCTAGCTCCCCATTTTTTCCCATTAGCCATTCCACTCCATTTCCACCTCCATTCCACTCCATTTCACCATTTCCACCACCAAAACACTAGTTTATCCTAGTTCCTACCCATAATTCCCTTCATTCCACACCCTTGCACCTTGGATGAGAGAGGAGGACGTCTTGCAATAGATGGAGAGGAACATTTCTTCATCTACATCGAGCTCCATGGCTTCTTCTACCTCTTTCTCCTTTCTTTTTGTATTTTCCATTTCCATGAGTAGATAGGCCCCTGTTGGTGGGCTGTTTGGGGAAAATTATGTTACTTTGATACCATTTTGGGAGAAAATGACATGTAAACTTTTTAATTCCATTTATTAATGATTATATTCTATTCCTATCTCATTCTCCATGAATTACTTATTGGTTTGTGTGTGAAATAACCTAGGAATTTAGGGAAATAGCTTATATATGTGAATTTTAGGATTTGCCCCTAGGTCCAATTATTAGATCCCTAGGTTGCCTCTCATCTTCCTACATCCTAATCAATACCCCTAAACCTAAGTGAGAGATCTAAGTAGATAGATTAGATAATTCTAGTGCAATTAGCATGGAGCCTTCTCAAGGCTAGAATGTGGGGGAATTGGGGTCCAAAGCCCTAGTTTCACCTCCCCATTACCACCCTCATCCCCTAATTGCCTTAGGAATGTCTAATCTAGAAACCTAGACTTGACTAGACTCTAATTGAATTGAACCTAATCCCTAACCCAATTGATCCTCACAAGGGTAGTAGGGGGTGTTAGGGACTAGTTCCCCTTTACATAACCTAGCATATCCATGGCCAATTAGTAGCTTAGGTGAATTCATTAGACTCTAACTTGTTGTTTGGTTTGGATAATCTAAATGGAATCATAATGTTCATATGTCACCCCAAATTAAGTGATAAGCGCATCCCCTAAACATCCCACACCTTCATTAATTGCTTTAAAACCCTAGTTTTCATCTTGCTTAGCTAGTGTTAGCTTAGTTAGCTCTTTTCCTGCTTAGTTAGATTCTTGCCCTATTTTTGCCTTATTCTTGCTAGTTTAGCTCTTTACTTGCTCTTGTTCTTTTCTCTTGCTTGCCTTAGTGTAAATTTTCTTTTCATACCTAGCTTAGTCTTTTCTTGCATACTTAGTCTTAATCTAGTCTAGGGTTAACTTAGATTTCATTCTCGCCTTTAATTTCTTTTTTTCTCATCTAGTTTAACAATAAAATCACCTTTAAACCCTTAACCCTAGTCTCCGCAGTAGGAACCCAACTAAACTAACCTAGCTCTAGTGCCCCCTTTTCTCCCTGAGGATCGACCGCTATGCTTGCCCTTCACCTATGCTACAATAGTACCTCGTGCACTTGCGGGTGACCTATTTGGTATTGCAATCGACTGTGTTAGGGTTAATATGCATTTTGAAAGATCTAAACATGTGTTCGAGTCTTGTGGAGTGCATCTAGTCACCCCTTGTTGGTTAGTGTGTACACCTCTGGCTCGACACACCAACCAGGAACTCCTGTCATTCTAGAAGAATAGACAAGAAGGATTTGTCCCTTCTCGTTGGTGTACTAGCACCAATTTTCTCTTCCACAATGGTTCTCCCTTGTTATCTCTCATTATCAGGTGCAACTTGCTTTTCTCTTGGTTACCACAATCAGAGAAGACAACGATTGTCAGAGGCAATTGATGTTGTTTCTGAGAACCCCCAATACCTCTCTATTTATAGAAGGGTTAGGGTCAGGGTTACCAGTCTGAGTGGGAATAAAAGGGACAAGAATTTCACAAAATTTTGCATCCTATGAGCGGAAAAATGATCGGTTCAACCCTTGAATCACTCATTTCATCATGTTTCCCAATCACAATTGTATTATCAATTTATATCCAATTTAATGCACAACATGACATCAACACTAATCCTTGAATCAATCGAATTCATCCACCATGCAGTTAGTTCACAACTTGAGCTGGTCAGTTCATGAACCTGAGCCGATCAGTTCACTTCCTGAATCGGTTGGTTCATGAACCAGATTGCCAATATTAGTTAAATTGAACTGACATAATAAAATGATTGGTTCAAGAGTTGAACCAGTCGATTCACTATTCAGTCACTCAACATTCAACCAATGTTGTTTAAATTGAATACCTAACTCTTTAGTAATCAAGTTTAAACCATATTCATGAATGAACTCCTATTCTAAGTGTATGCTATGTGTGTGACCCTATTGGTTTCGAGTTAAGTTGGCAGTGAATGTCCATAAATGATTTATGGCATCACACACAATTAACAGTATCTAGAAATACATAATTGCTACTCAAGTAATTAGGAAAGTTAGAGAACAACTTCAACCTACAAATTTTGGTTGGTGAACAATAATTGTCTAATTTCTTTGTCACTGATATCTGGATTGAAATCAAGGCATGGAATCACCATCCTCTCAATGCTCAATCAATGTTCTTGAACTAGAGCAGACTATTTGTGATATATGTGACCTTAATATCATATATTGATTCACATGTGCATGCACATGCTTTTTCACAGTCTCACTTATCAAGTGGCCTGGATATCAAAATCCTATAGGAGGGACAAATCCCATCTTCATCACTCACAATCATCCCCATGTGTCATAATGCATCGAAGCACAACCTTTATGGCAACCCTTATAAAAGGTCACAATGGATGATGTCAAAGTACATCTAATGACACGTGATGAGTGTAGTGACTTTAGGTCTAAGAACCACAATCACCAACATCACAGTGAGAGATGATTTTAACTACCAATTATGGTTTCCATGTGTCATTTTCATGGTGGGTATGTCTGATACACTGTTCTCTAACAAGTATATATGTGTTTGGTTTGATATCACATATCATGACTGATGAGATTCTATCATCAACCAACACACACTCTAGTCTTATGTGTCATTGTTGTCTATTAGCCTTCCAAAATAACATCCAACTAGAGATATTACAAGAATGTACATACTCTTGACAACCATATAATCTCATCATTTAGGTCATCAACCCAAAGACATACGTCATTGAGTAATGTCATTCTTTAGACATTCATTATGTTTCATCATTTTCTCATAACTGATTGAAACACAAAAAATCCAAAAATTTCCTTTCTTAGTAATCAAAATTGTGTATAATATATGCCATCACAATCATCATATGATTGGCTCTCTGGGCATACTTACCAACACTTTAACCCTATATGATTTGATTCAAATTAACAAGGAAAGGTATCTAAGAAATAAAAGAGACAATTTAGACTAAGGCAAGGAAAGCAAGAGCTAACACTAACATTGGACTATCTAAACAATCCTAATTAGCAACCTAGAGATGGAAACTAGTTAAACTAAGCAAGAAACTACACTGAATTAGAAACATAGGCAAAAAGGAAACTAAGTACCTAGACTAGCAAAAGGCTAGAAAGAATAAGCACAAATAATTACAGGAGAGCATTAACTATCCTAAGAAAGTTAAACTAGTATGAACAAGGTGAGTAACTAACTAATCAAGCAAATTATGCTTAAGCCATAAGGCAATTAGGGTTTTAACATTAATGGGAAGTGTAGACAGTTTGGGGTAAATCAACTAGAACCTAGGTTGGGGTTGTAACATGCAAACCATACTCATTCATTAATATTGTTGAACCAAACAACAAGATAGTGTAGGATCTAAGGGCTCTAGAGGGTGGGGGTGAATAGAGTTAAAAACACTTAAATCAAATTCATTAGACCTTCAAATTATATCAAGAGATAATGTTGCATATAAGGAATTTGAGTGCAACTAAACATACATAGCAATGATGAGATATATTGAACAAGCACAAGAACATAAGCTATGTACAGTGGTTACAAAATCTAAACTAGGAGTGTGAACTTCCACTACCTACAGAGGTCAACCTCTAGGATTTTTCAACCATGTCTCACTCCTTATATTTTCATTAAAGAGTCACAACATATGACCTTCCTTTTTTGGGACAAGGATACCCAACCTTTCCTTTGAGGACAAGGGAGACAATAACCTCACAAAGGACTTACCTATCCATGACCAAGAGTCTTCTAACTCACCAAGGACTTACCAACTTTTGCAATGAGTCATCGACCTTCACCAAAGACTTACCCACTCTTTCAACAAGTCTTCTGCCTTGAAGGAATTACCCATCTTGATTTGAATCTTCTTCATTTGACTTCATCTTCACCAAGGAGAAGATTTCACCAAGAGACTTCTTTCCTTCTTCTTCTTCTTCTTCTTCTTCACCTCTCTTAGTTAATAGAGAGAATCTTCATCTTCATGGTATAAAGAGAGATTGGGAGGTGGAGGAAGTGAGAGCCCCACAAGATATACATGTAAGACTAGCTCTGTTACAAATCTCCTACTCACTCAAATGGATGTAGCAAGTGATTAAGCTTAAGAGTGGAAGGAGGCTCTTGGAGGCACTCAACTATAATATAAGGGCCTTCATAGTGCTTGGGTAACCATGGGATGAAGCCCAGGGGTCCTATATATGGTTGGGGATGCCTACTAGTGAGTAGAAACACTTAAGGACAAATTCTAGCCATTTGGGGTGTTGCAACAAATATATTTTCAAGTTTTGCAACACTCGGGTTAGAAACACTTTTTTTGTACATTCCATACAGTACGCTCGGTCAAGTTTATATTTGGGAAACTCTACCAATGGCACTATGTACTAGAAGTCAATTTTGAGTTGTTGGTTGAGTTATCCTAGATGAAACCAGGCCGATGGTTTAAAATTGATTTACTTGTGTAGGGGTGTCGGTCAAGTTTGTCCTAGGGAAACTCGTCCGACCCTAGAAGTTACCAAGACCCACACTAGGTTGTCAGACGTGTTTCATGTGAGTGAAACTCACCCAACAAAAGTGCATGTGATGAATTTCAGAAAGTGCCATAAAAGTGCTTAAATATTCGATTTAAGTGCTCCTAATTTTTCTTAGCTTAATAAAAAGTCATACAATAATTACAAGTGATTTACAACATGATTCTATTAGATTTGAGGTCTTTTCCACAAAAGTGCACTTACCTTGATTTTGACTTGTCTTTCTCTAAGATAGGATGCACAAGTTAGGGCATTTAAAGTGTGTTTATACCTAATATGAAATTACTCAAGTAGAAGCATTAGACACAATTAAGTGGAATGGTTGGCCATCATCAAAATAAGGGTTTAGTCAAGTTTGACCTTGAGTCAACATATAGATGCTAGATAATTACCTTAAACTACTAATTATCCATGGATGGAATAGGATGTGTCAAGCAGAACTACACCCTAACACACCATATCCAACCTTACAAGGCTCATCTAGATTAAGGTTTAGGTGAAATTCTACTAGGATATGATCAAGTATGGGCTTATAGGGTAGAATCTCTTAGGTAAATTTTGGGCTAAGGGTAGTAATGGAGGTTGGAAATGAGGGTATTTCACCTCACATCACCTATCATCTAGCCTTTAGGTAGCTCCAAGTCAATTGCACTAAGTTCCTCTAGATTAGCTACTTAGATCTCATATATAGGAGTAAGAGAAGGGGTATATGTGTGGGAAGTTGGGTGATATATAGGAATCCACTAGTCGGAACTAGGAGCAAATTTCACAATAGCCTCACATATGCCATTTTCTCCTAGACCTATGTGGTTTCAAGCACAAATCACAAGGCAATCCATGTTTCAAGCACAAACCACAAAATAATTTATGGGTAATGAGATAGAAGTAGAAGGCAATCAATATAAAATGAGATTATAGAGTTTACAAGTTATTTCCCCCAACATGGTATCAAAGTCAAATTTTGACCCCAAACAGCCCACCTAAGGGGCCTATCTACTCATAATAAAATAAAAGAAGGAAAAAGGAGTAAAGGAGTGATAGCAATAGAAGTTTGGTGAAGACTCCTTCTACCTCACCTACAGTTATACAAGAGCACCCCCCTTGATCCTTGATGGATGGATGGCATGAAATGGTAAATGGAAGCGGTCAAAACCCTAAAAAGTAGGTATTTAAGGTGGAAGATTGTGAAAATCAGGTGTTAGTAGGTAGAAGTAGGTGGGAGGCCCAATGAATGGTAGAGTAAATGCTAGGGAAACTAAATAGTGGATAACCTCATGCTCCAACCACCACCCATGTATATACATGGGTTAGGGAAGAATAGGGTCAAGTAGGGGTAAAATGAAAAAAAATGCATAAAATGAGCTAGAGTTTGAGGTAGCACGACTATGGTGGGAAACACAGCCATGGTGGGTGGAGAGTAGCACGACCGTGGTGGGAAACACAACTGTGGTGGGTGGAGGGTAGCATGGTCGTCCTAGGAGAGAACATGCATGCTGAGGAATGGGAAAAATCACAGTTAAGGTTGGATTTTTGGAGGTCTGGTAGCACGACCGCGATGCTGTGAGGTGGTACAGTCGTGGTGGTCGTGAGGTAGAATGGCCATGGTGGGAGGTGGTGCTGTGAGGTAGCACTACAGTGATAGAGACCACGATCATGGTAGCTATCACGTAGCACAGACACTTTAGGAAACATGACTATGGTGGGGACCTTGACCTGAACCCTTCAAGTGTTATAACTTTTGGCTTTTGGAAGCATGGCCCTTCCATGACACCACGACTGTGTTGGGGGATCTTGCTTGCACTTTGATCTTCAACTTCACAATCCTTAGAGTTCGTTGCTTCAAATCAACACTTGGACATTAGGAGTAGTTTTGATATTCTTGGACTCCCTTTAGGCTCATCCAAGGGTATAGAAATCTTTATATAATCCTCCTTCTCTCCCATTGACACGCCAAAACTGTGTGTAAAAACGTAAGTGTACGCATCGAGTAATATAGGCCTTGTGAGGCCCGAGTCGAACTCAGGGAGACATAGTCTCAGTGACTACTACTAACTATAGTACAATCAGCTAAGCAAGTTGAAAATGTTGAATTGAGTTTTAACAAAGCAAAAGAAAATTAAGAGAAAATGAAAACGGTTGATTCGAATATGGTTGAATTCCTTAGAATTACCATTTTTCACCATGGCATCTCATTGTATATTATATCTACCAAATTAACATAAATTACTACTTCTAACCTAGATAGAAAGCCTATAGCTCGAATTGCCCGCTCCCGTGATACAATTCAGTACCTAAATCTAAGCCAATTCCATGTCTATGGTAATTTATTCTTAGTTTAGGTGCATTAATAAAAAATCTGGATTCTTTCCACTACCCATACGTCACCTATTCCAAGGAACGCATAGGGAAGTGTACAAGTTATGGTTTTCTAACCGTTAATCCCCCTTACAGAGTGATTATTGGTCTAATACCCTATCGATGGTGATCAAGCAATAATAAGTCATTCAAATCCACACTTATATATCCAGGAATAAAGAGAAACTTATACTAAATCATGTAAATAGTCAATACAATGATTCCGTGGGCTACTCCTGGGTCCTAAGGAAAAGAGGGGTTTATCCCCGCATGGTTTTTAGTTGAAAATACATGGAAGGAGAGAAGAAAAATGTGGGAAACATGAAGGAGATTCATGTAACCCCTGGAAAGATGATACTACAGATGATCCTCCTCGAGAAACATGTGTTCTATAGTCTTCAGATAGTAGAAATGTCTGTCGGAGGTGCTCGAATCATCCGATTGTCGTCCTTCGGCTCCGTGTTCTCTCCCTCTCTTCTCTGGCCGTCATGCAGTGCAAAAACCGATCCCCGTTAGGTCTGGCCGTCATGCAGTGCAAAAACCGATCCCCGTTAGGTCTGGCCGTCCTCCCTTTTTGTCCTAGGTCACTTATGGTACCACATAACGTGGACCGTTGGATCTAGGCGACCGGTTTAGATTAATAAATTCTAATAGAGTCGGTGGCACCAACGGTATCGAGCTCTGGTCAGTCCCTGGCTGGGTCGGTACCATCGACTGGAATGTCAGTGGCACCGAGCTGCTATGAAATTTTTCCCTTCCTCTCTGATGCTATCTCGGTGGCACCGAGCTGTGTGGTCGGTGCCATCGACTCTTTTGGTCGACTGCGGCTTTGTCTCTAATGTCATCTCGGTAGCACCGACCTGGGTGGTCAGTGGCACTAACTCCTCAATTATTTGAATGTTCTTGAAAATGCATAGAGACCAGGTATCAAGCTGACAAATATATAAAATAATATAATTACGATGAAATAAGCATAGTTTGATGCACAAAGAGTATACAAGCCAATTATCAAGATTCATGAACATATGATCAACAAATTGACTAACAAATGCACAAAATGAATGTAAACTAGGCCTGTAATAAGTGACTCAAAACCCATACATCAAACTCCCCTAAGATGAATCTTTCTCATCCTCGAGTGACAATACCTTTGGACCTGATTGAGATAATTCAACTAGAGGGCAAAATGCATAAGGTACATCTAAAAAGTCTCCACCTTTCGGTCCTCCTTCTGGCCTTTACTGCCCACTGAACACCAACTGTCCTATAGGCGACCAAAAATCTCTATCCAAGATGTCCACCCCACAATCAATGAGACACTATCAGTTAAAGTAGTTAATATGATAAAATCGTTCGGTTCATACTTGATGCATCGTGTGATCTCCTATCTACGTTGCTCTTTCTCTACCTACCATCTACATGGAAGCAGTTCTCCTGATAGAATAATGAATGAGGAGACAATCATTTGAGTGGCCTACCAATAAGAGCAACGGGTGGTTGAAATAGGTGGCTGTGGAAGACTCATGAGCACATAAAATCATTCATGCAATAAAAAATCATGATGAACCTATGATGATGCAATTTTTAGAATGCTCCTAATGCCTAATCATTGTGGTGGAATGATGCATGAAACTATTATTTCATCTCGAGATAAGACAAAATATCTACAAAACTACATCATGTGCTAACTTTTCTTTATAATTGGGTAGAATTGTGCCTTTGAACTTTCAAAAATATTCGTATATTTTTTCCTTTTTTTCATTTAAGCCCCCTTTCAATCACGATAGATTTGCTTTGTGCTTCTAATTGCACTACACCTTTAATTTTTGTATGTGCTTTTTTTCTTCTTCCAAAGAATGGGCACAATCACTATCTTTTTATTAAAAGTGAAGAAGTTAGACAAGATTTTATGCAATAAGAAATGTAATGCTTATGCAACTAAATGACATGCACCATGATTTTGTTGTGCACGCATGATTTTCTATATATTTTTTATGCACTAATGCATGCAAAAATAAACAACTATTATGCACAATCTATTATGCAATGTAAATGCAATCAAGAGAAAGAATGACAACATGTTCTCAATCCTCATATGGTGGGGTATGAGTCAAAGGTATGCGGTGGGTGAGATCACACGACTAAGAGACAAAACCTATAAAAAAATCATATGTCCCTCTCTAATGACCTGTGTACAGGGTAATCGAGGGGTTTCTTTCTTGAATTTTTAATGTAAGGTCACGTTAGTGTTTGATCAGTTTAGGCTCAACAATCCTTGTCAATCACTTTCTTAGACAAATTAGATGGTCATTTATGCTCTAATGTCCTAAAGCTGACTTACTCAAGCACTTCCTCAGTTATGCGACTCGATTACTTTTAAGATAAGCTCATACAGATTTTTTTAAATTTATAAAGCACCCAACCCAGAGATTGATATTCTCAACTGAAACAATGCATTTAATTCTCCACATATTACACTAGATAGATTGTGGATCCCACATAGAAGAAAAACTAACAAGAAAAACTACTCAAAATAAAATAGACAAAAAACTAAAATAAAAGAAAATAAAAACTAAGATAGAAACTGTTCCAGCACCCCCCAAGCTTGAATATGACTATGTCCTCATACTCAATATCCCAACTTAAGGAGTGGAACAGTGATACCCGACTCAAAATGGTGGTGGCGGTGGCTACGTTGGGTCCTGGGGAGGAAACATCCCCTGAAAGGTAGGATCAGACGGGGGCATGTCTGACGGCATCGAGTAACCTCCAAAATACCCCTGGCTCCATTAATGATCAAAGAAAGGCTGTTGATAATTCTCCATCCATTGCAGACGCTGATGCATATTCTATTGGTTGGCCAAGAGAAGGCGTTCATTTTCATAGATCGCCTGCTAGTTGCTATACAACTGACCTTGCACGTCCTGAATGCCAGCCAGGGATTGGGTTAGCTGATGTTGATGTGTCTGGATGTCCTGCAGCATAGTATACATACCCGCCATAGAGTAAGCATCCTCTCCTTCTTGAGAGGGTGGTGGGGCAGAAGATGATGAGGCATCGTAATGGCGAGGATGCTTCCGTGGACCCACTCTATGTCTCATAGGAATGGTGGTATCCACTTCCTCTACGTTGTCTCTTCCCATGTCTTCCTCTTCAGCCTGAGCTTCTTGTTGTCTAGCATTGTCATCATCGCCCAGAGCTGGCCATTTATAGCACCCGACTCCCCTGATGTTGAATATGGGATCAGGAAGTCTACGCTTGTAGAAAGTATCATCGACCGAGCATGTGGCGTAGATGACATCGTTGTCCACCGTGATGAGGCCGGACTGCTTGAAATGAAGGCGGTCGATGCGTAGCCTGGAGTTGAGCGGATCTAGAGTAGAGAGATCAAGGTCCAAGTGAAGAGCAATGGGGGTGATAAGTCCCCCAAAGATAATGGGTGTAGCCCTAGCCTCCTGACATTGTGCCTCACCACAATAATGTGTTGGAGAAAGAATGATCCCCAATTGACCGGCTCTCCCTCCATAAGTTGATATAGAAAATACAAGTCCAATACTTGTACCTTCGCTTGCGCTTGGGTTGAATTTATGAATAATGTGTTGGTCATCATCCGATGAAGCACCCAAACAAAGGGATGCTCGAAGTCCACCAAAGAACTATGGTGGAAGTTCATCCTTTTACCCTCTGGTGATGTCACAAAGTCCTTCCAGATGGCATCCAAATCAACATTCTCGGGATGATGGCAGGGTACGTATGGCCACCCGTAAATAGCATTGAAGGTGTGGAGAGTAAGGGAGTAGTTGGTGTTGTAAAGGTGAAAATCCACCTTTCCTTCACCCCATTCGCCGCTTGACAGGCGTGCTTGATTGGGGGGGGGACCAATATCTCCAAGGACGCCATGAACTCGATGACAATTTCTTTGTATGCTGGCCACCCACCAAAGATTGGATTCATAGATCTTCGATCAAACTTCTGTTGCTTGAGGACATACACCATGTTGTTAGAGAAGCCTATATCCTCTAGTAGTTGAATATTGCCGTATCGCGTAGGTGCAAATGACCACTTTGCAAGCTCTTCATAGACCTTCCTCACCTCTGTCAAGGGGAGGCTGAGGTGTGGTCGTTGCGTAAGAGCGCCAGGGGGCCCTCCTCATCTGGCCATGATGATGGATTGAGCGGAGAAGAAGAATAAGAAAGGAAGAACCCGATGAAGCCTCTAGATGCTCAGAGTAGCCGCTCGTGCTCATGGGAGTCGTTGTTATTCAAGTTGTGAGAAAGAAAATAGACTATACCCTCCCTTTTATAGGGCCGACGCTGACCTACTGTGATAGAGTCGGTGGCATCGACTTCTGGGACCAAATCCGGGCACTCAGTGCATCGACGGCTGTCGGTGCGCGATCTTCCTTTTCTGGATTGCTGACGAGTCAGTGGCACCAACTTTTGGGCAGGATCAAATCTTCATATAGTCCATGTGGGCACATCTGAGCCATCAATCGGTGTTGTCCATGGATCGGTGTTTCCTATGGTCGGTGACATCGATGATGTGGTCGGTGGTACCAAAATGACGATTGAACCTTTTTTTTTTTCTTCCGTCGGTGCATCGACGCACCCACCGAGCCTGGGACCTCACTCCGAGTCAGTGCCACTGACTTGGGTGTCAGTGGTATCGACGACTCATCAGTTAACCACATCTGAGTTCTACACTTTCTTTAGAGATGTCGGTGGAACCGACTTTTATCAGTCGCAATGCCCGTCTCTCTGACCCTGTCTCGGTGCCATCGACATGGATGTCGGTCGCACCAACTCAGCCACAGACTGCACACTCAACAAACAAATCATGGCATCATTTTTACATAAAATTTTCAAAAACTAAGTACTAATAAAACAACTTAATGGAAATGAAAGAAAAAAACATCATAATGGTTGGGTTGCCTCCCAACAAGCACCCTTGTTTAACGTCCTAGGCTAGACAACTCTATTGTTGAGATTAATTAAGAGAAATAAGTTTAACCTCATGCTCCTTCCTCACAAAATATTCTCCAAAATAATGTTTCAATCTTTGACCATTGACCAAGAAGGATCTCTCTCCCTCTTTTATCCTAACCGCTCCATGTGGAAACACCTCTTCTATGACGAACGGTCTACTCCACCTAGATCTCAATTTCCCAGGGTGCAATTTCAATCTTGAGTTAAAGGGCAACACACTCTCTCCCGGTAAAAAGACTCTCCTAGATATATGGCGGTCATGAATTTTCTTAGTTCTTTCCTTGTACAATCTTGAGTTCTCATATGCATTCATCCGAATTTCATCAAGCTCATTCAACTCTAACATCCTTGTCTTTCCTGCTTCATCAAGATCAAAATTGAGCCTTCTCAACGCCCAATGAGCCTTATGTTCTAATTCCACAGGAAGATGACACGGTCAACCATAGACTAACCTAAAGGGTGTGGTTCCTATGGGTGTCTTGTAGGATGTCCTATAGTCCTATAGTGCATCAACTAACAAATCACTCCAATTCTTTCTACTAGACGACACCATCTTTTCAAGGATCTTTTTAATCTCACGATTGGAAGCCTCTACTTGTCCTTGTGTTTGTGGGTGATATGGTGTACCCACATGGTGCATCACTCCATACTTGGTTGAAAGTGCTCTAAATTTACAATTAGTGAAATGAGTTCCTCCATCGCTTATGATCATCTCGGGCTTTCCAAATCTGTAGAAATGTGATCCTTAACAAATTTGCATATGACATTTGCATCATTGGTTCAGGTTGGAATTGCTTCCACCCATTTTGACACATAATCTACAACCAAAAAGATGTAAAGGTTGGAGTTAGAGGACACAAAGGGTCCCATGAAATCAATACCCCATAAATAAAAAACCTCTACTTTTTGAAACACATTCAAAGGAATCTTCTGCCGCTTTGATATGTTACCTGACCGCTGACACGCATCACACCTACGCACAAAGTTGTATGCATCTTTGAAAAGGGTCAGCCAATACAATCCGCTCTCCAACACATTTGTGGCTGTCCTAGAACTAGCATGGTGTCCACCTGTAGGTAGCGTGTGGTAATGCTTTAACACACTCTCAAAAACTTGACATGCCAAAATTGTGCGTAAAAATGCAAGTGTACGCGTCGAGTAGTATAGGCCTTGTGAGGCCCGAATCGAACTCAGGGAGACGTAGTCTCAGTGACTACTACTAACTACAGTACGATCAGCTAATCTGGTTGAAAATGTTGAATTGAGTTTTAATGAATCAAAAGAAAATTAAGAGAAAATGAAAACGATTGATTCAAATATGGTTGAATTCCTTAGAATTACCAGTTTCACCACGGGATCTCACTGTATATTATATCTACTGAATTAACATAAATTCCTACTTCTAACCTAGATAGAAAGCCTGTAGCTCGAATCGCCTGCTCCCGCGATACAATTCACTACCTAAATCTAAGCCAATTCCATATCTATGGTAATTTATTCTTAGTTTAGGTGCATTAATGAAAACTCTAGGTTCTTTCCACTACCTGTACATCACCTATTCGAAGGAACACGTAGGGAAGTGTACACATTATGGTTTTCTAACCGTTAATCCCCCTTCCGAAGTGATTATTGGTCTAATACCCTATCAATGGTGATGAAGCAGTGATAAGTCATTCAAATCCACTAATATATCCAGGAATAAAGAGAAACTTATACTAAATCATGTAAATAGTTAATACAACGATTCCTCGGGCTACTCCTGGGTCCTAAGGAAAAGAGGGGTTTAGCCCAACATGGTTTTGAGTTGAAAATACATGGAAGGAGAGAAGAAAAACATGGGAAACATGAAGGAGATTCGTATAACTCCTGGAAAGATGATGCTCCCGATGATCCTCCTCGAGAAACGTGCGTTCTGTAGTCTTCCAGTAGTAGAAATGTCCGTTAGAGGTACTCAAATCGTCCGGTTTTTGTCCTTTGGCTCCGTGCTCTCTCCCTCTCTTCTCTGGCCATCGTGCGGTGCAAAAACCGATCCCCGTTAGGTCTAGCGATCCTCCCTTTTTGTCCTAGGTCACTTACAGTACCACATAACGTGGATCGTTGGATCTAGAAGGCATGTTTAGATTGTTGAATTCTGATAGAGTCGGTGGCACCGACTTGGTGGTTAGTGGCACTGACTTGGTGGTCGGTGGCACCGATGGTATCAGGCTCTGGTCGGTCCCTGGCTGGGTCGGTACCATCAAATGGAATGTCGGTGGCACCGAGCTACTATGAAAATTTTCCCTTCCTCTCTGATGCTATCTCGGTGGCACCGAGCTGTGTGGTCGGAGCCATTGACTCTTTTGGTCGACTGTGACTTTTTCTCTGATGTCATCTGGGTGGCACCGACTCCTCAATTATTTGAAAGTTCCTAAAAATGCAAAGAGACCAGGTATCAAGCTGAGAAATATATAAAATAATATAATTATGATGAAATAAGCATAGTTTGATGCACAAAGAGTATACAAGCCAATTATCAAGATTCATGCACATATGATCAACAAATTGACTAACAAATGCACAAAACGAATGTAAAGTAGGCCTGTAATAAGCGACTCAAAACCCATACATCACCCGTCCATCCAAAACATGGTCCAAGTACATGAAATATACACAAAGAATGTCCATAACTAGATGTGATAGTAAACCAATTATTGGGGGAAGTAGCATACTTCTAACATGTTTAGATGCAATTAAAGTACAAAATGACACAATCTGAGGCCCTAAATTGGGGCTACACCAGAGATTTATAGGAGATTTTCTAAATGTTGATTGATATAGCTTGTCAAAATATAGGCTAACAAAGTTAGAATCTAAGAGATAACTTAAGATGCCAAAGTTGCATACTTAAGAGATATATATAAGAAGTTGGATACTAGATAAAGGAGGGGATCATGTATAGGAATGAAATAGACTTGGTATAATGAATATGCATCAACAATGAAGCTAATCACATATTTCTAAAGGATAATGATATCAAAATCCAATAGAAAAACTACTTTCATAAGCTTATTAATGTAGATGCTTTAAATAGTATAAAAGACACATGCGTCATGATTACTAGTGATGTCACCTACACATAACAATCTATAGAACCATAGATCAACAACTAGTTTTAAAAAGGGAAAATTGAAAGGCGTGCAAGACAAAATATGTCTTCTTGTTGTATGTGATAGTTTGGAAGACAAAGGAGCTCTTTGGTTTATCAGTCTCTTGAATAAGTTTAAGAAGACCAAGAAAATGTTGATCAATTGAAAAATATACCATAGTCCCTATCTAGAAGAAAAATGGAGTTGTTTAGGGGTGCACAAACATAAAAGGTATGAGGTTACAGGTCACATTAAGAAGCTTTGGGAGATGATTATTGAGAAAACACTAAGATCTATAGTGAAAATATCTAACAAATAGTTTGGTTTCATGCTTGGAAGATCCACAATGCATGTTCTTTAGATAACAAGGGCTTAGTAGAGATACAAAGAAAAAAATCTTCATTATGTTTTTACCATTTGGAAAAAGGTTGTAATTGAGTACCTAGGGAAGTATTGCGGTGGGTTTTGTATAAAAATGGTGTATCAATTTCAACACAACAACCGAGGGAAGGACATGCATGATAACTAAGCCAAAGTGATGGAGGAAAACCAAGATTTCCTACTGCTATTGGGATAAATAAATGATAAATATTGATTCCATACCTTTTTGTTATTGTAATGCATGAGTTGAATCATGTTTAAGATGACGTCCCTTGTTACATGCCATTTTTTTGGTATTCTGTTCAAACTAAAGAAAGTGTGAATGATAAAATTGAACTTTGGAGTAATTCATTATGGTATAATGACTCACACTTAGTAGAATGAAATCAGAGTGTATGTAAGGAGTATGAACTAGAGAGGGGAGCCACTCACTTATTTTGAGGGAATAATAGAAAGTCATCCAATGCCAAATTTTGAGAATAATTTTTCACAAAGGATGATAACTAAAATTCAAGTATTTATTGTATCATACACCAAAAGTGTAGTAGATGAGGTAAATATCTAACTATTACAACTCTCATGTCTAATATCATTCTTCACCATGCATGGTGCATATAAAATGAAACTATAGGAAACTAAACTATAACCAAGTGGTTTGATGCGATGATTTTGAGTCGCATTTATATACTTGTTTTACTTGCGTTTTATGTGTTTATTGGTCACTTTGGTGGTAAATAACACATAATTCACTTACTCTAGTCTGTAATCTCTTTTAGTGTCAAATCTCTCATATTTTATCTTTTTGATCATAAACGATTATAATAATGGGTTTTATCTCGGCTGATTTGGCTTTGTCTTGCAATTACAGGAAAAACACATATATACAGCTGTCGATACCATCGACATCGGTTGATACTATTGACACAGACATAGGCAGACAGCTGCAAGGAGCCAAGCAGTGTCGACACCATCGATAGGGAAGTCAATGGTAGCGAGTTACCTTCAGGTTGCCAGCGATCAGACGGTCGATACTATCGATACAAAAGTCGATACTATCGATGTTCTACAGCTTCAGTGTCGGAAAGGTGACAAAACCGACACCTAAAGGTGCGATACCATTGACCCGCGTCGATGGTATCGAGTCTGCATCAGGTTGAATGACAGAGAAAGAAGGAAAGTTTGCCGATATCATGAGGGGTCGATACCATTGACCCGCGTCGATGGTATTGACGCCGTCAGATTAGTTTTTGTTCTAGATCCGCATGAATCCAACAATGGTGATATTTCGATGATCTAATTTGGTGTTTATACCTAATGACGGAGGCCAGGAGCCATCTATCACATCATTAGTAGTTGCACAAGTCCCGAGAAGAGGTGGAGAGAAGAACGAAGCCCAAAAGCACGCCCCGATCGTTCCGGGAGCCGAAGAAGACATTTTCCACCGCCGAAAGGTTGTAGATCGCGCAATCTACATCGAGGAACGCTCAGATCTTCTCCGTTCAGGGGTTTACATCACTTCATCCACGTTTTCCCCATGTTTTCCCTTTCTTCCACCATGAATTTCTCTGAGATGAATATACGGGGCTAATCCCCTTTGTCTTTAGGACCGGGAGTAGCCCGAGTAATCATTGTATGACATTTTTATTATAGTAATTTTTATAACTTGTCTCTTAAATCCGTGGTATGATTTTGTTTTCTCCATTATATCATTATGATTGATCACACTAATGATAATATAATGCCTTTAATTACTTTGAAAGAAGAATTAATGGTTGAAAAGTGACGAAATTCACATTAATTAATAAATCCCTTGAACAAGGTGATGTACGGTTAATGGTGGAAACCCAGAGGTCGATTCTAATGCACCTAGTTTAGGGTATAGGTTACTACGACGGTGGAACCGACCTAGATTTAGGTAGTGAATTGTGTCACGACAGTGAAAAATTCTGACTACAGGCCACTACCCGGAATGAGAGATGAATTTGATTAACTATATGGAAATTCATACAATGAAAACCCGCGGTGAAACCGCAATCCTAAAGATTCCAACCTGAATTGATTAAACTAAACACTTAATCGATTTCTCTGTTTTATTTTATTTTCTTTTTCTTTTTAATCAACTCTCAAAACCTTTTAATCGGTTTAGCTGATTGCGAACAGTTAGTAGTAGTCTACCGATAGTTCAGTGTCCCTGAGTTCGACTCGGGCCTCACAAGGGCCTATATTACATTGACGCGTGAACTTGCGTTATACACACGGTAAAATCGTGTCAAGTTTTTGGCGCCGTTGCCTGGGACACGACGACTGTCGACACTACGAGTGCTGCAAGCGGCCACTCTAGGCCACATTTTTATTTTATTATTATTTTTGAAATTTATTGTTTATCTGTCATATTTAGCAATCGTTTAGCACTGAACTGAACCAAATCTATTACTTTCCAGGTACTAGTGCATGGTGAGGACGCGTAATACAAACTACACACGGCCATCACCAGAGGTTCCACTGTTGGGACCAAACGACAAGGAGAACAACATTCAAGACCAACCTGAAGATATAGACTCGTATTCTGAACCAGAAGCGATGGATGAAGAACAGACAATATGGGAGAAGATAAAAGCTTCTTCCTCATCAGCATCGAAGGGACCAATAAAAAAGTTGGCAATTAACATTCCAACCTATAAGATTGATCCGACACTAATCAACCTGGTCAAGTCTCAAGCATTCCACAGGCTAAAGAATGAAGACCCTGTTGCACACATCAACACTGTCATGGAAAATTGCGATATGATCAAGATTGATAGGTTTCCACAGGAGACACTTTACCTGAAACTATTCCCCAACTCTTTTGCAGGTAATGCACGTGAATGGATGCATAACCTGGATGACAAGACCGTTGAAATGTGGGATCAAATGATCAAGGTGTTCTTTGAGAGATTCTTTCCACCCGAGAAGACCAACGATCTGGTACGGAAGATCCACAATTTTAGCTAGAAAGCCGAAGAGACGTATTCTGAGACTTGGGAACGTTTCCAAATAATGCTGAGGAGGTGCCCACATGATGGGCTTGACAAGGAGAAACAAGTCAAGATTTTCTATTTTGCTCTTTCTGAGCATGATAGAAGCAACCTAGATTCAGTAGGTTCGGGGTTCTTCTTAAACAACACATGCACAAGGTGTTGGGAGATTTTGAAGAACATGGCAAAAAAGCAATCATGGGGCGACAGAGACACAGTAGAGCAGGTTCGAGCTGCAGGTGAGTCAAAGGCCATCAAGGAGCTGAATGAGAAGATGGACCTTCTAGCCAAGAAATTACTTGCAAAAGAAGATATAGAATCTGATGATGAAGCACAAGTGAAATTTATGCGCCAGCAACAGGGGTACAGAAACAACGACTATTCTTGGAGGAAAGACAAGAAATTTTCATGGAAGGACCCAAAAAATTTCTTGCAGGACCCTGAGGCAAAACCACAACCGTCAACGGAGGATAAGAGCAATGAGTTGCTCAACCAAGTAATCAAGCAGAATCAAGAACTCATGAGCACGTTTGGCCAACAGATTAAGTAACAAGGAGAATTTATGAATCAATTTGGGCAGATCTTACAAAGTCATGGGGCTCAGATGAGGACTATAGAGACATCGTTAGCATAGATGGCAGCTGAGATAGCAAATCTAAAAAAGCCAGCGCAACAAGGTTTTCCCAAAAATACAAACATTGCAGGAGGAAACCAACAAGCTAAGGCAATTCTACTACGGAGTGGTAAGAAGATTTTAAACCCATGGCCGATGAACCGAGCACACCCCAACCAGAAACCACAAGTGAGGCCATAGAGGAGGTTCCGATTCCAATCACAGAGCTGGTAGCGGATGTGGTAGAGGATGTCACATCAGAACCCATTGCTGAGGAGGAGACACAGAAGAGGACACCATATGTGCCGCCACATAAGAGGGCACAGACTATCCCAGTCCCATATCCAAACAGTTTTAAAGCCAAGAAAGTGGACGCTCAGTTCAAGAAGTTCCTAGATAGCTTTAGGAAGCTCTCTGTCAACATTCCATTGTTAGAAGCAATAGAGCAGATACCCTCTTACGAAAAGTTTCTGAAAGACATAATCACAAAGAAGAGGAAGATTCCTGATACCGAGGTCGTGGTTAGAAGTGTGATTTAGAAATAAGGTAGAATCCACTTTGCCCATGATATACCCATGATCTAACAAAAAGCTCTTTAATTTCTCATACCAAGCTCTTGGTGCTTGTTTGAGTCCATAGAGAGAACATGGTTAGGTAGATTATCGTGTTCAAATCCCGGAGGTTGTGCAACATACACTTCCTCCTCAATTTCACCATTCAAAAATGCACTTTTAGCATCCATTTGATACAAAAGAAAGTCTTTATAACTAGCAAAGGCAAGAAACATACGAATGGACTCAAGTCTAGCAACATGTGCATATGTGTCATCAAAACCTATACCTTCTTGTTGATTATATCCTTGAGCCACTAACCTTGCTTTATTCCTTACCACTTTTCCGCTTTCGTCAAGCTTGTTGCGGTAGACCTATTTGGTGCCCATGATCTTTCTATCACTTGGTCTTGGCACAAGGGTCCAAACTTTTTTCTTCTCAAATTTCTCTAACTCCTCTTGCATAGATAAGATCCATTCTTCATCTCCAAGTGCTTCCTTGACAATCTTAGGATCGAGTTGTGAGATGAAGGTGTTGTTGGCTTGTTCTTTGTTGAATGCAGCCCACGTCTTCACTCTTTCAAATGGATCACCTAAAATAAGATCCTTTGGATGATTCTTTGCAAACTGGGGGTTGGATCCTTCTTCTCATCATCTTTGTCTTCTTCTTGAGTGACCACCTCTTTTCCCTTTTGGGTGATGTTGAGCTCTTTTAGAATATGAATTATTTCACCTACAACATCATCATTTGGAACAATATCTTTGGGAATAGAGGGGCTGGTATCAATAAACTTTACATTAATAGATTCTTATACTTTAGCAAGATCAACATTAAGAGCTCTATAAGCCTTGCTAGTAGTGCTATAGCCAAGAAAGAAAGCCTTGTAAGATTTCAGATCAAACTTGTTGAGAGAATATTTTGTATTCAAAACAAAACAAGGACATCAAAAAACATGGAAATACTCAGTAGAAGGCTTCCTACCATGCCATAGATCATAGAGGGTTTTCTTCAGCAAAGGATGAGTAAAAACCTGATTTTGCACAAAACATGAGGTACTGACAGCTTCAAACCAAGACTTCTTAGGAGTATCATACTCTAGAAGTATGGTCCTAGCCATATCCTATAAAGACCTATTATTCCTCTCTACAACCCCATTTTTTTGAGGTGTTTGAGGTGAAGAGAAGTTGTGTGCATGACCCAATTCTTGATAAAACTGCTCAAAAGCTCATTTTCAAATTCTCCCCCATGGTCACTACGGATGGAAACAATGCAGAAGGAAGCTTCATTCTCAACTCGTTTACAAAAACTTGAGAAAACATCAAGCATATCACTTTTAGAAATGAGAAAGAAGGTCCAAGTATATCTAGAAAAATCAGCAACAATAACAAGACAATACTTGGAACCATGAAGCGATTGAGTTCTCATTAGTCCAAATAGATCAATGTGAAGAAGCTCAAGAGATATCTTAGTACTAAGGACTCCTTTGGATTTGAATGAGGACTTGGTTTTCTTTCCTTGGGTACAAGGTCAACATTCCATATCCTTTTCAAAATCCAATTTGGGAAGTCCCTCGACCAAGTCCTTTTTGCTCAACTTCTTCAACTGATGTATATTTACATGACCAAGCCAACGATGCCAAAGAGAAATATCATTCAAGTTGAATACTAGGCATCTACCAACCACATGCTTAATAGAGTCAAGAACAATAATATAAACATGACCACTTCTAGTTCCCTTATGTATAACTTGGTAGGTGAGGGAATCTAGAATCAAGCATTCAAAGGAAGTAAATAGCACAAGGTAACCATTATCACATAGTTGACTAACACTAATTAAATTGTGATGTAGGCCATCCACAAAGAGAACATTCTTGATACACAAGGATTCACCTACATCACCCTCACCTTTGACTTTACCTTTCTTGTTGTCCCTAAAGGTGACCGATGCTCCTTTCTTTTTGGTGAAATTGTTGAAATGGCTTATGTCACCAGTCATGTGCTTAGTGCAACCACTATCAATAATCCATCTTCCTTTTTCCAGCAAGAAAGGAGAATATTAGTTCCCAACTCAAACTTTGGGATCCAGAGTTAGCTTGGGGACCCATTTCATCTTTGGGTTGGTCCCCTTAGGCTTGTAAGGACAATAAGTAGAGTAATGATTATCACATTTGCAATAAGAACAAACCATAATATTCTTAGTAACATAGGACTCTCCTACAAAGAAATATGTCTCCTTGCTCATTTTATTACCTTTGGCTTTGCTCTTGCCCTTTGATGCCCCCTACAAATCCCAAACTACTAGTACCACTTTGTTTGGTAGAATGGTCAAGGATTTCATTTAGGGAGTTCTTCCCTTTGAGGAATTTCTATAGGGATGCTCTCAATCTATGATTATCATCATTTAAAGAAATAATGGTAGAAGATAAACTAGATATGTCATCCCTAGCATCCACAAGATCAGCCTCAAGACATAAAGCTTTAGTTAAATATGAATCCTTTTCAAGAGAGATAGAAGTAACATTAACACTAGGTAATAAAGGTATAGAAGATAGATCATTTACTTGACCAAATAACCTAGCATTTTCAGATTAAGCATTTGGATTTCTTTAAGATAGACATCTCTCTCTTCTCTACGAGCATCAATAAGGAGCTTAAATTCATCATTTTTAGTTTTTACTATTTCAAGCTCTTTAAGGCAATTTTGGTTTTCTTCCTTAAGATTCTCAATGTTCTTAAGGTAGGTATCATTCTCAACTTAAACCTCATTGTATTGGAGCTCAATATCAAGGTATTGCCCTTGCAAATTATCAATACTCTCAAGGTTGGTTTTCTCATTCAATTCAAGAATTCCAAGTTTAGCATATAGATCATCAATGATTTTTCCTAATCATTTTCTTTCAGATTTACACTTAGAAAAAGATGAATGGGTAGAGATAAGCATGTCAATAATAGCTTCCTTAGATAACTCATGCAAACTTACCTCACTTACCTCACCAATATCTTCACTAGTAGAGGCCATGAGTGCAAGGTGGCACTCTCCATCTTCTTTGGAACTTGAGCTGCTTGAAGATGAACCTTCCCAAGCTGCATGAGCTGCATTCTTGTATCTCTTCTCCTTCTTGTCCTTCCTCTTGTATTTTCTCTCCTTATTGTATTCCTCTTCCTTCTTTGAGCTACCCTTGTGGTGTGACTTTCTTGACTTGGGACATTCACTCTTGTAGTGCCCCTTTTGCCCACACTTGTAGCATCTCGGAGTAGAAGAGGAGGAGGCTTGCTTTCCCTTAAAGTGTTTACCTTTGATGTACTTGGCTTCATGCTCACTTGGGCCTTCATCTTCACTAAAGGAGGAGGGAGAAGTCTGGAAAGCAAGTTGTTGTTGAAGGATGAAAGCCTCCACTTGTGATTTGAAAGCACTATCTTTGATCTTCTTGGCTTCCTTCTCTTCTTGTTTGGCTTCTTCTTCTTTCTTGTCAAACCTAGGCTCATGGGTTTGGAGGTTGCCAATGAGCTCTTCAATTGGGATGTCACCAAGGCTCCTCACTTCTTTAATGGAGGTGACCTTTGACTCCCATCTCTTTGGCATAGTCCTCAAGATTTTGGAGTTGATTACACCTCTATCCAAAGTGTTGCCCAATGCAACCAACCCATTGATGATGACATTGAGTCTTGACTACATATCCACAATCCCTTCTTTCTTACCCATCTTGAAGTTCTCTAGAAGGCTGTTCAACATGTAGATCTTTTCCTCCTTGAAATTCTTAGTGCCTTCATAGGTGATGCACAATTTGTCCCAAATCTCATAGGCGGTGTTACAACCCCAATTTTTGGTTTTGTTTGGTGAGAAATGTAATTTCTCATATTAAAGATAATTGAACAAAGAATGGTATAATTTGTTTTGAATACATGGATTTTGTTTACAATAGCCTTGATGTCTGTGTTGTGGGCTTTATTGGCTATTGGGCCCAAATAACAAGGAAATTCAATTAAGGAATGAATAATTGAATATTTGAGAAAAGAAGAATGTGGAAACCTCTAGAGGGAAAATCCAAAGAGGGATTTCGTGCCTCTTGAGTTCCTTGGGTACCAAGGAATCTAAGATTGCAAAGAAAAGGCAATAATAAAAGAAAAGATCAAATAAGTATTTCTTTATTAAGTAAGAAATTGAAAACATTGATGAAATGTGGAAAATATGTGAAAAGATGTATAAATGAGATTTCTTGGTGAGATTTCGTATCTATGAGGTTGCTAATATTAAAAGGAATGCCAATGAGGAAAATAAAAGAGAAATAAAGATAAATTCTCAAAAAGAGTTATTTTAATGAGAAATAAACAAGATAATGTGAAATAATGCATAAAGATGCATCTAGAAGGATAATAAGTATCCAATAAATAGAATTTCGAAATAATGGAGTGTTTTGGGATCCAAGGAGTCCCAATAAAGAGGAAAGAAAGAGAAAATACTAAAAAGGAAAAATAAGAGGATAATGTGTTGCATTATTAATGAATTATGAGGTATTATTAAAAAGAAAGTAATTTTGATTAAAAGAAATAGAATTTTGTGTCAATGGATTAAAAGCAAGGAAAGAGAGAATAAGTAAGAAGAAATTAGAATTTCTAATGATTCAAGAAATAGGATATATCAAAGGAGAGAGAAAAATGGTGTTTTAATGAAGGAAATTGCCTCCTATTAGGAAAGGAGCTTGTTTTCCCTTGTATGAACGTTTTGGGAGCGTGGATACCCCCCCTATATAAGGGGTGGAGTTCTGGGTCGTGTGGAAAGGAAGTTCCACACAGCCATCCCTCCCTTCTTCCTCTTCCTCTTCATCTTCTTTAACCAAACCCTAGCCACGAGAAGAGGAGTTATCCTTAGAACGAGGGGAGCAATTAGGGGCCAACGAAGGGTACCACAGATAGCTGGATGCACCACAGAGCTAGGGAACAGAATGGCCATCGTGGCCACGTCTTAGAGATCGCGCATCAACCCCGGGACAGCTGCAAGGTCAGCCACAGAGGAGGGCTTGGCCAGCGCGGGCCAGCAGGTCTGGCTGCTTCAAACTAGTGTCCTTGGGAACGCTATGGAGTGTCGGAGGTGGAGGCACCACCGTTGGTGGTCGCTGGGTCCCAGGAGGGAGAGAGGAAGCCCCGCCACCTGCGGCTAGGGCTGGGATTGGCGGCCAGGTCGGGCAGCGCAAGGTTGAAGAAGCCCGAAGTGCCATTGGACAGTTCTACCCTCAGCCATACAAAGGACGGGTCACTCAAGTGAAGGGCAGAAGCGTCTTTCGATTCTAATTCTATCAAACAACGTTGCATGTGTTGCATGACGTGGCGCAATCCGATTGGCCAGGGTAAGTAAACTTTCCAAAAATCATATCTCATTATTCGTAGCTCGGATGACAAAAGTTTATATATGAATTTTGATCAGAAGAACACAAGGAATCCAATAAAAATAGTTTTATAGCCTGAATCTGATCATAGTTCGAAATATAGTGTAAATTATCATCTTTAATGAATTAAAGATTAAGAAACCCTATTTTGATATGATTAATGTGTTTAACAGGGTTTAATGGATCTTTAGAGTTGATATTAATCTGTTAAATGTAAAAAGGAACATTGAGTTCAAAAAGGAATAACTTTGCACATGATTAGTCTATTTTAGGGTTTCATGCATGATTATGCACTAATGAGCTTGAAAACCCTAATTTTGATGAATATGTGTTTTAATTGGTTTAATTGTGTAAATCCACGAATAAAATAGAGATGTGATGATCCTAAGCCAATTTGAGCATAAAAGATCCTTAATGTGGATAATTTGAGTAATTAGGGTTTTTATGAGTGGAAAAGTTGTTTTAGGGTTTGTTAACTTAAAAAGGATAAAGTTTGAGAAATTGATCTAAGAAACCCTAATGAATCCTAATGAGACTTAGAAACCTTAGAAAGGTGTCCCAAGTCAATAAGGAGTTGTTTGGGATATGCTTGTGACATTTAGACATTATACATGTTTTCAGGGATCAATGTTTACTTGATTGATTGATTGGCTTGCTTGATTGGACATCTAGTTGGATTTGGATAAATTGTTGCTTGAGATCTCCAAGACAGGTATGTGGTTACGATTATGAATAACCGCTATAGTTTCCCGATGGATTCCCAGATGTTTAATCGCATTGAATGCAACTAAACTGTTGGATGTTTATTTATTTCATGCCATTATAAAGTGACTATGATTATCACCATAAATGTGCATATATAATTGGCTAGATTTGGGTCCACCTCTGTTACTTTGAAAAGGCTAAAAAAGGGGTAATCCTAGAGTAAGGTCTAGGTTACCGTGAGTTAGAAACTGGGCTACCTACGTGTAGTGCCATGAGACTCTTTAGCATATCTCGAGTTAAGGAGTGGTCTACTTACGAGTAGTGCCATGTGACTCAACCCTAGAAACTGGTTCACTTATAGGTGGATCATGAGGGGTTTAATGGGGACAACACAGAGGATAAGGTACTCTTGGATCGCAGACTTATATCTAAAATGTAATATTGGTTGTTAAATAAGTAATTGAATGATTACATTGTTATCATAGTTGCATGTTTATTATTTCCCCCACATACCAGCTACGGCTGACCGACGTTTTGTTTGTCGGCGTTTTAGGTACAAGGAAAAGAAAAAACAGTAAAGTGGCACATGTGATACTAAATGAGAATTAAAGTGCAAAGGAGGATTAGATAGATTAGTATCGATGTGGATAGAAGTTTAGAGATCCAAGTTTTCAAAAGGTATGCACAAATTTATTTTCTTACAACTTTCAATATAGTATGTTAAAATTTGATAATTATTCTTGGTTAATTGCCGAACCTTTGATCCGGAAGTCATGGGTACGGCTTCGACCTCTCGGTCTCCCTTAATTGGGGGTTATAGGGAGGTGGGGTCATAACAGGTGGTGTCCCAAGATGAGATCCGGTTGAACTCTATTGGGGTGAGGGCTGCATAGAGGATGCTTATGGCTTTGACATTGAGTTGGGCTTCCTTGAGTGCAGCTTCACTCCATGTTGAAACAACTCTAGTTGGCTCCTTGTAGGGTGTGACCAACACCTTCCACATGTCAAAGTTCATCCCTTAAATGTAGAACTGCATATGCCTCTTCCAATAGAGGAAGTTGGTGCCATCAAAAACCATAGGATGCATGGAGAAGCCTCCCTCTAGGTTGAGAGAACCAAGTAGGTTGTCACCCATCTTCTCATCTTGTGGGAGATTGTTAGAGGAGATCCTTGGCTCTGATACCACTTGTTGGATCTAGGGCTCTAGAGGGGGAGGGGTGAATAGAGCTACAAAATTTATCACCAAATAGATTAGACCTTCAAATTATATGAAATTGAAACCAATAACTTAAGTGCAATTTGAAGTCCTATCTAACAAGCATAGCAAGGATGAGAGAGATAGGGGCTCAAGGAGTTGCAATACACTCAACTATAGTAAGGACTTAGTATAACATGAATGAGAAAACTTGGAATGAACTCTATGGGGTCATATTTATAGATGGGGGTGTTCCCTTGAGTTGGGGATCACTTAGGGTCAAAATATGGCCATTTCCACAATGCAACAGATATATTTTCACCCAAAACAACTCACCAATAGTTATAATCACTTTTTCTACGTTTTCTGTACAACACATTCAGTCGAGTTTCAATAAAGGTAACTCGACTAATCAACTAAAAGACAAAGCCAATTTTCAAACTATCGGTCGAGTTTGTTCTGGGGAACTCGACTGATGAGATAAAATTGAATTTGCTCAGTGAGACGGTCGGTCGAGTTCTGTGAGTGTACAACTCGATCGATGGGTCATCTTTAGAAAACCCATCATAGGATTGGTGGAGTTTCCAACTCGACTGATGAATAGCCTGTGACAAATTTTCTAAGTTAACTTTTGAGTGATTAAACCTTGGTGTTTTGTTTCCCTGATATTTTTCTCATATGAGTTACAAGTCATATCATCAATACAAGTGATTACAAATTCTTCTAAGGTCGTTTAGTGTGATTTCCCAAATTTTATACTTGCATAGCATTTGACTTGAACTTGAACAAGATAGGGCTTATGTAATTTGATCCTTTTCATGTACCTAAAGCCTAAAATCAATCTTGAACAAACATATTAGATACATAGGAATGGAATGGTTAAGTCATTATCAAAATATGGACAATGTAGAACTCTCAAGTCAACAATAACTTATTACATATGGATTTCACAAAATTAAAGATGATTAGGAAGATCCATAAAAAAAAAGTATTTAAATTATTGGAATTAGGTTACCAAAACTATATCAAATGGTAGATCTCATTATTCTAATTCCAAGACATGTCTTAATTTATTTTATAATCTATGTATTAGTTTATATGAATTTTACACGATATGATGACTTACTGAATTTAAATCACAAACCATTTAACAATTACAAAAATACATGTGCATCACGCATCAATTGCTTGATGCATGACATGATATGCTGGTAATCATCAAATGATCAAATCTTGCATGCTATCAAAGGTTAAATAAAAGTTGTAGTCGCCACACTGCCTGTGATACATGTGACATTAATAAAACAAGACAAAAGGACACTCTCGGAAGTCAATTAGGGGATTCATCTTCTGCTTCATTTTGTACCTCATGAAGAACATATATAATTAATCAAGCTCCAACATAGAGAATCAAAGACAAGACTAGGCATCTCTTAGGCATCATGGATCACATTGCCTCCGCTAGAGTCTTTCGATATCAAAGACCCAAAGACCAGAGTGTTTCCTATAACTCCAAAGTAGACTCCAGATATGAGTGCCATGAATGGCAAGCAGTAAGACATGTGGAAACAACAAAGTGAAGAAATACCAGAAAAGAAACAATTAAGATGACTAAAAACCTCGTGACATATCGTATGATGAGAAAACCGAACTAGATTAGTGACCGGACTGGAAATGAGCATTTGGTATCCCATATTAGTGAGGGAAAAAAGGCAAAAAGGGGGAATCTGGGGAGGAATACATGTGCTATGAATTTGGACAGTTACAAGCTTTGCTAAGGTGCAAGGAGGCAATGCATGAGGTCTAGTCGTCATATCAAGGTTTGAAGAGAACCAAGAAATATGGGATAGCATGATGATACAACCAAAGCTGAGGAGACTGGTTGCAAAGGTATTGAGGACCACACGAAACCTAGGATACACTCATGATAGTTGTGCCAAGATAGTAGAAGGTTTATTTATAGGTATGAAGACTTGAGGAGGCTAGGAAACCCAATGGCGGCAGAAACATGGGATAGGAGAACCCAAGATCGTCTTGGATCTCCTAGAGTCCAAACACCCTCATGTTTGGGATCTCTTGAATAAGAATCATGTTAGCAAAGTGAGGGTGATTATATCTCAAAGTGAGATGGAGATGATAGAGAGAAAGAAAGAGGAGGAAAAATTCTGGGACTATAGAGTCTCAACGCCAGTAGGAACGGGCGAGGAATAAACACTATGGATCAGGGTCCGATTTGGATTTGGGTAAAGAATGGTGTGCTTGACACATAGGATATTTAGGTGAGCAACTGATAATTCAGGAAATCCGCATGTGACAAAAAATCTGAGAAATAAACCAAAGTCCAATTGATAGGCTTACCAAATGAAATATTATCTTCTCTTATTAAAGTAAATTAAATTAAATTAGCAAACATTATTCAATTAGGATGAAACTTTGCACCTAGAATAATTAGACCCAATGAAACTGAATTTGGGATTAAATTTAGGTTTTGAGGTTATATAGTATGAGTTTTAGTACAATTAGGATTTAACTCAACTATGTCATTATTTATTATTATATATCACCATTATCCTCAATATTTAGGATTTAAAGTTCAAATGTCCTCATATTATCACCATCATGATCGTGCTAGATTATCCCACACAAAAGGTTATTTTATCCAATTTCTTATTGAGTTCATTAATTTCAACATTAAGCCAAACAATGTCACATTAATTACTTCCACTTACATTAAACATCCATTTACTGTCACATTACCTTTATAACTCATATTAATGGCCTTATAAATCATTCACTCATACTCACATCCAGTTACTAATTATGATCATTTAACCCCCATTAGCCATTTATGCATATTTATGTAAATTGTAATATTTATTAACCATATTTGAGTCATTGGATGTATATTAGTGAACAAGGTGAAACATAATCCTTATTCATGAATTGATTTGCATATCAAGCCACAATTAGGTCATTAGGTATAGTCTATGTATAGTAACACATGATATATGATTATAGCACCTAATGTCACTATTGTAACATGAAAGTCATCAAGGATGTATATATAAGGTTAGTCAACTTCAACTTAGGGTTTATGGTCAACATAGCCACCATACCTCACATACACCTTATCAACATGTATGAAGTCTAGGGTTAGGGTCCATATATCCAAAAACATCCTGTGATTAGAGTTCTCTTATCCAAAACATGGTCAAGGGTTACATGTATCCATAATTAGGGCTCAGATGTGAGTTACTCATATTATGTGCATTAAATGTTCATTAAGATACAAACAAGAATGTTAGGCTATAACTCTAACATTGTTTGGTCAATTCTAATGATCCGAGCACACTAACCTCCTATTCATGAAATCATAGTTTTTAGAGCCATGAGAGTCAGATTTGGGTATGTTACAATGCATGCATTGAAATTTCAATTAGTCTAAAATTGTGTATGGCGGTGCCAAGTCTGACAAAGTGGATATACCAAAATGTCATGAGTGAAATTATTTTAACTCCATTATTCAAATGGATGTTGATGTTCAAGATGACTTTTACATAAGGTCACATAGTGTGGTTGAAATGGACAAAAATAACTATAGTAGTATGTGAACAAAATATACCACTCAGATTATAAACTTGATGTTATATAACATATCTACGACCATCCAATGTTATATAAGGGTTAGTGTTGGAGGTGAAGAAACAAGGTCTCATCATTATGAATGTGGCTAAATGTGTATGTTGAGGTGGAAGAGAGGGAATATGATGAAAGATCTCTTGAGTAATAATTATATATGGAAGAAATTGGGGGTGGTCAGTATTGAGGACAAGTAACACGAGGGTCTCATGAGACGGTATGGACATGTGCAACTTAGAATGTCAAATGCACTAATTTGAAGCAAGCCTTTTGAGTTAGTGTAGTCAAAATATGAAGAGTTAGACTGATTATAACAATACATTTTGAATCTTCACATCTTGATGAGAATATCACTTGTAAAAAGATGATTGGAAAAGAAGGGTTCATGTAGTCAACCCCAACATGGTTGGAATTGAGGCTTAAAGTATGATGATTACAATGAGCATGTCATATATGAAATGAACTTTGTAATTTTATATTTAAATGAAACATGTTCTGATAATCTTTCTTATGAAAGAAAGCTGAAGGTTATGACTTCTACGACATTGTTTAATCATATAGTCTTGTGCACGGGGAATGAAATCTAATAACTATGGAATATATGTGTATAGAAGGTGCCACATTAGGGAATATTATTTTAAGTGGTTGTTATAGTGTGGCATCCCAACATACCTCAATGAGATTACTAAAAATGTCAACTATGTTGATCAACATTAATATATAGATTTTGAACAACATAGATAAAAATCTTGAAAATTTCCTATTCCATTTCTACAATATTTGTTAAAAGGTCCAACTTCATTCATTGAACATGTAATTTCATAGATCAAAGTTTTGTAACCATTGTCATAACTTGTATATAAGACGTATTTCTAATGTTGTTACAAAATGTGCATATATACATTGTAATCCAAAACCACCATGCTCAGACATGAGAGTACAATTATGACTCTAACACACATCATAAAAGATCTCTACCAACCTACAAGACACTAATGCCCTCCAGAGAATGGATCCTCTTAACATAAACCCTAGTTATGATGTTGGTCACCTAAAAGATATGGATAACCATTAGGGTGAGACAAATGTCCTAATGATATGATATAACCACTAAAACATTTATTGGTTTCAAGATAATAATTAAAAGTAATAAAGATAGAAACCGTGGATATTAATACTTCTTACAAGAGAGGAAATAGTAGTAAGTGTATTTTAAAAATGACATGGTATATGTAGAAAATTAATACATCATTATAATCTACATGTAACCCTAAAAATATATACTACATGGCTATTTTGGCTGGATTATTTTAGGACTAAGTAGTGGGAGATTTGAGAAGTACCAAGTCAAACCAAAGACTAGTACTGAGAAGTCCTCTAGAGATCGTGTAAGGAATACCAATTAATGGTATTGAAAAATCGAAATATCATCACTAGGACCCACAAATAATACCATGTGATTTATTATAATCCATTGGATCAGGTTCATTGTTCAAGGTTATCAATGGAAGTATAGGTCTAACCATTAGATCAATTGAACCAAGGAACCATTGGTTCAAGGTTTAGTCAAATCTACAATTACATTCCTAATTCATCATATATGGTGATGACCTGATCCACCATTAATTGTGATCATTAGGTCACCATTGGTTTCTAGATCAGTAATACATTCAGTTAACACCATCAAATATTAAGCCAATATCGTCATCGATTGATAACATCATTAGAATACTTAGTGGATGATAAATAAATGTATAATTGAGTCAAAACCTGACCTAAGGGGGTGACCATAGTTTATCACCATAAATTTGACACCCTTGATCATGAACATAAGTTGCCAAAATAGCAACACCATTGGCTATTGAATGGTATGACCATCGATGGTGTGATAGGGAATGAAATAGCTTGAAAACCCTAATTTGAACCATCAACTATTTTGTGCTTAGCACCATAGGCTGATGCTATCAACCTGTCCCAGATAATGTTACACCTTAGAAAGGTCATACACATATTTACAAGTTCATATAGAACTGGAACAAAACAAGGAACACCACAAAAATTCATAATTCTAAACAAGCATGGTTTCTCTATGCTTAAATCAACACATTAATTCATAAATATGAACTAACAAGCTTCTAGTAAGCAATATAAGTGAAGAATGTTATATAACTCGCCTCTATAGAGTAGGAAGATCCCAAATAGCAAGAATATCGAGCAAATAGGGTAATAAAACCTTGGATTCAGATCTGAACTTGGCCAAATAGGTACTTCTCTCCACAAAGATAGAAAAAGAAACAAGAAGGATAGATTTTTGAGTTGTAGAGCCACTTTCACCATGGAACAGCAGGGTTCCGACCTGGAGGAAGGTCTAAGGAAGGATAAGAGCAGTAAAAATGAATAAGGAAGGAATAAAACAACTTGCCTTGGTCGAATTCCCTAGAAGATGACCTTGGAAACCCTAGGTAGGGCTAGATGGAGCCCTAAGAGACCTTCTTCTAAAAAAGGGGTTGTCTTCTACCTTAGAGTAGTTGGTTACGCAGAAAAATAGAGTGGATTCGTTGCTCTAGGTTAGAGGAAAGAGAAAACAAGCATAGTTTCGTATTTGGGAAAGGAAGAGGTAAATATAGCCCATGGATAAGGATAGAAGTAAGCATGAGGTGTAAAAGTAGCTTCCCCATGTGTTTATGGCCTTAAACTATTAAGAATATACAAGCACACACACAAGCAGCTCCCCCATCGTCCCTATTAACTTGCTTAGATTTCCTTTATCGAAATTCCCAGCCAATCACATAATTCATTGGTTGATAGCTACTAAAAGTAGCTCATCCGTGAAGGGGTAAATCCTAAAATACCCTTGATAAAAACACCTTCAAATCATGGCTCAACTAGGAGCCTCATGGATCAAAAATCTCAAGAATGATAATATAACATCCAAGGAACATAATGTATGTGACAAATTGCAAAGAAAACCCTTCAATTGGGTAAATTGTAGAAAAGTCCAAAATGTACATAAAATTGCATAACTTGCTCAAACCGTGTCCACATTGGACAAAATTTTAAAATTAAGCTTATATTATGATTTAAAAGCATATCACAAGGTTATATTAGGGTTATAAGAATTCAATTATGGTAATTAAGCTTATTCAACTCATTAAGCAAGTTCAGGGGCCTTACAACTATAAACCCCTAACAAGGATTTCGCCTCAAAATCCTACGCAAAAAGAGATGGGTATTTTATACGCATCTCATTATCTAGTTCCCATGTGGATTCCTCTATGCCATTATGATTCCACAAAACTTTCACTAGTATTATATCTTTTCTCTTCAACTTTTTCACCCTTCTATCCAGGATCAACATACGACCCTCAACATAGGAGATATCCTCATCTAACTCAACCTCTACTGGTTGAATTGTCTGGTCAGTATTTAGATGGAATTTCCTCAACATAGAGATGTGAAAGACATTTTGCAATCTATGTAGCTCTGGTCGTAGATCCAACTTATATGCTACCTTTCCAACATGAGCTAGGACAGGGTATGGTCCCATAAATCTAGGAGCCAACTTACCCTTCTTTGCAAACCTCAACACACCTTTCCAAGGAGAAACCTTAAGATATACTCTATCTCCCACTTGTAACTCAAGTGGTTTGCGTCAGTTATCTGCATAAGATTTCTACCTATCCTAGGCTGCTTTCAATTGTTGTTGTATCACTTTAATCTTTTTCGTAGTCTAATGTACTAGCTCAGGACCCAAAAGTTCATATTCACCTATCTCATACCAGCAAAGAGGAGACTGACATAGTATCCCATACAAAGCCTCATAAGGATCCATATCTATGATTCTTTGACAGCTATTGTTGTATGCAAACTCTATCAGAGTCAGATGTACATCCCAACTACCAAGAAATTGTAGCACACATGCCCTCAAGAGATCCTCTAAAGTCTGAATAGTCCTTTCATATTGGCCATCAGTCTGTGGATGAAAAGCTGTGTTGAATCTCAGATGTATTCCCATTGTAGAATGAAGATGCTCCCAAAAACGACTTGTAAACTGTGGACCTCTATCAAAAACTACAGTCATTGGAATGCCATGCTGACAGACTACCTCATCAACATATATTTGTGCCAATTTCTCTACTGTAAATGTCATCTTAACTGGCAGAAAATGAGCTGACTTAGTTAATCTGTCTACTATCACCCATATGGAATCATGATCCTTGGCTGCCCTAGGAAGACCAACCACAAAGTCTATAGTAATATGATCCCATTTCCACTGTGGTATTGGCAAGGGTTGTAATGTCCCTGCCGGCTTCTGGTGCTCAGCCTTCACCTGCTAACAAACTGGACATTTGGCAATGAACTCTGCCACATCACGCTTTAGACCTGACCACCAATACATGTATTTCAAGTTTTGGTACATCTTGGTGCTTCCAGGATGCATTGCATACATGGAGGAGTGAGCCTCCTCAAGTACCATCTTCCTCAACCCATCAACATCAAGAATTACTATCCTATTATGGTAAAAAACTGTACCATCATCTGCCTCATGAAAGCCATCATACTTTTCACTACCAATCCCTGATCGAATATTCTATATCACAATATCATTCTGTTGTGCATCATGAATCTACTATCTCAAGGTAGGTTTCACTTGTAACTGTGCCAAAAATCCTGCCAACAAGGAAACTTCTAGCTGTACATTCATCTAGCAAAGAGACACTAGCATATCTCTCTTATGGCACATCAAGGAATTTAATTGTGCATTATCTACCTTTGATACTGAAGATGACTTTCTACTCAATGCATCATCTACCACGTTAGCTTTCCCTGGATGGTAGTCTATTGTGCAATCATAATCCTTAATCAACTCCATCCATCTCCTCTGCCTCATATTCAACTCCTGTTTTGAGAAGATATACTATAGATTATTGTGGTCAGTGAAGATATGACCCTTTTCTCCATAAAGATAGTGTCTCCAGTTCTTTAAGACATGGACCACCACTACAAGCTCCAAATCATGTGTTGGGTAATTCTCCTCATGTTTCTTTAGCTGTCACAAAGCAAAAGAAATCACATTTTTATCTTGCATCAATACGCATCCCAACCCATTCTTTGAAGCATCACAAAAGACAATATAACCTTTTCCTTGCTCTGGCAGTACTAACACCGGTGCACTAGTCAACTTTTCTTTCAAAATATGGAAAGAACGTTGACACTTGTCATTCCAAGCAAAAGGAACATCCTTCCCAGTTAACCTAGTTAGGGGTAACACTATAGAACTGAAGTCTTTGATGAACCTCCTGTAGTAACCTGTCAGACCTAGGAAACTACGAATCTCTGTCGGTGTCTTTGGTTGTTCCAATTCTAGTACAGATTCCACTTTCTTGGGATCAACACAAATGCCTTTTGCAGATATAACATGGTCCAGAAAAGACAGTTCAGATAACTAGAATTCACACTTATTGAACTTAGCATATAGTTGGTGCTGCCTCAACAAAGTCAATGCATGGCGAAGGTGTTGCTCATGTTGTTGACTATCCTTGGAGTATATTAGGATATCATCTATGAACACGACCACACACTGATCAAGATAAGGTCTAAACACCCTATTCATTAGATCCATAAAAGCTGCAGGTGCATTGGTTAGCCCAAATAGAATAACCACAAACTCATAATGACCATACCTAGTCCTAAAAGCTGACTTGGGTATGTCATCACCCTTAATTCTCAACTGATGGTAACCTGACCTTAGGTCTATCTTTGAAAACATAGTGGCACCTCTCAACTGATCAAAAAGATCGTCAATCATCGACAAAGGATACTTATTCTTCATTGTCACCTTGTTCAACTGTATGTAGTCTATACACAACCTAATTGAACCATCCTTATTTTTAACAAACAACACGGGAGCACCCCAAGGGGAAGTGCTTGTCCTGATAAAACCCTTCTCTAACAGTTCTTGTAATTGTTTTTTTAACTCCTGCATCTTTGCTGGTGCCATTCTGTATGCGGACTGTGCTGTGGGTTGTGTTCCAGGAACAAGATTAATCTCAAACTCAATCTCTCTAGGAGGGGGAATGCTAGGAAATTCCTTAGGAAAGACATCCTCAAATTCTCACACCATTGGTACCTCCTAGATACTAGGACCTCCCACCTTAATATCCACAACATGAGCTAAGAAAGCCTCACATACTTACCTCATCAACCACTCAACTGTCATAGCTGACATCAAACATGTAGGAACAATCTTCCTATCACCCTGGAAAATCCACTATATATCTCCATCATGGAACGTCGCCACCTTAGTACTATAGTCCATAACTACCTTGTATTTTTCCAAGGTATCCATTCCTTGGATTACATCAAAACCATGCATGTCAAGTGGCAAAAGATCCACTTGAATGTTGTGTCCATAAAAAGAAAGAACACAAGAAGGACACACTTCTCGCAATTGGGCAGAATCAACCAAAGGAGTCTGTAGCCACATGCTATCATATCTAAGACTAATATGTAAATAACAACTATCTATCACCTCTTTGGTGATAAAAGAGTGTGTCGCACCTGGGTCTACTAACACAGATACAAAATTAAGAAGCAGACATATCAGAATGAAATGACTCCATCTAACCTGTCACGACTCGTAGATCGACCACTGCTTCTGGCTGGGTCATGGCATAGAACCTTGCTTTCGCCTGCTGCTGTCCACGTCCTTTGCTTACTTGTCCAGAGGATCCTACCTGGGATGCCTGACCACGTCCTCTTCCACTGCCACTACTAAACTGATGTTGTTGTGGACCTTGTTGACTTTGCCTTGTCTGCTGAGTCACCTCCTCATCTTTCATAGGGCAATAAGGTCTAGTATGCTCCACTTGACCACATTTATAACATATTCTGGTGTCGTGATATGGCCTAAATGACCCTGTCACTGAAACCAATGAGGTACTATGGGCTCCCATTGGTGGAAAACTATGACCTCTACCCCGACTCAGGGTCCACTGTGATGGTGCATGTGATATTGGTTCACTGAAGGTTGACCTTGGTTGTGACGACTATGGGAAAAACCTTGGCTTCTTAAAGCCTCTAGATGATTTCCCTTGAAACTTCATAGGTCACTTCTTAGCATTAGCTTCACGCTTCTCTATGGAAGACCTCTCAATCCTCCTGACAGATTCCACAAAGGTGGAAAACCTTTCCCTGTTCTCCAAGGATGATGATGTAGTAGTCAACTCCGTACTCAGACCCTTCCCAAATCTCCAGATCCTTTCCTTGTCCATTGCTTCCATATGTGGGTAGAACCTCAGAAGTTCCATAAACTTTGATTCATACTCATTGATAGTCATAGTTCCCTGATGAATCTTCTCAAACTGAGAGATTTTCTCATCTAGGCAGGTCTCTGGAAAATATCAGTTAAAAAATTCCCTTCGAAACTCCTCCCATCCTATCACAACTCCTGGCCTTTTCTCCTCTTCTATGGCCCACCAATGGCCAACACTACCCTTCTATACTGCATGCTTAACTTTGTCTTCTTCAGCAATGTTTAGGATTTTGAATGCCTTTTCCAGCTCAGTCAACCACATGTCAGCGTCTACTGGATCAAAAGTACCTGCATATTTAATCACCCCAACACGTATAATACGTTCAAATGTCTTTCGAAAACTTTGGGACTCCACATTAGAGGCGGCTTCCCTAGCTTGAGGTGCTGGCGCTCTGTCAACAATATGTGTAATTGTGGCCATCATCTGTCTAAACATAGACTGAAACTCAGGATTGGCCATCATTGTCGGGTCTAGATGAGGCATTACAGGCTTCTCTGGCCCTTATCCTGGCACTCTCTCATCACGTGCATGCCTCCCTGCACCTCTTCCTAGTACAACATAGCTACTCTCAACATGTTCTTCATGTCCTCCAGACATATATGCATAAGCATAAACTATGATCAGATATGTTGGATACATAAGAACAAACTCAAACCTAAGTTCTATGTACCTGTAGACTCAATAAACCTAGAGCTCTGATACCAACTTAACTGTGACACCTCATCACGCTAAATGAGATTACTCAAAACACAAAACACGATCAACTACTAATTAATCACATAGTAAAAAATGCAAAATAATTAAAACCAATTCCAACAATGTAAATAAACTCTATAACATTTACAAAAGGTCCATCATTCCATTCTCATATGCTGTAAAAAATATTTACTTATGGGTCCAAAGACCTCACTCACATCCTGCATACAAAAGATATTTCACATGTACATGCCATATATTTACAAACATTGGCATACTACCAAAATCTCGTGTCGATACAAGTATATCATCTAAAAAACACATCCCATACCCAGACCTAAGAGTACATGGACGATACTAGGAATCTACTACTAACATCTACAACTAACAAACCTTCTGAATCTATTGATCACCAGGTTGGTTTTCTTCCACAACACGACCTCGACCTCGTTGCCCACGACCACTAAAAAATATGTGGTGACCCACGGGTGAGACCCAGTCCCAGTGAGAGATATAACTCTCTCCAACATATATTGATTATAACATATTAATTAACAGTAAATACATTGAGCAGTTAGGGTATTGAATAAACAATATGAATAGATTGAACAGTTTAAGCATACTAATCGGTTAAGCAAATAAGTTGTAACATCAAGTAGAATTTTACAATTTCCATAAGTCTGCATCATGTAATAACTATGCAGTGTAAAGAAAAGATAAGGGTTAATCAACCAATGTGATACGTATTAAACCCTAGCAAATATACTACACAGATGGTATCACTTATTTTATTATTATGCCCTGGGGAATTTGAGTTGTACCACTCAAAGTCCAACTGACCACTGCGAAGTGCTATTCAGTTCCGTATAAGATCTAGGAGTGCCAGTATCCTAAGATCTCTTCCTCTCGGTCAGTATGAGTAAACTGTAGTGACATACCAGTCAAACTACCAACAATGACATATAGTCAATTGATAACAACTAGTCCATACTTGGTACAAGTTACGACACTAGAAAATAGGGTATACAAAACACTTTAATCTGAGGTACAACCACAGCTGTCCTCAATCACATCAAATGTCATAGGCATGACCATAGACATCCTCCATAACCTGCTATTGTGGATGACAAGGATATATCCTCAACTTGCCACCCCACATACACAACAATATGCGCTCCGAGTTTCCGTTGGGAATACTTGTTTTACCATCCAGTAAGTTCTGACACTGAAGATGGCTCTACGGCACATGGCTCTACATGATTAAGGTTACACTTGATTAATTACTTCCAATTGAATGCATTAATGCTTTATCATACAAGTGGACATTCAAAACCTAATTCTTTTCTAACAAGAGTATATGTATAACAAATTCAAAGGATATAAAACATTTGAGATATAAATCTTAATCACATTACCACATTCTATCATTCATTGCAAATTAATGGATCACACTTATCATCATACTATTACAAGATACCACTATCTTATCACAAGTTCTAGGGTTTTAACCCTTATTGGAACATGAAGAGGATTTCACCTCAATCATGGTTTCAAACATGCCCAAGGTCATTAAGACCATCAAATTATTCGTAGTAAGGTTATCATCATCATTCCATGCCTTAAACACGGCTCAAAATATCATTAGCACATATGTGTCCATAAATATTAACATGGCAAGGCACTATGATATTCAAATAGTTCTACATTGTGGTTTCAACACAAGAAGAGTGTAATTCATTATCACATTAATCATTCAAGAGGTCTGATTATAATAAATCAACATCATATAATTACATCAAGGTTATGTATAACAAACTAAATCACATGGGAGTTGCACATCTACTTATTATAGTGATTTATCAAATATAACTATATAATGGCAAAGGCAAGACTACGAATTAATGGTATTGAACCATCTAAATATCATCACTAGGACCCACAAATAATACCATGTGATTTATTCTAATCCATTGGATGTTAAAGCATCTAATATTATTCATTGGATCATGTTCATTGTTCAAGGTTATCAATTGAAGTATAGGTCTAACCATTAGATCAATTGAACCAAGGAACCATTGGTTCAAGGTTTAGTCAAATCTACAATTACATTCCTAATTCATCATATATGGTGATGACCTGATCCACCATTAATTGTGATCATTAGGTCACCATTGGTTTCTAGATCAGTAATACATTCAGTTTACACCATCAAATATTAAGCCAATATCGTCATCAATTGATAACATCATTAGAATACTTACTGGATGATAATTAAACATCTAATTGAGTCAAAACCTGACCTAAGGGGGTGACCATAGGTTATCACCATAAATTTGACACCCTCGATCATGAAAATCAGTTGCCAAAATAGCAACACCATTGGCTATTGAATGGTATGACCATCGGTGGTGTGATAGGGAATGAAATAGCTTGAAAACCCTAATTTGAACCATCAACTATTTTGTGCTTAGCACCATAGGTTGATGCTATCAATCTATCCCATATCATGTTACACCTTAGAAAGGTCATACACATTTTTACAACTTCATATAGAACTGGAACAAAACAAGGAACACCACAAAAATTCGTAATTCTAAACAAGCATGGTTTCTCTATGCTTAAACCAACACATTAAGGCATAAACATGAACTAACAAGCTTCTAGTAAGAAATATAAGTGAAGAATGTTATATAACTCGCCTCTATAGAGTAGGTCAGATCCCAAACAGAAAGAATCTCGAGCAAATAGGGCAAGAAAACCTTAAATTCAGATTTGAACTTGGCCAAATAGGTACTTCTCTCCACAAAGAAGCAAAATCCTAGAAAAAGAAACAAGAAGGATAAATTATTGAGTTGTAGAGCCACTTTCACCATGGAACAGTAGGGTTATGACCTAGAGGAAGGTATTAGGAAGGAGAAGAGCAAGAAAAAGGAAGAAGGAAGGAAGAAAACAACTTGCCTTGGTCGAATTCCCTAGAAGATGACCTTGGAAACCCTAGGTAGGGCTAGATGGAGCCCTAGGAGACCTTCTTCTCCAAAAAGGGGTTGTATTCTACCTTCGAGCAGTTGGTTCTGCAGAAAAACAGACTGAATTAGTTTCTCCAGGTTAGAGGAAGGAGAAAGCAAGCATAGTTTCTTATTTGGGCAAGGAAGAGGTAAATATAGCCCATGGATAAGGATAGAAGGAAGCATGAGGTGTAAAAGTACCTTCCCCATGTGTTTATGGCCTTAAAATATTAAGAATATACAATAACACACACAACAAGCTCCCCCACCGTACCCATTAACCTGATTAGCTTTCCTTTGTCGAAATTCCCAGCCAATCACATAATTCATTAGTTGATAGCTACTAAAAGTAGCTCATCCGTGAAGGGGTATACCCCAAAATACCCTTGATGAAAACACCTTCAAACCATGGCTCAAATAGGAGCCCCATGGATCAAAAATCTCAAGAATGATAATATAACATATAAGGAACATAATGTATGTGAAAAATTGCAAATAAAACCCCTCAATTTGGTAAATTGCATAAAAGTCCAAAGTGTACAAAAAATTGCATAACTTGCTCAAACAATGTCCAAATTGGACCAAATTTGAAACTTAAGCTTATATTATGATTTAAAAGCATATTACAAGGTAAGAGTAGGGTTATAAGCATTAAATTATGGTAATTAATCTTATTCAACTCATCAAGCAAGTTCAAGGGCCTTACAACTATAAACCCCTAATAAGGATTTCGCCCCGAAATCCTACGCAAAAAGAGATGGGTATTTTCTATGCATCTCATTCTATAGTTCCCATGTGGCTTCCTCTATGCCATGATGATTCCACAAAACTTTCTATGGTGATTGCTATGGTGATGCTTATTTGATACAGGGTGATAAATTTCAACCTTGTTGAGGCATGATGAGATGATAATGATGTGTTTTGGGCTATGACATGGTAGAGGATTTATGCCTAATGTGAGGTGATATCCTTCAATGATGTGATGAGGGATCAGTATCCCCTAGTGATGTGGTAATGTTGATGGCCTTGTAAGGCAAGTGGTATTAAGTGATGATGTGACAACTTTGTACCTCGTTCATTTTATATCTTTTGGAGTTGTAACATACCCTTATCTTTGTAGAACTTGTTTAGGGTTTATAAGTTGTAACTTGATTGATGCTAAAAGATACCCAATTGGCTTAATTAATCAAGTGAAACCCTAATTAATCATGTAGATTCTCTGTGCCATAGATCCATCTTCAACCTCAGTACCTTGCTGGATGGTGAAACGAGTATTCCCAAGTGAAACCCAAAGCACATGCTATTGAGTATGTGAGGTGCAAGTGACTACGTGTCCTTGACATCTTGATCCCAAGTGTTTTGAGAATGACTGTGGAGGGGTCTCAGTGATGAGAATGTGATATGATATGATAGAGGATTGTAGTTGTATCTTAGTGATTGGGTTATATACCCAATTTTCTAGTGTCGTGACTTGTACCAAGGCGGGTTAGGTGTTTTATAGGACCATAGACTTTCCTATGAGTTGGTGTCTCTAGAAGACTATATCTATGACTATAATTTGTTGTCTTTGCAGTTTAACTATGTGTCACTGCGGTGCAAACTCAAACTGATCGAGTAGTATAGGAGAAGATCATGGAGTTGACTCTTTCATTTATCTTGTATGGCACTATTTTCGACTTAGAAGTGGTCAGTTGGATTTGGATGGTACGATTCAAATCCTCATGGCAAATAAAATATGTAATACAATCATATAGTATATTTTCTTAGGGTCAAATACGCTTCACATTGGATGACCCATTGTCTTATTTTTTGTACTGATTTCTTGAATTATAATACGGTAAGAGAAATCAACTGTTATACATGTTTTTCATATTCCTTCTAAAATTATCTACTGCTCAGTTGTAGATACCTAAACTATTTAAACAATGTTATTTGCTTTATTCATATCTTTGAGTTGAATCTGCTTATAACAAATAATCTGCTCAATATAATCTACCTATATTAATAATAGATGTTGGCAGAGTGTTACATCTCTTACTGGGATGTTTGGTCTCACCCCGTGAGTTTTCCAAATCTTTTAGGTGGTCGTGCATAACGAGGTAGAAATGATGCGATTGAGGCTGAGCAGTAAGAGGAGCAGTAGATGTTAAAGGTCATATATGTTGATAGTGTTTTGTAGTAGAGTCCTATGTGTCACCCCTCTACTCTAAGTTCCTTGGGGGTGTTTTGTAGATGTTTGTATATCGAGACGATGTTTTGGCTGTAGGCCATGGTTATATAGATATGGAATATATATATACAATTTGTTATATATGTAACATGTTGTGGCCAGTGAGTCAGTGAAGAATATTGTGTAATAATATTTTGGCATAAAATATGTTACATGTGGATTCAGATGCAATATGTTTCCACTTGAGGTGGATATGTGGTATTGGTTTTAATTTACCTTGTTTTGTGGTAATGTGGTTTGTTAGTAATAATTCCACATTTTGTTTTGAGTAATCTCATTGTGGCATTGGGGTGTCACATATTTGCTTCCTTCTTTCTACTTGATCGTTTGAAGCACGAGCTTTCCTTCTTGATATCTTCTTGCAATCGCCAAGCACTCAACTTTCTATGGAATTCCCAAATCACCAATTCTTGAAATAGGGGTTGCAATAGCAGTAAACTACCAACTACACCATTTTCAAAAATCTTCTTATTCATTTCTCTGTTCTTTATTTTTCAGATGGAAAGTCTGATTCCAACACATGATGAGGACATCCTTCATTGTCGAAGTCATCAAGAAGCATCTGAAAAGAGCAGGTTTTTCTAGACTCCTTCAAGTTAAGTTGAAGAATCTCTCTCTATAGGTTCCCCACTTCTCAGTAACCAACTTTGTTCTTGAGAATATGTACTGGCTAACCCTCGGTGGTGAGTGGATGAAGATAACGGAACACGATGTCCACCAAGTTTATGCCATCCCTGTTGGTTCCATAACACTCGATATGAAAAAAAAGAGCGAGACTCCAATATAAAAGAATCTGAGTTGACTACAAGGATGGAGATATCACGTAATAGGCTAACCTTTGTCACGACTACAGATGTGGATGCCAAAATATTTGAGTTAAGAAATCCTGAAGATATAGCTAGACTGTATATTTTATAAGCAATATGATGCATTCTTGCACCAACTATGGGACCCATTCCGATTTACTACCTCAAATACCTCTATGATTTTGATGGGATACAGAATGTGAACAGGGCACGTTACATGTTGATGTATTTGAAGACTCATTTGCTGACTTACAAAAACAACAATTTTGTTGGAAGGCCATATGGATATTTGCAACTTCCAATGGTATGTAAGGATTTTTAGAACATACTTCAATTCATTTTAATACTATCATTTTTACTCAATAAGACTCATTTGTTGTTCCCTTTAGGTGCGTTACTTAGATTTAGCTTTCGGCGAGGGACGATTTTCTCCACTACCCACATGCAAAATGTGGACTATTTTACAAATCTTGGAGAAATAATTAAAAGAAAGTAACTTTCTCTTGAACATCATAAGGACACCTTTGAACACCTACTCGCTGAAATAGAATATATAGAAGATGGTGAAGATGGTGCTTCTTGTAAATCAATAGAGGAAAGTATTCATGAGGTAACTTTTTCCCCTTAACCTATTTTTGAAACCATAGTGTGTATTACCTTCTAATAGTTGTAAACACCAATTACATGCAGTAGTAAAGATTTACGACAACACTACTCTTTATTTCTTGAATAAGAAGATGAGGCTATACATAAACTTGAAGAACTTCAATGACAACCTCAATGTTTAATTGAACATCCTAAGGATGACATGCCAATTTCTAAGACATTCCAGACCTTGAAAGCAAGAGGGAAGAAGATGAATTTGTCTAAGAATTTCATTCCACCTCTGGAAGAATTAGTAGATGATCCCCTCAACGTAAGCATGTGTGATGTCCTTCAAATTGTGAAGGATATAAAATTAATTGTTGCAAAAGTAGCAAGAGAAGACAACAAGAGAATGAGGGCCACTTTGGCAAGAGTGGATACAAGGACTATGATGACACAGAAGGCTGAGAAGAGAGGAAGCAAGAAGAGAGCACAACACCTATTTTAGTAAGTCAAACAAGTTTATCAATAAGATGTTTACCAGTTGAGCATGTATTGTTGATGTACATAAAATGAATGTGGATGAATATGTTGCATCATTTCAAAAAAAGGTTGCAAGGGAGAATAAGAAAAATGCTTCAGAATTGCCTTAATAGAGGAATAAGGAGATGCCAAAGAGGAAGGCAGAGGCAAGAGTGAAGGTGGAAGGGAAGATCTTTGAGGATGAGAAAGGGATTGACAAGGCTGAGAAGAGGAAGACCGTTGATGAGGAAAGTAACATTGATACCATGGAGGATGATACTAGTGGAAATGAGGAGAAGGAGACATCGATTTAGGAGGAGGATAGCAACAAAGAGGGAGAGAAGAGGAAAAAGGAGGATAAGAGAAAGGAGGAGGTCAACAACAAGGAGGGGGAGAATTGGAAAAAGGAGGAGGACAAGAGCAGGGATGGGGAGAAGAGAAAAATGATGGAGATGGATGAGAAGAGCAAAGAGGAGGAGGACATGAGCAAGGAGGGTGAGACAAAGAAAAAGGAGGAGAAGAGCAAGGATGAGGACATGAGCAAGGAGGGGGAGAAGAGGAAATAGGTGCAGGAGGACATGAGTAGGGTGGTGGAGAAACTGATTTAGGAGGAGGAGAGGAAGAAGGAGAAAGAAGACACGAGTAGGAAGGGGCTCAGACTGATGCAGGTGGAGGAGAAGAGCATGGAGGAGGAGGATAGGAATTCAGAGGAGGACAACAACAAGGAGGGGGGAAGAGGAAAAAAGAGGAGAAGAACAAGGAGGAGGAGGACATGAGCAAAGAGGGCGAGAATAAGAAAAAGAAGAAGGAGAAAAGCAAGGAGGAGGAGGGGGATAAGAGGAATCCAAAGTTGGAGGACATGAACATGGTAGTGGAGAAATCGATCCAGGAGGAGGATAGGAAGAAGGAGGAGGACAAGAGCAGGAAAGGGGTGACACCAATACAAGTGGATGATAAGAGCATATATGAGGAGAGGAATCTGGAGGATGATGAATCTAGAGGAGGAGGACAATAGTAAGGAGGGGGGAGAAGAGGAAAAGGAGAAGAGCAAGGAAGAGGAGGATAAGATAAAGGAGGGGGAGGAGGAAAAAGAAGGAGGAGAAGAGAAAGGAGGACATGAGAAAGTAGGGGAGAAGATGAAACTAAAGCAGGAGAACATGAGCAGGGTGGTGGAGAAATCGATCCAAGAGGAGGAGAGGAAGGAGGATGAGTGGGAAGGGGATGACACCAATGTAGGTGGAGGATAAGAGCATGGAGGAGGAGGAAAGGAATCTGGAGAAAGAGGACAATAACAAGGAGGCAGAGAAGAGGAAGTAGGAGGATAAGAGGAAGGAGGAGGAGGGCAAGAGAAAGGAGGGGAAGAAGAGAAAAAAGGAGGAGAAGAGTAAGAGGAGGAGGACATGAGCAATGAGGGGGAGAAGAGGAAACCAGTGTAGGAGGATAGGAGTACAGTGGTGGAGAAACTGATTTAGGAAGAGGTGAGGAATGAGGAGGAGGGTGGGAGTAGGAAGGGGGTGCACCGATGTAGGTGGAGGATAAGAGCACGGAGGAGGAGATGATCAGGAGGAGGACAACAACAAGGAGGAGGAGAAAAAGAAAAAGGATGATAAGAGAAAGGAGGAGGAGGACAAGAGAAAGGAGGGGGAGAAGAGGAGAAAGAAGGAGGAGAAAAACAAGGAAGAGGAGGAAATGATCAATGATGGGGAGAAGAGGAATCCAGAGTACGAGGATAAGAGTAGGGTAGTGGAGAAACTGATCTAAGAGAAGTAGAGGAAGAAGAAGGAGGACATGAGAATGAAGGGGGTGACACCAATGCAAGTGGAGGATAAGAGAATGGAGGAGTAGATGGATTAGGAGGAGGACAACAACAAGGAGGGGGAGAAGAAGAAAGAGGAGGATAAGAGTAAGGACGAGGAGGATAGAAGCAAGAAGGGAGAGGAGGAAAAAGGAGAAGAAGAGCAAGGAGGAGGAGGAAATGAGCAAGGAGGGGGAAGAGGAATCCAAAGTAGGAGGACATAAGCAGGGTGGTGGAAACTGATCTACGAGGAGAGGAGGAAGGAGGAGGAAGAGGAGGAGGAGGAGCAAGAAGGGGGTGACACTGATGCATGTGGAGAAGTAGAGTGAGGAGAAGGACAAGAGCAAGAAGGGAATGACACCGATGCAGGTGGAGAAAAGTAAAGAGGAGGAGGAGAGGAATATAGAGTAAGAGGATAGGAGCAGGGAGGGGGAGAAGAGGAAGAAGGAGGAGGACAAGAGCAGAGAGGGGAAGAAGAGGAAGGAGGAGGAAGACATGAGTAGGGAGGGGGAGAAGAGGAAAATGAAGGAGGAAGACAAGAGCAAGGAGGGGGAGAAGAGGAAAAAAGAGGCAGAGAATAGGAAGAAGGTTCCTGTGGAGAAGAAGAAGGTGGAAGAGTAGAGTTCAAATGATGATGCCAAACCACTTATCATCCACTGAAAGACATAAAAGATCAAATCTAACGAAGCAATATGTCATGTTGTGCCTATTTTACTAGGTGTTCAGTAAGATATTTCTAAAATCTCGTGTCATTTTTCATGATCATGAAGAAGAAGATCACAATTTAGAGACCAAGTTAGCTTGATATCCGAAAAAGTGTGAGAGTCAAAGATCAACATCCATTTAGGACAACTCTCGATCCCCATTAAGAGAAAGCTGTATATTGATATTCATGAAATTATTATCTTAGTACCTAAGAAGCCAATGACATCATCCTCAACATGCAAAGATCCAAGCCCCCTATCAAAGATGCAAACTTTGATGCAGAAGAGTTTGTAAAGAGCATTTGTGATTTTGCATTGAACTCAAAGGTAAACATGTCTCTCATCCTATATGACGAAGGAATGATCTTACTACATGAGAAGGATATAGATACTCTAAGACAAAGAGAATGGATAGTAGACAACATAATTGAAGCATACAAATGCGCAATCAACAAACAAGAAGTGAAAATTAACTCTGACAAAGTAAAATGCATTTACCTCCCATTCAGAATAAGTGTAAGTTATCCCTTGTTCCATTTTACAAACAACTACACACCTATTTTCCTAAATACAATTTTTGTCATTTCGTATTCGCAGAAAATGTGTCAAGTAAACTTGAAGAATCCTGAGTACAAAAAGAACCACAAGGTTGAGGAAAAATTCAAACTAATGGAAGATGTCTTCCATTATGATTATTTTAAGGAGGGAAATGCCAAATGTTGTGAATGTGATTACGTAAGTATTAATATAGCATATATACTATTACATGAGTAGAGTCATTTTCATGGTTCATTTTCTTGAGTCCATTATCCCTTTACTCGTCCTCTTTGTTCCTTTTATTGTCATGCATTATTTCTTCCCAGTTGGAAGAAGAAATCATTTCTATGTGATCACTATTGATTTTTTGCAGAAGAAGTTCTTCGTATTGGATAGCATGCCAAGTGAAGCTTCGTACGAAGTGGATAGAAAATCGCTAGCAAACCATTTGAAGAAAGTACTAACTCCCTTCATGGAAGTTACAAGAGCGATAATGGATTGGGAGAAATGAGATTTGTAGAAAGCATCAACTCCTGAGAAACCAGATCATTTCAGTTGCGGACTGTTTTTGTATTCTATTCATGCAATATTGGAAAGGACAAATCCAGAAGGCGAAGTACAAGATGTGGACTCCCAATTACTTGTCATCTCTTTGAAGGACTTTGGTAGCCAAACTCCTTCTATCCACCGATAACAAAGTCAGAGATGACATGATAAATCATGTTTTTGATGGTAATATAAGTATACCGACAAGGCAAATGTACTTGCCCCCTCCTGGAGCTGATGTAACACCCATTATAGATTAATGAAACAAATGTTGGTATGTATGTCCATAGAGCAAGTCATATGATGATTGTAATGGGATACTTTGTAAATGATTTGAATAATAATAAAGGCAATTTCTGATCTATATGTTTAAACTGTTTCTGAGATGATGGTGTAACATGGTAGATGTCTAAAAGAATGGTTTTACTCAATGACGCATGATTTTGGGTTGAGGACCTAAACGATGAGATCATACGGATGTTAAGGGTATGCATTCTTGTTTGGTCCCTAGTCGATTGTCATTGTGGAAATAACCATAGACATCAATAACACTAAAGACTAGATTGTGTGTTGGTTGATGACAAAATCTCATTAGTCATGATATAGTGATATCAAACCAAGCACATAGGTACTTGTCAGAGAACAAGGTACCGGACAGACCCACCGTGAGAGTGACACATGGAACCATGACTTGGTAGTCACAGTCAGCTCTCACAGTGATGGTGGTGAGTGTGATTCTTAGACCTGAAATCACTACACTCAACACATGTCGTTGGGTACACTTTGACATCATCAAACACAATCCTAAAACATGGGTTGTTATAAAGGTGATGATTGGGTGGCTTTGACACATGTGGCTTTTGAGGGGTGAGTGATAGATATGGGATTTGTCCCTCCTAAGGGAGTTTGATGTCCTTGGCCACTTGATGAGTAGGATTGAGAAAGGCATGCACATGCATGTGTGAATCAATATGTGATATTGATGTCACAGACATCTCACCCAGTCTGCTCTGAGATCAAGGAAATGAATGAACATTGACATGATGACTGTTCCATGCCTCGAGTTCATTCAGTATATCAGTGACAAAGGAATTATACATTCACTGTAACACCATTCACGGATTGTAGGATTGAAAGTTGTTCTCCAACTTTGTATTTCACTTGGGTAGCAGTGATGTGTGACTAGGCACCGCTCTTTGCTTGTGAAGTCATAAGTGTTATGGACTTTCACTACCAACGTGAAATGGACCTACAGGGTCACACATATAGGATTTAACATGGAATAGGAGTTTGTCCACAAACATGTTTAGATTGATTACTAAAGGAGTTTAGTAGTTCAATTAAACACTCAATCAATTGATAGCTCAGTATCATAGTGTTCAAGGCGTTGAACTGATTGATTAGAGTATCAGATTGATTGAAATTGCGATCGACTGATTATGCACAATCCACACTCCCAACCAATCGGCTCATGTGATGAACCGATCGGCCGAGCTTGGTGAACCGATCGGCTCAACTGGTGAGTCGATCAGCTCATGGACAGGGTGAAGTGATTCGTTCAAATGTTGAAACGATCGGTTCAACTGATGCAACTGAGCAAGTTGGGAAAGTAGGATTCGTGAGAAATTTCTTTTCGTTTCACTTTCCCAATTTGATTGGAACAAGGATTGGTGTTTGATACCAATTAGAAACAAAAGAAGAAAAGTCAATCGAGAACTGATCAGGACCACAAACCGACCAGTTCATAAGTGAATCGGTCATTTCATGGGTCCCAACTGATCGGTTGAGGTGTCAACCGACCGACTTAGATCCCCAACCGATCATTTCAGTTGTGAAACGATCGGTTCAGGTTACACAATTGGTTGTTTTTGTGGAAAATCTCGAACCCTTCTACTCCTGCTTTAGTCCCGCATTGCTCGGGATAGAGAACCCTGTCCCATGACCCTCCTATATATAGGGGTATTGAGGGCTTCTCAAAGTACAACTCAGTGCAGCCAGTTACTCTGTGAAGTTGTCGTTCTCTCTGGTTTTGGTAACCGAGAGAGCCCGAGCAAGTGCTACCTGATAAGGGAGGCACAACAAGGGAAAGACAACTGCAGAAAGTGACTGGTGGCAGGAGAGTGTGTTGGCGACTAGTACGCCGACAGGAGGGTGCGACTCCTTCTGATTCCTTGTGGGACAAGGAGATCGGAGTTCCAGGCAGTCCGTGTGGACAGCTGCAGAGGCGGGAGACCTCTGTCTCTCGGAGGACAACTGTCAATCCCGACAGTCCCGGTGAGACCAGGAGTCTTCAGTCTCGGTGCGACCAGGAGTTGTACAGACACCGTCCAAGATCAGAGGTGAAGACCACACAAGGCGCGAGGTACTGTCGCCGAGCAAGCCTCGGGACAAGGTATGCATCCACAAACCATCTTTCCTATTGTATAAACGTTGACGCGATTCCTTTTGTTCTGGGTTTTGGGGATACAATTTTTGTTTCCGCTGCTTCTCTGCCTCCCGTAAAACCCAACAGTGGTATCAGAGCCACGTCAACTGCTCTATATTTTAGGATTATCGATATGATCAATTTTTGTTTCTCGCCTTTATTTATTGCCTACGATGTGAATAAAATTGGCTTTATGAATGTCCAATCCACAAATCCCAAATATACATATATGATATGTAATATTAATGCACTCGATACACGTCGCCCTTAAACGAGTTTTGTGGTGGACGTGTAGCATGATTATGGCCTATAAACCCTATATCTGTGTGTGGTTGTATGTGGTTGCTTGCATCTCGGTCTGCACACCGATTCCCTTCTCTTTCATTCCTGATGTAACTCGAAATAATTTGAGATTTCTTTTCCTACCTTTGCTCCCATCGAATGTAACTCGGGTTTTCATAATTCAATTGTAAATAGGATAGATTTTATTTCTTGTTATGTCAAAGAACGGCGAACGACCTAAGATGATCAGTTCAAGGCGTGAACCGATCAGTTGGTGTTCCAGACGACCGATTCGAGGAGAGAGATGAGCGGGTGGTGACCTGAGGAGATGCACGACGACCGATGAACTGATCGACTGGAGGCGCCAGTCGATCGACTGGTGGCACCCGAACAACCAACTTGATGGTGAGCCGATCAGTCATGGAGATGAGCTGATCAAACCCAGAAAGGCAGGCACAAATTACATCTTGTACATGTTGCATGTGATGTAGACCTAGATGACCGTGATTCCTCTTGGCTCGAGGAATCACAATAGGATGGCCTTAATCATTGCTTTTATCGTTTCACATGTTTTCTGTGGGATATAGCATGTATATGATACATACTATATATTGTGGTGATTGGATATGTATATGTATATAAAAACCAAATCCCTCATTAAATATTAAGTTTTAGATGCCTTCCAAATGTGACACATGTGAAAAACTTGATCGACCAAGTGTGGGCACGCCCTAGCGTGGTGCACCTTCTATCTCGTGGAAGCGTGAAGGATGAATGTGTGGGTCTGCCCTAGCAGGGTGCATATTCATCGTGTTGGCTTTGGGTCGGACTTAACAAGGTGACCTAGATAGGATCTAGCACCTTGAGGCATGGAGATGATCATGGCAAGGAGTTGCAGGTGACATCTTTCAAGAGTTACATATGATGCAATTGGCAAGAGTTGCCTACCTGGGAGATCTGAGTTGTGGGTGACAGCCCTAGCTGGTCCATGGCTCAGAGGATTTCAGGATCTTGACCCACTAGAAGATTGTACGCTGCAATCTTCCGAATTGATGGTGAGGGCTGTCAATTTGAGTCAAAATAGTGGGAGCGGTAATTAATTAAAGGTCTAATTTACTATCGTCAAATTTTATTCAAATCAAATCAAAAGGGTTTTGACAAAATGCAATTTTCTCTTGTAGAATGGCAAAGGAATCATCTTTTAAAATGGGCAAATTAATTGAGAATAAATTCCATAACTGGTTGAGGACTGTGAGAAGTGTTCTGCACAATCCAGATATACCAGAAGCCTTTGAATCCACTCTATGTACGCTTAAAGCGTTGGTGAAGAAGAAATAAAGTTCATTAATAGAGATCCATGGAACGAAAGGTAAGGGAGAGAAGGGTTCTCTCGCCAAACCAATTTCTTCTACATGGAGAGGATGGAAGGAACGATGGAAGAAGAAGTCAGAGATAGAGATCTCTACTTATGGTTTATACGTGATAGATATTAACTTTACTACTTCTTTGTCATGGGTACTTGATACCGGATGCGGATCTCACATTTGTTCAAATGTGAAGGATCTTAAGAGAAGTAGGCCTTTGGGGAAAGGCGAGGTTGAACTATGTGTTGCCAATGGGGCAATAGTTGCCGCCAGTGCCGTAGGAACCTATGAGTTAACTCTACCAAGTGGGCTAATAATAGAGTTAAAGAACTGCTATTATGTACCTTCCATAAATAGGAATATCATTTCCGTCTCTTGTTTGGACAAGGATGGATTTGAATTTCTTATTAAGAATGGAAATTGTTCCATTTCTAAAGATGGGATCTTTTACGGAAGTGCCCCAATGTCTTATGGTCTATACTTGATAGATTTGGAGACATGTATACAATGTAAACACCAAAAAGCAAAAACTCAACGACTCAAACAAAACATATATTTGGCATTGTCGTCTAGGGCACATAAATGGGAAGCGCATTTTCTAGACTCCATAAAGATGGTTATCTAGACTCTTTTGATTATGAATCAATAGAGACATGTGAATCTTGTTTATTGGGCAAGATGACCAAGACTCCCTTTTCAGGTAAAGGTGAGAGAGCTAGTGATCTATTAGGACTCATACATACTGATGTATGTGGGCCTTTTAGAACTAATGCCAGAGGTGGGTATCAGTACTTCATTACCTTTACTGATGACTTCAGTAGGTATGGCTATGTGTACCTGATGAAACATAAGTCAGAAACCCTTGAAAGGTTCAAGGATTTCATGAATGAAGTACAGAACCAACTTGGTAAAAGTATTAAGGCACTTTGATCCAATCGAGGTGGAGAATACTTAAGCCAGGAGTTTGAGGACCTTCTGCGAGCCCGTGGTATTGTATCACAATGGACTCCTCCTGGAACACCACAGCATAACTGTGTGTCTGAAAGAAGGAATCACACATTGTTGGATATGGTGCGATCAATGATGAGTTTTGCTGATCTTCCAATTTCTTTCTGGGGTTATGCTCTTGAAACCTCCACGTTTACACTTAACCATGTACCATCTAAATCGGTTTAAAAGACACCATATGAGATATGGTACGGGAAGCATCCCGATTTGTCTTTTCTGAAGATTTGGGGTTGTGAGGCTTACGTTAGGAAAATGTTTCCTGATAAGCTTGGACCCAAATCCGATAAATGTTATTTTTTTGGATATCCCAAGGAAATGAGGGGATATTATCTATACCACCCTACTGACAACAATGTGTTTGTTGCCAGGATAGCTGTGTTCCTAGAGAAGGAATTTACTTCCACAGGAAGTAGTGGGAGGAAAATAGAGCTTGAAGAGGTTCAAGCCCAACAAGAAAACATTGAACCAGTAGATGTACGAGAGGAATATGGAGATTCATAAGGTGTTGTGGGATCTCATTATCCTCTGATAACACAAGGACCTCATAGATCTAGTAGGACCCGCCTTGAACCTGAGAGGTTTGGATACCTTGTGACTCAGGAAGGTGGTGACTTGATCATAGATGATGATCCAACTACCTACGTAGAGGCTATGGAGGGACCAGATTATGAGAAATGGCTTGAAGCCATGAGATCCGAGATGGAATCCATGTACTCCAACAAAGTATGGACTTTGGTGGAACCACCCGAAGGGGTAAAACCCATAGGGTGCAAGTGGGTCTTCAAGAAGAAGACCGAAATGGATGGCAATGTGCAAACTTATAAAGGCAGATTGGTTGTGAAGGGATTTCGACAAGTTCAAGGTGTTGACTATGACGAAACCTTTTCTCCAGTTGCCATGATTAAGTTCATCAGGATCATGCTTGCTATTGCAGCTTATTATGACTATGAGATTTGGCAGATGGATGTTAAAACCGCATTCCTTAACTGGAATATAAATTAGGATGTGTACATGACACAACCTAAAGGTTTTGTAGATCCAAAGAATGCCAATAAAGTCTGTAAGCTACAAAGGTCAATCTATGGATTGAAGCAAGCATCTCGGAGTTGTAATCTTCGATTTGATGAGGAAGTCAAAGTGTTTGGCTTTACTCAAAATGAAGATGAACCTTGTGTGTACAAGAAGGTTAGTGGGAGCTCGACCACATTCCTCATATTGTATGTGGATGACATACTTTTGATGGGGAATGATGTCTTAGCCTTAGAGAAGGTAAAGACTTGGCTTGGGAATACTTTCTCAATGAAGGACTTAGGAGAAGCATCCTACATTCTAGGAATTAAGATATATAGATATAGATCTAGAAGGCTTCTCAGACTAAGTCAGAGCACGTACATTGACAAAGTGCTGAAGTGGTTCAACATGGAGAACTCAAAGAGAGGCAACATCCCCATGCTACATGGAGTCACCGTCTCTAGAGCTCAATGTCCCCAATCTTGTGAAGAGAGGGAGCGTATGAATGGGATCCCATATGCATCAGCCATCAGATCCATCATGTACGCTATGTTGTGCACACACCCAGATGTCTCGTATGCTCTCAGCATGACGAGCAAGTACCAGTCAGATCTCGGGGATGCTCACTGGACAGCTGTAAAGAACATCCTCAAGTACTTTTGAAGGACTAAGGATCAGTTTCTTGTTTAAGGCGGCGAGGAAGAGCTGGTTGTAAAGGGTTACACCGATGCAAGCTTCCAAACCGATAAAGATGATTACAGATTACAGTCAGGATTTGTATTTTTCCTTAATAATAATGCTGTGAGCTGGAAGAGTTCCAAGCAAGAAACAGTTTCCGATTCTACTACAGAGGCCGAGTATATTGCTGCTTCACATGCAACAAAGGAGGCTGTGTGGATCAGGAAGTTCATTTCTGAACTTGATGTAGTTCCCAGTAGCTGTGATGAAATTGAGCTTTATTGTGACAATAATGGAGCTATTGCACAAGCTAAGGAACCCGAATCACATCAGCGGTCCAAGCACATACTGCGGCGCTTCCATCTCATACGAGAGATCGTACAGTGAGGAGATGTGAAGATTTGCAAAGTACCAACTGAAGACAACATAGCTGATCCACTGACTAAAGCCCTTTCTCAGCAGAAGCATGATGGTCATGCTAGGTCACAAGGACTGAGGTTCCTTGGTGACTGGCTCTAAGTCCAAGTGGGAGTCTGTTGGTATTTATGCCCATAGAGCAAGTCATATGATGATTGTAATGGGATACTTTGTAAATGATTTGAATAATAATAAAGGCAATTTCCGATCTATATGTTTAAACTATTTCTGAGATGATGGTGTAACATGATAGATGTCTAAAAGAATGGTTTTACTCAATGATGTATGCTTTTGGGTTGAGGACCTAAACGATGAGATCATACAGATGTTAAGGGTATGCATTCTTGTTTGGTCCCTAGTCGGTTGTTATTGTGGAAATAACCATAGACATCAATAACACTAAAGACTAGATTGTGTGTTGGTTGATGACAGAATCTCATTAGTCATGATATAGTGATATCAAACCAAGCACATAGGTACTTGTTAGAGAACAAGGTACCAGACATACCCACCATGAGAGTGACACATGGAACCATGACTTGGTAGTCACAGTCAGCTCTCACAGTGATGGTGGTGAGTGTGATTCTTAGACCTGAAATCACTACACTCAACACATGTCGTTGGGTACACTTTGACATCATCAAACGTAGTCCTGAAACATGGGTTGTTATAAAGGTGATGATTGGGTGGCTTTGACACATGGGGCTTTTGAGGGGTGAGTGATAGATATGGGATTTGTCCCTCCTAAGGGAGTTTGATGTCCTTGGCCACTTGATGAGTAGGATTGAGAAAGGCATGCGCATGCACGTGTGAATCAATATGTGATATTGATGTCACACACATCTCACCCAGTCTGCTCTGAGATCAAGGAAATGAATGAACGTTGACAGGATGACTGTTCCATGCCTCGAGTTCATTCAAGATATCAGTGACAAAGGAATTATAGATTCACTGTAACACCATTCACAGATTGTAGGATTAAAAGTTGTTCTCCAACTTTCTATTTCACTTGGGTAGCACTGATGTGTGACTAGGCACCACTCTTTGCTTGTGAAGTCATAAGTGTTATGGACTTTCACTGCCAATGTGAAATGGACCTGCAGGGTCACACACATAGGATTTAACCTGGAATAGGAGTTTGTCCACAAACATGTTTAGATTGATTACTTAAGGAGTTTAGTAGTTCAATTAACCACTCAGTCAATTGATAGCTCAGTATCATAGTGTTCAAGGTGTTGAACTGATTGATTAAAGTATCAGATTGATTGAAACTGTGATCGACTGATTCTGCACAATCTGCACTCCCAACCGATTGGCTCATGTGATGAACCGATCGACTGAGCTTGGTGAACCGATCGACTCAACTGGTGAGTCGATCAGCTCATGGATAGGGTGAAGCGATTCATTCGAGTATTGAAATGATCGGTTCAACTGATGCAACCGAGCAAGTTGGGAAAGTAGGATTGGTGAGAAATTTCTTTTTGTTTCACTTGCCCAATTTGATTGGAACAAGGATTGGTGTTTGATACCAATTAGAAACAAAAGAAGAAAAGTCAATCGGGAACTGATCAGGACCACAAACCGACTGGTTCAGAAGTGAACCGATCGTTTCATGGGTCCCAACCAATCAGTTGAGGTGTCAAACGACCGACTCAGAGCCCCAACCGACTGTTTCAGTTGTGAAACAATTGATTCAGGTTACACATTTGGTTGTTTTTGTGGAAAATCTCGAACCCTTCTACTCCTGCTTTAGTCCCGCATTGCCTGGGATAGAGAACCCTATCCCATGATCCTCCTATATATATAGGGGTATTGGGGGCTTCTCAAAGTACAACTCAGTGCAACCAGTTGCTCTATGAAGTTGTCGTTCTCTCTGGTTTTGGTAACTGAGAGAGCCCGAGCAGGTGCTACTCAATAAGGGAGGCACAACAAGGGAAAGGCAACTACAGAAAGCGACGGGTGGCAGGAGAGTGTGTTGGTGACTAGTACACCGACAGGAGGGTGTGACTCCTTCCGATTCCTTGTGGGACAAGGAGATCGGAGTTCCAGGCAGTCCGTGTGGACGACTACAGAGGCGGGAGACCTTTGTCGCTTGGAGGACAACTGTCAATCGCGAAAGTCCCAGTGAGACCAAGAGTCTTTAGTCCCAGTGCGACCAGAAGCTGCACAAACACCGTCCAAGATCGGAGGTGAAGACCGCGCAAGGTGCGAGGTACTGTCGCCGAGCAAGCCTCTGGACAAGGTATGCATGCACAAACCATCTTTCCTATTGTATAGACGTTGACACGATTCCTTTTGTTCTGGGTTTTGGGGAGAAAATTTTTGTTTCCACTGCTTCTCTGCCTCCCATAAAACCCAACAACAAATATGTATTATCATTTCAACATTTCACATGTTTGTAAAAAAAATGAAATACATAGGATTCACACACCTTTTCTCCTCATTCTTGCTAATGTTCTAGGTTTACTTGTTCCTATTCTCTTCTTATATTACTCCCCATGCAAGTAACTAAGTGTTTGAGAAGTTGAACAAGGATGGGGTATAAAAGATCAAATAGGGGGAGTAAAGGAACAATAGGTGGAATGTTAAAATGTAAATTATCATTGTCCAATAACATAATTTATTATACACTAACACGTATGCCACATAATTTGAACCCAATAGAAGTGTCATAGTTAATTCAAAAAGTACATTTCTACAACAAGAACAAGAATGGGTACTAAAGAAACAAAGCGTCAGAGAAAAGGATCACATAAGGGGAGTAACAAATGCTAGACAAGTCGTCATCATCCTTATTGAATGAAGGAGATACGAGGTAAGTAACACAGGAGAACCATGACAACGTGGACCGCCCATGCCCCTGCTCATGGGCTCAGTCATGGAGCAATAAAGGGGAAGCCATGCAAGTAACCATTATAAGCTTTGAAGTATGAAGATGTCATGCAAATAATAGAGGAGCAATGCGACAGTGCAAACCAACACCACCAAGTGATCACTGGTAGTCCAAACCCCAAAATAGAAGTTGGGGTTTGCCATCTATCACCCGTATGATTTCCCATTAGATTTGGAAGGATTGGAAAAGATTTGGAGTCATGATGAGGCACAGATGAAATCTTCCATTGCCATGATCTTAAATCAACCACTGTAGGTGGATAGTTGGTTGTGGAAGTTTAGTAGTTCGTGCTGCCCTGCTCTGAGTTGGTATTGGTACCACCATTCGTCTTAATTTATAGCCATCTGATGATTCCCTTGAAGCTAGGGTTTCACAAGCAGAATCAGTCAAAAGGTATTGGTTGACCTTTCAACACCTACTTGCGAGCATCAGTAGTAAGTGCGCCTATGAGCAAGTGTGCCTGACCACTGGCACTGGATGTGACCATACCATGGAGTAAAGAACAATAATGGGGAGTAAAGGGACAATGACTAGGAGAAAAGGAAAACTTATGACTACAAGAACAACAATGGAGAGTAAAGGAACATGGACTATAAGAAAAAGAACAATGACAATGACTACAAGAACAAGAATGGGGAGTAAAGGAATAGAGATTCAGAGAAAAGGAACAATGGGCATGATGGTAGGAATAAGATCACCTCTAGCCCCAGTTGGTTTCACAAAACTAACCTTCGTGCAATTTAGGATTTCACAAGGTCACCTTTCCTTGAGAAAGAACAATGGTAAAAAGGTACTGGTTCAGCTTGGCCTTAATTTATAGCAAATAAAAGCTAGGGTTTCACAAACTAACCTATGTGCAATTTATGGTTTCACAAGCTCACCTTCCCTTGAGTAACAGTAGTGGTCAAAAGGTATCCGTTCACCTTTTGGTGCTTGCCTACAAGCAACAACAATAAGTGTGCCCGTGAGTAAGTGTGCCAAGCCACTGGTGCTGGATGTGACCATATCATGGAGTAAAGAATAAGAATGGGGAGTAAAGGAACAATGACTAGGAGAAAAGAAAAAATTATTACTATAAGAACAACAATGGGGAGTACAGGAGTAGGGACTGTGAGAAAAGGAACAATGATGAAGACTACATAAACAAGAATGGGGAGTAAAGGAACAAGTATGGGACAGAAGGAACTATGGCGATGAGTATAGGAACAAGAACGATGAGAATAGGAGCAAATACTTGTAGAAAATGAAACATTACGACTACAATAATAAGAATGGAGAGTAAAGGAACAGGGACTGGGTGAAAAGGAACAATGAAAATGGCTACAAGAACAAGAATGGGGAGTTAAAGATTAGGGATTAAAAAAGGGAACAACGTCTACGAGTAAATGAACAAGATCAAGGGGAGTACAAGAATGTTGTAATAGATGAATGGCAGTAGAAGAACAAGATCGAGGAGGAGGATAAGAGCCATAAAACTTACAATTCGCTCATATGGTCACCTCCAATGCAAGTTTTCAATCACAGATTGCCACTGTCATGGGTGCATTTATTGCCGCTACTCACACTAGGTGCCGAAAGGTGATCCAATACCTTTTGACCACCAATGCTTCTCAAGGGAAGTCAAGCTTGGGAAACCCTAGCTTCAAAGGGAATTGTTGACTAACTATAAATTTAGGGCAATACCATCTCAGAGTAGGGAAGAATTACCTACTCAGCTTTGATAGCCATATCCACTTCCACAACCAACTCTCCTCCTACTCCAGTGCCAAATATGCATTCAAGAAATGCTGAAGTCTTGAAAGCTCTTTATCATAGCCATAACATTGGTCCACTAGAGATTATGGAAAGAGAAGATTTCATCTATTCCTCATCATACAAAATCTTTTCCAATCCTTCCAATCATAATGCTGAACTGTACCTCTTTGGAATCCAAACTATTTCAAATGCTTCCAAACCTAATTCTACTTGATACAGGTTTTGGATCCAAGTAGGTTAGTTGAGTGTGGTAGTGGGTTCTTAGTAGCCACTAAACCCATGACCATGACAGGGTACTGGGATGGCAGATGTGAAAGTTGGAGAGCATGGTGTGCATCAGGTTTGGGTGCACACCATGTGCCCTCTGGCTATGCTTCCACATCCAACGACATGTTGTTGCTGTTGGTGTTGCTCTTATTGTATCTGTATGTGTAATGAGAAAAGAAATAAGGATGATGACTACAGGAATAAGACTCATGTTGTTCCTTTACAGTCCTTCCTTGATCCTTTACTCCCCATTGTTGTTGTTGTAGTCATCATCCTTGTTACTTTTCGACTACTCATCATTCCGCTTTCATTTATTATCTATATCTATATCTGTATCCATTTTTTATCATCATTAATGGAAATATGTCTCATTGTTTTGTTTTTCCTACTCATTGTATGATTTCTCTTACTCATTGTTCATTTACCAGCCCTTGATGTTCTGTTTTTCCTACTCATTGTTCATTTACTGACCTGAATATAGGAGAATAGGATTGAGGATAGGAAGAAGAGGAAGAATGAGATTGATAAGAGGATCGAGGTTAGGGAGAAGAGGAAGAACAAGGTTAGGGAGAAGAGGAAATGAGAGCTTGAGATAAGGATCAAGTTAGGGAGAAGAGGAACAAGACTTAGGTTGTTCCTTTACTACCCTTCCTTGATCTTTAATGCCCCATTGTTGTTGCTGTAGTCATCATTTTGTTTGTCCTACTCATTCTACGATTTCTCTTACTCATTGTTCATTTACCAACCCTTGATATTCCATTTTTCCTACTCATTGTTCATTTACCGACCCACATGCATAAGAAAAGGATTGAGGTTAGGGAGAAGAGGAAGACCAAGATTGATAAAAGGATTGTGGTTAGGGAGAAGAGGAAGAACAAGGTTAGGAAGAAGTGGAACACAAATCTTGAGTAAAAGGATCGATGTTAGGGATAAGAGGAAGAACAAGCTTGAGAAAAGGATTGAGGTTAGGGAGAAGAAGAAGAATGAGATTAGGGAGAAGAGGAGCATAGAGCTTGAGAACACAAAAAATTGAATACTAGAATCATTTATTCAATACTATACAACATTATTGAATAACACAAAATATGATACAACAATATGCACATGAATGCTGGTGTATAAGACGTGATACATCAATAGGAATGCTAGATTATTTTAACATTTGTCAAATCCCAAGTTAAAATTAGGTATTCTGGTCTCTCTTTCTTCTTGTCGACGCATCTTCACCCATGCATTCTATCTTGCAGTCTCCACAAGACTTACCAACCTTTTTCTTGATTGGTTTGGTGCTTCAAAGACCTTTATGACTTGGCTTCAAACTGACTTGGAGGAGTCATTAGAACTTCAACTGAAGTGCAATGTGAAATATGAATTGGATCACAATTTTCATTACAGTTGGCCCTGAGTAAGTTAGCCTTAGAGCATAACAAATTAATCTTATTATCTACCATTTGGTAGAAATCATCATCCATGCAAACTAATGTGGCCAGTTGAACCATTTTGTGACATAGATGTTGGTAGTGCCCCCATATTCGGATGGTTTATTGACATCAAAATTGGAGTCAAGTATACTAATCCCACTCTTAGCAAGCTTTGTCTAATGACATGCTATGTAGTGTGGGGGAATTGTTCACAAAATTTGTTTTGCAATAGAGCCTAGAACATCTATATCTTTGAGAATGTATATACAGAGCATCACCATGCTTTCATACATATGGCAGGAACATTCAAACTTCATATCATCCATTTGGACTAGCACAATCCTCTCATCTATTCTATTGTTGTTATTGCTTTTGAAAACAAGGTATGCAAGCTTACAACCAATGCTATTACCTGGTGTGAACTTGATTACATACTCTCTCATTTTTTTGAACTCTGATTCAAAGATTGCACCATATTAGGCATATAATCCTCAATGACCCTTTTTTCAATAGGGTTGTAGGAAAATGTATTGTTTGTAAATTTATCAGCAGCTTGAAACTCTTGTTCTTTTTTGGTACTCCTCTTGCTTGAAAGCATTCTGTTAAAGTGTGTCAAAAACCGAACCAAGTTCTGATTTGGTTGGAGGAAGAGCCTCATAACAACATTGGATGATTCATTAAAATGTATTTTTACCCAAGCCGAGGACCATTGTTTTTGGCAACCATATATTCTCTCAATCCAATGATGCGGTCTAGCAGGGAAACATTCTTCAACCATCTTTGTCCAAGCAAACTAAATTCATGTTCAGTTTCAACGTCATACATGAGGAGAGTAAGATGGTTGCACAAAATAGGAGTGAACATGTGAGTGAAGTTCATCTAAGAATTTTGTAATATATGCCATGTGAAAAGCATGTGGAATGTATTAGGGAGAACTTTTCTTATAGCCGAATCCATCACAATATTTTGATCTACGAAAATAGTTAAAGGTGCTTTTTATGACATGCACTTAAGAAATGTCAACAATAACCATTCAAAAGACTCAATAATTTCATCATAGAGGAGGGTTGCACCGAATATGACACCCTGACGGTGGTGGTTAAAACCAACAAATAAAGTTGCATAGAAAAATCAACATGCCAGTTCAGAATAATAAAAAAATGGTTTAGTACTAGAACATGTATAGTTTAATACTATAACACAAATGTTGAGTAATGGAACGTAATATGTCGAATACTGGAACACAAGATATCAAACAATGAAACACATGATTATATTGAGTAATGGAACATAATATATTGAGTACTGAAACACAAGTGTTGAGTAGTGGAACATAATATGTCAATTTCTAGAATACAAGATATCAAACACTAAAATACAAGATTATTTTGAGTACCTAATGATCAGTAGCTCTTGTTTGTCCAAAATGTTGTATCAAAAGAAATGGCATCACCAAACAACCGATAATCAAGCTTCATCCTCCCATCGACATAGAAGATGTTTGCAATTCTCTCTTAATTATCAGCCTCAATCTCGTAGTAAAATGATGGTTGTTGTATGCTTCATTATGAAAGTACTCTTGCAATGCAGTGACCTCACCAGATATCATTATATTTTGTCTCCTACGCCTCAAATAGTTTTTCAAATCTAGTCGAAGAAACCCGATACTCTCACGTCCACCAACGAAGAAAGACATTACATCATAGAAATTTCTTAATTGAATTCCAACATCTTTGTTGATCTCTGCTACAACTTCTTACACGTTTGAAACAATGCGGTTGGATCTAAGAAGGTGAGCATGTTACTGCTAGTGAATTGCATGATTATGATCAACAATCCAGTGATATATCTTGTAGAGATTAATCAGGCGATTAAAAATTAGATTAATGTGGCTTTGCACCCTGTCCTTTCTTCTCTACAGCGCCGCTCTGTTCCGATCTGGTTCAAAAATCTAATAATTCTTCCATTATTTTAGAATCAATGTGATTATGTAAACTTTCCCTATGATATTCTTGTTTATTATAGACATATCGCAAATATGGAATCTTTCCATGATCCGCATTATTTCCTTTACACTTCTTCTCCCAGTCAATCCTGGTTGCAAGCTCTTTCTGATGAGCATAGTTGTTATAAAATTGATGAGCTTCTTGTGGAGATACAAATACAAGGTTTTTCCAATAATCCTGCTTATTCGTCTGAGACAATGAAAGACAGCAAGATTAGTGGAACTGGAGTAAAGGGAGAAAGGAAACTAATGAATAAAGGAAGAACAAGCTTGAGAAAAGGAGTAAGGAGAAGGTGAAAAGGAAGAACGAGCTTAGGGAGAAAAGGGAGAACGAGCTTAGGGAGAAAAAGGAATGAGAATAGGGAGAAAAGGAAGAACGAGATTGAGAAACGGAGTAAGTAGAATGTGAAAAAGAAGAATGGGGAACCCAAATACAGAAGAAAAGGAATGAGGTTACAGAGAAGAGGAACACAAAGCTTGAGAAAAGGAATAAGGAGGATGTAGAAAGGAAGAAAGGGGAACCGTAATACAGAAGAAAAAGAATGAGGTTACAAAGAAGAGGAACACATACATTGAGAAAAGGAATAAGGAGGATGTGAAAAGGAAGAACGAGCTTAGGGAGAAAAGGAATGAGGATAGGGAGAAAAAGAAGAATGAGCTTAGGGAGAAAAGGAATGAGAATAGGGAGAAAAGGAAGAATGAGCTTGAGAAAAGGAGTAAGGAGAAGGTGAAAAGGAAGAATGGGAAACCGAATACATAAAAAAAGGAAATAAGTTACAGAGAAGAGGAACACAGAGCTTGAGAAAAGGAATAAGGAGGTTGTGAAAAGTAAGAAAGGGGAACCCGAATACAGAAGAAAAGGAATGCGGTTACAGAGAAGAGGAACATAGAGCTTGTGAAAAGAAATGAGGTTACGAAGAAGAGGAACACAAAGCTTGAGAAAAGGAATAAAGAGGGTGTGAAAAGGAAGAAAAGGGAGCCCAAATATAGAAGAAAAGGAATGAGGTTACAGAGAAGAGGAACATGGAGCATGAGAAAAGGAATAAGGAGGATGTGAAAAGGAAGGAGGTTACAGAGAAAAAGAAGAATGAGTGTAGGAAGAAAAGGAACAAGGATAGGGAGAAAAGGAAGAACGAGCTTAGGGAGAAAAGGAACGAGAATAAGAGAAAAGGAAGAACGTGCTTGAGAGAAGGAGTAATGTGAAGATGAAAAGGAAAAATGGGGAACCCAAAAGAAAAGGAATGAGGTTACCAAGAAGAGGAATACATATCTTGAGAAAAGAAATTAGGAGGATGTGAAAAGGAAGAAAGGGGAACCCAGATATAAAAGAAAAGGAATGAGGTTATGTAGAATAGGAACACAGAGCTTGAGAAAAGAAATAAGGAGGATGTGAAAAAGAAGGATGTTACGGAGAAAAGGAAGAAAGAGCTTAGGGAGAAAAGGAACAAGGATAGGGAGAAAAGAAAGAATGAGCTTAGGGAGAAAAGGAATGGGACTAGGGAGAAAAGGAAGAACAAGCTTGAGAAAAGGAGTAAGGAGAAGGTGAAAAGGAAGAACGGGGAACCTGAATATAGAAAAAAATGAACGAGGTTACGTAGAAGAGGAACACAGAGCTTGAGAAAAGGAACAAGGAGGATGTGAAAAGGAAGAAAGGGGAACCCGAATATAGAAGAAAAGGAATGAGGTTACTGAGAAGAGGAATGTAGGACTTGAGAAAATGAATAAGGAGGATGTGAAAAGGAAGGAGGTTACAGAGAAAAAGAAGAACAGTCTTAGGGAGAAAAGGAATGAGGATAGGGAGAAAAGCAAGAACGGTCTTAGGGAGAAAATGAACGAGAATAAGGAGAAAAGAAAGAACGAACTTGAGAAAAGGAGTAAGGAGAAGGTGAAAATAAAGAAAGGGGAACCCAAATACAGAAGAAAAGGAATGAGGTTACGGAGAAGAGGAATACAGAGCTTGAGAAGAAGAATAAGGAGGATGTGAAAAGAAAGGAGGTTACAGAGAAAAAGAAGAATGAGCTTAGGGAGAAAAGGAAGAACGAGCTTAGGTAGAAAAGGAATGAGAATAGGGAGAAAAGAAAGAACGAGTTTGAGAAAAGGAGTAAGGAGAAGGTGAAAATAAAGCATGAGAAAAGTAATAATGTTCATGTAAAAAGGAATGAGGATCATGACAAGAGGAAGGATGAATAGAATGCATGAGGAAAGCACATATGATACTAATAAGAGGAAGAAGGATTAGGAGAACATAAACAATGCGATGGAGAAAAAGATAGTCGAATAAGCAAAAAGGGAACACCATTATTAATAAAGGATAGTTTATGCACTAACCATCTGAGATATTTAAATTATCATCTTCGAAACCAATCTCCTCTCCAGTGCTTTCAAAAGTGGCACAAGTCTCATTCAGATCTATTTGAGTCCTCTCAACAACTTGTGACTCCATATCAGAAATGTTTACGCAATAGTGATGTACAAAAGAGGCGTCTCTTTATGAGAAATCTCTCTATGAGGAATCAAAATACGTCTAATCTTCAAAATCATTTTCTTTTGGATTCCCAACGTAAGCAATGTCTCTTTTTGAGAAATCTCTCTATGAGAAATCAAAATATGTCTGATCTTCAAAACTATTTTTTTGAAGATTCTCTAAGCACGCCTATCATTAGAAATCAATATAACTTCCTGTGATATTCCTTCCCAACCATGTTCTTGAGAAACTATCTCATTCAGATCTACATCAAACATAGATGTATTGTTGACAAACTATCTCTATTGGATATCTTGATGTGTTGAACCTTGTTCAATATCATCTTGATGAGGTGATGATGGCTCATGAATGACTAAATCTTGGTGAGTATGTTGGGGAACTACCGATGACACATAAGAGATTGAATCTTGTTGAAGTTCCTTTAAATCCATGTACATCTTGTTCATCCATTCGTCCGCAGTCGCACCCTTGATATATTTCTTTTGAAAAGTATACAATTTGGCGAAAATGAAAAATATGATACATATGATATTAAAAATCACTCTTTTACATATGTAACTAACTACACTAAGAATAAAAGAGCTTCCTTTCTTCGACACTATGAATAAAAGCACTTCCTTTTACTTAAAAAAAAACTTTCTAAAAAATACAATTAATGTAGATGCAAAATAAAAGAAACATTGTATATTTATGAGAAGTACGGTAGGGAGAAGAAATGCCGTTAAGTAGGGAACATCGAACAACATGATGGTATTTGTAGAATCACGTAACAACATCAAATCTGAGCATCACTTGAGGCGTTGGAGGTCGTTGGGTTAGGTTGAACTTGATGTCGATAGACCTAAACTCTAAAATAACCAACAACACCAACGATCAGTATTGATGTGTCTCACCGCCAGAGAGTACATATGGATCTAGATTTTGGTCCGAGAGGGAAACTGAGAGGGAGAGAACAAGAGAGGGAGTGGGAGTGGGAATTGGAGCAGGAGCCAGTCAGGAAAAATATTTTTGTATACATGGAGAGAGTTGTCAAATGATTTCCATATCCCTGACGACAAAAAGATACTATCCTCATCTTGAGAATGCACCTGAGTTTAATGCACCCGTTCACTAAAAAGTAGTCTTTTAAGCGGTCAAGATCGGATTTACAACGTCGTGACATATATCCATCAACACTGGTTCTTTTCACTCTCAGCATACCTTGGGAGAACCAACCACCATCCCGACTGGAAACAATGCCCTCACATCATCACTGAGAGTCAGGGTCCAGGGAGTATCATTTGCTAATCCTATCATATCTGTAGACCATCATTAGGGAGTCCCTGCGATACCAATATAAATATATTGAAATTCCCAAAAAGGAAGACTAAGAGTCTAAGAAGACACACACCCGAAACACTAATCATCCATCCTGTGATCAAGTAAGAAAAAAATTACTATATAGAACACACCATTTCCAACAGGTCTTTTATCCATACCCAAAGTCAATACATCACAAAATACAAATATACTTTTTTAGCACAATATAAATATGTTTTTCACTCAATGTCAGAAGTTGAAATTTTTTATAAGAAAGAGAAAATGGAATAATGTACAAATACTTTTTATTAGTAATAAAAAAATACTAAGAATAGAGTGAATTCTAAATTAAATTTTATGTGTTAAACAATGTTTAATATATACAAACTTCCTTTATCGTTTTTGTCACTATGTTTGTACTTATATATTATATATTTATGTATCCTATAGCATATATTTTAAAATTAAATAGTGTTTACAAATAAGAAATACATAAAATAATACTTATTCTAAATAAGGTGTTCACACTGTTAAGTACTATAATGCATATTCTATAATTGAACAATGCAAAAAATGCCTATACAGTTTACGATGTGATCTCTCTACAACCACTACTTCTCTCTCCAACCATTACTTCTCTCTTTTTATTTAATATATTCTCTCTCTCCATGTACTGTCTATTCCTTCCTATTTATATTAACTTTTTCCTCCATCCATATCTCCTTCTTCCTATTTATTATAATTTCTCTCTCCATCCATATCTCCTTCTTCCTATTTATTACGTCATCTCTCTCCACTCACTATCTTATTCTTCTTATTTATTATTCCATCTTTCGCAACCCACTATCTTTTCTTTATTTCATACTATTCTCTCTCTTCCATTTTGTATGTATTACTCAACATCTCTTTCGCAACAAAGCAACTGTGGATGTTTTAGAGAATGTGACACACTATGCTAATAGTTGTCTCTACGTATTCTTGAGGTGCAGATGTTGGTGGTGGTATATAAGATGTGCTCTAAATAATTTTACTAAGGAAAATGTGTGTGGATATGTTAGTGTGGGTCTTTTTGTTTCTATGAAGTAGGAGAATGTGGAAGTTATCTGTTAGTTGATAAGCTTGATGTAGTCATTCACTAATACAAGTAACCAACTGCTACACATTTCAAATAAATCTATCTATATTTACTCTTTTTTGGAGCTAATTAGAGACTATATATTATTGATCCCACTCTCTAATCCAGGATAAATATAAGCCAAACCATGTCATAATTACATAAAGGCCCCACTCTAGAGACTAGTGTATGCTTGACAACTAAGTCAGCAACACTATTTGTAGTATGCATAATGTGATAGAGATCATGACTATTGGAGTTCCTTTGAAGCATCCAAGTTTTTCATATAGGAGGCTTGAATTTGATGGATGTTGAGTCTCTATTATGTAGTATATCTTCTTCTTGGACAACTGTAGTTAGAATAAAGTTGTTGTTCCATTTCTGCTCAATACATAATTCATAGCTTAAATAATTGCTTAAAGTATTTCTTCCAGTGTTGAGGTTGAGGATGTAGGAATAATATTGATGTCACTTGGTCTTTTAGTTCTAGGGATCAAGCCCAGAGATCCGGTCCAACTGAGATATCAACTGTTGTGATGGCTAAAATAGCTCTTCAAGAATCTTCAACAGATATTCGTGGTAAAACCCCATTCCCAATCACCTAATCATGTTTTATTAGGTTGACTATGAGTTGTGCAAGGCCTTCAACAATATGATTAGAGTTTGATAATCAAGAATGGATTTCCCACATACCCATCCATCTTTCCATATCTTTGTTCCAGTGCCATCACTGATTACCTTATACAGTTGTCTTTACTTGTGGTAGTGTCTTTTAATAAAGCTCCATGCATATGGATAGGGATTAATAGAAAATTCACCACCTATAAGATATCTCTCCTTCATTACCTGAATCCAAATCCATGATGGTTGATTTAGAAAAGATCAAACATTTTTCATCATTAGAGTAAAATTTTGATCATGGGAATCCTTTATTCCTAGACAGTCAATATCTTTGCTTGAAGTGATCTTCTTCTAGGAAGCCAAATCTTCTTATGCTACAAATTAGCTAACTATATAACCCTCCTTATGTCTTTAATGATATCATCACATAAGAGTTTGGAGAGAAGTACTAATTGCATGGTATTGGTGGGTATTTCTTACAAAGTGGATTTGGCATGTGCCATTCAACCTGTCAAAAATAAGAGGTGCATGGTCCATATATTCATCCTATCCTTGATTGATGGTATTATATTTTCATGTATTTTCTTGTTCACTTTGTGATGAAGTATAAGAACTCTAAGATAATTCTCAAGGTTACCCATTTAGGGAAAACCAAGCTTTCATCTTAATGCTCTTGCTTCATTTCTCAATGTATTTTATGAGAAGAAGGTGTGACAAAGTACATTTTTATGTAAGTATTAACTAATTACTCTTTTTACCTCATTATGTTCACTCATGACCCCAACTTATTTTTCTTGGTTACTTAATCAATGTTAATACTCAAATTGAAAATACGATGACCAATGTGAATTCTATACAGATTATGACACCATTAATTGGATTAATTTATCACTTTATCCAAAGATGTACATTTGCTCCTATAGCTTCATCTTATGGTCCTAAAACTTTTTCTAAAGATTCTTCACATTTTTGTGAGCCTATGGTCCAAATGTGACCCTACATGGACATTCCTACTATTTTTTGAAGTTATATGCTAAAAATCCCTTTTATTTGTCTTTTTAATCGATCTTTTCCAGGCCAACAATCCAAGGTAAGGGATCGGGGGTGAGTCTTAGCCCTTGGATCCACCTTCCCATAGATCAGGGCTAGATCCCATGACCAAGGACTCATCTTCAACCTCCCATTGATTGTGGGGAGGACATAATGTGACCGAAACGAGCAATCAATTGTTCTTGACCCCGATTTGAAATTCAAACTGAGCAAAATTACTCCTCTAACAATTTCACACATAGATATACCCCATTTGACCACCATTAATGCTTTGTCTCACCATTAAGACTTGCCTCTCACTCTCCTCTCTCACTCTGTAGACTGTGGTTACGCTTAAATGTCAAACTAACCTAAAAGATCACCTCCACTACTATAAATAGGTCCCCTATGCTCGCCGTCACCACACCTTGCGAGCAAATCCTCTCTTTCACTTTCTCTCAGCCTTGGGCGCCCAAATTTCTTACCCAAATAATCTTTGCTATTCAGCAACACCGCTACCTAATTAGATTTGGGCATCTTGCTCTTGTACCTCTAGCACGTGAAGTGAGGCCTCCATCACCATCGTGGGGTCACGAAAGAACTGAATGACAACCTCACTGCCTACATCGGTGTCTCATCCTCCTAAACCCCCTCTACATAGGTGGGCTCCTCTGTCACATTTCTTGGATCTCATAGAAGCCTATTTAAGAAAGAAGAGGCCTCAAACCAGCCTGTCCTGGGTGGAAATCCACTAGTTAAAAGGAACTGAGTGAACCACTGATTAAACCAGTCAATTGGAGATTGAATCAGCAAACCAAGATTGGACCGATCCTTTAAACCTGTGACCTAACCACCTATGAGGCACAATCCTATCCATCCAACTATACAATCCAATGCTCGAGCTTTTCCTCAATCAAGGTATTTTTCTCTCTCTTTGACAAATAATCACTAAAAAGGCCAGATCTTGTCTAAATCATAAAAAATGCATCCTAGCTCCAAAAATTATGAATAAATAGTCCATTTTGATAAGAAAAATCTAATGAATCATTTAAAGACACTTGTGAAGCCTAATTATAGATGTTTCTCACTAATATACCTAGACTTTGATCTCTTGCTTATTTAATTTGTCAAAGGACTCAATAATCATGAGTAATCTTTGGAACTCCTAATATTTGACTCTGATATCTATCTTGAGACTCTAAAATCATGATTTGACTAATGAAGAATCTAGATCTACATTTGTTGACTTGTTAAATCTTGAATATGATTTCTATGAGTAATGTTTAATCTTGATGATGACATCTTAATATTATGAGTGTACTAAATCTTGTGAAATCCTTGATTATTTGAACTAACACCAAATCCATGACTTTACTTATACATCAAGCAAGACTTAATCTGATCTTGAATACCAATGGTGCTAATCCATCATGATGATGATCTAGAGACTTGATAATGACTTGAATAATTATCATAAAATTAGGATTAATGCATATGTTCCCAAGAGTACCTAGGTAGGTCATTCACACTAAAAAATATACTTGACACTTGAATAAATGTTAGACATCTTGAAATTGTTGATAAAAGTGAATGACTTAACCCCAAGGTTGATTAGGAATGAAAAACCCTAATATTGTAATAACTGATACATGATCTTTGTATGTATTACGATCATGACCCTCGATCCAAATCTTGATTGATCTAGGATCTACTTGAGACTTTGATCTATTATTTCTTGGAATCTATACTCTAAATCTTCAGTGAAAGGTACACTTTTATAATAATTCCTCCTTGAACAAACTAGTGGTATTGAATGATACTTGTATGTACCTCTTGAAAATCTTGGCTATGTATTTGTTTGAGCTACTGTTCCCTATTGATTAGTCTTCCAATTTTCTATATTATAGTTTGTGATAACCTTGAAAACATAAATGATATTGCCCATTATGACTGCCCGAATTATGATGATGATAATGTTGATATTGAGAACAAGCGACCTCCTCATTCGAAGGGTGGAACTTATACATGTCGATCGACCTCCTACCTCATATTGACAGAAGGATCCTGGTGACCTCCCCCATCTCAGTGGGGCATTGGAACCATATAAATTATATAAGCATGCTTCTCAAAATCAGCATAATGGGAAGCTTGTAATAAATTTGAATTGTTCGAAAAAAACTCAATGTTTTGAAAATCACATTGTTGATTACATTTTGAACATAAGTCCTTCCAAGTAATATATTTTGCTATGAATGTTCTCATTTGTTCAATATCTATTCTTTTCAAAGCATACCGATGCATTTGCATTGATTGCGTCTCGATTTACTTGATTTTAGGAAACCAGATGGATCATTATAAATAATTGACTAAGTTTCTTCTGATCATGACAAACTCTAATGATATAGACAAAATCTACAACATCTCACATTTGGGTTGAGTTCTTTAAAACTCTTATTTTATGATTTATTATTTATTATTGTATATACCAATGTGTGAGATCCTTTTGGGCCACTCAGAGATGAGCTCTTCAATCCCTTTACCACTATCTAGGCAGTGAGATTGAAATTGGGGTAAGAACGGTTCTGTGACAGTTGGTATCAGAGCATACACACTCTCATATAATTTAAGTAAATAACATATTAAGTCCCTTGAACCCAAGAAACCCTAAAGTCCATTATGGTGTAAATTGAGGTGTCTAGGCTTAGGGTTCTAGCATTAACACCTCCTATCCATTTTCACAGTGGCTGAGGTTCCCTACTGTACCTGGCCTTAATTGGTCCAGAATTGGACCTAAAGGTTCTTTGTTGAAACCCTAGAGAGTCTTCCAATTATCTTATCTTCTCTCTAAGGATTACATAGAGACCACCTATTAGTTTGAAGTAGGGTGACTCCTTATCTCTTCATCTACTAGGTATCATGACTGGACATGCACTCTCCCTATTTTCCTGGGTAGTATGGGAATAAAAAAAATTGTGAAATAAATTTTGGAACTATATAAATGACAATATCCTATTATCTGATATACTCTTAACTCGACCCATGTGATTAAAGGACTTAGAAATGGATGTACTTTGTAGATGGCCCCACAAACCCATAGTCAAGGAGAAAGACCCTCTGGAACCAATAATGATCGAGGAAGGAAGATTTATAAAAGGAATACTGGGAAGAAAAGACATGAAGAAAGGGAAAAGACAATTGAGAGTAAGAAAATTCTTGAAGAATAAGTTGAGGATGATGTAGACAAAGGAAAAAGACCCATGCTCAATAATGTTGATGATAATGAGGATGAACCAAGAAAGACCGCCAAGGATGATACTGGGGAAGTACAAAAAGATACTAATGGATGCTATGATCAAATGGGCAAGGTACACAACATCGATAATTCCTAGAGGAGTCCAAATCACCATGACTAGTTTTACTCCTACATCCAAGCCCGTTGTCATGGAGATAGAGACAAAATTAGAAGTTGGAATTGCAAAGGAGGACATATTCAATCGTAAAATCTACTGATTGGTCAGAAGGCCATTTCAAAACACGCTAGCAATGAAAGAACCAATGAAATCATTACTAAATCTAAATTATGATAAGTTGTTTATGCAACTCCTTGTAATTTTTTGAAATGAACCTTGTACTCATCATATATTTGAAAATTGAATTCGATTCCATGTTGTATTGGGTTCACTACCCTATGATTCAGAATCTATCTTTGGATTTGAAAATTCACTTTTTCTTGACCTAAGTCTCGAGTAGGTTAGGTCTATGACAATGCTAATACTCCATCTTGAAGCCCAATTTTAAATAAAATTCTGATTATATCTTGTGGATAAATTCCCAAAAAGGCCTAAGTCTAGATCATTCATCAAACCTTGATACCATGTTAATAAAAATTGGTGATTGATATCACAAATACTGCTCGAATATCGCTTGATTATTGTTGCTCGGAATTGAATATATATGAATGATCTCCCCTAAGGCATGAAGAGGAATTTAAACCCTAGCTTTGAAAATATTTATACATATGATCTTGATGTCCAAACTTTGACTCTTGATATTGATGTACAAAATCTTGAAACATGATTATAATCACCCATGTGGACCTTGAGATCTCCCACCCAAAGCTCGGATCTTGAAGATGTTGACTCAATAATGATTTTTGAGGATGGTAATGTAGAATATATGCATAGGCTTAATTTACTAAGATGACATAGGCATGGATCATTCACCCACCTTGACCTTATTTGATGAAGAAATTGATGTTGAAATATCAAAATATTATTACATTGTTGATATGGGTGGATGGTCACATTGTGGCTTGGATAGGAATCAAAACCCTAGACTTGAGTGTTTAGAACCCAAAAGTTTGATGTTTGAATCTTGAATCTTTAACTAAGAAATTGTTAGTACATGACCCAATTTATTTCATGATATATAATCTCAACTATGGAGACATAACTTGAGAGTGAACTCGATTAGTGAATTATGATCTTTTGACCTCTGCATTGATCAATGCAAGTATATGAGAAACTATTGATGAAGTGATAATGTTGATGACATGATTTTGATTATATAGTTGAGGATGCTCCTGTATTTGAGGATATGATCTGGATTGGATAGCCCCAGTTTTTGAGGATGTTGTAGAAATTTTGGGGACAAAATTCCTCTTAAGGAGGGAAGATGTGACAAAGTGCATTTTTATGTAAGTATGAGTTCATTACTCTTTTTCCCTCATTATTTTCACCCATGACCCCAAATTATTTTTCTTGGTTGCTTAATAAAATGTTAATACTCAAATGATGACCAATGTGAATTCTATACACATTATGACACCATCAGTTGGATTAATTTATCACTTTATCCAAATAAGTAAATTTGCCCCTATACCTTATATTATGGACCTCAAACATTTTCTAAAGTGTATTCACATTTTGTGAAGTTATGGTCCACATTTCACCCCAAATGGACATTCCTACCAATTTCTACGAATTTTTGAAGTTATATGTTAAAAATCCCTTTCATTTGTCTTTTTAGTTGACCTTTTCCAGGTCAGCGATCCAAGGAAAGGAATGGGGGGGGGTGAGTCTCATCCCTTAGATCCACCTTCCCTTAGATCTGGGCTGGATCGCATGGCCAAGGACTCATCATCAACCTCCCACTGATTGCGAAGAGGAATCAATATGACCGAAATGAGCAATCAATTGTTTTTGACCCCGAGTTGAAATTCTAACTAAGAAAAATTACTCCCCTCATGATTTCACACCTAGATATACCAAATTTCACCACCATTAACACTCTGTCTTGCCATCAAGACTTGCCTCTTGCCCTCCCATCTCACTCCGGTGACCATGGCAACGTTAAAATGCTGAACTAACCCTTAAAGAACACCTCCACTACTATAAATAGGTCCCCTACACTCACCACCACCAGACCTTGTGAGCAAACCCTCTATTTCACTCTCTCTTGGCCTTGGGTTCCCAGATTTCTTTCCCAAAGCATCTCCGCTACTCAGAAGCACCACTACCTAATTAGATTTGGGCATCTTGCCCTTGTACCTCAAGCACACGAAGTGAGGCCTCCATCACCTTTGCGGGGTCATGACAGAACCGAATAACAACCTCACTACCTCCATCGGTGTATCATCCTCCTAAACCCCCTCTACAATAGTGGGATCCTCCACCACATTTCCTGGATCTCACAGAAGCCTGCTCAAGAAAGAAGAGGCCTCAAACTGGCCGGTCCAGGGCGGAAATCCACCAATCCAAAGGAACCGAGTGAACCACTGATTAAACCAGTCAGTTGGAGATTGAACCAACAAACCAAGACTGGACTGATCCTTTGAACCTGTGACCTAACCACCTATGTGGCACAATCCTATCCATCCAACTGTATAATCCAACACTCAGGATTTTCCTCAATTAAGGTATTTTTCTTCTCTCTCTGAGAAATAATCACTAAAAAGGCTAGATCTTGTTTAAATCATAAAAAATACATCCTAGCTCCAAAAATTATGAATAAATAGTGCATTTTGATTAGAAAATCCAACGAATAGTCTAAAAATACTTGTGAAGCCTAATTCTAGATGTGTATCACTAATATCCCTAGACTTTGATCTCTTTCTTATTTAATTTGTCAAATGACTCAATAATCATGAGTAATCTTTGAAACTCCTAATATTTGGCTCTGATGTCTATCTTGAGACTCTAACTTTATGATTTGACTAATGAAGAATCTAGATCGACATTTGTTGACTTGTTCAATCTTGAATAAGATTTCTATGAGTAATGTTTAATCTTAATGATGCCATCTTAATATTATGAGTGTACTAAATCTTGTGAAATCCTTGATTATTTGAACTAACACCTGATCCAGGACTTTACTTTTACATCAAGAAAGACTTGATCTAATATTGAATACAAATGGTGCTAATACATCATGATGATGATCTAGAGACTTGATAATGACTTGAATAATGATCATAAAATTAGGGTTAACACATATGTTCCCAAGAGTACCTAGGTAGGTTATTCACACTCAAAATTATACTTGACACTTGAGTAAATGTTAGACATCATGAAATTGTTGATAAAAGTGAATGACTTAACCCCAAGGTTGAATAGGAATGAAAAACCCTAATTTTTTAATAATTGGTACACGATCTTTGTATGTATCACGATCTTGACCCTTGATCCACATCTTGATTGATTTGAGATCTACTTGAGACTTTGATCTATTATTTCTTGGAATCTATACTCTAAATCTTCAGTGAAAGGTGCACTTTTATAATAATTCCTCCTTGAATAGACTAGTAGTATTGAATGATACTTGCATGCACCTCTTGAAAATCTTGGCTACGTATTTGTTTGAGCTACTATTCCCTACTGACGAGTCTTCTGATTTTCTATATTATAGTTTACAATAAACTTGAAAACATAAATGATATTGCCCATTATGATTGCCCCCATGATGATGATGATAATGTTTATATTGAGTACAAGTGACCTTCTTATTCACATGGTGGAAATTGTACATGTCGATCAACCTCCTACCTCATATGGAGAGGAGCCTGGTGACCTCCCCCATCTCGTTGGGGTGATGTAACCATATAAAATATATAAACATGCTTCTCAATATCAACATAATGGGGAACTTGTAATAAAAATGAATTGTTCAAAATAAACTCGATGTTTTGAAACTCACATTTTTGATTACATTTTGAACATAAGTCCTACCCAGTACTATATTTTGCTATAGATGTTCTCATTTGTTCAATATCTATTCTTTTCAAAGCGTACCGATGCATTTGCATTGATTGTGTCTTGATTTTCCTGATTTTAGGAACCAAATGGATCATTATGAAGAATTGACTAAGTCTCTTCCGCTCATCACAAACTTTGATGATATGGAAAAAAATCTAGAAAATCTCACATTTGGGTTGGTTAGTTCTTTAAACCTCTAGTTTTATGAGTTATTATTTCTTATTGTATATGCCAATGTGTGAGATCCTTTTGGGCCACTCAGAGATGGGCACTTCAATCCCTTTACCACTATCAAGGTAGTGGGATTGGGATTGGGTTAAGAAAGGTTCCATGACAGAAGCACTTTGATTTGTCCTTTAACAAAAGTTGTCCATACACTCTTGCAAAGGTTTTGAGGATTTATTTGATATCATTGGATTGGAATATTAATGTGACACCCATTAATAATATGTTGTCTACAAAATAGAGATATGAAACTTTGCCTTACTCCTTGTAATGCTTTGAAAACTTTCCATGTAGAACATAAGAACACATGAACTAGTAGGATATACCCACCTACTCCTTATAAATCTTTGAAAGATTGCAATGGCTCACCCTCCCACATAATTGTTTTGTTGCTGGTAGTGATGATTTTCATAATTATATTGCAAATTTATGTGGTATACATGTTCGATGAAGTGTATCTTGAAATAAATTCCAATTTGTTTGGTTAAAAGCTTTGATGAATCAAGTTTTATGCACATAAATTAATACTCTGACATTTTTGCTTTCATGGAACTAATGATTTCCTAAATAATAAGGATGTAGTCACTTACCGTCTGGACATGCATGAAACTAGAATGACAGGTGATATCCAAGAGCTTAAGTAAGGCTTTAATATCTAAGTAGCCGTCTTCATAAAGAAATATCGGTCAATTCTCTCTACATCATTGATGAGTTTTGACTTCTAGTATAAAACCATGTAAGAGTCTACAATTTTAAGATCAAATCACTTTTGAGTTTCATTGACTATACAAATAATATAATAGCCAACATAGAGCCAATTTCTCTAGATGGATTTCTTTTAATCAAAATCTAGGACAGGTGCTTTGGCAGGCACCATCATGATCATACCTCTCTTTATTTCTTCAATTGAGGGAATTGAGCTCAATTGTATTTTCACTTTTAGAAAGAGTAAATAGGAAATACCAACATAATTGTTTATGCATCTTGAACTTGGCTTTTTCTTGATTGTCATCAACTCAAGGAATAAATTGTGAGCTAACATCTTGATATCACCATTATATGAAATCTAATTTCCTATTTCATCTTTGAACAATGTAATCCTTTTATAGTGTATTCTAGTATTTACAAAGGAAAATAAAGTTGCATTTCCATCATAGAATTTGAGCCAGTCTATGTGGGCATACTGCTACAAATCAGCTTCCCCTTGTAGGAGGATGTAATTGTGCTCTTCTTAGATTTCAATATAAATATCATTAGAAGGGAAAGAATAAGGATATTGAGATCACACTTATCTCTTATTTATGTGATACAGAGACAATCATTTCTTCTAAAATGGTTTCATCAGACATTTTGAGTCCTACTTTAGAGAATTATTGTTTGTTTTATGGAAGTGCTTCAATGAAGGATTCATGTTTACACCAATGTGAAAGGAGTTAAATACAGAACTAACTAACATGCTTTAGTTTTAGAAATTTGTTGTCTTCTTATTTTATATAATTAACTTATTACTGGAGAGGATCATGATAAGATAGTATTTGAGTTAGCACTTTAATTGAACCTTTCATTTGTTCATCGAGCCATTGTTAGTTTTCTATAACCATGTCAAGATTTCAATGTAGGACATTGGCTAAAAAAGTATATAATTGGCCTAATGTATTTTTATTAGAAAGACATGTATTCATTAGAGTCTCATTGGACCTATAAAATGGGTGCTTGTTAAAAGATATACCACCTCATATTTCATTGATAAATGAAATTGTGTTGAAGTCCCTCACTACTATCCATACATTATTAATGCCCATTCATAGTTTTGCAAGCCTTTAACAAAGGAATTTACATGTATTTGGACTTGCATTAGCATATATAATGGTTAGAGATTAGCTGATGTCAATTGTGCAATGTATTAGTTGATGATGATTACATAAAGTTTTGTTATATATTTAGCTTTCTCAAACATGGGCCAACTTACACCAAAGAAATTGATGGCTTCATCTCTATGGGACGAAGGAAATCTGACTTTCTTTATCATGTACATTTTTGTATTTCCACTGCACTAGGTTAAATAATATGAGAATCTATAGCTTATGTGAATATTTTAAGTATTACATTAAATTAAGTTACCTTCCTGGACAAGCACCTTGAATATTTCACAAGTAGATATTCATTGATAATGTTGTATGTGTAGAGTAGAACCTTATTAAAACTTTTCCCAACATGCTGCTCCTCCACTTTAGATTACATTTCTTCATCATAAATTGTTGACTCCAATTTTTTGGAAGCCAAGTAGTCATCTAGTCTTACTATTAGGCTCATTTTGATTATTTCACCAACATCATCTACATGGTGGTCAATCCTACCCTTCTTCCTAACCCAATTAGGACTTAGTAAGGCTTGATAGAATATTTTGTTGTTCTAGAGAATTACAAAACCACTCCCCCTCTCTCATGGAGGACTAGTGGTTGATGAGGTTGTTCAATGGGTCTATTAGCTTAGAACTGATAGGAATTATATCAAAATCAGTTGCATTGTGTCAACCTTTGCTAATGTCATTCACCCTCTGAAGAACAATTGTATAATTATTGTAATAAACAACTTGGGTATTATCCATTTCTTGATTCTTTCTCTTTCCTTCTAGTATGTTTTCCAATTGTTGTTCCTGAGTCTTTTTTATATTTTTTTGACGTTTTCCATTTTACTTCATCAATGCAATACTCATACTCTAAGATAGGAATTATTTTGTCTTTTTGACTTCAGAGGCTTTTAGAATTGTAATTTCACTTTGTTGTTTTCTAGACTTTGTCATATTTTGATTAGGATGAACATAACTAAGGTTCTTGGCATGAATTTCTGTAGTGTAGGTGATGCTAGGAACTAGAATAGGTAGAGATAATGTGGAGTCTAAGTTGTATAATGTGATTGCATCTTGTTTTAATCCTTCTTCTGCAAGACCTAGAACCACCACATTTCAAACAAACAATTGGTAAATTTTTATACTCCAGGATGAAATGTTTGCCATCAATGAAGATTGTGAGAAGAAGTGGGATGATTGTCTTGGCTATGACTACAATCCCAACAAGTTTCCCTCAGTTCTCTAATGATGAGTGGGAACATATCTTGATCATCTTCCCTATTACATTATTGATGCATCTTAAAATTTGATTAGGATACAAGATAACTAGCATATTAGGGAGTCCAATGTAGACCACCAACTTCTTTGCTATTGGGTATGAGGGATGTAAGAAGGAGACCAAGATTAAAGAGAGATGTAATTACCAAACATGGTCCATGGACCTCCTGACATTACCTTTAAACAATCATCATGGTTGGAAAACTAAATGATATAATACTCTTGTTCAAGGTTTATAACCCTAAATTGTTTTATTAGCTTCCACTATATATGGATCTTAGTAACAAGAAACTAGACCTTTATAGTATTCCACTAACTATGAGTTGACTTACATACAAAACCCATTATGATTTGGGTGCAATTTAGTCTTCATTTAGTCTTTTAATGATCCCCATCATGATAATTTCCCAATTTAAACACTATATCCAATTTAAAACTCAATATCTAATTTAATTTGGATGCAATTTATTTTGTAGATAAAGATATATACCTAAAATAATAGCAATTTCTTTTGTAAAAAGAGAAGTCTAAGAAAGAGAGGATAACAAGGATTCCACCTTTTTCCCTACCCTCTCATTGTTTTTTACCAAATTCAACACAAAAGGACAAAACTACAAACCAATTTATGAATTTGAAAGCTTCCAATGGTACATTTAAATGATAGGAACGACTTATAAAAAAATTCAAGTTCACCCCAAGATGTGCTTCCTATGTAATAAAATAATATTCTAGGGTTTCCATCTGGATGAACAATTTCTTCTACCTGCCTATGAGTCCTTCACACTGCAAGAAACTACATCCTTAGGCTGTCCTAATACAAATCAATGGCAATTCCTTATAGTTCATACATCCCTATAAATACACACCTAGACTTGACATCTCAAATCCCCCTTCCCCCACTCTTATATCAAGAGAGTATAACTATTATCATCTTATAGAGTCTTATCTACTTCACATCTAGAGGATCCTTGTGATAAAAAAAATGTCCCGATACACTACGAGAGGCATTCATATTCAACATTTTAGTTATTATTGTAGCTCTACTTAGCCAATTCGTAGTGATTTATCGTAATTGTAGTTTTCATACACGTGTATCTTTTTTTTATTTCCAGGTCATATGTATTACTTCTAGTTCTTGTTAATTTCTATTATGTCTTGATCTAGAACATTCTAATTCTAGGAATGTTTTAATATAACTAAACATAAACTATACATATTTTCTCTTTGATGACAATAATAATTCTTTTATAAGTTCAATATTCAATACCATTTATTCATGATATGATCCATAATTATGGAAACTTGAATGAACATGGGATAATATCTCAAATGATTCTTCTTTGATTATTCATTTTTATTCAAGGATGAAATCATGTATAATTTTTATCACCTAATTTTGGATTTTAATCTTAAATTTGATATTCAGTTATTTCTTTGATCATTGAGTAGAAGGCTAGAGTTTTTCATGTGACAAGCAACCCTAATTATCTAGTCTACACCCAACCTTGATATTATCTTGATTCAAACCCACTGATCATCAAAAGCATATGTGAAGGATCTCAACCTTTGAAATGTTTAATAAAATTGGGATCTAACCAAACTAGAATTACTAGGACACAAAGGAATGATTCATAGTCATTCAAAGGACCATGTTATTTTCCAACTAACATGCAATTTCTTTTCACCTGAACCCAAAAAGAACTAAATTGTTTTATCTAAAAGTGAATTTGAAATACTGATATTTACATGAGGATGTTAATGACATTTGGTTTTATGATGACAACCTTACCCAGTCTCTTTCCAAACATTGTGATCTATCCTACCTTAGATGGAGTCATTTTGGGGTTTTTATATTTCTAGTTATTTTATATTACACATCTATTTTTCTTTTTTATAGAAGTGTGGCGACAACTCTTTTCATATCCATTTCTTTTGTTTTGTTCCATATGAAAGAATCTGGTTTCTATAAGTTATTTTCTAGGAGAAATTTAGAAAAATAGATAAAATACTCAATTAGGGAAAGCTTTTGACAACTCTAGATTGATTTCCATGATTTTCTAAATTTTATTTAACAGGTAGGCTTTGTGTTTCCCTTTTTTTCTTTTTTACACTTTCCTCTTTTGTCTTCTAATGTTATTCAAGAAAGCACGAAAATGAGAAAGGAAAGAGGAATAAAATGAAAGTAAAAAAAGAAGAACAAGGTAGATATGAACCACCTTCCTACTTTTTTTTCTATTCATCTCACGCTCTCCTAAATTTTTCTATCTACCTCCAAATATGATGAAATGTTATCTTTTGTTTCTTGATTAAAAGAGTTTCTAAACTAAAGGAACTAACATTTTCTCTTTTTACAAGTAATAATGTTTATTTTCCTATCATAATAACTTTCATGATGGCAAGTGTAGATGTCCAACCTTGACATTGGAAGGGATAACACAACCACATGTCAAATTAGAATTTCCTCTCCCATTTACATGTTTTAGGATGTCTCCTACTCCTCTGATATATAAAGATGTTACAAATTAACATGAAATTAACACATGTCATATAATTCCATGCATTAATGGATCAATGCCTATTGGCTTTTTGGAGAAGCCACACTCGAATTTCAATGATGTAAATACTTCACATCTCTGTTACTAGTTTGTGTACTGGGTAATCCAAATGATTAAAGAACTTGGAAAGATCCAATGAAGTTGTTTGTGAAATAGTATATGTTTTTTTTTCTTGTGAATCAACTTTAGCCTATAATTATGCATTGTATAGGTACAACCATACATCCATACAAATTTCATATGAGAAAATTTATGAATTTACATCAACCATCATAGACCTATATTTACATCTATATACATGAAAAATGCATATTCATCCTAGTTTTAATCATAGTTTTAGCATAGTTTTGCATTTATATTTCACTTATTTATGTATAATTAGCTTCCATTTAGTTTTTCCTTATTTTATGCTAACGTTTTAAGACTTCTATGATTCTTTATTTCATGTGAAATTTGTCCCATAACAAAATTTAAAGATGAGGATTTCAAATATAGGTTTATTTTATTCTTTTGAGACTATTTATTAGGTGTTCTCATGGTTTGGGGCTAAAAGGTGTTCTTTCTATATTTTGTTCCAAACAAATTCCTGTGGGTTACACTTTTTCATTAAATTATTTATTATCTTTACATTTCCAATTTTGCTCATTTCTCCTATACAACTATATAAATATTTGATAAAACTTTCCTTATTAAGATTTTTAATGATAATATCCTTCCAACTAGAAAAAACTAACTCTTGAATATTTTATATATTCTTTTTTATTGCCGTTAGGGGTTTCCCATCATTATTACTATTATTAATTTGATAAACACATTTATACAATGATTAAACATATTAATTGAATTAATTACCTTATTGAGGGTTGGACACACATTAATATGTTTACATGCATGTATTATTCATTACATAAAACTTGCCATATATTATTGTGTTGATTTTGAATTATACTTTACGATTTCATTTTAAAAGTAAGAGTATTCACATTATATGATATATGAATTAGTACACAAAAGTCCATTAATTTTGTAATTTATCAATTTTAGCCAACTAAACACTACCTAGTGGTTATCTCCTTTAAGTTAAGGTCAAGGGAAAAAAGGACCTTTCTTGCACATTATATGATTTCCTATATATATATTAAGCATGTTTTCAACTACCTTAATCATTTATCCATATTTCATTTCAACCACTTACTAATTCTATTTTGGTCTTGAAGGGTATAACTTATACCATGTTTGGGGGTTTATCCCTGAATAAAACCCAAAGATCCAATCCTTAAGTAAGGGTTTCAATGACTAGGAGGTCGAGTTTTGGTATGTTACAAAGCTCCATCCCTTAATTAATCATTCAAATCTAACCATCCTTACACTAACAACTAACTACTCTCCTCCCAATAATAGGGTTAAGTAAAAGTCAAACTAAACAACTCTAAAGGTATTAGGATTTTGTATATACATTATTTAATTGTTATTTTGATGTACTTCAGTTATACATCTAATTAGATGGTCACAAATAACTATGTATAAGCTATAATGTCATATAACAACCATAGAGTTCACATTATCATCTAGTGAGACACAGGGCACAACTACCCACAACATAATGGAGAAAAAGTGGGTAGGTCCACTAATCCTTTAGCACAAGTCACATCTTTGTAGTCATCACTACATTGTCAAAATTAGTATTTTAGAGTTTTATTCTAACTGGTTATAGACTTTCTTTAATAAAACTTCATATATCTCTTCATTGTGACTTAGTTCTGGGAATCATTAATACAATCTAGAGAAAACTTTTGTACATATAGTTGTATAATGTAAAATAACCGTTTGATGGAAAGAAATTGTGTGATGTAGAACAAAGATGGTACCAAAATTAATGTAAGAATTGAGTCACAAAATTTTCTTATTAAGATGTCCTTATAAACGAATTTTTCATTCTCATTGTCTAATTCCACCTTTAAGTTGAATCATGTAAAATCCAAAGAGATGTCCGAATTTTAGGGCATGGGCTTATGGGTCCCATCAAATTTGGGTTTAGTGGTCAAGATTCTTATACGTACTCTTATGATCCCAAATATTTATTTCATCATATCATGAACATAGATAATTCTAGGGTACATATCTCATATGAAGGGTTTTCACATAGGGTGAAAGTTTACCTACGAGAGCAAAAAAATTGAAATAGTCAGAATTTGACTGCCTTGGATCTGATACCATCTTGCAAGGAGTCACATCTAAGAGAGAATCCACTCCTCACTAAATAAAATGAGATTCACCATTCATAATAAACATACACCAATTTTCACCATAGATGAATAACTTTTATTTAATCTTTGATAAATGCCATCGCAAAGACCAAAGCATATAAGCAACATAAAATATGTTGACTATTTACAGTTTTACAAGATACTTGATCGTTCATTCACATGGGTATATATAAAGGAACAACTTCAGTAACTAATAATAGGGTATTTTGGAATGCTTCAAGTCTATCTCCCTAAAGTCTACTCCATGTAGCAAAGTCATGGTGCTGAAGATAAGTCTTTCATGTCCTGCACCTAAGGGGATAGAATAATACCCCATAAAAGAATACAAAGTACAAGTTGCCATCATAAAAATCGCTATGTGCATGTGTATAGAGATTGAGAAATATTAGGGGAAAAGTAAAGCAATAAACTTTTGACGACTTCCAAAAAAGAGGGAGTGATAACATCCCACTAGATATCAAAGAAAACAATTTATGATATACAAAAGGTACATTTGCCATTTAACAACTCCAAAGTATACCATAAAACATACATATAATATTTAGGGAACATAATCCATCAAAAAATCCAAAACTTAGTTTAGCATGCAAGTTAGTTAGATACAACACTAGTGAAAATAAAAAGTCAATCGTAGTTTACAACATACAACTGAAAACTTGATATAGAATGACACAACCAAACTCTAAAAAATATAATAGTGCATGGAAAGGAACACCATGGATAGAAATACGTGCACCAATCATAAATAAATGAGTGGAGAAGAACACCATAAAGGGGTGTGAAGACCTAGGGCAATAAAGCCTAAAAGCCAAAGAATGTTATATCTCTTGTACGACTAAATTACCAAGAATGCAATAATCTAGTGGCAAGTCAAAGTTTATTCATAATAATATCTCCATAATGAAATAGATAATATAAGTCATCCAACACATAAGTGGGAAAATTAGGGTTCCATTTCACATAAACTGTTGACATCTCATTTTTTGCTCAGTCAAAAAAATTCATTAAGGTCAATTCTCTAGGTAATGACGGAGCCCATTCCACATTACACATATTTTTCACATAAATCCTTTTTTTTTGGTAAGTCAGGTGGTCATCTTATTCATCTTGCCCACCTCGTGCAAGCGAGAACAAACTAACGTTACATATGTTTGTTAACTGTAAGGATTGAAACATGGTAGTACTACTACCATTACAAATAGGTGCCTGACCAGTATCAAACACATCTTTAGGGGGGGTTTTATAGTGGGTGTTGCCATTGTTTTGTTGAAAATGGTATTTAGCAAGGGCGTCAACCTGCATATTGTTCTTTCTGTTCGTATGGTTGATCATTGTAGTCTCCTCCTTTATCAACTGTATTCCTCAGATGATACTTGTTTCCCACATTTTGTCCATATTTTTCACATTTATCCTTGTTTCCCACATTTTGTCCATATTTTCCCCCTATTAAGTACACCCTTTCACCCATTTTAAACTAGTTCAGAGCTTTGTGTAAGGAAATCTTCTTTTTAGATTCAAAGTGCAATTTTTCATTCAATTTTACTTTTCATAGGACCTTTTTGAATATCCCATTTTGAATTATCATGAATATAATATTCCTTTTCCCCACAGGTATTCAATTGATTTTTTTAGAATAAATTTGAGGGATAATTTTGATTATATCTCTCTACAATGTTCTTGGATTTTGTCTACAAGATTCCTCAAATTACTAGAAAATCAAGAAATAATTTTTATACAACCAGAGATACCCGACAGATCTGAGCCATCCACCGTGTGTCATGTGGAAAAGCACGTTGATTAGCATCCGATGTTAGTTGTCTCATAAGGGGATCCACACTCTGTTCTGGAAGGTTCTATCTAGAACCTCATACCCTAATATTACCTATAAATATGCTTCATATCCACCATATCCTGAGCCCCTTTCAAACCTCCTAAAGCCAAAGGATCGAACTACCTCTCTCTTTAATTTCTACGTTATATGTGATCATAGGATACTTATTGTAACACCACCTACCTTGTTAATGCTATTAGGCCACTAAAATGACAACCTGACTGTGCTTCTAATTACTTTATTTACTTCAATTGTTTTATATGCTATACCTGATTTGCCTATTTTAGCTATTCAATATTTGTTCAAGACCAGGTCATGATCTCTTCTTATATTTTCTTATCATCCTCTAACACATCCAATGCATTGGTCCTAATCACTCGTGTGGGATCTCCCCATAGGAGGTCCTGAGGTGATTAGGACCCCAATTTTCTTACAAATAAGATTTTTAGGGTGTTGGTGGGAAGGTCGTGGACATCCGTCACACCCCAATTTTCAAAGTCAATTTAAAACTTAGAATTAAATTCTTACTAAATAATAAAAGTTGAGGGGTTAGATGTGAAAAGACCATAAATGGTATTTCTTATGTGAAAATGGAATAAGAAAACTGGAAAAGAAACTCAAATATGTTTTCTAATTTAAATGTACAATCGATTTAAAGATGATCCTATCTTATTTTCTCTCTCCTCCAAGATGACAATAAATCATAAAAAGAGGATTAAAAGGTGATCGTGTGACTCTTAAATGAGTCAATAAAGTACATCTTGAATGTTGAGTCATGGTTCAATAGTAAAAGCCTTTTTCAAATTATTTCACCCTTCAATGCATTATAATTAAGGTTAATGGCCATTATAGAAATCATAGACCAAATATGTACAAAAATGAAATCTAAAAGTATAGGAATATTCTAGACCACCAAATTAATATGTGGTTCAAATTTGAGGTCATTTGGACCATGTTTGAACCCTCAAATAAATTAAGACACATTTGAATATAGTTTGACCAAGGTTTGAATTTAATTTCATTAATGTGTTGTATTAAACCTAAAGTCCCCCATTATTATCTTGTTACAAGTTGGTTTATTTCATTTTCCTATTTACATGCGCATCTGACGGTCAGAATCTAATTTACTCCTGATCTGACGATTCCCAGTCATCCTATACCTCCCGCTTTGTCCACGAGGTAGAGCTATTTCAGTATCAATTCTCGACTCTGTTCTTCCTCTTCACTTCACCATTTGATGAGATTTTTCCTCTGTTAGCTTCATCTCTCTCAAATGATTCAAACAAGACTTAAGTCATCATCTATCTTGCTGGATTGAAGAAACGCCCAATTTGGGCTTAGAACCCCTCTCCTCCATGAATGCTCAAGCACGACCTCAACCCTCCTAGCCCCTATACAAGGCACTTAATAGCACCACTGAATCCAAGCCAACCCTCCTCCACCACCAATTCAATCTCTAGTGCCCTTAGCCACCCTCACCTGCTCGGCTTACTCCTCTAGAAACAAAGACCTCACTCCTACCCTCTCCTCTATCTTCAACAAAATTGACTCGATGGTAAGCTTCTATGGTCTCCTATATTTGTTTCAACTTTTTCAATTTGCCCTAGTTTTTTCCCAATCATTGTATCCTATAGAACTGACCCCTATCCTCGCCGATGAATGGCTGCATGGTGCCTCAAGTCCTCTGACCATGGAATCAAGTGTTTTATTTTGACCCATCTTCGCTTGGTTATGCAGACACATCTGTCCTGTCCCTTTGGTGGTTTTGAGTTGTGTTTTTATGGTTCTAATTCTAGTAACTTCTGACCATGGTTATGGCTTGGAATTGGAGCTTTGGTCATCCACATGCCCCAAACTTGAGCTCATCGAGTTCGTAGCAGCTTGGGAATCATGACGTGTATCTCCTCCCTTTCTCCTAGACCGCAATTCTCATCTTCGGTTGGACCTTCGAGCTCCAACAAATGGTACTAACAAGAGCAATCAAGGGAGAAAGAAACCACGAATCAACCTATGTTGCCCATGCTGGTCGAATCAACTTAGCCTGATCACAAGGGTATTTATGTCTTTTCACAAAAATGATTCTTTCCACACTTTAGGTTTCATTCTGGAATGGGTCGTGTTTCATGGTGAGCTCTGATTGGTCCAGATCAACTGGGTCGTATGCTTTAGTGGATAAATAGCCGCCTATGTGGAATTTTCTTAATTCTCGATTGGCTATTTTTTTTTTGAAAATTTTAGTAAATCAGTGGATGCTAAAAAAAAGAGAAAAAATATGTTTTGGAAAGGATTTTTTGAGTAGAACACGATTTTAGGGTTTTCAAGCCATGATTTTCCTTCCTATTCTGATGTTTTATTAGAAACCCTGATTTGACTCATGAAACCCTAAATAAGTATCCCATGTGATTTATGTGACCTAATCCAACTATATTTTCCTAATTTAATGATGTTGACCAGTAAGCCTAACCCTAATGCACTCAAACCCTAATATACCCTAATTCAACCTAGGATCAATACAAGCTATTGATTTATGATGTTTAATAATCAGGTACATGTACTTAGAGCCTAATCAAGTCAAGGGAAGGTTTGACCTAGGATTTGATCAAGATCAAACATACCATCTTAGGATCAACTTTTCTCCAAGGTAAACGAGACATGCTATCGAACACAAGTATATATGGTTGATTGCATGCTAAGTATAAAGTAAACACTACGATTTCAAGTTTAATGCTTTAATCATGCTTACTATACCAATTTCTTGATGATTGCTATATGTTATGCCCTATGGTTATAATGTTCACTAAGATTAGAGATTATGATTTATGATTCATGAAATTAATTTTCAAGATAAGAGGGATTATTCCCATCATGTCAAAGTTTCAGGATCAAATTAATTGGAATTGAATTAGTCTTTTTATGCTCTTGAATCATGGACCTCAAGGGGTCATCAAGGGGTTTCCTAGCATCAAGAGCTTTCCTAGAAATCATGTGCTCCTAAGGAGGCATCATAGAGGGATGCATAAATTTATTATTCAATTCTTCATGTTAATAATGATTCTATAATTCTTATGGTTAATTCATGTCAACTTTTTCTTACATGTCAAGTATATTTTATTTCATTTATATTATAAAGTACCTGTACCATTTACTGATGTGTTGATTTCCCCCTTTGCTTGGATACAGATGCGATGTCCCCAGGAGTTGGAGAAAATAAGGACTCAAGAGGATCAAGCAAGGACCAAGGAACCATCAAGAGCTAGCTGGTGGGTTCCATTCATAGTAGGTGATCCAATCATTTAGACATGTTTACTTTCATCATTAGTTTTCCATGTTCAGAGATAATTATAATTTTAGACATGTATAAGAAGTGAATTATAGTTTCCTATTCAAAGAATTATGTATCAATTTTAATGGTGAATTTTGTATTTATTTGAAATGATCATATTAATGTGACATCCCCCTCCAAGATAGATGCTTCCAATTTCAAAAGGTGGGGTGTTGCATTAATGGTATCAAAATCAATAAATGGATGGCCACCAGAAAGCAACCTAATTCATATGCTCTAACCCTAGGTATATGTGACCTTTTTCAGATGGCCCCTAAGAGAGCTGACAAAGGAAAGGATAAGGATGATAGTGCTATATCTTCTAGTGGGGGAAGTGGACCAATAAGAAAGCCTAAGGCAAACCTGGAACATCTGGTCCATGCCCTCACCAATGTCTTAGCAAAAGGGAAACATCAACCTAGACATCATGATATAACTTTAGTGGAATTACTAAAGATAAGGCCCGATTCTTTCTCAGGCAAAGGAGAAATCGATGTAGTCACCAAAGATGAGGAGTGAATTGGAGGCATGTACTACTACTTCCATGACATGGACTGCCCTCGACACTCTAGGGTTTGCTTTGCAACTCACATGCTCAAAGGAACAGCCCACACATGGTGGGAAAATATCCTCAACTCAAGGGTAGATGATGCACCTCCACTCACATGGGAAAGATTTGTTGAATCCTTCTAGGAGCACTATGTGTCCAAAGCCAAGATAGAGAAGAAGGAGCTAGAGTTTGCCAACTTGGTTCAAGTCGTGACATGATTGTGACCCAATATGGCTTGAAGTTTAGGGTCCTACAAAATTATGTCTATGATTATGATGAAAGTCGCAGAAAAAAGAAGCTCATATGAGGGATCAAGCATGACTTGAGCTTTTCCTTGTCAGGAAGAGGCCACAGGACTCTCCAGGCTGCCCTGGATGCAACCCTACAGCTTGAAGATCACCCTAGAAGATCCTACAAGAAGGAAGTTCCTCAAAAGAACAACCAATATCAACCTCCCGACAACCCTAAGAGAAAGGTACATGTGCCTGAAATAGAAGTCAAGAAGCCCCAATGTCCAACATGAAAGAAGAACCATGCAGGCCCATGCATGCATGGTATGGGTGCATGCTACTAGTATGGAGAAACTGGCCACCTCATGTCATATTTTCTTAAGCTCACAAAGAAGGACCATGACCAGACACCACCTCCAAAGAGACAAGCTAGGATTTTCACTATGGACGTATAAAAAGAAGATTATGAATGATGCAATAGTTAGTTTATGTCCGCATGAACCCTTTTATGAAATATATTCACTTTTTATGCAAATTTTAGTATGCTTTCATTGAATAAAGAAGTAGCAAAAACCCTAAGGTGGGTAGTACCCTAGAAAAATTCGAGGATGAAATTTGTTTTAAGGTGGGTAGAATTGTCACACCCCTATTTTTAAAGGCATTTAAAACTTAGAATAGAGTTCTTCCTAAATATTAAAAGTTGAGGGGTTAGATGTGAAAGGACCATAAATGGTATTTCTTATATGAAAATGGAATAAGAAAACTTGAAAAGAAACTCATATATGTTTTTCTAATTTAAATGTACAATCAATTCAAAGATGATCCTCTTTTATTTTCTCTCTCCTCCAAGATGACAATATAGCATAAAAAGAGGATAAAAAAGTGATCATGTGAATCTTGAATGAGTGAATAAAGTACATCTCGAATTTTGACTCAAGGTTCAATAGTAAAAGCCTTTTTCAAATTATTTCACCCTTTAATGCTTTAGGATTAAGGTTAATGGACATTATAGAAATCCTAGATCAAACGTGTACAAATAAGAAATATGATTGTCTAGGAATATTCTAGACCACCAACTTAATCTATGGTTCAAATTTGAGGTCACTTGGACCATGTTTGAACCCTCAAATAAATTAAGACACATTTGAATATAGTTTGACCAGGTTTGAATTTGATTTCATTAATGTGATGTATAAAACTAAAATTCCCCATTATTAGCCTGTCACACGTTACCTTATTTCATTTTGCTTCTTACACATGCATCTGACAGTCAGAATCTAATTTACTCCCAGATAGTCATCCTCTACCTCCCCCTTTATCCGCAAGATAGAGCCATTTCAATATCTTCAATTCTCAGCTCCATTCTTCCTCTTCACTGCACCATTTGATGAGATTTTTCCTTCATTAGCTTCATTGCTCTCAGCCAATTCAAATGAGCATTAACTCATCATCTATCTTGCTGGATTGACAAAATGTCCAATCTAGACTTAGAACCCTTCTCCTCCATGAATGCTCGAGTACGATCTCAACCCTCCTAGCCCATGTATAAGGCACTTAAAAGCACCACCGAAACCAATCTAATCCTCCTCCACCACAAATTTGATCTCTGGTGCCCTAAGACACTCCCACATGCCCGTCTTACTCCTCCAGCAACAAAGACCTTTCCCCGACCCTCTCTACTATCTTTGACAAAATTGACTCACTGGTAAGCTTCTATGACCCCCATATTCATTTTAACTTTGTCGGTTTGCATTGGTTTTCCCCTGATTGTGGTACTCCATAGAAACAACCCCTACCCTCACTAGTGCTTGGTTCCACGGTGCCTCATGTCCTTTGACCATGAAACCAGGCATTTTATTTTGACCCATCTTTGCCTTGGATATGCGGACACGTCTGCCCTATCCCTTTGTTGGTTTAGATTAGTGTTGTTACAGTTATGCATTTCAATAACCTCTGGCCATGGTTATGGCTTGGAATTGAAGCTTTGGTCCTCCACATGCCCCAAACTTGGGCTCACCAAGTTTGCGGCGGCTTGGGAATCGTGATGGGTACCTCCTCCCTTTGTCCTAGACTGCAAGTCTCATCTTCAGTTGGAGTTTTAAGCTACAACCATGGTACTTCCAAGAGATATCGAGGGAGAAAAAAAACAGGGATCAATATACCTGTGTTGCCCATGCTGATTGAATCAGCTTATCCTGATCACAAGGGTATTTACATCTTTTCACACACATGATTCTTTCCATACCACAAGTTTGATTTTAGAACGGGCATGTTGCATGATGAGATCTGATTGGTCCACATCAGCTGGACCAGATGCTTCAGTGGATAAATAGCCGCCTACGTGGCATTTTCCTGATTCCTAATTGGCTGATTTTCTTAAAATTTGTATTAAATTAATGGATTCTCAGAAAAATGAGAAAAAATATGTTTTGGAAAGTATTTTTTGAGTAGAACACGATTTTAGGGTTTTCAAGACATTATTTGCCTTCTTGTTATGATTTTTTATTAGAAACCATAATTTGACTCATGAAACCCTAAATAAGTATCCCATGTGATTTATGTGAACTAATCCAACCAAGTTTTCCTAATTTAATGATATTGATTAGTATGCCTAACCCTAATGCAATCAAACCCTAGTCTACCCTAATTCAACCTAGGATCAACATGTATTGATTTATGATGTTTAATAATCATGTACATGTACTTAGAGCCTAATCAAGTCAAGGCAAGGTTTGACATATGATTTGATCAAGATCACATGGACCATCTTAGGATCAACTTTGATCCAAGGTAAATGGGTCACACTGCTGTGCATAAGTATTTATGGTTTATTGCATGTTGATTATAAAGTAAACACTATGATTTCAAGTTTAATGCTTTAATCATGATCACTATACTAATTGCTTGATGATTGCTATATGTTATGCCCTATGGTTATAATGTTCACTAATATTAGAGATTATTATTTACAATTCATGAAATTAATATTCAAGATCAAGAGGGAGTAATGCCATCATGTTAAAGTTCAAGGATCATGCTAATGTTAATTCTTATGTTAATGATCAAGTTAATTGGAATTGAATTAGTCTTTACATGCTCCTGAATCATGGACCTCAAGGGGTCAACAAGGGCTTTCCTAGCAATCACATGCTCCTCCGGGGGCATCATAGAGGGATGCACACATTTACTATTCAATTCTTCATGTTAATAATGATCCAAGAATTCTTATAGTTAATTCATGTCAACTTTTTCTTACATGTCAAGTATACTTTATTTTGTTTATATTATAAAGTGCCAGTACTATTTACTGATGTGTTGATTTTCCCCTTTGCATGGATAGGGATGTGATGTCCCTAGGAGTTGGATGAAATAAGGACTCAAGAGGAGCAAGCAAGGACTAAGGAGACCATGGGGTTCCATCCATATTAGGCAATCTAATCATTTAGACATGTTTACTTTCATGATTAGTTTTTCATGTTCAGAGATAATTAGAATTTTAGACATGTATAAGAAGTCAATTATAGTTTCCTATTCAAGGAACAATGTATGAATCTTTTTTTTTTGGTCCCGAAAACTCCTTTCCCTTTTTTTGTATTTTTTTTTCCAAAGTTTCTGTACAAAACATAAGATAAAGAGAAAAGAGAAAAGAGAGTATAGAGGCATGGCTCGCAGGCCACAGGGGAAGCAATCGAATAAACTATACATGTATAGAAAAAAGGCAACATAATACTTCACGTCAGTTCACTCTCAAAACCTTCAAGATGGAAGCACATAAGTCAAGGAAAAATAAGAAGGCTAGCATCCACCAAACAGCTCAGAGCCATCAAAGGATACAACGCGGCCAGGGGATAGAAATGGGCAAGGCTACTGAACAACACACCTTTGATGCAAAGCAACCAGGATCAGGCCTATGACAGAAAACCTACAGAAGAAAACTATAAACTAGACGAACACCTCCAGTCTAACCAATCTTCCAGTGAGTCAGAACAACCAGGAAAGAAAGGAAAACATATAACAGGCAAAGCTCTCCCAGACAAACAGGCTAAAGAGATATATAACACCTGTAAAATAAGGAGCTAAATGCACTGAACATCTGCCATGATCTTCTTATAAACAGATGCTATACATGATTCACCTTCATCATGAGCTCTAAGATTCCTTTCCCTCTACAAATGATGAATAATACACATAAGAATCTTTTTTTTCTCTGGCTTCGCTGTAGAAACAATAGAATCCCAATTAACCATAGGAACCTTCCACTTCAATTCTTCAGAAATGTACTCGTAAACTGCCAAAGAAAAGGGGCAATAGAAAAGGATGTGCTCATAAGTTTCACACTCAACCTTGCATAAGAAACATCTCGAAGGACCATGAATACCCAATCTTCTAACATATTCAAACGTGGGTATCCTGCCATGAGCAAACTTCCACATATTAATCTTGTACCTACGGGGACAATTATCTTTCCATATCCAAGTGAACAACTTGGACTCTGGATTAGGTACCCTAACAGTATTCCAAACAGATTTCAGATTTTGATATTTACTACCAGCTAACAGACGATAATCAGGCACTTTGGAATAAAAGGAATAGACATTAAGAGCTTCACAAAGCTTTCTGTTATTTCTATTGTTAGGAATAGTCCAACACCCATTCACCAAGACAGAACTGACTTTGCAATTAACAGGAAGACCAAGTTTCAGGTAGGCGTCCTTCCCAACAACATCCCAAAGAAATCTTCTATCTTTCAAACAAGGATCAAGCCACAACATAGTATCATCACCATTTCCTACACAAAAATCCATGTGAGACAGAAGATCCGGCCTGCAATCCAGCACCTTCTTGAATAACCACGACATTGAAGAACTACTTTCCACTGTCCAAAAAGAAGCCTTAGATAAATACTTTTCATTAACCCACTTTACCCAAAGTGAGTCTTTTTTGTTAGCAACATCCCAAGCATTAAGAATAAGACATGCGTTGGAAACCTCAGAGACTTTTCTGATGCCCAAACCCCCTTCTTTCTTGGGCTTGGTCACTTTTTCCCATTTCACAAGATGTAGGCTTGATTACCATCTTTAGTGCCCCATAAGAAATCACAGCAGAGCTTTTCTATAGAATCCATCGTTGCTCTAGGAATAGGAAAAAAATAACACCAGTGCAGATGCAACACGCTAAGAGTAGAGAGAATCAACTCCATCCTACCAGCCATGGACAAAATTTTTGATTTGCAACCTTCAAGCTTGATTTTCACTTTATCAATGAGAGCTGCACATATAGATCTGGGAATTCTACCAGTCACAAGAGGGACCCCCAGATAAGTCGAAGGCAAGTTACACACTTTAAAGTTTAGAACTTTTATAATATCCATTTTGGGAGAACTTTTGCTAAAGATAACTTCACTTTTAGAAGGATTGATGTTCAAACCAGAAAGTTTAGCAAAGTTTTTCAAGACACCCAGGATAGCATGAGCATTATCATTATCAGCTTCAAGAAATATCATAAGATTATCTGCAAATACTAAATGAGAGACAGACAGATTGCTTGAAGCTCTAATAGGCTTAAGATTTTTTTTGTTCACAGCTTGGTCCATAAGAACCGTAAAAGCTTGCATGACAATAACAAACAAGTATGGGGCAAGAGGATCCCCTTGCCTTATGCCATTAGCTGGGAAAATTCTTTCCGTAGCCTCTCCATTAACCAAAACTTGATAAGATGTCGAGTGAAGAATACTGGAAATCCAATTGATCCAAATCGAGGGGAAACCCATTCTGAAAAGAACAACAAATAAAAATTTCCAATTAACATTGTCGTATGCCTTCGAAATATCAACCTTCAGGCACATTTTGTTACCCCCAGTAGATCTATTGAAGTCATGAAGGATTTCATTTGACAGAAGGATTGAGTCTTTGATATTTCTTCCCTTAATAAAAGCAGACTGATTCCTACTAATAATGTTCGGAAGAATCCATTGAAGTATGTTCGCCATGATTTTAGAGATAATTTTGAAAACAACATTACAAAGGGATATGGGCCGCCAGTTTTTCAGCTCAGAGTTATCCATATTCTTGGGGATCAAGGTAATGAAAGTGTTGTTTGATTCCTTCAGTATTTTCCCATTACAGAAAAAATCCTTAATGGCATTAGAGATATCCCCTCCCACAATAGGCCAGGCCTTCTTAAGAAAAAAGGCATCAAAACTACCAGGACCCGGGGCCTTATCACAATTCAAAGAGGCGACAAACACATCGATTTCAGATTGTGATACACTTGCAATGAGGTTAATTTTTTGACTATCAGAAATAACTGGCCCATGCCAATGAAAATCCTTAAGCCCTTCACAAACATGTTTATTATTGAAAAGATCTTTGTAATAATTGAAGACGTAATCCTTGATCACTTCAGGCTCATATCTCAAATGGCCATTTATATTTAGACATTTCAGGAAGTTTCTTTGTCGTTTAGTTTTCAGAGACGCATACAAAAATTGTGTTACTATCTCCCTCTACAAGCCACTGTACCCTGGATTTCTATCGGATGAAGCTTTCTTCAGCCTTTTCAGCTACTAACAACATATTTCTTAAATGTTTAGCTTCAACTTGCAAATAATCATTTAAGGGATCCATATTAGCCTTCACCTGAGCCTGCATAGCATTATACTTAGCAATTTTCACATTATCAGAAAGATTACCAACAACCCTCAGGTTCCATTCCTTCAAAATACCTATGAGTATATGAAATTTCTTATAAACCCTGAACATATTAGAACCCTCAATCTGTTCCGACCAAGCAGAATTGACCACATTAAAGAAGTCATCTTTCATAGCCCAAGAGTTAATAAAACAAAAAGGAGTTTTCACCTTTCTTTGCTGATCCACAGAAAAAAGAATAATCTTGTGATCGCTGGTAGTGTTAGACATCAATTCTCTAGAGAAATCATCAAATAAATTCATAAAAGAGTTATTATAAAAAACCCTATCAATCTTAGAAGTAATGAAGCCTTTATCCTCTTGCCTATTGTCCCAGGAGAAGAAAGGACCTTTTAAATCAAGCTCAAAGACCCCACTATTAAGAACCCAATCATTAAACTCTTTCATAGATCTAACAGTAGGGGGATTCTTACTGATCCTCTCACTATCCTTGCGTACAACATTAAAATCTCCCAAAACAAGCCAAGGCAAGTCATAATTGCTACTAGTATCTTCCAAGGCATACCAACGAGATGTGCGGTCACAATCGTTGTTATGACCATATACAACAGATAACAGAAAATCATGATCATCAACAATAACTTTGCAAAGAACACATTGGTCAGACTTAGAAATTTTACTAACAGAGCACTCATCAGATTTCCATAACATCACTACTCTACCCAAAGCATGAGACTCAATGTTAGATACAAAGTCAAAACTGGGAAAGTACTTAGACAAAAAGGATTCGATATTTGTCTTACGGAGTTTAGTTTCCAACAGAATATGGATATTACCCCCCACCCTTATTAGGACCTCCTGGACACTTTTAACTTTGGTGCTAATGCCGCGAACATTCCAGGAGGATACCTTAAATGAAGGATTCATTGGGGCACTTGGGCCGTTGAGCTGGCGGCCTCAACAAATTCAGCTATCGGGACAAGATTGTTAACAGGAGAGAAAGTAGAGTTTGTAACTCTCGGGAAAATACCTTCTGCAACCTTTAGTAAAACAGATGGAGGAGAACTTTGAAATAAAGCAGCTCTAGCAGGGCTCTGTAAACCATTTCCAGAAGAACTAGTCATTTCATCGAATACATGGAAGGGTGTGGATGGAATGGAACTTACTCCAGTGGAAGTTTTGTTAGCTTCAAGGTTAATATCAGTTAGCTGGACTTCAGAAAGCATGGAAAAAACACTATCCTCTTTTACTTGTCGATCAGACTGTAAAGCAGAAGATAGAGTTGTGCTCTGGGATGAAGTGAGAACACCATCCTTAGAAACATTAACAACTGGTTCAGTTCTCAAGATAGGGCAGCAAATAGGTTCATGGACGAAAAAGCTGCAAGCCTCATAAATATTGGGAATCCATTCATATTCAACACGAATCTTATGATAACAACCTTCACTACTCATTAAACTGATGAACTTCAGACACTTAGCTAAAGGGCTGACCAGAACTTGAATCCTAGCATAGTCCAAGAGACTGCAATCTTCAGTGATCTTGTCTGTACATAAAGGATGACCCAGAAATGACCCAATGAGTTCAAACATACTAGTACCGCATAACTCCAAAGGTAGATCGAACAACCTCACCCAGATAGGAAGATTTTTAAAGGCCAGTTTCGAGATAGGAGTACCAAGCCTCCATTTCATCAGAACAAACAGAAATCTCTTCACGAACCAGGGCCCATTTTCCAGAGCCATACACATATCCCTCTGGTTTGAGAATCTAAATATGAAAAACCCGTTGGATCTTGGGATAACATCAACATTCTCCTCTGGGTTCCATATATTGAGAATATGTGAATTAAGAAGTTCTGGATCAGGAATGAAATCAATGACATATCCAACATGGCAATATTTCCATTTCGAAGCATTTTCCTCCACCTCAGTACTCAGAAATATCAAGCAACCTTCCTTTACTGTGGTTTCAGTATGCTTTAGGGGGGCGACCGGCTTCCTGGAATCTTTGACAACTTCATACCAGTCCTTAGGAGATTTAGAATGCATAGAGGAGAAGCTAGTAGGCTCTTTAGGCTTCCAGATCTGAGTAGCTCCTCCGAAGACTGGCCGGCGGTGCTCTATTGCCCTGGTTTTTGCCTTCTCAGTCGCCACCCACGAGGCCATCCTAATGCTTATAGCTTGACATACCCCCAATGTATGAATCTTAATTATGAATTATGTATTTATTTGCAATAATCATATTAATGTGACATCCCCATACAAGGTAGATGCTTCCACTTATATTCAGAAGGTGGGGTGTTACAGAATCTCTATGCCTAAAGCGCCCCTACCAATAAAAAGATTTCTTTTATCATTTTCCTTTTTTGTTTATCACTTCAAATTAGCTCTTTCTCTGAATCACATTAAAAAGGCTCGATAATAATTTATTAGGCAAGATGGGGGTGCTCATCCTTTCCAACTCATAGCAAGATGGCTGGATTTGAGATCTCTGGGTTTTTTTTGTTCTTTTAAATTCTTATTTGTCTGAATCATATGACAAATCAGCTTCCCACCGTGGACTCCTAACGATTTATTTTTTTGTTCCTAAATTTTCCATATAAAACATGGCGGTGACTCTGAGCATGTTATTTATATATACCATGCGACGACCAAGCTATGTTTCATTACCAAAATGATAGGAATTGCACCAGACCTTTTTTGGTAGGGTGGAACACATTAGAGACTCCATTGGGGCTAGACAAGACAATCTAAATTGAAACCCCATTTTCTTGTTGTGAAAATGAAGAATCATTAGGACTGCTTTGTTTTATTTTTTTCTTCTTTTTTCTTCTTTCTTTTTTTTCCTATTTGTGCCCCTATTTTCTCCGATTGGGTTGGGGTATGGGCCACCCATCCATTTGATCCTCCAACATCTGGAACATGGACAAAGGTGATCTGCTGCCCCCTGCCTTACTGTCGATGGTCATTTGTGGTGGTTTTCCTTTTTTTATCTTTTATTTTTCAAGGTTTCCTAGATTCCCCTTTTTTTCCTATTGCCTTATGATTTTGAGTATGATTCCCTTTTTAGCATTTCATGTTCGTTGTCCTTGTGTCCTATATATATATTGGTTCAATCAAGATTTTGTGATTGTTTCTTTATCTTCATTGACTTATTTTCATTCATTGTGAGCCTGCTTTAGAAAATGCTAAAATTTTACACCTGAACTCTATAGTCCTACAAACCTATGCATAATGGACTGGGTGCCGACCTCATGTTGGATCTCTAGAAGTAATGTGGGGTATTAGTCAAAGTATTGATGACTAGTTAAGCATGATGTACAAAGACCTTGAAAAGGCTCTCCTACACCCATGAGTGAGTACGACTTCCATTGTTAGGAGGTATATTGGGAGTAGTATCCATGCCCAATGAACCTGGGTTACCCCTTTGGAAGAGTGCCAACTTCCCATATAGAATTTAAGGACCAACCCCTCCTATGCTGGCCACACTAAGGTGAGGATGTAAATTAGATCTGAATTAATGGGCTAAAAGGGGAGGGTTATTTTCTTCCTATGCATGTATCCATTTTGGTTATTAAAAGTTGGAGATTGTTGCTAACCCATTTGTGTTCAGATTAACAATCTTTTCAAAACTGAACAATCTTTTCAAAATGATCAATCTCATTCTAAATATTTACCAAATATTTTCAAATCAATAATATCTAAAAAGATTATTAATCTATTTATAAAATTAAACAATCTCTTTTCAAAGACTAACAATATGTTTTCAAACCAAACAATATCTCAGAATATTAACAATTTTTTTTCAAATGAATTTTTTTTTGGAAAAGATTAAAAACCTATTTTCAAATTAAACAATATTTGAAAAAAATTACAATCAGTTTTAGATCCAAACAATCTTGGATAATACTAATGATCGGATTTCAATTCAAACAAACTTCTAAGAAGATTAGCTACCTTTTCAAAATTGATCAATCTTTTTCAAGATTAAAATTAACTTCAAATTACAAAAACCTTTTAAAGATTAACAATCTATGTCAAATCAAACAATCTTCTAAAAAGATTAACATCCTTTTCAAATAGTCTCTAGAAGAGTAAAGTTTTCTTTCGAAGTATCTAGCTTCGAGACCTCATCGAGAAAGACAGTTCTCCAAATTTGATTGAGATGTCACTTGTTATTTGGTCCTCCCATCCATGGTCCTGGACTATGATCTAAAGATGAACACCTAGCTCTTCTCATGCTTACATCTGTGGTCCTAGACCGTGACATGAAACTAGACCATCATGCAATTTTGGTGTCCACATCCATGGTCTTGGACTACGACCCAAAACTTGAACATCACCTATACCCAATTTTATGAGCAACTGGGAGATTCCAAGTCATGGATCCCTCCCCGTTGACCGCTCATTCCTTTCGAGGGGTTAGAAGCCAAGATAAACTCATCAAGGAAATAGAAAATTGGTGTCATGGATACTTCCAAGGAATTTAGTTTGGGAACCCCACTAGATGAGGGCACTTTAGGAAGGAAAGTGCTTAGTTGAGAACAATCACCAGCCTGAAAGGATCTACCTTACTCTTTGTCAAACACTCATGTCTTTTCCTTTTGCTCAACTTTTAAAAAAATCCTATTGGGATTCTTACCTAATGAACACCACACATTGTTTAAATGACATAAAATTATACTTCCATAATCTTTAATTTTTCCTACCATGGCATTGTGAAGTACATCTTGTAATAGTATTGAGGCACACGTCTATGTTTCCTAAGCTATGGGCTTGTTCTATCATAGGTATATTTCATTATAAGGTGATCACAAATAATCTAGGAGAATCCCTCTTGAATTCCTTATACGAAGAGGGAAGTACTCTCGACTTCTTAGTTATGTCATGCGTGTGAAGGGGTCATCTGTAAACACAAAACATGCTCTCATTTCATATTACACCCTACCTCCAAGATGTCAGGGGAAGATCAAGGGGTCCATACTTCACACAGTACGATAGACGATCAACCCAAATGATCAAGAGAATCAATACAGACTGACAGTCTGATAGAGGCATCAAGGGGGATGCCAATGGTGATAAGAAAGATAAACCCATCAGGGGCATTTAAGAAAAGGAGGCCACAATGATCCTTGAAGCTCCAGTCTGTCAAGAAGGCCTTATACAATGATCATTAGAGCCACCAAATGATGTTCCCTTTGTGCCACCACCACTCACTAGATATACTGGAGGGTAGGATTATCTGGATTCTCCAGACAGGGAGCTTCATACACCCAGTTAGTCTACACCACTCTTACCATATAATGTGTGGGGTCCCCACCATCCTCAACTAGAACGATTCCAACCAGGGCCATACCAAGGTCCACCATTCAGGAACACTGGGCCAGTCCCAGTAACTCCAAAAGAGGCTACTTACATCTTAAGTATTGAAGGGGAGATCGAGGGAAAAATATGGAGGAATAAGCTACAACTATAAAAGAAGATCCTAAGAGATTGAGAAAGTCAACACCATATTGAAAGTTCAAGTATAATACCTTAATGGCTAAGGATCCATCCCCAACCTGCATTTATTTTATCCATCCCATACTCCTGGTACAATCTGTACATAGGAGGAGGATACATATTCCTTCCTCCTATATATAGAGAACTACCAATGACAACCAAACCTCGAGTGATACTAGTGGTAGCCACACATTAAGAAGTTGTTTCCCCAGAACCCTCCATTTTGGACCCCTCCTACTCAAAATCCTACAAAATATAAAACAACTAATAGGAAAGAAGGACAGTGGAAAGACATTCAACAACTTATACCACTTCCTAGAAGCCAAGATGCCTAGAAAATTCATGTTGCCCACACTCCACGATCACTCTGGAAAGGGGGACCCAATGAACCATATAAAGGCATACTTCTCAGACATTATAGAAGTGAAAGAAGACGAAAAAGTACTAATCTGATTCTTTGCATAGAATCTAACAAGTTCTGCTTCAACATATACGACAAACAAGACATGTCATCTTTCAACGCTTGGGTCAAGATGGAGGACAATTTCATTGAGCAATGCACTTGGAACCTAGACCAAGTCCCTATCATGGAAGTCTTTGAAGTGTTACAATAGAATATGGAGGAAAGCTTCTCCGAGTTCATTAGATGATGGAAAGAGTTGGATGCCCATATAGAGTTCAAGCCCATACTTAAAGAGGCCTTCGATATGGTAATCAGAGCATCCACACCAGCTCCTATGACCCTATTATCCCCAAAAAGGTACAATACCATCTTAAAATTGATACAAATAGGAGTCTGGATGAATTATTTCATCAAAAGAGGGGTCTACCAAGATATGTGCCTCATTTTTCATCCTCAGTCTGACTATACAATGCCCATTCATAAGTTCAAATGGGCTAAGGCTACAACTTAAGATTCAATGGTGGGAGTTGTACTAATTCCAGTTAGAAGAGGCAAGTAGTAACAACTAACTGTTTAGATATCTCCGATTCAAGAATCAACAACTCAAACAACTAGAACCATGACGCCCTAGCAACACCATGTCCATACATCAATGCACATCTGTCAACCTCAATACATGTCTTTGTAGTATTTATGGTTGTCACACAACTATTATATATGGATACACACCACTACTATTACAGCCACATGTGCAGACAACACGGGCAAGCACCCCTCCTAGAATAAGAAACCCTAAATCTGAAGTAGAGCCAACAACCCTGACTCTAGCATTAGAAGAACCTTCTAAATAAAAAAGGAAGTTCACTCCATTAGATGCTTCCCTTAGAACCATCTTGTAAGACATCAAGCATCTTCAGAAGATTGTTTCCATTAGGGACCGTCCTGAATCCATTCCTAAGAGATGTAACACCAACATCTTCTGCTACTTCCATTGGGCCAAGGGACACACTACAAATTCCTACATCACGCACAAGCATGTCCTTCAAGACTTGATTGAATCTATTGAGTCCTACATGGTTGCAATAGAGGGTGATACCCTCATCTTTCATCACTATAACTTTCATATCCAACACTATAGATGTCATATCATCACCAGAATATTCAATATAGGGGCTTATTTTTCCTTTGGATCAAACCATCAAGAATATTTCCTAAAGTACACATATTGTTTCTTTCATCTAGAAGAGGAATCCAATATTTTTAGTAAGAACCAAGCCCATAGGCATACTTGGAGTGTGCCAGGGCAAAAAGGACGGATGATGTGGGTTCCTAAAGTTCCATTTCTGACAAAGGCTCAACAGTCGACGATTCCTCATCCCAAAATGGTGATACAATCTCCAGTACACAATCTAGCCACTCCAAAGGTGGTTTAGCACCCTGCCCCTATAGAAGCACCTTCAACCCTTGACAAGGGCAAAGGGAAGGTGATTTCCATATGTGGGAGTCCCCACTTTCACCCTAGAAGAGGAACCTAAGAAGGCCCCCATTTAGATAATAAAAGCCAAGTAGGTACCTCCAACTCTAGATATTTGTAAAGAAACCAATCCAGAAGGCTTAGACATAATTGGTTTCTAGAAGAACCTAAAAGAACGATGTGTCTAACAGAGGTGACACAATGTTCCCCTACACATTGAGAAGCAATAAGGAAGACACTTGAAGGGCATACATTTCAGATGATGTAAGGCTAGTACAACTTACTTCTACCACTGAGTTAATCATGAACCCACATCTGAACTCATTTCTAAATCTCAGATACCCAACAGATAAATGCACAACAAGCCCCTACAAACCACGACAATATACAAGGGCCTTATAATCCATTCATGTTTTGTCAATAACAGTAAATGCCTTAGTGTGTGTCCCCCCCAAGACACTCATCAACTTGGGAAGGGATCCCTCTAACCTACAACCATCAAAGAAAAGAAACTCCTATTATGAGTAATCAAGGATGCCCTCTAGGAGATCACTCTTGAGATACAAATTGGGCCACAAACCCTCACAATGATATTAATGGTCATGGAGTTAAGTCCCTGTTTTAACCTTCTCTTGGGAAGGCCATGGATTAACCACAACGATGTGATTTCCTTATCACTACATTAAAAGATAAAGTATCATATGGGACATGCCATTGTCACACTTTAGACTGATAACCTTGACACCATAGCCTACATCAAAGAAGACAATCTCCAATTCTATTTGGAGATGATGCATATTGCCAATACCAGCTGGTGCCACCCTAGAGAGTACGATCACACCATCTCCCATACAACCTCACCCTATTCACTCAATAGTTGTGGGAGATGCAAATATGTCTAGATCAAGGTCTGGGGGAAGATGCCATGGATGTACAGAGATCATCTAGTTTCCTCCAAGACAAAAGGGGTTGGGCCTAGAATTCTATGTCCCATCCTATGCATGAGTTCGGATCCCCCAGTGGACATTGTATTGAAAGCCCATGACATTGTGGCCCACTATGATTGATTTGACTATGAGAGGTTACATCAACCGTCGGCCACTTACTCATGATTTGAGCTGAGAAGAAAAAATCATTTTCCTAGATGAAGAGCATTGACTTAGGGTACTGTACTAAAGGGACCTCATCCCTAAGCATAAAGGCCCCCATATGTACTTCCCATGCACCATAGCTATGACCAAAGAAGGAACCAACACCATTGGGGCTATGATAACCATGAAAATACTTTACCTCGTGCCAGAGGCAACAACGAAGATGATCAGGACGATTACCCTGAGATTGTTGTCCGCACATGGGAGATTTACCTTATCACTGAAGAACTCTACAGTATGTGGACCACCCAGAACAACCAAATGTCTAAAGATAGGATCATCCCTCCAAATGAGGAAGCCATTAAGCTCATGCTTACCCTCACCATCAAACAACCATGCCTCAAGCACTCTAACACATGAGAAAGAAATGACAATCACCATGATGATCACATTGGCAAGGCAAAAATATCCAGTGCAACCTTTGATAAGATAAAGACACGATTTAGTTCAACTTGCAATGATCCTCTCTAGATCTTCCCTAGTTGGCCAAGACAAGATGGCTCCAAGAATATATCTCCTAAATCCATGGAGGAAGATTAAGATGTTTTGTTGGATGACGACGACACCTATGACATTATCAAAGAGTGGGGAATCAACACCATCTCTGACATAGAAACAATCCTTCATCCACCTTGTGCATAATGCTGATGAGGTCTAGAACTAGTGTGTAGATGGCCACATCCTAAGGAGCGGGTCATCTCACACACCCAAAAAAATCCCATTAGAGGAATGACACCATGATGTGGTAGGGATCCTAGATGGTTGTTTAATCATTCTCTACCTCATTCCTTCTCTCCCCCACAAAATCCTAAAAATATTAAAATTCTACAAAATCTACAAAATATACAAAATTCAGAAAAACTAAAAATAGTCAAAGAAAAGTTGGCTCTCTTGGAGTTTGCTAACTACTTCACTAAAGTAGCACAGATCTATAATGATGAAGGTGCCAAGTTTGAAGACCTCCCCATCACAGAGTATGAGACAAAGGAACATCAACCTTTTCATATTGAAGATGAGACAAAGATGGTGAATCTCAACTCAGGTTCCAAGCAACGCCAAGTCAATATTGGGGCATGTTTAACTCATAATATCCAAAACCAACTAATAGAGCTTCTACACCACTACATTTCTATGTTTTCATGGAGCTACTTCGGCATGCCTAGGTTGGGCAAGAAAATCATGGTTCTCTGACTATGTATCATTCCTGATAGTTACCCTATCAAGGAAAAGGCTAGGCGACTGTAGCCTAAGTGGAGTCTCAAGATTAGGGAAGAAGATTAGAAGTGAAATGTTGGCTTCTTAGAGACGATCAACTACCTTACATGGTTCACCAACATTGTACTAGTACCAAATAAGGATGGTTAAGTACAAATGTTTGTGGACTATTGTGATCTCAACAAGGCATCCCCTAAAGATGACTTTCTTCTTCTGCACATAGATGTACTCATAAACAATACAACTGACCACACACTCCTCAACTTCATGGATAGATTCACCAGTTACAATGAAATTAAGATGGAACATGAGGATAAAGAGAAGACACCCTTTATGATAGAGTGGGGAATATTCTGTTACCGTTTCATGTTGTTCGGTCTCAAGAATGTTGGATCTTCATAGAAAAGAGAGATGGTCACTCTCTTTCAAAAAATGATGCACAAGAATGTGGAGGTCTATGTGCATGTCGTGATAGTCAAATTGAGAAGTCTATAAGACCACATCACCAATATGGAGAAGCTATTTCAACAGATAAGACAATCCTACACTTCAGTTCAGCCAGGTGAACCTTTGGGTTAAATTGAGAAACCTACACAGGTGTATTTTGAGATATAGGGGAATCAAAGTTGACCCCAATAAGGATTGTTCTATCATAGAAATGCTCTCCCCTAGAATAGAGAAGGAGATACAAGGTCTACTCAGTTACCTTCATTACTTGAACCGCTTCATCTCCGATCTTACTCGCGTATGTGAGGCTATTTTGAGAATAATTCTAACTTAGGATAGAATAAACAATGGGAACCAATTGGAGAATAATTCTAACTTAGGATAGAATAAACAATGGGAACCGATTCACTGGTGCTGATGCTGATAGTGCTAGAGTACCTTATCACTCTTTTATCGTTAGTCTATTAAACATCAACAGGAGGAGTCATGAGACAATCAACAACCAATGGAAAACACATAATCTACTATATATATAAGAAGTTCAATGATGTCTATACCCATTGAACTATAATTAAGAAGTATTATCTGGCCTTAATACATGTAATAAGGAAGATGTTCCATTATTTGATGACGTATCCATAACAATTGATCTCTTAGAATGACCCTCTCTACTATTTTTGTGATCGCCCTATTCTTAGTGGATGATGCGACAAGTGGAAAGTAATGTTATTAGAGATTGACATCACGTATCTACCAATGAAGATAGTCAAAGAACAAGCTCTGATCGATCAACTAGTAGATTACCTACTCCCAGAAGAGGTGATACATAAGTATGAGTTCCCAAACAAATTAACAGGGATGATCAACCCACCTGATGTGGTTATCCTTCTAGTTCTAGATGTGCAAACGATCTTCTTAGATAGAGCCATCAACTGTAAAGGATCTGGTGTAGAAGTAGTACTCCAAAATCTCAATGGAGAACAACTGTCACTAGCAATATGGTTGGAGTTAAATGCTACTAAAAATGTGTCTGAGTATGATGATAGCATAGTAGGACTCTAGGTTGCTACACAATAAGGGGAACACCACCTATATGTCTATGGGGACTCCCTTCTCATGACATCTTAGGTCCAAAATAGCTTGAAGACACACGATCAGAACCTAGTTCCATATCAGGAACATATGCACTCTCTAGCTTGAGACTTTGATCACATATCCTTTCACTTCATCAGGAGAGAAGACAATGCATTTTTTGATACCCTAGAAACTCTCACATCTTGAATTGATGTCCAAGGGGACCAGACCTTCTCTTTTAAAGCATATACACTCTCTCAACCTGCCAAGTACATGGTCATCAACAACACACCTAATGACTAATAAATGGTTTGCTTCCATGACGTAAAAGAATATGTAGTATGTTAAGGCAAACCCTGATGGCCTCTCTTGAAGAGAGAAACATATGATAAATCAACATGCCATGCAATATTCCCTGAGGGGAGGGATATTTTTATCACTAATACTATAACTAGACTCTCCTTTTATGAGTGGAGAAGACAAAAATAAAAACTTTCAAGAAAGAACTTCATGGATTTTTATGTAGAACACATATGAGAAGATTTGTGCTTGTACGTATGCAAATGTCATGTTCACTAGATCCATTCACCCTCTAATCATCTACAAAACATGACCATGTCTTGGCCATTCTCAACTTGGGGTGTCGACATGATAGGGAAGATCAATTGTAACATCCCAGGATTGGAGGCCTCAGATTACATGATCTTAAAAGGAATGATTGGACTACCCATATCACCAAGGTGCGCCTCCTTCTCTGGGAGCCCATTACTAAAGAACTCCATAGTTAAGCGTGCTCAACTTGGAGTAGTACTAGGATGGGTGACCAGTACGGAAGTTGATCCTGGATTGCGTGTGAGTGAGATTAAAGTGCGCAGTTAAGGCTAGTGGTGGTTTGTGGGGCCAGTCGTCATTCCTGAAACTCTACTAGAGCCTTGGGCAGTGGGCCCAGGCGTTACAAATGGTATCAGAGCCATAACCCCTCCAGTAGGTGGGGCCCGCATGGGTATGTGGCATGCCATTCTTGAGCTGTGCGGTCCACTTGGAGTAGTACTAGGATGGGTGACCAGTCGGGAAGTTGATCCTGGCTTGCGTGTGAGTGAGATTAAAGCGCACAGTTAAGGCTAGTGGTGGTTTGTGGGGTCAGTCGTCATTCCTGAAACTCTACTAGAACCTTGGGCAGTGGGCCCAGGCGTTACATCAATACTAGAGCTTCGACTGTGAATTGCTTCATTCTGGTTGCAACAGACTACTTCACCAAGTGTGGAAAAGCAGTGTCCATTGCCAACACATCAACTCAGGAAGTTATCAAGTTCTTTAGAAACAACATAATAAGATAGTAGGATATATTGAATGATATTGTTATAAAAAATGATGCAAACTTCATAGATAAAACCCTCAAAGAGTATATGAGCTATCTAGGGATCAATCGCCACCAGACGTCACCCTAACCACCCCAGATGAACTGACCCGTGGAAGCTTCGAATAAGAACATGATAAAGATACTGAAGAAGACAATCAACTCCCATGCCAACTGGCTTGAACACATCCCAATGGAATTTTTGGACATACCAAAATTCTATTAAAACTTACACAAGTGACACACTTTATTTGTTGGTATACATAATGAAGTTCATGTTGCCAATCGAGGTTCAAATCCATTCCCCCCGAGTACTACAAGAAATAGACAATCCCCAGGTAGAGTGGCTTCAAGATCGAATCTAATGTCTCAACACACTTAAAGAATAGTGAATGAGAGATCTGTATCATACATAGTGCTATCAATTAGGACAACTCCAGTGTTCAACAAGAAATTTCATCCCTGCAATTTGTAGAAGGGTGATCTAGTACTGCATGTCATCTAGAATGCTGACTCTAGGGACAAGTTCAACCCTAGATGGGAAACACCCTACATCATCTACAACATCTTTGACTAGGGTTGCTTGTTCCTGAAGGACATGGATGGAAGTATCCATCTTTTCCAAAAAAAATTCCAGCCTCATCAAGTGCCACTACTTTTGATAAGAAAGCCTCAAGGATTGCAAGCCTCTGGAGAAGAGCCTTATAAGGGAGCCCAAAGCTCCCATTCCTCTAAAAAGAACTTGAAATCTACTTAAGTACTAGATGTGTACCCCAGTGCATCCTGAAGAACAAAGGTCAAAGTAGAACCTAGGACCAAGGACGGAAAGCACAATACCTTTTTGTTGAGGTCCCAATGGTTTTAGAACCTAAAATTAGCTCCTAAAAACAAGAAAACCTTAATAAAATAACTCAAAGTGTTCATGATTGTAATGAAGTTACGGTGAAGCCCAATGATTGCTATCATAAGAGAATTGAATAAACTATGAGTCCCCAGGGGTGAGTTGCATTCAATCCTCACAATCCACAAATCCCTGACACCTACATCCAAATAAGATCCCAAGATGTTGACATCTGTTGGGGTTGATCTAAAAAGGGAAATTACTAGTGGGTGAAGTCAAAAAGTTGAAACTCTTTGCGGCTATCTGTACCTCACATTTCAAAAGTGGTGAGACTATCCTATGCATGGACTAACCTAGGAGTAATGAGGTGGGAATCATTCAGTAGGCAAACCCCATTCATTCCTCATGAACCATAATCCCTTATACTAAGGCATTGTGCATCAATATTTATTCAAAATCTTTAATGAAAAGATCCACGGATAGTGGGAACCTCACCAAAAAATCATGAAATAACCCTTTAACTAGGCATACACATGCTTGTGGTGGATTAATACACTAAAATGAAGGACCAAAAGAGACCTACTCCATCTTTTCCTGTAGAATGAAGGTCCCCCATGTAGCTAACATGTTATGAACATCAAAAGGGAATGGTCTTCTACCATTTTAGACCAATAGAGGTGGTGATTTAAATATTCTTTGGGGTATCAACATTCCGGTGACACTAAGAAGAAGGGGCAAAAAGGAGGTACCCCTGATAGATGTTATTTCTTTCCAAAACCTACAACTATCCTGAATGCACTGAAGGCATAGGAAGGAGGTCTAGATTGATCTCCATCGCCTAATTCGTCAAAAGGAAGCTCATCATGATGTGAAATAAGGAGCTATGTCCAATCACATATTTAAGGCATCATGGAAGGATTATTCATGTCTGGTACCACATGTCATTGACTAAGGGAATTTTTATTTAGAAAAAAAATCTATAAATAAGAAAATTATGGCTCCTCATGCGAAGAAAAAAATATAAGCAAACATTCAAAGAAAATCATTTTGTCTCTACAGAAGAATCACAAGATACTACGCTAAAGGCATTAATGCAAGACATTTTATGTACTCAAGACAACAATCTCTTCCAACGGGGAACAAATCATGACTTATCCATATCTTTAAAATTGTCTCATGAACTTTTTGGGAGTCAATCATTTACTTCTTGAATAAAGGAGGAAGTACTTCGACCCGGGACACAATCATGCGACACTTGAGCTGCCTTAACACTGACACTAGGAATTATGAAATACAATTCTCCAGACCTAGAATGATGATCAACTACTAAAAATTTGGCATGGAAACTTCACAAAATGAGTTGTCAATATGAAACTCCATTCAGCCCCAATGCACGTCTACTGATGTCAGACAAGAAAACCACTGAGCTAGATAACCACAAAGATGTAAAGGCTCACCAACCTAAATGTGCTTCAACAAGAACTCCTTTAAAATGATGTAGTGAGGCATTTAAGACTCCAAAAACCTCACAAGGTTGATGCACATTCCCAAAATAATCTATAGGATCTTGAATGGTCCCCTCATATTGTTTTATCAATTGGGCTTCATCCAAGCACTCATATATATCAACAAGTCTCAAGGAATGATGGTTTATTTCCTCAAGATGACAACAACAACTCCGAAAACAACAACAACCACCTAACCAATAGTTTCTCCAAATAATAGCTCAACTAGGATAATCAAGGTGTATTCTCATAAATGGGGAAAATCTGGTGAACCAATGACACGTCACTCTATGTGCTTGAATGACTCCCATAGGGGTTCCATCTAAATAAGGTGACAATATTCAGTCAATAATCAAGCATCTTGATACTTCTTCATGCCTAGGAGACTTGCCAATTCAATAGTCCAACTTGACTTCTTTGGTATGATAGACCAACAATCATGGAAAGGAAACTCAATGATATTAGCCATGTCTTCATGGAAAAGATTCCAAATGATGCCTGACGAATGCATATTCATCTTGGTTCAATCATCGCGTTTAGCCCAATTTTGGTTGCATTCATTCATTTATCGGCTTAATCTTCTAATATGTTCATTCACTTGGCTTAATTAGAACGATCCCTATTTTTATTGAATTTTTGCACCTTTTTGTAGGTCACTTTGGGCATTTGGGCCTTGTCTCCTCGGCCCAATACCCTATTTTGGGCCTTGGTCTGTTTGAGCGTGCTTGGGGTCAGTAGCAGTCAGCGGGTCGTTTTCTTCTCCCATCATGACCTAATCGCGATCGCGATTCAGAGCCTGGTCGCGATCTTTCCTGCTCCACCTTCCTCAACCTTGTCGACTCTGCTGCTTCCACCCGCGATCACGCCAACCACATACAACCGCGACCTGCTGGCAAGGTTTGCATAATCGTGACCAAGAGAGGGATGAAGAGAAAAGCCGCGACCACGACAAAAGTTGCGACCACGACAAATGCCGTGACCGCGACAAAATCCGTGACCACGACAAAGGCCATGACCACGACAAAGGCCGCGACTACGACAAAAGCCACGACCACGACAAATGCCGCGACGACGACAAATTCCGTGATGACGACAAAAGTCGCGACCACGACAAATGTCGCGACCGCGACAAATGCCGTGACCACAACAAAGACCACGACAAAGGCCGCGACTACGACAAATGCCGCGACCGCGACAAATGCCACGACCGCGACAAATGCTGCAACCACGACAAATGTCATGACCACGACAAAGGGTGTGACCACGACAAATGCCGCGACCGTGACAAATGTCGCGACCGCGACAAAAGCCGCGACCCGCTGCAGAAATGACAAGGTCGCAATTTTAAGTGAGTGCCCAACCTGCCTATAAATAGAACTCGACTCCAATCAGTCAAATCATCATCTCCAAATGCCGTTAGGCTGCAAGTCTGTCCTGGGCCTAAGGAGACGATCTCCATAGCCAAGAACCTGCCCCCATGGTGGTTTTGCGGCCTGTTCACCCAGATCTAGAGTGAAGACTCAGATCTGCAAGACACCTCATTTAGATCTAGACCGGGATCTAGATCTGCTACGCCCACGCCACCATCTCGTCCATGAGCTACTCCTTCTGCTGTGAGCGAGGACTATGAGAAGAAGAAGAAGGTGGAGAGAGAAGATCTGCCCCATCTACCGTGATGTTCTTCCCTCCTCGTTCAGATCTACCCCGACATCATGTAGAAGACCATTTCTCCATCGAGCTGCGATCATCTTCTTCACCATGCTCATGGTGGAATCTTCTCTTTCTCTTGTTTTTCTTGTTCCTCTCATCATGAGCGAGTAGTTTACTTTCGCTGGGGTGCAGAGACTAGCCCCGCTGCCCATGCTTTCATATCTCACTGTTAAACATTCCATGGCATGTATATAATCTTTCATTTCATTATTAATCGTCGATGTGTGCTTGTGGATTGATCACCTGCTTGCATTTATCTTATTCGTTTCCTATGTTGTGAGAACTTCAATGCGTAGGTTTTGAATGTCGAGTAACGCGGTTGACTCCCAAACTAGAAATAGAATGGGATTCCTTGAGGTCATAAGTGTATGATCCGTGTGGTGACGAGCCATCTAGCTCACAATGACGCTTCTGTGTGCCTGATGCCCGTATAGGGGGCCCACAACTTCATTTGGATTTCTGTATCTTCGGAGCCGTAAGTATGTGATCTGGATGGTGATGAGACATATGATACCTAAGGTGATGCTTACGCGGACCTGACGCCCGCATGGGGGGTTCTGTAGCAGCTCTATTTGAATGTTTATATCTTGCCTGGATGTTTGATGTTTGGATGTGATTGCATGTGTAGTGGTGGTGAAACCCGGGACCAACCCAGCGATTTCCATCATTAATCTTTAATCAACCTTTAATCCTGCTCTTTTAATTTCCTTGTTTTTAGTTTAACTAAAATCAATTTAACCAACCTTGTTCTAAATATTAGTCTTGATTCAACTAGATTCGACTAGAGAAAGATTCTTAAAAACATTGTCCCTTGGGATTCGATCCTCAACTATACTGCGATAAGACCCGTCCGCTTGCGGGTGGTATTATTGCACGTTGTTTTGGTTAAAAACTTAGGGATTTCAACCCTAAGTGAGTTTGTTAGTGTGATAATATAAGCCACGCCAAATTCTGGCCCCGTTGTCATCATCTAGTTAAATCTAGTTCTTTCGAGACTAATTTAGGTTTTTCTTTTACTTTTGATACTATCAATCATATATACTTGAATTTGGTTCCACTCCGTCCGTCTTACCAGCAAAATATCTTTCCATCCTAGGTACCCACAAAGTCTAGTGTATGTGCCGCTCAGACAGTTCCGGACTCTCTGCTAGCTTTGACCCTGAGATAGACAGAACCTTTCACCATCAGTACAGAGAGAACCAGGCAAGAATCGCTCAAGAGGAGGAAATTGCTCGAAGGGTAGCTCAATCCCTTAATGCACAAAGAGATAGACTTATGTAAGAATCCCTAGCTGTAGTCGAAGAAGAAATCTAAGCTGCTTAAGCAGCAACTCAACAAGTTGAGCTACAAAAAGACCTTAGAGAATTCTCGATCCCTAAAGCTGCGGATGTTCATCACCCAGTGCAACCTCCTACCATCAATGCTCCAAATTTTGAGATTAGAGCACATTGGGTCACTTTGCTTCAAAATAGTCCTTTCTATGGCAAGCAAGGAGAAGATAGTCAAGAACATCTTCTGAGATTCATAGACTTATGCGCCATGACAAAGCAAAATGGAGTCACTGATGATGCCATCAGACTCCGTCTCTTCAAATACTCTCTGGACGATAGAGCCATGAGTTGGTATAACTCCTTGCAATGCAAACCCATCACCACTTGGGAACAACTTCAAAATGTTTTTCTGGAAAAGTTTTATCCACCTTCTCTCACCTATGAAATTAGGGGTTGAATAACGCAATTCACCCAGGCCCCTGGAGAATCCCTAGCTGAAGCATGGGAAAGATACAAAGAGCTTCTACGCAAGTGCCCACATCATGGCATTCCAAAGAATCAACTCATTGAAATATTTTATAGAGGTGTGGACGATGATATCAAGAGGTTTTTGGATTCCTCGTCTGGAGGAAACTTCATGTGTTAGAGTTATGATAGTGCATGGAAGGTTGTCACCCTTGGAGCTGAAAACCAAGCCAACTGGGGTAGACCTGTTGGAAAAGGAGTGCTGAAGGTAGCTATGGCTGAAGAAACACCTGAGTACAAGTCTATCGCTGAATCTCTCAAACTCCTAGTTGCAAAGCAAGACCATCTAGAATCGTCTCTCGCAGCTTATGAAAGAAGACGTTTGCCCCCTCGACAACAAGAGCAAGTTAATTCAGCCTCACTCTTCTGCGAAGCATGCAAAGGAACTGACCATTATACTCTATCCTATAACATTCTCTATGATGTTTTGAGCAACACATGTGCTCAAGGAGATAATGGTCAAATGGAAAATCTGAATGCTGTCAACACCATCCCTGGTCAAGGGTACTATAATCTGAATCAGAATAGGAACCATCCAGGTTTTCAATATGGAAATTCTTCTGGAGCGGAGAACTCGCGACAACTTGGTTCAACAACTCAACAACGAGGCCCGCCAGGATTCCAATATAACCAACAACATAATTTTGGGAATCAAGGGAACTTTAGAGGTAACTTCTAGAATAGAAACTACAACAATTATCAGAACAATTCTTAGTTTCAAAACCCCAACCAAGCCCCCTATCAACAGAAACAACAAGGGCAACAAGCCGGTCCCATCTCTCCTGATGACAAATTGTCAACTATTGAGAAGATGTTGCAGTCGCAACAGACTATGATAGCTAACCAGCAAGCCCATCAGAAGGCTATTGAATCTCAACTAGCTCAACTTGCGGCTAGCATGAAGCCACCTGCTGGAACCTTTGCTGGACAACCCGAAAACAATCCTAAACATCCGGAGCAACTAAAAGCTGTCACCACCAGGTCCGAGAAAAACTATTCTGACTCCCCTACTAAGATACCAATAGAGGAAACAAACGATGATAACTTTTCAAATGACCAAGACTCTGCAACACCTGAGTCCCAACCGAAGGAACGACCAACTACTGATAAGACAGACCAAGCAAGATTGGAGGAACCATTTACTGTGGAGGCTGAAGACACACCTGAGTTGGATGTGCCAGTATACAAGCCTCATCCTCCTTTCCCAGCTCGTTTGAAGTAGACAAAGCTTGATACTCGATTCAACAAGTTTAAAGAAGCTAGGAAGAAGCTTCATGTAGACATACCCTTTCTAGATGCGCTGGCCGAGATACCAGCCTGGACTAAGTATTTAAAGTCTCTCCTCACAAGGAAGTACATAACTGAAGAATAAAAGACTGTTAAGCTAGCAACAACCACTTCCGATATCATCCAGAGCAAGATGCCCAAGAAGTAGAAAGACCCGGGATCCTTTGGGATTTCATGCCATATAGGTGACTCTTCATGTAAGAAGGGAGTAGCCGATCTTGGTGCTAGCATTTCTATCATGCTACTTAGCCTTTGCAAGAGACTAGGATTTGTAGAATTACTCCCAACTGGAATGACCATTCAACTTGTAGATAACTCTATGACTCTTCCTTTGGGAATCATCGAAGATGTCCCTGTCAAGGTTGGAAAAGACTCTTATGTCCCTTGTGACTTTGTCATCATGGACATAAAAGAAGACGCCAGATACCCTCTTATCTTTGGCCGTCCATTCCTCACCACTGCAAGATCTTTGATTGACGTTGAAGCAGGGACCTTGTTGCTCAGACTAGGGAAAGAAACCCTCGAGTTCAAAGTTTTTGAAAGCATGCGAAGACCGAGCATGCAGGAAGAAGTTTATTTGATTGATTGCATTGAGCAAATGTCGCTCCTCACACAAGAGGAATATGAACAAGATGATCCTTTAGAAGTAGCTCTAACAAACCCATATGCTGATAATTCCATAAGCGAACAAGTTAAGGATTGTATCCTTCACCTCGACTCTGTATAAGAAGATCTTGAAGCTAAGTTCGAGGAACTCAAAGCTGTGAATGCAACTGAAGAACCATGTGAGAAGCCAGACACCCCTGAAATGAAGCCCCTGCCTGAGGGACTTAAGTACGTGTTTTTGGATGATCTCAAGGTTTTTCCAGTTATTATAAACTCTGATCTAACGACCGAACAAGAAGATAAACTCCTGAAAGAATTAAAGGAAAGAAAGAAAGCTATCAGCTACAAGATGAGCGATCTCACCAGGGTCAGTCAAGCGCTTTGTATGCACAAAATCCCTATGGTAGAAGACCACAGGCCGACTGTTGAGCATCAATGGAAGTTGAACCCTAATATGAAAGAAGTGGTCCGCCGCGAAGTCATCAAGTTGCTCACTACCGGAATCATCTATCCAATATCTGACTCACCTTGGGTGAGTCCTATACATGTTGTTCCAAAGAAAGGTGGCACTACTGTGATACGGAATGAAGATAATGAACTCATCCCCACCCGAACAGTAACCGGGTGGAGGATGTGCATCTACTACAGGAAGTTAAACAAGGCCACACGCAAGGATCATTTCCCGATGCCTTTTCTAGATCAAGTCTTAGAGCGATTGGCTCACCAAGAATACTTTTGCTATCTTGATGGTTACTCTGGATTCTATCAAATTCCTATACATCCAGATGACCAAGAGAAAACTATGTTTACCTGCCCCTTTGGAACATACGCCTTTAGAAGGATGCCATTCAGACTCTGTAATGCGCCTGCAACCTTACAACGTTGCATGGCAGCCATATTTTCCGGGCTAACCGAAACTATTATGGAAGTTTTTATGGATGATTTCTCTGTATATGGAGATTCATATGATTCATGCCTAAGGCACCTCTCCCTTGTCCTCAAACGATGCGAAGAAACACATCTAGTGCTTAATTGGGAGAAATGTCACTTTATGGTGAAAGAAGGTATTGTCCTCGGCCATAGGGTTAGTAATCGAGGAATCGAAGTCGACAAAGAAAAGATCGAAGTGATTTCTAAACTCACTATCCCAACCAATGTAAGAGAAGTCCGCACATTCCTTGGTCATGCGGGCTTCTATAGAAGGTTTATCAAGGATTTCTACAAGATAACCAAGCCCATGACAAACTTGTTGCTGAAGGATGCTGATTTCCATTTTGATGAAGAGTGTATCAAGAGTTTCAACAACCTAAAGCATGCCCTTACAACAACACCCATCATTCGAGCCCCGGATTGGGATCACCCATTCGAAATTATGTGTGATGCCAGTGATTACGCTGTGGGTCCCGTTCTGGGCCAATGTATAGAGAAGAAACATCATGTCATCTATTATGCATCGAAGACCCTTGACGAAGCTCAGAGGAACTATGCAACGACTGAGAAGGAACTCCTAGCAGTCGTATATGCCTTTGATAGGTTTAGATCCTACCTCATTGGTTCAAAGGTGATTGTCTACACCGATCATGATCATATCCATTATCTTCTAAAAATGAAAGATGCAAAACCAAGGCTAATAAGATGGATTCTCCTATTACAAGAATTTGATCTTGAGATTAGAGATAAAAGAGGCACAGAAAATGTTGTAGCAGACCACTTAATTCATATACACACTCTGGAAACTGAGAAGATACCAATTAATGACTCTCTTCCAGATGACCAGCTTATGAAAGTCTCAGAAGCTACTCCTTGGTACTCAGACTATGTGAACTACCTTGTCGCTGGTGTCATCCACCCTGAGTGTACTGGGAATGCTCTAAAGAAATTCATGCATGATGTGAGGAAATATCACTGGGATGAATTGTACCTTTTCAAGCTCTGTGCTGATGGTCTCTATAGACGTTGTATCGCTGAGGAAGAAGCCCAACTTATTTTAGAGCAATGTCACACAGGCCCAGTCGGAGGCCATATGAGTTCTGAGAAAACTTCTTTGAAGGTTTTGCAATGCGGTTTCTTTTGGCCAAACATATCCAGAGATGCTTATAACTTTGTGTTTTCATGTGACAAGTGTCAGAGAACGGGAAACATTACGAAAAGAGATGAGATGCCACTTAAGCTATGGCAAGAAGTCGAGATTTTTGATGTTTGGGGAGTGGACTACATGGGTCCATTCCCGTCCTCACATGGATTTTCATGCATCCTAGTTGCTATGGATTATGTCTCTAAATGGGTAGAGGCCATACCAACCGTCACTAGAGATTCAAAACCCGTCATTAAATTGTTCAAAGATATTATCTTTCCCCATTTTGGAATCCCGCGAACCGTGATCTCCGATGGAGGTTCTCATTTTCTAGAGAGAAGCTTTGAAGCGTTGTTGAGAAGATATGGTGTAACACACAAGGTAGCTTCCCCCTACCACCCAAAAACAAGTGGGCAGGCGAAGGTTTCGAACTGTCAACTCAAAGCTATCCTGGAAAAGATAGTAGGACACAACCGGAAGGATTGGTTAGTGAAAATCAATGACGCTTTATGGGCCTACCGAACTGCGTTCAAAACTCCTCTTGGAACAGCACCCTTCAGACTCATTTATGGAAAATCATGTCACCTGCCCGTGGAACTAGAACATAAAGCATGGTGGGCAATCAAACAACTGAATTTTGACATGAAGAAAGTAGGCGAAGCCAGGATTCTACAACTTCAAGAGTTGGATGAACTCCGAATGACAGCTTATGAGAACGCACGAATCTACAAGGAACACACAAAACTTTGGCATGATGGTCATCTAAAGAGGAAGGACATTCAAGTGGGAGACCAAGTTCTGCTGTTCAACTCAAGACTAAAGTTATTCCCAAGAAAACTCCGTTCTCGATGGTCGGGACCATACATTGTCAAAAGCATATATCCACATGGTGCATTTACCTTATGGAGTGAGAAGTCAGGTGATTTTGTGGCAAATGGCCAACGCTTGAAGAGATGTTTCACCACAACTGATACTAGCACTGATGAATTGATGAATCTATCCAAACCGACATACCTACCAGAAAACTGAAGAAATCACGTCGAGCCATCGACAAAAAACAAAGGCGCTTGTCGGGAGGCAACCCGATCTTTAACTTAGCTTTTACTTTTAATTTTGTTTTTTTTTGAAAATTTTGCACCTGATAGGCAATGCATCGCAAGATGCAGTCTTAAGTTCTAATAGTTTCCATTTTTGAGATTTTAGATGGAGGACGCGTCGCCGAAAGGAATGCAACCACATCTGGTGGACCAACCGACACGAGTTTTCCCCTCCATCTCGGATTTAGAGTTTGCTCAGGACGAGCAAATTTCTAAGTTCAGGGTGGAGGGTGGGTGGTATGTACTCTACTTCCCACCCTCTCCTATCCGTTCCAGACTTAAGATTTCATCGTTGAAATGTTGTCGCAATTTTGAGCAATTTTTTCAAAATTTTTCAAAATTTTCAAAAAGTTTTCATAGCAACTTGTATAGAAACTTGATGAAGTTGTGATGCTTTTATTTCAATCAAAGCCATTACCTAGCCGGCTATCCTATTTTCCCATGTAGTTTTGAATCATTATACCCTCCTTATTCAAAGTGAAGCCTCAAGGAGAACAATTTCTGAAACTAGCCTATGATTAGAAATCACCATGTGAAGCTTATGAATCCTAACATCATGATCAGTAGATATGGCAAGTATCTATCAAACTAAGAAGGATCAAACACGTTGTGCTTCCTATCTGACTAGTGGAACAATAGCATGGAATCTCCACCAGATCCTCATCAAGTCATTATTTGAGCAGAGTATGATAAGGAGAACAACCCAGTGCACTGAATTGTAAATCAAGTTGCATTCTGATCTAAACTCTCTTCTACACTTCTTCCATCATCTTCTTACCCCTTCGCTCATCAAAAACAAACAAAAATAGCCAATATAGTGCCAAACCCTAAGTTCGGGGTAGCACACTCTCTCTTCCTTCACGCTTCTTCCATACCCCTCACTATGAAATAGGGACGTATCACCAAGAAAAGATGCCTAAGCACACACAAAAAGAAATGCAATCTCGAGTCAAATAGAGGAGAGATTCGCACAAAAAAATGCAATCAATGAAATTGCAAATCATATAATATAAATCTCGAGTCGAATAGAGGAGATATTTATTTTTCCCTTCCATACCACCCTTCACTCCAGTTTCCACCTAAAGGCACAATGAATGCCTCCCTGATCCTAATAACACCAGTGTCAGATCAGGTGCACACTTGTTGTTTTGTGGGTATCTCTGGACTCTAACGAAACTCTCTGACATGCTTGATCTTGGAAAAAGTAGAGAAGAAGTGATATTGGGAAGGGAACTCGAGAACGAAGATATGGTAATATGTGTTTTGTGATCTCACGATGTTGAGACACTTAGTCATACCAAGCAGAAAAGAAATATTCGTGATGTGAAGGTGAGGCAATCACTCGAGTTGAAAGAATTCATTTGGTGACCGTTTCAGATTTCGTGTTACTGGAGGACGAGCAACGTTTAAGTTCAGGGTATTTTGATGAATGCATATTCATCTTGGTTCAATCATCATGTTTAGCTCAGTTTTGGTTGCATTCATGCATTTATCGACTTTATCTTCTAATATGTTCATTCACTTGGCTTAATTAGAACAATCCATATTTTTATTGAATTTTTGCACCTTTGTGCAGGTCACTTTGGGCATTTGGGCCTTGTCTCCTCGGCCCAATACCCTATTTTGGGCCTTGGTATATTCGAGCATGCTTGGGGTCAGTAGCAGTCAGCGGGTCATTCTCTTCTCCCAGCATGACCTAATTGCGATCACGATTCAGAGCATGGTCGCGATCTTTCCTGCTCCACCTTCCTCGACCTTGTCGACTCCGCTGCTTCCACCCGCGATCACGCCAACCACATACAACCACGACCTGCTGACAAGGTTTTCATAATCGTGACCAAGAGAGGGCAGAAGAGAAAAGCCGCGACCACAACAAAAGCCACGACCACGAAAAATGCCGCGACCACGACAAAAGCCGCGACCACGACAAATGCCACGACCGCGACAAAAGCCGCGACCACGACAAAGGCCGCGACCATGACAAATTCCGCGACTGCGACAAATGCCGTGACCTCGACAAATGCCGCGACCATGACTAAGGTTGCGACCACGACAAATGCCGTGACCGCGACAAATGTCGCGACCACGACAAAGGTCGCGACTGCGACAAATGCCGCTACCGCGACAAATTCCGCGACCACGACAAATGCCGCGACCACGACAAATGACGCGACCACGACAAAAGCCGCAACCACAACAAATGCTGCGACCACAAAAAAAGCCGCGACCCGCTGTAGAAATGACAAGGTCGTGATTTTAAGTCGGTGCCCAGCCTGCCTATAAATAGAACTCGACTCCAGTCAGTCAAATCATCATCTCCAGACGCCGTTAGGCTGCAGGTCTGTTCTGGGCCTAAGGAGACGATCTCCATAGCCAAGAACCTGCCCCCGTGGTGGTTTTGCGGCATGTTCACCCAGATCTGGAGTGAAGACTCAGATCTGTAAGCCACCTCATTTAGATCTAGACCGGGATCTAGATCTGCTGCGTCCACGCCACCATCTCATCCACGAGCTGCTCCTTTTGCTGTGAGTGAGGACTACGAGAAGAAGAAGAAGGTGGAGAGAGAAGATCTGCCCTGTCTGTCATGGTGTTCTTCCCTCCTCGTCCAGATCTGCCCCGACATCATGTAGAAGACCGTTTCTCCATCGAGCTGCGATCATCTTCTTCACCATGCTCATGGCAAAATCTTCTCTTTCTCTTGTTTTTCTTGTTCCTCTCACCATGAGCGAGTAGTTTACTTTCGCTGGGGTGCGGGGACTAGCCCCGCTGCCCATGCTTTCATATCTCACTGTTAAACATTCCATGGCATGTATATAATCTTTCATTTCATTGTTAATCGTCGATGTGTGCTTGTGGATTGATCACCTGCTTGCATTTATCTTGTTCGTTTCCTATGTTGTGAGAACTTCAATGCGTAGGTTTTGAATGTCGATTAATGTGGTTGACTCCCAAACTAGAAATAGAATGGGATTCCTTGAGGTCGTAAGTGTATGATCCGTGTGGTGACGAGCCATCTAGCCCACGGTGACTCTTCTGTGTGCCTGACACCCGTATAGGGGGCCCACAACTTCATTTGAATTTATGTATCTTCGGAGTCGTAAGTATGTGATCTGGATGGTGACGAGACATCTGATACCTAAGGTGATGCTTATGTGGACCTGACGCCCGTACGGGGGGTTCTGCAGCAGCTCTATTTGAATGATTATATCTTTCCTGGATGTTTGACGTTTGGATGTGATTGCATGTGTAGTGGTGGTGAAACCCGAGACCATCCCAGTGATTTCCATCATTAATCTTTAATCAACCTTTACTCCTGCTCTTTTACTTTCTTTGTTTTTAGTTTAACTAAAATCAATTCAACCAACCTTGTTCTAAATATTAGTCTTGATTCAACTAGATTCGACTAGAGAAAGATTCTTAAAAACATTGTCCCTTGGGATTCGATCCTCAACTATACTACGATAAGACCCGTCCGCTTGCGGGTGGTATTATTGCACGTTGTTTTGGTTAAAAACTTAGGGATTTCAACCCTAAGTGAGTTTGTTAGTGCGATAATATAAGCCACGTCAATGCCCCCAAAATGGAAGGAGTGACTGTGAGGGTCCCATAATGGGATTACTTTAGAAATCATCTCTCTCACAACATGTATGTAAAACAAATAGAGAAGATTACAAGTCATGCCAAAACTCACTAGCTCAACTTCCTCAATATCAGAGAGATTGGTAATGCAATAGTGTACTAGGGACAAATTTATGGGAGGGTGCCTCAGAGGTGGAATCTTGCTTATCGCTTGCTACCCCATGGCTCAGAATTGTGAAGCCTGAGATATGTGGAACAGAAAGAATCATGTGGTCTTAGTTTTAGACTTCAACATGATAGATTCACCTTCCAAAGACAAGAGGACTCTTTGTCCTTTTCTCTGACAGAATGACATAATCTGCAACAAAAGCATGTTTCTCGAGATAGTAGGACTCTATGTCTGACTGATCGATGAATTGTGGTGATCCATTAGGTCAAGTTGGCAAATAGATCAAGGCAATTTGCTGAGCCTATCATAGATATGCCAAAGAGAAAGATTCTAAAATGCAATTATCGATTAAAGAAATCTAATTTGACTCCAACCCAAAATTGTATTTCAAAAACAAAAGAGTGTCATCGCGACCATGATTGTGTCACCTTCCTGTACCGATTGTATAAATCTCGCCATGTTGAGGGATTATTCCTTTTAGTGGGTGTGGGGACTGGCCTTGATACTTTCTTGCAATTTTATTCTTATTCCAAGTCTTTTATGGACTCATTTAATGCATTTGTAATCATTTAATTCATGTTTGTGGATTGGAATCTTCCACTCTATGTGATTTGTTATAATCTTAGGCCACATGAACTTGAATGATTAAGATTTAAATGTCAATTAGCTTTGTTTGATGCCCTGACAAGCACTCCCAACAAGATATAAGATATGTATGTATGGAGACATTGAGCCTACAATGATTTTTCTCATGCATGTTTCTACCAAAAGGGGAAACTTGCATAACTCCAACTATCTCTTCACACAAGTTTAGGTTTTGAGTGAATGTGTGGATTCTAGTAGTGGTAGTGAAACCTGATTCTGCCCCAATGTTTTCCATCATCAATCTAGGCCCAACCTTATTTTGAACCTTTACTTTTCTTGCAATTATTTTAACTCAACCTAATCAAATTTCAGTTTTAAATAGTATTCTTAGTTCAACTAGATACGACTAGCAAGGTTCTTAAAAATGTTTTCTTTGGGATTTGATCCTGAGTTATATGACGATAAGACCCATCAACTTGTAGGTGGTGATTATTGCACGATTGTTTGGTTACAAAAGCTACAAAATCCACCAAAAAAAAGCTACAAAGTCCTTCCCTAGATGGATTTTTTTACTACCATAAGTTTCACATCAATAGTGTATTTTCTCCATCTCCAATAGTATAGGAAAGAAACAACTTGACATACTCCCTTATTCTCCTAGGAACACAAAACTATACTAATATGTAATTTTACAAAATTCCTTAACAAAATCACGTGTGACAAACTGGGCTACCAATCCTTTTTGAATGGTGAAATCTATAGATCTAAAAAAAATTATTGGACATAAATGTAGAAACCATAAGATTCCTATTTAGTATAATTTGAATGTGTCAAAGAAGGGAAATTGCTTCATCATAAAGCACCCCAAATCTATCAAAAGAAAAAGGAAGAAGATGATGGTGATTTACTTCACATGATGCACCATGCTTGTGGACCTTTACGCCATGATGTTAGAAGTTGTCTGGCCTACTTTCAAGCTGTTTGAAAAGATTCCTGTCAGGGGATAAACTCAAGTGAGATATGCACATGTGTGTTTTCCATCTGTGTAATCAAATAATAAGATATCAGTAGGACATTGTGCATGGAGACCATCAACAAATATGCTGAGGAAGGCCACATGAGCTTCCTTTAGTTCTTTTAACCCAACATGAGAGACAAGGTCAAAAAGGGCATCACATACAACATCATGATGAAACTTATATACCGGTCGTGAGTAGAAATGGATCACATGATCACCAAAGGCATTGAGGTCTGCATTGTTGTAGAGTGGGCAATTTTCATCACCAGGATACAAGGGGATCATGAGTTGGTATTTAAGGAAGATTGATAGTCAACAAGAGATATAGACAATCAAAAGCCATCAATAGGAACAATAAGAAAATATCTCGTGCATGGTTGACTTGTAGAGAAGAGAGAATAACATGTTGCTTTGGTAATAGACGTATAGAAACTTGTTGGTTGATTATCCTGTAATAAGCATCAGCTAAAATAGACTAGGTATTTGGAGTGGCAGAAGGTGTACGTGACAACTTGGACCAACAAAAGGAAGGCAATGTATTACATATGGAAGTATGCACCGAGTCAAAGGAGGTTGTAAGACCCCATACCTATCTTATTGCTTGATCTTACGTTCTTTTCTTAATAAGATGTTTAAACCTTAATCTAATCATGCGATGCACCTTAATAACATGTGACATGGTTATTTTTTAGTTTGGTCCAGTTTGGTTGATGTTTGAGCTAGTTATGGTATGTTGCTTTTGGACCAAGTTGCAATTTACCTATGTTGAGGGTTTATATTGCAATTTGTCATATTTTGGATGTGTCTTGTCATCATGTGGGAGAGTATGATGCTTTGGGCAGCCTTTTTAGACCTTGGATGATGAGGTGGTATCATGGGCGTTGATGCTAGGGTTGACATGGGTTGCATGGATGCTTGAGTTGTTAGTGTCGACCATGTTGGTGTGAACTTTGTAACAACCTATGTGTTTTGTATCCTTGATAGTGCTTTGACCAATACCCCTTGCTTTGGTTCGTTTGTAGTGACCTCAGTGCTTTTTGCTTGGTTGTGGTTTCTAGGGTTTGCTTATGTTGATGCGTGTATCGACCTGTTGTTTGGGTGACACGGTGTAGCGGTTGCTACATTTTTTACCCTTGGTTTTTGCTTCGACCAGAGGAGGATTGAGTGGCCTAGAGGTTGCTACTCAACCTTGGTTTTAGTATTCATCTTTGCATCCATATCTAGAGTTCTTGCATGGCTGACCCTTTTGAGGGGCAAGTGTCATGAAAGGCTATTATATCTTGACACCTCATAATCTCTAGCTCTCTCCTACCCTTGGGTATGTGTGCTCGTTCTTTTACATGCAAGTAACCCTTTTAGCTCTCTACTTTCTCTCTGCTTGCCTGTGTTCTTCCTTAAGATCGGTGGTGCAAGTGGAGGTGTTGATCTTGAAGAAGGTGGCCGTTTCCCCTCTTGCATGTGGTGATCTAGGGCTTGATCATCTTCCTTGTGGTGGTTCGTGGTGATCTTTGATCTTGGTCATTAGTTATCTCTCTTTGATCTCATTTTTCTTGAACCCTACCTCTTTCTTCCATCTCTTAGCCATTATACTATGGGTTACCATGGTGGTTATCTTGAGGAACTTCTCTCCATATAGGTCGAGACTATGGTTTGACCATGGTGGTACCTGAGTGAAATGAAGCTCTCCTCTTTCTCCTTTCTTTTTAGGCCTAGGGTTTTTACGCTCTCTCTTTTGAGATTCGTTTGACCTTGGTATGTTATTCTTCTCTTGAGGTGATCTTGCTTGGAAATCCAAGCTTGGCGTTTCTCTTCTCTCTTGGAGCTTGTGGCTGTGGAGTTAATCTTCACCTCAAGGTTGGTTATATAACTTCCCCTCTTCTATTTTTGTACTCTTATCTTCCTTGCATGCTGCTATTCTATCTCTAAAATGTGATCATCAAATTCTAGATGAAGATATCTTGTTTTACGGTTTAAGATTATGAAGTATTCCCATATAGATTTCTCTTTCTCTTAACCCTAATTCTTGTACCCAAAATCTAAGTGATGGTGGAGTTGTTGTGTTTTACATGCATCTTGATTGTTGGTTTTATTACCATGTTTATGGTTCAAATATCTTATGTTATATGGAAGTTTTGGTACTTGTTTACATGTGTGGGACATTTGGTTTTCTCTCTCTTACCATGGTTTCCTTGTTGATCTTGAGGATGGTCGTTTTAGGATTTTTGAAGTTCATAATCTTCATATGATTATTACCTTGGTGACGCTTCAGTTTCTTGATGTTAAACTTATGTTTCAATCAACATATTTTTCTTGGTTTCTTGGGGTTGTTATAACCATGTTGATGGTGTGCTAGGGTTATAACCCTAAGACACTTTTATCACTACATAAGTTGTTGTTCGGGGTCACTACATATGATCCCGTGTGCTGGGTTGACACAACCTTGGTGTGATGTTGTGTGGTCTCTATGTTTTGACCTTTTTTGTGGTCGCTGCTATGGTTAATGTGTTGCGATTGCTACATGTGATATTGATATGGTGGGTCGCTACACAATCTAACCCTAATTGCCTATGGTCGCAACATGTTGGACCTCATAGTTGCTACATGGTAAACCCTTCTTGCAGTTGCTACATGGGGTTGCCCTATTTGGTCTCTACTCATGGTTCTGTAGGGAAATATGCGATAGCTATTGGAAGAATTTTTTTTTATTCCCATTATTCCCCATAAATGAGAGGATCGCGTCAACAACTATATAATGGAAAGGATGGCTTCAAGGATATACCTGGTCCTGGAGCAAGTATAACGACATACTCCTCATCATTGTAGATATACACGTATCTTCTAGTTGCTCTTAGATGGTGTCTGTGCAACTCCTGGTCTTCACCATCGACAACAGAGTGGAACATCATTTGTAGTGGCTCCTACTGTCTCGCCATGGACTGTTGGATGATGTTGTCCTCCTAAGCGACAGGAAAAGGCCACCTAACCTCTAGAGAAATCCATGCGGACCATCAGGAACTCCATGTTGTGCTTACAGAGCCAACTGGAAGGATTTGTCCCCTTCTTTCGACGTACTAGTCACTGACATGCTCTCCCACAACTAATTCTCAATTGTTCTCTCCCTCGCTATCCCTCCCTTTGGCGGGTAGGACTTTCTTGGGCTCTCTATTGGTTACCACAACTAGAGAGGACAACAATTTTCAAAGCAACTGATTCTCAATTATGTGTCTTGAGAATCCCCAATACCCCTCTATTTATAGTAGAGTCCAGGGTCAGGGTTCCCGATCAGTGTGGGAGTAGAAGGGACCAAAATCATGACTATTCTAGAACCTACAAACTGTAAGATCGTCATCTCACAAAGAGAAACAGTCGTCTCTTGCATGATACAATCGTCTCACTTAGCGAGATGGTCATTTTGCACATTTTCCTATTATGCAATTGAAATCACAATATTTCCAATTAATGCCCAACATTAATCTTTGTACCAATTGAATTGAACAAGTGAAATGATTCAACTTTTTCTCATGATTCAGAAAAATCACCAGAACCTTTGGCTATCCTGTTCCAGCGGATCAGTTGACAAAGTGAACCGGTCACCTCACTGGCCCGAGTCGATCAGTTCACTAGGTGAACCGGTCATCTCACCTGCTTGAGCCGATCAGTTTATGTTGTGAGCTGATTGGTTGGTGTCCTGAGTCATGTAGAAATCAACCAATTCAATTTTCAATTAATCTGACACTCCAATCAGTCAGTCCAACACTTGAACTTGATGATTCTGAGTCCAGTCAATTGATCTATTATTTAATTGAATACCTAAACACCTTTACTAATCAAATTAAACATCATTCATGAATATACTCCTTTAATTAAAGTGTATCATATGTGTGTGACCCTATAGGTCCAGAATTATGTTGGTAATGAATGTCTATAACAAATTATGACATCACAAGAAAATAGCAGTGCCTAGTCACACATCATTGCTACCCAAGTAATTTAGAGAGTTGGAGAACAACTTCAACCTAAAATATTTGATTAGTGTTATAGTGATCGTATAGTTCCTTTGTCTCTGATACCCCGATTGAACTCGAGGCATGGAATCGTCATCCTCCTCAATGTTCAATCCATGTTTCTTGAACTAGAGAAGACTGTCTGAGATGTGTGTGAGTTCACATATCACATATTGAATCATATGAATACGACTGTATATGTCTCAATCTTGCTTGTGAAGAGGTCTGTATATCAAAATCTTGTAGGAGGGGAAAATCTCATCTACATCACTCACACTCAGTCTCCATGTGTCAAAGCGACCCAATCATTGACGTGTTCATCTCATATTTACTTTGCACACATTCATACTCAAATTCAGTTCATTTTTTCTTCCATTTAGCCTCTAATGATACTTAATTTGCCATCCTTTAGTTATTTTACTTGTTGGGTGATGTTGATCATAGGCACACATTAAAAATGACAAAATGAAGATAATCCAACCCAAATCCGACCTTAGTCGGATTTCTCAATGATCTACAACTGATTTAGAGTTGATCTTGAAGAACCAACACCGAACACACCATGTCTTCATTTGTACACGACGTGTAACTTTTCATAAAGGGCTCACAAAGCAAAGAATACACGGTGTATTATTTAACACATGAGCATGTAAGTTTCAAGAGGCCTTCATGTCTGAAATGTAGAGTAATAGACAATACATGTTCTTATTAAGACACGACATGTCTGCACGTTCAAAGGCTAATTTCAACTTTCTTCCGATGCACATGATTGTGTGTTTATTAGCACACAATGTGTGCTATATGCCTAGGTTGACTCCAATAGCAGCTGCACGACGTGTCTCTATGGGAACCCACCATCTACGTATCACAAGGAAGCAGTTCAACAACCAGTTATATGTTGCCATACGACATGTCTTCATAAAGAGACGTCGTGTCTTTATCAGTTTTCTACAGATTTTAGTAGCAACTGCCCCTCATTTTAAAAATGAGTGCAACCACATGGGGGAAGTTATCACTCGTCATTGGAGACACTTTTTGACCATATGAAGTTCCAGAGCAAGAGGAGGGTGATTTTGGGGAGGAAGAAGAGGTTTCTTGGGAAAGAACCTCCATTCTTCACCATTTCTTCTCCAAAAGGTGCAACAGAGCTTTTCTTCTCATTCAAGCTTCTCGGGAGGGAAGATTTTTTGAGTTGGAGCAGCTTCAAGGGTGAAATCTCATCCTCTAGCTAGAGTTCTACTTCTCTTGACTTCACCTTTGGTTCCCTTTGCTCTTTCTTCTCTTTAGATATGTAAAACTCTAAAAATTCTACTATGTACTTTTATTTCTGCATTATGTGCGAGTAGAACCTTCTTCTTGGGAATGGGAGAGTAACTCCCATGCCATTACTCATGTGAACTCCGAATTCATATTGAATGTTTATCCATGAGTTGACATAGTGTTTTACTACTTGTATGCTTGACTGGACACCTTTTATACATGTTTTATGCTTCCTTGTGCTATTTGGGAGGATGTATGAGGGAGTAAGGAGTAGATCTCATGGAAACATACTCTTGTCCATGGGAGTGGTTGGAGAATGTTGAGGGTTCAAGGTTGTGTTCAAATGTAAGCAGAAACACGAAGGTGTTATGCAAAGATGAGAACCGTCTCATGTCACCGAGAGGTGCATGATGATGAAAACCTTCTTGCAGATTGATGACATGCTTTAATTTTGTAGTTGCACATGATGTGATGGTATGGTAATGAAATATTATGTCCAAGACTTTCTAAAATCTAATTCCAACCTTATAATTTAAGTCCTTTTGTTGTTTACTTGTCTTTTAGTTAATTGTAATCAAACTCTACTATTGTAATACGACTTTGATTGTTGAACATTAGTTCTTTTGCTCCTAGATAGCCTATCTCCCTGTGGTTCTAACTCAACTACAATTGATCCCATACACTTCCTATTGAAAAGTTGAGATATAAAATTTAAAACTCATTTGCCTTAGGCAATCAACAAGTTTTGGCACCATTGTCAGGGAACTACGGTAATATTAGTTAGATTAAAAGTGCTAGTTAGTATTCAAGACTAAGTCATCATTTCCCATCTTTCATATTGTGATAACTTCTTAGTATTGTGATTTTCACTTATCTATTGCTTTTGTAGGTTGCATGCGTTACTCTAAGAGGGGTCTTGAGACATCATTCTTCCTAGACCCAGAAATTGAGTAAACTTTTTGCATTTGAAGGAGAGCATGGAAAAGTGATAACTCCACAAACTTATATGGATATAAATCATCATCACCTTAACACCTTCACCACCATCCTCATCCGATCACTGCCAAGAATCAGATATGGAGGAAAACCACCCTCTGAAAGAGTTTTCTATGCCGACTTCCATCAACATCTATGGAGCCATTGATCATCCTGCCATTGAAGCCAATAATTTCTCCATTAGTCCTACCATAATGCAGATGATCCAGAGACCGTTTTGGAGGAAAGCCTATTGAAGATTCAAATCTTCACATAGACAATTTCTTGCAATACTTGAACACCTTTAAGATCAATGGTGTTCCAGTTAAAGGAGTATGTCTACTCCTATTCCCATTCACTTTTTGAGGTCGAGCCAAGGTGTAGCTCTCATCCTTGCCCAAGTGGTCCATCAAGAGTTGGGACAAACTATTGCATGCCTTCCTTACCAAGTACTTTCCTCCAATCAAGATGGCTCAACTGAGGAGCCAACTCACCAACTTCAAACAATAGGAAGTGTGAGGCACTCTATGTTATATGGGAGAGGTTTAAGGATCTACAACGCCTTTGTCTTCATCATGGTTTGACCAACTCATTGCTACTTCAAACTTTCTATAACGGGTTATTCTACAACACTTGTATGAGTATTGATGCCGTTGCAAATGGAGATCTAATGAACAAGTCCTACAGTGAAGCATATGCTATCATTGAAGATATGGAACTCAACCACAGTTAGTGGAGTACTGAAAGGACCAGTAAACCCTTCTCTTCCACCAACTCAAGTGAGAAATCTAGTGGGAAGAACACTATAGACGTAGTAGATCTCATTGCAGCCAAACTTGATGCCTTGACTCAAAAGTTAGAAAAGTTGATCACTCACTCTGTTCAAGCAGTTGAGAAAGTGTGTGAGATGTGTGGAGCATCCGATCACAACTCTTCTTCTTGTTTTGAACCACATATGAATTCCATGGAGATGCCATCATATGTCAATGTAGTATGCAACTTCAACAACTGACAAGCCTACAATGCTTTCTCAGAAACCTACAATATAGGATGGAGGGGCCATCCAAACTTTTCTTACAGGAACAACAACTCTCAAAACCAACAACAACAAGGTAAAGCTCAAGGTCAACAACCTATGAGAATCGTCAGCCAATGAATGCCAACTGTCCACAACTGTTAAGATATAGCAACAACAACAATAGGAATTTCAACCAGCTTCAATAAATGAGTCAAGAACAACAAAAATCCAACTTAGAGAGTCTTCTTGAGACTTTTGTGACTACATAAATTCAGCAGAATGATGAGTTCCAAGCACACAACAATCTCTTAAAGGATTCCATCACACAACTTTCTTTTAAAGTTTATGAAATTGTCACCCATATCAAGATGTTGGAGAACGAGATCGCTCAACAATCTTTAGCCAACCAAGGAGAACCTTCAAGTTATTAACCCAGTCACCAATTATGAATCCTAAGGAAACTTATAAATCTGTGACTCTAAGGAGTGGAGCAATCATAGGAGGGTCTTCACCGCCTTGTAGGAGGAAATCTAAAGAAGTCATTGACACCATTTTGGAGGAGACTGCTGAAAACCAAAGGAAGAAATTTTCTAGAAATATGCATCAAATTGAGTCTTCTTGCAAGCCTAATGCTCCTTTCCCTCACAAGTTTGCTAATACCAAAGATGATATTAAGTTCAACAAGTTTATGGACATCTTGAAAATTCTATATGTGAATCTGCCCTTAGTCGAAGTCATAGCTGAATTACCTTCTTATGTTAAGTTTTTGAAAGACATTCTAACAAAGAAAAGGAGATCCGGTCAAGCTGAAGTGGTTATGTTATCTGAAAGGCTAAGCTCTATCATCCAGAACTGTATGCCTAAAAAACTAGATGATAAATGTGCTTTCACTCTCTCTTGCAAGATTGGAGATTCAACTTTTGATAAAGGCCTAGTTGATCTTAGTGCTAGCATCAACTTGATTCCGATTTCTCTATGGAAAAAGCTTGACTTGGGAGATCTAAAACCAACATCATTGACAATTCAGTTAGCTGATCTCTCAACTAAATATCCTAGAGGGGTGATTAAATACATTCCGTACAAATAGGGAAGTTTTTCATTCCGTGTGATTTTGTAGTCCTGGACATGCAATAGGATCCAACAAACCCGGTCCCATTTGGAAGACCATTCCTCTATACTGTAGGTTGCCTTGTTGATGTTAGAGAAGGAAAACTGACCATCAGAGTTAGTGATGAAGAACTTTTGTTCTCTATTTATGATTCTATGAAAGAACCCAACTATAAGGAGTGTCGTTGTCTGACAGATACCATTGATACCTTGATTATGGATGAAAAGAATTCTGTTGAGACTGTTCTTGATGATTTTGAAAGAGAAGATAATGAAGAAGACACAAAAGCCACTTTCAATGAGGAGATTTCTGAAACCGTGAAGACTCCAATTTATGTGGAAGAATCAAAGGAGAATGAGGAAGGAAACACTACTGCTCCAAATAAATAGGTAGAACTAAAACCCCTCCCACTATGGCTGAGGTATGTTTCTTTGACCCAAATTCCACTTCTCCAGTTATAATAAATTCTGAATTGAATCAAGAACAAGAAGAAAAATTGTTGAATGAACTTAGAATCTATAAAGATGTAATAGGATACTCAATTGATGACCTTAAAGGAATTAACCCATCTATTTGTATGCATCATATAGGTTTAGAAGAAAATGCCAAACCTTGCATAGATCCTCCAAGAAGACCAAATCAAAACATGATTGAAGTTGTTAAAAAGGAAATTTTCAAACTTAAAGATACATGGATTATATATCACATTAGTGATAGTCCTTGGGTGAGCCCTATACATGTTGTACCCAAGAAGGGAGGAACTACTATAATAAAAGGGGAAAATGATGAATAAATTCAAATAAGAATCATTATTGGATGGCTAATGTGTATTGATTATGGAAAAATTAAATAAAGCCACTAGAAAGGACCATTTCCCCTTGCCTTTTATTGACTCTATTTTGGAAATACTTCCCCAAAAAACTCTTACTTTTTCTATCTTGACAGGTATAGTGGGTTCTTCCAAATTCCTATCTACCCATTCGATCAAGAGAAGACCACTTTCACATGCACCTATGGGATATATGCTTATAGGTGGAAGCCTTTTGAGATTTGTAATGCACCTGCCACCTTTCAAAGGTGTATGATGGAAATATTGTCTGATTATATTAAAAATATTATGGAAATATTCATGGACGACTTTAGTGTTTATGGAAACTCTTTTGATGATTGCTTACTGAATCTGACTAAAGTTTTGTAGATTTGTCAACAAGTCAACCTCGTTCTTAATTGGGAAAAGTGCCATTTTATGGTGCAAACATGGGTTGTACTAGGACATGTCATTTCAAGTAGAGGAATTGAAGTGGATAAGGCAAAAGTAGAAGAAATTGAAAATATATTGACTCCAACAAATGTGAAAGAAGTTCGTAGCTTCTTGGGATATGCAAGGTTCTATAAAAGATTCATAAAGGATTTTCCAAGATTGCAAAGCCTCTATGTTCCTTGTTTGCCAAAGACATTGAGTTTGTATTTGATGATGACTGCCAAATAGCCTTCTAGACACTAATAGATGCTCTAATTTCAACACCCATCATCCAACCACCGGATTGGAGTTCTCCTTTTGAAATAATGTGTGATGCAAGCGATTACACTATAAGAGAAATTTTGGGGCAAAGAAAAGATAACAAACTCCATGCCATACACTATGCAAGTAATATCTTAGACAATTCACATATGAATTATGCCACAACTGAGAAAGAGATGCTCACTATAGTCTATGATTTTGATAAGTTCAAATAGTACCTAGTGGGTTCCAAGGTCATTGTGTACACGGACCATGCTACAATTAGGTACCTTATGAGTGATAAGGATGCCAAAACTCACCTCATATTCTAGATACTATTATATAAGAGTTTGACTTGAAAATCAAAGATAAGAAAGAAGTAGAAAACAATGTAGTTGATCACCTCTCACTTCTCTCAATAAGTGCTGAAGACAAGGTTCCAATAGATGACAATTTGCCCATTGAGAAGCTATATGTGGTAAACTCTCTTGTTGTGTCATGGTTTCTGATTTTGCAAACTATCTAGCCATTGGATTCCTTCCCCCTGACTTCACATACTAATAGAAGAAAAAAGTTCCTTCATGATGTCAAATTCTATTATTGGGATGATCCCCTATTGTTTAAGCAATGTGCATATGGGCTTATTAGGAGATGCATTCCCAACAAAGAGATTGCAAGTGTGATTTCATATTTTCGTTCCTCTCCTTATGGTGGACAATTTGGAGCAGATAAAACTAAAACCAAGATTCTTCAAGCATGTTTCTATTAGCCAACTCTATTTTGTGATGCGTACACGTTTGTTAAAGTTTGTGACAAGTGTCAAAATCTGGAGGGATTTTAAAGAAGGACAAAATGCCATTGAATTCAATCTTGGAGATAGAAGTCTTTGATGTGTGGGGCATAGATTATATGGGACCTTTTCCATCCTCATGCAGTTACAAGTTCATCCTAGTAGCATGTGACTATGTATCCAAGTGGGTAGAATCAATCCCCACTCAATCACCAGATGCCAAGTCTGTGATAAAACTATTTCAAAAGACCATCTTTCCCTGGTTTGGAGTCCCAAGAGATATCAAATCTGATGGTGGTAGCCACTTCAATGAAAGAAATTTCAACAACCTGCTCAACAAGTATGGAATGAAGCACAAGGTGTCCACACCTCATCATCCTCAAACATCAGGTCAGAAAAAAATCTCCAATAGGCAACTAAAATCTATATTAGAAAAGGTCGTCTCTAGCTCAAGAAAGGGTTGGGCATTGAAACTAGATAATGCATTATGGGCATATAGGAAAGTTTTCAAGACTCTAATTGACACAACGCCATTCAAGCTAGTTTATGAAAAATTTGGTCACTTACCTGTAGAATTGGAGCATAGAGCACTACGAGCAATCAAATTCCTCAACCATGATCTGAAGAAAGTAGGGGAGAAAAGATTGCTACAACTCTAGGATCTTGAAGAACTGAGAATGGATGCATATGATAATGCAAAAATCTATAAAGGAAAGACAAAGAGGTGGCATGACAAAAGAATCAAAGTCAATGAATTCAAAGAAGGAGACCAAGTTATGGTATTCAATTCTAAACTTAAATTCTTTCCAGGGGAACTAAGATCTAAAAGGTCTGGGTCATTCTTAGTCTTGAAGGTCTACCCCTACAGGAAAACAAATCTACAAGGTAAGAAATCAACATTCAAGGTTAATGGACAGATATGCAAGTTGTACACTGACAGGGAAGAGATTGACAATGGAGCCTCTTACTCCCCCAAGATGCATGATTCAAGAGCTGAAGAGTCTCACTCCAGACTTCAAAGGGAGGAAATCGTGGGAGTCAACCCCACATTAGGATAGATTTCTTTATTTAGTTTCAATCAAGAACATTTTCATTTCTAAAAACAAACTTGTCATGGATGAATGTAATAATGTAGAACCTCATAGATATATATCATCGTCTCTACAGGTGCTGACCAAAGAATACAAATTCTGTCAAAATTTAGGAAGACGCAATGTGTCTTTATTTGAACACGTTGTGTCCAATAGTTACAGATGAATGAATTGATTAAAATTCCAGAACACACTGCATGTTCAATTACTGACACGACGTGCACGACCACAGAAGACAACTACTGGAAATTCACATGTCGTGTTTTTAATCAAACACAACGTGTCCTCTAGTTCATTCCCATACAATAACCTTTTCTGGAACAATACACGATGTGTCTTTATTTACACACATTGTGTCAATATCAGGTTGAGAGTACTATACGTACATCTGGAAGTGAATACATCATATTTTAAATCAGACACAACATGCACCAAAGTTCATTTCGTAAGCCTAATTTTTTGGAGTAACACACATTGTGTCTTTATTTGTACACGACACGTTATTATCAGTTTGGCGACTTAAACCTTAGCTCCTGGAATGTTACACAATGTGTTTTAAATAGAACATGATGTGTCCTCTACACTCAAGGAAATTTCAAAAGAGCAGACAATTTTTACAAGATAACACGCCGTGTCCTTAAAAAGACAAGCCGTATCTAAAGATGAGAAGTTTGGTTTTTAACCCTTATATCCAACCACCTCTCTCACAATCCCAATTGCAAGAGACCATGTTTCTGAAACCATGTGTGACCCTCTTCAATCATGTGTGACGATCCTGACCTCTGATCAATAGCAAAGCATCACCACTTCCCTCCACAAGCACCACCTCCACCCTACACTGCTCTAAAGCAGCTACAACACTCCAAGACTACTCTACCGCCATCACTTCTCCTAAGCAATCTCAACCTCCACCCCTGGTTCCATTGTTGCTCGACTTCGTTCAAGCTCTGCCCTCGTCTCCCTAGAGAAAAGAAACTCCATCACCACCTCCACCATTGGATCTACTTCTTCATCGGCTCCAGAAGACACATTGTGATCAATAGAAGTCACTCCATGCAAGGAAATCACCTTTCCCAACCTACGAACGTCGCTGATCTCTAGGTACACGACATGTCCTCCTATAGACACATTGTGTCCATCTTTTCGTTCTTCATAAATTCTATCCAAAGACACATTGTGTTCCCAATTAGACATGTCGTGTCCCAGGACGTTTCAGCAAATTCTCAGCAACAATGTCCTGGGTTAAGCAAACGTCAAACCGTAGGCATGGACCAAGCTCAGCCTCAACCCCTTCCTATGTATCCACAACCCAGTTCAGGGTGACTGCAGAGGAAGACCCCACATATCAATTCCTCATCTCTCATAGGGTCCTCCCTACACGTTTCACTTGTGATCAGACCATGGGAGCTTTGGGATTCAAGAACAAAGTCAAAGAGCATCTGAAGGAAGTTGGTTTCCAGTACATATGCTACACAGTAACCAACACATACCCTCACGTCATTTATGAAGTTCTTACTACTCTGAAGGTTGAGGATGACCTAAAGAATAGGCTTGAACCTTTTTCCATCATCGCCTTCTGCTTGTTGGGGCAAAACTTTAGAATTACTTTCAAAAGATTTTGTGAGCTTTTAGAATGCCATTACAAGGGTGCATTGTCTTACCCTCCAGCTTTTGAAAGCAATGTCTTTTGGAGTGAGATCATTGATGAGGAGCACCATGAGGCCAATAAGGCCAGGGTAACAAATATTTAGATATATCCATCACCTATTTAGATATAAACCAATCTTTAGATATATCCACCACCTTCTTAGCACATGTGTCTTTTCTAAGAAAGAACCCAAGCAATGTGTGAGAGGCAAGATTTATTCTTTCTGTGGGCTATGGTATATGATTTTTAGATCAATGTAGGTTACTTCATTCTGAGCAGGTTCTTAGACATTAAGAAGTTCAAAAAGAGTAATCTGGAGACATCATGTGTGGGGGATTAATCACCCACCTGGCCATGAAGCTTGTTGTAGACCTAACAGGTCTAGAGGCTGAATCGGGTAAAAACCTGGTGGATATCCAATATCTAATTCCTACAAGTCTGATTGCTAAGGTCCCCAATGATGATGCAAAGTCCAAATAATAGTTTTTAAAATGATCAGTACATCGAGATTCCTGACCTGGAGATCATAACCTTAACAAAAAGAGACAACTTGAAGTTCAACCTCAGTGGCCAAGATGATTTTGCAAATGACCCTGAAGATCAAGCTGCTCCAAATGATCCTACCATAGCTCATCCTCCACCTCCCCCCACTAGCACTCAAACTGAGTACACTTGGGCCATGCCTAATTTTCGGCAACTCTATGGCCATGTTTAGCAACGTTTTGACCATTTGGATAGCCGCCTTGATCTGATGGGTCAACGTACTCAGCGATGCATGAGATGGTCCAACACATGGATATGTGGGATATCTCTCAGAGCCACTATCTGATGCCTTAGCCTCACCATCATGCACGTGCTCCACCACATCTTGAGCCCACTCCACATGTGATGCCAGTTAATATTCCTGATGGCGATGACTTGATGAACTAGTACTTCTCCACTGGTCACGAGGGTGCTGCCCCCTCTTGCTACTTTCCTCTATGACATGTGACCAGTTTCTTCTACCTTAGGTTTGATTGATGCAGTGAGGAGACTGCAAATTTCAAGCATGGGGGGGTGCAACCGGTCGATAATGTAGACATAGTTGTTTTAGTTGTTCTCACCATCTTTTCTCTAGTTCTTGTTTTTCAGTTTTTGCTTTTATCATGGCAAGTTTGTATGATGTGAGACTTATCTTGTGTGATGATTTTTTTTCCCCTCTTAGTTTGAACTATCTTGTCCTCCCTTATGAGAATTGTGAAGAAATTGTAAAAGAGCATGCATGAATTAAATGAAACTTTATGGCCACCAACATGTGCTTCATTTCATATTTATGTTTGTAGCCTGAATTTTCATCTTTTGTTATCCTAGAGTGCTTAATATATGTAATTGGTAAAAAACTTTGTGAATATGTCAACTTTGCAACACTACCTAGAACATGAGAGGCCTTTGTCAAACCTTTAGTGATTCTACAACCAACCCTTTCCAGTGCGAAATTTTCAAATCAAATGAATGGAATCTAGCTAATGTTGCAATTTAGTTAACTCTCCTTTGTTCTGGGAAAGATTAAGTGAAACCCTAGACCAATTTAATTTCCCTTTTGGTTCACTTCACCTTAACTACCCTTTAAAAGATGGATAAAAATGCCCACATGTCATACTATCCTAATGTAAGTTCGATCTGGCCACGACAGTTACGTGATATGCCCTAAAAAGAGGGTAAAATACCCCAACTGGCACTCATCGTGTGCATAAGCCTACATTAGAATCTGCGTGCCAAAACCCCTTATCCAATATCATATCATTTTGGAAAACAAGGAGAGAAGGCAAAAATTTGTTAACATTAGCTATGATTTCATCTTTTGCATCCTTAATAGCTAAAAATTCTGGTTGTAGATTCACTGTTTGTTTGGCTTGGTCATCCAAGTTCCTTTTAGTGCTGCATAGTTGACAGTTTCATTTAATGCGTTACCACCCTTGCTGAAATTAAATTTTCCTTATTGAATGTCTAAGTTGAAATTAAGGCTATGAATATAAACCTGAGGATTATGGTTGGTTTGGCCTTGTTTACATCCTTCCGTTCGTTTGATCTATGCATGGGCTTGGAAATTCCTTCATTTGTGTTTCTATGCTCTTTTTTCTTGAGGACAAGAAACACTTAAAGCTTAGGGGGATTTGATGTGCGCATCTCATATCTATTTTTGCACACATTCACATAAAAATTAAGTTCATTTTGCCTTCCATTTAGCCTCTAATCAAACTTTTTATGCCATCTTTTCGTTATTTTACTTGTTACATGATGTTGATAACATGTACACGTTAAAAATGACAAAATGAAGATAATTCAACCCAAATCCGACCTTAATTGGATTTCCCATTGATCTGCAACTGATTCAAAGTTGATCTTGAAGAAACAACACCAAACAACCTGTTTCTTCATTTGTACACATCGTGTAACTTTCCATAAAGGGTTCATAAAGAAAAAAACACGTAGTGTGTTATTTAACACAGGGGCATTTAAGTTTCCAGAGGCCTTCATGTCTGAAATGCAGAGTAAAAGACACGACATGTCCTTATTGAGACATGGCGTGTCCACATGTTTAAAGGCTAATTTCAACTTTCTGTCGACACACACGGTCGTGTGTTTATTAGCACACGACGTGTGCTATCTACCCAGGTCAACTCTAGTAGAAACTACACAATGTGTCTCTATTGGAACACACCATGTACTTATTATGAGGAAGCAGTTCAGTAGCCAGTTACACAACTCTGCATGACATGTCTTTATCAGTTTTCTGTAGATTTTACAACAACTGCCCCTCATTTTAAAAATGAGTGCAGCCACTTGGGGCAGTTATCACTCATCATTGGAGACACTTTTTGACTATAAGAAGTTCCAAAACATGAGGAGGGTTATTTTGGGGAGAAAGAAGAGGTTTCTTGGGAAACAACCTCCATTCTTCACCATTTCTTTTCCAAAATGTGCAACATAGATTTTCTTCCCATTCAAGCTTCTGGGAGGGAAGATTTCCCAAGTTGGAACAACTTCAAGGGTAGAATTTCATCCTCTAGATGGAGTTCTACTCATCTTGACTTCACCTTTGGTTCCTTTTGCTCTTTCTTCAGTTTATCTATGCAAAACTCTAAATTTTTTGCAATGTACTTGTGTTTCTCCATTATGTGCGAGTAGAACCTTCTTCTTGGGCATAGGAGAGTAACTCCCATGCCATTACTCAGGTGAAATCAGAATTCATATTGAATGCTAGTTAATTTGCTTCTCCATGAGTTCCTACGGTGTTTTACTACTTGTATGCTTGGCTGGCCACCTTTTATACATATTTTATGCTTCCTTGTGCTATTCGAGAGGATGTATGAGGGAGTAAGGAGTAGATCTCATGGAAACATACTCTTGACCATGGGTGTGGCTGGAGAATGTTGATGGTTCAAGGTTGTGTTCAAATCTAAGCATAGACACGAAGGTGTTATGCAAAGATGAGATCCGCCTCATGTCACCGGGAGGTGCATGACGAGTGAAACCTCCTTACAGATTGATGACATGCTTTAATTTCATAGTTTCACATGATGTGTTGGTATGGTAATGAAATCGTATGTCCAAGACTTTCTAAAATCTGATCACAACCTTAAAATTTAAGTTCTTTTGTTGTTTACTTGTATTTAGTTAATTGCAATCAAACTCTACTATTGCAATCTGACGTAGATTGTTGAACATTAGTTCTTTTGTACCTAGTTAGCCTAGATCCCTATAGTTCGACCTTGATTACAATTGATCCAGTACATTTAAGGGTGATTGATGAGTTGAGATGTAAAATTTAAAACTCATTTGCCTTAGGAAGTAAAAAATCATCACCTTTATGACAACCTATATTTCATGATTACGTTTGATGTTGTCAAAGTGTATCCAACATCATGTGATGAATGTAGTGACTTCAGGTCTAAGAACCACTATCACTATGAGAGATGATTCTGACTACCATTTCATGGTCTCCATGTATCACTCTCATGGTGGGTATGTCTGATACACTGTTCTCTAACATGTACCTGTGTGATTGACTTGATATCACATATCATGACTAATGAGACTATGTCATCAGTCAACACACACTCTAGTCTTATGTATTAATATTGTCTATTTTTCTTCCATAGTAATATCCGACTAGGGACATACCATGATTGTATGTACTCTTATAATACATATGATCTCATAGTTCAGGTCCATAACTTGAAGACATATGTCATTGAGTAACATCATTCTTTAGACATCTACTATGTATGTGTCATCATCTAATGATTGAGACAAACATAATAGACGATATTACATTTATTATTATCAAATCTGGTATCTAATGCCACATTCCAATCATCATATGATTGGTCATCTAGGCATACATACCAACAGACTCCCACTTGCACTTAGAGCCAATCACTCATGAATCTTATTCCAAGTGATCTTAAACATGTCCATTATGTTTCTGTTGTGTAAGTGCTTTTATAACAGGTTTAGCAACATTTACTTAGAGTCTCTATATTGCAATTTTCACATCTCTTCACTTTATGACTTCTCATATGAGATGGAAGTGTCATAGTATGTTATCTGAGATTCCCAACCTAACTAGTAGTTCCCTTGTTATCACAATATTTCTACTATGTCATCAATGGTTGAAACCTAACACAAGTTCACCCATATGAACTTCTTGATTCCTCTATTGTTCTCATAACAAAGATACTCAACTTCTTTTGTAGATATGAATAATTGTCATTAGCTCAGAACCCTTTCTAGATTATAGTTCTTGTTTAATGTCAAACTTAAATTTAGATTGAGATATATAATTTTTCAGTTTGTAAGCTTGCATCTGTGTAACCTTTTATGCCCAACTCTTCCTTATTACCATAACCAAGTAACCGTTCCTTTTAGTGTTTCACAAGCACCTAAGGATGTTCTTTATGGTAGTCCAGTGACTCTCACAGGCATCTGACATATACCCTCTCGTCATGTCCAATACATATGAGTTTGCTAGGTAGGTATATGCCCTCTCATCATGTCCAATACATATGATATGACTAGATATCCTCTCATCATGTCCAATACATATGAGATAACTGGATATGCTCTCATCATCTCCAATACATATGAGATAACAAGATAAGTACATAACATTGCATTCAAGATAGATCCAATTGTGAATGCATATGGCATCTATTCCATGTGTTTCTACTCTTCACAAGAACTAGGACACTAGGATCTTGAGAGACTAACCCCATGGAACATGGACAAGCTCTCTCTCATTGAGTCCTGCATGTTGAACCCTTCAACAACTTGCCAATGTATGTTCTCTTACTTAGGTCAAGAAGCTTTCTATATCTATCTCTATGATATCAATTCCTATCTCATAGGTTGTCTTACCTAAACCTTTCATAGAGAGTGTTTCCATCCATGTTTTAATATTTACATGATAAAGATGTTATTATCCATCATCATGTGGAATATAAGTATGCTCCCAATAAATCTTTTGTAATCACATATTTTATTTTCATTTTGACTCAAGTCAAACCCTTTGACTGTCTTGTCGAATAGAATATTCTAGCTCTGATATGCTTGCTTCAATCCACATATTGAACTTTGTAGCTTATAGACTTTATTTTCATTATTGGATTTATAAAACCTTTAGGTTGTGTCATGTGCACATACTTTTAATTATTCTAGTTAAGGAATGTGGTTTTCACATCAATATTCCAAATCTCATAGTCGTAGTGAGCTATTCCAATGAATGCCAACTTCCAACTGTAGAGGCAACAACCCTTGATCCATACAGTTCTAGCTTACTTCTTCTCATGTCTTGGATCTCTATCTTCTTCCTGATATCCTCTATAAAGAGGATAGTTCTTTCCAATGTCCAGACAACTGAAAATGGTGGCACTTCCTTTCTTCATCCTTTAAGTGAAAAGGGCAGATTCCTTTTACACTTACCCTTCTCCATAAATTAAGTGTAGAAGACTTGGACTTCAGCTTAACCTCAAAACTTTTCTTGGCCTTGCCTTTGCCCTAGGACTCACCTCCACTGATTACCATCAAAGATATGTCCTTCGTCTTCCTTGCTTTGGCATCAACGTGCCAAGAATTTGATAAACTGACTATATGATTCATGCAACATTTTGTAGAATCATATCCATGGTCAACTCTTGACCTTATAGAAATCCTAGTCTTTCCACATGCCCAATCATATTGAGCACATGGGGTTATACTGGATCTCCCTCTGTCAGTTCACACTCCAACAATGCTTTGGAGACGTTACACCTTTATTGCTTTACATGATTCTTAAGATGCATTAGCATCATGTTGTTCATGCAACTAATAGATCATATAGCATAGCTTAAGGTTCTCAATGTCTATGACATCTTTTTCATGCTTCAAATAAGCATCCATTTTAGCCTTAGGCACATTTTGAGCAGGTTCCTCTGGCTTTGGTATATCAAGGAAATAGAGATTTCACTCGTAGATGAGAACATTTCTCAAAGTCCTCAAAGTCCTTAACCAATTGTGGAAGATTATCTCATTTTGTCCTTCTAAAGGACCGATCACAATAGTAACATGTTTGTGTTTGACATTTGATTCTACAAAGAAATATTGCAAATTTTCAATATATTTTTTATTTGTTTGATTTGATATAACAATATTAATTAGGTTTTTAATTAATTATCACTCTGACTATTTTTCTCAAATTGATAACCATCATGTATCAATTCGGAACATTGCACTCGTCCCATATTCTAGTGGGCCAAGATCCAAAATAATTCAACTATGACCTGGTCAACATCATCATACATAGTCAATTATCAAGGTAGGCATCTTGCCAATTCATCGTATGCAATTCTTAGATAGATGATAAGAAAAACTCCTTGCCATAATCATCTATATGCCTATGGACCTATATGATCTAAGAATCACCAGTTAAGCCTGACCCAAAAGTCGACACAATAATAATGCATCCCAATTTGGCAGAACCTACATTACTACCATCACACTTCCACAAGATAGATGATGCACCATGCTTTGGCATAACCTAAGCTTGATCGATAAAACTTTTCACATGTGCCATTTTTAGAAAGCATCTAAGGCTTAATATTTTACTTGAGGGGTTTTGTATTTATAAATGCATATACTTTATCCAATGCCCACATATATAGTACATATAATATACATGCTACATTCCACACAAAAAACATGCAATAAACAAAAAGTGATGGTTATGGCCAACCTAGGTCTACATCACATGCAAAAACCTATTGTTGATGAAGATCCATGCTTGCTAATCTAGTTTGTTCAGTTCAACCTTTGAACTAATTAGCTCACCTCCTGGATGATCGTTTGGTCGTTTCACCAGTTGTTTGGTTCTTTTGTCCACCATATACTGGCTCCTCCATCCGATTGATTGGGTCCACCAGGCGATCGGTTCGGCTCATCCTTATTGTCCTCCTCAGTCATCCAGCCGCTTGTCCCATCTTTGAAACGGTCGATTGGCATCGTCAAAATGTCTTTCTTATTCATTATAATAGGAAATTAAACTATCCTACTATTACATGATTATAGAGAAACCTTGAGTCACATTCAAGGGGACCAAGGCTAGGAAAGAATTAACTTTACATTGGGAAGATAAGATAGAGGCTCGGTACGTAGACAGAGACAAAATGGGATTTACCAACCACACAACCAATCACAGATAATAGCGGTTATTGTCCATAACTATGCTACACATCCACCACCAAACCTCACTTTTAGAACAATGAGTGTAAATTATATATATATATATATATACATATATATACATATATATATATATGTATATATATATATATATATATATATATATATATTAGTTTGGGATTATTGTGATATTTGATTGGAGAAGAAATTATTCTCATCACATGCAATAATTAAATAATAAAACCAAAATCTAATCACATATCGATTATCCCAAAATATAGTATATTTATGTGTCTATAATAACACTATAGGGAAATAGGGCGTAAATATAGGCAGCAGAAACAAATTTTTTATTTCTACATTCCCCATAAACCATCAGATCACCTCAAAAACTATATAATTGAAAGGATAGTTTTGAGGGTATACCTAGTCATGGAGAAAGTCTAATGAAATAATCCTCATCGTTGTATATATGCAACTGTCTTCTATTACTCTTGGCCTGGTCTTCACCACGGACAACAGACTAGAACATCATATGCAGCGGCTCCTGCGGTCTCCCCACAGAGTCTTGGCTGACATTGTCCTCCTAAGCGATAGGAAAATGCCACCTCACCTATACAGAAGTCCATGCGGACCACCAGGAACTACATGTTGCAGTGCTAGAGCCAACGGGAAGGAGTTTTTCCCTTCTGTCAATGTACTAGTTGCCGACATGCTCTCCCACAAATAATCCTTAGTTGTTCTCTCCCTCGCTATCCCTCCATTTTATGGGTAGGACTTACTTGAACCAAAGAGGACAACAACAACAACTCATTCACAATTGTGTGTCTTGGGAAGACCCCAGTACCCCTCTATTTATAGTAGAGGCCAGGGTCAGGGTTCCCGATTGGCGTGGGAGTAGAAGAGTTCCGAATCATGACTGTTCTAGAACCTAAAAATTGCGAGACGGTTGTCTTGCAAAGCAAAACGGTTGTCTCATGCACGATATGGTTGTTTTGTGCAGTTTCCTATTCTACAATTGTATTTGCAATTTGTTTCCAATTAATGTCAAACATTAATCCTTTTCCCAATCAAATTGAACAAGTGAAACGATTCAATTTTCTCATGATTCAAAAAAATCACCAAAACCTTCGGCCGGCCTGTCCAAGCCAATTGGTTCACTAAGTGAACCAATCATCTCACTGACCTGAGTCGATCGGTTCACTAGGTGAACTAGTTGTCTCACCAGCTTGAGCCGATCGGTTCACCTTGTGAGCCAATTGGTTGGTGTCCTGAGTCATGCAGAAATCATCCAATTCAATTTTCAATCAACGTGACTCTCCAATCAGTCAGTCCAACACTTGAACTTGATGATTCTGAGTCCAGCCATTTGATCTATTATTTAATTGAATACCTAAACACCATTAGTAATCAAATTAAACATCATTCATAAATATACTCCTTTAATCTAAGTGTATCTTATACGTGTGACCCTATAGGTCTAAAATTACGTTGGTAGTGAATGTCCATAACAAATTATGACATCACAAGAAAACAACACTGCCTAGTGACACATCATTGCTACCTAAGTAATTTGGGAAGTTGGAGAACAACGTCAACCTACAATCCATGATTAGTGTTACAATGATCGTATAGTTCTTTTATCTCAGATATCCGTATTGAACTCGAGGCATGGAATCGTCATACTCTCAATGTTCAATACATATTTCTTGAACTAGAGTAGACCGTATGAGATACATGTGAGTTCACATATCACATATTGAATCACATGAATATGGCCATATATTTATGAGCCTCGCTTATCAAGAGGACTGGATATCAAACTCTTGTAGGAGGAAAAAATCCCATCTATATCACTCAGACTCAGTCCCCATGTGTCAAAGCTACCCAATCATCACCTTTATGGCAACCCTATTTTAGGATTACGTTTGATGATGTCAAAGTATACCAAACAACATGTGATACATGTAGTGACTTCAGGGCTAAGAACCACAATCACCACTATCACTATGAGAGATGCTTCTGACTACCATTCCATTGTCTCCATGTATCACTCTCATGGTGGGTCTGTCCGTTACACCGTTCTCTAACATGTATTTGTGTGCTTGTCTTGATATCACATATCATGACTAATGAGACTCTATCATCAGTCAAAACACACTCTAGTCTTATGTATTACTATTGTCTATTTTGCTTCCACAATAATATTCAACTGGGGACATAACAAGAATGTATATATCTTATCATACATATGATCTTATCATTCAGGTCCTTAACCTGAAGACATATGTCATCGAGTAACATCGTTCTTTAGATATCTACTATGTATGTGTCATAAACTCATGATTGAGACAAACATAATAGACAATATTTCATTTATTATTATCAAATAAGGTAAACATATTACATTTGATTCCACAAACTATGCCACCTAGATTACATATCATGACACAAGATGATACATATCATTGTTCACTTGGTCAACTTGCCACAACATATTACAAAGATAACCTGTTCACATATATAAGACATATCGGTACAATCATGGCTTGCTGCCAAAACTCATTGAGATATAATGTCTACAAAACACCCCCAAGGACCTGAGAGTACATGGATGACACGCAAGACTTTACTACAGAACACTAGCATCATATCCAACCTTTAAAAGGTACTACTACTCTTGCTGCTCAACCTCAACAACATGATCTCTACCTCATCGTGAACGGCCACCTAAAAGATCTGGAAACCCATAGGGTGAGACCAACATCCCAGCAAAGAGATATAATTCTCTGCCAACAACTATTATAAGCATAGATAAATTAAAGCAATAAAATGGCATTATTATTAGGATGAGCAAACTCAGCTAAATGATATGAGTAAAGAAGTTAACACTATTTAAGCAATTTAGGCACCTACAACTGAACAGTAGAACATATTATACTTTTAGAAGGAATACAGAGAACATGTATAACAATTGATTTCTCTTACCTCCTTATGAGTCAATTAATTAGTACAAGAAACAAGGCAAAAGGGTCATCCGTTGTGAGTTGTGTTTAACCCTAAGAAAATATGCTACGTGGCTGTATTACGTCTTTTATTATGCCCTGAGGAGATGAGGTATACCACTCATACTCCAATTGACCATTGTTAAGTCAAAATCAGTGCCATACAAGATCTTGGATGAGCCATACTCCTATGATCTCCCACACCCTCAGTCAGTCTGAGTCTACTGCACTGACATATAAAGTCCAACTATAAAAGAACCTTGTCCACCTTGGTATATAGGCGCAACACTATTGAAAATTGAGTTACGGCTGTAGTTGCATTTCTACCGAGGTATGACTGCAACCATCCTCAAAATATATCATATATATTCTGAAACACATTATCTAAGATATGGCCTCGACCGTTCTCCTACCAGGGTATGACTGCAACCAATCATGTGAAAACGCATATACTCAACAATATACAACTTTGAGCTTCACTAAGGGAGAACTCATTTCACCATCCAACAAATACTGATGCTGAAGATGGATATATGGCACAAGGAAACTACATGATTATGGTCTTACTTGATTATTTAAGCCAATTGGGTGTCTTTTAGCATCAATCAAGTTACAACGTATAAACCCTAAACAAATTCTACAAAACATGGGTAAAGGTACAACTCCATAAGATATAAAACATATGAGGTATGAACTTTTCACATCATCTCTTGATATCACTACCATACAAGGCCATCAACATTATCGCATCACTAGGGGGGTAACAATCCCACATCTCATCATTAGAGGATATCACCTCATATTAGGCATGAAGCCTCTTCCAGGTCATAAGACCCAATCACATAGTTCCTGCACATTACCCTTATCTCATCATGCCTCATAAAGGCTCATAATCATCACCCAAACATACCATAGCATTCACTAGCTATGTTATTCATTCAACCTACAAGGTTAGGGTTACACAAGTAGGAGAGAGAAAACATCAAGTCATGCTATTCATTCAAGAAAGCTCAACAAGTACATCATACACTTGAAATTAGGATTTAGGTTTCTCAATACATCCGATTAAGGTTTCCATTTCGATACTTGTCATTAAACCCTAGGCACATCATTCCCTGTATTCTTGGAACACATTCAAGTTAAGAATCATTATTACCATGATTAGTCAATAATCCCAAGCAACACTATCTTTCGACCATACAAGAAAACAAAGTGTAGCGACCAACCTTCATAACACATGTGTAGAAACCACTCAAAGCTCAAGGTGTAGTGACCAACTCTCGTACATGTGAGGTGACCAAACCAAACAAAACATGTGTTGCAAGCACAAGAAGACTCATGTAGTGACCACCCACATAGGTTAGGGTTTATTGCGCCCCCAACAACCCACCAAGTGTAGCGACCAAAACCAAACCATAACAGTTCGACCACAACAAGAGCCAACATGGGTAGCAACCCAGAACAAAATCTCATATGTAGAAACCTCAAGATCAAACCAATTCAAACAACACATAACCAACTCCAAAATAGAACTAAACCATGATCAGAACGGATGATAAACATCAAGGAAACTAAGTATCATCAAGGGGGAAATCTCCATGCAAATATGGTCACCAAAAACCTTAAAACAAACGTCACCAAGGTAAACATAGCAAACCATGACGATAGAAAGAAAACCATGCATCAAACTCTTACAACCAAAGATCAAAACGTCCAACAACATATGATGATCATAACATAACATTGTGATAAAAACAAGGATCAAGATGCATGTAGAAACAACAACTCCTTCATCACTTAGAATTTGGGTGCATGAAATTAGGGTTTAGGAGAAAGAGTAATCTATAAGAGAACACTTAAAAATCTTAAGCCCTAAATCAAGATAACATGATCTAGCATCTTAGGATAAAATTTTAAATATGAAATCAGCAACATGCAAGCAAGAATATGGTGCAATAATAGTAGAGGGGAAAGTTATATAACCCGCCTTAAGAAGAAGATCGAGCTCCAAAACCATGAGCTCCAAAGTGGGATGAGAAACTCCATGTTGGATCGACTCTATGACCAACAAGTTCATCTCAAGAAGTAGAAAACATACCAAGGTCAAAAGAAATATGAAGATAAAGAAAACTTAAACCCAAGGCCGACTAAAGAAGAAGAGTGAAGAATGGAAGAAGCTTCATCTCACTTAGGTACTACCATGGTCAAACCATAGTCTCTAACCTATATGGTGAGAAGATCCTCAAGATATCCACTATGGTGATCCATAGTCTCACCGATAAGAGAAGAAAGGAAGAAGGTAGGGTTCAAAGAAAATGAGATCAAGGTAGAGAACAACTAACCAAGAAGGAAGATCACCAAGAATGACCACAAGAGGGATGATCAAGCTCAAGATCACCACATGCAAAGATGATCAACCACCAAAGTTCCAAGATCACCATCTCCTAAAGATCCACCAAGCTCTATGCTAAATTCAAGGAATAAGAGAGGAAAAAGAGTGCTAAAGAGGATATTTGCATGTGTAAGAGAGAGCATATATACTCAACGGGTAGGAGGGAGGTGAAGATATGAGGTCTCAAGAGAAGAGAGCACCAAAAGGACACATGTCCCAAAAAGGATTAGCCATGCAAGCACTCTATACATGCATGCAAGAAAGGGGTGATAAGAACAAGGTAGTGTAGCAAACACTTAGGTCCACTACACCTGAAGGTCGCAACAAAACCAAGGGAATCACCATGTTGCGGCCACTACAAGATATCTCGCAACAAAACAGGTTGCAACACCTCATAAGAGCACAAACCCTAGCAACAAAAACACATGTATAAGGCAAAAGGTCACAACAAACATAAACCAAGAGAGTGTTGTGGTCACAACACCTCAAAAACCAACATATAAGGTCAAAACATCCATCAAACTCAAGCATCCATGCAAAGTCATGCAAACCCTAATATCATCTCATGACGCCACCTCATCAACCAAGGCCCAAAAATGGTTCCCCAAAGAACCATTCTCTCTCTTATGATGCTACGGCACAAAAGGCACAACCTACATGTGAGAAATTACAAGATAGGCCTTCAACAAGGGTAAATTGCAACTTGGTCCACAATAAGCATAACTAGCTCAAACGTCAACCAAACATGACCAAAATAAAAACATAAACTTGTCACATGTTATAAAGACATATCAAGAGATTATATTAAGTTTAAGCATCTTATTAAGCAAGGCAAACATAAAAAAGCACAAAGCTAGGTCAGGGGTCTTACAATGATGATGTGTAGGAACTATGTGATTGGGTCTTATGACCTGGCAAAGTCTTAATGCTAAATGTGAGGTAATATACTCTAGTAATGTGATGAGGGATGGTTATCCTAGGATGATGTGATAATGATGATGGAATTTTATGGCAATGGTATCATGTGATGATGTTACAAGTATATATCTCATATAATTTATATCGTCTGACATTGCAACTTATTTTTATCTTTGTAGAATTTGTTTTAGGTTTGTACATTGTAACTTGATTGATGGTCTTTTTGAGTAATTTCACTCATGTGGTGGTAGTTTGTCACAGAGATTCCTATAGGAATAGAGAAAACCTCTAGTAAAATATGATCTTGGACCTCTTAGGTGTGGATCTAGGAAGAAACATAAGTAAAGTTGCATACATCATGGAATAATAGATGCCCAAATCCCTAAGATGCATAGGAAGTGTGGCACATAACTTTCATGAACAGATGTCCAACCCCCAAGACATCATGGTTGTGGATCTTAGGAACTGTTTCCATAACCTTGAGTCATTATAAGTCTTTCAACAAGCCAAAAATGATACAGAGTGTAAGTACCTTCCATGGATCCATATAATACAGAGAGATTGTTTATTAGAAAGGATTTTATGTAAGATCATTGTGATTACACTCCTCACCATGTAAGGATCACATTTGATTCCCAAACCTCCATAAGACATGGGATAACAATATGATGAATTTTCTTAGTGAGGTCAAAACCACCCAGACAAAATCCCTACAAATCCTTTCAATTTTGCTACTAACATTCTCCTGAAGAGGGAGGATACTAATCCAGTAAGTATATATAGAAGATAAGACTTTGTTAATGAGATCCATTCTTCTTGTAGTAGACAAGGGCTTAGATTTCCAACCCTAAAGTCTTTTCTTGAGCTTATCAATAATTGGGGAACATAAGGACATGGTTAACCTTCCAATGAATAAGGGGAGGCCAAGATATATTCATGGGAGGACAACTTATGAAATGTAGAACATATCAAGGTAAATAGTTTGGTATCTGAATAGAATATAAATACAAATAATGGGAAACATTGAAATCTTAAAGGTATATTCCATGTCAACACTTGATAACATGTATATTCAAAAGATTTTTTGACTTTTAAATCTTGACCATAGGTTCATCATTAATCAACACACATAAACTTATAATCACTAACATACATACTTAAATATACATGGGATAATTCTCATCAATACGGATGAAGTACCTAGTTCAAGCATAGCCTAGATATCTGGTTCATTTATCATTTAAGATATATAGCACTAGTTAAACAATATGACAAAGTACATATTCTAAATCGACAATTTTTGAGTATAACAACAAATCACAGACAAGTAGTAAAGAAATCATAATATAACAAACTTTCTTACGTACTTAATTGAAATTATGTATGGACACAAGAAAGTTATATCTGAGTAACTATATCCTAGAAAAAAATATTTTTGACAAATAAGTAAAGCATGGCACTATTAGTAAAACATTTATCTTTTCATTATGGTTGCATTGTGAAGTGAGTATCATTAGGGCTTCATTTTTAGGGGACTTGTGATACCCTAGGATATATTAACTTCTCAATTGACAATACACATTAAAGCTAACCTTAAAGGGTCATTTACTAATGATCCATATCAAAAGCTTCCTTAAGATGATATTTATGACCCCAACTATTAATATGAGTTTGAGCATGTCTTGAAAGAAATTTGACTAGATTCTATGTCATATTTTATTACGAAAAAGGCATATAGTTTCAAATCATTCTAGTATTTGGAGTACTTACTAATAATTTTAATAGAAAAATAACATACCAGTCAAAGGTGTAGAAACCACATGTATAAAATTAATATGTAAAATTTATTAAAAATAATTTCAATTATTATTTTAAAAGTGAAAAAATAACCTTTTCATATTGTTCAATTCTTTGGGACACAATGGTAATTTGTGCTAGGCAATTGTTCTTCAACTTATTAATATGAGCTAGAGGGAAACCATGGGTTTGTCTCCCTACATTAGGATTTTCAAGGGTAATATATGCCCTAGGATAGCTTCATCACAATATCCTAGTATCAATCAGACTAAACAGACAACATAATGCATCCTCATCTACGAGGTGGACTTGTAAAAGAATGAAAATCTCCCTAGAGAGGACTAAAATATAGTAAATAGTAATAGCGTGGCAATGAGTCTTGACATGGGTCCCTTAACCTCCATGTATGTTTCTTGAACAAAAGATAAGAATGCATTTGTTTAGAAAAGATCTAGAATAGGATGCTAGACTCAAGATGTATGTTGACATTATCAAAGTGGGTTTCAAGAAAATTACCACTATAAGTGGTGTATTGAGAACCATGTGTCCTTTACTGGTTTGTGAGGAATCTTGGGACAATGTATGGAGCTATGGGATGTTTCCACTATATTTGAGGTTCTTTTTATTATTGGTTGGTGTTTGGGGATCTTCTCATTAACGCACAACCTAGCAATTGTAGTGGGGTTTTTTCAATTCCTCTATGGTTCTTCTTACAAATACATGAATATTTCTTATATAGGTAATTGTAACTACCTAACTAATTGTATTTTTGTTCTTAATAAACCCCTAACTAGTTATGTAATACTTTTTGTAATTGTTGCATCACATTTGAATCTAATCATGTGCTTATTTAAAGAATAATGAGGAAAACCCTTAATTTAAGTTGAATTAGGGTTTCCAGGATAATTTGGGTTTTACCCTAAGGACACCTTTTTGGTTAATGTTACTGGTGACCATAGGGTCTTCTATCTGGTTCCAATCCTTATGAATATAGTATATGGACCACCTGTCATGTTAGCATTAATGAAACTTGTTGGGGGTGTCCTTAAGTTTAAACCCAACTTACACTCTATAACCAAACTCATCTTAAATTTGTATTTTACCTTACTAGAACCTAAATTTGAAACAAATTGCATAAAAAACATGGCATCTCAATTTCTTAGAAACATCAATAAAGTTATCAAATGTTAACTAATAATAGGCACATAATTCATCAATTAAGGATGATTACCTAGCCATGAATGGTTTAAGAATTCACCAATGTCACCTTCTTTTGAGATTGTGTCCTAAAATGCAAGAAAATGGGAAAAAGAAATCATCAAATCTAGTAGTAGGATTATCACACCATTTTATCCATATAATTTCTAGATTATCCTTGTATAATAAATTCCGTACTGAATTTATCACTAAAAGTAAAGGTATGTTCTTTCAACACTATTATACTAGTTCTAACATATGAGACTTATTTCTTACAATCTTGTTTATATCATACTTTTATGTTTAATTAAATGTGATATCTTAGGTATAGGTTTTATACCCCAATATTAAGTAGTATCACTATTTATCTTAAATTTCAATATTAACTTAATCCTACTAGGTTGTTTCATCTTCTTTTATACCCCTCATGGATTGCACATGGTGAAATAGAATATGGTACCTTGGCAAAGGTGGTGGGTAAAACTTCATACTCGATGGTTGGGGGACTGTTTCTCTCTGGACCTCTTTTACAATTGGAAATGAAGATGTTGTAAGTTATATGGTTTTCTATGTTGGTTTTTCGGACACCACTCCCGGGAAAAACATGAAACGGTGCTACCACAACTCATCAGAGATATTGGTATGCACCAATGCAGAATACCATCTTCAAGATGGGTTATATTAATGTCCTCCCTGATATAGAGGACTCTTCTATGGACTAAATCCATGGCTCACGTCACTTGGGGTTAGGAATACTATTAAGACTTTATCAACCACATGGTTTAGGTATAATATCTCAAGTTTTTAGTAGATAAATATTATTTATTTAGTTTCCAAATAAAATTGGAAATTAATTTTCAAGCAATAAAACAACTTCCATTATTAATGTTATCTTTTCTATGTATAGGGGAACAACTATTATGGCAAAGACCCTAAAAATATTATTAAACTTGTTGAATGGACTGTTTTATCTTGTATGGAATTGCAGGAGAGACCACGTCATCTTAAATTTGGACCACAGGTCCAACATGAATTAGATTATATGGCAGGTACCTTCATATTGATGCTTACATATTTTAAGTGTTAACTATATTTTTAGAAAAAAATAGTGGTTCACCATAGAAGAGAATGCACCATGTGAATTTGTATCTTATGATATGGACATTTTCATTTCTAAGAGACCTTAATTACCTAACATTTATTCACTTTGAGAGCTAAGATAAAGGTAGTGAAATGAGAATATGAACTAAATTGGTTGATAAAATCACTATATTATAGATACCTTCACTAAAAAGGAAAAAATTATATAATATTTTTGTACCTTTCATAAGATGTGGTTTCTTATACTCATAATTCGACTTGATCTCCCATATAGATTCATGCTATGCATGTTAATTACATTTGACTAACCTTTTTTATATTATTCTTTTCTCTTCTCCTTGATTTTAAAATAATAGCTCAATCAAGGACATGATGTGTAGTTGGATTAGCTCCCAGATTTAGAAGTTCAGGGTGGATATTCCATGTGCCCTTCACAAATCTCTTCAAATTAGAAACGTGTAGCATTTTGTATATCACAATAAATTGAGGGGTAATTCTATCCAATGCACACACCTACCAAGTTAAACTGAAATCTCAAAGAATTTGAAATGGTTGGGGATTAATTTTTATATATTTTGTGTGACTAATATTGACCCCGAAGCCTTCAGAGTATCTTTTTCACTGGTGCCTATATCTATATGGGAAATTCACTATCAAAAGATCCTACCCAGTAACCCCCTCCCTCCCCCGCCACCTTCTGACCTACAGAAGTACATCGACCTTGATATTGATATTTATAGAATTTGAACTCCCATATAAAGATTGCCTACTGAACTGGCACATTGCTTGGACCTAATCCCTACTGTGAGAACTTGATCCCCCTTGATCCTTGGTGGATGTGCTTGACAATCCCACATGAGATGAAAACTTGGGGAATTTTGACTCCACCTATTTCAAGTGTATCTGAAAGTGGAACCATGTTTTCATGTATTTGTGTTCTTATCATACCTGGTCATCTTTTTTATTGGGATAGACTCACCCTGGCCCTCACTTTGGAATGGATGGTGGATCATAGGTGGCAAGCTATAAAATCAACCTGGTAATGGGCTAGATTTAAAAAAGATGTTGCCTTCAAATCAAAGGTGTATCTTAGCATAATTAGCATCAATGTATGACTGATTTAGATCATTGACCCTATTTGACCATTGGTCAATTAGAGATATTTTATCAATATACAATAGCATTCCCTTATTGTTAACTCAACTCTTGGCATACCAACATCCCAATTTAGTTGCGACATACAAGGTCTTTTATAGAAGTCTTTCTAGGGTGTCATGTCTAAAATCTGGCTTGATAACTATTATTCTTATATAACTCTGCAAAAGGGTAGGTAATAATCCTAAGAGTCACTTAAGTTCTTGCAATAATCCCATAGTAACTTTTTAATATTTGGATAAAATTCCATATTGTTTGTTAATCATGGGATCCTGGTAAAATTAAAGTCATACCTTCTCCTCTTAAATTTATTTCCATTAGTTTGAGTTGAAGTTTGAGTCCCTAATTGAAGTAATTAACCATGGAACCCCATGATGTCGTACAATCGTATACACAAAGCTCTACCAGATAAGTAACATGATCAATTGTTCCTACTGAAAGTGATATGACCTAGTCAGTAGTTCACTACATCCAAGGGGAACTATATCCTTCCTTTCCCTAGGTCAACGGCCAAAAGTTCATGTTGATATATTCCAAATTTCATTCAAGAATAGGAATGGGTTTAGGATCCCACTTGGTTATAATGCTTGAATTTAATCTTTTGATAGGGCATATACCTAGAGATGAAATTAACAATGTCATTTTTCCCATATCTCTACCAAAACATCTTCCAATTCATTCTACATCTTGGTAGGTTCTTAGTGTAATACATACATAGAAGCACATGCTTTGTGTTGTATCTTCTACTTAACTTCTAACTGCTCAGTAACCAATATTATATGCTTATAGCATGGTCCACGACCAAATTCTAATATTATAATTTCTCTAAAGTTCAGATTAAAAACCCATAAAATCAAGTTAAATTTGCACTATCCTTTGAGCCTAAAATTTAGATATTTGATGATGTGTATTTGAACTCACCAACTTCATCCTTGTAGGATCCAAGGATGATACAAAAAGAGTCTTTATGTGTTGGTAGTTTGTACATATTTCATCGTCTACTTTGTTAAATTGTATACTACAAACTACTCTGATTGGTTTGTGGAAACAATAGAAAATTAGAATCCTTTTAGATAATCTAATCACATTCTACATTCAATTTCTAGTTCTTCAATGTGAGAAACATATTTAGGACTCTTAAAATATATAGATATGTCAAAAGGTTCTACATAGAGGTATTACTCCCAAATAATGAGGGATATGTGACTGATACAAGTTTGACACCATGTATAGGGTAGTTATCTTCATATGGATTCAACTTCCTAGAAGCATAAGGTACCACTCTTTCCTGTTGCATTAGAACACACCCTAATATTAGGATTGAGGCATCTAAGTAAACCATAACATTTATTTCTATCTACAAGGTTAGGATTGGGTTTTATGTAACTTCATCCTTTAGTTCTATGAGACTCTTCTTTAATTTCACCATTTATAAGATTTCATCCTCATGAAATCTTAACAAGTAGGATAATTTTTTTTAGAAGTTAGATATACAACTATGGCAGTGTGATCTATAGATTTTTTACACACTCTTTGGGATATACTAATCAAAGACTACTTATATATTAGATCGATCTAATGCTATGGCCCTATTGGTCAGATACTCCCAACCACATGATTATCTTTGTCTAGAATTCAAATATACATTTGTTTTGTAAAACTTTGTTCTTTTAGAAATAAAAAAGATTGAAGAGATGTCCCTTATCATATTCTTCATTATTCAAACAATCCATATGTCATCGATGGATATTACAAAAAGTGATCATGGAATGATTATATTACCGTGTTCATTAAATCCATCAACACTAGTGGGCAAAAGGTTTATGTTATTAATCATCATATGGGTCAAAAGGCAATATTTGACATGTGATCTCTTGACCCTCAACTGATGGTATGCAATTCTCACACCAATCTTGGAGAAGATAAGCTAACACAATTTGGTAAGCCTAATCATCAATTTGTGGAAGACAAAGCTTATTCTTATTTATGGACTACTGGAGTGTTAGATAATGTATTAACATACAAACAAACTATATCTCTTCTTTACAAACAATAATACCCCCACCCCTAACAAGGATACACTAGAATTGATGGATCTTTTATGTGAAAGCTCTTGTAATTATTTCATCAATTCCATCAAATGAATTGAGATGATCCTCTGTCGATCTCTTGATATTGGTACGATGACGGGGCTGGTAAATATGGATAATTTAATCTGCAAAAGGTAACCCTACCAACTCCTTAAAAAACATACCTTTATATCCCCTCACAATTTTAGGAGATGCATGAGCTTGATATTAATGTTGTCCTCATTATCCATGCTAAGTATATGCTCAATCCTTTCCTTATTAGGTTGTATGCATATATTGATGGAAACATTACACTATTGCATGTTTCTCATATTTTTCCTAGAATAACATGATTTGATATGGTTCTTATTTATACAATCAAGAAGAACATAGAAGTAATGCAAGAATTATATTTCAAGGATCACATTAATCTTTCAATCTATGAAGGAGTATAAACCAAAAGAATTTTTTGATCCATATAATTTCTTGTTACTCTCTCTTTTTGCTATGAATGTATTCTTTCACTAGAGGCTTCGATATCTAGGATGTATTGTTGTTTTCTACATTTAAACATGTATTATTTTCATATTAGACTTCACACAAAAGACATATCCTTAGTCATTCATCTTTATGTTTAGAACAAAGATCATGTTCCTTGATATGAATATGAGAGTGGAACCAAAATATAATAGAACTTTTACTTTGCAACTATGGATGGTAACATTTTCTAGAATAAAAGAAGAAGAGTATGCTAAGTAGGTTACCACCAAACAAAACAATCTTTAGTTTTTATGATTTAAATTAAATTTTGATGTACTTTCAATCTTCTAGTTATACCTTGTTTGATCATCATCAATATTAATCAAAATATGAAATAATTATTTGTTCTAGATCTTGTTCTACTCCATTAGGTGGTGCAACTGAACAATTTCTTGAGGTTCAAAATCCAAAATGTATGCCTCTTATTGTAGTTGAGCACAACCTTCAAGTAGAGAGTGACTTCCCTCTACAAAATCTCTCTCAATTATAGAATCTTACCATTATTTTGATATTTTATTGTGGATTATTGTCCTGATATACTATTTTGTAGTTCTTCCCTTTCCATTTTCCTCGATGATGCTTGTTTTACTTCTATTCAATTTTCTTTTTTTGATCTGTGTACCTGCAAGTCCTAAGTATCCCATGCTAGAGGTGTCAGTAATTCTTAGAATATTTTTTAATATAATGGAAGAATCATGGGCCTCATCAAAAGTATGACACCCTTTATAAGTGCTTGATTCTTCACAAAAATTGGTTACCCATAAATCAAATGATCATATTCCATATCCTTGATCTTGTGGGTAGAAAAATGTTCTGTTATAACCCCAATTTTTGGGTTCAATTGATGAGAAATGTAATTTCTCATATTAAAGATGTTTGAACAAATAACCATATATTTGGTTGAGAATAATTGGATTTTGTTTAAAATAGCCTTGTTGTTTGATTTGTGGGCTTTATTGGCTATTGGGCCCAATAACAAGGAAATAACAAAGAAAATTCAATTAGTGAATGAATAATTGAATTTATAAGAAAAGAAATATGTGGAAACCTCTAGAAGGCAAATCCAAAGAGGATTTCGTGCCTCTTGGATTCTTTGGGTTCCAAGGAGTCTAAAGTTGTAAAGAAAAGAAATAAGAAAAAGAAAAGATTAATTATGTATTTCTTTATTAAGAGAGAAATTGAAAACATTGATGAAATGTGGAAATTAAGTGAAAAGATGGATAATTGACTTTCCCTTTATGGAATTTCGTATACCAAGGTTCTCTTATGATAGGAGGGATGCCAATGAGGAAAATAGAAGGGAAATAAAAAGAAATTCTCAAGAAGATATATTTTTAATAAGAAATAAACAAGATAATGTGAGATAATGCATTTAGATGCATCTAGAAGGATAATAAATATCCAATAAAAAGGATTTCGAATCCTTTGAGTTTATTGGGATCTAAGGAGTTCCAATAAAGAAAGAGGAAAGAGAAGGTACCTATAAAAGAAAATAAGAATATATATATATATATATATATATATATATATAATGTGAATACATTATTAATGGATTATGTGGTATTAATGAAGAAAGGGTATTTTCTGCAAAAAGGAAATATGATTTCATGGCTAATAAGTTAAAAGCCAAGTATGAAGAGAATAAGAGAGGATATTTTCGTATTTATAATATAGAGGATATTCAAAGGATGAAGAGAAGAGAGAGAATATCCTTCTCTTTGAAGGAATGGTCTTCCTACTTGGAAAGGGATGCGTTAAGTCATGAACGAGCCAACCTAGGGCTTCTTTTCCCACCCTATATAATGGGGGAGATCCTAGGGTCAAGTTCAAAAGGTCTCCACGTACCTTTCTCCTCTTACTCCTTCCTTCTTCTCTACTTTTCGTCTTCAAACCCTAACCCCTAGAACCCCTGTGAGAACGACGCAAAGAGAAGGAACCAGGGGGTTGCGAGGGACTCCTAGAGTGCCATGGTGCTAATGAGAAGCCTACCCCTCGAGATCGTACCCTAGTGCATGTGCAGCAGACGCAACTAGGCTGCGGAGACGACCTGCAGCATATGGCCTGAACGGACGTGTAAACAAGCATCATGGCTGCTGGTTGTTGGCGCCCTGAGTGCGCATGAGGGCGGCGGAGGTAGGGGACGCCTTCCCGGTGAAGCTCGGGTCCAGATCGGAGAGCAGCAGCCGTGCCAAAGCCGCGGGTCGGCGGCTAGGGCAGCTGCGATCGACCTGCCCAAGGTTGAAGAAGGGAGAAGCGCGTTGGACGTTTCTGCCCTCCGCGCTCTAAGGAAGTTGTTCACTTACGCAAGGGCAGTTTGGTAAAATCGTTATGTTTCCAGTTTTGGGCGCTCGCATGGATAGGTGACGTGGCGCCATCCGATTGGCCAGAAGGTAAAATTCTTGCTAAAATCATATCTTGCAATTTGTAACTCGGATTAAAACAAGTAATATATGAAAGTTGATCAGAAAGACGTGAGGAATTTAAATAAATTATTTTCATAAGCCAATTCCTCTTGCAATTTGAAAAGTGGTGTAATCTATCAACTTTAGCATAATGATAATTAAAGAAACCCTACTTTGATATGATTAGAGTGATTAATATGGTTTAATGAATCATTAGAGTTGATATTAACCTGTTAAATGCAAAAAGGTGCATTAAGATCGAAAAGGGTGATTTTTGTACGTAATTAGTTTAATTTGAAGATTATGTACATAAATATACTGAAATATGAAAAGTACATAAAGCTATCATCTTTAATGATTTAATTAATGAAAAACCCTTAGATTTGATGATAGATGGTTTTAATATTGATCAATGGATAATTTAAGACTATTGTTCATAAAAATGAAAATAAGATCTAAAAAGATAATCTTTTTATATAATTGGCTTAGTTTAGGGTTTTGTGCATGAATATGCATTAACGAGCTTGAAAACCCTAAATTAGGTGAATATGAGTTTTAAATATTTTAATTGTTCAAATATGTAAAGAAATAGGGATATGATGATCCTAAGTCAATTTTGGGTATAAAAGACTATTAAATGAATAGTTTGAGCCATTAGGGTTTATATAAATGGAAAAGAGTGCTATTAGGGTTTGTTAACCTAAAAGAGGTAAAGTTTGAGAATTTGATCTAAGAAACCCTAATGAGTATTAATAAATACTTAATGCGGATTAGAAACCCTAGAAAGTGAATCCAAGTCAATAGAGTAGATTCTTGATAAAGTGTATAATAAATAGAGTACATATTTATTTCAGGAACTAGGTGATGATTGAATTACTTGCTTGGATCTGTTGATTGACTTGATTGTATACACATGAAGTATATGTTGAATAATCTGCATGACTCTTCAAATCAGGTATGTGGTTACGCTTATGACTATACCGAATAGTTTCTCGAAGATTTTATCGATGTTTCCCTCAATGCATGAATAACTGTTGGATGTCTATTTATTTCATGCAATTATAAAGTGACTATGGCTATCACTATGAGTATACATGTATAACTAGCTAGATCCGAGTCCACCCCTGTGGCTATGAAAAGACTAAGGATAACCTAGAGCAAGGTCTAGGGTATCATGAGTTAGAAACTGGGCTACACATGAGTAGTGCCATGAGACTCTTAGCATACCATGAGTTAAGGAGTGGGCTACCTACGGGTAGTGCCATGTGACTCAGCCCTAGAAATTGATTCACCTATTAGGTGAAGTCATGAGGGGTAAAATGGGAATCTACCACATGGGAGGTAGTATCCAGGTCCACTGCAGGGACAGCGCAGGGGATAGGGTACACATGGATCGCGTAGTTATACTTAAAACGTAAACTTGTTTGTTAAATGATAATTGAATGCGATACATTGTTATAGATAATTGAATGATTATTGGTTTCCCCCACATACCAGCTACGGCTGACCGACGTTTTGTTTGTCGGCGTTTTAGGTACAATGAAAAGAACAAACAGTAAAGTGGCACATGTGATACTAAATGAGAATTAAAGTACAAAGGAGGATTAGATAGATTAGTATCGACATGGATAGAAATATAGAGATCCAAGTTTTCAAAAGGTATGTACAGAAAAATTTTATTTTTCAGTATAGTCTGTTAGAATTTAATAATTGTTGATGGTTATATGTCGAACCTTTGATCCGGGATTAATGGGTGCGGCTTCGACCTCTTGGTCTCCCTTAATTGGGGGTTATCGGGAGGTGGGGTCGTAACATGTTCCATGAGATAGTGCTCCTAAACATAGCCTACTACCTTTGAATTTCTCTATTTGATCTCTCTATAAATATCTTGTCCTAAGCTTCCCTCATATATAATACTTGAACCTTCACATGAAAGATTACTTACATGTATTTTTCCTATGGTGTAGTTTCTCCAAAGTATGGTTGATTATCCATTCATTGGCTGTCAACAAAGGAAATGTTCTCATCCTTAGGGGGTTATAATACCTTTAACATATTCTTCAAGAAAACCACACACAATATCCCTTATCAACTATCTCCTTCCCATTTTAAACTCCAAAAGGCCTAAGGATTTATTTTGGGGAAGTATTTAAATGTGTGGTTCACCTATGATTATAGAAGGTAGGAGGACGTTTACCATCAATCCTATACATTTTGGTTCCGACCACATAGAATAATGCCCTTCTTTGTTCTTCTTACACTTCCACAACCACACATAGGAGGATGTTCAAGAGTATCGCGTCATTATATATTTCTCTTCCTTAACCTTTCTCTTTCCCTGGTCCACATGATTTGTATGGTATAAAGATAGAGGTACATATTGGGATGGGTATTGTCTATAGAACTATTTGATACAACTAGTTGCATACTTGTTCTTCCTATTTCTTCTTATGGACTTACTTCCAATCTATTTTTTTGAAAAGGATATTTACATCACGTAATATATTATAAATCATGAGTCATATAATCATGTAGACAACAAATTTAGGGTGTCATGAATTCTCGATTGATATTTCAAAAATTTCCCTCCATCCTAGAAACCTCAAGATGAAAATTTCAAATTATGAGAACTCCTAAAGAGGAACTCAAATGATTACATTTCCTTTGAGGTGAAAAGCATGGGAGTGGGGTAGATAGGGATGTCCTTATTTAAAAACAAGAGGAGATAGGGACGCCCTAAATAATATCTTAAGCTAATCCTTATATAAGTTAGACTTTGGTATTACAATTGACAAAATGCACCACCGCCTAAGTGTTCTTGGAAGTAATACTTTTAGAACGGCATGGTCCCCTTCCTATACACCTTATCTCTACCTTGGTGTATTTAGTGATTCCAAAGATATAGGTTAGAAGATATGGTTCAACCATTATTAGATAGTTGATTTCTTGCGGATTAGCAATATGATACCATCTTTCATGTCTAAAATTCCCAATCATAAGATTATATGCTTTCGGGTGCACCCTAGCCAAGACATTAAGCATGCAAGTTTTTGGTCCAGTTAGGACGTCTAAAAGATACAAATAATCACAAAAATTATGCAAAGGAGGGACAAAAAGCCACACCTATTATCAACCACACAACTAAGCACAAAATTAATAGTTATTATTAGAAATATCTTTGAAGGTTTACAAGACAAGGAAAAACCTAAATATGAAACAAAAAATATGGTATTTAGAATGTTAGATTCATAAGGGCCTCAAATGCCATATATGATCATTATCTCATATATATGGTGGAAATATTAAATAAATAACAACACTAGATAGATAGGAGATTCCCCTTGGTCCCATATTCAAACAGAATCGTCAATTCTTCAGACACTGCAATGTTGGGGGCCAAAATCATAAAGTCATAAAAATGCATAAACATGTGAATGCTTCCACATGGTAAAGAACATACTTCAAATAATGGGCAATATAAATATAGTAAATATATATCAGGACATGTATACATCAACAGTTATGTGCATTGGGAAATACTATAAACATATTCAATTCTTTGCTGCTAGTTTCATTATTATTCAAATTAAGAGTATTGTTCAATCTGAATCTTGCATACTTCAACATACATGGACTAAGTTCTATGAATAGGAACACGGTAGTAAGACCACCCACTGACCTTTAGAAAATATGTATTCATGTTTGATGATAATTACACATAGTACAACAAAATAAAAAATGCTTATGTGAGAACCAAAATATAATAATGAAGTCCAAACAAGCATTATGAACTTTAATAACGTAATCATGGCACCCATAGAATTTGAGGTTCTTAGGAGTTAGAGAACTAACTTTAACTAAGTACTAGCTCCTCACAAACCCATTTATAGAAAACATGCAATTACATAGTTGTACCATAATTGATACATGTATCTTAGACTTAAGGAATCATCACTAAGAAAGGGTCACTAGGTTTTCTTTTAAAGATGTAGTGAGTTGGGTGCAATGGTGGTGGTAGGTTTTCCCCATGTTGTCCCCTCATCTTTCTTTATCACCAATTTGGTTTTGTTATGGCTTGACAACCACATTAGTGGCCTCTATTTTTTTTCCGACTGTAGATATGATTCCAACTATCTATTTGTTATTTTTCATTTCTTGTATTCTTTTCTGTGTGGGCTCTATGATGATGTTAGGTGCGTTTTTCTTCCTTTTGGGTTTCACTGAGGCTTATCCTCTTTGTGTTTTCTGTGTTTTACTATGTAGTTGTTTCTTTCTCTTTTTGGTAAGTGTTCTTCTTCTACTCTACCTGTGCAAGGGTGACAATGCCTATGTGGATTGTTACTCCAATAGTTTTGGCATTGGTAGTCAGAGCATCCTTTATGCAAGTGATACCCATGATCATTGTTGAATTCTGATTGAAAGTTTCTTTGTTCAACATGATGGGAAGGAATTCAAACATGAGTGCATTATTTTTATCTCATCAAGCTTATAATATTTCTTTGCATTTCTTAATACTATGTTGTTAAATTATGTGGTACTCTTATCCATGTATGTTCCATATGAATTTTATTAATTTAATAGATATTTTTACCTTGAAAAATGGTACTTTTCCCCTTGTATACACTAAGCTCTCATTTTTTGATGCCTCATGAAGTTTATACTAGAGTATTATTAACCAACTGTAATAAAAAATCCTAATTATGATATTTAGATAAAACAAAGTGATCAAACTCTAATGGTGTCTTGGTAGCATTTTACTAGGTTGCACATAATATTTTATTAGATACTACTATACTCCAAAAAACATGATTTTGACCAATTAGACGTGTCTAATGTATTTTGTTTATCATAAAATGATATAAAATAATGTCATATTAGGCATTTAAAAAATCATAAATAACCTGGTTTCCTACAATATCCAAATGTAATTTTTCATGTTGTGGGGACTAATCAGTGTCTTTTATCCAGAGATTGTTCCCCATATAGATGAGAAAATCTTGAGAACAATTTTGAGGTAGGTTAAATTCTTGGGTCTTGGGATGGAACAATAGTAGGTAATTCTATATTCATCACATTCTCCCAAGTTCAATGATCCATGTGGGCAACATGAGGTATCCTAAGCCACTGATATGACTCCCAATGATCATATGAAGTCTAATTTAGTTTTCAAATTATGTCATTTTTTGTTTTAATTTGGTTTTATTTCATTTTTAACATTTTAATGGTCAGGGTAGGATGTGTAACACATCATCTTTACTACAATTGTGAATAATAAAAAGTTATATGCATACCATATGACTGAAGATGAAAACTTGTAAATAAACTTCATTTGGTATTCTTACTATCGACTTCTTTCTAGTAGTACTCCTTATCTTTTATTTATCCCCCTACTATATGATATGAATGGGTTGGTATTTTCTTATAGTGAACCTCAACGATCATTGTTGAGCTGAATAATAAACATAAGGGTATATGTTGCAAAGTACCTCATATCCTTTCGTGCTACATGAATATATGAACATGGAATCAAGTTGATCATGAGATGAGGGATTTTGATTTTACCTATATAATGTGAGACCCCTATTTGACATGAATGAGCCATTTCATAAAATCACATAATAAAATTATCTAATTTGTGTTAGAATGGTTAAGTAGTAGCTCAGAGATTGACACTTTTGGAATTGATCAATTACTTGTGCATTTTGTGAACACAACCTATAAGATATTTTAGGATTTTTGAATCCACATATCCAGGTGGTGATTTGGCCATGGGGAACTGCAATATTAAATAAATCATTTTTATTATATAGGAAATAACTAATTAACTCATATTTTATAAGAAATGTTTATAACTTCTAAAATATCATGAGGCAAAGTCTCATCACATGATTCAGTTGGTCTATGGTTCTTACGAGATTTCATGACTATATTGGGTTAGAATAGAAAAAATAGCAAATTTTAGTAAACAAGAATATTTTGTAGGTTGGAAAGTTATGGGAAAACAAATGACCTACTAAATACATGCCCAACCTAATCACAAATATACAACGTCATGAAATGTTATCATAACTAATTTTATTAAATTTAGAAAATGGAGTGGCCTACTCCCAACACCTGTGTCAACTAAATTTCCATCCATGCATGGTAACTGTTGGAGTGGTTTCCCAAGTTGATCATAGATCTAGGGAATATCTTCAGACACACCTGGTTTTCTAATTCTTGACCAACATTTCTAGAAATGCTATGTGCTTCTATTTGATTATTCAACCATGTGGGTCAAACTCATGTCATATAGTGTTTATAAAAGTTAGAAAATACAAAACATCCTTCAACCTATCTAGACATGAACTAGGGACATGGATCAAACTTTTATTCTCATGTGACTTCCTCAGATGATTCAAGTCACTTATGTAGAATTAAGGTATCTCAAGCTCATTAGCATTCATTAGGAGTTCTAAAACCTTCTCTTTCACATCTCTAAGTCGTGGCCATAAATAGTTGTCACCACAATATGAAGACTACCTTGTTTAATGAATCTCCCAAAACCTTGTGTACTTTCAAATGAATTGTAATGTATCTATCTTATTTCTTATCATGATTTGTTTTGAAACTTAAACTAGTAAGAAAAAGACCAGAAACTATACAAAACACCCATATATGATTTTTGGTTTCAAGGAAAATCACTAGGCTTGCTTTCAGCATTTTGATGACTCCTCTAAACCCCCACTACATCTACAGTTGAGAGGAACCTCTCACTTTCCATGTGAGGATGCATATTCAGACTTCCAGTTGTGTCCACCTCAAATGGGATCGAATCCACCCCTTCTCACTCTTCATGGTGACACAAGAGGACTACCTGAATCATTGCCATTCCTAATGCTACCATCAATCAAATTCTGTTCATCATCCAAATCTTGTACAATAGAGAATGAGTTGTCATTACCTAGATTTTAGGCATTGCCATTTAGGCCCCCTCTGGCTCAGGTTCTTTCCATTGGTCAAAAAATGTGGACATAGGTGGTGACAACCACCTCCTGGTCATTCAAGCCACTTTCCTTGGTATCAACTTTAATAGAACCATCAACCAAGAAAGCATCAATTAAATCACCACCTATATCTGACCCTATAGGAATTTCAGACTTGCTAGTACACAAGGAGGTTGTGTTAGAGTAGTCATTCCCATACATCAACCAAACCCCAATGAATGCATGACATATGAAAAAGGTTTCATGCAATCTAGACCATGAATTCCTCCTTTGATAAGATCACATGCTGCTTGATTTGCTCCTAATGGACGTCTGACAGGAGGGGGTTACAAGCCTCATGGATAACATCTTCCTTGTGGACACATGTAAAACAACTTCCATATTTTTCTGGGTGGGCATCAAAATGCACCCTAATCTTAAGATCAAAACCATTGGGAAGCTCCACTATAATCATAAGTAGGTAGGTTTTCCGACATGGTTATAAACACACATCCTAGTTGCAATGATGCTCGAATGAACATGCTTGTTGTCAAGGGGTGCCAATGATATAGGCAATATACCCAAGGGACCTCATGGACCAGTGTTTTCCCATGTCAAGAAGAGTGATCCAAGCCATCACCATTCTCAAAGATTCCCTTCTAAGATCAGTGTCAGGCATCCACCAATGGGTGATGACTAGTTAATTGTTGAAAAACTAGGGTACCCTCTCTAGAGGCATCTTCATCTCTCTCACTAGAAACCTTGCAAGGAAGAGGGATTTGGAGAGTGTGAAGTGATGCATATGTTCTTTGCGGTGCCAGGTGCTGAACATCCAACCAAGTAACTTCTTTGAGATGCATATGTTCTTTAGGGTTCCTGGTGACGAACATCCAACCAAGTAGATGCTCAAATAATGATTTTTTTACCCAATATGATGATTGAGGATATGAAGAAGTGATCCATATCTATCATCAAAAAGGTTGATAGCTTTCCTATGGTTGCACATCACCATCTTTGAAGAAAGGGTTCTTTAGAACCTTACATTCCTTTGTGATCTTTTGGGTGTGAAGGATAACAGACTCACAACAAGTGTAGCGACCCATCCTTAGACAAAGTGACATTTGCATACATATCTTACTAGAAGAGGATAGGATGTTGGAGTGAGGGAGATAAGTCATAGTTTGGAGAAGGTTGGCTATGTGAAGGTTGGTGATGAATGTGCAAACAAGGGTAGGATGAGGTAGTTTCCCGTCCCACCATGGTGAGTTGCATGCACCCATGTCAGTGTTCATCCAAGATAATAATTGTGTGCAAATAGAATTTCTGAATATCTTTTTAATTGTTTTTAATATTATATATTAAAACATGATATCTATAGTAATTTCCCTAAGATCTGCACTTGGAAAGGAAACTCAATTTCATAGAGCTAATATATCATGTTGAAAAATTCAAATTTAGTTTTATTTTGAACAAGCCATGTAGACAACATGATAAACTTGAAACCATTATATCTTATAAAATTTTTAAAATTATTCTTCTTTTATTATAGTTTGGTTTGGAGGTGGCCATGAATAAAGTGACTCATTGTGTGAGCTAAGTATGCCTCGCAGCTAAGCACAATCTTGTGAATTATAGACCAATGGCATAGTAGATAACATGTATACCCCTACAATTAATAATGGAAACCTCATGAGAAGATTAAGTACTATGGTAAAACATTAATGTGACAGAAGTGCCCAACAACTTGTACAATAGGTTGCATAACACAAGTTATATTTGTTTGATACGAGAAAGTGATTTCAGGGTTACAAGTTCATGCATTCACAGTAGACAATAGATTCTTAGTATCCACTATATTTAAATTTCTTGATGATATTGGTTTACTTATAAAACACAAATAATTAATTGTTTGTGTGTATTATACTACTCAAACTTTGAGTTTTTAAGTCATTTTACTACTTATCTAGTTAAATACCCCCATTTCATGTACTTACATTTTAAGCATTAATTACTCACTCTATGACATATTGGAGTGATACATATATTGAATTTTTTTTATCAGTAAGCACGCTTCTCATTCCATAATCACAAAATTTACAAAAAGGGGGAGCAAAGGCTCAGTGATTCTATCTAAACAAAATCTGTGTAGAAGCACAACACTATCTATGTAGACTTCTATAATAGCTAGCCACATATCACCACACGACACGTGGGTCAGGGTCAGTATTTTCAAAAATGAATCGATTTCTATGAGTCCATATATGATAGAGTATAAGTGCAGCTAGCATCCCATCTTTTCTTTCTATTAGTAAGTGTAGTTATTCGTTGCCTTTTGGAATGAAGGACAGTAAAGCACTTGCTCTGCTCCAGATCTCCGCAGCCATCTCACACTCCCACAAGATGTGAGCACTACTTTCAGCCCTGTTGCGGCACAGGCTACACCTTGAGGCCATCACAATACCTTTCCGCTGCAGTAGGTCTTCAGTGGTGAGTTTACCGTGTAGAATTTTCCAGCAGCGAATGATGACTCTCTTTGGCGCTTTGGTACCCCACATCCACTTCGCCCAAACCGGTTCAGTGTGCTTGGTTCTGCATATATTCGATGCATCCTTTATAGACACATTTCTCTGGTTCATAAGCAAGCAGCCATCCAAACCAACTCCCAGCTGGACGTTCTCGCACAGGCTCTTGAGTGCTTCATTGCCTCTGAAACTCGGTATGTCCCACCTGCCATCAGTGATGATACTTTTCAGGTGGCTGTCAGGTCCAAGCCTTGATCTCAGCTTCAACAGACTAGTATCCTTAACACAAACCTCAAGGAATTGCCCGTTGACCCACGGATCTTTCCATGTCATTACATCGTTTCCCTGCCCAATGTGGAACCACACGTAAGGAAGATATTCATTCGTTGTTCTTAGGATGTTTTTCCACATCTAGCTTTGGTTTTTCTTGAGTTTGCATGACCAGAGAGTCTCCATCTTAATGTACTTGTTGTGTATCCAGCGAATCCACAGTGAACACTTTTTGTTTTCAATATCCCATAGTGTTCTAATGAGGCCTGCTTTGCACCAATCTGTGACTCTTTTGATGCCTAGCCCCCCTTCACATTTGGGTCTGCACACAATGTCCCAAGAAATCGAATGAATGCATTTACTATCCTCCTTATCTCCCCATAAGAAGTTCCTACAAAGCAATTCAATCTCCTCCATTATAGATATTGGCAATGGGAAAACCCCCGTCCAATAGAGGTAATAAGCAGTGAGAGTGGAGATGATGAGTTCCAACCTCCCTGCCATTGACAACAGCTTCGCTTTCCAGGCTTCCAGCTTAGTTTTTATTTTGTCCACCAGAGGGTAGCACATTCTTTTCATGAGTCTACTTGAAAATAAAGGTACCCCAAGGTATTTGACAGGAAAGTCACATGCTTCCACTCCAAGTAGCACACTAAGGCTTTTTGGAGCTTTTTTACTGAGAAAGAGCTGACTTTTTTGCGGGTTGAGTTCCAAGCCAGAAGCCTCCTTGAACCTCCTCAAACAGCTGCTAATTCCAGCTATGCTCTTTTCATTTGCCTCTGCAAAAACTAGCAGGTCCTCTGCAAAAAGCAAGTGTGAAACCTCTGTATCTCCAGTACAGAGAGGAAGAATTTCCTTCTTTTTGACTGCCTCGTCGAACATAGCAGTTAGGCCTTGCATGCCAATGATGAAAAGGTAGGGTGCTAATGGGTCCCCCTGCCTAATACCACTAGAAGTATGGATTAGATCAGTTGGCGCACCATTAATAAGAATTTGAACAGTGGTTGAGCTCAAGCATTCATCAATCCATTGCAACCAACATGGTGGGAACTCCATGTATTTCAGAATCGATAGTAGATATCCTCTGTTTATAGAATCGTAAGCTTTGCTTAAGTCTACTTTAAGACACAATTTGCTACGATCATTGGGTTTGTTGAAGTCGCTCACCAGTTCATTTGCCAAAAGAATATCATCGGCAATCCTTCTACCCTTCACGAAGGCACATTAGTTTATGCTTATCAGTGAGGGAAGGATATCTCTCAACCTTTTGGCCATGATTTTAGAAATGATTTTAGTAACCACATTGCATAATGAAATGGGTCTCCAGTCTCTGACCTTCTGAGGTTGCTTGTTCTTTGGAATCAACGCTATGTAGGCTTTATTCATTTCCTTGAGCATACAACCTTTCAGAAAAAAATCTTTCACAGCACAGCAAACATCCTTACCAACTATATCCCAAGTTGATTTAAAGAAATGTGCATTCATTCCATCTGGACCTGGTGATTTATTGTCATCCATCTTCTTGAGAATATAAAAAATCTCACCATCACTCACCTCGTTGCACATCATATGCTTCTGCAGTTGTGTGAGTTTAGGCAGGACATCCCATCTCATCTCGTTTCTTCTCCCAGGTGCATTAAACACAGCCTTGTAATGGTTGGTAAAAGCTTCTGATATTTCTTCACTATTGCTGGTTTGCCCATTGGCGGTTTCTAACACTTTAATCTGATTTCTCATCCTCCTGGTTTTCATTGAGGCATAGAAGAATTTTGTATTAGAGTCTCCATGCTTAAGCCAAAACACCCGAGACTTTTGTCTAGTAATCGCTTCTTCTACGTTTCTAGAAACTAGGGCTTCTTCTTTAAGAGTTTTTGCAATATCCCAAAGCAGCTCATTGTTGGGTTCACTGTCAGCCCTCTCCTGGGCACTCAAGGCTTCCTTCTCTTTATTCTTGGCATTATCCACTAGGTCACCAATGTTTTCCCAGTTCCACGTCTGGAGCTTCTTTTTAGTGATCTTTAGTCTCTGGCAGAGTCTATACATAGGGCAGCCCTCCACCCTTGTGCTCCACGCTTTGGACACCACCTCCTTAAAACCAGGAAAGCCAGCCCAGACATTGAAATACCTCACAGGAAAGAAACCCCTTCACACCTCCTCATCCAAATGGATAATCTGTATATGATGGTTGCTGTAGATAGTTGCAAGGATTTCAACCCACATGTTTGGGTAATCAGTAAGCACACAGGGGTTAAAAAAGGTTCTATCAATCTTGCTCTGCGTGTTATTTTCCCCGCTTTGTTGGTTGTTCCATGTGTAAAACGAACCCTTAGGTTCAGTTTCAATGATGTTCATATTAGAAATTGCTTCATTGAAGTCCCTCATTGATTTAGCAGATGGTGATGATCTTCCTTTCCTCTCTTCGGCCTTCCGCACAGCATTAAAGTCCCCTGTGATGAACCACACCCCATCAACTGAGCAGCTGATTTTAAGTAGATCATCCCACAACACTTCACACCTAGTATCATCATTCTCCCCATATACAACAGTGATCTCAAAATTCCTGTCACCAACATTAACTTTGAGATACAAGATTTGTCTCGACTGGACAACTGACGTAATATGGATTTCATTGTTCTCCCATATTACTAGTATTCTAGTCTTCTTGCTGGACAGAGAGTTATCTAGCCACTTTGCCTCAGGCCACGCACGCTTCATGATTTTAGCTATTCTTTTTCTTCTGATCTTCACCTCCATTAGGAGCGCCACATCCACCTTGGCTCTCCTCATCTCGACTCGGACTACATCCTGCTTCTCCCAACTGGATAGGCCACAGACGTTCCAAGCCATGATCTTTGGCATTTCAACCATCAGACCTATGGACTGGTATGCCACCAGTCGAGGCCGTTGTTCCTATTTCAACATCTGAATCACCGAGCTTGTGGAATCTATTCTCATCCTGTTCCTTCCCCGCTGAGGACTTTTGATGCCTGGTCTTCCTTGGGCTGATCGTTTTCCTGGGTCGTTCAAACCCATCTTCTGCATTCTCCTTCCCCTTCTCCTGCGTGCTGCTTGTACTGGCTATTGCCTCAGGTTGCACCACATCTTGATTGACATGCCCATTACCTTCAGTCTCCTTCCCCTTCTCACGCTCGTTGGACGAGCTGGGGCTTGACGCTTCCCCTGATTTCTCCTGGGCTTTATGTCGAACACCCTACACCTGCATCGGTGGTGTGACTGACTGGTCTGCTGGCACCTCCGCTATCTTTTGACCTGGGGCAGGGGCCTTGCACAACACTTTGTCGTGGCCGAAGCTACCGCAATGGGGGCATTTCTCTAGGATCCACTCATAGTCAATGTTGACAGCGTAGTCTTCTCCTTTGTCCGTCCGCAGCTTCACGGCCTTGGGAAATTTCGAGTCCACACTCATTGAGACATTGACCCAGGAAAAATTGATCCTCGTTTTGTCTTTTGTTTGGTGATCCAGGCATTGCGGTTTACCCAGGTATGATGCAATCCGAACAATCATCGCCTCACTCCATAGCTCCAACGACAAGTTTGTGATCTTCAGCCAAACTGGCACTGCGTTGAAACGCTCCTGCTCCAACGGATCGCCCTTTTCCCATTTTTTGAGAATCATTGGCTTTCCCTTCACATTCCATGGTCCACCCTCCAGCGCATCAGTCAGGTCTGCACTCTCTTGGAATTTTATGATGAAGCAGCGGTTCCCTCGACCCAGGACCTCCATTGGCCCGCCGGCTTCCATAGCCGCATCAGATAGTCCTGCAACGTAGGGATATGGGGCCTGAACCCAATGACGTATCCTGCAAGAGTGTTCTTCCACAATGCTGCGTTTTCATTGACCTCTGATTGCGGGATGATGATCATATCTCATTCTACCATCAGACTGGCTTCCTAGATTCTGGTGTCCACATCTCCAACTGCATTTTTGAATACCGCCGTCCAGTCCTTAGTAGCTTCCGCCACTCTGACCTCCACCGCGATAGCCCTACACTGGGGTCTCCTCCCTCCTTGAGGTGGACTCCGTCGACGGTCATCGCCTCTGGCGCCTCCAGCGCCGCCAGAGCGCGTTGCCATTCAGGTCAGAGTTTTTTCTTTTACATATATATTGAAATTTATTAGGTCTTAAGATTTAATTCTCCTAAGATTCATTCATTCTTAAATAAATCCCATCATGGATCTTATTTACATCTTAATTTATTCATGAGCCTTAATTATTGTTGCATTTTGTCCCTACATGTACTTCTATCCTGGGAAGGAATTTAGATTTATGCGATGCTTTTCACATTTATGTATGATTATATGGATTATTTTAGAGTTTTCTTAAAACATTTATTAGGGTATATATATGCATGTATATATATATATACTTCATCTTGGAAAAATAATGCTCAAATTCACTACCATGCATCATGTTTTCAAATAAGTTGATGTATTCATATACAATTTTTGTATCTCTACATTTTTTCAAATTGATTATATATGTGAGGCTACATCTTGAAGTTCAACTAATGGATACATAGGAGGTTCTTGTCATAAACATCAGTCCAAAAAATTAATGAGAAATCCATACTTTTAGTAATTTTAAGGTGTTTCAAATTGAAATTTATTATTTCAATGTTATAGACATTTTATGGATGTTCATGCCACATATAATTGATTATGTCTAGTAAAATGCATAATATTAGTTTTTATAGTGCTTGATCTTGAGACATTTCTCACTCATGTCATCATTATTCTATTGATATAAGTTTTGTGGAATGTCATCTAAATCTCACATCTTATGTTATATATTTTTCATATAGAAATATAAGTTTCACCTTGTATTATTTTTTCACTGCTCAAATATTAGTGAACTAGCTTGTGATTATGAACATATCTAAAATGGGGGGCTTTCTAGGTTGGATCCTCTTAAATTGTGGTTGATGTACATGTGCATGAATTTTTGTTGAATGGTCATTGTGTTATCCACTATATACCATGTGTGTGTCATTGGTTTTGTATATGTCAGATGGTTCATCAATAAGGGAAAATTATTTTCTCTTCCTACGATCATCAATCTAGTCTATGTGGCTGTAGATTCATCAAAATGGAAAGTAGGATGTGACTATCCAACAAATAGAGTTATGGGAACTATGTTTCTTCTTGTTCAATGAAGTAGATGTAGAGTTAGAAGAAAAAATAATTAAAAATTATGAACTGAACATGGGAACTAAAAGACTGGTCTTATAGCAGAAAGATATTGGATAACAGGTTGACTTGGGGCAATAATCGAAAGCACAATACAATCACATGATAGTCAATATTATAATACCCAATGTACAAGTCATCATGATCACAATAAAGGCAATTCATATATATGTGCGTTACAACACAAAATTATGTGATTGGAGTTATTCAAGAAAAGAAAAGGTTCCCCAAATAGCATACATATGCACCTATCCGTGGGATCCTGCTAGAAACAATGTGAATCTTAAATACTACGAAAAAGACCAATATTCTCTTTAACCATTTGTATGTACATATCTAGAAAAAAGACTAATGAAGCGGCCTCAATAGTATCTCTATTAGTGAATGTATGTCATCGTAAAGATCTCGGTTACAACATCTATGGGAATGCCCTTGGTAAATGGATAAATTGCCACTTTTTATAGAAATGGGGTATCATAAGCTATGGTAGATCCAACAAATCAATAGTAGGGGGTTGAGTTAAACAAGTCATGATAGAAGTTGATCTATATGGGAAAAGTTAATTTCTCTTAACTAGAGTGTGGTACCAAGAAACTATACTAGAATAGCAATATTTGTTAACAAACATGATTTCAAATGGATACAAAGGTCTATGATTATTATGATAAAAGATATAAATATTAAAGATTCATATCAAACTATAGAACATGAGAACTGAACTCAATGGATTTTCATGTTCAATAATGGGTGCAAAAGTCTTTCCCTTCTAACTCCTACAACTATTTTGCACAATATAAGATCTCATCAAGTCATCAACCATTGTGCACCTATTTTGTAATGATAGAATATATATATAATATTTATTATTGATGAGTACCTTTTATAAAATGTTGTCTCCACTTGTTATATTGATGCTAGTTCATGAGGTGATCAACCTATGCAAAATCAAATTTTGTTCAATTTTGTGATTTTCATAGGAAGATCATCACAATCTAAAAATTCATGTTTTCTTCTCACAAAACAAATGTGAATGCCAAGTTTATCTTTTTTATCATGAGTATCGTAGTAAATCTCAACAATATGAAAAATATTTTAAACATTACATCTATAGAAAAGTATTTAAGATCTTGAAAGTGGAGCAACTTTATAACTCTTTTTCTCCCACCAAGGAGTTCTCTATTGTCTTACAATGAAATAAATAAAGATTCACATCTTGTTTAAAATAAATATGAAAATAACACCCCTTTGGAATAACCAAATCTAAATAATTTCATTTTTGTTTCAAAGAAATTATATAGTCTCTTTAGCATCAATATGTTGTGACTAACATGAACACAAGATGGTTTTCCACTAACTATACAACAAAATTACTATCTTATTGTGTACACAATTGTTGTATCTTACAAGATAAAAATCACTCTCTTCATAGTCTATTTTATGATGTAACCCTTTTTCAAGGTTACAAATAGCCTAATTCTTACTTCATCTAGCAAGGAAAAAAGACATAGAGGGATTTGTGGAAGAGATTTATGTGTTATAGTTAACAATTCAATTTGTGAATGTGAGTAAGTTATTATTTTGAGGTTCTTGTGCTAAAACTCAAGAAAATTAATAGAGATCATGTTGGTAAAGCCTTTATATTTTTAAGGATTTAGATAGGTTTAGATATAGATTTATTACTTAATAATTGACAATTAAAACTTACACTATGTCTACTGGGAAGAATGACATATAAATAGGGAAATTGCATATTTTCATGTTTACACCAATTATAGGACCTGAGAGTACAGAGACAACACATAGGACTCTCTATACAAACATGATAGCCAGTGTATCCACCTGGAATGTCATTGTTGTCCCTATTGCTGCTGTTGCTTCTGTCCTTCCCCTATAGTAGGGTTTCTGCCTCTTCTTCTGCGTCTATCTAAAAAGTTGGATCCCACGGGGGTGAGACAATTGAAATTGCCCCAACGAGTGATATAACTCTCCGCCAGAAATATTATTATTGACAATTAATAGAATAAAATTGAGAAGAGGAATCATAAGTATTCAATAGTAGATAAATCAATTATCTAAGCATATTAGAGAAATGTTCTTCTTCAAAGTATTTCAGCCTGTAACTTGATAAAGAAGTATGTTATTTGTTCAATAAGGAATATGAAGGACATGTATAACATTTATCCATTTGAAACATACTAAGCAAGGTAACATCAACCAGTGATTCTTATATTTCAACCTTAAGCAAATATGCTACACGGCTGATTACATTTTACAATCATACTTAAGCTCTGAGGAGATGAGGTATACCGCTCATACTCCAACTGACCATTGTGAAATTGAAATCGGTACCATAACATAGGTCAATGAAAGAGCTGGATTCCCATGACCTCATCTTCCTCAGTCAGCGTGAGGACCAAATGCAGGCCATCTTGTGTCACTGCTAAATAGCTTTCTAGGGTATCCTGGAAACTTCGCTATAGAGTTATAGTGGCAGCTGTACTCTTTTCACAATTGAGAGATTTCATGTTTATCTCACATCAATCCGGCATTAAAATCATCGGGAGATTAGTGATACATCCATCCCGACATATATAATGAAGGATTGAGAGATTAATGTTTATCTCACATCAATTCCTCCATTAGGGCATAAGGATATTCACGCCCATAACCCCCACATACTAAACAATATGCCCTCCAGGAGTTCCCATAAGAAAACCTATTTCACCATCACCAATTGCTGACGATGATAAGATTTTACTTGGTTAATTAAGCGCATTACCATATTCTTTTAGCATCAGGCAAGTTTTCAAACATAAATCATTATAATAATTGCTACTCAGAATATGTAATACTTCTATCAATTACTTTTTGAAGCTTAGTAAAATCATTGGGATCTCAATCCCTTGTCACATCATGGACATTCTCATCCTTTAATATCTCATCATCATGATTATAGAATATGGGTATTTCAAACCCTCAATTCATCAAGAACAATTGTTACCACTTATCAGGTAACTAATACCTTCAGGTCATCTGACCAAGGTAAACATGATACTTGCAATACAGGCATCTCACATGGCTCTTAAAGCCCATTAATCTCTTGTTACCTCTTATTAGGCAACAAAGCATATTATGGCTCACAAGGCTCATAAAACAATTTCAATAATAAAACATCATAGCTCATACCTGGCTATGTCCAATATCTCATGATACCTGCATGATTAGTGCACATGATAACAGTTATATCAATTACATACCATCACTATGCAATGAAAGGGTAGCATCACTATTCCCTCATTAGGGTTAGGATTTCCCAAATCATGTCATTTAGGAATACTTATCCCATTACCCAAATTAAGGCTATGGTTTATCATCATATTACCCAACATTAGGTTTTCATACACTATAATCCAAAAATTAGGATTTCACATACCTTCAACCTATATTAGGGTAGGATTTCATATAGTATTACATATCATCACCCTGGATCGAGTTATACATCATATTTCTGTGTTAGGGTTTCACTTAACATCACACTTGATTACCGTTTTACATAACATCACCCTTAATTAGGGTTTCACATGACATCACCCTTAATTAGGGTTTCACATGACATCACCCTTAATTAGGGTTTTACATAACATCACCCTTAATTAGGGTTACATAACATCACCCTTAATTAGGGTTACATCATTACCCTAGATTAGGGTTTCATGTAGCATTGCCCTAAATTAGGGTTAGGACTCATCAACCTTTTGAATTAGGGTCTCATGATCTCTTTATCAAGAATCATACCCTAATTACATATTTTATTCATGTTGAGAGTGTTGAGGTTTAACCATTACATGATTATTATACAGGTATGGATTTCTCTCTCTCATCCTCTCTAGGATATTAATTACTTCAAACTTGATTAAATAAGTTAACCCTTCATTCAAGTGTATACATTTAGGGTTAGCATAGTGTATTGAGGCATTGCTTTCATAAGCATCAAGATTAACCACTCAAAAGGTACTAATCACTTAAGTACCTTGAAGGTACAAACATTGTGATTACCTTTGATAAACATCATCAACAATCATGATTGTACTTACAAGATTTGAATCAATTAAACCTTCAATCGGTCTTGGGGTATTAGACCTTTAAACGGTCTTGAAGTATTTTGTCCTTCAATTGGTCTTAAAATTCTTTGACCTTGAAATGGTCCTGAACCAGACCTTCAATCGGTCTTAAGACCGTTAGGCCATCAAACGATCTTGATCTCAAAGTCCCTAAACGGTTTGAGACCATTTGAATAAAATATAATTAATACAAAATGATTTTGAAACTGAATTAGCAACCTATCCTTGAAACTAATTGAACATTAAACGGTTTGAGATCAATTTACCTTCAAACGGTCTCAAGACTATTTGGACTCAAATGGTCTCAAGACCATTTGGACTCATACGGTCTCAAGACTGTTTGGTCCAAACCACCTTTAAACCGATTGGATCAAATAGGGTTTCCTCCAATCAATCAATTGATTTTAGGGTTTGCTTTATTGAATCGATAATCAATTGAACCATTTAGAGTACATCCAATTACATCCCTTAGATCTCCAATCATCTATCACAGCCCTTGAACTCCAAATGGTCTTGAGACCGTTTGCCTCCAAACGGTCTCAAATCAAGAAATTGATCCAATTCAATTAGAAATTCATCAATCAATCAATTAGGGTTTGCAATCCATGGATCATTCAATCTAGAATTCATTATAATAAAATCAATATGAGTCATTGGATCTTCATCAATCATATCATCAATTAACACCAAATGGTTTTGAAGTTCAACTTACCCATTCGGTCTTGAGATCCATTACTCATTTGGTTTTGAACTCAATTACCCATTCCATCTTGTAGTTAATTACCCACTCGATCTTGTAATAAATTATCCATTCAATTTGAAATAATTACCCATTCGGTCTTGGTTCCAATTTCCCATTCGGTCTTGGGTTCAATTGCCCATTCGGTCTTGGTTCAATTGCCCATTCGGTCTTGAAACTGAATCAACTCATTCGGTTTTAAAACCGAATTAACTCAATCGGTTTTGAAAACCGTTTGCCACTTCCTTTGTTGAGGTGTGTGCTTAAGATGACATCATAATCTTAAAGCTTCAAACCTTTGAAATCAGTTGTGATTCTTATGGTGATTTCAACAACTTAATCAAAAGGAAATCGAGAAAGAAGAAAGGTTCAACACATAGTGAATAAATTGCAAGCAATAATGACATTTAAAGGTTCAAGTTATATAACTCGCCTTCAAAATTGAATCCAAGCTTCAAGATTCACATCATCAATGGTGAATGAAGCTTTCTCAACTATCTAAGGCTCATCCTCAAGTCTTTGAGTGAAATGAATGGCTAAGGTTGAAGATTGAATGAAGAAAAGAAGAAATTAAGCATTGAATTTCGATTTCCACCATGAAATCAAGGTTGAAGATGACTATGGAGCTTACCTAAAGGTTGGGGAACGTCCTCCTGTTTCTCCTAATCTCCTTTGTGCATGGCCAAATCAAGGAAAGAAAAAGGGATCAAAAAAGCCTTTCATGTGGGTTGAAAATGGGATGTATATAAGGGAATTTCAATGAGAGAGAAAGTGATAATTAATTCCTTCAACTCCCAAAATTAGTGCTACATATTCCCCTCAATCCCTTGCATACGAAGCCATCTCCCCTACCTTGTAATTCCTCTTCATTATCCATGATTTAAAAGAAAACAAATTAAGCACCTTAACCATTATAATAATAATATCCAAAATTGAGTGGATATTACTTTTTAGTTAACTAATGTGAGTGGGCTCTCCACTCACTTTAGATATTTCGTGGCCTTTGCATGGAACAAGGACGTCCATAATTATACAAATTCAACCATCCCATTTTTGGTTGAATGGCACTTGAATTAATATATTTATTTTTTCATTAAATTGAATTATGGTTTCAATTATGCTTAAATCTTGATTATTTTAATATCAAGATTCTCTCTCCTCCAAAGTGATTCAAATGAGATGCCCCTCTCATTTTCTTGTCTCTAATTGATACCAATAAATATTAGGGACTCTCTAGAAGTGGTATTTTGCATATTGAACCCTAGGTTTTGGGTAAATTGCTCATTACACCAAAACTAGGTTTTAATGCACAAACATTGCTCAACGAGTTCTTTCTTAGTACTCAGGCTTGTGGCAGTCATACCTCTACATCATTTTCATTCTTATTATACTTCAACACTTGAGGAACATTTTACCATGAACATTTGCAAGTTAACCCCTCAACTTGGGTAATTTGCACTTTAGTCCAAAACAAACAAAACATTGTTTCAACCTTATTAAAAAGGACTAAAATTGAAAAATAAGTTCCTCTTGAGCCTTAATTATTTTCAAGAGATAAGAGAAAGCATATAATTAACTTTATTAAAAAAACATCTAGGATTAAAGCATAACCCAGGTCAGGGATGTTACAAATTTATCCACCCCTAACAGGGATTTCGTCCCAAAAATCATCAAGAGAAAAGAGAAGGGTAGTTTCTCCTCATCTCTTCCTCTAGCTCCCATGTAGCTTCTTCAATGACACGATGATGCCAGAGAACTTTCATAAGACATATGTCTTTCTTTTTCAACTTTTTAATTCTTTTATCAAGGATCATCACAGGTCCTTCAACATATGAACAGGTTGCAGAACTAACTCTGTGTCAGGATGACACTTTCTCAGCATGGAGATATGGAACACTGGATGCAACTTATGCAGCTCAGGTGGCAATTCCAGCTTATAGGCTACCTTTCCAATCTATTCAATGATTGGATAAGGCCCCATAAATCTAGGAGCTAACTTTCCCTTCTTTCCAAATCTAAGAACACCTTTCCAAGGTGAGACCTTGCGATATACTCTATCTCCAACTTGGAATTCTAAAGGTCTTCTCCGTTTGTCGGCGTATGACTTCTGTCTATCCTGTGCAGTCTTTAATTGTGGTTGTATTACTTTAATCTTCTCAGTTGTCTGCTGCACAAGCTCAGGACTCAAAAGTTGATATTCTCCTATTTCATACCGACATAAAGGAGATATACAATGTCTACCATATAATTCTTAATATGGTGCCATATCAATAATGTGCTGATAGCTATTATTGTAAGCAAATTCTATCAAGCTCAAGTGTAGATCCCAACTTCCTACAAATTGAAGGACACATGCCCTAAGATAATCCTCCAAGGTTTGTATGATCCTCTCAGATTGTCCATCTATCTGTCGGTGAAAGGCTATACTAAACCTTAATTGCGTACCCAAAGCTTTATGTAGTCGTTCCCAGAAATGACTCGTGAACTGGGGACCTCTATCAGAAACAATAGTGACTGGGACCCCGTGCAACCGCACTATCTCATCTACATATATCTGTGCTAGCTTCTCAGCAGTGTAGGTTGTTTTGACAGGAAGGAAATGTGATGTCTTAGTCAACCTATCAACTATCACCCATATGGAATCATGACCTTTGGTTGTTCTAGGAAAACCAACCACAAAGTCCATGGTCACATGATCCCATTTCCACTGTGATATAGGCAAAGGTTGCATTGTTCCTGCAGGCTTCTGATGTTCTACTTTAACCTGCTGACACATCGGACATCACATAACAAAATCAACAACATCTTTCTTCAATCCTTGCCACCAATATATATCCTTCAAGTTACGATACATTTTGGTGCTCACTGTATGCATCGCATACATCGAAGAATGAGATTCCTCCAAGACTAACTTCCTTAAGTCATTGGCATCAGGTACCACCATCCTATCATGGTAACAGACTACCCAATCCTCTGACTCATGAAAGCCATCCCGTTTCTCACTACCATACTATGACCTGATCTGCTGAAACACAGTATCAACTTGATGTGCTTCTTTAATCTGTTGTCTTAGAGTAGGTTTTATCTGCATCTCAGCTAACTGCCCGGATAACAATGATCACTTAAGTTGTATATTGTTTTGCCTCAAGGAGATAAGCATATCTCTTTTAAAGCACACTAAGGAGTTCAACTATGCTTTATCTAAGGCTGGTGATGATGATTTCCTACTTAGTGCATCAGCCACTACATTAGTCTTCCCTAGATGATAATCAATTGTACAATCATAGTCCTTGATTAACTCCATCCAGCAGCGTTATCTCATGTTCAACTCATGTTGTGAGAAGATATATTTTAGATTCTTATGGTCTGTGAAAATCTGGAATGTCTCTCCATAAAGATAATGTCTCCAGATCTTCAAAGCATGAACCACAACAGCTAGCTCTAGATCATGTGTTGGATAATTCTCCTCGTGTTTCTTTAGCTGTCGAGAAGCAAAAGAAATCACTTGATTATCCTACATCAACACACATCCTAGACCATTCTTAGATGCATCACATAAAACTATGTACCCCTTCCCTTGCTTAGGTAACACCAGCACATGTGCACTTGTTAACCTTTCTTTCAACGGCTAGAAAGAATGTTTACACTTGTCATTACAGACAAAAGGAACCTCCTTCCTAGTCAACTTGGTTAGGGGTAAATCTATAGAACTGAAGTTCTTAACGAACCTCCTATAATATCCTGCCAGTCCTAGGAAACTGTGTATCTCTATCGGTGTCTTTGGTTGTTCCCATTGCAGGATAGATTCTACCTTCTTAGGATCAACACGGATACCTAAGGCAGATATTACGTGTCCTAGAAAAGAAACTTCTGGTAACCAGAACTCACATTTGCTAAACTTAGCATACAACTTATGCTCTCTTAGAAAAGTTAGAACTTGACGGAGGTGCTTCTCATGTTGTTGAGCATCTCTAATGTATACCAAGATGTCATCTATGAAGACTACTATAAACTGATCAAGAAAAGCTCGAAAGATTCTATTCATGAGTTCCATGAATGCAGCTGGTGCATTAGTTAGTCTAAATGACATAACTATGAACTCATAGTGACCATACCTTGTCCTAAAGGCAAACTTAGATATGTCACTCTCCTTGATACACAACTGATGATATCTCGACCTCAGATCTGTCTTAGAAAAGATATTTGCACCACACAACTGATCAAACATGTCATCAATCCTTGGCATATGATACTTGTTCTTTATGGTTACTTTATTCAACTGTCTATAATCAATGCATAACCGCATCGATCCATCCTTCTTCTTAACAAAGAGAACCAGAGCACCCCATGGTGAAGTACTCGGTCGGATAAAACCTTTCTCAAGCAACTCTTGTAGCTGTTTCTTGAGCTCTGCCATCTCAGTAGGTGTCATTCTATATGGTGTTTGTGCTATTAGTTGTGTGCTCGGGATTAGATTAATCTCAAAATCAATCTCTCGGGGTGGAGGTACACCTGGAAGTTCCTCAGGAAACACATCTTCAAACTCCCTAACTATCAGAACTTCAAAAAGATTAGGGCTCTCCATTGTGGTATCTATCACATGTGCCAAGAATGCAAAGCATCCTTGTCTCATAAGCTTTTCAGCTACCATAGATGACACAAGACAGGTTGGAAGAATCTTTCTATCTCCCTGAAAGATACATGTGTCACCATCATCAGTGAACACAGCTTGCTTGGAATCACAATCCAAGACTTCCTTATATTTTTCTAGGGTGTCCATCCCAAGGATTATATCAAACCCATGCATCTCAAGTGGGATAAGATCCACATGAATGTGATGTTGATAAAAGGAAAGAATGTAGGGAGAACACACCTCCTGCAGCACTGTAGATCCCAATAAAGGGGTTTCTAATAACAAACTATCTTCTCTATGACTGACAGTCATGTTGCAGTCATGAATCACTCTTCGAGTGATAAAGGAATGCGTAGCACCCAGATCAATTAAAACAGATATGAAGTAGGATGAAGACAAATCAGAATGAAATAGTCCATCTGACCTGTCACAACTCGAGGGTTGACTACTGCTTCGGGTTGATTCATCGCATAGAATCTCGATGTAGCTTGTTGTTGACCTTGTGCTTGATTGTTGGGTGCTGATGAACCAGCTTGGGATGCTTGTCCACATCCTCTAGCGCCACTCAGAAACTATCACCTCTAAGAGCCTTGCTGACTCTACCTTTGAGGTTGAGTCACACTTGCATCTCTAGCTCGAAAATCTTTCATCAAATGCCCCATCTTTCCACATATAAAATAGCCTTTGTTCCCCGACTGTGGCCTGGGTGGTCCTATTACCGACACTGATGCTGAACAGTGGGCTCCTTCTGGTGGTAACTATGGCCTCTACTCCTACTTGACATCCATTGTGTCTGGGTATTGAATCTTGGTGGTGCTATTGGTGCAGAAAACCTCAGTTTCTTGAAACTTTTAGACCCTTGTCCTTGAAACTGAGTATACACCTTCTTACTCTTAGTCTGTCACTTCTCAATCACCGACCTTTCTATCCGTCTCACAGATTCCACAAAGGTGGAGAACCTCTCCCTATTCTCTAAAGCAGACACAAGAGTGGTCAAATTAGCGTTCAACCCCTTCTCAAAATGTCGAATTCTTTCTTCATCACTAGCTGCCATATGCAGACAGAACCATAAAAGCTCCATGAACTTAGCTTCATACTTGCTAATGTTCATTGGTCCTTGCCTTAACCTCTCAAACTGAGAGATCTTCTCATCTAGAAACGTCTTGGGAAAGTATTTACTGACGAATTCTCATCGGAATACTTCCCATCCGATCTCAACACCTGGCCTCTTACCCTCTTCTATTGTCCACCAGTGGCCAGCACTCCCTTTTAGAAGGTACACCGCATGCCTTACCTTCTCAGCTTCTGGGATATTAAGGATTCTGAAGGCCTTCTCCAGCTCAGTCAGCCACATATCTGCATCTACTGGGTCAGCTGTACCAGCATAATCTGTGGCTCCAACCCGAAAAAGTCGTTCAAAAGTCTTGCCGGTACCCTGTCCTTCATGGTGAGCTGGTGCCCTAGGTGCAGGTGGTGGCATTCTATCTGCAATATGCGTCATGGTTGCCATGAACTGTCCAAACAGTTCATGGAAGGTTGGGTTCTCCAGTGCAGCTTGATTAAGCTGGGGATGTCTGGGTTCTGGTTCCTCCCTATTCTGGTCTCTTTCACCTCTTCCTGGTGCAGCAACACTGCTCTGAGCAACATGTTCTTCATGTGATCCAGACATCTTTAAGTTCTTCTTCTCCTCCTATATGAGAAGAAGACACTATCAGATTACTGGAAGACACTAGAATAGACTCAACAACCTTAATCCTATGTCTCTATAGACTCAGCGAACCTAGAGCTCTGATACCACTAATTGTCACACACCGTTTAAACAAAACGTCATTCACTAGGAGGAAGCGTTCATTAACAACGGATTAACAAAAATCACTAAAAATTAAAACCATTTTCAAAGAGATCCAAACACAGAAAAACTCTTTTATCAAGAACCAATGTACTTTATTTACATCCTAGTTCATAAGTACATATTCTGTACCATCTCTTCTCAAGGATTACAAGCATTGACTGCCTTGTAAAAACTATACATAGATAGCATAAGAACCTTGAGGCATCAAGCCAAAATCTTAGATCGGTTCATTAAAAGTACTGAATACTAACTCTGAGGACCTAAGAGTATAGAGACGACACATAGGACTCTCTGTACAAACATGACAGCCAGTGTCTCCACCTGGAATGTCACTACTATCCCTGTTGTTGTTGGTGCTGATGTTCTTCCCCTGTAGTAGGGTTTCTTCCTCTTCTTCTGCGTCTACCTAAAAAGTTGGATCCCACAGGGATGAGACAATTGAAATTGCCCCAGCGAGAGATATAACTCTCCTCTAGAAGTATTATTATTGCCAATTAATGGAATAAAACTAAGTAGAGGAATCATAAGTATTCAACAATAGATAAATCAATTATCTATGCATATTAGAGCAATGTTCTTCTTCAAAGTATTTCAGCTTGTAACTTGATAAAGCAGTATGTCATTTGTCCAATAAGGAATATGAAGAACATGTATAACATTTATCCATTTGAAACATACTAAGCAAGGTAACATCAACCAGTGATTCTCATATTTCAACCTTAAGCAAATACGCTACATGACTGATTACATTTTACAATCATGCTTAAGCCCTGAGGAGATGATGTATACCACTCATACTCTAACTGACCATTGTGAAATCGAAATCGGTACCATACATAGGTCAATGGAAGAGCCAGATTCCCATGATCTCATCTTCCTCAGTCAGCGTGAGGGCCAAATGCAGGACATCTTGTGTCTCTACTAAATAGCTTTCCAGGGTATCCTAGCAACTGTGCTATAGAGTTACAGTGGTAGTTGTACTCTCTTCGCAATCAAGAGATTTCATGTTTGTCTCACATCAATCCGGCATTAACATCATCGGGAGATTAGTGATACATCCATCCTGGTATTCGGGAGATTAGTGATACATCCATCCCGACATATATAATAAAGGATTGAGAGATTAATGTTTATCTCACATCAATTCCTCCATTAGGGCGTAAGGATATTCGTTCCCATAACCCCCACATACTCAATAGTATGTCCTCCAGGAGTTCTCGTAAGAAAACTTATTTTACCATCACCAATTACTGATGATGATGGATATATGGCCAGAGATCTACATGATAAGATTTTACTTGGTTAATTAAGAACATTACCATATTCTTTTAGCATCATGCAAGTTTTTAAACATAAATCATTATTATAATTGCTACTCAGAATATGTAATACTTCTATCAAGTACTTTTTGAAGCTTAATAAAATCATTGGAATCTCAATCCCTTGTCACATCATGGACATTTTCATCCTTTAATATCTCATCATCATGATTATGGAATATGGGTATTTCAAACCCTCAATTCATCAAGAACAATTGTTACCACTTATCAGGTAACTAATACCTTCAGGTCATCTGACCAAGGTAAACATGATACTTGCAATACAGGCATCTCACATGGCTCTTAAAGCCCATTAATATCTTGTTACCTCTTATTAGGCAACAAAGCATATTATGGCTCACAAGGCTCATAAAACAATTTCAATAATAAAACATCATAGCTCATACCTGGCTATGTCCAATATCTCATGATACCTGCATGATTAGTGCACATGATAACAGTTATATCGATTACATATCAACACTATGCAATGAAAGGGTAGCATCACTATTCCCTCATTAGGGTTAGGATTTCCCAAATCATGTCAATTAGGAATACTTATGCCATTACCCAAATTAGGGTTATGGTTTATCATCATATTACCCAACATTAGGGTTTCATACACTATAATCCAAAAATTAGGATTTCACATACCTTCACCCTATATTAGGGTAGGATTTCATATAGCATTACATAGAATCACTCTGGATCGAGTTTCACATCATAGTTCTGTGTTAGGGTTTCACTTAACATCACCCTTGATTAGGGTTTTACATAACATCACCCTTAATTAGGGTTTCACATGACATCACCCTTAATTAGAGTTTCACATGACATCACCCTTAATTAGGGTTTTACATAACATCAACCTTAATTAGGGTTACATAACATCACCCTTAATTAGGGTTACATCATTACCCTAGATTAGGGTTTCATGTAGCATTGCCCTAAATTAGGGTTAGGACTCATCAACCTTTTGAATTAGGGTCTCATGATCTCTTTACCAAGAATCATACCCTAATTACATATTTTATTCATGTTGAGAGTGTTGAGGTTTAACCATTACATGATTATTATACATGTATGGATTTCTCTCTTTCTCATCCTCTCTAGGATATTAATTACTTCAAACTTGATTAAATAAGTTAACCCTTCATTCAAGTGAATAAATTTAGGGTTAGCATAGTGTATTGAGGCATTGCTTTCATAAGCATCAAGATTAACCACTCAAAAGGTACTAATCACTTAAGTACCTTGAAGGTACAACCATTGTGATTACCTTTGATAAACATCATCAACAATCATGGGGTTGATTTTACTTACAAGATTTGAATCAATTAAACCTTCAATCGGTCTTGGGGTATTAGATCTTTAAACGGTCTTGATGTATTTTGTCCTTCAATCGCTCTTAAAATTATTTGACCTTCAAACGGTCCTGAACCACACCTTCAATCAGTCTTAAGACCGTTAGGCCATCAAACGGTCTTGATCTCAAAGTCCCTAAATGGTTTGAGATCGTTTGAATAAAATATAATTAATCCAAAATGATTTTGAAACCGAATTAGCAACCTATCCTTGAAACTGATTGAACATTAAACGATTTGAGATCGATTGCGCTTCAAATGGTCTGAGGACCATTTGATCCCATATGGTCTCAAGACCGTTTGGTCCAAACCACCTTGAAACTGATTGGACCAAGTAGGGTTTCCTCCGATCAATCAATTGATTTTAGGGTTTGCTTTTTTGAATCAATCATCAATTGAACCATTGAGAGTACATCCAATTACAGCCCTTGGATCTCCAATCATCTATCACAGCCCTTGAACTGACCATCAATTAAGAAATTGATCCAATTCAATTAGAAATTCATCAATCAATCAATTAGGGTTTGCAATCCATGGATAATTCATTCTAGAATTAATTATAATCAAATCAATTTGAGTCATTGCATCTTCATCAATCATATCAATAATTAACCCCAAATGGTTTTGAAGTTCAATTTACCCATTCGGTCTTGAGATCCATTACCCATTCAGTTTTGAACTCAATTACCCATTCGATCTTGTAGTTAATTACCCACTTGATCTTGTACTAAATTATCCATTTGATTTGAAATAATTACCCATTAGGTCTTGGGTCCAATTGCCCATTCGGTCTTGGGTTCAATTGCCCATTCAAACTTGGGTTCAATTGCCCATTCGGTCTTGGGTTCAATTGCCCATTCGGTCTTGAAACCGAATCAACTCATTCGGTTTTGAAACCGAATTAACTCAATCAGTTTTGAAAAATGTTTGCCCCTTCCTTTGTTGAGGTGTGTGCTTAAGATGACATAATCATCTTCAAGCTTCAAACCTTCTAAATCAGTTGTGATTCTTATGGTGATTTCAACAACTTAATCAAAAGGAAATCGAGAAAGAAGAAAGGTTCAACACATAGTGAATAAATTGCAAGCAATAATGACATTTAAGGGTTCAAGTTATATAAACCACCTTCAAAATTTAATCCATGCTTCAAGATTCACGTCCTCAATGGTGAATGAAGCTTTCTCAACTATCCAAGGCTCATCCTCAAGTCTTTGAGTGAAATGAATGGCTAAGGTTGAAGATTGAATGAAGAAAAGAAGAAATTAAGCATTGAATTTCGATTTCCACCATGAAATCAAGGTTGAAGATGACTATGGAGCTTACCTACAGGTTGGGGCACGTCCTCCTGTTGCTCCTAAGCTCCTTTGTGCATGGCCAAAGCAAGGAAAGAAAAAGGGATCGAAAAAGCCTTTCATGTGGGTTGAAAATGGGATGTATATAAGGGAATTTCAATGAGAGAGAAAGTGATAATTAATTCCTTCAACTCCCAAAATTAGTGCCACATATTCCCATCAATCCATTTCATACGAAGCCATATCCCCCACCTTGTAACTCCTCTTCATTATCCATGATTTAAAAGTAAACAAATTAAGCACCTTAACCATTATACTAATAATATCCAAAATTGAGTGGATATTACTTTTTAGTTAACTAATGTGAATGGGCTCTCCACTCACTTTAGATATTTCGTGGCCTTTGAATGGAAAAAATACGTCCATACTTATAAAAATTCAACCATCCCATTTTTGGTTGAAGGGCACTTCAATTAATATATTCATTTTTGCATTAAATTGAATTAGGGTTTCAATTATGCTTAAATCTTGATTATTTTAATATCAAGATTCTCTCTCCTCCAAAGTGATTAAAATGAGATGCCCCTATCATTTTCTTGTCTCAAATTGATACCAAGAAATATTAGGGACTCTCTAGAAGTGGTATTTTGCATATTGAACCCTAGGTTTTGGGTAAATTGCACATTACACCAAAACTAGGTTTTAATGCATAAACATTGCTCAACAAGTTCTTTCTTAGTACTCAGGCTTGTGGAAGCCATACCTCTACATAATTTTCATTCTTATTATACTTCAACACTTGAGAAACATTTTTACCATGTAACATTTGCAAGTTAACCCCTCAACTTGGGTAATTTGCACTTTAATCCAAAACAAACAAAACATTGTTTCAACCTTATTCAAAAAGGACTAAAATCGAAACATAAGTTCCTCTTGAGACTTAATTACTTTTCAAGAGATAAGAGAAATCATATAATTAACTTTATTAAACAAAACATCTAGGGTTAAAGCATAACCCAAGTTAGGGATGTTGCACTACCTCTACCCGAGCTCCACCTCCTTAGCCACCCCGACCTAGTCGTGCCTCATATCGTGTATCCAATGAAGCCCTTATGGGTTACATGATGCACCAACAGGCATACAACCTCCAGGTCCAGGAGCATCTGCACCAGGATTTATGTTCAATCATGTCAAACATGAATTTATCCTATGCACACCCTTACCCCACCTACCAGCCTTACCCCGGTAGTGATTATACTTCCTATACATACCATCACTCCTACCCTACCCCTGAGCCTTCCGTTGTTGCTCCTACACCCCCTACTACTGGTGTTTCTACTCCTGTCTTCCTACCATTGCCTACTGGCCCCCTGGCTACTATGCTTACCAGTCTGGGTGATTCTGCTCCCTCCTCCCCTCAATTCAATGAGCTTAATGCTCTTGGTATGACTTGGGATGAGCAGAATGCTCGTTGGCCTGGTCGTGGCTTTGGTCCTTATGTGGACGAGGAGATGCCTGACTAGGCTGATGTTGAGACTGCTACTGGTGTTGATGGTGAGGATGCATCTGATGACGGTGATGGCTTTGGTGATGACTCCAGTGATGAAGGTACTGCTGCTGCTGCACCTTCTGATGAAGACGAAGACTACGAGCCCGATGCTGAGGATGATGATGATGCTGAGGACATAGATAGTTTAGATGTCTAGTTGTTTCTTACTTTTTAGTCTAGTTTTCTGATCATATATATCTTTCTAGGCTATTTTGTATTAGAAACACTTGGGCACATTATCTGAGATGTACTGTTTTATCTTTAACTTTCATCATTTCTCACTTGTAGTTGATTTTATAAGAACATGCTTCATGGGTTGTAATCTATATTTTATGCACTCTTACTCTTTGATTAGTTATATCTTATGAGTTGGTGCCATATTTCACCATATTTTGATTATGACTTAGCATGTTTGGTTCTCTCGTCTCTGTGTGATGTATGTTTTTGAGATTGCATGTTTGAATATATGCTTGGTTCTGTTTGAGAAGAACTTTTTGTATGCTCCTCTACCCCCTTCCTTTTTGATAATGTCAAAAGGGGAGAGAGAATTTCAATGTCTTAAAAGTCAATCATATTGCTGTTATTACTTAAGTGATTCTTTTCTTGTTCTTTATATGCTTTATCAGGTGACTTGCTAAAGAATCATATAGTACATGCATGCTATATTACTTTGTGTAGAAAGAGTAACTATGCAAGTTAAAGTAATCATAAATGGAGGGGGAGCAATTCACATTGTTCAAATCTTGAATCCCTCTAATTCACAAAGCAAAGGTATACTTTTGACATTCTTTTCAATATGTTTGAGGAATGGTTTGTCATTGTCAAAAAGGGGGAGAATGTTGACCAAAAGGTTATACATTGTCCATATTTTGATAATGACTCAACCATTCCATTCATATGTATCTAATATGTGCATTCAAGATTGATTTCAAGTTTTAGGTACATGAAAAGAATCAATTTACACAAGCCCTAGCTTGTCAAAGTTCAAGCCAAAAGCAATGCAAGTGTGCTAATTAGGAAATCCATGTAAATGACCTTAGAAGAATTTTATAATCACTTGTATTTATGATATGACTTGTAACTTAGATGAGAAAATTATGTGGGACACTTAGTACCAAGTTTTAATCACTTTTTAATGACTTTAGAATATTGATCACAAACTGATGATCGGTCGAGTTACAATCTCGACCGATCCCTTGGATCAATTTTTTGAAGAGTGCATCAGTCGAGTTGTGCATTCACATAACTCGATTGATAGTTTGAAAATTGGGTTTGTCTTTTAGCCGATCGGTCGAGTTACCTTTATTGAATCTCGATCGAATGTATTGTACGAAAAACACAGAAAAAGTGATTCTAACAGTTGGTGACTTGTTTGGACAAAAATAGATCCGTTGCCTTGTGTAAAAAGGCTATAATTCGACCCTAAGTGTTCCCCAACTCAAGGAAGCACCCCCAACTATAAATAGGACCACTTGGAGTTCATTCCAAGGTTTCTCATTCACTGCTAACAAGGTCCTTGCTATAGTTGAGTGTGCTACTACCCCTTGAGCCCCTTTCGCTCTCTAGTTTACACTTCATTTTGTGATTTGTGAGTGAGTTAGGATTATTGTAAGAGAGCTCCACCTTTGTACATGTAAAGTTCTCAATCTTCCACTACTTTCCTAACCCCTTCTTCCATGAAGAAAAGCTGAAGGAAGCAAGCTCCATCGAGTGAAGAAGGAGATGTTGCTGATCCTCTTCAAGGTTGATGAAGAGGTGGTGATCTTCTCCAGGTGAAGGAGAAGGCAAAGGCGGAAGATCCAAGGGGAGAAGAAAAGTCCTTCAAGGCTGAAGACTTGAGCTTGAATGGGTAAGACCTAGGAGAAGGTTGAAGATTCAAGCTAAGTGGGTAAGTTCCTTGTGAAGGTGGAGATCTCCTTGTGATTGGATGGGTATGTCCTTTGGTGGTTTGTTGTTGTAATCTCTGTGGTGATTAATAGAGAAGAGCACTTGCAAAGTCCTAGAGGCTGACCTCTCTAGGTAGTGGACTGACTCACTTCTAGTTTGAAGTGTGGAACCACTCTACGTCCCTTTGTCAAGTGTTTACTATCAATCTCTCTCATCCTTGTTGTGCTTGTTAGTTAGGACTTCAAATTTCCATTCAGCTATTGCTCCTAATTGATATAATTCGAAGGTCTAATATGTTTGGTGAGAAATTTTGTAGATCTATTCACCCCCTCTAGAGCCCTTAGATCCAACGAAGTGAATATATATAAGATGTTGACACACCTTCCTGAGTCATGGAGTACCTAGTTGTAAGATACCAAAATTTGGCTGTCCTGACTTCAGAAACCATAATTCTTGAAATAGGACGACAATGTGCTTGGATCATTAGATTTGACAAAATAAGGTCAGATTTGTACACTGGCATGTTGGGTTGTACCCTAATGAACATAATATGCATAACTCACATCTTAACCCTAATTATGGATACATGTAACCCTAACTATGCTTCCAACAAATAAACCCTGATCTGTGTACATGATACTGAGGCATATGTGGTATGTGGTGATAAGGGTGACCCAAATCTCAAGTTGTAAACATCCAATCCTAATATATATATACTTGATGACTTCCAAGATACATTAATGACATTAGTTGTCATAATTGTATAAGATACATTGGTACACATAAAGGTACCTAATAACATAACCATAACTTAATATGAGGATGGGTATATAATATGTACGTCACATAGTTCACTAATACACACATAGTTACCTAAATGTGGTTAATAAGTTTTTGATGTGTATAAATGTGGATAAATGTTTGGCATGGCATCTAATGTGCTTAAGATGTGTAATGGAATAATAATTAAATTTTTCATGTAAAAATGAGTAATGTGCCATTATTTGGGTTAATGTGAAATTGATGGAGATAATGGATTTCATAAGTAAAATATTACATTGTGTGTAAAATGATAGCATGTAACCTTGATGGAAGTAAGATGATGATAATAGGATTTTAAAATTTTAAATGTTGAAGATAGTGTGGATATACAAAGACAAATAATGAGATAATATTGCTTAACCAGAATTGTACTAAAACTCATACTAGATAATCTCAAAACCTAAATATAATCCTAAAATTAGATTCTTTGGATCCTAATTAGCCTAAGGGTCAATCTTGAACCCAATTAGATAATGTTTACTAATCCAACTAAATAGAAGAAGAATTTTTTGAATTATGCAATCCCAAGGCGATTGGGACTATGGCTTTATTCCGATTTTTGCGACTTAAACGTCACACAACGTATTTTCCGAATGTCAGTTCTCGCATATTGTTTTCCGGTGTCACGCTGGGTTCCTATTTCGTCCCTTTCTCGAGTTCCAATTGAGCCGTCCGATCACCATCGTGTGACTGTTGTCTTTCTTCTTCCTTGACACCAACGATCGCAGCCTACTCCTCCCTCTCTCTTCTCTCCTCCTCACCTAGATGTTTCTTTCTCTTCACGTTCCCTGGGAGTTTCCGAACGGGATAAGCCCTAACTTAACCAGGTTTGGGCGTCTCTACACTCCAGTCCATAAGAGGACTCGTTGGGGATTTGACAAAGGAAGGATAAAAGGTTTCAGAACTTCCTGTTCTGGTTGGGTTTCTCGCCTCTTCTGACCTTGTTACCTATCACTACTACAAAACAGATTATCTGTTTGATTTATGACCCTAACACAATTGAGATGTGTGAGGGTGAGGAACCTTGCACATTAGAGGCCCCTTACACAAAGGGTCTTATGGAAAATGCCCTCGCCCAAGGCATTGTGTTTGGGTGACAACCCTTACACAAAAGTTACATTTGAATAAAATACAATATCAAAATATGTTGGCTCCATCCCATTGTCTCAGGTCCATAACCCTTGCACAATAGCTGCGTATGAATAAAAATAATATCAAAACCTGCTGGGGTCGTACGTATGTGCAACGAAATAAATATTATGAATATCGTATAATGTGTACATTGGAAATGTGATATATTTCAAATATATCCAATGAACTGAGCTTGACGGTGTTCCAAATATAGAGCTTTTCGTATTCTCAAATGCCAACCTTCATTACTTTGAAAAAATGTTTACACAGGGGAGGACATAGCCCCTTGCCCCTAGAAGAAATATAAATGACAGCTGGGTATAAAGTTAAAGTTAATACATATACAAGATTTTCATGACATGCTTGATGAGATAGAGAATAGCAGCAGAAATTGTCTTTGAAATACATGTAATGGCATTCTTGATGAACCCAGCAACAATCATTGTATTTTTAATATATAGATATATCATGACATACTAGATGACCCCATTGATGTTTCACCAATTGTAGGACTAGAATACCATCATTACTCTTGTATCCATATTTTCTTGCCATCGAGCAACAAAAGATAAATTGACTTGAAGATTACAGGAACATAGAGATTGAGACATGATTTCCTTCCAACTTAGCACATCAATTTAGAGCTGATATACAAGCACAAGTTGCAGCAATATCCTTCTGTACATAAGATGACATGCTCTCAGAGATGTCCCCTTTTCTTATGACAAGAATCTTCATGAACCAGAAGAACTGGGACAACACTAACTGGTGGTTCTTGGGGTATTTTGGAATATTCTCTACATCATACGTACTTCTAAATTAAATGAGATGAAGGGTGTGCAATAACACATCAGGGGGCAGGTCATTCTAGCTGAAAATGTGCTATATTTTTGGGCAGCCATGTCCACTTGGGGAAGTAAAGATGCTATATTTTTGGGCAGCCATGTCCAACTGGGGAAGTAAGGATGCTATATTTTTGGGAAGCCATGTCCACTTGGGGAAGTAAGGACAAGTTGACATTCTCAAGCGAAAGAGCATCTTCACTTCGATAGAAACAAGGAATCTATTTTCATGCAAATGTCTTCATGTCAACCTGAAAGAAGAATAAAGTGGAACTTATACATGTATAAGATGCTAATTGATGGGAAAACTATTGGTAGTGTGCCTAAATGGGTGAGAGAAATCGTAAATACAATTGTTATTTGATCACTTTTCTGGTTCATGTAAGCCATGTGTGCACCTGTGTAATATGATTGATGCATGAAACAGATACGTGAGCCAACAAGCATGTCAATGATTTCCTTAATTAAAAAAAGCATCACATTCAACTGTCATTTATGGAAGACAATAGCCTTGTACTATAATAATTTCTAGGTTTGTTGCTACAGTAAGTACTATAGAATGAACATGAAGTTAGAATACAATACAAAATTAGGAACATGCATAGAACAGGGTAAAAGCAATTTATTTGTGTTGTACAAACTAACAATCTCACTAGATTCCTTCAACCTTTAGGGAGTGAGAATAAGAGTTGCTTAGTATCAGTCAGACTCCAGAAAATGAATCATCATAATAAGACAAAAACTTAGGCAAGTGGTGGTTTCCTATACCCTTTGATATGAAGTTAAGATTTAGAAAATAGACCAATGTCAAATTACATTAGCGCCAAAAAATTATTCAACATAGATGACAAGAACCAAACACGTCTCAAGAAATGTCAAGGGAGTAAAGTTTCTTATGCAATAGGTGGCTATATTGTTGTCACCGTTTATTCCCCTCTTACCGACAGAAAGAGCGTGATGGCTCAAGCATTGTACTTCTTAAAATTATATAGCTACATGTTACAATGGGCATGTTTCTAATTATTCTAATTGTAAGAAGACACATGTGGAATAGGATGCATATGTTTTTTTCCCCTCAGTTTAGAAACAAAAAATCCTAAGATTTAAACTATAGTGACGTGGTTCCTTTATATGAAAAGCAAAATATACAATTTCTTAGGCATCATTGAAGCTTATTGTAGGATATTAACATTGCTTAGTAGAAATGAACATGTCAATGAGTAAGTGTTGTTCTAATTACACATTATTTGTGAAATGTTAGAAGCATAAAATGAAAACTAGAACTAAAGAGCTATACAACTAAATATATGCAACACGTTCAAAAGATAATGAAAACAATAGGGTTGTACAAGTGCCTCACCGAGTAGATCATTGAGTTGGTATAGGGATGACAACCATGGCTGGTTTGCTACCTCATTAGAATGATTGTTATGCATAAAAAAACAAAGGACTAGAAGTGTTTACATCAAGACTAGATAGTTATGATTGGCAACTTTGTCTCATGCTTCATCCTCATGTATAAAGGCATCCTGCATAAAGATACATGAAAATATAAGGCATTGTCAAATGGTATGTCTGCCAAGATCAACCATGAAGCTCAACTTCTAGAACAATAAACCAACAAACAATGCAAAACTCATACCTATGAATTAGTAGTAAAACTAAATAAGAATCAATCAACCAACGTATGCTAATCCAAACATACTACATCTTAGAAGATAAGTCTGTTGGCTCAATAAGCTGCAGATGTGATTTGTTATCATGATAATGGGCCTTGTGTGCCCTAATTTGTAGAATTCTAAAACCCAACGTGACCTAGCCGGTTCAACCGGTTGAACCATCACCCGAAAGGCTGGGCGGGTCGGGTGGCTTCAAAACCACTTTTTGGGGCCTAAAGGTGATAAAACTGGCTACCCGAGCGGTTCAACCGCTGACCCAGAGAACCGGTCATGGGTTTGCTGAACCAACCGAGTATTTTCAAAAGCTCTAAACCATGTTGATCCCACATGAATTACACGCAACCCCCCAACGGATACTCCATGCCCCCCCCCTGGTGTGATACGCCTGGTTTCCCGATCATGTACACTGACGCTTAAGGGATCGACTTCTCCCGATCGCCTAGATTCTACTGCCGCCGGAGTACCTAGCTGCCGCCCTGCCAGAGTTGAGTCTTACCGCCGCTGCAGCAAGGTTTTCTGCCACCACAGCAAGGCCTGCTGTCGTCGCAGCTCCCTGCTCCCGCCGCTGCTCATCTATTTCTTCTCCACTGGTTGGTCCATCTCTCTCCTTGGCCCTACCTCCTCCTCTATCATGCCGGCCAGCTCTTTTGGTTCAGCCTCTAGCCGCTCCAAGGCCTGGCCAGAGACGTTGCTGCAGCCAGCAGAGCAGCCATGTACGAACCAGTAGCAATTTTGCAGCACTACTGGTTGGTGATCCGAATTTCAAAATTCCAAATTAGTTCCTCCTCTGTGTGTCTCTCTTTTTCCTATTATCTTCCCTTCCTTCTACCTTGCAACTTCTTGATTCCAATTGTTGTTCATCATCAAAATTTGTTGTTGTTCATCGAAAAAATTTGAACCTTGCTGTCAAAGACTAAAACAAACGTGGTGTTTGGTGTCAGGTGGTGATATACTGATGTCAAAGTTGATTTTAGCTTCTATTGGTGTTGAGTTGGAGGTCTAGATTACTCCAAATCAGGTAATAATCAGCCTGTGACCTATGGTTAATTGAATATATGTTTTACTATTTACTGTAATTTTGTTTGAATGGATTGAATCTTACTGTTGGTTGGTTTTTCTTTAGATTTCTGATAGTTTGTGTTTCTAGTTGCTACTTGGTAGAAATAAGGCTTGCTAATTCCACTATTTGTGTATTTTTATTGCAATCTAAGTGTTCAAGATGTTTGTGTAATTCTATTACAATCAAGTAATTCAAGATGTTTCTGTACTTCTATTACAACTTGTTTGATTTTTCTCTTCTATTTTGTGTTATTGTTAAAGATGTCAACATCACAAGGCTCCAATGTGCCAACACATCAAAATTTTTAGGGGAAAAGTGATCCTTCTTGGGGACATGTAGATGAACTAATTGATCCTAGTAATGGGAAGAAGTTTTTGAAGTGTTGCTATTGTGGATAGACCACTAAAGTTGGGGGGATAAATAGAATGAAACACCACTTGGCAGGAAAATCTGGTGATATGGAGATTTGTAGAAAGTTGCTCATGATGTTAGAGAACAAATGTTTGGGCTTCTTAAGGAGATAGGGGAGAGGAAAAAGAAAGTGGCACAAGAGTATGAGTCTTCACATGAATATGGGCCTGAATTGTGTACTCAATCTATTGGGAATGTTGGTAGTTGTGAAACTGCCAATAACTCTTCCATTAGGGGAAAGACTGTGGTGGATGTTGAAAACACAGAACTCCAACAAAAGAAGGGAACAATTTCTTACTTCTTTGCTCCTAGGACTACACCCGGTGCTCAAACAAGCCTGAGGAGTGTGTTGATGTCCCAAGACACAAAGCATCGTGTAACACAACTAATTGCTAGGTGGTTGTATGATACAAGAATAATCTTCAACTCAATTAATTCTCCTCATTTTCAACATATGATTGATGGGATAGCAGCTATGCAGTCAGGTTTTGTGGGGCCCTCTTATCACGAGTTGAGAATGACTTGTTTGAAGAGGGAAAAGAAGGAAATGCAACTATTTGTTGACACTTTTCGTGAATACTAGAGTGAGACAGGTTGCACAGTCATGGTTGATGGATGGAAAGACACAAGAAACAGGACATTGATCAATTTCTTAGTGTATTGTCCTAAAGGGACAATCTTTGTAAAATTTGTGGATGCTAGTCAGGTGGTGAAGACTGCTGATAACATATTTTTATTGCTCAAGGACATGATAGAATGGTTTGGTCCTAACCATGTTGTTCATGTTGTGACTGACAATGCATCTAATTATGTCTTAGCAGGAACACTACTTCAAAATAAATATTGTCGTCTGTATTGGTTTCCTTGTGCAACACATTGTTTGAATTTGCTCTTAAAAGGCATTGGTGCCATGCCACTAATCCAAGATGTGGTTTCTCAAGCTTCCAAGATAACCATATATGTCTACAATCATATATATGTGATGCATCTACTCAGAAGAAGGGAGGGATGGATAGAGCTAGTCCACCCAGGTCCTACAAGGTTTGCAACAAATTTCTTTGATGTGCAGAGTTTTCTTGCCCATAAGCATGATTTGCAAAGTGTTTTCCTTAGCAAGGATTTTTAGGATTCTAGACATGCCAAGGATAAAGGAAAGGTAGTGCAAGAACTTATCTTGAATCAGGAGTTTTTGGAAGAATTGATCTACAATTACTAGAGTATGTGAGCCCTTGGTTAGGGTGTTGAGGATAGTAGGTTCAGATGAAAGACCTTCCATGGGATATCTTTATGAAGCTATGTATAGAGCCAAAGAGGCAATAAGGAAATTGTTTGCTAAAAATAAGAAAGGCTATGGTCCCTATTTGAAGATCATTGATGAAAGATGGGACAAACAATTGCATAGAAATTTGCATGCTGCTAGCTATTGGCTTAACCCTAAGTTTCATTATGATACAACCAATTTTTTTACACATCTTGAGATTACTACTGGATTGTATGATGTTATTGAGAATATGGTTGATGGTAATCTTTCTCTCCTATAAAAGGTTACAAAGGAATTGGAGAAGTTCAAAAACAAAGAAGGGAATTTTGGGAGACAATTGGCTCTTTGCTCCATAAATGAGCAACTTCTAGGTATTACCATATCAATCTACTAAATTAAATGTTTATTTTGTTGTGAATTTTACTTTTTATTCACATATGAACATCTTATGTGTAATATGTAGGCGAGTGGTGAAAATGTTTGGGGATGAGGCTCCCAATTTGAAAAAGATTGCAGTTCATATCTTGAGCCAAACTTGTAGCTCATCTGGATGCAAAAGAAATTGGAGTGCATTTGAGCATCTCCACTCCAGCACCAAAGGTTGAATGATTTAGTATACATTAGATGCAACCTAAGGCTTCAAAGTCGGTATGTTTTCTCAATATAGTTTTCAAATATGTGTAACATTTTAGATGTAAACTTAGCTAACAAACCATAATTTGTAGGTGTATTTTGAAGCAACAAAACTTTGTTCCTATTGACATTGATCCAATTAATGTCATGGATGATTGGGTTATGGATGATGAAGATCCACCTTTGCTTGATAACAATGAAGTTGGAGATATGTTTGAGCAAGTTGAGGTTGAGGAGGCTAGGGGCAAAAAAATAAAGAGGCAAGAAGGTAAAATCCAGAGCATTATCATACATGTTAATAACTACAATATGTATACTACTAGCACATTATGATGTGGTTGAATGATTTATAGGAAATGAAGAATACAATCAAGATATGCCAGAGGTTGATCCTATCCTAGTGGATGATGAGGATGAAGATGGCGATGAAGAATGGATGAGAGATTATTGATGATATCTTTCTAGTTCACTAGTTTGTATTTATGTGTGATCATTTTGTTTCCAAACAATTGACTTAATGATGGATGTGTGGTAGACTTGGTAGTCTTTTTTGTGTATGCGACATTGAGAAATTGAGATTATGAGTTATGACTACATATATTCCTTTTCAATTTACATGCACCTATTGCCTATTCGATTTCTTATTTATTTGTCATGCACTCATTTGAAAATTGAAACTCTAAATAATCAATGACGACATCATGTAGTTCTATTTGTAGTATATATATATATATATATATGTATATATATATATATATGATGTCATGATGACGTCACCGGGTCAACCGGATCGACCCGACGGTTGAACCGTTGACCCGTGACCTGAGAGCTCTTTCGGGTCGACCTCTGGGTCGGGTATGAAAACTTTGCTAATTTGAAAGTACTCCATAAGGTGTGGGTGTGTGTTTCAAGAGAATAATATCCTTGTGTGTGTTTCAAACATTTTTTCAATTGATTGCTACTAAGGTCTTTTCTGGAGCTTCAATTCATCCATTTCTAAATTACAAGAATCACACAAGTCAAATACTAATAATATTAACATAATTTAGGGGAGGGAAAAAGAAAAAGTATCCACCACACAATAGATTGGAAGATCATAGGAGAGGGAAAGTAGCTTACGAGTTAAGCTTCTAGTTCTATAATAAGTATGGAACTATGCATTTACTAAATTGACCCTATTTCCTAAAGTGTAAGGGTTTGACCTAATATTTGGTGGAGGCACCAATCCCACACAATGGAGGCTGGAGATTGGGTGAACCAGTGAGTGTGTCAACCACGATACAAAACTAGGAGGTTAATTAGGGGTGGTATGCAGAAGTATGTGCAAAAGGATATATTTTAGGTTTTGGATTTTTTACTAATTTAAGTATTGTAAATAAACTAATCACAGAACTGCATGTTTTATTTTTTGTAATTGCATATGTTTATCCTAAATTTGAGATAAATTCAAATATAAAGTTTCAATGAAAAGTAAGCACCATTTAGAATGCATTCTAGAATCATATAAAGCATAAACTCCAATGAAGCACACACAGACTGGCTCAACACAAGTACATTACAATGAAGGCTAACCAAATCACACAAAAAGATGCACACTTGTCCTAGAGGTTCAAAACAATAAACATCAAATAAGGTTTATGGAAGAGGATGCATCGACCACCATAGTACGAGGACAAAGGGAGTAATATGGGAAAGTGTATGGAAGAGAATGCATTGACCACCATACAGGACTAGGATGTTAATAAGGGGCAAGGTAAGATAATGTATAGAGAACATAGAAGTGTACAGTATTAGGGTGGAAAAAGGGATGGATTAGTAATGTTGGATGGTGCAATGACCACATTATGCGCCTATGGCATAGTGAAGAATGCTAGATGTCAATTTTCAATGGTGAAATCAATTAATTAAGTCATTACAATTTGCAAGCATAATTTATAGACGTAAAGACACAAAGTTGTGCAAAAAAAATGCTCTAGGCAGTCCATAGTACATTAAAAAAAATTGATGGACAGTGCATTTTGATGTCCGATGGTCATCGATATGGAAATATTTGTGGAAATTTTGACAATTTTGTGGAAATTTTAAACTATGATACCAAAGAGCATCTGAAGGTAAAAATAAGAAATAATATTGTAACAAATTAAAATGATTATGAGGCAAGAATATAGTTTTAAATTGAACCCTAGTTAGTCCTTTTATTGTCTCCCATGCATGTTACTTTTTGGTATGAAACAATTAAACACTTGTCATTCACCAAAGGGGTTAAATGATAGCATTACTTGGTCAAGTTCTCATTGCATACAACAAAAAATAAAATCTTCAATGAAAATTAATTTAAAATAAGTCCACATAAATGTAATTTGTTTGACACATGGAGTATGCTTCCATGTTTGTATTTTAATGAATCTACAATATTAATAGTTAAAGATATGTCAAAGAGTCTTTATATCATCTAAAATATAAGCACAAAGAAGGTGTGAACATTTTTATATTTACACAGAAAATAAATTATTTATTTATTTTCTCAAGAATATGTAGACATTTCTCAAAGAGTGGACAACCTCTCATGCATCAACATACATACAAAGAATTCTATTTCAAATAGAATCGTTGTTGTTGGAATAAGTACGAGCCTATTCACATGCATCAATATCCTCATCACATGGAGCCATGGTAAAAGATACATTGAATAAACAAATCAAGAGCTTAATTTTTTCTAGAGATAGCTTGATGGTTTTTCTTTTTTTGTATCACACATTTATTTGGTGGATGGAAGATAGATTCTTTCTATAATACATGGACACTCAATCCATATGAATCTTGTATAACTAGTCTCTTGACGTATAAAAATCATGCGCAGAGTCACTGCACAAAGGCTATCTAGTTTCTTGTTTTGCACATTCACTCAAGATAATAGTTTCTAGATTTCATGAAAGTAAAATTTTTCATCAGAAAAATTGAGACTACTAGATCAATTTTGTCTTAAATTGATCTTAGGCTACTTTTATTTTGAACTATTTGAGAGCTTGGAACATTGTTTTAAGTTTATACCTTCTCTATGGTAAGGCATTATTTCTAGAACTCTTATTTTTCGGTGTTTTATATCTCAAGGCTCATTGTATGTTATCATCAAAAACTAATGGACATACCCATGCAAGGATAAGGTAACGATACTCATTGTTTATACATGTATACATATTAATATACCTACATGAGACCATCCTAACTAAAAATGTGAATAACGGACAGAGTCTATTGTAAAATTAAAATTCATCTGAACAAACACTAAGCGAGCAATTATATAAACCATGTTCATTGCTAAAAGATAGAAAAAGGCAATTAAAAACTTGAGCAACAATAATCTATTAAAAATGCCACTACAAAATAACTCAACTGCATGTTTAATATGTCCAAGTAGATGAAAATTCTCCATATTTTCTATTGGAAGAAATTAGATATTCATCACATTTTATTTCCATAAATTATATTTTGCATATACTTGCATTATAGTAAGTATGTCAGACCCAAGTCATGCCATACGTTTTCCACTATATGTTCCAAGAAAACAGGATATGACGCTCAATAACTATGCAAACAATCTAAAATTCTATATAAAGACATATCATAGCTACCATGACGTTGTCATGCTAAATCAGCAGGAAGCAGGACATTCGCCTCTAACATGATGCTATTAATAAAAATAGAGACGAAAGTCAAAAATAATTTTTTTTATAGATCACCTGAGTAGGGTGGGGTGCCTTACATCAGGGTATTAACTGGTCAACCATGACAATGTGTAGGGGCCGTATATGCATCAATATCGCCACTTCTGCATGTCCTTTTTTTGCAGAATCGTCACTGCGGTCGGGCAGCTTTGCCCAGAGATGAAGAGGTACATGGAAATGGAAGAAGCAGAGATTGAATCAGAGGAAACATGGACGCCTGAATCAAATACCACATAGGAGTTAAAATGGGAAAGAAGGAGAATATTATAGAAGACGTAGGGATCAAGACTTGGAGGATTAAGAGGAGGCCATAGCAGCTTAACGATCTCCTAACCTTCAGCTGCTGCTGTTAAGCCCCGGCTGCTACTCTGCTGCTGTTGTTGTGCACTGGCAAAATTTGGACATTAGTTGGTGTTATGCGCCAACTAAAGATGTGCGCGCCGATTGAAGATGTGCGCGCTAACTCAAGATGTGAGCTGGATCGCCAAAAATTTAGCGGAGGCGTTACCTGTGGAGGCGGGAGGATAGGCACTGATTTGAGAAATTTTCACTGAAGGATTGCGGCTGGGAATAGGAGTGAAGCCGCTGAACAGACAAAAGGGTTTTACCCCTTTTTTTAGAAAAGAATCACTGCCGTTCAAATTCGAAAAACGATCTGGGCCATTCATGGTTATGAGCCTAAGACAGACGCACAAGGCTGATGACCCTTACAGATTGATTGTCCCAACCCTTACTAAAAAGCAGTTATCTTGTAGTGTATATACACACTGTGCATCTTCATCACCAGGCCACCAGGAATCAAAATCGCCTATCGGCTGATTTGGGTTCATGCCCGACAGTGCTGACCCTGCATCCTTCACCTGTGGCGGCCATATATGGTCGCATTGATGGTCTTGGACCTCTAGGACGTGTCTGGAAATCTCGCGACAATTCAATGGATCTCCACGAAGCCGTCGGCAGCCTTCTTGCACCTTGCAGCTACTCTTTCATGGTTCCCCCTTTTGGGATCTTTTTCCTGTTTTCACCGTTAATGTGCATTGTTCGGGCTTTGGGTGTGTCTGGTCATGTTTATCGTCCCTCTAGTGGCGGCAGGTGCTAAGAATCCTCCCTGATGTTTGGTCTCCTCTGGATCTCTTGTCTTCCCAATTTTGAGTTTTCTTTACTTGTTGCGGCCACGACGAGGTATAGCCAGATGAGTCTGTCCATCTCCGAGGTCGAGTTTAAGGTTCGCGACATCTGAAAACTCCAGCGGAGCCATCCATGATGGCCACGACGCTTGCGTAGTTGCGTCCGACCTGATCGCGAGGTTGGATCGTCACCCGGAGCTTGGAAGCAAGCCCTGTGCTTCTCATGTTTCAATCGTGATTTTGAGCCATCAAAGAAGATGACGTGAGACAGTTTACCAGTTTTGCCCTCGACCTGATTTAATTTTGTCATATCACCTATGAGATTGTCTGTCTTTTCATTTTTATTTTGATCTCCTTGTCACGCTTTCAGCCGATGGTCTTGTTTACTGATTTGACCTGACATTCTCCCTTAATTCGGTTTTGATACGAGGGTATAACTGTCTTTTGGCTTTTATTTGTTTTTCTGAGAATTTAGTAAAGGGTACAATCTTATATAATTCATAACTAATGCTATGATTATCTAAAAAACGTGAAAAAATATATTTTGGAATCAGAAAATGATACCTAACAATTGATATGTGTTTTTATAACCTAAATCCAAAATAACAAGAAGCCCAAATTCTAGGGTTTATAATATAATCATTAATTAATGATCTACATTTAATAAGGTATTAGGTAAAAGTGCTAATCTTGATCTAGGGTTTGGACCGTGACATGTGACATGCATCATTAAGGTATGGTGCATCCCTCTGAGTCTATATTGAGCAATAATTCAACTTTTCTCTCTCTTTTGACCTAGTTGAAGGATGTGTGAAATCTCTTCTTTGAGAACTATATAAATTCTTTTGGGACTCTAACACTGAAATCATTATATATTGACACTTCTATATTGATATTGCACTTTGGAATCTAAGATTTGTAATCTTGTTCATGCTATCTCTATTTGAACCCTAATTGGTGGAATTTCTCTATATTTTGCTATTTGTGCACTGAAACCCTAATTTGCCCATGATGGATTTTTATAGTCTGAGGTTTCACTTTTAGTTGGAAATTCTTGTTTGATACCATGACTAGACTTTAGTTGCCTCTACATTGCATGCTTGTCGATTCAGTAGTTCTATGGTTTTATAATATGCTTTGATTTTTAAGGTTATGTGCCTTTATTTATTTTTGGGATGGAGGTTATGTGCCCACTATAATATGTCTAGGAGTATGGTTATGTGCTATGATCTATCAAGTTAGGGTTATGGGCCTCTAGCTGCTTGTTTTATTATATTTCAATAGTAATATGCTTATCTCACATGCATGCTATTTATTCATTATTGTTGATGGGTCATGTGCCATAATTTATCTACTTATGCTTTTAAGGCATACTTTATTTTAATTCATGGCAATTACATCTATTTATTGTCATCATATTGGAATGTTTCTTTTGGTATCTACTTGGATGGTCTTTTTCCCTCTTTCCTTGGGAAGTCTTGTTATTACGGATGTCCTTTTTCCCATATAATTGCTGAATCACTATTTCTATGCACATACCAACATTGTTATGATGACAACATCCATTGTGTCTTCTCTTGTGGGGTATGCTTCCAACCACTTAGGTAGAGAGCAAGGATGACTTGACCAAAGCTGACCAGGAATATCAAAGTATTATTTGATATTTCTTAGGAGGTAGATTGAAGTAGTTCATTTACCCTCCATCGATCGTATGATATATATTAGTTTTCTTTAATTTACACCCTGTGTGGTGGAGCAATGTTAAACAATGAATATTGTAATAGTTAGATTTTATCTTCCGCTGCTACACTTTTGGTATTTGATACAATACATGAATTATATTGTATCATCCTTTGCAAAAAAAAATATTCTCTTGTTTGGCATTGGATGAATTTCTTTTATTCCCTTTGAGTAAGTTGAGTAGCTCCCCTCTCAGATCCCACTCCTTGCACTAGTGGGGTTTCAACCCATATAAAATTTAGTCATTACCACTCACCAACTCACTCCCATGTATGAGACTATGTTTTGGTAACCCTAACAACCCATACCCATTATATGGTGATGGGAAACTTCCTACTTAATAGTTGTCCCTTCTAGTGGTTGGTTCACATCTCCTTGTTAATTGTAAGTTAGTTTGACTACTATTACGTGTAGCTTAGCTTGAACACATTGTAAGGAAATATGGTACTGAATAGGAAATGGAATTTAAAAATTTATTACCATATTCCCCATAAATAGTAGATCGTGTCAATAACTATAATGCAGGAAGGATGGTTTATGGGATATACCTAGTCTTGGAGCAAGTTCAGCGACAATCCTCATTGTTGTAGATGTGCAACTCTGAATCCTAGTTGCACTGGGACTCCTCTGACTGGTGCACCTCCTGGTATGTACCACGGACTGCAGCCACGAATGTCGTCATATTCAACAGTTCCTCTTGTCACAGACTGCTGGTTGATGTCATCCTCTAAGTAGAAAACAACAACTTCCCACCTCTATGGTAGTCCACACAGATCGCCTTGAACTCCTGTCATCCTGTTGGACTAGACAGGAAAGAGTTGTCCCTCTCCATTGGTGTACTAGTCACTGACTTGCTCTCCCACAATGAAAACTCTCAGTTGTTCTCTCCCGTGGCTATCCCTCCCCTGTCAGGTAGGATTTTCCGGGGCTCTAGTGGTTAGTACAACCAGAGAGGACAACAATTTTCAGAGGAATTGATTCTCAATTGTTTGTGTTGTAGTTTTACTTTGGGAATCTCCCAATACCCCTCTATATATAGGAGGGGTTAGGGTCAGGGTTCCCGGTCCCCAACCGATGTAGGACTAAAGCAGGAGTGGAAAGGACAAGTAGATCTTAAATTTTTACAACTTTTCTAGAAGTTTCACAACCTATGTACGAGAAAACGGTCCTTTGGGACATGATACGGTCGTTTCACGCTTTCCCAGTCAGATATGAATTGGCAAATCATTTCCTAGTTAATGTCATACATTAATTTACTTGCACCCAAAGTATTTGCAATTGAAATGAGTTCAAAAAACTCCAGAACTTTCATTCATCCCAATCGGGCCTTCTCACACAAGCGAGATGCCTTTCTCACTCACCCAGACGACCGTCTGGTGAGTTCGGGTTGAGCCAATTCATTTTCATAGGGCAGAACTAAGCCAATTCAATTTCTAATCTGCCTGACCCAAATGGCCGTCTCAACACTTGAGACGCCCGTCTGGCTGCCCAAACGGATGTCTCACCCAATGAGTTGATCGTTTAGCAGTTCAGTCAGCCAATTTGTCGATATGTTGTGAGAATTGAGTACGTAAACACTTTAGTACTTAATTCAATTATCATTCAAGATCAAGCTCCACTTCTAGATGAGTTCCTATGTGTGTGACCCTATAGGTCCCATATCACGTTAGCAGTGAATGTCCATAAAAACTTATGGCATCACAAGCAAAGAGTGGTGCCTAGTCGCACATCATTGCTACCCAAGTAAATGGAAAAGTAGGAGAACAACTTCAACCTACAATCTGTGTATGGTGTTATAGTGTTTGTATAGTTCCTTTGTCACTGATGTCCAGATTCAACTAGAGGCATGGAGCAGTCACCCTCACTATTATCCAATCCTTTTCTTGAACCAAGAATAGACTGTATGGGATATATATAAGCTCAATATCACATATTGACTCACATGCTCATGGCCATGCTTTTCTCAGTCTCTCTTATCAAGAGGCCTAGGACATCACACTCTAGTAGGAGGGACAAATCCCATGTATATCACTCACAGTCAATCCCCATGTGTCAAATCCACCCAATCATCATCGTTATAACAACCCATGTTTCAGGACTGTGCTTGATGATGTCAAAGTGTACCCAACGACATGTGTTGAGTGCAGTGATTTCAGGTCTAAGAACCACAACCACCACCATCACCATCACTATGAGAGTTGAACATGACTTCCATGATGATGGCTTCCATGTGTCAGTCTCATGGTGGGTCTGTCTGATACATTGTTCTCTAACATGTATATGTGTGATTGGTTTGATATCACCATATCATGACTAATGAGGTTTAGTCATCAACCAACTCACACTCTGATCTTATGTGTCATTATTGTCTATCAACCTACCATAATGACAACCGATTAGGGACATAATGAGAATATGTATATTTACTCTTAACATTTGTATGATCTCATCCACAAGGATAGTTACTTGAATACATACGTCATTGAGTAATATAATTCTCTAAACATTTATAATTTTACATCATTATCTCATAACTGAATTAAACACAATACATTGGAAGCTTGTCTTTTATTAGTAATCAGATCATTTTTACATGATATGCCATTACAATCACATGATTAGCTCTCTGGGCATACATAACCAACAAACTCCCACTTGCACTTAGATCCAATCACCCACAAATCTTATTCCGAGTGACCTTACATGTCCATCATGCTTCTGTTACGAAAGTGCTTTCCTTAAGGGATCAACAACGTTGCTTTCAGTTGGTACTTTGCAAATCTTTACATCTCCATGTTGTACAATTTTTCATATGAGATGATACCACCTTTGTATATGCTTTGAGCGCTGATGTGATCTGGGCTCCTTAGCTTGTTCAATAGCTCCATTGTTGTCACAATATAGCTCCATTGCGTTGGTGATGCTTGGAACAACCCCAAGTTTTTTGATGAACTCCTTGATCCATACAACCTCCTTTACTGCATTTGATGCGACAATATACTCAGCCTCTGTTGTAGAATTGACAACTGTCTCTTTCTTGGAACTCTTCCAGCTAACAGCTCCATTGTTAAGGCAGAACATGAATCCGATTGCGACTTGTAATCATCTTGATCAGTCTAGAAGCTTGCATCAGTGTAACCTTTTACCACCAACTCTTCCTCTCCTCCGTAAACTAAAAACTGATCCTTAGTCCTTCTCAAGTACTTTAGGATGTTCTTTACAGATATCTAATGAGTATCACCTAAATTTGACTGATATATGCTTGTCATGCTTAAAGCATACGAGACATCTAGACGGGTACATAACAGTGCATACATGATTGATCCAATTGGTGAGCTATATGGAATCATACTCAAGCGTTCCCTTTCTTCACAAGAACTGGGACATTGATCTCTAGAGATGGGGATAGCATGGCACGTAGGTAGGTTTCCTGTCTTTGAGTTCTCCATGCTAAATCGCTTCAACACTTTGTTAATATATGTGCTCTGACTTAGTCTGAGAAGTCTTCTGGATCTATCTATATAGATCTTTATCCCCAATATATAGGATGCTTCTCCCAAGTCTTTCATAGAGAATGTATTTCCAAGCCATGCCTTTACCTTTTGTAAAGTAGGGATGTCATTCCCCATCAATAGTATGTCATCTACATACAATATGAGGAATGTCACTATGCTCCCACTAACCTTCTTGTACACATAAGGTTCATCTTCATTTTGAGAAAAGCCAAACCCTTTGACTGTCTCATCAAAACAAAGATTCCAACTCTGAGATGCTTGCTTCAATATATAGATTGACCTTTGTACCTTACAGACTTTATTGGAAAACTTTGGATCTATAAACCCCTTAGGTTGTGTCATGTTCACATCCTCAACAAGATTCACATTAAAGAATGCGGTTTTAGCATCCATTTGCCAAATCTCATAATCATGATAAGCTGCAATAGCAAGCATGATCCTGACAGATTTAACCATGGCTACTCGAGAAAAGGTTTCATCATAGTCAACACCTTGAACTTATCTGAAACCCTTTGAAACCAATCTACCCTTATAGGTTTAAACTTTTCCATCCTTGTCGGTCTTCTTCTAGAAGACCCCCTTGCACCCTATGGGTTTTACCCCTTAAGGTGGATCCACCAAAGTCCATACTTTGTTGGTATACATGGATTCCATCTCAGATCTCATGCCTCAAGCCATTTCTCAGACTCTGGTCCCTCTATAGCATCTTTATACGTTATTGGCTCATCATCTATGACCAATTCACTACCTTCTTGAGTTACAACATATCCAAATCTCTCTGGTTCAAGGCACGTCCTATTAGATCTATGAGGTTCATGTGTTACCTGAGGAGTTTGAGACTCCACAACACCTTGTGATTCTCTAGGCTCCTCTGGTTCATCTACTGGATCTATGTTCTCTTGTTGGTCTCAAACCTCTTCGAGTTCTACTTGTCTCCCACTGATTCCTTTGGAAATAAATTCCTTTTCAAGGAACATAATATCTCTGGCAACAGACACTTTGTTGTCAAATGGATTATACAAGTAGTATCCCACAGTTTCTTTGGGAAATCCAACAAAGTAACATTTTTTAGATCTAGGGCCAAGCTTTTCAGGAAAAAATTTCTTGACATAAGCTCGCAATCCCAAATCCTCATAAAAGACATTTTGGGATGCTTCCCAGTCCATATCTCATATGGTGTCTTTTGAACTGACTTAGATGGTACTCAGTTTAGTGTAAACATGACGGTTTTTAGAGCATACCCCTAGAAGGTAGTTGGAAGCTCTACTAAACTCATCATCGATCACACCATATCCAGTAATGTGTGATTCCTTCTTTCTGATACACCATTATGCTAAGGTGTTCTAGGTGGAGTCCACTGGGATATAATCTCGTGGGCTCTAAGAAGGTCCTCAAACTCTTGGTTTAAGCATTCTCCACCTCGATCAGAATGAAGTGCCTTAATACTTCTACCAAGTTGGTTATGTACTTCATTCATTAACTCCTTGAACTTTTTAAGAGCTTCTGACTTATATTTCATCAAATAAACATAACCATACCTACTGAAGTCATCAATAAAGGTAATGAAGTACTGATACCCACCTCTAGCTATTGTTCTAAAAGGTCCACACACATTAGTATGTATGAGTCCTAATAGATCGTTAGCCCTCTCATTGTTTCCAGTGAAAGGGGTCTTATCCATCTTACCCAACAAATAAGATTCACATGTCTCAAATGATTCGAAATTAGAAGAGTCCAGATAACCATCCTTATGGAGTCTAGATATGCAATTCTCATTTATGTGCCCTAGACGACAATGCCAAATGTATGTTTTGTTTGAGTTATTGAGTTTTAGTCTTTTGGTATTAACATTATATACATACATCTTTGGGTCTAATAGATAAAGACCATAAGACATAGGGGCACTGCCATAAAATATCCCATCTTTTGAAATAGAACATCGACCACTTTTAATATGGAGTTCAAATGCATCATTGTCCAAATAAGATACATAAATGATGTTTCTATTTATAGCATGTACATCATAGCAGTTCTTTAACTCTATTACAAGCCCTGTGGGAAGAGTTATACTATAGGTTCCAATTGTACTGGCCACAACTCTTGCTCCATTAGCAACTCATAGTTCCACCTTGCCTTTTCCCAAAGGCCTACTTCCTTTCAGATCCTGCATATGAGAAGATATGTGAGATCCACATCCGGTATCTAATACCCAAGATGATGAAGTAGATAGATTTATCTCAATAACATATATACTTAAAGTGGAGATCACCATCCCCATCTTCTACTTCTTAAAAGCCTACAAGTACAAAGGATGAGTTCCTCTTGTACTTTTCTTTCTCCTTATCTTGAGTGCTGAAGAATTAGACTTAGGCTTGACCATGAAACTTTTCTCGTTATTGCTTTGATCCTTGGACTCATCCATGATGATCACCATCATGGGCTTGTCCTTCTTTACTTTTACTTCTGCATGAATCAACATGGCAAGTAGTTCTGACATATGTCCATCCAAATTACTCACATGTTGGCATGCAACAAAATGGCTATATGATTCTGGCATAGTCTTTAAAATCATATCAGTAGCCAACTCTTGACTCAAGGTAATTCCCAACTCTTCAAGATGATACACACGTCCAATCATATTGAGCACATGTTCTTCTACTGAGGTTCCCTCTATCAGCTTTGACTCATGTAGCACCTTTAAGATAGTGTTCCTTTTTTCCTGTCAATACCAAGTGTTACCTTCCTAAGATGTGTCACCATCTCAATAACACTCATGTCCTCACATTTCTCATGCAACTCATAGTTCATGCAGCTTAGCATAAGGTACTTTATCTCTAAGGCATCATTGCCATGCTTCCAGTAAGCATCCACTTGTTCCCTAGGTGCATCAGGAGGAGGTCTTCCAGGAACTGGTTTTTCAAGGACGTAGAGCTTGCACTCTTCATTGAGAACCCTTCTCAAAGTCCAAACCTAGTCATGGAAATTTCTCCCATAAAGTGTGTCCTTCTTCAGGACCAATCACAGATCGGATTTGTTCATCATTGATTCTACAAGAGTAAATTTGCATTTGGCAAAAACCATTTTTGATTTGATTTGAAAATTTTGATGATATTAATTATGTCTTTAATTATTATTGCTCCCAATTTTTATATGAATTGATAGCCCTCAATATCAATTCAGAATATTGCAGCGTACAATATTCTAGTGGGTCAATCCATATTTCATCAAGTCATGAGTCAGTTTTTGCTGATCGCCCACAACCCGACTATTTAGGTAGACCATCATGCCAATTGCATCATATGCAACTCTTGGATAGATGATATGTGCAACATCTTGACATGATCATCTGCATGCCTCTGGGCTTGGGCTCTCCAAGTCACCATTTAAGCCTGACCCAATAGCCAATGTGATAGATACTCACCATGCTTTGTGCAAATCTACATATCTACCATCACACTTCCACGAGATAGACGGAGCAGCATGCTTTGTGCAAATCTACGTTTATTCAATCAAGCTTTGTATGTGTATTGCTAATGGAAGGCATCTAAGACTTAATATTTTAGTTGAGGGAGTTTGTATATATACATATATAATTTCCAATCACAATATATATAGTACATATCATATACATGTTATATCCCACAACAAAAACATGCAATAAACGAAAGCGATGGTTATGGCCAATCCTAATGTAATCCCTTGGAGCCACAAGGAATTACAGTCATCTAGGTCAACATCACATGCAGAAACCTGTTGTTGATGAAGGTCTGTGCTTGCCAATATGGGTTGATCGGTTCAACCCTTGAACCGATGGGATTGTCTCATGGCTGGTTGTTAGGTCGTCTCACCGGTCACTTGATCGTTCTGTCCACCATCGACTGGCTCCTCCAGTAGATTAGTTGCATCCACCAGGCAATCAGTCTAGCTTGTCCACCATATCCTCCAAGGTCCTTCATCTTCATCATAATAGAAAAGTAAACTATCCTACTTTTACATGATTATAAGAAAATCTCAAGTTATATTCGAGGGGAGCAAAGGTAGAAGAGAATTAACTTTACATTGAGAAGATAAGATAAAGGCTCAGTACGTAGATCAAGATAAATAGATAAACCAACCACATACAACCATGCAAAGATAGGGGTTATTGACCATAACCATGCTACACATCCACCATCAAAACCATTTTAGGGCGACGCGTGTATATTGCATATATATATATATATATATGCAATATATATATATATCATATATATATATTAGTTTGGGATTATTGTGGTGTTTGGATTTGACAAGAAATTATTCACATCACATGAAATAATAGAACGACAAAACCACAATACGATCATATTGATTATCCCGTAATATAGTAAATTGACGTTGGCTCTGATACCACTGTAGGGAAATATGGTACAGAGCAGGAAACATAATTTTAAATTTTATTACCATATTTCCCATAAATAGTAGATCCCATCAATAACTATAATGCAGGAAGGATGGTTTATGGGATATACCTAGTCCTGGAGCAAGTTCAGCGACAAACCTCGTCATTGCAGATGCACAACTCTGAGTCCTAGTTGAACTGGGATTCATTTGACTGCTGAATCTCTTGGTCTGCACCACAGACTGCAGCCACGAACATTGTCTTCTTCACCAGCTCCTCTTGTCACAGACTACTAGTTGACATTGTCCTCCAAGCAGTAAACAACGACTTCCCACCTCTATGGTAGTCCACACAGACCACCTAGAACTCCTGTCGTCCTGTTGGACCGGATAGGAAGGAGTTATCCCTCTCTGTCAGTGTACTAGTCACCGACTTGTTCTCTTACAATGACAACTCTTAATTGTTCTCTCCCGTGGCTATCCCTCCTTTGTCGGGTAGGACTTGTCAGGGCTCTTGTGGTTACCAGAACCACAGAGGACAACAATTGTCAGAGGAACCGATTCTTAGTTGTCTGTGTTGTAGTTTTACTTTGGGAAGCCCCCAGTACCCCTATATATGGGAGGGGTTAGAGTCAGGGTTCCCAGTCCCCAACCAATATGGGACTAAAGAGGGAGTGGAAAGGATAAGTAGATCTTGAATTTTCACAACTATTCTAGAAGTTTCACAACCTGCATACGATGAAATGGTCATCTCTCCAAGTGAGACGGTCGTCTCTCATGCGAGATGGTTGTTTCACTAAGTGAAATGGTAGTCTGGGATGCGAGACGGTTGTTTTATGCTTTCCCAGTCAGATATGAATTGGCAAATCATTTCCTAATTAATGTCATACACTAATTTACTTGAACCCCAAGTATGTGCAGTTGAAGCGAGTTCAGAAAACTCCAAAACTTTCGTTCATCCCAACTGGGCGATCTCATACAAGTGAGATTCCTGTTTCACTCACCCAGACAGCTGCATGGTGAGTTTGAGTCGAGCCGATCAGTTCAAGTTGTCTCACTCACCCAGACAGCTGCATGGTGAGTTTGAGTCGAGCCGATCGGTTCAACAACTTGAACCGATCGGTTCATAGAGCAGAACTAAGCCAATTCAATTTCTGATTTGCCTGACAATCCAAACGACCATCTCAACACTTAAGACGTCCATCTAGCTACTCAAACGACTGTCTCACCCAATGAGATGGTTGTTTTTCAGTTCAATCAGCCAATCTGTCGACCTGTTGTTTGAATTGTGTACCTAAACACTTTAGTACTTAATTCAATTATCATTCAAAATCAAACTCCTCTTCTAGATGAGTTCCTTTGTGTGTGACCCTATAGGTCCCATATCACATTGGCAATGAATGTCCATAACGACTTATGGCATCACAAGCAAAGAGTGGTGCCTAGTCGCACATCATTTCTACCCAAGTAAATGGAAAAGTTGGGGAACAAATTCAACCTATAATCTGTGTATGGTGTTATAGTGTTTGTACAGTTCCTTTGTCACATATTTCCAGATTAAACTAGAGACATGGATCATTCACCCTCATTATTATTCAATCCTTTTCTTGAACCAAGAACAGACAATCTGAGATATATGTAAGCTCAATATCACACATTGACTCACATGCACATGTCCATGCTTTTCTCAGTCTCTCTTACCAAGAGGCCTTGGACATCACACTCTAGTAGGAGGGACAAATCCCATGTCTATCACTCACAATCGATCCTCATGTGTCAAAGCCACCCAATAATCACCGTTATAACAACCCATGTTTCAAGACTACGTTTGATGATGTCAAAGTGTACCCAACGACATGTGTTGAGTGTAGTGATTTTAGGTCTAAGAACCACAACCACCACCATCACTGTGAGAGATGACTATGACTTCCATGATGATGGCTTCCATGTGTCAGTCTCATGGTGGGTCTGTCCGATACACTATTCTCTAACATGTATCTGTGTGATTGGTTTGATATCACCACATAATGAATAATAAGATTTAGTCATCAACCAACTCACACTCTAATCTTATGTGTCATTGCTATATGTCAACCTTCCACAATGACAACTGATCAGGGACATAATGAGAATATATATATTTACTCTTAACATCCGTATGATCTCATCCACAAGGACAATAACTTGAATACATACGTCATTGAGTAATATAATTCTCTAGACATTTATAAATGTTACATCATTATCTCATAACTGAATCAAATAGAATAAATTGGAAGCTTTCCTTTTATTAGCAATCAAATTGTTTTTACATGATATGCCATTACAATCATCACATGATTGTCTCTCTGGGCATACATAACCAACACACTTATCTAGACTTAATATTTATTCTCTCCTTTGACCCTTATCTTTTTCATTTTTCTAACAATGCGGAGATACATAAACCTTGCAATCTAAACATGCATGGACAACAAACTTTGAATTATGACATAATTTTCAAAGTTATGACCCCCCTTTTTTGTTAAGGGATAACCTGGACTAGCTCTGTCATGGTTGTAGTGACCTTGCCTTCAGTCCATAGTTACTTAAGTATAGTTCTTTTCCTAAACCCTTCCACCTAGAAAAGGATACTCTTATTCTTGTTTCACAGGTTCCTGGAAAACTAGGGCTAGGTGAGGAATTTTTTAGGGTATCCAACAATATTTTTGTAGAGTTAAACTCTCTCAACTTTGTGTGTAATTGGTTTATCTAGTGTATCTGATTAGGAGTATTTTGACTATATAGGTTATCGTATAATGGGAAGACACTAGGGTTGTAAGCTATCTCTAGTGATGGGAAATCCTAAATTACTTCCTATAATATTGGATGACTATATGACTCCCCTATGTCTTGAGATGAAGAGGTGTAAGTTACGATTAGGATAAAGTGAGGAATAATGGATGGCATGAACTATTAGGATATGATAGAAGCTAACATCATGTAGGAAGCCTTTCTCCTTTCCCAAATTCTATAAGTTGGAGATGACTTTTGGCATTTCCTTTTATATATTTTAAGATTTAAACTCTTTTATTAGATTTAAGTGATGATATAATAATAGTATAGGTATGGTGTAGCGGAAAATGTGGTTGATTTGGTTCTCAGATATATTTTGGCACCATTTTTGGATTCCCATCACAAATTTTCATCATCAAACTTATCTTCATTATTATATTATAAGTTAAAAAAAAGCATTCAGATTTTTATTGATGCTTTTTGGAAGGAGATCACCATTACAAGGAAGTTTGAGTGGTAGAGTAACCCTTTTGTGAAGAAACTTGTGTCTATTTTGATCAATCCTGAGACCCTAGGACATAGTGGTGATGTAGTGGATATAGTGAAGAAGTTTGGATATGTATGACATTGTTGATCCACCCTTATTGTCCCTCTATATGATAAGCTACGTTATGGATTAACCCTTTTAAGGGGTGGAGTCTTGTACACTTATTTCATTAGGAGTATAGATTAACTTTAGTAATTTATAAACTTCATAATGAATGCATTGGGTTACCCTTGGGTAATTTCTCAATAAGATGTCAAAAAATGTACTTTGATTATTTTTAGATATATGGAAGGGATAGACTAGGAATGTGTGTATTTTTAGGATGAAATCCTTTTTAAGGGGTGCAATGTCAACATATCAAATCTAGGTTCTTATCTCGACCTTCCCTCTCCTTATTATTGTATTTAATTAGGACATCATAAATAAATTTTCCCTTGAATTATATCAATTAAGAGTTATTAGAGCAAAGCTAATATAATGTATCAAAAAATTTCATTTATATAAGGCTAAAGGTAGAGTAAACAATTAAGTATTGAATTAGGAGTTAATTATATAAGTCATTAGTTAAGCAATTTTGACCCTAAATTTGTAATCAAGAATCAATTGATAGAAAGCCATTGATAACACATGCATTGTATGGTCAATAACAACTATTATGTTACTATTGTTTATGCACATCATTTGTCACATATTAGGCATTTATTGTAGAATCGTCTAATCACGATTGTATCCTCTATGAATCACCCTTGGATAATTATGGGGGATTTTAGTGTCTTATTATCTCCTTCTGAGAAAAAAGGGTAGTGACACGTTTCATTTCTTTGAATCAAAACTTTTTTTAGGATCATATTATGCAATTTGTTTCTCTTGAACTTTGGGTTCTCTGGTTACCTTTTTACTTATTAATAGGGAAGACTTCATGAACGTCCTGATAGAGTTCTAATGAAATCTCACTTTCTTATGTCAACACAACATTTGAAAGTTCATCATCTGACTCATATTCAAAACCCTTTACATTTCTTCAACACTGAGTTTGGTTCCTTCAATGATGTCTTTAAAACAAAAATAAAGTTGGAATATTTAATGAATATTTTAGATTAATGCTACAAGTAGAATGTCCTATCTCTTATTATTTCTCCAATCCCATGAAATATATCCAAAAGGAAATTATTGCATAAGATATATCTTCCAGTCGTTAATACCAAATAACAAAGCATAATCTTTTGTCGAAAATAGAACATCTTCAAATAGATTTGGCAGATTTATATTCCTCTATGAATTTATACTGTAATTATTTACAACATTAGTATGATGGATTGATTGCTAGAGATTTAGCAGACCTCAAACAAAAAAGTCATATTACATGGCTTAAAATTGGTGGTGTGAATACTTCATTCTACCATGCATATGTTAAATCTCACAGGCAAGAAAATACTTTCACAATGCTTTTTAGATGACAATTAGGAGGAGATTGTGAATCCTTTTCTTCTGAAACATCCTTTTTTTTCAAATCCTAGTTTAGATTGGCCTTTGTACCTTTTGTCGCTCAACTTCTTTGGTTTTCTGCAAATGATAATCTGGAGTCATTTGCTCAAGCTATGTATGTTTCTCAAATACCTTCTAAACTAGAGATTTTCAGACACTAAAGTCTATAGGACACCACAAGGCTACTAGCTCTGGCAGTGTCAATGTGGAATTCATGCTTAGCCACTGAAGTACCATTAAGTCATCAATTGTTCACAATGTGTTACAAGCATTACAAGGTTTCCTCTTCTTGAAAACATATGTAATGTTATAATGGTATTAATTCCAAAGATACAAAACCATAGAAAGTGTAATCAACTATGACCAATATCTCTAAATAATGTGTTACAACCCCAATTTTGGGTTCATTTGCTGAGAAATGTAATTTCTCATATTAAAGAGAAATTAATAAATAATGAATGGATGCATGATTTTCGTTTAAAATAACCTTGTTGTTTAATTTGTGGGCTTTATTGGCTATTGGGCCCAATAATAAGGATATTCAATTAATTAATGAATAACTGAGAATTTGAGATAAGAAAGGTGTGGAAACATCTAGAAGGAAAATCCAAAGAGGATTTCGTGCCTCTTAGATTCCTTGGGTTCCAAGGAGTCCAAAGTTGCAAAGAAAAAGCAATAAGAAAAGAAAAGACTAATTAAGTATTTTTGTATTAAGAAAGAAATTGAAATTAATGTTAAAATGTTGGAAATAAGTGGAAAAAAGTATAACTAAGTTATCCTTAATGGGATTTCGTATCCCAAGAATTCCTAATGATAAAAGGAATACCAATGGAGAAAGAAGAAAGAGAAAATATCTATAAAATAAAATAAGATCATAATATGATACAATATTAATGGTTTTGTAGCTTTGCAAAAGAAGAGGTTTTTGCTACTTAAAGGAAAATATAATCTCGTGGTTAAGGGATTAAAAAGCAAAGAATAAAGAGAATAATGAGAAGGAATTTTCGTATTCCTAAATATCCAAGAAATAAAGGATATCAAAGGGGTTATGAGGAGAGAGAAGAATACTTCTCCTTGAAGGAATGTAATTCCTTTTAGGAGGGGACTTATTTCCTCTTAGATGGGCATCTTAGGGCGAGGATATCCTCCCCTATAAAAGGGGTAGACCCATGGTTCGAACTCAAAGAGAAAACCTACGTCTTTCTCTCTCATACCTATATTCTTCTTCCTTGCTTTCATCTTCAAACCCTAACTTCAAGTATCACCATGAATCTGAGAAACAAAGGGGAATCAGAGGGGTACGATGAAGTACGGGTGAACCACGGTGTCAGGGAGCCATTGCTCCATCAAATCCATGTCCTGGAGTGCGCGCAGCAGCGGTGTCAAGGCTGCAGTGGCGGCCGCTGTGCATGGCTTGGAGAGCGGGGAAAATGGCCACCATGGCCAAGGTTGAGGGCGCCGCGTGTGCGCCATGATGCGGTGGAGGCGGAGGAGTGATTTCCGACCAGAAACACAGCTCAGAGAGCGGGAACCAAAGCCGCACCAGGCTGCAGATCGGCGGCCGTTGGCTGCCAGGGCGGGAGCCAAGGTTGAAGACAACCTAGGGGCACGATGGACAGAAACGTCCCTCTGGCGTGTGAAGAATCGCTGACTTAAAGCGGGGGTAAAAATGTCATTTCAAAATGTTTTCCCAAGGAGCTGAGCAACGTATTGCATGGAGGAGGCGACGTGTCAGCTCGTCATTGGCCCAAAAGAGGTAATTTTGCTAAAATCATAACTATCTATTCGTGGCTCGGATGACAAAAGTTTATACATGAATTTTACTCAGAAAAATGAGAGGAATCTAATAAAAATATAATTGAAGCCTGATTCATTATGCAATTTGAAAAATAATGGAAGATATCAACTTTAATGTGTTAATGGTTAAAGAACCCTATTTTGGTATGATTAAAGTGATTAGTAGGGTTTAATTGATGATTAAAGTTGATGTTATCCTGTTAATGATAAAAATGAACATTAGGAAGAATAAGGATGGACTTTGCATATAATTAGTAATTTAGAGTTTCTTGTGCATAAATATGTTTTAATGGGCCTTGAAACCCTAATGTTGACTAATTCGACTATTAATGGCTATAATTGATTAATTTCATGATTGGAATATGCTAAGTCTAAGTTATTCCGAGCATTAAAGTTCTTGATTGATGGATAAATACCCTAAATGAAGTAATTAGGGTTTTCTCATGAATAAAAAGGTGGATTAATGGCAAATCGAGTTCATATGTGATTTGGACTATAATGAACTATGAATTGATGATAAATGCATATAATGATCTTATCATGGATTAAAAGGATAAAAAAATAGTAGCTTTAATGAAAAAGAAGCTTAATTGATGATTAATGTGCCTGTAATATGAAAATAGGGTTATATGTTGTTAAGGGATAACCTTAATATCTTTTGTGAATAATTAGGGTTTAAAATAGTGAAAGATGAAAGGAAACCCAAATTGCAATAGAAACCCTAAAAATGAAATAGTAACACTATGGCTCGAATAAGGTCTATTAGAATTGGATACCATGATCCATGATAGAAAATATTGCATGTTTGTTTCAGGATCTTATTGAATGTTTGCTTGCCTATTGTTGATTGGACTATTTTGTCTCAAATCTACATGTACAGGTATGTGGTTACGCTTATGACTACCCGAATTAGTTTTCCGGGATTTTATCGATGTTTCCATCATGGCTTGAATTAAATTGTTGGATGTATTTAATTCATGCAAAGTATAATGTGAATATGACTATCACATAAGAAACATGCCTACTAGCTCAGATCCTAGTCCCCTCTGTAGCTTTATAGATTGACCTAGTAAATGGCTACCAATGAGGGTAGGTCCATCAGGTCATTAAATGACTTAGTAAATGGCTACCAATGGGGTAGATCCATCAAGTCATCATGAGTCAGGGATTGGTCTACCTTTGGGTAGGACCATGCGACTCCATAACCCTAGGTATTGGCTACCTGTGTGGTAGGGCCATGGGGGTAAGGATCTACCATATGAGAGAGGTGGTATCCATGTCCACTGTAGGGACGTTACAGAGAAAGGGGATAGGCAAGGATTGAGTAGTATTGCTTAAAATGTAATCTTGGTTGTTAAATGATATTTGGTTAATTACATTGTTAACATAATTGCACAATTATTATTTCCCCCACATACCAGCTTCGGCTGACCGACGTTTTGTTTGTCGGAGTTTTAGGTACAAATGAAAAGAACAAACAGTAAAGTGGCATATGTGGAATTAAATGAGAAGTAACGTGCGTAGGAGGATTAGTTAGATTAGTATCTTCATGGATATAAGATTAGAAATCCCAAATTTTAAAAGGTAAACAAAGTTTTATTTTGTCCCGTTTTCAGTTTAGTTGGTAAAGTTTATTAATTATTACTGATTATTTGTCGAACCTTTGATCCTGTTAATTGAATAACAGCTCTGACCTTCGGGTCTCCCTTAATTGGGGGTTACCAGGAGGCGGGGTCGTTACATAATGTATGCTTGAAACTTATCTCTAAGATAGATGTGAATCGTCTAAAACATTACACAGAGTGGATTTGTCATGAACAATCAAGCTTTATTCTTGGAAGGAAGATATCGAATAATATTATTTTAGTTTAAGATCTCATCAGTAATATGAGAAGACCACAATCCAGCCCTTTTATAGTTTTATGGCCATTAGTATTGGTTTGGCGAAGGCATATAATCATACGTCTTGGTCCTTTGTTATAGACACAATCACTAAATTTGGTTTCCCTTCAAATATAATCACTTATAACATGAATTCTATCTATAATGGAAGGACTAACATCATTTGGAATGGAGACTTGTTGCCTGGTTTTAAGACATCTCAAGGTTTTCAATAGGGTGACCCTTTTTCATTTTATGCCTTAATTAGTTAAGCCTACTCATCAATAATGATGTGCATGATTCTATGTGGAAACATTTGAATATCTCTCAACAAGGTCCTTCTATTTCTTATGCTGTATTTGCTGATGATATCATGTTATTATCTAAAGCTGATATGGATCATATAGACATAGTCATGCAATGCTTTGATATTTTTAGAGCAGCATCAGAATAGTCTATATTGGTAAACAAAAGTGATAGGTTCTTCTCCACCTCTATCTCACTCTCTTTACAAAAGCAAATATGTGAAAGGGCAAAGAATGACGACTAATTCTGATCTTGGAATTTAATTGGGTGTACTAGTACTCCATGGCAAAGTAACAAAACATACATAAGAACATAATTATGATGAAATCCAATGTCAGATATCCAATTGGTATGTGCATACACTCAACATAGTTGGTCGCATTTATTTGGAAAAGTTAGTGCTAATGTCTATCCCTACATATTCTATGCATATCACTATCCTTCCTATTTCTATATACAATAACTTAGACATGATGATTGATGAATTCATATTCATCTTAGATTTCTCTACATTTTAAGCATAGATTTGCACTCATTTTCATCGTTTTAGCTTAGAACTAGATTGCATTTAGGTTTTCTTCATTTTATGTTATCCTATAAGATTTTGATACATGTCCCCCATTTCTAGGGAAGTCGTTGACTTCATTGTGTGTGAGGACTATAGGAGGCAGAGGTCCCGCTAACCGACTAGTGGGCCCAAAAAGTTTTGATGAAATGGACCATATTTTTGATGGCCCATTCCTTCATCGGATACCTTGCCATCAATTTTGGATCACCTCTCAAGCCATCCGATTCCAAATGGTCTGCCCTTCCATCAAATGATGCCCCATAAGCACAGACCATCAACCCCATGTCAATAGCCCCCCCTGGGATGGGTATCGTCTACCAAACCATTGGTTTCCAACAACCGATGGTTCCCCTACATTTATCTTTTGATGGCCAACATCTGATGGAACATCACATAGGTATCCATTTGCCAAAACCATCAGTTCACATGTGTCTAACAAACCATTGGTTTCCACATCCAATGGTTCCACTACTTCAACACCCAATGGCTCTCCATCTCATCCCTTCCGATGGCAGTACAACATCTGCCCACAAATGAATCCCTGCACCCACAATCTGATGGTTCCACTGCACACAACAATCGATGGCCAAACTGCACCTACAATCTAATGGTTCCACTACATCAACATCTGATGGGTCATCTGCATTGCCTTCTGATGGTCATTTTATGACCATTCGGCAAGCGATGGCTCTGCTAGATGTTGTGAGACTCCACTCCTACCGATGGCACTATTGTAGGACGATGAACCATCACCTCCTCCACAACACTGCTGCCTCTTCACCTCCGTGGCGGTGCTAAGTCTTCACTCCATGATGATTGGGAGGGTTCCAAACCCTAGCCTCTGCCTATAAATACAAGGGGACTATCAACAAAGAAAGGATCCACCATTTATGCCATCAAACTTCCATTTACTCTCTACACCTTCGACCTCCATAGCCATTGACCTTCTTTACCAGTTTTCAAATGCCAACTGAAGGTGCATCCTCCTCCATTCCGCCAAGGTTCCAAGGTCCAGACCTCAAGAGAGGCTTGTTCCACAATACCTCTTTCCATTGGTTTCTAACTTCCACCATCACAATCTACTGCTCTCTCCCAACAACAGTTAGATCCAACCTCGAAGAAGGAAGACGATGACTGAGACCACCTCTAACAAACATCCAGGGGTAGTTTTCCTATTGCGACGACTGCCATCATCCTAGATCTTGAAGATGACCATTCGAGCACCATTACCTTGTCTACACTGATGATGGACCTCTTTCTCTCTTCCCTCATCATTTCTACTACTACTTCTATGACTGAGTAGTCTCCTCACTACGGTGTGGGGAGTATCCCCTCTAACCGACTTTGTTCTTGTATTTGCACTTATTTTTGTATGAACCATTGCATGTTTAGAATCCATCGTTTCATACTTGTATGCTTGTCTAATCAACATGTTTTTCGTGATCTTGGATGTAGAAAAATTTGAATCCAAGATCTAGGATATCGATTAGATTCTAGTTAAAACCTTGTTGTGAATTTTGGATAGGAATTTTCTTAGGTGATATATGTATGATCTCTGGGTAACACAACAGTGAGCTTGGAGGGATATCTATCCAAATTTAATCCTAACATCAAAAGGGGGATTTTCTCAGCCTCAACACATACATGTTTATACTTAATATGATACGGTGAGAGAGTGAATGATAGGTAACAGTGGTGAAACCCGTCCCACCCTAGTATTTCCATCAATAGATTTATCAACCCTTTGATTAGCATTTTTATTATCCGCAACCTTAATATAATCATCAAACAAACCAATTTGATGTTAAATATTAGTTCTTTCTTAGTTAACTTGACCAAATTACTTCCTAAAAATATTTCCCTTTGGGTTCGATCCTAATTATACTACAATAAGATATGTCTGCTTGCGGGTGATGACTATTGTACTTATCTAGGAAAACTCTTGGGATTTCATCCCGAGTGAATTTGTCGGTGAAATATTACAAACATAAAATTTTGGCACCGTTGTCGGGGAAAATAGAGTTCTTGATCTTTTTAACCAACTTCGATTAGTTAGGGTTTTTCTTTTTCAATTGATACAATTACACATATTATTGAATTCAAATCCACCTAAGTCATCTGACCTTTGACAATCTTTCCTCCTTAGGAACCATTTCCAGTGCATGCGACACTCGTCTACTGACACGATTTTACCGTGCGTAAAATGCAAGTCCACACGTCAATGTAATATAGGCCCTTGTGAGGCCCGAGTCGAACTCAGGGACACTGAACTATTAGTAGACTACTACTAACTATTCGCAATCAACAGACCGATTAAAGGGTTTGGAGAGTTGTTGAAAAATAAAATAAAATAAAATAAAATAGAGCAATCGATTAAGTGTTTAGTTTAATCAATTCAGGTGGGAATCTTTAGGATTGTGGTTTCACCACGGGTTTTCATTGTATGAATTTCCATATAGTTAATCAAATTTGTCTCTCATTCTGGGTAGTGGCATGTAGTCAGAATTGTTCACTGTCGTGATACAATTCACTACCTAAATCTAGGTTGGTTCCACCGTCGTAGTAACCTATACCCTAAACTAGGTGCATTAGAATCGACCTCTGGGTTTCCACCATTAACCGTACATCACCTTGTTCAAGGGATTTATTAATTAATATGAATTTCGTCTCTTTTCAACTGTTAATTCTTCTTTCAAAGTAATTAAAGACATTAGATTATCATTAGGGTGATCAATCATAATGATATAATAGAGAAAATGAAATCATACCACAGATTTAAGAGACAAATTATGAATTACTATGATAAAAACGTCATACAATGATTACTCCGTCTACTCCTGGTCCTAAAGACAAAGGGGATTAGCCTGCATGTTCATCTCAGAGCAAGACATGGTGGAAGAAAGGGAAAACATGAAGAAAACGTGGATGAAAATAATGTAAACCCCTGAACGGAGAAGATCCAAGCGTTCCTCGACGTAGAGTGTGCGTTCTACAGCCTTTCGGCGGTGGAAAATGTCTTCTTCGGCTCCCGGAACAATCGGGGCGTGCTTCTGGGCTCCGTTCTTCTCTCCACCTCTTCTCGGAACTTGTACAGTGGCTAATGACATGATAGTTCGCTCCTGGCCACCGTCCTTAGGTATTAACACCAACTTGGATCGCTGAAAAATCACCACTGTTGGATTCGGGCCGATCTGAAACAAACACTAATGTGACGGTGTCGATACCATCGACGCGAGTCGATGGTATCGAACCCTTGTGATATTGACAAGCCTTCCTTCTTTTTCATCATCCCACATGATGCAGACTCGATACCATTGACGCGGGTCGATGGTATCGACACCCTTAGGCATCAGTTTTGTCACCTTTCCGAAACTGAAGCTGTAGACCGTCGATAGTATCGACTTTTGTGTCGATAGTATCGAACGGCTGGTCGCTGGCAACCTGAAGGTAACTCGCTACCATCGACTTCCCCGTTGATGGTATTGACACTACTTGGCTCCTTGAGGCTATCTTCCTGTGACTGTGTCGATACTATCGACGTATGTCGATGGTATCGACAGTTGTATATATGCATTTTTCCTGAAATTGCAAGACAAAGCCAAATCAGCTGAGATAAAACCCATTATTGTAATCGTTTATGATAAAAAAGATAAAATATGAGAGATTTGATACTAAAAGAGATTATAGACTAGAGTAAATGAATTATGTACTATTAACTATCAAAGTGACTAATAAACACCTAAAACACAAGTAAAACAAGTCTATAAAAGTGACTCAAAATCATCGCACAAACTCCCCTAAGCTTGAACCTTGCTCGTTCTCGAGCAACAAAACTCTAGAATAGAATTGCGAGGGTCAACTAAAGAACAGATTATCACAACAGACTTTGCCATATGATCTCCGCCAGCCATTCACATTTCGACCCTTACTAACCACAGAATGATAATTACCCTTAAGGCGACAATGATCATCCATAAGAGATATCTACCCCAAAATTGATGAACACTCACATAAGGCAGTTAATATAATAAAATCCTCCGGTCCAGACTCGATGCATCTTGTGATCTTCTATCTACGTTGTTCGTCCTAACTACCATCTAAGTGGAAGTAGCTCTCCTGATATGAAAGAGTGAGGAGATAATCATGGTGGCCTACCAATTCGAGCAACGGGTGGATGGAATAGGTGGCTGTGGAAGAAATGGAAGCATAATACAGTTTTAACATGCACAAATATCTGAAATGACCTAAATGATGCAAATGCAAAAAAAAATGCCCTAATGCCTACATTTTGGGTGAAATGATGCATGTTCCTACAATTCCATCTTATGCGAGATAGAATGTCTAAAAACTACATTATGTGCTTATTCTTCCTATCACACAGGTGAGACAAGCTCTTTTCTCCCTCTAAAATCAGCTTTTTTTCAAGCCCTTTTTCTCTCAAATTGCAAAATGTACAATATTTTTTCAGAATTCCCCTTCTTTTTTTTCTTTCCTTTTTTTCGGGCTTATTTTCACATAACTGTAATCCTTGAGGCATTACAACTGTATTTTAGAGAGTATAGAATAAATCACCCGCTTTTCTTATTTTTTAGAAGAAATAAGGCACATAGTGTCTTATATGCTCAAAGATATGTTAAAATGCAACTACACGAGATCAGTTATGCAACTATGATGACATGCACTCAATAATGTGTGCATGCATGATTCATCTACAAATTTTTTTCATTTTCCATTTTTTTATGCACACTCTACTCAAATGCAATCCTACCTAAATGCTATGCAATCAAAAGATGAAAATTGTAATGTGCTTCCATTCCTTATGGTGGAGTATGAAAACAATGGGGTGGATAGATCACAAGATTAATTGAGTGAACCATTGGAAAATATTATATATCCCTCCTTACTGACCTGTGTAATAATTAAGAGGTTTCTCTCTCTTATTTCAAATTAAGGTCTCATTATCATTTGGTCAATTTAGGCTCAAACAACCAATTTCGTCCACTCTTCGTGAATCATAGGAATGTACAGTTGTGGTTTCCTGTTTTAAAGTTGACAAACCCAATTATTTTCTTAAGTCATGTGCTTAAGGTTGAACAACACAAGCTTGCAAATTCACTAAAAATTTTCAAATTTACCCCTGATTTCCATGTACAAACACAGAGATGACACATTACATTAGACATCCACAATTACACTAGATAGAGTGTGGATCCTAAAAAAACTAAGAACTAAGAAAATTTATAAAATAAAAGATAAAGCAATAATTGATAAAAACTACGAAAAATAAAGGATAGAAGTTGTTCCACCCCCCCAAAGCTTAAATTTGACTATGGCCTCATAGTAAAAAACAAACTTAAAAGGTGGAATAGTAACACCGATCATTGGTCAGGTGGTGGCGGGTACTGCGGGGCTGTGGGGTCCAATGATGGATACTGCCCCTGAAATTTTGGATCATACTGGGGCATCGGCGGAGGTTGAGGATACCCCCCGAAATAATTCTGGCTCCAGTAGTTGTCGTAGAATGGTTGTTGTTACATCTCCATCCTATGCAACCTGTCATGGATATTCTATTGGTTGGCGAGGAGGAGGCGCTCATTCTCGTAGATGGCCTGCTGGTTCTCGAATAGTCGGTTCGTGGTATCCTGAATACCGGCAAAAGAAGCAGTATGCTGTTGGTGGGTCTGCTGAATCTCCTGCAGCATCGAATACATCCCTTGCATCAAATAGGCATCCTCTCCTTTCTGAGAGGGCTGAGGTGGAGGAGGCTGCGAACAAGATGATGCACCCGGGTGGAAGCGGGGACGCTTCTGCGGTGCCACTTGTGCCCGAAGAGGAGTGAAAGCCTCCTCTTCCTCTTCATGCTCGTCGCCATTATCATTGTTGTCATCGTCCCCGTCTTCCTCTTCATCAGAGTTGTCGATGGAGATGATGGGCTAGCTGAAGTGTTGAGCTCCCTCGATTTTGAAGACGGGGTCTGGAAGTGCACATTCTTGATATTTGTGATTGACATGGAAATGTGCATAAGCCAAGCCATCACGGAGCAGAAGGAGGTTGGAGCGGTGTAGATGATGCAGGTTGACCTTGTTTCTGTTGGAAAGCGAAGCGAGTTGGGAGAAATCCAACCCAAGGTAGAGAGCCAACGGTGTGATGAGCCCTCCAAAGTGGATAGGAGCCTTTCTTATACTCCTCCATACGGCCAACACACACGTCAAGAAAAACGCACCCCGGTTGCACTCCTCGCGCTTCAGCAGTTTATACAAAAAGAACAAATCCATCTCCTGGAATTTACTAAGAGAAAGATTGCTGCGAGAAAAGAGCATCATGCAAAGCATGCGGTGCATAATCCTCACAAATGGATGCTCGAAGTCAGCAACAACAACATTGTGATAGCTGATGAATTTTCCTGGAGGCGCGATCACCAGCTTGGCAAAGATCGCATCATAATCTGTCTGGTTGTCTGGCCTCTTGTGCTGGTAGTTATGATGATTCCAGTTATATATAGAATTGAACTGGTCAACAGTGAGGGTGCAATTGTTGTTGTAGAGTCTGAAAGACACGCGCCCTTTCTTCGACTCCCGATCGGTGGCGATCAAGTCGTTGGGCACAACATTGATATGAATTGACGCCATAAATTCCACCACCAGCTCTTTGTACATCGGCCACTCGCCGAAAAAGGGGTGGCCCTCAGTGTGGTACTAGACCTGATCTTCCCTCCTATCGGTATCCCGCGCTTGCCCTTTGAGGACATACATGAAATTGGCCTTGAACCCAAGATAACGAACAATGTCCTGATCAACATATCAGGTTGGCTTGATTTTCCTCTTTAGCAGCTCCTCGTACATCTTCTGTACCTCTGCCGACGGATGAACAATCCTCATATGAGGAATTGATCTGGGTGGTGGAGGAAAAAAGGTCTCAATCTCCATAGGAGCCGCCCGGGAAGAAGATGCTCCTGTCATCCGCACCATTATCGCAGAGAGAAAGGGAATAAGAGAGAGCTCGATGAAGTCAGAGAAGACGATCTCCCTCGGTGCAGTGCTCGATAAAGAGATCACAATCCTTGGATGCTCGTAGCAGGCCTCTGGTCGCACAACAACGATCAATGCACAAGAGGAAGGAAGAAACTCTGAAGGTGTGAAAAGATCGGAGAAATAACCCTCCCTTTTATAACTGAACTCGGCGCTGCTGTTGCACCGTGGATACCATTGACGCGGGTCGATGGTATCGACACCTGTAGCACAATCCAGGTCTTCACGAGTATCGACAGCTGTCGATAGCCTGATGTGGGGCCCTGGATCGATGATGTGTCGATACCATTGACTGGTGTCAATGGTATCGACCCATCCCACAGACTGATTTCCTTGATTTAGCGGCCGCCGTTGATTTCTCCTCACAGATCGATGACGTGTCACGTCGATACCATCGACGGGGTGTCGATGGTATCGACCCTGTATGGATCAACCACCCTCGCGAGGCCCAGGCACTGCTTTCTGACTGTAGTCGGGTCGATACCATCGACAGGCCCATCGATGGTATCGACTTACTGAGACAACTTCGTCTGTAAATCTTCAGGGATCTCCCGAGTATCGACATCCGAGTCAATACTATCGACCCCGATCTGGCTTTTTCTTCAGCGTCACTAATGGTAGGTCGATACCATCGACGAGGCCGTCGATGGTATCGACTGAGAAATTTTTTTTGCAGTCACCTACCTATACCCACGTCGCTACCATCGAACTTATGGTCGATGGTATCGACTCTGACTCATAACTGCACACTGAACAAACGATCAAGGTATCATATTTACACTAAAAACAAAATTAAACCAAACTAACTTGTAAATGTGCAAGAAAATGGACGAACTACAATTTATAACTAACGATGGTTGGGTTGCCTCCCAAAAAGCACCCTACTTTAACTTCTTAGGCTAGAAAAAATCGAGATCATCAGCTTGAAGCATAAGAGAGTGTTCCTAGGGGATCACTCGGCAGTTTAAACTCAACTCTATCCTGGCCAATCCCTAATGTTAAGGCACCTCTCCCGATAACAGTGATAACATCAGCCGTCGCTTGAAATGGCCTACCCAATAGCATCTCACAATCCTTTAGCTGCGGCATGTCCATGACAATGAAATCCACCGGAAAGATAAACTTGTCGACTTTGACAAGTACATCCTCACATACACCGTATGGCTTCACAATAGACCCATCTGCCAACTCAATAGTCATGGAAAATTTCTTTAGTGTCTTCAATCCAAGCTTTTGGAACGTGGATAACATCATAAGATTTATGTTGGCACCTGAATCACACTGTGCATATGAAAAATTATAGTCGCCAATTGAGCACGGTATGTAGAATCTCCCTGGGTATTTCATCTTCTTTGGTAGACTCCCATGGATTAGTGAGCTCACCGTCTCATTCACAACACAAACGTCAGTGTCTTTTATCCGCCTTTTCTTGGTGATGATATCCTTGATAAACATCCCATATGCTGGAATCTTCTCTATCATTTCCACTAATAGAATATTAATATGGAGTTTCCTAAACATCTCCGAGAATTTCTTGTAATGCCTATGTTCTTTCTTCAGCCTCGGACTATCTGAAAAGACACAATTGACTCCTTTAGACACTTGTGAGGTGGCACATATGGGCTTTTCGGGGTCTCTTCCCCTAAACTTGCTTTGTTGTCACCCTCTGGCGTAGGATTTGGCACATCATTTTCAGTTGGTGTGACTTGAGGTTGCTCATCTTTCTCAGTGATTGTAGTTTCACCATTAAGTATGGCCTTTACCTGCTCTTCCTGCCTAGGTGTGGGCACGACCATGATGGGTTCTTTGTGGGGTTTTCTAAATGGGAAATATCCACCAGGTAGTCCATACAACCTGTGAGGATATGGTACTTTAGGTGTAGCCTCCGTATCAAAAATCATCTTGTCTTTTTCATTGACTTCCACCACCGGGGGCTTTGTCTCCTTAATCACATATATATATTTCACTTGATGATGTACTTGAGCAGGCTCTGCATTACCTGCCGGTCTTTGTTGATTTGCATGCTTCATGGCCGCCACTTCATTGGCGTTTTGCGTCACTGTTGTCTCTAGTGCCCTCATTTGTGCTCCATGACTTTGCAATGTCTGCCCAAATTTGTTCAAAATCTCACCCTGAGACTGTAGCTGCTTACTGAACATACTCATCATCTCTTGATTTTGTTGCACCACTTGACTAAGCAACTCGGTGCTTTTATCCTTTGCCTTTGATTGTAGTTTTGCATCTGGATCTTGTAGGAAGTTGTTTGGATCCTTCCATGAGAATTTTCTGTCCTTCCTCCAAGCATAATCATTGTTCCTATAGCCCTGTTGTTGCATAAATTTGACTTGGGCTTCCTCATCAGATACATCCTCTTTCTCCACCATATTCTTGGCTATGAGATCTAATTTGTCAGTCAGCTCCCTGATGGCCCTGGACTCACCTGCAACTTTAACTTGTTCTGGTGCATCCCTATCACCCCAGGACTGTTTTTTGGCCATGTTCTTCAAAATCTCCCAACACCTAGTGCCAGTGTTATTAAGGAAGAAACCAAAACCAACTGAATCCAGGTTGCTTCTATCATGCTCAGAAAGAGAAAAATAGAAGATTTTAACCTGTTTCTCCGTGTCCAACCCATGGTGTGGGCACCTGCACATCATTATCTGAAAACGCTCCCACGTCTCAGAATATGTCTCCCCGGCTTTCTGGATGAAATTATGAATCTTTCTTACAAGGTCATTAGACTTCTCGGGCGGAAATAATCTCTTGAAGAACACCTCGACCATATGATCCCATGGCTCCACATACTTGTCGTCCAAGTTATGCAACCATTCTCGGGTACTTCTCGCCAGATAATTTGGGAAGAGCTTCAAGTAGAGTGTCTCTTGCGAAAACCTATCTATCTTGATCATGTCACAGTTCTCCACAAACTGGCTTATATGAGTCACCGAGTCTTCGTTTTTGAGCCCGTGAAATGCATTAGACTTGACCAAATTTATCAGTGTCGGATCAATCTTATAAGTTGGAATGTTGATTGCCTATTTCTTTATCGGTCCCTTTGACACTGAGGAGGAATAAGCCTTTATCTTCTCCCATATTGTCTATTCTTCAGCCATGGTTTCTGCTTCCAAGTCTGAATCTATATCCTCAGGCTGATCGTGAATATTGTTCTCTTCGTCGTTTGGTCCCAACGGTGGAACCTCTAGTGATGGATGTGTGTAGTCTGTGCTATGCATCCTCACCATGCACTAGTACCTGCAAAATAATAATTTAAGTTCAGTACCGTGCTAGACAATTGCTAGATATGATGGATAAACAATGAATTTCAAAAATGATAATAATATTAAAAAAATGTGGCCTAGAGTGACCTCTTGCAGCACTCGTAGTGCCGACAGTCGTTTTGTCCCCAGAAACGGCGTCAAAAATTTGACACGATTTTACCGTGTGTAAAACGCCAGTGCACATGTCAATGTAATATAGGCCCTTGTGAGGCCTGAGTCGAACTCAAGGACACTGAACTATCGGTAGACTACTACTAACTGTTCGCAATCAACTAGACTGATTAAAGGGTTTGGAGAGTTGTTGAAAAATAAAATAAAATAAAATAAAACAGAGCAATCGATTAAGTGTTTAGTTTAATCAATTCAAGTGGGAATATTTAGGATTGCAGTTTCACCGCGGGTTTTCATTGTATGAATTTCCATATAGTTAATCAAATTCGTCTCTCATTCCGGGTAGTGGCCTGTAGTCAGAATTGTTCACTGTCGTGATACAATTCACTACCTAAATCTAGGTCGGTTCCAGCATCGTAGTAACCTATACCCTAAACTAGGTGCATTAGAATCGACCTCTGGGTTTCCACCATTAACCGTACATCACCTTGTTCAAGGGATTTATTAATTAATGTGAATTTTGTCTCTTTTCAACCGTTAATTCTTCTTTCAAAGTAATTAAAGGCATTAGATTATCATTAGGGTGATCAATCATAATGATATAATAGAGAAAACAAAATCATACCACGGATTTAAGAGACAAATTATGAATTACTATGATAAAAACGTCATACAATGATTACCCGGGCTAGTCCCGGTCCTAAAGACAAAGGGGATTAGCCCCGCATGTTCATCGCAGAGCAAGACATGGTGGAAGAAAGGGAAAACATGAAGAAAACGTGGATGAAAATAATGTAAACCCCTGAACAGAGAAGATCCAAGCGTTCCTCGACGTAGAGTGCGCGTTCTACAGCCTTTCGGCGGTGGAAAATGTCTTCTTCAGCTCCCGGAACGATCGGGGCGTGCTTCTGGGCTCCGTTCGTCTCTCCACCTTTTCTCAGGACTTGTGCAGTGGCTAATGACATGATAGATCACTCCTGGCCGCCGTCCTTAGGTATTAACACTAACTTGGATTGCCAAAAAATCACCGTCGTTGGATTCGGGCCGATCTGAAACAAACACTAATCTGACGGTGTCGATACCATCGGCGCGATTCGATGGTATCGATCCCTCATGATATCGGCAAGCCTTCCTTCTTTTTCGTCATCCCGCATGATGCAGACTCGATACCATCAATGCAGGTCAATGGTATCGACACCCTTAGGCGTCGGTTTTGTCACCTTTCCGACACTGAAGCTGTAGACCGTCGATAGTATCAACTTTTGTGTCGATAGTATCGACCGGCTGGTCGCTGACAACCTGAAGGTAACTCACTACCATCGACTTCCCCATCGATGGTATCGACACTGCTTGGCTCCTTGCGGCTGTCTGCCTGTGACTGTGTCGATACTATCGACGTATGTCGATGGTATCGACAACTGTATATATGCATTTTTCCTGAAATTGCAAGACAAAGCCAAATCAGCTGAGATAAAACCCATTATTGTAATAGTTTATGATCAAAAAGATAAAATATGAGAGATTTGATACTGAAAGAGATTATAGACTAGAGTAAATGAATTATGTACTATTAACCACCAAAGTGACTAATAAACACCTAAAACATAAGTAAAACAAGTCTATAAAAGCGACTCAAAATCATCGCATCATCTAGCATCGGTCAAAGACTATATTTTGATCCTAAGATTGAACAAACCTACCACAGACTCCTCCACGAACACCGATCCATGATGGTAGAAGAGGAGATCAACCGTAAGGTTGAGGCAACACTAGCAACCCAAAGAGATAGACTTTTGGCAGAAGCCAGATATACAATGCATTTGGAAATACAAGCGGTAGAAGATGTAGAACAACAGATAGAACTAAGAGAGTTCTCCATTCCCAAGTTGCATATATACAACTCCATTGTTGAACTATCTATCAAACCTCAACTTCAAAATCAAGACAAGTTGGGTAACAACGATGCAAAATAGTATTTTAGCAAGATCAACCGGTGAGACGCCCATGATCATTTACAGAAATTCAATAGACCTCTATGGATTGATTAAGCAAGATAGCGTGCTAGAGTAGGCAATGAATATGAGGCTATTAAATTACTCCCTCATTGATAAATCTAGGTGTGGTACAACTTCCTAGATGATGGAAGCATTAAAACTTGGAAGGAACTTCAGAACCAATTTCTTGAGAAGTTCTTTCCAAACTCACTCACTTATCAAATCAAAAGGGAAACCACACCATTCAAGAAAGATCCTTTTAAAACTCTCTTCGATGCCTAGAAATGATTTGGAGAGTTACTACGCAAATTCCATCATCACGACATTCCCCCTTCACAACTTCTTGAGTACTTCTATAGGGGAGTGGATGATAACATCAAGAAGTTCCTTGGTGACACTTCTAATGGAGACTTCATGCGGCAGAGCTGTAACAACGCATGGAAGGTTGTCAGCAAGGGAGATGAGAACCAAGCCAATTGGGGCTTATCTCGCAAAGGAGGCATTCCTAGGGTGGCAATGTCAGAAGACAAATCTAAGTTGAAGGCAACTACGGAATCTCTAAATATTCTCACCCTCAAGAAAGATAACCTTGAGTCAACCCTCCTAAATTGTGGACAGAGAGGCCAATCCTCTTTTCTAGCTAAGGAAGCCCAAGAAGTCTGCCATGTTTGTAGTGTAGAAGGCCACACAAGCTTGCAATGTAACTATCTCTACTAGGCCACTTTGAACATGCACCTCCCACAATTCCACATTGCTCCACTCATTGAAGAAGTCAATGTTGTCAACTCTATTTCAGGATAGGGATATTACAACCCCAATAGGCTGAGAAACCATCCAAGCTTCTAGTATTGACACCCATAAGTAGAAGAAAATGCCCATCAAAATCTAGCAAGGCCCATCCAAATCAAGTTTGGGGTCCTCCTAGTTTCCAGTAGCAACAGAACTATCGCCAGAACAATTACAATCATGGCCCACACCATAATAATTTCAACCAGGGCATTAAATACAACCACAAAAATATCCCTACAACCAGCAAGGCCAACCACTTAAGCCAAAAGAGTGATCCTTCTTCCAATGACCAAAGGCACATGGATACCATTGAGAGGATATTGGCGAATTAGTAGACGTGCAACAAATTTATGGAGTCTCAACTCACTCAAATTTCTATTGCCATCTGTTTTCCAGTAGGCTCATTTACGGGCCAACCATAGGGCAACCTCAAGCATCAGGAGGAGCATCTAAAGGTATTGAGCACACACTTTGGACATGTTATACCAGAACCTTCATTCCTCATCATCAACAACATGTTTGTTAGAGGATGACGACGATGAAGAAACCACCCCAATGGCTATTCCGATAAACATACTAGTAGAACTAGTAGTTGAATCTCCAGTGGTAGATGACATGCCCAACCTCGAGAAGGCACTAAAAACTACACCAATATCCCCTCCTATCCCACTGGTGCCTATATACAAACCACATGTTCCCTGCCAGAGTTGTCTAGCTCAAACAAGGCTAGACTTGAGATTCATGAAGTTCAAAGAATCGATGAAGAAGTTATATGTTGATATTCCATTCCTTGATGATCTAGATGAAATAACATCATGGAATAAATTCTTCATGACTCTCCTCACTATCAAGTACTAAAATGAGGAGGTCGAGAATGTGAAGCTAGCACAGACGACATCAGACACCGTCCAAAACATGATGCCCAAGAAACTAAAAGATCCTACATCTTTTGGCATCTCTTGCTTTATTGAAGACACCACATGCTAGAAAGGTTTGTCTGATCTTTAGGCAAGTATTTCAATCATGCCCTATAGTTTTTGCAAATGACTAAGATTTACTTTTGACATTATTCCTACCGACATTGCGATTCAATTTTCTAATTCTTATACGACTACCCCATGACTATCATAGAAAACATCATTGTGAGGGTGGGCCCCAAGTCTTATTTCCCTAGTGATTTTGTCAGTATGGACATCAAAGAGGATCTTCAATATCCTCTTATCTTTGGGCGCCCATTCCTAGATACTGCCAGAGCCTTAATTGATGTTGAGGCTGGAGACACTATTGATTTCAAAGTATTTGAGAGTCTCAAAGGACCATCCTTCCAAGAACAATGCTATCTAATAGACTGTGTTGACAAAAAGGCACAACTGCATCAGGAGGAGCATATTTTTTATTACCCTTGGGAAACAACACTTGTCAACACCAAGGCTCGTGAGTTGGATGACAAATAGGTTGAAAATTTTCTCCTCCTACTAAACTCTACTGAGGAAGATCTCAAGGCTGAATTCAAAGAGATCAAATATACCTACCTAGTCAAAGAAGAATATAAGGAACCGACTGCACTAGACATGAAGACTCTACCTGATGGCTCAAATATGTCTTCTTAGATTTGAAGAAGGTCTTCTCAGTCATAGTCAATTTATATTTCACAACTAAATAAGAGAACAAATTATTAACTGAGCTAAGGAAGAGGTATAAGGCACTAGGCTACCAAATGAAAGATCTGACTGGAGTAAGACAAGCTATCTACATGCACCAAATTAACATGATCGACAACTACATGCCCTCAATCGAGCCTCAACACAAGTTGAACCCAATTTTGAAGGAGGTTGGGTGAAAGGAGGTGATCAAGCTATTGACTTCTGGTATCATGTATCCCATCTCTAATTCACCATGGGTGAGTCATGTGCAAGTTGTGTAAAATAAAAGAGGCACTACAATTGTTGTGAATGAGAATAATGAGCTTATTCTGACCCGCACTGTTATCGGTTAGTGTATGTGCATAGACTATTGCAATCTCAACCATGCAACCTGAAAGGATCACTTCCCCCTCCCTTTCTTGATCAAGTCCTAGAACTTCTTGCATACCATGAGTTTTTCTACTACCTAGATGGGTACTCTAGAATCTACCAGAATCCCATTCACCCAAGTGATCAAGAGAAGACTACCTCTACTTGTCCCTTTGGCATGTACGCCTTCCATCAGATGCCTTTTGGAATATGCAACACACCTGCTACATTCAAATGTTGCATGTCTGTCATCTTCTCCAGCCTCACTGAAACAATAATGGAAATAATCATGGACGACCTCTTAGTCTATGGAGACTCTTTGAATCATGCCTACACAATCTTTCCCTTGTTCTAGCATTCTACGAAGAAGCACATCTGGTACTCAACTGGGAAAAATGCCATTTTATGGTGAAGAAGGGCATTGTATAGGATACTGTGTTAGCTCTAGAGGTATAGAAGTTGACAAAGCCAAGATAGAAGTGATTGTCAAGCTATCTCTATGAACTACTGTAAAAGGAATCTGAGCATTACTCAAACATGTTTCTATTTTACAGGAGATTCATACCTGATGTTAGCAAGATCACTAAGCCTCTAAAAGACATACTCCAGAAGGATGTGGACTATGTTTTTTATTTTGAATGCATGAAGAGCTAAAAAACTATGAAGGAAGCTCTTATATCCACTCCCATCCTTTGAGCCCCATACCTACCTCTTCCTTTTGAGATCATGTGTGATGCCAATGATTATGCCATAGGGGCAATTCTAGGGAAGTGTATTGACAAGAAACATCACACCATTTACTATGCCAGTAAGACACTGGACGATGCACAAAAGAACTATGCAACCACTGAAAAGGAGTTGCTCCCCATTTTTTTTAGTCGACAAATTTTTCTCCTACCTTATTGGCTCACAAGGGGTTGTCTACACTGATCATGCTACCATCAAGTCCCTAATGTTGAAGAAAGATGTGAAGCCTAGGTAGATCAGATGGATCCTACTGCTACAAGAGTTTGATCTAGAAATCAAGGACATGAATGGGACTACAAATTGTTACTGCTGATCATCTTAGCAGATTGCATATAAAGTATAGTGACACAGTCCCTATCATTTCCTCCTTATCTGATAACCACTTTCTAAAAATATCTACATTCACACAAAGGTATGAATATTTTGTCAGTTATCTAGTTGCGGGAGTCCTTCATGCAGACTGTGTTGGCAATCATAAGAAGGAGTTCATGTCTGACGTTCACCACTACTATTGGGATGAGCCTTATCTTTTCTGATTCTGTTCATATGGCATTTACTGTTGTTGCATCTCTAAAGAGGAAGTTCCTCTTATTCTTGAACAATGTCACTCAGGCCCAACTGGGGGGACACATGATCTCAAAGATGTCTGCATTCAATGTGCTCCAATATAATTTCTTCTGGCCTAGTATTTTTAAGGATGCTCACATATATGTCAAGTATTGTGATCAATTCCAACAATCTGGTAATATTTCTTAGAGGGATGAGATGCCCCTCAATCTGTGGCCGAAAGTGAATATCTTTGATATTTGGGGTGTGGATTACATGGGTCCATTCCCCTCCTCTTATGGCTTTCCCTACTCCTGGTGGCTGTTGACTACATTTCTAAATGGATTAAAGCCATCCCCATAAAGTCCAGTGACTCCAAGACAATGATCAAACTGCTCAAAGACATTATCTTTCCACACTTTAGAGTCCCCCACACTGTCATTTCTGATGGGGGCTCACATTTGCTTGAGCGTAGATTTGAAGCCAGCCTCACAAGTATGCAGTCTCTCATCATGTGGCCACTCCATACCACCCTCAGACTAGTGTCCAGGTGGAAGTTTCCAACCGTTAGATCAAAACTATCCTAGAAAAGATGGTTAGTAGGACAAGGCAAGATTGGGCTAACAAGTTGAACGATGCACTTTGGGTATACATAACTACCTACAAGACTCCCCTCAATGCTTCACCTTTTCGCCTCATATATGGGAAGTCTTGTCATTTACCGGTGGAGCTTGAACACAAAGCTCAATGGGCCATCAATCAACTTAACTTTGACCTCTGTGCAACAAAAGAGAACCAACTAGTTCAACAACAAGAGCTCGAAGAATTATGTTTGACTGTGTATAAAAATGCACACATTTACAAAGAACGTATGAAGATTTGGCATGATGGCCACCTAAAGAGGAAAGATCTACAAGTCATAGATCAAGTATTACTACACAAATATCATCTCCTCCTCTTCACAAGAAAGCTCAAGACCCTATGGTCGGGTTCATTCATTATCAAGCACATCTTTCCTCATGGAGTTGTCATAATCTAGAGTGAGAAGACTAGGGAATTCATAGTCAATGGCCAATGATTCAAATTCCATTTCACTATTGTTGATATGCAAGTTAACTAACATCTCCCACTTCTCCCTCCAACATACCATGATTGAGCTTCAGGAGTCAAGCCATCAAAGTTAAACAAAGGTGCTCTTTGGGAGGCAACCTGAGTGTTACTTTCATTTCTAGTTCCTATTACATCTTACTCCATAATTGCATTTAGTTAGTTAGTACATCTCATGACAAGATCACTGGTTCTAACAATTTTGATTTTAGGTGAATGACTCTTGTTGAAGGGAGAGAAACCACAACACATGGACCAACTATCAAAGTCTATCTCCTCCATCTCAGATTTAGTATTTTCTCGAGGACAGGCAGATATCTAAGTTTAGAGTGGAGGGTCAGTGGTACGTAATCTACTCTCCACCCACACCTATCTGTTTTTTTACTTATGATCTTATCATTGCATTTAACTTTTTTTTTATTTTCAGAAATTTCCTTTTCTAGAGCAAATAAGCAATTCCTAGCCAGATTAGATTCAAATCTTCTGTTTGAATCCATGCATATCATCATCAACAACCCCTTACTCAAAGCAAAACCTAACAATGACCAAATTATTGAAACAACTAATGGCTAGAAATCACACTATGTAGCCTAGGAACTCAAATATCATGTTCCCTAGGAAAGTTGGCAAGTTTATAATTTTTCTTGAGAGGGACCAAACACATCTTTCTTCTAACTGATTAGTGAAATAAATTCATGAAATCATTACTTTTTCTTTATCATGTCACTATTTGAGCATAGTTGGACTAGGAGAACAACTCGATACACTGAATTGTAAATCAAGTTGCATACTGATCTGAGCCCTCTTCTACACTTCTTCTTCCATGTTCTTACGTTCCATTCATTAAAAGGTAAAAAGCCATAAAAAGTGCTAGACTCCAAGTTCAAGGTGGCACACCCCCTATCTACACTATTCACTTCTGCCATACCTCTCTCCATCTAATATGGGTGTACCACCAAAAAGAAAAGATGCCAATTGGCACAAAATAAAAAGAAAAAATGTTGTAATATATGTATTTGCACAAATCAAAGAAATCTCAAGTGGAATAGAGGAGAAATCTACAAATTCTTTCCACAACCCCCTCTCTCCATTTTTCTACCTAGAGACATAATGAATGTCTCCATTTTGATATCCTTTTCACACACCCCAGTGTCAGATCATCTGCATACTTATTTTTCTATGATATTCTTTGAATGCTCATGAAATCTCTTAGATGTTCCTAGTTTTGGGAACAATGGTGAGGAAGTGTTTTTTGGAAGCAAAATTGGAAACGAAGACATGTATAGATGTGTTACATGGTCTCTGGAAGTTGGGATTCTTGGCCATATCAGGTGGTAGGGAAATGAGCATGATGTAAAGGTGAGGCAATCTCATGGGTTGAAAATATTTATTTGGTGAATGTTTCATATTTTGTGTTACTTGAGGATGAGCAACATTTAAGTTTGAGTTTGTTTGATGAATGCATATTCATCTTAGATTTAGCTGCATTTTAAGCATAGCTTTGCACTCATTTTCATCATTTTAGCTTACAACTAGCTTGCATTTAGGTTTTCTTAATTTTATGTCATTTTATAAGCTTTTGATACATTTCCCCCATTTCTAGGGTAGTCTTCATGTGAGAAGTCTAGGAGGCAGTAATCCCACTAACTGACCAGAGGGCCCAATTTTTTTTTATGAAATGGGTCCTATTTTTGATGGCCCATTCCTCTATTGGATGCCTTGCTATCAGTTTTGGCTCACCTGGCAAGCCATCATATTCCAAATGGTCTGCCCTTCCATAGGAAGATCCCTCATATGCATAGATCATAGACCCCATGTCAATACCCCACAGGGTGGGTATCATATACAAAACCATCAGTTCCAACAACCAATGGTTTCCATGCATTCATCTTCCGATGAGAAACGTCTGATGGAACATGACATGTGTATTCATTGCCAAAACCATCAGTTCACATGTGTTTGAAAAACCATCATTTTCCACATCTGATGGATCCACTACTTCAACACTCGATGGCTCTCCTTCTCATCCATTCTAATGACAGTCCATCATCTACCTACTGATGAAACCCCTACACATGCAATTTGATGGTTCCACAACACATGACAACCGATGGCCAAATTGCACCTACAATCTGATGGTTCCATTAGACCAACTTTCAATGGGTCTTCTGCATTGCCTTCCGGTGGTTATTTTGAGACCATTCAACAACTGATGGCTCCATTGAATGTCAAAAGACTCCTCACCTACTAATGGCATTACTGCTAAATGATGACCCATAACCCCCCATGAAGGTTCTACCTTTTCACCTCCACGGTGACACTGAGTCTTCACTCCATGACGGTTGGGAGGGTTCCAAACCCTAACCTCCACCTATAAATACAAGGGGACTGCCAACAAAGAAAGGATCTGCCATTGGCGCCGCCAGGTTGCCATTTTCACTCCACACCTTTGACATCCACAACAATCGACCTTCATCCATCGATTTACAAATGCCAACCAAACGTGCCTCCTCCTCCACTTTGCCAAGGTTCCAAGGTCCAAACCTCGAGAGGGTCTTGTTTCATAGTACCTCTTTCCATCAGTTATCGACTTCCACCATCGCCAACTGCTTCTCTCTCAGAACAACAACTAGATCCAACCTTGAAGAAGGAAGACGATGATTGATGCCACCTCTGATGAGCATCTAAGGGTAGTTTTGGTGTGGCATCGATTGCCATCATCCCAGATCTTGAAGATGACCATCTAAACACCACAACTACTTCTTCCTTGTCTATAGTGATGATGGCCCTCTTTCTCTGTTCTCTCATTATTTCTACTACTATTTCCATGAGCAAGTCATCCCCTCGCTAGGGTGCGGGCAGTAGCCCCCACCCGATTTTATTCTTGTATCTGTACTTATTTTTGTATGAACCTTTACATGTTTAGAATCTATCATTTTATGCTTGTATGCTTGTCTGATCAACATGTTTACATTTTTGTCATGATCTTGGATGTAAAGAACTTTGAACCAAATATCTAGGATATTGATTGGATTCTAGTTAAGCCCTTGATGAGAATTTTGGATAGGTGTTTTCTGAGGCTATAGATGTATGATCTCTAGGTAATGTGATGATGAGCTTAGAGGGATATCTGTCCAAGTTTAATCTTAACACCGAAAGGGGGATTTTCCCAGCCTCAACATATACATGTTCATACTTAATATGATGTGGTGAGAGAGTGAATGATAGGTAGCAGTGTTGAAACCCATTACACCCTAGTGTTTCCATCTATTGATATATCAACCCTTTGATTTAGCACTTTTATTAACATCAACCTTAGTATAATCGACAACCAAACCAATATTGTGTAAAATACTACTTCTTTCTTAGTTAACTTGATCAGATTACTTCTTAAAAATATTTTCCTTTGGGTTTGATCCTAACCATACTTCAATAGAATCTATTTTCTTGTGGGTGATGACTATTGTACTAGGTCTAGGTAAACTCTAGGGATTTCATCCCTAGTGAATTTGCCACTGCAATATCATGCACGTCAATGATACATCAGTTTGTTTGGAGGAGAGGGCCACAAAAATCACCCCTTTCTATGGTATCTTAGGAGTAGGACATTGCGCTAAAAGGGAGTGGTGGTCTGGGTTTATTCTCTATGCAAGAATGGAATTGTGCTTTGATCATGAAATCTACCTAGAATTTTCTTTCCAGTAAGAAAATTACCTGGGATATAGGTCTTAAACACAAATACATATCCTTCTCTCCATGCTCAAGTTATCATATCAGATCCTTTTGGGGATCAGTTTGTTCATTATGATGATTGGATATACAAAACAACTACAAAGTTATAGGAAATGGAATCATACTTTAATATGGTATGATAATTGGATACCACAAATTATAGAGCATTCATATCTTTTTAATCATCCAGCCCCTGGAGAATTAGAAGTCTTGAAGGTTGAGTCTATCACTAATCTATCTAGCTCCTAGGATGTGGAATTCATCAATTTATATTTCCCAAATGAGAATGTTACTAGAATCATTAACCTACCTAGCCCTAGACATGCCTTCACTAAGGATGCATGATAATGGTCCTTGACAACCAATTGAGAGTTCTTAGTCTCTTAGGAATGTGCTTTACTAATGGAAGGGAAGTCAAGGAATGCACTAGGTCCTTGTACGATAGTAAGGAAGTTAAAAATACATGTAAAACTGAAGAATTTTTATGGTTGCTTTTGCATGGAGCTCTGATGACAGATGAACAAAGCATGATCTTCATTTCACTTCAATATCATCATGTCAGATATGTGATGCATCAGTAGAGGATGTGTTACATGCTCTATGAGAATGTGCATCTCTAAAGTAGTTTGGAAGAGGTTAGAAGTTGATGAATGGCTCCCTCATTTTTTACACAACCATTAATAACTTGGGTTAAGGCATCTGTTGCATCTTCTTATGAACTGATGGTTATTTATGTTTCAACTTGCTATAAACTATGGTTATCCAATAATGCCTTCATTTTAAACTATGAATTGTGATGTACATCCTAGATATTAAATTCAATCGCCTACATGGCCATTCCATCTTTCAGACCTTCTCTGATGGTGTAACTCTACAATCAGATAGTTTGTTGATTCACAATTTTTATAGGCAACACCCTCTGCTAGGTTGGGTCAAAATAAGTATTGACACATCAGTCTCAAACACTTGTAGCACAATTGCTACTATTGCATGATCTACTGAAGGTATGTGCATTGGAGGTTTTTCGAAGTCTATCTTTACATTTTTAGTTCTCAAGGATGAAAATGTTGCAATTCATTTTGCTCTTCTGAAATATGGTTGATCTATAATTTACTAGGATCATTCTTGAATATGATAGTGACCTAGCAATCACTCTCATTATGAATGATGAAAGACAAATTTATGTGGTGCATTCTTCGATGAACTCCACACAGGAGTGTCTATCTCGACCATGGAAACTTGTTCTCCAAAAATGTTCAAGACATCAGAATCATGAAGCGGATTCATTAGGCAAGCTACAACGCCATCAATAGTCAGGCTTTAATGTGTATACTACCACTCCATTGGGTCTTGTTGATGTATTTGCTTCTAACTTTTTATGTAACTTGCTTTCCCATGCATAAATGAATGCAAATTAATTAAACCTAGTTAAAAAAAGAATCATGCTAATAATAAAAAAATGTATTATAATAAATGTGAAATAATGTATCATGCTAATAATTCTCTCCGTTGGCCACCGCTGGGGGGATGACTCCTCGATGCCTTCCTCCCCTGGCTCTAAACGACCTCGGTGAGGCCTTACGGATTGAAGTGGGTGGCGGTGCCCTGGGACAGGGAGCGGGTCTTCTAGCCCAAATTGTTGGGGCCTCTTCTCAGAGTTAAGGTTGATGAGGGGACGCGATGCATTCGAGGATCAGATATCTGGTTCTAGTTCAGCATTTTCGACATGGTCGACTCCTTCCACCCAAGAGTGATGGTTGGAGAGAAGTCAACCGCCTAGATCTTGGATTCGCGCTTCAGCTCTGTCAGTAGGTGATGTAAGGGTGTGTCACCTCTTCTTCACAGGCACCCTGATCTCCTTCTCTGTGGCCTCTTTGATTCTGGCTTGGAGTCTTCTATATCATCTCTGATGGCTATCCTTGACAACATCCAGGTCATTTGGCTCCTATGGCGGTGGTTGGGTTCCTCGATGCACAATCATGTTAAAGTTGCACTCAAAACAAGAATTGGCATAAAAATTCCATTTTCAAGCTCAAATGAGATACTTTTAAGAATCCATTGTACATACAAATAAATTTCAACATCATAAAGGTTAGGAAATCATTCTAGTTTCATCTTAGAGACACATGAAAATAGTGTCTCGAGTTGCATAAGTCGTTCTCCATCTATCAAAATATCATAAATTAATTTTAAAGGCACAAAAGCACAAATTTCAACATTTCATCCCTTAAGCAAGTAAGAGGGCATACAATACCACCATTAGTCACCATTATAGAGTACAAGGAATCATATAAATTAGAAATAAGTTCATAATGTAGCAAAACAGTCCATAAAAACACCATTTTTAGACCTATAGAGCAAGACCTAAGCAAGACTAGGGCTTGAATAGGAGTTGTAGGCAAGAAATTCTAGTAGACGTTATATCATTTGCCTTAGATGGTGGTGAAAGCATGTCAAAAAAGATATCCTAAATAAATCCTCATTTCCACATCCAAACAACTAATGACCTAAGTGTTACACATTGTCCATATTTTGATATTGACTTAATCATTCCATTCATATGTATCTAATATATATGTTTATGATTGATTTCAGGCACTAGGTACATGAAAAGGATCAAATTGACCAAGCCCTAGCTTTCTCTAGTTCAAGTCTAAAGAAATGCAAATGCACTTTCATGGAAAACACTCCAAATCACCTTAAATCTTTTCTGTAATCATTTGTATTGATGATAGGACTTGTAACTAAGATGAGAAAAAATCAGGGACACTTAATTCAAATGTTTGATCACTTAAAAATCATTTTGTAAAATTTAGTACAAGTTGTTCATCGGTCGAGTTACAAACTCGACTGATCCTTTATGGATTTTGAGAATGACTTCGATTGATCGAGTTGTACATCCACAAAACTCGACCGACGACCTCTCTGCCCAAGACTGATTTAAGTGGATCGGTCGAGTTTCCATCAAGACAAACTCGACTGATGGTTTAAATTAGCTTTGTCGCATAGTGTGATCAGTAGAGTTATATTTATTGAAAATCAATCGAATGCACTATATGAAAAACACAGAATAAGTGAATCTAACCATTGGAGTGTTGAAAAAATCGAAATTATATCCATTGCAACGCTCCAAATGGCTAGAAAACATTCACAAGTGTTCCCACACTCTAGTGGACATCCCCAACTATAAATAGGACCCCTTGGAGTTCATTCTAAGTTTCTCATTCATGATATTCAAGGTCCTTGCCATAGTTGAGTTCTTTTAGTCCACTTGAGCCCCTTTCTCTCTCTCTTGATTACACTTCATTTCATCCATATGAGTGAGATAGGATTTGTGTGAGAGGGCTACCTCATTATTCACTTGTAAAGCTCTAAAAGCTTCTCCTTCCCAATCTCTTTCTTCACTATCATGTTGGTGAAGGCTTGTCCAAGTGAAGGAGGAGGTGCATGCTTCTTCAAGTTGTAGAAGAACGTGCTTCAAGCTTCTCTGAGTAGAGTACAAGGCAGAAGATACAAGGAGCTGAGTGGGTAAATCCTTCAAGGCAAAAGACTCGATGCAAGAAGGGGATCTCCTTGGTGAAGGCATCCAACTGATTACAAGATTGGGTAAGACTTGGTGAGGTAGAAGACTATCTCTGGGATAGGTAATACCTTGTTTGTAAGGTTGTTGTCTCCCTTGGCATTAAAGGGAAGCTGGGTATCCTTGTCCCGAAAAGGGAAGGTCATATGTTGTAATTCTTATAAGTGAATATAAGGAGTAGACATGCTTAAGAAATCCTAGAGCTTGACCTATCTAGGTAGTGGACTGACTCTCTCCTAGTTTGGAGAGTGAAACCACTCTAAAACAACTTATTCAATTGGTTGCTTCGATCTCTCTCATCCTTGCTATGTATGTTTGAATTGCCATAAAATTCACTATTTGCAATTGAGTTTATTTGAATTAACTTGAAGGTCTAACTAGTTTTGTGCAAGTGTTATTATCTCCATTCACCCCCCTTTAGAGCCCTTCGATCCAACAACAACCAACTCAAGCTCCAAGATGTCACATCCCAGCTAGGTCAAGCAAAATTGGGAAAAAGAGAGAGAGAAAAGAAGTTCCTTTAACTAGATGAATCAAGATCCACCATGGAAATAGATGAAGCTTGGACCAAGGAAGAAGATGAGAAGGAAAGAAATGTAAAATATAGCATATAAGGAAGATATCACATGGAATAAGGTTAGAAGGAAGCTATAAGGTGTTGAAACCACCAAGGAAGCTTGAACCATCAACATACTAGTGCATGTGCACTTGCTTCAAGATATTAACTTTCAAGAAAGGGTGTCAATGATCTAGATCTCTTCCTCCTCATTTTCATCAGGTTACTTGATAGACACATGAGGCTAGGAGTTCAAAGGGGTTGGGTATATATAGAGGAAAAGTCTTGAATAACCTCACGACACAACTATAGAGGGGCATAGAGGTAAAATTGGTCAAGATGCAAACCCCCATGAGTGGTCAAGGTACCCCGTCAAGGGTCCTCCCCTTGAAAATGCCTATTGAGGGTCATTTCCATTGGAGTTATATGGCTCATGAATTGACCTATAAAGGTTCAAAGGCAAAACTGTTGAGGGCACATACCAAGTTGTCGAGTAGAACCAATGCGACCTTGTCAACCCTAACCCAAACTCAAACCCATTGAGACCCAAGGTGATCAATTGAGGTTCATAGTAATTCCTATGAACAAGCAAACTCTCTATAGCCCATCAACTAGATATGGGTTGGGATAAATCCATTTAGTCTCAACGATGATCATCAAAACTCAAGAATTTGTGTACCCTATCAAGACCAGGGTTAGAGTCAGAAACCCTATTCAAACCAACTACAATGGCATCCAAAGGTTATAAAATAAAGTATTAAGATGAAAAATGTATTATTTTATTAGATAATTTGTACTTAAATTGTAATTAGGTCCTCAATCATGGTGATTTTACATGTTAGTCCACAAATGCACATGAAGCTGCAAAATATGGCAAACATAATGCAAATTGAGTCGAGTTTGAGATTTATCTTATTCAATTGAGTTCAAAACTTAATAAAGAATTCAATAATGATTAAAAATGTGATTAGAGGTAATCTAGGTCAATGACCTTACATGTTGTCCTGATGTCTAGTCCTCCTATTTGTCCTCACATATGAAAATCTCCTTCATAGCCCATGCACATGAGAAACAAAAGAGTGATCAAGTCATATTGATCACTAATTTGAAAATTGTAGCATAATGTAATATACATTAAACATCATGAAATTTAAAATAATAAATAAACATGCCATAGTTATTTTCTTAGCATTGTCTAAAATGATTAGCTATCATTTAACATTATTTCACCCTTAATTCAAGGACGTGGCCTTTTCCTTTTGATAAGTATACCTAGATGTATTATATTATGATTTTCTTAACTTGATGATTTGTGTCATGATGTGTTAGATTTATGATTTATTGATATAATGTGTATACTCGTCATATGATTCCTCTTTTAAATTCATGTCTTCATTAGATGATAATTTTTGATGATTTCTTCTTTTTGTTTGAACCTTGTTTTGTCTCTCTAATTTTGGCATCAATTTGTGGTAGTTGAACCCATAGATGCATAAATCTCTGTATATTGATGTCTCTCTTTCTATTTCTAATATTTTTACATGTTTTCTAGAATGAAATTGTTAGAAGTTATGGAGATGATCACACGAAGCTACAAATTGACACTTGATCTACTAGATTTTTTCTATGTTTAAACAAGCACTCTGCATTAGCTTGACCAAATAAGTGGTTGTTATTTTTTTTGAAACCACATTGTAGATAGGGGCTCACACCCAATTTGCCAATAATTTTCATGGTATCATATACTTGATTGCTGGTGCGGATTAGTCTCACTATTGACCAGGGTTGTGGCATACAACTCATAAAAACATAATTAACTAATGCGGAAGCGTTCATCAAGCAGCGGATTAGCGAAAATCACTAAAAATTAAAACTTTTTGCAAAGAGATCCATTCATAGGAAAACTCTTTCATTCAGAACCAAAGTAAAACTTTACATCCTGGTTCATATATATACATCTCATGTACTTTTGCTTCTCGAGGAATACAAATATTAACTACTCTGTCTTAACTGTACACATGTAGTATAAAACCCTCGAGGCACTAATACCAAAATCTCAAAATCACTAACTACTACTACTCCGAGGACCTGAGAGTACAGAGACGACACATAGGACTTCTATATACATCTGAACATGACATGACAACCAATGTCTCCACCTGAGACTTTACTGCTGTCCCTGCTACTGCTGCTGTTGTCCTTCACCTCCTAAAGGATTCATGTCTCCTCGTCCGCGTTCACCTAAAAAATATGGTTCCCACGGGGGTGAGACAATTATAAAAATTGCCCCAGCGAGAGATATAACTCTCCGCCAGAAACATTATTATTGCAACTTGAGAAGATGAAAATGAACATGAGAATCATATCTATTTGACAGCAAATATTTTAATGTCTAACAGATTAGAACATTATTCTATATCAGAAGCATTGCAGTTATTACTTGATAGAATTAACATGTCACTTATCCTTTAATGAATAGGAAGAACATGTATAACATCTATTCAAACAATAGAACCATTACCACTGCATTAACTTTCTTCAGGCTTAGATCATATATCTAAAGCCTGGCATTATCAATGTGGAGTCATGACCCGTAGCCATACTCTTTTCATAAGTGTTGGGATCTTAATCCCTCACTTCACCACTGGGTTTTTCTCATCCTTTCACAATTTCAATACCATAACCATGAAATCATGGGTATTCAAACCCTTTGTTCATCACCTGAGCACTGTTACCTCTTTCTCAGGTAACTAACACCTTTAGGTCATTTGACCAAGGTAAGTATGATACTTGCTACACAAGCATCCATCATGGCACTTGATGCACATTAACTCTCTTGCCACCTCTTACCAGGCACAAGGTATATTATAGCACACAAGGCCCAATAAAAAAATTCAAACTAATAACACATCATAGCTCATACCTGGCTATGCTCATCATCTCATGATACCTGCATGGTTAGCACATATAATAGCAGTACACCAATTATCTATCAATACCATGCAAAAACAATGTATTAATAATTCAAGGGTATTACCCTTAATCCTTTACCAGGATTTGGGTTTCCATCACACATGGCTCACAAAACCATTCACATCTTGTCACCTCTCACTAGGCAACAACTTTATTCACATGGCGCACAAGGCCATTCACATCTTGTCACCTCTCACTAGGCAACAACTTTATTCACATGGCGCACAAGGCCATTCACATCTTGTCACCTCTCACTAGGTAAAAACTTAAAACAAAGGCTTACAAGCCCAACTCATCTTGTTACTTCTTTCTAAGTAACAAAAACATAATGGCACATATGGCCAATCAATTCTTATCAAATAAACATCATAGCTCATACCTGGCTATGATCATCACCTCATGAGACCTGCATGATTGTCACACATGATAATAGACTTATCAAGTTCACAACACATCATGCAATACAGGGTAACACCACTATTCCCTTACCAGGGTTAGGGTTTACCATCAATTAGGCTTTCTTTCACATATCATTACCCTTCATTAAGAATAGGGTTTTCCATTATTAACCATTTAGGTTTTCAAGATCATATTATCAATGATCAAACCCTAGTTCATTGCTCCCCACATCTAGGAGCCAACATTTATACCATAAGTATTCAATCATACTTATTTATTCTCACCAATTATCATTAAATGATTATCATCACAAGGTAGGAGTATCTCTCTCATCCTTAAGTTGAGAATTAACAAAACGACCATGTTAGTTCACTTTCAATTCAGCTCTAAGTCAAGCATAGACCACCACGGCCGTGCTACCTTGCACGGTCGTGCAGAGTGAAGCTACCACGGCCGTGCTACCCTGCATGGTCGTGCTGAGTAAAGTCGCCACGACCGTGCTGCCTTGCACGGTCATGCTACATAAGATCATCACATGAATCATATTTATATATATATGAATTCTATTATTTGATCCTTTCAACTTGATTAGGTCACATCAACCCTTCAATCATATGCATACAACTATGATTAACATAGGGTACCAAGTCATTGGTCCTATAAGCAATTAGGGATGCATTCCCAATTAGGGTTTCTCATGAAATCACCCACAATTAGGGTTCCACATGGATGCACCCTCAGCTAGGGTTTACTATTCATCCTAATTAGTGATTTCACATGTAGTCAACCTCTTATTAGGGTTATACATGGAATCAGCCTCAATTAGGGTTTACATCATGTATTGGATCCATGCATTTGTTATGCATTAATAACTAGTACCATTAAAGGTATCTCCCACCTAATCACATTAGGTTTTCAAAAAGGTTTGATCCATTGGACCTTCAATAACATGAGGTATCCAATTGAATTTGGGTTTCCAATGTTGATTCCTTCAATCATTGAAATCATGGAACCAATCATCAATTGGACCTATACGCATACTTCAATTGAGTTTAATAGGTCAACCTACAACTGATTTGACCCTCAATTTATCATCAATTATGGTTTGATTCAATTGAATTAGGGTTTGGAATCGATGATCCTTCAACACTAATCAATGCAGAACTAGTTGCATTGAAACCATTGAACCATCATCCAAATTGGGTATGACCTGACCCCAAACGGTCTTGAGGTCGTTTGGATGACCTTGAAACGGTCTTGAGACCGTTTGCCCATCACATCACTCAAATCCAAGCCATCCAATTAAGGTTTGGATCATTGGATTGATCACCAAATCAGCATTGCATTGTATAACAGCTTGGTACCTTTAGACCTTCAAACACCTAACCATACTCAACCCTAGACCTCCAAACGGTCTTGGGTGACCACCAAACGGTCTTGAGGTCATTTGGATGACCTCCAAACGGTCTTGAGACCGTTTGCCCATCATATCACTCAAATCCAAGCAATCTAATTAGGGTTTGATTCATTGAAGTGCTCACCAAATCAGCAATCTATTGCAGATCAACTTGATATCTTTAGACCTTCAACCACTGAACTATACTCAACCCTAGACCTCCAAACGGTCTTGGGTGACCACCAAACGGTCTTGAGACCGTTTGGATGAGCTCCAAACGGTCTTGAGACCGTTTGGCCCATCCAACCTTTGGACTTTAGTGAAAAATCATCATGGATTGGTCTATCGAGTTGATCAACAAATCAGCATTTAGTTGCAGTATGATTTGGTACCTTTGGACCTTCAATTGGTCAACTATACTTGACCCCAGACCTCCAAACGGTCTTGGGGTGATCCCCAAACGGTCTTGAGACCATTTGGGTGATCCCAAAACGGTCTTGGGGTGATCCCCAAACGTTCTTGAGACCGTTTGGGTGATCCCAAAACGGTCTTGAAACCGCTTGGGTTAATCAACCCAAAATCTCAACTTAACTCATTGGAATTTCAGCACTGTTTTCAATTAGGGTTTGCCTAATTGAATAGCCTTCAACTCATGATCCCTTTTGAGTTAACCCATCAAATTTGGAGGGTCATTAACCAACATCATTAGGAACAGTAATCCCAAACGTTCAATGCTTGGTCAACTCACTCAAATGGTCTTGAGACCGTTTTCCCAAAACGTTCAATTAAATCAGATTGAAAATCAGCACTTAATCCAATTAGGTTTCCCTAATTGATTAGGCTTCAACTCACGATTCCTTTGGAGTTAATCCCTCAAATTTGGAGGGTTATTAATAAACATAATTATGAACAGGAATCCCAAACGGTAAACGCTTGGTCAACCATCTCAAATGGTCTTGAAACCTTTTTCTCAACCAGGTCAAGTTAATCAGGTTGAAAATCAGCACATAATTCAATTCGATTGCCTAATTGATTGGCCTTCAACTCTCGATTACTTTGGAGTTAATCCCTAAAATTTGGAGGGTTATCAGCCTACATAATTAGGAATAAAATTCCCAAACGGTCAACGCTTGGTCAACCATATCAAACGGTCTTGAGACCGTTTTCTCCCAAACGGTCTCAAACCGTTTGCCCTTAAACGGTTTGCTGAAACCGCATAGCCAATCAAATTAAAACGATTTGGAGTAGCTATCAAAACGGTTTTGCTTGGTAATTTTCTTTGGATAAGCATCTAGGATGATGTCAGCATCCCCTTCCTTCGAACAACCAAGAACAGCAACCTTTCTTGATGGAAATTGCAGCAAAGAAACAAGAGTGTATCAAATTGAAGAAATCTATCAACAAAGCATAGAGAATTGATGCAATAGCAATGTTTAAGGGTTTGAGTTATAAAACCCGCCTCCAATTGAGCTCCAAAGCTCCAAGCTCACGCCATTAATGGTGGATGAAGCTCTAGCAACTCCCCCTAGGCTCGTCCTCAAGCTTTTGATTGCAAAAGTTGGCTAAGGTTGAAGAGGAGATCGAAATAAGAAGGAATCCATAATTTATTTTCGATTTCCACCATGAAATCAAGGAGAACGAAGGTCAAGGGATCACCCACAGGTTGGGGACGTGCTCCCTGCTCCTCCCTAGCTCCTTGGTCGGTTTTGCAAGCAAGGGGAAGAAGAAAATCCGAAAAAGGCCTTGGTTTGGGCTTGGAAATGGCACTTTTATAAAGAAATTGATGAGAGAGAATATGCCTTATAAAAATGCATTAAATTCCAAAAATATGGCCGCCTCTTCCCGCTCAAATCCCTTAAGGACGAGGAACCTTCCTTTTCCTTTAATTCTCCTTCATTATCCTTGTTTTAAAGAAAATTAAATTAAGCACCTTAATGCTTATTATATTAATATCCATATGTGAGTGGGTTTTCTTTTTCTTATAATAAGGTGAGTGGAATTTCACCTACTTAGGATATTTTCGTTCCTTATCTTGGCAAAGGAACGTTCATCCTTATTCAAAATCAACCCAAAACATTTTGGTTGAAAGCCCTTCAATTATTTTTATTCATTTTTGCCCTAAATCAAATTAGGGTTTCAATTAGGCATTAATCTTGATTATTTTAATATCAAGATTCTCTCTCCTCCAACTTAATTCAAATGAGGCACCCATCTCATTTTATTTGCTCTACATGTTTCCAAGAAACATTAGGGACCTTATTGAAGTGGTAATTTGCATATTGAACCCTAGGTTTTGGGTAAATTGCACTTTTCACCAAAACTAGGTTTTAATGCACAACACTGCTTTACAAGCTTAATCTTGGTGCCCAAGCTTGTGAAAACCATACCACTACATCATATTCATTCTTATGATGTCTCAACATCAGAGGAACATCTTACCATGCAACATTTGTAATTTAACCCCTCAACTTGGGTAATTTGCACTTTGGTCCAAAATAAGCAAACATTGTTTCAACATTGTTCAAACAAGACCAAAATTGAAACATATGTTTCTCATAAGCCCTAATTACTTTTCCCAAGATAAGATTAAGAATCTACTCAACCTTATTAAGAAAAACATCTAGGGTTAATTCATAACCCAGGTCAGGGATGTTACAAATTATAAACCCCTAACAAGGATTTCGTCCTCAAAATCCCAAGAAAAGAAGGGATAGATTGTTCATTAATCATGCCCTCAAGTCTCTACATATCATCTTAATATCATGGGGATATCATGAACTCTGTGATTCCACACAAAGGTCCTTTCATTAGCTCAAACTCATCAATGTTTATGCAGAGCATAAACCCCTAACATATGATGTCCATATCATTGAAAGGAAGAAGCATAAAAGAACATACTTCAATAATCACTCAAGAATACTTATCAAAAGAAAAGAAAAAAAAATATATATATATATATCTAACATAGATAATTCACTTAGCAAACTCTATGTAATTGGGAATGTTCACATAGCTCTTCCTTTTTGTTGGGAATGTTCACATAGCTTTTCCTTTTAATTGGGAATGTTCACATAACTTTTCCTTTTTGTCGGGAATGTTCACATAGCTTTTCCTTTTGGTTGGGAATGTTCACATAGCTTTTCCTTTTAGTTGGGAATGTTCACATAGCTTTTCCTTTTGGTTGGGAATGTTCACATAGCTTTTCCTTTTAGTTGGGAATGTTCACATAGCTTTTCCTTTTAATTGGGAATGTTCACATAGCTTTTCCTTTTTGTCGGGAATGTTCACATAGCTTTTCCTTTTGGTTGGGAATGATCACATAGCTTTTCCTTTTAGTTGGGAATGTTCACATAGCTTTTACTTTTTGTTGGGAATGTTCACATAGCTTTTCCTTTTAGTTGGGAATGTTCACATAGCTTTTCCTTTTAATTGGGAATGTTCACATAGCTTTTCCTTTTTGTTGGGAATGTTCACATAGCTTTTCCTTTTAGTTGGGAATGTTCACATAGCTTTTCCTTTTAATTGGGAATGTTCACATAGCTTTTCCTTTTTGTTGGGAATGTTCACATAGCTTTTCCTTTTAATTGGGAATGTTCACATAGCTTTTCCTTTTGGTCTCATTATACTCTCTAGATTGTTTCAGAATGACTACTTGATCAGAGTAATCAAAAAGATAACAATCTAAGAGTTTCATACTTGCCTTATCTTCAATGATCATATACCTGGCCAGGGTATATAAGTATTGAGATTAGGTAGTATGCACTTACATGCTATCATATTCCTTGCTTTTCATATCATCATAAACATAAGATTTAACATACCTGGATTTTATCCAGACATCTCTTCTATACCTCTTCTTCTTTCATAGAGGTAAGAACAATATAGAGCATTTATAAGAATATTGAACAGAATTCAAATTCTAGTTCTCATCATTTCTTCCCTATATAGAAACCAATAGGGAAATCAAAATCAACAATCTTCGTTTTTATAACAAAAAGGGTTTAGTGTACTCAACATGTACACATTTATAACATACCTTGTCCTCATATCATGGTCTTATTAGTCTTATTACTAATGCAAAAACTAAGCCATGGAATCTTACAGGTGAAAGGTTAAGACCTTTGCACTTACTTAGTGGCTACTGCCCTGGTACACTAGGCATTTATTGCACTATTAGTACCAAAAACTTGGCTTTTTAAAACCATTAGGCAAATGTCTCTAAAATTATAGAGACCATTCCCTACTTCTCAGTTTATTGCCCCTTCTTGGGCACTGCCATCACAGATATACTGTTTGTCCAGATTTATGGAAGAGTCTACTTTCTTGCCATTTATTATTCTTTCCCACATTTTCCCTTGTTCCAACATGACTAAGTCAATTAGGAACTCTTTTAAAGCTAAAGATTTCTGTACTAAGGACTGATAATCTAGGTTGTAAGGCTAGTATCCAGTCCCCTATAAGCAATACTGTTGCCCTAGTCTGCCCAATAAGGGCATGATCATAGGATTCTCTATCCTGATCAGGTCTTAATGAGGATTCTCAGGCACTTGTTCTCCTCTTGCCTGGTCCCATGCACCCTCTCCTGGTGCAACAACATTGCCCTTAGCAATGTATTCCTCATGTTCTCCAATCATTTTCAAGTTCTTCTTCTCCTATGTGAGTAGAAGATACTATCAGATAAACTGGAAGACACTTAGAACAGACTCTACAACCTTAGTCCTATGTCCCTGTAGACTCAGCGAACCTAGAGCTCTGATACCACTAAATTGTGGCATACAACTCATAAAAACATAATTAACTAATGCAGAGGCGTTCATCAAGCAGCGGATTAGTGAAAATCACTAAAAATTAAAACTTTTTGCACAGAGATCCATTCATAGGAAAACTCTTTCATTCAGAACCAAAGTAAAACTTTACATCCTGGTTCATATATATACATCTCATGTACTTTTGCTTCTCGAGGAATACAAATATTAACTACTCTGTCTTAACTGTACACAGGTAGTATAAAACCCTCGAGGCACTAATACCAAAATCTTGAAATCACTAACTACTACTACTCTGAGGACCTGAGAGTACAGAGACGACACATAGGACTTCTATATACATCTGAACATGACATGACAACCAATGTCTCCACCTGAGACTTTACTGTTGTCCCTGCTACTGCTGTTGTTGTCCTTCACCTCCTAAAGGATTCCTGTCTCCTCGTCCGCGTTCACCTAAAAAATATGGTTCCCACGAGGGTGAGACAATTATAAAAATTGCCCCAGCGAGAGATATAACTCTCCGCCAGAAACATTATTATTGCAACTTGAGAAGATGAAAATGAACATGAGAATCATATCTATTTGACAACAAATATTTTAATGTCTAACAGATTAGAACATTATTCTATATCAGAAGCATTGCAGTTATTACTTGATAGAATTAACATGTCACTTATCCTTTAATGAATAGGAAGAACATGTATAACATCTATTCAAACAACAGAACCATTACCACTGCATTAACTTTCTTCAGGCTTAGATCATATATCTAAAGCCTAGCATTATCAATGTGGAGTCATGGCCCGTAGCCATACTCTTTTCATAAGTGTTGGGATCTTAATCCCTCACTTCACCACTGGGTTTTTCTCATCCTTTCACAATTTCAATACCATAACCATGAAATCATGGGTATTCAAACCCTTTGTTCATCACCTGAGCACTGTTACCTCTTTCTCAGGTAACTAACACCTTTAGGTCATTTGACCAAGGTAATTATGATACTTGCTACACAAGCATCCATCATGGCACTTGATGCACATTAACTCTCTTGCCACCTCTTACCAGGCACAAGGTATATTATAGCACACAAGGCCCAATAAACAAATTCAAACTAATAACACATCATAGCTCATACCTGGCTATGCTCATCATCTCATGATACCTGCATGGTTAGCACATATAATAGCAGTACACCAATTATCTATCAATACCATGCAAAAACAATGTATTAATAATTCAAGGGTATTACCCTTAATCCTTTACCAGGATTTGGGTTTCCATCACACATGGCTCACAAAACCATTCACATCTTGTCACCTCTCACTAGGCAACAACTTTATTCACATGGCGCACAAGGCCATTCACATCTTGTCACCTCTCACTAGGCAACAACTTTATTCACATGGCGCACAAGGCCATTCACATCTTGTCACCTCTCACTAGGTAACAACTTAAAACAAAGGCTTACAAGCCCAACTCATCTTGTTACTTCTTTCTAAGTAACAAAAACATAATGGCACATATGGCCAATCAATTCTTATCAAATAAACATCATATCTCATACCTGGCTATGATCATCACCTCATGAGACCTGCATGATTGTCACACATGATAATAGACTTATCAAGTTCACAACACATCATGCAATACAGGGTAACACCACTATTCCCTTACCAAGGTTAGGGTTTACCATCAATTAGGCTTTCTTTCACATATCATTACCCTTCATTAAGAATAGGGTTTTCCATTATTAACCATTTAGGTTTTCAAGATCATATTATCAATGATCAAACCCTAGTTCATTGCTCCCCACATCTAGGAGCCAACATTTATACCATAAGTATTCAATCATACTTATTTATTCTCACCAATTATCATTAAATGATTATCATCACAAGGTATGAGTATCTCTCTCATCCTTAAGTTGAGAATTAACAAAACGACCATGTTAGTTCACTTTAAATTCAGCTCTGAGTTAAGCATAGACCACCACGGCCGTGCTACCTTGCACGGTCGTGCAGAGTGAAGCTACCACGGCCGTGCTACCCTGCACGGTCGTGCTGAGTAAAGTCGCCACGACCGTGCTGCCTTGCACGGTCGTGCTACATAAGATCATCACATGAATCATATTTATATATATATGAATTCTATTATTTGATCCTTTCAACTTGATTAGGTCACATCAACCCTTCAATGATATGCATACAACTATGATTAACATAGGGTACCAAGTCATTGGTCCTATAAGCAATTAGGGATGCATTCCCAATTAGGGTTGCTCATGAAATCACCTACAATTAGGGTTCCACATGGATGCACCCTCAGATAGGGTTTACTATTCATCCTAATTAGTGATTTCACATGTAGTCAACCTCTTATTAGGGTTATACATGGAATCAGCCTCAATTAGGGTTTACATCATGTATTGGATCCATGCATTTGTTATGCATTAATAACTAGTACCATTAAAGGTATATCCCACCTAATCACATTAGGTTTTCAAAAAGGTTTGATCCATTGGACCTTCAATAACATGAGGTATCCAATTGAATTTGGGTTTCCAATGTTGATTCCTTCAATCATTGAAATCATGGAACCAATCATCAATTGGACCTATACTCATACTTCAATTGAGTTTAATAGGTCAACCTACAATTGATTTGACCCTCAATTGATCATCAATTAGGGTTTGATTCAATTGAATTAGGGCTTGGAATCGATGATCCTTCAACACTAATCAATGCAGAACTAGTTGCATTGAAACCATTGAACCATCATCCAAATTGGGTATGACCTGACCCCAAACGGTCTTGAGGTCGTTTGGATGACCTCCAAACGGTCTTGAGACCGTTTTCCCATCACATAACTCAAATCCAATCCATCCAATTAAGGTTTGGATCATTGGATTGATCACCAAATCAGCATTGCATTGTATAACAACTTGGTACCTTTAGACCTTCAAACACCTAACCATACTCAACCCTAGACCTCCAAACGGTCTTGGGTAACCACCAAACGGTCTTGAGACCGTTTGCCCATCATATCACTCAAATCCAAGCAATCTAATTAGGGTTTGGTTCATTGAAGTGCTCACCAAATCAACAATCTATTGCAGATCAACTTGATATCTTTAGACCTTCAACCACTGAACTATACTCAACCCTAGACCTCCAAACGGTCTTGGGTGACCACCAAACGGTCTTGAGACCATTTGGATGAGCTCAAAACGGTCTTGAGACCGTTTGGCCCATCCAACCTTTGGACTTTAGTGAAAAATCATCATGGATTGGTCTATCGAGTTGATCAACAAATCAACATTTTGTTGCAGTATGATTTGGTACCTTTGGACCTTCAATTGGTCAACTATACTTGACCCCAGACCTCCAAACGGTCTTGGGGTGATCCCCAAACGGTCTTGAGACCGTTTGGGTGATGCCAAAACGGTCTTGGGGTGATCCCCAAACGGTCTTGAGACCGTTTGGGTGATCCCAAAACGGTCTTGAAACCGTTTGGGCTAATCAACCCAAAATCTCAACTTAACTCATTGGAATTTCAGCACTGTTTTCAATTAGGGTTTGCCTAATTGAATAGCCTTCAACTCATGATCCCTTTAGATTTAACCCCTCAAATTTGGAGGGTCATTAACCAACATCATTAGGAACAGTAATCCCAAACGTTCAATGCTTGGTCAACTCACTCAAACGGTCTTGAGACCGTTTGCCCAAAACGTTCAATTAAATCAGATTGAAAATCAGCACTTAATCCAATTAGGTTTCCCTAATTGATTAGGCTTCAACTCACGATTCCTTTGGAGTTAATCCCTCAAATTTGGAGGGTTATTAATAAAAATAATTATGAACAGTAATCCCAAACGGTCAACGCTTGCTCAACCATCTCAAATGGTCTTGAAACCTTTTTCTCAACTAGGTCAAGTTAATCAGGTTGAAAATCAGCACATAATTCAATTCGATTGCCTAATTGATTGGCCTTCAACTCTCGATTACTTTGGAGTTAATCCCTCAAATTTGGAGGGTTATCATCCTACATAATTAGGAACAAAATTCCCAAACGGTCAACGCTTGGTCAACCATCTCAAACGGTCTTGAGACCGTTTGCTCCCAAACGGTCTCAAACCGTTTGCCCTTAAACGGTTTGCTGAAACCGCATAGCCAATCAAATTAAAATGATTTGGAGTAGCTATCAAAACGGTTTTTCTTGGTAATTTTCTTTGGATAAGAATCTAGGATGATGTCATCATCCCCTTCCTTCCAACAACCAAGAACAGCAACCGTTCTTGATGGAAATTGCAGCAAAGAAACAAGAGTGTATCAAATTGAAGAAATCAATCAACAAAGCATAGAGAATTGATGCAATAGCAATGTTTAAGGGTTTGAGTTATAAAACCCGCCTCCAATTGAGCTCCAAAGCTCCAAGATCATGCCATTAATGGTGTATGAAGCTCTAGCAACTCCCCCTAGGCTCGTCCTCAAGCTTTTGATTGCAAAAGTTGGCTAGGGTTGAAGAGGAGATCGAAATAAGAAGGAATCCATAATTTATTTTCGATTTCCACCATGAAATCAAGGAGAACGAAGGTCAAGGGCTCACCCACAGGTTGGGGACGTGCTACCTGCTCCTCCCTAGCTCCTTGGTCGGTTTTGCAAGCAAGGGGAAGAAGAAAATCCGAAAAAGGCCTTGGTTTGGGCTTGGAAATGGCACTTTTATAAAGAAATTGATGAGAGAGAATATGCCTTATAAAAATGCATTAAATTCCAAACATATGGCCGCCTCTTCCCCCTCAAATCCCTTAAGGACGAGGCACCTTACTTTGCATTTAATTCTCCTTCATTATCCTTGTTTTAAAGAAAATCAAATTAAGCACCTTAATGCTTATTATATTAATATCCATATGTGAGTGGGTTTTCTTTTTCTTATAATAAGGTGAGTGGAATTTCACCTACTTAGGATATTTTCGTTCCTTATCTTGGCAAAAGAACGTTCATCCTTATTCAAAATCAACCCAAAACATTTTGGTTGAAATCCCTTCAATTGTTTTTATTCATTTTTGCCCTAAATCAAATTAGGGTTTCAATTAGGCATTAATCTTGATTATTTTAATATCAAGATTCTCTCTCCTCCAACTTAATTCAAATGAGGCACCCATCTCATTTTATTTGCTCTACATGTTTCCAAGAAACATTAGGGACCTTATTGAAGTGGTAATTTTCATATTGAACCCTAGGTTTTGGATAAATTGCACTTTTCACCAAAACTAGGTTTTAATGCACAACACTGCTTTACAAGCTTAATCTTGGTGCCCAAGCTTGTGAAAACCATACCACTACATCATATTAATTCTTATGATGTCTCAACATCAGAGGAACATCTTACCATGCAACATTTGCAATTTAACCCCTCAACTTGGGTAATTTGCACTTTGGTCCAAAATAAGCAAACATTGTTTCAACATTGTTCAAACAAGACCAAAATTGAAACATATGTTTCTCATAAGCCCTAATTACTTTTCCCAAGATAAGATTAAGAATCTACTCAACCTTATTAAGCAAAACATCTAGGGTTAATTCATAACCCAGGTCAGGGATGTTACAAGGGTGGTCTTGGTTTTGAATGAGCTCAAAACTATAAATCTTAAAGGAGTGTTGCCATTGAGTATTGTACACCCTTAGCATGAGTTGAAGTATTTAATCAATAAGGATACTTTACCTTGTCTTCAAATATTTGATAGTTAGTATTAAATATATAGATAAGTTAGATATTTTATAATCATTTCTTGATATTTTAGTTAGTTATTCAAAATTGTGAATGCTTGTATATATACTAAAAAGATAAACTCTGTTGTATTTTGAGATACTAGAATGAGTATTTTTTGAAGTATTCAATGAAAAAGGACGTGAGTACCATATACTACTAAGAATCCCATCTTAAACTACCATATATTACTAAGAATCTTATTTTAATCTTTCATATTAGTTCCAAAAAGTGTCATATTAGTACAAAAATTTTGGTAGAACATTGTAGGAAATGATTACTTTCTTTGTTTTTGTATATGAGATTAATACTAGGATGCATCATGGGATATGGCCTAACTGGTGAAATGAGAATGAATTTGTAGTTTTCAAGGCCATTATAGAGACTTCATTCTTTTCCTATGTCCAAACTTCTTAGCAAGACAAGTTGTGTTACTTTTGGTTTTAGGCTAACCATTTAACCCAAAGGTTATTATGATGGTTCATTGATACAGAATTAGTCATGACAACTTCCACTTGGCCAACAATAGTCAAGAGGTTTTGGTTCAAAGGTAATAAACAACCTTTATACTGAATAAATGATATCTTATTTCACAAAAATAATTTTGTGTGTGTCATCAGTTAAGATACTCTATATTGGTAAGTCCATATGAAGTTTTCTCTTTTCATGGAATTTCTAATTAGGGGATGTTATCTAACATACTCATTGCTTCGTTTGTTCATTTAAAATAGACTAATATACTTTTGTTACATGTGTTTTTATAGGGTGTAACTCTTTCTCTCATTGATCCATTGGACTCATGTTTTTAGTGGGAGAAAAATAGGTGTTTATATTGTCATGTAGGAGAAAACCACCAATGATTATGCAAAATTGTAGGTTGTGCAACCCCCATCCATTTATATGGTGGATTGATGCTATTTTTTTAGGTAGACAGTGAACATGTACATGTACATAAAAATATAAGGATACTTCTTTTGTTAGTCATTTTGTATCTATGTTTCTCACTTAAATTTTAATTTTCAACCTTTTTTTGCCTTATATTTCTCTTTTAGTTTTGTACTACATATCTTTTTCTTCCTCATTGCCTTATATATCTTTCTTGAAATGATTCTTAGTTGATGTTTATCTTTAATGTTTCAACTACCCACATATATACCTTGTTGTACCTTGTTGATTCTATATGCATCTTAGGAGTTTTTGGGTAGGATTACACACACACACAGATATATATATATATATATATATATATATATATATATATATATATATATATATATATATATATGGCTAAAAGAATTGTGTACCTGAGTACATGTAGCTTACATGTACCCATCTTAATTTATGATTATTGTAAAGATATGTTGAACAATCTAACCTTATGGATGTGATGTATACCCCTTAGATAAGATGTGTATCAAAAATCACCAAAATCTAATATCGATAGCTCCCCAAATGAAAGAATAAGTGTATTTTCTAATCAACGGTAAGTTGCAGAAACTATAGAAACTGTTAAATCATATATTTTTATATCTCATGATTCATATGAGATATGGTTATGAATTTTTAAACAAATCTAATCTATATAGTGTTGAATCAATCTATATGGTTTCACTTTACTAACATACTCCTTGTATGCCATTTTAATATCAAGTATACATAATTTGCATGTACCGACTGGTACATGCTTCCTAACCTCTCTCTCTCTCTCTCTATATATATATATATATTTATATATGGGCCAATGTTCAATACCTCTGTGGGTAGCTACCCGTACCCTCTTTTGGTTACTTTTTTTGGAGTTTCTTACTTAAAACTTGTAGAGGGTTACTTTACCTTGTAGACTTTTACTTTTCATGCATAAAAAATTACATTTGTAACATCTATAACTACTATACAATTACATATATATTTGTTGTGTATTCTGTCCAGTTTTACTTTTTTAGCAGTATAGTTACTTTTTTTCACAGAGTTACTTTACTGACCATATGGTTACTTTTCGGATGCACATGTAACAAACATCCAGGCTACCCGTCAGGCAAAGAATGAACTATATATATATATATATATATATATATATATATATATATATATATATATATACACAGAGAGAGAGAGTGAGAGGGCCAATCCTATGAGAGCCTTTTTAATAACTACACATTTTGAAGTTTTTTTGTGAATCCAACCGTATGGATGTGAAAAGCAACATTGCCATTACCTTCACACAAAAAAATTATCATGATCGAACATCGTTTGCTCAGTCATATATACAATTTACATATATTGCATCTAACAGACAGTCCAAAATTCAATATGGAGCGTTAAAAACTTTTCTATTACCAAGGACAATCCATAGGTCCGATGTGAATGAAAGTTTTTGGATGGGTAAATACAAGGATATATTTTCAATCCATATGATTGGATCTGAAAAAATGAATTATCTTTGGGAGTTATTCAAAGGGCTCTCATGCCCTCACTGGATCATTCGTTTGTGTGTGTGTGTGTATATATATATATATATATATATATATATATATATATATATATATATATATATATATATATATATATATATATAGGGTATATCTTCGCTACCCGTGCGGGTAACTAAGATTCACTACCCGTGCATCAATTTTGTAATGGGATGACACATATATGTAATGAGACAATCAAATTTGTAATGAGACAACCGAAATTGTAATACAAAAACTCGTTTTGTAGTACAGTGTTGTTACAGTAATAAATATATATTTATTACTGTAACAACGCTGTAATACAAAATGAGTCTTTGTATTACAATTTTGGTCGTCTCATTAGAAATTTGGATTGTCTCATTACAAATGCATACCTTCCCATTACAAAACTGATTCACTGGTAGCGAATCTTAGTTACCCGCACGGGTAGTGAAGATATACCCTATATATATATATATATATATATATATATATATATATATATATATATATATATATATATATACTATCCTACCGAACTAAATGCCTAGACTCGTCTCCGTCCAAACCTTTTTTAATAAAAAATTTCATTTTTTTTAAATCCATCCTTACATACAATCACACTGTATCCCTGTTCCCTGCCGCCTGGCTCGCTCCCCGTCCCCCGTTTCCACTTCTAGCGGCTTCTTCCTTCGACACCGTCAGCAGGCACAACCACCACTTCCTTCGCCACCGTCAGTAGGCTCAGCCGCCGGATTTCCTCCTCTTCATCTTCTCGTCCCTACACCTTCCGCCGACAGTCATCCGTTCTAGTTGTCACAGGAGTGGCCCAATCCTAAATAGCCCTACTTCTCCCCTCGTCCTGCTTGCCCATCTCTCTGACATTTCTATCGCCAGTAGCCATGATCGCCAGACGACGGACGGTTCTATCGGTAGTGGGCGTGTGATTGGCGCACCTTGTATTCTTTGGGCAGTTTCCCACCTCTCGGAAGTTCATCTTGCATCTCATTGTTAGGACTATTTACTCACATATTGGATGTATGGGCTGATGGGGACCTAATAAGGTCCAAGGGCTCTCCCCCCTACAAGCTAGTTTTTGGGGTGGGCTATCCCTTGGGCTGAGTTAGTGGGCCTATCAAATGGTATCAGAGCCAGTCCCTCTCAATTTGGGCCAGATTGTCCTCCTTTGGCTGCTGAAGGTGTTCCATTGCAGTAGTTGGGCTGCTGTGTGTGGGTCCGATGGATTGATCTTGTTAGTTTGGGATGCCAAAGTTAGTTCGTCGGGACGTCAGACCTTAAGTGAGAGGGTTTGTTAGGACTATTTAGTCCCATATTGGCTGTATGGGCAGCTGATGGGGACCTAATAAGGTCCAAGGGCTCTCCCCCTACAAGCTAGCTTTTGGGATGGGCTCTCCCTTGGGCTGAGTTAGTGGGCCTATCACTCATCTGGAGACGGGATTCTTCACGGTAGGTATAGCGATTCAGTTCATTTTTTCCCTTCTGTAAATTGTTCTCCCTGCTTAGTAATTTCTATACCTACGGTGGTGGTAGCTCCGACTGGGAGAAAGGAAAAGACAAAGGGATTTCGTGGGTACCCATCTTGCTGCAAGCCTTCAGCCGTGGGTTCCTTGTCATGGGGATAGCTTGAGCCAAGCAATTGAAATTTATGGCCATAACAGAAATCAAGATAGCGACCGATCATGAGGGCGTGTTGGTTGTTGCTGCAGACAAACCATTCACGGGATATAGTATGAGAATATGAGATGGACGACATCGGCTGGTGGATTGGGCAATGCATTGTTCTCCCTGCTTAGTTCACCTGACTGAAGCCATGTTTTCCCCTCTATTATAATTCTAATCGCCCTCTGTGCCCATCTTCCAGCCAATTATAACGCATACAGCGAGTGGGACTTTCCTTTTCATCGGCAGTGGGCGTCTGATTGGCGCACCTTGTATTCTTTGGGCAGTTTCCCATCTCTCGGAAGTTCATCTGATTGGCACACCCTTTATTCGTCCAGTGGCAAAATCCTTTACGGATAGGTATACCTTGACCGCATTGGCACTTGCATCTCATCTGGAGACAGGATTCTTCACGGTAGGTATAGAGATTCAGTTCATTTTTTCCCTTCTATAAATTGTTCTCCCTGCTTAGTTCACCTGACTGAAGCTATATTTCCCCCTCTATTATAATTCTAATCGCCCTCTGTGCCCATCTTCGAGCCGATTATAACGCATACAGCGAGTGGGAGTTTCCTTTTCATCGACAAGTAGAAGTGTTCCCTTTGCCCACATAGGCGTGTCTATTCCTCTGGCACAAAAATACTTGACGGTCTCATCTGGAGACGGAATCCATCACTGGTAAGTATACCTTACCTTTTAATTGTTCATGTTCACATCTCGGATAAAGATTGATAACCTACTTGCATTAGAATTTAACCAATGATTGACTACTGATATTATCTGATCATGACTGGGAAAAAACACATGCGTAATGCTAATGTTTAGAAACTTTTCGTATTGGTTATAGCAAAAATGAGTTTGAATAATGTTTTCCACATATTGTTTTAAGATCGGCAATGTTGTGCATTCAGTCATAATAATTCCTAAAGATAGTGGTTTCCCAACTTACCTATAATTGTTGCTTCTGATTTTCTTGTTGATGCATGGAATGGAAACGACCATGAGTATTGGGGCTTACACGATTTTCAATCACATTTGTATGTGCACGGTGACCTCCATATTATAATTCACCCTCCCCCATGCGATCATGGTTTATCGACTAGGTTGTTGTTAATTATGATTCATAGATATGTCCACAACCCCGTGACTGCAGACCACATTTGGAGTTATTTAAAGCAGCTCATATAGTGCAGAAATTGTTGCTAGAATGAATGATTAAAGTCACTGTGAAATTTTTTATGTACCGTCCTTATTGCAGTCCATTGTTGGTTAGTCATAATATTACCATTCTAAAACATGTCCACAAATCACTACATATTTGTGGAACACATGTTTTGGCATGTTGCATCTATCCAAAATTTCAATGCATAAGACTGGAAGATAGTTAGTGTAGGGCATTTATGAATAGAAACGAACTGCATGTTTGAACTAATAACTATCATTATAAATGGAATCTATGCTACTTGCATTAGAATTAGTAGGTAATGCATTTTGGGTAATACATACACATGTGTATGTTTTGCAGGTAAAGAAAAAAGTCTTTTTGACATTAGTAATGGACATTCAAACAGTAGATAAGAATCATGAAGAGGTATTATCTATATCATCAATGACATGTATATTTATAATATTAGATTTTTATGTTGTGTCTGATATCAATATTGTACTACAAAAAAATATGAAACGAAGGCAACATTATGCAAATATGTCAAACGAGATGAAAGAAGCAATATTAATAAAGAAGAGAGAAGCATATCAAAAAAACAAACAAGATGTTTATCAACAAGGTAATTGCTATATTTACTACCTATGTTCTTCGTTATATTTTTTTGTATATCTATCAATAAAGTAGTTGAGTAAGTAACTTTTATATATCTTTGTAGACAAGAAACGTAAAAGAGACCGAGATTATTGGAATGTTCACAAGTCAAAGTCAAAGGGAAAAAAAATAAGAGCAATAGAAATGAGTGGCACACATAAAGTGACAATTGGTCCCAATTGTGTCTATTGTGGAGCTATGAGATTTGAATCTGAACCTCCAACTTTTTGTTGTCATAAAGGAGAAGTGGTTATAAAAATTAACCCAACACCTGAAGACCTTGTTCTGCTATATACATCTAATTCTACGGAAGCAAAGGACTTCAGAAATCTTATACGTGGATATAATAATGCTTTTTCCTTTACTTCTTTTGGAGTTGGAAATTTAGATAAAGATTTAGCTAGCATGAAAGATGGTATCTATACATTTAGAGTGCAAGGAAAAGCATACCACATGATTTCATCACTATTTCCTTCTGATAACATAGCTAGATTTTTACAACTATATTTTTTTGACACAGAGCATGAAGTTGAGAATAGACTGAAGCTTATTTCTAAATTAAATCCTCAAACAATTGAAAAGTTGATATCAATCTTGCAAATAAATCCATATTCAAAGTTTCTTAGAAGTTTGAGGAGTTATGACTCATTAGACAATCATAGTATTGCAATATTAAGAAAATGTGATATTGATCAAAGAGTATACAATGAACCAATAATTTCTCAAGTAGCTGCAATCTGGGTCGAGGGGAACAACCCAAATAGAAGATATTGTTTAGATGTCATTGTTCATGGTACTGGAGGACGAACATATAATGTAAAGTCATATTTTGGATGTTATGATCCATTGCAATATCCAATATTGTTCCCTAGAGGTGAATGTGGATGGCATAGAGATATACTATGAGGTAAAAATGGCAAGTCGACATATCATCCAAATACTGAGTTAAACAATCCAACATTGAGTTTCAGCACATTTGAACAAATGTTAAATGAAGAAAATCAAGGTACGTCGACATATTCTTTTTAATTATGAAATAAATATATGTGCTAAAATCAACTACTTTACATAGTTTGTATTTGAATGCTTAATAATTTGTTATTTGCATAGCACTTTATGCTGAAATATATTTTAATTGACATGTAAATACTCAAAATTATAAGAAAATGAATGTCTCTTTGTGAGTAATATTGCTTGTCATATTTTAATCTAATGGTTATTTTTATAAGGTCATAAATTTAATTTTTCTCTTAATTATATCTTGATTGAATATTTAATAATAAGAGATAAATGTTCAATTTTAGGCACTAAAGTTATAGAAAATTATTGTGTCTAATACATAATTTATTTTCATTTAGATTTTAGCATAAAATACTATGTGATAAGCTTCATACTAATTCCATTGTCACATACTTTATTTTTTATGTTTAAAATTAAAGCCATTTTTGGGGGGCGTATTCATGAGTACTATTGTTAGTTGTTTGAAGCCAAATAATTGAATCTTGATTATTTGAAATGCAATAATATTGTAATTTTGTTTCCTGGATTATTTTTCTAAAAAGTGTAATATTTTGATATTCTTCTATTAGATATTGAAAATAAAAGGACACTTTATGTGTCAACTCGAGAATACTATTGCTATTTGTTTCAAATTGTGACTCTATGAAGACAATATTATTACATAGTGAAAGATTACTTCAACAATATGTGGTAGATATGTATATCAAGATTGAAACTACATGATTGGACTATTTCTATAAACATCAGAATGATATAAGAGGAGATTTGTACGATGGTATAGTTGATGCAATACATAAAATAATTGAATCTTTATTATTTGAAATGCAATAATGTTGTAATTTTGTTTCCTTGATTATTTTTGTAAAAAGTGTAATATTTTTGACATTGTTCTATTAGATCTTGAAAATAAAAGGAAACTTTATGTGTCAACTCGAGAATACTATTGCTATTTGTTTCAATTTCGTGACTCTGTGAAGACATTATTATTACATAGTGGAAGACTACTTCAACAATATGTGGTAGATATGTATATCAAGATTGAAACTACAAGATTGGACTATTTCTATAAACATCAAAATGATATAAGGGGAGATTTGTATGATGGTATAGTTGATGCAGTACATAATGGTGAGACTAGGGCATCAAAGATTGGTCAAAAAATTATTTTACTAGCATCTTTCATAGGAGGTCCACGTGATATGAGAAAAAGATATTTGAATGCAATGGCTTTGGTGCATAAATATGGGAAACCCAATATTTTTCTGACTATTACATGCAACCCTGAATGGGATGAAATAAAGTCTTCATTAAAAGCATGGGAACACTCATCTAATAGGCCTGATTTGATCGTTCGTATTTTTTGGGCAAAACTTGAGGACTTGAAACATAAAATACTTAAGGATCAAATATTTGGAAGAGTAGCTGCTCATGTTTATGTTATAGAATTCCAAAAAAGAGGATTACCTCATGCCCATTTTCTAATCATTTTGAAGCAAGAAGATAAAATAACTACCCCAGATCAGTATGATTGCATTGTTTGTGCTGAAATTCCAAACAAAGAAGATGACCCTTTACTGTATGAGATGGTTTTGAAGCATATGATTCATGGTCCATGTGGAAAGTTAAGGAAGAACTCACCTTGCATGCTAAATAATGTGTGTAAATCACACTATCCAAAGCCTTACTATCAAATTTCAATGGAGGGAATAAACTCATACCCTATATATAGGAGAAGAAATAATGGTGTCACGGTGGAAGTGAGAAATTGTATAGTTGATAATCAGTGGGTTGTACCATACAATCCTTACCTATTGAAGCGTTACAACTTCCATATAAATGTCGAGATATGTTCATGTATAAAAGCTATTAAATATTTATACAAATATATATACAAATGACATGATAGAGTAACTGTTTATTTACACCCTGAAGAAATAGATGAGATAAAAAATTTTCAAGATGCAAGATGGGTTTCATCTCCTGAAGCAATGTGGAGGATATTTCAGTTCAATCTCAACGAAATGTATCCTTATGTTATCCCTTTACAAGTTCATTTGCCAAACAAGCATTTTGTATCACTTTCAAAATCGAAGGACCTTTGTCATGTTATTAGCGAAGGGCAGATAGGAAAGACAATGCTTACTGAATATTTTAGATTTAATCTTAACAATACCGAGGGAAGAATGTATTTATATAGAGAATTTCCTGAACAGTTCTTTTGGAATAAGTCTTCTTTCTGTTGGACTTTTAGAAAGTCTTTTCAAGCAATTGGCCGTCTTAGTGCTGCAAATCCCTCTGAAGGTGAAAGATATTACTTGAGAATACTTTTAAATCATGTACGTGGGGCTACTTCTTTTATTGATTTGCGTACAGTTAATGATGTGACTTATATTACATTTAGAGAAGCAGCTCAACATCGGGGTCTTCTTGAATGTGATAATGCAGCATATTTTTGTTTACAAGAGGCAACCTCTTATCAGATGCCAAAAGCATTGAGAAGATTGTTTACAGTTAATGATGTGACTTATATTACATTTAGAGAAGCAGCTCAACATCGGGGTCTTCTTGAATGTGATAATGCGGCATATTTTTGTTTACAAGAGGCAACCTCTTATCAGATGCCAAAAGCATTGAGAAGATTGTTTGCAATTATTTTGGTATTTTGTGAACCAGATGATGCTAAAATGTTATGGACTAAATTTTTAAAAGACATGATGCAAGATTTTTCTAGAGATAATGAAGTATCAGTTGAAGATCAAATCCAAATGACAATACATGACATTCAAGTTATATTAGAAAGTATGGGGAAAAATATCAAAGATTTTGATTTGCTTGTCACATCTTTGAAAAGAGATTTAAATAATAATATTTCAAGAGAGATACTAGATGAGCTAGCAATACAAACTCCTATAGATGATATTCAAGCTGCAAAAAAATTGAATGATGAACAAAAGTATGCATTTGATATTATTATGGAAAGAATAAATAATAAAGCCAATGGAGTATTCTTTGTTGATGGACCAGGGGGGACGGGAAAAACATTTCTCTATCGTGCGATTCTAGCTCAAGTGAGAAGTAATAACTGAATAGCAATTGCTACTGCCACATGTGGTGTTGCGGCATCAATATTACCAGGGGGACGTACTGCTCATTTTAGATTTAAAATACCGCTTGATGTCAATATTTCATCTACTTGTTCTATTAAAAAGCAAAGTGGTCTAGCTGATCTAATTCGTGAAGCAAAAGTGATAATTTGGGATGAAGCTCCAATGACAAAGAAACATACAGTCGAGGCTTTAGATCGTTCAATGAAAGATATACTAGAAAATGAAGAATTGCCTTTTGGTGGTAAGGTAGTCATATTTGGTGGAGATTTCAGACAAGTGTTGCATGTTGTCCCTAAAGGAACACGTTCACAAACGATTGAAGAATCATTGGTCAAATCATATTTGTGGTCTTCAATGGAAAAATAACATCTTACTAAAAATATGAGAGCTGCACTTGATCCTGAATTTTCAGAATTATTAATGAGAATTGGTGAAGGAAGTGAACCATACAAAGTGAAGGATATGATCAATTTTCCTCGGGATATGTTAATTAAATATGATAATGATGAGATGTCAAAATTAAGACTAATTGAATCAATATTTCCTCTTTTATTTGAAAAACGTGATTGCTCAGATTATATGACAACAAGAGCAATATTGACAACCAAGAATGAATATGTTGATGGCATAAATGACATGATAATAAAAAAGTTTCCAGGCAATGAATATACTTATCTCAATTTTGATACAACAATTGATGAGACAAATCATAATTATCAAGTAGAATTTCTAAATGGTGAAACACCTCCTGGGATGCCACCACACAAGTTGATTCTTAAAAAAAATTGTCCCATTATGTTGTTGAGAAATTTGGATCCTCCAAATGGCCTATGTAATGGAACAAGATTGGTTTGTGTTGATTTTCAACAAAATATCATTCGAGCAAGAATAGCTATTGGTCATAATGTTGGAAGAGAAGTTCTTTTGCCAAGGATTCCAATGTTTCCAAAAGAAAATACAACCTATCCTTTCTCATTCAGAAGAAAACAATTTTCTATTCGTTTATGCTTCTCTATGACTATAAATAAAGCACAAGGCCAAATGATCCCACATGTTGGCATATACTTTCCAGAACCTGTATTTTCTCATGGACAACTTTATGTTGCAATGTCTAGAGGAATTTCAAAATCCATGACCAAGATTTTGATTCAAGCATTAACTACTGATGAATACAAATGTTGCACAAAAAATATTGTTTATACCGAAATATTTGATCGATAAACCAAAAAGGTAATAAAAATGCAAATTTTAGTTTTTCCTTGTTGACATTTTGTTACTTGGTCACTCATATTTTTATGAGTAAATCCTACTAAATATGCTAGGTGATGGGATAAAAATTCAGAAAGATCAAGCTTCAGTAACTATGGTAATGAAGAGCTCCCACTTAATGTATTGTCATTGAACATGAGCAAGTAGTATACTACATTCCATTCTTTTCAAATAATATATCATGCTACACATCATATGATCAAAGTTTCTTAGGTGATTTTCAATCGACTTCATCTATGTTGTAGAAATTATGATTTTATTCAAACTAAAGTTTGATACTAAAACATCAAGTATAATTTGTTTATTTTTCCTATTATGCAACACAACCACGTGTGAGTATGTCTCCTATGGTGATGCACAATTACAATTGAATATAGTTTTGATGGAAAATGTATATAATATATTTTTAGTTGAGAAGATATGTATATGTTTGTTCTTATTTCTTTATTTTTTATATTTGTCTAAATGGTGTGTAACTATTTGAAGTCATGGTTTGGCTTTAGCTCTCTCAATTCAATTTTGCAACACATGTAGTAGTAAGAATTATGTTAGTAGGAACAGAATAGTTAATCTTATTTTACACAATATTACGTTTCTTTAGATGCAAAAATTCTCAAATTCATTGTGTTGAAGGAAGACTACTGCGTTCAAACTCTATTTTCATACATATTAGAAATTTCTAATTAGAATGTTACTCCTCTTATTCAGATAGGGCCCAAATCGTTTCTAATTCAATATGTATGTCTACAGATTCTATATTAATATTTTATTAGTTTATTATAAGTTTTAGATTCTATTGTTTATTACCTAAATTGATTCTAAACAGAGCATGTTGTGTTAAATTTTTTAGAGCTGAACCATATCACAAAGAAGTAAGGTGAATATCACAAATTAAGGATGTGAGATTCAATACTAGCCTACATAATGATTCTATACCTAGCTAGATACAGAGATTTGGAAAATGACATTAGAAATCCTATTAAATGAGTGATTATCAATTTCTACCTATCACACTATTCATATCTATTTATTTCAGATTTTTTTGAAGATTTATTTATTTTTCTTATAAAGTATTGTGAATATCATGTAGATCCCAAAGGACGTGGTGGTCATGCTAATAAAAATATTTGTTCTTTCTTGGTCGACATTGATGCTGAGCTAAGATTAATGAAGGAGAAATTATTAGAGCTTCATGGTGGAGATGTTACCAGTTTAGTTAGAGATATGTATTTCTATCATGTTACTTGAGCCTCCGTTATCGTCTTGAAGGTTTGTTTGCACCTACTTCTCATTGTCATTGAAGATATTAGAGATATCAAACTCCCAATTTCATGCATGAATTTTTAATAAAATTATGATACTCTTAGTTTATCAGGGCAAAGATCCTCCCCAAATGATATTGATATCATTTTGATCGATTCTTCACTCATATTTCAAATAATTATATTTTATATTTATATTTTCATTAGTTTATAAATGTCAGTTCCTATTGTTTATATAAATTGAGTATTAGCATAGCCTTCTATGAAAAAAATTACAGACCTCAAACCATATTGCAAAGAAGCAAGGTGAATATCAAAAGTTTGTAACCATACTGCTCTAAAGATGCTATGTCTGAATTTGAACATTACTAGATTGTGAGTATTACTTGCATTCTCTATAGTATGTAATATACTTTATATTTAGATGCAAAATCTTGGAATGCACTCCTATATTTTAGTTTATTTAAAATTGAATTTTAATATTTTGACACTGAAGAAACTGAAAGGAACACAATTCTTATGTTGAGGAGCTGAATATTTACACTTATGATATAGAAGATTACATCTCATCTAGATGTAAAAACTCACAAAGCATATGTAGGCATGAAAAATCTTCTTTTTTTTATTTCCTTGTTATGTCCAAATGGTGTGCTTTGTAATCATGATTCAATTTTAGATCTCCATCTCTAATTGTATATAAACACTTGATTCAATGATAATTTAATTTATTAAAAAAATCCTATCTAATTAAAAAACACCTTCTCTTATATATGTAAAAATTCACAAAGCGTATGTAAGCTCAGTAACTTCTTGATCGATTTGATCGTTTCGGTATGTATATAAAGCAATGCAACAACAATAGTATATTATTCAAAAACATATATTCATTAGGTTGACTTCTTCATAAACGATGAAGATTCAAGCTTTTATTTTGATACGTTTACAATTTTCTAATTAGAATGATACAGTTCGTTTCCTATTTAATATGTATGTCTATATATTTTATATTCATATTTTTCTTAGTGTATAAGTTTCAGATACTACTATTTACTAAATTGAAAAAATTATAGAGCTCAACCATATTGCAAAGAAGCAGTGTGAATATCATAAATTAAGGTAGTTGGATTAAATACTAGCCTAGAGAGATTTGGTCATATAACACTGTTTACTCTTTCTTGTCAAAGGGCATCATGGTCATGCTAATAAGACTATTTATTGCTTCTTGGTCGGCATTGATGATGAGCTAAGGTTAATGAAGGAGAAACTATCAGAGCTCTTGGTGGAGATGTTGCTGGTTTAATTAGAAATACATATTTGTGTCATGTTACTTGAACTGCCATTTTCATCTTGGATGTTTCTTTGCACCTACTTCTCATTGGCATTGAAGATATTTATCAGAGTATGATGCTCATACTTAGTTTATCAGGGCAGAAATCCTGCCCAAATTTTATTCATATCATTTTAATTGATTCTACACATATTTTGAATAATTGTATAATTTCAGATCCAATTATTTCTCAATATATACCTATATACTTTTATTTTGATAAGTATTATTTTTAAAAGAGTATTATTTCATTCACTCAAGCTGACACTACATGTTGTTTCTTATTTGGGATATATGTTGCGACCTCATATGTCAATGTAGGAGCTTGACATGTCGGTCAGCCTAAAATTTATGTACTTGTGAAGGTCATGTTGGATATGTTGTTGGGTTACATAGAGATAGAGATTTTTATGATGTTATGTGAGCTTTTCATGCCTTCTTGGATGTTTCTGTACACGTACTACTCATTAGCATTAAGTAGAGAAAATCAGATTGAACTCCCCATTACATTCAGGTCACATTTTATAGAGCATATTATTTATTAGGACACAATTTCTCCTCAGTTGATTATGCATATCATTTTGATGGATTCAACACTCATATATAGAATAATTGTATAAGTTGCAGATTCTACAGTTGCACAATACATACCTTGATACATTTATGTTTGAAATGTATGTCTATAGATTTTATATTCATAATTTTCTTAGTTTATAGGTTTCAGATCATATTATTTACTAAATTAATTCTAATAACAGTCTGCATTGTTTATATAAATTGAGTATTAGCAGAGCCTTCTATGAAAAAATTTACAGACCTCAAACCATATTGCAAAGAAGCAAGGTGAATATCAAAAGTTTGTAACCATACTGCTCTAAAGCTGCTATGTATGAATTTGAACATTACTAGATTGTGAGTATTACTTGCATTCTCTATAGTATGTAATATACTTTATATTTAGATGCAAAATCTTGGAATGCACTCCTATATTTTAGTTTATTTAAAATTGAATTTTAATATTTTGACACTGAAGAAACTTAAAGGAACACAATTCTTATGTTGAGGAGCTGAATATTTAGACTTATGATATAGAAGATTACATCTCATCTAGATGTAAAAACTCACAAAGCATATGTAGGCATGAAAAATCTTATTTATTTATTTATTTATTTCCTTGTTATGTCCAAATGGTGTGCTTTGTAATCATGATTCGATTTTAGATCTCCATCTCTAATTGTATATAAACACTTGATTCAATGATAATTTAATTTATTAAAAAAAATCCTATCTAATTAAAAAACACCTTCTCTTATATATGTAAAAATTCACAAAGCGTATGTAAGCTCAGTAACTTCTTGATTGATTTGATCCTTTCGGTATGTATATAAAGCAATGCAACAACAATAGTATATTCTTCAGAAACATATATTCATTAGGTTGACTTCTTCATAAACGATGAAGATTCAAGCTCTTATTTTGATACGTTTACAATTTTCTAATTAGAATGATACAGTTCGTTTCCTATTTAATATGTATGTCTATATATTTTATATTCATATTTTTCTTAGTGTATAAGTTTCAGATACTATTATTTACTAAATTGAAAAAAAATTTATAGAGCTCAACCATATTGCAAAGAAGCAGTGTGAATATCATAAATTAAGGTAGTTGGATTAAATACTAGCCTAGAGAGATTTGGTCATATAACACTGTTTACTCTTTCTTGTCAAAGGGCATCATGGTCATGCTAATAAGACTATTTATTGCTTCTTGGTCGACATTGATGATGAGCTAAGGTTAATGAAGGAGAAACTATCAGAGCTCTTGGTGGAGATGTTGCTGGTTTAATTAGAAATACATATTTGCGTCATGTTACTTGAACTGCCATTTTCATCTTGGATGTTTCTTTGCACCTACTTCTCATTGGTATTGAAGATATTTATCAGAGTATGATGCTCATACTTAGTTTATCAGGGCAGAAATCCTGCCCAAATTTTATTCATATCATTTTAATTGATTCTACACATATTTTGAATAATTGTATAACTTCAGATCCAATTATTTCTCAATATATACCTATATACTTTTATTTTGATAAGTATTATTTTTAAAAGAGTATTATTTCATTCACTCAAGATGACACTACATGTTGTTTCTTATTTGGGATATATGTTGCGACCTCATATGTCAATGTAGGAGCTTGACATGTCGGTCAGCCTAAAATTTATGTACTTGTGAAGGTCATGTTGGATATGTTGTTGGGTTACATCGAGATAGAGATTTTTATGATGTTATGTGATCTTTTCATGTCTTCTTGGATGTTTCTGTACACACACTACTCATTAGCATTGAGTAGAGAAAATCGGATTGAACTCCCCATTACATTCATGTCACATTTTATAGAGCATATTATTTATTAGGACACAATTTCTCCTCAGTTGATTATGCATATCATTTTCATGGATTCAACACTCATATATAGAATAATTGTATAAGTTGTAGATTCTACAGTTGCACAATACATACCTTGACACATTTATGTTTGAAATGTATGTCTATAGATTTTATATTCATAATTTTCTTAGTTTATAGGTTTCAGATCGTATTATTTACTAAATTAATTCTAATAACAGTCTGCAGTGGAAAAATTTATAGAGCTCAACCATATTGAAAAGAAGAAATGTGAATATCACAAATTAAGGAAGTTGGATTCAATACTACCTTATATAATAACTCCATTCCTAGATTGATAGAGAGATTTGGTCATGTAACACTATTTATTCCTTCTTGTCAAAGGGCATCATAGTCATGCTAAGAACACTATTTATTCCTTTTTGGTCGATATTGATGCTCAGCTAAGATTAATGAAGGAGAAACTATCATAGCTCTATGGTGGAGATGTTGGTTTAATTAGAAATAGATATTTGCATCATGTTACTTGAACTACCATTTTCATCACTGATAGCTGGATACGCTTACAGTTTTATCCACATGGCAGTAGTCTTTATTGGGTATATGTAGCGACAAGAATCACCTCCAAGAATAAACCAAATTTCTATTGTTTCTTCACATATTCATATAGGAGATTAACATTTTGGTCATTCTAAAATTTATGTACTTATGAACGCCATTGTGCAGATTTTACTGGGTTACATTAGAAACATATATTTACATCATGTTACATGCGCTGCCCTTGTCTTCTTGGATGCTTCTTTGCACCTACTTCTCATTAGCATTTTAAATATCTAGCTATATCGAACTACTAATTTCATATAGGGAACAATATTTTTTACAAGAGCATGACACTCTTAGTTTATCAAAGCACATATCCTCCTCCAATTAATATTCATATTACGTTGATGGATTCTACACTCATATATTGAATAATTGTGTACACTGCCGAACCTATTGTTTCTCGATATATACATTTATATTTTTGTACTGTAAGTATTATTTCTAAAAGAAGATTATTTCATTCACTCAAACTGACACTAAGCTTATTTGTAATATATGTTGCGACCTCATATGTTAATGCAGGCACTGACATGCCGGTCAATCTAAAATTAATGTACTTGTGAAGGCCATGTTGGATATGTTGTTGGGTTACATAGAGATAGGGATTATCATGTTATCTGAGTTGCTCATGTCATCCTGGATGTTTCTTTACACGTGCTTCTCATTAGCATTGGCCCGGATAACTGACGGGTGATAAATACAACGTTTAACAGGGGACTCGAACCCGGGATCCCCCCAGAGGGGGACACCGTGCCTACCACCTGAGCTACGTTGGCTAGGTTGATCTTAGGTAAGGGAAATGTAAAATGGAAAATGATGAACCAGAAACTACTTAAATTGACTCTTAGCAAAGGTTCATGAAGACTAATTTTTACAGGTCAATCACACTGAATAGAAGAGAAGATAGATCATCACAATGAAGGTGGTGGGACACAACTTCCAGCATATGCGATGAGTCTGTAAGTGGAATTGAGAAAGGGGGCTATGAAAATGTTTCTAAACAAGGTATTGTTCATTTGGTACCTTCCACGTTATTCATAACAACTTATTACATTGGCATTGAAAAACTTTTTATATTCCTTATTAAGTACTGCCATTTTTATGTAGATCATAAGAGATATGGTGGTCATGCTGATGTCAATGCTTAATCATTTGAACCATACATAGATTTTAAACATAGCAATAAATATAATTGCCAGAATAACCTCTACAAACCAACTTAAGGATTCTGACTGTTGTATGCACGGACAATGAACTTTATTCACGTTAGTTATTTTCTGTAGTACAACTCTTACATATTTTAACTTATTTTTCATTTTGTTTACATGTCTATTCAATAGGACACAGAGATTTAGATGTGTACGTTCTCCATCTGTTCCTGCTGGACGTTCTCCATTTGTTCCTGCTGGACTGTACATATTGCCACATGAATGCTTGGGAACATAAGAATACAACTTGCTAAAAATTATTTGTATACATAATTCTGTATGTCATAGATGTTATGATGTACCTTGTCAAAGACCACGAGCTATAATAGATAAACCCTTTCGGAAATATGCAATTCTGCTAAATATATTGTGTATAATGATTCATATCATCGTGCCAAATTGAGGTACTAACACTTGTATATCAATTTTTTTTTTTAACCATACAGTCCACAAGTAAGAATGTGGGTAAATTTATTAATTTGAATATTTAGTTTACAAGACACTCTATGTACAGATTCTTACATTCAATATTTACATTGATGCTTCAAATTCACGTTAGTCTTTGTAGATTGTGTTGGGTAAGTATAAGTGACAGTTTCTTTCTTTGGGTTAGCTACGTTGCTGGTGTCATTTGCTTAATCATGATTTAATGTCTTTATTTTACTATTATTTTATCTTTGTTTCAGTCACCAAAATGTTGATAATTAGTGCTGAGAGTATGATCTGTGTGACGAGAAAGGGCTCTATTTAACCAATAATAATAATATGGGTAACCAGAGTGATTTACTAATCCTCAACCTTGAATTAGTTTGTGATGATGGACGACAAAAGAATTTCTAATCATAGTAATATCCCAATGCCACACGTATATCAGACTGGAAATCGGCTAGCAATGTATTTGAGACAACTACGTGACTGATATAGATTTAATGTCTACGCGAAGCCATCAACATATATCATTCAGTAATCCCTATTGAAAGTAGACACTTCTAAAAATTAATATAAACAATATCAAAATAAGTTGATTCCACACGGAAATAATAAGTTGGATTGAGAACAATTTAAAAGGCAATATCCCCATATATATCATATTCCAACTACAATTAGGATACATGCGTGCCTCTTTAAAACGTGGGACTATGTATGGTATATAAATAAATAAATAATTAATTAATTATTACAATAAAATTATGTAATTATCTTCTAAGAATATATTGACTTTTTTATTCAGTAAATACAATACTATTTGGACTCCACGTCTCTTACTTAAACTCTAATTGTGAATTCCACTTCAACCATCCTTCAATTATCTATATATAGCGAGTCGTTTCAAGTAGTAGATTGTCAATTGTGCAAGTTGTGCGATTTTGACTTGCAAATACCGGAAAGGACAGCCACTACCTGCCTTCCGATCCATCTTTATACGGTCAACAATAGAGTATTACAAACATGGTACATCAAATTAAACAAAGTCACCCAAGTGAAGACCAACCAAGTGCGACTGGTAAGGATTCCAACATATTATTTTGTTTAAATGTCTATTCAACAAGACACAGATATTTAGATGCGTACCGTGTACATTCTCCATCTGTTCCTGCTGGACTGTACATATTGCCACATGAATGCTTGGGAACATAAGAATACAACTTGCTAAAAATTATTTGTATACATACTTATGTATGTCATAGATGTTATGATGTACCTTGTCAAAGACCACGAGCTATAATAGATAACCCCTTTCGGAAAGATGCAATTCTTCTAAATATATTGTGTATAATGATTCAGATCATCGTGCCAAATTAAGGTACTAACACTTATATATCAATTTTCTTTTTTCTGAACCATACGGTCCACAAGTAAGAATGTGGGTAAATTTATTAATTTGAATATTTAGTTTACAAGGCACTCTACGTACAGATTCTTACATTCAGTATTTATATTGATGCTTCAAATTCACGGTAGTCTTTGTAGATTGTGTTGGGTAAGTATAAGTGACAGTATCTTTCTTTGGGTTAGCTACGTTGCTGGTGTCATTTGCTTAATCATGATTTAATGTATTTATTTTACTACTATTTTATCTTTGTTTCAGTCACCAAAATGTTGATAATTAGTGATGAGAGTATGATCTGTGTGAAGAGAAAGGGCTCTATTTAACCAATAATAATAATATGGGTAACCAGAGTGATTTACTTATCCTCAACCATGAATTAATTTGTGATGATGGACGACAAAAGAATTTATAATCAAAGTAATATCCCAATGCCACACGTATATCGGACTGGAAATCGGCTAGCAGCGTATTTAAGACAACTACGTGACTGATATAGATATAATGTCTACGCGAAGCCATCAACATATATCATTCAGTAATCCCAATTGAAAGTAGACACTTCTCAAAATTAATATAAACAATATCAAAATAAGTTGATTCCACGCGGAAATAATAAGTTGGATTGAGAACAATTTAAAAGCCAATATCCCCATATATATCATATTCCAACTATAATTAGGATACCCGCGTGCCTCTTTAAAACGTGGGACTATGTATGGTATATATATAATTAAATAAATAATCAATTATTACAATAAAATTATGTAATTATCTTCTAAGAATATATTGACTTTTTAATTCAGTAAATACAATCCTATTTGGACTCCACGTCTCTTACTTCAACTCTAATTGTAAATTACACTTCAACCATCCTTCAGTTATCTATATATAGTGAGTCGTTTCAAGTAGTAGATTGTCAATTGTCCCAAGTGAAGACCAACCAAGTGCGACTGGTAAGGATTCCAACATATTATTTTTTTGCTACAACTAGATTTACTCCTTTTACTTATTTGCTTTCGTGTATCTTTTTCTCAAACATATGATGTATTTAATTACATACAATGGTTCAATGTGTTTATTTTATGGCTATTGGGTCTAATCTTTTGTTGTACCAATCAGTGGCACCCTGATCAGGTCCCCAGTTTTTGTTCTACCCTAAAAAGTTTGTCCCACATATTTCTGCTCGTCAATTCTTTTTGCATGTCATAATATTTCATCTATGTTACTCGGTGAGCATATCAGTTTCTCCTTATTAACCAAAATTCAATAGTACTTGGTTATAAATTTGGAATATATTGCTTTATGAAAGGTACGTGTGTGATATGTGAGAATTAGATAAGTTTGGTGCAATAATGAAGAAGGAAATAGGGGGAAAGTCAATCCAATTAAACGGGTACCAAATACAATAACCTTGTCGACACAAGAAAAACATTTATTTACATTATAACATCATAGATTCTTAATATCAGACCATCATTTTTTTCAAAAAAAAATTATAACATATTTCATTAATATATATATTATTTATGCAATATTAAATTGCAAAAAACTCAATATAGGAGGATATAACTAAGAAGAAGAAAATGAGAAATCCAAGATAGTAATATGACAAAGAATATTCTTAATCACCTTTGTTTGTTTAGACAACAGAAAGATATCATACCTATCACTTAGAAGTTTATTTATCAATTAAGTTCAATACTACAAACTTTTAGGGGAAAAACTATAAATTTAAATTAGCCATTATTTTATTTAGTTGTTTTTTATATCATATAATAATCATCTATTTTTTGCAAGCATCGAAAAGATAATAGACTTACATTGGTTTGAAAAATCACAAAACCAATAATGAGATAAAACTAGATTTGACCTATCTTTATTTTGTTTAAAAAAATTCAAGAAACAATTTTACTTTATGATAACAATCATGGAAATAAAAAATTGATTTATTTAAAAAACCATACAAAATATTGTGACAAGCACGGTGTTATGTATATAATCTAATATATAATTTAACCTTCACAATACATTTGGGAAATTGATGCAAGTTATACATGTTACAATAATGGCATCTATTTCTAATTTTGAAATAGAATAAAAATAATGTGAAAATGTTATTATCAACTTTAATATTTTTCAAATAAAGCACAAATGGTTGTCTGTATTTTATTGAATTAACATACTAACATTTTATTAGAAAATCCATACCAATATATTTATGAGTTTATCAACATGATGTCTAATAACAACATACATATTTATTTGGTTACATTTAAACAAAATCAAGTTGATTTCTCAATTTATTCATTTAGCTAGATATATACAAAACACATATTTGCTTTATCTATTAAATGCTTTCTAACTGCCATTCATAATAAGTTGGAAATTGAAGATATATCTTATAAGAAATCTTATAAATATTGACAACTACATTACATTACAGGTGAACAAATGCAGATGCAAAACATAACAATAGAAGATTTGACACCAAGTCAATCAAATTGGGAATTACATTGCAAGTTGGTTCAAAAAGATGATGTCAAAACATTTTCAAACACAACAAGATCTGGAAAATATTTAGAATTGAGATTTGCAGACACAAAGGTATTTTTTTGCAAATTATAATCAATATTATAACAATATATATTAACGATAGTCATACAATTTAGGGTCAAAGCATACGAGCAGTGATGTATAACGATGTGATTGAAAAGTTCTATCCTATTTTGCAAACAAATTCCCTCTATAAACTATCAAATGCTAATATTAAGGAAGTTCCAGAACAATATCGATTTGATAAATCAAAATTAGAGTATGAGATTACAATTCATTCTTTCACAAAGTTGGAGGTATCAAGATCTTCAGATTTGACCACTTTGGAGTTCAAAAATGAAAGCATGCAAAATTTCAAGACTATTAAATCTTTGCTTGATAGTAAAGTGAACAATGTATATGCATGTGAGATTTATCTTTTTTATTTCCTATTACAATTGTCATATATATAGTTAATTTGATATTCATTATTCAGATATAGTTGGCATTTTGATTAATGCTGATTCAAAGACACATGCCACAAAGAAAATTGATGGATCACTTGTGCAATGCCAACATTTCTTGATAACAGATTCCTCGTAAGATTTAATTTTTTCTAATTTTATTTTGTTAATATCTGGTGCTTTATTTATTATCATTGATTATTTGTTACGCTTTTGTAGTTGTACAGAGCCTATAGTAATCACCTTATGGAATGAATATGCATCATATGATAATTCAACTATTACAAAGATGATTGATGATAAAGTCACAATATTAGCATGTTATCTTAAAACAAACACATATAAAGGTAATCTCATGTGAATGATTAAAATCATTTAAATCATCTTAGATTTTAACTAAATCCATTGTAGGTACAATTGGCCTCACTACTACAAGTGATACAGTCATTGAGATAGACTCTTCAAATAAAGTGGCAAACGAACTAAAACAATGGTTTGATATAATATATTTTGTTCATACATTTTATTTAATACTTCTTATTGCTACATAGTATATAACAATTACAATTATTTTATAGGTTTTATGATAATGATGAAGCAATCTCCAATAGGAGATGTAAATTTCCATCATTTGATTTTGGTAATTTCAAAACTGAAAGAACAAAATTGTCTACTTTGATTCAAGACAATGTCAACCAATTGAAACAGGTACTTTGAAGTTTCAACTTGCATCCACAACTATATAATTATTCTTACATTTGTTTATACATTTTAAATATATATAATTATGGTTATATAATGCTGCTTTTCATTTTTTATACAATAATATTTATAAAATCGAAAGAATTGTTGAAATTGATAAGAGTCAAGACATGGTTTACTTATCATGCTCCCAATGCAAAAAGAAAATCAAGATTGAAGACGATGATAAATATTGTCCTAAGTGTGAACATGTAGTAGTTAATGTTGAGTTCAGGTAACATCATGATAGCTATTGCAAATTTTACTATGAAATATTTTTCTTTTTAAAAGAACCTCATTACATTACTTATATACAAATATAGGTATTGTCTACGAGTTAAGCAGGCTGATGATACTGGAAACATATGGACTACTTTGTTTGGAAAAGAAGCAGAACAATTGATGAGTGTATCTACTGGTGACTTATTAAAACAAAAGGTATTATATGCCATCTATTATGTTAATATACATATCTATGCATTCTTATTATGTTTGATATATTTAATTACAGGATCATAACTACTCTGATTATGAGAGGACATTACAAAATGTACTTATAAGAAAATGCTCTTGCATAATTAAGGCTACTATGAAAGCTGAAATCAACAAGATGGATTACACATGCATTAAAATTGAACATGTTGCAAACATCATCAAGACAGAAGTTCATGACCAAGTTGATGTGAAGGAGGTTCAAAAAGATTTCCAATGTCAAGAATATATCCAAGATAATAAAGACACACTCAAATCAGATGATCAAGACAAATCTATGCATGGGAGAAAAAAAAAAAGAAATACATTGACTACTAATCAACCAGATAGTCACAATATGAAGATAATAGAAGACATCCCGAAGATAAAGCTATGAAGAAAAACAAATACAAAAAAATAAATTGAATGAAGGATTTTTTTTACATTTACAACACTATTACAATAGTAAATCAATTTAAATGGGTGCATTGTGTTTATTAAAACATTCATTATTATAAAACATATTTTGTCTTCGACTTATTATATCAATTTATTTTGTCATAGAGGTCACGTGCAAAGCACGTGCATTTACTAGTATATATCTATATATATATATAGGAAATTCACTCGCTGCCCGTGCGGGTAGACAAGCGAAGTTACCCGTGCCTCATTATGTATTGCGATGCATTGATTTGAAACGGTGGCAATAATTGTAAATATGTGCAACTACTGTACGTACATGTAATAGAATAGCGGTGGCATTATTGGTAATTATTTAATAAAAAATTATATGTGCATGGAGTGGCGGTGCGAGACTCATCTAAGAGTAAAAATAGTATGCACCAACCACGTCAATATTGGACACGTACCCATCATTAAATATACTAATGTCCAATATAACATGTCTAAAATCATTACAGTGGTGTCGTTTTGTGAAGACAAATAAACATATGGGAAATAATATAATACTTCCAGACTATCTTACGTAACGTCATCCTTAGTTACAAATTTCTCCTTTCCATTACAGATTCTCTGTTCTCATTACAACATATCATTTATCCTTACAAAGACAATAATGATTAGAAATAGCAGGAAGTAAACAAGTGACATTCTGATAACATATAGTGAATTACAATGACAAGTAAAGAAAGATGACATTTTGTAATAAGAAAGAAATGTCTGTAATCAAAATAGATAATTGTAATGGAAATGAAAGATATGTAATCAAGGATGACATTTTATAATACAAATCTAAATGCATCAAATTCCATTGTCTAAGAGAAATGATACATCCAGATTGTCTTACGTAATGTCATTCTTAGTTATAAATTTCTCCTTTCCATTACAGAGTCTCTATTCTCATTACAACATATCATTTATCCTTACAAAGACGATAATTATAAGAAATAGTAGCAAGTAAACAAGTGACATTATGTCGAAGTATAGTGAACTACAATGACAATTACATTTTGTAATGAGAACTGAGAATCCATAATGAGAATGAGAAAGTTGTAGTTAAGGATGACAATCGATGAAGTTTATTTCATATGACCACAACCATGAGGTCTCTGTCAACCCATACAATTACATATGACATTTGCTTATTACAATATGAGTATCCATATTACAAAATGGTCACCTATATTACGATTGGCTCTTGTCTATATTACAATGTGACTGTCCATATTACAGATGACACTTACTTATTACAATATGAGTATCCTTATTACAAAATTGTCACATACATTACGGTTGGCTTTTGCCTATCACAATGTGACTGTCCATATTACATATGAAACTTTTTTATTACAACATGAGTATCCATATTATCAAACTGTGACCTACTTACGGTTGGCTCTTGCCTATTACAATGTGACTGTCCATATTACAAATGACACTTTCTTATTACAATATGAGTATCCATATTACAAAACTGTCACCTACATTACGGTTGACCCTTGCCTATTACAATGTGACTGTCCATATTATATATGACACTTTCTTATTACATTAAGGCATTAAAATTTACATGTAGCATTTACACTAACAATCAAGATTCGATAACTAGAGAATTCTATGTGAACACAAGACAAAGAAAGAATATGTAGGTTTAAGAACTTCACATGCAAAATGGTAAGCTTATCATCCTAAATATTACAATATTGTTTTGCAAATTGAAAATACAACCATGTTTAATATTTTGTAAAAAGACTTGAGCAAAGACAATTATGATAAGGAGGAGAAAATTGTAACTAATGTAGATGTTTGATGATATAATAGATGACCCACAAGGTGTTAAACAAAAATTTATGAGTATAAACTTCAGTACAGAATAAATTGTAATAAGAAGGAAAAATATGTAATATGAATAAATAAATTGTAATGAGAATGAAAACAATGTAACCAAGGTTCACGTCTTGTAATACAACCTGACTGTATCTAGAACTATATGCATATTATGTAGATTACAACTACGTGGAACATATCCTAATTATGAGTCAACAGTTAACATGTGTTCAAAATGATTAAAGCTCTTGTCCTCAATTAATTTTTTATTCACCAAAAATACATGCCTCAATGTCTCTAGCTATCTTTTCCACTATTGCATGCACTCATAATTCATTGTCGTCTAGCTACAAATAGTGGAATCATGTACATGCACTAGTAAAAGATGTTGAATTAAAAAATACTACCACCGTGTTCCATGCAATACGTAGTTGATTTCTGCTTAATTACAATATGTACCACCGCTACTCCATGCATACGTAAACCAAATATATGTAATTACATACATGTCACCGCTACCATGCAACCGTAATGGAGTTCGATTTAATTACCAATCCTGCCACCGTGTATCAATGCATGGGTAATTAACTTGGCTACCCGCGCGGGCATCCAATACATACTCATATATATATATATATATATATATATATATATATATAGAGAGAGAGAGAGAGAGAGAGAGAGAGAGAGAGTCAGGCTAGAATACACTCGAGTGTATATATATATATATGTATATATATAGGGTATATCTTCACTACCCGTGCGGGTAACTAAGATTCGCTACCCGTGCATCAGTTTTGTAATGGGAAGGTATGCATTTGTAATGAGACAATCCAAATTTGTAATGAGACGACCGAAATTGTAATACAAAGACTCGTTTTGTATTACAACGCTGTTACAGTAATAAATATATATTTATTACTGTAACAACGCTGTAATACAAAACGAGTTTTTGTATTACAATTTCGGTTGTCTCATTACAAATTTGGTTGTCTCATTACATATATGTGTCATCCCATTACAAAATTGATGCACATGTAGAGAATCTTAGTTACCCGCACGGGTAGCGAAGATATACCCATATATATATATATATATATATATATATATATATATATATATATATATATATATATATATATAGACATAAACACACACACACACACTATATATATATATATATATATATATATATATATATATATATATAACCTAACCATCTAAGAGAATGGTTCTGTAAGACAATGCCTTTATCATAAGTAATAGAATAAAATTAGTTTCAATGATAATACCCATCGTTTAGAATTCAAGAGTTGTTTCATTCTTAGGGAAAAGGAATAGTCAAAGATATATCTTATATTATGTTATCACCAATTGAGGGAAAAAATGGATTCTATTTTAGGAAAAATTCAAATGTCTAGTATGTACAATGCATGTTATTAGTCATGCCATTGGATTTAGTAATGCAAACAAAACCTTAGAATTGACAAATCAAAGGTTTACTCAATTTTGGATCTCTATTTGGTGGTTGCTATCTATATAAATTTATTTATTCTCGTAATCACCATGAAATGCATCCTTGGATGACCTTATAAATTTTGAGACAACACAAGATTTTTGCCAAGTTTAGAAAAATCATGTTCTAGTTAGATAAAATTATATTTTTAATCATGTACTATCATGACAGGGAGTTTGCCTTAGCAAGGAAGCAACTCAAAATTTCCTTTTGATTCTAGTTTATCTATAATAATGAGGCCTTGGTTTTATTTTGATTAGGTTAATCTTCAATTATCTTTTTTGATTAACTACTAAAAAATATTTTCAGTATAAAATTGGACTGTGAAGAAAAACTCTAATTTCATGAGTAATTTGGCTTTCGAGTTCAATCTTTTGGTTATCCAGAATTCATGTAAGTTAGTTATTGTGAGTATTTATGGAATTCAATATATATAGTTTTCCTCAAATATGTTAGGGTTATAAGAAACACTTATGATATCTAGGAGGTGATTAAGGTTAATTTGTTAATAGATGGTTTAGTTATGTTCTAGATCAAGTTGACTTTGTTCTGACTAGGATCAAGGTTACCCATCTTGCTAAGAGGTTTACTTTCTCTAAGGAAGAGATATTTTGACTGATGTGGGTAGATCAAAGAGGGTCTACCCCATATTCATTCTCTTACCTTCCTTTCCACTGATAATTAGGATTTTTTTATCATCTATTTTCTTCTTTATTCAGGCCAATGGTCATTTCAAGTTGTAATAAAGTTGCATCTATTTGCAACATGAGTGTCTAGACCATTAGACATAGGTTGGGAGTATCCATCTAGCCCTCCCAAGCATGTGAATATTCCTAATTTGTCTATATACACACATATATATACATATTCTTTGTATTTTTATTTCCTTTATTTGTAATATTGCATCACCTATTATGCATACATACATACATACATACATACATACATACATACACGCCGGCAAGGGAATAGCCCGGTTACCGAATTCCGTTGGTCCCCAATGAAGGGACCCAAGTTCGAAACCACACAGAGAAGCATCTCTTGATTTATCACCCTCCCGGGTGTCCAACCTCCGCCACGGGTTATGGGAGAGGGGGGGGGGAGAAATCTTTCTCTCTTAATCCCATACATACATACATACATACATACATACATACATACATACACGGCCTCCGCCATAGGCGTGGGAGAGGGGGAGAGAATGTCTCTCTTAATCCCATACATACATACATACATGTGCCGACAAGGAGTGGCTCAAGTGGTCAAGTACGGTGTCCCCTAATAAAGGGACCCATGTTTGAATCCTAGTTGATGCCTTGATGTACCACCCTCCCAGGCGTTGAGCCTCCACCACGAGTATGGGAGAGGGGGGGAATCTTTCTCTCTTAATCACATACATGCATACATACATACATGCGTCGACAAGGAGTGGCTCAAGTGGTCAAGCACGGTGTCCCTTAACAAAGGGACCCGGGTTCGAATCCCAGTTGCTGCCTTGATTTACCACCCTCACGGGCATTCAACCTCCTCCATGGGTGTGGGAGAGGGGGGGAATCTTTCTCTATTAATCCCATACATACATACATACATACATACATATAGTTGACAAGGAGTGGCTCAAGTGATCAAGCATGGTGTCCCCTAATAAAGGGACCCGAGTACATACATACATACATACATACATACATACAGAAAAGAAACAAAAGAGGAAACCTTTCATATTCCTAAATTACTGGGCTGAAGGGAAAGGTTTTGAATATGTCATAAAAGGAGGTTGGAGTACACATGTGATAGGAAATCCAATGTATGTTTTTGCAAAAAAGCTGCTAAGTACCAAGATTGCACTCAAGAGATGGGTCAAGGTTGAAGTGAACATTCCAAATCTGATTAAGGAAACAAAAGAAGAATGTAAGGAGGTTAGGGAAAAATTGGGGACTGACCATCTTAATCCTCAACTGATAGAGAAGGATAGAGAACTAAAAAGGATGCTTGAGGATCTGAAGAAAGTGAGGAAAAATTCTACTAACAAAGGAGCAGGAAAAAATGGATGGATGGCGAGGATATAATCACTAAACTCTATGATACAAGAGAGGCTGATAATATTATTTCTGAGCTAGTTGATGCTGAAGGGAGAGTGGTCAACAAACATGAGGATTTAGAGGAGCAAGCAAAAAACTTCTATATGTCATTATACAGGAGTTTTGAAAATGACATAGAGGAGGAGGTGTTAGAGTGGAGGTTCAGACTTACAAATACACATAATAATTTTCTTACAAGAAGAACCAATGAACAAGAAGTCAAGGAAGTAGTATGGAGCATCGATGGAAACAAGTATCCAGGGTCATATGATTTCAATGTTTTTTTAGAAGACATGGGATATCATCAAGGAGGATTTGGTTGCTTATTATAGTTGGTTCCTAGAAGGAGGAAATATGGTGAGACATGTTAATCATTATTTTCTAGTACTCATTCCTAAGAAGAAAGTTACTTCCTCTCTTACAGATCTCAGACCTATTGCATTTTGCTCGGTACAATATAAAATCATCGCTAAGATTCTAGTTTCTAGATTGAAGATGGTACTTCCCTATCTCGTTTCTACAAATCAAGGAGCCTCTGTGTCATGGATAAGTATTAGTGATTGTGCAATACTAGCAGGAGAATTCCTACTGGACTAAAATGTCATGAGAGGAAGTAGAAAATCCTGCGTAAAGATGGATGTTTCAAAAGCCTATGATAGTGTTAGATGGGAGAAGATTTGGTATATTATGAAACAAATGGGGATCAATGACCAATGGATCTGTTGGATGAAGCAATGTGTTCGCACTACAAGCTTTTCTATTCTAGTTAATGGCACATCTACATGCATGTTTCGAGGAGGTAATGGTTTGCGCCAAGGAGACCCCCTTTCACCTCTCCTCTTTGTGATTGTTATGGATTACTTTACACAAAAGATGCAACAAACTGAAATTAAAAAGGAGATCAATCCCTACACAATTCATGGCATAAAGGTGATGACCTATTCGATTTTTGCAGATGATGTGTTAGTGTTTGTTGAAGCCAAGCAACATTCTCTAGAAAATCTTAAAAATCTTCTAGGGAAGTTCTGAGAGCAGACATGGATTTGTGTGAATCCAAATAAGACACATATTTTCCTATAAAAAAACTGCTACCAGATAGAAGACAGGTTGGTAGATGCAATGGGCATGGAAAGGGGAAACTTCCCAACAAAATACCTTAGTTTTCCTATAGCTGGAGGCAACCTACAAATCAAAAAATTGAGTCCCCACATATGATAGAGAGTCGAGTGCCAGATCATCTAGTGAAAAGTGTGAGAATAAGTTGTAGAGTAGTATAGAAACCCAAAAATAGATGTCTATCATATGTCTATGGTTAGCCTTCTAGTGATGCTCATCATCTTTAAACAATGTAACATCCCATACCGCCATATTATAGAGGATGGTTGACACTTCAAGGAATGCTATATTGCAAGCATTAGTCTAAACTTAGTTCCTAGACATCTGGATCTAACCTAGAGGCTAGGTCAGATCTAGTCTCTAAGATAACATGTATTTAACCATAATGGTTTCAAGTTCAATGATTGATTTAGTTTGAGTTGGATAATGAGAAAATGCATGACTTTGATATTGTACAACTTTGATACCACCAGTGACATACCCATGTTAATAATTTAAGAAAAAATTGTGTGACATACAAATTGAAACCCTCACCTAAGTGAGAACCCCAATTTCAAACTTCGCACACCAAGCCAAGAAAAGAAAATTTAACAAACTTAGAGGGCAACATAATTATGGATAAATATAAGCAGTACATGTACATGAACAATAAAATAAGCCACAGCAAAAATCTCACCATTCAACATATAATCACAAAACAAACTATTACAGCACCCTATATTACATATATAATAACAAAGTTTTATTTATGCACATACTACATCTATGATAAGATCTCTAGATAATAGGTCCACTAGTACATCCGCTAACCACACAACTCTTATCGTCTAATACACACCATCATGTTATATATTGAGTTCAACTAAAATCATTATAAGTGGCATACTTTAACATAATTTTGTTGAAGACATCATGTAAAATCGTAAAACTTAATACAAAATGTAACTTGGAAGTAATGTTTATAAAAAGTCAATCTTGAGTAAAAGAAATTTACTTACAAAAAGATAACACATGTTTTTGTTATATATCATACAAATTCCACCTGTGGGTTAAATGCATTCTCTCAACTCTTAATGAATTTGATATTTTAGGCCTTACAAACAACTACCAAATAGTTAGATCACATGGACAATGTGTCTAACTACCAAATAGTTAAGTCACTATCAATCACTTTATTACCAAAGAGTTTTTTGCTTTCACATAGTGGACTAGATATTTTTATGTTTCACGAAGTTAAAGATATAGATAGAGAGAATCAACCAAGGTATCGTGAAAGAAACTAAATTAATCCAATATGATGTGCCTAGTATTTATGCACATATGATTTAACAATACCAAATAGTAGGTCAAGTAAGAAGCAAAGTGTACCTTGAATAGATATGACCTAATCATCACATTCCTGAGTGAAATCTAACCTTGTTCAACTCATGATTAAAACAAGTTTACACGTACAATCATTAGATTATCATCAAACACTAGTTAGTCCCATTTTTGGGTTAAGCCTACGTCATTAAGGTCTGGTTATTTTTTCTTATATTCTAGTCAACTTCGAATTAGGTTGTTGATCTTATATTCTATCTTGGTATTAATCATGTGAAAATCATATTAACCTAGGGTACATGTATTAACATGTAGGATTTTGTACCTCATGAGGAGTCATCATAATAATATAATATGAGCTAGATGTGTCATTCTAATCCTAGAGTTTATGATTATGTTTTATATACATACATGAGATATTACATAAGTTCTAGAATATAGTGATCATTAACCAAGATATTATGTATTGTTTAGGGTTTAAATCTCTAGTTTGTTATATTAATCAAATTACATGGTTTCATTTCTAATTATTGCCATCTCTGATATATTATGGATTTTGATCCTATTTAGGAGATATGGGTGCATTCTAACAACTTGTGGTTGTCATTTAATATTTATTATACATGATATGATCATATCCATCTTACATCATATATCTCATACTGACATCAAAACTGCTACATAATAGTTCCATACTATTTCACACATTTATATGAATTTAAAACATTTTTCATAGGAATGGTGACTATAGATATTTATTGTATTAAATCTAAGCTAACATTTATGTTTGGGATATAGATTGCATTTCACCTCATTGTAATTACTATGGCCATCAGAACAACTGTTCTAGCGGCTCCAGATAGCTGTAAAATTAGCCCTCCTTTTAGGGATGTTTGGTTGAGTACCCAACTTGGTGATAGGAGTAAAACTGATCCTAATTGGGTGGCTAAGGCTAGGAGCCACACTTTCTCTTTTTCTCTTTCATTCTCCCATTTGTTTGATGCAATTACACACCCTATCCTAATGTATGTGTTCTTCTCTATTTCAAAATTGTTGTGGATTTGAATCCCAATAAGTAAAACACTATCATCATCTCCTCTTCTACTTGTGATGACGTTTTTTCAAAATCTTCTAACACCTTACCACCTTAGGACTTCTCATAAATTGGGATTTGCATCTCCAAATCTCTGCTTCCACAACTTTTCCACCGCAAGGTTCTCTTTCTATAGATCCAAAAGGGGTATCTTATCCAAAATTTGAAACTTCATAACATCTCATCCTAGAGCATATCTAAAGCTTTGTGAAGCAACTTGTAATGTTCATTTTTGGAAAGAATCATCTTCCAACCTCCTCCAACCTTGATTTCTTCTCCAAATATTCAACCATGTTGACTAACAAGGCTCACACAATAGTCCACATTTTCATCTTGATTGGACTCATCTGATCTTACTCTTACTTCACTTCTTCATATTCCTCTATTCAATCCTCTATTGAATTCTTGTTCTCTACATATTTCTTCTCCACCCCATTTGGAACCTTTAATGGAGAAAAGTGGATAGGGTGGCATTGATCTTCATCTTCACTGAAAAGATTCAAGTGAGGGGTTGATAAATGTCCTAAAACAAGCCGAGATCAACATGTAGGTCAATATTCCTCTTTGACTCATGTTCTTATCACACAGTGACATACTCAATCGCCATCAATGGCCAAGGTGTAACAAGTTGAAGATGATTCTTAGGTCATTCAATCTCATATAATGGTTAAAAAACATCCCCCACTTCACAAATGTGTGGCACTCCCTTCTCAATGAGCATGGCCATTAGATCAAAGTCTACGGGATAACTTTACCTTGCAACCTTGCTAGGGATCCATGGACACATAACATAGCTGACTTAGGGTAAGATAGTAAACTTAGTCCATCAATTATCAGTAAAATATATCATTTTATATAAGCTAATTCTAATTAACTTTCTCTCAAAAGGTCCCACATTCATTAAATTTTAAATGTATATTTTACCAATATAACTATTTTCATTCAATTTTGGTGTCAAAATTCCAAAATATGACTAGTCAACAATATATTCCAAAAAAGACATATAACTAAGTATATTAAACATAATATTGACGATGGCATTTCAGACTTTGTTGTCATCTTCAATCGCGTTGCTTTAGAAATCAAAAGAATGTATTTTGCTTTTAAATCAAGCTTTGGTTTGCCACCTTTAATTGCTTGGAATTGGGATCTGTTGTAACCGATTCCTAGGAGCTTGTAGTCACATGTTAGGGTGTGACTTGTAACTTTGTCCCCCTTTTGGGGGTCTTTGGAATATACTTACCAAATTTTCCAAAAAAACATAATATTGGCATAACATAGAAACCTAACTTCATGAAACTTGGGATATCATTTTATGATCATTACATACATCAACTAACATTCTTGGATCACATTGAACTGAGTAAAAAACTAATTTGAAACATCAATCACTTCCATACAAATGGACAAATATGATCATCTCATTTCCTAGTCCATAAATTTACTGATCTCATTAGATATCCAAAGACCTCAAAGTTTAGTCCATCACAAAGGCCTACGATGTAGTGGATTTATAGTGAAGATGGTGGTGAGATGTGGACGAGGTAGTGGAAGTGACGTTGGAGGTGGTGGATGAGAAGTTTGTGGTGGTAAAGGTCTAGCCAGTGGTGGAGGAGGGGAAGAAGGTGGTGGTAGTGGATGTGAGGATCAAGGTGGTGGGGGAGGTGGGGTGGAGGCGGTGGAGGTGACAATGGTGATGGTGGTGGAAGTAGAAATAGATGGATAAGTGGTAGTGGACGTAAGGGAGGGGGAGCATGTGATGGTGGAGGTGATAGTGGTTGTTATAACCCCAATTTTCGGGTTCAATTGGTGAGAAATGAAATTTCTCATATTAAAGATAATTGAACAAATAATGATATGATTTGTTTTGAATAAATGGATTCCTTTCACAATAGCCTTGATTGGTTGCTTTGTGGGCTGTATTGGCTATTGGGCCCAATAACAAGGAAATTCAAATAGTAAATGGATAATTGAATTTTCGAGAAAAGAAATATGTAGAAACCTCTAGAAGGCAAATCCAAAGAGGATTTCGTGCCTCTTGGGTTCCTTGGGTACCAAGGAAACCAAGGTTGCGAAAAGAAAGTAATTAGAAAAGAAAAGGTTAATTAAGTATTTCTTTATTAAGAAAGAAATTGAAAATGATGATAAAATGTGGAAAATGAATGGAAAGAGGCATAACTGAGTTTTCTTGGTGATAATTCGTATCCATGAGGTTTCTAATGATAAAAGGAATACCCATGAGGAAAATATAAGGGAAATAAAGATAAATCCTCAAAAGAGATATTTTAAATGAGAAATAAACAAGATAATGTGAAATGATGCATAAAGATGCATCTAGAAGGATAATAAATATCCAATAAAGAGAATTTCGAAATAATAAAGTTCCTTGGGTGCCAAGGAGCCCCAATAAAGAAAAAGGAAGAGAAAATACCAAAATTGTAAAATAAGAAGATAATGTGATTCTTTATTAATGGATTTTGTGATTTTGATAAAAGGGAAGTACTTTTTCTATTAAATAAAAATAGAATTTCTTACCAATAGCAAGAACCACGAGAATAGGAAAGATGATTTTCGAAATTCTAATATATCAAGGATAAAAGAAATATCAAAGAAATAATAAGCAAGAGAGAGAATATTGTTTACTCATGAAGGAATATACTTTCCTAGTAAAGAAGAGACTTAGATCTCGTGGATAGCCGACCTAGGGCTTCATTTCCCACCCCTATATAGAGGGGAAGAGCCCAGAGTCGAGTTCATAAAGAATCTACGCATCCTTCTCTTCTTTCTCTTCTTCTTCTCCTTGTTTTATCCTTAAACCCTAGTCACGGAGGGAGGATCGGCCCTGGGGCAAACGAGGGGCCAAGTATGAGTTGGAGGGAAGCATACTGCTCCCATGATGCAATGAAGCCTCTCCGAGGTGGTTTCCTACATCTTAGCAAGACGCAGCAGCAACTGCACGGCTGCCAGAAAGGTTGGCGCCATGGCTGCGTCACCTGCTTGCCAAGTTTGAATCAGCCCTTGCAGTCACCTAATGCACGACTCCCTAGGTACAGCGGATGAAGGCGAGGCTAGGGCGGCCATCGGCGGCGGTCCTGGACCCTAGGCTGGAGAGGGGCGGACCCCCGAAGAAGCAGCAGCGCAGCCGCAGGGGGCGGCGGACTTGCAGGCTTGACTCACTTCCAACCTAGCCACCTCGGCTGCGGCTTGAAAGCCCGGAGGGTGCTATGGAGGCCGTCGGAGCTGGAGGAACTAGTCTTGGTGGCCGCTGGGGTCCAGATGATGGGGAAGAAGTCCCGCAACCCGCGGCTAGGGCGACGCAGTGGAGCTGCGCGAGGAGGAAGAAGGAGGAAGGCCCATTGGACGATTATGCCCCTTGGTGGGATGAAGCGCGAGCCGACTTAACAAGGGTAGCGCAGTAAATTCGTCATGTTTTCCAATAGGTGAGCGGGTTGCATGGAAAAGGGCGACGTGGCGCCACCTGATTGGCCGAGAGGTACCTTTTTCTTGCAAATTTCATAACTAAAGATTGGTAGCTCGGATTAAAACAAGTTTTATAAGAAAATTGATCCTCAGAATGAGAGGAACCCAAATAAATTATGTTTGAAGCCTAATTTTGCATTATATTAAAAAAGTAGCGTAAAATATCATCTTTAATGAATTAAAGATTAAGAAGCCCTATTTTGATATGATTAATGTGTTTATTTGGGTTTAATGGATCATTAGAGTTGATGTTAACCTGTTAAATGTAAAAATGTACATTATGAAGAACTTTGTACATGATTAGTCTAATTTAGAGTTTATATGCTTGAAATTGGAAAAGTATATAAAGTTATCATCTTTAATGATTTAACTAAGGAAAAAACCCTTAGATTTGATGATAGATGGATAATTCAAGCTGATATTAACCTGTTGTTAATAAAAGTGAAAATAGGATTTAAAAGATGATCTTCTTATATAGTTGGTTTAATTTAGGGTTCTATGTACATGAATATGCCTTAATGGGATTAGAAACCCTAATTTATGTTAATATGAATTCTAATGGTTTTAATTGTACAAATCGAAGAATAAAATGGAGATATGATGATTCGAAGATAAATTGAGTACCAAAGATCTTTAATGTGAATTATTAGTGTTTCCTAGGGTATAAAAGTGGAAATAGTAATATATAAGGTTCATATATGTGAGTTGAACTATAATGAAATATGATTTGTCAATTTGAAAGAAACCGAAGAGGATAATTAGCCTTAATGTTTTGGATATGACCTAAAAGGATAAAGATAATTGTTTTAGTGTAAAAGAAACATATTAGACTTAATTGATGTTCAATTGTGCCTATGATGCAGAAATTAGGGTTTGTGAACTAAAAGAGCATTAAAAGTGATAAATGCATAATGAAGGCTAAACCCCTAATAAAACCCTAAAGTTGGCCTAGAAATTATAAGGTGGAATCCAAGTTGATCTTGAGGATGTTTGAATAAAACAATGACACTTGAATGTTATGCATTATTTTCAGGATATTGTTGATTGCTTGTTAATTGTGTTGAATGTTAATGCATGGACATCAAGTTACTATGGATCAGGTATGTGGTAACGATTATGAATAACCGCTTTAGTTTCCCGATGGATTCCCGGATGTTTAATCACATTGAATGCAACTAAACTGTTGGATGTTTATTTATTTCCTGCCACTATAAAGTGACTATGATTATCACCGTAAGTGGGCAAATATAACTGGATAGATCCGGGTCCACCTCTGTTACTTTGAAAAGGCTAAAAAAGGGGTAATCCTAGAGTAGGGTCTAGGTTACCGTGAGTTAAAGACTCTTTAGCAAATCCCGAGTTAAGGAGTGGTCTACTTACGAGTAGTGCCATGTGACTCAACCCTAGAAACTGGTTCACTTATAGGTGGATCATGAGGGGTTTAATGGGGACAATACAGAGGATAGGGTACTCTTGGATCGCGGAGTTATATCTAAAACATAATATTGGTTGTTAAATAAGTAATTGAATGATTACATTGTTATCATAGTTGAATGTTTATTGTTTCCCCCACATACCAGCTATGGATGACCGACGTTTTGTTTGTCGGTGTTTTAGGTACAATGAAAAGAACAAACAGTAAAGTGGCACATGTGATACTAAATGAGAATTAAAGTGCAAAGGAGGATTAGATAGATTAGTATCGGTGTGGATAGAAGAATAGAGATCCAAGTTTTCAAAAGATATGTAAAGAAAAATTTTATTACCATTTTCAGTATAGTCTGTTAGAATTTAATAATTGTTTATGGTTATATGTCGAACCTTTGATCCGGGATTAATGGGTGCGGCTCAACCTCTCGTTCTCCCTTAATTGGGGGTTATCGGGAGGTGGGGTCGTAACATTTGGTATCAGAGCGTAGGTTCCTCAGTTAACCATTAATAATTATTAAATTTTACAAACTCCATAGAACCCAAGGGAGTTATTAGAGGAGTATCCGAAAGATGGAGGTGTCTAGAAAGGGATCACGACTGGGGGCTGGCAAGATTTTTCCTCCGCACCGCTAGTCGGAATACGAGGACTCCCGGACCCGTGTGACCGCCTGGCCAAAGTCTTAGGGTATGAATCGAAATAAGATACCTATAGGACTTTCTCACCATATTCATCCCTTCTCATCACAAAATTCTGATAAGGACCTAAAGCATTAGGGTTTTCTTTCTTCTCCTCACCCTCTTGAGGTATGGGTAAGGTTAATAAGGTTTAAGGAATCCTCCACTGAATTAATGAAAGACATGTAAATAAGATGTCATGGACATAAGCTTAATAGATTAAGCACAAAATAAATAATAGATACATTCTTAGGACGTATGACATAAGATGTCATGTCCTCAGAAGAGACCGGAGGCTAGACCTTCTTGTCAGGAGGATGAGTTAGTCTTAGAGATAGAGATCTCCATTGCAAGTAGAGACCTGGCACATCCTTTAAGGATGATGCTAACCCTAACCCTAAGTGAAGGTTAGAGAGAGATGAGTTGGACCAGGTGTTTGAAAGGACATGCCTTTGGGATGCCATAGGATCCATGGGTGACCTAGCACCTTTGGCAACCCCAACCCTGGGAAGGGTCGTGCATGTTATGGTACATGATAGCTCTTTTGATGATGGTGTTAGTGAAGGACCATAGAAACCCCATGGGCTTGTACCAATAGGGCATAGCTGGAACCTAGGGCACGTCATAGTGCTAACGGTAGGATGAAACCCTGGATAAGGAATTATGATGGAGCATAAAGGGTTATGGATGATCTTGAGCAACCATAAGTTCGAACCTAGGCTTCACCCATGTAGAGCATGCCTTTGAGGTTGAACCTTCATGAAGAGAGGACCTCTAATGGTGAGGTTGGATGTAGGGTTAGCTCTAGAGAGAGCAGGAAACCCAGCAAGAAGGTTGGAAGCCTAAAACCTTGAACAATGGATGATAGTGGTTGCCTCATGATCGATCCCTGAAAGTTGATGAAGTCTTGGTTGCCTTTAGAGGGACCAAACCCTAGACAGTAAAGATGAAGCATATGGTGCCTATGTGCCGGCAGTATAGGTGTTTACCTTTCGTGGTAGGAAAAAGAGTTCCTTAGACCTAGAAAGGTTTAGTAGCGGGTTATGAGGCCTTGTACCTTGTTGGTTGTCCTTGAGGAGGACCCAACACTAAGTGTTGCTTGAGTTGAAGGATGACAAGGAGTGCGTGTCATGCCTTTTTCATGCTTGGTTTGTAGTTAAGAGACAAAGCATGCAGTGAACCTAGGATTCCTAGGCCTATGAAGGGAAGTGGTGTACCTAATGCTCATGATGAGAAGTTGAGTTCCTATAGAAGCGAACATGGTGCTCCTTATATATAGAGGAAAGGGAAGCCCCTTAAGTTTAAGGTATGTTTGGTGAACCCCTTACAACTAGGTTGATGATAAAGGAGAAAGTTTTATCTTGATTCAACATCGAGGAAAGAAGGATAAGTATGACCTAGCATGGTACAGTGAGTGGGCTGCTTATTCCCTAATGGTTTGCTAGGGTTAAGTAGGCTCGTGTGGATGTAAACCCTAGACCTAAGAGCTTTTGTGACCTTAGAGGTAGTTTTCCTCCCATCCTGGGAGAGGGACCCCTTTGAAAGGGTGTGTATCAACTTTGTTGGTTCAAGGTAACCTAAAGAAGTCTCATAGGATCTTGAGAAGCTAAGTGAAAAGTACATAGTATGAGATTGAATCTACAGACCCATTGATATCCATCTCTATTGCATGTGAATGTGTTACCATGGAGGTAACCAGTATGGGGCTTGACCAAGGTAGGCAGGTTGCCATAATGCCTATGAACGGATGAGAGTCAGCCCATGAATGCAGAAAGAGAGATGATGAAGACTTGGGTAAGATTCTAAGTGAACATGTACTATAATGGAGAATCCTAAGTCTATCCTAGGGTCGGGTAGGGATAAGACCGATGAAAGTAGGAGTTGCCTAATTCCCCAGTTGCACATGACCATAGGGTCGGGAGGTAACAACTATCATTGTCTGAGGGCCATGGGTTAGGAGATTGATCACCTTCATGAACTCATGGGACCCAAAGGGCGGATGAGTAGGGCACTCTCTTGATGCATGAGGGAAGAGGGATGACCCCAAAAGAGTCGGTACCCTATAGACCTAGAGGAGATGACCAAGGATAGTAGGTTCAAGACTGGTTTGATATCATGATGTAGAGACATATGTGGCACGTTGCAACTTAGATATAAAGGTGTATTGGCAAGGTGGGATGTACCATCTCTATTCTTAGAACAGGAAGAACTCTGTATTTGGACTACAGCCAAATGCTTATTTCCTCTTATTATGGGGGTGAGAGATAGGACATTATGCATGTCATACACCAAGGATAAGAGATGATGTAGGTTGGAGTGTTGCCATGAGAAATGGGGATAGGGAAGATATCTTACCATGGTAAAGTGAATGAATGATGGATGGCTTGCAAACACTAAGAGGAATGAGGTAGTCCCCTTATGAGGAAGTTTCTATGATGAGCTATGTAGAAATTACAAGTTATACCAGGTTGAGTTTGGTCACCATGATGATGAAATCAGAGAGTGTTCTTAATAGAGATAGACATGGAGCTTGAGGTAATATAATAAGTGAAATACATGGAAGTGTATGTCTTCAATGTTACCTAATACCTAAGTATGAGAGGTGGTAATGTATGCTCTGGTTAAGACTTGTTTGACTAGAAGTTAGAAAAGGTTGTTTGGCTAACCCTAAGTTTGAAAGGGAGAGGATGCATTGAAAGGTTAAGGGTTGTTTGGTTAGCTAGTCTAGTTCTTGATACAATGAAAGGAAGATGGTAGAACCTCAAGTGCACTTCTTTGGAAAAGAAGGTGATGAAACCCTGATAAGAGTGGTCTAGGGTTTCGAAGGAATCGATCTTGAAAGAATCATGACATATAGAAAATCATTATACACCATGGGAAAATGGCAACAGCACGTTAGATGCTTAAGATGAGGTTGCATGTGGTTTATGGCCATGCAAGCCAGGAGGTAAAGGACGAACCCCAGTAACCCAGTGTATCGATATAGAGGACAAAAGAATCCCTGAGAGGGAATGAGAGCTCAACACTATGGATGTTGTGATAGGTCTTCCCTAGACCAAAGAAGGTCGAGATACAATATGGGTTATGGTAGGTCGCCTTACCTAGATAATATGAGAAAGGAAGAGTTCGGTTAAGGGACAGATCCAGTTGAACTACCCATGAGAGAGATGGTTCAACTACACCATGAAGCAAGTTCAAAGGTTCTTGAGTTTGACCTAAGGGTTCACTTCCATAAAGTGGAAGTAGGTACATGAAGAACTCAATGTTAGTATAGTTTATCACCCCTAACTATGGTTAGTATGATCCAGACTAAAGGGTCTGATGAGGGCATGTGTGCTCGTTCGTGGTGATATCTAGAGACAGTTCTTGTCCTATGAAAGATGTGACAATGACCACCATAGCCATATCGGGTTTTATAAGAAGCTCCGTAAGGGAGGTTGTGTCGGTCACCACTTCAGTAAGGTGATGTTGGTGAAAGGACCACATGATGGTTAGAAAAGGACCACAGTGCATGTAGATGAAGTCACTTTGATCGTGTAATGGCTGAAAGGAGCCTAGAGACGACAAGAGTCGTGAGCAGATACAAAGTAGACTAATATGCAGTACACTGTGGGAGAGTGCAATGTGAGAATCCGACCCCTCTGAGCTGCAGCTAAGAAAGCTGAATCCCCGATATGTGGGTCCATTAGAGATGGATGGGTGGAGATGGTTAGGTTTGGCCCTACCCCTCAGGATAAAGTAATGGGAGATGTTTTCCATGTGTCCAATTTAGAGCACTATGTGAGGTACCCGACCATGTGCTGAGCAATGAACCTAGTGAGCCCCAAGGGAGGATGAAATGACCTGAGTCACCTGTGTAGTTTATAGACGCCAGGATGAAAGAACTCAGAGAAAAGAATATGTAATGATAAAGGTTTTTTTGATAATGCCATGGGTACGGCAAAGCCACATAGGGGCCAATGATGGACATGGAAAAGTCTTATCCTGAATTGTTTGTTTGCTTGTTTGAATTTTGAGGACAAAATTCCTATAAGAGGGGAAGGATGTTATAACCCCAATTTTTGGGTTCAATTGGTGAGAAATGAAATTTCTCATATTAAAGATAATTGAACAAATAATGATATGATTTGTTTTGAATAAATGGATTCCTTTCACAATAGCCTTGATTGGTTGCTTTGTGGGTTGTATTGGCTATTGGGCCCAATAACAAGGAAATTCAAATAGTAAATGGATAATTGAATTTTCGAGAAAAGAAATATGTAGAAACCTCTAGAAGGCAAATCCAAAGAGGATTTCGTGCCTCTTGGGTTCCTTGGGTACCAAGGAAACCAAGGTTGCAAAAAGAAAGTAATTAGAAAAGAAAAGGTTAATTAAGTATTTCTTTATTAAGAAAGAAATTGAAAATGATGATAAAATGTGGAAAATGAATGGAAAGAGGCATAAATGAGTTTTCTTGGTGATAATTCGTATCCATGAGGTTTCTAATGATAAAAGGAATACCCAAGAGGAAAATATAAGGTAAATAAAGATAAATCCTCAAAAGAGATATTTTAAATGAGAAATAAACAAGATAATGTGAAATGATGCATAAAGATGCATCTAGAAGGATAATAAATATCCAATAAAGAGAATTTCGAAATAATAAAGTTCCTTGGGTGCCAAGGAGCCCCAATAAAGAAAAAGGAAGAGAAAATACCAAAATTGCAAAATAAGAAGATAATGTGAATCTTTATTAATGGATTTTGTGATTTTGATAAAAGGGAAGTATTTTTTCTATTAAATGAAAATAGAATTTCTTACCAATAGCAAGAACCACGAGAATAGGAAAGATGATTTTCGAAATTCTAATATATTAAGGATAAAAGAAATATCAAAGAAATAATAAGTAAGAGAGAGAATATTGTTTACTCATGAAGGAATATACTTTCCTAGTAAATAAGAGACTTAGATCTCATGGATAGCCGACCTAGGGCTTCTTTTCCCACCCCTATATAGAGGGGAAGAGCCCAGAGTCGAGTTCATAAAGACTCTACGCATCCTTCTCTTCTTTCTCTTCTTCTTCTCTTGTTTAATCCTTAAACCCTAGTCACGGAGGGAGGATCGGCCCTGGGGCAAATGAGGGGCCAAGGACGAGTTGGAGGGAAGCATACTGCTCCCACGACGCAATGAAGCCTCTCCGAGGTGGTTTCCTACATCTTAGCAAGATGCATCAGCAACTGCACGGCTGCCAGAAAGGTTGGCGCCATGGCTGCATCACCTGCTTGCCAAGTTTGAATCAGCCCTTGCAGTCACCTAATGCGCGACTCCCTAGGTACGGCGGATGAAGGCGAGCTAGGGCGGCCATCGGCGGCGGTCCTGGACCCTAGGCTGGAGAGGGGCAGACCCCCGAAGAAGCAGCAGCGCAGCCGCAGGGGGCGGTAGACTTGCAGGCTTGACTCACTTCCAACCTAGCCACCTCGGCTGTGGCTTGAAAGCCCGGAGGGTGCTATGGAGGCCATCGGAGCTGGAGGAACTAGTCTTGGTGGCCGCTGGGGTCCAGATGATGGGTAAGAAGTCCCGCAACCCACGGCTAGGGCGACGCATTGGAGCTGCGCGAGGAGGAAGAAGGAGGAAGGCCCATTGGACGATTATGCCCCTTGGTGGGATGAAGCGCGAGCCGACTTAACGAGGGTAGCACAGTAAATTTGTCATGTTTTCCAATAGGCGAGCGGGTTTCATGGAAAAGGGCGACGTGGCGCCACCTGATTGGCTGAGAGGTACCTTTTTCTTGCAAATTTCATAACTAAAGATTGGTAGCTCGGATTAAAACAAGTTTTATATGAAAATTGATCCTCAGAACGAGAGGAACCCAAATAAAATATGTTTGAAGCCCAATTTTGCATTATATTAAAAAAGTAGCGTAAAATATCATCTTTAATGAATTAAAGATTAAGAAGCCCTATTTTGATATGATTAATGTGTTTATTTGGGTTTAATGGATCATTAGAGTTGATGTTAACCTGTTAAATGTAAAAAGGTATATTATGAAGAACTTTGTACATGATTAGTCTAATTTAGAGTTTATATGCTTGAAATTGGAAAAGTACATAAAGTTATCATCTTTAATGATTTAACTAAGGAAAAAACCCTTAGATTTGATGATAGATGGATAATTCAAGCTGATATTAACCTATTTTTAATAAAAGTGAAAATAGGATTTAAAAGATGATCTTTTTATATAGTTGGTTTAATTTAGGGTTCTTTGTACATGAATATGCCTTAATGGGGTTATAAACCCTAATTTATGTTGATATGAATTCTAATGGTTTTAATTGTACAAATCGAAGAATAAAATAGAGATATGATGATTCGAAGATAAATTGAGTACCAAAGATCTTTAATGTGAATTATTAGTGTTTCCTAGGGTATAAAAGTGGAAATAGTAATAAATAAGGTTCATATATGTGAGTTGAACTATAATGAAATATGATTTGTCAATTTGAAAGAAACTGAAGAGGATAATTAGCCTTAATGTTTTGGATATGACCTAAAAGGATAAAGATAACTTTTTTAGTGTAAAAGAAACATATTAGACTTAATTGACGTTCAATTGTGCCTATGATGCAGAAATTAGGGTTTGTGAACTAAAAGAGCATTAAAAGTGATAAATTCATAATGAAGGCTAAAACCCTAATAAAACCCTAAAGTTGGCCTAGAAATTATAAGGTGGAATCCAAGTTGATCTTGAGGATGTTTGAATAAAACAATGACACTTGAATGTTATGCATTATTTTCAGGATATTATTGATTGCTTGTTAATTGTGTTGAATGTTAATGCATGGACATCAAGTTACTATGGATCAGGTATGTGGTTATGATTATGAATAACTGCTTTAGTTTCCCGATGGATTCCCAGATGTTTAATCGCATTGAATGCAACTAAACTATTGGATGTTTATTTATTTCCTTCCATTATAAAGTGACTATGATTATCACCATAAATGGGCAAATATAACTGGCTAGATTCGGGTCCACCTCTGTTTCTTTGAAAAGGTTAAAAAAGGGGTAATCCTAGAGTAGGGTCTAGGTTACCGTGAGTTAAAGACTCTTTAGAAAATCCCGAGTTAAGGAGTGGTCTACTTACGAGTAGTGCCATGTGACTCAACCCTAGAAACTGGTTCACTTATAGGTGGATCATGAGGGGTTTAATGGGGACAATACAGAGGATAGGGTACTCTTGGATCGCGGAGTTATATCTAAAACGTAATATTGGTTGTTAAATAAGTAATTGAATGATTACATTGTTATCATAGTTGAATGTTTATTGTTTCCCCCATATACCAGCTACGACTGACCGACGTTTTGTTTGTCGGCGTTTTAGGTACAATGAAAAGAACAAACAGTAAAGTGGCACATGTGATACTAAATGAGAATTAAAGTGCAAAGGAGGATTAGATAGATTAGTATCGGTGTGGATAGAAGAATAGAGATCCAAGTTTTCAAAAGGTATGTAAAGAAAATTTTTATTACCATTTTCAGTATAGTCTGTTAGAATTTAATAATTGTTTATGGTTATATGTCAAACCTTTGATCCGGGATTAATGGGTGCGGCTCAACCTCTCGGTCTCCCTTAATTGGGGGTTATCGGGACGTGGGGTCATAACAGTGGTGGTAGTGGAGGTTATGCAGGTGTTGGTGGAAACAGAGGTTGAGGAGTAGATGGTGGTGGAGGTGGAGATGAAGGTGGTGGTGGGGAGGTAGATGGCTTGTTGGAGGTGGAGGTAGAGGTGACAATGGTATCAGTGGAGGCCTCGGTGGTGGTTGGGGAGGTGGAGGTGAAGAGATTATTGGGGGAAATGGTTGAGGTGCCAATGGCAGTGGTGGTGGTGGTGGTAATGGTGGATATAGAGGGCTTGGTGGGGATGATGGTGGTGGGGAAGGTGGAAGTCGAGGGCTTAGTGGGGCCAGTGGTGGAGGCAAAGTAGGTGGTGGTGATGGAGGAGGCAATGATGGGAGTGATGGTGGTGGTGGGGAAGGTGAAGGTGGAGGGCTTGGTGGGGGCGGTGGGGTCGGGTGAAGAGGCGGAGGGAGAAGCAGGGGTGAAGGTGGTGGTGGGGGAGGTGGAGGGCTTGTTGGGGGAGGTGGTTGAGGATAAGTAGGTGGTGGTGGTGGAAAATTAGGTGGTGATGGAGGCAGAGGTGGGGTGATAATGATGGTGGTGGGCGAGGTGGCAGCAAAGGCGGAGGTGGGTTTAAGGTGGTGTTGGAAGAGGCAGAGGTGTAGGGCTTGGTTGGGGTGACGGTGGAGGTGATAATAGCAGTGGTGAAAGTAGAGGTGGGGCCAAAGGTGGTGGTAGAAAAGGTGGATATGGGGGCTTGGTGGGGGTGGTGGTTGAGGAAAGTAGGTGGTGGTAGTGGCAAAGTAGGTGGTGGTAGAGGCAGAGGTGGAGGTGGAGGGCTTGGTAGAGGTGATAATGGCGGTAGTGGGTAGAGGTGGAGGTGGAGGGCTTAGAGAGGGTGGTGGTGGAGGAGTAGGTAGTGATGGTGGTGAAGTAGGTGGTGGTGGAGGTAGAGGTAGGGGTGATGGGAGTGGTAAGTTAGGTGGAGGTGGAGGGCTTGGTGGGGATGGTGGTGGCGAGGGAAAAGGCGGAGGTGAGGTGCATGTGGTGGTGGGAGAGATGAAGGTAGAGGTCTTGGTGAGGGTGATGGTGGAGGTGATGATGGTGGAGGTGGAGACGAATGTGGAAGCAAAGTTGGTAGTGGGTAAGGTAGAGGTAGAATGCTTGGAGGGGTGGTGGTGGAAGCAAAGTAGGTGGTGGTGTTTGCGAAGAAGGTGGCAATGGAGGCAGATGTGGGGTCGATGTTGGTGGTGGGGAGGTGGATGTTGAGGGCTTGGTGGGAGCGGTGATGGAGGAGGTTGAGGCGGAGGTAGAGGTGGGGGTGAAAATGGTGGTGGGGAATGAAGGTGGAGCGCTTGGTGGGGGTGATGGTGGAGGTAATGATGATAGTGGTGAAAGCAGAGGTGGGGGCAGAGATGGGGGGAAAGTGGTACTAGGGAAGGTGGAGGTGGAGGCCTTGGTGGGAGCAATGATGGAGGCAAATTAGATGGTGATGGTAGCATAGTAGTTGGTGGTGGAGGCGCAGGTGGGTGTGATGTTGTTGGTAGTAGGGGAGGTGGAGGTGGAGGGCATGGTGGGGGTAGTGGTGGCCGAGGTGGAGGTAGAGTTGGAGGTTAAGGTGGTAGTAGGGATGTGGAGGTGGGGGTGATGGTGGTGGGGAGGAGGTGGAGGTGGAGGGATAGGCACTAGTGGGGAGGTGGAGGTGCAGGTGAGGTGATGGTGATGGTGGGGGAGGTGGATGTGGACGGATAGGTAGGGACAATGCTGGCATGGGCGGAGGTGGGGGTGAAGGTTGTGAGGGGGAAGTGGAGTACTTGGTCTAGGAAATGGTGGAGGTGACAATGGTGGTGATAGAGACGGAGGTGGGGCAAAGGTGGTGGTGGGAAAGGTGTTGGTGTAGGGCTCTATGGGGGCGTGGTGGTAGAGGCAAAGGTGGGATTTAAGGTGGTGGTGGGTGTGAAGGTGGTGGTGGGAGAGGTATAGGTGGAGGGCTTGGTGGGGGTGGGTGGCGAAGGTGGAGGTGGAGGTGGGTTTACGGTGGTGGTGGGGGTGATGGTGGTGGTGGGGTAGGTGGAGGTGGATGGCTTGGTGGGGGAGGTGGTGATAGGCGTGGAAGCAAAGGTGGGGGTGAAGGTTGGGGCGGGGGAGGTTGATAACTTGGTGGTGGTGGGTGCAGATTACGTGGTGAAGACGGAGGTGAGGGTGAAGGTGGTTGTGGGAAAGGTGGAGGTGGAGGGCTTGGTGGGTGGGGGTGGTGGTGGAGAAGGTGGAGGTGGAGGTGGAGGTGGAGGTGGGGGTGAAGGTGGTTGTGGTGGAGATGGAGGTGGGGGAGGTGGAGGTGAAGGGCTTGGTGGGGGCAGTGGGAAGAAGGGGTCGGAGGTGGGGGTGATGGTGGTGGTGGGAAAGGTGGGGGTGGGGGTGATGGTTGTGGTAGAGGAGGTGGAGGTGGAGGGCTTGGTGGAGGCGGTGGTGGTGAAGGAAGAGGCAAAGGTGGGGGTGAAGGTGGTGGTGAGGAAGGTGGAGGTGGGGGTGGTGGTGGTGGTGGTGGTGAGGGAGGTGGAGGTCTTGGTGGGGGTGGAGTGGCAAAGGCAGAGGTAGAGGTGGAGGTAAAGGTGGTGGTGGGGGTGATGGTGGTGGTCGGGGAGGTAGAGGTGGAGGGCTTGGTAGGGGCAGTGGTAAAAAAGGTAAAGGTGGAGGTGGGTGTGATGTTGGTGGTGGGGGAGGTGGAGGTGAGGGGATGGTGGTGGTAGTGAAGGCATACACAGAGGTGAGGGCGAAGGTGGTGGCTGGGGAGGTGGAGGCGAGGGTGATGATGGTGGTGGGGGAGGTGGAGGTGGTGGGCTTGGTGGGGATGGTGGTGGTGGATGTGAAGGTGCAAGTGGGGGTGAAGGTGGAGGTGTGGGTGGGGGTGAAGGTGGAGGTGGGGGTGATGATGATGGCTGGGGAGGTGGAGGACTAAGTGGGGGCGGTGGTGGTGAAGGCGGAGGTGGAAGTTGGGGTGAAGGTGGTGGTGAGGTTAGTGGGGGTGGGGTGATGGTGGTGGAGGGGTTGGTGGGGGCGGTGGTGGTGGAGGTAGAGGTGGAGGTGGGGGTGAAGGTGGTGGCGGGGGAGGTGGAGATGAGGGTGATGGTGGTGGTGGGGGAGGTGGAGGTGGTGGTCTTGGTGGGGGTGGGGGTGGTGGAGGCGAAGGTGCATGTGGGGGTGAAGGTGGAGGTGGGGGTGAAGGTGGAGGTGGGGGTGAAGGTGGAGGTGGGGGTGATGATGGTGGCAGGGGATGTGGAGGTGGAGGACTTTGTGGGGGTGGTGGTGGTAAAGGCGGAGGTGGAAGTTGGGGTTAAGGTGGTGGTGAGGGAAGTGGGGGTGGGGGTGATGGTGGGGGGGAGGTGGAGGGCTTGGTGGAGGTGGTGGTGGTGGAAGCAAAGGCAGAGGAGGAGGTGGAGGTGGAGGTCGGGGTGAAGGTGGTGGCAGGGGAGGTAGAGGTGGAGAGCTTGGTGGGGGCAGTGGTGGAGAAAGCGGAGGTGGATGTGGGGTAGGCGGAGGTGGGGGTGATGGTGGTGGTAGTGGGGGAGGTGGAGGTCTTGATGGAGGTGACATTGGTGGAGGTGGAGGGGTAGGTGGGGGTGAAGGTGGCAGTGGGGAAGGTGGAGGTGGGAGTGATGGTGGTGGCGGGAGAGGTGGAGGTGGAGGGCTTGTTGGGGGTGGTGGTGGCGAAGGTGGAGGTGGAGGTGGTGATAAAGATGGTGGTGGGGGAGGCAGAGGTGGAGGTGATGGTGGGGGAGGTAGAGGTAGAGGTGGAAGTGGTGGGCTTGGTGGGGGCAGTGGTGGTGGAGGCAGAGGTGGAGGTGGTGGAGAAGGTGTTGGTGTAGGAGGTGGAGGTGGAGGGCTTGGTGGGGGTAGTTGTGGCAAAGGAGGTGGTGGAGGTAGGGGTGAAGGTTGTGGTGGGGAAGGCAAAGGTGAGGGTGATGGTGGTGGTGGGGGAGATGGAGGTGGAAGGCTTGGTTGGGGTGATGGTGGTGGAGGTGGAGGCAGAGGTGGAGATGGGGGTGAAGGTGTTGGTGGGGGTGGTGGAGGAGGGGGTGATGGTGGGTGGGGCGGATGAGGTGGAGGGCTTGGTGGGGGCGGTGGGGGCGAAGGTGGAGGTGGAGGTGGGTTGAAGGTGGTGGTGGGGTAGGAGGAGGTGGGGGTGATGGTGTTGGAGGGGGATGTAGAGGGGGAGGGCTTGGTGGTGGAGGTGTCGGTGGAGGCAGAGGTGGAGGTGAAGTTGGTGGTGGGGTGGGTGGATGTGGAGGACTTGGTGGGGGCGGTGGGGGAAAAGGCGGAGGTGGAGGTGGGGGTGAAGGAGGTGGAGGTGGGGGTGATGGTTGTGGTGGGGGAGGTGGAGCTGAAGGGCTTGGTGTGGGTGGGGGTGGGGGAGGAGGTGGGGGTGATGGTGATGGTGGTGGTGGGGGAGGCAGAGGTGGGGTGATGGTGGTGGTGGGGGAGGTGGAGGTGAAAGGCTTAGTGGCAGAGGTGGGAGTGAAGGTAGAGGCGGAGGTGGTGGTGAAGGAGGAGGCAGAGGTGGACGTGGTGGTGGGGGTGAAGGTGGTGGTGGAGGTGGGGGTGATGGTGGTGGTGGGAGAGGTAGAGGTGTAGGGCTTGGTGGTGGCAGAGGTGGAGGTGGTGGGCTTGGTGGTGTTGGTGTTGGTGGAGGTGGAGGTGGGGGTGATGGTGGTGGTGGTGGAGGTGGAGGACTTGGTGGGGGAGGAGGCGGTGATAGAAGTGGTGGTGAAGGTGGTGGTGGGGGAGGTGGAGGTGGGGGTGATGGTGGTGCAGGGGGAGGTGGAGGTGGAGGTGTAGGGCTTGGTGGGGGTGGCGGAGGTGGAGGTGGGGGTGAAGGTGGTGGTAGGGGAGGCGGAGGTGGGGTGATGATGGTAGTGGGGGAGGTAGAGGAGGTGGGGGTGAAGGCAGAGGCAGAGGTGGAGGTGAAGCTGGTAGAGGTGGAGGTGGGGGTGAAGGTGGTGGCAGGGGAGGTGGAGGGCTTGGTAGGGGCGGTGGTGGTGAATGTGGAGGTGGAGGTGGGGGTGAAGGTGGTGGTGGTGGAGGTGGAGGTAGGGGTGATGGTGGTCGTGGGTGTGTGGGTGGTGGTGGAGGCAAATGCAGACGTGGTGGTGGAGGTAGGGGTGATGGTGGTGGTAGGGAAGGTGGAGGTGGAGGGATTTGTGGTGGTGGTGGTGGTGGCAGTGGCGGTGGTGGAGGTGGGGGTGAAGGTGGCGGTAGTCATGGTGGGGGTGACAGTGGTGGTGGTGGAGGGCTTAGTGGGGGCGGTGGGGGTGGGGGCAGAGATGGAGGTGGGGGTGAAGGTGGTGGTGAGGGAGGTGGAGGTGGAGGTGGCGGTGATGGTGGTGGTGGGGAAGGTGGAGGTGGAGGGCTTGGTGGGGGCGGTGATGGCGGAGGTGGTGATGGGGGAGGTGGAGGTGGGGGTGATGGTGGTGGTGGGAAGGCGGAGGTGGAGGGATTGGTGGGGGCAGTGGTGGTGAAGGCAGAGGTGGAGGTAGAGGGCTTGTTGGGGGTTGTGGTGGTGGAGGCAGATGTGGTGGTGGTAGTGAAGGAGGTGGTGGTAGAGGTGGAGGTGGGGTGATGGTGGTGGTGGGGGAGGTGGAGGTGGGGGTGGTAGTGGTGGTGGTAGGGGAGGTAGAGGCGGGTGTGGTGGTGGGGGTGAAGGTGGTGGTATAGGTGGAGGTGGGGGTGATGGTGGTGATATGGGAGGTGGAAGTGGAAGGCTAGGTGGTGGTGGTGGCGAAGGCAGAGGTGGAGATGGGGGTGAAGGTGGCTGCGGGTGAGGTGGAGGTGGAGGGCTTGGTGGGGGTGGTGGGGATGGGGGTGGGGTTGGGGGTGGAGGTGGAGGTGGGGGTGAAGGTGGTGGTGGGGGAGGTGGAGGTGGCAATTTTTGTGGTAGTGGGGAAGGTGGAGGTGGAGGGCTTGGTGGGGCGGTGATGGTGGAGGTGGAGGTGGGGGTGATATTGGTGGCAGAGAAGGTGGAGGTGGAGGGCTTAGTGGGGGCGGTGGTTAAGGCGGAGGTGGAGGGCTTGGTGGGGGTGGTGGTGGTGGAGGCAGAGGCAGACGTGGTGGTGGAGGTGGTTAAGGTGGAGGTGGAGGGCTTGGTGGGGGTGGGGGGTGGTGGTGGTGACGGAGGATGAGGCAGACATGGTGATGGAGGTGGGGGTGATGGTAGTGGTGGGGAAGGTGGAGGTGGAGGGCTTGGTGGTGGTGGTGGCAGAGGAGGAGGTGGAGGTGGCGGTGAAGGTGGCGATGGGCGAGGTGGAGGTGGTGGGATTGGTGGGGGTAGTGGGGGTGGGGGCAGAGGTGGAGGTGGGGGTGAAGGTGGTGTGGGGGAGGTGGAGGTGGTGGTGATAGTGATGGTGGGGAAGGTGGAGGTATATGGCTTGGTGGGGGCAGTGATGGTGGAGGTGGAGGTTGGGGTGATGGTGGTGGCAGGGAAGGTGGAGATGGAGAGCTTGTGTAAGGCCCGTGAACTTGCTTAATGAGTTAAATGAGATAAATTATCATAATTGAATTCTTATAACCCTAATATAACCTTTTGATATGTTTTTAAATCATAAGACAAGCTTAAGTTTCAAATTTTGCCCAATTTGAACACTGTTTGAGCAAGTTACGTAATTTTCTATACATTTTGGACTTTTATGCAATTCACCCAATTCAGGGGTTTTCTTTACAATTTTTCACATACATTATGTTCCTTAGATGTTATATTATCATTCTTGAGATTTTTGAACAATGGGGCTCCTAGTTGAGCCATGGTTTGAAGGTGTTTTCCTCAAGGGTATTTCAGGGTTTACCCCTTCATGGATGAGCTACCTTTAGTAGCTACCAACTAATGAATTATGTGATTGGCTGGGAAATTTGACAAAGGAAAGCTAATAAGGTCTATATGGATGGTGGGGGAGCTGCTTGTGTGTTTTCTTGTATATTCTTAACAATTTAAGGCCATAGACACATGGGGAAGCTACTTTTACACCTCATGCTTGCTTCTATCCTTATCCATGGGCTATATTTACCTCTTCTTTGCCCAAGTTCGAAACTATGCTTGATTTCTCTTTCCTATAACCAGGATCAATGAATCCACTCTGTTTTTCTGTGTAACCAAGTGATCTAAGGTAGAAGACAACCTCTTTTTGGAGAAGAAGGTCTCCTAGAGCTCCATCTAGCCCTATCTAGGGTTTCCAAGGTCATCTTCTAGGGAATTCGACCAAGGCAAGTTGTTTTCTTCCTTTCTTCTCCATTTCTCTTTCTCTTCTCCTTCGTTAGACCTTCCTCCATGTTAGAACCTTTCTGTTCCATGGTAAAAGTGGCTCTAGAACTCAAAAATATATCCTTCTTATTTCTTTTTCTAGGATTTTGCTTGTTTGTGGGGAGAAGTACCTATTTGACCAAGTTCATATCTGAATCCAAGGTTTTCTTGACCTATTTGCTCAAGATTCTTTCTGTTTGGTATTTTACCTACTCTATAAAGGTGATTTATATAATATTCTTCACTTATATTGCTTACTAGAAGCTTGTTAGTTCATGTTTATGCCTTAATGTGTTGATTTAAGCATAGAGAAATCCTGCTTGTTTAGAATTTCGAATTTTTGTGATGTCCCCTGTTCTGTTCCAGTTATATATGAACTTGTAAACATGTGTATAGCCTTTCTAAGGTGTAACATGATCTGGTATAGGTTTATAGCATCAACCTATGGTGATAAGCACAAAATAATCGATGGTTCAAATTAGGGTTTTCAAGCTATTTCCTTCCCTATAACACAACCGATGGTTATACCATTCAATAACCAATGGTGTTGCTATCTTGGCAACTGATGTTCGTGATCAAGGGTGTCAAATTTATGGTGACAACCTATGGTCACCCCCTTAGGTCAGGTTTTGGCTCAATTAGACGTTTAATTATCATCCACTAAGTATTCTAATGATGTTATCAATCGATGATGACATTAGCTTAATATTTGATGGTGTTAACTGAATGTATTACTGATCTAACAACCAATGGTGACCTAATGATCACAATTAATTGTGGATCAGGTCATCACCATATATGATGAGTTAAGAATGTAATTGTAGATTTGACTAAACCTTGAACCAATTGTTCCTTGGTTCAATTGATATAATGGTTAGACTTATACTTCAATTAATAACCTTGAACAATGAACCTGATCCAATGAATAATATTGGATGCTTCAACATCCAATGGATTAGAATAAATCACATGGTATTATTTGTGGGTCCTAGTGATGATATTTCTATGGTTCAAGACCATTACTTTGTAGTCTTACCTTTGCCATCATATAGTTATATTTGATAAATCCCTATATTAAGTGGATGTGTAACTCCCATGTGATCTAGCTTGTTATACCTAACCTTAGTGTAATTATATGATGTTGATTGATTATAATCAAACCTCTTGAATGATTAATGTGATAATGAATTACACTCTTCTTGTGTTGAAACCACATTGTTGTACTATTTGAATATCATAGTGCCTTGCCATGTTAGTATCTATGGACACATATGTGCTAATGATCTTTTGAGCCTTGTTTAAGGCATGGAATGATGATGATAAACATACTATGAATAATGTGATAGTCTTAACGACCTTTGGGCATGTTTGAAGACATGATTGAGGTGAAATCCTCTTCATGTTCCAATAAGGGTTAAAAGCCTGGTACTTGTGATAAGATATTGGTATCTTGTAAAAGTATGATGATAAGTGTGGTCCATTAATTTGCAATGAATGATAGCATGTGGTAATGTGATTAAGATTTATATCTAAAATATTTTATATCTTTTGAAGTTGTTATACATATACTCTTGTTAGAAAAGAATTAGGGTTTGAATGTCCATTTGTATGATTTAGCCTTAATTCACCTAATTGGCATAACTAATTAAGTGAAACTCTAATCATGTAGTGCCCTGTGCCATAAATCTATCTGAGTGTCAGAAATTGCCACATAGTGAAATGAGTATTCCGAAGGAATACTCAGAGTGCATACTAATGAGTATGCGGGGTGCTTGTCATCCGGAATTCAAGTGTTAGGGAGGATGACAGTGGTCATACCAAGCCCTCAGTTTGAGAATGGATGTGGTCATGTCTTGGTGATTATATATATGATGATGAGATTGGAGGACAATTGTGGTTGTACCTTGGATGGTAGGGTATGTGTACCCACCTCATTTCACTAGTATCATGACCTGTACCAAGGATGGACTAGGCTGTTAGCAGCTTGACCTTATGTGTCGCTGTGGCGGACCCATACTGACCGGGGGCAGAGAAGATCTTAGGAGTCTGGCTCTTCCTAGATCTTGTATGGCACTGATTTCGACTTAGTAGTGGTCAGTTGGGATTTGAGTGGTATTCCTCAAATCCCTCAAGGTAATGTAATAAAAGAAGTGATATAAGTCGTGTAGTATACTGACTATGGTTAAATATGTCTCACATTGTTTAATTAGTCTTTAACTTGTCTTTATACTATTTAGTGTTTACAAGATGATATCATATGACCTTTGAGTAATTACACTTCTTGTCAAGTTAATTTGCTTAATGGCTTAGTATGCTTAACCTATTCAATCTACTTAAATTGCTTATTTATTACTGTATCTGCTCAGTTCATTTACTGTCAATCAATATGTTATAATCAATATATGTTGGAGAGAGTTATATCTCTCGCTGGGACTGGGTCTCACCTGTGGGTCACCACATTTTTTTACGTGGTTGCGGGAAACAAGCTCGAGGTCATGTCGTGGAAGAGAACCAACCTGGTGATCAATAGTTTCAGAAGGTTGGTTAGTTGTAGATGTTAATAGTAGATTCCTAGTGTCATCCCTATACTCTCAGGTTCGGGTGTAGGATGTGTTTTCTAGATGATATACTCGTATCGACACGAGATTTTGGTAGTATGCCAATATTTGTAAATATATGGCATGTACATGAGAAATATCTTTTGCATGCAGGATGTGACTGAGGTCTTTGGACCCATATTTAAATACTTGTTACAGTATATGATAATGGAATGATGGACCTTTTGTAAATGTTCTAGAGTTTATTTACATTGTTGAAATTGGTTTTAATTATCCCGCATTTTTTACTATGTGATTAATTAGTGGTTGATCGTGTTTTGTGTTTTGAGTAATCTCGTTTAGCGTGACGAGGTGTCATAGTTAAGTTGGTATCATAGCTCTAGGTTTACTGAGTCTACAGTGACATAGGACTTAGGTTTGAGTCTGTTCTTATGTATCCAACATATCTGATCATAGTTTATGCTTTTCTAGATATGTCTGGAGGACATGAAGAACATGTTGAGAGTAGCTATGTAGCACCAGGAGGAGGTACTGGGAGGTACGAACGTGATGAGAGAGTGCCAGAAGTAGGGACAGTGCAGCCCGTAATGCCTCATCTAGACCCGACAATGATGGCCAATCCTGAGTTTCAGCATATGTTTAGACAGATGATGGCCACAATTACACATTTTGTTGACAGAGCGCCATCACCTCAAGCTAGGGAAGCTGCTTCTAATGTGGAGTCCCAAGGTGTCGGGAAGACATTTGAACATCTTAGACATGTTGGGGCGATTGAATATGCAGGTAATTCTGATCCAACAAACACTGACATGTGGTTGACTGAGCTGGAAAATGCGTTAAAAATCCTAAACATCACTGAAGAAGACAAAGTTAAGCAGCAATATACTTGTTGAAGGGTAGTGCTGGCCACTAGTGGGCCATAGAAGAGGAGAAAAGGCCAAGAGTTGTGATATGATGGGAGGAGTTTCAGAGGGAATTTGTTAGCTGATATTTTCTAGAGACCTACCTAGATGAGAAAATTTCTCAGTTTGAAAAGATTCGTCAGAGATCTATGACTATCAATGAGTATGAATCAAAGTTTATGCAACTTTTGAGATTCTGCCTGCACATGGAAGCAACAGACAAGGAAACGATCCAGAGATTTGAGAAGGGTCTGAGTACTGAGTTTACTACTGCAACATCAGCCTTGGAGAATAGGGAAATGTTTTCCACCTTTGTGGAATCTGTCATGAGGATTGAGAGGTCTGCCATAGAGAAGCGTGATGCTAATGCTAAGAAGTGACCTATGCAATTTCAAGGGAAATAATCTGGAGGCTTTAAGAAGCCAATGTTTTTCCCACCGCCATCGCAACCAAGGTCAACCTTCACTGAACCAAGATCACATGCACCATCACAGTGGACCCCGATTAGGGGTAGACGTCACAATTTTCCACCAACAGGAGTTCACAGTTCATCATCAGTCTCAGTTACAGGGCCGTTTAGACCATATTGTGATAACCGAGTGTGTCATCAATGTGGACAAACCAGGCATATTAGATGAAATTGCCCTATGATGATTGAGGAGGTGACTCAGTAGACAAGGCAGAATCAACAAAGATCACAATAATTACAATTTGATACTAGTAGTGGAAGAGGACGTGGTCAGGCGTCCCATGTAGGATCCTTAGGACAGGCAAGCAGAGGATGTGGACGACAATAGGTGACATGTAGTTTCTATGACATGACCCAATCGGAAGCAGTGGTCAATCCATGAGTCGTGACAGGTCAAATGGAATTATTTCATTCTGATTTGTCTTGCTTCTTGTTTTTTATCTATGTTAGTAGATCCATGTGTGATGCACTCTTTTATCACCAGAGAGGTGATAGATAGTTGTTATCTACTTGTTAGCCTTAGATTTGATAGCATGCGGCTAGAGACTCCTTTGGTTGATTCTGTTGAGTTGCGGGAAGTGTGCCCTTCTTGTGTTCTTTCTTTCTCTGGACACAACATTCAAGTGGATCTTTTGCCACTTGACATGTATGGTTTTGATGTAATCCTAGGAATGGATACCTTGGAAAAATACAAGTAGTCTTGGACTGTAGTACTAAGGTGGCGACGTTCCATGATGGAGATATGCAATGGATTTTTCAGGGTGATAGGAAGATTCTTCCTACACGTTTGATGTCAGTTATGATAGCTGAGCAGTTAATGAGACAAGGATGTGAGGCTTTCTTAGCTCATGTTGTGGATACCAAGGCGGTAGGTCCTAGTATCCAAGAGGTACTAGTGGTGCAAGAATTTGAGGATGTCTTTCCTAAGGAATTTCCTAGCATTCCCCCTCCTAGAGAGATTGAGTTTGAGATCAATCTTGTTCCTGGAACACAAACCATAGCACAGTCAGCATACAGAATGGCACCAACAAAGATGCAGGAGTTAAAGAAATAGTTACAAGAACTGTTAGAGAAGGGTTTTATCAGGCCGAGCACTTCCCCTTGGGGTGCTCCCTTGTTGTTTGTTAAAAAGAAGGATGGTTCAATGAGGTTGTGTATATACTATAGACAATTGAACAAGGTGACAATAAAGAATAAATATCCTTTGCCGAGGATTGATGATCTTTTTTATCAGTTGAGAGGTGCCACTATGTTTTCAAAGATAGACCCGAGGTTAGGTTACCATCAGTTGAGAATTAAGGATGATGGCATACCCAAGTCAGCTTTTAGGACTAGGTATGGTCATTATGAGTTTGTGGTTATGCCGTTTGGGCTAACCAATGCACCTGCAACTTTTATGGATCTAATGAATAGGGTGTTTAGACCTTATCTTGATCAGTGTGTTGTCATGTTCATAGATGATATCCTGATATACTCCAAGGATAGTCAACATCATGAGCAACACCTTCGCCAGGCATTGACTTTGTTGAGGCAGCATCAATTATATGCTAAGTTCAGCAAGTGTGAATTTTGGTTATCTGAAGTGTCTTTTATGGGCCATGTTATATCTACAAAAGGCATTTTTGTTGATCCCAAGAAAGTGGAATATGTACTAGAATGGGAACAACCAAAGACACCGACAAAGATCCATAGTTTCCTAGGTATGGCAGGTTACTAGAGGAGGTTCATCAAAGACTTCAGTTCTATAGCGTTACCCCTAACTAGGTTAACCAGGAAGGATGTTCCTTTTGCTTAGAATAAAAAGTGTCAACGTTCTTTCTAGATTTTAAAAGAAAAGTTGACTAGTGCACCAGTGTTAGCACTACTAGAGCAAGGAAAAGGCTATATTGTCTTTTGTGATGCTTCAAAGAATGGGTTGGGATGCACGTTGATGCAGGATAAAAATGTGATTTCTTTTGTTTTGCGACATCTTAAGAAACATGAGGAGAATTACCCAACACATGATCTGGAGCTTGCAGCGGTAGTCCATGCCTTAAAGATCTAGAGACACTATCTTTATGGAGAAAAGTGTCAGATCTTCACTGACTACAAGAATCTACAGTATATCTTCTCAAAATAGGAGATGAATATGAGGCAGAGGAGATGGATGGAGCTGATTAAGGATTATGATTGCACAATAGACTACCATCCAGGGAAAGAAAATGTGGTAGCTGATGCATTGAGTAGAATGTCATCTTCATTATCAATGATAAATAATGCACAATTAACTTCCTTGATGTGCCATAAGAGAGATATGCTAGTGTCTCTTTGCCAGATGATTGTACAGCTAGAAGTTTCCTTGATGGCAGGATTATTGGCACAATTACAAGTGAAACCTACCTTGAGATAGCAGATTCATGATGCACAACATAATGATATTGTGATACATAATATCCAATCAGGGATTGGTAATGAAAAGTATGATGGCTTTCATGAGGCAGATGATGGTACAGTTTATTACCACAATAGGACAATAGTTCCTAATGTTGATGGGTTGAGGAAGATGGTACTTGAGGAGGCTCACTCCTCCATGTATGCAATGCATCATGGAAGTACCAAGATGTACCAAAACTTGAAAGACATGTATTTGTGGCCAGGTCTAAATCGTGATGTGGCAGAGTTCATTGCCAAATGTCCAGTTTGTCAGTAGGTGAAGGTTGAGCACCAGAAGAGTGCAAGGACATTACAACCCTTGCCAATACCACAGTGAAAATGGGATCATGTTACTATGGACTTTGTGGTTGGTCTTCCTAGGACAACCAAGGGTCATGATTCTATATGGGTGATAGTAGACAGATTGACTAAGTCAGCTCATTTTCTGCCAGTTAAGATGGCGTTTATGGCAGAGAAATTGGCACAAATATATATTGATGAGATAGTCCGTCTGCATGGCATTCTAGTAACTATAGTTTTTGATAGAGGTCTATAGTTTACAAGTCATTTTTGGGAGCATCTGCATTCTGTAATGGGAACACAACTAAGATTCAACATAACTTTTCATTCGCAGACCGATGGCCAATCTGAAAGGACTATTCAGACTATAGAGGATCTCTTGAGGGCATGTGTGCTACAATTTCTTGGTAGTTGGGATGTACATATGACTCTGATAGATTTTGTGTACAACAATAGGTATCAAATAAGCATATATATGGCTCCTTATGAGGCTCTGTATGGGAGACAATGTCGGTCTCCTCTTTGCTGGTATGAGACAAGTGAATATCAACTTTTGGGTCCTGAGCTAGTACAGTAGACTACAGAAAAGATTAAAGTGATACAACAACATTTGAAAGTAGCCCAGGATAGGTAGAAATCTTATGTAGATAACCGAAACATACCACTTGAGTTCCAAGTGGGAGATAGAGTATATCTTAAGGTTTCTCCTTGGAATGGTGTGCTGAGGTTTGGAAAGAAGGGTAAGTTGGCTCCCAGATTTATGGGACCATACTTTGTCCTAGCTCGTGTTGGAAAAGCAGCATATAATTTGGATCTACCACCAGAGATACATAGATTGCATAATGTATTTCACATCTCTATGTTGAGTAAATGTCATCCAGATACTAACCAGATAATCCAACCAGTAGAGGTTGAGTTAGATGAGGATATCTCATATGTTGAGGGTCCTGTGTTGATCCTAGTTAGAAGGGTGAAAAAGTTGAAGAGAAAAGATATAATACTAGTGAAAGTGTTATGGAATCATCATTGTATAGAGGAATCCACATGGGAACTAGAGAATGAGATGCGTAGAAAATACCCATCTCTTTTTGCGTAGGATTTCGGGGCAAAATCCTTGTTAGGGGTTTATAGTTGTAAGGCCTGTGAACTTGCTTAATGAGTTAAATGGTCTTAATTACCATAATTGAATACTTATAACCCTAATATAACTTTTATATATGTTTTTAAATCATAATAAAAGCTTAAGTTTCAAATTTGGTCCAATTTGGACATTGTTTTAGCAAGTTAGGCAATTTTCTATACATTTTGAACTTTTCTACAATTTACCCAATTGAGGGGTTTAATTTACAATTTGTCACATACATTATGTTTCTTAGATGTTATATTATATTTCTTGAGATTTTTGATCCATGGGGTTCCTAGTCGAGCCATGGTTTGAAGGTGTTTTCGACAAGGGTATTTTAGGGTTGACCCCTTCATGGATGAGCTACCTTTAGTAGCTACCAACTAATGAATTATGTGATTGGCTGGGAAATTTGACAAAGGAAAGCTAATAAGGTCTATATGGATGGTGGGGGATCTTCTTGTGTGTTTTCTTGTATATTCTAAATAATTTAAGGCCATAGACACATGGGGAAGCTACTTTTACACCTCATGCTTGCTTCTATCCTTATCCATGGGCTATATTTACCTCTTCTTTGCCCAAGTTCGAAACTATGCTTGATTTCTCTTTCCTCTAACCTGTATCAGCGAATCCACTCTGTTTCTTTGTGGAATCAAGTGCTATAAGGTAGAAGACAACCTCTTTTTGGAGAAGAAGGTCTCCTAGAGCTCCATCTAGCCCTATCTAGGGTTTCCAAGGTCATCTTCTAGGGAATTCGACCAAGGAAAGTTGTTTTCTTCCTTTCTTCTCCATTTATCTTTCTCTTCTCCTTCCTTAGAACTTACTCCAGGTCATAAACTTGCTATTCCATGGTGAAAGTGGCTCTAGAACTCAAAAATCTATCCTTATTTCTTTTTCTAGGATTTTGCTTGTTTGTGGAGAGAAGTACCTATTTGGTCAAGTTCATATCTAAATCCAAGGTTTTCTTGCCCTATTTGCTCAAGATTCTTTCTGTTTGGGATTTTACCTACTCTATAAAGGCGATTTATATAATATTCTTCACTTATATTGCTTACTAGAAGCTTGTTAGTTCATGTTTATGCCTTAATGTGTTGATTTAAGCATAGAGAAATCATGCTTGTTTAGAATTTCGAATTTTTGTGATGTTCCCTGTTCTGTTCCAGTTATATATGAACTTGTAAACATGTGTATAGCCTTTATAAGGTGTAACATGATCTGGTACAGGTTTATAGCATCAACCTATGGTGATACGCACAAAATAATTGATGGTTCAAATTAGGGTTTTCAAGCTATTTCCTTCCCTATCACACAACCGATGGTTATACCATTCAATAACCAATGGTGTTGCTATATTGGCAACTGATGCTCGTGATAAAGGGGGTCAAATTTATTGTGACAACCTATGTTCACCCCCTTAGGTCAGGTTTTGGCTCAATTATACATTTAATTATCGTCCACTAAGTATTCTAATGATGTTATCAATCGATGATGACATTAGCTTAATATTTGATGGTGTTTACTGAATGTATTACTAATCTAACAACCAATGGTGACCTAATGATCACAATTAATGGTGGATCAGGTCATCACCATATATAATGAGTTAAGAATGTAATTATAGATTTGACTAAACCTGAACCAATGGTTCCTTGGTTCAATTGATATAATGGTTAGACCTATACTTCAATTGATAACCTTGAACAATGAACCTGATCCAATGAATAATATTGGATGCTTCAACATCCAATGGATTAGAATAAATCACATGGTATTATTTGTGGGTCCTAGTGATGATATTTCTATGGTTCAATACCATTAATTTGTAGTCTTACCTTTGCCATCATATAGTTATATTTGATAAATCGCTATAATAAGTGGATGTGCAACTCCCATGTGATCTAGCTTGTTATACCTAACCTTAGTGTAATTATATGATGTTGATTGGTTATAATCAGACCTCTTGAATGATTAATGTGATAATGAATTACACTCTTTTTGTGTTGAAACCACATTGTAGTACTATTTGAATATCATAGTGCCTTGCCATGTTAGTATCTATGGACACATATGTGCTAATGATCTTTTGAGCCTTGTTTAAGGCATGGAATGGTGATGATAACCTTACTATGAATAATGTGATGGTCTTAACGACCTTTGGGCATGTTTGAATCCATGATTGAGGTGAAATCCTCTTCATGTTCCAATAAGGGTTAAAACCCCTGAACTTGTGATAAGATATTGGTATCTTGTAAACGTATGATGATAAGTGTGGTCCATTAATTTGCAATGAATGATAGAATGTGGTAATGTGATTAAGATTTATATCTCAAATGTTTTATATCTTTTGAAGTTGTTATACATATACTCTTGTTAGAAAATAATTAGGGTTTGAATGTCCATTTGTATGATTTAGCCTTAATTCACCCAATTGGCATAACTAATTAAGTGAAACTCTAATCATGTAGTACCATGTGCCATAGATCTATCTGAGTGTCAGAAATTTCCAAATAGTGAAACGAGTATTCCTAATGGATACTCGGCGCGCATACTAATGAGTATGCAGGGTGCTTGTCATCCTGAATTCAAGTGTTAGGGAGGATGACAATGGTCATACCTAGCCCTCAGTTTGAGAACATATGCAGTCATGTCTCGGTTATTATATATATATATATATATATATATATATATATATATATATATATATATATATATATATATATATATATATATATATATATATATATATATATATATGGCTATTTTCTTAATACCCGCGCAGGTACGTTGTCTAAGTTACCTGTGACGGAAAGACGGTGGCATCGATTGTAAATATACTAATGAGAGTTCTTCCCGTGTCTGTGACTTTGGACTCAGTTGCTTCGTCGGCCGTCGTATAAACCTTCAATACCTTCTGCTGAACCTATTCCCTTCCTTGACTCCGGTAGCATTTCTGGAATTGTTTCACCAACCACATGCCACCATCTAAATCTGAATATATCGCACCCCCCTTCATCCTGTGGATATGCTTCCTGACTTTCCCCAATTCGTCTCCTTCCGAAAGAGTACCCGACTCTCCTAAATTGGTGTCGTTTCCAAAATGCAACTCTGCAGGCCCAAGAAGAACTTCACGCTCTCGTACAAGCAGTCCGACCTGAGTCTGTGGAGCTTTGTGCTATCCGCACCGGACAACAACGCGTACATCTCCGTCGGGTTCTCCAACAACGGGAATATGGTGGGGTCCAGTGCAATGAGAGGGTGGAGTTTCGGCACATCTGGCGGTACCGCCAAGCAGTACTACCTCGGCGGCACGGGGTCAGGTAGCGACTGCCCGCCGGACCAAGGGTCGTTGCCATTAGTAGGCACCCCAGTGATCGTGTCCCAATCATTGAGGCTGTACTTGGCGTTCCAGCTGAACACGACGACTCCACAGACGAACCTGATCTACGCCGTGGGTCCTCGAGGGCAGCTCCCTGGTTCTGACAACCTACTGGCGACGCACCAGGACATGACCTCGACGACGATTGATTACGCATCCAGATTGACTAGCAGCTCGTCCGGGACGGTGACATTGAGGCAGGCCCACGATGCTCTGGGATTGTTGGGGTTCTGTAGTGAGTTGCTTTGGTTGTAGGGGTTCTGTAGTGAGTTTCTGATTTATGAAGCTATTGTACAAAGTTGCTGATCTGAATTTCTGCTTGCAAAATTTTGCTCCAAGTTAGGTGTTCAGAAGTAACCTGCAATGATAATTGGTTGTAGGGGTTCTGTAGTGAGTTTTCGATTTATGAATCTATTGTACAAAGTTGTTGATCTGAATTTTTGCTTACAAACTTTTGCTCAAGAATATAATAAGAGAATCTTTATAAAAAATTCTTACATGTTTCACTAGAATGTACATGAGGTATTTGATTAGATGCACACAAATATGAGAAAGAAAAAAAATGCAGAACACTATAACTGATAACGACTTTTCAGGTAATTTTCTAAAGAAAAAAATGCAGAACGCTATAACTATACGGACGTCGAATGTAGAGGAGGAACACAGGAAGAAGTCGATCTGCTCTGTCCGTTTTGAGTGATGTGTACTTTTTCAAATGGCCCTCCCAGATCGGAAGATCACCTGCTGCGCTGTTTTTCTTTGTTTTTATTTTCATTCGTAGGCTGTATTAGAATTGTCTATAAACAGTCTTATGTAGATGCTCCCTTCCTACCGTCTCCTTTTGTTGTGCCGTGTGCGCCAGGTTTGCTCCATCTGTACATATAACAAAGTAATGTAAATCGTTCAAATTTATCAAGTTGCACTGATTTCCATCCTCTTGCAAACTCTGTTTCTTCTACAATAAGGGTCCGAGATATGATGATATTGGGTTTTCCCCTAATATCATCTTTCGTTGCAGAGTTCCTCCTTCAGTATGGTCTATGTTGTATCTTTTTGGTCTAAGTCCCTTTTTTAAAACTTCGTCATTGCCCTGTAGTTGCTCGATGAAATGTCAGTATGTATTGTATTGTTCTCAATATAGCATATAAATGCGAATTACGAGTGGTTAATTTCTACAAAGAGTTATCTTATTTATTTGTTATGGCATCCCGTGATTTCTGATTGTTCTAATGTGGGTGGAAAAGTTGACTTTTCATTATTTTTGACAACTTGTGATGATCTAATCAAAGAGAGTACATGTCTAGGAAGGTGATACCAAATCAAATTCAATATGCAACACCTTTAGGTGTAATAATCCAACTTGACAATTAGACTCAAAAATTAACTTTGCGTCATAATTTAAACTATATGGCATGAAAAATAATGATAAAGTTACTTTTTGTGATTTGCGTTTTACCTTCCTCTGTTAGAGTTACTTTTACAAAGTATAAGAGTTACTTTTTTGAATCACAAGGTTACTCTTCTTTGTTGTCACAGTTACTCTTAGTGTTCTTACAATTACTCTTCGGGTTGGTTGGGTTCAAGGGGTACTTGATGATAGGTGATATGGACGATGTCACATGGAGAATAGGAGTTGGGCCGTAGGTGGAGGAGAGGGAAACAAGGCAGATAGCTATCCTTTTGCTATATCACTGTTGACATCACTCTTGACGTCCACGCCAACTGTGTCCAGGGCCCCTTTCTTCTCTACTTCAGCTTACTCTGATCCAGAAGCCACGACTACCACATGGTCTGGCGACCTCTGACAGGCTGAGTTCTCATGGAACCGCCTCACTCTAAACCCATCTCACCTCCCTCTGAAGTCTCTCAAGATCGTCGTCTTCTTCTGAAAATGGCCTGTCAACTCCGCCCCGGGAGGGATGGAATGCCACGCCTAGTGTAACTGAGTTTGAATCAAAGTGTTTCTTTTCTAGACTATCACAGTTACTCTTATTGCTATTAGAGTTACTCGTAGTGCTCATTTAGTTACTCGTAGGGTTGTCACAGTTAGTCATAGTGCTTTTTCAGTTACTCGTATTGTTTTCACAGTTACTCTAACTGCTATTTGAGTTACTCGTAGTGCTCATTCAGTTACTCACATCGTTGTCATAGTTACTCGTAATGTTTCATAGTTACTCGTAGGGTTATGACAGTTACTCGTAATGTTTGTTCAGTTACTCGTAGGTTTGTGACAGTTACTCACAGTGTTTGTTCAGTTACTCAACCATTACTTGTAGTGTTCAGTTACTCGCAGGCTTGTTTCAGTTACTCGCAGACTTTTTTCAGTTACTCGCAGTGTTTGTTCAGTTACTCGCAGGGTTGTGATAGTTACTCGTAGTGTTTTTTCAGTTACTCATAGTATTTTCGTAGTTACTCTAACTGCTATTATAGTTACTCGCATGGTTTTTTCAGTTACTCGCATTATTATCACAGTTACTCGCAATATTTTTACAGTTACTCTCAGTGTTTTTTCAGTTACTCATAGTCCTTTTTCAGTTACTCACAGTGTTTTTTCAGTTACTCCAGGGTTGTGACAGTTACTCGCAGGGTTTTTTCAGCTACACAACCATTACTCTCAGTTACTCAAGCATTACTCTTAGTTACTCAAGAATTAATCTTAGTTACTCAAGCATTACTTTTCAGTTACTCAAGCATTCTGTTACTTTTAGTTCAGTTACTTGCATGGTTGTATCAGTTACTCGTAGTGGTTTCAGAGTTACTCTTACAACATTCAAAGCATAACTGAAAAAACAATGCGAGTAACTGAACCATTACTCTCAGTTACTCAAGAATTAATCTCAGTTACTCAAGCATTACTTTTTAGTTACTCAAGCATTATGTTACTTTCAGTTCAGTTACTCACATGGTTGTATCAGTTACTCATAGTGGTTTCAAAGTTACTCTTACAACATTCAAAGCACAACTGAAAAAACAATGTGAGTAACTGAACCATTACTCTCAGTTACTCAAGCATTACTCTCAGTTACTCAAGAATTAATCTCAGTTACTCAAGCATTACTTTTCAGTTACACAAGCATTCTGTTATTTTCAGTTCAGTTACTCGCATGGTTGTATAAGTTACTCGTAGTAGTTTCAGAGTTACTCTTACAAAATTCAAAGCATAACTGAAAAAACAATGCGAGTAATTGAACCATTACTCTCAGTTACTCAAGAATTAATCTCAGTTACTCAAGCATTACTTTTCAGTTACTCAAGCATTTTGTTACTTTCAGTTCAGTTACTCGCATGGTTGTATCAGTTACTCGTAGTTGTTTCAGAGTTACTCTTACAACAATCAAAGCATAACTGAAAAAACAATGCGAGTAACTGAACCATTACTCTCAGTTACTCAAGCATTACTCTCAGTTACTCAAGAATTAATCTCAGTTACTCAAGCATTACTTTTCAGTTACTCAAGCATTTTGTTACTTTCAGTTTAGTTACTCGCATGGTTGTATCAGTTACTCGTAGTTGTTTCAGAGTTAATCTTACAACATTCAAAGCATAACTGAAAAAACAATGCGAGTAACTGAACCATTACTCTCAGTTACTCAAGCATTACTCTCAGTTACTCAAGAATTAATCTCAGTTACTCAAGCATTACTTTTCAGTTACTCAAGCATTTTGTTACTTTCAGTTTAGTTACTCGCATGGTTGTATCAGTTACTCATAGTTGTTTCAGAGTTACTCTTACAACATTCAAAACATAACTGAAAAAACAATGCGAGTAACTGAACCATTACTCTCAGTTACTCAAGCATTACTCTCAGTTACTCAAGAATTAATCTCAGTTACTCAAGCATTACTTTTCAGTTACTCAAGCATTTTGTTACTTTTAGTTCAGTTACTTTTGTTACTTTCATTTTGATACAGATGAGAGAAGTATTAGCACAAAAAGTAATTACTCTGACAGCTACATAGTTACTTTTGGGAAAGATTAGTTACAATTTATGTAAAATAGTTACTTTCTCGCTTGGCCTTGTGCAGATTCTTTGCAACTGAAACATTATGGAACTCTTAGTGTAAAATAGTTATTTTTGAAGAATATGTAAAATAGTTATTTTTGAAGAATATGTATTTGACTTTTTGTGCAATGGATACTCTTAGTGTTGTCACATTTACTCTTACAAAGTATAAGAGTAACTGAGTTTGAATCATAGTGTTTCTTTTCTAGGCTATCACAATTACTCTTATTGCTGTTAGAGTTACTCGTAGTGCTCGTTCAGTTACTCGCAGGGTTGTCACAGTTACTCGTAGTGTTTTTTTAGTTACTCGTATTGTTTTCATAGTTACTCTAACTTCTATTTGAGTTACTCGTAGTGCTCGTTCAGTTACTCGCATTGTTGTCATAGTTACTCGTAGTGTTTCACAGTTACTCGCAGGCTTGTTTCAGTTACTCGCAGGCTTTTTTCAGTTACTCGCAGTGTTTGTTCAGTTACTCGTAGGGTTGTGATAGTTACTCATAGTGTTTTTTCAGTTACACGTAGTGTTTTCGCAGTTACTCTAACTGCTATTACAGTTACTCACAGGATTTTTTCAGTTACTCGCATTATTGTCACAGTTACTCGCAGTATTGTCACAGTTACTCGCAGTGTTTTTTCAGTTACTCGTAATCCTTTTTCAGTTACTCGCAGTGTTTTTTCAGTTACTCCAGGGTTGTGATAGTTACTCGCAGGGTTTTTTCAGTTACTCAACCATTACTATCAGTTACTCAAGCATTACTCTCAGTTACTCAAGAATTAATCTCAGTTACTCAAGCATTACTTTTTAATTACTCAAACATTTTGTTACTTTCAGTTCAGTTACTCGCATGGTTGTATCAGTTACTCGTAGTGGTTTCAGAGTTACTCTTACAACATTCAAAGCATAACTAAAAAAACAATGCGAGTAACTGAAGAATTACTCTCAGTTACTCAACCATTACTCTCAAGTACTCAAGAATTAATTTCAGTTACTCAAGCATTACTTTTCAGTTACTCAAGTATTATGTTACTTTTAGTTCAGTTATTCACATGGTTGTATCAGTTACTCGTAGTGGTTTCAGAGTTACTCTTACAGCATTCAAAGCATAACTGAAAAAACAATGCAAGTAACTGAACCATTACTCTCAGTTACTCAAGCATACTCGGTCCATGACCATAATATCAAGCCCGACGTGGTCTCAAACTAAACAAAGGATACAGACTCCTCATTTCAACACAAGAAAAAATACAAACACCTTACTCGCATGTAAGGTAACGAACAAGAAATCAATTGACTTTTGTGATGGCTTTGATCTAAGTGAGAAGACAAATTAATATGCTAATGAATTAGGTACTAGGTATTCAATTGAACCCATTAGTCGTGGAAAGGGGCAGAAGGAAGAATTGTCTTGCTAAGCAAAGGAAAAGGTGTTGCTGCTCTTACTGGTTCCTGCTTCCTCTCCTTGCTTGGGAGATGAATCCGGCAGGACGATCTCAATGGTTTGACTGAGAGAGACTCTTTTCTTTTCTGAAGTTGCAGACCACCACCACCAACACACATGCTAATCCTGTCTTGTAGGATGTGTTGTCATGTATAAAATAACTCCCACCCGTGCTCAACCGCGTAATTCTCCTCTTCCAGTCTTCCTCTCTGTTTCTGTTTCTTTTCCCAGCTTTGAATGCTTTCCAGTTTCGCCACGGAAGGCATTGCTCCAGGCCACTTTCCCAATATAAGCTCGAGTGTGCATCTTGTGCTATGGCGACGACGTCCCAGAAGAACCCAAATGGCCCACCAGCAGACACCTTGTAGCTGGCGTAGTTCTCCACAAGACTGCTCGCCTCGAAGGAGACCGCACGGACCTGACGCAGACTGCTACTACTGCAATTGCTCCCCAAGCCGACGTCGACGGATGATCCTCCTCCTCAGCCTACAAACGTCGTTGGCCTGGGATTGTTGGCAGAGTGGTGATGCGCCGTGGGGACCTCGTGGACGTCGTCAATCACGGTGGCCACTAGACCCCTTGGAGCAGATGTCGCCACCGATGCGAAAGAAGTGGCAGACAGGGGTGGGAAGAGTTCAGTGGATGTAGGCAAGGTGTTGTGGTTTCTGGATGAGTATCCCAGAGGGTCCGTGGTGTGTGCGTGCTTCGGGAGCCAGGTAGTGCTGCGGCCGCCGCAGATTGAGGCCATCGCAGCCGCCATGGAGTGGAGCGGAGCGAGGTTTGTGCAGGTCGTCAAGCAGGAACATAAGCAGTAGTGCTCAGAGGGAGAGTTGAGGGAATACAAAATGTGGACAAGATGGGCAGCTTCTGGAGCAAGCGTTGGCCGTTGCCATTCATGGGCGAATCTGCTGGCGGCGGTAGGGGGGGAGTAGGAGGACTTGTCGACAGTAGTGGTGGAGACCGCTTGGGATCCACGTCAGCACCAAGGGCAACCGCAGGCGGCGGGCGCATGTTCTAGTTCCATTCCTACCTCAGCGTAGGGAGCTACCTGCGGTCGTCGATCCGTTTAGTCATTCCTCCCACTCTCCAAATCCAGAGCCGGTGTCGAGACCACTGCATCGGTTGGCGTGCCTTCGTCCCAGCGTACTCGGTCCATGACGATAATATCAATCTCGACGTTCATTCCCCCAACCGTCGGCTCCTCGCGTAATGGATGGGGCTGGGGTGGTCCGGTGTCGTCGTCGAGCAGGCACCGGTGTGGCGAACCGGAGGCGCTGCTGTCGCCGGAGAGACTGAACGTCAGAGGTCACAGGCGGTAGCCGGTCAACGATGGTGTGTACGCACCAGGAATGAATGGTCGTCGTGGATAAAGATCATCTAGTTGGGAGTTGCAGTAGGTGACGCTATGAAAAAGAAGTTGCAGTAGGTGACGCTGGAGGTGAAGTTAACGTGTATGGCGTCGCTCATGGGGAAGATGTTAGAATTATTTTCTGGATCTACCTATCCCCGACACTAAAGATCCTCTTCCCACTCCTCCACGTCCTTGGTGAGGCCTACAGGAATATCGTGAACTCCAGAGAAGACGAGATAGCGTTGAGCGCATATTTGAGAAGACGGGAGTATTAGATTAATTTACAATGATACCAGATTAATTTACAATGATACCATCGTGTATCCGCTACACAGGTAGCATTTGTTATAATACCCGCGCGGGTAACAAAGACTCTCTCTCTCTCTCTCTCTCTCTATATATATATATATATATATATATATATATATATATATATATATATATATATATATATATATATATATGATGAGATTGGAGGACAACTGTGGTTGTAGCTCAGATGGTAGGGTATGCGTACCCGCCTCCTTTCACTAGTGTCGTGACCTGTATCAAGGACGGACTAGGCTGTTAGCAACTTGACCTTATGTTTCGCTGTGGCGGACCCATACTGACTGGGGGCGGAGAAGATCTTAGGAGTCTGGCTCTTCCTAGATCTTGTATGGCATTGATTTTGACTTAGTAGTGGTCAGTTGGGACTTGAGTGGTATTTCTCAAATCCCTTAAAGTAATGTAATAAAATAAGTGATATAAGCCGTTTAGTATACTGATTATGGTTAAATACGTCTCACATTATTTGATTAGTCTTTAACTTGTCTTTATACTATTTAGTGTTTATAAGATGATATCATATGACCTTTGAGTAATTATACTTCTTGTCAAGTGAATTTTCTTAATGGCTTAGTATGCTTAACCTATTCAATCTGCTTAAATTGCTTATTCATTATTGTATCTTCTCAGTTCATTTACTGTCAATCAATATGTTATAATCAATATATGTTGGAGAGAGTTATATCTCTCGCTGGGACTGGGTCTCACCCCTGGGTCACCACATTTTTTTGAGGTGGTCGTGGGCAATGAGGTCGAGGTCGGGTTGTAGAAGAGAACCAACCTGGTGATCAATAGATTCAGAAGGTTGGTTAGTTGTAGATGTTAGTAGTAGAGTCCTAGTGTCGTCCCTATACTCTCAGGTCTGGGTATGGGATGTGTTTTCTAGATGATATACTCGTATCGACATGAGATTTTGGTAGTATGCTAATGTTTGTAAATATAAGACATGTACATAAAAAATATATTTTGTATGCAGGATGTGAATAAGGTCTTTGGACCCATATGTAAATACTTGTTACAGTATATGAGAATGGAATGATGGACCTTTTGTAAATGTTCTAGAGGTTATTTATATTGTTGGAATTGGTTTTAATTATCCCACATTTTTGACTATGTGATTGATTAGCAATTGATTGTGTTTTGTGTTTTGAGTAATCTCGTTTAGCGTGACAAGGTGTCACAGCTTGGTGGGGGTAGTGGTGGTGAAAGCGGAGGTGGAGGTGGAGGTGGAGGTGCAGGGCTTAGTGGGGGTGGTGATGATGGAGGCAGAGGCGGACGTGGTGGTGGGGGTGAAGGTGGTGGTGGTGGAGGTGGAGGTGGGGGAGGTGGAGGTGGAGGGCTTAGTGGGGGTGGGTTGGGGGTGGTGGTGGTGGTGGTGGCAGAGGTAGACATGGTGGTGGGGGTGAAGGTGGTGGTGGAGGTAGAGGTGGGGGTGATGGTGGTGGTGGGGAAGTTGGAGGTGGAGGGCTTGGTGGTGGTGGTTGTGGCGAAGGCAAAGGTGGAGCTGGGGTGAAGGTGGCGGTGAGTGATGTGGAGGTGGAAGGATTGGTGGTGGTGGTTGTGGCGAAGGTGGAGGTGGAGCTGGGGTGAAGGTGGCGGCGAGCGAGGTGGAGGTGGAGGGCTTGGTGGGGGTGGGGGAGGAGGTGGAGGTGGGGGTGAAGGTGGTGGTGGGGGAGGTGGAGGTGGAGGTGGCGGTAATGGTGGTGGTGGGGAAGGTGGAGGTGGAGGGCTTGGTAGGGTCAGTGATGGTGGAAGTGGTGGTGGGGGAGGTGGGGGTGATGGTGGTGGTGGGGAAGGTGGAGGTGGAGGGCTTGGTGGGGGCGGTGGGGGCGAAAGTAGAGGTGGAAGTGGGGGTGAAGGTGGTGGTGGGGGAGATGGAGGTGGTGTGATGGTGGTGGTGGGGATGATGGTGGTGGTGGGCATGGTGGCGTAGGTGGGGGTGAAGGTGGCTAGAGAGGTGGAGGGCGTGGTGGGGGTGGGTGTGGGGGTGGGGGTGGGGGTGGAGGTGACGGTGGCAGCGACGACGGAGGACTAGGCGCCCATAAACAATCCCATCAGCATGAAATTGAAGTCATTTCACAAGGCCAATGACATAAAATATCAGAACAATTGTCTTTGCATGCATTTAGAACTTGCGTGCAATTATCTATACATGGCCAGTTCCATAGAGCAGTTAATGGTGGCTTTGGGTTTGGGTTCGGAGGAGGAGGCCAAATTTAAAAAATGGGTGTTTGGGTGGCTTTGGAGGTGATTAAAATGGTTGATATTATACTATAGGTGGAGGTGGTGGCAGAGGTGGAGGTTGTTGTTGTGGTTGTGACGCCTTCAACTATCTTCCTAGTTGTAATGGAACATCTTCCCTTACACCCACTTATGACCACACTACCAATATCATAGACATAGGTGAGGGAGAGGGTGTTGGTGGGGAAGGTGGAGGTTAGTGAGGGCGGTGGTGGTGGAGAAGTAGGCATTGGTGGTAGATAAGTAGGTGGTGGTTGATGTGGAGGTTGGGGTGATGGTGGTGGTGGGGACGATGGACATGGAGAGCTTGGTGGGGGTGGGATGGGGGCAGAGGTGGGGTGAAGGTGGTAATGGGGGAGATGGATGTGAAGGTATTGGTGGGGGCGATGTTGGAGGTGACAATGGTGTGGTGGATAAGGAGGTGGGAGAAAAGGTGGTGGTGTGGAAGGTGGAGGTGGAGGGGTTGATCGAGTTAGTGATAGTGGTCATGAAGTAGCTGGTGGAGGCGGTGGGGGTGATGATGGTGATGAGGCAGGTGGAGGTGGATCACTTGGTGGGGGCGATGATGGCAGAGGCGGAGATGGGGGTTAAGGTGGTGATGGGAGGTGGGGTGGAGGTGATGGTGGTGGTTGGGGAGGTGGGGTGGAGGGATTGATGGTGGCAATGGGGGAGGGGGCTTTTAACTCATTCAATCTCATCCAATGGTTTAAAATCATCACCCACTTTGCAAATGTGTGGGACTCCCTCCTCAAAGACCATGGCCATCACATCATCTATATGGGAGAACTTTATCTTGCTAACCTTTGCTATGGATCCATGGGTGCATGACATAGCTGATTCAGAGTATGACATTAAACTAAGTCCATCAATTATTAATAAAACATATCATTTTATATGCGCTACTTCTAATCCACTTACTCTTAGAAGGTCCCACATACACGAAACTTTAAATGTAGATTATACCAATATTACTATATTTCATTCAGTTTTGGTGTCAGAACTCCAAAATATGACCAATCAACAATATCTTCCAAAAAAGGCATATAACTTAGTATATTAAACATAATCTCGACATCACATAACATCTGAACTTCATGAAACTTGGGATATCCTTTTATGATCATTGCATACATCAACAAATGTTATTGGATCCCATTGAACCATGTACAATGCTAATTTAAAATATCAATCCCTTCCATTCAAATGGACCAATTTGATCATCTCATTTCCTAGTCCATAAATTTGCTCTTCTCATTAGATATCCATATACATCAAATTTAGTCCATCACAAAGGCCTAAGTTGTGGTGGATTTGGGGTTGAAGCTGGTGGTGGGATTTGGACGAGGTGGTAGAGGTGACACTGGAGGTGGTAAGGTGAAGTTTGTGGTGGTAAAGGTCTAGCCAGTGGTGGAGAAGGTGGTGATGGTGGATGTGGGGGTCAAGGTGGTGGGGGAAGGTTGGTGGAGGCTTGGTGGAGAAGGTGGAGGTGACACTGGTTGTGATGGTGGAGGTAGAAATAGATGGATAGGTGGTAGTAGAGGTAAGGGAGGGAGAGTGTGTGATGGTGGGGTGGTGGAGGTGATGGTGGTGATAGTGGAGGCTAATTAGGTGTTGGTGGATGCAAAGGTTGAGGCGTAGATGGTGGTGGAGGTGGGCATGAAGATCGCAGGGGGATGTAGAGGGCTTGCTGGAGGCAGAGGCAGATGTGACAATGACAGCGGTGGAGGCAGAGGTGGAGACCTAGGAGGTAGTTGGAGAGGTGGAGGTTGAGGGTTGGTGGGGGATGAAGGGGGTGATAATGGTAGTGGTGGTGATGGGATGGAGGCATGGTGGAGGTAAAGTAGGTGGTGGTGGTGGAGAAGTAGGTGGAGGAGGAGGCTTTGATGGGGTGGGGAAGGTGGTGGAGAGGCAGGGGTGGGGGACAAGGTGGTGGGAAAGGTGGAGATGGAGGTGCAAGGCTTGGTGGGAGCGATGGTGGAGGTGATAGTGGTGGTGGTGGAGATAGAGGTGGGGACGAAGGTGGTGGTGGGGAAGGTGGAGGTGGAGGGCTTGGTGGGAGCAATGGTTGAGGCTAAGTAGGTAGTGGTGGTGGCAAAGTAGGTGGTGGTGTAGGAGGAGGTGGGGAGGATATTGGTTGTGGTAAGGGAGGTGGAGGTGGAGGGCTTGGTGGAGGTAGTAGTGGTGGAGGCAGAGGTAGAGGTGGGGATGAAGGTGGTAGTGGGGGAGGTGGAGGGCTTGGTGGAGGTGAGCATGACAGTGGTGGAGGCAGAAGTGGGGGAAATGATGGTGGAGAGGTGGAGGGCTTAGTGAGGGTGGCGGTGGAGAAGTAGGTAGTGGTGGTGGAAAAGTAGCTAGTGGTGGAGGCAAATGTGGCGTTGATGGTTGTGATGGGGAAGGTGGAGGTGGAGGGCTTGGTGGTGGCAAGGATGGAGAGCTTGGTGGTGGAGGGGGTGGAGGGCTTGGTGGGGATGAAGGTAGTGTTGAGGGAGATGGAGGTGGAGGTCTTAATAGGGGCAATGGTGGAGGTAACAATGGTGGTGGTGCATAAGGAGATGGGAGCAAAGTTGATGGTGGGGAAGGTGGGAGGGATTGGTTAGGGTGGTGGTGGTGGAGGAAGAGGAGGTGGTGGAAGAGGAGGTAGGGGTGCTTGTGGAGGGCTTGGTTGAGGTGATGTTGGTGGAGGCTGAGGTGGTGGGTGAAGGTGGTGGTTGGGGAGGTGGTGGTGGAGGGCTTGGTGGGGCAATGGTGGAGGTGAAAATGGTGGTGGTGCAGTGGAGGTTGGGGGAAAGGTGGTGGTTGGGAAGGATGTGGTGGAGGGGCTGGTGGGGTAGTGGTAGAGGTGAAGGAGGTGGTGGCGATGAAGTAGGTTGTGATGGAGGTAGAGGTGGGGGTGATGTTTGTGGTGGGGTAGGTGGAGGTTGCAGGCTTGGTAAGGCAGTGATGGAGGATGATGGGGAAAAGGTGGAGGTGAGGGTGAAGGTGGTTGTGGGAGAGGTGGAGGTGGAGGGATAGGTGGGGGAAATGGTGGAGGTGACAATGGCAGTGGTTGAGGCAAAGTTAGGGCCGAGGTGGGGACGCTAGTGATGGTATAGGTGGAGGCAAATTAGATGGTGGTGGTGGCGAAGTAGGTGGTGGAGGAGAAGGAGGTGGGGATGATGGTGGTGGGGGTGAAGGTGTATGACTTGGTGGGCAATGGTGGAAGAGGTTCGGGAGAAGGAAGAAAGTGAGGGTGAAGGTGGTGGTGGGTGAGGTGGAGGTGGAGGGTTTGGTGGGGTGATGGTAGAGGTGACAATGGAAATGGTAGAGGCGGAGTTGGGGGCAGAGGGTGGGGCAGAGGTGGTGATGGGGAAGGTGGAGGGTTGGTGAGGGAAATAGTGGAGACAAATTAGGTGGTGGTGGTGGTGTGGTGGTGGAGGACGAGGTGGGGTGATGATGGTGGTGGGAGAGGTGGAGGTGGGAGTGATGGTGGTGTGTAGGAGGTGGAGGTGGAGGGCTTGGTGGGAGGGAGGGTGGCAGAGGTAGAGTCAGAGATGGGGGTGAAGGTGGTCGGGGGGACGTAGAGGTGAAGGTGGAGGGCATGGTGGGGGAAATGGTGGATGTGACAATGGAGGTGGTGGGGGGACAAGATGGTGGGGAAGGTGGAGGTGGAGGGCTTGGTAGGGGTGGTGGTGGTGGAGGTGGAGGTGGGGATTAAGATGGTGGTGGTCGGGGAGGTGGAGGGCTTGGTGGGGGCATTGGTGGTGGGGGAGGAGGCAGAGGTGGGGGTGATGATGGGGGACGCAGAGGTGGAGGGCGCGGAGGAGGAGGTCGAGGCAGAGGTGAAGGTAGTGGTGGCGGACGTGGACGTGGAGGTGGAGAGTTTGGTGGGGGCCGTGGCGGTGGGTGTGGAGGCAGAGGTGGAGGTGGGGGTGATGGGCTAGGTGGTGGGGGTGAAGGTGGTGGAGGCGACGATGGTGGTGGTCGAGGGCTAGGTGGTGGGGGTGAAGGTGGTGGAGGTGACGGTGGTGGTGGTGAAGACGGTGGTGGAGGGCGGGGTGGTGGGGGTGAAGGTGGTGGAGGTGACGGTGGCGGTGGTGGAGACGGTGGAGGAGGGCTGAGTGGTGGGGGTGAAGGTGGTGGAGGTGATGGTGGCGGTGATGGAGACGGTGGTGGAGGGTTGGGTGGTGGGGGTGAAGGTGGTGGAGGTGGTGGAGACGATGGTGGGGGTGAAGGTGGTGGAGGTGATAGTGGTGGTGGTGGAGGGCTAGGTGGTGGGAGTGAAGGTGGTGGAGGTGACGGTGGCGGTGGTGGAGGGCTGGGTGGTGGGGGTGAAGGTGGTGGAGGTGATGGTGGTGGTGGTGGAGACGATGGTGGAGGGCTGGGTGGTGGGGGTGAAGGTGGTGGAGACTGTGGTGGAGGGCTGGGTGGTAGGGGTGAAGGTGGTGGTGGAGACGGTGGTGGGGGTGATGGGGGTGGAGGTGGCGGTGGTGGAGGGTTGGTTGGTGGGGGTGAAGGTGGTGGAGGTGACTGTGGCAGTGGTGGAGACGGTGGTGGAGGGCTCGGTGGTGGGGGTGAAGATGGTGGAGGTGATGGTGGCGGTGGTGGAGACAGTGGTGGAGGGTTGGGTGGTGGGGGTGAAGGTGGCGGTGGTGGAGATGGTGGTGAGGGTGAAGGTGGTGGAGGTGACGGTGGGGGTGATGGTGGTGGTAGGGAATGTGGAGGTGGAGGTGGGGGAGTTGGAGGTGGATGGCTTGGTGGGGGAGGGCGCGGAGTTGGAGGCGGAGGCGGAGGTGAAGGTGGTGATGGGGGAGGTAGAGGTGGAGGGCTAGGTGGGGGAGGGTGTGGAGGAGGAGGCAGAGGCAGGGGTGAAGGTGGTGGTGGGGGAGGTGGATGTGGAGGTGGAGGTCTTGGTGGGGGTGGTGGTGGTGGGCGTGGGCGTGGAGGCGGAGGTGGAGGGCTTGGTGGGGGCGGTGGTGGTCGTCGTGGAGGCGGAGGTCGAGGCGGGGGTGAAGGTGGTGGTGGGCGAGGTCGAGGTGGGGGTGATGGTGGTGGTGGGTAAGGTGGAGGTGGAGGGCTTGGTGGGGGCGGTGTTGGTGGTGGAGAAGGCAACGGTGGGGGTGATGGTGGTGGTGGGGGAGGTGGTGGAGAGCTTGGTGGTGGCGGTGGTGGAGGTGACGGTGTCGGTGGTGGAGAGGGTGGTGGAGGGTTGGGTGGTGGGGGTGACGGTGGCGGTGGTGGTGGAGACGGTGGTGGAGGGATGGGTGGTGGGGGTGAAGGTGGTGGAGGGCTGGGTGGTGGGGGTGAAGGTGGTGGAGGTGACGGTGGCGGTGGTGGAGACGGTGGTGGAGGGCTGGGTGGTGGGGGTGAAGGTGGTGGAGGTGATGGTGGTGGTGGTGGTGACGGTGGTGGAGGGCTGGGTGGTGGGGGTGAAGGTGGTGGAGGTGATGGTGGTGGTGGTGGTGACGGTGGTGGAGGGCTGGGTGGTGGGGGTGAAGGTGGTGGAGGTGACGGTGGCGGTGGTGGAGACGGTGGTGGGGGTGAAGGTGGTGGGGGTGACGGTGGCGGTGGTGGAGACGGTGGTGGAGGGCTAGGTGGTGGGGGTGAAGGTGGTGGCGGTGACGGTGGCGGTGGTGGAGGGCTAGGTGGTGGGGGTGAAGGTGGTGGAGGGCTCGGTGGAGGAGGCGGTTTAGGTGATGGTGGCGGTGGTGGTGGCGACAGCGAAGGACTCCATAAGCAATCCCACCCACATGAAATTGAAGCCATTTCACAACGCCAACGACATGTGATTTCGGAACAGTTGGCTCTGCATGCATTTAGGACTTCTGTGCAATTATTTATACAAGGCCAGTTCCATAGAGCAGTTGATGGTGGCAACCGCAAAGATCGCGAGAAAGGAGGGAGTGGTGGTTGGCTTGGAGTAGTAGGCGAAATTTGAAGAAATGGACGTTTAGGTGGCTTTGGGGGGGGTTCAAATGGTTGAGATTGTAATGCAGGTGGAGGTGGTGGCAGAGATGGAGCTTGCTCTGATAGAACTTGTGGTTGTGACGCCTTGGGCCATCTTCCCAGCTGCGGAGAAACATCTACCCTTGCGCCTACTGATGACCACATAACCAAAATCATCGCCAGAAAACGCACCCATGACGGCACCATTTTCAGCTTGCAGCGATATGATTCTGGTGGAAAGACAGCTACTGGCCTGAATGAACTAGCGATAGATTTTGATTGAATCCGATGCAAGGAACGCTGCAATGGACCAGTTTTTATAGGTCCAGCGGCGATGTGACTCCTCGATCGGTTATGCAATAGCAACCAACCTTTTTCGACTTTTACCTGATTTTTGCGAAAGCAGCGTTGGCGTTTATAGAATTCCCTCGTTTCTTTGCTGTTTAGCGTTACTAGCAGCGCTGCACCTCCGGCGTTGCTCCAATGAGGCTTTCGCAGCCTCCATGGCATCTACCACCTGTTAGTTACTAATCCGCGTCTGGTCTTGCGGCGTTTGGGAACTCGTTTTTAGGAAAGAGGCGTGCGGTGGGTTTCCATGGCGCCACTCTCCTGTTGCAACCCAACAAACTACTTCGCAAACCCCTCAACGAAACGTAAGGCGTAGGAAGTGTACTGTAAAACCTATTCAATCTGTTAGCTACCACCAAGTGTCAGTTCTGCCTGCATTGTTCTTAGCGATTCTTCGGCTCGTTTTTTGGTGCTGCATTACCTGCAGATGTGCAGTTTTCGCTGTTGTTTTATGCGATCATTTGTTTATCTCAAAAAAGTAATCAACTTACGAGGTTTCACAAAAAGTGAAATATATAAGATCGATGTCGACGGGAGATCCCCCGATCCCGATAGTCAAAGAATTTTATCAACACATTTGGGACTATATCAAAGCATCCTTTGAAAAGCTTTTCATTAGACCTGTAAATGGATATTTTAAATTAATTGGGTTCGAGTCTTAAAATTTGAAAAAAAATCGACATCCACATAATTCAAATCGGATTTCAGACATCAAATTTAGGATCCAAATGAATTGGATATCAAAAAAAAAAAATCGTCAAATATATACATATATTATTAAAATTATATTATCTATATATAGAAATGTGAAAATATAGATATTTTATCATACATATTTAATGTAATTTTAATATCTTTGTTGAACAATATAATATCAATATTTTTATATATAATAAATTTGTTAAGATCAAATATATGTTTTTCTGTTCGGATCATATTTTTATCAGAATTCAAATATTATCCATTCAGATTGTATTCAGATGTTATCATATGATATTCATCAGATATCGTATCGAATTTTTTTCTTCCGAATTCGGATATTGGATACATCATTATTCACTCTCTATTCGATCCGTTTGTAGGTCTACTTTTCAAATGCATACACTTACACGACGATATCTCTCCACAGATTATAGCTCTTAATATAAAATCTTCATTGCTTTGATAAAGAAAAGTAGAACAACCTATCCTAGTCAGTCATTTCATACTCATCAGTCTGATCAACACATCACATAACATTGTTGCCAAAGCACTTAGCTCTCGTCACCTACCCTTTCAGATATCATTGGTTTGCAACGATGCTCTTTCCTTCGTGGTTAGTAGTATATAGGATGTGTATATCATGGTGAGGGAAACCATACACACGTGTAAGACCAGAAAGGTGCCCTCACTTACCTTAAAGATTGACTTTGAGAATGTCTTTGACAATATCAACTGGCGTTCTCTCCTAAATTGTATGATCGGTTAATTATGGTTACCCTACTAGATGGACGCACTGGATCAGATCATGTATTAGTTCTTGTCATTTCTCCACCCTAATCGATGACTCATCCTTCAGATACTTCAACATCATTTCTTTGCTGTTTGGCATTACTCGCAGCCCTGCAGTCTGTACCTCCGGCGTTGCTGTTAGTTTTTAATCCGCATCTGGTGTTGCGCCATTGTCGTGTTGCAACCCAACGAATTACTTGCAAGCCCTTCCAACGAACCGAAGGCGTATGGTGTACCGTAAAACCTAGTCAATCAGCTAGCTACCACCAGGTGTCACTTCTGCCTGTATTGTTCTCAGCGATTGTTCAGCTCCTTTTTTGGTGCAGCATTACCATGCAGATGTGCAGTTTTTGCTGTTATTTTTATGCGATCTTTTATTTCTCTCAGAAAGTAATCAACTTTGAGGTTTCACAAAAAGTGAGATAAACTGACGCTAATTAAAATTTGAATGGTCAACGTGTGTGGCTGCTCTTTTCTCATTATCCTATAACCCATATATATTGCATAACAAATTGAGAGATGCAGCATACGAAGAATATATGCAGGGTTTTAACCACAGATTTCTTCAATTGAGAGATGCAGCATATGAAGAATATATGAAGGGTTTTAACCACAGATTTCTTCTTCTTCTTCTTCTGTTTCCTTATTCGAAACTCCCTGATTCATCGATCCAAGATTGTCTTTGACCTCCCTTCTTTGTCTTCTACCTCTAATATGCATCATTTTGGGCTGATTACCTACCATTACGACTGTTCAGAGCTAGTTTGAGGTCTGGAGCTCGAATCCGAGCTTAGAAATCTGGAAACCGAGCTAGTTTAGCTCAAACTCGAGATCAGTAAGTTAGGATCGACCCAAGTGAGTGAAAAATCACATTCAAACCTTAATTTATACAGAATACAAATCAAGAATCATTATTTGCTTGTATTCGTTTGATTTGATAGTGACTGATTTTGTTTTGTTAAGATCGAACATGGCATTTTGGTTAGACGATAAACGGTTCAATATAATGATGGTGTTTCTTTGATACTATGTACTCCATGTTCAAATCAGTTATAGGTTTGTAGAAACTAAACAGTAGAATTAGAGGAATCCGAGTTCCAAGTTTGTACTAATTTTTAGATTAATTATATGTGTTACAATTTTGTGGCTTGATTGATAGATGATTTAGATGATGCGTATGAAGTTAACTGAACAATAGAAATTAGTATTTATTAATATATGTGGTAATTAGTTAAAGTATATTCTTTATTTAAATCAAGTGAACTATTCCTTATCGAAATTCAGAAAATAAAAGTGGTAAAACTCTAAGCACAGAGGAAAGATAATAGTAGCAAGATGATAATATTACTTGTAGAAACTAAAGAATCATTAGACATTAGGTGTCATGAACACTATGGAATCCATCACGAAGGTATGCACTGTGAATGAGGAAACATACTTAGCGAATGGCAGAGTCTATGATGAGGTAGTCGAAATGTACCAGAGGGGTACGGTAAACTAAGCACAGTAAGGACAGACTCCTTAAAATAGTGAAGTATCGAACGTTAACTGGAGATTCCCATGATAGTCAGCGTAGTACAAATAGTTTAGATATTGCTCAGTAGGTCATCCCTTGTGGAACCATTGAAACAAGAAGTTAAGACATAGTGTCTTAACTCTCCACCGGATTACCCAGGCTTAGAGGAGCAATCTGGTTGATCCATCTAATTGATTATTTGTCGTTGCAGGTTGGGGAGCTAGTTTAGTAGACTTAGAGTCTCAGTTCTACTCTAAATCTTGTTCAATGAGATTGTAGCTGGTTTCGATCCTTCCACATATTGTGATACACTTGTTGTGTGTCCAAGGCATAATAAAAAAGAAGACAATATTTAATTAATAGATTTAATTAATTAAATTATATCACTTACTATTGGAATTGTTGTTTGTTGGATGGTTACATTTTAACTACTATGCTTGTGTTCTTATGTATTTAATTCTATTAAATGGTTTCTTGTTGACTTTCTACACACTGAGTCAGTAGCTCATACAATCTAATGAAACATTTTTAGGCAAGGGTCTAGCTTTGTAGGAGGAGTTAGAAGCTAGCTTTCATCAAGAGTATATCGGATGAGGACTTGAGAGGAAAATTGATCTTAGTTAGATGTTCTCTTATCCTTCTTATGGTCTTGAAATTGTGAGTTAGGATTGAGAACAATATTGTAATATTTTATAGATATATATTAAAGTAAGAACTAGTTTCTTTTAGTTGATTATGATGTAAGAGTAAAACTCTATTGTGGACATGTCATGCTTTGCATGAATAAATGTTATTGTTTAAGTTAAAATGCTTTTTCCTTTCTATTGTTGATTTTACGAAAGAAAAACTATAAGGTTGATTTTAGTTAGTAACTAAAGGTGAATGGTTAGTTGAATCCCTTTTTGGCGAACCTAAACCTTGGTTAGTGGGTTTGAGTCATGTCAACCTCTTAGTATCAGAGCTTAGGTTTGGGGTAGAGGTTGTAAGAGATCATGGGAATAGGATGTTTTCCTCTTTGACGCATGAACTGCAACTTCCTAACAGATATGTTTCTATTACGAATATGCAGATGGCAGAAGTGGATGTGGTCATGGTGAGGAACATGTTGAGAGACATTATGGCCTTGATCATTAGGCGATGGCTCAAGGTGAATAAGATAAAGATGAGGCACCAATAATGTATCACACATTTTGGAGACAAAAGAGAAATATAAGATGGATAGGAGGTCTATATCTTATAGCAAGGACTTGATGGGAGCCTATTGGATGGTGAAGAAGTTAGGGTGATGAGTTTTCTAGAACAATAGAACCAACTGCGGAAGACGTGTGGCTCTAATAGTTGAAATGGTTTTCTGTTTGATAGAGTTATTAGAGGATAAGTAGATTCACCATGTTATCTATCTACTTAAAGGAGATATTGAGTTATGGTGGCATGGAGTAGATGATAAGAGGAGAAATATGATGATGACATGGAGGGACTTTGAGGATGAGTTTGACCTAAAATATTTTCCTCCTACCTTCCTAAGTGATAAGATCATATAGATGGAGAGTATTAGACATGGTAGTATAATAGTTGATGGGTATGAGGCAAATTATACAAGGTTGTTTAATTTTTGTCCGCAGCTTGTTGTGATTGCTATAGAGAAATGCAAAAGGTTTCAAGAAGGTTAAGACCAAAAATTAAACACAACATATCATCGGTTGGATGAAGGGATAGAGAAAATTTTAAAGAGTTTGTGGAGGCGACAAGATATATTAAAGATTTAGTGAATGTAAATAACCATTTGGAGTGTAGAAAAAGATCTGAGATTTCGGCAAAGAAGGACAAAGTAGTGGTAGATACATGGGAGGTGGTAGATTCTTATCAAAATAGGACAAGGTCTTGGTTGTTTTAGAAGGAAAGAATCTGGTTCAAGTGATGTTATATCTTATCATAGTAGGGGAAGATCTAGCCCTAGAATATGGAACACACCACCAAGGTGGGAACCCTCATCATGGCCTTTAAGGTCATCAACATCAGTGGCAAGTCCAAAAAAACATCATATAGTTGTGTGTGACACTTGTAGTAGGGCGCACTTTGACCAATGTTTGGGAATTGATTTTCAAGGATGCTATTACTATGAACTGATGGGACAGTTTAGGAGAGATTGTTAGAATCTTTCAATCACATTAGCACATAGCTTACAGTCTCATTTTCAAACTCCATAGAGGCAGGCTCCAACTAGAGGAGCAAGTCTTTCAGTGATTTCAAGCTCTGAAGGGGGAGCACCTAGTGGTAGTAGTAGACAACAAGGACATTGTGGCATAGGTAGAGCTACATGATGTTTCTTTTTTATGATTCAACTAGGAGTTTTCTCACCCAAGTTGTGATAGGTGAGATGTTTCTCTTTAACAACATTTTCGATACAATCTTGATAGAACCTAGTGTGACACGTGTATACAAAGATCACTAGTTAGTGGATTGCATCCTTTAACTCAGGATTTATCTTATAAATTGTTGTTAGGAGTACTATTAGTGGACCAATAGTTTTGAAAGAAGTATCTCCCGGATGTCTATTGATTTTTCGTGGGTATACCATAGTGGTTAATCTCATACCCTTAGATAAGAATTCTTTTCAAATGATTTTGGGCATGGGTTTCCTTGAGACATACCATATCTAGTTGGATTGTTGGAAGAAAGATGATATCTTTCAGCAAGGTGATTTTTCATCTGTCTTCACTACAGAAAGGAAATTCTTACCCACATGCATAATATCAACTGTTGTAGTTGATAAGATGATGAGAAAAGGGTGTGAGGCCTTTTTATCACATGTGGTAGATGCAAAGGTGGAGAAAAGGATAGTTATTATATATGATGTTCAAGTAGTGTGTGAATTCTTAAATGTATTTCCGAATGAGTTATCAAATTCTCCTCGCGAGAGAGATATTGACTTTGAGATACAAATTGTATTGAGTAGTCACCCAATAGCATTACCGATCTATAGAATGGAACATGCAGAGTTAAATGAATTAAAAATTAGTCAGAGGAATTACTAGATAATGGTTTTATTCAACCTAGTACATCACCTTTGGGAGATCTAGTGCTTTTTGTAGAAAAGAAAGATGGAACTATGTGGTTATGCATAGACTACAGATAACTAAATAAGACAAAATCAAGAACAAATATCCTTTGCCTAGGATTGATGACCTATTGATCAACTGTGCAGATAAAAAATCTTTACAAAGATAGATCTCAATTTAGGTTATCATCATTTGAGGATTAAGGCATCAGATGTACCTAAATCAGCCTTCTGAACAAGATATGGACATTATGAGTTTGTAGCCATGTCTTTTGGACTAACAAATTCCCATGTATCTTTTACGGACATGATGAACAGAGTTTTCAATCTATATCTAGATTAGTTTATAGTAGTGTTTATAGATGGAATTCTTACATGTTCTAGAGATACATAACAATAGGATCAATATCTGACGATAGACCTGTAGTTGTTGAGAAAACATCAACTTTATGCTAAGTTTAGAAAATGTGAGTTTTTGTTGGTTTAAGATGATATCCTTTGTGAAAGTCCTTTGGAGGAATCATGTAGAGTATGCTTAATGGAAGCTAGATTATGAAATGTAAACAAGTATCCCTTTCTCTTGTAAGAACTTTGAGACAAAAAAAAATTAGATGGGGAAATTGTTTCAAGTTGCATTTTGGTTTTTCTGGTACTTATAGTCTTAAAGATAATCTTGGAGCTTATTATACCTTAAATACTGATTTGAAGCAGTTGATAGTTAATTAAGTTCTAATTCAATTAGACTTGTTTCTTGAAAAGAGATATATGTATTGGTTAGAGTTTGAACCTAATTAATAAACAATTATCTCACTTATGATGAAGAGTAAGATTTAATTAATTAAAGAAATAATTATAAAGAAAACCATCTTGTGAAATCTTGCTATGTTTTCATTATATAAATGTACATAATTTATTATGAATCTAGTGCAAAAAGAATGAATCCATTTGGAAGTTTATCAAAAAAGATATGATGTTTTGAATATGTTCCTTATACAACCATCAGTTGTCAACTAACGATTTTACCTTTGGTATTCAATCGACAATTTAGAGGTTGAGAGATTGACAATCCCTTCAGTTCACTCAAGAGAACCATTTATTCATAAATTGATGCTTTCACAAAAGTTGTGCATACTAAATTTTTCACAAAATAATAGTTCTGCTTGGTAGTAGCCTATTGATGGTTCAGCAAGGAAGTTGTCAACTTGTGGTTTTGTTGGGACTTACCAATCAATAGTTTATTTAGTGGACATCAACTGAAGGACTAGAGATCGACAATGAATGGTCCAGAAGATCGATGGTCTTCCTATCGAAGGCATCAACTGATGGTTGTGTGTATCGATAGTTGTGTAAACTGTTGGTTAGTGTGTTTCTTGGATGCAACAAAACAAACTGGTAACAAATGGTGCCAAAGGGGAGAGTCAACACCACAACTACTAGGTGGCTATGTCACTTTTTGTCCCCAACAATAACGTCAGAATGTTGTGTGTGTCTTTCCTATCTGCAACATTTACACACCTAAATTGGGAGTTTCGATCATATGCACTCCTCAAGACTCAAACACAGTTGGGATCTTTCAAATTTTGTAAGGGGCCTAAACAAAAACACCCACTCAGACTAACACATTAACCTGCAAGAGCACACGGTCGTGTTATAGTATAGGCAAGCGGCAAGAATAGAGTCAAACCATAGGGAGAAAAGAGGACACTAGTGCTAGGTTAGTTTGAGCTAAGTTCCTACTGCAGAGTCTAGGGTTGAAGGGTTTGAAGGTTGATTTTGTTTGATTACACTAAGGGTTGAACAAGAAATTAAAGAGGAACAAGAATGAAAACCCAAATTACCTATACAATTAATTCTAATGAGCAAGGAAAGACAGGATAAGCAAGAAAAGGTAAGAAAGGATCAAATAACACTAAGGCAAGAAAGTAGAGATCAACACTATACTAAGCTAGCAAACTAGGAAAGAGAGCAATTAAAGACCTAAACTAGCAAGAACAAAGAAAGAATAAGGCAATGAAAAAATTAAGCAAGTAAAGAGATAATCAAGTAAAAGGCTAGCTAAGCAAGAAGGAAATTTGGGTTTTAATGCAACTAAGAGAAGTGTGGGTTGATTAGGGTATGCACTTGTCAATTGGGTTGGGGTGATAACATGTAAATAGTATTATTTTATTTGGATTACTAAACCAAACAACAAGCTAGATGTTAATGAATTTCCCTAAAGTACTAACTGACCATGGATAGGATAGGGTGTGTATAGGGGAACTAGTCCTTGTTGGTATGTATGCCCAGAGAGACAATCATATGATGATTGGAATGTGGCATTAGATGCCTGATTTGATAACAATAGAGGTAATTCCGCCTTTTATGTTTGTCTCAGTCATGAGATGATGACACAGACATAGTAGATGTCTAAAGAATGATATTACTCGATAACATATGTCTTCAGGTTGATGACTTGAACAATGAGATCATATGTGTGATAAGAGTACATACAAACTTGTTATGTCCCTAGTCGGATATTACTGTGGAAACAAAATAGACAATAGTAATACATAAGGCCGGAGTATGTGTTGATTGATGGCAGAGTCTCATTAGTCATGATATATGATATCAAGTCAAGCACACAGGTACATGTTAGAGAACAATGTATCAGACAGGCCCACCATGAGAGTGATACATGGATATCGTGGAATGGTAGTCACAATCATTTCTCATAGTGATAGAGTTGATTGTGGTTCTTAGACCTGAAGTCAATACACTCATCACAAGTCATTCATTGGACTTTGACATCATCGAATGTGACCTTGAATAAGGGTTGCCATAAAGGTGATGCTTGGGTACTCTGTGACGCATGAGGATTGAGTGTGAGTGATATAGATGGGATTTGTCTCTCCTACATGAGATTGATATCCATGCCACTTGATAAGTGAGACTGAGAAATGTATGGCCATACTCATGTGATTCAATATGTGATATGTGAACTCACATCCATCTCACACAGTCTGCTCTAGTTTAAGGAACATAGATTGAACTATGAGAGGATGATGATTCCATGGCTCGAGTTCAATCTGGATATCAAAGAGAAAGGAACTATACAATCACGATAACACTAATCACAGATTATAGGTTGATGTTGTTCTCCAACTTTTTAAACTATTTGGGTATCAATGATGTGTTTCTAGATACTGCTCATTGCTTGTGATCTCATAAAATGGTCATGGACATTCGCTGCCAAAGTAATTTGGGACATATAGGGTCACACACATAGTATGCACTTGGAATAGGAGTTTATTCATGAATGATGTTTAACTTCATTACTAAAAGTGTTTATTCATGAATGAGTTATTCATGAATGATGTTTACACATTAACCCCTCACTAAAAATTTTTAGAGGATGTTTGACCTCTGAAATAGATGAATTACATTAACTTTTTTATAACATAAAAATCTGTTGAAATAAGAAAAAGTATAGTGAGGGGTTAATGTGTAAATTACCCAAGAACCTAAATTTCTCTATATGAGAAAGCTAGCACCCAAGTAGATCTCATATTTCTTGATCCATTCCAGAGAAACAAAATCCTAGTGAGAGAGGGATAGTTAGGATTTGAGAAAAGAAAGTGGTGGAATTGCTGATCTAGGGTTTTTCTATCCGAGATATGATGAAATCAAGTAAGTTTAGCTTCTTTGCATATACTTTCATGGTGAATCTCTCACATGTCAAGATTCCATCCCTCCTCTGATTTGATTTGAAATAGTATCAAATCTTCCCATTTTCTCACTCTTTCTTCATAATCTCCCATTTCTAGGGTTTCTAGGTTGAAAGAAAAAAGAATCTGGTGATTTGCTAGGGTTTTGATATGAATTCAAGACTTTTAGAGATGTGTTGCGTTTTAAAGTTGTTTTCACACCTTATGGTGAGTGGGTACTTCCTTTAAATATTAGATTGCATGAAAATGAGTTAAATGATCAATAATCTTTACGTGTTTTGTATGCAACTACAAACCCTAAACTGCCCTTTTGACCTAGCTTTTGCAAGATGATATGAAATAGATTATTTCTCTATTGTGATGGATTCTAGTTGATAAATCATACTAAATGCATACAAATTATCTAAATGATAATTCCTAAAGTAATTGCAGATTTTATATGAAAATAGCAAAATCTAGGGGTTTTGGTTATGACTAAATTTGTTGTATAATTGAATAAAGAAGTTTGCCTAGTTGAATATCCTTGGATACAAAAGATAGTTTTATTTGAATGCATAGTACATATATGTCAAATAAGATCTTGTATTTAATTTGATGATATCAATGTTTGCTTGATATATCAGTATAGAGGGTGAAACCCTAAATGAACAGAAAGTTGGAAGTTTGCGAATAGATTCATGAATTCAACTGATGTGATTCTTTATTGTTATAAATTCATTTATTTAAGGTTATTCTTGATGCATGCTATTTTAATTAATATCTTGGAAACCCTAGTTAAATTCATACCAGGGTTTCATATGCATGACTGATTGAAATGAGTTATGTGATAATTTGAGTTTCTAGCTTAATATCATTTTATATGCATACACACTTTGATTTGTGATGCAAAAATCTCTAGATGAGTTAATTGACATGAAATGCATAAGTTGTTATGGTAATTTAAGAAAATAGAAAATGCATTTCCCTAGATAGGGATGTCGTTGATGCCATGCATGTATATAAGAATTTTTTTATGTAAATGTTTATATCATTAGACATGATATCTGTTTGAACATATGAGAATTCTTCGATGTGCATGAGAAATGAGAAACCCTGAGAGAAGGGTAATTAGTCTGTTAAGCATCTAAGAAATGAGAAACCCTAAGGTAAGGGTAACCAATATGTTATGCATTCAACTAAGTAATATCAGTTAATTCAGTCCAATAGCTCAAGTAGTCAGTAAAACTACAATAGTAATAGTAGATGTCCTAAACACCATAGAACCCTCCCTAGAGGTATGTACTGGGATGGGTGAAACAGACTATGGACTATCAGATATAAGAAGAAGTAGCCCGGAACTAAGTATCTAACATCAACTGATTGGATATCGATGGTACTTCAGTTGAGTAGCATAGTACCCAACAATAACCAGAGATCTTGGTGATACTATTTCAGTAGTAGGGGTATCCAATAATAACTAGAGATCCAGTGGTACCCACTAGTTGAAGTATACATCCCTTGTGGACCTACTTCTTCTGGCAATTATGCCATTTTGCGTGTCAGCCCTAGTGGAACCACATTACGTAGAGTTGAGGCTTTTTAGCCTAAAGGCACCCCTTCTGAGTACCCAAGACAAGGGGCCACGGTTTACAGATGTTGTTTAGCCACCGTTAGGCTAGACGTGGCAGCCTCACTGCAGACCGAGGTAGTTAGTAGTAGTTTTAAGGTCCTGGATTTACCTTAAGACTTGTACGGTAGGTCAAACAATAGTGGATTTTTCTTGGATGTACAAGCCAAGTGAGTTCAGGGAAAAAGTAAAAAGAAAAGTAAATTGAGTTCAATTGAGTTTAGATAAAGAGTACAGTAGTCAGATTAGTCAGTTATTTTTAGTTGGCCAAAAGTAGTCAGTACAGTAGTCAGGTCAAGTCAAAGTTAATGAAAGATTACAAAGAGAATAATGAGGCAAATGTTTAGATATTTGTATATTACTACTGATTCATAATAAGATGAATGAGAGGTTAACCAAGTGTGTGTAGTTATTCAATTATTCTTTGTATGTTTCTATATTATTAGTTTTCTTTATGATCAATAAAGCATGTTCATATATTGATTCACTCTTGTAGATATCTAGAGTATCGTACCATATTTATGTATGTGAATGATCAGTCTCTTTGAAGCTTACTATTGTTATAATTGATATTAGTTGTTCAAATGTATATGTGTAATTATATAAGTGCTTTAGAGTGTTTCTTTGAAGTACTCATTCACTGAGCGAGTAGGCTCACCCCTCTACTGACAATGTTTTTAGGGATAACTCGTAGACTAAAGATGTCATTGCATTATCATAGATCTGCCACAGGAGTTAAGTATGAAATTAGTTAAGTTCAATCCTTGTATAGAGTTGATAGAGAATTCTAAATGATGATTTGTATCTTTGATTTCTTAATGATAGAGTATATATCTGGTTATCATTTTGTATGTACATAGAAGTGTGAGGAACAAAATGAATGTCTGGATGTTTATCATTAATGTTGAGATCATATTTGAGTAATCAAGGTTTAATTCCCTTGTCAAGTTTGTTTATCTGATTGAATGAAAAAAAGAAAAAAAGAGTTTGATATAAAAGAAAAAGAAAAAGTTGGGAGTGAACTTTGTATTAAGTATAATCCTCAAACTTATGCCCTTATCTCATGATTAGTGGTAATCGTGGGATGTGGGTGTAACAACTTGATATCAGAGCTTAGGCTTAGTTGTCAGGGACTATTAGGATAGAAAGTCAGAGTTATAAGTGTGGCAGTTAGGAGGTGTGTGTCTATAGCTCTGGGAGGTCTAAGTATTTAGATACCCTAGCCCGATATCTGAATACTTAGGTTGACTAGTATCAAGCTACTCTGTCTATTCTTTTTTGGATGCCCTAGCTAGGTATGCAGAGGAAGGATGTGCTAGAGAGGAACCCTAGAAATATTAGGGTTAGAAGATCGAAAAGAAATGAATGAATTGAGCATAAGAATATAATGTGATACAACTCTTGATTTATATTGCTTCTTTGATTGGAGATCAATTGAAATGCTCTTATATATATGAATTCAAATTATCAGGTTGTAGAATATATATGGTTCTTTTAGAATGTTATGTATCATGAAATTGGTTCAGTTATTCTTTGTATTAAGTAGACCAGAAGTTATGTTTAAATGAGTCTACCCTAATTGGGTATTCTTTCCACATGTTTGAGGTGAATAGGAGTTGGTTAATCCCAAGTAGCTCTGGGCTTCAGGATTGCAGGTTTGGCTTGGTTCGACTGGCAGGATGCGTTACTGACATCTAACGACTCCTATTAACAATATAATAAGAGTAGACTCTGGATAAATCAAACCCACATCATAGTGAGAATGTAAATACACTAAGATGTTGAAATATAAGGGAAATATTAGAATAGTTAAGAATCAATTGGAATTGATATCTAAGATCCAACTTTGGGGCCTCAGATAAGAAACCCTAAGTTGGGAATGAAGGAAGAGGAATATAGATACAAGACATAAATTAGCATGTAACATACAAAATGAAGAAGAAAAGATGGATAAAGAGAAGTGAAATATATTACTAATTGTGGCACTTTATCCAATCTGAAATCAAGGAAAGATAAGAGAAAAATACATGGAAAGCCAAGATAGAAAGAATCAATTAGAATGAATGGATCATATAATCAAGTAAAATGTAGTTATGTACTCTACAACAAAAGGAAAATAGGAGGAAAGAGTTAAGTATGCAATAAGTACACAGAAGTGAAGTTCAAAAAATGAAAGTGAAGAGAACTAGATAACCATGTAAATTATAAGACTAGGATAAGAAACTAAGATGAAACAAAAAAGAAAGAAAGTGATGGAAATGATGAGTTTGATTTAGAAAGAAGGGTTACATGATATAACGAGGAGCATGGAATGTGTACTTTTATCATAAAGTTTAAAGTATTCATCCTTACTAGATTTTGATTCAATGTCTCTATTTAGTAGCAACCTAGTTGACATCAAGTGTGTTCAATAGGTTCCTAGTGATGAAATGGAACTAGTTCTTACAAGAAGAACAAAGGCGCGGCTAAATGAATGAACAAATCACATAAAGATAAACTATATTCAGAATATAAAGGCTTGATTGAAAGGAAACTATAGTTAACCCCTACATGAGCCATTTGATTCGAAATGAAGGACATGTAATGTATTATGCATAAGATGAAACTAGTAGGGAGAATATTGATTTGGAATTTTAACTAGATAAAAGTAAAAGGATGATAAGAAAGTTTATATGGCATGGAATATGGAATCATACACAAGAGTGAGAGCCATGATCATAAGAGATAAGTAAAAGTATATAATGGAATTGGGAAGAGTAGCAAATAGGTAGTAGATGATAGAAAATAAAGAAGGGGTTGAAACATGAGGGAGTAATATAGATGATAAAAGAGAGAGATTGTGAGATGTGAGGAAATATGAAATAGTCTTGTTATAACCCCAATTTTTGGGTTCATATAGTGAGAAATGTAATTTCTCATATTAAAGCTAATTGAACAAATAATGATATGTTTTGTTTTGATCAAATGGATTCCATTCACAATAGCCTTGATTGGTTGTGTTTTGGGCTTTGTTGGCTATTGGGCCCAAATACCGAATAAATTCAATTAGTAAATGAATAATCGAAATTCTAAGAAAAGAAATATGTGGAAACCTCTGGGAGGCAGATCCAAAGAGGATTTCATGCCTCTTGGGTTCCTTGGATACCAAGGAGTCCAAGGTTGCAAAAAGAAAGCAATAAGAAACGAAAAGATTAATTATGTATTTCTTTATTAAGAAAGAAATTGAAAACAATGAGAAAATGTGGAAAATAAGTATAATTGAGTCATCCTTGGTGGAATTTCGTATCCCAAGGATTACTAATAATAAAAGTAATACCAATGAGGAAAATTAAAGAGAAATAATGATAAACCCTCAAAAAGAAATATTTGATGAAGAAATAAACATAATAATGCATATAGGTGCATTAAGTAGGATAATAAGTATCCAATCAAAAGAATTTCGAAATAAGGGAATATCTTGGGATCCAAGGAGTCCCAATAAAAAGGAAAGAAAGAAAAAATACCTAATTTGCAAAATAAGAGGATAATAAAGAGAGAGAAAGAGAGAGAGAGAGAGAGATGGTTGCTTCACAACCAAGGAAAGTAGGTTTCCTCTCAAGTTTAGGACTTGAGTCCTCTTAGGGCACGCCTTAGGGCTTTGTTTCTCACCCCTTATATAAGGGTAGAGCTCTGGTTCGGAGGGGAGGAGAACCCCACATTTCTCTACTCTCTTCTTCAACCTTGCCACCATGCTAACCGTAATCGGAAGGGGATGGTGCGATCCCAGGAGCTATGAGAATAGTTAAAGGGCTGGAGATGCTTTTACAACACAGTAGAAGTCTTGGCATTTGCTTTCCTAGACTCCTCACTCTGGTGCGATGCCTGCAAGTGGGCTGCAGGGTAGCCACATCCGCAACCCTATTGGGTTGGTCTCCGACCAACTGGCTGCATGCCAGATGATGCCTTCACCTGCGAGAGGATGCGGCAGAGATAGGGGGTGAACTCCGAGGAGGTTCACGCCCGAGAAAGGTGGGAGATGAACCTGCAGTAAGGCTGCATCTCGGCCGCGAGTTGTAGATTCATGGAGCTAGTTCCGGTCATCCTGGACGTTTAAAGGGGCACCATCGCCTGCGGGAGGGGAGGAAGTAGGCAAGGGGGGAGGTCTGATGTGTTTCGAGCCCTGAGGTGGTGAGGAGAAGCCACGGAACTCTACCAACCGCCGGCTAGGGCGGCAGCCTGGAACTCGCGCAAGGAAGAAGAAGTGTGGGTGACATTGGACCGAAATGCCCCTCGGGCATGTGAAGCAATGACCAGAAACGCGGGGGTAGTTTCGACCTTGCATTATGTTTTAAGTTGTCCTGGATCGCGCTGGATAAAAGGGCACGCATGGGCTGACGTGTCAGCCTCTCATTGGCCGAGTAAGTGTTTTTCTTGCAAAATTCGTAACTAGTGAACCATAGCTCGGATTAAAACAAGTTATATATGAATTTTGTTCCTCATAAGGAGGGGAATTCAACAAAAATATGTTCAGAAGCTAATTCCTCTTGCAATTCGAAAAGTAGTGTAATGTATGAACTTTAATGTATTAATGGTAAAGAAACCCTACTTTGATATGATTAAAGTGATTAATAGGATTTAATGGATCATTAGAGTTGATATTAACCTGTTAAATGTAAAAAGGTACATTAATATAGAAAAGGATGATCTTTGTACGTAATTAGTTTAATTTGAAGATTATGTACATAGATATGATAAAAAAATTGAAAAGTACATAAAGCTATCATCTTTAATGATTTAATTAATGAGGAACCCTTAGATTTGATAATAGATGGATAATTCAAGCTGATATTAACCTGTTGTTAATAAAAGTGAAAATAGGATTTGAAAAAAAGATGATCTTTTGATATAGTTGGTTTAACTTAGGGTTCTATGTACATGAATATGCCTTAATGGGATTAGAAACCCTAATTTATGTTGATACGAATTCTAATGGTTTTAATTGTACCAATCGAAGAAAAAAATGGAAATATGATGATTCGAAGATAAATTGAGTACCAAAGACCTTTAATGTGAATTATTTGGATAATTAGTGTTTCCTAGTGTATAAAGGTGGAAATAGTAATAAATAAGGTTCATATGTGAGTTGAACTATAATGAAAAATGATTTGTCAATTTGAAAGAAACCGAAGATGATAATTAGCCTTAATGTTTTGGATATGACCTAAAAGGATAAAGATAATAGTTTTAGTGTGAAAGAAACATATTAGATTTAATTGACATTCAATTGTGCCTATGATGCAGAAATTAGGGTTTGTGAACTAAAAGAGCATTAAAAGTGATAAATGCATAATGAAGGCTAAAACCCTAATAAAACCCTAAAGTTGGCCTAGAAATCATAAGGTGGAATCCAAGTTGATCTTGAGGATGTTTGAATAAAACAATGACACTTGAATGTTATGCATTATTTTCAGGATATTGTTGATTGCCTGTTAATTGTGTTGAATGTTAATGCATGGACATCAAGTTACTATGGATCAGGTATGTGGTTACGATTATGAATAACCGCTATAGTTTCCCGATGTATTCTCGGATGTTTAATCGCATTGAATGCAACTAAACTGTTGGATGTTTATTTATTTCATGCCACTATAAAGTGACTATGATTATCACCATAAATGTGCATGTATAACTGGCTAGATCCGGGTCCACCTCTGTTACTTTGAAAAGGCTAAAAAGGGGTAATCCTAGAGTCAGGTCTAGGTTACCGTGAGTTAGAGACTCTTTAGCAAATCCTGAGTTAAGGAGTGGACTACTTACGAGTAGTGCCAGGTGACTCAACCCTAGAAATGGGTTGACTTATAGGTGGATCATGAGGGGTTTAATGGGGACAACACAGAGGATAGAGTACCCTTGGATCGCGGAGTTATATCTAAAATGTAATATTGGTTGTTAAAATAAGTAATTGAATGATTACAGTGTTATCATAGTTGCATGTTTATTGTTTTCCCCACATACGAGCTTCAGCTGACCGACGTTTTGTTTGTCGGCGTTTTAGGTACAATGAAAAGGACAAACAGTAAAGTGGCACATGTGATACTAAAAGAGAATTAAAGTGAAAGGAGGATTAGATAGATTAGTATCGGTGTGGATAGAAGTTTAGAGATACAAGTTTTCAAAAGGTATGTAAAGAAAAATTTTATTACCATTTTCAGTATAGTCTGTTAGAATTTAATAATTGTTATTGGTTATATGTCGAACCTTTGATCCGGAATTTATGGGTGCGGCTTCAACCTCTCGGTCTCCCTTAATTGGGGGTTATCGGAAGGTGGGGTCGTAACATTTGGTATCAGAGCGTAGGTTCCTCATTTAACCATTAATAATTATTAAATTTTACAAACTCCATAGAACCCAAGGGAGTTATTAGAGGAGTATCTGAAAGGCGGAGGTGTCTAGAAAGGGATCACGACCGGGGGCTGGCAAGATTTTCCTCCGCATCGCTAGTCGGAATACGAGGACTCCCAGACCTGTGTGACCTCCTGGCCAAAGTCTTAGGGTATGAATCGAAATAAGATACCTTTAGGACTTCTCATCTTATTCATCCCTTCTCATCACAAAATTCTGATAAGGACCTAAAGGATTAGGGTTTTCTTTCTTCTCCTCACCCTCTTGGGGTATGGGTAATGTTAATAAGGTTTAAGGAATCCTCCACTAAATTAATGAAAGACATGTAAATAAGATGTCATGGACATAAGCTTAATAGATTAAGCACAAAATAAATAATAGATACATGCTTAGGTCGTATGACATAAGATGTCATGTCCTCAGGAGAGACCTGAGGCTAGACCTTCTTGTCAGGAGGATAGGTTAGTCTTGGAGATAGAGATCTCCATTGCAAGTAGAGACCTGGCACATCCTATGAGGATGATGCTAACCCTAACCCTAAGTGAAGGTTAGAGAGAGATGAGTTGGACCAGTTGTTTGCAAGGACATGCCTTTGGGATGCCATATGATCCATGGGTGACCTAACACCTTTGGCAACCCAACCCTGGGAAGGGTCATGCATGTTATGGTAAAGGATAGCTCCTTAGGTGATGAGGTTAGTGAAGGACCATAGAAACCCTATGGGCTTTTAGGGCATAGCTGGCACCTAGGGCACGTCATAGTTTTGATAGTAGGGTGAAACCCTGGATAAGGAATTATGATAGATCATAAAGGGTTATGGATAATATTGAGCAACCCTAAGTTCGAACCTAGGCTTCGCCCATGTAGAGAATGCTTTTGAGGATGAACCTTCATGAAGAGGGGACCTCTAATGGTGAGGTTGAATGTAGGCTTAGCCCTAGAGAGAGCAGGAAACCCAACAAGAAGGTTGGAAGCCTAAAACCCTGAACTATGGATGATAGTGGTTGCTTCATGATCGATCCCTGAAGGTTGATGATATCTTGGTTGCCTTTAGAGGGACCAAACCCTAGAGATAGAAGATGAAGCATCTGTGGCTATGGTAGGAAGAAGAGTTCCTTAGACCTAGAAAGGTGTAGTAGCAGGTTATGAGGCCTTGCACCTTGTTAGTTGTCCTTGAGGAGGACGCAACCCGAAGTGTTGCTTGAGTTGAAGGATGACAAGAAGTGCATGTCATGCCTTTCTCATGCTTGGTTCGTAGCTAAGAGATAAAGCATGCAGTTGGACACCTACAAGTAAACTTAGGGTTCCTAGGCTTAAGAGGGGAAGTGGTATACCTAATGCTCATGAGGAGAATTAAGTTTCTATAGTTTCGAGCATGGTACGCCTCATGAATAAAGGAAAAGGGAAGCCCCTTAAGTTTAAGGTATGTTTGGTGAACCCCCTTACAGCTAGGTTGATGATAAAGGGGAAAGTTTTATCTTGATCCAACATCAAGGAAAGAAGGATAAGTATGACCTAGCATGGTACAGTGAGTGGGCTGCTTATGCCTTAATGGTTTGCTAGGGTTAAGTAGGCTCGTGTGGATGTAAACCCTAGACCGAAGAGCTTTTGTGACCTCAGAGATAGTTTTCCTCCCATCTTGGGAGAGGGACCCCTTTGGAAGGGTGTATATCAGTTTTGGTTAGCTTAAGGTAACCTAAAGAGGTCTCTTAGGATCTTGAGAAGCTAAGTGAAAAGTACATGGTATGAGAATGAACCTATAGACCCATAGATATCCATCTCTAATTGCATATGAATGTGTTACCAGGGAGGTAACCAGTATGGGGCTTGACCAAGGTAGGCAGGTTGCCATGATTCCGATGAAAGGATTAAGGCCAGTCCTTGAATGCAGAAAGAGAGATGAAGACTTGGGTAAGGATCTAAGTGAACATGTACTATGATGAAGAATCCTAAGTCTATCCTAGGGTCAGGTAGGGATAAAACCGTTGAAAGTAGGAGTTGCCTAATTCCCCAGTTGTACATGACCATAGGGTCGGGAGGTAACAACTATCATTGTCTGAGGGCCATGGGTTAGGAGATTGATCACCTTCATGAACTCATGGGACCCAAAGGGCAGATGAGTAGGGCACTCTCTTGATGCATGAGGGAAGAGGGATGACTCCAAAAGAGTCGGTACCCTATAAACCTAGAGGAGATGACCAAGATTATAAACCTCAGTAGGTTCAAGACTAGTTTAATATCACGATGTCCATGATGTGGAGACATATGTGGCACATTGTAACTTAGATATAAAGGTATGTTGGTAAGGTGGGATGTACCATCTCTACTCTTGGAATAGGAAGAACTCTGCATTTGGACTGCAGCCAAATGCTTATTTCCTCTTGTTATGGGGGTGAGAGATAGGACATTACGCATACCATACACCAAGGATAAGAGATGATTGGAACGATGCCACGAGAAATAGGGATAGAGAAGATAACCTACCCTGGTAAAGTGAATGATATATGGTTTGCAAAGACTAGGAGGAATGAGGTAGACACCTTATGAGGATGTTTATATCCTGAGTTAAGTGGAACTTATAAGTTATACCAGGTTGAGTTTGATCACCATATCAGAGAGTATTCTTAATGAAGTTAGACATAGAGTTTGAGGTGAGATGATAAGTGAAATACATGGAAGTTTATGTCTTCAATGTTACCTAATACCTAAGGATGTGAAGTGGTAATGGATGCTCTGGTTGAGATACATCTGACTTGTTTGACTAGAAGCTAGAAGAGGTTGTTTGGCTAACCCTAAGTTTGAAAAGGAGAGGTGGTTGGATAACACACAGATGTAACAAGATACGTTGAAAGGTTAAGGGTTGTTTGGTTAGCCAGTCTAATCCTTGATATGATGAAAGGATGGTAGTAGAACCTCAAGTGCACTTCTTTGGAAAAGAAGGCAATGAAACCCGGATGAGAGTGGTTTAGGGTTCGAGGAATCGATCTTGAGGAATTATGACTTACATAAAATCGTGATTTTAAGATCACCATGCACCATAGTACTACTGAGATAATGAGTGGTAGCATTACTATGAATCCTAAGGTGAGGTTGCATGTGGTATATGGCCATGCAAGCCAGGAGGTAAAGGACAAACCCCAATAACCCAGTGTATCGATATAGAGGACAAAAGAGTCCCTGAGAGGGAATGGGAGTTTATCACTATGGATGTGGTGATAGGCCTCCCCTAGACCAAGGAAGGTCGAGATGCAATGTGGGTTATGGTAGTTCGCCTTACCTAGATGATATGAGAAAGAAAGAGTTCTGTTAGAGGACAGATCTAGTTGAACTACCCATGAGAGAGATGGTTCAACTACACCATGATGTGAGATCAAAGAATCTGAGTTTGAATAAAGGTTCACTTCCATAAAGTGGAAGTAGGTACATGAAGAACTCGATGTTAGTTTATCACCCCTAACTATGGTTAGTATGATCCAGACTAAAGGGTCTGATGAGGGCATGTGTGCTCGTTCAGGGTGATAATGAGAGACAATTTTTGCCCTATGAAAGATGTGAAGATAACCTCCATAGCCAGTATCAGGTTTTATAAGAAGCTCTGTAAGGGAGGCTGTGTCAATCACCACATCAGTAAGGTGATGTTGGTGAAAAGGACCACACGATGGACCACAGTGCGTGTAGGTGAAGTCACTTTGATTGTGCAAGGGCTGAAAGGAGCCTAGAGACGGCGAGAGTCGTGAGCAGATGCAAAGTAGACTGACATACAAGTTACTGTGGGAGAAAATGTGACATGAAAATATGACCCCTCTAAGTTATAGCTAAAAGAGCTGAGTCCCCGATACATGGGTCCATTAGAGATGAATGGGTGGAGAAGGTTAGGTTCGACCCTACCCCTCAGGATAGAGTAATGTGAGATGAGTTCCATGTGTCCAATTTAAAGCACTATGTGAGGTACCCCGACCATGTGCTGAGCAATGAACCTAGTGAGCCCCAAGGGAGGCAGACATGGCCTGAGCCACCTGTGTAGTTTATAGACGCCAGGATGAAAGAACTCAGAGAAAAGAATATGAGATGATACAGGTTCTTTGGATGCGCCATGAGTACGGTAAAGCCACATAGGGGCCAATGATGGACGTGGAAAAGTCTTATCCTAAATTGTTTGTTTGCTTGTTTGAATTTTGAGGACAAAATTTCTATAAGAGGGGAAGGATGTTATAACCCCAATTTTTGGGTTCAAATAGTGAGAAATGTAATTTCTCATATTAAAGCTAATTGAACAAATAATGATATGTTTTGTTTTGATTAAATGGATTCCATTCACAATAGCCTTGATTGGTTGTGTTTTGGGCTTTGTTGGCTATTGGGCCCAAATACTGAATAAATTCAATTAGTAAATGAATAATCGAAATTCTAAGAAAAGAAATATGTGGAAACCTCTGGGAGGCAGATCCAAAGAGGATTTCGTGCCTCTTGGGTTCCTTGGATACCAAGGAGTCCAAGGTTGCAAAAAGAAAGCAATAAGAAACGAAAAGATTAATTATGTATTTCTTTATTAAGAAAGAAATTGAAAACAATGAGAAAATGTGGAAAATAAGTATAATTGAGTCATCCTTGGTGGAATTTCATATCCCAAGGATTACTAATAATAAAAGGAATACCAATGAGGAAAATTAAAGAGAAATGATGATAAACCCTCAAAAAGAAATATTTGATGAAGAAATAAACATAATAATGCATAATAATGCATATAGGTGCATTAAGTAGGATAATAAGTATCCAATCAAAAGAATTTTGAAATAAGGAAATATCTTGGGATCCAAGGAGTCCCAATAAAAAGGAAAGAAAGAAAAAATACCTAATTTGCAAAATAAGAGGATAATAAAGAGAGAGAAACAGAGAGAGAGATGGTTGCTTCACAACCAAGGAAAGTAGGTTTCCTCTCAAGTTTAGGACTTGAGTCCTCTTAGGGCACGCCTTAGGGCTTTGTTTCTCACCCCTTATATAAGGGTAGAGCTCTGGTTCGGAGGGGAGGAGAACCCCATGTTTCTCTACTCTCTTCTTCAACCTTGCCACCATGCTAGGGGATGGTGCGATCCCAGGAGCTATGAGAATAGTTAAAGGGCTGGAGACGCTTTTACAACATAGTAGAAGTCTTGGCGTTTGCTTTCCTAGACTCCTCGCTCTGGCGCGATGCCTGCAAGTGGGCTGCAGGGTAGCCGCAGCCGCAGCCCTATTGGGTTGGTCTCCGACCAACTGGCTGCATGCCAGATGATGCCTTCACCTGCGAGAGGATGCGGCGGAGATAGGGGGTGAACTCCGAGGTGGTTCATGCCCGAGAAAGGTGGGAGATGAACCTGCAGTAAGGCCGCATCTCGGCCGCAAGCTGTAGATTCATGGAGCTAGTTCCGGTCATCCTGGACATTTAAAGGGGCACCATCGCCTGCACGAGGGGAGGACGTAGGCAAGGGGGGAGTTCCGATGTGTTTCGAGCCCCGAGGTGGTGAGGAGAAGCCGCGGAACTCTACCAACCGCCGGCTAGGGTGGCAGCCTGGAACTCGTGCAAGGAAAAAGAAGCGTGGGTGACATTGGAACGAAATGCTCCTCGGGCATGTGAAGCAATGATCAGCAACGCGGGGGTAGTTTCGACCTTGCGTTATGTTTTAAGTTGTCCTGGATCGCGCTGGATAAAAGGGCACGCATGAGCTGACGTGTCAGCCTCTCATTGGCCGAGTAAGTGTTTTTCTTGCAAAATTCGTAACTAGTGAACCATAGCTCAGATTAAAACAAGTTATATATGAATTTTGATCCTCAGAACGAGGGGAATTCAATAAAAATATGTTCAAAAGCTAATTCCTCTTGCAATTCGAAAATTAGTGTAATGTATGAACTTTAATGTATTAATGGTAAAGAAACCCTACTTTGATATGATTAAAGTGATTAATAGGATTTAATGGATCATTAGAGTTGATATTAACCTGTTAAATGTAAAAAGGTACATTAAGATAGAAAAGGATGATCTTTGTACGTAATTAGTTTTATTTGAAGATTATGTACATAGATATGATAAAAAAATTGAAAAGTACATAAAGCTATCATCTTTAATGATTTAATTAATGAGGAACCCTTAGATTTGATAATAGATGGATAATTCAAGCTGATATTAACCTATTGTTAATAAAAGTTAAAATAGGATTTGAAAAAAAGATGATCTTTTGATATAGTTGGTTTAACTTAGGGTTCTATGTACATGAATATGCCTTAATGGGATTAGAAACCCTAATTTATGTTGATATGAATTCTAATGGTTTTAATTGTACCAATCGAAGAATAAAATGGAAATATGATGATTCGAAGATAAATTAAGTACCAAAGACCTTTAATGTGAATTATTTGGAGAATTAGTGTTTCCTAGTGTATAAAGGTGGAAATAGTAATAAATAAGGTTCATATGTGAGTTGAACTATAATGAAAAATGATTTGTCAATTTGGAAGAAACCGAAGATGATAATTAGCCTTAATGTTTTGGATATGACCTAAAAGGATAAAGATAATAGTTTTAGTGTGAAAGAAACATATTAGATTTAATTGACATTCAATTGTGCCTATGATGCAGAAATTAGGGTTTGTGAACTAAAAGAGCATTAAAAGTGATAAATGCATAATGAAGGCTAAAACCCTAATAAAACCCTAAAGTTGACCTAGAAATCATAAGGTGGAATCCAAGTTGATCTTGAGGATGTTTGAATAAAACAATGACACTTGAATGTTATGCATTATTTTCAGGATATTGTTGATTGCCTGTTAATTGTGTTGAATGTTAATGCATGGACATCAAGTTACTATGGATCAGGTATGTGGTTATGATTATGAATAACCGCTATAGTTTCCCGATGTATTCTCAGATGTTTAATCGCATTGAATGCAACTAAACTATTGGATGTTTATTTATTTCATGCCACTATAAAGTGACTATGATTATCACCATAAATGTGCATGTATAACTGGCTAGATCCCGGTCCACCTCTGTTACTTTGAAAAGGCTAAAAAGGGGTAATCCTAGAGTAAGGTCTAGGTTACCGTGAGTTAGAGACTCTTTAGCAAATCCCGAGTTAAGGAGTGGACTACTTACGAGTAGTGTCATGTGACTCAACCCTAGAAATTGGTTCACTTATAGGTGGATCATGAGGGGTTTAATGGGGACAACACAGAGGATAGAGTACCCTTGGATCGCGGAGTTATATCTAAAATGTAATATTGGTTGTTAAATAAGTAATTTAATGATTACATTGTTATCATAGTTGCATGTTTATTGTTTTCCCCACATACCAGCTTCGGCTGACCGACGTTTTGTTTGTCGGCGTTTTAGGTACAATGAAAAGGACAAACAGTAAAGTGGCACATGTGATACTAAAAGAGAATTAAAGTGAAAGGAGGATTAGATAGATTAGTATCGGTGTGGATAGAAGTTTAGAGATCCAAGTTTTCAAAAGGTATGTAAAGAAAATTTTTATTACCATTTTCAATATAGTCTGTTAGAATTTAATAATTGTTATTGGTTATATGTCGAACCTTTGATCTGGAATTTATGGGTGCAGCTTCAACCTCTCGGTCTCCCTTAATTGGGGGTTATCGGAAGGTGGGGTCATAACATGTCTAGTCTCCTTGATGATGACTAATATGAGAATCATGTTAGGTGAATACTTGAAGATTATAACTCTATGTCTCAAAATCATCTTCTCTTCTGTATCCTCCTTAGTGAGTGTAACATGGTATGAAGTGATAAGGAAATAAATCATAAATGATACACAACCGTCATGAGAGACACATCTACTGAATATACTAATGACACATAATATGATGATGAAACCCTAGCAGGGTAGATCAAGAAAGTAATCTATCAAAATGGTCAAGATAAAGAAAATTCAAGTCGTGAAGACTAGGAAGACTTTAGTAAACCTCAAGAGATATAAGGTTTGCATATCAAAATAAGAGAGTAAAATCATGTCATAATAAAATCATGTTATTGATAAGGATCAAACCCTAGATAGTTTATGGTTGTAACAGATAAAGGGATGTCAATAGTGATTTGACCTTGATAATGAACATCTCCACAAAATAAAATCCTGAGATCATCAATATGAGAAGTAAATAGCAATTATAGTATTCATGGGTTTAAAACTTGCAAATGTGAAAGATCGATAAACAATATGGAAATGAATACGAACGAAGGATAAGAAATATATTTGAAAGATAAGAAGTGTGATTTGAATAAAAGGAGAAGTGCAACATGAGCAAATCATAATCTAAAATAAATTCTTGCAGTGATAGCAAGAATGATGAATAATCTATTCTTACCTTGAATGTTTCAATGTTAGGGATGTTTATTCTAGATGATCAAAATGAGTTATATAAGTAAGAAGAAGTTGTAATGCATAAGAAGAGAAACTAGAAAAAATAAATGGCTATCAACAATATGTGAATTTGTTTTCAAAAAGTATAGTTTGTTGAAGGCATTTCAATGGATGAAAATTTGTTTTACATATGACTTCAATTGTACATGTGCGAGAAATATACTAAACTGGAATGAGTTTTATGGTTTCAATCATTCATTTTAGTAGTTTGACTCAGTTTTATACAATTGTAGTTACTTCTAGACTTGTAGTTCATGAGTGTTTTTCTATTACAGTGGCAAAATAGTGAAATTCAAAATAGAAAGGTGAATTGTCTTTAATAACTCTGATGTGATGCAGAAAAATAAGTATAGATTGATGTGTATAATTTAAGATAGTGGGATCAGATTACCAGTATTGAGGTAACATCTCAATAGGGTATGGAATAATAAATATATTTGTTTATCTATCTCTTTCCTATAATGAATTGAGACAAAAAAATATTCTTCGACTATCATTGAGAAGTCATGCTTAAAATATGTTGTGATTAGAAGAGAAATCAATGACTCAATATTGAAAATAACATTCAAATATGAAATACAAGAGTATAGTGACACGTAAGACTTCAGAGGTTTAAAAGAAACTTTGAACATACTTTGTTTGCGTATCTATGTTTCGGGGATGAAACTTTTTAAGGGGGTGAGAATTATAATGACCACATTTGTGCTTAATTGGTAAACTAGGGCTTACCTAAATGATTACATGCTTGATTAGATTGAACACTGTTTAGACTTTATTAATGACAATAGCTCAATTGTGATGTTTCAAACCTAATAAAAACTCTAATTATGATTTTAGTTTGAAGAATTAGGGTTTGAGAAATGTAAATCCTAATCGGTAAAAATTAGGGTTTTGATAGTACATGAATATGGAATTTGATCAGGATAGCAATGTGGTAAATGATTTTTCATATTTTCTACGAATTTTGTATTTATTGAATTTTGGATATGATATGAACTCAATCATGCTTATTGGAGAACTATTTTAGAATATTTGGGAGTTCTTTGAATGTGGTTCTCAATCGAACTGTACTTCGACCAAAATGTTGATAGAGTGTTGTTTAGAAGTGTAGTATTTGATTTTTATTTATTTATTGGTAACTATAAATGATCTCAAATTTATATTGGGGATATGAAATTACATTTCATACATCGTGATAAATTTTCATAATTTTTGGAGGATGTTTGACCTCTGAAATAAATGAATTGTAGCAACTTTTTTATAATAGAAAAATCTATTGAAATAAGAAAAAGTATAGTGAGGGGTTAATGTATAAATTACCCAAGCACCTAAATTACTCTATATGAGAAAGATAGCACCCAAGTATCTCTCATATTTCTTGATCCATTTCAGATAAATGAAATCCTAGTGAGAGAGGGGGAGTTAGGGTTTGAGAGAAGAAAGTGGTGGAATTGTTGATCTAGGGTTTCTCTATCCAAGATATGATGAAATCAAGTAAGTTTATCTTCTTTACATAGCCTTTCATGGTGAATCTTCTTTCACATGTCAATATTACGTCCCTCCTCTAATTTGTTTTGAAATAGTATCAAATCTTCCCCTTTTCTCACTCTTTCTTCATAATCCCCCATTTCTAGGGTTTACGGGTTGAATGGAAGAAGAATATGGTGATTTAGAGATTTTCATAGATGAGCTGCGTTTTTAAGGTTTTTTCACACCTTATGGTGAGTGGGTACTTCCTTTAAATAGTATATTGCATGAAAATGAGTTAAATGATCAATAATATTTACTTGTTTTGTATGCGACTACAAACTCTAAACTGCCCTTTTGACCTAGCTTTTGCAAGATGATATGAAATAGATTATTTCTCTATTGTGATGGATTCCAGTTGATAAATCATACTAGAAATGCATAAAAATTATCTAAATGATAATTCCTAAAGTACTTGTAGAGTTTATATAAAAATAGCAAAATCTAGGGTTTTTGGCTATGACTAAATTTGTTGTATAATTGAATAAAGAAGTTTGCTTAGTTGAATCTCCTTGGTTACAAAAGATTATTTTATTTGAATGTGTAGTACATATATGTTAGATAAGATCTTGTATTTCATTTTATGATATCAATGTTTGCTTGATATATCAGTAAAGAGGGTGAAACCCTAAATGAATGGAAAGTTGGAAGCTTGCGAATAGATTCATGAATTCAACTGATCTGATTCTTTATTGTTATAAATTCATTTATTTAAGGTTATTCTTGATGCATGATATTTTAATGAGTATATTGTATACCCTTGTTAAATTCATACCAGGGTTTCATATGCATGACTGATTGAAGTGAGTTATGTGATAATTTGAGTTTCTAGATGAATATAATTTTATATGCATACACAATTTCATTTGTGATGCAAAAATCTCTAACTGAGTTAATTGACATGAAATGCATAAGTTGTTATGGTAATTTTAGAAAATAGAAAAGACATTTCCCTAGATAGGGATGTTTTTGATGCCATGCATGAATACAAGAAATGTTGAATGTAAACGTTTATATCAATAGCCATGATATCTGTTTGAACATATGAGAATGCTTCTATGTGCATGAGAAATGAGAAACCCTGAGAGAAGGGTAATCAGTATGTTAAGCATCTAAGAAATGAGAAACCATAAGATAAGGGTAACCAATATGTTATGCATTCAAATAAGAATTATCAGTGAATTGAGTCCAATAGCTCAAGTAGTCAGTAAAACTACAATAGTAATTGTAGATGCCTTGAACACCGTAGAACCCTCCCTGGAGGTCTGTATCGGGATGGGTGTAACAGGCTATGGACTATCAGATATAGGGAGAAGTAGCCCAGAACTGAGTATCTAACATCAACTGATTGGATATCGGTGGTACTTTAGTTAAGTAGCATAGTACCCAACAATAACCAGAGATCCTGGTGGTACTATTTCAATAGTAGGGGTATTCGGTAATAACTGGAGATCTAGTGGTACCCACCAGTTGAAGTATACATCCCTTGTGGACCTACTTCTTCTGGCAGTTACTCTGTTTTGTGTGTTAGCCCTAGTGAAACTGCATTATGTAGAGTTGATGCATTTTAGCCTAGAGGCACCCCTTTTGAGTTCCCAAGACAAGGGGCCACAGTTTATGGACGTTGTTTAGCTTCTGTTAGGCCAGACATCACAACCTCGCTACAAACCGAGGTAGTTAGTAGTAGTCTTAAGGTCATGGGTTCACCTTAATACTTGTATGGTAAGTCATGCTATAGTGGGTTTTGTTTAGATGGTACAATCCGAGTGAGTTCAGGGTAAAAGCAAAAAAGAGAAGTTAATTGAGTTCAATTAAGTTCAGATAAAGAGTACAATAGTCAGATCAGATGGTTATTTTTAGTTGGACAACATCATAGTAGTCAGTTCAGTAGTCATGTCAAGTCAAAGTTAATGAAAGATTATAAAGAGAATAATGAGAAAATTGTTTAGATATTTGTATATTACTACTGACGCATAATAAGATGAATGAGAGGTTAACCAAGTGTGTGTAGATATTCAATTATTCTTTGAATGTTTTGGATTATTAGTTTTCTTTATGATCAATAAAGCATGTTCATATATTGATTCACTCTTGTAGATATCTAGAGTATCCTACCATATTTATGTATGTGAATGATCAGTCTCTTTAAAGCTTACTATTTTTATAATTGATATCGGTTGCTCAAAGGTACATATGTAATTATATAAGTGCTTTAGACTATTTCTTTGAAGTACTCATTCACTGAGCGAGTAGGCTCACCCGTCTACTCACATTATTTTAGGGATAACTCGTAGACTGAAGTTGTCATTGCATCATCATAGATCTTCCACAGGAGTTAAGTCTGAGATTCGTTAAGTTTAGTCGGTCCCTGTCACTCTAGGTCCTTGTATAGAGTTGAGAGAGAATTCTAAATGATGATTTGTATCTTTGTTTCCTTAATGATAGAGTATATATCTAGTTATCATGTTGTATGTACATGGAAGTGTGAGGTACAAAATGGATGTCTGGATGTGTATCATTAATGTTGAGATCATATTTGAGTAATCAAGGTTTAATTCCCTTGTAAAGTTTGTTTATGTGATTGAATGCAAAAAGAAAAAAAGAGTTCGAAATAAAGGAAAAAGAAAAAGTTGGGAGTGAACTTTGTATTAAGCATAATCCTCAAACTAATGTCATAATCTCATGATTAGTGGTAATCATGGGATGTGGGTGTAACACTAGGTTATTTGGAAACAACAACTTGTTGAATATTTGCCTAAGCTAGACATATAAAACAACCATTTCTGTAAGGAGTGGGACCCAAGAGGGGATCGACTCCCTACTAAAATTTTAAGAATAAAACATCCATTCCAAACACACTCAAACAGTATGCTAGTATAGGTGTAAATTTTTCAAATCTCACGTGATCGTATACAAAGACCAAAGTAAAGTAGCGGAATATAAAAACATAACTATAATAAATGTTTACAAAAGTACATCACAATATCCCATATAGGGTTTACATGGGTATTACATCGTAAGGATCTAGTAGAGGGAAATCTAAACCATATCAAGTTTGTCTCCAAGCATCAACATGCTTAAGCTAGGTCCATGTCAGCATGCCATGTCCTCCATGTCCTACATTTGGGGTTAGAAGCATACCCCAACAAGCGGAGAAAAAGAAAATGACATCTAAAATAGAATTGAGCAATTATGGGGTAAAAGGACATCAAGTAAAGAATGTTTCCCATAGATGAGAAAATAACTACCCAATTGGGTATCAAGAGGAATGAATTCCAATCGTATGATAACAAAGGAGATACTTTCCATAAATAAAACAATAAGGTTGTGCCACAGAAGCACATATCATGAAATTAGGGCACATAACCTATTATCAATAACATCAACTTGCATGCATGTGAGATAAGCATAGCAATAGAATAATATAAAGACAATGGCGACCAAGTCTCATAAACTTGAAACCCGGTAGAGAATGGCACATAACCAAACTCCCCAATATATAAAGTGTGGGCACAAAACCCGGGTATGGGTTACATAATCTCCATCCCAAAAATATAATAAGGGCATATAACCCAAAAACCAATGCAATTACACTACTGTAGGGCTACTGAATCACATAACATGCTTAATGTAGAGGTAGATATAAAGTGTAGTCAGTATAAACAAGATTGCCATCACAAAAATGGACAATATAAACAACCACCACATAAGTGGAAAAATTAAGGTTTCTTCAAGAACAAAGCATAAGTTGGACTCAAAAGAAAATCCAAACAAATAGGATGATAATAAGGTCAGAGTAAGAATAAATATTTCACATCAAATCATGTTCTCAAAACAAAGAGATATTGTGTAGGCTATTGTCCATAGGACCAAAAGAAAGATAAAAATAGGTTGATTGCTCAAAGGAATAATAGGGGATGCAACCATACTACAAAAGAGAGGAAATTAGAAATTATTGAATATAAAAGTAATGTGGGATGCAATCATACCTTAAACCATTGTCCTAGAAATACTCTTCATCAATCTAGTTGTTTCCAAGACCACCTTTGCCTAATTACAAATTATTCACATGTATTAGGGTTTTATAATGTAAAATATGTAAAGAAACCCTAATTTTAGACCTTTTTGGAAAACCTCAAATTTTGGTTACAAAACCTAGACCAAAACGTTCCTAATGTTTATCTGATTAAGAAAACATATTTATTTGTCCAATTTGGAATTTATATGATAAAGTTACAAATTTTTAGGGCTTTTATATAATTTATTAGATTATAAAAAAGAAACCATCAAAAATATGGAAATTAGGCTGTCAAACTATTTTTATTAGAAATATCATATTTTTCTGATTCCAGAACATAATCTTACTTAATTTTTGGACCAACAGATAATTAGATATGATTTTTGCAATACTAACCAATCAGGAAATTCCAAAAATCCAAGTAAGCAGAGAAAATCCAAATGAGAGAGAGAAAGAGGGGCCAGGATCAGCTGACTTGGCCCAATCAGGTGCATCCAAATTGCTCGGTCAGTGCCAGCAAGACCCATACTAAACCAAAGGGGACAAATGAGAAAAGATGATAATACATTCGCCGAAAAATCAAAAGAAAAGAGAAAAATGAAGGGGTAATAGTGAGAAATCATGAAGGGGATTCATCCTCTTTCTTGTAGAGCGCCATGTCTTCTTCGAGCAGTAGGAAGTAGGTGCAATCAAATAATGATAAGGCAAAATAACTGCACCAAGATGAAGAAAGGAAGGTAGGGAAACTTACAGTGAAACAAATTGGATGAAGCAGCGAGGAAAAATGAGTTGCCAAGCCAAGAATAACCCATCCATCCTTGAGTTCCCAATGACAGAGCATGCAACTATCAAAGAAATTAGCAACATAGGAATATAGAGAGGGATGCGGCAAAGACGGAGAGGCAGTTTTCCATTTATAAGGTGGGGTATATGGGTTTATAGAAGGTGCTCGTGAGAAGCTTGTGCCACAAGGTTTGGGTGTTTGTGAAATACTCGATAATAATTTCTAGGTAGGGGATCATTTCATGTGAAAATGAGAGAGGAATTTGTTGGAACAAGAATCTCAGAAAATGATCATTCATAGAGAAAAAATTTGAAGTTTTATAAATCCCCAAAATTGGTGCATGCTGCCTTTTCTAATACGGCCTAGGTGATGACTTTTGGACCGTATGATTGCAAATCCAACGTTCAAGATCAAGGCACAAGATTTAAAGGGCACGTGGCAAATCAAAATCAGAAACCTTATCCAATTCGAAATCAAATAAAGTGATGTATTAAATTTATTTCCATTTTTCTCTCTCTTCATTTGAGGGTGCAGACAAATTACAAATTAAATGAAATTCGACATCCAACCTAATTTGAACATGTAGAATCTGAATATTGCATTAATTTTTTCTTTTGAGGAATTTTAAATTATTTTTTTAATTCTTTTAAAATAAATCATATATTCTCTTTCGTAATGCATTAGAGACTTCTAAAAATTACCCAATTAATGTGAAACTTCATCCACAAGTAAACTTAAGCATATGGAACATGAATTAGCCATAAATTTTTTCCTTTAGTATTACTTATCATATTATTTAACATTTTGGGCTTTTACATACTTTCTCTCTCATAATCTACAAATGAACATTAAAGATTGTTCAAATTAGTTGAAAATTCACACATAGGCTTATTTTAACATGTAGATAACGAATTTGAGATTAGTTTTCTCTTTTGGAGTCAATTAACTATTTAATTTCATATTTTGGAGGAAACTTCACCTTTTCTTATCTAAATAAAAAAATTAGTTATTATTATCCCAAAATTGTGAAACTTGGCTTCCAAGGCAAAACATATCGGAAAGAAAATGAATCTAAAGTTATTCCTATCCAATTAGTCTTCCTTTTATGAGTTTTACATAATTAACATTTGTAACCCATTATTACTTTAGTCAACATATTATTTCACCATTCTTCCAATTGTGTCCCATATCTTCACATTACAACCAAAAGGATTATATATTATAATGGTGCATGAAATACTTTATATTTATCTTTTATCTTATTAGGGTATTAATTCCATATTTATTTGGATAATGTAACATTATTTTCAATTATGGACACCTAGTCCTCCTATGCATATTAACATAGAACATTATCTTCAGTTGACATATTTTATGGTCTCTTTATTGGTCTAAATATTAATGTGAAAGAGTTAGGTCACATTTGGTTATATGTCTACATATTAGAGTGATTTATTCAAGCATTAACATATTAGGATTTCAGTTAACTACTATTAGGTATATCTTTATCCTTGTTTGGCTAAGTTTGAAGAACTAAACTTTCTATCATCCAAGGCATAAGACCAGGGTCAAGAGGCTAGGTTTTGGTTCGTTACATTTCACTTATGAAATGACCATTTTAAAAGTGAAATGACCCTTCTAAAAGTGAAACGACCATTTCATGACATGAAATGACCATTTTCATGACGTGAACCAAACGGTTCATCATATGGGTTGTCTGGATCAATGATCAATTTGATTGGATCGAGGATTGATGTTGATGTCATGAGTTTGCATTAATCAAATATTGAATGTCAATTGATTCTAAATAGGAAAGTACATAAACCAACCAGTTCAGGAGATGAACCGACCAGTTCACCTCTAAACCAATTAGTTGGATAGTGAACTGACTAGTTCACTATTCGTAGTTTCTAGAAAATTTGTGAAGTTTGTCTCTTCGACTCCTAGACTGATTGGAAACCCTACCCTCTACTATAAATAGAGGGGTAGTAGGGGCTTCCCAAACACAACAATAAATTCTAACAATTGTTGTCTTCTCTGGTTGTACTAACCAATAGAGAGATCAAGCAAGTCATGTCCATAAAAGGGAGGGATAGTAAGGGAGAGACAATTGTGGAAAAGTGAATCAATGATAGTAGACTGATGTTTGAAAGGACAACTCCTTCCCGTTGCTGGTAGCACAGGGTACAGTTCTTGATGATCCACATGAACTAATCTAGAGGCGAGGAGATCTTTGACTTTTCTAGGAGGATTTTATCAACCACCATCCGTGGTGTTGCGCCAAAAGGACGTTGATGACTGGTTGAGTTCTATCAGAAGAAGAAGCTTGTTGATGCTTGGAGAAGAAGCATGATACTACATCAAGAGTTGTCATTGGACTTGCTTCAGGACTAGGTATAGCTCTTGTTACCTTCCTTCCTAGATACATTGTTGTTGACATGATCTTGTTGATTAGGGAATCAGGCTTTAAATTCTATTTCTGCTGCCTTATCTGTCATCTTGATTTCCCTACAGTGGTATCAGAGTCCTGTCAAGTTATGATGTATCTAGATCTAAAATTGCTATGATTAGATTTATTTTACTGCATAAGATATGAATATTAAACTGTTTAATGTGCATATATGATTAATTACCATATATGGTTCCACAAATCTAATATGTTTATTATGTGATATATATGCAATTTACATGTGTTGTCCTAAAAGTTGGTTTTGATGGTGTATGTTAGCATAGTTATTGCCAATAACCCTAGATCTATGTGTGCATGATTGTGGTTGTTTAATCCTAATTATATCTTGATTTCCATACTGAGCCTCTCTCCTCCTTTCCAAATGTAAATCAATGCTCTTCTTCCTATTTCCCCTTGAATGTAACTCAAGGTTTTCCCTTTTATAATGTAATACAAAATATGATAGTTTAAATTTATCTTTCATTGTGAGAAGATGTTCTACTGCTGATGAACCAACTGGCTCATGAGATGAACCGATCGATTGGAGGACCAAGGAGGATAGACAACATGAAAATATGAACTGATCAACTGGTTGTCCAACCGATCAGCTTGAGGAGTCCAGACATCGATTAAACTTGAGGTCATATAAGTGTTTCAAGAGCCCAACTGAGCGGCTAGGAGGTGAACTGATAGGTTCGTGTTGAACCTATAGACCCAGATTGGTTCAAGCATCGATCTTCACAAACAATAAGTTATTGCATATGATGTAGACCTTAGGAGGTGGTAATTCCCTATAAATCTAAGGAATTACAATAGTATGTCCATAACCATCGCTTGTGTTTATAATTGCATGTTTTTGTTTATGGGATATAGCATGTATATGATACATACTATAAGTATATGGTGATTGGATATGTATGTATGTATGTATGTATGTATGTATGTATATAATCCCTCAATCTAATATTAAGTCTTAGATGCTTTCCATAAGCAGCACATGAAAAACTTGATCGACTATGAATGGGCATGCCAAGCATGGTGTGATAACCATCTCGTGGAAGTGTGATGTAGTCATGTGGGTCTGCCAAGCGGGGTGCATTACTATCGTGTTGGCTTTTCAGCTAGGTTTAACTGGGTGTACTTAATGAGATTAAGCACCTAGAAGCATGCAAATGGACTATGGCAAGGAGTTGTGCATAACATCTATCTGAGAATTACCTTAATAATTGGTTATAAATGTTGGTTTTAGAAATTGTTTTGGGTCTTGGCTGACTAAAAGAGTGTACGTTGCAACCTTCTAAATTGATACATGAGGGCTATCATTTTGAACAAAAATAGTGGGAGCGATAATTAATTAAAAGCCTAATTAATATCATCAAACTTATCAAATCAAATTAAACTAAAATGGTTCAACTAAAGTTGCAATATCTTTATAGAATCTAATGGCAAACACAAATATGTTATCATTTTGATCATTCCTTGAATAGGACAAACTAAACAAGGTTAATTTCCACAAATGGTTAAGGACTTTAAGAAATGTTCTCAATCATGAGCATAAGCTCTATGTCCTTGAAAGACCAGTGCCAGAGGAACCCACTTCAAATGTGCCTAGGGATGAGGTGGATGCTTATTGGAAGCATGCCAACAATGCCTTAGAGATTAAGCACCTTATGCTACGATGTATAAACTATGAGTTGCATGAACAACATGAAAACATGGACATTCTTGAGAGGGTAACACATCTAAAGAACCATGTAAAGAAAGTAAGGTGTTGTTTGAATGCAAACTGATAAGTGAGATCTAGTAGATCCCCATGTTCTCATTATGATTGGGCATGTGGAGAGAGTAGGATTTCTTTTAGGTTAAGAGTTGGCCACAGATACCATTCAACAATCGTTTCCTAAATCATATAGCTAGTTTATCAAGTGATATGACTTGAGTAACTTGGCCAAACCACTATATAAATTGATTGGCATGTTGATTAGTGTTAAAGCATAAATGAAGATGGACAAACTCGTAATGATGATCAGTAGAACGGAGTTCAAGGACAAAGGCAAGGCCAACAAAAGTTTCATTGCACTAATTGGAATGGAATGGGGTAAGGGGCTTCAGGCTGCTGTTGCTGCTGAACCATTCACCTCATTTATTGAAACAAGGATGCTGGCTGCTTGCTAGCCTACCACTCATTTTAAACTCTTAACCCTTCCCAACCTTTCCCTTTGAGGCTAAGCTAAAGTCCAAGTTTTCTGCATTCAAGAAATGGAGAGGGGTAAGTGCAAAAGGAATCTATCCTTTTCACTTAAATGACTAAGGAAGGAAAGTGCCACCATTGTCACTAGCCTGGGAACTAAAATAGGAACAACCCTCTTTATATAGAGGATCTCGGGTAGAAGAAGGAGATAGAGATCTCCACTTCAAGACCCGAGAAGAAATAAGGTAGAACTGTGCAGAGCAAGAGTTATTGTCACTATAGTTGGAATTTGTCATTCATCTAATGGGCATATAATAGAATTAGTGAAATGCTATTATGTACCTACCATTGATTAAAACATCATGTATCTTGTAATATTATGAATAAATTTATGTTTCATCTTAATAGATGTGATTTTAAATGGAAATGTCTCACAGTCTATACTCGATAGTTGTAGAAATAAATGTGTATGACACATATACTGAATGAATTGATGACTCAAACAATATTGTCATCAAAAGCATGAAAATGAGAATTGCATTTCTAGAATCCATAATGATGGTTCTCTAGATTCTTTTGGTTATTGAACCAATAGAGACATGCAAGCCTTATTTTGGGCAATATGACAAAAGCATATTCACTAGATGTAGTGGTAGATCGATTTTTCTATTAGGGCTCATACATATTGATGTATATAAACCTTTTGGAATAGATGTTAAGTTATTTTTAATACCTCATTATATTTACTGATGCTATCAGTAGATATGGAAGTTTGTATTTATAAAAATAAAAGTATGAATCTATTGAAGTGTTGAAGGAGATCATGAATGGAGTAGAACTAACTTTGTAGAAGTATTAAAACACTTCGATATGATCGATGTGAAAATACTTTGAAACTAAAAATTAGAGGACATTGTAGGAAATCATGATAGTGTATCATTATGAACTCTACCTAAAACACAATGATAGTGCATCATAATAGTGTACTAGAAATAAGGAATCACACCTTGTTAAGCCACGGTGCGATTATTAATAAATCTATCTAATCTTCCTATTTTCTTTTGGCACATGCTTCACACTAAAACCATGTATTGTCTAAAACGGTTCAAAAGAAATCATATGAGATATGGTATGGGAGGTGTCCTGATATGTCTTTTATAAGGATTAGGATTGAAAGTTTATGTAAGAAAATAGTTTCTTGAAAAGCTTTATCCAAAAATCACATAAATGTTATTTTTGTTTTGATCATTAAGTGTGCCTCTCTCTATATTACCAAATCTGAAAATATTTACAAGTGGGGGGGTATCAAAGGCACTCCCAATCAAGAAAAAACCTATCTATACAAGGCTTTTGTAATCATTTATTACTCTATTCCATACTGCATTAGCAGTAGGTGTGGCATTATAAAAAATGATATGGTTTCTACATAACCAGATATGGTAAATCATAGCTAACATGAATAGCTTGCTGCTGTTATCCTTAAATTGCAGCAGATCCTCCTTTTCTTTAGGGTAGTATGGCAACAATTGTCTAGCTTTCTCCCACAGTTGAGAAGAGAAATCGCATGTCCATAGAATATGCTCCTATTTTTTTTTCAGCCCTATGACAGATATTACATCTAGATGCCAAGCTAAACCCTCTTTGCTTTAAGAAGTACTCAGTAACCCAGCTGTTCTACATCACTTTCCAGCCATTTAGTTGAATCTTTGCGGTGCTTTATCCTTCCACAGCCATTTCGCCCACTCCTTAATAGTGTTGTGCTCTCTGACTGCATTCCAGACTTTTTTAATACTGAACGGTTGCACTTTTTTGAAGAAGAAGAGATCCTCTTCTTCAGTGATAGGAACCTTGGAGCAGACCTCATCTATTTGCTTGATTCCTCTAGTAGCTGGGATCTTCCACGCCCCATTGCATATGATAGCACTTAGTTTGTTTCCTCTCGTAAGCCTATTTTTAAGTGCAAGGCCAGAACTAACACACTCACTTAGGAACTTACCATCCACCCAGGGGTCTGACCACAAGGGAACTTTAGTGCCCTTTCTGATCTTGAACCTGGCTTGGTTGATGAATTCATCTCTGAACTTCAGTAGCACCCTCCACATCCAACTATGGTAAGGTTGGGCCTTGCAATTCCACAAAGTTTCCTGCTTGATATACTTTGCGTGTACCCATCTAATCTAGAGAGTGTTCTTGTGATTAGCGATTGCCCACAACAGTTTCATCATACCCACCTTTGACCGGTCTTCCACATGTCTGATGCCGAGGCCACCTTCTAATTTTGGCTTGCATATCTCATTCCTTCTAATTGAGTGGACATGTTTTCCTTCATCACTGTCCCCCCACAAGAAGGTTCTACATAGTTTTTCTATCTCATCCATCACACTCTTTGGCAAGGGGAAAGCACCTGTACAAAAGAGGTGATAGGAGGATAGAGTGGAAATGATTAGCTCGACCCTTCCCACCATTGATAGAAGCTTGCTCTTCCATGAATCAAGCTTGGTTTTAATTTTGTCTAGCAAAGGGTTACACATGCTTCTTGTCAATCTACCTATGAACAGAGGTAGGCCAAGGTACCTAACCAGAAAGTTGACCTTTCAAACCCCAATAGGACTTAGGATTCTCTCAACCACTGACCTTATAGCGAACAGTTGGCTCTTGTTAGGATTCAGCTGTAGACCCGAGACATCATTGAACATTTTGATACATCTCTGTATTTCTTCAATATTTTCCTTTGTCCCTTGTGCAAAAATCAGCACATCATCGGTAAACAGGATGTGTGACACTTCTCTATCTCCCGCCTTCAATGGGATAAGATCTTTCTTGCTTACTGCCTCATCCAGGATATTGGTAAGTCCCTACATCCCAATGACAAAAAGATAGGGGTCCAATGGATCCCCTTGTCTAATTCCCCTGGAATCCTGGAACAACTTAGAAGGAGCTCCGTTCCCCAGAACCTAAAATGAAGACGTGTTTATGCATTCATAAACCCACCCCAACCAGTAAGGAGGAAACCCCATGGATTCCATAATGTCGAGGATGTATTCTCTATTGATGGTATCATAGACCTTGCTCAAATTAGCCTTGAGGTAGATTTTATTTTTTGCTTTCACCTGATCAAAGTCATGGACTAATTCATTTTCTAGGAGAATAGCATCAGTAATGGATCTCCCTTTAACAAACGCACTTTGATTTATGTTTATGAGGTCAGACATATAATCTCTTAGCCGGTTTGCCATAATTTTTGTGATTACCTTATAAACGAAGTTACTTAATGAAATAGGCCTCCAGTCTCCCAGCTACATTGGCTGTTTGACTTTTGGTATAAGAGTTATGTAAGTTTTGTTGAGTTCCCGGAGCATCCTACCTTTAAGGAAAAAATCTTTCACAGCTCGGCACACCTCTTCACCCACTATGTCCTAAGAGGATTTAAAGAAATGGGCATTGAGCTCGTCAGGGCCAGGAGACTTATCATCATTGTAGTTCTTAACTACATTATGTATTTCTTCGTCCGTGACAAACTTGCATAGCCCCATAATCTATTCTCTGTTCAGTCTTCGAATACTCATCCATTCATGCTTTTTGAAAGAGGTAGAATTAGCACTGAATAGCCTTTTGTAGTGCCTTCTAAAAGCATCCCTAATTGCTTCCTCTTCTTTGATCTGTGTGCCATTTATTTCCAGTAGCTTTATTTGATTTCTAGACCTTCTCATCTTAAGTGTTGCATAGAAGAATTTTGAGTTGCTATCCCCTTTCTTTAGCCACATAATTCTAGACTTTTGTCTAAGCATAGCTTCTTCTTCATTTTTCTCCCTCAATGCTTCTTCCCTTTTCCTCCTAGCTAGCAATGTCACATAGCAACATATTGGAGGGATCTTGATCAGATTTTGCATGAGCTTCAAGGGCTTCCTTCTCCTTATTCTTGGCTGAGTCAATCATATCCCCGTTAGATTCCCAGTTCCAGGTTTGAAGGGCACTCTTGGTGTATTTTAGATTTTTATAAAGTCTAAACATAGGGTTCTCATATTCTGTGTTTGACCAAGCTTTTTTAACTGTATCTTTAAAACCTGGTTTCTCAGCCCAAATATTGAAATACCGCGTAGGATATTTATTTTGCTTTTGCTCCTTTTCTAGGTGTAGCACTTGCATGTAGTGGTCACTGTAAATTGTGGGAAGTATTTCAATCCACAGATCTAGAAACTCATCCCAAAATTTAAGCCAGCACAGCATTCTATCTATCTTGCTTCTTGTGTTATTTCCCCCTTCTTGCTGATTGTTCCACGTGTAGAGGGCCCCTTTAGTAGGGATTTCAATCAAATCCAGATTATCAATAGCCTGGTTGAATTCACACATGGATCTAGCAGAAGGACAACTCCTCCCAATTCTTTCAGTGGTAAGTATGACAGTGTTGAAGTCCCCAGTGACTACCCAAGGCGAATTGACTTGGGTCTGGATGTAATTGAGTTCCTCCCACAGCTTTGTTCTTTTACTATCATCATTATCCACATAGATCACAATACATTCGAACACCTTGTCTCCATGATTGACCCTGCAGTGTAGGGCTTGTCTCGACTGGAAGACAGTAGTAATCTTATAGTCTTTATTCTCCTAAATGATCAGAATTCTTATTTTATATGTGCTCTATGAATGATCCAGCCACAAAGCTCCTGGACAAGAAATCTTCATCATTCTAGCGATATTCTTTCTTCTTATTTTAACTTCTAAGAGGAAAGCTATATCAGCCTTCGCTCTCCTAATCTCAGCTCAGACCATGTCCTGCTTACCCAGTTGGGTTAGGCCCCGGACATTCCAAGATAAAATGGTAGATGTGTCACACATTAACACGGTGTGGGGCTATATTTTCGCCCTCCATCACCATGTGTTCTTCATTTCCCAGGTGGTTGAATCGGTTCCCCTATTGCTGGTGTTGTTTCTTTCTCTTCAAATTGTTCTGGCCTCTGGTTTGTCTTGGGCTCACTGTCTTCTTCGGATGAGTGAATCATCCATCCTCATCTCATGTCATCCCCTATCTCTGCAAGTTTCCCATCTCTATGGCATTCTCTCGAACAAGACTTGGGTTTCTTTCATTACTTACTGTCACTAACAAGGTAGTTGCAGCACCCTCCACATTCACTGGTTTCTCTGTAGAACTAGTAGTCGAGTTTCTTCTGACCGATGTGTCCCTCACAGCCGTTTTTTCTTGCATAGGGTTCATTGGGCTTGTGGCATCCATCGTCGGGGACGAATCAGTTTGTAACTCCACCTCCCCTGCATTGAGTATCATGGGCGAGGTAGTAGGTGGTGCCTCCACCTCCACTGTCTTCCCCACTTGAGATTTCTGGGATTTGCATAGGGCCTTATCGTGGCCGAAGGTGCCACAATGTGGACACTTTTCCGGTATCCATTCATACTCCACTTGTACCGCATAGTCATTCCCCTTGTCTTTCTTCAACTTCACAACTTTGGGAAAGTTTGAAGAAGCTGCCATGAGCACGTTGACCTTGGCAAAATCAATTCTCGCCTTCGCCTTGGTTTTTTTGTTGAGGCACTACGGTTTTCCCAAGAATGACGCAATCCTTGTGATCATTCTCTCACTCCACAGCTCAAGAGGGAGGTTTTGTAGCTTCAGCCACACTAGAACATATTCCAATCTCTCCTGTTCGAGCGGCTCCCCCTTCTCCCTATTTTTCAATATCATAGGCTTACCTTTGATGTACCATGGCCCTCCCTCGAGAGCCGTATTCATCTCTATATCTGATTGGAATTTTATGATGAAGCTTCCATTTGCTCTACCCATCACCTCCATCGAGCCGGATGGTTTCCAAATCCCAGTAAGGTGCTCCTGAAGGGTCGCGGTGTGTGGTCGGAACCCTATAATGTAGTCGGTCAGGGTGTTCTTCCACATAGCAGCATTGGCATTGACCTCCTCCTGTGGGATGACGATCGATCCATCCACACCACAATCTCCTCGGTTCCCAGTCGGGTGTTGATGTCCCCAATAGGTGTCTTTGTCAAGTCCGCCCAGTCTCTTGGCTTCTCTACTACCCTGACTTGATCAAGGTTAGGATGGCATGGCTACCACCCCCCTTGGGGTAGGGTTCGGCGATCGCCTCTGGTGCCGCCACCCCGCATCGCCTCGATGAATCTAATCACATAAATGTTATTTTGTTGAATACCACTTTTATATTCCAATCCAACAACAAAGTTGTTTATTGATCAAGATGGTTTTATTCCTGAAGGGAAACTTAGTTCCTAAGAACTCATTGGGAGTAAAAGTAGAACTCAAAAAGTTTGAGACAAATAAGAATTCATTGAACCTAAATAGGTATAATAGGAACAAGGAGAATCACAAATTGTTGTGGAATATCAAGTTCCTTATGTAACACAAAACCTAACAGATCTAGTAGGACATGCCTTGATAGGAAAGATTATGATATCTTATAACTTAGAACGGTGGTGAGTTGGTCATAAGATTATGATTCAACATCCTACCTAGAATCTATTGAGGGACCGAGATCTAAGAAGTGGCTTATGGCCATGAGATCCAAGATGGAGTCCATGTAAACCAACAAGGTATGACCTTCATCGATCCACCTAAAAGAGTAAGACCCATAGGGTGCAATTGAGTTTTCAATAAGAAAACTAATGATAGTAGTGTACAAACCTACAAGAGCATATTGGTTGCAAAGAATTTTAAACAAGTTCAAGGTGTTGAACATGATGAAATCTTTTCACTAGTTTCCATGGTAAAATCCATCAGGATAATGCTTGCCATTATAGCTTGTTATGACTATAAGATTTGGAAAATTGGTTGTTAATAAGAATAATTGAGAGGATGTGTACGTGACACAACCGGAAGGTTTTATAAATCCAACATTGCAAATAAAGGCTATAAGCTACAAAGATCAATCTTTGGATTGAAGCAATCATCTCAAAGCTGGAATCTTCTATTTGACAAGATAGTCAAAGAGTTTGGCTTGAGTCAAGATGAAATGTGTGATTACAAGAATTTAGTGGGAGCATATTTATATTCTACATAATGATGTGAAATAACATATTTATACTAAAAATGTTAAAATCTGGAAAGGAAGTACCTTCTCCATGAAGATTTTAGGTGAAGCATCCTATGAGATAGGAACTGAGATCTACAGAGATAGATTTGCTTAGCTTCTTGACCTAAGAAAGAGCACATACATTAGCAAGATGTTGAATGGTTTCAGCATGTAGGACTCAATGAGAGAAAACTTGTCCCTGTTCCATGGAATTAGTCTCTCAGGAGTATAGTGTCTCAGTATTTGTGAAGAATAAGAACACATGGATGGATGTCATACGCATTCACAATTGGATCTATCATATATACAATGGTATGTACTCATCATGTTATCTCATATGTATTTGTGATAACCCGTTACAGTAAACGAGATTACTCAAAACATAAAACACAATCAATCACCAATTAACCATATACCCAAAAATATGGGTAAATTAAAACCGATTTCAACATCAGCACCTGCTCAGAAACATTTGCATAAGAGCCCTATATCTTTCTTATATCCATACTATGCCAAGAATTTGATACAAATTGTTCTATCATCTTAGCCACCACATATATACACAGGAGAACAATATTCATATATGCTACACAAACAAGCATTAATATACTAACAAAAGTCCAATTCGTTTGAAGCACCATATACAAACTTTTTCTCACCCGGACCTGAGAGTACATGGACGACTCTAGGACACACTAGACATCTAATCAACTTTCTCATAGATTCATTACTATAGCTCCTCTTTGCTGTCACAGGTCGTCACTTCAGATTACCTAAAAAGATATGGCAAACTACAAGGGTGAGACCCATGTCCCAGCAAGAGATATAACCTCCAACAATGCTTATTGATTACAACATTTTAGGTAATGAGACAGTTTAAGCAGTTTAATCATATATAACAAATAGGCTCAGCAACATTGATGATTAACAAAATACATAAAGGAGCTAATAACAATTATGATCATCAAGATGACTATCATCATTTTCCTTATTAATCATATAAGAGATTCAATAGCATGTGTATAACTAGCATAAGCAAGTCTAGTAGCAAATTATCTCTATTAACATGAATAAGTCTAGCATCATAAGCATATCTAACAACATTAGCATGTCTAACAATTTGAATAGATCAATATCATAAGCATAGCTATCAACATAATCATGAGTATTTGCATAAGTATGATTAGCAGTATATGCATTTCTAATTATAGAGGCATGGCTAGCATGCTAAACATAACTAACAACATGATATAGCTAGCATCCTAATTATAATTCGTAGTAGCAGTATAGATATCAACATAAGGATGACTACTGTATGTACACATTTATAATCTTATGCATATCCACAACATAAGTATAATTACTATCTCTTAATTGCACTAAGCATCATCTTTATGTAAAGAGAACAAACAAGGGTTATCATCCAATGTGAAGCATCTTGTATAACCCTAAACAGATATGCTATACGAATGTATTACATATTTTATTATGCCCTGGGGAATTTGAATCGTACCATTAAAAGTCCAACCGACTCCTGCAAAGGGCTATTTGGTTTTGTACAAGATCTAGGAGTGTTGGTATCCTAAGATCTCTTCCCCTCGGTCAGTACGAGTAAAAAGGCATTGACAAATCAGTCAAAGTTGCCACCATAGCAACATATAGTCAAGCTGCTAACGACTAGTCTACCCTTGGTACAGGTCACGACACTAGAAACAGGGGTATACAAACCCAATCACTGAGGTACAACCGCAGTTGTCCTCTAATCACATCATGTAATAATCATCGAGAAACAACCGCAACCGTTCTCAATCACATCAGATGTATGAGGCATGACCATAGCCAACCACTACAATCTGCATTGTGAATGACAAGGATATATCCTCAACTTGCCACCCCTACATACTCAACAGTATGTGCTCTAAGTTTCCCTTAGGAATACTCATTTCACCATCCAGCAAGTTCTGACACTGAAGATGGTTCTACGGAACAGGGCACTACATGATTAGAGTTGCACTTGATTAGTTATGCCAATTGGGTGAATTAAGGTTGCATCAAACAAGTTGACATACAAACCCTAATTCACTACTAGCAAGCATATAAATATCACAACTTTACAAAGATATAAAACATGTGAAACATAATTTCTCATCTCATCATCACATGGTACTATTCACTTGCCATTCATGAGACCACACCAGTCATCATACTATCACAAGATATAAATCCTTTTTACAATATCACAAGGTATCAACCCTTATCAACATAAGAGGATTACACCTCATTCAGGGCTCAACCATGCCCAAAGACCATTAAGATCATCATACTATTCCCTGCAAGATCAACATTATCTTTGCATACCTTATAACAAGGCTCAACAACATCACTTACATATAATACACCAGATCAGCACAATATTGCATTAATGAGCTAGGAGATATTCATAAACAATCATAGTAGGGTTATATTAACATTAAGAACATTCCTTTATTACATCAACATGCAAGGAATCTAGACATGATTAACCCTCATCATATTCATAATGCACATGTTTCGCATAAGCAAGTATCAACCATGTGGCTATGACAACCACCAATTAACACATTAAGGTTATGATCATGTTAAGGAGGTTATTTCACCATCCTGACATCATATAAGAATGTTAAACATGAATACTAATCTTTATCTATTTGCATTAGAGTTTGGTTCAGCAAGATAAATTATATTAATGTTACTCATTAACACTTATACTCAAACCCGAACTCACGACATCCTCATTGGATCATAGATGCATAAGGTGAAGCATCACCATCACATTCCATACTATTCTCAAGTATGAACCCACACATAAATCAAGGTGTAACCATTGGGTTATAGCATACTAGGGTTTCAACAACATTAACATAGTACTTCATGATTGTATTAGTCATTAAAGGACTATTCATACCCAATTACCATCACTTAGTTATATTAAAGCTAGGTATAACAAGCTATACCTCATTAGGGTTACATATCAACACAATATGATTATCATACCTTCTATTCATATGATTGAATAGGTAAGACTACCTTATTATGGGTAACCCTCCATTTGTTCCATCATCATTCAATCCATATCACTATACCACAATGTCACCCAGAACCAATGGATGTTTAAAAGGTAATACCATTGGTTGTTTACATAAGTAAACACCATGGATAAACCACCTATGAAGTCCTTGATTTGTGCTCTATTAAGATTCACCATCTAACCCTAGACATCCCTTGATTAACAACACAAAAAGTTCCACTAAGAGTAGGGTAAAACCCACAATTGACAGTTCATTTAAAACAAGCCATCCATTGTCAACAAGTAAGCTCCTTAAGTTTATCATATAAAAGAAACCATCTAAATAACATTATTAGTACCAACATATTTCATTAGCCATCATTCCACTTTATTGGAGGAATAAACATTATATCTTGACCATTGGGTCAAGTTCATATATTAAAACCATCAATTACAGTATAGGTCCGACCATTGCATCAAGTTACCCAAGAAACCATTGGTCTAAGGCTTAATTGATGATACAACTATATAATTAACTCACATTATTAGTACCATAATGTGAGTTAATTGATGATACAACTATATAATTAACTATATACGCTCCTTAAGTTTATCATATAAAAGAAACCATCTAAATCACATTATTAGTACCAACATATTTCATTATCCATCATTCCACTTTATTGGAGGAATAAACATTATATCTTGACCATTGGGTCAAGTTCATATATTAAAACCATCAATTACAGTATAGGTCCGACCATTGCATCAAGTTACCCAAGAAACCATTGGTCTAAGGCTTAATTGATGATACAACTATATAATTAACTCACCATATGTTTTGGAGACCTGATCTACCATCATTAGTGACCATTAAGTCACCATAGGTTGTTAGATCAGCATTATATTCGTTAATCAGCATCAAATATCAAACTAATATCACCATTGATTGATAGCATCATTAGGGTACGTAGTTGTTAATAACTAGGCTTCTAATTAGGCCAAAACATGACCTAAGGGGGTGAACATCAGTTGCCATGCTTGGTTACCACCATCCATTGTCATGAAGATAACACCATAGGGTTTTTGCAACGGGACCATCATCGGGTCATGGGTTTATAGAAGAAATCAGCTTAAAACCCTAAAGTTGACCATTGGTTGATAGGTGCTTAGCACCATTGGTTGTCAAACAAACCTGATGCAAGTCATATTATACCATAGGAATAATGTACACATGATCACAGGTTCATCTATAACTGAAATCAGAATAGGGAACATTATAAAAATCAAAATCCAAGTCAAGCATAGCTTTTTAGTGCATGGATCATCATTTTCAAGCAAGAACATGATCTAGAAGGCTTATGGTAAGCAATCAACGTGGAGCAAGTTATAAAATTTTCCTCTAATGAGAATATTAAACCCCACATAGAATAAATATTGAGCAGGTAGGGTAGAAAATCCAAGCATAAGTTATGAACTCGACCATCTAGCACCTTTCTTCATCAAATGAGCAAACCCTAAGCATGAGGAGCAAGAAAGGTAGGGTTTTAGAGCTTTAGAGAAATTTCTACCATGGAACATCAAGGTTCCGACCTGGAGGAAGGTCTAAGGAAGGAGAAGAGCAAGATAAATGGATAAGGAAGTAATAAAATAACTTGCCTTGGTCAAAATCCCTAGAAGATGACCTTCGAAACCCTACGTAGGGCTAAATGGAGCTCTAGGAGACTTTCTTCTCCAAAAAGAGGTTGTCTTCTACCTTAGAGTACTTGGTTCTGCATAAAAACATAGTGGATTCATTTCTCCAGGTTATAGGAAAGGGAAAGCAAGCAAAGTTTCGTACTTCGGCAAGGAAGAGGTAAATATAGCCCATGGATAAGGATAGGAGCAAGCATGAGGCGTAAAAGTAGCTTCCCCATGTTTCTATGTCTTTAAACTATTAATAATATACATGCACACACACAAGATGATCCTCCACCGTCCTTATAGACCTGATTATATTTCCTTTGTCGAATTTACCAGCCAATCACATAATTCATTAGTTGATAGCTACCAAAGGTAGCTCATTCGTGAAGGGGTAAACCCTAAAATACCCTTAGAGAAAACACCTTCAAACCAAGGATTCAATAGGTGACCCATGGTTCACAAAGCTCAATATTTATGATATAATATCCAAGGAACATAATTCAAGTGATAAATTCCAAATAAAACATCTCAATTGGGTAAATTGTAGAAAAGTCCAAAATGTGCATAAAATTGCATAACTTGCTCAAATAGTTTCCAAATTGGACCAAATTTGAAAATTAAGCTTGTATTATGATTTAAAAGAATACCAAAAGGTTGTATTAGGGTTATAAGCATTAAATTATGGTAATTAAGCTTATTCAACTCATTAAGCAAGTTTAGGGGCCTTACAACTATAAACCCCTAACAGGGATTTTGCCCCCGAAATCTAAGGTAAACAAAGATGGGTACTTCCTTTGAACCTCATCCTATTACCTTCACATGGTTACTTGCATATAAAGGTGATGTCACATCATTCATGCATATATCCTCTTGGGTCAGCACAAAAACCCCCCACCTAAGAAGGCATTCTCAATATGGAATTTAGAAACTTGTTGTGTCATCTATACAACTCTAGTAGTAATGTTCAACTTTAAATTCTAGCTATCATCCTAAAATTATATCTATTGTATCAACACATTACTAAAAATTCATACTTGCTAGCTTTTTACCAATCATGCCATGTGTCCCATACCATTCCTTGAAGCATAAAAAAGGCAATGTATCCATCCTTTTTTTAATACATTGACACTAGAACTCTTGTCAGTTCTTTTTTAGCATCAAAAGAAATGTTGACGCTGGCACTTGTCATTCCATACAAGGAAACATCATTCCTAGTCAACCTTGTTAGGGGTGAAACAAAAACACTATCTTCACCTTACTAGGATTTACACAACCTACTTAGAAGACATATCATGATCCCATAAAGAAATTTAATCAACCCCATCTCACTCTTGTTCAACTTGTCTCATAGCTATTACTGCTTCAGAAACCCTAAGGTTTTTGAAGAAATATTGATCATATTTTTGACCATATTTGAAATACGTTGGCATGTCATCATTCAAAGCTTGATATAACTTGTATTACATGACTGGAACACTCTATTCCTCTTATTCATAAATTCTATTTGTGCATTGGTTAGTCTAAAGGACATAACTCTAAACTCATCATGGTCATGTGAATTATGTCATCCAATCTAACTCTTATGCATTGATATTTGATCATATGTTTATCTTAAAGGAACACGGTATCACATATCTATTAACCAACAAACCATCGATCATTATTAGCGGTCTTGCCCAGCTATCACTGAACCATATAGAACATTATAGAATCACTTTTGTTTTTCCTTCCAAACAACATTTAGAGGGTCATCATCAACTCTTTCTCCCTCTCTCTCTATAGAAGAGGAATACTTGGAATTCTCATTTAATAAACATCTCCAACCTTCACATATTTCTCATATTATTAATGCATCTTGGATACTAGGATTCATTACCTTGGTATCCACCTCATGTGCTATAAGCAACTCACATCCTTATATCATCTACTTTTACCAACATAACAAATATCAAGACATATAAGAGGAGTCTTCCTAATTTTTGGAAGGCTCAAAATAAAAATCATCACAAACTTTATGAACTTGGAACCATTGTCCAAACAACCTTATGCTATAATAAGCTATCCACCCTCATGTTTACAACGAATCCACACAAACCAAGTGGCAATGATCCACTTGAAAGTTGTGCCCTGGAAAGCAAAGACACAAAGAAAAACACACTTCCCACATCATAGCAACATTGTTCAAGGTCACTAGCAAAAAGGTAACCAATTCTATTTTCATTATGCAAGTTACAGCTTCTTATGTATCATTTTACCTTTTTCATTTCAGGTTCCTTGCCATTAGCATAGGAATCATCATGATTAACATATCTCATTAATCCTTCCTTGATGACTATTTATCACACTTGGGTATGTTCTCTTATTTTATTATATTTTTCAACCACTTATCAACAGGTAAATACTCATATTCCACATTTGCTTCATTAAATCGAGATCATCTCCCTTAATTTCTTTCACATGCCATGCTGATTTTTCATTAACACTTTCTTACACACATAGGTTGGTCTGAGATTAACTAAGGTTCCACCTTATTTCTTTGCCATTGTTCCCATTCATCTTCTCATTTTGTACTTGTTATAGGAGTTCTCTCTATCTTATGTAGATTTCATACCTTGATTCACTTTATAAGTATAGACTTATCTGTCTTATACTTTATTATCTTCTTGAATCACATCTTCAAGAACTCCTCTTTTCCTTATTTGTATTTAGATTTAGATTTCATGGTGTTGTATCTCTCTCTTATATTTACCAAATATTCAAGTTTTGATAGATAATGATGCAATTACCATCTTCTTTAAGGTAGGATTGAGATATTCACACCATGATTTATTATTCGTTATGCTCTTTAGATTGTCTCAAAATGACTACTTGATCAGAGTAATTAGAAAGATAACAATCTAAGAGTTCCATACTTACTGTTTCTTCAATAATTGAATACCTAGCCAGGGCACCCAAATACAGAGATTAGGCAGTATGCACCATATTTTTATGTCATATTCCTAACTTAGACATCATCCTAGTCCTAAGTCCTAGTGTCCCTGTAGACTTAGTGAACCTAAAGCTCTAATACCAACTTGTGAGAACCCGATACACTAAACGAGATTACTCAAAACATAAAACACAATCAATCACCAATTAACCACATACCCAATAATATGGGTAAATTAAAACTGATTTCAACGTCAACACCTGCTCAGAAACATTTGCATAAGAGCCCAACATCTTTCTTATATCCATACTATGCCAAGAATTTGATACAAATTGTTCTATCGTCTTATCCACCACATATATACATAGGAGAACAATATTCTTATATGCCACAAAAACAAGCATTAATATACTAACAAAAGTCCAATTCGTTTGAAGCACCATATATAAACTTTTTCTCACCCGGACTTGAGAGTACAGGGATGACTCTAGGACACACTAGACATCTAATTAACTTTCTCATAGATTCATTACTATAGCTCCTCTTTGCTGCCACGGGTTTGTTTTCGTCACTTCAGATTACCTAAAAAGATGTGGCGAACCACAAGGGTGAGACCCATGTCCCAGCAAGAGATATAACCTCCAACAACACTTATTGATTACAACATTTTAGGTAATGAGACAGTTTAAGCAATTTAATCATATATAACAAATAGGCTCAACAACACTAATGATTAACAAAATACATAAAGGAGCTGATAACAATTATCATCATCAAGTTGACTATCATCATTTTCCTTATTAACCATATAAGAGATTCAATAGCATATGCATAACTAGCATAAGAAAGTCTAGTAGCATATTATATGTATTAACATGAATAAGTCTAGCATCATAAGCATATATAACAACATTAGCATGTCTAACAGTTTGAATAGATCAATATCATAAGTAGAGCTATCGACATAAGCATGAGTATTTGCATAAGCATGATTAGAAATATATGCATTTCTAATGATAGAGGCATGGCTAGCATGCTAAACATAACTAACAACATGATATAGCTAGCATCCTAATTATAATCAGCAGTAGCAGTGCACCACTATAGTCTTTTCCACCTTGAGTTTTCTTCCTCTGAAAAGTTTTGTCATCCCTTGTGATATTTCCCTCTGGTGGATTCGTAGGAATATCCCTAGTGATATATGGACGGTCATCATTCTGAGGATCAACTGTAGGAGGATACTCTGGAGAACGTTGACCACCTACATTACCATCATCATCATCATTGTCATCACTCTTAGACTTGGACCCAGATGATGTAGCAGTCATAGATTTTGAAGAACTAGATGCTCCACCCAATTCATCTTGCACTGCTCTATCAATTTCCATATCAAGATCTACATGCTCAGGCTATGGCTCAAGTCTTTCAGGTGGGCTTTTGTTTCTTCGTTCTTCCTCAAGTACAACACAAGAAGCATCTTCAAATTGCTCCTCCACATATGGATCTGGATGGCTAGAAATATTGTCTAGAATTGGACGACCTATTTCATTCATCCATTCTTCCAAGGGATCTTCTACTATATAGGTACCCTCATCATCACTATCATAAAGGCCCCAAAATCTATCTTGATGGAACGTGTATGCAGTTTCAATGGGATCATGCACTTCAACAAATTGCACTTCTTTGTAGTTGGCCTCTCTTATGGCTCTAGCTCTCAAATGCATGTTGTAGTGGACATACACGAGATCCCTTAACTTGAGAGCCCCCAACTTGTTCCTTCTTTTTGAATGTATCAAATTAAAAGTGCTCCAATTCCTTTCACACCCCCTACAGAAGTTGTCTGTGAAAGAATGTGTATGGCTATTTTTCTAAGTTGAGGGGCACCGGTCCCATTCCACACCCACCATTTGCAAGGATCACCCTATGCACAGTCGGCTACTGCATTGGGGTGGCCAAAGCATCCAAGGCCTTCACAGAATTGTCATAGATACAAAAAAGCCAACAAACATGAAATACCACATTAATAGTTGTGAGGTTATAGATAGACATACTGACATAGTTGTCAATAAAATACAACTATTTGTATACCTGATCCAAAACCTGCATCCATTCTTCTGTGGATGTAAGCAACTTATTAAGCACATCCCTAAACGCATTCATCAAGTCTGGTTTCATACCCAATTGTCGCGAGTAATGGAATCTTGGGTTCAAATAGTATGTTGTAAATAAATAATACAAAACCTGTTAATTTCTTAACATAGACCAAATAAATAATTATATACACGATACAATTACAATTTGATGGTTGATGCTCACCAGATTTGTGTAGTGAATGCATAAACATATCAGTCCATCTCTTTTTTATGATGTTCAGGTATTGTGCATTGGATGTTGGAGCGGCTTTTTTCACACTCTCCACCATTGTTTCCATTGCGTCATATAACCAAGGCATGGTTGCAGCCTTGTCACCATCTACTAACCTCAAGACTTTTACTATAGGATCCATTACCTTAAGTACCTTGGTAATTTTGTCCCAGAAAGGCCTATTAGCAATAAGTTCTTCAATTTGTCGAACAAGTGGGGTATTGTGCTCCTTCATGGAGGTCCACTCTACTCCATTAAATAGCCTCCTAAGTCCATCTCTTTTGTTCTTTAGTGAATCTAGAGCCAAGTAGTTGGTAGCAAATCTTGTTACCCCCACTCCAACTAGATCGCCTCCACAATATTTTGGACGTCTCATTGCATTCAATAGAAAATAATGATTATATATGAAACTTGTAATCAATTTTGCATCAATGGTCACAGATTTGATGTACTCAAGTTTTCCCATATCTTTTAATATGAGATCTGTACAATGGGCAGCACACGACATCCAATACATGGGAGATTTCTTCATTATCTTTTCCCCAGCCTTCTTAAAATTTGATCCATTATCAGCAACAATTTGCACAATTTTCTCAGGCCCAACAACTTTCATGTATTTTTTCATCAACTTGTATAAATATGAGTACTCTTTCACCACACCATAAGCATAAACAAAATCAAGGAATATAGTAGATCCATGACAATGAGCAAGGAAGTTTATAATTTGTTTCTTGTTTCCACTGGTCCACCCATCACACATGAGTGTGACCCCATACTCAGCCCACAATATCTTTTGCTCCTTAATTCACTGTTCTAGCTCTTTGTTCTACCCGGGAAGATATTTATGCATAAGTTCATAAGCTGTGGGGGCCTTAGTTCCCCTACCATACTCCCCTATCACATCAACCATATGTTGTGGATAGGGTTCAGTTGCAACATGTTTTGGGATTCCGTGAGCAAAAAAGAATTTACCTATAGCCTTTCCCATCTTCTCCTTTGCCCCACTAAACATGCCTTTAAGGCTTTTTTGCCTAGGTTCAGGCTTCCTAACCCCTGGTTCATCAAGATTTTTCAATCTAAGACTAGAAGAACGTAACAAAACATCAATTGTGCCTTTCTTCCTTTTTTATCAACATAAGCATGACTATTGTATGTACACATTTACAGTCTTATGCATATCCACAACATAAGTATAATTGCTATCTCTTAGTTGCTTTAAGCATCATCTTTATGTAAAGAGAACAAGTAAGGGTTATCATCCAATGTGAAGTGTCATGTATAACCCTTAACAGATATGTTATACGACTGTATTACATCTTTTATTATGCCCTGGGGAATTTGAATCGTACCATTCAAAGTCCAACCGACCGCTACAAAGGCTATTTAGTTTTGTACAAGATCTAGGAATGCCAGTATCCTAATATCTCTTCCCCTCGGTCAGTACGAGTAAAAAGGTAGTGACATATAAGTCAAAGTTGCCACCACAGTAACATATAGTCAAGATGCTAACCACTAGTCCACCCTTGGTACAGGTCGAGGCACTAGAAAATAGGGTATACAAACCCAATCACTGAGGTACAACCGCAGTTGTCCTCTAATAACATCATGTTATAATCATCGAGACACGACCGTAGTCGTTCTCAATCACATCAGATGTATGAGGCATGACCATAGCCAACCTCCACAATCTGCATTGTGGATGACAAGGATATATCCTCAGCCTACCACCCCCACATACTCAACAATATGCACTCTGAGTTTCCCTTAGTAATACTTGTTTCACCATCCAGCATGTTCTGACACTGAAGTGAAAACTACTAGAGGGGGGTGAATAGAGTTTTATAAAGATTTTAAACAATTATTTAACTCAAACAACCACAATGAAAATATTGGACAAGGAGACACAGGGTTTAGAGTGGTTCCAACTATAGCAAATACTATAGCCGTCAGTCCACTACCCGGTTGCTTACCCAACCGGGATTTGAAAAGAAATTTATTTTATTACCTCGCAAGGACTTTACATAAAATACAATTTATTTTCCCAAACCCTTCAAGCAGCCTGCACCCAGAAGTAATCGCCCAACCTTGAAGCAGCCTTCCCTTGAAGTAGATGCACCAACTCCCGTTGCACCAGCCTTCTGAAGTAGCTTCCCTTGTGATAGCCTTCTTGAAGTAGCTTGAAGTCCCCTTCTCCACCTGAGAAGTCAACCCTCTCCAATCTGCAGCCTCCAACCCTAGGAGTAGCAAGGAGAGTACAAAAGATAAAAAGGAACAAGAAGGAAAATATAAATTACAATACCGTTGTAAGCACAAGGCTTGATTTTCCTATATCAAGCGTTTATATCTCCTAACCAATGTGTATGACAATGTGATTGTAGTGGATAGGAGATACTAGCCTATAGGACACGAAATGGGAGCAATAGGAATGAATGGCAAGTGTAGGAATTGCTCTATTGCTCTAAAACAGATTGCAAGTGTGTATTCAAGCTCAAGTATATCACAAGAATATCTTAGATGTGTTTTGGTGTCCTAAGGCATGTCCTATTTATAGGAGTGGCCTATGAATACTTAAGGACGTTCTAGACAACTTCTATGGGCTTCTAAGTGCTTAACTAGCCGTTAGATATAAGTTAAGTGCATTAGTAACGGCTAGTTACTTTATTCTGCAGTTGTTGTCAGAGACCATCTCGGTCGACAAATGGTCGACCGAGACACCTACTCGGTCGAAGTTTTGTCGACCGACAGGCTCTCTGGATCAACGTTCATTTGCAACTGCCAACTACTTTGTCATCTGTGTCTAACGACTACTTGGGTCATTCTCGGTCGAGGAGTTTGTCGACCGAGAGTGTCTCGGTCGAGGAGTGTGGTCGATCGAGATTGACTCTGTTTTCAATCTTTTAATTAACCACTAAGCATGTGTATGAGTGTACATATGTGATCCTATTTGAAGGGGATGACCTATCTAAGTGTGGTGATTAGCTAGGAAGATCCAACGCTTGATTTACATGCAATCTAAGTACTTGTACATTATATATTTGTACAAGTTTTTACAACAGTGATTATATTGCATGGAAATATAAATATGTAAGCTCTTTGGATTTTCCCTAGTTACTTTGTCATCCACCTTAATCCTGCACACTCAAGTAGCACGTTAGATCAACAAGAATGAAATGTTTGTCATCATCGAAACAAAGGGATTTATCATAATGTCCAATTTATCCAACATGAAGATGGTTCTACGGCATAAGGCACTACATGATTAGAGTTGCACTTGATTAGTTATGCCAATTGGGTGAATTAAGGCTGCATCAAACAAGTAAACATACAAACCCTAATTCACTTCTAGCAAGCATATAAATATCACAACTTTGAAAAGATATAAAATGTGTGAAACATAATTTCTCATCTCATCATCACATGGTACTATTAACTTCCCATTCATGAGACCACACTAGTCATCATACTATCACAAGATATAAATCCTTTTCACAATATCACAGGGTATCAACCCTTATCAACATAAGAGGATTACACCTCATTCAGGGCTCAACCATGCCCAAAGGTCATTAAGACCATCATACTATTCCCTGCAAGATCATCATTATATGTGCATGCCTTATAACAAGGCTCAACAACATCGGATCAGCACAATATTGCATTAATGAGCTAGGAGATATTCATAAACAATCATAGTAGGGTTATATTAACATTAAGAACATTCCTTTATTACATCAACATGCAAGGAATCTAGATATGATTAACCCTCATCATATTCATAATGCACATGTTTCGCATAAGCAAGTATCAACCATGTGCCTATTACAACCACCAATTAACACATTAAGGTTATGATCATGTTAAGGAGGTTATTTCACCATCATACCATCATACAAGAATGTTAAACATGAATACTCATGTTTATCTATTTGCATTAGAGATAGGTTTGACAAGATAAATTATATTAATGTTGCTAATCAACACTTATACCCAAACCCTAACTCATGACATCCCCATTGGATCATAGATGCATAAGGTGAAGCATAACCATCACATTACATACTATTCTCAAGTATAAACCCACACATAAATCAAGGTTTAACCATTGGGTTATAGCATACTAGGGTTTCAACAACATTAACATAGTACTTCATGATTATATTAGTCATTCAAGGACTATTCATACCCAATTTACATCATTTAGTTATATTAAAGCTAGGTATAACAAGCTATACCTCATTAGGGTTACATATCAACACAATATGATTATCATCCCTTCTATTCATATGAGTGAATAGGTAAGACTACCTTATTAAGGGTAACCCTCCATTTGTTCCATCATCATTCAACCCATATCACTATACCACAATGTCACCAAGAACCATTGGATGTTTAAAAGGTAAGACAATTGGTTGTTTACATAAGTAAACACCTTGGATAAATCACCAATGAAGTATTTGATTTGTTCTCTATAAATATTCACCATCTAACCCTAGACATCCCTTGATTAACAACACAAAAAGTTCCACTGAGAGTAGGGTAAAACCCACAATCGACTGTTCATTTAAAACAAGCCATCCATTGTCAACAGGTAAGCTCCTTAAGTTGATCATATAAAAGAAACAATATAAATCACATTATTAGGACCAACATATTACATTATCCATCATTCCACTTTATTGAATGAATAAACATTATATCTTGACCATTGGGTCAAGTTCACATATTAAAACCATCAATTATTGTATAGGTCCGACCATTGCATCAAGTTACCCAAGAAACCATTAGTATAAGGATTAATTGATGATACAACTATATAATTAACTCACTATATTTTTTTTAGACCTGATCCACCATCATTAGTGACCGTTAAGTCACCATAGGTTGTTAGATCAGCACTATATTTGTTAATCAACATCAAATATCAAACTAACATCACCATTGATTGATAGCATCAATAGGGTACTTAGTTGTTAATCACTAGGCTTCTAATTAGAACAAAACATGAACTAAGGGGGTGAAAGTAATTTGACACCATTGGTTACCACCATCCATTGTCATGAAGACAACACCATAGGGTTGTTGCAATGGTACCATCATCGGGTCATGGGTTTGTAGAAGAAATCAGCTTAAAACCCTAAAATTGACCATTGGTTGATAGGTTCTTAGCACCATAGGTTGTCAAACCAACCTGATAAAAGTCATATTATACCTTAGGAATAATGTACACATGATCACAGGTTCATCTATAACTGAAATTAGAATAGGGAACATTGTAAAAATCAAAATTCAAGTCAATCATAGCTTTTTAGTGCATGGATCATCATTTTCAAGCAAGAACATGATCTAGAAAGCTTATGGTAAGAAATAAACGTGGAGAAAGTTATAAAACTTGCCTCTAATGAGAATATGAAACCACACACAGAAGAAATCTCGAGCTGGTTGGGTATAAAATCCAAGCATAAGCTTTGAACTCGTCCATCTAGCACCTTTCTTCATCAAATGAGCAAACCCTAAGCATGAGGAGCAAGAAAGGTAGTGTTTTAGAGCTTTAGAGCAATTTATACCATGGGAAAGCAAGGTTAAGACCTGTATGAAGGTCTAAGGAAGGATAATAACAAGATAAATGGAGAAGGAAGGAATAAAATAACTTTCCTTGGTCGAAATCCCTAGAAGATGACCTTGGAAACCCTAGGTAGGGCTAAATGGAGCTCTAGGAGACCTTCTTCTCCAAAAAGAGGTTGTCTTCTACTTTAGAGCACTTGGTTCCATAGAAAAACAGAGTGGAGTCGTTTATCCAGGTTATAGGAAAGAGAAATCAAGCAAAGTTTTGTACTTGGGCAAGGAAGAGGTAAATATAGCCCATGGATAAGGATGGGATCAAGCATGAGGTGTAAAAGTAGCTTCCCCATGTATCTATGGTCTTAAACTATTAAGAATATACAACAACACACACAAAAAGCTCCACCACCGTCCTTATAGACCTACTTAGCTTTCCTTTGTTGAATTTCCCAGCCAATCACATAATTCATTAGTTGATAGCTACTAAAGGTAGCTCATCCGTGAAGGGGTAAACCCTAAAATACCCTTAGAGAAAACACCTTAAAACCAAGGATTAAATGGTGCCACATGGTTTAAAAAGAAAAATAATTATGAGATAATATCCAATGAACATAATTCAAGCGATAAATTGCAAATAAAACATATCAATTGGGTAAATTGTAGAAAAGTCCAAAATGTGCATAAAATTACATAACTTGCTCAAACAGTGTCCAAATTGGACCAAATTTGAAACTTAAGCTTGTATTATGATTTAAAAGCATATAACAAGGATATATTAGGTTTATAAGCATTAAAGTATGGTAACTAAGATTATTCAACTCATTAAGCAAGTTCAGGGGCCTTACAACTATAAACCCCTAACAGGGATTTCGCCCCCGAAATCCAAGGTAAACAAAGATGGGTACTTCCTTTGCACCTCATCCTATTACCTTCACATGGTTACTTGCATATAATGGTGATGTCACAACATTCATACATATATCCTCTTGGGTCAGCACAAAAACCCCCACCTAAGAAGACATTCTCAATATGGAATGTAGAAACTTGTTGTGTCATCTATACAACTCTAGTAGTAATGTTCAACTTTAAATTCTAGCTATCATACTAAACTTATATCTATTGTATCAACACATTACTCAAAATTCATACTTGCTAGCTTTTTACCAATCATGCCATGTGTCCCATACAATTCATTGAAGCATAAAAAAGGCAATGTATTCATCCTTTTTTTAATACATTGACACTAGAACTCTTGTCAGTTCTTTTTCAACATCAAAAGAAATGCTAATGCTAGCACCTGTCATTCCATACAAGCAAACATCATTCCTATTCAACCTTGTTAAGGGTGAAACAACAACACTATCTTCACCTTATTAGGATTTACACAACCTACTTAAAAGGCATATCATGATCCCATAAAGAAATTTTATCAACCCCATCTCACTCTTGTTCAACTTATCTCAAAGCTATTGCTGCTTTAGAAACCCTAAGTTTTTTGAAGAAATATTGATCATATTTTTGACCATATTTGAAATACTTTGACATGTCATCATTCAAAGCTTGATATAACTTGTATGACATGACTGGAACACTCTATTCCTCCTATTCATAAATTCTATTTGTGCATTGGTTAGTCTAAATGACATAACTCTAAAATCATCATGGTCATGTGAATTCTTCCATCCAATCTAACTCTTATGCATTGATATTTGATCATAGGTTTATCTTAAAGGAGCACGGTATCACATATCTATTAATTAACAAACCATCTATCCTTGATAGTGGTCTTGCCCAGCTATCACTGAACCATACACAACATTATAGAATCACTTTTGTTTTTCCTTCCAAACAACATTTAGAGGGTCATCATCAACTCTCTCTCCCTCTCTCTCTACGGAAGAGGAATACTTGGAATGTTCATTTAATAAACATCTCCAACCTTCACATATTTCTCATATTATTAATACATCTTAAATACTAGGATTCATCACCTTGGTATCCACCTCATGTGCTACAAGCAACTCACATCCTTATATCATCTACTTTTACCAACATAACAAATATCAAGAGATATAAGAGGATTCTTCCTAATTATTGGAAGGATCAAAAGAAAAATCATCACAAACTTTATGAACTTGGAACCATAGTCCAAACAACCTTATGCTATAATAAGCTATCCACCCTCATGTTTCCAATGAATCCACACATACCAAGTGGCAATGATCCACTTGAAAGTTGTGCCCTGGAAAGAAAAGACACAAAGGGAAACACACTTCCCACATCATAGCAACATTGTTCAAGGTCACTAGCAAAAAGGTAACCAATTATATTTTCATTATGCAAGTTACAGCTTCTTATGTATCATTTTACCTTTTTCATTTCAGGTTCCTTTCCATTAGCATAGGAATCATTATGATTAACATATCCCATTACTCCTTCCTTGATGACTATTTATCACACTTGGGTATGTTCTCTTATTTTATTATATTTTTCAACCACTTATCAACAGGTAAATACTCATATTCCACATTTGCTTCATTAAATCAGGATCATCTCCCTTAATTTCTTTCACATGCCATGCTGATTTTTCATTAACACTTTCTTACACACATAGGTTGGTCTGAGATTAACTCAGGTTCCACCTTATTTCTTTTCCATTGTTCCCATTCATCTTCTCATTTTGTACTTATTATAGGAGTTCTCTCTATCTTATGTGGATTTCATACCTTGATTCACTTTATAAGTATAGACTTATCTGTCATTTACTTTATTATCTTCTTGAATCACATCTTCAAGAACTCCTCTTTTCCTTATTTGTATTCAGATTTAGATTTCATGGTGTTGTATATCTCTCTTATATTTACCCAACATTCAAGTTTTGATAGATACTGATGCAATTCTCATCTTCTTTAAGGTAGGATTGATATATTCACACCATAATTTCTTATTCATTATGCTCTATAAATTGTCTCAAAATGACTACTTGATTAGAGTAATCAGAAAGATAATAATCTTAGAGTTCCATACTTACTATTTCTTCAATAATTGAATACTTCGCCAGGGCACCCTAATACTGAGATTAGGCGTATGCACCATATTTTTATGTCATATTCCTAACTTAGACATCATCCTAGTCCTAAGTCCTAGTGTCCCTGTAGACTTAGTTAACCTAAAGCTCTGATACCAACTTGTGAGAACCTGTTACACTAAATGATATTACTCAAAACATAAAACACAATCAATCACCAATTAACCACATACCCAAAAATATGGCTAAATTAAAACCGATTCCAACATCAGCACATGCTCAGAAACATTTGTACAAGAGTGAGAGTTTGTTGGTATGTATGATTAGAGAGACAACCATATGATGATTGGAATGTGGAATTAGATACCTGATTTGATGATAATAATAATAAAGGTAATTCATTTTATTACATTTGTCTCAATCATAAGATGATGACATAGACATAGTATATGTCTAAATAATGATGTTACTCGATGACATATGTCTTCACGCTGATGACCTTAATAGTGATATCATATGTATGATAAGAGTACATACATTCTTGTTATGTCCCTAGTCATATATTATTGTGCAAGCAAAATAGACAATAATAGTATGTAAGACTAGAGTGTGTGTTGATTGATGACATAGTCTTATTAGTCATGATATATGATATCAAGTCAAGCACACATGTACATGTTAGAGGATAGTGTATTAGACAGACCCACCATGAGAGTGATACATGGATACCATGGAATGGTAGTCACAATCATCTCTCATAGTGATAGTGGTGATTGTGGTTCTTAGACCTAAAGTCACTACATTCATTACAAGTCATTAGTTTGACTTTGACATCATCCAACAAGACTTTGAATAAAGGTTGCCATAAAGGTGATGCTTGGGTACAATGTGACACATGGGGATTGAGTGTGAGTGATGTACATGGGATTTGTCCCTCCTACATGAGATCGATATCTAGGCTAGTTGATAAGTGAGACTGAGAAATGTATGGCCATACTCATGTGAGTCAATATGTGATATGTGAACTCACATGCATCTCAGACAGTCTGCTCTAGTTTAAGGACATGGATTGAATGTTGAGAGGATGATGATTCTATGCCTCAATTTCAATTGGATATCAAAGACAAAGGAACTATACAATCACAGTAACACAAATCATAGATTGTAGGTTGAAGTTGTTCTCCAACTTTCCAAACTACTTGGGTAGCAATGATGTGTTTCTAGATACCGCTCATTGCTTGTGATGTCATAAATTGGTTTTGGACATTCACCACTAACGTAATTTGGGACCTATAGGGTCACCTGCATACGATGGACTTCGAATAAGAGTTTGTTCATGAATGATGTTTAACTTGATTATTAAAAGTGTTTAGGTATTCATTTAAACAACTGAGGTTTGAAATTGGTTGACTGGACTTTGAACTGACCGGTTCAAGTGTTGAACTGATCGGTTGGAGTGGTTGGTCAATAAGAAACAACAATTGGTTGAATATTTTCCTGATCTAGACATGTGAAACAACCATTTTACTTATGAAACAATTGTTTTAAAAGTGAAATAATGTTTCAAGACATAAAATAGCCATTTCATGATGTGAACTGGTTGGTTCATCATCTGGGTTGTCCAGATCAATGATCGATTCGACTAGATCAATGATTTATGTTGATGTCATGATTTGCATTAATCAAATATTGAATGCCAATTTGATTCTGAACATGAAAGTAAATGAATCAATCGGTTCAAGAGATGACCTTATTAGTTTGCCTCTAAACTGACCGCTTAGATAGTGAACCGGCCAGTTCACCTTTTGTAGTTTCCAGAAAATTTGTGAACTCCATCTCTTCAACTCCCGAAATGGCTGGAAACCCTAACCCTAGCCTCTCCTATAAATAGAGGGGTATTGGGGAATTCCCAGACACAATAATAAGATCTAAAAATTGTTGTCCTCTCTGGTTGTGGTAATTAATAGAGAGACCGAGCAAGTCCTACCTGTATAAGGGAGAGACAACAAGGGGGAGACAATTGTGGGAGATCAAATCAATCCTAGCAGATTGACATTTGAAGTGACAACTCCTTCCCGTTGGCTCTAGTAGCACAATGTGTAGTTCTCGGTGTTCCACATGAACTACTCTAGAGGTGAGGAGGTCATTGTCTGCCGCTAGGAGGACATTGTCAACCACCGTCCTGGTGTTGCACTAGGAGGACACTAACAACTATTCTAGTGTTTTCTGAAGAAGAAGCTCACTACTTCTTAGAGAAGAAGCATGATATTGCATCAAGAGTTGTCACTAGACTTGCTCTGGGACCAAGTATAACTTTTTTTACCTTCCTTCCTAGATACATTTATGTTGACGTGATCTTGCTAATTTGGGAATCATACTTTAAATATATTTTTTTTGATGCCTTATCTGTCACCCCGATTTCCCCTACAGTCCCTATCACCTCGTTCCCACCCTTGTGAGGTTCAATTTGGTTGACATTTAGGTGGAATTCAACTAGGATCTAATCAATCCTAGGTTTCTAGGATAGGAACTCTTAGGGAAATTAGGGGTCGAGGGTAATAATGGAAGGAGGAAGTGAGGTTTTTGACCTCACATCACCTACATTCTAGCCTTGAGAAGCCTCCAAGCTAATTACCTCACATTCTTATATACTAGCTACTTAAATCTCTCACCTAGGTTTAGGAGGATTGATTAGCATGTAGGAAGGTGAATGTCTAGCTAGGGATCCACAAATTGGACCTAGGAGCAATTTCTAGAAAGAGCCACATATAAGCAATTTTCCTAGAATCTAGGTTATTTCAAGTGCAAATCACAGAGCAATTTATGGGAAATAAGATAAAATTAGAACATAATAATTAGAAAATAAAAATACAATGTTTACATATCACATCTCCTAACATGGTATCAAAGCAACATTTTTGACCCCAAATAGGCCACCTAAGAGGCCTAGCTACTCATAGAACAAAAAATACAAAAAGAGAGGACAAAGAGGTAGAAGTAGTCCTAGAGCTCAATGTAGATGAAGAAATACTCATCTCTAACAGCTGCAACGACATGCTTCTCCCTCCTCTAAGGTGGAATGGCATGGAAAGGTGGTGGAAAGTGGTAGGAACCCTAGAAAACTTGATTTTTGGTGGTGGAGATGGTGAAATGAAGTGGAAATCAGGTGGAATGGCTAACGGGAAATTTGGGGAGCTAAGAGGGGTAGTAGGTAGCTAACCTCGTGCTCTATCTGCCACCCATGTATATATAGGTGGTGGGGAAGCACTCGATCAAGTGGGGGCAATATGGAAAATGCAGTGCAGAAAATTTGGTAGAATTTCAAGTAGCACTGACGTGGGCAGTACGGATATGGTGGATAGTGAGTGGAACCTCCTTGGTGTAGCTGAACGGTTGAGGTGAAAATGGGAAAATGATAGGTTTTTTGGGGGGGTTTGAATGGCTGGTAGCACAGCCATGGTGATCACCACAACCATGGAGGCTAGGTGGATACACGGCCTTAGTAGACGATCGCTCCTTTCTGGAGGGTCAGACTTTAATTTTATAACTCGAAACCTTCAAGGACCCCCGCAAATTTATTATGGGGTCTAAGTATATATATATATATATATAGGGTCGAACACAGGGATGTGGGGACGCTTAGGATGCTTAAGATCTCGCTCTTAAGTCAGATAAGCCAAGATGATAGTTGAGGAAAGTGAGGAGCTAGAACTAGTCCAGCAGGGTGTCACGAAGTAAAACAAAGAAAAGCAAAGAAAATAAAACAGAGTCTAAGGGATTCTACTAATCAGAGAGAAGGAGTTCCTGGCTATGTAACCATGAGTTGGGTAGTCTTTGCACCTGTTCTTAGGCATAGACAACCCTCAAACACCTCAACAAGCAACCTACATCCAAACATAGCACGTACTATGGTATTTGTTCCTGTGGGGTCATCCCACTCGCTCTCTCATAGCGTGACTAAAACCCATCAATGGTATGAAACCTCTCTTAAGGATGACAAACCAACAGCCTAGAATATTCTAGATACCTTCTCAAGTCTAGAATATTCTAGGATGTTAGGAACAAATGACCTTGAACCGTCCTCCTTTCTGATTCCGATCCAAACTATCTTCTCTTGTCTAATTCTACAATGAATCTCTCGATATGGGCAGAAATAGTAGTTCAAGCAAGAAAGAGATCAATCAAACTAGCAATCATAATCAGAAAGAGGAGATAGAACATAAAACATGCTAGATCTGAATTAAAACTACTTGCTTAAGGTAAAAGTACATAAATATGCCGAAAACGGGCTACATAGCCAAGAAGGAGCTCAACTAGCCACGGACAAGCATAGTTGGCACCGAACAAAGATGGAAGACCATCATTTGTACAGAAACAAAGGAGAACAGTAGAAGAAAGGAGAAGAAGAAGAGATTTATCCCATGGAGGAGAGGTAGCTCTCACTCCCTAGCCTTCATATGGGTCGAATCTCGTCTTTTAGGTCGTCCTTCTTGATCTTATAGACTCCTTGGCCTCCTTTCTCCTTGATTCTGCCCCAAACAGTAGCTTGGTGGATGTGTGGAGGTGGAAGATGGCTAGAAATGGTGGGGAATGGGTGAACGGAGGTGGAAGTGATGATGGATGGAAGCTAACTGAAGAGACGGGCGTAGGACAAGTTCGTCGGCCTTTCTAGGTTCTTTGAACTCACCCACCAAGCTTTGGGAACTAAGTGGGGTTGGAACCACAAGGTGGAGACTCCCCCAGATCATAACCTAGAACTCTCGACCCCCCCAGAAACCCCTCTCCTAGTCTCCAGGGGTAGGTATTTATATGTGAAGGCAGACCCACGGTTGAGGACGCACCATGGTCGAGGTGAGATCTGCAGTCATGGTAGATGATTCGGTCGAGGGGGTCCGCGGTCAGGGTCCATCTAGTTATGGTTGCGGTCGTAGTCGGGTTGTTGTCATGATTGAGTCCACGATCGCGGCCGACCCCGCGGTCGCGGTGTATGCCTTGGTCGCAGTCAGCCCTACAATCGCAGTGTCAGTTCGGGTCGTGGTCGAGGTGGATGCCTCATTCGCGGTCCCACTCACCTCAGTCGTGGTTGTGATGGATGGAAGCTTAGCCATTGCAAAAACCATGTGTTGGGGAGAAATTTTAGAGAATAGATGTCTTTTCAGATTCGGTTCCTGCAAGTCCCAAAATTGGCTAGTTTGAGCAACTTTATCTATGAAAAGATATAAATTGGTAAAAGATAAGAAACATGGGATATTTTGGGCATATTAAGGCTATAGTAACACAAAACCATTGATAAATTTTTATCATAAATACATGAATTTGGGTGTTATCAACCACCCCAAGCTTAAACCTTTGCTTGTCCTCAAGCAAGACTGTGCTCAAAGAACAAAAAGATAACATACAAATTAAACTTGGCGATAAGTGCTAAGATTAAGAAACAATAGTCTAAAACATCAATTCTCTTGATCCATGTCATTTCAGAACAAGCCCCCACCAATCGAACGCAATCTTGCCAAAGTAAGATCAAAGAGTGTCCAGGCAAGATTAAGTGAATTCACTGCAACTGTTGATACTCGTGAGGGTTTGAATCACAATTATTAAACATAAAGGAATTGTCACATAGGTGATCATGTGGGTGATGAGCAACGAGCCATCGTCATGAATCCATGTAGACCAATCAAGGACAACACGCCTTTCACTTATTCAAGTCCTAAGAAGCAAAGTGAAAAGACTCTAATGAATTCTGAGGATCCCGATCTGTGTCAGGCTGGTCCATGTAATGAGCAATAGTCCGAGCCAGTTGGCCCAGAGTAGTGAGACGAACTCCTCATACTGCGCCCGAACCAACCTTGCTACTAGGATAATCTCATAGGTTCCTAATGACTCTCTAATGAGCTTTTAGAGTGATACTACTAGGCATGACATACCCACGTTCATGAGCGCAGTCATACACTAGCTGGGCACCATCCTCAACTCTCTTGAAAGACAAGCGCTCATTTATTCACACTCAGGCTTTTATTCAGTGCATTCTAATTTATAGGCCTGGGTGAGAACTCTTCTGATATTTTTGGGATTTTTGTGGGCGACCAAGCCTCTTTTGCAAATTTTTAACTTTTCATCTTTTTGACTCAATCTAATGTGAAAGGGCATGTATTCCATCAAGTAAAACACTTCAACTTGATTATAGCTCAAAACTCATCATTATCCACTTGATACATGTATGTAAAGATAGTAATTACGATTCAAGGATCCTTAGAGTAGAGGTAAGTTCAGGGACAACACAGCTTGGAATATTTTGATCAAACTATAGCTCCTTCCAAAGGCCCTATATCCTGGATTTTTCATTCACAATATAGATCAAGGAAATATTGTTTTAATCTATGAAAAAGGTGCAAAACCATAGATTTATTACCAAACTTAAGGAAAGAGTCAATGAGAAAGTCAAGCAAAAGATCAAGCAGTTTAAGATGAAAAATGTGCATTTAGGCATAAGGTAAAGCATTCATCTATTAGATTCACACCACATAGCCATAATTGCAAAGCTACAAATTAAGAAACAAAGTCTTACAAACCTAAAATTTTAAAAGTTTACACTAAATGCAAGGGACATAGAAGATAATAAATGCAAGCTATGAAAGAAATAAAAGGGGAAGGCGGAAGATACCACCACTCCAAGCTTAAAATTTTTGCTTGTCCTCAAGCAAATCTAAAGCTCTGGATGGTGTGGAAAGCAACTGCTACTGGTAATCATTGTTTATAAATGGGTCCAGATCATCTATGCCACTTGATGTGTTCTCATAGTCCTAGTTTATTCCTTGCTAAAAATGAAATAACTGCCCAAAATCCTGGGCCAGCTGGTTGAAAGACTGGAGGGGTTACTGAAATGGCTGCTGAAAATTTAGTTGAGGTGGTGGGGGGAAGGCTATGTCAAACCTCTGTCTGAGGTACTGCACATCCTACTCCAGCGTGTCAAACCGTCTGCCTGAGTCAACCCTAAAATCAGTCATGAACTCATAACGGTTCCCCGAATTGGGGTTTGGGGCATATTGTTCCTGCTGAGGAGGTTGTAGGCAATCTATAGTAGGCATCCATCTGTAGGGTCCTCCCTGATACGTTATGTCATGGAAGGTTGCACTTGTCTATTGTCCCACTTCCTGAGTCTCTGGCACTGGTGGTGCTAAAGTAGAAGCTCTTGCAGCTCCACCCGTATGATGAACGTTACCCTAGGCATCCAATAGAGAGACATCCATGAATGACATTCAACATGCAAACTCTGCATTTACTGGCATTAGTATTATGTGCTTGCAGTAGCCGAAGATATAAATATATCATGTGCTGCACTGTTTGACCACTCCTGAGCGGATCAAGTGATCCAAATCCAACTTGGACAACTCGACTTTGTCCTACATAAGTGCCAATTGTCCGTCTCCAATTCCAAGATGATGTGCCATAAAAGTGATATTTCCCGCCATCGGCATGAACTGGACCTACTTCTTAAAAGAGTTGTGAAAGTGGTGGATAATGAAATTCCCCACATTAACTTTCTTTCACATTGTTGCACACCACAAGATGTAGAGGTTTGCTACACTGAGTGCCCCTTGACTATCTTGTTTTTCCAAGATGCAATTTGCAATCACTCGATGCAGATAATGAAGTGTTTGGTTGTGGATGTACGAAGCTTTAGCACCCCTAGCAACATTTTTATCTTCCCATGTAAGCATTTTACAAGCTTGAGCAGCATTGAAGTTGTGGTACCATGTCTCCATCCGGCCCCTGGACATCTCAGTATAGTCCTTAGCAGAGCGTGACAACCAGCTATTGAGGTGATCCACAGTTACTTCACAGGACTGATTCAGGAGGCAAAAATGCATGACAGTGTGCTGGTGGTCCTTTGGTTCTCTAGCGTAGCATAAAACTCACAGGTGAGTCTATGATGAGCATTGCACTGCACATACGCAAGGACTTCTAGGTCAACAACTGTAAGATATTTATCAACCTATTCTTATATCCTGAGCCTAATGAGTGTTCCAGGATCGGCATATCACGGGCCCACTAGTCTACGTTATTTTTAATCAGTGTCAAAATTCTACTTTTATTTCATACTTTTGAATAGGGGAGAAGGGAGCGAGCTTTGGTTGACTCCCTTAGGAGTGAGGTGGCATCTGCTCCCCTGAATTGAATCACGTGATGAAGTTGACCGTCGTAAAGATGTTAACTGGTCTGCTGACTGTCAATGCTGGTTTCCTACGGATGAAGCTCTGTGTAACACTGATGGGCTCTCCTGGATCCTCATCGAAGTATGGATCTCAACGTCACAGCATGACCTCAACCTTGTTTCACTGGAGGTTTCCTACAATGACTCCCCACTGTAGGTATCCATAGGAGTGTCAGACATGTGACAGTACTCTCAATCGGTCTCCTGTAAATCAAACCCTGTAGTAGAAAGCATAGCCTCATCTTCATATACCGAGTTTGTGGTTTGTGTGGCGTGGTGTGGATATTGTCTCCTATACTCTGATAGTGATGAGGAGCTTCCTTTCCCCTTTTTTCATGTCATAGACTTCTTGAGCTTCTTAAAGCTATTTTTCATTGCATCCATGATGTCGATTTCCTAGTGCTGATCTAGTTGGCTCGACCGTGGTGGGGGTTTTAACCTGCCACCACAAGGCACTTCAACCTCGATCATGGTGTCGACCGTGATCGCTAAGGTGGCTTGGACACTGCGACCAAGGTATCTGAGGTGACCGTGACTGGGGTAACTGAGGTGACCGCGACCGCGACTCATAAGTTGAGCGCGACCGCGACCATCAAAGTGGCCTTGATTCACCAATCTGACCGCGATCAAGGTAACCGTGACCCGTATCCAGATCACAACTGTGATTAATGGAAACCTTCAATGATCTCTATCGGGGCAGTTGCTGCTGCAGATGCTTTTGCCCCTACTCCTTCCCAACTAGCCAATGATGGAAACAAGAGGAAGAGAGAAACGGGTGGAGAGTTGCGCGATGGTGGGGAAAACTCAGGGTTTTGGTGAGGAGAGGATGGCTCATCCCGGGGGGATTTATAGGCCAGGCGCACAGCTCCACCTTGAATCCGATCGTGCTAGGCTGCACGTCGGGCAGTGGAAAAATCAGAAAAGGCGTTGGAAACCCAGTCAAAAAGGCCAAATATTCGGTCAAAAATGCTACAGTCGGTCAAAAAGGCAGAGTCAAACTGTCATGCTAGTCAGTCAGGCTGTAAAATCATACTTGGGTTATGGGTATCTGCGATCACGGTCACGCTGACCTACGGTCGCAGTTGAGGCACAGGTTTGCCCGCGGTCGCAGTCCTTGCCTTCAAACTGTGGTCTAGGTCTAGCTGTCGGACCGTGGTCGCAGTCTTAGCATTCTCACACAAGATGAAATGAGGGAGAGGAGGATGGTTAGAGTGTAGAGATATAAATGCAAATAAAAATGCATACAATAGTAAATAATTTAAAAGAAACCTAGATGATGCAAAGGCAACTAAATTTTAGCAATTAGGGGAAAGATAAAACTTAAATTGACTTTGTTACGTAAAATTTTTAAAACTTAAAATTAAAGAGATATTGTGTAGGTAGTAAGTGGTGGCTTCCCTACAACTCCTACACTTGGATCCCAAATTCTTAGTTTTGGGGTCTGAGTTACCTGTGTCTCGCTACTCGGGCTCACCCTATAGTGGCAGAATATGCGGAGAGGTGGCCCCTTCAGAGTCTGGAAAAGAGGAATAAATCTGCTGACTCGGCGAAGTCGTCTCTGTGCTGGTATTTACTTGGACTACACTGAAATGAATTCTTCAGTAGAACATCCTCAAGGTACCTATCGATGTATAAATCTAAATAGGAAGGTCCTAGGATGTCGATAAAGGATGAGATGGAGTGGAGAGGTCAGAAGTCTTCTAAAAGGGTCCTCTCCTCTCCCTCCTCCCTTGAACTTGAGGTTGGATGCTCAGATAAACTTTTATGTACAGTTTGAGTCATCCAATCATCATACGAATAAGAAGTATCCCCAGGTAAATCTATTTTTCACTCTACCGCCCCAATATTATCGCATTCTATGGGGTTTGGGGTGTCTTCATGCTCTGCAACCATATTGTAGTGGGTTGTCCATCCCGCTCCCTTGGTGTCAACTCTTCCTTGAAAAGGGATTGTGGACATTGTCTGCTCATGCCAGTCCAGTTTGTCATCATCGTTACACTCACTCCACATGGATGAATTGTCATCATCACCTTACATCGAACAAGTTGTTCCAAACCATGAATGGTTGACTTCTTAAAGTGAAGTGACAACTCTCAATATGAGACGTATCACTCTGTTCTGGATCAACATCTGACTCAGGCTCCTCAAACCAACCCTCTGGTTGTGAGGTGGTTTGATGATTCTAGTGAGGATTAGAGTGTTCATCATCGTCATCATAAAATGATTCATGCATATAACTTATATCTTCCATTGGTTCATCAGTTGGGTCATCTGGATAGAATGAAGGGCTTTCCCAAGTGGGTTGGTCTTCACATAAAAATCCTAGTGAATCTAGTTGATGGTCTGAATGGGATGGTGAGGTACACTCCTCTTTAGGCCCGATGGAATGGTCTTGCTGACTAAAATCTTCATTGTATGGTAGTGGATCTTGCAACTGTGTGGTAAACAAATTGAGCTCTTTATCATGAAGTTGTTGGACTTGTGTGGCAACATTTTCAAGATTCTTCAATCCCGCCTTGCACTCCTATTGGAGACTCGCTATATCAAACTGATGTGCTTGAATGACTCCTCGCTCAGCAATTTGAAGTATGCTTCTACTACAGTCAAAAATCTCCATGGCTACTTGGAGTTGATGATTCTGCCTTTCTAGTAGCTATTGGAGTTTATTGACATTTTCTTGGAGATGAGGGGCTAAGTAGGTGAGTGTGATGATACTTTCTCCGACGAGCTCCACTGCCTTAATCAATTCTTGATCCCTTGATAGCACAGAAGTTTGGGGCTGACTGGCAGTCTCTTTTGTCGAAGCATCTACATATGATGATGGTGGGGGTGAATATAGCTCGACGAGTTATAAGGCACGACTTCCAATTATTTTCTAGCAGTCAAAACTACGGAAAAATTTAGGAGGATAGGTGGACAAGATGACTTATCTTGCAGAAGCAAGATCCATGGCTAAAAAAGTATAAGAAAAAGGAAAGTTATTCAGTATATATGAATGAGTATGTTTAAAACAAAGTAAGAACTATGCATATATATACGGGCTTAAAAGTGATAGACTAAAATCTTTTAGGCATGAAAACATGGAAAACCACATCCCCGGCAACGACGCCAAAAGTTGATCGCTCCTTTCAGGAGGGCTAGACTTTAATTTTATAACCTGAAACCTTCAAGGACCCCCAAAACTTTATTACGGGGTCAAAGTAGATATATGGGATCAAACACAGGGATGTGGGGATGCTTAGGATGCTTAAGATCTTGCTCTTAAGTCAGATAAACCAAGACGATAGTTGAGGAAAGTGAGGAGCTAGAACTAGTCCAGTAGGTTTCCATGAAGTAAAACAAAGCAAAGAAAAGAAAACAAAACAGAGTCTAGCCATGCAATGTTTAGCATAAATACGTAAATTTGGGTGTTATCAATAGACTACACGGTCATGGTGGGTGAAGGAAGAGTTGGTCACTCTACCCAGAATGGGCATGCAAGGGTCTAGAAACACGTCCGTGTTGGGAAGCATGATTGTTCTAAGTCCTCCATGGAACAATTGTGTTGTCCTGCACGGTCGTTCTATTAAGCTTCTTCTTTGATTGTTGAATTGGACTCTCACTGAGGATTTTAACTTATCTAGAGCGTTCGCTCCTTAGTAACATGTTTGTGTTGAGATCTTTTCTTTTGGTGACCAAGAGAACCCACCCTAGAAAAGCCTGACATGGTAAACTCTTGAGGCATGAGAGGGTGTGGTTCGGTCACCCCCCCTCCCCCGACAAATCAACATGGATTGTCATTTGCAAAGTGCCTTTGGTGAGGTTAGAACCCAGATCCTTCATTGGAACATACCAATTGCTTACCACCCATGCTACTATGGTCAGATGTGCTAAGATCTTCAGTTCCACTTTTCTCTTCAACTTTGGTTTCATTGGTCGTCATTGCTTCACTTGATTCTTGGCCACTGAGGTAGGTTGGGGAAGCTCTTAGACCTTCCTTGGACCCTTCTAATGGTGGAGGAATGCTAGGATCACCCTCCCTCTCTCTCATCCATCCAAGCATGGTCCAAGTACCTAAAAAACATGTAAAGAACATCCATAAGTGCATTTCACAAAAATATGCATATTGAGGGAAAATGTAACGCCTGGGCCCACTACCCAAGGCACTAGTAGAGTTTCAAGAATGACGACTGGCCCCACATACCACCACTAGCCTTAACTACATACTTTTTGTCCACTCACGCGCAATCCAGGAGTAACTTCCTGACTGGTCACCCATCTTAGTACTACTCCAAGCTGAGCACGCTTAACTATGGAGTTATTTAGAGATGGGCTCCTAGAAAAGGAGGTGCACCTTGGTGATATGGGTAGTCTAATCATTCCTTTTAAGAATATGTTATCCGAGGCCTCAAATCCTAGGATGTTACAATCTCCCCCACTTAGACTCTTGATGTCCTCATCAAGGCTCGACTATAAGGCCTCATAATATCTTCCCCATTTCAGTGCAGACCCACAATGGCCCATGGACACCCAGCTCCCGATCACGGAATACCAGCGCAAGGGTGGCTACGTCAACCATGGACAGCCCTTTCCTACATGCCTGGACCGCACGGCTCAAGACTGGCATGCCATACCCATGTGGGCCCCACCTACTGGAGGGGAATTGGCTCTGATACCATTTGTAATGCCTGGGCCCACTGCCCAAGGAACTAGTAGAGTTTTAGGAATGCCGACTGGCCCCACAGACCACCACTAGCCTTAACTACATGCTTTTTGTCCACTCATGTGCAAGCCAGGAGCAACTTCCCGACTGGTCACCCATCCTAGTACTACTCCAAGCTGAGCACGCTTAACTATGGAGTTCTTTAGAGATGGGCTCCCAGAAAAGGAGGTGCACCTTAGTGATATGGGTAGTCTAATCATTCCTTTTAAGAATATGTTATCCGAGGCCTCAAATCCTGGGATGTTACAGAAAACATGTAATCTAACAGGTTTAGATGTATTAAAGTGCATTAAGACACAAGATGAAACTCTATAATAGGGTTGCATCCACTGGTCATGCAACTAATGGTTTTTCTATCAAAGGTTCTAGCAAAGAGTTAATAACCAATGGAGCATCAGTCGAAGGTTTACCTTCTGAAGGCTTGCCTTCTGATGGTTTCTCTAAAACATTGCCCAGATTCTGCCAATCATAAAAATTCTTAGATTTGTATATGTACTTCATAAGATTTGACAAAATAATGTGTGTTAGATTCATTTTAGACCATCCACCTTCTGAAACTATAATTTGACAAAAAGGACAATCACTGAGATGATTTTTAGGGTAACTGATGTGCGTATTTTATATCACCTTTTGGGCCACTTTTAGTTGAATTTCCAAATCAATTTCACCCAATAATCACTCTTAATCATCCTAGATTTTCTACTTTATTGTTATCTTTACTTGCTTTATGGTTTGGACTGTAGGTAAAACATCTTGGGATTAAAATGGGGAGAAAACAACATCATATCATCCATCAATATATTCTCCAATCATCTAAACACTCAAAAAGTCAATGTTGTTGAACCTATCCATGACACCTCATGTCTAGAAAACAACACGCCTTGTCCAGACTTAGACATGCCATGTCTATAAATCAACACGTTGTGTCCCATTCTAGAACTTGAATCCAGAACTCCCTCAATTGCAACAACACACATGTCAAATTTAGACACATCATGTGACTTTCTAGAACTTGGATCCAGACTTTAGCTATCGCATCGAGAACATCATTTTGTCCATCAAACACATCATGTAACCTGTAGATTTCACTCAAATGTGAATTTAACTATACCACACTCATATATACTACCTCAAGCTATCTTGGGACAGTTATCACAGACTATTTTGGACCATTTGGAGAGAGACCTAAGCATGGGAAATCTAGGAGGAGTTGGAGGTGTTCTAAAGGAGAAAATGTGGTTTCTCAAGAGAGAAGCTTCTTCTTCTTCCTTCTTCTCTATCAATTGTAGCAATGATCTCCATCGTTCTCTTCTATCCACTCTGGTGTGTAGCTTTCTGTAGACTTTCCAGCAGAAAGGATAGACTTGTGACTCCTTGACCAGAGCTTTAACTCTAACTTACTTCTTCTACATACATCCAAGTTTATTTCCTTCTACTATGATGTCTAGCACTACTTTCTACTGTATGTATCTACTTTCTATAGCCATGGATGAGTAGATCTTATTTTGTTGAGCATGGGTGAGTAACTCTCATATCATGCTTTAAAGAACTATGAATTCTCTGGCTTAATGTTGGTTTGATCATTTTTATATGATTACATCAGTGTTTATTTCACATATATGCTTGATTAACCATGTTGTATGTATATCTTATGCTTCTTGTGCATATTGGGAAGGTGTACATTGAAGTAGGGAGATGTGTTCTATATTTTTTTTTCTTTGGCCACAAGAGTGGCTTGGAAGTGAAGGGGATTTCAAGGTTTTGGTGGTTCTATTCTGTGTATATGCACGGTGCTGCTATATAAGGGAGAATTGTTATACACTATTGGGAGGGGTGTTGAAATCAAACCTTCCTTCGTGATTTTACCACTTGTGAATTTGTTGTTGTTTCATGGCATGATATGATAGTGAAACCCTATCCTCAAGAATTCCTAATTCAATTGATCCAAAATACAAGTGATTTCTATTTTAGTTCATTTACTTCTAAATTTCGTAAGTCACATAATAAAAACTCTCTTATTAAAAAGATCTATATTGTTGAAGTTTAATACTCTTGTGCCTAACAAACCCTTTCTCCTTGGACAACCTCGATAATACTACATGCACCCATATACTTGTGGGGTAGTGTTCAAGTTATAAACTTTAAGACTTGTGCACACAACTAACTGTTTTGATGAGGAAGAACAAGAACAACAATAGAACTCGATGTTTTTTACTAAGATTTGATATGGTAAGTGAGTTTTAACCATAGATTTATTATTCTCCACATTTTCTCTTGCTTGAAACACTCTGAATTATCAACCAAAGGATTCCCTTGACCTCCCTTCTTTGTCTTCTACCTCTAGCATGCATATTTTTGGGTTGATTATGTTGGTATGTATGCCTACATAACCAATACTATGATGATTGTGATGGCATATCTTGTAAATGGTTTGATTAATAATAGAGGCAATCTTGTGATTTATTATGTTTCATTCAGCTATGAGATAATAATGAAACATAATGAATGTCGAAAGAGTGATATTACTCAAAGTCATATGTTTTCAGGATGATGAGCTGAACAATGATGTCATATGGATGTCAAGAGTATGTACATTCTTGTTATGTCCCTAGTCAATTGTTGTTGTGGAAGGCTGATAGATAGAAATACCACATAAGACTAGAGTGTGTGTGTTGGTTTGTGACAGAAGCTCATCACTTGTGATATATGATATCAAACCAAACACATAGATACTTATTGGAGAATAGTGTATCAGACAGACCCACCTAGAGAGTGACACATGGAAACCATGATTGGTAGTCAAAATCATTTCTCATAGTGATGGTGATGATTGTGGTTCTTAAACCTAGATCACTACACTCATCACATGTTGTTTGATGTACTTAGACATCATCCATTGTGACCTTGAATAAGGGTTACCAGAAAGGTGGTGCTCCGGTGCATTGTGACACATGGGGATGACTGTGAGTGATGTCGATGGGATTTTTCCCTCCTACATGAGTTTGATATCCAGGCCACTTGATAAGAAAGACTGAGATCTTATGCACACACACGGGAATCAATATATGATATTGAGTTCACATATATCTTAGATAGTTTTCTCTAGTTCAAGGAACATGGATAGAATGTTGAGAGGAAGACAATTCAATGTCTTGAGTTAAATCTGGATATCAAGGACAAAGGAATTATACAATCACTATAACACCAATCACATTTTGTAGGTTGAAGTTGTTCTCTAACTTTCTGAATTACTTGGGTAGAAATGATGTGTTTCTAGATACCTCCCATTGATTGTGATGTCATAAATTAGTTATGGACATTCACTGCCAATGTAACTTGGAACCTATAGGGTCACACACATAGGATACATTTGGAATAGGAATCTATTCATGAATATAGTTTGAAGTTGATTATTTAAGAGTTAGGTATTCATAAACAAAATTAGTTGAATATTTACTACCTGGACTTTGAACTGACCAGTTCATGTGTTGAACTGATGATTTCAAAGTGTTGGGTCAATTAAACCAACATTGGCAATCCAGTCCATGAGACGACCGGTTCAGGGAGTGAATTCCATGAGATGACCAGTTCAGGTTGCAAACCGATCAGCTCAAGTCCAGGAACCGACTAATTCAGGTGGTGAATCGACCGTTTGGTTGATTAATTTGATTGGATCGAGGATAAGTGTTGACGTCATGTTGTGCATTAATCGAATATTAATTGCCAATACAATTGCGATTGAGAAACATGATGAAACAATCAGTTATAGTATTGAACCAATCGAATCACATGCCAACCAATCAGTTCACCTCTGAACCGACCATTTTGCCACTCACAGGATGTGAAAATTCATCAAATTTTGTTCCCTTCAACTCCTGCTCAGACTGTGAACCCTGACCCTCCTATAAATAGAGGGGTACTGGGAGCTACTTAGACACATCAATTAGCTCTAACAATTGTTATCTTCTCTAGTTGTGGTAACCAAGAGAACCAAGCAAGTCCTACATGAAAAAGAGAGGGATAGCAAGGGAGAGACAATTATGGGAGAGCAAGTTGGTGCTAGTACACTGACTAGAAGGGACAACTCCTTCTTATCTCTTCTTCTAGAATGACAGGAGTTCCCAGTGGTTCGTGTGGACTACTATAGAGGTGAGAAAGTTGTTACCTTCCACTAGGAGTATTGTGTAACTATTGTCTGTGTCGGTTGACCAGGAAATTGATGTTGACACTGTCCAGGTGCAACTTGAAGAAATGTGTACACTAGTATAAGGGAATTGTCGATAGACTTGCTCCAGGACCAGGTATAACCTTGCAAACCATCATTCCCATAACATAATATTGATGCGATGAACTATTTTAAGGGGAATATGGTAGTTAAAATTTTTGTTTCTGCTGCATGTTCTGTATCCATATTTCCCTACATATTACCTACCATCAAGACTGTTTAGAGATAGTTTTGAGGTATGGAGCTCATATCTGAACTCAAAAATCTAGAATCTAAGCTTGTTTAGCTCAAACTCAAGATAAGTAGCTAGTATCACTCCAATTGAGTGGAAAATCTCCTTCAAACCTTGATGTATACAAAAACAAATCAAGAATCATTATTTGCTTGTACGGTTTTGTTTGATAGTGATTGGTTTCATTTTGTTGATTGAATATGGGATTTTAGTCAAACGAATTATAGTTAAGTATAATGATGGTATTTATTTTATGTAATCTACTCCATGTTTAAATCATTTATGGGTTTGTGGAAACTAAGTAATAGAATTCAAGGTACCAGAGTTCCAAGTTTTCTCTATATCTACATCAATTATGGGTTACAATTATGTGGCTTGATTGATAGATGTTACTAGTTGATCCATACAAAGTTCATTAAACAATTTAAATTAATAGTTACTAATATACTTAGTTATCAGTTAGAGTAGATTCTTTATTTGAGTCCAGTGAATTATTCATTATCATAATTCAAGATGTGAAAGAGAGAAAAACCTAAGCACGGAGAAAAAATAAGAGTAGCAAGATGAAAATATTATTGTGGGAATTAAATAATAATTAGGCAATATATTCCCTCAACAATATAGAATCCATCAGGAAGGTATGTATTGTGAAGGAGGAAATAGGTTTACCAACTGGCAGATTCCATGTTGAGGTAGAATGCTTATTCACCCCAATGGCAAAACTACATGGAGTTTTTGTTTGACAAAGTGACCAATGGAGCTAGACAAGGTGACCCACTGTTGATAATGGAGTTAGACAAGTGACCCACTTACCTCTTTTCCATTATTATGTACATATTGGCCTCTATGTTCCTTCTGAGATCATCCAACAACATTCTCACATTGAATAAAAATTTTAAGAATAAGAATGTGATACAAGTTTTTGTTCAGTGTGAGAATGGTGTTGGGTGCTCTCAGAAGGAACATAGAGGCTAATATGGACATAATAATAGAAAAGAGGTAAGGAAATAGTGGGTCACCTTATCTAACTCGATTGGTATACGTGTAAAATCCAAAGGGTGACCTATTAATCAGAATAGATGAGTGAATTATTTTGAGACAACTTAATCCATTAAACCTATTTTTAAGGAAATTGTATCCTAGAAGATGTTAGATAAGAAAACATAGTTAACATTATAAAAATCTTTCTCAAAATTAAAATTTGAGAACTAGATTTGGTTCTTTAAGTTCAAGGTGCGTGTGTATAATTTTGTTGTTGTAATGTTTTGTCGTGGATTTTACATCCTTCAATGAATATTGTTTGTTCCTTACAAGGTGATGTGATATATGTGTTATTTGAGCCTGGAACTAAATTTTTGGGTATGACTTTGTATGAGATATTGATTAGGCTAACATGTCTAAATTAACTAATATTTATTGGGTTGTTGATCTTTTTTATGAGTGTTATATACATGTTGTTGATTTTACTAAGGTCCAAGTCTTCAACATAAAGTTCTTCAAATGATCTTTAAGTATATTTTATGTCACTGTGTGCTAATTGTGGAAATAGAAAGACATATTTGGGTTGTCAAGGCTCAATGATTTATCAATACCCATAGAGAAGACAATTTTCTTAATGTCATCTTGAGAGAAGGGGTCTACCAATAAGTATGGGTTAGAAACCTCATTTTGATAAGTGTATCCCAATTCTGATAAATATGAGGCCATAATGTGAATTTCTAATTGAAAAGGTTTTTGAAATACTCAGTGATGTCTTGTATGATTTCCAATCAATTTTTTGTATTTTCCCTTCCACAATCCACTGTATGGATCCACTCATACATTTGTGTCCACTACAAACCTTGTGGAAGAGTTTCATGTTTTATGTCCTTCTTTAGACCACTAAATCTTGGATCTTTTATCCATAAGATTTCTTGGCTTGTGAGTAATTTATGGATTTGTAGTTTGATAGAATCAATCATAATACTGTCACTATTGACTTTTTGTCTTCCACACTATGATCATCTTGGAGGTTTTGTATTCTTTCTATTAACATTACCTAGTGAATTCTTCCATATTTTAATTGTAATACCTTAGTCTTTTCATGTTGTTCGTGATGACCTTGTATGCTTCAATAACATATTTGGAAGGCAAGTTACTAGATACAATATTCTTGTATATACTAAAGCATAAATGACCAACAATACATATTTGTCCCCCATTGACTGGGTGTTCCCAATATCTTCCAGAGCTTCAAAGTCCTCAATATGGAATTGGCTATCCATCATGTTGCTTTGGCTTCTCATTTAGTTTGACTTAGCGTTTAAGACATAGAAAATTTGAGAGGTGATTTTTTCATTAGCTTTGTCCATAGACAAAGTCATCACACAACATACATACTAGTCTTATGTATTATTGTTGTCCTATAATATCCATAGTCATGTTCTAACTAGGTTCATAACCAGAATGAATACTCTTGACTATACATATGATCTCAAGTTCAAGTCCTCAACCCAAATCATATTTCATCCATTCAAAACATATGAGGACATTATTGCACTTATTCATTATGTCAATATTGAAAGAAACATAATAAGTGGAAATACCTTTTATTAAGAATCAAATCACATATAATGTATCCCTATTACAATCATAAAATGTTCATTCTCAATACATACAACCAACAATTATTGCATTAAGTATGAACATCATTAATTTATGTATATAAGTTAAACCCTAAAATGTCGACTTCTCATGATAGATGAATTAGGTTATAAAACTAAGACAAGTTGATGGATCTTTTTTTGGACCCCAAAACACATTTCATAATATTTATGAGACTTAATAATTAGTTAATATAAGTTGTGGGAGTTATTTATATTTACTAGAATATCAAAATGAAAACCATTGGACAATTACTGATATGCCCATCATATGATTTTAATAGCATATGGTGTGATGTGGTATATTAGTATGTCACCTTGATCAAAATCTCACATTGTTGAAATAAAACAAAGGGCATGAAAGATGAATTTTCCCTCCATAATGGTAGGAAATAAATTAAAACCATGGTGTAACTAATGAAATAATTGATAATAAACATTTACTCTTCATTCATCCACTAGAGAAGACTTCAAGGAACCATCAATAAAGGATATGTAACGATAAACAATAGAGGTGCAGATTGACTACATCTTCCTCAGGCTTTTGTGATCTCAGTAAGCCTAGGCAAATGCCATTGATAGGGTGATGCACACATTAATATTGTTTTTTCATAGGGTATTTTGGGTGATTTTACATGTGGATTGCTCTAAAATATGTATGTTTTCACTCATTATCTGTCAAACTATCCTATAATTTATTATGCATCAATATTTCTTACTTACCATTCATTTTTCATGAATTTATTATACTAAATCTTAGCCTAATGTAATGCTTGTGCAATTTTTAGGTAATATGGTTATTTATAGGCAAACTCGGTACCATCGAATCTATGCCCAAAATGAATAGGAACTTCCTCTGAGTAGACTTGATGACATCAATAGCTTTTGGTATTGTCGAGAGCCTGTAACGACCCTACCTCCCAGTAACCCCCAATTAAAGGATACTAAGAGATCAGAGCCATTATCCCCATTAATAGGATCAAAGGTTCATCAATAATAATTATCAAATTTTACCAACTAAACTAAAAATTGTTATAAAATAAAACCTTGCATACCTTTTCAAAACTTTGGTAAGCTATTCTATCCACAGCCTCGATTCATTCTATCTAATCCTCCGTGCACTTTATTTCTTATTTCCGCAATGTGTCACTTTACTGTTTGTTCTTTCAATTTTTGTACCTAAAATGTCGACAAACAAAATGTCGATCAGCATATAGGAATATGCTGGTATGTGGGAACAACCAAAATTTCACAAATATGGCTAACAATTTAATTATCACAATCAGGGTAATTAGCAAACCAATTTACATTTTCGATGTGTCATTCTCCACCGCTTTTGCCCTAACCCTGGAATACCCCTCTAGGGTTTCTCTTTTGCCATTGACTTAAGGCCACCTTCTCAATCTCAAGCTTGGTGCCTGGGAGTCACCTCTCATGGTGCCCCATAGTCATGCAACATAGACCACCTTCTCATTCCCGATCTTGGTGTCTAGGGTCACCTCTCATAGTGCCCATTGGTCTACCCTCATGGGCCTGACCTTTATGGAATCATCCATCAGGGTGGCATGTAGGTGCGAGAATACACATGTATTTATAATTGTGATAACCATAGTGACTTTATAATTACAGTATGAACATCCAAATTTTTTTGTTTCATTCAATGTGATTAACCATCCGGGAAACCTTTGGGAAAACTAATGCGATTAATCGTAATTAACCACATACCTATTAGACTGAATTGAGATAGAATAGTCCAATCAATCAAGATATCCAATCAAGCAAGTACCAGAGTCCTGAAATTACATCCAATTCCTTTTTATCAAAAACTATTCAAACCATCTTGCTACTTAAGGTTTCTATTCCTTTTTAGGATTTCTATTTCTTTTAGGGTTTACTTTGCAATTAGGGTTTTTACTTCATTTTACTCTTTTAAACCCTAATTTCTCATCTATCCTTCATGAAAGTTATTAAGGTTACCTTTTAACAACATATAACCATAATTTCAGAAACAGCACAATTAATCATCAATCAAGTCCATTAAGCCTCTTTTACATTAAAGCTACCATTTTTATCCCTTTTTATTCCATGACAAGATCATTATGCTCATTTATCATCAATTCATAGTTCATTATGGTCTAATTCACATATGAATTCTAATTGTCATTAATTCTACCTTTATTCATTAGAAAACCCTAATTTCTACATTAAAGGTATTTATCCACAATTAGAAACCTTTATACTCAAAATAGCTTAGAATCCTCAAATCTTAACTTTATTCACAATTTTCAATAACTAAAGCCATTAAGAGTTGCATTTACCAACATTAGGGTTTCAAGGCCCATTAAAGTATATTCATTCACATGAAACTCTAAATTAAACCAATTATGTGCAAAGTTCATCCTTTTTGTTCCTAATGTTCCTTTCTATCATTAACATGTTAATACCAACTTTAATCATCCATTAAACCCTACTGAATATATTAATTATCTCAAAATATGGTTTCTTAATCTTTAATTCATCAAAGTTGATAACTTACACTACTTTTCGAATTGCAAGAGGAATTAGCTTCTATATGCATTTTTATTGGATTCCTCTCATTTTTCTGAGCAATTTTCATATTTTATAGATACTAATCCGAGCTCCGAATAATTAACTACGAATTTTGCAAAATCAACTTACTTTAGGCCAATCAGAGTGCGCCAAGTGTCCAGCTCCATGCAACGTTGTTCGATTTGGTTGAAAAAAAATTCGAAGTTACATTCTTTCCCTTGGTTAAGTTGGACGGCTCTTTATCCCATGGAGGGCAAAATAATCAAATGCCTCTCCGCCCTTCTTCTTCCTCACGCCAGCCACTTGCTACCGCCCTAGCGGCCGAAGGTGCGGCTCCTCCTCCTCCTTCTTGACCTCCTCGACCACCAGGAAGGACCCCCTCACCTCCGACGCCCTCCGCCACGCACACCCATGCCTCGACCGGTGACCCAGATGGTCGGGTGCAGAAGCACTGGACCTGCGACCCACGGCCATGTTGTAGGTCTGCTGCAAATAAATGTGAGGGGTTGAGCATTCAGAGAGGATAGCTAGTCGTTCGGGGCTATCGTGGAAGCTCCCCGCCTCCAACATGATGACTCACCAGCCCCCTGTTTGCTCCAGGGTCGTTCTACCCTCTCAGTTAGGGTTTTGGACAGAAACAAAGAAGAGAAAGAGAGACTTGTTTGGGATCTTTCTCCTGGATTCAGCCCAGGGCTCTCTCTCCTTTTATAGATGAGGCTAACAACGCCCTATGATGCTTGCTCACGAAGCAACAAGGTACTTTCCTACTAGGAATCTGATTCCTTCATGAAAAAGCAAGCTTCTCTCTCTTAATCATCCTTTTGATATTCTTTATTATTTGGATAGTTAGGAATTCGGAATTCCTCTCACTTATTCTCTTTATTCTTGCTTTTTAATCCATTGGCACGAATTTCTATTTTCTTTTAATAGAAATTACTTCCTTTTAAACAATACTACAAAAATCATTCATTATGCATCATATTATTCTCTTATTTTCTATTTTTGGTATTTTCTCTTTCTTTTTCTCCATTGGGGCTCCTTGGACCCCAAGAAACTCAAATATTTCGAAATTCCTTTTTAAGGATACTTATTATCCTTCTAGATGCATCAATATTCATTATTTCACATTATCTTGTTTATTTCTTATTAAAATATCTCGTTTTGAGGATTTCTCTTTTTCTTTCTTTTTATTTTCATCATTGGAATTCCTTTTATCATAAGAAACCTCATGGATACGAAAATCCATCAAAGATAACTCAATTATACCTCTTTTTACTTATTTTCCACATTTTATCATTGTTTTCAATTTCTTTCTTAATAAAGAAATATTTAATTGATTTTTTCTTTTCTTTTTGCATTATCTATGCAACTTTGGACTCCTCGAGACCCAAGGAACCCAAGAGGCACGAAATCCACCTTTAGATTACACTCTTTTGCCTTTTAGATGTTTCTACATTTTTCTTTTCTCCATTTCTTATTAATAATGGAGTTTCTTTTGTCTTTTCCTTGTTATTGGCCCCAATAGCCAATAAAGCCCACAAATAAATCAACAAGGCTATTTTAAACGAAATTCATGCATTCAATCAAAAGACATCATTATTTGTTCATTTATCTTTATTATGAGAAATTACATTTCTCACCAAATGAACCCAAAAATTGGGGTTGTAACATCCTTCCCCTCTAATAAGAATTTTGTCCTCAAAATTCCATCAAGCAAATAAACAGTTCAGGATAAGCCTTTCTTACATCCATCAGGGCTCCCATGTGGCTTCACCCCTTTCCATGGTGCTTCCTAAGAACCTTCATCATCTCATATTCTTCCATCTGGGTTCTTTCTTACCTTGGTATATCATACCCTCATAGGTGACTCGGGTCATTTCAGCCTCTCAAAAGTTGATTAGGTTCAGAGCTTAGCACATGGCTTGGGTACCTCACATAGTGCTCTAGATCGGACCCATGGAACACATTACACATTATGTTATCCTGAGGGGCAAGGCTAAACGCAACCATATCCACCAATACATCTCAAATGGACCCATATAACCGGGACTCAGCTTTCTCAGTTGTAGCTTAGAGGGGTCGGAATTTCACATCACATACTCTCCCACAGTGTACTGCATGTCCATCTACTTTGCATCAGCTCACGACTCATGTCACCCCTAGGCTCTCTCTCAGCCATTGCATGATCAAAGCGACTTCATTTGCACATACAGTGGTTCTTTTATGACCTTTGCGAGGCCTCCTTCACCAACATCATATTAATGAAGTGGTGACTGACACAACCTCCTTATAGAACTTCTTGCATCCCGATAAAGGCTATGGTGGTTAACATCACCTCTTAATAATTGTCTCTATGTATCACCCTGAATGAGCACACATGCTCTCATCAGAGCCTCTAGTCTGGATCATACTAACCATTAGTAAGGGGTGATAAACTGTACTAACATCGAGTTCTTCATGTAACTACTTCCACCTCATGGAAGTGAACCTTTAGGTCCTACTCAAGAACTTTTGAACTCGCATCATGGTGTAGTTGAACCATCTCTCTCTCTTGTAAGTAGTTCAACCTGATATGTCCCTTAACAGTACTCTTTCTTTCTCTTATCATCTAGGTAAGGCGATCTACCATAACCCACATTGTATCTTGACCTTCCTTGGTCAAGGGGAGACTTACCACAACATCCATAGTGGTGAACTCCCATTCCCTCTCAGGGACTCTTTATCCTCTATGCCAAAGCACTGGGTTACTGGTGTTCGTCCTTCACCCCCGGCTTGCATGGCCACATGCCACATGAAACTTCATATTAAGCATCCAAAGTGCTACTATCACTTACTATCTTTGTAGTACCACAATGTATGGTGTTCTTAAAATCATGATCTCCTATATTGTCATGATTCCTCAAGCTTGATACCTCAAAAACCCTAAACCACTATGGTTGGGGTTTCATCACCTTCTTTTTCAAATAAGTGCATCTGAGGTTCTCCAACCATCCTTTTATGGCTTCAAGGACTAGGCTGACTAACCAAACAACCATCAACTTAATCAACCTATATTGTTACATCTGAGGGTTAACCAAACTTATCTCTTTTCCAACTGAGCGTTAACCTAATAAACTCTTCTATCCTCCAGCCAAACTAGGTAGCTATATCTCCACCAGAGCATCCATTACCACTTCACATGCTTAGGTATTAGGTAATGTTGAAGACATACACTTCCATGTATTCCACTTATCATCTCATCTCAAACTCTGAGGCTATCTTCATTAGAACACTATGAGCTCATCCTCTTGGTTATCACACTCAACCTTGTATCACTTACAAATTCCACATAGCTCATGATAAAACATTCTCACAAGATGATTACCTTAATACTCTTATCGTTTGTACCTATCGTTCACTTTGTCAGGGTATGTTATCATCTCTCTCCTCATACCTCATAGCAACGTTCCAACTCACATCATCTTTATCCTTGGTGTAAGGCATGCGTACTGTCCTATCTCTCACTCCCATAACAAGAAGAAATAAGCATTTGGCGGCCGTCCAAATACAGAGTTCTTCCTATTCTAAGAGTAGAGATGGTACATCCCACCTTGCCAGTACACCTTCAAATCTAAGTTGAAACATGCAACTTATGTCTCTACATCACAAACATCGTGATATCAAAAAATTACTTCCATGGAAAACTGGTCTCGAACCTATTGGGGTTTACACACAATCCTTGGTCATCTCCTATGGGTATATAGGGTGTCGGCACTTTTGGGGTCATCCCTCTTCCCTCATGCATCCAGAGAGTGCCCTACTCATCTGCCCTTTGGGTCCCATGAGTTCATGAAGGTGATTAATCTCCTAACCCATGGCCCTCAAACAATGATAGCTCTTACCTCCCGACCCTATGGTCATGTGCAACTAGGGAATTAGGCAACTCCTACTTCCATCCGTCTTATCCCTACCTGACCCTAAGATAGACATAGGATTATATCATAGTACATGTTCAACTTAGAACCTTACCCAAGCCTTCAGCATCTCTCTCTGCATTCATGAGCTGACTTTCATCCTTTCCTAGGGGTCATGGAACCAGCCTACCTTGGTCAGGCTCCCTCACTAGTTACCTCCATGGTAACACATCCATATGCACTTTAGAGATGGTCATCTATGGGTCTACAGGTTCATTCTCATACCATGTACTTTTCTCTTAACTTCTCAAGATCTTATGAGACCTCTTTAGGTCACCTCAAAATAAAAAAAACCGATATACACCCTACAAAAGGGTCCCTCCCCCAGGATGGGAGGAAACTACACCTTAAAAACAAAGATCACAAGCGTCCTTATGTTTAGGGTCTACATCCACATGAGCATGTTTAGCCCTAGCAAGCTACTAAGGCATAAGCAGACACCTACAATACTATGCTAGGTCACACTTGTTCTCATCCTCAACATTAGACCAACTTAGTTGTGAGGGGTTCATCAAACATACCCTTAACTTAAGGGGTTTCCTTTTCCTCTACACATGAGGAGTACCATGCTCAAAACTATAGATACTCAATTCTCATCATGAGCATCAGGTACACTACTTCCCCTCTAAGGTCTAGGAACCCTAGGTTCACCTTTGGGTGTCCAACTGCATGCTCAATCTCTTAACCATAAACCAAGCATGTCCAAGGTATGTCATGTGCTTCCCATGATCCTTTTATTCGAGCAGCACCTTAGAGTTGAGTCTTCCTCAAGGGAAAACAACAAGGTACAAGGCCTCACAACATGTTACTAAACCTCTCCAGGTCTAAGGAACTCTTCTTCTCATCTATATCATAGGTACAGAGGTACCAACAGACTCATCCTCTCTCTAGGGTTTGGTTCCTCTCATGTCAACCAAGACATCATCAGCCCCCAAGGATCAAGCATGAGGCAACCACAAACATCCACTTAGGTTGCATCATCCTCAACTCCCCACTTTTCCTCATACCTTGGAGTCTAGGCTTCCAACCTTCTTCCTTGGGTCCTGCTCCTTCTCTCTAGAGCTAACTCCACAAACATCCTCACTACCAGAGGTCCTCTCTCCATGAAGATGGATCAAGCTCACAATCATACCCCTACGTGGATGAGGCCTATGTTCAACTTATGTTTGCTTGACGTTATTCATAGATCTTTATGCTTATCACATAAGCTATCCATCATGCTTACTGGCTAGGGTTTCAACCTACTGTCGCACCACTGACGTAGTCTAGGTGCATGTTATCCCTTACTTGCATAAGCCTATAGGGTTTCTATAGGTTCTTCACTAACCTCATCAATGAAGGAGCTATCCTTCACTCTAACACACACGCCCCTTTCCAGGGTTGGGTCACCAAAGGTACTAGGTTATCTAACCTCTCATGGCTCGTATGGCCTCCCAAGGCATGTCCATCCCAAACACTTGGTCAACCATGACATCTAACTCATCATGTCATCTCTCTCTAACCTTCACTTAGGGTTAGGGTTAACATCATCCTCAGAGGATGTGCTAGGTCTCTACCTTTAATGGAGATCTCTACCTCCAAGACTAACTCTCTCTTTTCTTATCCTCCTAACAAGAAGGTCTAGCCTCAGGTCTTCTCCTGAGGGTAATGACAACTCATGTCATATGACCTAATCATGTATCTATTCTTTAGTTTGTGCTTAATCTATTAAGCTTATGTCCACGACATCTTATTTACATGCTTTTCATTAATTTGGTGGAGGATTCCTTAAACCTTATCAACCTTACCCATACCTCAAGAGGGTGAGGAAAAGAGAGAAAACCCTAATCCTTATAATCCTTAACAGCATTTGAGGTGAGAAGGGATGAATAAGATGAGAGAGTCCTAAAGGTATCTTATTTCGAGTCAAAGCCTGAGACATTGGCCAGGAAGTCACACTAATTTGGGATTCCTCGTATTCCGACTAGAGGTGCGGAGGAAAATCTTGCCAGCCCCCTGATGTGATCCTTTTCTATACACCTCTATCTTTCAAAAATTCCTCTAATAACTCCCTTGGGTTCTATAGAGTTTGTAAAATTTAATAATTATTAAAGATTAAATGAGGAACCTATGCTCTGATACCAATTGTAACGACTCTGCCTCCCGGTAACCCCCAATTAAAGGAGACCAAGAGATCAGAGCCATTATCCCCATTAATAGGATCAAAGGTTCGACAAATAATCAATAACAATTATCAAATTTTACCAACTAAACTAAAAATTGGTATAAAATAAAACCTTGCATACCATTTTAAAACTTTGGCAAGATACTCTATTCACAGCCTAGATTCATTCTATCTAATCCTCCTTGCACTTTATTTCTTATTTCCACAATGTGTCACTTTACTGTTTGTTCTTTCAATTGTTGTACCTAAAATGCCGACAAACAAAACGTCGGTCAGCATATAAGAATATGTTGGTATGTGGGAACAACCAAAATTTCACAAATATGGCTACCAATTTAATTATCACAATCAGGGTAATTAGCAAACCAATTTACATTTTCGATGTGTCATTCTCCACCACATTTTCCCTAACCCTGGAATACCCCTCTAGGGTTTCTCTTTTGCCATTGACTTAAGGCCACCTTCTCAATCCCGAGCTTGGTGCATGGGGGTCACCTCTCATGGTGCCCCATATCATGCAACATAGACCACCTTCTCATTCCCGAGCTTGGTGTCTGGGGTCACCTCTCATGGTGCCCATTGGTCTACCCTCCTGGGCCTGACCTTTATGGAATCATCCATCAGGGTGGCATGTAGGTGTGAGAATACACATGTATTTATAATTTTGATAACCATAATGACTTTATAATTGTAGTATGATCATCCAAACCGTTTAGTTTCATTCAATGTGATTAACCATCCGGGAAACCTTTGGGAAAACTAATGTGATTAATCGTAATTAACCACAAACCTATTATGCTGAATTGAGATAGAATAGTCCAATCAATCAAGATATCCAATCAAGCAAGTACCATAGTCCTGAAATTACATCCAATTCCTTTTTATCAAAAACTATTCAAACCATCTTGCTACTTAAGGTTTCTATTCCTTTTTAAGATTTCTACCTCTTTTAGGGTTTACTTTGCAATTAGGGTTTTTACTTCATTTTACTCTTTTAAACCCTAATTTCTCATCTATCCTTCATGAAAGATATTAAGGTTACCTTTTAACAACATATAACCTTAATTTTAGAAACAACACAATTAATCATCAATTAAGTCCTTTAAGCCTCTTTTACATTAAAGCTACCATTTTTATCCCTTTTTATTCCATGACAATATCATTATGCTCATTTATCATCAATTCATAGTTCATTATGGTCTAATTCACATATGAATTCTAATTGTCATTAATTCTACCTTTATTCATTACAAAACCCTAATTTCTACATTAAAGGTATTTATCCACAATTAGAAACCTTTATACTCAAAATATCTTAGAATCATCAAATCTTAACTTTATTCACGATTTTGAATAATTAAAGCCATTAAGAGTCGCATTTACCAACATTAGGGTTTCAAGGCCCATTAAAGCATATTCATGCACATGAAACTCTAAATTAAACCAATTATGTGCAAATTTCATCCTTTTTGTTCCTAATGTTCCTTTTTATCATTAACAGGTTAATACCAACTTTAATCATCCATTAAACCCTACTAAATATATTAATTATCTCAAAATAGGGTTTCTTAATCTTTAATTCATCCAAGTTGATAACTTACACTAATTTTCGAATTTCAAGAGGAATTAGCTTCTATATGCATTTTTATTGGATTCCTCTCATTTTTCTGAGCAATTTTCTTATTTTATACGTACTAATCCGAGCTACAAATAATTAACTACGAATTTTGCAAAATCAACTTACTTTGGGCCAATCAGAGCACACCAAGTGTCCTGCTCCATGCAACATTGTTCGATTTGGTTGAAAACATTTTGAAGTTACATTCTTGCCCTTGGTTAAGTTGGACAGCTCTTTAGCCCACAAATGGCAAAACCGTCAAACGCCTCTCCGCCCTTCTTCTTCCTCGCGCCAGCCGCTTGCTGCCGCCCTAGCGGCTGAAGGTGTAGCTCCTCCTCCTCCTTCCTGACCTCGTCAGCCACCAGGAAGGACCCCCTCGCCTCCGACGCCCTCCCCCGCGCCTACCCATGCCTCAGCTGGCGACCCATATGGCCGGGTGTAGGAGCACTAGACCTGCGACCCACGGCCATGTTGTAGGTCTGTTGTAGATTAACGCGAGGGGTCGAGCGTTCAGAGAGGATAGCTAGTTGTTCTGGGCTATCGTGGAAGCTTCCCACCTCCAACATGATGACTCCCCAGCCCCCTATTTGCTCCAGGGTCATTCTACCCTCTCGGTTAGGGTTTTGGATGGAAACAAAGAAGAGAAAGAGAGAGTTGTGTGGGATCTCTCTCCTGGACTCAGCCCAGGGCTCTCTCTCCTTTTATAGATGAGGGTAACAACACCCTATGATGCTTGCTCACGAAGCAACAAGGTCCTTTCCTACTAGGAATCTGATTCCTTCATGAAAAAGCAAGCTTCTCTCTCTTAATCATCCTTTTGATATTCTTTATTATTTGGATAATTAGGAATTCAGAATTCCTCTCACTTATTCTCTTTATTCTTTCTTTTTAATCCATTGGCACGAATTTCTATTTTCTTTTAAAATTACTTCCTTTTAAACAATACTACAAAAATCATTCATTAGGCATCATAGTATTCTCTTATTTTCTATTTTTGGTATTTTCTCTTTCTTTTTATCCATTGGGACTCCTTGGACCCCAAGAAACTCAAATATTTCGAAATTCCTTTTTAAGGATACGTACTATCCTTCTAGATACATCAATATTCATTATTTCACATTATCTTATTTATTTCTTATTAAAATATCTCTTTTTGAGGATTTCTTTTTTTCTTTCTTTTTATTTTCCTCATTGGAATTCCTTTTATCATAAGAAACCTCATGGATACGAAAATCCATCAAAGATAACTCAATTATACCTATTTTCACTTATTTTCCACATTTTATCATTGTTTTCAATTTCTTTCTTAATAAAGAACTATTTAATTGGTTTTTTCTTTTGTTTTTGCATTATCTTTGCAACTTTGGACTCCTCTAGACCCAAGGAACCCAAGAGGCATGAAATCCACCTTCGGATTACACTCTTTTGCCTTCTAGAGGTTTCTACATTTTTCTATTCTCCATTTCTTATTAATAATGGAGTTTCTTTTGTCTTTTCTTTGTTATAGGGCCCAATAGCCAATAAAGCCCACAAGTAAATCAACAAGGCTATTTTAAACGAAATCCATGCATTCAATCAAAAGACATCATTATTTGTTCATTTATCTTTATTATGAGAAATTACATTTCTCACCAAATGAACCCAAAAATTTGGGTTGTAATAGAGCCCATACTCAATACTGCATACACCCTATTCGGTGGTCCCAACCTGGTCTTCATAAGCAAATAGCAAACCCTAAGATGCAACTCATCCACAGACACCCTAGTTGGTGGCATTGACACAATTCTATTTGCGCAAGGGAAAGGCAGAGTTGGTAGAACCAACTTAATGTCAGTGACACCAAGTATGCCCTTTTCACAAATGGGCTTATAATTACATGATCTAATGGCTCACATCCTATCTTTGATATTTGGGTCCGTTGTGTCCTAAGTGACAGTGACCATCAGAGATTATCTGGTTTTTGGTAGAAAAATCAAGAAGGAGAAGATGAAAATTTAATGACGATGAAAAGTTGTGATTTTGGCTACTTCAAGGAGTGTTTGGTAGTTGAAAAATTGTCCATTTGCACTCATCTTTAGAGGGGACATCCATTTATCAGGACTCTATGGTTCTACCCAGATAGTTTCACATTCTTCTTTTCTCTATAATTTTATTGAGATATTATAACATCAGGGGCTAATAACCAAGGATCTAGTAGAGTTTCATGAATGATGACTGGCCCCACAAACCATCGTTGGACTTAACTGTATGCTTTTTTCTCACTCAACGCACAAGTATGGATCAACTTCCTAATAGGTCATCCATCCTATTACTACTCCAAGCTGAGCATACTTAAACTTTGGAGTTCTTAGTGATGGGCTCCCTAGAAAGAAGGTGCACCTTGGTGATATGGGTATTCCAATCATTCCTTTTTAGATCATTTTATTCGAGGCCTCAAATCCTAGGATGTTACATATACAATGTACAACATGTGGTGCTAATCCCCCTCTCCCCTAGAAACTAGGGGTAGCCTAATCTATTTTTTTACTTAACAATATTTATTTATAGATGAATTATGTTGCTTATAGTTTTAATGACAATTGACTCTGAACTGCCATGTTCATGAATGGTCATGTTTTAGATAATTAATATATAACATATTGAAACATATTATCTTATCCTATTCCATGATTAGAAGTTTAGTAAGCTTGGTTCCTTAGATTTAACCAAACAAGTATAAAGTTACACCTTAATGCATATGACATGAATAACTCCATAGTAATTCTAACTTGAATAGGCTTGGAAACAAATATAACACATCGAGTAGCATTAGGTTCTATAATTAACATATTATATCATAATACACTCATATTAACATAATAACCTATATATGTGCTTACATGTAAGTGAATTCATGAAATATGTCACATATTTTCTTTTACTAAGTATGATGCACATATTGACTAATATATGTCTAGTAAGAAGTATAATGTGCCTAATATAGGAATTATAATACTAATTGGTGTTTTGATGTCCTTAAAATGAATAATGCAGCATAATCTAATTAAATATTAAAATAATGAACCTAATAGGATAAATAAGCAAAATATGGAAATTTGTACATATAATACAGATAATAAATAATGATGGTGATGTTATAATAATATATTGGTGTTGAGTCCAAAACTCTAATTTTATTAAACTCCTAAAAAGAAACTCCAAAACCCAAATCTAATGTGAATTTTGTGTTACTTGGTTTTAGTTAGCTTTATTCAAATGTCCCAGATTGATTTAAAGATCATGCACATTCCTTTTTCCAGCTCCCTAATGTTTAGCATGTCATGTTGGTTCCTGGGATGAGTTTTCTCTAGCCTATTCCCAGCCATCATATACATATTGAATGACTCGTGTTCTCTCTTCTTCCTTTACCTCTTTTTTTTCTGTTCATTTTAGTTTCAATCCAATTCTCTCAATGCTTTTTCCTTTCCCTCTGATTCTTTCAGTCTGATTTTCTTACATTCACCTTCATCTCATTTTTTTAGTTTGGATGATCCCTAGTTTCCCTAGGTTTTATCTCAGTGAACCCACAAATAATAAACAATTGCCTTCCTTCTCTGCTCCTCTTTGTTTCTGCTCTTCCTTCCTTCTTCTTGCAACCCCAAGGCAATGTACCCTATATAACCCCATATATAACCATGAAACACTTCCGAAAACTGAAACCCAATACCCCTTTGGTCCCAATCAACCGGGACATACTCCTCCTAGACTCTCTTATGAAACCTCATCACACGACATCCTATATGATCACCCAATTAAGGGAATGTGATGTAGGAAAGCCCTTGAGTGGTAGGAAGGCCCTTGAATTACTTGATCAGGAAGTATATAACAATACTTCAATTCAATTAATTGCAAGATTATGTTATCTTGATCTTTAAACATGATGGGAGAACTCCCTCCTTAAAATGACAAGATCTCTCCCTCTATGAACATAAACATGAATAGGATTCTTGAATATGAATATTAAATGTTACATGAACATGATCTCTTAATGACCCCTTTATCATATTCTTATATAAAACATGTATTGGATTCTCGTTCACATGACATTAATATAGGGAAATCAACAAGAAAGAGTTAACATGAAAGCATAATTTTCCATGACAATCGACAATTAAAAGAAAAAATGAATCTCAATATGTACTTAATAATTAATCATCCAATTCAAATATACTCAATGGCATAACCCGTTTGCGAGGACCAAAGAGAGTCCTAACTTACTCTTCCTAATCATGAGTCAATACTAGACCTTGTTATTATGTATGCCCACAAAGACAATCATGTGATGATTGTAATGGCATAATGTGTAAATGATTTGATTATTAATAAAAAGGCAAGCTTCCAATTTATTCTATTTTATTTAGTTATTAGATAATGAAGCAACATAATAAATGTCTATAGGATGATATTACTCAATGATGTATGTCTTAAGTATGTGACTTGAAGAGCGTGATCATATAGATTTAAAGAGTACACATTCTCATAATGTCCCTAGTTGGATCTTATTATGGAAGGTTTATAGGCAACAATAACACATAAGACTAGAGTGTGTGTTGGTTGATGAATGAATCTCATTAGTCATGAAATGGCCATATCAAACCAACCACACAGATACATGTTAGAGAACAATGTATCGGAGAGACCCACCATGAGAGTAACACATGGAAACCATTGTTATGGTGGTCATAGTTATCTCTCATAGTGATGGTGGTGATTGTGATTCTTGGACCTAAAGTCACTACACTCATCACGTCATTCGGTATGCTTTGACATCATCAAGTGTAATCCTAAATAAGGATTATCATAAAGGTGATGATTGGGTGAGTATGACACATTGGGACTGATTGTGAGTGGTGTAGATGGGATTTGTCCCTCCTATGGGAGTATGATATCCCAGGACACTTGAGTTAGCAAGACTGAGAAATGCATGGCCATGTACATGTGAGTCAATATATGATATTGAGCTTACACATATCTCATACAGTCTACTATAGCAAGAAACATAAATTGTGTTGAAGAGGATGATAGATCCATGCCTCGAGTTCAATCTCAATATCAGAGGCAAAGGAATTATACAAACACTACAACACCACACATATATTGTAGGTTGAAGTTGTTCCCCAGCCTTCCATTTACTTGGGTAGCAATGATGCATGATTGGTGCTTCCACCAGAGGTGCACACACTAACCAATTGGGTTTGATTAGATGTGCCCCAAGGAACTCGAACACACTTGGGATCTTTCAAAATTTATAAATTCCCTAACAAGACTCGATCACAAGTTTAAATAGGTCACCCGCAAGCACACATGATATTATTGTAGTATAGGTGATAGGCAAGAGTAGGGGTCGATCCTCAGGGACAGAGGGGGCACTAGAGCTTAGTTAGCGTTGGTTACATTCCTAGAGTGGAGACTGTGGTTGAAAGGTTTAAAAGGGGTTTTGGTTTGATTACACTACACAACAAGCAAGTAAAGGAAATATGAAATCTAAGTTATTGCCAACCCTAAATTATCCTAAGCAAGCAAGTCTAAGGAGCTAGATTAAGTAATTAGCTAAACAGGAGCAAAGGTTAACTACACTACACTAGTATAACAATTAGAAATTAAGAGATAAGTTAACTACTAAAGAGAGAAAGAACCTAACTTAACCCTAAAGAACAAGACTAAGAAATTAATTGGATTGATCAAAAGTAACTATGCTAGATTAGCATAAACAAGCTAAGAAGGCAAGATGGGTTTTAAGCAATGATATTAGGTAGGTGGGCCATTTGGGAATGTTATTTGATATTAGTTGGGGGTTTTCGACATGGCATGTAATTATCACAATTCAAACTAGATTACCAAACCAAACAACAATGCAAGTTCTATTAGAATGTACCCTATACTACTATTTGGAGAACTAGGGTTAGGTGTAATTCTAATAGGACTTGTCAAGTCTAGGTTTCTAGGGTAAGTGTTATTAGGGAAATTGAGGACCAAGGATAGGAATGGGAGTAGAGATGAGAGTTTTTCACCTCATGCTACTAGCCATCAAGCCTTTATAAAGTCCTAGGCAATTGCACTAATCACACTTACACTAGCCACTTAGATCTCACACTCACTTGTAGAAGGAGGGATGTGTATGTAGGAACAATGGGGGCTAGCTAGGGATCCACTAATTGGACCTAGGAGCCATTCCTAAGATTGCTACATACACTCCAATTCCTCCTAGAATCTAAGTGTCATAGAATGAAATTATGTTCATTACAAAATATTCTCCCCCAACATGGTATGAAAGTCACATTTTTACCCCAAACATCCCACCACTAGGGGCTTAGCTAGACATAATCAAAGAAAAGGCAAAAGAAATGAGAAGAAGGGGATAAGATTCAATGGAGCTCAAAGTCGAATCCTCTTTCTTCACCGCCTAGATGCTTTGGGGTGTCCTCCTTCCTCCATATGGCTGATGGGCATCAAAATGGAGGGGGTATGGTAGAAAACCTAGAAAATTAGGTTTCTATGGTGGAAATGGTGGGTGGATAGCATTAATGCAAGGGGAATGCAATGAATGCTCAAGAGTGGGTGAGGGGGAGTAATGGCAACTGGGGGGAGTGTAACCTTCATGATACAGCCACCACCTATTTATATATAGGTGGTGGAGAAGCACTAGAGTAAGTAGGGGTGTAATAGGAAAAGCAATGTAGAAAATGTGTAGGGTTAGTTGGTCACCACAGTCGTGTTTGTAAGGCCCCTAAACTTGCTTAATGAGTTGAATAAGCTTAATTATCATAATTTAATTCTTATAACCCCAATATAACCTTGTGATATGATTTTAAATCATAATACAAGCTTAAGTTTCAAATTTGGTCCAATTCGGACACTGTTTGAGCAAGTTATGTAATTTTATGCACATTTTGGAATTTTCTACAATTTACCCAATTAAGAGGTTTTCTTTGCAATTTATCACTTTCATTATGTTCCTTGGATATTCTATAATCATTCTTGAGCTTTTTGATCCATGGGGCACCAATTTAATCCTTGGTTTGAAGGTGTTTTCTCTACGGGTATTTTAGGGTTTACCCCTTCACGGATGAGCTACCTTTAGTAGCTATCAACTAATGAATTATGTGATTGGCTAGGAAATTAGAAAAAGGAAAGCTAATCAGGTCTATAAGTACGTTGGGGGGGGCTGATTGTGTGTGTGCTTGTATATTCTTAATAGTTTAAGGCCATAGACACATGGGGAAGCTACTTTTACACCTCATGCTTGCTCCCATCCTTATCCATGGGCTATATTTTCCTATTCCTTGCCCAAGTATGATACTTTGATTTATTTCTCTTTCCTCTAACATGGAGCAACGACTCCACTATCTTTTTATATGGAACCAAGTGCTCTAAGGTAGAAGACAACCTCTTTTTGGAGAAGAAGGTCTCCTAGAGCTCCATTTAGCCCTGCCTAGGGTTTCCAAGGTCATCTTCAAGGGATTTCAACCAAGGAAAGTTATTTTCTTCCTTCCTTCTCCATTTCTATTGCTCTTCTCCTTCCTTATACCTTCCTCTAGGTCGTAACCTTACTTTTCCATGGTAGAAATTGCTCTAAAGCTCTAAACCCCTACCTTTCTTGCTCCTTATGCTTAGGGTTTGCTCATTTGATGAAGAAAGGTGCTAGATGGACGAGTTCATAGCTTATGCTTCGATTTTCTGCCCTACCTTCTCGAAATTTCTTCTGTGTTGGGTTTCATCTTCTCATTAGAGGCAAGTTTTATAACTTGTTCCACGTTTATTTCTTACCATAAGTTTTCTAGCTCATGTTCTTGCTCGAAAATGATGATCCATGCACTAAAAAGCTATGCTTGACTTGGATTTCGATTTTTATAATGTTCCCTATTCTTATTTCAGTTATAGATGAACCTGTGATCATTTGTACATTATTCCTTAGGTATAATATGACTTGGATCAGGTTGGTTTGACAACCTATGGTGTTAGGCACCTATCAACCAATGGTAAATTTTAGGGTTTAAAGTTGATTTCTTCTATAAACCAATGACTCGATGATGATACCATTGCAACAGCCCTATGGTGTTGCCTTCATGACAACTTATGGTCGAGATCAAAGGTTTCATATGATGGTTACAACCTATGTTCACCCTCTTAGGTCAGGTTTTGGATCAATTAGAAGTCTAATGATCAACCATTAAGTACCCTATTGATGTTATCATTCAATGATGACATTAGCTTAATATTTGATGTTGATTAATGAATATAGTGTTGATTTAACAACCTATGGTGATTTAATAATCACTAATGATGGTGGATCAGGTCTCTACAACCTATTTTGAGTTAATTATTGTAGTTGGAGCATCAATTAAGCCTTAGACCAATGGTTTCTTCGGTCACTTGATGCAATGGTCGGACCTATACTGTAATTGATGGTTTTAACATATGAACTTGACCCAATGGTCAAGATCTACTATTTATTCCTCCAATAAAGTATAATTATGGATAATGTAATATGTTGGTCCTAATAATGTGATTTATACGGTTTCCTTTATATGATCAACTTAAGGAGCTTACTTGTTGACAATGGATGGCTTGTTTTAACTGAACAATCAATTGTGGGTTTTACATTGAAACTTTTTATGTTCTTAATCAAGGGATGTCTAGGGTTAGATGGTGACTCTTTATAGAGAACAAATCAAGGACTTCATAGGTGGTTTTTCCAAGGTGTTTACTTATGTAAACAACCAACGGTCTTACCTTTTAAACATCCAATGGTTCTGGGTGACATTGTGGTATGGTGATATGGGTTGAATGATGATGGAACAAATGGAGGGTTACCCTTAATAAGGTAGTCTTACCTATTCACTCATATGAATAGAAGGGATGATAATCATATTGTGTTGATATGTAACCCTAATGAGGTATATCTTGTTATACCTAGCATTAATATAACCAAATGTTGGTAATTGGGTATGAATAGCCCTTGAATGACTAATACAATCATGAAGTACTATGTTAATGTTGTTGAAACCCTAGTATGCTATAACCCAATGGTTACACCTTGATTTATGTGTGGGTTCATACTTGAGAATAGTATGCAATGTGATGGTGATGCTTCACCTTATGCATCTATGATCCAATGGGGATGACGTGAGTTAGGGTTTGGGTATAAGTGTTGATTAGTAAGATTAATATAATTTATCTTGTCGAACCTAACTCTAATGCAAATAGATAAAGATGAGTATTCATATTTAACATTCTTGTATGATGGAATGATGGTGAAATAACCTCCTTAACATGATCATAACCTTAATGTGTTAATTGGTGGTTGTAATAGGCACATGGTTGATACTTGCTTATGCGAAACATGTGCATTATGAATATGATGAGGGTTAATCATATCTAGATTCCTTGCATGTTGATGTAATAAAGGAATGTTCTTAATGTTAATATAACCCTACTATGATTGTTTATGAATATATCCTAGCTCATTAATGCAATATTGTGTTGATCCGATGTATTATATGTAAGTGATGTTGTTGATCCTTGTTATAAGGCATGCAAAGATAATGATGATCTTGCAGGGAATAGTATGATGGTCTTAATGACCTTTAGGCATGGTTGAGTCCTGAATGAGGTGTAATCCTCTTATGTTGATAAGGGTTGATACCCTGTGATATTGTGGAAAGGATTTATATCTTGTGATAGTATGATTACTAGTGTGGTCTCATGAATGGCAAGTGAATAGTATCATGTGTTGATGAGATGAGAAATTATGTTTCACACATTTTATATCTTTTCAAGGTTGTGATATTTATATGCTTTCTAGAAGTGAATTAGGGTTTGTATATCCACTTGTTTGATGCAGCCTTAATTCACCCAATTGGCATAACTAATTAAGTGCAACTCTAATCATGTAGTTCCCTATGCCATAGAACCACCTTCAGTGTCAGAACTTGCTGGATGGTTAAACGAGTATTCCTAAGGGAAACTCGAAGCGCATACTGTTGAGTATGTGGGGGTGGCAGGTTGAGGATATATCCTTGTCATCCACAATGCAGATTGTGTAGGTTGGCTATGGTCATGCCTCATACATCTGATGTGATTGAGAACGGTTGTGGTCGTGTCTCGGTGATTATAACATGATGTAATTAGAGGACAACTACGGTTGTACCTCAGTGATTGGGTTTGTATACCCTGGTTTCTAGTTCCATGACTTGTACCAAGGGAGGACTAGTGGTTAGAAGCTTGACTATATGTCACTGTGGTGGCAGCTTTGACTGATGTGTCACTGCCTTTTTACTTGTACGGACTGAGGAGAAGAGATCTTAGGATATCGACACTCCTAGATCTTGTACGGAACTGAATAGCCCTTTGCAGGGGTCGGTTGGACTTTGAATGGTACGATTCAAATTCCCTAGGGTGTAATAAAAGATGTAATAGAGACGTGTAGCATATTTTTTTAGGGTTATACACAACGTTTCACATTGGATGATAACCCTTGTTTGTTATCTTTACATAAAGATGATGCTTAGTGCAATTAAGAGATAGTAGATACACTTAGGTTGTGGATATTCTTAAGATTGTATATGTGTACATATAGTAGATATGCTTGTGTTGATAACTATATTGCTACTGCTGATTATAATCATGATGCTAGCTATCTCATGTTGTTAGTTATGTTTAGCATGCTAGCCATGCCTTTGTAACTAGAGATGCATATACTGCTAATCATGCTTATCCAGATAGTTCTGCTTATGTTTTTAGCTCTTCTTATGATGTTGATATGTTCAACCAATTAGACATGCTCATGTTGTTAGCTATGCTATGTTACTAGACTTGCTCATGATGCTAGATATGCATATGCTACTGGATTTCTTATATTATCAACAAGATAAAGGATGATAGTCTGGCTAATGATGATAGTTATTATCTACTCCTTTATGTATTTTGCTAATCATCAGTACTGCTAATCTTATTTGTTATATCTGATTAAACTTCTTAACTATTTAATTACTTAAAAATATTGTAATCAATAGATGTTGTTGGAAGTTATATTTCTTGTTGGGACATGGGTCTCACCCTTGTGGTTCGCCACATTTTTTTAGGTAATCGAAAGTGATGAAAACAAGCATGTGGAAGCAAAGAGGAGCTTTAGTAATGAATCTTTAAGGAAGTTGATTAGATGTCTAGTGTGTCCTAGAGTCATCCTTATACTCTCAGGTCTGGGCAAGAAAAGTTTGTATATGGAATTTCAAATAAATCGGACTTTTGTTAGCATATTAATGCTTGTTTTTATAGCATATATGATTATTGTTCTCTTGTATATATATGTTGTGGCTAAGATAGAACAGTTTGTATCAAATTCTTGGCATAATATGGATACAAGAAAGATGTTGGGATCTAATGCAAATGTTTTTTAGTGGGTGTTGATGTTGAAATCGGTTTTAATTTACCCATATTTTTGGGTATGTGATTAATTAGTGATTGATTGTGTTTTATATTTTGAGTAATCTTGTTTAGTGTAACAGGTGTTAAAAATATTGTAATCAATAAACGTTGTTGGAGGTTATATCTCTTGTTGGGACATGGGTCTCACCCTTGTGGTTTGCCACATTTTTTTAGGTAATCGAAAGTGACAAAAACAAACATGTGGCATTAAAGAGGACCTATAGTAATGAATCTTTGATAAAGTTTATTAGATGTCTAGTGTGTCCTAGAGTCATCCTTGTACTCTCAGGTCCGGGCAGGAAAAGTGTGTATATGGTGTTTTAATAAATCGGATTTTTGTTAGCATATTAGTGCTTGTTTGTGTGGCATACATGATTATTGTTCTCCTGTATATATATGTTGTGGCTAAGATGATAGAACAATTTGTATCAAATTCTTGGCATAGTATGGATACAAGAAAGATATTGGGATCTTATGCAAATGTTTTTGAGTGGGTGCTAACATTGAAATTAGTTTTAATTTACCTATATTTTTGGGTATGTGATTAATTAGTGATTGGTTGTGTTTTATGTTTTGAGTGACCTCATTTAGTGTAACGGGTTCTCACAAGTTGGTATCAGAGCTTTAGGTTCATTGAGTCTACAGGGACACTAGGGCCTAGGACTAGGATGATGTCTAAGTTAGGAATATGACATTAAAATATGGTGCATACTGCCTAATCTCGGTATTTGAGTGCCTTGGCCAGGTATTCAAATATTGAAAAAAAGGTAAGTATGGAACTCTTAGATTGTTATCTTTTTTATTACTCCGGTCAAGTAGTCATTTTGAGACAATCGAAAGAGCATAATGAATAAGAAATCATGGTGTGAATATCTTAATCCTACCTTAAAGAAGATGAGAATTGCATCATTATCTATCAAAACATGCATGTTTAGTAAATATAAGAGAAAGATACAACACCATGAAATCTAAATCTAAATACAAATAAGGAAAAGATGAGTTCTTGAAGATGTGATTCAAGAAGATAATAAAATAAAATACAAACAATTCTATGCTTATAAAATGAATTAAAGAATTCATTTTTGTAATGACGGGGGTTGGGGTTTCTGGGGGCTCCGGCACACGAGGGGAGCTAAGGGTGGAGGAAGATGGCAACCCGCACAGGGAGGGTGTCGGAAACGAAAGAGTAGACCACCATGATGAGATCCTCATGGACACAGACGGACACCCAAGGAAAGAGCCTGACAGACCAGACGATCTGGGAGGGATCCATGACAGCAGAGTCAAAGTAACAATATCGGGAGTAGGATTTGAATTCCAATATCTCAGGATGAGAGGAAATAGCCAATCAAAAGAGAATCAATCGGATGGGAAAGCAGAGACGATCCCAAGACTACAGAAGGATCACTTTCCCCCACTACACAGAGGAGGAGGCACAGAAGGAGGAAAACAGAAGTCACCATATACTGAAGGAAGTGTATGGAAAGGAAACCATCAAGATCCAATATACGAGGGGTCCATGAACTACACAGACGAACCAAAAGGGTCAGACTGCTTTCTTGAAAGCTTATTTGAAAGTAGGCTCGCCACTACATATGTTACCCTGAAGATAGCAGATGGTCGACCGACGTTGGAAATAGACCTCGATGCTGAGGAGGATCTAGCACGACTTTGGAAGTACACTGTGGTAACCAAGCTCATCGGATCTAATGTCAGTTACATGACCATGAGAGACCAATTAAAAACTCTCTGGAACTTGATAGGCAGGTTCAAATACGTGGTAGATCTTGGGCATTATGTAGTGAAATTCTCATGTAGAAGAGATTTCGATATAGCTTTAATAGGGGGCCCATGGAAGCTCTTCAGCAAATGCCTCATAGTTTGGTAGTGGGATCCTAGTTTCCGCCCCTCCATTGAATTACCTAAGTACTGAGTTACGTGGGTAAGGATCCTAGAACTCCCACTGCATCTTTATGTTTCGACGATGTTCAACTACATCGGCCTTGCACTCAGCTCCTTAATAAAGGTGGACAATCATACCATGGCGAGGACCAGGAGTAGATTCGCCAAATTAGCCATTTAAATGGACACATAAAAACCCCTCATACACACCATCTGCATTAACCAAGAGGTTTATCAGGTGGAGTATGATGTTTTCCTGGACTCATGTGAAACATGTGGAATGCTAGGCCATAACAGCACATAATGTCCATCCAATACAGCAGCATCAGTCCAAAAGGAGGTGGGACAGAGAGTTCCATCTACACAAGAAAAGGAAAATCAAAGCATCAAATGAAAAACCCAAAGAAAGAAGTCTTCTGCTTACAGAAATAGAATGAAGAATCAGAATTCGGGCACAAACAATGGCCAGGCTGACCAAAACAAATTTGCTAACCTTGTTGATCTTGAAGAGGAAGAGGTACAAGAAGACCCCACGGAGATGGTGAGGTAGAAAGAGATGGATAATAATAGTAATACACAGGTGGAAGGACAAAAAATGATGAAGGTATGGAAGAAGAAAAGCATTGAAACTGTATAAAATAAAAGGGAGGTGTTGAAATAAATTCATCAAGTGAAGAAATCTAAACAAAACACTGATGAGGAACATGTTGTCGTTAACCCAGAGGTAGATGAGGTTATCATAGTTGATGGGGAGGAGAGGACATACAGAGGGTCCAAGGATTCAGATGAACAACAGAAGGAAACACAAAAGCTATAGAGATAGAAAGACAACAGGAAGAAACCACTGTTTTGATTCCAGATGAAGATGAAACACCCCTAATCAAAAAGTTGCATGGAGAGCGTGATGATGGAGGAACCAGACCCTATGGTGGAGGCTGACCCAAATGTCACCCCATCAACACTGTCGCATGGAAGGAAGATCAAGAGTTCAGGAACAAAGATGAAAACCAGAATTAAACCTCCTTATGAACACAGGCGGAAGAGTCCAAGACTCCACCAAGAGACATGAGGAGAAGTTGATGTAGCAGAAGGAGAAGAGAAAGGGAACTCTGGACCAGCCTAGTTTAATGGTAGGCACTCCTTCTTCTTCAAAAATCATTTAATGTTAGATATGATCTATTGGAATACCAGGGGAATCGGCAATAATGATACTTTTCGTGTCCTCAGAGATATCATCTCACAAAGAAAGCCGAAGCTGATAGGGCTATTAGAACTGTAGATAAGTGGTATGTCAGCTACTAAAACCATCAAAGACTTGGGCTTCAATAAATCATTTCACTGTGAAGCTAGGGGATTTGCATGTGGCATATGGTTGTGCTGGAGAGAAGATAATTGCAATATACAAATAATCAATTGTCATAGACAATTCATTACCTGTATGATTGACAACTCAACAATGATCATGTTTGTATATGCTAACCTCCATTTTTATATTCGAAAGCTATTGTGGAAACACCTCATCAGAATGAGTAACCAGTTTAACTTACCATGGGTGGTGTTGGGTGATTTCAACACCACTTTTCTGCCTGTTGAGAAAAGAGGCAGCAAACACTATGACTTCAACAAGGCATCCATGTTCAATGATACTTTGCTGGCAGCTAGACTTACTGATCTTGGCTACTATGGGACAAAATTCACTTATATCCATGGTAGGTTGCAGGAACGCCTTGACTGAGTTGTTGCAAATTCTAAGTTCATTGACTCTTTCCCACACTTCATAGTAGAACACTTGCCCAGAACTTACTCAGACCACTGCCCCCTCTTGATTCGTTCTACAGTTCGGGTACAAAGAGTGCCTCATTTTCTGATTAGGGAGTTGTGGTCCAAGGATTCTAAATTCAAAAGTCTCATCAGTACAGTTTGGCGCTTAGACATCTCCTCCCATGACGCTCTTAAAAATGCTAGCAGTAGTATTACTTCTTGGGCAAAGAGGAACTACAAACAGAACACTCAGAAGAAGCAACGTGTTCTTAGAAACTTGGACTGGTTACAAAAAGGCCTGGCGGACAACTATGACACAGATACTATAGGAATGATTGTCGACATGGAGGCACAGTACATTGAATTACTGAGAAAAGAGGAGGATGACCTTAAACAAAGAAGCCACATTAATTGGCAGAGAGAGGGGGATTCAAATACCAAGTTCTATAACGCTTATGTGAAACAAAGACGCAAATTCAACATTGTCACCATGCTTAAAAACACAAATGGAAACTAGATTACTGGTGAGGAGGAAGTCCACCAACTGGTCTATGCACATTTCAAACACTTATTCACTGAACCTTTTCATAGTGACCCCAGCAAAGTCACTAACTTCATTGGAAAGTTTAAAAGGCTGAATAGGGAGGAAGGACGGGTGGTGGTTGCAGACCCTACTCTCCAAGAGATTCATATGATAATTGTAAAAGCAAATCCCCATAAAGCACCGGGCCCTGACGAGGTTGACACCTCCTTTCTTAGGAAGAATTGGCATTCTATTAAGCATTCTCTTCTTAATATTGTTAACAATGCACTTAAAGGAAATATTCTAAACAAGGAACTCTGTGATGCTAGTATAGTGCTCATCCCGAAGAAATCAAAGCCTAAAACATGTGAGAAATTTAGACCGATTTTGCTGAATAACATTAGTCTAAAGATTACATCCAAGATTATAGTTGAATGCCTGAAAAGCTATCTATCAAGATGGGTGTCCCCTATGCAAAGCGCCTTTGTCCCTGGGCGTAGAATCACTGACAACATCACAGTGGCATAAGAAATTTTGCATAACATGAGAAGGAACAAAGCTAAGCAAAATATGGTGATCAAGATTGATTTGTCAAAAGCTTACGACAAGATGACATGGCCTTTCATCGCTGACACCTTAGAGAAAACAGGAATTCCTCCGTCTATCTGTAATTACATTCTAAACTCTATATCCAATGGTGATACCTCCATTCTTTAGAATGGTAGATGTGCAGGAATGTTCAGAGCCACTAGAGGTCTAAGGCAAGGGGACCCCCTATCCCCCTACCTCTTTGTGATTTTCGTAGAGCAGTTAAGTCAATCCATTGAAGCTTTATTTAAGGAAAGGAAGTGGACCCCCATCAAGATTGGCAACAAGGGCCCCGGTATATCTCACTTATGCTTTGCAGACGATATGCTGCTCTTTGCTAAAGTGGATATCAAGGAGATGAAGACCATCATTAAGTGTTTCAAGAGTTTCAGTGAGGTCTCAAGACAGGCCATTTCAGCTAGCAAATCATTCATCGTTTTCTCTCGAAATGTCCGTAATAGAACTCGCAATCAAATCAGTAGAGCCAGCAAGTTCAACATCACTGAAGATCTTGGGTGCTACCTGGGCGTATCCCTTATCCATGACAAAGTTAGAAAAGACACCTATAGTAATGTGCTTGAGAAGGTGTCCTCAGCAATAAACATGTGGTCAGCAAAGAGCTTGAGTTTAGCAGGCAGAGTTTGCCTAGCTAAAGCAACCCTAACAGCTATCCCAAGATATGTGATGCAAATAGTTGTGCTACCTTTGAATATCTACGATCGAGTAGATAGTCGTGTCTGATCTTTTGTCTGGGGAGGCAACCATAAAACACATCCACTTTCCTTAGTGGCCTAGAAAAAAAATTTAAGAAACAAAGAGCATGGAGGGCTGGCTTTGAAATCTATGAGGGAGCTCAACAATGCACTTATCGCCAAGCATACGTGGGATATCGCTACGGGAAGAGCATCCTTGTGGTGCGATAGCCTGGCTTGTAAGTACAACAACTACAAAGGAAGCTATTTAATGAATGTCTCAAGGTTGACTAGATCTGTGTTAAGTTGTAAGTAGCTCATCACCGACAATTCGGTCTTCATCCCAGTGAATGGCCTGAGTATCAACGCATGGAAGGATAAATGGTGGGATCCAGAAAAAACCTTGGAAGATTGCATAATAAGACCCATTCCTCTGGAGCTCCAGGATCTAAAGGTTGCAAGCATGATAAATCTCTCGAACAATTGGGACATTGATTTCCTGAATGACTGGCTGCCACCGGACATTGTGCACAAAGTGTTGCAAACACTAGTGCCTGACAATGGGGTTGAGGCAGACATGCTAGCATGAACTCATATCGATTCTGGTAAACTTACCACGAAGTTAGCATATAGCATCTTGCGGAAAGAGAGGGAGATTAGGATGCCTCGTAAATGGGACATAATCTGGAAAGCCAAAGCTTCAATGAAGATCAAATATTTTCTGTGGCTTGTCAGCCATAATGTCATACTGACAAACTGTAGAAGAGTTATCTGTAAACTCACCACTAATACCACCTGCCCTATATGTGGAAGGGAAGAGGAGACTCTACTTCACGCCTTAAGGGACTCCAAGAAATCTTCAGAGGTTTGGAAAATTCTGATTGATAGGAATAGATGGAATACATTTTTCACTGACACTAATGTGTGGCATTGGTTGGAGACAAATATGGGGAAGACAAACTCGGGGAACACTGCATTCATGATCGGATGCTGGCAAATGTGGAAGAGCAGGAACCTAGAAGTCTTTGAGAAGTGAAAACAGTCAAGCAGGCTAATTGTGTGCCTTATAAAGAAGGAAATTGCTATCAACGCATTAGCTTGGGCGAAGGAGGACCAGGGTGGAGTCATACAGTCGGAAATAAAAATGGAATGGGAGAAACCTGAATAAGGAAGGATCAAGTTTAATACTGATGCGACCTTCATAAACAAAGATACTAGCTCAACTATTGCAGTCATTGGAAGAGATAGTGAAGGAAGGTGGAGAGGAGGGTGGGGAAAGAAGATCAAGGCAAATAATGCTTTGGAAGCTGAAATGAGAGCCATAGAATTTGCTAGTGAGATAGGAAGAAACATGGATATAGATCATCTCACCATAGAGACAGACTCCCAAGGAGCTAGACAGGCTTTACAAGCGACAGTAGAGGAAAACCCTAAACTAGCCAAGTGGATCTCAAGAACTAGAAGACATTGGAGAGATAAGTGGCATTGCAGAAATATCCCCAGGGAAGGCAATCAAGCCGTAGATACTCTGGCTAAACACCATCGAAAAACACAAGGTGACCTCTACAAGTATAGAGTACCACCTACCTCTTTAATAGATATCATCAACAAAGAGTCATGTAATGGTAGTAGTACTACCAAGTTTCCTATTTCCAGCATTTATCTAGATTGTAACAGTGGTTCAAATTTTCTTGCACGAGAGGGGCAAGATGAATAAAAAAAAACTCTGGCTTACCCAAAAAAAAGTGAATCAAGGTATGAAATCCACATAAGATAGAGATAACTCCTATAACAAGCACAAAATGAGAATATGAATGGGAACAATGACAAAGAAATAAGGTGGAACCTAAGTTAATCTCAGACCAACCTATGTGTGTAAGAAAGTGTTAATGAAAAATCAGCATGGCATGTGAAAGAAATTAAGGGAGATGATCCTGATTTAATGAAGAAAATGTGGAATATGATGATTTACCTATCGATAAGTGGTTGAAAAACATAATAAAATAAGAGAACATACCAAGTGTGATAAATAGTCGTCAAGGAAGGAGTAATGAGATATGTTAATCATGATGATTCTTATGCTAATGGAAAGGAACCTGAAATGAAAAAGGTAAAATGATACATAAGAAGTTGTAACTTGCATAATGAAAATAGAATTGGTTACCTTTTTGCTAGTGACCTTGAAAAATTTTTCTATGATGTGGGAAATGTGTTTCCCTTTATGTATTTCCTTTCCGGGGCACAACTTTCAAGTGGATCATTGCCACTTGGTATGTGTGGATTCATTGTAAACATGAGGGTGGATAGCTTATTATAGCATAAGGTTGCTTGGACTATGGTTCTAAGATCATAAAGTTTGTGATGAGTTTGCTTTTGAGCCTTCTGATAATGAGAAAGACTCCTTTTATATGTCTTGATATTTATTATGTTGGTAAAAGTAGATGAGATAAGGATGTGTGTTCCTTATAGCACATGAGGTGGATACCAAGGTAATGAATTCTAGTATCCAAGATGTATCAACTGTATGGGAAGTATGTGAAGGTTGGAAATATTTATTAAATGAACATTCCAAGTGTTCTCCCCCTTAGAGAGAGAGAGTTGATGATGACCCTCTAAATGTTGTTTGGAAGGAAAAACAAAAGTGATTCTATAATATTGTGTATGGTTCAGTGATAGTTGGGAAAGACCACTATCAAGGATAGATGGTTTGTTGGTCAATAGATATGTGATATTGTGTTCCTTTAAGATAAACTTATGACCAACTATCAATGCATAAGAGTTAGATTGGATGACATAATTCACATGACCATGATTAGTTTAGGGTAATGTCCTTTAGACTAACCGATGTATAAATAGAATTTATGAATAGGAGGAACAAAGTGTTCCAGTCATGTCATATAAGTTATATCAAGCTTTGAATGATGACATGTTAAAGTATTTCAAATATGGTCAAAAATATGATCAATATTTCTTCAAAAACCTTAGGGTTGCCGAAGTAGTAGTAGATATGAGACAAGTTGAACAAGAGTGAGATGGGGTTGATTAAATGTCTTTATGGGATCATGATGTGTCTTCTAAGTAAGTTGTGTAAATCCTAGTAAGGTGAAGATAGTGTTGTTGCTTCACCCCTAACAAGGTTGACTAGGAATGATGTTTCCTTGTATGGAATGATAGGTGCCAGCATCAGCATTTCTTTTGATGCTAAAAAATAACTGACAAGTGTTCCAGTGTCAGTGTATCTAGAAGAAAAAAAAGGATGGATACATCACCTTTTTTTATATGCTTTAAAGAATGGTATGGGACACATGCCATGATTGGTAAAAAGATATCAAGTATGACTTTTGAGTAATGTGTTAATACAATAGATATAATTTTAGGATGATAGCTATAATTTAAAGTTGAACATTACTACTAGAGTTGTATAGATGACACAATAAGTTTCTACATTCCATATTGAGAATGTCTTCTTAGGTGGGGGTTTTTGTGCTGACCCAAGAGGATATATGTATGAATGATGTGACATCACCATGATATGAAAGTAACTATGTGAAGGTAATAGGATGAGGTTCAAAGTAAGTACCCATCTTTTTTACCTTGGATTTCACGGGCAAAATCCTTGTTAGGGGTTTATAGTTGTAAGGCCCCTAAACTTGCTTAACGAGTTGAATAAGCTTAATTAACATAATTGAATACTTATAAACCTAATATAACCTTGTGATATGCTTTGAAATCATAAGACAAGCTTAAGTTTCAAATTTGGTCCAATTTGGACACTATTTGAGCAAGTTATGCAATTTTACACATTTTGGACTTTTCTACAATTTACCCAATTGAGAGGTTTCCTTTGCAATCTATCACTTTAATTATTGTCCTTGTATATTATCTCATCCTTCTTGAGTTTTTTTAGCCATGGGGAACCTATTTAATCCTTGGTTTGAAGGTGTTTTCTCTAAGGGTATTTTAGGGTTTACCCCTTCACGGATGAGCTACCTTTAGTAGCTATCAACTAATGAATTATGTGATTGGCTGGGAAATTCGACAAAGGAAAGCTAAGCAGGTCTATAAGGATGGTTGAGGAGCTGCTTGTGTGTGTTCTTGTATATTCTTAATAGTTTAAGGCCATAGACACATGGGGAAGCTACTTTTACACCTCATGCTTGCTCCCATCCTTATCCATGGGCTATATTTACCTCTTCCTTGCCCAAGTACAAAACTTTGCTTGCTTTCTCTTTCCTATAACCTGGAGCAAAGACTCCACTCTGTTTTTCTACGGAACCAAGTCCTCTAAGGTAGAAGACAACCTCTTTTTGGAGAAGAAGGTCTCCTAGAGCTCCATTTATCCCTACCTAGGGTTTCCCAGATCATCTTCTAGGGATTTCGACCAAGGCAAGTTATTTTATTCCTTCCTTATCCATTTCTCTTGCTCTTCTCCTTCCTTAGACCTTCCTCTAGGTCGAAACCTTGTTGTTCCATGGTATAAATTGCTCTAAATCTCTAAAACCCTACCTTTCTTGCTCCTTATGCTTAGGGTTTGATCATTTGATGATGAAAGGTGCTAGATGGACGAGTTCATAGCTTATTCTTGGATTTTCTACCCTACCTTCTCAAGATTTCTTCTTTTGGGGGTTTCATATTCTCATTAGAGGCAAGTTTTATAACTTTCTCTACGTTTATTGCTTACCATAAGCTTTCTAGCTCATGTTCTTGCTTGAAAATGATGATCCATGCACTAAAAAGCTATGCTTGACTTGGATTTCGATTTTTATAATGTTCCCTATTCTGATTTCAGTTCTAGATGAACCTTTGATCATGTGTACATTATTCCTAAGGTATAATATGACTTGGATCAGGTTAGTTTGACAACCTACCGTGCTAAGAACCTATCAACCAATGGTCAATTTTAGGGTTTAAAGTTGATTTCTTCTAAAAACCCATGACCCGATGAATAGGGTTGTAAATGGGTATGGGTAGACTCATGGACCCACAAATTTGGACCCTTAAAAAACCCATCATGGGTCTAATTTTTTATACCCGCATACCCATGGACACGTATACCCTTGGACCCGCATATAAGCGGGTCCAATAATGGGTATGCTTGGACCCAGACCCACTAGACCCGTGTACCCGCTATACATAAGTAACTACTTAAATAATATGTTATATATATCATACTTTACTAGTCTAACTAATATAATTCTTGATATTATATCCTACTCTAACCAAAATAAAGTTGAGACTAGTCTTATAATTAAGAATTAACTATTCTAGTTACAATAATGAACATCATATGTAAACTTAAAATCCAAATGTCTACTAATTCACATTACTTTCTACATAAGTTAATGTTATGATGGTGACTAAAAATATGTAAACAATTAACTCAATTAGTGTTAATGTATAAAATATAGCATCATCTAATGTAACTATTGCATATTAATGTACTATATAATAGCAATATCTTGTTGTATTAAAATATATATAACACAATCTTTTTTCTTACATAAACAATATGATGTTTTATAGAACCGCTTACCCACATACCTGCACCGCATAACTGCTATTATTGCGGGTACAGGTATGGTGCGGGTCCAGGTTTTGTATTATGCGGGTCTAGAATCGGAACCAGACCCGCTAAATTAGATGGGTGTGTGTATGGGTATGGCCAGACTCGCACCATACTCGCACTATTTACACCCCTACCGATGAAGGTACCATTGCAACAACCCTATGGTGTTGCCTTCATGACAACTTATGGTCGAGATCAAAGGTGTCATATGATGGTGACAACCTATGGTCACCCCCTTAGTTCAGGTTTTGGATCAATTAGAAGTCTAATGATCAACCATTAAGTACCCTACTGATATTATCAATCCATGATGACATTAGCTTAATATTTGATGTTGATTAATGAGTATAGTGTTGATCTAACAACCTATGGTGATTTAATGGTCACTAATGATGGTGGATCAGGTCCCTACAACCTATTTTGAGTTAATCATTGTATTTGTAGAATCGATTAAGCCTTAGACCAATGGTTTCTTGAGTCACTTGATACAATGGTCGTACCTATATTGTAATTGATGGTTTTAACATATGAACTTGACCCAATGGTCAAGATCTACTGTTTATTCTTCCAATAAAGTGGAATGATGGCTAATTTAATATGTTTTTCCTAATAATGTGATTTAGATGGTTTCCTTTATATGATCAACTTAAGGAGTTTACTTGTAGACAATGGATGGCTTGTTTAACTGAACAGTCGATTGTGGGTTTTACCCTACTTTCAATGGAACTTTTTATGTTGTTAATCAAGGGATGTCTAGGGTTATATGGTGACTCTTTCTAGAGCACAAATCAAGGACTTCATAGGTGGTTATGTAAACAACCAATGGTCTTACTTTTTAAACATCCAATGGTTCTGGGTGACATTGTGGTATGGTGATATGGGTTGAATGATGATGGAACAAATGGAGGGTTACCCTTAATAAGATAGTCTTACCTATTAACTCATATGAATAGAAGGGATGATAATCATATTTTGATGATATGTAACCCTAATGAGGTATAGCTTGTTATACCTAACTTTAATATAACTAAATGATGGTAATTGGGTATGAATAGTCCTAGAATTACTAATACAATCATGAAGTACTATGTTAATGTTGTTGAAACCCTAGTATGATATAACCCAATGGTTACACCTCAATTTATGTGTGGGTTCATACTTGAGAATAGTATGGAATGTGATGGTGATGCTTCACCTTATGCATCCATGATCCAATGGGGATGTCGTGAGTTAGGGTTTGGGTATAAGTGTTGATTAGCAACATTAATATAATTTATCTTGTTGAACCTAACTCTAATGCAAATAGATAAAGTTGAGTGTTCATGTTTAACATTCTTATATGATGGCATGATGGTGAAATAACCTCCTTAACATGATCATAACCTTAATGTGTTAAATGGTGGTTGTCATAGCCACATGGTTGATACTTGGTTATGCGAAACATGTGCATTATGAATATGATGAGGGTTAATCATATCTAGATTCCTTGCATATTGATGTAATAAAGGAATGTTCTTAATGTTAATATAACCCTTCTATGGTTGTTTATGAATATCTCCTAGCTCATTAATGCAATATTGTGCTGATCTGGTGTATTATATGTAAGTGATGTTGTTGAGCCTTGTTATAAGGCATGCAAAGATAATGATGATCTTGCAGGGAATAATATGATGGTCTTAATGGCCTTTGGGCATGGTTGAGCCCTGAATGAGGTGTAATCATCTTATGTTGATAAGGGTTGATACATTATGATATTGTGAAAAATATTTATATCTTGTGATAGTATGATGACTAGTGTGGTCTCATGAATGGTAAGTGAATAGTACCATGTGATGATGAGATGAGAAATTATGTTTCACATGTTTTATATATTTTCAAAGTTGTGATATTTATATGCTTTCTAGAAGTGAATTAGGGTTTGTATGTCCACTTGTTTGATGCAGTCTTAATTCACCCAATTAGCATAACTAATCAAGTGCAACTCTAATCATGTAGTACCCTGTGTCGTAGAACCATCTTTAGTGTCAGAACTTGCTGGATGGTGAAATGAGTATTCCTAAGGAAAACTTGGAGGGCATACTGTTGAGTATGTGGGGGTGGTAGGTTGAGGATATATCCTTGTCATCCACAATGCAGATTGTGGAGGTTGGCTATGGTCATGCCTCATACATCTAATGTGATTGAGAACGCCTGCGGCCGTGTCTCGATGATTATAACATGATGTGATTAGAGGACAACTATGATTGTACCTCAGTGATTGGGTTTGTATACCATGGTTTCTAGTGCTATGACATGTACCAAGGGCAGACTACTAGTTGGCATCTTGACTATATGTTGTTGTGGTGGCAGCTTTGATTGATATATCACTGCATTTTTACTCGTATTGACTAGGGGGGAAAGATCTTAGGATATCAGAACTCCTAGATCTTGTACAGAACCGAATAACCCTTCGCAGGGGTTAGTTGGACTTTGAATGGTACGAATCATATTCCCCAGGGTGTAATAAAATATGTAATACAACCATGTAGCATATTTGTTTAGGGTTATACACAACATTTCACATTGGATGATAACCCTTGTGTGTTATCTTTACATAAAGATGATGCTTAGTGCAGTTAAGAGATAGTAGATACACTTAGGTTGTGGATATTCTTAAGATTGTAGATGTGTACATACAGTAGCTATGCTTGTGTTTATAACTATACTACTAATGCTGATTATAATCATGATGCTAGCTATCTCATGTTGTTAGTTATGTTTAGCATGCTAGTCATGCCTTTGTAACTAGAAATGCATAAACTGCTAATCATGCTTATCCAGATAGTTGTGCTTATGTTTTTAGCTCTTCTTATGATGTTGATATGTTCAACCAATTAGACATGCTCATGTTGTTAGCTATTCTATGCTACTAGACTTGCTCATGATGCTAGATATGCATATGCTACTAAATTGCTTATATCATCAACAAGATTAAGGATGATAGTCTGGCTAATGATGATAGTTATTATCTGCTCCTTTATGTATTTTGTTAATCATCAGTACTGCTGATTTTATTTGTTATATCTGATTAAACTGCTTAACTATTTAATTACTTTAAAATATTGTAATCAATAAATGTTGTTGGAGGTTATATCTCTTACGGGGACATGGGTCTCACCCTTGTGGTTCGTCACATTTTTTTAGGTAATCAGAAGTGACAAAAACAAACATGTGGTAGTAAAGAGGAGCTATAGTAATGAATCTTTGATAAATTTGATTAGATGTCTAGTGTGTCCTAGAGTCGTCCTTGTACTCTCAGGTACGGGCAGGAAAAGTTTGTATATGGTGTTTCAATGAATCGGACTTTTGTTAGCATATTAATGCTTATTTGTGTAGCATATACGATTATTGTTCTCCTGTATATATATGTTGTGGCTAAGATTATAGAACAACTTGCATCAAATTCTTGGCATAGTATGGATACAAGAAAGATGTTGGGCTCTTATAAAAATATTTCTGAGCAGGTGCTAACATTGAAAAAGGTTTTAATTTATCCATATTTTTGGGTATGTGATTAATTAGTGATTGATTGTGTTTTATGTTTTAAGTAATCTCGTTTAGTGTAACGGGTTCTCACATTATTGGGGTGCCATGACCGTGGTGGGGGTTGCATGGCATGGTCGTGGGGGTGTGGACACACCAAAGTGTGAAAGGGAATGGAAAAGCTAAGTATATGTGGTGGCCACGGCCATGGCAGGGAGACACAGTCGTGTTGGGTAAGGGGTACCACAGCTGTGTTGAGGTACCACGGTCGTGTTGGAGGAGGAGGTCACAAGCGTGGGGTGTGCCACAGGCAAGGTGATCTTCAAGGGCCACGACCACAGGGAATGGCCAAGACCGTGGTCATTCACGTGAAAAATGGGCCACCTCTCTATTGATATTTTTTTTGGGGGGGGGGGGGTGGGGGTGGGTGGGGGAGGGTGCGTTGTGCATAATTCCAATGGTTGTTGTGGAAGGCCATGGTCGTGATGTCTTCTGCTAGCCATGTCTATGCCGATGGCCATGGCCATGGTGTCTTTAATGAACCACGATTGTGCTGATGGCCACAGCCGTGGTGTGTTTGGTGCAAAAAACACATGCATTCCACCTCTCTCCTCTCCTACTTTCACAAAATAATCATGAAAAGAGCACAAAGCATATGAACTTCAAATATAGTGCATAAAACACTGAAGCTATACATATTTCTTTCATGTAGTTTCGGGTAGACCGTTTCATGATGGAGTTAATCAAGGATGACTAGGAGTGTTGTTTCACCTTCATGCTTTCAACTTTATGTTTCAAATCACACCAAATGACCCATGTGGCTGCAAAAAAGGGCAAAATGTGCTAGGTTTTATGTTTCCTAGCTCAATGGGTATGAAAATGGAAGAAAGGATTGTGGTACATTTTTGAAGTACTATTACATAGAGCACTCATCGTTTCTTTATTTAGATGCTCTTAAATAGGAGCATCTTTTATTTTCTTTTTTCATTTCCTTTTTCTTTTTCTTCTTCGTTGCCCTTGGAGTAGATAGGGCATATGGTGATGAGAATGAAGTGGTGAGATGTAGGTGTGGCCACCCCAAACTTTTAGAGGTGGCCACAGTTGATATGTGCACTTTGGCATCCTTTCATGAGGCGGTGGGGTAAGAAGATGGTGAGTGAATAGTCGGGTCAAAGAGGGGTCACTGATGTGATTCTCAACATAAGGTATCATGTATGAAAATTAATCCAACACTTCATCCAACAATATCAGACCACATGAATGAACAACTTGAAAACGATACTTCTATCAAATCATTTCATAGGCACTAAGCGCTCATAGCTTGCTCAATTCACAATTCAACCAAAACCTTCACAAAACCAAGAGAGGTGATGCACATGTAAAAAGTCAAGAATTTATATCATTTAGAAATAAACAATAATAATTCACTTGCATTTGTCAAAGGTCATCATTTTTTATCCAAAAAGTAGAGATTGGGTTGAAACACACTTTTAGACAAGAAATCTAAAATATGGGCAAAATTGGACAAAATGGTATCAGGTTGCCTTCAATCAGATCTAAGCCTATAATATTGAACTTAAAAAAGTAAACAAGCAAATTACCAAAAATCTACATGATATGCAATGCATGGCAAAAAAAAGAGCAACTTTTTTGAAAATTATGCAAAAATGCATGAAAGTAACTACATGCTATGCAAGGATGCAAGCAAAAGCAAGAACCATATAAATTAAGCTATATACTCATGGCATGGAAAAGGTGGAACAAAAATCACAAAGAGATAGAGATAGGGTGGTGCATACCGCCCTACCCACCCCAAACTTTAGAATCATGTTGTCCTCAGCATGAAACTATAGCTTAGGGTAGATAGGGGAAGTGTCATGGCTGTTGTGGTAGCAAGTCAGATGAATGAGGATGATTCTAAGGAGGAGCTAAGCCTAAGGGAGGATGATGGTAGTAGTGCCCCCAGTAGTCGTCCAGAGGGTACGTCTCTGAATATCCAGTAATACCACCCCAAAAGTCTCCACTCCATTTGAGGTTTCTTACTTCTTGGGCATGGTGGTAATGGTACATGTGGTTGACTTGGTGGTGCATCTATTGTTGGTCTTGCCACATGTACTGCTAGATCAGGTGCATGTCGCTCTGTGTCTTGTGAATGCTCTCAAGATATGCCTGGATGGCAGACATGTCATAGGGATTTTTTGAGGGTTGATGCAGCTGGGATGTTCCTTCATCCCTTCTTCTTGACTTTCGGGGTTGCCTTTTCTTCTTCAGCTTCTTGCTCATGCCCTTGTACATTGGATTTAGCAATTTATTCTTGTGCAACAATGGCTCCCCTGGTGTATGTTTCCCTTGGGTTGTTCTGTTGCCATTCCTGCAATTTGGCCTCCAATTTATGGGGGATTCCCAACACATAGAGAAGAGGCACAACATGGTATAGCATATCAAGTTCAAACTTTGACACACTACTCGCATGATACATCATTCTTTGGTTCTTGATCATGATAATGTGGGAGCTAGTAAGATAGTTCATATCAACAAATTGAGCTTCATTTGTGTCTTCTAACCCAGAAACATCATACCCCAAAGCTAGTGCAATTGAGGTTACAAACCCTCCCATGACAAAAGGTGTTTTACTTTTAGAGCGTATGAACCTCAAATGATCAATCAAATGCACTCCAAGGTCAATGTATCGTTTGTAGTGCATTGCCATCAAGACGAACATGTCTTTCTAAAAAATTGTGCCTTGATTATCATATCTGCCAACAATGGTGTTGGCCAAAACCTTCTACACATAAAGGAATAGGGGATTGCTTATATCTAAAGTTTTTGACCTCCCTACATAATAGTCCTTGCTTCCTGTTAATAGAATACCAGAAATGTACATAGTTAAAATCCACCTCTTTTCAATTAGGCCTTCATCCATTTTCTTGGCCTCTTCGGGGTTGGTAGTAAATATGCAATTCAATTCTGCTAATGTGCGAGTGTGCATTTTGCCCATCATGGCAAATTTAATTATGTCATCACCTCTCACCTTTGTCTTTTCAAGCATGGCAAAGAATTCTTGAGTCAACGTGGTATAAGTTGGTTGGGGTGTGGAAAGAATATTCCACAACCCCATTTTCTTCAAACCACTCTCCACAGCCACCTTGAGTCCCATCTCATGAATGACCTTCTCACATCCATACCTATTGGAGACAACTCTCCTTATCATACATTCACGGTATGTGAGGGAAATTTTCCTTTGCATGTGTCCTCTTCCAATGGACACTCCAACGGGAGGCCTTTAATCTGTCATCCTCCAGTTGTGCCAATATGTCCTCTACCTTAGTTAACAGTTCCATTTCTTCATCATCATTGTCATCCTCTTCTTCATCCATTTTGTACGATCGGGACCCAAAACTTGTATCAAGATTGATTGGTACCCGTTGTTCGGGATACCACTGTGTGAATTGCTCTTCTTCTGGATGCAATTGTCACCTTGCTTGCGGCTACTCCCCATGCTCCTCTGCCATGGAAGATGTCGAATGGCGGGCCAGAGTGGGCTTTGGAAGACGCTTTGATGAGGATGGGGTTGCTTTGGATCTTTGGATTCTTTTTGCAACCACTGTCTCAACCTCATCGATCAAGTCGTCAATGTTCTCCTTAGATGCCTCCTCCTCCTCTCTCCCATATGTCTCGTCGGTGATGTGGTGGTTGTCGTATGATTGTGTGTGGGATGCACTCACGGACATCGAGTGGGGGAGTGATTGGGCAACAGAATTTGATGGTGAATGGGTTTGTGAAGGCATGGATACCTCAGAGGAGGCTTTCTTGGTTTGCGACTTGCCTTCGGTGATCACATCAAGGCTCTTTTGAGACCCTTTCTTCACTGCCTTAGTGATCCCCTTTTTGGATGTGGAGGAGGTGGTAGGGCTGTAAAATTCAGATTTGTCAATAGAGGATGAGATGGATGTGGATTAAGGGGTGGAATGGAAAGATATGGAGGTTTAGATGGTGGGTGAATGGTTAGTTTTTGGTTTGGACAAGAAATGGAGGTTTTGGGTGGGTTGGTTGTAGGACGAATTGGGGGTGAAAGTGGTGGTGGAGGGCGGATTGATGGATAATTTGGTGTGAAAATGGAAGAGGAATGGTAGAGGGATGATTAGGGAGTGATTGGTGGTGAATTGGGGGTGATTTGGGGGCTTGGAGGTGGAGCTTGGAGGTGATGGAGGTTGGAGAGCGCCACCACGGTCATGCGTTCACGAAGAACAATGATAGAATGAGGGGAGATCGAGTTGGAGAGGAGTTTAATTTATATTTTTTTGTGGGTTCGGGGCGCGCCACGGTCGTGGCGGGTGGCCACGGTTGTGGTGTGGGCTTCGTAGCATGAACGTGGTTGGCACCACATTTGTGTTATCGATGAAGATTGCACCCACCCGGCCTCACCAAGGTCGTGGTCTCCTGCCACAGTCGTGGCCATCTATCCTTGACACGACCGTGACGGTTGGCCACGATCGTGGCCATTCATGCACAAACTTGTCCAATCAACCTGACTTTTTCAACTTCTTTGATAAATAATTACAACGGCTATGAAGGGAGGCCACGGTCATGGACATTTGTCCTTACACTCCACGGCCATGGCCATTTGTGCACAAACTTGGCCAATCAACCTAATTTATTTGGCTTCCTTGACAAATAAATACAACGGCCATGGCGAGAGGCCATGGTCGTGTTGGACTGTTGTTGTTGCAGTCGTGGCAAGCTCCACGTCCATGGTGGGGGACATTTCTTCATTTTTTTTTACCACAAATTGATCTTAGTGGCCATGATTCACCTATGATACCTCTCTCTTTAGTGCCTAACACCTACTATGTCATCAAAACTCAAAGAAAACTATTAAACACATGTGTGTGTAATATGTGGAAAAGAAAGCAAAAGTATCAAAAAGAGAAGGTTGGGTGAAAAGGCTCCCAAACTTAGGTGGGTTGCCTCCCACTAGCACTAAATTTTACACCTTCAGTCAGGCTTATTGATTCTTGAATTCATTCATCTACGAGGGATTCCCAAAGCATCTTTGAAGTAAATGTCTCTCTCATGTGTATTGCACATTTCCTCATCAACTTGATGTTCTTTCACTAGCAACACTATATCAAAACTTTGATTTACTTTGTCCAGACCTACTTCTACAACTGATTTCAATATTTGACCATTCACGGTGAATTCTTTAGCTCCTTCTTTCTCACAAATCACCACATCTCCAGATGGATACACCTTTTGGATGAGATAAGGCCCTTTCCATCTAGACCAAAGTTTTTCGAGAAAGAACATCATCCTTGAGTTATACAGCCATACCCACTTTCCAGGCTCAAAGTCTTTCTTCTTGATCATCTTTTCATGTAGAAACTTTGTTCTCTCTTTGTAGCACTTGGACATTTCATAAGCTTCATGGCGCATCTCCTCAATTATCACAATTCAAACTAGATTACCAAACCAAACAACAAGGCAAGTGTTATTAGAATGTACCCTATACTACTAGTTGGAGAACTAGGGTTAGGTGTAATTCTAGTAGGACTTGTCAAGTCTAGGTTTCTAGGGTAAGTGGTATTAGGGACATTAAGGACCAAGGGTAGGAATGGGAGTAGATATGAGAGTTTTTCACCTCATGCTACTAGCCATCTAGCCTTTAGAAAGTCCTAGGCAATTGCACTAATCACACTTACACTAGCCACTTAGATCTCACACTCACTTGTAGAAGGAGGGATGTGTACGTAGGAACAAAGGGGGCTATCTAGGGATCCACTAATTGGACCTAGGAGCCATTCCTAAGATTTCTACATACACTCCAATTCCTCCTAGATCTACTAATTGGACCTAGGATCCATTCCTAAGATTGCTATATACACTTCTATTCCTCCTAGAAGCTAAGTGTCATAGAATAAAATTATGTTCATTACAAAATATTCTCCCCCCAACATGGTATCAAAGTCATATTTTTACCCCAAACATCCCACCACTAGGGGCTTAGCTAGACATAATCAAAGAAAAGGCAAAGGAAATGAGAAGAAGGGGACAGGACTCCATGGAGATCGAAGTAGAATCCTCCTTCTTCACCTCCTAGCTTCTATGGGTCGTCTCCTCCTTCCTCCAAGATGGCTGATGGGCATGAAAATGGAGGGGGTTATGGTAGAAAACCTAGAAAACTAGGTTTCTATGGTGGAAATGGTTCGTGGATATCATTAATGCAAGGGGAATGCAATGAATGCTTAAGAGAGGGTGAGGGGGAGTAATGGAAGCTAGGGGAGTGTAACCTTTGTTCTCTAGCCACTACCTATGTATATATAGGTGGTGGGGAAGCACTAGGGTAAGTAGGGGCAGAATAGGAAAAGCAGTATAGAAAATGGGTAGGGTTAGTTGGTCACCACGGCCGTGTTGGGGTGCCATGATCATGGTGGGGGTTCCATGGTACGGTCATGGGGAGTGGAAACAACCGAGTTGTGAAAGGGAATGGAAAGGCTAAGTATATGTGGTGGCTACAGACGTGGCAGGGAGCCACAGTCGTGTTGGGTAAGGGTACCACGGTCGTGTTGAGGTACCACGACTGTGTTGGAGGAGAAGGTTACAGGCGTGGGGTGTGCCACGGGTGAGGTGATCTTCAAGGGCCACAATCGTGGTGAATGGCCACGACCGTGGTCATTCACGTGAAAAATGGGCCACCTCTCTGTTGATTTGGGGGGGTTGTGCGTAATTCCAACGGCCATTGTGGGAGGCCATGGTCGTGATGTATTCTGCTGGCCACGGCCGTGGTGTCTTCAATGGGCCATGGCTGTGCTAATGGCCATGGTCGTGGTGCATTTGATGAAAAAATGTTGATTCCCCTATTGATTCTTGGCTATAATTCACACGACCGTAGTGGATGCCCACAGCTGTGTTGGGGTCTTCAGTGGCTAAATTAACTTCAATCTTCAACATCAATGGACTTATTTGCTTGATGTCAAATCTTAGCCATTACGGATAGGTTGAGGGAGCTTTGGGGCCTTCTTTGGACCCCTCCATGAATGGAGGAACCCTAGAACTCCTTCCTTCTCTCTCATCCATCCAAAGCATGGTCCAAGTACCTGAAAATAATGCAAAGAACGTCCATAAGTGCATTTGATAGTAATACTCATATTGGGGGATTTAACTTACATTCTACTGTGTTTAGATGTGAATAAAGTACAAAATGGCACAAGATAGAGCCCTAAAATAGGGCTGCAGCAATGAATAGGTACTACTCTTTACTTTTGATGTCGTAATTGGTTATGGACATTCACTGCCAACATAATATGGGACCTATAGGGTCACACACATAGGACATGACCTAGAAGAGGAGTTTAATCTTGAATGATGATTGAATTGATTACTAAAGTGTTTTGGTATTCAATTCATGCAACTAATCAACTGAATGGACTCCCAACTGATTAGCTCATGTGATGAAATGCCCAGTTGGAGTGTCGAGTTGATTGGATATTGTATTGGCTGAGTTCTCCACAAACTTGGTGCCAACTGACTGGTTCACTGGGTGAGCCGATCGGCTGGTGGTCGTGAGACGACCCTCTCACTCCATGAGATGATTGATTCGATATGTAATTTTTTTACATCAATGATCAGTGCTGACGTCATGTCGGGCATTAATTGGAATAGAATTGCCAAATACATATGTGATTGGGAAACATGTGGAACGACCCATTCGCTAAGTGAACTAACCATCTCGCATGTGAACCGTGCGGTTTGGTTTCAAACTGATCGGTTCAGGACTCACACATTGTGAAAATTCATGATCTTCTGGTCCCTTCCACTCCCTCGTAGACTGGGAACCCTAACCCAAACCCCTCCTATAAATAAAGGGGTATCGGGGGCTTCCAAACACACACAATTGAGAATCAGTTGCTTTGACAATTGTTGTCCTCTCTAGTTGTGTAACCAAGACATCCCAAGCAAGTCCTACACTAGGGAGGGATAGTGAGGGAGAGAACAACTGAGAATCATTGTAGGAGAGTAGGTTGGTGACTAGTACAACAACGGGTGGGACAACTCCTTCCTGTCCGTTCTAGAGGAATAACCTGAGTTCTAGGCAGTCTGAGTGGACTTCTCTAGAGGCAAGGTGGCCTTTACCCGTCACTAAGGAGGACAATGTCAGCCACGTGTCTTTGGTAAGAGGAGATGTTGGAGACGATGAAGTTCAAGTTTGTTATCTGTGGAGGAGCCGCAGACGAGTCTTAGTGCAACTAGAAGACAATTGTGCATCTACAATGACGATGAGTATGTCACTAGACTTACTCCAAGACTAGGTATATCCTCGAAACCATCCTTTCCATTATATAGTTGTTTACGCAATCTGGTGGTTTATGGGAAATATGGAAATAAATTTCTTATTTCCGCTATCTATTATGATGCCCTATTTTCCTACAGTGGTATCAAAGCCATGTTAATCTACTACATTTTGGGATACTTAATATTATTGGATTTTGGTTTTAGTTATTGCATCTAATGTGAATGATTTATAGTCCAATCAAATATCATGATAATCCCAAACTAATATATATGATACATATATTATATATATGCAATCTACACATGTCACCCTAAAATTGAGTTTTGATGGTGGATGTGTAGTATGGTTATGGATAATAACCCCTACTATTTGTGCATGGTTGTGTGATTGGTTAATCCTATTTTATCTTGGTCTACGTACCGAGCCTCTATCTTATCTTCCCAATATAAAGTTAATTCTTTCCTACCCTTGCTCCCCTTAAATGCAACTCGAGGTTTCTCTATAATTATGTAATAGTAGGATAGTTTACTTTCCTGTTATGAAAAAGAAGGAAGATGTTCTAATAATGCCAACTAATCTTCTCGAAGACTAGTCAACCAGTTGGAGGATCAAGGAGGACCAGAAGGATGAGTCGAATCAACTGTCTGGTAAACCCAACTGATCGGTTGGAGGATCCAGTAGATGGTGGATGGAAAAACCAGACGATCAATGAGATGAACAAACAACCGACCAGGAGGCAAGCAGATCGGTTCAAAGGTGGGTCGATCAACCTGGATTGCCAAGCACATATGATCATAAACAATAGGTTTTTGCATGTGATGTAGACCTAAGTTGTGGTAATTCCTTGTAGCTCCAAGGAATTACATTAGGCTGGCCATAACTATTCCTTTTTTTATTGCATGTTTTCATTGTGGGATATAGGATGTATATGATACATAATATATATGTGGTGATTGGATAAAGTATATGTATTTATAAATATAAAACCCCTCAAATAAAATATTAGGTGAAGATGTTTTCCATTAGCAACACACATGAAAAGCTTGATCGACCAGGCGTATGTTACGCCCTCGTGTGGTGTGTCATTATCTCATGGAAGTGTGATGGTAGATATGAAGGTTTTGTCATCGTAGGGTGCATATCTATTGTACTGGATATTGGGTCAGGCTTAACTAGTTATTCTTAGAATGTCTTAGCCCAGAGGAATGTAGATGATTATGATAAAGAGTTGCACATATCGTCTATCCAAGAGTTGCATAAGATGCAATTTGCAAGAGTTTCCTACCTTAATAATTGACTATGGATGTTGGCATATTAGTTGGTTGATAGTTGAATTATTTAGGATCTTGGAACACTAGAAGGTTGTACAGTGCAATATTCTGAATTGATATCTGATGGTTATCAATTTGAACAAAATAGTGGGAGTGATAATAATTAAAGATCTAATTAATATTGTCAAAATTTTCAAATCAACTCAAAAGGTTTTTGACAGAATGCAATTTCTCTTCTAGAATCAAATGACGAACAAATATGTTTTGTGATCAATCCTTAGGAAGAACAAACTTGACGAGACAAATGTCCACAACTGGTTTTGGACATTGAGAAGGGTTCTCAATGAAGAGTGCAAGTAATATGTCCTTGAGAAACCAGTGCCAGAAATACCTGCTTCTGATGCACCTAGGACAAAGGTGGATGCTTATTGGAAGCATGCTGACGATGCCTTGGAGATAAAGTACCTTATGCTTAGCTACATGAACTATCCATTGCATGAGCAGTGTGAAGAAATTTGTATTCTTGAGATGGTAACACTTCTTAAGAAAGTGAACCTAGACCTTGCAAATCAAGAAAGGGATGATATAATAAAGACGCTACTTGAGACTAAGATGACAGAGGGAACCTCAGTAGAAGTACATGTGCTCAATATGATTGGACATGTGTATCATCTTAAAGAACTAGGATTCACTTTGAGCCAAGACTTGGACATGGATATGATTCTAAAGACATTGCCAAAATCATATAGCCACTTTATTGTTTGTTATTGCGTGAATAATATGGCCAGACCGATGTCAGATTTTCTTGGTATGTTGATACAAGCCAAAGAAAGAATGAATAAGCATGAATTTGTGATGATAATCAGTGGAGATGTGTCTAAGGATAAAAGCAAGGTCGTGAAGAGTTCTGAAGCCAAACCCAAATCCAGATATTCAACACTCAAGATGAGGAGAAAGAAAAGTACAAGAGGAACTTATCCTTTGTACTTGTAGGCATTTAGGAAGAAGAAGATCAGGATGGTGATCTCCACTTCAGGTATAAACATTATTGAGATAAATCTATCTACTTCTTCATCATGGGTACTAGATATCGATTGTGGATCTCACATATGTTCGAATATATAGTATCTGATAGGAAGTAGGCCTTTAGGAAAAGGTGAGGTAGAACTACAAGTTGCAAATGGCACAAGAGTTGTGGCCAATGTAGTTGGAATCTACATATTATATCTACCCACATGGCTTGTATTAGAGTTAATAAACTACTATTATGTACCTTCTATAAATAAAAACATCATTTATGTATCTTTTATGGACAAGGATGCATTTGAATTCCATATTAAAAATGGTCGATGTTCCATATCTAAAGATGGGATATTTTATGGCAGTGCCCCAATGTCTTATGGTCTTTATTTTCTAGATCTAAAGATAGAAGTATATAATGTAAATACCAAAAGATTAAAACTCAAAGACTCAAATAAAACATACCTTTGGCATTGTTGTCTAGGGGACATAAATGAGAATCACATATCTAGACTCCATAATGATGGGTATCTTGACTCTTTTGATTTTGAATCAATAGAGACATGTGAATCTTGTTTATTGGGAAAGATGGCAAAGACCCCTTTCACTGGTAACAATGAATGGGCTAGTGATCTATTAGGACTCATACATATTGATGTATGTGGACCTTCTAAAAAACAACTAGAGGTGGGTATTCGTACTTCATTACCTTCACTAATGACTTCAGTAGGTATGGTTCTATTTATTTAATGAAACATAAGTCAGAAACTCTTGATAGGTTCAAGGAGTTTATGAATAAAGTACAAAACCAACTTGGTAAAAGTATTAAAGCACGTCATTCTGATCGAGGTGGAGAATATTTGAACCAAGAGTTTGAGGACCATCTTAAAGCCCATGGGATCGTATCCCAATGGACTCCACCTAGAACACCTCAGCATAATGGTGTATCAGAAAGAAGGAATCTCACATTACTGGATATGGTGCGATCAATGATGAGTTTACCTGAGCTTCCAACTACCTTTTGGGGGTATGCTCTAGAAACCACCGCGTATACACTAAACTGAATTCCAACCAAATTGCTTTAAAAGACACCATATGAGATATGGTTTGGGAAGCGTCCCAATGTGTCTTTTATGAGGATTTGGGGATGTGAAGCTTATGTTAGAAAAATGTTTTATCTTGGCCCTAAGTCTGATGAATGTTACTTTTTTGGATATCATAAAGAGACAAGAGGATATTACTTTTAATCCCTACCTGATAACATAGTGTTTGTTGCCAGATAAGGTGCATTCCTTGAAAAGAAATGTATTTCTAAAGGAATTAGTGGGAGGAAAGTGGATCTCGAAGAGGTTCGAGACCAACAACAAAGCATTGAACCAATAGATGTACAAGAGGAATAAATAGAATCACAAAGTGTAGTGGAGACTCAAATTCCTCAAGTAATATAGGCACCTCGTAGATCTAATAGGACACACCTTGAACCTAAAAGATTTGGATATTTGTGACTCAGGAAGGTAGTGAGTTGGTCATAAATGATGAGCCAATAACCTATCTAGATGCTACTAAGGGACCATAGTCTAAGAAATGGCCTGAGGCCATGAGATCTGACATAGAATCCATGTATGCCAACAAGGTATGGACCTTGGTGGATCCACCTGAAGGGGTAAAACCTATAGGGTGCAAGTGGGTCTTCAAGAAGAAGACTAACATGGATGGAAAAGTTCAAATCTATAAGGGAAGATTGGTTGCAAATGGTTTCAGATAAGTTCAAGGTGTTGACTATGATGAAACATTTTCTCCAGTGGCCATGGTTAAGTCCATCAGGATCATTCTTGCCATTGTAACTTATCATGACTATGAAATTTGGAAGATGGATGTTAAAACTGCATTCCTTAATGGGATTCTTCTTAAGGATGTCTATATGACATAGCTTGAAGGTTTTATAAATCTAAAGGATGCAAATAAAGTATGTAAACTACAAAGGTCAATCTATGGATTGAATCAAGCATATTAAAGCTAGAATCTTCATTTTGATGAGACAATCAAAGAGTTTGACTTTATTCAAAATGAAGATGAACCTTGTGTGTATAAGAAGGTTAGTGGGAGCATAATGAAATTCCTCATATTATATGTAGATGACATACTATTGATGGGGAATGACATCCCTACTTTACAAAAGGTAAAGAAATGGCTTGGAAACATGTTTTCTATAAAAGACTTGGGAGAAGCATCCTACATCTTGGGGATTAGGATCTATAGAGATAGATCTAAAAGGCTTCTTGGATGAAGTCAAAGCACATACATTGACAAAGTGTTGAATAGGTTTAGCATGCAGATCTCAAAGAGAGGAAACATGCCCATGCTACATGGAGTTGCCATCTCTAAAGCTCAAAGTCATAGTTCTTATGAAGAAGGGGAGAACATGAGTTTGATTCCATATGCCTTAGCAATTGGATCAATCATGTATGCAATGTTGTATACCCATCTCGATGCCTCGTATGCCTTGAGCATGACGAACAGATATCAATCTGATCCAGGTGATTCTCATTTGACCATCGTAAAGAACATCCTCAAATACTTGAGAAGGACTAAAGATCAGTTCTTGGTTTATGGTAGAGAGGAAGAGTTGGTAGTAAAGGGTTACACTAATGCAAGCTTCCATACTGATAAAGATGATTACAAATCACAATTAGGATTCATGTACTATCTAAATAACGGAGTTGTAAGTTGGAAGAGTTGCAAGCAAGAGATAATTGTCGATTCTACAATAGAGGCCAAGTATATTGCTACATCCAATGTAGCAAAGGAGGTTGTACATTTCAAGAAGTTCATCTCTGAACTTGGGGTCGTTCCGAGCATCAATGATGTAGTTGAGCTATATTGTGAAAACAATGGAGCTATTTCTCAAGCTAAGGAACCCAGATAGCCTCAGCACTCAAAACATATACAAAGGTGTTTCCTTGTCATACGAGAGATCGTACAGCGAGGAGATGTAATGATTTATAGAGTACCAACTGAGAACAATGTTGTTGATCTCCTAACAAAGGCACTTTCATAGCAGAAGCATGATGGACATGTTAGATCACTTGGAATATAATCATAGGTGATTGCTCTAAGTGCAAGTGGGAGTCTGTTGGTATATATGCCTAGAGAGCCAATCATATGATGATTGTAATGGCATAATGTGTAAATGATTTGATTATTAATAAAAGGCAAGCTTCCAATTTATTTTATTTTATTTAGTTATTAGATAATGCAGTAACATAATAAATGTCTAGAAGATGATATTACTCAATGATGTATGTCTTAAGTACGTGACATGAAGAGTGAGATCATACGGATGTTAAGAGTATACATTCTCATCATGTCCCTAGTCGGATGTTATTGTGGAAGGTTTATAGACAACAATAACACATAAAACTAGAGTGTGTGTTGGTTGATGATTGAATCTCATTAGTCATGATATGGCAATATCAAACCAAGCACATAGATACATGTTAGAGAATAGTACATGAGATAGACCCGCCATGAGAGTGACACATGGAAACCATTTTATGGTGGTCATAGTTAGCTCGCATAGTAATTGTGGTGATTGTGATTCTTAGACCCAAAGTGACTACATTCATCACATGTCGTTCGGTATGCTTTGACATCAGCAAATGTAATCTTGAATAAAGATTATCATAAAGGTGATGATTGGGTGAATGTGACACATGGGTCTGACTATAAGTGATGTATATGGGATTTGTCCCTCCTATGGGAGTATGATATCCTAGGCCACTTGAGTTAGTGAGACTGGGAAATGCATGGTCATGTACATGTGAGTCAATATATGATATTGATCTTATAGATATCTCATACAATCTACTATAGCAAGAAACATAAATTGAGTGTTGAAGAGGATGACAGATCCATGCCTTGAGTTCAATCTGGATATCAAAGACAAAGGAATTTTACAAACACTACAACACCAAGCACAAATTGTAGGTTGAAGTTGTTCCCCACTTTCCATTTACTTGGGTAGAAATGATGTGTGACTAGGCATTTCTCTATGCTTGGGATGTCATAATTGGTTATGAGCATTTATGCCAACGTAATATGGGACCTATAGGGTCACACACATAGGACATGACCTAGAAGAGAAGTTTAATCTTGAATGATGATTTAATTGATTAGTAAAGTATTTAGGTATTCAATTCACACAAAAAATCAATTGACTGACTCCCAATCGATTGGCTCATGTGATGAAATGGTGGGTTGGAGTGTCAAGTTGATTGAATATTGTATTGTCTGAGTTCTGCATGAACTGGGCACCAATCGACCGTTTCATTGGGTGAGTTGGTCATATGGTGGTCGTGAGATGACTGTCTTGATCCAAAAGATGATCGATTCGAGATGTAATTTGATTTCATTAAGGATTAGTTGTAACGTCATGTTGGGCATTGATTGATACAGAATTGCCAAATACATATGTGATTGGGAAACATGTAAAATGACTGATTCTCTAAGCGAACCAATCATCTCGTGTGTGTGAACCGACCGATTCGGTTGCCAACTGACTGGTTGAGGACTCGCATGTTGTGAAAATTTATGATCTTTTGGTCCCTTCCACTCCCATATAGACAGGGAATCCTGACCCAAACCCTTCCTATAAATAGAGGGATATTGGGGGCTTCCCAACACACACAATTGAAAATCAATTGCTCTAACAATTGTTGTCCTCTCTTGTTGTGGTATCCAAGAGATCCCAAGAAAGTCCTACCCAACTAGGGAGGGGTAGCGAGGGAGAGAATAACTGAAAATAATTATGGGAGAGCAGGTTGGGGATTAGTACACCAATGGGAGGGACAACTCCTTCCTATGTGTTCTAGCCAAACGACATGAGTCCTAGGCGGTCTGTATGGACATCTATAGAGGTGAGGTGGCCTTTGCCCGTCGCTAAGGAGGACAACATTAGCCACCTACCCGTGGAAAGAGGAGTTTCTACAGATGATGGCGTTCAAGTTTGTTCTCTATGAAGAAGTCGCAAACAAGTCCTAGTGCAACTAGAAGATAGTTTTGCATCTATGATGATGAGGATTATGTCACCAAACTTGCTCCAAGACTAGGTATATCCTAAAAACCATCCTTTCCATTATATAGTTGTTGATGTGATCTGCTGGAATATGGGGAATATGGCAATAAATATATTTTTTCTTCTGCCTATTCTAATGCCCTGTTTCTCTACAGATTTATGATATGATAACCAAATTGGTAGGTTTTTAAGCTTCCTGAAGGCTTGGTAAAGTGTTCCACAACATGTGGTGGGGTCACAAATGCCAAAATTGTTTCAATGATGACTAAGTCGAGCTGCAAACAAAACTAGTTCATGGGGAGTGGGACTTAGGGGCTCTTTGTTGAAATTGGGTGAATGGGTAACATTTCTAGATGTTCCTTGATAGCTTTTGGGTAACCATTGATCGTATCTAAAGGGTTTCTTATATAGGTAGAGATCGGGGGAGTGTTATAGTTTGAGTTTAGGAGGAACAAGGAGAGTCACATCGTATGGGGTAACTAGTGTATGAAATCCATGGAATTTGGGATCAGATAGGTCAGGGAGGTGTGTTGAAGGTACATAGATAATTTGCTCACTTTGGGATTCATCTGAGATGGATATAAGAGTATGTTGTAGTCAGGTCTGGAAACGGGTCCTCCTAATTGAGTGAGAAGATTTGGGAGATCACTGTCAGCTATGTGCCTAGCAGTTTGATCTGAATACATCAACTGAAGATAAAGAAATTAGCATCATAACACTTAACGCATAAAAGTACGTAAGTTCTAATGTTAGTAAAATTATATTTACCATTATCTAGTTATTTAGATGTTTTATTTCTAAATAAAATTTAGACAACAAGGATTATTGGAATTTTGAATGAAACTTTGTACTCTAGGTAAATTGAAGGTGTAGAATAATATCAACTTTGATCTCTATTTCAAGAGTCATAATTAACTGAACTAGAATTGTGAGATAAAAATCATTTTAATTTTCTAAACTTATCCTAAAGAGAATTTAGTTCTAGAAATTGGAGTGAAGCAAAATAATATTGTATGCCATCATATATATAGTTTATTGGGTCATTATGAAGACACAAGTTAGGCCAAACTTATTCTTACTCCTCATGTGTCACTTATTTATCAATTATGGATATTGTCTAAAAAATATAGAGTGACCTAATTTTATTTAATTCTTTGATTATTAATTTTGAAGATGTTACAATTCTATCCACCTTATAAATTTCATCCTTGAAGTCTCTGCATACTACCCACCTTAGGATTTTACTAAATCCTAGTTCGAGAAACACCTCACATATATCCATCTAATTAAGACTAAGGTTAGAACTAGTTCATACACTCTTCATGATAAACTTAATGATCAAAGTTTGGGGCTTCTAACCATGCCATGGATCTCTACTAACCGAATACATTAAGTTTAGGTGGCTTTCCAAAATGGTCTTCTATATAACTCTCTTAGGGAGCTCTAGATTTGTGTTGGCCATGTGCAAATCTGGCAGTGTGAGATCTCATCATGATACTTTCTAGGATCTTACTAGAATTTATGTCCCATACCACATATGCTAGCATTAAAAAGAAGAGATGCATGATGAGTCTATTATGGTCTAGAAATTCCTATAAAATTCTTAATTGGTTAGACATCACTGTTGAGAAAAATAGAGGACACACCTCTAGCTATGATAGCATAGATTTAACACAAAGTATCTAAAGTAGATTAAGTACTATCTGTAATACATGTGACCTCTATTAACCTATATGCTTGCACTTATTTTAGGGTTTCTTCCACTGCACATCTTTGAAAACAAAGGGTTTTACATTCTAAATCACTGGCTTCATGTCCTATATACATCTATTTTCTATAATTAAGGGAATGATGTAAGAGATATCAAGAAATCATGAGAAAAACCTATTGACCAACTGTATTTTTGCTTTGATTCTATATTGTACCTAGTTATGTATGCAATTCAGTTCCATTCTTAATCGTACCACTTATTTTTCAATTAGGGATATATTTTGTGTAAAAAAATATTAAGGACCTAATTTAATTCATTCCTTAATTATTAATTTTTAGGATGACACAATTCTACCCACTCTTATAAAAATTTCACCCTCAAATTTCCACATACTACCCACCTTTGGGTTTTACTAAATCCTAACTTGCAAGTATCTCATGTATATCCATTTAATTAAGACTAGGGTTAGAACTAGTTCATACACTCTTCAATGATCATATAAAACTTAATACTCAAGGTTTGGAGATTATAACCATGATCAAGATCTTTACTATCCAAATGCATTTAAGTTTAGGGGACTTTCCAGTTTAGGTGTTCTATATCACTCTCTTAGTGACACATCCGGATTTGTGTTGGCCAGATGCAAAGCTCATGTTGTGAGATCTCACCATGCTTCTCTCCAAGATATTATTGTAATGCATTACACTTGCTTGTTTATCGACCACAGAATCATATGTGGCAGCATCAACACACATATAATATAAACTTCTAGGGAAACATCATATATCTGGAATACAATAACATGCAAACTAACCATAATAATTGGATAACAAGGTAAGTCCAACATTATGAAATTATGAGTCTAAGATTCAGATCTATCTACATGAATTAAAAAGGAAAAGATAAATAAACTCTTGATCTGGAAGGATTGTCTAAGATAATGTCCCATGTGTGATCGATATCCTTTTTTCTTGAATTTGTACTCCTTCAAGGACCCCATAGACTACTGATTACTATTTGTAGATGTCGTATCCCCATCCATGCACAAAGAAAATAATTCTAGGTTAGAGTAAGTGCCATCGAATTCTATAACATAAAAGAAACAATTGTTATTATGAAAACTTATCATCTACTACTATGCTTTTCATCTTTATTTGCATCTTTTATTTACATCTTTTATATTTAAGTGGCCACTATTATACAATAAGTCTTTTTTTGTGGCACTATGCGCCTTCTATGGTGTAACACACCTTATGTGGTGTGAAAGCCTTCTAGTAACACTGAGGTGTCTTCTGTTCTGTGGCAACGAGTCCTTCTATGGTTCAATGCACCTTCTGTGTCATAAATGCCTTCTATTTTGTGTACCACAGTACTTCTATTCTATGAGGACTTATTATATAATATCAAATTATTTTATTGTTCCATATTCTATTTTGTTCTTGTTTTATTTCTGATTCAGTTTCTATTTTGATGTTGTATTTCGAGTAACTGAGATGGATTCCAAAGTATGTATTTTATTCAAGAATTCTATATTCTATTTTGACATTGTATAAAAAATTGAGATCTGGACTAATAGATAAAACTAAAAAGTTGAGGATAATTCTAATATTTCTATTCTAATTTATAATATTTCTATTCTGGATTCTGATCTCGATCAGTAAATAATTGTGTAAATGTGAGTTCTAGATTCTATATCTGATTCTGATATTCTATAAGAATTCTAAATTCTAAATGATATAGGGAACAAACTTAATAAAATAGATTGTATTATGAAATCTAGTAACTATATGCTAACTCTAAACATTTATACAAGAATAATAATTTGGAGTTGATACTTGATAAGATCTATGTATGAGTTATCTAAGGCAGTAATTCTATTGTACTAAAAAGTAGTGCTCTATGTATGAACATCACACCATGCATCTAATGCATTATTCTGAGAAGGATAAATAGATAACATGAATTCAAATGGCATGCATGTAATAAGTCAAATCCCTTTTGAAATTGCTCCTTTAGAAACTAGATCTACTTCTCTCCTAAAAACTTCAATTGTTTTATTGGATTGCTCGTCCTTTTAGGTCAACAAATTTAGGGTCATTAGGGTGTTCTAATGGTTATTATTGTCATATGCATATTTCATGTATTTCAAATATTCACACATTAGTTCATTATAATGCTTATTGTAATATATAAGATTAAGGGTTAGACGACCATGATACATATACTAATTGCCTACTTATGTTCTTATTACATAATTCTCTACATATACATGCATATAGCATTGTGACACACTCGTATTGCCATAGAAACCACTTACTCAAGGTTAGGGTGATTATAGTTCATGATTTAATTGTCTAGGTTGATTCATTAACTTCTTAGTCTTGATGTATATGGATGGGTAATAGACTTCTCAAATGGATATATATACTTCAATGCATGATATCTTAGTATTATTGACTACTTAGGTTAACGTGATGAGGTGATTGATGTAGTTTACAAAGCTTGGATCAGTAACTTCTAATCTGAGGTTAAATATCATCAATCTCTTAATCCTAGTTCTGTTACATAATCACAATGTGTATATATAGATATGTGAGGTTCAGATCATGGGCAGGTAACATGGTGAAACATTCCTTCTGTTGGGTTTTGTTTAATATGAGTTGAAGCCATGCATGAGGTATGGTATTATACTGATGGATAGATTAAACACTATTGCACATATTTGAACTAGTATTTATGATCAAACAGAAAGTATCTGACAATTCAAATCAACAAATTGTATTTCAAATTTGAATAAAAGTTGACGGCTATACCAAGTTTTCAAGATTAATCTCAAGGTAGAGTGGGGATGGGATCAAACAAATCAGAGGTTAGTCTTGAGGCATCAGGACAGTCGTGACAATCCTTGCATAGGCCAGGGAAAGGCAAGAGAAGTGTGGTTGTTTTTCCAAATTGGACACAGTAAAATAAGGGAAACTAAACCAAAACCAAAAGAGACAAAACAAGGGAACCCATGCCCCCTTACACAAACCTCGGCAACACACTAGGTTGTCCCAGAGTCAAAGAACATATCACAAGATCGACCGTGAGAAGTAGGGACATGGCGTTGACGTTAACCGCGTCGAACATGGCTTGGACAGAGGAGATGGGTGTGGAGAATGTACCTTTCACAATGACTAGAACACAGATGGAAAACCTTCAGTAGGCTCTATGGAGCTCTCTCATCACTCTATGCAAGGCCACACTCACTTGGAGCTTCTTGACAAAAATGTCCCAAGGTGTTGTTGTCGTGGGCTTTTGAGGGTAGGCCGCCACAGCATGTCGTGGCTTAAAAGAAGGATGAGGTTTGGTTTTGGGGGTCTGAGTGATGGTGTAAGAAAAGGGAATTGAAGGGAGACGATGTGAGGGTATAGAGCGGTGGTTGAAGGCTAGAGGTTGAAGATGGTATGTAGTGGGGATGGTCGAGGTTGCTACGGTGGAACTGATGGTGGAGGAGGGTTCGTGGGAGTGTGTCGAGGCTCTGACGATGCTCATGAAGTCAAAAGGGAAGCTAGAATATGGTCTGTAACTTGACTATGAGGAGGGAGCAGTGGAAAAAAAAGGTGTGTCTTATATAGGTGTTTCTAGGGTTCGAGAAAGGGATCATTGGGTGTGAATTGGACTCCAGAAGATGATAGAAGAATCGGTTTCCAAAACAATTCAACGAATGGCGAGATTTTTGGTACTGAAGAAGAAGTTATTGTTTCCTAATTAGGTAGAGGTAGAATAAGGTGTATGATGGCTGGGATTGACCTTGTTCTAACGCGAGTCTAATCTAATGGTTAGAGAAAAAGCAGCCAAAAGAAAAAAGTGATTATCAATTGGTTTCTATTCATTTTTTACAATTAAATTTCAATATTTCTTTACCTTATCAAATAAACTCTGTTGGCCCCCAAATTTTGAACATATAGTCTAATAGTATCTAAACTATTCACCTAGAGTTAGTTTCCATGTTGGGTGATCAATTAATTAATATGATTACTACTAGATAAAGTTTTGATATTGCATAACTAGTTACTTGAAATTTTAGGTGTCATTGTATTTACATGTTTTCTCTTATTAAAGAAATTTCCAGTGTAGGTGATAACTAAATTATTTAAAAATGACCCTATTATAAAATTTCCAAATTATTTAAAAATGACCCTATTATAAAATTTGACCATAAAGGATATAATATTAGGAAAATTGTAAGCAAGTATCAAAGATTGAGGATGTTATAATTCTACCCACCTTCAATAAAATTTTGCCCTCAAAATTTTCATATACTACCCACCTTAGAGTTTTACTTGTCCTTTGTCGGTGATACTCGACACCCTTATGTTCATAATTTTTGTACTAAATAGACCTAAACTACGCAGTCATTAAAATATTTCCACATAACTAATAATGCTAGGATTAGGCCATACCTTCTATTTTTTAGTCCTCATCTATATCTTCTACATCCATGGCAAACACTCTTGCCTAGTGCTTCTCTCTCTGATTGTTTTGGTCTTGCTTCTGCCTCTTTGGGCAATTGAACTTGAAGAGGCCTTCATCACCACATAGATAGCATACTAGCTGACCAAACTTGCATTCTCCACCATGGGGCTTTTGACACTTAGGGGAGACCTAGCCAGGTGCTTTCTGGACTCCTCCTCTTGGAACTCCTTTATGAGCTGGTACTCCTTTTTGGGCCTTCCTCTTGTTGTTTTGTCCACCATTTTGACCTTTATATTGATAGTTGTCTCCAGAAGATCCTTTGTTCTTCCAATTCATCCTAGGTGGTCCTCCAGGTCCAGGGTTTCTTTTATGGCTTCTTGCACTGTCCTTATGCCACGACCTACTAGTGCGAGGCTGAGGTTTATATCATGCATGAACTTCTTTACTAGATGTGCCCCAACTTTGATTTTGTATTTTTGCAACATATGAAACTTCATTGCACAGTGACTGACGGTAGAGTTGTGCTTCTTGAGGCACTTGAACTCCAATTCCTTCTTCTCAATCATGGCTTCTAAAATATACCAATTGTGGAAGGGCTGGCAAACTCCCCCTAGGTTAGTGGTCCAACATCAGGTCCTCGAGAGTGGGTAAAGTTCTCCCGCCAAATGCGAGCAGTACTCTTCAGCATATGGGCCCCGAATGGACCTTGGAATTCTCATAACATACCAAACCATAGAATCAATGCTCCATGTTCAACAACCACTCCTTAGCATGAGTGACCACATGTTTCTAAGCTTCACTAGAGAAGGTCTCTAGCTTGACTTTAGGAAATCAACCAGGTTCAACTCTAGTTTGTTGGCTTAGGCTGCCCTCCCTACTATCTAGTCAGGGCGTCGGTCAGGGCCTTTACAAGCACATCAAGTGAGGTATTGGGGTTTCCATTGGTCTTGGCACCCCCAAACACCTCGTGGTCATTCCTCATACTATAGGAGCTTTGATCTCCATCAATGTGCTCCTTGACTTTATCAAATTTCCTCTTGGGAGCCATTTGTACAAAAGACATCTATGAGGGTTTATCTAGGAATTTCAATCACTATAAATTTCTAGGGAAAACATCACATATATGGCATATAGTAACTTGCAAACTAACCATAGTAACTGAATAACAAGGTAATGTCCAACATTATGAAATTATGAGTCTGAGAATCATGTCTCCTTACATGAATTAAAAAGGAAAAAGATTAAAAAAATCTTGATATGGGAGGATCGCCTAAGATCATGTCCTACCGATGATAGATATCCTTCTTTCTTGAATTTGGACTCCTTCAAGGATCCCGCAGACTACTAATCGCTATCTGTGGATGTTGCGTCCCTATCCAGGCACAAAGAAAATAATTCTAGGTTAGAGTAAGTGGCATTGAATCTATAACATAAAAGAAACAATTGTATTTTGAAAACTTGTCATTTACAACTATGATTACCATCTTTATTTGCATCTTTTATTTACATGTTTTATCTTTCTGTGGCCACTATTATACAATAATTCCTATTTTGCGGCACTATGATCCTTTATGGTGCAACAAACCTTCTGTGGCATGAAAGCTTTCTAGAGACACTGAGGTGTCTTCTGTTCTGTGGCACCAAGTGTCTTCTATGGTGCAAAGCCCCTTATGTGGCATAATGCCTTCTGTTCAATGTGTTGTAGTATTTCTATTCTCTGAGGAAAATATATAATATCAAATTATGTTCAGGTGTTGTTTTCTATTCAGTTTTGTTCTTTTTCTATTTTTGATTCTCTTTCTATTATCATTATGTATCTAGAGTATCTGAGATGGATTCTGAAGTATGTGTTCTATTCAGGCATTCTATATCAAAATTCTATTTTGACATTGTATAAAAACATGAGATATTGACTAATAGATAAAATATGAAAAACTAGGGATAAATTCAGATATTTCCATTCTAATTTCTAATAATTCTATTCTGAATTTTGAGTCTCAATTAGTAAATAACTATGTAACTCTGAATTTTAGATTCTATATCTGATTCTGATATTCTATAAGAATTCTAAATTCTAAGTGATAATAGGGAATAGACATACAAAAATAGATTGCATTTTGAGCTCTAGTAATTGCATGTCAACTCGAAACATCTATACAAGAATAATAATTTGGAATTGATACTTGATAAGATCTATTTACGAGTTATTTGAGATAGTAATTCTATTGTACTAGCAAGTATTACTCTATGAATGAACATTAGACCTTGCGTCCAATTGATTATTCTGAGAATGATAATTAGATGAAATGAATTTAAAGGATATTTTCCATTTACCTATAGTAAGTCAAATCCCATTTGGTACTGCTCCTTTATAAATTGGATCTACTTCTCTCCTCAAAAACCCCAAATATTTTGATCTCTCATCCTTTTAGTCAACACATTTAGGGTCATTAGGGTGTTCTATTGTTACTATTGTCATATGCACTTACATGTATTTCAAATACTCATACATTAGTTCATTATATTTGCTTGTAGTAGTATATAAGATTAAGGGTCAGACGATCATGATACATATACAAATTGTCTACTTATGTTCTTATTACATAATTCTCTACATATGCATGCATATAGCATTGTGATACATTTGTATTTCCATAGAAACCACTTACTCAAGGTTAGGGTGATTATAGTTCACAATTTAGTTGTCTAGGTTAATTCATTAACTTATTAGTCTTAATGTATATGGATGAGTAATATTAGCCTTCTCAAATGGATATATATACCTCGATTCATGATATCTTAGTATTATTGACTAATTAAGTTAAATTATGAGGAGACCTTTTTAATTTACCTATATTGGATCGGAAACTCCTAATCCGAGGTTAAATATCATCAATATCTTTGTCCTAGTTCTGTTGCATAATCACAGTGTGTATATCTAGATATGTGAGGTTTGGATCGTGGGTAGGTAACATGGTTAAATATTTATTTCAGTTGGGTTTTGTTTAATATGACTTGAATCCATGCATAAGGTATGGTATATGGATAGATTAAACACTATTGCACAGATGCATAATAGTATTTATAATCAAATAAAAAGTATCTGACAATTCATTGAACAACCCATATTTTAGTTTTGAACAAAAGCTCACGGCCATACCAAGTTCCCAATATTAAAGGTAGATCATGTTTGGGATCAAATGGATCAGAGGTTAATCTTGAGGCGTCAGGATGACCCTGATGATCCTTGCACAGGACAGGGAAAGACAAGGGCAATGAGGTTGTTCTACCATGTACGCACACATGAAAATAAGGGAAACAAAACTGGAAGCAAAAGAGAAGAAAGAAGGGAACTCATGCCCCTCACACAAACCTCAAGGACATGCGATCTTGTCTCTGAGTCGAAAAACATATTATGAGATTGATTGTGAGAAGCAAGGCAATTGCATTGACATTAATCATGTGGAATAGGGTATGGATAGAGAAGATGAATGTGGAGAATGTACCTTTCATGATGACTTGAACATAGATGAAAAATCTTCAGTAGGTTTTGCGTCCCTCTCTTGTGGCTTTATGCAAGGCCGCACAGCAAGTCGCGACTCAAAAGGAGGATGGGGTTCGGTTCCTAGGGTCTTAGTGATGGTGCAGGAGTAGGGAATTTATGGGGGGTGATGTGAGGTCAGAGAACGGTGGTGGAAGGCTGGAGGTTGAAGATGGCATATAGTGGGGATGGCCGAGTTGCTATGGTGGAATTGATGGTGGAGAAGGGTTTGTTGGAGTGCGTCGAGGCTCTAACGATGCTCCAGGAATCAAGAGGGATAATAGAAGATGGTATGCAACTTTACTGTGAGGAGGGAGCAACATCATAAAAAGGCATTTCTTATAGAGGTGTTTCTAAGGTTTTGAACAAGGGATTGATGGGTGCCCATTAGACCCCAGAAGATGATGAAGAATCAGTTTCCAAAACAATCAAGCAAATCATGAGATTTTTGGGATTGAAGGAGCAGTTATTGCTTCCTAATCAGGCAGAGGGAGAATAAGGTGGTTGACAACTGGGATCAACCCTATTCTAATGTGGGTCTGATCTGATGGTCAGAGAAAAAGTAGACAAAAGAAAAAGTGAATATTAATTAGTTTCTATTAATTTTGACCATTAACTTCCCAAATTTCTTTTTCCTATCAAACAAATTCCATTGGGCCCCAAATTTTGACTAGACGGTCCTAACAATGTCTAAATATTCTCTTTGAGTTGGATTCCTAGTTTAGTGATCAAACTAATTAATATGATTATTAATAGATAAAGATTTGATATTGCATTATCTAAAATGAATAACATCTTGATATTTTAGGTGTCATTCTATTTACACATTTTCTCTTAATGGGAAATTTTCCAGTGCATTATAATAGCCAAAATTATTTAAAATTGACCCTTTGATAAATTGTTACCATAAGGGATATGATATTAGAAAATTTGTAAGCAAGTATCCAAAATGAGAATGTTACAACATGTCTCAAATCACATAATCTAGCAAGAAGAAGAAGATATGCACAATAAGTCTTTTATGCTCTTGATATTTCCTATAAATCCTCAATTAGTTGGCCATCACCATTGAGAAGAAGAGAGGACTGCCACTATATATTAACAATATGCAAAGGATATAAATTAGATAACTAATATTCCTTTCACATGTGCATTCTCATAAACATATATACTTGAAAACCAAGGAATATACATCCTAATACCCTGACTCCATGCCTTCTATACATATGTTTTATATCACCAAGGAAGGGATGTAATAGATACCTATGAAATCATGAGAAAAACCAAGTGGCCAACTATATTTTTTGTTCTAATACCATATTGTAGCACCCCATATTTTCAAACATATTAAATAACAAGCGGAAGCATAATTATCAAAGGTGATGCCACAACATGACAATCATGACACAAAAATTAATTTCAACACAGGAAAACATAATAGTTCTCATGTATCAAGGTACATAAAAGGAAATTTGAACTTTAAACTAAGATAATACATGACTTCATAATAGAAAGGAAATCTATGATAATTATTCAATGATAGTTGTTGGCACCCCACTAGGTTGAGTCTTTTATGGCGTCTGTTATGCTGAAGTGTTCACTTCAATCCTCCTTTGCTATTTGGTCTACAGATATATCATCCCAGAACCATGTGAAATGAAGCAACAATGTAAGTAGGAGGCATTGAGTATTTTATAACTTGGAAAATAAATATATTGTTTGAATTAAAAAGATTGAACATGACTTTATTTAGTAACCTCTTGGTCATCTTTCATCATTAAACTGCATGATTTAATTTATATGAATGCTACATGGACCTCCCTCTGTGATCGCCCACTTAAGGGCATATGATTCTAGGAAAGCCTTTGAGTGCTAGGAAAGTCCTTGAATTACTTGATTGGGAAACCCATATCATTACTTAATTCAATTAATGACACGATTATCTTATCTTGATCTCTTAACATGAAGGAAAAACTCCCTCTCTAACATGATGGTTTATCCCCCTATAAACATATACATGAATGGATTCTTGAATATGAATACTAAATCTTATGTGAGCATGATCTCTTAACGACTCCTTAATTGTGATCTTAGATATAACATGTATCTCATTCTAAATCATATGACATTATATAGGGAAATTAGCAAGCAATAGTTATACAACTTGAATTGAAATAATCATTTTCCATGACCATTGATCATTTAAAGAAAACATGAATCACAATGTATAATAAACAAGCAAACATCTAATTTAAATATACTCAATGGCATGACCCGATTACTCGGAGAACAGAGACTATTAACTCATGTCTTCCTAATCTTGATTCAACCTTAGATATTCGATGTGGCCAAATTGGAAGGTTTTTAAGCTTAAGGCTTGGTAAAGTGTTTTGTCACCTCTGTTAGAGTTGGGAATGCTAGTGTTGTTGTGAAGACAATGGGTTGAGAATCTGTAAAAATTAGTTTATGTGGAGTGAGACTTGGGGGCTCGCAATTCATATTTGGAAATTAGGTAACATTTTAGATGCTCTTGATTACTTTTGGGTAGCCACTGATTCTCTCTAAAGGATTTCATATATAGGTAGAGGTCGGTGGAGTGTTGGAGTTTGAGTTATAAGGAACAAGGAGAGTCCCATCATTTGGGGTAAGTAGGCCATTAAATTCCATGAAATTTGGGATTGGTTGGATTGAGAATGTGTGGAAAAGGTGCATATATGGTTTCCTTGCACTGGATTCATCGGGTAAGAGTTTATAGGGGTCGGGTCATGGTTGTAGCTAGAAAGGAGTCCTCATGGATGAGGGAGAAGACTCAAGAGTTTTCTTCCAGCTTCCTAACTAGGAGTTTGACTCGATACACCAAATAAAGATAAAGAGACTAGCTCGTGTGACACTCAACACACAAAAGGATGTAAGTTCTAAAGTAACTATAATTATGCTTATGTTATCTAGCGATTGTTGGTGTTATCATTCTAAATAAAATTGAGACAACAAGGATTAATGGAATTTAACAAAACTTTGTATTCTAGGTAAATTGAAGGTGTAGAATTTGAATATCAACTTAGATATCTACTATAAGAGTCACAATTAACTTAACGAGAATTATGGAATAGAACTCATTTTAATTGTCTAAACTTATATAAACTTATCTAGAAAATATTTAAGTATGAAATTTGAAGGGAAGAAAAATAACATCATATGTCACACATACATATATATATATATGTACACACTCCCGCAAGGGTGTATCTCACTGGTGATCAGACCATGAACCCAGGTAGAGGTCTCAGGTTAGAATTCTCACACAGACGAATAAATTGGGATTTATGCCTGACATGGTTTGCATCGGAACCGATGGCTTGCACACTTGGTTTACCATATTCCTCCTATGTCGGGCCTCCACAGGTTAATGAGGGGTCAGGCGTATATATATATATATATATATATATATATATATATATATATATATATATATATATATATATATATATATATATATATATATATATATATATATATATATATATATATTGTTGGCTCACTATAAAGAAAAAAGTTAGCTCAACTTCGTTCTTAATCATTGTGTCTCGCTTACTTACCAACTAGGGATACATTTCTATGAACGACCCAATTTTAGTTAAATCCTTAATTGATAATTTTGAGGATGTTACATGATGTGCATATGTAAGAAGTGATCATTGAATGTAAAAGTTGTAAGTATTTTCTATTATGTCCTTTCTCCTAATGAGATGCATATAATTTCTTCTTGTGAAACTGCTAATGATATTTGGGAGAAACTCTCTACTATTCATAAGGAAGCAAACAAGTCAAGGAAACTAAAATTTGTATGATTCTCATAAAATAGACTTACTTCAAATGGAAAAACAAGAAACTATTTCTGAAATATACTCTATATTTACTCCATCTATAAATTCCTTGAAATGTCCTTGAAAGAAAAATAAATATAAAGAGCTTATAACTAAAATATTAAATTATGTAACCTCTATGTATGAAAACAAATTTACAATCATAGATGAATATCCAAAATCTTTCTACTTTGTAGCTTAAAGAACTTATAGGAAATCTAGATACTTATGAAGTCAAGCTTTGAGAACATGAGATAAAAGGATGAAGAAAATCATTCTAAGAAAAAGAATGCAGCCCTTAAAGCAAGGGTCTCAAAAGAATCTTCTTATTTATCAAGTGGATCATCTAGTAGTGAGGAAGAAATAACTCCAAAGGTAAGGAGTTAGATTCTTCTTCTAACAAAAATTATATAGCCTTCTCTACTAGACGTTGTGCTTTCTGGGAAAAAGGACACTGGAAGGATTAATGCCTAGAACTTAAGATGAAGAGAAAAAATAACAAATCTAAATAAAAGAATAAGTCATATCCAACTTTTTGGGAGTTTTATTCAATACTGGTATCAAATGATGAGGAAGAAACTTTACTTCAGTTGAATGCATGATCACACAACATAATGAAAATGTTGAACAAGAAGGATAAGGTGCAAAGAGTGATGATAGTGAGGTAATTCTTTCAACTTTCCCAAAATGGAGTTCATTGAACTTGTTCAACTTAATTCAGATAAGGTTGAGAATATAACAAAAAGAGAAAGAAATTGGAAAATATAAGAAAACTAAAACAAATTGGCTACTATTGTTGATACTTTAAATGTAGAACTTGGAGAGCTAAATGATCATTGTGCTAGTGAAAATAAAAAATACCATATGGTCTTTCTTTTCAAAATACTATTTTCCAAACTCAAGTTTCTATTCTTGTAGATAAGTTAAGTAATATCTAGAAATAACCCACTTTATGCTCTCGTGTTGATTATGATATAAACCTTCAAGTAAATGTTGATTTAAATAATAAAAAAATTCTATTCTAGAAATAATCTTGTTAGTACCATAAGATGCTTAATTTCTAATACGAAATACTCTTTGATGATTGCCAAATAAAATGAATATCTTAGGAGATCTTTAAATAAGTTTTTAAATAGTAGAAATATGCTCAATATATAACATACTCACAATGGTCATGTACAAGTGGTATTGGTTATGTCCAAGAAATGAGAATCGAAAGAATAATAATGGGCCTATATTTGTAAAATCAAATGCAATTTATTCTTTCTCAATTCGCTAAATACAAAAATTACATTGAGATGGAAGGCAGACAGGCAACAAGATGCGACATCAACCCTTCTTGGATAGAAAAACAATCCTCTTAAACACCGCATCCATAGAGTTGGGGGTCATTATGTTACTATGCATAACATTTTGAACCCTCTTGAGAAGTTCCACAACCTATGATGTTAAGAAATGAAAGGTGTCAAACCGGAAAGGTACAAAAATATGTGATTGTTGATGCACACTTTCTCATGCTTGGCTACTTTGGCTGAGACATCTTTGAGCGAAGCTTGTCCTGTAGTACATGCCCCACACATTAGGCCTACAAGTGTAGAAACCCATGTCAAATCCACATAGACATACTTCCCTTCAACCCATCCAAAAATTAAGATATTAGCCAGTCTAGGAGTCGATCTCCCCTCTTGTTGATCAGTCAAAAAGTTAACATGCTCCTCTTTCTTAGTAGCAATTCCCACATGTCTAAGTATGTCATATAAAACATCCCGAACAAGATCATGTCTATACTTAAATCCAGGTATCTCTTTACAATTGAGGAGAAAGGAGGTATAGGTATGATAGAGGAAGTCGGTAGCATCACATGCGATTGACAGGTAGGTGGTATAAGTGTTGATCAACAACATGAGTCAGAGAGATAGTGCTCCAGCTTCTCTAAAAACCCCTCTTGATTCCACCCATCAAAGCCACCATGGGAGGGGTCGTCCCCCTTGAGATCAACCCATTCACATCCATTGGATGGTTTTCTACCTTCTGTGAAGGCTTTCCTGCTCCCCACGGCAGAGAAAGTTTCTACTCAAGGTCCATAATTCATCTGAACTACGAGCTGCTTCATAGAGACCTCTAAAGATGTTGACATCCCAAGGTCATCATACATGGTTCCACTACGATGATGTGGAGGTGATGAGAATTGAGTGTTAGGAACCCAACCTTAACTGCACCAGGCACCATGACAATAGAAGCAAGAAGGTATATGTGACAGACAATAGCAGAGAGGGGCCTAGGCACAAAGATGATTCCTCCTGCAAGTGCCATAAATGCTTGGGAGAAGGGCACTGGAAACGGGACTGCTACAACCCATTGATGTGTTTTTATTGTAGAGGTTTTGGACACAGAGTGAGATTTTGTACCTCCCATGCATGGAAATAAAGGGCCACAAGCTTTAAAAGCTCTAACTTTCCACCCCTGCCAGCAGCCGGACTTGGAGGGGAGTGAACGGTGTGGGGAAAACATGGACACCAATAGAAATCTAGAAGGGTAGTTGTATGACTACAAGGAGAAGATCATGCACATTCTTTGGTGAAAGATGTCCTCTCTGGAACCATCATGTTATCCTAGGAGTTGACAGACATTAGAGTCTAGGCTTTGGGAATGATCGTCAGATGCTTCATAAATCCTTTGATGTGTTGAGCAACATGACATCCTGTAGAACCCCAATCTATTGTGTCCAATGAGCCTATCGACTGGTAGGAGATCAAGATCGATGAGTGGCTTATCAAAATCAAACCATGGTCGAAGGATGTGGGGGTTTAGGGATAGGAGTGGTGGTTTAACATCTCGGGATTTTAGGACTCGAATAAAATGAGCTTATAAGGAATGATTAGACTAGCCATATCACCAAGGTGCACCTCCTTTTTGGGGAACTCATCACTAAAGACCTTCATAATTAAGTGTTCTCAACTTGGATTAGTACTAGAATGGGTGACCAGTTAGGAAGTTGATCTTGGATTGGGTGTGAGTGAGGACAAAGTGCACAGTTAAGGCTAGTTGTGGTCTGTGGGGCCATTCGTCATTCCTAAAACTCTCCTAGAGCCTTGGGCAGTGGGCACGAGTGTTACAATGGTATCAAATCCATAACCCCTACTGTAGGTGAGGGCCACATGGGTATGTGGCATGCCAGTCTTGATCCGTCCAGTCTAGGCAAGTTGGAAAGAGTTATCCATGGTGATGCAGCCACCCTTGCGTTGATATTCTGTAATCGGGAGCAGGGTGTCCAAGAGCTATTCTGAGTCTGCACTAAAATGGGGCAATATTGTGAGTAGGGGTGTAAACGGTGTGGGTATGGTGCAGGTCTAGCCATACTCATACCCATACCCATCTAATTTAGCGGGTCCAGTTCCGGTTCTAGACCCGCATAATACAAAAATTGTACCCGCACCATACCTGTACCTGTAATAATAGCAGATATGTGGTGCGGGTATGAGGGTAAGCGGTTCTATAAAACATCATATTGTTTATATAAGAGAAATGACTATGTTATATATATTTAATAGAATAAGATATTATTATTATAGAATATATTAACATGTAGTAGTTATATTAGACAATGCTATATTTTATACATTAACATTAATTGAGTAATTGTTTTTTTGGTCGGTCAAAAATCATGTTGCTATAATATTTCCAAAACTTTGGGTACAAAACTTGTGCCCCTATTACAGACTGGGATGAAACATCCGAATAAAACTATTGAGATCTAGGTAAAGATCTCCAAAAGAAGAAGAAAAAGAAACTACATCTATTACAAGAAAACACATACCCCTACCAATGACTACAGAACATTTTCCAAAACAACCAAAATTAACACTAGCAGTAAGAACACCTTCAAATTGTGCCATCCTGGAAGATTGAAAGTTGACAATAGCTACTGGAAATAGTCAGCATCTTCAAGAAGAGACAAGACTCATTTTTCGCCACCAATTTAACTCAAGATTTCGAGATGCAGAAAGAAAGTTCAGCAGAAGACCTTCCATAAGCTAGCCAACAAGTAATGTCCTGAAACTAGATATCCACCTTTCCTCCACTGGCATTAAAATCATCCCCTAAAAGTGTGAACTCCATATGAAAGTCCAGATCCTCTTCATCAATTGGTAGCCACCAGATTTCAGATCCCCTGTTGAGCACAGCTACACCAAGAAATCAAAGCTACAAGAGTCGAACACCTAAAATTGGGCAGGTGAAACACTCAACCCAATTTTTTTCTGGATGACTTCTTTTTCTTTGACCAGGACTTATTGAAATCCTTAGGGTCGAAGTCACAATAACTGGAATTGATTCCAGAATCATTGGAGTCTTCCTCCTCCTCAAATAGGTTTTCTTTCCTTTCCTGGTATTCAACAGAGAAACCACAGCTCTCCCAGATCTTATTGATCTTCCAAGATTCGGATCCTATGTCATCCTTGCCTCTTCTCATAATCCCCAGCTCCCAATCAAGATTGAGACTACCTGCATTGCAAACTGGAGTGCCCCCAAACATGTCAGGTTCTTTCGGTTGGTCGCAAGTGGTTGTGGATATGCTGTTGTGGGCAAGGTGAGCATTGAGGACAGTATCAACGATCTGCTGAGACACCAACTCACGCAGATTGTCATCCTCTATAGAATGGTCGACACCAACAACATCAGGGATCTCAGGCATCACCTTGGATTGGTCCTTGGCGGGCTTGACATTACTTCGAATGGTTGGTTTCCCCAGCTTAACCTGCATATCATTTACAGGAGGCGGCTTCCTTGTCTTAGATGGACAAGACATACCCATGTGACCAAACATCTTGCAGTTGGAGCAAGTAACTGGAGCAGCTACGGCCGCAACTTTTAGGATCTTGGGCACAGAGTCAATCTCCACCATCGTCGTCTTCGGAAGCTTCACGTCATTGCAAACCTCAATGCAAACCAGAGCCTGGTCGAGACATCCTGCAGTGACTGAAAGATCGTCGATGTCGACGGGTTTACCTATGGTACTGGAAACACAGGCTATGCTCTTGCGGGTCCAAGGTAACCCCATGTTCTCAATCCTAAACCAAACTGGAGCCAGCACAAAGGAGAGAGGTTGAAGAAGAGCACCTGGATTCCATGGATGAGCCACTATCAAAGAACCATCCATGAACCAGGATGCCTTGTTCAGAATACGCTCTCTTTCTTTATGGGTCAGCATCTTGACGATGAAGCCCTCACGTTCTTCCGCTATCACTGCGATAGCACCGCTGGGGCGCCACTGTCTCTACATCCATCCCTCGAGTTGGCTGCTATATGGCTTCCTGCCCACAAACCGGATGGAGAGGAACTCCTCCCAGTTAGGGGTAGGGCAGTCCTGGCTTGAGATGGAAGCACATCTCACGCCATTTCTATCGATCGGCTCCACATAGTCAATCAACTCGATCTCAGTCTCCTCCCGATCATGCCTACTGATTTTGAACCAATCTGCAAGATGGGTGGAGGTTGCAGGACCTTCAAGGCTTCTGGAAGGGGTCTTCGGGGGGTCGGAAGTGGAAGCGGAAGCCGCCGCCTCCTTGCGCGATTGAGCCCTAGGTGACTCCAGGGGAAGGGTTGACTGGCCTTCATCTCCATTTACCTCAGATTGGCAAATTGGAGGAGTCGATGATAACTCTACGGCACTCTGTCCTCTTCCTCCTAGCTCGCTAGGTTTTCACCCACGCCCTCGCCCCCTTCCGCTCCTCCCGCGAGCCATCACTCTTTTAATCATTTTATCTTGAGTAATTGTTTACATATTTATATTCATGATCATAACGTTTAACAAGTAATGTAAATTAGTAGATATTTTGATTTTAAGTTTACATATGATGTTCATTATTGTAACTAGAATACTTAATTCTTAATATATGACTAGTCTCAACCTTATTGTGGTTAGAGTAGAATATAATCTCAAGAATAATGTTAGTTAGACTAGTAAAGTATGATATACATAACATATTATTTATGTAGTTACTTATGTATAGTGGGTACACTGGTCTAGCGAGGCTAGGTCCAAGCATACCCATTATTGGACCCGCTTATACATGGGTCCAAGGGTATATGGGTCCAAGGGTATGTGGGTATAAAAAATTAGACCCGTGATGGATTTTTTAAGGGTCTGGATTTACGGGTCTGTGGGTCTACCCGTACCCATTTACAGCCCTAATTATGAGGCCATATAGTTGAGTCTTGATGAGGAAGTCAAGAGTCTAAGTGAGAGATATTGTAACATACTAGGATTTGAGGCCTCAGATAAAATGATTTTACAAGGAATGATTGGACTACCCATATCACCAAGGTGCACCCCCTTTTTGGGTAGCCCGTCACTAAAGAACTTCATAGTTAAGCGTGCTCAACTTAGAGTAGTACTAGGATGGGTGACCAGTCAGGAAGTTCATACAGGCTTGCACGTGAGTGAGGACAAAGCGCACAGTTTAGGCTAGTGGTGGTATATGGGGCCAGTCGTCATTCTTGAAACTCTACCAGAGCCTTGGGCAGTGGGACCATGTGTTATAGTGGTGGATGCTTGTAATGCCCCTCCAAGTAGATACATGACAATGGAAGCAAACCATATGTTTTCCATAACATATGCCACTTAGCTTGGAGAAACATTACAAAACATGATATGCATAGTAATAAGATAAACAAGCACCATACGTAATATTGATATTTATTCATACATTGGTCAAAGGAAAACCTAGTAAAGTTGAGTTCTCAAATATATCATCTAACATCTAAATAGGGCTTGGAAATTGAATGAAATTGTAATATAAATGATTGGATCTTCTAGGTATATGGCACCCCACCAGCAAGACCTTGTGAAAACCTTAATCTATTGTTTAATTTGGTCTTCATACGACTCTATCTTTGAAGTTGTTCTTGTACCTACGAGTATCACACCTCCGGCCACGCATTCACTAAATACCACATTAGAGTAAACTCCATTGAGTATTGTTATAACAAAATAATAACTTGGCAATAAGGAAACATGAAATTAGTTAAATAATAAATCTTAGATTCACATAATATGCTCTTAGTGGTTGATTGCAATGTCCTCTACTCTTATGCACCAACTCTGCTCATTAGGCTTGTAGGCTCAACTGATGTTCCACTTGAACTCATGATTTACAACTGAGTGCTATTAGTTATGCTCTAATTTATCTCATGATTTGCACCTAAGTGCCATTACTAATGCTCCACTTGAGCTCATGATTGCACATATACACCACTGTGTTCCATTTGAACTCATAAGGCTCGAGGGATCAACATTAACATGATGAGGACAAAATAATACAACCAATTACATGATTCATCATTAACTTAATAATCCCTTACTTTAAATGAATTTCACATGATCATGACATGAGTATCTAAAATAGAAAATTGAATCGTAAACATCATATAAAAACTTTTGGGGAACATTAATTCAAGAATTTTTGAAATTTGAATAGATGACTATGCATATACTTTAACTTGATCACCGTGATACAATAATATTAAAGCAACTAAAAATCATTATTTAGTACTCAAAGTGCATGGACCCGCTTACCTTTATTGGAGCAAATTCATAATAGTTTCTCTATCCCTAAGTGAATCTTAAATCTATCGAAATTACATAATTCCTATTAATTATCACTTTAATTAGCCTCTTAAATTATAAATTGGTCTTTGGTAAAACATGGTCTAATTGTAGTGAATTAGGGTTAGGGTTACTGATTAGCTCAGTCCATTTGAGAAAACTTGATTCAATAATATTATATTAATTATCATATTACTTAAAATTAGGGTTTAGAGTTCCTTATGAAAACATCAAAATATATAGGCAAAACATGGCTTGAAAACCCTAAAATCGAATTCTTTGTAAAAAATACTTCCCAATGACTATTTATTCATAATTTTATGACCAACCATTGAATTAGTGTAAATTTGTGAAGAATGGACCAATAGAAAAATGCCAAAAAACCATGGACCATTGTTGTCCAAACTAGCAGACACTGGACCGGACCTGCTCTGACCTGGTCCAATCGAAGCCCGCTAGCTAGAAAAGAGTGCTCGCCCCAGCGGATCAGTAGTCAAAGAAATGAAGTCGAGTAAATCCCTTACTGCCCATGCATATTAAATACAACTCATTGACTGACCAAGGTTGAAACTGGAAACATGCCCCTATCATTCTTCTTCCTCTAAACACTGAGACAACAATAAGAATCCAATAAACAAATCTACAACTTTTATTTTTGTTGTTGAAAACCATGTTCAGGGGTGAGTCCCTATCATTTTCACGAAGTGAGCAAGCCCTTTCCCAGGTTGTTCAGTGGTAAGGAGCCCCATAACCACCTCTTTTACATGGACAACTTGGTGTAAACATCGAAAGGGCAAGTTGCGAAGAAAACTAAAGTTGTGGGTTACTTTGTTGGTGCAATGCTAAGCTTGAGGCAGAGAAATTGGCTCAAACACTGGTGAGATGCTTGCATATAGCAAGTTGATGCAAGAAACAACAAAAAGATGAAATAGAGTATTACCCGACTTAAGGTCAAATTGACCTCCCATGAAGACTTTGAACAACATTCAAAAGCACTACCAATCACCAGAGTCCATCCTGAAGATCTGTAGTCTACTGAAAAAAACTGTTTGAATCGTTGACAGTGGACGAGTAGGGAAATGGGGAGTGAGGCTGATAGAGGGAATATTGATTGTAGGATATAGTTCTTGGGTGTCTAGGGATCGATTTTGAGGGGTCCCTTTATAGGCTTGTAATCTAGGCAGTGAGAGGAACCTACAAAGGTCAAAATAGGGGAAGATAGTGACAGCTTCGAGAGTCTAGGATCTCTAGGGTACCAGAGCCCCTTCATGTGAGAGTTTAGGCAAGGAGAGGAATCTGATGGAGGAGTTTCCTCAGGCTAAGACTCAATGGAGAGGGAGTAAATAGCGGAGGAGAACTGCTGCTAATGTTGGTCCATCATGACTGCAACTCAGGTAGGGGAGACATGTCCCCAGCGTCAGATGAGTCCACATGGCTCAAGACTCTAAAAATGGTCTTCCAATCCAAAAACAAAAGTAATTAAAATGTTGATAAATCAGAAACTAAGTTAGGGTGATTAAAACCAAAGTTTCAAATTAAAAACTATATTGATTCTTATGTAATTAAGTTAGGTGTCAAACAAAGTCCTATTGGCTTCAAATTTTAACCATAAGTTCATCAAGGGGTCTATATTCTTCTTATATGATTAAATTTAGGTTTTGCACGAGTTTTACCCATAGTTTTCATATAGAAACATTACCTATATTTTAAATGCATTAATATATTAGAGTATTAGGAAATATTTTCCTTTGTGATCACTTAAGCCAAATTTTGAGATAAACCATCATCATCCATTCAAAAGTCATAACACCTATATTTATGTCCTTTTTGGGAAACTTTCATGGAGGAGAGAGAAAAAGAGAATATACATAGTTTCCTCTTACATTGAAAGACATAAAAAGTAAAAGGAAACCTTCTTGGACAAGGCATCTACTCTATATTTATAAATCAAATCCAAAGCATTTTCTCTTTTCCTTTTTATTTCTTTTAATCATTTTTCAAGAATAAGAGAGAGAGAGAAAGTGAGAGGATAAATGCTAGTTTTCCTTTTATGTAAGTTGACCTCATTTAATCATAAAGAAATTATAGGAAATATATTCCATTTTTTTCTATGCCAAATCTCATCTAAAGGATTCAATATTTTGGGTAACTTGCATTAGAATCCAAGTTTTAATTTATATTTGAAAATTTGAAATTAAGACCCTAAACTTATTTTATCTAAAAATTTGGGACGTTACAATTCTACCCACCTTAAATAAATATCATCCTTGAAATTGTCTCATACTACCCACCTTAGGGTTTTATATATTCTATGTACACTAATTTCTAATATCATCTTAATATCTCATTTTCATGGTAAAACACTATCAACATGTGGGTATGAATCTATTTCACATTATCATTGACATGACAAAGGACCTCTCTACATCTTCTTTATGTGTTCTGGTTCTACCCTGGATCTAACTTATTTATATCAAATATCTACTCTTCATATGCATGCTTTGTCTTACTATGTGTTTTATTAGTTTTAGGTGACTATGTGTCTCAAAATTTTAATGTCAACTTTTATTTATTTTTCACCTTTGGATACATGGCGGTCGCTCATATATTCAGAGGTGACATGATTTACCACACTTATCTTAGCACCTCCCTCATGCACATGTCCCATACTACATGCACTTGAAAGGACAAGACAAGCATGATTATGCATATAACATTCTATCCACAAAACCCAATGATCTCGTGTCCCATACCACAAACACAGGGAAAAAAGAGAGAGTGTTCTATATACAATTCTAGAGTTAACACCAAAATCCAAAAGTTCTAGGCACATAACCCTGATCCTTATCTAAAATTTTCTCTCCTAACTAGACCTCTACTTTGATTTCTAATATCTTTAACTTAATCATATCTACCTATGGCTTAGAACATATGAATTTGGCTTTTTCCTGTTGGCCATCTACTTATTTATTCTAATACAATATTGTAACGCCCCTCCAAGTACATACATGACAGCAGAAGCAAACCATATGTTGTCCATAACATAGGCCACTCATCTTGGAGAAACATTGCAAAACATGATATACATAGCAATAAGATAAACATGCACCACACATTAATATTGATGTTTATTCATACATTGTTCAAAGGCAAACCTAGTACACTTGAGTTCTTGAATATATCATCTAACATCTAAATGGGACTTGGAAATTGAATGAAACTATAATCTAAATGATTGGATCTTCTACATTGATGGCACCCCACCGACAAGACCTTGTGAAAACCTTAGTCTATTATTTAACCTGGTCTTCATACGACTCTATCTTTGAATTTGCTCTTGTACCTGCGGGCATCATGCCTCTAGCCATGCATTCAATAAAAACCACATTAGAGTAAGTGGCATTGAGTATTGTTATAACAAAATAATAATTTGGCAATAAGTAAACACAAAATAATTAAACAATAAATCTTGGATTCACATAATATGTTATTAGTGGTTGACTGCAATGTCCTCCACTCTTATGCACCAAATATGCTCATAAGGCATGTAGTCTCAACTGATGTTCCACTTGAACTCATTATTTGCACCTGAGCGCCATTAGCTACGCTCCAATTGAGCTCATGATTTGCACCTAAGTGTCATTAATAACGCTCCACTTGAGCTCATGATTGCACATACGTGCCACTATGTTCCATTTGAACTCATAAGGCTTGAGGGCACAACATTAACATGATGAGGACAAAATAATACAACCAATTACATGATTCATCATCAACTTAATAATCCTTTACTTTAACTGAATTTCACATGATCATGACATGAGTATCTAAATTAGAAACTTGAAATCATAAACATCATATAATAACTTTTAGGGAACATTAATTCAAGAATTTCTGAAATTTGAATAAATGGCTATGCATATACTCTAACTTGATCACCGTGATACAATAATATTAAAGTGATTGAAAATAATTATTTAATATTCAAAGTGCATGGACCCGCTTACCTTTATTAAAGCAAATTCCTAATAGTTTCTTTGTCCCTGAGTGAAACCTAAGTCTCATGAAATTAACATGATTCATATTATATCACTTTAATTAGCATCTTAAACCCAAAATTAGTTTGTCAGAAAACATGGTCTCATTGTAGTGATTTAGGGTTAGGGTTACTAATAGATCAGTCTGTTTGAGAAAACTCGATTCAATAATATTAGATTAATGATCATATTACTCAAAATTAGGGCTTTAGAGTTCCTTATGAAAACATCAGAATAGATAGGAAAAACATGGCTTGAAAACCCTAAAATCGAATTCTTTGTCAAAAATACTTTCCAATGACTATTTATTCATAATTTTCTGACCAACCATTGCATTACCGTAAATTTTCAAAAAATGGACCAATAGAAAAATGCCAAAAAGCCATGTCAGCATTGTTGTCCTAACCAGTGGATACTAGACCGGACCCACTCTGACCTGGGCCAATCGTCGGCTGCTATCTAGCAAAGGGGGCTCACCCCAGCGGATCAGCAGTCAAATAAACAAAGGTGAGTGAATCCCTTAACTGCCCATGCATATTAAATACAACTCATTGAATGACCAAGGGTGAAATTAGAAACATGCCCTTGTCATTCTTCTTCCTCTGAACACCGAGACAACAACAAGAATCTGATCAACAAATCCACAATTTTTATTTTTGTTGTTGAAAACCAAGTTTAGGGGTGAGTTCTTGTCATTGCCACGAAGTGAACAAGCCCTTACTCATGTTGTTTCGTGGTCAGGAGCCCCATAAACACCTCCCTACCATGGACAACCCGGTGGTTCAAGTCAGAGGAGGGGGAAACGGAAAGAGGACATTTCATAAAGAAAACTGAATTTTTGGGTTGCTTCATTAGTGCAACATTATGCTTAAGGCGGAGAAATTAGCTCAAACAATGGCAAGATGCTCGCAGATTGTAGGTCTATGCAAAAAACAACAAAAAGAGGAAGTAGAGTATTACCCGACTCAAGGTCAAAATTGACCTCCCATGAAGACTCCCAACGACATTCAGAAGCATTACCAATCACCAGAGACCATCTTGATGATCTGTAGTTCACCGATGAAGTCTGTCTAGATATTTGATAATGGTCAAGTAGGGAAATGAAGAGTGAGGTAACTAGAGGGAATGTTAACTGTAGGAAACAGTTCATGGGTGTCCAGGGATCGATTTTGAGGGGTCCCTTTATAGGCTTGTGGTCTGGACGGTGAGGGGAACCTGTGGAGGTAAAAATAGGGGAATGTAGTGATGTCTTCTAGAGTTCAAGATCTCTAGGGTACCAGAATCCCTCAAATTTGGGATGGGAGAGTTAAGGCAAGAGATAGTAATTTGATGGAGGAGTTTCCTCATGCAAAGACTCAATGGAGAGGGAGTAAAGAGAGTAGGAGAACTGTAGCTACTATGGAGTCAACCGTGACTGCAACTCAGGCAGGGGAGAAATGTCCCCAGTATCAGATGAGTCTGTAGGGCTCGGGACTCTAAAAACGGTTGTCCGTTCCAAAAAGGAAAGTAGGTTATGGTGATTAAAACCAAAGTTTCAAATTAAAAACTATATTGATTCTTATCTAATTAAGTTAGGTGATTAAATGAAGTCCTAATGGATTTAGATTTTAACCATAAGTTAATCAAGGGGTCTAGATTCTTCTTATATGATTAGATTTAGGTTTTGCACAAGTTTTACCCATAGTTTGTGTATAGATCCAGTAACTTGATTTTAAATGCATTAATATATTAGAGGATTAGGAAAATACTTTCCTTTGTGACCACTTAAGCCAAATTTCAAGATAATCCATCATCACCCACTCAAAAGTCATAAAACCTATATTTATGTCCTATTTTGGAAACTTTCATGGAGGGGAGAGAAAAAGACAATATGCATAGTTTCCTCTTACATTGAAAGCCATAAAAAGTAAAAGGAAAATTTCTTGTCCAAGGCATCTACTCTATATTTATAACTCGAATCCAAGGCCTTTTCTATTTCCCTTTTTATTTCTTTTAAGAATTTTTCAAGAATATGAGAGAGATAAAGTGAGAGGATAAATGCTACTTTTCTATTTAAGTATATTAAACTCATTAAATCATAAAGAAAAAATATAAGCATACCTCATTTTCTTTATATGACAAACATCATCTAAAGGATTCAATATATGGGGTAACTTGCATTAGAATCCAAGTTTTATTTTATAGTTGAAATCTTGCAATTAAGACCCTAAACTTATTTTATTTAAAATTTTGGGATGTTACAATTCTACCCTCCTTAAATTAATATCGTCCTCAAAAAAATTTCACACTACCCACCTTAGGGTTTTACATATTCGATGTAACTAATTTCTAATATCATCTCAAAGTTGCATTCTCATGGTAAAACACTATCAACATGTGGGTATGAATCTATTTCACATTATCATTGACAGGAGAAAGACCTATCTACCTCTTCTCTAGGGGATCTGGTTCTACCCTAGATCTAACTTATCTATATCAAATATCTACTCTTCGTATGCATGTTTGGTCTTATTATGTGTTTTATTAGCGTAAGGTGACTATATGTCTCAAACTTTTAATGTCAACTCTTATTTATTTGTCGCCTTTGAATACATGCCAGTCACTCATATATACAGAGGTGTCATGATTTACCAAATTTGTCTTAGCATCTCCCTCATGCACATGTCCCATACCACATGCACTTGAAAGGACAAGACAAGCATGTTTATGCATATAACATTCTCTCTATAAAACCCAATGAGCCCTTGTCTCATACCACAAACACATGAGAAAAAGAGAGAGCATGTTATATACAATTCTAGAGTTAACACCCAAATCCAAAACTTCTAGGCACATAAACCTAATCCTTAGCTAAACTTTTGTCTCCAAACTAGACCTCTACTCTGATTTCTAATATTTTTACTTAATCTTCTATACCTGTGCCATCATGTTATATCTGAACATATGTGCCACCATGTTATATCTGAACTCATAAGGCCTGAAGGCTCAACATTAACATGATGAGGACAAAATAATACAACCAATTACATGATTCATCATTTACTTAATAATCCTTTGCTTTGACTAGATTTCACATGATCATGACATGAGTATCTAAAATAGAAACTTAAAATCATAAACATCATATAATAACTTTTTGGGAACATCAATTCAAGAGTTTCTGGAATTTGAATAGACTGTTATGTATATACTTTAACTTGATCACCGTGGTATAATAATATTAAAGTGATTGAAAATCATTATTTAATACTCAAAGTGCATGGACCTACTTACCTTTATTGGAGCAAATTCCTAATAGTTTCTTTGTCCCTGAATGAATTCTAAGTCTCCTAAAATTAACATGATTTGTATTAATTATCACTTTAATTAGCATCTTAAACCCTAAATTGGTCTTTGGGAAAACATGGTCTCATTGTAGTGAACTAGGGTTAGGGTTACTGATTAGGCATCCATTTGAGAAAACTTGATTCAATGATATTAGATTAATGGTCATATTACTCAAAATTAGGGTTTTAGAGTTCCTTATGAAAACATCAGAATAGATAGGCAAAACATGGCTTAAAAACCCTAAAATCAAATTCCTTCTCAAAAAAACTTTCCAACGACTATTTATTCATAATTGTCTAACCAACCATTGAATTACTTAAATTTTCTAAGAATAGACCAATAAAAAATGCCAAAAACCCACGTGACCATTTTTTTCCAAACCAGCGCACACTGGACCGGACTGGCTCTGACCTAGGCCAATCGATGCCCACCAGCTAGCAAAGGATCACCCCAACAGATCAATTATCAATGAAATGAAGGTGAGTAAACCCCTTAACTTCCCATGTATATTAAACACAACTCATTCACTGACCAAGGGAAAAATCAGAAACATGCCCTTGTGATTCTTCTTCCTCTAAATTCTGAGACAACAACAAGAATTCGATCAACAAATCCGCGATTTTTGTTTTTGTTGTTGAAAACAAAGTTCAGGGTTGCGTCCATGTCATTGCCATGAAGTGAACAAGCCCTTACTCAGATTATTTTGTGGCCAAGAGCTCCATAACCAACTCCCCACCATGGACAACCTGGTGGTTCAAGTTTGAGGAGGGGGAAACAATAAGAGGACAAGTCATGAAGAAAACTGAAGTCGTGGGTTGCTTCGTCAGTGCAATGCTCATCTTAAGGTGGACAAATCAGCTCAAACAATGGCAAGATGCTTAAGGATTACAGGTCGATGCAAAAAAACAAAAAAAGAGGAAGTAGATATCACTCTACTCAAGATCAAATTGACCTCCCATGAGGACTCCAACGACATTCAGAAGCATTACCCATCACGGGACCATCTCGAAGATATGTAGTCTACCAACGAAGCCTGTTTTAGATTATTGATGTTGTCCAAGTAGGGAAATGGGGAGTGAGGTTACTAGAGGGAACAACTACTGCATGAAACAATTCTTGGGTGTCCAGGGATCGATTTTGAGGGGCCCCTTTATAGGCTTGTGGCCTAGGAAGTGTGGGGAACCTGTGGAGGTGGGAAAAGGGGAAGGCGGTGATGGCTCTGAGAGTCTAGGATCTCTCGGGCACCATAGCCCCTCAAATTTAGGATGAGAGAGTTAGGGCGAGAGAGAGGAATTTGATGGAGGAGTTTCCTCAGACAAAGACTCAATGGAGAGGGAGTAAAGAGCAGAGGAGAACCGCGATTACTATTGAGTCCACCGTGACTACAAATCGGGCAGGGGAGACATATCCCCAGTGTCAGATGAGTCTGTAGGGCTCAAGATTCTAGAAATCATTGTCTGGTCTGAAAAGGAAAATATTTAAAATGTTGATAAATCAGAAACTAGGTCATGGTGATTAAAACCAAAATTTCAAATTAAAAACTATATTGATTCTTCTCTAATTAAGTTATGTGATCAAACAGAGTCCTATTGGCTTCAAATTTTAACCATAAGTTAATCAAGGGGTCTAGATTCTTCCTATATGATTAGATTTAGGTTTTACACAAATTTTATCCTTAATTTTCATATAGATCCGTTAACTTGATTTTTAAATACATTAATAGATTAGAGGATTAGGAAAATACTTTCCTTTGTGATCACTTAAGCCAAATTTAGAGATACACCTATATTTATGTCCTTTTTGGGAAACTTTCATGGAGGGGAGAGAAAAATACAATATACATAGTTTCCTCTTACATTGAAAGCCATAAAAAGTATAAGGAAAACTTCTTGGCCAATACATCTACTCTATATTAGAAGATGAGGGAAAATAAGGTTGTTACTTGTTGGAGCTATTCAAATGTAAACCTAGATTGTTTATGCACTTGAATCCAAGGCCTTTTCTCTTTCCCTTTTTATTTCTTTTAAGAATTTTTCAAGAATAGGAGAGAGAGAAAGTGAGGGGATAAATGCTACTTTTCCTTTTATGTAAGTTGAACTCATTTAATCATAAAGAAATTAAAGAAAGCATATTTTTTTCTTTCTACGCAAAACCTCATCTAGAGGATTCAATATTTGGGGTAACTTGCATTAGAATCCAAGTTTTAATTTTTTATTGAAAATTTACAAATAAGACCCTAAATTGATTTTATTTTAAAAAATTGGGATGTTATATGATGTGCGTCGTTGTACACTCAACAATCACTAGGAAAAGTCCTAGAGTTTAACTTTCTAACCCGGTTGTCAACTTGTTGTGAACAACAAGTCAACTTAGTATAGATAGGTATCGATCCAAGGGACAGCAGAAAAGAAAAGTCGAAATCCAAATCCAATCACAAGAACAAGAAATAAATTCCGATGAGAAGGTTGTTTAAAACTAAGAACAAAAAATAAAAGTGCTGAAATAAAGTTTAACTAATCAAGAAATAAAGATCTAGGGTCCGGAAGATCACCACCAAAACCATGTTCCTATTCAACTAATCAAATTCTAAACTCTAAGGATCAAATCAGGACCTTGTGGTTACATGTCCTTACTGACAAACTCACAAGGGTCGGACTTCCCGTGAACCCGTTGGTCCCGGCGTTCACGGATCATTGCCCAACCGTCCAACATGCCATTATCCACAGTCGTATCAAAAAGTATGTGAATTCAGACTGGCGTTCAAACCCAAGGATCAGGTGGTCGCATCACCAAGGATTATAACAAGAATGAGATTAAAAATACAAAAAGATGATAATCGCAATTAAGGGACTATTGTTTTATTCTTACAGAGATCCACGATCATATCACTCCATAAGAATATATCAGATCATCCAAATAACCACACATAAACAGAGAGAAGACATTTGTTCGATGGAGGAATATAATTGATTATATTGAATAGAACCAGACTAAGGGGCTACTCCCATTCCCCAGAGAGATTTACTCAAACATAACACGACCATAAGAAATGCAAACTAAAATGAGATCCAACATTATACAATATGTGATCTACAACTAAAAATTGGATGAAATGGAATGAAGAATGGAATGCTTTTACAAGTGAAGAGTCCCTTGGTGTATCCCCACTAGTGGTGCTTTTACACCCCACGAGGTTGGAGCGCATGGGATGTGGGATCTTATGCTTTTGAAATTTGTAAGACCTACACTAGCTACCTACGTCTACTAAGACACTACGCCCGCAAGCGCACGTGGTCGTGTCGTAGTATAGGTGAGGCAGTAAGTACAGGGTCGATCCACGGAGATAGAGGGGGCACTAGAGTTAGACGGTGTGGGATACGTTCCTATTGCGGAGAGTAAGGTTTTTAGGGTTTAAAAGGTTGGTTGGTTGTTGATTAAGCTAAGTGAGCAAGTAGAAAAAGCAATATGAAACTAAGTTATAAAAAGGCTAAATTAGCAATCTAAGTCAATAAGCTATCTAAACAAGAGCAAGAACAAACTACAGTAGACTAAGCAAGCAACTAGCAATTGAGAGCCTAAGTTAACCACTAATCAAGATCAAAGACCTAAATTAACACTTAGCTAGCAAAACTAGGCAATCAACTAAGTTAACTAAAGCAATTGAAATACACTAGCATTAACAAGCAAATAGAGCAATTAAGGTTTTAAGCAATTAGATAAAGGAGGTGGGCCACTTGGGAATGTGACCTTGACATTAATTGGTGGATGTCACCATAATAATCAATTAGCATATTTCATTCTAGACTACCAAACCAAACAACAAGGTGGGTGTTATGAGAATGTACCATATGCTACTAGTTGGAGAACTAGGGCTAGGTGTAATTCTCATAGGACTTACCAAGTCTAGGTCTCTAGGATAAGTGGTATTAGTCAATTGACGACCAAGGGTAAGGATGGGAGTAGAGATGAGGATATTTGACCTCATGCCACTAGCCACCTCAGCCTTTAGGAAATCCTAGGCAATTGCACTAATCACACTTATACTAGTCACTTAGAACTCACATTTGCATGTAGGAAGAAGGTGATTATGTAGGAAGATAGGGGGATAGCTAGGGATCCGAATTAAGGACCTAGGAGCCAATCTTAGGATGGCTACATAGAAACTAAAACATCCTAGAGGCAAATGTCTTCAAACACCACAAGGCAAGCAATTAATGTAATTAAACAACAATCACATGCACAAGTAATGGGAAATGAGATGCAAACAAAGGAAATCATCATATAAGTGAAATATGTTCATTACAAATTATATTCCCCCAACATGGTATCAAAGTCACATTTTTGCCCCCAAACAGCCCACCAAAGGGGGCTTAGCTATACATGATCAAAATAGAAACAAAGGAGAAGAGGAAGAGAGTAGGAAACGCCATGGATGCTTGGTGAAGCTTGACTTCTTCACCTCCTTGTTTCCATCCACGAGCCTCCTCCTCTAATGGTGCCCAAGAGCATGGAAAAAGGGGAATGGATGGATAGAAACCTAGAGAAACTAGGTTTCTATGGTGGAAATGAGTGGAAAGTGGGTGGGAATGGGATTAAATGCAAGGAAAGTAGGTGGATGGGAGTAATGGATGCAAGGAGTAGTGAGGGAGTAGATGGGTAGCGGCCAGGAGGTGCTCTCTCTCGGGCCCTAGAAGTAATTAGTGCTTATATAGGAGCTAGGGCTAAGTGGGGGTATAATAGGAAAAGTAGTGCAAAGTTGTGTAGGGTACGTGATCACCACGGTCGTGGTGGGTGTGCCACGGCCGTGGTGGGTGTGTCACAGCTGTGGTGAGGGTAGTAGGGAACGGCTGTGGGGGGTGAATACGGTCGTGGTATGAAGGAAGTGGTGAAAAAGTGAAGTATGGTGATGGCCACGGCTGTGGTGGAGTGCCACGGTCGTGGTGGGTAACATGCACCACGGCCGTGTGGCTTAACACGGCCGTTTTGGAGGAGAAGGAGGTGACCGTGGGAGGGACCACGGTCGTCTTGATCGTCTTCGGCCACGGTCGTGGCGACTTGGCCACGGTCGTGGCGTTCCGGGCAAAAAACCCTGATGGCAACTGACCTCTTGATCAATAAACGCACGACCGTGGGAGGAGCCCACGGACGTTTTCTCTTCTCGAGGCCGCGACCGTGCTGATGGCCACGGTCGTGGTGTCTTCACTGGCCACGGTCGTGGCTGGGAGGCCATGGCCGTGGGACTCTGTGGAATTTCCCTATTGAAACTGTTGGATCTTGGCAATAAATGCACGACCGTGGCATTGTGGCCACGGCTGTGGTGAGGCTTGCATGACTTGATTTCGCTTCTGATTTTGTCATTTTCGGATGTCTTTGCTTGGGGATGATTCTTGGCCACTAGAGGTAGGTTGAGGGAGACTTTGGGGCCTTCTTTGGGTCCCTCCTTGAGTGGGGGAACCCTAGAACTCCCTCTCTCTCTCTTCCATCTAAGCATGGTCCAAGTACCTGAAAAACAGTGCAAAGAACATCCATAAGCATATTTGCAATGATAATCATATTGGGGAAAAAGACTTGTAATCTAACATGTGTATATGCAACTTAAATACAAAATGGCATAGGATGGAGCCCTAAAATAGGGCTGCATCACCACCCCAAACTTAAAACATACTTGTCCTCAAGTATGCTCTAACTCAATCTCTCTACAAATTTTCCACAAACAAGAAATGACAAATGCAATGTAAAAGATGATTATTGCTGAATGATGTCAAAGATGAATGAGTGCATTCATTTCACCTCTCTCCTCTTCTTCTTTCACAATCCAATCATGAAAAGAGCACAAAGCACATGAACTTCACATATAGCGCGTAGAAAACACAAGTTATCCATACTTCTTCCATAAAGTTCTGGGTAAACCGTTTCATGATAGTGTTAATCGAGGATGACTTGGAGTGTTGTTTCACCTTCATGCGTTTAGTCTTATGTTTCAAATCACACCAAATGACCCACGTGGCTGTGGAAAAGGGCAAAATGAGCTAGGTTTGATGTTTCCTAGCTCAATAGGTATGAAAGTGGAAGAAAGGGTTGCGGTAAGATTCTTGGAGTGTTTTTACACATTCATCTTTTCTTTATTTGAATGCTCTTAAACAGGAGCATCCTTTTATTTTATTTTTGCTTTTCTTTTTCTTTTCTTTTCTTTCTTGCCCTTAGTGTAGATAGGGCATATGGTGGATAGAGTGAAGCGGGGAGATAAAGATGTGGCCACCCCAAACTTTTGGAGGTGGCCACGACTAATATGTGCACTTTGGCATCTTTTTATGAGGCGGAGGGGTATGAAGATGGTGGAAGAATAGTCGGGTCAAAGAGGGGTCATTGGTATGATTTTCCACATAAGACATCCTGCATGAGAATTAATCCAACACTTCATCCAAGATATCACACCACATGAATGAACAAAATTAAATTTTATATATCAAACAAGTGATTCCACAAACACTAAGCGTTCAAAGCTTGCTCAATTTCACAATTCAACCAATTCAATCACAATCCTAAGAGAGGTGATGCACATGTAAAAAGTCAAACATTGATACCGCTTAGCAATAAAGCATAACATTTCACTTGAATTAGTCAAACGTTGTCATTTTTACTCAAAACACTAGAGATTGGGTCGAAACATACTTTTTAGACAAGAAGTCTTAAAATTTGGGCAAAATTGGCCAAAATGGTGCCAATTTGCACTAAATCACATCTAAACCTACTTTAGGGAATTTAAAGCACAAAGCAGCAAATCCTACTTAACATGCATAAGAAACTAAAAAAACTACATGAAGATGTGATGCATGGTATGGAATAGGAAAAAAAAGAGCAAAAAATTTTGAAAAATTACACAAAAATGCAGAAAGCAACTACATGCCATGTAAAGATGCAATGCAAAGAACAAAAACAATAAAACTAAACTAGATGGCAGATGTGATATCAAAATGACAAAATGAGAGATAGAGTGGTGCATACCTCCCTACCCACCCCAAACTTTAGAATCATGTTGTCCTCAGCATGAAACTATAGCTTAGGGGAGATAGGGGAAGTGTCAAGGCTGCGGTGGCTGGTCTGGAATCTACGGAGGATCTGGAGGAGGAGCTGAGGCTGGAGCTGAGCTTGATGGAGGATGCTGGTAGTAGTGCCCCCAATAGTTGTCCTGGGGTGGAGGGTACGCTTGTGGATGTCCAGCTATACCACCCCAAAAGTCTGCACCCCATTCGGGGTTTCTTGCTGCATGGGCATGTTGGTACTGGTACAAGTGGTTGATCTGATAGTGCATTTGATGTTGATCTTGCCACATGTACTGCTAGACAAGCTGCATGTCACCTTGGGTCTTCTGAATATTCTCAAGGTGTGCCTGGATTGTGGCCATGTCATAGGCATTCCCTGAGGGTGGCTGCAACTGGGATGTCCCCTCATCCCTCCTTATTCTTCGAGGTTGCCTCTGTTCTGCATCTTCTTGCTCCTGCCCTTGTACATTAGATTTGGCAGCGTCTTCATGTACGGCAGCGACTCCCCTAGTATATGTCTCCCTCGGGTGGTCTTGCTGCCATGCCATTAGTTTCTCCCTCATCCTATTGCTAGGTCCCAACACGGATATTAGGGGTTCTACAGGATATGGCAGATCTAGTTCAAAATCTTGCACACTTGTAGTTAAATAAATCATTCTTTTATCCTTCATTTTTATGGTGTGCGAGCGCGTCAGATAGTTGAGGTCAACAAGTTCTACCTCAATCACGTCTTATGCCCCTGAGAGATCGTATCCCAACTCCAGTGCAATAGAAGTGACGAACCCTCCCATAACGAACGGCTTCTAGCTCTTGTAGGGTACGCCCTTTAGATGGCCAATCAAAAGAACTCCAAGGTCAATATACCTCTTGTAGTGCAAACCGATCAAGACAATCATATCCTTTTGAGAAATGGTGCCTTGGTTGTCGTATCTGCCCATAATCATGTTTTCCAAGACCTTCTGCACGTAGCGCGTTAGCGGGTTACTTATGGCAGTAGTTTTTGATCTACCCGCATAGTAGTCCTCATTGCCCGTGAAGCTCTTCCAATAATAGGCATAGTCCAAACTGGCCTCTCTCTCTAATAAGCCATCATCCAATTTCACGGCTTCTTCAGGACTAGAGGCGAAGATAGCATTCAGCTCATTGGAAGTGAGGGTGTGCATGTTGCCCATCATGGCAAATCTGAGTGCATCACAACCCCTCACTTTAGTCTTCTCGAGAGTGGCAAAGAACTCTCTGGTCAATGCGGGATATGTAGGTTGGGGTGTGAAAAGAATATTCCACAACCCAATCCTCTTCAAGCCCATTTCCACTGCCTCTTTGATTCCTATATCCTCAATGGTCTTCTCACAACCGTACCTAGAGGCGACGACTCGCCTTGTCATGCACTCGGGGTAGATGAGATCGACCTTCTTTTGCATGTGTCCTCTACCATAGGACACCCCCGTTGGTGCTTTTCCTAGGGTCTTTTCTCTGTCTACCTCCAAATGTGCCAGAACATCATCTCCTTCATGCTCCAGCTCCACCTCTTCCTCCTCATTGTCTTCTTCTTCCTCCATCGCGTAGGATTGCGTCCCCGAGCTGGTGTCAAGATTGAACCAGTGGGCCGAATGTTCATCTTCTTGTTGTAATTGCCACGAGGGTTGCGGCTGCACACCACGCCCCGTCGTCACCTAAGACGTCGAATGGCGGGCTGGTGTAGGCTTCGGCGGGACTCGGGATGAGGACGGTGCCGCTTTAGATTTTTGACTTCTTTTTGCGGACGCTGACTCGATCTCATCAATGAGGTTGTCCAAGTCGACCCCCATGGACTCCTCCTCTTCTTCATCCTCACCCTCGTAGGTGGCATCCGTGATGTGATGGCTATCAGATGAGTGGGAGTGTGATCCGCTCACCGATTGCGACCGGCGAAGGGAATGGTGGGCGGAGGTGGTAGGTGAAGGTGTGTGGGATGGCATGGACACCTCGGAGGAAGCGTTCTTGGAACGCCGCTTCCCTCCGGTGATGATGTTCGTCCCCTTGGTTATGGCTCTCCCGATCTTTTTCATGGTGGAGATGGAGGTGGAGGTGGTGATTTTCATATTTTGGTGGAGAAAGTGGTGTGAATGTGGTTTTGTTGGTGGAATGGAAGGATATTGATGTATGGATGGTGGGTATATGATTTGTGGTGGATTTGGGTGAGAATGGAAAGGTTTCTATGGAGTTTTTGTGTAGGGGAGTTGTAGGGCGGAGTGGAGATGGAAATGGAGATGGAGTAACGATTGGGTTAGATTGGATGGTGGAAAGGGTAGAGGGGTGGCTGGGGATTGATTTGGAATGGATTGGGGATCAAACGAAGGTGTTTTTGGGGGTTGGAAGTGGTGAATGGGGGAGCACGCAGTCATTTTCCGCCGCCAAGGTCATTTTCTGGAGGTGGAAGATGATAGAATGAGGAGGGGGTCGGGTTTAGACGTTTAAAAGCATATATTTTTTCTGAACCGGGCTCGGCCACAGTCGTGGCTAGGGTTGGGTAGCACGGCCGTGGCGGGTGCCACGGTCGTGTTGTAAAAGAAGAGAGCCCCGACTTGACCTCGCCACGGTCGTGGTTGTTCCTTCTCAGCACGGTCGTGGTGATTTACCACGGTCGTCGCCATTTCTCCAAAAACATTGTTACTTTGGCCAACTTGGTGCTTTAATTCGCACGGCCATGGTGGGAAACCACGGTCGTGGTCTTGTCCTCCCGCCACGGTCGTGGCTGATCTTGCAAAAACCTTGTAACTTCGGCCAAAAAGATGCAATAATTCCCACGACCGTGGCCATGTGCCACAGTCGTGTTTGGCCACATGAGCCACGTTCGTGGTCGAGCTCCACGGCCATGGTGTTGTTGTTCTTTCAATTTTCAAACTTTAAAATTTGAACTTTTTGATTTCATTTGTTCTTTTGCCACCAATTTGACTTAATGGCCATGATTTACTTCTAAAACCCCTCTCTCTATTGTCTAACACATGCACATCATCAAAACTCAAACAAAAACATCAAGCACAAATGTGTGTGTGTGTATTGGTGTAAAAAAAACTAAAGTATAGAAAAGGAAAAGGTTCGAGAATCTCAAACCACGTGGGTTGCCTCCCACTGGTGCTAAATTTTACGCCTTCAGCCAGGCTTATTGATTGTTGGACTTTTTTCACTTTTTCGGAATATTCAATAGATCCTTGTAGTAGATTCCTTTCTCATTCTCATCCAAGCATTCTTCTTCATCAGATTCTTCCTCTACAAACATAACAATATCAAAATCTTAATTGGCCTTGTCCAAGCCGACTTCAACAATAGATTTTAACCTTTGCCCATTGACGGAAAATTCCTTAGCTCCTTCTTTTGCACAAATGACCACTGTCCCGGATGGGTACACCTTCTTGACAAGGTAAGGTCATTCCCATCTCAATCGGAGTTTCCCAGGGAAGAACTTCATTCTAGAATTGTAGAGCCATACCCATTTGTCGGGCTCAAACTCTTTCTTTTTTCTGATCTTATCATGTAGAAACTTGGTTCTTTCCTTGTAGCTCTTTGACATTTCATACGCTTCATGCCGCATTTCTTCTAGCTCATGCAATTGAAACTTTCTTTTCATTCCGGCTCTCTCTTCATCAAAGTCCATCTTCTTCAAGGCCCAAAGTGTCTTGTGTTGCATCTCAACCGGCAGATGGCAACTCTTACCATAGACAAGCTTGAACGGTGTAGTGCCAATCGGGGCTTTGTATGCAGTCCTATTTGCCCATAAAGCTTCATTGAGGTGAAGTGACCAATCCTTGCGGTCCGGTCGCACCGTCTTCTCCAAAATGAGCTTTATCTCCCGATTTGCCAACTCAACTTGGCCACTCGTTTGAGGGTGTTAAGGAGTAGCTACACGATGGTTCACTCCATGTCTCTTTAGCAGCCCTTCAAAGGTGCGGTGGATGAAATGACTCCCTCCATCACTAATCATAGCCCTTGGAACACCAAAACGGCTAAAGATGTTGGATTTCACGAAGTCATACACCACCTTGTGATCATTTTTCCTCGTTGCCACAGCCTCAATCCATTTTGACACATAGTATACGGCGACCAAGATGTAGACATACCCGAAAGAAGGAGGGAAAGGACCCATAAAGTCAATCCCCCAAACATCAAACACTTCCACCACAATAATAGGTCATAAAGGCATCATGTCCCTCTTTGAGATAGTGCCCACTTTTTGGCACTTGAAGCAACTCTTGCAAAATTCATGAGCATCTTTGAACAATGTTGGCCAGTAGAATCCACATTGAAGAATTTTGGCGACCATGCGTTTCCCTCCAAAATGACCTCCACACACTCTAGAATGGCACATAGATAAGACTTCTTGCTGCTCCACCTCCGGAATACACCTCCTAATGAGTTGGTCCAGGCAATACTTGAAGAGGTGAGGGTCATCCCAAATGTAGTTCTTGACCATAGAAAACAATCTCTTGCTTTCCTCTCTTGTCCACATGCTAGGTATCCTCCCACTGGCTAGGAAATTCGCTATGTAATTGTACCATGGATTTTGGGCCGATGAGATTAAGAGGAGTTGTTCATGTGGCATTTTCTCTTTGATTGGACTTGTCATATCAAATGGTCCATCAAGGCGGGAGAGATGATCTGTTGCACCGTTTTCTACTCCTTTCTTATCCACAATCTCTATGTCAAATTCTTGGAACAACAAAATCCATCGGATCAACCTTGGTTTTGAGTCTTTCTTGGACATGAGATACTTCAACGTAGCATGGTCCGTGTAGATTGTCACTTTGTTTTGCAATAGATACGGTCGGAACTTGTCAAGAGCGAAGATCACCGCAAGCAACTCCTTCTCGGTAGTTGTATAGTTTATTTGAGCATCGTCTAAGGTTTTGCTTGCATAGTAGGTAGCATGAGGAATTCGGTCAACGCGTTGACCCAACACAGCCCCCACCGCCATATCGGATGCATCAGTCATGATCTCAAATAGCAAAGAGAAAGTCGGGGGCTGCATGATAGGAGCAGAAATAAGCCTTTCTTTCAAATGATTGAAGGCTTCAACACATTTATCATCAAACTGAAATTCGACATCTTTCTCAAGCAATCGACATAGTGGTCTTGATATTTTGCTAAAGTCCTTGATAAAGCGGCGGTAGAAACCTGCATGTCCCAAGAAAGATCGAACATGTCTTACGGTGGAAGGAATGTCGAGTGTAGAAATAAGGCCCACCTTGGCCTTGTCAACTTCAATCCCATCTTTAGAAACTCGGTGTCCCTGAACTATACCCTCAGGTACCATGAAATGGCTCTTCTCCCAAGATAAAACTAAGCAAACATTCACACATCTTTCCAGAACAGTAGCTAGATGTAGCAAGCACTCATCAAAGGTTTTCCCAAAAACTGAAAAATCATCCATGAAAACTTCAAGTGACGAATCAAGCATGTCAACGAAGATTGAGGTTACACATCTCTGGAAAGTGGAAGGGTCATTGCACAACCCAAATGGCATTCTCTTTTAGGAAAATGTACCACTTGGACAAGTGAATGTCATCTTCTCCTGATCCGCTGGATGCACAGCAATCTAAAAATATCCTGAGTATCCATCAAGAAAACAGTAGAAGCTCTGCCCAGCCAATCTCTCTAAAATTTGATCAAGAAATGGGAGTGGGTAGTGATCCTTCTTTGTCTTTTCATTGAGTTTCCGGTAATCAACACACATTCTCCACTTGGATTTCTCTCTCACCGGCATAAGCTCACCATCAACATTTTCTACAACCGTAATCCCACCCTTCTTGGGCACAACTTGGATGGGACTCACCCACGTACTGTCAGAAATGGGATAGATGATCCCTGCATCAAGAAACTTTACAACCTCTTGAGTTACAACGTCCTTCAACTTTGGATTTAGCCTTCTTTGCATTTAGCGGGTTGGTCTCACATCTTCTTCTAAGTATATCCGATGCACACAAATAGATCAATCCCTCTCAAGTCAGCAATAGACCATCCAATGGCTTGGATGTTCTTCCTTAAGACTTCCATCAAGGCATCTTCTTGCTCAGGAGAGAGAATGGAGGAAATGATCACTGGGAGGGTGTCATTTGAGCTAAGGAAAGTGTACTTAAATCCTTCAGGAAGTGTCTTCAACTCAAGATCAGGGGGTGCTTCAAGGGAGTTCTTCAATGGTGCAGAAATAGAAGGAAGGTCCTCACTTGCAACCACTAAGGCCAGCTCACCCACTTCACTTTCTTCATCATCATCGTCAGGGAACTCAACAATTGGTTCAAGACCTCTACCTTGGGTGGCAGTCTCAATCCACGCAGGTAGGCACTCTTCAACAATCTCTTCTAGGCATTCCACCAAATAACAATCTTCTTCGGTGGCCCCTATCACTTCGGTTGTAGTAGAGGACTTGAATATGTTCAACTGGATCTTCATGTGCATGAATGTAACATACATGGTCCCAGTCCTCACATGGATCACTACATCAGATGTGGCTAGGAAAGGTCTCCCCAAGATGATTGGCACCTTTCTAGTCTCTTTTTCCATATCAAGAATGATAAAATCGGTTGGGAAGAAGGTAGAAGTATCCTCATCAAGACGGACCAGCACATCATCCACACGCCCTCTAGGCATCTTCACAGATTGGTAGGCCAACTGTAGAGTGCAATGGGCTGGCCTCAACTCCCCCATTTGGAGCTCAGCAAATAGATCATACGGCATCAAGTTTACGCTAGACCCCAAGTCAAGAAGAGCTTGGTCTATGTGATGTGCCCTAATGTAGCATGAGATGATGGGAGCACTGGGGTCTTTTCTTTTTTGGGGAATGGTGTGTTGGAGAATGGAGCTCACTTGCTCAGTGAGCTTGATCTTCTTAGGCGTCCTCCCTGTTGTCTTTCTTTTGAAGATGCACAATTCTTTAAGGAACTTTACATAGTACAAAATTTGCTTGACTACATCTAGAAGAGGTATGTTGATTTTCACTTGCTTGAAGATCTCCAAAATATCTTCCGCATGCTTCTTCTTTTTCTTTTCAACAGAAGGCTCCTCAAGTGCATCAGGATATGGAGGGAGTTGGGACCCCAATCGGTCCAAATCAACAGTATCATCCACTGGTATCACTGGAATCACAATATCACGGCTCGGTATCACAGTATCAATGCTCGGCATCACGGTATCAACACTGCCTCTTATCACAGTATCATCAATTTGCCTCTCAGCATCAACCTGCTCAGCCTCAGTGTCATCTCTGCCAACAACTGTACCATGGGGGCTCTCCAAAGTCATGCCACTCCTCAATGTAGTCACTGCCTTCACATGCTCATGGGTGGTAGGAGAGGGAGCTTGTGGAGGTGGTTGTGGTTGTTGGGGTTGTGGTTGTTGGGGTGGTGGAGGCCTTTGGTGAGGGGAGTTGGGATTTTGAAGAATGAATTGGGATTGCAGTTGTTGTTGTGGTGGGGGTGGTATTGTGGAGGTGGTTGTTGGTAGGTGTGAGGTGGAGGTGGAGCATATTGATAATTGAGTGGCGCTTGAGGAGGCGGAGGAGCATAGGGGTTTGGTGGGGCTTGGTATGATGGTGGAACATAAGCACTCAAAGTGTTCCCTAGAAAAGCCCCATCATTGTTCGGATTTGGTAGTGGTTGAGATGGAAGTCTACCTTCTTCCCTTCTAGCCAAAGAGAGAGAAATCTGATCCAACCTCTGCTCAAGACAGTTTATAGACTGTCCATGTGCATTGACATCTTTTTTTACTTCAACTAGGCTTCTTAGCCTTCCAAGTACCTCGTCCTCAAACTTGGAGTTGTAGTGTGGCTTTTGCTGCCCCTGTCCTTTTCCATCCTCATTCTGTTGTTTCTAAGAGAAGTTTGGGTGGTTCATCCACTCGGGAGTGTTGGAGTTGGACATTGGGCCCTGGTTGTTGCGGCCACCAAAGGAATGTAGAGCGTTGACTTCCTCATCTACAATATCAACAGCCATTGCGGGTTGGCTAGAAGAGCCACCCACTTGATTCTTCATCATCTGCATCATATCGGCCATCATCTTCATCATATCGGGGTCAGTGGCATTGTGTGTGGGAGCCACTGAGGAAGGTGGAGGAGTGTAGTTTCGGCTGCAATGCCCCCCTTTAGTGGAAGCACGGTGGCAGGAATTTTCTGCGAGATGATCAAACAGCGGCCATGATTCCTCGGGTGGCTTTACCATGAAAGTGCCCCCGCAGGAAGAGTCTACGTTGTTTTGGCTTTGCTCCTCAAGCCCAGTGTAGAAGGCCTGAACTAGATGCCACAAAGGAACCTCATGATGATGGCAATCGTGAAGCAACTTTTGGAACCTCTCCCACGCCTCGTGGAAGGGCTCATTGTCTTTCTGGGCAAATTACGTGATGCAACTCCTCATATAAGACAAATTGGCTATTGGAAATAACTTCTTCAGAAACTCATTCTTACTTCATTCCATGTGACGAGTTCTGGCTTCGTCACATACCACTCCTTGGCCTTCTCTTTGAGAGAGAAGGGAAAGAGCGTTCTTCTAATTGAGTCATCGGTGGCGGCAGGAGTGCGGAAGGTGGAACACATTTCAAAGAATGCGTCGATGTGGTGGTAAGGATTCTCGTTCTCCATTCTGTAGTATGTGGGGAGAAGTCCCAAGAGTTCCGGCGGGATGGAGAACTACTGATCGGGCATTTGGTCAACCAGCGTGGTGATGGGGGAGTTGTAGTTCCCTGGCGTGAAGTACTCATGAAGCGGCGATGTGGTGGAGGTTGAGCATCCGGTGGTGGGTTTTTTTCAGCCATCTCGGCCTCTCGGTGTAGGTTGCGGCGAGCTTGACACCTCCTTCTACCAATCTCGGGGTCGTATACCACCAAGTCAGTGCAAGTAGAACGCGTGTTTCACATGCACAGCTGCCACCTACGTAAGGCACAAACAAACAACAAGAAACCAAGTTAGCAAACCAAGATGTAAAAGGACAACAAAGAATAAATAATAGCAATGGTGAGGGCAAAAGGAAGGGCTAAGCTACACTATCTAACTAGGCTGAGCGCCTCTATCCCTGGAAACGGTGCCAGAAAGCTTGGTGCGTCCCCGCTAGTGGTGCTTTTACACCCCACGAGTTCAGAGTGCATGGGATGTGGGATTTTATGCTTTCGAAATTTGTAAGACCTACACTAACTACCTACGTCTACTAAGACACTATGCCCGCAAGCGCACGGGGTCGTGGCGTAGTATAGGTGAGGCAGAAAGTACAGGGTCGATCAATGGAGATAGAGGGGGCACTAGAGTTAGACGGTGTGGGCTACATTCCTATTGTGGAGAGTAAGGTTTTTGGGGTTTAAAAGGTTGGTTGGTTGTTGATTAAGCTAAGTGAGCAAGTAGGAAAAGTAATATGAAACTAAGTTATCAAAAGGCTAAATTAGCAATCTAAGTCAATAAGCTATCTAAACAAGAGCAAGAACAAACAACACTAGACTAAGCAAGCAACTAGCAATTGAGAGCCTAAGTTAACCACTAATTAAGATCAAAGACCTAAATTAACACTTAGCTAGCAAAACTGGGCAATCAACTAAGTTAACTAAAGCAATTGAACTACACTAGCATTAACAAGCAAACAGAGAAATTAAGGTTTTAAGCAATTAGATGAAGGAGGTGGGCCATTTGGGAATGTGACCTTGACATTAATTGGGGGATGTCACCATAATAATCATTTAGCATATTTCATTCTAGACTACCAAACCAAACAACAAGGTGGGTGTTATGAGAATGTACCCTATGCTACTAGTTGGAGAACTAGGGCTAGGTGTAATTCTCATAGGACTTACCAAGTATAGGTCTCTAGGATAAGTGGTATTAGTCAATTGACGACCAAGGGTAAGGATGGGAGTAGAGATGAGGATATTTGACCTCATGCCACTAGCCACCTCAGCCTTTAGGAAATCCTAGGCAATTGCACTAATCACACTTATACTAGTCACTTAGAACTCACATTTGCATGTAGGAAGAAGGTGATTATGTAGGAAGATAGGGGGCTAGCTAGGGATCCAAATTAAGGACCTAGGAGCCAATCCTAGGATAGCTACATAGAAACTAAAACATCCTAGAGGCAAATGTCTTCAAACACCACAAGGCAAACAATTAATGTAATTAAACAAATATCACATGCACAAGTAATGGGAAATGAGATGCAAACAAAGGCAATCATCATAGAAGTGAAATATGTTCATTATAAATTATATTCCCCCAACATGGTATCAAAGTCACATTTTTGCCCCCAAACAGCCCACCAAAGGGGGCTTAGCTATACATGATCAAAATAGAAACAAAGGAGAAGAGGAAGAGAGTAGGAAACGCCATGGATGCTTGGTGAAGCTTGACTTCTTCACCTCCTTGTTTCCATCCACGAGCCTCCTCCTCCAATGGTGCCCAAGAGCATGGAAAAAGGGGAATGGATGGATAGAAACCTAGAGAAACTAGGTTTCTATGGTGGAAATGAGTGGAAAGTGGGTGGGAATGGGATTAAATGCAAGGAAAGTAGGTGGATGGGAGTAATGGATGCAAGGAGTAGTGAGGGAGTAGATGGGTAGCGGCCAGGAGGTTCTCTCTCTCGAGCCCTGGAAGCAACTAGTTCTTATATAGGAGCTAGGGCTAAGTGGGGGTATAATAGGAAAAGTAGTGCAAAGTTGTGTAGGGTAGGTGATCACCACGGTCGTGGTGAGGGTAGTGGGGAACGGCCGTGGGGGGTGAATGTGGTCGTGGTATGAAGGAAGTGGTGAAAAAGTGAAGTATGGTGGTGGCCACGGCCGTGGCGGAGTGCCACGGTCGTGGTGGGTAACATGCACCACGGCCGTGTGGCTTAACACGACCGTTTTAGAGGAGGAGGAGGTGACCGTGGGAGGGACCATGGTCGTCTTGATCGTCTTCGGCCACGGTCGTGGCGACTTGGCCACGGTCGTGGCATTATGGGCAAAAAACCATGTTGGCAACTGACCTCTTGATCAATAAACGCACGACCGTGGGAGGAGCCCACGGCCGTTTTCTCTTCTCGAGGCCATGACCGTGCTGATGGCCACAGTCGTGGTGTCTTCACTGGCCACGGTCGTGGCTGGGAGGCCACGGTCGTGGGACTCTGTGGAATTTCCCTATTGAAACTATTGGATCTTGGCAATAAACGCACGACCGTGGTATTGTGGCCACGGTCATGGTGAGGCTTGCATGACTTGATTTCACTTCTGATTTTGTTGTTTTTGGATGTCTTTGCTTGGGGATGATTCTTGGCCACTAGAGGTAGGTTGAGGGAGACTTTGGGGCCTTCTTTGGGTCCCTCCTTGAGTGGGGGAACCCTAGAACTCCCTCTCTCTCTCTCTTCCATCTAAGCATGGTCCAAGTACCTAGAAAACAGTGCAAAGAACATCCATAAGCATATTTGCAATGATAATCATATTGGGGAAAAAGACTTGTAATCTAACATGTTTAGATGCAACTTAAGTACAAAATGGCACAGGATGGAGCCCTAAAATAGGGCTGCATCATCCCTCCTTTTATAGGATGGAGAGGGGGTAGGCTGCCCTCAAAAGAGGGGGGAAAAGAGAGGGAGACCAATTTTTGAATTTTCTGGATCTGGTCAAATAGAAAGTTGGTTGTCTTTAATTATATTGACCATGTAACTCCCTTTAATGCAGATTCTCATAGCAGTGATTTAGAACATATTTATCTCCCGTTAAAAGCACAAAAGAGGTCCAAGTAATAGGATTTTATTTTAGGAAATTAAATTATCTTTGCAATGAATACTTGTACACTCATTTTGGAGTTCGAATGCAAGCGCTATGTCACTTTTGGAGGAGGATATATATGAATTTCAAGACTGCTGCAAATTGTGTAATTTTCCTACAAAACCCAAGAAAATAGAATTAAAACTCCAATTAAAGAGAAAAATATAAAATAACACAATTAATTATGAAACTAAGAGAATAAATAATCCTAAACAAATATCAAAAATATATAAATAAAAGGGATAAATATACATTTATCAAAATACCCCAGACTTGAATCTTTGTTTGTCCTCAAACAAATAAAATCACAAATTATTCCAATTTATACTAACAACATGTCTATCCTCACCCTTGTAACATCACTTTATTCCTTACCTCCAAATTTGGCCAAGCAACCCAATCTCCTAAAACCACAAAACACAAAATTCTATATTCCCTATTAAAAACAAATATCATATCTTGGTTCTAAATCAAGATTTTGTAGAAAAACATGCTTCATCTTACTTTTGCTTTGACACTCTCATTTTTATAAGTGTATTTTTTTGTGAGTTGTTGCACAAGAACGAGATGAAATTGGGGGGTGTGAAAACAAAGAAGGAAGTGATGAATTTTTTTTATCCCTCCTCTATTCGACTTGGGATTTAGATTTGTGGAGTTGTGGCTACATTGGTCATAATTTTTTTCATGTGCAATTTTGGCATCTTTTGATGGTACACCCCTTTGTGGGGTATGGAATTTTTTTATGGGAAGCATGCCACCATGGACTTGATTTTTTTCTGGTGGTGATTCTTTGCTTCTCTTTTTTTAGAGAGAAAATAAGGGGGAAACAAAAGGTGTCCTTGTGCCTATAACTTCACATATTTATTTTCTCCCTTTTTTTTGAAAGTATCATTACATCAAAAAGAACATTCATGTCAATAACATTATATAAGATTTATATCAAGTTAATCAATGTTTAAAAATAGAGAAAATTTGTGTTTGGTTTTGATTGATTCCATGCAGCTTGCCAACTTTTCCAAGGAGTGATGCTATTTTGGGATCCTAGGTGACATGGTGGTTTCAGACATGGCAATTTGTAACAATTTTTTGCAAAAGATTTAACAAAACTCAAACAGGTACAATGATAAACATCTATTCATATTGGTCGACTATATAAAGGCCATTTTGCAACAAAAGAAATAAAAACATGGTCGACTAGATAATGGCCATGAACAAAGCAACTATATGCACACAAAAAAGGGTAGAAATAATGCAAGAATAAAAAAGATAAGGGGGTGGAATAGAAAGATACCACCCACCTCCACCTCAGACTTAGATTTTTACTCATCCCGAGCAAAATTGAAACCCGAGATGGAGGGAAGAGAAGAGCGAGGATTTCCAGGTGGCTCAGGTAGCTCAAAAAACGTCCAGCTAAAGGGGATGTGTATGAGGGCTAGGACCTTTATCTGAGGAGCTTCATAATGTACCCTATGATAGGGTAATTGTAGAAGCTCAGTGGGGTTCTCATATTTTCTTTCACCTCACATTCCCTCCAATAATATCCATAGATCTTCCTTCGATAGCAAGGGAAGTGTTGAAGATGGATGTGGATTGGGGGGAGGTTGGCGGGTACCCGACCAGTAATGCCAGTAGAGCATGATGAACTGAGTCGGGTGGAGGATCTGGTTTAGGTTTTCCAACATCATGATGACTTGCATATGGGAGAATTGATGCTAATACAAAAAAATTAAAATCATTTACAAAAGTGTTTTGTTTCTCCTTAAAATTAATGCCATCAACATTGGGTTTGGTAAGTTTCATTGTTGATATAACATATGTCTCTAATACTTTTGTACAAGTGTTCCCCAAGTATTTAGGAGGGATGATGATGTCTTCCTTACAAACAACAAAAGGGGGTGTGTGGGCTTCTTCCAACGGTGGTATCTCCCCTTCTAGATCAGCCATGTGTGGGATGGAAAAATATTCTGCTTTTTCCCGGAATCAAACTCTGCTACGCCCCGACTACCCGTAGACCGAGGCATTAGGATGTGTCTCTGTGTGGTAATCATAAAGGGGATTAGATGCTCATTATCCAAAATAGACACAAAAGAAGGGTATTGGTCTATGGTATCATTCAGATTTATGTTGAGGATGGGAGGAGTTGTTGGATCTTCAGAATGACTCTTCTGCTTTGACATTTCATATTCAAGTAATAGAGTCTCTAAAGGAAAGATAGGGATACCAACGTCCTCATCACACACAAAATATGGCTCCATGGTTTGTTCTATTTCTTCAGGATCCGACATATATGACACAAAATAAGGATCATCATCGTCGTCATCAGGAAGAACCATCTTGGGTTGCTCAAGCTCTATAGGGGGAGTTTGTGATTGATCCTCTAGTAAGGTAGCTAACATGGCTTGACTGGATTCAAGTTTTGCTTGTCCTTCTTCTACCATCTTTTCTAGGGCCTTAAGTCTCTCTTCTAGTTCAAGATTAATTCGCATTTCACAATAGGATTTATACACCCCAAAATTTTGGTCATCCTCACCACACTCTCCATAGTGTCCTTAGCCATAGTACTCCTCATATTGTTTTGGGTGGCATTGCTCCTCATAATAATCTCCAGAAGATGGTGGATTGTAATTTCCATTGCGTCCATCTTGGTAGGAAGATTCAATATTATAAGGTGTCACCAAATCATAAGGAAACATATTTGAACAATCTATTGTTGGCTAAATTGGACATTATTCTAATCCCTTTATTTTGATGATGACAAACATTTCATTCTTTTGGATCTAACATGCTACTTGAGTGATGCAGGAACTAGGTGGATGACACAACTTTGGAAGATCTAAATGTGCACAATGTGTTAATTTCATGATTGTAATCAAATGTAAAAACGTGTACAAGATATATAATGTACAAGTACTTAGACATCATATAAATCAAGCGTTAGATCTTCTCTAGCCACTCACAACACTTATATAGGTCATTCCCTATAATAGTGTCACATCTGCACACTCATACACACACTTAATATCTAGTTCAAAACATTGAAACAGGGTCATTCTCGGTCGACAAACTCCTCGACCGAGACACTCTCGGTCGACAAATTCCTTGACCAAGATTGACCCAAGTAGTCGTTAGACCTAGCAGACAAGGTGGTTGGGAGTTGGAAATGAACGTTGTAAACACTTGCTCCAGGACGTCCCTCGGTCGACAAATCCTCGACTGAGAAGGACTCTCGATCGATAATTTGTCGATCGAGAAGAGCTCTGTCTGCAATTTTCAGAGTTAATTAACTAGTCGTTGCTAAAGCAATTAATGTATACCTAACGGCTAGTTAAGCACTTAGAACCCCTTAGAAAGTGTCTAGAACGTCCTTAAGAACTTGTAGGACATTCCTATAAATAGGACAAGCCTTAGGACACCCTTACACACACTGGTGTAACACTTGAGCATAATACTTGCAATTGGCTATTCATTCTAGTGAGCAATTGAGCAACTCCAACATAGGTTATACATTTCCATTGCTCCAAATTCGTGTCCTATAGGCTAGCATCTCCTACCCACAGCACTTACACTTTCATATACATTGGTTAGGAGATCAAAACGCTTGATATAGGAAATCAAGACTTGTGCTACAACGGTATTGTAATTTCTATTTTTCCTTCTTGTTCCTTTATATCTTTTGTACTCTCCTTGCTACTCCTAGGGTTGGAGGCTACGGATTGGAGAAGGTTTGACTTATCAGGTGGAGAAGGGTCTTCTCAGTGGAGAAGGTGGACTTTGGACTACTTCAAGAAGGTTGTCTCAACGGGAAACTACTTCAAGAGGAAGGCTACTTCAAGGGGAGCTTGAGGTTACTTCAAGGAAGGCTGCTTTGAGGTTGGGGAGACTACTTCTAGGTGAAGGTTGTCTAAACGGTTTGGTGAAAGTATTGTAATTTTATGTAACATCCTTGTGAGGTAATAAAATTAAATAACTTCAAAATCCATGTTGGGTAAGAAATCGGGTAGTGGATTGACTGCCTTATTATTTGCTAAGGTTGGAACCACTCTAAACACCTTGTCTCCTTCTTATTATCTCAATTGTGGTTGTTTGAGTTGAGTTATTTTAAAATATCTATAAAACTCTATTCAACCCCCTCTAGTGGTTTTTCAATTGGTATCAGAGCAGGAATTCAAGGAACTCTAACAAAGTCTTGAAGAATGGGTGACGGGGTACTCAATAACCTCAACTTGGAAGGAACACTCATGGCTAGACCTCCAGCTTTTGATGGCACTAACTACACCTACTGGAAGAGGAGGATGCAATTTTACTTCCAAGGAATCAGCTAGGATTTATGGAGAATGGTATCAACTCCATATGAACTTCCTCAAATGGAGTATGCAAATTGGGATGCTAATACGGTAAAATCTTCCCAAATGAATGCAAAAGTTGTAAGTATATTTTATTGTTCAATTTACGTTGGTGAGTTTAATAGAATATCAAATTGTGAAACATCTTATGAGATATGGCATAGATTGTCTATAACATATGAAGGAACTGTTCAAGTCAAGAATTCTAAAATCGGAATGCTTAAACAGAAATTCGAACAATTTTGTATGGATAAAAATGAATCTATTAGTGAAATGTATGCAAAATTTTCTTCTATTGTGAATGGTTTGAATGCTTTAGGCAAAGTGATTAGTGAGGAAGACCAAGTGTCAAAGATTCTTAGATCTCTCCCTCCCAAGTACAAGCCCCAAGTGACTGCTATTGAAGAAGCAAATGATCTCACCCGGCTAAGGATGGAACAACTTATTGGCAACCTAGAAGCACATGAGGCAACTTTAGAAGAGGAAGAAAGACGAGAACGTGAACTTCAAAAAGGGAAAAAGAAGGATATTTCATTCAAAGCATCAACCAAGATTAGTCATGACACAAGTGAAGATGATAGTGAAGAAGAAACTCTCATTGTAAACGGTAAGCAGTATAAAAGTTTTAAAACTAACAAAACTTCTAGTGTTTCTTCTTCCAGGTGCTTTGAATGTGGCAAAAAGGGACACATGAAAGGTGATTGTCCAAAACTCAAGAAAGGGAAGAAATCATCTCACAAAAAGAAAGAAAGAGCATATAAAGCAACATGGAATGATTCAAGTGATGATAGTGATGATGGAAATGAAGAAGTAGAATGTCTCATTGCTACAACAAATGAAGAAGAAGAAGAGGTAAGTCTTTCTGATCTACCAAAAGAAGATCTAATTGCTAGTCTTCAAGATACACATGAGAAATATATTGAGTGCAAGAAGAAATTTAAGAAATCAAATAAAGTAAATGATGAGTTAAATGCTAAACTTCTTGCTCTCACATCTGAAAATGAAGATCTCAAAAAGGCTATTGAAGATTATGATATTAAGCTGAAATCTGTAGAAGAAAATTGCAATCTTCTTTCCCTCAAAAAGTTAAACTTGTAAACTCAAGTAAATGATCTTCAAAAACAACATGTTTTGTGTACGCATCTAGATTATGATAATATTGTGAAAGAAAGAGATTCTTTGTTATCTAATATAGATCAAGCAAAATTAGATATCAAGAAGAAAATGGATGAGATTATGAGGTTACCTTGAGTAACAATAATATTCTTGATAATATCTTAAATGATTCTTATCATCAAATTGGAAGGGGAGGACTAGGTTATAAGACTAAGGGAAAATCTTATCAAAAACCTAGTTGGAGAAGGACAAAATTGCTAAAGAATCAATCTATGTATGTACCCAAGAACAACTCAACTCCTAGAAAGAGAAATGAGATTGACTCTATTAGTTGTCATTATTGCTTGCGTCTTGGACACTACTCTTTTTCATGCCCATATAAGAAAAGGAATGATGATCTAGCTTGGGTTCCTAAAACTTAGAAGTTTGAATTTGACTAATTGAGATTTGACCTAAACTGATTCTTGATATAAAAATGTCATATCTCAACACAATCAAGCTTTAACTTTCATATTCTTGTTTTACTTGGAAACAATTAATGAAAACAGTTCTGAAACAGTACAGGAACATTCTCGGTCGAGAAATTGTTCGATCGAGAACACGATCGGTCGAGAAATAGTCGATCGAGCAAGTTACTGTTTGAAGTTTGCAACAAATCTAATAAAACATGTACAAAGAGCAGCATTCTCGGTCGAGAAAAACGTCGACCGAGATAAATTCGATCGACAAAAAGTTTGACCAAATCAAGTTATGATGAACCTGTTTTCAATTAATCTAGTTTGCTATTATTCTGTTATTAATGATTGATTTAATATGCAAATCAAGAATAAATATTGGAGACCATCTTTGAAACAAGACATATTGATCTTTTTGCATCATGAATTAAGGTATAACATTATGAATATGAAATCCCTAAACATATTGCAAAAGTGTTATATGAAGACTGATTTTGAACAAACCTTATTCATTGATTAAAAAAAAGTTTATTAAGCATGTTTATTTACATGGTTTGTCTTAAAATTGAAAACTTATGAACATGAATGAGATTATTTTGGTTTATCCTCTACATGGTTTGGCTTAAAACTGGAAATTATGAACCATGTTGTTTTAAATCAAGGAAATTACTGTTTAATCATAATCCACATGGTTTATCCAAAGTATTCCCTGGTCTATCTATATAGGAACCATGTGTATTGAAATTTAGTTTAAATGATCATGATCATTGTATTTCATGAAATTATATGCTTGTATCTTGATCACTGTATTGTGGATATGCTTCTACTATTCTATCAAAATCATTATACCATGATCATTGTGTTTCATTTTTACTTGGTTTGTCTAAAATAATCTTTGATCTATATATACAAACCATAAATGGATGATCATTGTGATTCAACACATTACAAATATAGATGATGTTATCATTGAAAATGCCATTTTGCATAACACTAAAACTCTATGGCGTAAATACATCTTGACATAATAGATAATGATTATTGTATGCATGGCTTGTAATAAATGAATGATGATGCTATGATAAGCCAAATAGTGTCTCTTAGAACAAGAATATTAATGGTTTATTTAGTTGTTTACAAAATCTTGACTTTAAGACATTAATCTTGCTTTCAAGGATATATGTTTCTAAAGAATCTTATGATTAATCTGAAAATAAGGGTACAAGAAGAAATGGGATTTGATATTTATGTACCCATAGAAAAGCTTAGGAGACATCATTTACAATGAATGAAAAACATACATTCTAGGAAAATCAAGGACAAAGACTTCACTGTGATGCCCATATTAAGTTATTGATAAAACGTCTTCATAATAGGCATCACTCAAAGTGCTTCAAATTGATATTCATTTAATCAAATTACCTGCAGACATTATACTTCACATATGAGTGTTTAAACTATAAATCTGTAGGAAATGCCTCTTCGTCGAAATAAAGTTCGACCAAGGGGCGCTATGGTCGAAGTCAAGGTCGACCTAAAATAATCTTGAAAAAATGCTTATTTGTACATCATTTTACTGCACTTAATCTTTGTATCTTGATTCAAAATGTGTTTATCATATTGAAAACATAATTTTAGTGGATAACTCTCATAAAAGGTCAACTTATTATGATATAATATTGTGACCTTAGAATCCTTCAATTATATTGATTATAAGATTAAGGGGGAGCTCACACAAACTATCTTGATTACAAGATTAAGAAGCTTACAAAACTTTGTAAACATCATTTGAAGCTTGTTATGACCTTAGTATTTTTTTATCTTGATTATGAAAATAAAGGAATCAACAAACTTCATGAATGTGATATATATCTTGTTCTTAATGGAATTCTCTAAACAAGTCTGGGCTTAACATCCCGTGCATTTGGTTAGTGTAACGACCCCACCTCCCGGTAACCCCCAATTAAGGGAAACTCGAAGGTCAGAGCCGTTATTCAATTAACATGATCAAAGGTTCGATAAATAATCAATAATAATTATTAAATTCTACTAACTAACTAGAATTTGGTATAAAATTAAAACTTTACTTACCTTTGAAAAAATTTGGGAATTTATCTATCCAGAGCTTGAATCTACTCTATCTAATCCTCCTTGCACTTTATGTTTTATTTTCACAATGTGTCACTTTACCGTTTGTTCATTTCAAGGTTGTACCTAAAACGCCGATAAACAAAACGTCGGTCCGTATATCGAAATATATTGGTATGTGGGGACAACCAAAAGTTTGCACATATGGATAACAATCTAATTATCACAATCAAGTTAATTAACCAGCCAATTTACATTTTCCAATATGACATTCTCCACCGCTTTTGCCCTAACCCTGGCATACCCACCTTAGGGTTTCCTTTGCTAATGACTTAAGGCCACCTTCTCAATCTCGAGCTTGGTGCCTGGGGTCACCACTCATGGTGCCCTCTAGTCATGCAATATCATAGGCCACTTTCTCATTCCCGAGCTTGGTGCCTGGGGTCACCACTCAAGGTGTCCATTGGTCTACCCATCTGGGCCTGACCTTTGGCATCATCCATCAGGGTGGCATGTAGGTGCGAGAATACATACTTCTATTATTAATGTGATAATCATAGTGACTTTATAGTTTGCAAGTATGAACATCCAAACTGATAATTTGCATTCAATGCGGTTAACCATCCAAAAAATCCCCGGGAAACTAAGGCGGTTATTCATAATTAACCACATACCTGATCCAGAGAAACTTGATTGTCCAAGCAATAAGGATAAAGAACAAGCAATAAGCAATCAACAATATCCTGAAATTAATGCATGGCATCCAAGTGTTGTAGTTCATCCAGAACATTCTAAAGCTAGACTTGGATTCCACCTTAGGCTTTCTAGATCACTTTAGGATTTTATTAGGGTTTTTGCCTCCATAATGCTTTTATCATATTTAATGCTCTCTTAGTTCATAAACCCTAATTTCAACATCATAAGCCCAATTAAAGTTGATTATTTCTCTTTTATACCAAAACTACCATTTTTATCCTTTTAAATTATTTCAAGGTCATTAGACTCAAATATCACCTTTAGTTTCTTTTGGATTAAAAACTCATAATTCATTATGATCTAATTCACCTATGAATTTCATTTATCATTAATTCCAACTTTATCCATTAGAAAACCCTAATTATCATATTAAGGGTATCCATTCATGATTAGGAACTTTTATATTCAAAATATCTTAGAACCATCATTTAACACATATTATCATATTTTTCGAATTAAATATGATCTTATCCTCTTTTACCCTAAATTAGGATTTCTAAGTGCTTAATCACTCATAATTGGTGTAAAACCCTAAATCATGCAATAATCATCTAGATCAGGTTCAAGTTTATCATTACTGTTTCAACAGGTTACTATTACTTAATTTCACCAATTAAGCATCATGAACCTACCCATTAATTTCAATTAGGGTTTCTAACATAATTTCAAAACACTTTTCATTAACTTAGCACACTTTTGTAAATATGAACTAAATCAGGCTTTAAAAGTATTTTTATTGGATTCTACGTGTTCTCCTGATCAAATTTCATATTTTGTATGTTTCCATCGGAGCTACCAGTAAGTAATTATGCATTTTCAAAGAATTTACCTTTTGGGCCAATCGTGACGCGCCACGTATCCCTTTTATTTCTTTTTCTAGTGATTAATCCTTCCTTGGCTTCGCAGATTGAGCCCTAGATCTGGCTAGCTAGGAACCCAGTTTCCCGCTCCTTGCATCTTCTTCCTCGCACGGACGGGGAACCCGCCTCCCCTGTTTACTCTGTAAAACAGAGGAACAGAGGCATCCCTTCTTCCTCCTCGGCTCGCCAACCGCAGATGGCACACCATGCCGACCACATCACCCCTCCTCTGTTTGGCTCCGCTGAAGGAGGTTGGGGCCTCAATTGCCCCGAGGTCATGCGAACCAGACCACCTAGCCTCCCGCCCCTTCAGCAGGCTCACAGCGACGATGGGTGCAAAGGGACACACCTCTAGAAGCATTTTAAAGAGAAAATCCCCTCACGGAGTTTGGCCGAACACAATGGGAGGCTTTTTCCATTTTGTTGGGGTCCAATGCCCCCTATATATATAGGCAGGTCAACGAAGAGATCCCAATCAGATTTGGGCATTTTACTTGGCGTCCACGAAACCTACCAAGACTTGGGTTTCCTAGGTTCAGATTCTTCTCCTGAATCCACTGGACTAATCGCCATAATGATTTGTCCATTATTTTGCAAGATATCTATTTAGGAAAAACTACCCTCTCAGCCTATTGTTTCCTTGTCCGAATGAAGAAGGTGACAACACAGCCTCTGTTGGATCCAAATCCAACGGTTGTGGTGTCTCGCGTTTATATCAAAATAGATCTAATAAAATTGTGACAAAATACTTACCTCTACACTTTATGAATTTTTTAAAATCCGTATCTCCCAAACTGAGTGTCCAATTAATCCCAAATTTTGAGGGAAACTTAATGAAGACTTAATATACCTCTGTTCCAAATTTGGGATCATAATATAAAATAAAACGTGCCTTTTTCTTAGATGCAAGATATTGCTCAATTATGAATACTTCTCACCTATTTTCTCTTTCCTTTCCTATAAAATTATTATTCTGAGTTCCTTGAACCTCAAGGAACCTTAATGGCTTGAAATCTTCTCTTGGGAATATTTATTTAGCCTCTTTCCTTATCTTTCATCCTTTTTCTTATTATCTTATTTTTTTCTTATTGAAATATCTCTTTTGAGGATTTCTCTTTTATTTTCCTCATTGGTATTCCTTTTAATATTAGGAATCCTTTGGATACAAAAAAATCATCAAGGATATCTTAATTACACCTCTTTCCACTTGTTTTCCACATATTACCATTGTTTTCAATTTCTTTCTTAATAAAGAAATACTTATTTGATCTTTTCTTTTCTTATTGTCTTTTCTTCGCAATCTTGGACTCCTTGGCACCCAAGGAACCTAAGAGGCACGAAATCCATCCTTGGATTACATTCTTTTGCTTTCCAGAGGTTTCCACACCTTTCTTTTCAAAAACTCAATTATTCATTTACTAATTGAATTTCCTTGTTATTGGGCCCAATAGCCAATAAAGTCCACAACACAATCATCAAGGCTATTGTAAACAAAATCCATTTATTCAAAACAAATTATATCATTATTTGTTCCAATATCTTTAATGTGAGAAATTACATTCCTCACCAAAGGAACCCAAAAAGTGGGGTAGTAACATCCTCCCCTCTTATAAGAATTTTGTCCTCAAAATTCCACCAAGCAAACAAACAAATCAGGATAAACCCTTCATATGTCCATCGTGGCTTCCATGTGGCCTTGCCCTTTCCATGGTGCTTCCCAAGAACCTTCATCATCTCATATTCTTCCATCTGAGTTCTTTCTTACCTTGGTATATCATACCATCATAGGTGACTCGGGACATTTCAGCCTCTCAAAAGTTGATTTGGTTCAGGGCTCAGCACATGGCTTGGGTTCATCACATAGTGCTCTAGATCAGACTTGTGGAACACATTATACATCATGTTATCCTGAGGGGTAAGGCTAAACACAACCTTCTCCACCAATCCATCTCAAATGTACCCATATATCGGGGACTCAGCTTTCTCAATTGTAGCTCAGAGGGGTCGGATTTTCAAATTATATTCTCCCACAGTGAACTGCATGTCAGTCTACTTTGCATCAGCTCATGACTCATGTCACCACTGGGCTCTCTCTCAGCCATTGCACGATCAAAGCGACTTCATCGGCACACATTGTGGTTCTTTTCTGACCTTCGTGAGGCCTCCTTCACCTACATCATCTTAATGAAGTGGTGACCGACACAACCTCCCTATAGAACTTCTTGCACCCCGATAAAGGCTATGTTGGTTAACATCACATCATAAGAACTGTCTCTTTGTATCACCCTGAACAAGCACACTTGTTCTCATCAGACCCTTTAGTCTGGATCATACTAACCATTAGTTAGGGGTGATAAACTATACTATCATCGAGTTCTTCACGTATCTACTTCCACCTCATGGAAGTGAACCTTTAGGTCATACTCAAGAACTTTTGAACTTGCATCATGGTGTAGTTGAACCATATTTCTCTCTCTCAAGTAGTTCAACCGAATTTGTCCCTTGATAGCATTCTTTCTATCTCATGTCATCTAGGTAAGGCGATCTACCATAACCCATATTTCATCTTGACCTTCTTTGGTCTAGGGAAGACTTACGACCACATCTGTAGTGATGAAATCCCATTCCCCCCTGGGGATTCTTTAACCTCTAAGTCAAAGCATTGGGTTACTGGTGTTCGTCCTTCACCTCCTGGCTTACATGGCCATATGCAACATGTATCAGGCATCCAAATCTCTACCATCACTTACTATCTTTGTAGTTTCATGGTGTATGGTGATCATGATTTCATGTATGTCATGATTCCTCAAGGTTGATTCCTCAGAAACCCTAAACCACTCTCATCAGGGTTTCATAACCTTCCTAACCAAAGAAGTGTATATGAGGTTCTATCACCATCCTTTCATTATATCAAGGACTAGACTGGATAACCAAACAACCATTAAATTTTCCAACAGATCCTGTTACATCTGAGTGTTAGTCAAACTTATCTCTTTTCTCAACTTAATATTATCCTAACAACCTCAACTTCTTCTAGCTTCCAGCTAAACTAGGCAGCTATATCTCAACCAGAGCATTCATTACCACTTCTTATCCTTAGGTGTTAGGTAATGTCGAAGACATACACCTCCATGTATTATACTTATCATCTCATCTCAAACTCTAAGTTTATCTTCATCAAGAAACTCTGAGCTCATCCACCTGGTGATCAAACTCAACCTTGTATAACTTGCAAATTCTACAAAGCTTCTACTAGGAACATACTTACAAGGTGATTATCTTAATACTTTTATCGTTTGTACATGTCCATGTATCATTCACTCCACCAGGGCACGTTATTATCTCTGTCCTCATTCCTTATAGCAACGTTCCAACTCACGTCATATTTACCCTTGGTGTATGGCATGTGTACTGTCCTATCTCTCACTCCCATAACAAGAAGAAATAGGCATTTGGCGGCCGTCCAAATACAGAGTTCTTCCTATTCCAAGAGTAGATATGGTACAACCCACATTGCCAGTACACCTTCAAATCTAAATTGAAATGTGCAACTTATGTCTCTACATCACAATCATCTCGATAACAAAGTTACTTTCATGGAGAACCGGTCTCGAGCCTACTTGGGTCACAACACAATTCTTGGTCATCTCCTCCAGGTCTATAGGGAGACTGTACTTTTGTGGTCATCCCTTTTCCCTTATGCATCCAGAGAGTGCCCTACTCATCCACGCTTTGGGTCCCCTGAGTTTATGAAGGTGATCAATCTCCTAACCCATGGCCCTCAGACAATGATAGTTGTTACCTCCTGACCCTATGGTCATGTGCAACTAGGGAATTAGGCAACTCCTACCTCCATCGGTCTTACCCCTACCTGACCCTAGGATAGACTTAGGATTCCATTATAGTACACATCCACCTTAGAACCTTACCCAAGCCTTCATCATCTCTCTTTGCATTTATGACTGACTTTCATCCCTTCATAGGGGTCATGGCAACCTGCCTACCTTGGTCAGGCCCCATACCGGTTACCTCCATGGTAACACATCCACATGCACTTAGAGATGGTTATCTATGGGTCTACAGGTTCATTCTCATACCACGTACTTTTCACTTAGCTTCTCCATATCCTATGAAACCTCTTTAGGTCACCTCAAAACAAAACTGGTATACACCCTACCAAAGGGTCCCTCTCCCAAGATGGGAGGAAACTACAACTCTTGACAATCAGGTCACAACTGTCCTTAGGGTTTACATTCACATGAGCATGCCTAACCCACCAGCTACTAAGGCACAAGTGTGCCTACTAAACCATGCTAGGTCACACATGTTCTCATCCTCAACATTAGACCAACCTAGTTGTGAGGGGTTCATCAAACATACCCTTAACTTAAGGGGTTTCTTTTTCCTCTACACATGATCGAAACTATAGAGACTCAAATCTCATCATGAGCATCGGGTACACTACTTCCCCTCTTAGGCCTAGGAACCCTAGGTCCACCTTTGGGTGTACAATTGCATGCTCAATCTCTTAACCACAAATCAAGCATGTCCAAGGTATGTTATGTACTACTTCCATGGTCCTTTTATATAAGCAGCACCTCAGAGTTGAGTCCTCCTCAAGGACAACCAACTAGGTATAAAGCCTCACAACTGGTTACTTAAACCTCCTCAAGGTCTAAGGCACTCCTTGTCTCATCTCCACAGGTAACCACTTATACTAAAAGCATCATCCTCTCTCTTAGGGTTTGGTTCCTTTAAAGGCAACCAAGATATCATCAGCCTCCAAGGATCGAGCATGAGGCAACCCCTATCATCCACTTAGGTTGCATCATCCTCAACTCCCCATTGTTCCTCATATCTTGGAATCTAAGCTTCCAACCCTTTTTTCTTGGGTCCTTCTTTCTCTCTCCAGAGCTAACTCCACATCCAACCTTCATACTAGAGGTCCTTTCTCCATGAAGGCTCGAGCTCACAAGCATACCCCTATGTGGATGAAGCCTATGCTTGGACTTATGTTTACTCAAGATTATCCATAACCCCTTATGTTTTTCTCATGATCCATCCATCATGATCCCTTGTCCATGGTTTCATCCTACTGTCGGTACTACTGACGTACTCTGGGTGCAAGCTATACCCTACTTGCACAAGCCCATAGGGTTCTATAGGTTCTTCTCTAACTTCATTCATGAAGGAGCTTCGCTCACACATGCACGTCCCTTCCCAGGGTTGGGTTGCCAAAGGTGCTAGGTCATCCAACCTATCATGGCTCATATGGAAATCCAGAGGATCGTCCACTCAGTCAACCATGACATCTAACTCATCATGTCATCTCTCTCTCTATCCTCCACTTAGGGTTAGGGTTAACATCATCCTCGAGGATGTGCTAGGTCTCTACTTTTAATGGAGGTCTCTACCTCCAAGACTAACTCTCTCTACTCATCCTCCTGCCAAGGAGGTCTATCCTTAGGTCTCTCCTGAGGGCAATGAAAACCCGTGTCATATGACCTAAGCATGTATCTATTTCTTTACGCTTACTCTATTAAGCTTATGTCCATGACATCTTATTTACATACTTTTTATTAGTTTGGTGGAGGATTACTTAATCCTTATCAACCTTACCCATACCTCAAGAGGGTGAGGAGAAGAGAGGAAACCCTAATCCTTAAGGTTCCTTAACAGAATTTGAGTTGAGAAGGGATGAACAAGAGGAGAGAGTCCTAAAGGTATCTTATTTCGAATCATATCCTAATACTTTGGCCAGGAAATCACATGGATCCGGGAGTCCTCGTATTCCGACTAGCGGTGCAGAGGAAAATATTGCCAGCCCTCGGTCGTGATCCTTTTCTAGATAGCTCCGTCTTTCAGATAATCCTCTAATAACTCCCTTGGGTTCTATGGATTTTGTAAAATTTAATCATTATTAATGGTTAAGTGAGGAACCTATGCTCTGATACCAATTGTAACGACCCTGCCTCCCGGTAACCCCCAATTAAGGGAGACCCAAAGGTCAGAGCCGTTATTCAATTAACAGGATCAAAGGTTTGACAAATAATCAATAATAATTATTAAATTCTACTAACTAACTAGAATTTGGTATAAAATTAAAACTTTACTTACCTTTAAAAACTTTAGGAGTCTATCTATCCAGAGCTTGAATCTACTCTATCTAATCCTCCTTGCACTTTATGTTTTATTTTCACAATGTGGCACTTTACCATTTGTTCATTTCAGGGTTGTACCTAAAACGCCGATAAATAAAATGTCAGTCAGTATATCGAAATATACTGGTATGTGGGGACAACCAAAAGTTTGCACATATGGATAACAATCTAATTATCACAATCAAGTTAATTAACCAGCCAATTTACATTTTCCAATATGACATTCTCCATCGCTTTTGCCCTAACCCTGGCATACCCACCTTAGGGTTTTCTTTGCTAATGACTTAAGGCCACCTTCTCAATCCTGAGCTAGGTGCCTGGGGTCACCACTCTTGGTGCCCTCTAGTCATGCAATATCATAGGCCACCTTCTCATTCTCGAGCTTGGTGCCTAGGGTCACCACTCAAGGTGTCCATTGGTCTACCCATCTGGGCCTGACCTTTGGAATCATCCATCAGGGTGGCATGTAGGTGCGAGAATACATACTTCTATTATTAATGTGATAATCATAGTGACTTTATAGTTTGCAAGTATGAACATCTAAACTGATAATTTGCATTCAATGCGGTTAACCATCTGGAAAATCCTCGGGAAACTAAGGCAGTTATTCATAATTAACCACATACCTGATCCAGAGAAACTTGATTGTCCAAGCAATAAGGATATAGAACAAGCAACAAGCAATCAACAATATCCTGAAATTAATGCATTACATCCAAGTGTTGTAGTTCATCCAGAACATTCTAAAGCTAGACTTGGATTCCACCTTAGGCTTTCTAGATCACTTTAGGGTTTTATTAGGGTTTTTGCCTCCATAATGCTTTAATCATATTTAATGCTCTCTTAGTTCATAAACCCTAATTTCAACATCATAAGCCCAATTAAAGTTGAGTATTTCTCTTTTATACCAAAACTACCATTTTTATCCTTTTAAGTTATTTCAAGGTCGTTAGACTCAAATATCACCTTTAGTTTCTTTTGGATTAAAAACTCATAATTCATTATGATCTAATTCACCTATGAATTTCATTTATCATTAATTCCAACTTTATCCATTAGAAAACCCTAATTAGCATATTAAGGGTATCCATTCATGATTAGGAACTTTTATATTCAAAATATCTTAGAACCATCATTTAACACATATTATCATATTTTTCGAATTAAATATGATCTTATCCTCTTTTACCCTAAATTAGGGTTTCTAAGTGCTTAATCACTCATAATTGATGTAAAACCCTAAATCATGTAATAATCATCTAGATCAGGTTCAAGTTCATCATTACTGTTTCAACAGGTTACTATTACTTAATTTCACCAATTAAGCATCATGAACCTAGCCATTAATTTCAATTAGGGTTTCTAACATAATTTCAAAACACTTTTCATTAACTTAGCACACTTTTGTAAATATGAACTAAATTAGGCTTTAAAAGTATTTTTATTGGATTCTACGTGTTCTCCTGATCAAATTTCATATTTTGTATGTTTCCATCGGAGCTACCAGTAAGTAATTAAGAATTTTCAAAGAATTTACCTTTTGGGCCAATCGCGATGCGCCATGTATCCCTTTTATTTCTTTTTCTAGCGATTAATCCTTCCTTGGCTTCGCGGATCGAGCCCTGGATCCGGATAGCTGGGAACCCGGTTGCCCACTCCTTGCATCTTCTTCCTCACATGGACGGGGAGCCCGCCTCCCCTATTTACTCTGTAAAACAGAGGAACAGAGGCAGCCTTTCTTCCTCCTCGGCTCGTCAACCGCAGATGGCACACCATGCCGACCACATCGCCCCTCCTCCACTCAGCTCCGCTGAAGGAGGTTGGGGCCTCAATTGCCCTGAGGTCATGCATACCAGACCACCTAGCCTCCCACCCCTTCAGCATGTTCACGGAGACGATGGGTGCAAAGGGACACACCTCCAGAAGCATTTGAAAGAGAAAATCCCCTCGCGGAGTTTGGCCAAACACAATGGGAGGCTTTTTCCGTTTCGTTGGGGTCCAATGCCCCCTATATATATATGCAGGTCAACGAAGAGATCCCAATCAGATTTGGGCATTTTACTTGGCGTCCACGAAACCTACCAAGACCTGGGTTTCCTAGGTTCAGATTCTTCTCCTGAATCCACTGGACTAATCGCCATAATGATTTGTCTATTATTTTGTAAGATATCAGTTTAGGAAAAACTACCCTCTCAGCCTACTGTTTCCTTGTCCGACTGAGGAAGGTGACAACACAGGCTCTGTTGGATCCAAATCCAACGGCTGTGGTGTCTCGCGTTTATATCAAAATAGATCTAATAAAATCGTGACAAAATACTTTCCTCTACACTTTATGAATTTTTTTAAATCCATATCTCCCAAACCGGGTGTCCATTTAATCCCAAGTTTTGAGGGAAACTTAATGAAGACTTAATCTACCTCTGTTCCAAATTTGGGCTCATAATCTAAAAGAAAACGTGCCTTTTTATTAGATGCAAGATATTGCTCAATTATGAATACTTCTCACCTATTTTCTCTTTCCTTTCCTATAAAATTATTATTCTGAGTTCCTTGAACCTCAAGGAACCTTAATGGCTCGAAATATTCTCTTGGGAATATTTCTTTAGCCTCTTTCCTTATCTTTCATCCTTTTTCTTATTATCTTGTTTTTTTCTTATTGAAATATCTTTTTTTGAGGATTTCTCTTTTATTTCTCTTTTATTTTCCTCATTGGTATTCCTTTTAATATTAGGAATCCTTTGGATACAAAAAAACCATCAAGGATATCTTAATTACACCTCTTTCCACTTGTTTTCCACATATTACCATTGTTTTCAATTTCTTTCTTAATAAAGAAATACTTATTTGATCTTTTCTTTTCTTATTGTCTTTTCTTCGCAATCTTGGACTCCTTGGCACCCAAGGAACCTAAGAGGCACGAAATCCATCCTTGGATTACATTCTTTTGCTTTCTAGAGGTTTCCACACCTTTCTTTTCAAAAACTCAATTATTCATTTACTAATTGAATTTCCTTGTTATTGGGCCCAATAGCCAATAAAGCCCACAACACAATCATCAAGGCTATTGTAAACAAAATCCATTTATTCAAAACAAATTATATCATTATTTGTTCCAATATCTTTAATGTGAGAAATTACATTCCTCACCAAAGGAACCCAAAAAGTGGGGTTGTAACATTTAGAGAAATTTTTTTAGGATTCTCATATCATTTCAAGGCTTAACATCCTTGGCAAATGATTGAGAAATAAATTTTGGCTAAATATAACCATTATTGGTTTGCATTAATCCCTTTCTTTTAAATTGAATATCTCTTTAAGGGGGGGCATAGCATAAAATTAAGGGGGAGAAATAAAAAGTCATACTAAATGATTATCTTGGATATCTTTTTGAAATGACAAAGGGGGAGAAATAATATAAAATCAAAAACATAAAATAAAATGAGTTTCATAATATCTCGGCCAGCACATACTTGCAAAACAAGAATGGCTACAAAAAGGTAAACTTCAGGTATGAAACTCATATGATTTATATTTCCTTATTTTATATATTGGAAATGTTTGTCATCTTCAAAAAGGGGGAGATTGTTGGCTAAATTGGACATTATTATAATCCCTTTGTTTTGATGATGACAAACATTTCAATCGTGTGGATCTAACGTGCTACTTGAGTGATGCAGGAACTAGGTGGATGACACAACTTTAGAAGATCTAAATGTGCACAATGTGTTAATTTCATGATTGTAATCAAATGTAAAAACTTGTACAAGATATATAATGTACAAGTACTTAGACATCATGTAAATCAAGTGTTAGATCTTCTCTAGCCACTCACAACACTTAGATAGGTCATTCCCTATAATAGTGTCACATCTGCACACTCATACACACACTTAGTATCTAGTTCAAAACATTGAAACATGGTCATTCTCAGTCGACAAACTCCTCGACCGAGACACTCTCGGTCGACAAATTCCTCGACCGAGATTGACCCAAGTAGCCGTTAGACCTAGCAGACAAGGTGATTGGGAGTTGGAAATGAACGTTGTAAACACTTGCTCCAGGACGTCCCTCGGTCGACAAATCCTTGACCGAGAAGGACTCTCGATCGACAATTTGTCGACCGAGAAGAGTTCTGTCTGCAATTTTTAGAGTTAATTAACAAGCCATTGCTAAAGCAACTAATGTATACCTAACGGCTAGTTAAGCACTTAGAATCCCCTAGAAAGTGTCTAGAACATCCTTAAGAACTTGTAGGCCATTCCTATAAATAGGACAAGCCTTAGGACACCCTAACACACACTTGTGCAACACTTGAGCATAATACTTACAATTGGCTATTCATTCTAGTGAGCAATTGAGCAACTCCAACATTGGCTATACATTTCCATTGCTCCAAATTTGTGTCCTATAGGCTACCATCTCCTACCCATAGCACTTACACTTTCATATACATTGGTTAGGAGATCAAAACACTTGATATAGGAAATCAAGCCTTGTGCTACAACGGTATTGTAATTTCTATTTTTCCTTCTTGTTCCTTTATATCTTTTGTACTCTCCTTGCTACTCCTAGGGTTGGAGGCTACGTATTGGAGAGGGTTTGACTTCTCAGGTGGAGAAGGGTCTTCTCGGTGGAGAAGGTGTACTTTGGACTACTTCAAGAAGGCTGTCTCAATGGGAGGCTACTTCAAGAGGAAGGCTACTTTGAGGGGAGCTTGAGGTTACTTCAAGGAAGGCTGCTTCAAGGTTGGTGAGACTACTTCTAGGTGAAGGTTGTCTGAAGGGTTTGGTTAAAGTATTGTAATTTTATGTAACATCCTTGCGAGGTAATAAAATTAAATACTTTCAAAATCCCGGTTGGGTAAGCAACCGGGTAGTGGATTGATTGCCTTAATATTTGCTAAGGTTGGAACCACTCTAAACACCTTGTCTCCTTCTTATTATCTCAATTTTGGTTGTTTGAGTTGAATTATTTTAAAATATCTATAAAACCCTATTCACCTCCGCTCTAGTGGTTTTTCATCTATATTTTAGTTTTGGGCTTCTAGCAGGGCGGTTAAGAAGGCTTGGCTGGCTTTTAGTTTTGTTTCTCCTTCTACTGCTATCTTCTCTAGGGCCCTAAGTCTCTCTTCTTGTTGAAGATTACATTGGGTTTCATAAACATGCTCATAACCCCCAAGGTTTTGTTGGTTACACCCCACTAAATTTTGTTGATCATATCCCCCATTAGAATATGGATAGCAAGGTTCCCCATAATGGTTCTCAGAAAATGTGGATTCACATTGTACCCACCAGGATGAAAGGGTTCGCAATTAAAAGAGGTGCTATTATAAGCATGGGGTAGAGTCGGACAGGCAAAAGATGCATGGTGGTAAAAACCACAATATTAACATTGTGGGGGATATTGGGATGCCCACTCCATTTGAAAAGAAAAGTTCCTGAAAGATATGTAAATCAAAGAATGAGAGAAGAAAGATTGCGAGATAAAAAGTTAGTCAAAATTACAAACAGAACTAAAAATTATAAATCTAAGAAATTATGTAATAACTAAAATTACAAAAAAAGTAACTAGAAAGCAGTACTCATGGAATAGAAACTCAGTAGAAAGAGGAGATACACTTCTGGAATTGTGCTCGGAAGGTAAAAAGAAATTACAAAAATCTAAAAGAAATTATAAAAAAGACTAAAGTTATGAAAGTTAGAGAATATGAACAAGGATTATACAAGATATACAGACAACCAGATCTAAAAAACAACTGTACTGTCCCTGGCAATGGTGTCAAATTGATGTGCGTCGATGTACACGCAACAATCCCTAGGAAAAGTCCTAGAGTTTAACCTTCTAACCCGGTTGTCAACTTGTTGTGAACAACAAGTCAACTTAGTATAGATAGGTATCGATCCAAGGGACGGCAGAAAAGAAAAGTCGAAATTCAAATCCAATCACAAGAAAAAGAAATAAATTCCAATGAGAAGGTTGTTTAAAACTAAGAACAAAAAATAAAAATGCTGAAATAAAGTTTAACTAATCAAGAAATAAAGATCTGGGGTCCGGAAGATCACCACCAAAACCACGTTCCTATTCAACTAATCAAATTCTAAACTCCAAGGATCAAATCAGGACCTTGTGGTTACATGTCCTTACGGACAAACTCATAAGGGTCGGACTTCCTGTGAACCCGTTGGTCCTGGCGTTCACGGATCATTGCCCAACCGTCCAACATGTCATTATCCACGGTCGTATCAAAAAGCATGTGAATGTAGACTGGCGTTCAAACCCAAGGATCAGGTGGTCGTGTCACCAAGGATTATAACAAGAATGAGATTAAAAAGATGAAAAAATGATAATCACAATTAAGGGACTATTGTTTTGTTCTTACAGAGATCCACGGTCATATCACTCCATAAGAATATATCAGATCATCCAAATAACCACACATAAATAGAGAAAATACATTTGTTCGATGGAGGAATATAATTGATTATATTGAATAGAACCAGGATAAGGGGCTACTCCCATTCCCCAGAGATATTTACTCAGATATAATAAGACCATAAGAAATGCAAACTAAAATGAGATCCAACATTATACAAGATGTGATCTACAACTAAAAATTGGATGAAATGGAATGAAGAATGGAATGTTTTACAAGTGAAGAGTCCCTCCTTTTATAGGAGGGAGAGGGGGTAGGCTGCCCTCAAAAGAGGGGGGGAAGAAAGGGAGACCAATTTTTTAATTTTCTGGATCTGGTCAAATCGAAAGTTGGTTGTCTTTAATTATCTTGACCATGGAACTCCCTTTAATGTAGATTCTCGCAGCAGCGATTTCGAACATATTTCTCTCCCATGAAAAGCACAAAAGAGGGTCCAAATAATAGTATTTTATTTTAGGAAATTAAATTCTCTTTCCAATGAATACTTGTACACTCAATTTGGAGTTCGAATGCAAGAGTTATGTCACTTTTGGTGGAGGGTATATATGAATTTCAGGACTGCTGCAAATTGTGTAATTTTCCTACAAAACCCAAGAAAATAGAATTAAAACTCCAATTAAAGAGAAAAATCTAAAATAACACAATTAATTATGAAAATAAGAAAATAAATAACAAAATAGTCCTAAACAAATATCAAAAATATATAAATAAAAGGGATAAATATACATTTATCATTATAATTCTACCCTCCTTAAATAAATATCATCCTCAAATTTTTTTAATACTACCCACCTTAGGGTTTTACATATTCCATGTACACTTATTTATAATATCATCTCAATGTCTCATTATCATGGTAAAACACTATCAACATGTGGGTACGAATCTATTTCACATTATCATTGACATGATAAAGGACCTCTCTACCTCTTCTTTAGGGGTTCTGGTTCTACCCTGGATATAGCTTATCTATATTAAATATCTACTCTTCATATGCATGTTTGGTCTTACGGTGTGTTTTATTAGGGTAAGGTGACTATATGTCTCAAACTTTTAATGCTGAATCTTATTTATTTGTCGCATTTGGATACATGTCAGTTGCTCATATATTCAAAGGTGACATGATTTACTACACTTATCTTAGAACCTCCCTTGTGCACATGTCCATACCACATGCACTTGAAAGGACAAGACAAACATGATTATGCATATAACATTCTCTATACAAAACCCCATGAGCCCTTGTCCCATACCAAAAACATGTGGGAAAAAGAAAGAGCATTCTATATAGAATTCTAGAGTTAAAACCAAAATCCAAAACTTCTAGGCACATAATCCTAATCCTTATCTAAACTTTTATCTCCTAACTAGACCTCTACTTTGATTTCTAATATCTTTAACTTAATCCTCTATACCTATGGCTTAGAACATATGAATTTAGCTTTTTCCTGGTGGCCATCTTCTTATTTTCTCTGATAATTGTAACACCCCTCCCAGTACATACATGACAGAAGAAGCAAACCATATGTTGTCCATAACATAGGCCACTCAGCTTGGAGAAACATTATAAAACATGATATACATAGCAACAAGATAAACAAGCACCACACATTAATATTGATATTTGTTCATACATTGTTCAAATCCAAACCTGGTACAGTTGAGTTGTTGAATATATCATCTAACATCTAAACAAGACTTGGAAATTGAATGAAATTGTAATCTAAATGATTGAATCTTCTAGGTAGATGGCACCCCACCGGCAAAACCTTGTGAAAACCTTAATCTATTCTAAAGTTGGTCTTCATACGACTCTATCTTTGAAATTTCTGTTGTACCTACGGGCATCGTGCCTCCAGCCATGCATTCAATAAATGACACGTTAGAGTAAGCGGAATTGAGTATTGTTATAACAAAATAATAACTTGGCAATAAGGAAACACAAAATTAATTAAACATAAATCTTGGATTCACATAATATGCTCTTAGTGGTTGATGACAATTTGCTCTACTCTTATGCACAAACTATGCTCATAAGCCCTGTAGGCTCAACTGATGTTCCACTTGAACTCATAATTTGCACCTTAGTGCCATTAGCTATGCTCCAATTGAGCTCATGATTTGCACCTAAGTGCCACTAATAATGCTACACTTGAGCTCATGATTGCACATACGTGCCACTATGTGTTATTTGAACTCATAAGGCCTGAGGGCTCAAGATTAACATGATGAGGACAAAATAATACAACCAATTACATGATTCATCATTAACTTAATAATCCTTTACTTTAACTGAATTTTGCATGATCATGACATGAGTATCTAAAATAGAAACTTGAAATCATAAACATCATATAATAACTTTTGGGTAACATTAATTCAAGAATTTCTGAAATTTGAATAGATGGCTATGCATACACTTTAACTTGATCGTTGTGGTAGACTAATATTAAAGCGATTGAAAATCATTATTAAGTACTCAAAGTGCATGGACCCACTTACCTTTATTAGAGAAAATTCCTAATAATTTCTTTGTCCTTGAGTGAATCCTAAGTCTCCTAAAATTAACATGATTTGTATTAATTATCACTTTAATTAGCATTTTAAACCCTAAATTGGTCTTTGGGAAAACATGGTCTCATTGTAGTGATATGGGTCAGTGTTACTGATTAGGTCAATCCATTTGAGAAAAGTCAATTCAATAATATTAGATTAATGATCATATTACTCAAAATTAGGGTTTTAGAGTTCCTTATAAAAACATCAAAGAAAGTAGGGAAAACATGGTTTGAAAACCCTAAAATCAAATTCTTTTTCAAAAATACTTTCCAATGACTATGTATTCATAATTTTCTAACCAACCATTGAATTACTGTAAATTTTCAAAGAATGGACCAATAGGAAAACACCAAAAAGCCACGTGACCATTGTTGTCCAAACTAGTAGACACTAGACTAGACCTGCTCTGACTTGGGCCAATCGACGCCTGCCAACTAGAAAAGGGGGCTTGCCTGAGCATATCAACAATCAAAGAAACAAAGGTGAGTAAATCCCTTAAATTCCCTTGCATATTAAATACAACTCATTGACATACCAAGGGTGAAATCAGAAACATTTTTCTATGATTATTCTTCATCTGAACATTGAGAAACAATAAGAATCTGATGAAAAAAATCTATGATTTTTGTTTTTGTTGTTGGAAACCAAGTTCAAGGGTGAGTCCTTGTCATTTCCATAGAGTGAACAAGCCCTTACTCATGTTGTTTCATGGTTAAGATCCCCATAACCACCTCCCCGTCATGGACAACCTACTAATTCAAGTCGGAGGAGGTGGAAACAACAAGAGGACAAGTCGCAAAGAAAACTGAAGTACTAGTTTGCTTTGTCAGTGCAACACTAAGCTTAAGGAAGAGAAATCAGCTCAAACAATGGTGAGATGCTCCCAAGTTGTAGATCGATGCAAGAAACAACAAAAAGAGGAAGTAGAGTATTACCTAAATAAGGTCAAATTGACCTCCCATGAAAACTCCCAACGACATTCTGAAGCATTATCAATCACTGGAGACCATCCTGAAGATCTGTAGTCTGCTAACAAAGTCTGTATGGATCGTTGATGGTGTTCGAGTAGGGAAATGGGGAGTGAGGTTATTAGAGGGAAGAACGACTATAGGAAATAGTTCATGGGTGTCCATTCATCGATTTTGATGGGTCCCTTTATTAGCTTATGGTTTGGGTGGTGAGGGAAACATGAGGAGGTGGAAATAGGGGAAGGTAGCGATGGCTCCGATAGTCCAAGATCTCTAGGGCACCAAAACCCCTAAATTTTGGGATGGGAGAGTTCAGGCGAGAGACTGATGGAGTAGTTTCCTCATACAAAGACTCAATGGAGAGGGAGGAAAGAGTGGAGGAGAACCACGGAAATTGTTGAGTCCATCATGACTACAACTCGAGCATGGGAGACTTGTCCCCAGTGTCAGATGAGTCTACAAGGCTCGTGACTCTACAAATGGTCATCTGATAAAAAAAGGAAAGTATTTAAAATGTTGATAAATCAAAAACTAGGTTAGGGTGATTAAAAGAAGAGTTGCAAATAAAAAAACTATATTGATTCTTCTCTAATTAAGTTATGTGGTCAAACAAAGTCCTGTTGGCTTCAATTTTTAATCATAAGTTAATCATGGGGTCTAGATTGTTCTTATATGATTAGATTTGTACAAGTTTTACCCATAGTTTCCATATAGATCCATTAACTTGATTTTAAATGCATTAATAGATTAGAGGATTAGGAAAATACTTTCCTTTGTGATCATTTGAGCCAAATTTTGAGGTAAACCATCATCGCCCATTCAAAAGTCATAACACTTATATTTATGTCATTTTTGGGAAACTTTCATGGAGGAGAGAGAAAAAGAGAATATACATAGAAAGTCAAAGGAAAACTTCTTAGCCAAGGCATCTCGTCTATATTTATAACTCGAATCCAAGGCCTTTTCTCTTTCCCTTTTTATTTCTTTTAAGATTTTTCAATAATAGGAGAGAAAGAAAGTGAGAGCATAAATGTTAGTTTTCCTTTTATGTATATTGAACTCATTTAATTATAAAGAAACTACAGGAAGCATTTTTTTTCTATCTATGCCAAAACCTCATCTAAAGGATTCAATATTTGGAGTAACGTGCATAAGAATCCAAGCTTTAAATTTTATAGTTGAAAATTTGCAATTAAGATCCTAAACTTATTTTATTTAAAATTTGGGATGTTACACTACCGGCAAGCAACATATCGTTGTACTACCTATCATCCCAAATGATGGAGAGCCTTACTCATAAATTTGGGGTTTTTAGAGGAGTCTCTAAATGGAGACCATCTAAGGATGACACTTCCATGATTCTCTACCTCATGAAAGAAAAAAGACAAGATATCCATGTTATGATCTCACTACCAATAGAGGATACTACATTCAGAATACCAACCACACGCCATAGCATCCATCTCAACTGACGATTCTTATTTCTTCTTCACCAAAGAAGGATTAGATAGAGGGATACCTACTTGAGCTTTGGTCATAGGGGGTTCATGGAGGGCTGCAACAATGACGGGTCCTAGGCCCAAACCAGACATCAGTGAAAAACTATAAGGGGATGTCTACCCTATGACGAGGAGGACAAGCGTTGAGGATAGAGGTGTGACCAACCGATAACTAAATTTGAATTTGAGCCCATATTCAAATTCAAGTTCAAATTCCAATTTTTCTTCGAGCTCTGATGCAAACCAAACGGGAGGTGTAAACCCCCTATAGGAATGCAAGCCTGACACATCTATGGGAGTTAGCAGTAGAAGTTGTTCCATCTTAGGCTATTGGTACATATCTGATGATTGGTCAGTCAGTCACAACTAGTGGGGAACCAGGCATGTTCTCAACAAGGAGGGACAACACATCCTACTCTCTAGTCTAATCTTGGGTGACTTCTTTGGGAGTGTTCCAGAGACAGTCTTCTCATCCTACAATAATGGAACCACCTTATAGAACCTATGGCTAGAGATTGAAGGGGTGAGTTTTAGAACTAGGAGCACACAAGATCGTGTTTTTCTTGTCTTATAGAGGCAGGAGAGGAGCCAAACCTTTGAAAAAGGGAGAGCCCAGATCCACACCCAAATCTTTAGGGTGGACGATAAAAGGCATCGATTGGACGATAGTAGAAGATTCAGAAGGTTAGTAGTAGTGGAGTATCAACCTAGTTTCCATGTTGAAGGTCCTCATATGGAACATTAGAGTAGTTGCCAATGAGGACTCCAGATGAAGACTTAATGACCTTTGTCGCATCCATTGACTAGATGTTATAGATCTACAGAAACCCTTAATTCCTAGAAATCGATGACTTCCTTTTTGTGAATGGTTAGGTTTGGAATGGTCTAGATGCAATGGGGGCGGTGAAGCAAAGATTTGGATCTTATCATATAAGAGTATGCTCCCGAGCATCACATCCTTTGACAACCAGATGCTCACAATCGAGGCAACAATGGCCACAGGCATGCGATTTTCCTTCTCATGTGTCTATGCCAGTTGTGAGATATCTGAGAGGCGGGTCCTATGGGCTAAGCTTAACAATCTCTCCCTAGAGCATAACCAGAGATGATGGTTTGTGGGAGGTAACTTCAATGTTGTTTGACGAGCTATGGGGAAGATGGGCAGCAATCCTCCAAACATGATGACGGTTTGAGATTCAAACATGTGAATTGTGGACATTGGCGTCATCGAGATAGTGATGAGGGGAGGACCCTTAAAATGGGTTTATAAGTAGCATGGAGAGCTAGAGGTTTGGGAGACTCTTGATTGTGTCTTCACTAACTAGATATGGAAAGACCATGCCATTCGTGGTAAGGTGGAGATTCTAGCCAGAACTTCACACTCGGATCACAACCCAATTTTCTTCTCCTTTACCTCGCTCGAGGAGGGGATAGGGGTAGGGAGCTTCAAATTCCTCAAGATGTGGGCCTTACACCCCAAGATTAAGGAGATGATAAAAAACAACTGGTGTTGTGAAAGTTGGGGTAACCCAAGCTTTGTTCTTTTTTCTAAACTTAAGAACTCAAGGTCAACACTCAAGGTATGGAACAAAGAAGTGTTTGGGGATGTTTTTGATAAAATCAAATAGTTGGAGCTGGAGATGGCCAGTTTACAAAGAGAATATGATAGTAATCCCAATGTGGAGAGTAGAACTAAACTTTTAAAGGGGGATGATGAACTGAGGTTGGTGTTGTCACAAGAAGAAATCCTTTGGAGGGAGAAGTCAAGAGTACGATGACTGAAAGAAGGTGAGAAGAATATCACCTTCTTCCATGCTAAAGCTAAGGCCAAGAGAGGAGGTGTACCACCATCCAGAGGATACAACGGGTTTTCGATTCTTGGGTGGAAGGTTCTCAACATATTCTTCAGAAAGTTTTTTCCTTCTACCAGGACCTTTTCTAGACAACCCCTACAACCAAGAGGCTATGAACCTAAATCCCATACACAATTTGGTTTCTGATGGTAACAATAAAGTGTTGACATAGCAAACATCAATAACAAAGATCAAAGATACCATTGAAATGTTGGACAACAACAACATGCCCGCGCCAGATGGGTTTGACGTCTTCTTCTTTCTATTTGTGTGGGAGGTAATTAAAGATGACATGATAAGCTGTATCAACCAATGCTTCTGATAGGAGAAGATACATAAAGGTCTCCTCTCTACCAAGATGGTTCTTCTTCCCAAGTGTGATGGTGCTAAATCCCTGGTGTGTTTCATACCAATTAGTATCAGCAACGTCACGATGCAAATTGTCAACAAGCTCCTTGCAAGGCGACTGGCATAGATTCTCCCTAATTTGGTCTTTAGAGAATAGAACATCTTTGTGGTAGGTAAAGATCACCCACAACATCCTCTTAGAACATGTGTTGTGTCAAGTCATCAACAATGGACATCTGAGATGCAAGAATATCATCATCAAGTTAGATATGTCGAAGGTGTTTGATTGCATGAATTGGGGCTTCCTCAACATAGCCTTTTCTACATATGGTTTCTTTGAAGAGATGTTGAAACTAAATGATCTTATCACAAAGGACTCTTAGTTCTCTATTCATCTCAATGGGATGAATGTTGGTTTCTTCTAATTCTCTTAGGGGATCAAACAGGGTGACCTGCTTTCCCCATCACTCTTCATTCTTATGGAAGAGGTTTTGGGAAGATCCATTAGATCATGTATGGATCAAGGTCAGATGTTGAGATTCAAGACTAGAGGGAATTTATCAACCCCATTGCATCTCTTATTTTTTTATTACATAATCATCTTCACAAGAACCAACGGCTCATTCATTGACTGCTTCAAAAGCTGACAAAAAACTATGAAAAAGGCCTTGGGACATTGCATCATGGCCATAAAATCTACACATATTATGGGATGTTATAATCAAAGAAGAGCTCTATTGGTGGAGGTTTCGCTCAATATACCACATCAAGTCGACAAGATGTCCTATCTGGGGATACCTCTTCTGATGGGTAAACCCTTGATAGTGGCATATGAGGACCTTTTGTTGAAGGTGGAGAAGAAAATAATTGCATGGTGGCAAGGGATAATTCTATCAATGGGTGGGAGGATCACACTTATAAGGCATATTTTGAGCTTTGTACCAATATATTCATAGGCATCCACCATTATACCAAAGACTATCATCAAGAGAATGGAATCACATTTTGCTAGCTTCCTCTGGAACTCCATTGAAGGTGAAAATCATAACCATAGGGTGGCCTGGACTGAGGTAGCTAAACTAAGAGAAGAGGATAGAGTAGGATGTCTAAGACTTTATTTGGTTCAAGAGGCACTCCTGACCAATCTGCATGGCTTATACTTATAGGAGAGCCTATTTGGTCGGATTTTGCAAGGCTAAATACAGAAGGAACCATCTGGGTGTAGACTCGACCGTTTCTATGCATTTGAATCTCTCATCCTTTGCCACACCGTATTGGACACATATGTGGCAACTTTTCCCTGTCACCCTGAGACACTCCAAATGGCTAATAGGGAAGGGTGATATAAGCTTCTGGTTTTCTAAATGGAGTGATGACCTAGTGATATCCCACCTCAAGCATGGTGTTGAGGCCTCCCCCTCAAAGAAGATGAAAAACTTTTGTCTAACTAACAATGATTGGGACTGGGACAACATCACAAACATGGTTGATGACAAGGGGATAGGAATTATAAAAGATGCAAGAATATCTCTGGGTGATGAAGATTATTATTTGATTTTAGAGTCATACATAGGAGGTCAGTTCACCAGAAGATCAAAGAAGGAGCTCACTCAAGGGTCGATAATGGTGGACCCACTGGGTAAATGGGTTTGGCATAAACATCTACCAGTGAATATCACAACATTCACATGGAAATTGCTACACAAAGCAATTCCAATGGATGAGAGGATACATGATTTTTGTATCCCAATCACCTTGAGATGTGTCTATTGCCTAGAGGTCACAGTGAAACTATAGACCACCTTATGTTTGATAGTGACCTTGTGAGAACACTCTAGCACAAGACTTAGTCCTGAGGTTTTTTACCATAGATTTTGTGCTGGCATATATGGAAAGAACATTGTTGTCTCCGGTTTGAGAACAAGTTTGATACTATTGATAAGGTCTGGGTGAGGATCATGCGTATGACGAAGCTCACATGTCAACAACTTCTCTTCTTCAAATCGGACAACAATCGTGACACAATCCTTAGACATTTGGGGCTCCCATCTCAAAGGGTGATACCATCGATCCAAACCTCCATTTGTTGGTGACCCCCAGAGAAGAACACAATTAAGTTGAACTTTAGTAGTAGCTCAAGAAAAGGAGCAACTTCGAGGTTGATGCAGGTTGTAGTGGGAGGCATCCTTTGTTATTGGGAAGGCACAACCATTCTTGCCTTTACGGGTTATTCATATGCTCATAGAGGGATTGGAGCATGGATCATCAACATGTTGTATGCATACAATTTCTACATAGATATAGGGGTTGAGCCTAGCATTGTGGAATTCGATAACTAAAACTTGTTTGACATCATCTCAAACAAGGCTCCAATACCTTGTAGGAGGAAGAAAGAGGCGGAGAAGATTATGTTCTTCCTCCAAGACAGTCATGAGAGCTTCTCCTTCATGTACAAGGAAGCAAACAATGCGACTTCCTCATTATTTTAACAAGCAAATCTAGAAGGGAGGAGAACCTAGAATGCCACAAGAGAATAGTCGAGAAACATGTTGGAACACTGTCTTATTGACATACGTAGGAAATTACACTTTGGACACACTAAAGGGGACACTTCTTGATTTTGTATACTTATAAATTTTGTGAAAGGTATAGCACTTAGAGTTGTACTATGTAATATTGGTCCTTGATCTTTATGAGTTTGGCTTGCTGAGGAGACAAGATGAATGAAAATATCCTCATTTTATTTAAAAATGGTAGCTCTTTTCAATGAACTGCATGCTCCCCAAAAGTATCTAGAGATGCCTTACCACAAATTGGACATACCTCATCAATAGGAAACAAAGGAATCATAAGATGATATATGAGCATAGTACGATACTCTACTAGTGACTTATGCAAGCCTAATCCATCAATAGGAATAGTAAGGAGAAAACTTTGAGTATGGTAAGCTTGTAGACACCCAAAAACTTCTTTTTCTCCAATGACTATCTCAAACTTAGATTCCATATCCTTAATAATTTTTCTAAAAAGAACACCCGCCAAAACATTTTGGACTCTAGGGGAGAACGATGTCCTTGTTAGAAAAACTACTAAGGTTGAAAGCTAGGGTATTGACATGAAGACAATCTAAAGCATTATTAAAATCAGAGTACATACAACAAATTTCACTATCTCGCAAAATATGATCATGAAGCACCCATTATTGGACTCTGGAAGCCAAAAAATCATATGAGGAAGCTTTCATCACCATGTAAAGCCCCAAGCCACCAAAGAAAATGGGTAAAGAAATGATCTGCCATTGAAGGTCCAAACAAAAGGATCTCCACAAACTACAATGTTTTCAATTGATCTTCACAAACCCTATCAAACAATGTTGCAAACTCCTCCATGTATACAGGTTGACATGTGTACAAGCTATCCAAACATCATTTTTCCAATACCCATACAACAACGGAGCAAAAGGAGCTCATTGTATGTATCACCTAATTGCAGAAGAAGATTCATCATCTCAATAGCCTTTGTCGCCCTTCTCATAGCTAACCCCTCAGTAAAGTCTTTGCCTATATTCACTACTCATCCAAGTAATTTTACTCCCAACAAAGGTGTCCTGATGTCAACAGGAAACAACCCCTTGGGAAGCTTCCTACCATCAGTTTTACGAATATTGAAAACAAGACCCAAATCTAGAGCGGTCTAATGAATGATATTGAGCACCATGGCCACCTCCTCTTTACCCCCAATAATGGTCCCATTGTAAAGATACCAAGCATGGAGGAGAAGCTTATAGTTTTCTATAATATCATTAATGAGTGGATGTAATAAAAGGTCAAAAAGATTTGGCCCTAGAGGGCCTCCCTGTTGCATCAAGTGGCTGACCAAATATGTCCATTTCCTGTGTACAATCTTGATGCTTGACCATACAAAAATTCCACCCATAAAGAAATAGATGGGCATCTCACCCTCACCTCATGAAGTAATGTTGACTTGTTCACAAGGTTAACATCATTCAAGAAATAATGTGTAAGTATAGAAAGAGTCCCATCACCATGCCACTCATTTAAGACCATGTTTACATTGTACAAAACTATCTCTATATTGCTAGATACACCAACTCTAGACAAAAAATTGTTGAGATATTTGGCCATATCTTTGCCCACACATATCATGAAAACTTTGGATACCAGATGCCTACACTTCATTATGTTACTTGTTTTTCTTGTGGGTGATTTGATCACTATGCTTTCTCTTGTCCTTTTAAGATAAAGAGTGATGATAGCATGATTTGGGTTCTAAAAGTTATTTATGATCATGAGCTTCATTGGATATCTTTTTATCATACATATTGGTTAGATTTGAAATGGTTGTTTTTTATGTTAGTTATGAATTTCTTAACTGGAATGTTTATGCGATTACGTGGTAGAGGTATGCACTCATGTTGTATAATTTTTCTAACATATTAACTCTTAATTGAAATATAATTTGATGAAGGTGCATTCCAATTGAAATAAAGTTCAGCTGAAATGGTGACTATATTTTAACTATCTTTTAGATGGTTCTTAGATTTGTTTCTCTAAACATTTCTTTCATCTTTTAGGTCTAAAATGATTTATTTTACATGCTTCAAGTGTGGTTTTAATTCATACAGATATATTTGTCTTCGTGCCTAGTGTATTAGCTTGGATTCAGTTTATATGAATATGAGATTAAGAAGGAGCTCAAATTATGTTATTTATTTTGATATATTTGCAATTTTCTATTTTTAATTATCTTTGTATATCAATTGTGGGCTTAAAATCCTCAATATTGATCCACATATTCCTTGTCATTTTCTCTGTAGTTTCTATGGCTTCTCTTTATCATGGATGACTTAACATTTCTTGTAGTGGTATTGTGTTAACTTTTAGAAAGTTCATTCTTGCATTCCATGCCTTCTCTATGGTCTAGATGAACTTAACATTCTTTACCATTGGCCTAGAGTATCTTCATTGATTTCATTTTATACTTTATGGATCTCTTTATCATGATAGACTTTCCATTCCACTCACTAGTATTTGGACATTTTTACACTTGTTCCTTGATCTAATTATGTCTTATAGTTTATAATTCCATATCCTTTAAGTCTTTACTTTAATTGGTATATTCTTGTTGCTAGGATATGAGGTCCCCTATATATATGATTATTATTTTGAGGGGGGTGGTAACTCCTTGAGTGGGACTTTTGGTAAGCATGCATGCCTTTTTTACTTTGACAAAAGGGGTAGAAAATTCAACGTGACAAAATTGTTTTACATAGCAAACCAAAGGTATGGATGCTCTTGCTTTAGCTATCTTAAAAATATATCAATTGGAAATATTTCTCATCATAACAAGGTGGAGATTGTTGGATTTTTATAGATGTGACACACTCTAATATTAATGATACAAATTTCTTCATTTGTGTTACCAATGTGTGAATTACATCTTTTAGGTGATCAAGGAACTGAGACAAGATCTAATAACAAAAAAGTAATAGTATGTTTGTTTGGATGTTTGTACACTATGTTGTACCTAGTTATTCTTTGTGTAGGTTCAAAACGTACAAATTGATAGGGATCATGTACCAAAAGTGACGACCCAAAATCATTCTAAACTAAGTATTATATTTATATACACCCATAAGCATATATAGTTGATTATCCAAAATTATTTGAGTCTTTTTTTTTTCAAAATTTGGGACCTTTTTGGGTCAGATTCATTTTTTGTCTAAATTGTAATTCAACCAGATTAGATATTGGTCAAATTGTAATTGGTCTAGGAAGCCTTCCATTTGAACTGCAATTCAATGGAGAGTCTTTTTTATAGAATTTCAATTAATGCATAGTTAGCCCATCTAACCCCACTAGTAGTCTATAAAAGCTATTTAAAAACTAACCTCACCCTAGACACTGACAATGACTATCCTAACTTTCCTAAATGTTTCCTATATATAAGAGTGGCTTATGAGCACCTAGAGGACACTTGAGCATCGCCTCTACATGCTATCTCTCTCAAACTTAGAATCCTAGTTTGCTATATTCAGTTGCTCCCAATCAAGACTAAGCTTATCTTAGATCTATTGTCCTACCGCACCAAATATGTCCTTTCTTAAACCTTTTGGAGTTGATCATCACTTATTTATCAGTGCTACAACTATATATCATGCAACATTATGTCATAATTTCTTTCTTCTATGTTGTTCGTTATTTTGGTTTGTTGCTTCATGCTACTTTTTGTGAAATGGTTTCCCTGAAGTGTTTTGAGAATACTTCTTACTAGAAGGATGTGGCTGAAGGTGGTAAAGCTAGATTGTGATCTTATTCAAAGAGAGTGGTCTTGTGGTGTTTTTATAAGAAGGAAAAATTATCCTTGATATTGAAAAGGGGGTTTTCTTTGATCCAAAATCCACTGATTGTTGTAATTTTTATTGGTTAACAAAAGAAAATAAATTATAGGTTCAAGATTTTCAACATCAACAACTAGGTAGTGGAGCTATGACATTTCAAGCTAGAATCACTAAACATCTTGTATTTTGTGGCTACTTGATCTTGTCGATTATTTGATCTACTTTCTTCTACAATACTCTCTAAGCATGTTGCAATAAACTATTGGTAAGGTATGCTCGTAGAGCCGATCATGTGATGATTGACATGGCATATACCATATAAAGGATTCGATTAACACATATAAAGGCAAGCTTCCAATTCATTCTATTTTGCTTAGTTATGAGATAATTAGGAAACAATATCAATGTCTAGAGAATCATATTACTCAATGACGTATGTATCCAAGTTACTATCCTTATGGATGAGATCATACAGATGTTAAGAGTACATATACATATTCCCATTATGTCCCTGATCAGTTGTTATTGTGGAAGGTTGTTAGACAACAATAACACATAAGATCATAGGGTGAGTTGGTTGATGACTAAATCTCATTAGTCATGATATGGCAATATCACACCAAGCACACAGATACATGTTAGGGAACAGTGAATTGGACAGACCCACCTTGAGAGTGATACATGGAAACCACATGGTAAGTCATTGTTAGCTCTCATAGTGAAGATGGTTATTGTGATTCTTAGACCTGAAATCATTGCACTCGTCACATGTCGTTGGGTATGCTTTGACGTCATCAAACGTAGTCCTAAAACATGAGATGTTATAACGGTGATGATTGGGTGAGTTTGACACATGGGGATAGAATGTGAGTGATAGATATGGGATTTGTCCCTCCTATTGGAGTATGATATCATGGCCACTTGATAAGAGAGACTGAGAAACGCATGTGCATGCACATGTGAATCAATATATCATATTGAGGTTAGATTATCTCAGACAGTCTGCTCTTGGTTCAAGAAATATGAGATGAATTTTGAAAGGATGACAAGTCCATGCCTTGAGTTCAGTTTGGATACCAGAGACAAAGGAATTATATAATCACTACAACACCTTGCACAAACTATTGGTCAAAGTTGGTCCCCAACTTTACATTCACTTGGGTAGCACTGATGTGTGACTAGGCACCACTCCTTGCTTGTTATGCGGTTAGTTATGGACATTCAATGCTAATGTGACCTATAGGGTCACACACAAAGGAACTCATCTAGAAGAGGAGTTTATCATGAATGATGATTGGATTGATTACTAAAGTGTTTAAGTATCCAATTCATGCAACATATTGACTGATTGGTTGAATGGTGCGCCAAACAACCATCTCACTTAGTGAAACACCCATTTGAGCAACTAGATGGGTGTCTCAAGTGTTGAGACGGACATTTCAGTTGTCATGGTGATGAGTTTGAATTGGCTGAGTTCTACCCTTAAACCGACTGGTTCAATGTGATTGAACTGATCAACTCATCTCAGACTCACCAGACAGCCGTCTGGGTGAGTGAGACAGGCATCTCTTCTGGGTGAGATAAATCAGTTGGGCCGAACAAATATCCAGGATGTTTCTTGAATAGTTTCAATTACACAAAATTGGGGTGCCAATAAATTAATATGTGATATTAATTGGAAACTGAAATTACCAAATTCATGTGCAATTGGAAAACTACCAGATTGTTATTTGGCAGTGCGAGACAACCTTCTCGTGTGACCAGATGACCATTTAGGTCATCAGACGGCAATTCAGCTATTGCATGTTGTAAAAATTCAAGATCTTCATGTCCCTTCCACTCCTGCACAATCTTGTACTTACTAGGAACACTGACCCTAATGCCGCCTATAAAAGGAGGGGTATTGGGGGTTTCCCAAGACACAACACATACAACTGAGAATCAGTTCCGTTGACCATTGGTGTCCTCTCTGGTTGTGGTAACTGAGAGAGCCCATGCAAGTCCTACCCGATAGGGAGGTATGTCCAATGGGAGAGAACAACTGAGAAGTTGTCATTGTAGGAGAGCATGTTGGTGACTAGTACACCAACGGGAGGGACAACTTCTTCCTATTTGTTCTTGGTGAACAATAGTAGTTCTAGTTGGTCCGTGTGGACTACTCTAGAGGTAGGAGTCCTTTTGCTGTCACTTGAAGAGTAAAGTCAGCCTGCAGTCTTTGGTGAGACCACCAGACTCACTACAGAGGTTGCACGGATAGTTGTTCATGGTGAAGAATAGGAGTTGCACAACCACCGTCCAATAGCAACTAGTCAGCAGTTGCAAAGAAGCGAGTTTTGTCCTTAGACTTGCTCCAGGACCAGGTATAACTTGTGAAAACCATCCTTCCTATTTCATAGTAGTTGGCGCGATCTTGTTGTTATGGGAATATAGATAGACAAAAAAATTATTTATGATGCTATACTCTGTGCATGTATTTCTCAACAGTGGTATCAACGCCACATCAATTTACTATGTTTTAGGATAATCGGTATGATCCGATTTTTGGTTTTACCATTTATTTATTGCATACTATGTGAATATTTCAACTTCTCTCATATGCATATCCGATCAAAGACCACATAATCCCAAACTAATATATATATATACATATATATATATATGCAATGTACACTATGTACACGTGTTGCCATAAAAGTAGTTTTGATGGTGGATGTGTAGTGTGGTTATGGCCTAAACCCTATATCTATGTGTAGTTGAATGGTTTGGTTCTTGTTTATCTCAGTCTGCATACCGAGCCTCTACCTCCATCTTCCCAATGTAAAGTTAATGCTTTCCTACTTTTGCTCCCCTCGAATGTAAATCGAGGTTTCTTGTGATGCCCAGCCTCACACAAAGTAAGATTACTCAAAACATAAATGTGAAAGAAGGATTAGCGAGTATATTACTGAGAAAACACTAAAAATTAAAACATTTTTCATTAAACAACCATATATCTAGAACCTTTATACATGAGTCATGTCATGCCTCAAAGCATTCACAAGGCATGCTGTCAACCTGTAATGAAAGCACTATTCCAGAACATATATACATAATTCCATCATATCTGATATATAAAGGGCACATAAAGATAGCACGTGCACAAAACATCTACAAAACATTCCCAAAGACCCAAGTGTACAGGGATGACTCTAGGACTCTATCAACAGAAGACATTTAGCAACACCTCCAACCTTATCAACTACTACCCCTCTAGTTGTTGCTCAACCTCCTCTACACAATCTCTACCTCTTCGTGCTTTTCCATCTAAAAAGGATGTGGGAGACCCATGTGGTGAGATTCCAAATCTCAACGGGAGATATAACTCACCACCAACTATATTATTATCACAGATAAGATAAACTGAGCAGTAGTATAAATACAACTAAGATGAAATAGGTAATGATTATTAATATGAAGGGAAATTACTGTTGAATTTTGAAACATATTAATAATTTAAAATGAGTATGAAGAACATGTAAATTTTATATCAAGAACATTGTATAAAGATCAAGCAAGGCCTCAACCAATGTTTTCGTATTTGATCCTATACAATTATACTACACGGATGATTACGTATTTCATTATGCCCAAAGGATTTGAGTCGTACAACCCAAATCCAACTGACCACTTGATAAGTAAAAATCAGTGCCATACAAGGTCTAGTGGAAGAGCCGGAATCCTCGACCACATCCCCTTGGTCAGTATGAGGACATTGATAGTGACATCATTAGTCTGACTGCTATTAGTGACTTATAGTCCAACTGTACATATCTAGCCCGCCTTGGTACAGGTCACGATGCTAGTGAGTTACAACCGCAGTCGCACTCTTTACTGGGATATGACCGCAACCATTCCTATATCTCAAATTGAGCTACAACCGCAATTGTACTCATTATTCAGGTATGACTGTAGCCAATCCCATTCATATACATTTAGGACACAAGGAGATACCCCGACTTGCACCCCGCATGTTCAACAATATGCACTCCAAGTAAAACTCATTTCACCATTAAGAAACTATTGACACTTAATGGATCTATGGCACATGGAAAAGTACACAATTAGATTTCACTTGATTAATGAGATCAATTTAAACATCTTTAAGCATCAATCAAGTTACAACGTATAACCTCTAAACAAGATCTACATAAGTAGGGCATACCTCATCACCATAGCAAATTGAATACATTAAGTGTGATCTCATCACATCATGTCCCTTTATTCTTGTTATTCATCATATATCCATCTCAAGGACCAATGTCCATCACAAGGACTACATATCTTAGGGTATAAACTCCTCATCTCATCTTTGAGAGAAACTGTCAATTTCACATAAGGCAAGTAGCCATCACCAGGTAATAAGGCCATTAACTCTTTTCTTGGGGTTATCATAACACACTTGCCTCTCAAGGCTTATTCCAACATATAATAAACATTATAGCTCATACATGGCTATGCATAGAATCTCTTACCAGCATGGTTAGAAACATATAACAAGAGAAGCAATGCATCATTGATAATGTCAACTTGTAGAATCCATGTCCTACAAAGCACATCACATCTTTTAGGGTTAGGGTTTCCTCTTTTCATCGATTAGGGTTTGCAAGGTTGGGTCAACATCCATATATATCATCAATTTCTTCATCGTTATGAGGTATATTTAGAAAATGTAGAAACATATTTCTAGCATTATTACAAAATGTGTAAAGAGAGAATTAGTTTTTAACATCGTATACATGATTACACCATAGGGCATCACATCATACCATGTGACCCTAGAATCAACAAGATGCATCACTACACATCACATAGGGTATCAGTTAGGGTTAGGGTATCGGTCAACCCTAGATATCAGCCAACCAACCTAAGTAGGGTATCGACCTACCAACCTCAAGGTGAGTATTGGTTTATCATCACATGGTATCGGGCACCACAAATGATATCGATTAGAGGTACATAAGAGAGTGTATCGACCATACTATCTTCAAAGATATCGGCCTATGTATCTCTTTAGATATCGACCACCTTCACCATCATGGAATATCAGACAAAGCCTTAAGGGAAGGTACTCCTCACTTCTACTCTAGGTGTATCAGGCTAGGGTGTATCGAATTGCATGTGTGTCGGCTTAGGGTTATCCATGTCGACTTTCATACTCAACTAAAAGCCTCATCACCCAAAACTCTTCCTCACCAATCACCACTAGGTCATAACAAGCCACATCATGATAGGTATATCAGTTTAGCAAAAAGCAACTCGATTTAGCATGTCAATTTACATAGCATATCGGTTTAGTCATCTTCTACCTCAAGATGACGTTACTAACAAGGCAAAGGAGAAAGGAGTGTAACTTATGGCAGTAACTTCACAAAGTTCTATTCTCAAAAGATCAATACCTAAATATTTCCCACGATTGTCTACCCTAACTACTGCGGCAATTAGGGTTGGAGGCGGTGGACTACCCTATCTCTCCATTTTGGTTACCTTTTCTTGTAGGTCCAAGGCATTGTAGTTCTTCGTGGACTTTGGGTATGGAGGATGGCAGAGGAGATAATCGAGAGGTGCGCAAGTCTAGGAATCACAAATGAGGAAGAAGACGTACTAGAGATACAAGATGATGGCAACGGGGATAGGGATGATCACATTAAACTAGCCCTCGCGGAACAATTGCTGGCAGAGCGGACATACAATTTCTGGGCATTTAAGCGGACGTTAACCCTAACCTGGTCGCTGAAGCATAAGGTGGTTTTCAAGCAGATTGACCTGGAAGTTTTCATCATTTAGTTCATGCACTGGAAAGATAAACGCAAAGTTCTGGACAGGGGGGCCATGGCACTTCGACAACCGGCTTCTCCTGACGAAGGAACTGGAAGATAGAGATATCCCAGGGAACATCGTCTTCAAAGAATGTGTTTTTTGGGCTAGGTTGTATGGAATACCGCTGGGACAGCGGTCAGAGATGATGATCAGAGCCATAGCTGATAGGATCGGCAGAGTAGTCGAGATTGACAGGGAGGAATTGGGATGGGAGGCATCAGTCTGGGTCCGAGTGGGAATTGATATCTCAAAGTCGTTGAGAAGGATACAAAAGTTCAAGGACAAAGAGGGGAAGATCGTCTATGTTGAAATCAAATACGAAAGGCTACCAAACTATTGTTATCTGTGTGGAAAACTGGATCATGTGGATAGGGACAGCCCGCAGGACGATCAAGATGACGAAGTTCCGAGAGGATGGGGAGCCTGGCTTCGGGCACTGAGGAAGCCTAGTGTTTCAGTGAATGAAGAGTTCTTGGGGGAAGACGCATCGAAGAAGACACTTGTTTTCCATGTCAAACCGGACAAGAAATCGAGGGAGAAGATAGATGGGGGAGAAAGAAAGAATGTGGAGGACAAACAAGATGAGACTATTAGTGATGAGGTTCGTTCACGGTTAACAGATGGAGAGATTGGGAGATCAGTTCCAGTTAGAAACTCTTTGGAGGCTGGAAGTAGTCTGTATGAAGGTCAGGGGAGGAAGTAGGTTTCTGGGAAATGCACTGAAGGACTCAAGTGTGAGGAACATATGTTTGAAGAGTCCCAGACAGTAGTGCAGTGGACAGAGGAGTTGAGGAAGAGTACTATGGTTCATAAGGAGAGACAGGAGGATGCATCTGAGCGTACAAGAATGGAACAGCCAACTGGTGAGATAGGCAAAATTTCAAAGAGCAATAACCAAGCCGGCAAGTTCAGTGAGAACTCAGGCCCATGGGAAACAAGATTACAGAATCACAAAATTGACACCGTCTTCACATCTTTACACGAGGCACTCAATAAAGAAGTTCCTGGGTTGGAAGGTAGTGAAGGTACATATGTCGAGCAACAACAGCTAGTGTTCAGTAATGGTACAGTTAATGAACGCAGACAGACCAGGGGGCAGAAGCTGAAGGCAGCAGCAAGCAGCAAGAAAAAAATAAGGGACATTACAGGGGGACAAACCAAGAACAAGAAAAAGCCTAAAATACGTCGGCGCTTGATCAGTGAAGAAGCTCCTACAGTGACCGAATTTGAAGAGGATCCAGGTGGTATAGCAGGGAAGAGGAGTCGAGAAGACAGTAATATTGATATGGAGGTTGACGTAGAGATGAGTCATATTTTTGTTCTTAAATGGCAGTTTATATCGGGGAACAAGGATGTTGATGACCAAGGTGTTGGAACACACCAAGTAGCGGACACTGGCGTGGACCAGGACCGTGAACAACAATGAAAATCCTTAGTTGGAATTGTCAAGGATTGGGCAAACTCGACACAAAAAAGGCCCTCCGAACTTGGTGTTGGAGGGAAAGTCCCAATGTGGTGTTCGTGTCGGAAACAAAAATTGCTGATGTTAAACAGGAGGAAGCAAAACATTTTTGTGGTTTTACAGAAGGTGTATGCATCTCCAATCAAGGAAATTATAGTGGACTGGGTCTATGGTGGAAGAATGTAGCAGTGGAGGTGGTCAGCTACTCTCAACCAAGGAATAAGGTTTCGCCGAAACCGGCGAAATTTCGCCCCCAAATACCGATTTCGACGTGACCTGATACGAAACCATGCAACCGTGTCGATACCGTCGCATTTCGCGAAATTTCGATGCAATTTCGCCAAAGTTTCGATGGTTTCGCTAATTTCGCCAAATTTCGAGGGGTCCAGTGCAGTTTTTCCATCTCACTTATCGGTACGCAGCCGAAACCGGCGAAACCTGCCGGTTTTTCGAGCTGCTTTGCTGCTGCTGCTGTTCTTTGTGGAGACAAGGTGATTTTGAGGGGGATTTGCCATTTGGAGCCAAAGATCGACTACATTAAGGTAAATAAATATATTTTCTTCCATTTTTATTCATTTCCAACCTCTATTTCTCCTAATATCATCTATTTTGAACACATATTTCTCTATTTCACATAATTTCGTATTTTACACTAAAATATTAGATCTACTCCACTATTCATCAAATTTGTGTGTTCTAAACATAGATCCACACATCTAAGCCATGGATCTATATATATCTTCAATAAATTTACACAAATAACTAATTTTTATATCTTTTTTAGATTATAAATACTAATAATAGTATATATAATATATATTCATCATAACTAGTTATTTCACTTAGGTTTAGTAGAAGAAGTTGTTACAAACACTAATATGAACACAAGGAAAATAATTTTTGTAAAAAATAAGATATTTTTTATATATACACTATTTAAAAATCCGAAAATTAAAAAAAAATCATAAAATATTCTTTTTTTTTAGAAATAAGATATTTTTGTATTGTTTTAAATATCCTATTATAGTAGTACTCCTAATCACTTACATATACGCATAAATTATTTGTTAAATATGCATTTATCAATTTAAAAATATATTTTCAGAGCTAAAAATACAAATAAAAAATAATTCTAAACCTTTTTTCATATTGATTGATATCCTATTACAGTAGTGTACCTAATCCATTACATATATGTACAAATTATTGATAAGTATGTGCATTTATCAATTAAAAAATAATTTTTAGACCTAAAAATACAAAAAAAACAATTCTAAACTTTTTTTCTTCCTTGTTAATTTCCTATTTTAGTAGTGTACCTAATCAGTTACATATCTGTATGAATTTTTGCTTATGTCGTTTATTGTTTTGATTGCTAATGGCCTAATGCATTGCATATTCTATGTTGTTTTTGATTTATTTCAGTGTTGACAATGTCTTCTGATGGAAACTCGTCTGGGAATGAGGGTGCTAGGCAGAATGCACCCAAACCCAAGGAAGTAGATTTTGCTTAGAATTATTGTGCTCCTGTTCCCGGGGTCAAGGGAAAGGTGGTTTGTAACTTCTGCAAAAAGACAATTGGTGGAGGGGGCATCACCAGGTTTAAGCGTCATATTACTGGGGGAGACAAGAATGTTGCCTTATGCCAGAAGTGTCCGCAATCTATTAGGGATGATTTCAGAAAGATCATAGCATCCAAAAGGGAGAAGAAAGACAAATGTATTGAGGCCAACAAATCTTACACTGATACTCTCTTCAATGTACAAGCCACAGGTTCATCTGCCGAGTCTGATGATGACATGGTGTATCCTCCAGGTTGTGGTGATACTGCTTACGGTCGGCATATGTATAGGCGGGCATATAGAGAATCAAGGAGAAGTGAGTGGGAAAGGGAGGAAGCTGCAAGAATACTACGGAGGTATAGGCCATCAGGAACTGGAGGAGGCAGTGGGACTGGAGTCACTGGACTAGGACTAGGTCGCAGCAGTCAACATGTTCCTCCTGTTGTTGATCTGGATGATGAAGATGATGTGTTTGCTCAAACAAAAAGGAAGAAAGGCACAGTTGATGTTCTGTTACGTTCTGCTAGTGCTAGATTGAAAAATATTGATGAACCAGGTGTTAGGAAGGCTGAACCTAGGCAAAAAACCCTTAAAGGCATGTTCAGTGGGGCAAAGGAGAAAGTGGGAAAGGCTGTAGGTAAATTCTTTTTTGCTCACGGAATCCCGGCACATGTTGCAACTGAACCCTATCTACAACATATGGTTGATGTGATAGGGGAGTCTGGTAGGGGAACTAAGGCCCCCACAGCTTATGAACTTATGCATAAATATCTTCCCGAGCAGAAAAAAGAGCTAGAACAGTGGGTTAAGGAGCAAAAGATATTGTGGGCTGAGTATGGGGTCACACTCATGTGTGATGGGTGGACCAGTGGCAACAGGAAACAAATTATAAACTTCCTTGCTCATTGTCGTGGATCTACTATCTTCCTTGATTCTGTTGATGCTTCTGGTGAGGTTAAAGAGTACACATATTTATACAAGCTGATGAAGAAATACATGAAAGTTGTTGGGCCTGAGAATATTGTGCAAATTGTTACTGATAATGGATCAAATTTTAAGAAGGCGGGGGGAAAGATAATGAAGAATTCTCCCGTGTACTGGACGCCGTGTGCTGCCCATTGTATAGATCTCATATTAAAAGATATGGGAAAACTTGAGTACATCAAATCTGTGACCATTGATGCAAAATTGATTACAGGTTTCATATATAATCATTCTTTTCTGTTGAATGCAATGAGATGCCCAGAATATTGTGGAGGCGATCTAGTTAGAGTGGGGGTAACAAGATTTGCTACCAACTACTTGGCTCTAGATTCACTGAAGAACAAAAGAGATGGACTGAGGAGGTTATTTAATGGAGTAGAGTGGACCTCCATGAAGGAGCACAATACCCCACTTGGTCGACGAATTGAAGAACTAATTGCTAATAGGGCTTTCTGGGACAAAGTTAACAAGGTACTTAAGGTAATGGCTCCTATAGTAAAAGTGTTGAGGTTAGTAGATGGTGACAAGGCTGCAACCATGCCTTGGTTATATGACGCAATGGAAACAATGGTGGAGAATGTGAAAAAAGCCGCTCCAACATCCAATGCACAATACACGAGCATCATAAAAAAGAGATGGACTGATATGCTTTTGCATCCACTACACAAAGTCGGTGAGCATCATAATCATTGTAATTGTATCATGTATATAATTATTTAACGGGTCTATGTTAAGAAATTAACAGGTTTCGTATTATTTATTTACAGCATACTATTTGAACCCAAGATACCATTACTCGCGGCAATTGGGTATGAAACCAGACTTGATGAATGCGGTTAGGGATGTGCTCAATAAGTTGCTTACATCCACAGAAGAACGGATGCAGGTTTTGGATCAGGTATACAAATAGTTGTATAATTGTATTTCATGTTTATCTAATATCTATAACCTAACAACTATTAATGTGGTCTTTCATGTTTGTTGGCTTTTTTGTAGCTACGACAATTCCGTGAAGGCCTTGGATGCTTTGGCCACCCCAATGCAGTAGCCGACCGTGCAGAGGGTGATCCTTGTGAATGGTGGGTGTGGAATGGGAACGGTGCCCCTCAACTTAGAAAAATAGCCATACGCATTCTTTCACAGACAACTTCTGCAGGGGGTGTGAAAGGAATTGGAGCACTTTTAATTTGATTCATTCAAAAAGAAGGAACAAATTGGGGGCTCTCAGGTTAAGGGATCTCGTGTATGTCCACTACAACATGCGTTTGAGAGCTAGAGCCATAAGAGAGGCCAACTACAAAGAAGTCCAATTTGCTGAAATGCATGATCCCATTGACACAGCATACACGTTCCAAGAAGATAGATTTCGGGGCCTTTATGATAGTGATGATGAGGGTACCGGTACAATAGAAGATCCCTTGGAAGAATGGATGAATGAAATAGGCCGTCCAGTTCTAGACAATATTTCTTCTGGCCGTCCAGATCCATATGTGGAGGAGCAATTTGAAGATGTTTCGGGTGTTGTACTTGAGGAAGAATGAAGAAACAGAAGCCCACCTGAAAGACTTGAGCCAGAGCCTGAGCATGTAGATCTTGATATGGAAATTGATAGAGCAGTGCAAGATGAATTGGGTGGAGCATCTAGTGCTTCAAAATCTATAACTGCTACATCATCTGGGTCCAAGTCTAAGAGTGATGACGACGACGATGATGGTGGTAATGCAAGTGGTGGTCAACGTTCTCCAGAGTATCCTCCAGCAGTTGATCCTCAAAATGATGATCGTCCATATATCACTAGGGATCCTATATATCCACAGGAAAGAAATGTCACAATGGCTGAAAAAACCTTTACGAGGAAGAAAACTCGAGGTGGAAAAGACTACAGTGGTGCACCACCACGGCCACATGAGGATACATGCTATAGGCCTCCTACAGCTACAGCTACACCTATAGGATTCCAATACTATCCTACTTCACAATATTATACTGATTCCACTTCTGATATTGCTGAATCCATGGGAAACATGAGGCTTTCTGATTCTCTATATCCTCAACAATCATTTGGTGATACGTTGTTTGGGCACCCACAAGCGTACTATGGGTATTCTGGATATCAAACTCAGCCACCACCACAACCAGAAGCAGAATTAGAGCATCATATTGGATATACATATAGTGCAAATGTCTCTGGCCCGCAAGGAACATATCAATACAACAATACTGTATTTTCTGATGATGGGGGGCAATCATGGAGCGGTGGTAGCTCAGTTATTCCTGTTGCTCGTCAACCTCCATCTGATTCTGAAAGCAGGAGTCGATATCTTAGAGATCTGGAAGATCACTTTCCAAGGTTTGGGATGATGATGTTCATTTCTGCTGATGTGCACGAGGAACATGTGATTTCATACAACAAACTTTACAGAATGTACATGACCTGGGAGTAATATGTCGACCATATCAACACTGTACAGTATGGTGAACAACCATCTCAATCAGCACGACACTCAACATACAATTGATTTGAGTTGGTAAGTTACTATATTATTCATATGTTGTAAGTTTGATATTATTGGAGAAGTGTGTGTACTTATGTTTATGGATTGTGCTAGTAAAATTGCATAACTTAATTCCTATATTTTGTCATCGAAATCCTTCATCGAAATCCTCAATAAACAGGACAGTTCCCTTACATCCCACATGAATCCCCCCCCCACCTACCCCCACATAAAATTTTATTGCATAAAACGATGCATTTAGGTGTAGAGATCACGCCTGTAAAATTTCATAAATTAATTCGTTCATTTTGGCGTCGAAACGGGCACTGTTGCATTTATCGAAATTTTTGTCGAAATTTCCATAAATTTCGGTTTCCATGCGGTCGAAACGGTATCGAAATCGGATACCTCGTTCCTTGCTCTCAACATCATATGGAGAGCATTATTCAGGATGAGGAAATAAGACAAAAGTGGAGAGCCATTGGCATTTATGGTTGGTCAGAACAGCAATATAAATTCCAGACGTGGGATCTGATGAGACGTATCAAAAGTAGCAGTGATATGCCAGTTATTTTCTTCAGAGATTTCAATCAGATTGTTTCAAATGAGGAAAAGTGGGGGGACCCCCCAGACAGGACAGATGGATGTAGGATTTCAGGGATGCTATAGATGACTGTGCTTTAGTGGATCTCGGTTTCTCTGGATGCCCATACACATGGGAGAGGGGCAGGACTATGGAGACTCTGGTAAGAGAATGCCTGGACAGAGCAATGGAAACATTCGAGTGGCAGGCTCTATTTTCTTTTTGTAAAGTGATCCATCTTACTGTTTATGAATCGGATCATGCACCTATAGTGATCATTACGGACAGACGGACAAATAAGAAAAGGAGGAGAAGGGAGAAATCTTTCGCCTTTGAACCATTTTGGGCAGAAGAAGAGGGGTGCAAGGAGGTCCTAGAAGCTTATTGGGAAAGACCATCCAGGGGAGGTCTCATTGAAAAACTCATTGGCTGTGGAGAAAAATTAACTTTCTGGGCTGACAATTTTTTTGGAGATATAAAAAAGAAAATCAAAGAGGTGGAACAAAGACTGGGATAAGAAAAGCAGAAACCCCCAGACAATAATACTCTCAGGCAATGTGGATATCTGGCATAGCAACTCCAGTGTTGGCACTGCAAAGATGATGAATACTGGTGGGCAAGGGCGAGAATAAAAGAAATGTGATCCGGCGATAAAAATATAGCATATTTTCATTATAAAGCATCTCAAAGAAGGAAAAGGAATCAAATAGACAGTCTCAGAAATAAGCAAGGAGAGGTTGTCACAGAATAGGAGGGCATTGATCATGAAGTTCTATTTTTTTTTAGTCTCTCTTTAGCACAAGTTCACCATCAAATTTTTAAAGTGCGGGAAGAGGCCTCATAAGAAAAGTTTCTACAAGGATGAATGAGCTTCTAGAGAAAGACATTGCAGACGAGGAAATTCTGAGTGCTCTCAAGTGCATGCACCCTAACAAGGCACTTGGTCCAGATGGCTTTAAACCCACATTCTTCCAAAAATATTGGAACATGGTGGGGAGGGATGTGGCTAACTACATTAAGGGATGGTGGAAAGGAGAAGAAAATATGGGTCTGCTGAATTCCACCTTGGTAGTTCTTATACCCAAGGTAGGAAAACCAGTTGAGCTTGCTGAGTATAGACCCATTAGCTTGTGCAATGTGGTTTATAAGATTGCCTCCAAAGTTATGGCAAACCGGCTCAAGCCCTAGAAGGATGAATTGGTGTCTAAAAATCAAAGTGCCTTTGTTCTAGGTAGAATGATTACTGATAATGCTCTGGTGGCTTTTGAGATTTTTCATAAAATGAAGCATGAAGCAAAGGAAGCGAGGCGAAATGTGGCACTGAAGTTGGATATGTCAAAAGCTTATGATAGAGTAGAATGGAGCTTTCTAGATTTTGTTCAACATAAACTGGGATTCAGTATGAAGTGGAGGTCTAAGGTCATGGAGTGTGCCTCCTCGGTTAATTTCTCCTTTGCCATCAACGGTAGCCGGTCCAAAAAGATCATACCTGCCCGAGGACTTTGCCAGGGTGACCCTCTTTCCCCATATCTCTTTATTTTATGTGCGGAAGCTTTTTCTACCTCTATCTCCTTTTCTTTGAGGGACAACTCCATTCATGGTGTTAAAGCCAGTAGGAGTGGCCCCAGTATATCACACCTTTTCTTTGCAGACGACAGCATCCTTTTTGCAAGAGCTACGAGGAATGAATGCTTGAACTTAGCTAGATCATTAGCCAGTATGAACAAGCATCGGGACAAAAGATCAATTTAGCCAAGACAGAAGTAGCTTTCAGCAAAGGAGTGTCGGCCCAGAAGAAAAGTGAACTGAAGAATCTACTAAAAGTCAAAGAGGTAGACAAACATGCAAAGTACCTTGGACTACCAGCAGCCATTGGCAGATCAAAGAAGAAATTTTTCAGCTATATCAAGGACAAGATCTGGAGGAAGATGCAGGGGTGGAAGGAGAAACTCTTATCCAAGCCGGGAAAGGAAGTTCTTATAAAGGAAATAGCACAGGAGATTCCCTCTTACGTGATGAGTATTTTTCAACTTCCGGTGGGCCTTATTAATGAGATTCAAAGTTGCATTACCAAATTTTGGTGGGGGACGGGCGATACGAGGAGAGGTATTTCATGCCTGAATTGGACCCAACTATGTAAACCAAAGAGAGATGGGGGTTTGGGTTTTAGAGATATGCATGCTTTCAACCAGGCTCTGTTGACGAGACAATTATGGAGGCTGCTGACAAATACTACCTCTCTAGCTTACAAAGTTTTGAAAGTGAGATACTTTCCTCAGACGTCAGTGTTAGAAGCAAGTAGGGGTTATAATCTGAGCTTCACGTGGAGAAGCTTACGGGGAGCTAAAGCTACTCTTCTAGAAGGAGTACACTGGCGAGTCAGAGATGGAACATAAATAAATATATGGAACCATATCTGGATTATGGGTGGACAGGCTGGTGTGGAGCCGATTAGGCAGTCTCAAAGACAAGAATTGATGCTGGTCAGTGAGCTGATAGATGCCAACATGGGTAACTGGGATAGAGACCTACTTCATTAGGTATTTACATCGGATACTTGCAGAAAAATTACCAGCACTCCTATTAGTGCCCGCAGGCGGGAGGATACATCAGTTTGGTGGCCAGACCGCAAAGGCGATTTCTCTACATGATCGGCCTATTGGCTGACGCTGTTGGGCACAGTAGAGTACAGATCCAGCCATGCTGTGGAGATAGGGTAGGTGTGGCCGCTCGTATGGAGGAAGCAATGGCCCCCAAAGTTGGCATACTTCTTGTGGCAACTATGCACAGGAGGACTGGCGACGAGGGGATGACTATGGGACAGGTACTGTATTGAAGATGGAGAATGTACTATATGCGGGATAGAAAAGGGGACGATCAACCACATGTTTTTCAGCTACTCTGTAGCTAGGAAAGCCTGGGCCCAGGCACCGATAAGATTGGACCTCAATAGGTTGAAGGACTTGACGGGAGTGGAAGCATTGTTGGAGCTGAAGGACAGATTAGAGGAAGCTGAACTTAGCAAAGCAATGGCTGTTTTATAGGGGATATGGACACACAGAAATGACATGACATTTGGTAACACTGGTAAAACACTTAGACAATCCATTATCATGCACGAAGGACTCCTAAATGATTATCAAAGACACAACACACAGCGAGTCATGCAAGTGATGTCTGTAAAAAGGATGGTGCCATGTCTAGAGCAAGATCAGGGAGCGAAGCTTCTGTATTGTGATGCAGCAGTTGACGGAAATGGAAGGCTGGGGCTGGGAGTTGTACTGGATGAGAATGGGACTTTGGTCGCGGTGATAGGTGAAAAGCGGGCAGCGGACTGGCCAGCAGTGCTAGCAGAAGCGGAAGCCCTCAGGACGGTAATGCTTTTGGTTGTTAACTGGAGGATTGACAAGGTACATTTCAAGTCGGACTCACTGGAAGTTATCAGTGCGATTAACACTGGAGGACAAAGGAGGGACCATCTGGGTCTGATTATAGCTGAAATTTTAGATCTATCTGCTTCTTTTACTCATGTTTCTTTTGCGCATGTTAAGAGGGATCTCAATGCCTTAGCCCATAAAGCACCTCAGCTAGCCCTGTGTGGAAAGTTGAGTACTACTTATGGTCAGGATAATATTCCCAATCTCTTTGTAAGCCAAGACTTTTTAAATTAGTAAACTAAGCATGGTGATTTTAAAAAAAAAAGTCCTATTCTCAAAATAGAACACACAGCTGTCAAATAAGACTACTAACAAGCAAGAAAATAATGAGCTAATAACATCTAGCAAGGTATCAAGTAAAAAAGGTGATAATAACAAAGTAGGTTTAGAGTTATATAACCCGCCTCAAGAACAACCACCAAGTTCTAAGCTCCAAGGTCAAGCTCCAAGCTCTAGAACTCAAGAAGAAGATTTTCCAAGCACAACACCTCTAAGAGATAAGATAGGACCATGGTTAAGAAAGCAAAAGAGAGGAAAGAAGATACCAAGGTCCATAGCCGAGAAGAAGAAAGAAGGAGAGAAAGAAAGCTAGAAAACCATGGATTACCAAGGAAGAAGATGAAAGAGAGAACCACAAGCTTTTGGCTCGCCCACTAAGCTCCAAGCGAGAGTACTCTTCAATCTCAAGGTCAGCCACCAAGGAGAGAAAGCAAGGATCACTAAAAGGGTTCTCGTGCATGGGTAGAAAGGGGTATATATACATGGTTGATGAGAGAGAGCAAGGGGAAGGTGTCACCACCTTAGAACCCTACAAGACACATGCCCAAGAAGAAAGGCCACATGTAGCACCATGCAACAAGGTGATAGGATCTATGTCTCACTCACTTGGTCACTATGGAAGGTCAAGGTCGATACACTCATCCATCCCCTTCACAAACTGATAGGGATGAAACCCTAGGTCACAAACTGATATGGCACATCTCTAGAGTCTCCACAAAGCAATATGGTGATCCTCAAGGTACCACCAAACTGATAGGAAGTCCCCCAAGACACCCTTGACCAATACCAAGCCTCCTCAAGGCAACCATAAACCGATAGCAGGTCTCCTCAAGGATCTCAAGCCCGAGACAACACTCTTATGAGCAAAGCACACCTCAAACATGTTCCCAAAACATCACCAAGGATGTCACCACTCAACCAAGGCCAAAACAAGGTGCCCAACACTTCCTCTCTTCTTTAGATGACGCCAAGAGAGAGAAGAAACACTCAGAGGTGGAAAACTTGCACATTAACCCCTATTCTGGGTGAATTGCATGTTGCACCAAAACCTCTAAACACAAGTGATGTGCACATTTCATATCATACTTCTATCTTGTTTGTCATGAATTTTTCATGCATTCAGACTCATTTTTCATTCATATTCATGTTGATTTTCATGCATTCAAGGTATACTTACTCTTGGCTATTTGTTGATGCATAGGTACTCAATTTCATATTATTTTGACAATAAAATGCCCCCAAATGCGTATATTGGGCATTTCCCCTTGGAGTCATGCAGTTGGAGATTAATATTGAAGAAACAGCAGGACTTACGGCATGTAACATAGTTACACACGCCAGAAGGCCTCATCAGATAAAACTCTCAAAGGCAAACACACGATGTGTTGTCCACAAACATTATATAAGGCACTCTTGGAGAATTTTGGTCAGGACTTGGACTTTCGGCGTGTCGCCAAATTACACATCGTAAGTCTAGGTCTCTCAAGCAGTTGCTAAGATACACTTATCCACATGATGTGTGGACCAATTCACACACTGTAAGTGGACCAGTTTTCTGTAGAATTTGAAATGGAACATTTTGTTTGGACATATACAACTCTTCCTCCCTTAGGACAGTTATAACAGACATTTGGAGTGTTTTTGCACCAGAGAATAGAGAGGAGCTAAGAAGGGAAAATTTGGGGAAGACAAGGTGGTTATTTGAGAGAAGACCTCCATTCTTCTTCATCGTTGTAGCTAGAGCTTCTCTGTTCGACTTCAACCTACTCGAAAGAGAAGGTTGTTGGAGAGGAGCTTTTCAGAGATGAAACTCCATCTACTTACTGGAGTTTCTCCTTGTTCCTTCTTTCATTTTGAATTCTCTAGTTGTACCTTAGTTTCTATCATGAAAAACTGTAGATTTCCATCTTATTACTTGTGTTTCATAGCCATGAGTGAGTAGATCTGGATTCTTGGGCATGGGAGAGTAACTCCCATGTCATGACATGTATGGAACATGATAATTCATTCTAAATACTAAATGCTTGCATTTCTACCTTTTGAGTATCGGTTCTTACTTCTTGCATGTATGGCTAGTCACTATGTATGCATGTTTTATGCTTTCTTGCTTAATCTAAGAAGATAGGTAGGAGAGTAAGGATTTACTCTCTTGGCAACTCCTCCTTTATAACGAGAGTGGAAATTATGGAGTTGACGAGTAGGTTTGTGATCCAAAACAAAATACATACATGAGAGTGATGTGTTGAGTTAGGATCATTGTATTTACACTGAGAGGTGAAGTATAACATACATGTCTCCTTTGCAAGTGTCTAGTATGTTTAAATTCATGTTCCTAATTCATGTTATGATGTGTTAGTGAAATCCTAAGTCCAAGATTGTTTTAAATCTGAAATCAAACCCCTTCAAGTAATCCATTTACTATTTTAGTTTAATTCTGAAATTTTAGTCTAATCAACCAAATCACTCTTTGAAAAAGATCTAGATTGTTGAAACTTAGCACTATTGTGTTTAATTAGTTAGTAAAGCTCCTTGTGTTCAGTCTCGACTACAACTACTCCTGTATACTTGCGGGAATTAGCTGGTTGAGTAAAAGATCATCTATATGATTGAAACTCATTAGTGTAACACCAACAAGTTTTTGGTGTCGTTGCCGAGGAGCTTTGGTTAATCTAGTTAGAGTAAAAAGTGCTAACTAGTATTTGAGACTAGATCATCATTTCCATTTTTGAATTTTCATATACTTTTTAGTTGTGTTCTCAATATCTCTTACTTCTTTTTAGGTTGTATGCATCATTTGAAGAGGTGTCTTCAACTATCTGTGTTTCTAGATCCTGAGATTGTGCGCACTTTTGCAAGTTTGAGGAGAGCAAGAAGAGAAGAGCAACCACTACTAGAGGGTATTCCACCATCATCGCCACCACCATCTTCTTCATCCTTTGAAGAAGCCACACAAGAAGATCCATCCATGGAGGACAACCGTCCTTTGAAGGACTTTGCCATGTCGGCTGCCACAAATATATGTAGAGCCATTGATCTACCTGCAATAGATGCAAAAAACTTCTATATTAGTCCTTCTATGATGTAGACGATCCAGAAAACTTGTTTTGCGGGTACCGCCACCGAAGATCCAAATCTTCATGTAGCTAAAATCCTGGAGTACATGAACACCTTCAAGATCAATGGTGCATCTGCTGATGGAATAAAGTTACTGCTATTTCCCTTTACCTTGAGATATAGATCCAAGGTGTGGCTCTTATCTCTTCCCAAGAAGTCCATCAAGAGTTGGGACCAACTATTAAATGATTTCCTTACAAAGCATTTTCCTCCAAGCAAGACAGCTCAACTGAGAAGCTAGCTCACAAACTTTTCTCAGTTAGATGGAGAAACTTTGTATGACACATGGGAGAGGTTCAAGGACCTACAACGCCTTTGCCCTCACCATGGATTGACTAATTGGCTGCTACTTCAAACATTCTACAATGGATTGTTCTACAACACTCGCATAACAGTGGATGTCGCTGCTAATGGAGCCGTAATGAATAAGTCTTATAGTGAGGCTTATGATATCATTGAAGATATAGCACTCAACCATTGACAATGGGGGTTGGATAGGAAAGCATATCCATCTTCTACATTGAGTTCTTCAACCGGGAAGCAAATAGGAAAGCATAGTGTTGATGTAATTGATCTAATTGCATCCAAGCTTGATGTCCTTACACAAAAGTTTGAGAAGATGATTACAATGAAGATCCAAGTAGTCGAGGTAATTTGTGAAGCTTGTGGACTTGCTGGACATACTTCTTCTACTTGTTTTGCTCCTAATATGAATGAGGAGAACCAAGAACAAGTCAATTTTGTTGGGATACATTGGAACAAATAGCAATACAATCCCTACTCCAACACATATAATCTGCAATGGAGAGATCATCTTAATTTCTCTTACCAGAACACAAGCAATGCTCAAAACTTTCAACAAGGACAGCCGCAACTGCAACAACAACAACTCTTCAACCGGCAAGCAAATGGGGATCCGTCAGGCTTCAACAACAATAGGGGTTACCAACAACAAAAAAAACCCCATAAATCTTCTTTGGAGACTATGATGGAGCAATTCATCTCCACTCAAGCACAGCAAAATGAAGAGTTTCGGAGAAATTACAAATTGTTGAAAGATGCAATTGCTCAACTCTTCGCGAAAGTGGATGGAATTTCCACTCATACAAGGATGTTGGAAAACCAAATTTCCCAACCAGCTTTGGTGCAGCAAAAGAACACACCATCCAGTTCTCTTCCTAGCCAACCAGAGGTGAATCCAAGAGGCAAGTAAATGCTATCACTTTGAGGAGTGGAGCTGAAATCCAAAGACCTTCTCCACCCAACGAGAAGAGTGTTGAGGTTGTTTATGAAGAGAAGATTGACACCCCCGTTGATGACAAAGGAAAAGGTACAACTGAGGTACCACCTTCTTACAAAGAAAGTGCACCATTTCCACAAAGACTTGCAAATAAGAAGGAGGATTCAAAGTTCAGAAAATTCATGGAGATCCTAAACAAACTGCATGTCAACCTTCTATTGGTTGAAGTTATAGCTGAGATGTCTTCATATGCCAAGTTTCCGAAGGACATCCTCACCAAGAAGAGGAGGATAGACCAAGTTGAAACCATCATTCTTTCTGAGATAATGAGTTCAATCATTCAAAACAGACTTCGTGAAAAGCTAGATGACTTGGGAGCATTCACTCTACCTTGTAAGATTAGCAACACCACATTTGACAAAGGTCGTGTTGACCTTGGAGCTAGCATTAGTCTCATTCCACGTACTTTGTGGCAAGAACTATATCTTGGAGATTTGAAGCCTACAAAGATGGCCATCCAGCTGGCTGATCACTCAATCAAATATCCCAAAGGTATTGTAGAGGATGTACCTGTGTAAATCAGTAAATTCTACATTCCTTGTGATTTTGTTGTGTTAGACATGCTTGAAGTTCCTTCCAATCCCATTCTCTTTGGGAGACCCTTCTTGAGGACTGTCAGATGCTTTGTTGATGTCGGGGAAGGAAAGCTTACACTTTGGGTTGGTGAAGAAGCCATGGAGTTTTCTATGTTTAATGCCATGAAGGCACCTTCATAAGTGGAAGAGCTCTGTTTTGTTGATTCTATTGACTCTATTGTGGAAGAAGACATGATGATGCTAATTTTATAATTAACTATTGTGATAATGATGAAGCTACCAATGATGACTTTGAAAATTCTAGAGCATTTTCTATTGCTCAACCAAATGCTATTAATGAAAATACTTCACTTGTTGATGATAAAGCCAAAGAAAACACAGTTGGGAGAAAGGTAGAACTCAAAGCCCTTCCACTAGGGCTGAGGTATGCATTTCTTGACCCCGATTCTACTTTTCCAGTCATAATCAATGATGAGTTAACTAATGAACAAGAAAAATAAATTGCTTGTTGAATTATGATTATATAAAGACGTCATTGGTTACACTATTGATTATTTAAAGGGCATCCATCCGTCCATTTTCATGCATATAATAAACATGGAGGATGATGCTAAACCTACTGTTGAACCACCTAGACGTTTAAATCAAAACATGCTTGAAGTGGTTAAAAAGGAAATTTTTAAGTTGAAAGATGTTGGTATCATTTATCCTATAAGTGACAGCCCTTGAGTTAGTGTCATTCATGTGGTACCTAAAAAGGGGGGGTGCAGCTGTCTTTAAGGGATATAATGACGAGTTAATACAAACACGTATTCACAGGTTGGCGTATGTGTATTGATTATCGGTGCTTGAATAAAGCAACTCGCAAAGATCATTTTCCCTTGCCTTTTATTGATTTGATGCTTGAGCAACTTGTGAACCATTCTTACTTTTGCTACTTGGATAGGTATTTTGGGTTTTTCCAGATTCCAATCTACCTTCCCGACCAAGAGAAAACCACATTTACATGCGCATATGGAACCTATGCTTACCGTTGCATGCCTTTCAGTTTTTGTAACGCCCCAGCAACATTTCAGTGTTGCATGATGGATATTTTCTCCGATTTCATTGAAAACATAATGGAAATATTCATGGATGATTTTAGTGTTTATGGAGATTCCTTTGATCATTGTTTGTGCAATTTGTCTAAAGTCTTATCCCATTGCAAAAAGGTTAACCTAGTACTAAAGTGGGAAAAGTGTCATTTCATGGTACAATCCGGTGTAGTACTAGGCCATATTGTTTCTAATAAGGGTATTGAAGTTGATAGGGCCAAAGTGGAAGCTATTGAGAAGATTTATACCCCTTCTTCAGTCAAGGACATTCGTAGTTTCCTTGGACATGCATGATTATATAGGAGATTCATTAAAGATTTCTCCAAGATCGCAAACCATTGTGTTCCTTGCTTGCAAAAGATGTCAAGTTCATATTCGATGATGACTTCCATACAGCCTTCAACAAGCTCAAAGAAGCTCTTGTCTTAGCCCCAATCATCCAACCACCAGACTGGAGTGCTCCTTTCGAATTAATGTGTGATGTGAGTGACTACGCAGTAGGAGCAGTTCTTGGACAACGGAAGGATAAGAAGCTTCATGCCATACACTATGCACGCAAGACCTTAGATGAGGTAAAAATCAACTATAAAACCACAGAGAAATATATGTTTGCCATAGTGTACACTTTTGACAAGTTCAGACAGTATTTGGTAGGATCCAAAGTAATTGTGTATACATATCATGCTGCAATAAAGTATTTATTTAATAAGAAAGATGCCAAACCTCATCTCATCCACTGGATATTGCTTCTTTAAGAGTTTGACCTTGAGATCCGGGATAAGAAGGGGACATATAACAACGTTGTTGATCACCTATCTAAGTGGACCACAAATGTTGGAAATTCATTGCCTATTGAGGACCAATTGCCGATTGAGAAACTCTACGCCTTATTGTCCACACAAGCACCATGGTTTGCAGACATTGCAAACTTTCATGCTACAGGACAACAGCCTCTAGACTTGACATACCAACAGAAGAAGAAGTTTTTCCATGATGTAAAATTTTACTACTAGGATGACCCCTTGTTGTTCAAACATGGGAGTGATGGGCTCATCCGGAGGTGTTTTGCTGAAGAGGAGATTGCCATAATCATTTTTGAATGACAAGCCTCTCCTTATAGAGGTCACTTTGGAGGAGAGAGGACTACAACAAAGATTCTCCAGGTCAGTTTCTATTGGCTAACCTTGTTCAGAGATGTCAACCACTTCGTCAAAGCATGTGACAAATGCCAAAGAGCTGGAGGAATATCAAAGCGTGATGAAATGCCTCTTAATTCCATTTTGGAGATTGAGGTATTTGATGTGTGGGGAGTCGATTATATGGGACCTTTCCCATCTTCCTATATCAATACATCTTGGTTGCTTGCGATTACATTTCTAAATGGGTTGAGTCCATTCCAACCCAAGCACCGGATGCAAAATCTGTAATCAAGCTATTCCAAAAAATCATTTTCCCTTGGTTTGGAGTTCCTAGAGTTGTGATTTCTGATGGAGGCACACACTTTGTTGAGAGGCATTTTAACAATCTTCTATCCAAGTATGGAGCCACTCACAAGATCTCTACACCTTACCATCCCCAAACATACGGGTAAGTAGAAGTATCCAATCGACGGTTGAAAAGTATTCTAGAGAAGATTGTGTCCAGCTCAAGGAAGGATTGGGCTCTAAAGATAGACGATGCATTGTGGGCATACCAGATAGCCTACAAGACTACCATAGGGACAAATCCATTCAAGCTAGTGTATGGTAAGTCTTGTCACCTTCCACTAGAGCTAGAACACCGTGCTCTATGGGCTATCAAGTTCCTAAACTTTGATATGAAGAAAATCAGTGAGAAATATCTATTACATCTGTAAGAGTTAGAGGAACTCTGGTTAGATGTATATGAGAATGCAAAGCTCTATAAGGAAAGAAAAAAGTCTTGGCATGACAAGAGAATCTGTAGAAAATATTTCAAAGAAGGAGACCAAGTCTTGCTTTTCAACTCCATATTGAGGTTATTCCCTGGAAAGTTGAGATCTAAGTGGTCCAGTCTGTTTCTTGTAATTAAGATATTTCCATATGGAGTTGTTGAATTGCAAGGCAAAGATTGAGTTTTCAAAGTCAATGGACACCGATGCAAGCTTTATGATGAAGGAGAACTAATTCCAAAAGGGGCATCTTGCTCGCTCTCTGAAGTCCCATGAGAAGAAAGAAGAGTCTACTTTTGGACTTTAAATGGAAGACCTTTGTGGGAGTTATCCCCACATTTAGATAGTTATTTTTGTTTTCCTTTCTAGTTGTTTAATTCTTTTCCAAAATAAACTTCATGGTGCAAGTTCTCTGAGATTCGTACAAATTTCATACCCCAAATATTTTTTGTTTCAGGTACTTAACATAACTCAAGAAGATATCAAAATCTAACAAAACTCTGAAGAAATTATGACAAACATGGCATGTTCATTACTTCCTTACATTGTGTGACTCAGGCAGAAGAAAACATTGTGTGATTTCCACTTAACATTGTGTCTAGTCCTATTTTGAAGATTATCACCAAAAATAATAGGTTTCTCGCATTATGGCATGTAGTTGCAATACACGGCGTGTTTAAACTACATGACGTAATAAATACATGTTACAACGTGTGAAATATTGAAGATATTGCAAGCTACAACAACTCAACATCACGGCGTGGAAGTCAGAAACACGACGTGTGTCATCACCAGCACGACATAACACCATATCAACACTGTGTGTTCAATAAATCGAAGAAATTCAACAGAATGTCATAGGACTTCAACTTACGGTGTGGTTTCCATTCTTATGGCATGGTGATTTGATCAAGTTACGTTGTGTTGGACCTTTCCACACGTTGTAGTTTTTGAATTATGGGTCCTTACGAAGGCAGTTGAACTAGATCTTACATTGTGTGTCCTAACTCACATGACGTAAGTTTTTACGAGAAGAGGATATTAAACACAAGTTTGCAAAGGTTTCTCTCACACTCACACCGTGTGCGACCTCGCTACCTTCATCCAAGCCAACAACCACTGCCACTTCCTTCTTCCTCGACTCACGCTGCCACTGAGCATCTCCAACAACTGAGAGTGCTGTCATTCTCTCTGCCACCCCTCTCTATGAACGCTGCCGCTCTACTCGTATGCATCACCTATGAGCATCGCCGCTCTACTCATGTGCAACACCTACAAGTCATTGCCATTGATAGGCTGGCATTCAAGCCCCTCACCGCCACCGCACCTCCAGCAAAGGACCCCACGATGTGTCCCCTAGCCCTCACTGTGAGATCAACACTAGCGGTTGGGAAAACCATTGCTCATCACGCCGTAAACTCCCCTTGATGCACGCTGCAACCACAAGGAGGTCACCAGCAGTAGATGCATGAACCACCTTTCTACATGACATGTGTACTCCAGTCACATGTCGTAACCATATTCAAATCTTCCTAGACCATCACAGTTCTTTACAGCGTGTGAATCCACATAACACACTATGTTTTCCACTGTGAAGACAAATTTTCAACATGGGTCGCACCAAGCTCACAACAAAGCACCCATGCACCAGAGAATCTTCTTCATTGGACTGATTCTAGAGCCAATGTCTTTTCGAGCTACATGAGGAGGAGGAGGGTGTCTACACTCTTATTCATTCTAGGAGGGTGGTAAGCTCCCATTTCTTTGATGAGGATGAGATAGATGAGTTGGGCATTGTAGCTGAACTAAAGGAATATCTTAAGCTTTTAGGACTAAATTGTTGCATAGATGGTGTCCCCACCTACCCCAGGTTGGTCTATGAATTCTTGACCACTTTTTCTAGTGACATAGACCCTAAGAAGACTGGAGAACCCTTTGGCATTATTTCTTTTAGATTGATAGACAAGCCTTATCATATGACATTTGAGTGGTTTTGTGGTTTAATTGAGTTTAATTATCTTGGGTCTATTGGGTATCCTGCTGACTTTGATGCAAATGAATTTTGGAGCCAAATTACTTAGGATACCTCCTTTGACCACACATCAGCACGCGCATCCAAAATTCACAACCTTCTTTTTAAAGTCTTGCATAGAGTCCTCTCTTTGTGTGTTCTTGGCAGGAAGGAAACTATGGGGGTTGTGGGAAAATTGAATTATTTCTTGTTATGGGCTGCAGTTCATGAGTATGATATCAACATGGGTATCATTTTCTGAAGAAGGTAGAGAAGACTAAGAAGGATAAGAAGGGTGATATAATGATTGGGGGTATCATCACAAAGCTGGACAAGGCACTAAAAAATGATCTTTCAAGCATTGAACACTTGGGGAAGAAGTTGAGATTGATTTTGGGGTTCTCAAAGTAGCTACTTTGATTGGGGAGAGGGCCAAAGGTTCTTATTTCCTGTCGGTCCATGGGCAAGAAAAGACCATTACTTTGCCAAATCCCGAGCTGGTGACTACAAAGAAGAAGACAAATTGGAAGTATTTTGTAGCTACTCAGGATGAAAGGCAGCCTTCCTCTAGCAGTGCACCGGGTTCTTCTACAACAGTCGAGATAGAATTAGCTCCTCCTCCTCCTTCTACTGGGATACAGACTGAGCTCTCATGGAGGTATATAGACTTGTGCCATCTCTATGTCTATGTCCAGTAGCGTTTCGACAGCCAGGACACGAGAATGACTGCCTTATAGGATTAGTATACACAACTTCAGACTCAGTACATAGGTATCCAACAGCAATGCAGTGGTTTGCAGGACTCCTACACTGGTTTACAGCAACAATATATCGATATACATGACATCTATGGAGGTTTACAGTAGCAGTATAGTGGCTTCTCACATTAGATGACAGATATGTACAACATGATGTCTCACATGGATGCTTGGCATCTATCTCAGGGTCATTACGCTCTGCCACAGCCCCCTCCACAGCAGAAGGAGCCTTCTGTTTCTTTAGCATATCCCCTTCATGTTTTTGTTGATGACATATTCCCTGGACCTCACGGAGGTGTTGACCCCTCTCTCTGATGTTTCTCTGTGCACCATGAGGTACCCAGTTGTGTCACTTTTGAGTTTGATTTGAGTAGTGAGGACACTATAATCTTCAAGCTTGGGGGGTACAACCGGTCGATACTCATGTATCTTTTATTTCCATCATTTTGTTTAATGTCATTCCCCTTCTATTGTCATTTGTTTTAGAAATTTGCTTATGTATTTTGATTTCTAGCATTACATGTCATGTTTTTTTTTGGATAAGGTACATGTCATGTTTCAAACGAATGAAATTGTGTATTATCTTTTCTCCCTTTGCTTGAACCATCTTTACCTGAGAAGATAAAGGATATTAAGACAACTTATTGGCTTATTTCATATATTCTAAAAAAATTGGCTATCATTGCTCACATCTCCACAACCCATATCATGTTGAAAAGTGAACTAAATTTTTTTGTCTCTATTGCTCAATCCAAGTAAATATTCAAAAATCTTGAATTTGTGAACTATAGATCTTTGATTAGACATTATCATGATGTTTCCAATATTATAATGAATATTTCATTGCTCCAATTGAGAACATTTCTATAAGTGATTGAATTTCTTATTTTCTATCTCAAGCTTGCTTAGCAATATCCACAAAAAGGGAAGGGTATAAAAAGGGTCGTGTGGTACCCCAATCAAAAACAAGGAAAGTGCAGCAATCAAATACAACAACAAAGTTTGGGTGCCCGAATCATATGAAAAGGGGGTGTTTTTGAAAATTTAGTGAACCCCAAAAGATGGCTCAGTCTCCCACGTGTCCACCAACTCAATGAAGGTTGGAGATGCGCAGAAAGAGGGAAATTAATCCCCAACTGATACTCCACGTGTGTGTAAGCTTGTACTCAACTGTCGAGTATCGCGCACGTGAATCCTAATAGATGTTTTGATTTGTATGGTAAAGTCAATGCAAGTGGACAGATCTGTTAAGAGATTTTCTTTTCATTTCATCATTATTATCAATGGAACTTTTGGCATATCATCATTTTATTGGCTCTATCATGCTTGTCACTCATGATTGCTATATAGTTGACTTATTGAAAATAGTTAGAATGAAATTCAAGAACTAAAATTTCTATTTTGAGAGATAAAATTCAGTTTGTTTTTCAATTGCATATGTGAAATAGATATTAGCATGATATTGATCTTTTATTTGTTCTTAAATGAAGATATGAAATATGCCCATGATTTGGATTGAAATCCTACATCTATTTCTTTTTTGCTTGAGGACAAGCAATGGTTCAAGCTTAGGGGGAATTGAGGTGCACATTTCATATCATATTTCTATCTTGTTTGTCAAGCATTTTTCATGCATTCAGACTCATTTTTCATTCATATTCATGTTGATTTTCATGCATTCGAGGTATACTTACTCTTGGCTATTTGTTGATGCACATGTATTCAATTTCATTTTATTTTGACAAGAAAATGCCCCCAAATGTGTATATTGGGCATTTCCCCTTGGAGTCATGCAGTTGGGGATGAATATTGAAGAAACAGCAGGAGTTACGGTGTGTAACACAGTTACACACACCGTAAGGCCTCATCAGATAAAACTCTCAAAGGCGGACACACGATGTGTTGTCCAAAAACACGACGTAAGGCACTCTTGGAGAATTTCAGTCAGGACTTGGACTTACGGCGCGTTGCCAAATTACACGCTGCAAGTCTGGGTCTCTCGAGCAGTTGCTAAGATGCACTTATCCACGTGATGTGTGGACCAATTCACACACCGTAAGTGGACTAGTTTTCTGTAGAATTTAAAATGGAACATTTCGCTTGGACATACACGACTCTCCCTCCCTTAGGACAGTTATCACAGATCATTTGGAGCATTTTTGCACCAGAGAATAGAGAGGAGCTAAGAAGGGTGAATTTGGGGAAGACAAGGTGGTTATTCAAGAGAAGACCTCCTTTCCTCTCCATTCTTCTTCATCATTGCAGTTGGAGCTTCCCAGTTTGACTTCAACCTACTCGAGAGAGAAGGTTGCTGGAGAGGAGTTTTTCAGAGACAAAACTCCATCTACTTATTGAAGTTTCTCATTGTTCTTTCTTTCATTTCGAATTCTATAGTTGTACCTTAGTTTCTATCATGAAAAACTACAGATTTCCATATCATTACTTCTGTTTCATAGCCATGAGTGAGTAGATCCGAATTCTTGGGCATGGGAGAGTAAATTTCATGTAATATCCCTGACCTGGGTTATGCCCTAACCCTGGAAGTTTTTGTTTAAGAAAGTTAATTATATCCTTGATTTTATCTTGTGGAAAGTAATTAAGGCTTAAGAGGAACTTATGTTTCAATTTTGGTCCTGTTTGAAGAATGCTAAAGCAATGTTTGCTTATTTTGGACTAAAGTGCAAATTACCCAAGTTGAGGGGTTAAATTGCAAATGTTACATGATAAAATGTTCCTCAAAGTGTTTGAGCATCATGAGAATGAAAATGATGCAGAGGTATGGCTTCCACAAGCCTGGATAACAAGAAGGAGCTTGTTGAGCAATGTTTGTGCATTAAAACCTAGTTTTGGTGTAATGTGCAATTTACCCAAAACCTAGGGTTCAATATGCAAAATATCACTTTCAAAGGGTCCCTAATTATTATTGGCATAATTTAGAGGAAATAAAATCATAGGGTACCTCATTTGAATCACTTTGGAGGAGAGAGAATCTTGATATTAAAATAATCAAGATTTAAGCATAATTGGAACTTTACTTCAATTTAATGCAAAAATAAATATATTAATTGAAGATCCCTTCAACCAAAAGGTGAGGGATGATTTTGCAAAATAATGGAAGACCATGTGCCTTTCAAAGGCACGAAAATATCTAAAGGAAGTGGATAACTCACTCACATTATTAAAAGAAAAAGAAATATCCACTAACTTATGGATGTTATTATTAAATGGATTAAGGTGCTTAATTTGCTTTTCTTTATTTCATGGATAATTGAGAGGAATAAGAGGCAAGAAATATAGCCTCGTATGCAGGGAATAGGACAGGGAAAGTGGCAAGGAAATGGAGTAGTTATTTCCTACTTTCTCTCTCTTAAAATGAATTTTAATAAAAATGCATATAAGCTCATTTATCCATAGCTTGAAAGGGGAATTTTCGAATCCACGTTCACTCTTTGCTTGCAAAACGACCAATGGGACTAAGGAGCAACAGGAGGACGAGTTCCAACCTGTATGTAAGATTTTTGATCACTTTCAACCATGATTTCATGGTGGAAATCGAAAATAAATGATGGATTTCTTCTTTTCTTCTATCAATCTTCCTTTCTAGCCAATCCTTTTCACTCAAAAGCTTGAGGAACGAACCTTGTGGAGTGAGAAAGCTTCTTTCACCATTAGGAACGTGAATTTGGAGCTTTGAAGCTTCATTGAAGGCAGGTTTTATAACTTGAACCCTTATTCATTGTTATTGAATTCAATTCCTCAATCCTTTTTGTTCAAATTACTCTTCTTGAATTTCCTTTGAATAATTGATGGAACTACCATGGGAATGGCAGTAGATTTCGAAGGTATAAGGCTTGATGATGATGACATCATCATAAGCACATATCTCAACATAATTTAGTTGCAAACGGTTTCATGAATTTTGGTCCAAATGGTTTGCAAAGCGTTTGGAGGTTGGGGTTCCAAACTGTTTGGAGTGGTTGACCGAATGGAGGGGGTTGACCATTTGAGGGGGGTTACTGATGTGTTGAATAATGTTCTAATAGATTTAATTGATTGGTTTCTAAAGGTTCCATGATTGGATAATCTACCAATTGAAAATCCTAATCGGATTGAAGCATTGAAACCCTAATCGATTTGACTCAATTTCATGTTGGTTGAGCAAATGATTTCATCAAACTATTTGGTGCTCAAACGGTTTCAAACCATTTGAGGATCAAGGTTTGAACATTTGAGAAAGGTTGACCATTTGTAGGAAATGGTTTCAAAACCGTTTGATAGGGTTGATCGTGTGGTGAAGGTTGACCATTTGAGATGAAACGGTTTCAAACCGTTTGAGAAGGAAAAAGGTTTTCAAGACCGTTTGAAAGGAAACAGTTTTAAAATTGTTTAAGGGGCTAAGGGCCAAGACCGTTTGAAGGTCTAACCCCAAGACCGTTTGAGGGTGTGACCTCAAGACCGTTTGAAGGTCATGATCAAAACTGAATGGAGGTCTAAAGTGATCAAATCGTTTGGAGATTTAAGGTGATGACTGATCCATTGATCTAATGGTTGATAATAATGATTATCAATGATAGGTATAAAGGTTGAAACCCTAAAGTACCTAGATGATCAGTACCTTTAAAATGGCTAACCCTAAAAGCTTATGAAAGTAATGTCTCAAAACACTATGTCAACCATAGTTGTATATAATTGATTGAAAGGTTGATGTAACCTAATCAAGTTGAGAGGATGATAGAAACGAATTCATACATGAGTATTAATCGTGAAGAATATGTGATTAGGGTATGATCCTTAGTAAAGAGATCATGCAACCCTAATCGAGTGGGATAATAAGATATAATCCTAAAATTAGGGCGATCCTGAGTGAAACCCTAATTGAGGGTGATGCCATGTGAAACCCTAATTGAGGGTGATGCCATGTGAAACCCTATGCAATGGTATGATGAGGATCCCTAACACAGGGTGAAGGTATGTGAAACTCTAAAAGTTGAGTTATAATACATGAAGCCCTAATCTTGGGCAATATGATGATAAACCATAACCCTAATTACTGGGTAATGGTATGAGAGAACCCTAATGATAAAATAGTGGGTAATGCCTTATGAAGGTGAAATATCTCAAATGGTTGATCATAGGCAACCTTATAGTAAGCAATCCCTTAACCTGAAATGAGTCCATATCATTGAAGATAGTTGGACCATTCTTGTGTGTGACCTATGCACTTCATGGTAAAAGTGATAGGTTAGGGGATGAAAGTATTAAGATGGAAAATACCTTAATCCAAGATAAGTTGATAACTTAAGTAAGTTGGAAGTGATGAGTAAAGTGATACATCAAGATATGATAGATATCACTTTTAGCATTCCAGGGTTGATATACCTTGATGCACCTCAAATCCAATATACTTGGACAAGAAACACATGAAGTGTGTTATGTAAATTGTTACAATGAAATGTAATGAGTTTGATATACTTTGATAAGTATAGGATAATATACCTTGAGAATGGGGTTAAGAGAAACTAATGAGTATGATGTAATCATACCATGATAAGGATGAGAAATGAACTCATACCTTGTATTGATAATCATTTAATGATAAATGTTAAGAGTAATAAACATGATTGAATACTTGAGATGTTAATGGATGCTCCTAGAGGTGTGGAGCAATATATTAAGGTTGATTTGATAAATATGAAATCCTAATTAATGTGATATGGGAAACCATAACCCTAAATTGGGTAATGGGACATGAGAAACCCTAATGTAACGTGAATAGTAAGCCCTAACCCTATTGAGGGAATAGTGGTGTTACTATTGTATTACATGAGGTATTATGTTATTGTTGCCTAGTGAGAGGTGACAAGATGTATAATGGCCTTGTGAGCCATATGATTAGATGTTGCCTAGTGATAGATGACAAGATGTTTAATGGCCTTGTGAGCCATATGGTTAGGTGTTGCCTAGTGAGAGGTGACAAGATGCTTTATGGGCCTTATGAGCCATGAGAACAATTATGGCATAGTGAGAGGCACCAAGATGATTATAAAAGCTTATTGTAAGAAATGATAGCCTTTTAATAAACTTAATAAAAGGAACATTTGTATTTAATAAAGAATGTAAAAAGCTATGAACGTTGTGTAATCAGGATTGGTTAAAGTCCAATACCTGGTAGAGGCATGAGGTCTGTAATCAGGATTGGTTAGAGTCCAATGCCTGGATGTGTAATCAGGATTGGTTAGAGTCCAATGCCTGGATGTGTAATCAAGAGTGGTTAGAATCCACTACATGGTTGTGTAATCAGGATTGGTTAAAGTCCAATACCTGAAAGAGGCATGAAGCCTGTAATCAGGATTGGTTAGAGTCCAATGCCTGGCTGTGTAATTAGGATTGGATAAAGTCCAATACCTGGAAGAGGCATGAAGCTTGTAATTAGGATTGGTTAAAGTCCAATACCTGGCAGAGGCATGAAGCTTGTAATCAGGATTGGTTAGAGTCCAATGTCTAGCTGTGTAATCAGGAGTGGTTAGAGTCCATTGCATGGCTGTGTAATCAGGGTTGGTTAAAGTCCAATGCCTGGCTGTGAAATTAGGATTGGTAGTGTCCAATGCCTGGTGGTTTAATCAGGTTTGGAAGAGTCTAATACCTGATAGAGGCTCAATGCCTGTAATGATGACACAGGATTGGTAATAACCCAATGCTTGTAATTTTGACACAGGATTAGTAATAACCCAATGCCTGTAATGATGACACAGGATTGGTAATAACCCAATGCATGTAATGATGACACAGGATTGGTAATAACCCAATGCTTGTAATGATGACACGGGATTGGTAATATCCCAATGCATGTATTAATGATATATGAGTACATGGTAGATATAATCCCATATATGTTTAGCAGATTGGCTAAGGCCAACATATTGAAACAAGAATGCCTCATGGGTGACATATCAAGATAATGAGTGTCACAAGAGAAGTTTGACATGATGGTATAATATGATGGATAAATGATATACATGTTTTTCCTATTCCTTATTAAGAGAATAGATGATCTATTGTTCTATCATAAATAGTCGCAATGCTTTAAAAGATGAGAATGCTTTAAACTGCTTATCTTCTGCCCAGTTTTACATCATTAAACTGCAATAATAATGTTTTGGCAGAGAGTTATATCTCTCGCTGGGACAATTACAATTGTCTCACCCCCGTGGGATCCAACATTTTTAGGTGGACAAGCACAGAGGAGACTGAGAATATCTTGCAGAGGAAGAACATCAGCAGCAACAGTAACAGCAGTGACAACTCAGGTTGAGTGTATTGTCTGTCATGTCTTGTAGATAGAAGTCATATGTGTCATCTCTGTACTCTCAGGTCATCGGAGTCAGTAGATAGTGCTTTCATCATCAATCTGAGATTTTGTCTTGATCGCCTCGAGGTTTATGTTGCTTATGTATAGTTTGACAAAGTAACTATTGTATGTAACTCTCGAAAAGAGATGGTAATGTTATGTACTTATGAATCAGGATGTGAATGAAATACATTAGTTCTTGATCAAAGAGTTTTCCTGTGTTTGGATCTCTTTGCAAAAGGTTTAAATTTTTAGTGATTTTCAGTAATCTGATGTTAGTGATCGCTTCCGCTTAGTTAATGACGTATGTTTTGAACGCTTCACCACATTTCATGTCATGACATGTATGGAACATGATAATTCATTCTAAATATTAAATGCTTGCATTTCTACCTTTTGAGTAACAATTCTTACTTCTTGCATGTATGCCTGGCCACTATGTATGCATGTTTTATGTTTTCTTGCTTAATCTGAGAAGATAGGTAGGAGAGTAAGGAGTTACTCTCTTGGAAACTCCTCCTTTATCACGAGAGTGAAAATTATGGAGTTGAGGAATAGTTTTGTGATCTAAAATGAAATACATACACGAGAGTGATGTATTGAGTTAGGATCATTATATTTACACCGAGAGGTGAAGTATAATATACAACTCTCCTTTGCAAGTGTTTAGTATGTTTGAACTCGTGTTCCTAATTTGTGTTATGATGTGTTAGTGAAATCCTAAGTCCAATATTGTTTTCAATCTGAAATCAAACCCCTTCAATTAATCCATTTACAATTTTAGTTTAATTATAAAATTTTAGTCTAATCAACCAAATCGCTCTTTAAAAAAGATCTAGATTGTTGAAACTTAGCACTATTGCATTTAATTAGTTACTAAAGCTCCTTGTGTTCGATCTTGACTACAACTACTCCCGTAGACTTGTGGGAATTAGTTGGTTGAGTAAACGATCATCTATATGATTGAAACTCATTAGTATAACAACCAATAACTAGCATAAAGCAACAAGCTCAAACAAGGAACACAAACCTCAAACATGCCCTAATTACATCTTAGATGATTAGAGCAAGGATCTAAGAAACACACTTAAGCAAAACAAATAGGGTTAATGTTGTGTGATTTATATATCATCTTTTCACATGTTATCACACACAAATTTGGTTCTTTCTGATATAATCCAGTCTCTTTCATATTAGTTTTGCTATCTTTTTGTTATTCTACTTATCCCATAACTTGTATTACAAATTTGCCACAAAAAGAACTGAATTCAGATGTTATTTCTACTTAAACAGAAAAATGCACGGCGTGCAACTCAGACGCACGGCATGCACCATTCCAGAAAAAGATTGATTCACTGAAATAGCAGAATGCACGACATGCATGGAGAAAATGCACGGTGTGCAAGTTTCCAGAGAAAAATCAGTTCGTTCAGCCAGAAGAATGCATGGCGTACACGGAGAAAACGCACGGCGTGCGAGTTTCCAGAAGCGCACAGAAGGATGAACGCACGGCGTGCACCTGGGACACAAACTGCTGAAGAAACATTCTGAAAAGTCACACGGCGTGCATATCCTCAGCGCACGCCGTGCATAGATTAGCCGAAGCAAACTGCATTGCAGGTGCACGGCGTGCACCTGGCAGTTTCAGAAATTTGAAATTTCAGAATACAATTTTAAAACAAAGACGGAAGCCAAGGGACAGTTACGTTCGATCATTTGAAGAGTTTCTCTTGTCCCAGAGCCAGAGGAGAGCAGAGGAAGGCGAATTTGGAGGGATCCAAAGTGGTTTCTTGCATAAAGGGACCATTTCTTCTTCTTCACTTCTCCATTGTCTTCTTCAAGGTGCAGCCAAGCTTCCCCAACTCCGAGCAGCTTCTTGGGAGAGGAGCTAGTTCGACTTGGAGCAGCTAAAGAAGGGGAATTTTGTCCTCAAGCCAGAATTCTTGCTTCTTGTGGTTACATCTTCAGTTCTCTTTGTCTTTCCCTTCCTAAACCATGTCTAGAACTGAAATTTTTGTAGCAAATTTGTTGTACACCATTATGGACGAGTAGACTCCTTTTTCTTGGGCATGGGAGAGTAACTCCCATGTCATAGCATGTATAGAACAAGTAATTTCGTACTAAATGCATTTGTTTCTTGTTTTGTTACCATGAAGGTGCCGGTTTACTCTTTTTCTTGCATGTACTGTTGGCCACTTTATGTGCATATTTTCTGCCTTCTTGCTTAGTTTGAGAAGATAAGTAGGAATGTATGGAGGTGCTCTTCTTGGAAACTCTTCTTCTTCTACGAGAGTAGAGAGGAATGAGTTGAGGAACTGTTTGTTATCATAAATGAAAATCATACACGAGAGTGCTGTATTGAGTTATGATCGTTGCATTTACACCGGGAGGTGAAATGTAACACAACTTTTCCTTGAAACATGATCTTATGTATGTTTAAATTATTTTGTTCTCTTGATTGCTATGATATGTGAGTGAAATCCTAATGTCCAAGATTCCTTAACTTTCTGAAATTGAACTTCTTTTGTGGTTCTTGTTTGCTAATTAGAATCTAAAACTCATGTAGGTAAAATCTAAATTTTATGCTTTTAGAACAAACCTTCTCTACTCTTTAATATCGGTCTAGATTGTTGAACTTTAGTACTGTTGCACTCAATTAAGTTAGCTAAGCTCCTTGTGTCCGACCTTGACTATACTACCTCCGTATACTTGCGGAGTTTGGTTAAGTTGAGTAAACTATCCTTTAATTGGATTGAAAATCATTAGTGTAAACAACCAACAAGTTTTTGGCGCCATTGTCGGGGAGCTACGGTAATTTGATTGGAGTAATAAGTGTTATTTAGTATTCGAGACTAGATCATCATTCATCGTTTTCAAATTTCCATATACCTCTTAGTGTGTTCTTAATTTCTCGTGTTATTTTTCAGGTTGTATGTGTCATTCACAACGAGGTCTCCAAACATCCGCTTTGTTAGACCTTGAAATAGAGCGAACTCTTTCAAGTTTGAGGAGAAAAAGAAGAGTAGAACAACCACTATTTGGAGGTACTTCACCATCACCACCGCCATCATCACCACCACCGTCTTTTTCATCTTCTGCAGTAGCTACACCGAGCATTTCAGCCATGGAGGACGATCGTCCTTTAAAATACTTCACGATGCCGTTGCCACAAATATTTGTGGAGCCATTGACTTACCTGCTGTAGAAGCAAATAACTTTTCAATTGCCCCTTCTATGATGCAAATGATTCAGTAAAATCATTTTGGGGGAACGGCCAATGAAGACCCAAGTCTTCATGTTGCATAATTCCTGGAATATTTGAATACTTTCAAGATTAATGGAGTGATTGTTGATGGGATTAGACTTATGTTATTTCCTTTCACATTAATAGATAGATCCAAGGCGTGGCTTTTGTCTCTTCCCAAGAAGTCCATTAAAAGTTGGGATCAACTCCTCAATGTTTTCCTTGCAAAGTACTTTCCGCCAAGCAAGACAACTCACTTGAGGAACCAGCTCACAAATTTCTCCCAAAGTGAAGGAGAAACCTTATATAATACATGGGAATGATTCAAGGATATTCAACACCTTTGCCCGCACCATGGTTTGGCAAACTGGCTCCTGCTGCAAACTTTCTACAATGGACTATTTTACAATACCCGGTTGACTCTAGATGTCGCAGCTGGTGGCGCATTAATGACCAAGTCTTATAGAGTGGCTTATGATATCATTGAAGATATATCACTCAATCACTGCCAATGGGGAGGAGATAGAGGAGCAAAATCAACCTCTACAGCAAGCTCTTCAACTAGAAAACAAGGAGGAAAACACATCATAGATGTCGTTGATCTTATTGCTGCAAAGCTAGATGTGCTTACACAGAAATTTGAGAAGATGACCACTCTACCAATTCAATCTGCTGAAGCAACGTGTGAAGCTTGTGGAAATGTAGGACATACTTCTTCTTCTTGTTTTGCCCCTAATTCTATTGAAGGAAATTTCGAATAGGTTAATGTAGTTGGGATGCAAGGAAATAAAAAATACAATCCTTATTCCAACCAATATAATCCAAGATGGAGAGATCATCCTAATTTCTCTTACCGAAATGCAAGCAACACTCAAAATTTCCAGCAAGGGCAGTAACAACAACAACATGTAAACCATCAAGGAAATCCGATGGGTTTCAACAATAGGGGTTATCAATAGCCAAAACAACCCCAAGGTTCTTCTCTGGAAGCTATGATGGAGAAATGCATATCAACATAGATGCAACAGAATGAGGAACTCCGAGGAAATGACAAGCTTTTAAAAGATGCTATTGCGCAACTTTCTGCAAAAGTGGATGGAATTTCCACTCACACCAAGATGTTGGAAAACCAAATAGCACAACAAGCTTTAAATCAACAAAGGACTCCACAATCCGGTTCGCTTCGAAGCCAACCAAAAGTAAACCCAAGGCAGCAAGCTCATGCAATTATCTTAAGAAGCGGAGCTGAGATTGAAAGACCTTCTCCATCTAAGGAGAAGAACATGAAGCAAACAAATGAAGAAGAGGCCAACACTCCAAATTGCAGCGAGGAGAAAGGTAAAGCTGAAATACCACCTTCTTTCAAAGCCACTACACCTTTTCCTCAAAGATTAGCCAATAAGAAGGAAGACCAGAAATTCAGGAAATTTATGGACATAATCAACAAATTGCATGTAAATCTTCCTTTTGCTGAAGATATTGCTGAGATGCCTTCTTATGCTAAATTCCTAAAGGACATTCTGACTAAAAGAAGAAAAGTTGATCAATTAGAAATGGTAATGCTTTCTGAACGAGTAAGTTCTATTATTCAAAATTGTCTTCCTCAAATGCTTGATGATTTGGGAGCATTCACACTGCCTTGCAAGATTAATGACACCACTTTTGACAAAGGTTTAGTAGATCTCGGTGCCAGTATTAGTCTCATTCCATTTACCTTATGGCAAGAACTAGATCTTGGGGATTTGAAGCCCACAAGGATGGCTATTGAATTAGCTGATCACTCTATTAAATATCCAAAAGGTATGGTGGAAGATGTACTTGTACAAATTGGGAAATTCTATATACCTTGTGATTTTATTGTTCTTGACATGGCGGAAGTTCCTTCCAACCCCGTTCTTTTTGGGAGGCCATTCTTGAGGACTGTCGGATGTCTTGTTGATGTTCGGGAAGGGAAGCTCACTCTACGTGTTGGGGAAGAGGCTATGGAATTCTCTATTTATGAATCTATGAAAGCACCCGCACGTGTTGAAGAAATATGCTTGCTTGATATTGTTGATCCTATTGAAAATGATAATGAAGATGATGGTGATTTTATGGTTAATCTTTATGATGATGATGCAACTGAATTCAATAATTCTAAAATTTCTGGAGCACTTTCTATTTCTAAAGCAACAGCTATTAATGAAGATGCTCCACTTGTTGAAGATAAAGTTGATGAAAGTACAACAGGAAAAAAGGTAGAACTAAAAGCACTTCCACCTGGGCTAAGGTATGCATTTCTTGACTCAAATTCTACATCTCCTGTTATAATAAATAATGAATTAACCGATGAGCAAGAAAATAAATTGCTTGCCGAATTGCGTTTGTATAAAGACGTCATTGGTTATTCAATAGAAGATTTAAAAGGCATTCATCCTTCAATTTGTATGCACAGAATAAATATGGAAGATGATGCTAAACCAACTATTGAACCACCTAGATGTCTAAATCAAAATATGCTTGAGGTGGTAAAGAAAGAAATTTTCAAGTTAATTGACGTTGGAATCATCTATCCCATAAGTGACAGCCCCTGGGTTAGTGCCATTCACGTGGTACCTAAAAAGGGGGGTGCAACTGTCATTAAAGGAGGCAATGATGAGTTAATACAAACACGCATGGTTACTGGCTGGAGTATGTGTATTGACTATAGGTGTCTGAATAAGGCAACCCGTAAAGATCATTTCCCGTTGCCTTTCATTGATTTGATGCTTGAACGCCTTGCCAAACATTCCTATTTCTATTACTTGGATGGGTATTTCGGATTTTTTTAGATTCTCATCTACCCTCCCTACCAAGAAAAGACCACTTTTACTTGTACTTATGGAACATATGCTTATCGCCGTATGCTGTTTGGTCTTTGTAACGCTCCCGCTACTATTCAGCGGTGTATGATGGCCATATTCTTTGATTTTATTGAAAATATAATGGAGATTTTTATGGATGATTTCAGCGTGTACGGCGATTCTTTTGATCAATGTTTATTGAACCTGTCACTAGTCTTAGCCCGCTATAGAAAGGTTAACCTAGTGCTAAACTGGGAGAAGTGTCATTTTATGGTACAATCCGGTGTAGTGCTAGGACATGTTGTATCTAACAAGGGTATTGAAGTGGACAAGGCAAAGGTCGAAGCAATTGAAAAAATGTCTACTCCATCTTCAGTAAAAGACATTCGCAGCTTTTTAGGACATGCAGGTTTTTACAGAATATTTATTAAAGACTTCTCAAAAATTGCAAAGCCATTGTGTTCCCTACTTGCAAAGGATACAGAATTTGTATTTGATGATGATTGCTAAGCAGCCTTTTCTAAACTCAAAGAGGCTCTCATTTCAGCCCCAATTATCCAACCTCCAGATTGGGATTCTCCCTTTAAACTCATGTGCAATGCAAGCGATTATGCAGTGGGAGCTGTTTTGGGACAGCGGAGAGACAAGAAAATCCATGCCATCTATTATGCCAGCAAAACTCTCGACAAAGCACAAATCAACTATACAACCACGGAGAAAGAAATGCTTGCAATTGTATATGCATTTAACAAGTTCTGACATTACTTAGTAGGATCAAAAGTGATTGTATATACTGATCATGCTTCCATTAAGTATTTTCTGAATAAAAAAGATGCCAAACCACGCCTTATCCGCTGGATACTACTCTTGTAAGAGTTTGATCTTGAAATCCGAGACAAGAAAGGTACTGAAAATAGTGTTGACGATCACCTCTCTAGATTAACCACATAGGCTGAAGACCTATTGCCAATTGAGGATCATTTGCCTATTGAAAAACTCTATGCATTGTCATCCATTCAAGCACCATGGTTTGCAGACATTGCTAATTTTCTTGCTACTGGACAGCTACCACCGGATTTGACATATCAACAAAAGAAGAAATTCTTTCATGATGTAAAATTCTATTACTGGGATGACCCGTTGCTATTCAAGCATGGAAGTGATGGGATGATCTGGAGGTGTGTTGTGGAAGAGGAAGTCCCAAACATCATTGCTGATTGCCATTCCTATCCTTATGGAGGACATTTTGGAGGAGAAAAGACAGCTGCAAAAATACTTCAAGCTGGTTTCTATTGGCCCACATTATTTAAAGATGTCAATCTATTCGTCAAATCTTGTGATAGGTGCCAAAGAACAGGAGGCATATCCCGCCGTGATGACATGCCACTCAACTCTATCTTAGAGGTTGAGGTGTTCGGTGTATGGGGAGTGGACTACATGGGACCATTCCCATCTTCCTGCGGATATCAATACATTCTTGTTGTCTGTGAATATGTATCTAAGTGGGTTGAAGTCATTCCAACCCAAGCACCAGACGCCAAATCTGTAATTAAGTTTTTTCAAAAGATTATATTCCCTCGGTTTGGAGTTCCACGTGTCGTTATTTCTGATGGAGGCACACACTTTGCTAAAAAATAATTCAACAATCTTCTCTCCAAGTATGGTGTGACTCATAAAATCTCTATGCCCTATCATCCCCAAACATCCGGGCAAGTAGAGATTTCAAATAGGCAACTGAAGAACATCCTTGAAAAGATTGTCTCTAGTTTAAGGAAAGATTGGGCATTAAAGATAGATGACGCACTTTGGGCATATCGCACAACCTACAAAACCATCATTGTGACTACTCCATTCAAGATGATCTATGGCAAATCGCGTCACCTTCCGCTCAAATTGGAGCACCGCGCTTTATGGGAAATTAAGTCCTTGAACTTTGACATGTAGAGAGCAGGAGAAAAACGTCTATTGCAGCTGCAGGAGCTTGAAGAACTTCGTCTTGATGCATATGAGAATGCAAAGTTGTATAAAGAAAGAATAAAAGCTTGACATGATAAAATAATTCGCAGGAAAGACTTCCAAGAAGGAGATAGAGTATTGTTATTCAACTCCAGATTGAAGCTTTTTCCAGGAAAGTTGAAATCCAAGTGGTCCGACCCGTTCCTAGTACTCAAAATTTTTCCATATGGAGCTATAGAACTCCAAGGCAAAGATGGAACCTTCAAAGTCAATGGACAATGTTGCAAATGCTACTCTTGTGGAGAAGAAGTGGAGAAAGGAGCTTCTTGCTCCCTCCAAGATGCCTGAAATCTTAGAAGAAGTCTTACTCCATACTCTAAATGGATGACCTCGTGGGAGTTGACCCCACATTAGGATAGATTTCTTTTAAGTTTTTTGAATCAAAAACACTCTTTAATTTCGTTAATAAGCCTGTCATGGACGAATGTAATAATCTAGACTTGATTTCTACTCAATCCGTCATAGTTTACTGCTGATTGAATGCAATTTTCTATAGAAATCGCAAAGTGCACGGCGTGTCTTTTGCAGACACGACGTGCATTTCAATACAAAATACCGCAGAAAGAAGTTCTGGAAACAGACACGGCGTGCATCTTCACCTTGCACGCCGTACACCTGATATGTAGGATCTGTAGAAAAGTTTCTGGAATCTCACACGGCGTGCATTTTCAACATGCACGTCGTGCAGCTGGAGAATTGAAGGTCTGGAAATTATCTGGAAACTAACATGGCATGCATTTCCAACACGCACGACGTGCATCTGGGAAATAAAAATTTCGACAACTCTCTGGAAACGTGCACGTCGTGCATTTAATATCTGCACGGCGTGTACCTGATCTTCGAGAATTCTATAAAACTTCTGGAAACAGACACGGCGTGCTTTCTCCAAACGCACGCCGTGCACTTGGGCGATGGGTTTCGATGAACTTTCTGTAAAGTCGCACGGCATGCACTCGAAAAACGCACGCCGTGCACTTTCTAGTAAAGTTTTGACAAAAAGGGCCGGAGTGCACAACCCAATCACTCCAACCCTAGAGTCGTGCAACCCGACCCTTACAGCCGTGCAGCAGCCGCTGACAGAAGCAAGAGCAAGCGCACGCCGTTCGCAAACCGTGCACCCTTAGCTAGCAGCCGTGCACCGTTTCCGCCTCCAGCTAGCAGTCGAGCGCCAACACCACCCAGCCGTGCACGGATCCGTCTCCTTCCACCGTGTGAGCCGCCACCCTTCTGCCGTCATCGTCCTCTTCAGCCAGACGGTCGCTAGCACCGTGCGAGAAAAACTTGTTGGTTGTTTACACTAACGAGTTTCAATCCAATTAAAGGATAGTTTACTCAACTTAACCAAACTCCGCAAGTATACAGAGGTAGTATAGTCAAGGTCGAACACAAGGAGCTTAGCTAACTTAATTGAGTGCAACAGTACTAAAGTTCAACAATCTAGACCGATATTAAAGAGTAGAGAAGGTTTGTTCTAAAAGCATAAAATTTAGATTTTAACTACAGGAATTTCATATTCTAATTAGAAAATAAGAACCACAAAAGAAGTTCGATTTCAGAAATTTAAGGAATCTTGGACATTAGGATTTCACTCACATATCATAGTAATCAAGAGAACAAAATAATTTAAACATACATAAGATCATGTTTCAAGGAAAAGTTGTGTTACATTTCACCTCCCGGTGTAAATGCAATGATCATAACTCAAAACAACACTCTCGTGTATGATTTTCATTTATGATCACAAACAGTTCCTCAACTCATTCCTCTCTACTCTCATAGAAGAAGAAGAGTTTCCAAGAAGAGCACCTCCATACATTCCTACTTGTCTTCTCAAACTAAGCAAGAAGGCAGAAAATATGCACATAAAGTGGCCAACAGTACATGCAAGAAAAAGAGTAAACCGGCACATTCATGGTAACGAAATAATAAACAAATACATTTAGTAAGAAATTACTTGTTCTATACATGCTATGACATGGGAGTTACTCTCCCATGCCCAAGAAAAAGGAGTCTACTCGTCCATAATGGTGTACAACAGATTTGCTACAAAAATTTCAGTTCTAGACATGGTTTAGGAAGGGAAAGACAAAGAGAACTGAAGATGTAACCACAAGAAGCAAGAATTCTGGCTTGAGGACAAAATTCCCCTTCTTTAGCTGCTCCAAGTCGAACTAGCTCCTCTCCCAAGAAGCTGCTCGGAGTTGGGGAAGCTTGGCTGCACCTTGAAGAAGACAATGGAGAAGTGAAGAAGAAGAAATGGTCCCTTTATGCAAGAAACCACTTTGGATCCCTCCAAATTCGCCTTCCTATGCTCTCCTCTGGCTCTGGGATAAGAGAAACTCTTCAAATGACCGAACGTAACTGTCCATTGGCTTCCCTCTTTGTTTTAAAATCGTATTCTGAAATTTTGAATTTCTAAAACTACTAGGTGCACACCGTGCATTTTGGGTGCACGTCGTGCACCTGCAGTGCAGTTTGCTTCGAGCTAATCTATGCACGGCGTGCACTGAGGATATGCACGCCATGCAACTTTCCAGAATATTTCTTCAGTAGTTTGCATCCCAGGTGCACGCCGTGCATCGATGTGCATGCTGTGCGTTCATCCTTATGTGCGCTTCTGGAAACTCGCACGTCGTGCGTTTTCTTCGTGCACGCCGTACATTCTTATGGCTGAACGAACAGATTTTTCTCTGGAAACTTGCACGCCGTGCGTTTTCTCCGTGCACGCCGTGCATTCTGCTGTTTCAGCGAATCAGTCTTTTTCTGGAATGGTGCACGCTGTGCGTCTGAGTTGCACTTCGTACATTTTTCTGTTTCAGTAGAAATAACATCTGAATTCAGTTCTTTTTGTGGCAAATTTGCAATACAAGTTATGGGATAAGTAGAATAACAAAAACATGGCAAAACTAATATGAAAGAGACTGAATTATATCAGAAAGAACCAAATTTGTGTGTGATAATATGTGAAAAGATGATATATAAATCACACAATAAATCCCCCTAAGCTTAAACCATTACTTGTCCTCAAGAAAGAAGAGCATAGAAATATAAATGAAGAATTGTCAAGAATATGAATAAATCAAATGAAATGAAAAATGTGTATAAAACCAAACCAACCATGATCAACATGTTTATGTTCATAGCCATCAATTCAACTCAAACACCCAAGAAAGAGATTTTTAGTTCAGTAGGGGTGGTTTCAATTTAATGAATCAATCAATTAAACAACACTAGGTAGAATTTAGATGACCAAGCCAAACAATTAGTGGATGTGCAACTCAAACTCTCAACTATTAAGGATACAAAAGATGAAATCTTAGTTAAATTTTGACAATTTTTGTTGTACTCTCCTTCTTTTCCCAAAAATGATATGACAAAGGATTATGGGTTCCAACACTCGGCTGCTAATGTAGGCTTATGCACACGTGGAATGTCGGTTGGGGTATTTTACCCTGTTTTAAGACATACCACCTAACCATCATGGCCAGATCGGACTTACATTAGGATAGCATGATATGTGGGCAGTTTAGCCATCTTTAATGGGGTATAAGAGTTATTTAATTTTTTCCAAAACATGGGAGAGTCAACTAAATTGCAACATTAGCTAGATTTCATTCATTTGTTTTGAAAATTTTTCATTGAAAGAGTGTTTGCAAATGCACTAAGAGCTTGGCAAGGTCATCCTGTATTCTAAATGATGTTGTAAATTTGATTTACTCACAAAAATTGAAACCATTACATGATTTAAGAAATCAAGGATGTGAAAGATGAATGTTCAGGCTAGAAGCATAAACCAGAGTTATACACATCTTTCATTTCATTTGATTTATTCATGTTCTTGACAATTCTTCATTTATATTTCTATGCTCTTCATGCTTGAGGAAAAGCAATGGTTTAAGCTTAGGGGGATTTGCTGTGTGATTTATATATCATCTTTTCACATGTTATCACACAAAAATTTGGTTCTTTCTGATATAATTCAGTCCCTTTCATATTAGTTTTGCCATCTTTTTGTTATTCTACTTATCTCATAACTTGTATTGCAAATTTGTCACAAAAAGAACTGAATTCAGATGTTATTTCTATTGAAACAGAAAAATGCATGACGTGCAACTCAGACGCACGGCGTGCACCATTCTAGAAAAAGACTGATTTGCTGAAACAGCAGAATGCACGGCGTGCACAGAGAAAACGCACGGTGTGCAAGTTTCCAGAGAAAAATCAGTTCGTTCAGTCAGAAGAATGCACGGTGTGCGAGTTTCCAGAAGCGCACAGAAGGACGAACGCACGGCGTGTACATCGATGCACGGTGTGCACCTAGGACGCAAACTACTGAAGAAACATTCTGGAAAGTCGCACGGCTTGCATATCCTCAGTGCACGTCATGCATAGATCAGCCCGAAGCAAACTGCACTGCAGGTGCACGGCGTGCACCTGGCAGTTTCAGAAATTCGAAATTTCAGAATATGATTTTAAAACAAAGAGGGAAGCCGAGGGACAGTTACGTTCAGTCATTTGAAGAGTTTCTCTTGTCCCAGAGCCAGAGGAGAGCAGAGGAAGGTGAATTTGGAGGGATCCAAAGTGGTTTCTTGCATAAAGGGACCATTTCTTCTTCTTCACTTCGCCATTGTCTTCTTCAAGGTGCAGCCAAGCTTCCCCAACTCCGAGCAGCTTCTTGGGAGAGGAGCTAGTTCGACTTGGAGCAGCTAAAGAAGGAGAATTCCATCCTCAAGCTGGAATTCTTGCTTCTTGTGGTTACATCTTCAGTTCTCTTTGTCTTTCCCTTCCTAAACCATGTCTAGAACTGAAATTTCTGTAGCAAATCTACTGTACACCATTATGGACGAGTAGACTCCTTTTTCTTGGGCATGGGAGAGTAACTCCCATGTCATAGCATGTATAGAACAAGTAATTTCATACTAAATGCACTTGTTTCTTGTTTCGTTACCATGAAGGTGCCAGTTTACTCTTTTTCTTGCATGTACTGTTGCCCACTTTATGTGCATATTTTCTGCCTTCTTGCTTAGTTTGAGAAGACAAGTAGGAATGTATGGAGGTGCTCTTCTTGGCAACTCTTCTTCTTCTATGAGAGTAGAGAGGAATGAGTTGAGGAACTGTTTGTGATCATAAACAAAAATCATACACGAGAGTGTTGTTTTGAGTTATGATCTTTGCATTTACACCGGGAGGTGAAATGTAACACAACTTTTCCTTGAAACATGATCTTATGTATGTTTAAATTATTTTGTTCTCTTGATTGTTATGATATGTGAGTGAAATCCTAATGTCCAAGATTCCTTAACTTTCTAAAATCGAACTTCTTTTGTGGTTCTTGTTTGCTAATTAGAATCTGAAATTCTTGTAGTTAAAATCTAAATTTTATTCTTTTAGAACAAACCTTCTCTACTCTTTAATATCGGTCTAGATTGTTGAACTTTAGTACTGTTGCGCTCAATTAAGTTAGCTAAGCTCCCTGTGTTCGACCTTGACTATACTACCTCCGTATACTTGCGGAGTTTGGTTAAGTTGAGTAAACTATCCTTTAATTGGATTGAAACTCGTTAGTGTAAACAACCAACAGTTAACCCAAAATGTGGGTTAGGGTCCTTACAAGCCATAAACCCCTAACAGCGATTTTGCCCCCGAAATCCTAAGAGAAAAGAGAAGGGTACTTCCTCCTCATCTCCTCTTTGAGCTCCCACGTGGCTTACTCAACACCACGATGATGCCAAAGAACCTTTATAAGCACAAGGTCCTTCCTCTTCAACTTCTTCACCCTCCGATCAAGGATTATCATTGGACCCTCCACATAGGTCATATCTTCATCAAGATCCACATCTACATGCTGTAACACTGACTCTGTATACATATGGCACTTCCTCAGCATACTAAAATGGAACACTGGGTGTAACCTGTGCAACTCAGGTGGCAACTCTAACTTGTAGACCACCTTCCCAACTCATGTCGCAACTGGGTAAGGTCCCATACACCTGGGAGCTAACTTACCCTTCTTCCCAAACCTCAAAACACCTTTCCAGGGAGAGACCTTCAGATATAATTTGTCTCCCATTTGGAACTCCAAGGGTCTGTGACGATTGTCTACATACGGCTTCTGTTTGTCCTGTGTTGCTTTCAACTATTGTTGTATCACTTTGATCTTCTCTGTCGTCTACTGCACAAGCTCAGGACCCATAAGCTGATACTCCTCTATCTCATACCAATACAATGGAGACCTACAATGTCTCCCATAAAATCCCTCATATGGTGCCATATCAATACTTCTCTGATAGTTGTTATTGTAGGCAAACTCTATCAGACTAAGGTGTATATCCCAACTTCCTATAAACTGAAGAACACAATCCCCTAGTAGATCTCCCAAGATCTAAATGGTCCTTTCAGTCTGACCATCTATTTGTGGGCAGAAAGCAGTGTTGAACTTCAACTGTGTACCCAAAGCTGTATACAGTTGCTCCTAAAAGCGACTTGTAAACTGAGGACCTCTATCAGATACGATAGTAGCTGGAACACTGTGTAAACACACTATCTTGTCAACATAAACTTAAGCAAAATTTCTCTGCTATGAACATTGCCTTCACGGGAAGGAAATGTGTTGACTTGGTCAACCGGTAAATGATTACCCAAATGGAATCATAACCTTTGGCTACCCTAGGCAGACCCACAAAGTCCATAGTCACATGATCCCATTTCTACTGAGGTATAGAAAAAAGATTGCAATGTTCCTATAGGATTCTGATGCTCAACTTTGACTTGTTGACATACTACACACCTTGCGACAAACTCAGCTACATCTTTCTTCAAGCTTGGCCACCAATACATATCCTTCATATTGTGGTACATCTTGGTACTACCTGGGTGCATAGCATACATAGATGTATGAACCTCTTCCAAAATCGTCTTCCTCAAGTTATCCACATCAGAAACTACTATCATGTGATGATAAAATAATATCCCATCTTCCATCTCGTGAAAACCATCACACTTCTCATTGCTGAACTCTGATCTAATCTGTTGTGTCACAATATTTGTCAGTTGGGCTTCTTTGATATGTTGTCTCAGCATAGGCTTCACTTGTAATTGTGCCAACAAACTGACTAACAAAGAGACTTCCAACTTGAGATTCATCTAACGCAAGGAGACCAACATGTTGTGATTGTGGCACATTAAAGAATTCAACTGACCTCTATCCATAGATGAAGACTTCCTGCTCAAAGCATCTTCCATGACATTCACCTTTCCTGGGTGATAATCAATCGTGCAATCGTAATCTTTGAACAACTCCATCCAACACTGATGTCTCATATTCAACTCCTACTGTGAAAAGATATACTTTAGGTTCTTTTGATCTGTGAAGATCTGACACTTCTTCCCATACAAATCGTGCCTCCAAATCTTCGAAGCATGAACCACATCAGCTAGCTCCAAATCATGAGTCAGGAAATTTTCCTCGTGTTTCTTAAGTTGTCGAGAAGCAAAGGAAACTATTTGCTTGTCTTTCATCAACACACATCCCAAACTATTACTGGATGTATCACATAAGACAATGTATCCTTTTCCTTGCTCGGGCAAAACCAAAATTGGTGCACTTGTCAACTTCTCCTTCAACAACTAAAAAGCATGTTGACATCTGTAATCCCAAATGAATGACACATCCTTCCTCATCAACTCTATAAGGGGTAGGGTGATAGCGTTGAAGTTCTTAATGAACCTCCTATAGTATCCTGCCAAACCTAGAAAATTGCACACTTCTGTCAGTGTCTTTGGTTGCTCCCATTCTGTCACAAACTCTACCTTCTTAGGGTCCATGAGTACTCCTTCTGTAAATATAATGTGCCCTAAGAAAGCTACATCTCTCAACCAGAACTCACACTTTCTAAACTTGGCATAGAGTTGGTGTTGTCTCAACACTGTCAACGCTTGATGAAGATGTTGTTCATGTTGTTGACTATCCTGACTATATATCAAAATGTCATCTATGAAGACAACCAAAAACTATTCAAGGAATGGTCGAAACACCCTATTCATCAAATCCATGAATGCTGCCAGTGCATTGGACAGCCCAAACGGCATAACCATGAACTCATAGTGATCATACCTCATCCTAAAAGCTGACTTTGGTATGTAATCCTCCTTGATCCTCAAATGATGATAGCCTGACCACAGATCTATCTTCAAGAACATCATCGTGCCATGCAGCTGATCAAACAAGTCATCTATCCTCGTCAAGGGATACTTATTCTTTATCGTGACCTTGTTCAACTGTCTGTAATCTATGCACAACATCATAGACCCATCCTTATTCTTCACAAACAACACTGGAGCACCCCACAGTGACGTACTCAGCCTGATGAAACCTTTGTCAAGCAGTTCTTACAACTATTTCTTCAATTCTACAATCTCCATTGGTGCCATCCTGTATGGTGCCTGAGTTATCGGTTGCATTCCATGGACCAGATTGATCTCAAAAATCAATCTCATGGGGTGGGGGAACACCTGGAAACTCTTTAGTAAACACATCCTCAAACTCCCTAACCACCAACACTTCCTAGATACTAAGACTCCTCACCTCTGTATCCACCACGTGTGACAAAAATGCCTCGCAATGTTGCCTCAGAAACTGCCTTGCTACCATAGCCGATACAAGACACATCGGGAAAATCTTCCTATCTCCTTGAAAGATCCACGTCTCACTGCCATCTACAAATGTCGCTTGCATGGAACTACAATCCAAGACTACTCTATAATTCTCCAGGGTATCCATTCCAAGGATCACATAGAATCCATGCATGTCAAGTGGTCTGAGATCCACTTGAATGTTGTGTCCTGAAAAAGAGAGAACACATGAAGGACACACATCTTGCAACACTACAGAACTGACCAACGGTGTTTCTAGAAACAAGCTATTCTTCTTACGACTAACAGGCAAATAACAACTACTAAGCACTTCCTGTGTGATAAAAGAGTGTGTAGCACCCGAGTCAACCAAAACAAATATAAAGCAAAAAGAAGACAAATCAGAATGAAATAACTCCATCTGACATGTCACCACTTGCGGTTTGACCACAGCCTCCAGCTGACTCATCACATAGAATCTAGTCGTTGCCTAATGTCACTCCCATCCTCTGCTTCCCTGAGCAGGCAATCCAACTTAGGATGCTTGTCCACATCCTCGTCCTCCTACGTTGATATTGCTATGTTGTCTCTGTGAGCCCTGCTGGATCTACCTCAGTTGTTGGGTCACTCATCATCCCTCATCGGGCACTCCCACTTCACATGTCCTACCTGTCTGCACTTGTAACAGGCTCGAGTCTCAATCTGTGGCTTAGATGGTCCTATCACCGATGTTGATGCAGCACTCTGGGTTCCTGAGGGTGGAAAAATATGGCCTCTGTCCTTACTCAATGACCACTGTGTCGAAGCACTAAACCTCTGCGACGTTGGCAGTGCAGAAAACCTCAGCTTCTTGAAGCCACCTGACGACTGCCCTTAAAATTTTATAGACCGCTTCTTGGTACTTGCCTATCTCTTCTCCTTCATAGATCATTCTATCCTTCGAATAAACTCCACTAATGTATCAAACCTCTCCCGATTCTCCAAAGCAGCAACTAGGGTAGACAACTCAGCATTCAACCCCTTCTCAAAATGATGAATCCTCTCATCTTCCATCGTAGCCATGTAAGGATAGAACCTCAACAAATCCATAAACCTTGCCTCATACTTGTTGATCGTCATGGACCCCTGTCAAATCCTCTCAAACTGACTGATCTTCTTGTTAAGATACATCTAAGGAAAGTACCAACTTACAAACTCTCGTTGGAACTCCTCCCAGCCAACCACAATACTGGGTCTCTTTTCCTCCTCTATAACCCACCAATGGCCAACACTCCCTCTCAGGAGGTACACAACACGCTTGACCTTATCCTCTTTAGGGATACTCAGGATCTTAAAGGCCTTGTCAAGATCAGTCAGTCACAGATCTGCATCTTCCGGGTCAGTTGTTCCAGCGTACTCAACTGCCCCAATATGGCAAAGCTACTTGAAAGTCTTCCCAGTACCCAAAGATTCAACATGGGGAACATGTTCCCTAGGTTGTGGTGTAGGCATCATGTCCGCCATATGAGTCATAGTTGTCATAAACTTCCCAAAAAATTATTGAAAGGCAGGGTTTTCTATAATGGTTGGGTCAAGCTGTGGGACTTTAGGCACCATATCTTCTTGTGCATGGTTCTTTGCACCAGCACCCAGTGCAACAACACTGCTCTCGGTAGCATGTTCTTTGTGTTCTCTAGACATCTTTAAGTTTTCTCTTATTCTTATGTATAAGCAGAAGTAACTATAAGACATATTGGAGGACACTAGAACAGACACAAACCCTAGTCCTAGGTACATGTAGACTCAGTGAGCCTAAAGCTCTGATACCAACCAAACTGTGACGCCTCGTGCCACACAAAATTAGATTTTTCAAAACATAACTGTGGAAGAAGGATTAGCGAGTGATTACTGAGAAAACACTAAAAATTAAAACCTTTTTCATAAAACAACCATATAGCAAAAACCTTTACACATGAGTCCTTTCATGCCTCAAAGCATTCACAAGGCATGTTATCAACCTATAACGAAAGCATTGTTCCAGAACCTATATACATAATTCCATAATATATGATATATAAAGTGCACATAAAGATAGCACGTCTGCAAAACATATACAAAACGTTCCCAAAGATCAGAGTGTACAGGGACGACTCCAGGACTCTATCAACAAAAGACATTCAGTAGCACCTCCAACCTTATCAGCTACTACCCCTCTAGCAGCTTCTCAACCTCCTCAGCATGATCTCTACCTCTTCATGCTCGTCCACCTAAAAAGGATGTGGGAGACCCATAGGGTGAGATTCCAAATCTCAGCGGGAGATATAACTCACCACCAACTCTATTAGTATCACAAACAAGATAAACTGAGCAGTAGTATAAATACAACTAAGATGAAGCACGTAATGATTATTAACAGGAAGGGCAAATATTGTTGAATTGTGAAACATATTAATAATTTAAAAGGAATATGAAGAACATGTATATTTTCTATCAAGAATATTGTATAAAGATCAAGCAAGGCCTCAACCAATGTTTTTGTATTTGATCCTATACAATTATACTACAAGGCTGATTACGTATTTCTTTATACCTCGAGGATTTGAGTCATACCACCCATATCCAACTGACCACTTGATAAGTCAAAATCAGTGCCATACAAGGTCTAATGGAAGAGCCAAAATCCACAATCTCATCCCCTCATTCAGAACGAGGACAATAGCGGTGACATCATTAGTCAGACTTCTATCAGTGACTTATAGTCCAACTGTACATATCTAGCCTGCCTTGGCACAGGTCACGACACTAGTGAGTTACGACTGCAGTCACACTCTTTACTAGAATATGACCACAGCCATTCTTGTATTTCAAATTGAGCTACAACCACAGTTGTACTCATTATTGGGGTATGACCGCAGCCAATCCCATTCATATAAATTTAGGACACAAGGAGATACCTCAACTTGCACTCTACATATTCAACAATATGTTCTTCAAGTTAAACTTGTTTCACCATTCAACAAGTGCTGACACTGAATGGATCTATGGCACAGGGCAAACTATAATATTAGATTTCACTTGATTAATTAGATCAATTTAAACACCTTTAACCATCAATCAATTTACAACGTATAACCTCTAAACAAGATCTATATAAATAGTGAATAACTTATCACTAGAGCAAATTGAAGCACATTAAGGGTGATATCATCACATCATGTCCCTTTATGCTTGTTATTCATCATATATCCATCTCAAGGACCAATGTCCATCACAAGGACTACATATCTTAGGGTATCAACCCCTCATCTCATCTTTGAGAGAAACTATCAATTTCACATAAGGCAAGTAGCCATCACTAGGTAATAAGATCATTAACTCTTGTCTTGGGTTTATCATAACACACTTGCCTCTCAAGGCTTATTCCAACATATAATAAACATTATAGCTCATACCTAGCTATGCATAACATCACTTACTTGCATGGTTAGAAGCATATAACAAGAGAAGCAATGCATCATTGATATTGTCAACTTGTAGAATCCATGTCCTACAAAGCACATCACATCTTTTAGGGTTAGGGTTTCCTCTTTTAATCGATTAGGGTTTGCAAGGTTGGATAAACAACCATATATATATCATCACTTCCTTCATTGTTATGAGGTATATTTAGAAGATGTGGAAACATATTTTTATCATTATTATGAAATGTGTAAAGAGAGAATTAGCTTTCAACATCATACACATGATTACATCATAGGGTATCACATCACACCATGTGACCCTAGCATCAATAAGATGTAACACTACACATCGCATAGGGTATTGGTTGGGGTTAGGGTATCGGTCAACCCTAGATATCGGGAAACCAACCTAAGTAGGGTATCGACCTACCAACCTCAAGGTGAGTATCGATTTATCATCACTTATTATCAAGCACCACAAATGATATCAATTAGAGGTACGTAAGAGAGTGTATCAGCCATATTATCTTCAAGGATATCAACCTATGTATCTCTTTAGATATCGACCACCTTCACCATCATGGGATATTGGTAAAAGCCTCAAGGGAAGGTACTCGTCACTTCTACTCTAGGTGTATCGGGCTAGGGTGTATTGGATTGCATGTGTGTCAGATTAGGGTTATCCATGTCGACTTCCATACTCAACTAAAAGCCTCATGACTCAACACTCTTCCTCACTAATCACCACTAGGTCATAACAAGACACATCATGATAGGCATATCAGTTTAGCAAAAAGCATCTCGGTTTAGCATGTAGGTTTACATAGCATATCAGTTTATTCATCTTCTACCTCAAGATGACGTTACTAACAAGGCAAAGGAGAAAGGAGTGCAACTTACGGCAGCAACTTCACAAAGTTCTATTCTCCAAATAGAACACATGACTACCAAATAAAACTACTAACAAGCAAGAAAATAACAAGCTAAGAACAATTAGTAAGCTAACGAGTAAAAAAAGGTGATAATAACAAAGTAGGTTTAGATTTATATAACCCGCCTCAAGAACAACCACCAAGCTCTAAGCTCCAAGGTCAAGCTCCAAGCTCACGAACTCAAGAAGATACTCCAAGCACAACACCTCTAAGAGATAATATAGGGCCATGGTTAAGAAAGTAAAAGAGAGGAAAGAAGATACCAAGGTTCATGGTCGAGAAGAAGAAAGAACGAGAGAAAGAAAGCTAGAAAACCATGTCTTACCAAGGAAGAAGATGAAAGGGAGCATTACAAGCTTTTAGCTCGCCCACCAAGCTCCAAGGGAGAGTAATATTCAAGCTCAAGGTCGACCACCAAGGAGAGAAAGCAAGGATCACTAAAAAGGTTCTCTTGTATGGGAAGAAAGGGGTATATATACATGCCCGATGAAGGAGAGAGAGAGTAAGGGGATGGTGTCACCACCTTAGAACCCTAGAAGACACATGTCCAAGAAGAAAGGCCACATTTAACACCATGCAACAAGGTGATAGGATCTATGTCTCGCTTACTTGGTCACTAAGGAAGGTAAAGGTCGATACACTCATCCATCCCCTTCACAAACTAATAGGGATGAAACCCTAGGTCACAAACTGATATGACACATCTCTAGAGTCTCCACAAAGCAATATGGTGATCCTCAAGGTACCACCAAACTGATAGGATGTCTCCCAAGACACCCTCGACCAATACCAAGCCTCCTCAAGGCAACCAAAAACCAATAGCAGGTCTCCTCAAGGCTCTCAAGCCCGAGACAACACTCTTATGAGCAAAGGACACCTCAAACATATGCCCAAAACATCACCAAGGATGTCACCACTCAACCAAGGCCAAAACAAGGCACCCAACACTTCCTCTCTCCTCTAGATGATGCTAAGAGATAGAAGAAACACTTAGAGGTGGCAAACTTGCACATCAACCCCTATTCTGGGTGAATTGCGTGTTGCACCAAAACCTCTTCACAAAACACTAGCATCAAGAAACAAGCTCAAACAAGGAACACAAACCTTCAACATTCCCTAATTATATTAGATGATTAGAGAAAGGAGCTAAGAAACACACCTAATCAAAACAAATAGGGTTAGCCCAAAACGTGGGTCAGGGTCCTTACATTTCTCTTTATCATATAAGTAAGTATCAACATGATAGTTTCTTTTATTGCAACAATGAGGAAGATAATCATGGACATATGAGACGACCAGTTTGTGAGACAAGACAACCATTTGGAGGAACATGGAGGATAGAACGATGGCCAGATGACCGCTTGGTGGGCCCAATCGACCATTTGGAAGGAGTCCAAACATTGGTTGGACAGAAGGCTAGACGACCGTCCATGATGAGAAACCAACCGGCTAAGAGGCGAGACAAATGGTTCAAGGGTTGAATTGATCAACCCAGACTGGAAAGCATAGGTCTACACCAACAACAAGTTCATACATGTGATGTGATGATTGACCTAGGTGGTAGTAATTCCTTGTGGCTCTAAGGAATTACAAGTAGACATGGCGATTACCATCACCTTTTGTTTTATATTACATGTTTACATTGTGGGATATAGCATGTATATGATACATACTATATATATGGTGAATGGATACGATATATGTATAATATATATATATATATATATATATATATATATAACCCCTCAATCAAACATATTAAGTCTAAGATGCTTTCTAATAGAAATACACATGAAAAACTTGTTCGACCAAGTATAAGTTATGCCAAAGCATGGTGCACCATCTACCTTGTAGAAGTGTGATGGTAGTTATGTAGGTGCCGCCAAAGCGGGGTGCATTATTATTGTATTGGCTATTGGGTCAGGCTTAACTGGTGATTCTTAGAGCGTTTGAACCCAAAAGCATGCAAATGATTATGGAAAGGAGTTGCACATATCATCTATCTAAGAGTTTCATATGATGCAATTGGCATGATTGCCTACCTAAATAGTCAAGTTGTGGGCGATCATCCAAAGCTGACTCATGACTTGATGAAATATGAATCTTAGCTCATTAGAAAAATATTTCACTGCAATGTTCTGAATTGATACTTGAGGGTTGTCGATTTGAGCAAAATAATTAGAATGATAATTAATTAAAAACCTAATTATCATCGCCCAAATTCTAATCTAATCAAATCAAATCAAATCAAAAATGAGTTTTTGAAAAAATTGCAAATTCTTTTGTAGAACTAAATGGCAATAACAAATAATCACTTTTCTCTGTGCTCGGTCCTTGAGAAGGACAAACTTTGGGGAACAACTTCTATGACTGGTTCAGGACATTGAGAATTGTTCTCACATAGGAGCGCAATCTCTATGTCCTAGAAATGCCAGAACCAGAGGAACCAGCTCAAAATGCTCCAAGGGTTGACAAGGATGCTTATAAGAAGCATACTGAAGATGCCTTAGATGTTAAGTGTATGATGTTATGCTCCATGAACCATGAGTTGCAATGGAAGCATGAGAACATGGGGATAATTGAGATGGTCACACATCTCAAGAACATGTACCAAGATCAGGCAATACATGAGAGATATGATGTCTCTAAGGTGTTGTTCAAGTGCAGCATGGCAGAAGCAGATCTAGTAGGTCCTCATGTACTCAATCTCATTGGCTATGTGGAGAACCTAGCTATATTGGGATTCCCCTTGGGCTAAGAGTTGGCCACTAACATGATTTTGTAGTCCCTGTCAGAGTCGTATAGTCAGTTTGTCCTGAACTACAACATGAATGACTTTAGCAAGCCATTGACAATGTTGTTGGGCATTTTGAGAACATCAGAGATAAAAATGAAGAAAGGCAATCCCAAGTTTGTGATGGTGATCAATAAGACAAAGGGGAAGTCTAAAGGCAAAGGCAAAGCTAAGAAAGGTTCTAAAGCTGGCCAACAACCCAAATCGTCATATCTCAAAGCAAAGGGTGGAGTAAAGAAATAAAGAGGCAATTGTCACCAGCTTGGACATTGGAAGAGAAATTGCCCACTCTGGTTAGAGGAACTAAATAAGAAGAAGGATGGAGCTAATGCCTCCACTTTAGGTATAAAAAATATAAGATAAATTTGATTACTTCTTAAATTTTGGTATATGATACCAAATAGAGATCTAACATACTGATGTGCAACATCTGACATATTGGACAAGGCAGAGCAAGTCTTGCAGAAGCCAAAGTCTACTTCTAAAACTTATCTCAGCCCAATGGACATATAATAGAGTCATTAGAACTGCTATTCCTTTATACCATTAGAATATAAACATTTTCTTTATGCATCTTGTATGGACAAGGATGATTATGAATAAAGATTTGTTAGTGCGGTAAAGACCTATATGGATAACATAAAAGGACAGGTTGGTTGGATAAGTTTTTCAAATCAATTAAATTTGTTGAATATGATAGAAATTCTTTTACCAATTGTCAAGCTTGTTGTTGTAGTCAAAATAGACTAAGAGATTTGGCATATGAGGATAAAACCATATTCCTTAAATGGAATACATCTGAGGATGTGTATGTGACACAACCTAAAAGGTTTTGTAACTTCAAGAATGCAAATAAAGTCTATAAAGTGCAAAGTTCAATCTGGGATTGAAACAAGAATCCTAGAAATGGGATCTTTTGTTTTGATAAGATAGACAAGGAGTTTGACTTGAATCAAGATAAAAGATGAAATATGTGATTACAAAAGATTTAGTGGGAGGATATATGAATATTCCACACATGATGAGGAATGGCATCTCAATAATGTGAATATTGAGATTTGACATGAAAACCCCTTCAGTAATGAAGGATAAGGTGAAACATCTTATGAGATAAGGATCAAGACATATGAGATAGATCTTGAATGTTTCACAATGGAAGTTTGAGTACAATAGCAATGTGTTGAAGGAGTTCAACATGGAAGGATTCAATGAGAGAGAATTTGGATTAGTTTCTCATGAACCTTATGTTCCAATTTTTGTAAAGAATGGAAATGACATGTTCAAGATGCTATAAGCTATAGGAATGGATCTATCATGAATGATATAAGTGTACTTATCCCATAAAATCTTATATGTATTAGACATGACAAAATAATGATAAATTCCAATAAGGATTATCATAATATCATTAAAGACATCTGTTAGTACTTGAGAAGTACTTAAGGATATATTGCTAGTCAATAAGGATAGCAAAAAAAGGAAGAGTTGGATGTAAAGAGTTACATCTGTAAGGACCCTGACCCAAATTTTGGGATAACCATGTTTTTTTTCTTAAGTACATTGCTTAGCTCCTTACTCTAATCATCTGAGATGTAATTAGGGCATGTGGGAGGCTTGAGTTCTTTGTTTGAGCTTGATTCTTGTATTTTGTGGAGAGGTTTGGTGCAAATTACAATTTACCCATGATAGGGGTTGATGTGCAAATTTTCCACCTCTATTGTGTTCCTTCTCTATCTTGGAATCATCTAGAGGAGTAAGAGATAGATGGGCATCTTGTTCAAGCCCTGGTTGAGTGGTGACATCCTTGGTGATGTTTTGCACTCATGTTTGAGGTGTACCTTACACCTAGGAGTGTTGTCTCGAGCTTGAGAGTCTTGAAGAGGCCTTGTATCAGTTTTGTAGGTGTCTTGAGGGACACCATATCGGTTTGTGGCTCTAGGGTTTCATCCCTATCGGTTTGTGAAGGGAGTGGGTGTGTGTGTGTCATCCATGACCTAGGAAGGTGACCTAGTGGGTGAGGCACAATTCTTATATTCTTATTTCATGGTGTTGCATGTGGTCTTTGTTTGTGGACATGTGTCATCTAAGGTTCTTTGGTGTGACACCTTTCCTTTACTCTCTCTTTCATCTCTCTTGTATATAACTTCTTTATCTCCATGCAAGAGAATCCTTTGGCCATCTTTTCTTTCCTCTTCCTTGGTGGATGATATTGAGCTTAAGGAGTGTTCTCCCTTGGAGCTTAGTGGATGAGCCTTATCTTGTGGTTTACTCTTTCATCTTCTTCCTTGTTTTTGTGGTGATCGAGCTTGTAGGATCTTATTCTACCTTGGAATTTAGAGCTTGGTGTTGATCCTTGAGGTAGGTTATATAACTCTAAACCCTCTTTGTGATTATCACATTTTACTTGTTGTGTTGTTCTTTCTTCTTGGCTCATTATTGCTTGCATTCTAGTAGTTCATTTGGTTAGTTTTGCGACCTATTTTAGTATAAGAGCATGGCTTAGTTTTTGCATGTGTCGCACCTTTCTTTTACTTTGTTAGTAACATCATCTTGAGGTTGAAGATGAAGTGGTCGACACGCTTGAGTGGCTGACATGCTTGAGAGGCCGACATGCTTGAGAGGTCTACATGATTGAGAGGTCAATGTTCTTGGGGAGTCCGATATGTAGGGTAGGACGATATGTTGGGTGGCTTTCACGACCTGTGACGCCCCTGGTCATTACCTTCATGATAGGTAGTCACGACCTTGGCTAGGTTTAGGTCGACATGTGTTGATGTTGCTTAGATTGTTCTGCCTTGGGTATGGGTGGGTTGATGTTAGATGAGGTATGTTAGCCATCTTGGCCTTGTCCGTCACCCTTGTGATGCCATACACATAGACATTGCCCAACACTCTATGACACTTCTCTTTGGGCATTGTTGCCCGTTACATTGGTGGTCGTTTTGGCATTGCAAGCCAGAGGAGCGTTGTGTTGATGTGTGTTGCTCATCAGGGTGTGCGTTGCTCATCAGGGCTTTGCCCATCACCACTTGATGCATTGCTAGTCGATACCCTTGGGGGCGTTGCAGCCCGATAACCCTAACAGCCATCGCATCTTGTGTGTTGCCCGTTACCCTTGCCGCCCGTCACCCTTATGACGGCATTGCCCGATAGAAGGGGGGTTGGCTGACACCCTCCCCTTAGATGTTATATCCCAATACCCCATGATGCCAAACCAATACACCATCCCAAGTGACATGCCGATACATTGGTTGTTCTCTTAAGTATAGGCTTAACCGATAACCCTCTTGGAATGGTTGCCCGACACACTTAGGGAACCGATACCCTATGTTGAAACCCTAATTGGTACTTTGTGATAGTGGTTGAGACGCACCATGTTGATGCTAGGACCACATGGTAGTGTGTGTTATCCTATGGAGTAGTTGTATGTGTGATGTGAGATCTATGTTCTATATCTCATAACTTGGTTTATATTGTAATATCCCTGACCTGGGTTATGTCTTAACCCTAGAAGTTTTGCTTAAGTAAGTCTTTTATATTCTTGTATTTATCTTTTGAAAAGTAATTAAGACTAAACGAGAGCTTATGTTTCAATTTTGGTCCTATTTGAATAATGTTGAAATAGTATTTTTTACCTATTTTGGACTAAAGTGCAATTTACCCATATTAAGGGGTTACCTTGCAAATGTTACATGATAAATGTTCCTCAAGTGTTATAGCATCATAAGAATGAGAATGATGCTGAGATGGCTTATAGAAGCCTAAGTTCCAAGAAGGAGCTTGTTTGAGTAATGCTTGTGTTTTGAATGCTAGTTTTGGTGTAATTTGCAATTTACCCAAAACCTAGGGTTGGATATGTAAAATGTCACCTCTATTATGTCCCTATTGTTTCTTGGTATCATTTAGAGAAAAGAAAAATAAATGGGCATCTTGTTGGAACCACATTTGAGGAGAGATAATCTTGATAATAAAATAATCAAGAAATAAGCATAAATGAAACCCTAATTTATTTTGTAGCAAAAATAAATATATTAATTGAAGTGCCCATCAACTAAAAAGGTTGTGGTCGAAATACTATAGTGGGAGGACGTCCAAATTCTTTGAGTGGCACCAAAATATCTTAAGTAGGTGAAGAAATCCACTCATATTTGTTAATTAAAAAGTAGTGTCCACTAAAAATGGATAATAGTATTATAATGATTAAGGTGCTTAAGTGGTTGCTTTTAATTCAAGGATAGTTGAAAGGAAATTGAGGAAAAAGGAAGTTGACTTCGTAAGCAAGTAAGTGGAGGGGGCATGTGGCACCTAGAATGGGAGTTGAAGATTTTCCTCCTGCTTTCTCTCTCTTAAAAATTCATATACATATACTCCATTTTTCACTTACTTGAAAGAATATTTTCGAAACCACTTTCTTTCCTTGATTTGGCCGATGACCAAGGAGCTTAGGAGCAGGAGGAAAACATTCCCCAAGCTGAAGGTAAGCTCTAAGATCATCTTCAACCTTGGATTGATGGTTGAAATCGGATTTCAACACTCATTTTCTTCTCTCTTCCATCCAATGCTCAACCTTGGCTATCTTTTGCATCCAAAGAGTTGGAAATGAACCTTGTATAGTTGAAGGAGCTTCTTTAACCATTAGAGACGAGAATCTTGAAGCTTTGAAGCTACTTTGAAGGTGGGTTATATAACTTGAACCCATCAATGTTATTATTGATTTCAATTTCTCATCATATGTTGATCTTTTATTTTTCTTCTTGAATAATTGATGAATTCATCATATACATGATAGAATAATTCAGAGGTATGAAGCTTGATGATGATGACATCATCTTAGCACACACCTCAAGAATGTAAAAAAAATGGTTTCAATTTTGTTGGTCAAACGGTTTCAAACCGTTAGAGACCAAACGATTTCAAACCGTTTGGTGACCAAATGGTTTCAAACTATTAGAGGCTAAACGGTTTCAAGAATGTGTAAAGGTATGATGGTTTCAACCTAATCTAGTCCACATGGTCTCAACCTTGGATGGCCAAACGATTTCAAAATGTTTAGAACTCCAATTGGTTTCAAAACCCTAGATCAATTGATGTCAAAACCCTAATTTAGGGTTAAACGGTTTCAAAGTTGATTTGATCAAATAGTTTCATCTCTGAATTGACCAAACGGTCTCAAACCATTTGAGGACTAAACAGTCTCAAACCGTTTGAGGATCAAATGGTCTCAAACCGTTTAGGGTTAATCGATCTTCAAACCATTTGAGGGTCTTGGGTTGAAATGGTTTCAAAACCGTTTGATGAGCAAAAGGTTCAAGACCGTTTAAGGATATAAAGACCAAGACCATTTGAAGGTCTAAATGGTCTCAAACCATTTGAAGGTTTAGGACCAAACTATTTGAAGGTTTAGGGCCAAACCATTTAAAGGTTCAATTGGTTCAAACCGTTTGAAGGTTCAATTGGTCCAAACTGTTTGAAGGTCTAATTGATTCAAACCATGTAAGTACCAATAACCCCATAAGTGGTTGAAGAGTATCTCAAGGTTGATTTCAATGGAAGTATCTCTAAAGTACTTAGGTGATTACTATAATTAGAGTGATTACCACTCGAGGCCTATGAAAGTAATAAATGCAATACACTGTGATAAGCATAGTTGCATGTACTTTAGTAAGAGTTAAGTCAACCTAATAAGGTATGATAATGATGTGTGTTCCTAAGTACATGGAACAATGATAAGTATGATTTAACACTTAAATGATGCTATGTGAAACCCTAATATAGGGTTATGGCATATGAAATTCTAATTGATTAAGATGAGAAACCATAACACTAATATAGGGTGATGTTATGTGAAACCCTAATACAGGGTGATGTTATGTGAAATCCTAATATAGGGTGATGTTATGTGAAACCCTAATTGATAAAGAGGGGAAATCCTAACCCTAATGAGGGAATAGTGATGTTATCTTTGTATTGCATAATGTTGATATGTAATTGATATGGTTGTTATCAAGTATACTAATCATGCAGGTATCATGAGATAATGAACATAACCAGGTATGAGCTATGATGTTAATGGGCCTTGTGAGCCATTATTTTATTTGTTACCTAGTGAGAGGTGACAAGAAGTTGAATATGCCTGGTGAGCTATGTGAGATGCTTGTGTAACAAGTATCATGAATACCTTGGTCAGATGACCTGGAGGTATTAGTTACCTAATAAGTGATAACCTTGTTCAATAATGAACTAAGGCTTTGAATACCCAGATCCATTAATCATGATAATGATATTGATGAGGGGTGTGAATTCCTAGTGATGAGATAAGGGATTGAGATTCCAATGTTCTATAAAGTTTTGAAAAGCACTTGATATAAGTATTACATGTTTCTTTGTAGCATTTGTCATAATAATTCCTATTTGAAATCTTGATTGATGCTAAAAGGATATGGTAATGTACTTAAATAATCAAGTGGAATATTATCATGTAGAGCCCTGGCCATAGATCCATCATCGTCAGTAGCTGGTGATGGTGAAATGGGTTCTCCTGCTGGTTAATCCGGAGCATATATTGTTGAATATGTGGGGTTTCTCCTAGCCGAAAATAGGAGGATTAGAGTGCAACTTCGGTTGTAGACTCAAGATATGTTTAAGAGAATGGTGAACAGGCCCATGGCTCAGTGTGATGGAGCATGAATGCGTTCATGGCTCAGAGAGCACGGTGAACTGGCCCATGGCTCAGATTTACTAGCGCCAGGACCTGTACCAAGGTGGGCTAGAGAAAGGGTAGCCTATGGGAGCTAACCCTGTGACTGGGTTCACTTAAGCAAGAGATTGCGGTCCTGCTTGTAGTCTCGCACTGACTGAGACAGATGAGATCGTGGAGTCCGGCTCTTCCTTTGATCTTGTATGGAACCTGCTTTGGGTTTTACAACCGAAGGTTGGATTTGAGCAGTACGGCTCACTTCCTCAGGGCATAAGTATGATTGTAAAATGTAATCTACCGTGTAGCGTATTTGCTTAAGGACGAAATACGAAAATCATTGGTTGATGTTACATTGCTTATTGTATCCTAAATGGATAGATAGTATACATGTTCTTCATATTCCTTATTAAAATGGATAGATGATTTACTGCTTTGTCATTTATAACTGTAATGCTTTAAAAGAGGTTGTTTCTCAATTCTGCTTAACATTGATCAAATCCTGCTTTTCAATTGAGATTCCTCCATTCAATTTATTACTGTTTATCTGCAATGATAATATTATTGGCGGAGAGTTATATCTCTCACTGGGACATGGGTATCACTCCGTTGATCACCAACATTTTTAGGTGGATGCGGACGAGGAGGCAGGAACCATACACTGGGGGAAGGACAGTAGTATCAGGGACAACAGTGATATCTCAGGTGGAGATACTGACTGTCGTGTCTTGTAGTTATGAGTCATATGTGTTGTCTCTGTACTCTCAGGTCCTTGGACTCAGTAGTTAGTGCTTTTATGATCGATCTGAGATTTTGGCATTGAATGCCTTGAGGTTTTATGTTGCTTATGTGTAAATTTAACAGAGTAATTGTTGTATGTAATCCTCGAGAAGAGAAGGTACATGGTATGTACTTTGTGGACCAGAATGTATATATAATATTTTGGTTCTTGTTATAAGAGTTTCCTGGAAATGGATCTCTTTACAAATGGTTTTAATTTTTCATGATTTTCACTAATCCACTGCTAATGTTTAATTCCACAATTAATTACACAATGACAGTCTGATTTATGGTCAGGTCGTCACAGGTTAAGTGGTATCAGAGCTTAAGGTTCGCTGAGTCTACAAAGACATAGGATTAAGGTCGTTGAGTCTGTTCTAGTGTCTTCCAATTTATCTGATAGTGACTTCTGCTCTCAAGAGAAGAAGTAAAGCTTGAAGATGGATGGATCACATGAAGAACATGCTGCTGATAGCAGTGTTTCTGCACCAGGAGGAGTTTCAAGGGGTCAGGCTAGAGAGGAACTAGTACCTGAGAATCCCCGGCTTGACCAATCTACACTAGAAATCTAGCTTTCCATGCTCTGTTTGGGCAGTTCATGGCAACAATGACACAAATGGCAGATAGGATGCCACCACCTACACCTAGGGCACTAGCTCACAATGAGGGACATGGAGCTGGAAAAACTTTTGAATGGCTTCGTGGGGTAGGAGCCACTGAATATGCTGGTATAGCTGACCCAGCAGACACAGACTTGTGGCTGACTGAGCTAGAAAAGGCCTTCAAAATTCTTAATATCCCAGAAGCTGAGAAGGTTAGACATGCGGTGTACTTGTTGAAGGGGAGTGTTGGCCATTGGTGGGCCATAGAAGAAGGCAAAAGGCCAGGTGTTGAAGTCGGTTGGGAAGAATCCCCACGTGAATATGTTAGTAGATATTTTCCCAAGACTTACCTGGATGAGAAGATCTCCCAGTTTGAGTGGATAAGGCAAGGACAAATGAACATTAATCAGTATGAAGCTAAGTTTATGGAGCTTCTACGGTTCTATCCACACATGGCTCCTATAGATGAGGAGAGGATTCAGCGTTTTGAGAAGGGTTTGAACACTGATTTAACCACACCAGTGTCTGTTCTAGAGAATAGAGAGAGGTTTGCCACCTTTGTGGAGTTCGTTAGGTGGATAGAAAGGTCTGTGATTGAGAAGCGTCAGGCCAACAGTAATAAAGTGTATACACAGTTCCAAGGATAGAGGTCTGAAAGCTTTAAGAAACCAAGGTTTACTGCACCAACAGTACCACCGAGGTTCAATACTCAGATGCAGTGGCCAACCAGCAAGGGTAGAGGTCGTAGTTTACCACCAGAGGGAGCCCACAACTCAGCATCAATGTTAGTAATAGGACCATCTAGGCCACAGTGGGAGAATAGAAGTTGTTATAAATGTGGAAAGATGGGACATTTGATGAAATATTATCTAGCTAGAGACGTGAGTGTAACCCAACCACTGAGGCAGAGTCAACAAGGCTCTCAGAAGTGACAGTTTAGTAGTAGCACATGAGGACGTGGATAGGCGTCCCAAGCTGGATCATCTGCACCCAACAACAGGGCGAGTGGTCGACAACCAGCAACGACAAGATTCTATGCTATGAATCAGTCGGAAGCAGTGGTCAACCCACGAGTCGTGATAGGTCAGATGGAATTAATTCATTCTGATATGTCTTCATCCTACTTTGTATCTATTTTGATTGATCCAGGTGCTACACATTCCTTTATCACTCGAGAAGTGATTCATGACTGCAATATGAATGTCAGTCATAGAGCAGATAACTTGTTATTAGAAACTATGTTAGTTGGATCTACAGTGTTGCGGGAGGTATGTTCTCCCTGTATTCTTTCTTTTTCAGAACATAGCATTCAGGTGGATCTTATACCACTTGAGATGCATGGGTTTGACATAATTCTTGGGATGGACACCCTACCCTAGAAATGTATAAGGTTGTCTTGGATTGCGATTCCAAGCAAGCTCTATTCACAGACAATGATGTTACATGGATATTTCAGGGGGACAGAAAGATTCTTCCAACCTATCTAGTGTTGGCTATGGTAGCTGAGAAGTTGACGAGACAAGGATGCTTCACATTCTTGGCACATGTGGTAGATACCAGAGCAAAGAGTCCTAGTCTTTCTAAAGTTCTGATTGTTAGGGAATTTGAGGATGTGTTTCCTGAGGAACTTCCAGGTGTTCCTCCACCCCGAGAGATTGATTTCGAGATTAATCAAATCTTGGGTACACAACCAATAGCTCAAACACCTTATAGAATGACACCTGCTGAGATGGCAGAACTCAAGAAACAGTTACAAGAATTGCTTAAAAAGGGTTTTATTTGACCGAGTACTTCACCTTGGGGTGCTCCGGTTCTTTTCGTTAAAAAGAAAGGCGGGTCTATGTGATTATGCATCGACTATAGACAGCTAAACAAAGTAACCATAAAGAACAAATATCCTCTTCCAAGGATAGATGACTTGCTTGACCAGTTGTGTGGTGCAACTATATTCTCTAAAATAGATCTGAGGTCAGGATACCATCAGTTACGCATCAAAGAGAGTGACATACCTAAATCAGCTTTTAGAATAAGGTATGGTCACTATGAGTTCATAGTTATGTCATTTGGACTAACTAATGCACCATCTGCATTCATGGAACTCATGAACAGAATTTCCCGGCCATTCCTTGATCAATTCATAGTAGACTTTATAGATGGCATCCTGATTTACAGTAGAGATGCTCGACAACATGAACAACACCTTCGTCAGGCCCTGACTTTACTGAGAAAGCACAAGCTATACGCCAAGTTTAGTGAGTGTGAATTCTGGTTATCATAAGTGTCTTTCCTAGGACACGTAATATCTGCCTCAGGTATCCGTGTTGATCCTAAAAAGGTAGAATTTGTCTTGGAGTGGGAACAACCAAAGACACCAACAGAGATATGAAGTTTTCTAGGACTGACAGACTACTATAGGAGGTTCATTAAGAACTTCATTTCTGTAGCATTACCCCTAACCAAGTTGACCAGGAAGGAGGTTCCTTTTGTCTGGAATGACAAGTGTCAGCATTCTTTCCAGTCGTTAAAAGAAAGGTTGACCAATGCACTTGTGTTAGTGTTACCTGAACAGGGAAAGGGGTATATTGTTTTCTGTGATGCTTCTAAGAATGGTCTAGGATGTGTGTTGATGCAAGATAATCAAGTGATTTCTTTTGCCTCCCGACAACTTAAGAAACATGAGGAAAATTATCCGACACATGATCTAGAATTGGCTGCAGTGGTTCATGCATTGAAGATCTGGAGACATTATCTCTATGGAGAGACATTCCAGATTTTCAAGGACCATAAGAACCTAAAATACATCTTTTCACAACATGAGTTGAACATGAGACAATGTCGCTGGATGGAGTTAATCAAGGACTATGATTGTATAATTGATTATCATCCGGGGAAGGCTAATGTAGTGGTTGATGCACTAAGTAGAAAATCATCATCGCCAATCATAGACAAAGTACAGTTGAACTCTTTCGTGTGCTTTAAATGAGACATGCTTGTCTCTTTGAGGCAAAACAATGTACAACTTAAAGTATCCTTGTTAGCTGGATTGTTAGCTGAGATGCACATAAAACCTACTCTAAAACAACATATCAAAGAGGCACAACAGGCTGATACTATGATTCAGCAGATCAGGTCAGAATATGGTAGTGAGAAACAGGATGGTTTTCATGAGTCAGATGATGAGGTAGTCTGTTACCATGGTAGGATGGTAGTACCTGAAGCCAATGACTTAAGGAAGTTAGTATTGGAGGAAGCTCATTCATCTATGTATGCAATGCATCCAGGGAGCACCAAAATGTATCATAACTTGAAGGATATGTATTGGTGGCCCGGTTTGAAGAAAGATGTAGCTGAGTTTGTTATGCGGTGTCCAGTATGTCAGCAGATTAAAGCTGAACATCAAAATCCCGCAGGAACAATGCAACCTTTACCTATACCATAATGGAAATGGGATCACGTAACCATGGACTTTGTGGTTGGTTTACCTAGAATAGCTAAAAGTCATGATTCCATTTGGGTGATAGTTGATAGGTTGACTAAATCAGCACATTTTCTTCCTGTCAAAACAACATATACTGCTGAGAAACTTGCACAGATCTATATAGATGAGATAGTGTGTTTACATGGGGTTCCAGCTACAGTTGTTTCTGATAGAGGTCCCCAGTTCACGAGTCATTTTTGGGAACGACTACATAAAGCATTGGGTACGCAGTTAAGGTTTAGTACCACCTTTCACCCATAGACAGATGGACAATCTGAGAGGACTATACAAACTTTGGAGGATTTGCTTAGGGCATGTGTCCTTCAGTTTGTAGGAAGTTGGGATATACACTTGAGATTAATAGAATTCACTTACAATAATAGTTATCAGCACAATATTGATATGGCACCATATGAAGCATTATATGGTAGACATTGTAGATCTCCATTATGATGGTATGAAACAGGGGAATGTCAACTTTTGGGTCCTGAATTAGTGCAACAGACAACTGAAAATATTAAAGTAATACAACAACAGTTAAAAGTTGCACAAGATAGACAGAAATCATACGTTGATAAATGGCGAAGACCTTTAGAATTCCAAGTTGGAGACAGAGTATATCTCAAAGTCTCACCTTGGAAAGGTGTTCCTAGATTTGGGAAAAAGGGTAAGTTAGATCCTAGATTTATGGGACCTTATCCAATCACTGAATGGATTGGAAAGGTAGCCTATAAGTTGTAGTTGCCACATGAACTACATAAATTGCATCCAATATTCCATATATCCATGCTGAGAAAGTGTCACCCTAACACAGAGTTAGTTTTGCAACCTGTGGAGGTAGAATTAAATGAAGATATATCCTACGTAGAAGGACCAATGATGATTCTTGACAGGAGAATCAAAAAGTTGAAAAAGAAAGATATAATTCTTGTGAAAATTCTCTGGCATCATTGTGGCATTGAAGAGGCTACGTGGGAGCTGGAGGAAGATATGAGGAGGAAGTACCCTTCTCTTTTGTCTTGACGATTTCGGGGATGAAATCCCTGTTAGGGGTGGATAATTGTAACATCCTTGACTTGGGTTATGTCTTAACCCTAGAAGTTTTGCTTAAGTAAGTCTTTTATATTCTTGTATTTATCTTTTGAAAAGTAATTAAGACTAAAGGAGAGCTTATGTTTCAATTTTGGTCCTATTTGAATAATGTTGAAACAATGTTTTTTACATATTTTGGACTAAAGAGCAATTTACCCATATTAAGGGGTTACCTTGCAAATGTTACATGATAAATGTTCCTCAAGTGTTATAGCATCATAATAATGTGAATGATGTTGAGGTATGGCTTGTGGAAGCCTAAGTTCCAAGAAGGAGCTTGTTTGAGTAATGCTTGTGTTTTGAATGCTAGTTTTGGTGTAATTTGCAATTTACCCAAAACCTAGGGTTGGATATGTAAAATACCACCTCTATTATGTCCCTATTGTTTCTTGGTATCATTTAGAGAAAAGAAAAAGAAAGGGGCATCTTTTTGGAACCACATTTGAGGAGAGATAATCTTGATAATAAAATAATCAAGAAATAAGCATAAATGAAACCCTAATTTATTTTGTAGCAAAAATAAATATATTATAATTGAAGTGCCCATCAACTAAAAATGCTATGGTCGAAATCCTATAGTGGGAGGACGTCCAAATTCTTTGAGTGGCACCGAAATATCTTAAGTAGGTGAAGAAATCCACTCACATTTGTTAATTGAAAAGTAATGTCCACTAAAAATGGATAATAGTATTATAATGATTAAGGTGCTTAAGTGGTTGCTTTTAATTCAAGGATAATTGAAAGGAAATTGAGGAAAAAGGAAGTTAGCTTTGGATGCAACGAAGTGGAGGGGGCATGTGGCACCTAGAATGGGAGTTGAAGATTTTCCTCCTACTTTCTCTCTCTTAAAATTCATATACATATACTCCATTTTTCACTTACTTGAAAGACCATTTTCGAAACCACTTTCTTTCCTTGCTTTGGCTGATGACCAAGGAGATTAGGAGCAGGAGGAAAACATTCCCCAAGCTGAAGGTAATCTCCAAGATCATCTTCAACCTTGGATTGATGGTTGAAATCGGATTTCAACACTCATTTTCTTCCCTCTTCCATCCAATGCTCAACCTTGGCTATCTTTTGCATCCAAAGAGTTGGAAATGAACCTTGGATAGTTAAAGGAGCTTCTTTCACCATTAGAGACAAGAAGCTTGAAGCTTTGAAGCTACTTTGAAGGCGGGTTATATAACTTGAACCCATCAATGTTATTGTTGATTTCAATTTCTCATCATATGTTGATCTTTTATATTTCTTCTTGAATAATTGATGAATTCATCATATACATGACAGTAGAATTCAGAGGTCTAAAGCTTGATGATGATGACATCATCTTAGCACACACCTCAAGAATGTCAAAAAAATAATCGGTTTCAATTTTTTTGGTCAAACGGTTTCAAACCGTTAGAGACCAAACGGTTTCAGACAGTTTGGTGACCAAACAATTTCAAAACCATTAGAGGTCAAACAGTTTCAAACCGTTAGAGGCTAAATGGTTTCAAGAATGTGTAAAGGTCTAATGGTTTCAACCTAATCTAGTCCACATGGTCTCAACCTTGGATGGCCAAATGATTTCAAAATGTTTAGAACTCAATTGGTTTCAAAACCCTAAATCAGTTGATGTCAAAACCCTAATTTAGGGTTAAACGGTTTCAAAGTCGATTTGATCAAACTGTTTCATCTCTGAATTAACCAAACGGTCTCAAACTGTTTGAGGACTAAATGGTCTCAAACCGTTTGAGGATCAAACGGTCTCAAACCATTTAGGGTTAATCGATCTTCAAACCGTTTGAGGGTCTTGGGTTAAAACGGACGGTTTCAAAACCGTTTGATGAGCAAAAGGTTCAAGACCGTTTAAGGATATAAAGACCAAGACCTTTTGAAGGTATAAACGATCTCAAACTTTTTGAAGGTTTAGTACCAAACCGTTTGAAGGTTTAGGGCCAAACCGTTTAAAGGTTCAATTGGTTCAAACCGTTTGAAGGTTTAATTGGTCCAAACCGTTTGAAGGTCCAATTGATTCAAACCATGTAAGTACCAATAACCCCATAAGTGGTTGAAGAGTATCTCAAGGTTGATTTCAATGGAAGTATCTCTAAAGTACTTAGGTGATTAGTATAATTAGAGTGATTACCACTCAAGGCCTATGAAAGTAATAAATTCAATACACTATGATAAGCATAGTTGCATGTACTTTAGTAAGAGGTTAAGTCAACCTAATAAGGAATGATAATGATGTGTGTTCCTAAGTACATGGAACAATGATAAGTATGATTTAATACCTAAATGATGCTATGTGAAACCCTAATATAGGGTTATGGCATATGAAATTCTAATTGATTAAGATGAGAAACCCTAACACTAATATAGGGTGATGTTATGTGAACCCTACTACAGGGTGATGTTATGTGAAATCCTAATATAGGGTGATGTTATGTGAAACCCTAATTGATAAAGAGGGGAAATCCTAACCCTAATGAGGGAATAGTGATGTTATCTTTGTATTGCATAATGTTGATATGTAATTGATATGGTTGTTATCAAGTATACTAATCATGCAGGTATCATGAGATAATGAGCATAACCAGGTATGAGCTATGATGTTAATGGGCCTTGTGAGCCATTATTTTATTTGTTGCCCCTTGAGAGGTGACAAGAAGTTGAATATGCCTGGTGAGCTATGTGAGATGCTTGTGTAACAAGTATCATGAATACCTTGGTCAGATGACCTAGAGGTATTAGTTACCTGATAAGTGATAACCTTGTTCAGTGATGAACTAAGGGTTTGAATGCCCAGATCCATTAAACATGATAATGATATTGATGAGGGGTGTGAATTCCTAGTGATGAGATAAGGGATTGAGATCCCAATGTTCTATAAAGTTTTGAAAAGCACTTGATATAAGTATTACATGTTTCTTTGTAGCATTTGTCATAATAATTCCTGTTTGAAATCTTGATTGATGCTAAAAGGATATGGTAATGTACTTAAATAATCAAGTGGAATATTATCATGTAGAGCCCCGGCCATAGATCCATCATCGTCAGTAGCTGGTGATGGTGAAACGGGTTCTCCTACTGGTTAATCTGGAGCATATATTGTTGAATATGCGGGGTTTCTCCTAGCTGAAAATAGGAGGATTAGAGTCAACTTCGGTTGTAGACTCAAGATATGTTTAAGAGAATGGTGAACAGGCCCATGGCTCAGTGTGATGGAGCATGAATGCGTTCATGGCTCAGAGAGCACAGTGAACTGGCCCATGGCTCAGATTTACTAGCGCCAAGACCTGTACCAAGGTGAGCTAGAGAAAGGGTAGCCTATGGGAGCTAACCATGTGACTGAGTTCACTTAAGCAAGAGATTGAGGTCCTGCTTGTAGTCTCGCACTGACTGAGACAAATGAGATCGTGGAGTCCGGCTCTTCCTTTGATCTTGTATGGAACCTACTTTGGGTTTTGCAACTGAAGGTTGGATTTGAGCAGTACGGCTCACTTCCTCAGGGCATAAGTATGATTGTAAAATGTAATCTACCGTGTAGCGTATTTTCTTAAGGACGAAATACGAAAATCATTGGTTGATGTTACATTGCTTATTGTATCCTAAATGGATAGATAGTATACATGCTCTTCATATTCCTTATTAAAATGGATAGATGATTTACTGCTTTGTCATTTATAACTGTAATGCTTTAAAAGAGGTTGTTTCTCAATTCTGCTTAACATTGATCAAATCTTGCTTTTCAATAGAGATTCCTCCGTTCAATTTATTACTATTTATCTGCAATGATAATATTATTGGCGGAGAGTTATATCTCTCGCTGGGACATGGGTATCACTCTGTTGATCACCAACATTTTTAGGTGGATGCGGACGAGGAGGCAGGAACCATACACCGGAGTATCAAGGACAATAGTGATATCTCAGGTGGAGATACTAACTGTTGTGTCTTGTAGTTATGAGTCCTATGTGTTGTCTCTGTACTCTCAGGTCCTTGGACTCAGTAGTTAGTGCTTTTATGATCGATCTGAGATTTTGGCATTGAATGCCTCGAGGTTTTATGTTGCTTATGTGTAAATTTAATAGAGCAACTGTTGTATGTAATCCTCGAGAAGAGAAGGTACATGGTATGTACTTTGTGGACCAGAATATATATATAATATTTTGGTTCTTGTTATAAGAGTTTCCTGGAAATGGATCTCTTTGCAAATGGTTTTAATTTTTAGTGATTTTCACTAATCCGATGCTAATGTTTAATTCCAAAATTAATTACACAGTGACAGTCTAATTTGTGGTCGGGTCATCACATATATGATAATGACAATCATGTTTCATATTTCCTAACACACTTCATAATGATAATGAAATGATGATATAGGGGTGGTTGTTGTTCCAACCTTGTAAACCCTAATTGCAATAATGTAAAATGTTGGCATGGGTCCTATGAGGTGATAGTGTTAATGATGTATTACTTCTCTTGTTGTGAATATCTAACCATGCAGGTGAAACAATGTTGTGCATGTTGACTCAAGGTCAATTAGGTTAATGTTGACTCACGTCTAAATTGACTAAACTCGTGTTTTGATGATGACTAACCATTCCACATATTGGTGTCTAATGTCTCTACTTGAGTGATTTCAGATTAGGTATAGACACACTCCAAATGCCCTAACTTGCGCATCTCAAATTGGAGAAAAGACAAGTCAAAGTCATACAAGTGCATGTTTTTGTAATATGATGTAAATCCATTAGAATCATGTTGTAAATCACTTGTAATGATTGTATGACTTGTAATTAAGCTTAGAAAAATATCAGGAGCACTTAGATCGAATATTAAAGCACTTTAGATGCAACTTTGAAAATTTATTGCAGGCACTTTGTCGGTCGAGTTTCCCAACTTGAAAACTCGACCGATCATCCTTGATCAATTTTCTGGAGATTGCATCGGTCGAGTTGTGTTTACACAGAACTCGACCGATGGAGTAATTGACCAAATCGATTTTTATTTGTCGGTGGAGTTTCCTTAAGACAAACTTGACCGATGGTCTGAATATCGACTTTGTCTTTTACTCTATCGGTCGAGTAACACTTATAGAAACTCGACCGATTGCATTGTACGGAAAAGTGCAGAAAAGTGTTTCTAGTCGTTGTGGAGTTGCAACAAGTGAAAATATATTCGTTGCAAGCCACAAAATGGCTAGTTTTCTTTCAAAAGTGTTCCCAAAGGCTAAGAGGCATCCCCAACTATAAATAGGACCCCTTGGGCTTCATTCCAAGGTTGAGCATTCACTATGAAGGTTCCTATTCTATAGTTGAGTGATCCTACAACCTCCTCTCTCTCTCTCTAAGCTTAATCACTTGCTACATCCATTAGAGTGAGTAGGAAATTTGTAAGAGAGCTAGTCCTACATGTATATCTTGTGAGGCTCTCACTTCCACCACCTCCTATCTCTTCTTTCAACCATGAAGATGAAGGTTCTCTCTCGTCCAAGAGATGTGAAGAAGAACAAGGGAAGGAGTCCCTTGGTGAAGATCAAGGCTAAAGACTTGAAGCTAGAGTGGGTAAGCCCTTGGAGAAGGTAGAAGACTCAAGCTCAAGTGAGTAAGACCTTGGTGGAAGCTTCTCCGAGTGAAGGTGAAGTCAAAGGCGGAAGATCCAAGAAGAGTGGGTAATTCCTGGAAGGCTGAAGACTTGTGCAAGAGTGGGTAAGTCCTTAGAGAAGGCCGAAGACTCTTGCAAAGTGGGTAAGTCCTTGGTAAGGTTGAAGACTCTTTGTATTGGATAGGTAAGTCCTTTGTTTGTTCATGCATTGTATGTCTTATGAATGAATATAAGAGCGCAATAGTTTGGAAGTCCTAGAGGTTGACCTCTCTAGGCAAGTGGACTGACACACTTCTAGTTTGAAGTGTGGAACCACTCTAAATATCTTGTCTAATTGGTGCATGTTCAATCTCTCTCTCCCTTGCTATGTATGTTTTAGTTGCACTCAAATTACCTATTTAGCAACCTTGTCTTGTTATATATCTTGAAGGTTTAATGAGTTTTGTTTAAGTGCTTTCAGCTCTATTCACCCCCCCCTCTAGAGCATCTAATCACCCATCTAGGATCCAACAGTGCATAGCCATGTATGAGCTATGATGTTATGATATGTTTGAATGGGCCTTGTGAGGCATACAGTGTTGTGGATATCCTTGCAAGAGAAGGTGAATGATCTTATGACCTAATGATGGTTTATTGCCTTATATGAGATGTTTTTCCTCAATGATGAAATGAGGGGTTGCTACCCCAAGCTTCTGATCCTTGTGATGGACATTGATCCTTTGATGGACATTGGTCCTTGTGATGGACATATGGTGAATAACAAGCATAAAGTAATGATGTGATCCTTATATGTTTCAGTGTGTGCTAGTGATGCCTCAAACACTTATTTTGTAGAATTCTTTTAGAATTTGTACATTGTAACTTGATTGATGCTAAAAGGTGCTTAATTAGTCTAACTAATCAGTTGAAATCTAATAGTGTGGTTTGCCATGTACCATAGATCCATTCAGTGTCAACAATTTGCTGAATGGTGAAACGAGTTTAACTCAGAGCGCATATTTTTGAATATGCGGGGTACAAGTTGAGTATTTCCTTGTATCTTCAAATACAGGATGTGTGAGATGACCAAGCGTGAGTCGATCTCATTGTGATATGGATGACCATGCGTGAGCCACTCCTTTTTGTTAGAACAACCATGTGTGAGCCTATTCTTCTAGCATCGTATCTATACCTAGGTGGGCTAGTTATGATTATATGTGTGGATGGATATGTGTGAGCCATTCTCTGATTTGGCTATATGTCATTGTTGCAATTGATTGATATGTCTCTACAGTGTTTTCTCTTGTACTGACCAAGAGGTGTGGTGAGGTCGTAGATTTTGGCTCTTCCATTAGACCTTGTATGACAACGATTTTGACTTATCGAGTGGTCAATTAGATTTGGGTGGTACGACTCATATCCTCGGGGAATAATAACATATGTAATCAACAGTGTAGTATACTCGTATAGGATTAAATACAAAACATTGGTTGAGGCCTTACTTGATCTTTATACAATATTGTTGATAAGAAATATACATGTTCTTCATATTCCTTTTAAATTGTTAATATGTTTCATAAATTCAATAGTAAATGCTCTTCCTGTTAATGATCATTACCTACTTCACATAGTTGTAAATATATTCATGCTTAGTTTATCTTATCTGTGATAATAATAGAGTTTGTGGTAAGCTAAATCTCCCACTGAGATTTGGAATCTCACCATGTGGGTTTCCCACACCCTTTTTAGGTGGACGAGATGAAGAGATAGAGATCGTGTAGAGGAGGTTGAGCAGCAGCCAGAGGAGCAGTAGCTGATAAGGTTGGAAGTGTTGATGGATGTCTTTTATTAATAGAGTCATGGAGTCGTCCTTGTACACTCAGGTCTTTGAGAATGTTTTGTAGTTGTTTCACGAACGTGCTTTCTTTATATAGTTGGCTTGTGTACTTGTTATGTACATATATGGTGGAATCATGTATATATTTTCTGGAACAATCCTTTGGTTACAGGTTGACAACATGCCTTGTATATGCTTTTAGGCATGAAAGGACTTATATGTGAAGGTTTTTGTTGTTTAGTAGTTTTACGAAAAAGGTTTTAATATAAGTGTTTTCCGATAATACACTTGTTAATCTTTCTTCTGGGGTTATGTTTTGAGTAATCTCTCTTTTTGTGGTGTGAAGCATCACATATAGGTTGGTATCAAAGCTTTAGGTTCGCTGAGTCCATAGAGACCTAGGACTAGGGTTTGTGTCTATTCTAGTGTCATTCAGTCTGTCTTATAGTCACTTCTACTTATGTAGAAGAAGAAGAGAAAGCTCAAAGATGTCTGGAGAACATGAAGAACATGCTTCCGAGAGTAGTGTTGTTGCACCAGTTGTGGTGCAAGGAACCAGGAACGAGAAGATCGGGTGCATGAAGTCCCCTAGTTTGACCCATCCATGATAGAAAACCCTGCCTTTCAATCTTTTTTGGGCAGTTTATGGCAACAATGACTCATAATGCAGATATGATGCCTGCACCTCATCCTGGGGCATCATTTCCTCAAACTAGATCTTAAGATACTGGGAAGACTTTTGAACGGCTTCACCATGTTGGAGTGGTTGAGTATGCAGGAATAGTTGACCCAGCAGATGCGGATCTGTGACTGGCTGAGCTAGAGAAGGCCTTTAAGATCTTGAGTATCCCCGAAGAGGATAAGGTGAAACATGATGTGTACCTTCTGAGAGGAAGTGTTGGCCATTGGTGGGCCATAGAGGAGGAGAAGAGATCTGGTGTTGTGGTTGGTTGGGAGGAGTTCTGACGCAAGTTCGTTAGTCGGTACTTTCCTCACACGTATCTTGACGAGAAGATCAGTCGGTTTGAGAGGATTCGACAGGATCCACGACGATCAACGAGTATGAAGCAAGATTTATGGAGTTGTTGAGGTTCTGTCCTCACATGGCTGTGATGGAGGACGAGAGGATTTGTCATTTTGAGAAGGGGTTGAATGTTGAGTTGTCTACCCCAACAACTAATTTGGAGAATCAAGAGAGGTTTGCTGTATTTGTGGAATCTGTTCAGAGGATTGAATGATTTGTGAAGGAGAAGAGTAAGGTGAGTACCAAGAAGCGGTCTATACAGTTTTAAGGACAGTCTTCTAGTGGCTTCAAGAAGCTGAGGTTTTCTACACTGCCCAGTGTCACAGAGGTTCAGTGCTTCGACACAGTGGTCACTAAGCAAGGGTAAAGGCTATAATTTTCTGCCCTTAGGAGTCTAGAGTGTTGTGTCATCATCGGTGACAGGACCACCTAGGCCTTGGTACGAGAACAAGACGTTTTATAAAAGTGGACAAGTTGGCCATACCAAACCGTTCTGCCCAGTGAGGGATCACGAAGTGAACCAGCAACTGAGGCAGAGCCAGTAGGGCTCACAGAGACAACAAATCAGTAGTGCAGGAGGATGAGGATGTGGCCAAGAGTCACAAGCTGCATCATCTACTTAGGGAAGCAGAGGACGAGGGTGATAATAGGCAACGACTAGATTCTATGCTATGAGTCATCCGGAGGCGGTGCTCAACCCACGAGTGGTGACAGGTCAGATGGAGTTATTTTATTCTGATTTGTCTTCTTCTTGCTTTATATCTATTTTGGTTGACCCGGGTGATACACACTCTTTTATCTCACATGAAGTGCTTAGTAGTTGTTTTTTGCCTATTAGTCATGAGAAGAATATTTTGTTTCTAGAAACCCCATTGGTTGGTTCTACAGTGTTGTAGGATGTGTGTCCTTCATGTGTCCTCTCTTTTTTGGGACACAACATTCAAGTGGACCCCATACCACTTGACATGCATGGATTCCATGTGATCCTTGGAATGGATACCCTAGAGAAGTATAGAGTGGTCTGGGATTGTAGTTCCAAGCAAGCGACGTTTGTGAATGTTAATGAGACGTGGATCTTCCAAGGAGATAGGAAGATTCTTCCAAAATGCCTTCTATCAGCTATGGTAGCAAGGAAGCTTCTGAGACAAGGTTGTGAGGCATTTTTGGCACATGTGATGGATACTGAGGCAAAGAGTCCTAGTATTCAGGAGGTGTCAATGGTTAGGGAGTTTGAAGATGTGTTTCCTAAGGAATTTCCAGGTGTTCCCCCACCCTATGAGATTGATTTTGAGATCAATCTTGTTCCCAGAACACAACTGATAGCTCATACACCGTATAGGATGGCACCAACAGAGATGGCAAAATTGAAGAGATAGTTGCAAGAACTGCTTGACAAAGGTTTCATTAGGCCCGAGTACGTCGTCTTGGGGTGCTCCAATGTTGTTCGTGAAGAAGAAGGATGGGATCTATGAGGTTGTGCATAGATTACAGACAATTGAACAAGGTCACGATAAAGAATAAGTATCCCTTACTGAGGATAGATGATCTGTTTGACCAGTTGTGTGGTGAGACGGTGTTCTCAAAGATAGATCTGATATTAGGATATCATCAGTTGGGGATCAAGGAGGATGACATACCAAAGTCAGCTTTTAGGACGAGGTATGATAACTACGAGCTCATGGTTATGTCGTTTGGGCTGACCAATGCACCAACATCATTCATGGATTGATGAACAGAGTGTTCCGACCGTTCATTGATTAGTTTGTGGTGGTCTTTATGGATGATACCTTAATATATAGTCATGGTAGTCAACAATATGAACAACATCTTCGTCAGACGTTGACAGTGTTGAGACAACATCATCTCTATGCCAAGTTTAGCAAACGTGAGTTCTGGTTGAGGGAGGTAGCTTTCTTGGGGCATGTTATATCTACATAAGGAGTACATGTGGACCCTAAGAAGGTAGAGTCTGTGACAGAGTGGGAACAGTCGAAGATACCGACAAAAGTGCGCAATTTTATAGGTTTGGAAGGATATTACTAGAGGTTCATTAAGGACTTCAGCACTATGACCCTACTCCTAACAAAGTTGATGAGGAAGGAAGTGTCGTTCATTTGGGACAACAAATGTCAATGTGCTTTTCTGACGTTGAAGGAGAAATTGACAAGTGCACCACTTTTGGTTTTGCCTAAGCAAGGAAAGGGATACATCGTCTTTTGTGATGCATCCAAGAATGGTCTGAAATGTGTGTTGAAACAAGACAAGCAAGTGGTTTCTTTTGCTTCTCGACAACTTAAGAAACACAATGAGAATTACCTGACTCACAATTTAGAGTTAGTTGCAGTGATTCATTCTTTGAAGATTTGGAGGCACTACATGTATGGGGAGAAGTGTCAGATCTTCACAGATCATAAGAATCTGAAGTACATCTTTTCACAACATGCTTGAGTGGCTGGCATGCTTGAGAGGTCGACATGCTTGAGAGGTCGATGTGCTTGGGGAGGCCGATATGTTGGGTGACCGTCATGACCTATGATGCCCCTAGTCATTACCTTTGTGACAGGTCATCATGACCTTGGCTAGGTTTAGGTCAACATGTGTTGATATTGCTTAGATCGATCTGCCTTGGGTATGGGTGGGCTGATGTTAGATGAGGGATGTTATCCGTCTTGGCCTTAGCCATCACCCTTGTGATGCCATACATACAGACATTGCCCGACACTCTACGACACTCCTCTCTGGGCGTTGTTGCCCGTTTCATCGATGGCCATTTTGGCATTGTAAGCCAGGGGAGCATTGTGTTGACGTGTGTTGCTCGTCAGGGCTTTTCCCGTCACGGCTCGATGCATTGCTAGTCGATACCCTTGGGGGAATTGCAACCCGATAACCCTAGCAGCCATCGCAGCTTGTGCGTTGCCTGTTACCCTTGATGCTCGTCACCCTTATGACGACATTGCCCAATAGAAGGGGGGTTAGACGAAACCCTCCCCTTAGGTGCTATAGCCCAATACCCCATGATGCCAAACTAATACACCATAACAAGTGACAGGCTGATACATTGGTTGTTCTCTTAAGTATAGGTTTAACTGATAACCCTCTTGGAATGGTTGCCCGACACACTTATGGAACATATACCCTATGCGAAAACCCTAATGTTTACTTTTTGATAGTGGTTGAGACACACCATGTTGATGCTAGAGCCACATGGTAGCGTGTGTTATCCTATGGAGTAGTTGTACGTGTGATGTGAGAGCTATGTTCTATATCTTATAACTTGTTTAATATGATAATGAGAATCATGTTTCATGTCTCATAACACACTTCGTAATGATAATGAAATGATGATCTAAGGGTGGTTGTTGATCCAACCTTGTAGACCCTAATTGCAATAATGTAAAATGTTGGCATGGATCCTACAAGATGATAGTGTAGATGATGTATTACTTCTATTTTTATGATTATCTAACCATGGAGGTGAAATAATGTTATGCATAGCCATGTATGAGCTATGATGTTATTATATGTTTGAATGGGTCTTGTGAGGCATAAAGTGTTGTGGATATCCTTGCAAGAGAAGGTGAATGATCTTATGACCTAATGATGGTTTATTGCCTTATATGAGATGTTTTTCCTCAATGATGAAATGAGGGGTTGCTACCCCAAGCTTCTGGTCCTTGTGATGGACATATGGTGAATAACAAGCATAAAGTAATGATGTGATCCTTATATATTTTAGTGTGTGCTAGTGATGCCTCAAACCCTAATTCTATAGAATTTGTTTAGAAGTTGTACGTTGTAACTTGATTGATGCTAAAAGGTGCTTAATTGGTCTAACTAATCAAGTGAAATCTAATAGTGTAGTTTTCCATGTTCCATAGATCCATTCAATGTTAGCAATTTGTTGAATGGTGAAACGAGTTTAACTTGGAGAGCATATTTTTGAATATGTGGAGTAAAAGTCGAGTAATTCCTTGTATCCTTAAATACAGGATGTGTGAGACGACCATGCGTGAGTCGATCTCATTGTGTTATGGATGGCCATGTGCGAGCCACTCCTTTTTGTTAGAACAACCATGTGTGAGCCTGTTCTTCTAGCATCTTACCTGTACCAAGGTGGGCTAGTTATGATTATATGTGTGGATGGCCATGCGTGAGCCGATCCCTTATTTGACTATACATCATTGTTGTTGTTGACTGATATGTCTCTGTTGTGTTTTCTCCTGTACTGACAAAGAGGTGTGGTGAGGTCATGGATTCAGGCTCTTCCATTAGACCTTGTATGGCACCGATTTTGACTTATCAAGTGGTCGGTTGGATTTGGGTGGTATGACTCAAATCCTTGGGGAATAATAACATACGTAATCAGCCGTGTAGTATACTCATATAGGATCAAATATGAAAACATTAGTTGAGGCCTTGATTGATGTTTATACAATGTTGTTGATAAGAAATATACATGTTCTTCATATTCCTTTTAAATTGTTTAGATGTTTCATAAATTCAATGGTAAATGCTCTTCCTATTAATAATCATTACCTACTTCACATAGCTGTAATTATACCGTTGATTAGTTTATCTAATATGTGATAATAATAGAGTTGATAGTGAGTTATATCTCCTACTGAGATTTGGAATCTCACCCCGTGGGTTTCCCACACTCTTTTTAGGTGGACGAGCATGAAGAGGAAGAGATCATGCAGAGGAGGTTGAGTAGAAGCCAGAGGAGCAGTACCTGATAAGGTTGGAAGTGTTGCCTGATGTCTTTTGTTGATAGAGTCCTAGAGTCATCCCTGTACACTAGGGTCTTTGGGAACATTTTGTAGTTGTTTCGTGAACATGCTTTCTTTATATGGTTGGCTTGTGTACTTGTTATGTACAGATATGGTGGAATCATGTATATATTTTCTGGAATAGTCCTTTGGTTATAGGTTGACAACATGCCTTGTATACGCTTTGAGGCATGAAAGGACTTATATGTGAAGGTTCTTGCTATTTAGTAGTTTAATGAAAAAGGTTTTAATTTACAGTGTTTTCTGATAATACACTTGTTAATATTTCTTTTGATGTTATGTTTTGAGTAATCTCGCTTTGTGTGGCGTGAAGCGTCACAACATCAATGCAAGCTTCCATGATGGCATAATGATCACAATAAAATATGTTTGGTTTTAAAGAGAAAAGTATGTTATAAGTTGGAAATGTTCTGAACTAAAAGCCATTTCTATAATAGAAGTCGAGTATGCTTATTTTATGAACACAGAGTGATACTATATGGATCTAAAGGTTCACATGATGAACTTATAGATGTCCCAACCATTTATGACTCATTAGTAATATTGTGACAATAATGAAGCTAATTGTTAGGCATTGAATATTAGATACCATATTACAGTAGTTCCGTCTCATATGAGGAATCATACAACAAAGAGATAAGGAAATATGCAATAAACCGACTATAAGCAAAGTGTTGCTAACCCATTGAATTAGCACTAACGCAATAGAAGCATGTTGGACATGTTTAGATCACCAAGAATATGATTTGTGGGTGATTGTCTCTAAGTGAAAGTGGCAGTCTGTTGGTAAGGTATGCCCATAGAGCTAACCATGTGATGATTAACATGGTGTATACCATATAAAGGATTCAATTAACATATATAAAGGCAAGCTTTCAATTCATTATGTTTTACTTAGTTATGAGATAATGAGGAAACAATTTGAATGTCTAGAGAATCATATTACTCAATGACGCATGTATCCAAGTTACTACCCTTGTGGATGAGATCATACAGATGTTAAGAGTACATATACATTTTCTCATTATGTCCCTGATCAGTTGTTATCGAGGAAGGTTGATAGACAACTATAACACATAAGATTAGAGTGTGAGTTGGTTGATGACTAAATCTCATTAGTCATGATATGGCAATATCAAACCAAGCACACGATTACATGTTAGGGAATAGTGTATCAGACAGACCCACCTTGACAATGACACATGGAAACCATCATATGATAAGTCATAGTCAGCTCCCATAGTTAAGATGGTGATTGTGATTCTTAGACCTATAACTGCACTTGTCACATGTTGTTGGGTATGCTTTGACATCATCAAAATCAGTCTTGAACCATGGGTTGTTATAACAGTGATGGTTGGGTGACTCTGACACATGGGGATAGATTGTGAGTGATAGATATAGGATTTGTCCCTCCTACTGGAGTATGATATCCTAGCCACTTGATAAGTGAGACTGAGAAACACATATGCATGCACATGTGAATCAATATATGATATTGAGGTCACATTATCTCAAACAGTCTGCTCTTGGCTCAAGAAACATGAGATGAACGTTAAAAGGATGACGAGTCCATGCCTTGAGTTCACTCTGGATATCAGAGACAAAGGAATTATACAATCACTGCAACACCTTACACGGATTGTAGGTTGAAGTTGGTATCCAACTTTCTATTCACTTGGATAGCACTAATGTGTGACTAGGCACCACTCCTTGCTTGTGATGTCATAAGTTAGTTATGGACATTCACTGTCAACGTGATGTGGGACCTATAGGGTCACACACAAAGGAGCTCATCTAGAAGTGGAGTTTATCTTGAATGATAATTGGATTGATTACTAAAGTGTTTAGGCATTCAATTCACGCAACAAATTGACTGATTGGCTGACTGGTGTGCCAAATGACCCTCTCGCTAAGTGAAACAGCCGTTTCGGCAACCAGACATGTGTCTCAAGTGTTGAGATGGCCATTTAGGTTATCAGGGTGACCAAAGTTTGAATTGGCTAAATTCTGCCCTTGAACCGACCAATTCAGTGTGATTGAATCGATCGATTCATCTCAGACTCACTAGAGGTCTGTCTGGGTGAGTGAGACGGGAGTCTCGCTTGGGTGAGACGGCTCGGTTGGGCCGAACGAATATTCTGGATGTTTCTAGAATAGTTTTAATTGCACAAACTTGGGGTGTAAGTAAATTAATATGTGATATTAAATGGAAATTGAAATGGTCAAATTCATGTGCAATTGGGAAACTGTGAGACAGCCGTCTGGTAGTGCGAGACGACCGTATCGTGTGACCAGACGACCATTTTAGCTGTCGCAGGTTGTGAAAATTTAAGATCTTCTGATCCCTTCCACTCCTACACAATCCCGTACAGACTGGGAACCCTGACCCTAACCCTACCTATAAAGGAGAGGTATTGGGGGCTTACCAAGACACAACACAGACAACTGAGAATCAATTCCTCTGACAACTATTATCCTCTCTGGTTGTGATAATCGAGAGAGCCCAGGCAAGTCCTACCCGACAGGGAGGAACATGAGAGAACAATTGAGAAGTTGTCGTTGTGAGAGAGCATGTTGGTGACTAGTACACCAACGGGAGTGACAACTCCTTCCTATTTGTTCTTGGTGAATGACATGAGTTCTAGTTGGTTCGTGTAGATTACTCTAGAGGCAAGAGTCCTTTGCCTGCTGCTTAGAGAGCAAAGTCAACCTACAGTCCATGACGAGACCACCACACTCGCTGCAGAGGTTGCACAAACAACTATTTGTGGTGAAGACTAGGAGATACACAACCATCGTCCAAGAGCAACTAGTCAACAGTTGTAAAGAAGTGAGTTTTGTCACTGGACTTACTCCAGGACCAGGTATAACTCGCTAGAACCATCCTTCCTATTTCATAGTTATTGACACGATCTTGATGTTATCGGAACCATCCTTCCTATTTCATAGTTATTGACACGATCTTGATGTTATCGGAATACAAATAGATAAATTTTTTTTATTTCCGCTACTATACTTTGTGCCCGTATTTCCCAACATAAACCTCCCTGCTATTTTGTGTTTCATAAAACCAAATTCTCTCTATTGACTCCCTCAAAGCTTTCAAAGCTAATTGAGCTAAAGTGAAATCATTACCACTATATAACCAACTTAAACTGATTAACTTGATTACCTAAAGTCAAGGTTATCACAAGGAGCTTATTATACACTTATTTACAACTAACGCTTCATAGTTGTCGAGACCATACACCCTATGCATGACAATCCTCCTAAAATCTTGCTTTTAGGCATGTTGCTCTAACATTTCACTAGATCTAATTCCTCAAGAATCCGATTTATGAGAAAATCATCTCCAAATGTTATGTATTATGGATTGCACACATACAAGTGTTTCGTGATTTTTTTTCCCGAACCAACTATATTTTTTCTTACAAATCTAAATCTCATCAAAAGTTGGATTTTTGATAACAAGCTTTTGTCAAGGTCCGTTGCTATATACTAGGGACACTTGATACAAATGTAAACATAACATTTGGAATCTTGCCACTCAAATAATGTATTTTTAACGATGATATTTTTATTCAAGTTACATCAAAATTCTGTATTATTCAAAGAAAGCATTTGCATACAGTGAGACTTACATACTTTTACAAATTTCAAAAGACAAAATGTCAACATCATAATATTTTTTCTAACTTAGTTTGATTGGGAATTGTTGGATGTAATTGTGTAAACTTGTAAAATAAAAGTACAAATCATATTTGCACTTTGTCATCCAACTAAATCCTACCAAACACTGCCATAAAAAAAATCCTACCAAACGCGGTTAGTAACTCAATACAAAACAGATTTATGATTCGATTAATTATTAGTATTACGTTATACATTTGATATAAAGATTACGCGAAACTTTGAAACAAGTATATGACCTCAAAAAAGGGTTGGTCCCCGCCTCCGAGAAGGCGGAAACCCAACTCCGCGGATCGACTCCAGAATTGAAACGCCGCCTCCGAGCTAACCAGACGCCGGGGCGACAACATCCGGCAGTCAGCGGTGTGCCTGTCAGTGGTGTCAGTTGCCTACGGTGGTCAGCACGGCGGCGGCGGCGGAGGCCGCGGTTATCGCTGGCAATAGCAGCGACTAGCTACCTTCTGTCCATCGTCCGCCGTCTGGTAGTTACAGCATCCGTAGATTCCGTACGATGCTCTCTATCCTCGTTGCTTAAGTCAGGCGACCGACCTCTGGCTATCCAGTGCTGAAGTCTATTGATTTTGAATGTAAACATGTGCAATTGTGATCAACCACAGTGAAATGTGCTTTCGCCTTTGTATGCTAATCTCCTTTACCACAACTCATTTTCAGACTTGAACCGGCACTTTGTCGACTGGAATTCGGTCTGACACACTATTTGCCTTTGGTCGTTTCTGGAAAGTTACGGTTTCAAGGGCGGCCCTTACATTCTGCTTGGTGAGTGGCGCCCTGGGCAATATTTCGGCGCTGTGTGCTGCCGACCTGAATATTCAACGGACAAGGGCTGAGCGGTTTAAGAAGTTAATCCGGAGTTTGTAGTCTGACGCCTGCCCTCGCATCTTTCTATTCGTTTAAGTCGGGGTTGCGAAATCGATTTCCTCCGTTTGAAGCCATATATTCGGCATATACTTCTCAATGTCTCCTTTCTCGAGAGGCGATGGCCCTGCCGACAGATGCATCGCGGCGGGCTACAATAGCGATATGGACGACGGGTTCGCTGAAGACATGGAGGCCCTAAGGAGAGCTTGCATGATCACAGGGAAGGGGCCGGATGAGGCGGTGGAATCAGACGCTGATTCTGGTATGCATAGCAGTGAATCAGACGAGATACTCATTCTGCAGAACATCCGGGAGAGGTTCTCAATCCCACAGTCTGAGATGGATTCTGCACCTGTTATCGAACCGTTGAGCGCTATTCTACCTTCCGATTCAGATGAGGACGATTTTGAAACCCTTCGTGCTATCCAAAGGCGGTTCCAAGACTACCAAAATGGTAAGTGAATAGGGAAGTGCGATTTACCACTATGCGCTTTTATTTGAGGATCAAATTGAATAATCCGTATCTAAACTGTGTGTTCGGGTGAGCACGACGAAAAGCTTTTGTTCAAAAGGCAATGGTTGTAGTTTCTGATCTTTGTGCTGAGTAGCAGGAACAACATCTGGCTCACTGGCATTATTGTCATATACACTATTTTTTTTTTTTTTGAATAGTTTTTTATACCAACCAACTTCAAGAACCATAAATGTTGGTACTCTATAAATCATTCCAATTGCGGGGAGGGTCAAGTAGCCAGCATTGTAAATAAGACAATCGAAATTCCAATGTGCTTGAATGTTCACATCAAAACATGCATAGTATCATTGGAAACCATAGCAAGCACCTTAGCCACACTGAATGCTAAAAGAGTGCATCCCTCTTAAAATGTTCTATCCTAATTTTCATTTTTTGTCTATGAAAACATTATGGATACATCATGTTTGGAAATGTTTGGATCTGTGCTTATCTGAATTACGAATTATTTAACTTGACTAAGTGCATGAGAAAATGTTTTTAAGTTTAGTCACTGGTACTCTGAGAATAATTATTATGTTTAAGCCGACGTCACTCTATCTAAAATAAGTAGAAAGCCTCTCACCTCTGATACATACTAGCTAGTTTTGAGAATGGAAATTAATGATCAGTTATAACTTGATTGAATGCTTCACCTCAAGCTATCTAATAAAATGCATGTGATATTCGAGCATATACATTATGTTTTTTGAGATCAAACCTTAAAAGATATATGGAGTCCAAACAAAGCTAGAACTTTGAGACGAAACTATGAATGGAGTTAGGGGCATAGAGATAAATTAGAGAGAGACTCATTTAAGATGCAGCTAAACTTGAACAGAAGAAAGTAAACAACAACTAGCATGGTTTTTGGGGGAGTTATGGATTTGTATCATCCAAAGGGCAGTTGTGCTGTGCTTATCAACCCTGCTATAGAAATCATTCTTTAGTTGGCTTTGTCTCTAGATTTGGTTGACTTCTTTCCAATAGCAATCAAAATCCTATTCTTGTTGGAGACAATTTCAAGTTCTATTCTCGTGTTCACATAGCTAGTTCAATAACTATAGTCTGTTGTATATTTGCTTCGAATAGGTAATAAGGTGTACACATTTTCTTAAACAAAGTGTTGTATACTTCCCTTGTTCAACTTTTGTGTATATAAACAACTAAACTATCATTAAAAACATTTTGTTTCGTAACAAATACTAGTTACATGTTTTTTCAGTACAAAAATGCTGCACTCTACAGTCCATCAACTTATCAATCAATATCGATGAATAACTGTTGATAACTTATTGATATATTAAATTATATTGTTTCGTGCAACGCACTATTATTTACATCGACCAATATAATCTTTGCTTTTATGTGGCATTCTTTAACCTATGAATGAAAGCACCAAAGTTATGACATTCTTCATTGCTTGCTTTCCAGCGTCAATTCCTATCCTATGTTATTTCTGTTTGACAAACTAGATTGAACTTGGTGTATATGTTTTCGCAAACAACTGGAAGCTAATATGACAATAATGTAATTAATGCTTATTCTTATTAAGAAAACAAATGAAAATGAAGAGCGGGATTGAGATAGCATCACTCGATTGTAAATACAATTGCATTTTGTTTGCCTCTTACTTGTGCATTTGTTCAGTTTTATATTTCCAAAGCACTTAGATGCATTTGATTTCACAAGGGTAAGCCCATACACCTATCTCTCCCCTAGTGGCTCAAACATTTGCTGAAGAGACATCTAGATTTCCTCCAGTTTCATTGTTATTCACTATAACAACAACTATCGACCTGAGCATAATGTGGTCTTATGGTAAATTTACTTATATTTGTAATAACTTTTTACATATAAAGTGAACAACAACCAATCATAGGGAGTTTATTGTGGATTTCATACTTCACATATTTGATAGATATCACGTCATACGACAAAAACATGATTACAAAGGCATCAAGAATTCAAGACAAATATAATAATGAGTCATATCCGTTCTACTAAACTAAAAAAAGGACATCATCATAACAATAGTTTCGATAACTACTCAACCAAAACGTCCCCATCATTATCACCACTGTTAGAGAACAAAACAGGCCATCTCTGTCTTATTTAAGTGATAGCTCGACCACCTTGAGAAGTGCAACACTTTTAAATGAATTAAGGACATCATTTGCAACGACCTTAAGGGGCCATTTGGGTAGATACTTCTAGAATACCAGAATTTTTTAGTAATAAATTGGTATTGATGATTACTGCAATTGGTGTGTGGAATGGGTAGATACGTATGACGAACACTATCTGAAGCGGGGACGGTCAAGGCAGCCTGTAATCTGAAATTCATGCAAAACAGGCGTGACTAGAGACTGCCGCAATCTGCGGCCATCTCACCTCCCGCAACGCGTTCCGCGAGCCGCAGCCACCAGGACGCGGTGATCCCAACTGCCGTTTACAATATATTTTTCTGGGAGTTTTAATGTTGTCGGCCAAACTAGGCCTAATCTTTATTTCTCCTTCATGCTATTCTTTTTTTTGACAAAAGATTGAGACAGGTGTGCATAAATACTAAATTTTTTCTTTTGGAGTGATCTTGTTCCTCCTTAATTGATGAATATATACACCAATTCCTCTCCCAACCATAGTGACAAGTTCGGGATTCGGCAACTTTTCGGCTGGCCGGAAAAAACCGGAATTCGGAAAAAATCGGAAAAAATCGTGAAAAAGTCGATATATTTCGGTCCAAGTTCGGTTAACTAATCGGAAATAATCGAGAATAAGTCGGCTATATATATACATATATATACTTATCTATACACATATATACATATATGTATATATTTACATATATGTATATATATAGATATATGTATATATACATATATATACATATGTTTGTATATATATATATATACATATATATATATGTTTGTATATATATATTATATATATATTATATATATATTTATAATATATATATATTATATATATTATATATATATATATTATATATATAATATATATATATATGTATATATATATATATATATATATATATATATATATATATATATATATATATATATATATATACGTATTAGATACACATGTAACTGTTAAGGTCACTATACACGCAATCTTATTGAGTGAAAAAGTCGATATATTTCGGTCCAAGTTCGGTTAACTAATCGGAAATAATCGAGAATAAGTCGGCTATATATATACATATATATACTTATCTATACACATATATACATATATGTATATATTTACATATATGTATATATATAGATTTATGTATATATACATATATATACATATGTTTGTATATATATATATACATATATATACATATGTTTGTATATATATATATATATATATATATATATATATATGTATATACATACGTATTAGATACACATGTAACTGTTAAGGTCACTGTACACGCAATCTTATTGAGTGAAAAAAGTAGGAAAATAATTAAAGAATAGTTGAATAATAACAATAGACTATTGGGAGAGTGAGGGGTTGGAGGTTTAGTGTATATAAGGAATTTTTGTGCACATTGTTTGGTAAAAAAAGAGCAAACGACTTCAAAGAGAAAAATTGTGAAAAATGTGAAAAGACACGAAGAATCGTGAAAAATCGCAAAAAGGCGGGAAAAATCGTGAAAAATCGGCGAGCGACGTATTAATCGCGGTGAATATTCGGGAGCCTATAAAATCGCAAAAAATCGCCGATTTTTCATAAAATTCGGAGACTTTTGTTACTATGTTCCCAACAAGAGGAAGAACATGGTAGAATTTGAAGATAAGAGGCCTCAGTATATCTATGAAAAATAGATTATGTAAGTGTAAGAAACTAAGAATATGTTGAATGATAACAAGCAACAAGTCTTATCCAATGTCAATAATTTTAGATTGAACAAGCATATCTAGGGTTTGAAGAATGAGTCATTCAATGGGGATTAGTGTTGCTCTTGTTCTATATGTCTACCAAGATGTTGTGAAAAATTTAATAGTTACTAGATTTCTCTTGGGGTTTTTCCTTTAATGCTTGTAGATGATGTTTTTTTTTACTTTTTCAATCACACAATCCTACTTGTCATACACCAGATGCTAGTGCAACTTATCAATGTTGATTGTCTTTCTCATATCATAAATTGGCTTAGTGAAAGATAATATATACTCTACTTTATCTATAATTTTACATCCTCGGTAGATTGGACTTAACAACATCCTCCTCAAGTAGAGCTCACCTCTCACATGCCACCATGTTTCTAAGATTAGTTTTTGTGGCCGTCAGCCTCATAACCATCACAACCATTGAGGCAAGCTGCGTCTCTTGTACAATCAGATTCATTTTCAAATTCACAAAATCATTGAAGATGAGAAGTCTTATAGAATGGTTCATAAATAAGTAGTGAAAGAAGGCACTTTTGCATCCACATCAATAATCAAAGAACATTCTTCATACATATTATTATTTGACTCATATTTTCTCAATGCGTAAAGCTTCATAGTTCAAAACAAGATTCAATGTGAGCACCACATGTGGGGATCATCAACTTCTACAAGTAAGCCTAACCTCTACAAGCTTAGGCAGTGTTATCTGTAAGTTGGGGCATTTTCAGTGATGCTATGAACCACATTTTATGTTCCAACTTATTGGATGCTTGCTTCATCAGATTTATCATAGTATTTGTCTTTGTACACACACTCACAATTGACAACTTTCAAGAACATTGGCCTACTTTCAAACACAACTTTGAAATAAATGGATAGTCCAACCATCAATAACAAGACTCACACCCAAATTATTCCACTGATTCTCTGTTGGCACAAGTTGTTTTCAAGATTACCCCTCTTCCATTGCAGTAAGGTGGTTATCAACAGTTGTAGCCATGGGGAATATATCCAGGAATAACAATTTTAGTAACAAATAAATAAGAAGAAACATAGTGGCCTTATTTATCCAAGTGAAAATGCAATCATTCAGAGTAACATACATGTAATCTTACAATATAGTTGATCCCTCTTCTCCATGTTAGATGCTGTCTCTATTGTGAACTTCATGTGGCCCTTCTTATATTAGGATCACTGCCACTTCCTTCTTGCTTAAATGATAGCCCTATCGTGGACCTTGTGCTCACACTATAACTACCTTTGCTATAGGATGTGCAAAGCAACGATACTTGTCTAGGGACTATTCTTTTCTGTCTCATCTCCCCCATCACATACTTTGCATCACAGACTTGTTTGCCATTGTCACCTTAGGACATACCTTGATGCCATGGCCAAAAGTTCTTTTTCGATGTGCCTTTACCTTTGAATATGACTCATTGTAGTAGTATTGCAATAAATGCACCAAAAAAGATTATTATCCTCTTCTCATTCCTCTTTTTGTGACATACCACCACAAAGGAGTGGTCATCTACCACATCTGACTTATTCTACTGGATTTATTTCCTTATGCAACCAACAAAGACAAACAAAAAAACCATTTAATAAACCCACCTGGCCATACTATATTCTTGCCACACTATATTCTTAAATGTATTTAAACGAAAATAGTGTGCTATCCCTGCACTTGTCAGAACCGAACCGCTGAGGCTTTCGGTTCTCGGTTCACGAGTTCAAACAGTGGCTGAACTGGTTCAATCAGTGATGTCAGCATGATGCCATAATTATTTTTATAAATTTATAATATACGAAAAGACAAGAAAAAAGTAAGCAAATCTAGAAAAATGCAAAAAACTAGCATGAAAACAGCAATAATTCAATTCTATGTCAAATTATCAAGTAATCAAATAAACTTTCATTAAACATGAGGCGATACCACTGTACAATTGGCATAAGGATATTGAAAACCTTATAGGAAAATAAATATAGATAGTAGCACTAGGCATTTGTATAATCACTGAACCGACAGGACGGTAGGACCATTGGAGTATGCTAAAGAATGGAAAAGGTAGGTAGAATATTTTAGCTATATGGAAACTTTACTAGGGGAATAGATGAAGAAGAGAGGCACCGGATCAATTTTAAGAGGATCAATACAACAAAAAAGGCAGCAGCAAGTAGCAACAACAACAGAAGCAAATGTTAGCAGCAAATTATTGAAATGACATGAAAAGAAGGATAAGGAGGAAGATAAGGAAGAGGAAGAATAGGGGAAAGGGAGGAGGGTAGCATGTAGCTGCATCAATTACAAAAATCAGCAAAAATTGTAGCAAATAGCTTATCAGTCAGACCCGGCCGGTCAGTAAAAATCAGACCGGTTGACCGGTTCGACCGGCCAGCTGATCAGTTCAAAGGGATTTCTGGGGCCAAACGGAACCGGTACAGTTCCCGGTTCAACCGGTTTAACCGGTTGGTTCGGTTGGTTTCTGATAACCCTGATGCTAATGCAGTCAAAGAAAATGTTGTGACAGATAAACCGACAAGGATGGAGAGGATAATAAATCAAATGCTCTACAATCAGCATAACCGACACTATATATAAAATCAATATTGTAAAAATGTATCAACATAATTGCAATTCAACAATTAACATAACCAGCAACATCAATAATTTTACAACACTAAGATCTGAGGCAAAACCTACAAGGAAAATTAAGAGAAAAGGAGCTTGGGACCGCTACGATGTAGGAAGAAGCAATGAAGGAGGTGCGAAACAATGACCGAGATAAGGGGGGACATGGGGTAGAATCAAGCCGGGAGAGGAGATATTGGTGGGTCGTGAAGAAGAGGAATTTGGGGGAGGAAGAATATCACAATGAGAGGGGTCGAGAGAAATTGAGGGGGCCATGAAGAAGAGACAGGGGAGAGGGAATCATTGTTGGAGGAACAAGAGGGATGAAGAGGAATTAAGGAGTAGGGGAAGGAATCGCTGATGGAGGATGAATAGGAAATCAGGGGATTTGAGAAGAAGAGGGAGGTTGATATAAATTTGTGTGGTCATGAAGAAGAGGAGAGGGAGGAGATGTTGGTGGAGAAAGAAGCAAAAAATGGGCGAGGAGAGAAGATTAGGTAGAAGAGGTGGACAGGTTTTGTTGGGTGGGGAAAAGAGAGGATAGGAAGGAGACATTGGTGGAGGAAGAAGAGGAAATTGGGTGATGTAGGAAGATCTGGGAGAATAGGTGGTGGAGAGAAGTTGAGGGGGGGGGGACATGAAAAAGAGGAGACGTTGGTGGAGGAAGAAGAGGAAATTTGAGGAGTGGGGAAGATTATGAAGAAGAGATGGGATGTAGAGAAACTCAGAGAGCGGGTGCGAGAAAAAAAGGAGAGACTGAAGGAGATGTTACTGGATGAAGAAAAGAATTGGGGTGGGCGGAGACGAGAAGAAAAGCAGTCAGAGAGAAAATGAGAAGGAGCAACAGACAGGATGAAGCAGAAAGGAAGAATTAGATGTTAGTGGAGGGAAACTAAATTGGGACAGGGGGGAGACAGTGACGAAGGACTGATTGGAGAGAGCAGTAGTGTATATGTATTTAAATGTAAAAAACTGTCACATACCCCAGACTTGGTATGTCTGTGGTATATCAAACTTATGGATAGGTTGCTAGTATGTTGTACGATAACAGAATAATGCAAGTATATCACACACATCATATTCTGAATTTCTGATATATAGACCATCAGTATTTTTGGTTAAACCATACCCTTAAATCGAACCAAAACACTATTCATGAAACTTTACAAATTAAATTGAGCCATTTATCCCTCTCAAACTGAACCAAAGACATCAATTTAATTAGATTCCGCTGTCTAGATCGATTCTGTGGCCAAACCTGGTTGTAATGGCATAGACAAACATTGTTTCTTTAAAGCCACTGATTGCTATTTCCGCATTACCTACTGTTTCACACTGTTGTTCCAAGGGACACCACGTACTATGTTACTTTTAGGCAATGGTTTGAAAGCGGCATATGCATTGAGGTAAGTATATGCACTATGCGGCTGCATGTCGAAGCAAATGTGATTTTGGAATTCTTTAAATAAATTTATATATGATATAAAGTGACGTGTTAGACACCAACAAAATTTATACATTGACATATTAATGGAGATCCTAATGAATACAATCTAAGACTAAGTATCAAGATCTAAACTAATCTAAAATAACTAATCGAAAGGAATAAATATTCATCAAAAGATTTCATTCATCAAGTCTACTTTTGACGAAAGCCTTACAAAGACTATAGATAGGTGTTTAAACCCAGTGGAAAACGAGATATGATGGGGAAGATCCCTTTACGTGTGGGTTTTCTTATTGCTTGATAGAAAGGAGGCAACCACCCTTTCCTATAAATAGGAGAAGGGGGAAGCATATAGACACTCATACAAACCCTAATGGGCCAATAGACTATTGGGCCCATGCTACAGATAGACTAAACATAACTTAAGTAAAAGACTAAAACACTAAGTAAATAGACATTCTAACTCCCCCCCTCAAATTGGAGCTTCGGAGAATCCCAAGTCCGCTTGCAAACAAACAAACATACTAAACATAATAAATAGATAACCCAGCCCATACAAGAATTTCTCCCCCGCAATGTTTCAATTAGTCACTCAAAAACTCAAAGACCCCCTGAAGTAGATACTCCAAAGAAGAAGATATTTTTGCAGGCATAGAGGCTTCTTGATCATCATAATGGCATCTGGAGCAACAAAAAGAATAACGAATAGGCACTAAGATTTTCATCACAGTCGTTGTCGTAGTAGCTAGAGTGCTGGATCACAGGTGTTAGAGAGTGCTAGGTCACAAGAAAATACAATAGTCAACGTGCAAACAAAGCACAGACAAGTAGAGAGTCAATGTGCACAAAGCATGGACAAACCAAGGAGTGCTGGCACACAGAAGCAGAAGTCGACGACGTAGGCGGATAAAAGACCAGTGTACAAAGTAGCAAGCAAATACATAGCTCCAATATGCAATGTAGACGAAGCTCCATGTAAAGTCAACAACAAAAGGTCTTCATCATCTTCACTCTTCATAAAGTATCCATCACAGTAGTAGGCGTCAAATTCCAGATAGTGCTGGTTCACAGAGTCCAGAAAGTGCTAGTCTACAGTAGAAAGTCATCGTGCAAAATAGAGCATGGACAACAGATAGTGCAAAAGCACAAAGCAGCAAATAACATGTGCTAATCATAGCACAAGTAGAAACAATGACGTCCCAATATGTAACTTCATAGCAACAATCGAGGTAGATGATGAGTAAACAATAATAGCAACATAAAGCTCCATATAACAACAACACAATCATGAGCAATCCACATAACAATAGACGGATCCACATAGACAAAAAAGGAACACCAATAGTAGCAAAAAAGGAACACCAATGTTATCAGGACCGGACCGGTCATCAAATTAGTGAGGCTACTGGTTTCCGATTAACCGGTTCGACCTGTGGTTGAACCGGTTCAATCGGTAACATCAACAATATATAAACAATATTATCAATATACTAAAAATATAGAAAATATAGGCAAAATATGAAATAGTACAACTATGATGAAGGTGTAAGTTAAATTTTTAGAACTCACAATAAAGTCATAATCTCATACCTCACAACATGCTAATATTTCATGCGAAATGATACTTCAAAATCCAAAGTTCAATAATAGAATACGATTCTAAGCATAATTCGGCCTCTAAGTTCTTGTAAGAGTCGGGGTTGGGAAAGTCAGGGCCCAAAATAGTTTACGTGTTGAGAGTTGAAGAGGAAATTATAGTCACCTACTCATTGGTTGAGATAGAAGCTCTGGTTAATCAAACCGGTGCAGTAGGTTTAACCGGTAAACCAATCAGGTCTGATAGGTTTGACCGACGTCTGACTAGTTGGACCGACATTATCAGGTTTTTGCGATAACCGAACCGGTAGGGGTGCCGGCTCAAGGTCCGACCGGAAGGTCCAATCGGATTTTAATAAAACTAAGCAAAATGATCCATATATCAACAGTAAAAAGTGGCATGAAGATCCATGTAGCAGCATAATTGAATTCTTCTTCTTCCTTCATCTCTCCTCCGTCTCATCTCTTCCCTCTACTCTTCATCCTCTATTCCCCCCCTCACGCCAACCACGAAAAGAGTCAAGTGAGTGGTTGGCGTGGAGAGTCAAAGACAATTGGTAGAGGTAGGGTGGTGTAGGCAAATATGTGGAGAAGGTATCCGATAATGCGAGCCAAGGTGCAAAATGACCCGATTATAAAGATCTGAATAGAAAAATAAATGGATCTTTTTCCGACCCGAAATGATAATTTTTTAGATCAAGTCAAAAAATAATATGAGAGTAGGACAAGAAGAACAAAAAAGAAGAGTATCGGAATGGAACTCGGTAGAAAGAGAAGATACACTACCGAAATGTTACTCGGTAGGATGAATACGTTCAATATGTAAAGGGGTGGAAAAAAATATTGAGGTAGGCAAAAAAGTTATGTAGGGTTGGAAGAACAGGGGGTGTAAACAAAATTATAAAAATATTGAAAACGGGAAGATAATTGTTTTCCGGTAAGAGAAAGAAGGGACACGCCATGTGTAGATACCTCCGCCCTATGATAGAATCATTGTAGCACACCAAGATGTAGCAACAGCAAGCAGCGGACACGCTCTGTCAGTTGACACAGGAAGCAACAATAGCTGGCGACACGACGAGTCGATGAAGAGACACGCTGTGTCTGGTAGACAGCAACAACAGTCAGCGCCAACAAAAGCCGGCGACACGCCGTGTTGTTAAAAGGACACACCGTGTCAGTTGACGGAAGCTCGGGGCAGAAGCAGGCGACACACCGTGTCCCCATCGGCGAATCATCGAAAACGCCGTGTCCAAAAATGACACACTGTGTCCAAAATCGGCGAACAAAGTCTCGAAGAAGCAGAACACCGCCTACACAACGTCTCCTAAAAAGACATGGCGTGTCGGCGGCGATCAACAACAGAAAAACCCTAGCGACAATAACAAAAGAGGGAGAAATCCTTTCGGATCTTCACCAAAGCAGTAAAGGATGATGGATCCTAAATATTAGTGGAAAGAAGAGATATTTTCCTTGATTTAGGAGTAGATCTCAATAGGGGTGGATGCATGGAGTAGATCGGCGGCGAAGTTGGTAATGCTGTGTAGATCTGTGATGATGGTAGCGAATAGGATAACGACGACTTCATTAGCAAGCAAGTTTGATGGAGGCATGGCAACCCTTGTAGATTTGGATACCAACAACTTCATAGGATAATTTTGTTGATGAAGATGGAGACGGCTCCAAAAAGAGGCAGGGATGGGAAAATCCATACGGGAAGCCATCAGCAGTGCCTAGCGGCGGCGGCGACGACGGCCGCCCGCTAGGGGAGGCACTCTCCTTTGTGCTCTCTCTCTCTTAGGGTTAGGGCCAACACATGACCGACTGCTCTGGTATAATGTGTCAAACGATGTGAGTGGGGAGAAAACCCCAAACGTGTAGAGGTATTTGTAATTGCTTGATAGAAAGGAGGCAACCACCCTTTCCTATAAATAGGAGAAGGGGAAAGCATACATGCACTTAGACAAACCCTAATGGGGCAATAGACTATTGGGCACATGTTACAAAGACTATATATAGGTGTTTAAACCCAACTCACTACACAACTAGTCAATGTGGGGCTAAACCACAAGCTTTACAAGACAAACTGGGAAAATATCAAATATCCCCTAAAATGCAAGGAAACTGATAAAACATTATAAAACTACCAAAAAGACTATGCTCGTCCTACATCACTTATGTTACATACATACATTCATATATGTTAAACAATGTATGTTAATATAATATGTATCTGTGTGCGTGTGTCGTGAGAATGTATGTGTGCGGCACACATGTATGCTTATATATACACACACATATATTGATATATCCATATAATTGCATGAATACATCTATTAATCTTTGATCTTTAATATAATATAACTTGAATACACCCTTAAGGGGAAATATAACAACATGTGTCTATATTGACTCCAGGCTTGAGCTATACATAACTTTGAAAAAAAACAAACATACATGCAAGTTGTTGAAGCGATTAACATGTAAGCATCTCCTAAAACACATCATTGAACCATACCGGAACATCACAAAAATCGAATAAAGTAATACAACTATAGGATATTGTTTTAAATATCTAATAACATCAAGTTCATTACCTAGCATCTGTATATTGAAATATGAAAAATATAATTAAACGGAACTATTAATAACAAAAATAGAAATGCAACATGTTAAATCCCAAATGTGACCGCATATATCACATATTTCATTAGCCTCACACCGGGTCACATAAGCATAGGCGGTGCAAAAAGATGACTGAACTGCATATCCGACCTCATGGACCTGTTTTTGGAACAAAGCTTTTAGGCAATTCCTACTTCTAATCTGATTTCTATCAGCCATCAATGTGGCTGCTTCTCGAGTTATATGTATTCCTTTTGTGTGCAAACTTCCTTGGTGACTCCTAAGTGAAATTCCTTTCTGCCCTCACAGCTGTTCAACATGGCTAGCGCACACGTATGTTGACTAGAGCGTTAGTACTCAAGTGGAATTTAGGCCTTCTGTTTGCCGTACATTCTCCAGCATGGGCGTTATTGGCCCTTCTTTCTTAGCCACCACTCTTGTTTTCATGGTTACAAGCAATCAAGACAATCTTGAAATACAATGGTGCCTCTTGTGTTCAGACTTATGTGCTTGTGTTCAGATTTATGTGAATGCTTATGCAAATAAACACGCAAGAGACATCCCTTACCCTCCAGTAATGGAGACAATTGTCACCTTACATGCTGATTATATATATTATAGTTGTTGGTGAAAACTGAAAACATTTTGAATAACTTGAACAGGATTAAGATTCAAATTCAGATTTTCTCAAGTAGAGACACTCTGGATTCTTTTGTATTAAGACTACAATCGCTAAACCATACATTTCTTTCCTTCAGAATACGGATTTCCAGATAAGAATTCAAATCTTTGCATCTTTGAAGGCAGATTTTAGTGGAAAGGATTTCCCACTACACTTGCCAGTTGCCACTTGCCAGTAGTAGCAAAAATATGATTCTTCCTGTTGTTTTCCTGGCGGTGCGGCTGGAGGTTGTGTTAGATTGCTAGTTACTTTTGACAATGTCCTGTCAAGATCATTGGTTATATTCTATGGAGTGAGTTGATGGAGGGTGAACTTGTGGAATGAACTTGTTCTCGCATTCGTGATGTTAGTGAATGTTATCATGCTTAAATTTATGTTGTAATTGCTTTCAAGTAGAGATTCAAAAATAGGTAAATTGGTATAATCATCTATGGCTTTATGTCTAAGTTGGATATCAGTCAACTATCAAAGCTTTATAACTACATTGTCCATGTTGAGACCTGAAGGTATGAAAACTGTCGGGAAGCTTGATTATTGTGATCTGACATGACTATCCACCATGGTTTTAAAAAACGCGCCTCGAGGCTTAAGAGGCGTACGCCTCGAGACGAGGCGGCCTCCGGTACGCCTCGAGGCTTAAGCCTCAGTCTGCCAGTGAGAGGCGTGCGCCTCAGTTTCTGCGAGGCGTATCGAGGCGTAAGAGGCGTAGAGGCGTTTGTGAGGCGTAAGCCTCAGACTTTGTGTCTAAAAAAAGGCTGTATTATCCTATTTTGGACTTAATAGAGGCTAAATTAACCCAAAATTATATGTATATAGATATATGTATGTGCATATCTATATATGTGTATGTTTGTTTGTTAACAACTATGGATATTTTACTACTTTTATCATTATATGCTGCATGTATGTATGCATTCTCTTGTGTATGTGTATATATATACATCTGTGTATAATTATAACTATATTTATATGGATAGATATGTATCTATATATACATGCGTATTTGTAATAGTATATTTATCTATACAATATATATATATATATATATATATATATATATATATATATATTTCTGTTTCAGAAATATGTAAATCTGTATAGTTATATATGTAAATCTGTACAGCATAAAACAGAAATCTGTCTATATAGTAAGTATATTTATTTATATGTATAGATATGTATCTATATATACATGCGTATTTGTAATAGTATATCTATCTATACATATATATATATATATTTCTGTTTCAGAAATATGTAAATCTGTATAGTTATATATGTAAATCTGTACAGCATAAAACAGAAATCTGTCTATATAGTAAGTATATTTATATATATCTGTTATATATATGTCAATCTATATAGAATAAAATAGAAATCTGTCTATATAGTATATGCATGTATGCATATGTAAATCTGTATATATGACTATATACACGTACATATATGTATTCATATATAAATATATGGGATTATATATGTATATCAGTATATGTACATATATGTATTCATATATATTCATATATATATATATATATATATGTATAGGATTATGTATATGTATATGTATGTTTATACATATATGTATTAATGACTATATTATTTATATATATATTATATGTGGATATATTTATATATATATATATATATATATATATATATTTATATGTACGCCTCGGTACAATCTGAGGCTTACGCCTCGGTACAATCTGAGGCTTACGCCTCGACCGCCTCGAGGCTTACGCCTCGCCTCGCTGAGCCGAAAACGCCTCGATGCGCCTCACGCACTTTAAAACCTTGCTATCCACAGATTTTTAACATGTTGCCTATGATTCGCTTTAGATAAGGATTGTATAGTAGACTGTAGTAATGAGCATAGCTGTCATTTATTATTGTGTCATTATGTCATTCTCATCTAGTTTTAGGTGCTTTCTGATGTTCATTTCAAAGATTTGCCATGTCACATGTATATGAAAAAGGGTAAAATAAATATCACTCAGTTATGGTTTTCTCTCTGTAGGTTCTTTCACCTTTTTAGTAATAGACCTAATCATATAATTCCCCAGCATAGTTGTGACCAGAATATGTAGCTCGTCCTAGACCCTGTGAAAGGATGAGATATACATGTTGATTTTGCTTCCAAACGGATTAAAACTAAACTAATAATTATTTAAGGTATATATTTGGATTTTAGGTAGCTATAATTTTTAAAGTGGTGATTGGGTGTTAACTTTCAGGTCAACACGAGAAGTCACCGAACGTCATTCTCCAGAAAAGGATTCTCTGGCTTAGGTTGAAAGTATAAATGATTTAGCTGCACTCATTTCTCTGTTTATTGACTTCTGGTCTTTTCAGGTAATAAGGAGCTGCAAGTTCTTTCCTGTCAAACTATTGTCTTATTCTGCACGGGACACGTGTGCTCCATTGGACAGTCTGAACATTTTTACAGTCTGAACATTGTCGTTAACATACTCTAAACGTACGAAATATTTAGATGTCTTTTATATTGTTTACCTTGTGTTTGTGAGACTTAGCATAGCTGTTGTTTGCTTTTTGTCCTTATTTATGTCTTTAATTGGGAGCTAGCCATGCTTTTCACAAAATACTTGCAAGTTTCTTACATGGTATACTACTGTCAATATATTCTAGTCTTCTAATTTATAATTTACAATGCAGAGGATTTATGGAAAACACACACACAACTGTCAACTTCTGGGTTACATTCAAATAAGAGAAATGATGACCATATGCAGTCTAAGGAAGTACCCACTGAAGATTTTGACACATCTCGTCTCGGTTCTGCATCCACTTCAGTTTCAACGAATGGATATTATTTGCTCAATCAGGAAGAAGATGGCTCTGTTCCATGTCATTCAATGGTTACTACACGTTCTCATTTTCCAAAATCTTGTCAGATGATTGTTGATGCCCTCAAGAAGAATAGATCATCTCAGAGGTTTATCCGCAACATGCTGATCCGTATTGAAGGAAAACTGGGAGAGAATAAAGATCTTCAAGAGCGCGTAAAGCATTTAATTGATTACCAGAATGCCTGTAAGAGGAGGGCTGGATTAGCCTTAAGCCAAAAGAAAGATCCCCGTGTCAAGTTGATTTCATTGCCGAATTCAGCTGCATATGTCAAGGTTTGTTAGCAAGTCTTTTAAATTGAATCCTCTTTCTTGTTATCTCACTGATGATTTTGTTATTTGTTAGTTTAACTATAACTTGAATGGAGTTATGGTGGATTGTTTCCAAGGTCAGTATCTCAGACACACATTGACGATCACACTGTAGCCTATGTTATTAAATTTCTACACACCTAGATGTCAGACTAATTCTGAATTTGTTGATAGGACTGAATAAATCTCGGATTTAAAATAGGTGAAAGAGCAACTTGGAGATAGGGCATCTTTGAGCTTGATTGTAGCCAACGATACTTTTTGCTAGCAACTATACGGTAGCAGAATGCTTGAAGAATTGGTCAATATATGTAAGGAATAGGACCTCAGGTTTGCATTCACAAAAGCAATTAGGAGTCTCGAGTGGGAGGTGCTTGATGACATGCTTAATTGGTACCACGAAGGCTGTTATGGATGACTGACGTCATGTTGATATTCATCTCTGTGTATTACGTCGAGTTGAATTCATTGATTTGACTGTCAAATGTCCTCATAGTGTGATCATTAGTTTAAGGCCGGCATCAGTGTCACGTTTGAAAATCATGGTTCATCAATGGCGTGTAAAGAATGTTTGAGACAAATTTGACAAATCTCTTTTCTCAACTGCCTCAGTGTCATCAATTAGGTTAAGCCTGCATTAATGTCACTCTAAAAAACCATGGTTGATGAATGGATGTGTAAAGAATATTGATGGTCAAATGGAGGAATCCATTTTCTTGTGATTTCTTTGAACTATCTTATTTTATAGGAATTTTCTGAATTTGAGTTCCAGATATTGCTGAAACTAGTTAATGATGTAGAATCATACTGGTGAAGGCGCTAGCTGCAGCTGATGAGGCGCCTAAGGGGATGGCTGCAACTCACCATGTGCCTCCCCTAATCTGTTGCTTTGACCTAGTTTGTTGGCCATTTAAGTAAGGATCGTGAAAGTATTTTGATTCTACTCATGAGGCAACATATGCAACTCCTTCTATCCAATGTTGCCAGAATCCGGATGTAGCAATAAATGAGAACTGAGAAGAGTTGATATTGACATCCCAGCGGTGGACTCCATATGACACTTCCACCACCTCGTGAGAAGGCTATTGACTCTAGTTTTGAAGTTCAACCACACGTATCAATTGGTGTTGTTACTACTAATGTCTATTCTCTTGGCAATGATCAATCTAACTCATCCTTTAATGTGAACCAAACATGCTCCTTATGTGTTGAAAAATCTGGGATGAGTACTTTCAATACTCTTGTTCATTAAGTTATCTGCTTGCATATGAGCTACTCTAGTTTAACACCAACAATTCATTCAACCCTCCGACTCGGGTGCCTAAGGACTTCTACGAATGTCTTTGGATTTCAGAATTGAGTACCATGTACGAAATGAAAGACAATGTTGTTGTGCTCGCTATTCTCTGACCTCTTATACAATCTCTGAACAACACTGCGAGTGTTTTTGAGAATTAGACATATATGTTGTAGTGTATTTTTTCGTTGGTTTGATGCTGCTTGACTCACTGGCCATGAACTTTAAAGACTCCCCATATTCTTGTTACGAGTTGGCAGCACCAAGTCTTTGAAAGTAAAGGAGAATGAAGGGTGAAAAAAATGCCGTTTTGTCACGTAGGCATTGTTTCTTTTCTCGTAAGTTTCTTGAGTTAGGTAAACCATGTGATTTAGTCCCACATTGGCTACCACTCGATTAGGAATAATCATAGACGCCTATATTCAGGTTCCTCTTTAAAAGACAAAGGTGATGTTCAAAAACTGTAGAGATATTTAGTTTGCTACAATTATTATATTTTTAAACTAGTTTAGATCTCTTCATTAAGTTTCTCGTTGGCTGTCCATGGTGAATATTTGGCTTTGATTCAGCTTGGGCACACTGACATACATCAATAGTAACATAGTGGTTATAGTTGTGACTACTTACTAGAATCTGTTTCAGCAAAGGAAGACAGCCCATGGTTTCTGACATTGACATTGACTATAACGTTGCTAAAATGAACACCGTTATAGAGTTAATGTGTCAATTGGGCTATGATATATTTGATTAAATGAGCCCATCGGTGTTTCTCTCATCTATGTGTTAGTCCTCTCTATATTTATATAGTATGATGATGATACTAATAAAAGAATCCACTTGCGTATTACTTTCTAACATCATTTAAGCTGTTTAGTCTCAAAATTCTTGATTCTCATTGAAAATGAAGGGAATATTGTAGCCTACAAGCGACAACCTCTTCTTTGTTTTGGCCACCTACATGATCTTCATGGCTTCTGTTGATCTTCGCTCTTGATGCTTCCTCTATTTCTAACCTTCTCTTAAAGAATTTGCTGAATTGTTGCTGTAGGAGGGCCACGACTGCATCTTGTTGTTTCTGACGAATCAAGTAGAATCCCTGTCGTCTTTTTCTTTCTGCTCGTTGTTTGACAACCTGTCAACTACTATGATTGTTGCCCTCCCTTGCCCACCACAACTCATGCCCTAAGGCTGTAGCTACTTACGAAAAGAGGCATATAACATACCCTCTTCTTCAACCGCTTGCCATCTCTTCCATCGCCGTTGTTAGCATATGCTGTTGTGCATACTTGTTAAGGCAACCGCCTAAGCGGCAAGGCGCCGCAGGGGGTGCGCTTTGCCCTGCGCTGCACCTAATTTGTCGCCTTATGTTATTTTCACGCATTTTTTGTGTGCATATGAATGATTTTAGTGGTCTATTTCTCTGTCTTAGTGTTCAAAACGTACATTGTTGTCACTGTTATGTGCCAACTATCATATTTTATTATAATTATTTTTATTAGTAACATTTCCTTGTCTTCATATTTTGCCATATTGGAACTCTGTTTCTCTTTAGGGGTCTATATTATTAAAGACAGTCAATACTTATCAATAGATTAATCTTTATTTATGTACTAAATCACAATCTCTTACATTATTTGGAATAGTCTTCTTCTTGTTTTGGCAAGCTAAGTCTGCTTTTTGAGAAAATTAATTTTTTAATGCTCTCTTACCAAAAATCTAGGAAGCATGGACACTTCTAAACCGCCGCCGCGTCCGTGTCGAACACGTTTTGGACACAGACACTTCTCGGACATGGCCCAAAACGTTTTGGACACGGCTAGGATGTGTCCAGTCCTTTTTGGTTCCTTTTCGCACCCCGGACACCTCTTGGACACGCCCAGGCACTTCCTGGACACATTAGTGCAAGAGAAGCAATGTAGAGTAGATTCTGAATGTACAACCACACTATTCAAGTATTCTTGTCATTGAGAAATGTAACCCAGCTGCAATCTAATCAAAATTGCAAACATGATCTCCAATAAAAGTCGCCCTCTAAGTAAACATATAACTTCAAGATGATTTAGATATGATGAATTATATTTTTTGTATTAAGTAACAACTTAACGAAACTCATGTGCTTATTCTGAACTTTTGCTATATTTGCTGAAAATAGTGCAACAATTCGTCGTCTACGTCATATGTTTCTACTACACACATATTTTGTTCTAATAAGTTAACATTTGATTAATCAAGCAATGGGAACTCATCTACTGATTTTGAAATTTTGCTTTATTTGCTGAAAACAGTGCAACAATTAGTTATCTACTCCATATGTTTCTACTACATTTAAAGACATGCATATTTGTATTCACATACAATTACATTTACACATACATATGCATACATAATTCTAGACTAATTTTTCAACTAATCCCAATACATGCATACATTTTACACACATATGTGCATGTAACAAAAAAACCTTCATCTAGTGCTGTGTCCGTGTCCTACATTTTAGAAAACTGCCGTGTCCCATGTCCGTGTCTGCATCCATGTCTAGAAACGTGTCTGTACTTCCTAGCCAAAAATACATATGTTTATCATTGAGAGCATAAGTTTATGTACTTACACATAATTGTCGAATAGCTGTATATGAAGGGAAAAGTTTATGAAATTCATTAAATATATGTATACTTACAGGTTATATGTATCCTAAACAACGCTTAGTCGCCACTAGTCGCAAGGCTCTCTGCCTGAATGTTGTGTTACCTTGCCGCCTTGACAAGTATGCTATTGTGGCTTTTGTTGTCATTCAACTAGGATCAGATGGGGCTTTGCCCCTCTCTGCTACCCTGTTTCTGCTGTAGGATGTTGCTGTATGTACCTTCCAACCAATTATTGCTAATGTTGATTTGTTCACACCCCACAATGAGAAAACACGAGAAGCATGTGCTATATGTCCTTCTATTCAATTTCTTCTTCTTCTCTATTACCCCCTATTATGATTGTAAAGAAAAGCCCCTATTATTTACTTCGATCAACTCCCATTAGATATGGATCACTCTATCTAAGCTGTGCATGGCCCTAACTTTTTAGATTCTCCCATTTCTACATTAATTGCCTGCCTTTCTTCCAAATTTATACCATTTGTCCCAATGTTTTAGAAAACGTTAAGCGGTAAGCGTGCAGACATCACCTTGTAACTGGTTAAGCGGTAAGCAGGCGATTTTGAAAAAATGGGTTTTAGTTTCCTATATAATTTTATGCAAAATTACACATATATGTATATAAGTACTATACTCTTTGGAACTTTTATATATATCTACACACTCTACACAACAATACAAAACACTCAAATAGTTTATAAGGTAGCTGTAAGACCATAATTATAGCCATAATATAGTAAACAATAGAATTGACATGGATAAAACACCCTACATACATGATACAGAAAAAAAATTGCATCACATGTTTACATAGCTAAGCAGTAAACAATAGACTAATTATTGGATACCTTACTAACTTATTTTATATGTGCATATCATCAATCAGTCATACATTACAGCAGTACATTTAATTAAAGTATGCATTCTAAATTAGATAATAGTTACCTGCAATTTACTTGTATAAATTACACTTTACAGCAGTACCCTATTATCCCGACTTGCATACAAACTATGCATTCTATATTAGAACTAGGGCTTATCATAGGATATTTAATGTATATAATTTTAATATAATATTATATAATCGTCAATAATACTTGGGACCTCATAGTTTACTTAATGTTACAGGTGTACAGAAAAATAAAAAAAGGACAAAGCGCGAAAAAAAGGGGTACAAAAACAGAAAAAAGGGCAAAAAGCGGGAAAAATACGGGCGATTAAGTACAAACTGGTTAAGCGGGCGATTTGGGTCAATTTTAAACGGCCTGGGCGTTGGGCCGATTAATCGGCCGTTTAATCGGCTGCTCAGGCCGTTTTTCAATACACTTATTTGTCCATATTTACCCTATAGTTGCTTGACCCTTGGTACTTGTTCACCCCATTACTCCCTTGAATTTGTTGCCTGTTTAGGATTGAGGAGATGATAAAGAGGAACGGAGAAAAGGTATAGACAAAGTGAGGGATAGAGATGATGGGTAATATATAAGTTTTACAACTTTTGCATGTTCAACTATTGTTGAAGGAGCTTCAATGTTGTTTGTCTTGTACCTTGGAGCCGTTTTATTAGTTTGTCTGTGTGCGCAATCGTCCATTGTTCCGATGCGTTGCCGCTGCCATCATTACGTTCTCTTCTCTATACAATGTTATGCATGTTGACTATTTGCTATTGTGGACCAACACTGTTTGGACTTTGTCCTCTGTCCATGCTATGTTGTCCATGTTGTGTAACTTGTACTATTGTGTATAAAAACTTCCTAGTTCCTATAATCAACCATAATAGCGACCGAGTTGATGAACAAAATGCCTACTTATACACCATCTAGTACTACTTCAGACGCTACATCTGTTTGTTGTGAAATACGTGTTACCTATTTTGTTTTAGATTTGGAGTTGTATGCTCGAAGGTGGTTGCTTGCGTGTTGGGTTGTGAGATTTTTGGGGACAACTTTTGTATGGCTGGTTGAATTTGTCATCTGTTTTTCTAGTTTAAGTCATACATTTGCAAAATGGATTGAAGTTTCTTCTATGTTCCAACTTGAGGGGGAGTGATGAGGAGTTAATTGTTTACCTGCGCTATTGTGTATTTTATTTAACGAGGTTTGCGTTGGTTAGCCCGTTTGGGTTTGTGTCATGCCCGTATTAGTCCTACACGTGTGTGTGTGAGAGTATATAGTCTGCTAATTACTTTCTAACATTCTTAACCTATTTGTATATGAGTATCCTTGACAAATTCTTGATTGACCACACTATTTCCACCTTAGTATAAATGATTTAGAAAAATTATTGAAAATAATGAATAGACGATATACACACAATCTGTTTTATACAAGGGAGACACTCTCCTTTATAATAGGAGAAGGTTGACATGACTCTAGAGACTTCCAAACCTAACTAGACCTAACTAGACTCTATATGGGCCTATAGACTCCGACCCATACATGATATGACTTATACTTCTAACACTCCCCCGCAAGTTGGAGCATTGGAGAATCACATGCCCAACTTGGATGACAGACAGAAACAAGACGTAGAAAAAAAATTCTACCTAAAACATGATGTCCACAACATGTGCACTCCCCCGCATTTTAATATCTTTGACATCTTTGACTTTGAAGCTTTTCCCTTGAGATTCATATACACCGAATCTTTGAGAGAGATTGATAAACATCGATTCTTTGAAACATCTGAAGCTTTGACTAGGTTGGAGTTTGAATCTTAGAGAATGCTGAAGGAACATGCAAAGATCATTTGAGTCACAAAATCAGTTGCTGTTGTCGTTGAATTAATTTTTAGGATATGTGCCACAGGAAGCCTAGATTGTAGCAGACGGTCAATGTGCTTGACATGACACACACAAACATCAACGTGCTTGATAGGGCACAGATGAACATCAACGTGATGGACAGAGCATGGACGAACATCAATGTTTTTGACAGGACACATGCGAACATCAATGTGTTTGACATGGCACATACGAACATCGACATGCTTGACATGGCACATACGAACATCAACATGCTTGACGTGGCACATACGAACATGAACATGCTTGACATGGCACAAACAAACAAGGAGGAACATTGCTAGCGTAGCCGATTGAATGATCTTCTGTAAAAGGCAAGTGTGTCGGACCGACACACAACCAAGTGTGCAAATAATACAAAATGCTCCAAATACTAGAAGACTGAAGTGTTGTCAGAGTAAAATGGCTAAGACATGGCTGATGAAGTAACACATTCGCCTGGTATATAGTGTCGATGACATCCAATTGATGTGAAGAATCATCTTCTTCAGCTGATGACAATGCGAGAAAATGGATTCTTAATGACATATCAATGCTTGGCAACTCGGTGATGATGGACATTAGCCTTGAACTGGATAGTGAGATCTGGACAACACGCTAAGTACACAAAACTCCATATTTAGACAATGCCCTTCTTCCTCTTTCTGCTTCAGAGGTTTAAACTATGCACCTCATCTCTTCTCCTCATCCTCCGCTTCTCATCTCCTCTATCTCTCCCCTACACACCAACCACGAAGAGCCGACGAAAGTGGTTGGGGTCGACAAAGACAAAGAAACTTCCTTGCGAGTCCATGACATTAAGGGACATGGGGTGTAGAGGGAAGAAATGACTAGAGAAGGATTTGCTTGATATGGTTGGAGAAGTTGTGTTGGATTTCTCAACAGGTTTGAGAGAACTTGACCTCACACTTAAGAAAACTTGACGATGTGCTTGAAAGGGATGAATCCTTGCACATGAGAGATTGATCTTGTGCCTGAACTACATCACACAGGTGAGTATAGGACTTCATGGTGTTTCCGTGAGGTTGACTTGGAGAGGAAGTTGTAGTAGACGAACCGATAACCATATTAGCATCTGACCTGTTTACAAGATTCAGAGAAGAAAATAAATGAGGATCTTTTTGCGAACCGATAGTCAATCTTTGGTTGAATAATAGATTCGTTAAAGATAAACCTTTTCTTACTGGGGAGCTTCTGATCTGACCTCTGAAGATGTCTAGAGAACTGATATGGAGCACGACCTTTGGAGATGCCACCGCCACTGATTGAATTGCAAACCCTAATGGTGACACGCCGTGTTAGACAACAACACGACATGTTTGATTGTTGAAGATGTTTGAACAGTCTGTTGGCAACACGCCATGTTGGCCGATGACATGCCGTGTTTGTCTGTTTGAGACAAGAAACATGCTTCTGCCGACACATCGTGTGGAGACTTGACACGACATGTAAGATGTCAAAGATGAGGAACAGACTTTTGTCGCCACACTGTATTGAAAACCTGATACGATGTATAACATATCAAAAATGAGGATCAATCTTCTGCCGGCACACTGTGTAACTAACTTACACGCCGTGCTGACGGCGAACCCTGTTTGCCGATGGTGCTTTGTGCCGTGTAACTGACTTAGACGTTGTGTAGATCCGGCCAAGACGAATGTAGAAGTACAAAAGGACTCACACCCTATCTCCATGAATGAATTTCAGACCTAGTGGCAGATCTTGGAGATGAAAGATTGAAAGATCTTTGGAATTATTCATGCGTAGTAGATATGAGAAGGTAGAGATGACTTTCACCACTATGGAGATGATGATCTGAATGATGGAGACGAAGATCCGGATGGAGATGACTTCCACCACTTTGGAGATGACGATCCGAATGATGGAGATGATAATCAGGGTAGAGATGGCTTCCACCACTATGGAGAGGACAATCCAAATGATGAAGACGATAATTGGGTTGGAGGAGATGACTTCACCATGTAAAAGATCACAATGGGGTTGCTGATGTTGGGGAGAACTTCCACTTGGTGGTGCGGCTAGAACTTGATTGACGATGCAAGAAGGGTGGCAACTGGATGGTTGCATCTGGACTTCATCTTGATGGAGCGAGCGGCTGAACTTCGTGTTTGGGAAAAATGAAATGCTAGATGACGATGAAGACGATACTTGTCAAATCTGGATCTGTGACTCCAGATATGATGATGGCCCTTCAGAGAGAGGGCAACAAAGATGACCCTTTAGAGAGGGTGATGAAGATGGCCTTGCGGGCAACCAACAATGATGGCGGCGGCCGCCCACGGGCGGAGACTCATTGCTTTCTCTCTAGGGTTAGAGTTTCTGGAAAGAATGCTTTGGTACCATGTTGAAAATAATGAATATACAATATATGCACATCGTATTTTATACAAGAGAGACCCCTATCCTTTATATAGGAGAAGGTGAACATGACTCTAGAGACTTCCATACTTGACTAGACTCTATATGGGCCTACCGACTCCGGCCCATATATGATATGAGTTATACTTCTAATAGGAACAACACACACAAATAAAGTGTAACACATTAGAATATGCTATGATACAATAAATTTTAGAATGACGGGTCATTCTAAAGGAGAGAGATCCACACAGTTGGAAGCACACTTTGAGAATACCATTAGACTGAAACTACTTATTGCTACTATTATATAGGTAGCTTCAAAAAAAAAAAAGACTGAAACTACTTTGAATCTTGTGGTTGAAACAAATGCTTTTGTAACGGGCCTCCAGGCATTGTCGTTCTTATGATCGCTGCCTTTGGCGATTGCTGTGACCTTATTGTCCATTTTGAGGTGGATACGTGATGGTACTTGATATCAAGCAAAAAACGGGGACCTAAACTGATTAGTCTTGTCATCCACAGTGATGTTGAAAAAGTTGTCTCGATGTTCTCTTAGTAATTACATACTCAATTTTGAGTATGCAAATATCTCCTGATGGATTTAGGCCCTCCAAAACAAGTGTGCCTCAACATGTGTTCAATTCATCTTGTTGTTGAGCTTGTTGCAATAAAATAAAGTGGATATGGCTACAATGTCAGTGTTGCTCTTCTAATGACAGCTTGGCATGCACACCTTGCTCTGCCTTTGGTGGTACGACATCAATTAGATTATTTCACTAGAGTATGGGCTTGAAAGCCGCTTGTGGTATATGATCCATGACCTTGCTTATAGCTCACGAGCTTCGACACGGTTCACAATGGAAGGAGCCTAACCATCTCGGTGAAGGGATATGCCATTATGTTATGTATCTCGTGGAGAATATCCGCTGTCTATAGCACCAATGCGCCGTGCAATACTGAAACTCATGCCAAGGTCAATGGATCTCCACAGTTCTTTCAGTAGAATATGTCAACCACGTTCATGACATTTACAAAAGGTGTACTTGCCCATTGCTATGTCTAATACGACACTTCTGATCTTCTAGAGAGCCTTACCATCAAAAGATCATTAAAGTATTGGGCTCAAAAGCAATATATGAGCATAAGCCCCTAAGTTTTAGAAAGTGCAAAGTGGAAAGCAAGTGGCCAACCCTCCTTGGGCGCTTAAGCGTGAAACAACCAAATAAATTGACACTTTCTACAAACGTGGGAAATGAAACAAAATACATGTATGTATACATAATTACAACGCTACTTCATTGTTGTATAACCACTTAAAAATGAATATACTTATTAGAGACAAGGGTTACATAAGTATGAGTACTTATTGCGGATTCACTAGAATTTTCAAAGCACATTATATTACCGACTTACATTAATGGTTAAACAATGATTAACTGAATGTTAGATTCAATTAAGGTATCCTACTTTAGATTATAGCAGTTGACCACCAAAAATTTTGTATTCACATACACTATACTGGTACTGTATAATATACCCGAATACAATATAGTACTACATGCACACATCATAGTTTGTGTCATTTACAGAGTACCTATTGTGAAATCTGTACTCTGCAGTACATTTTTAGTACTTATACATAGTAATTTTAAGATACGGACACATATCTCCTTTACTGTGAAATCAAAAATTTCCCTATTATTAAATAGCTTCAAGGTTGTCAGGAGATAGAAGTGCCCACCAACGTGCCAAGGCACATGGGGAAGAAGAGAGACTGGAGACATAAGATAGAGAAGAGGCTCCTACAAGGATGATATCCTTCTGTCAATGTCACGAATGATTGGAGAATCTGCAAAGCCAAGGGTGTCTTCCTTTTCGAGGAAAAGCTAAGTACGACACTTATGAAGGGAGAGGAGGCAGCAGTACTTGAGCATAAGTCTGATGGAGGGTCTGGATGGTGCATAGCTCGAGCCTCATGCTATAATACGATGTTTGCAATATGGGACAATCTCATAAAAGTCATAGAAGAATCAGATAATGGTATATGATTCAGAAAGCAATGACTCCTAGTCTCCTATGTCTTGGCAAGTGTTCATTTATTTCATGATTGAATTTTATATACCCCTGACATTAGAAACTGGAACTGCAAAATTTGTAATCCTATGATATGGCATATGGGTAATATACATCATACTAGTCTTTGAACCTATTATTTTTATATGTGATAGCTGGTTACATTTGTTTTTATCCATACAAAATTTTCATTTTACGAATCATAAAAGTCATCTTGGTGTTCTGCTTGTTACATTCATATAGCAAAGCCATTGAAATTTGACCCTTTCTTATTTGTTTTTTTTAACTCAGCTGTTGGTCAAAAATTGCTACTTTGTCATAGCAAGACATGTTCAAACCTCTTTGTTTGACATTGTGCATGATACAGGTCACCAGGAAAACAAATAAACTTGGGCCTGAAGAGAACTCCCATGTCTGCAAGTACAAGATGGTTATGCAGAGATTCCCTGTGTCAATAAATAAGCTACCTTGGTCGCCAACAGATACGGAGAAACTAGTTAAGGGAGTTAAGCAACAATACTTGGAGGCTCTAATGTTAAATTCTATGGGATCTGAGAGGTAGATTACAGTATGCATGCTATTTTTTGGAGCTTTTGTTTCAATTTTTCATGATAATTCTATTTCAGTGGTGAATTGGGAGATTCGAGTACTCTGTGCCTTCCGTCAACGGGGGATTGTGATATTTCATCAGAAGAATTTCGATCTTTTCTACCTTTGGTCAACTGGGAGCGGTTGGCTATTATGTATTTCAAAGGACGAACAGGTGCAGAATGTCAAACAAGGTACAGATTTGTTCTTTGAAGTGGGATTACTAATTGTAATATACCTTTACCCTGACGTGTACTTGCTATATGAACTGTAACATTGTGACTTCAACTGTAGACCACAGTAATTTTTCTTCTTCCCTTTATCGATTCCTAGTTGTGTACACTATAATGCGTCAATATCATCTTTAACTTGACAGTACGATTTATGGCTGCATATGTAAGACTACGTCTATGACTCTTTTAATTGCCATCTAAACATATAACACTGATTTTATTTATTATATTAATTAGTCTTCATGTTTGTAGACTAATAAATGGAAGGTTAGATTTTGGAGTTATTTAATTGAGTGCATGAAAAATGTAATCATTTATTTTGGGTGAATCTCTAGATCCCAGTTATGAATTGACGGTTACTTAATGTGCTGTCTCTATCCAATAAATCACCATGCCCATTGTTTAGAAAATCGGTATGTGGTGTACAGGCAGAGTGGGTACCTCATAGAGTATATACAGTGGGAGTATATACTGTTTTGGATTTTTTTAATAAATCAATTCTAGATAATCGTAACATGACATATGAACTTTAGAAAACAATAATTTGAAAATGTTGACTTTGCGGTTATATTTCTTTTATATAAATGTATTTATTATCATGTATACATTCATATCTCTGTATATCAGTATACAAATGTTGAATGTGTGTAATATATGTAAACATGTTGGAATTCATGAACACAAATGTCGTAATGTTTGTGTAGTGTCTGTATGTATGTGAATAAACAAAAATGCATACATAAATGTACAAACATGTGCATGAAATGTATGCATATGTAGGTATATTTTATATATATGTATATACATTAAATAAGTTGAAAGGTATGCATATATTTGTACAAATGTGTGTTAATATTTATTATATATATTTTAATGTATATACATGGATAATGTATATACATGGATATACGACGATAAATTTAAATATAAAATGAAAGCATCTATCCATATATATATGTATGGATTTATATGGGTGTAAGTAATGGGACTTTTAAAAACCAGTGTTTAACCGGCTGCTTAATCGGCTAAGTGACTGCTTATTAGAGCGTCTGCAATATGCAGTGCAGTAGGGTGACCGCCTAGACATTCAGAAGTATATGCGATCGTGCAGACGGATTTCTGAAATAGTGATCCCGCTAGATTGAGAAAAATGTAATATTCTATTATCATGCTTGCCTAGTTGTCGGTATCTGAGAAGTTACCATGTTAGATTGAGAAGGATGCTAGACCTTATCGTTAAATATATGGTTATTAAGCATGTAAGTAAAACTTATATGCAATAAAATTTAAACTATCACTTATACAAAGGACTTTTGGCATAATAAAACCTAACCATTATAAAAATTAGCATATTAGTCTAAACTCTAAACCATCCAAATTTATATTTTCTCGAATTTGTCTTACGAACTGACATTGTGCATGGAGATGTAATCATTTGATCTAGTGTCTTGGTAATTAGTGTAAGTGAGCAAGGTCTTACAGTTATTAGTTGTTGAGTTTATTCGTATATGGGCCTAAGTGTATTTGGCCCACTAGGGTTGAGTCCAAGTTGTAAGTGTCCTTTGCTCCTATATATAGAAGCATGGTTTTGTCTAATCGAATTATCTGATTTGCCTCCATCTTATTTTCCACACAAGAGATGGGGGGAATCCCTTGGCTTCACTTTTAAGTGAAGGTTATGCACATATTTGTATAAAAGAGACTTTGCCAACTTTCACAAATGGTCTTCCACTTTAATACAAGACTCACATATGCACACACACAAAAGTAGGTCTAGATATATTAACATCCCCCTTACAAGCTGGGGCATATATGTCAATATGTCATATGCGCCCAACTTATTGCAAAAGTATTGAACTTGGACTTTGTAAATAAATTGCCGACTTGCCTTTGATTTGACTTGTGACGATTAGATCAACTTTTACCAGATCTTTTATCATAAAGTGTGAATGAAATCTCATATATTTAGTTCTTTCATAGAAGATATGATGTGGCAATGTGGATAACTAGCTTGATTGTGTCACACTAAGGCTCTGATTGGTTTGCTGTAACTAGTGCAAGCTACTTATGGAGTGGAGTTCTTTGTACATTTTCATGATTGGTTTCACGTAAGTGTGGAACTTGAGTTCCGCCGATTCCTTGAGAATTACAGACTTAACATATAAAACACACTTCCCGAGTTTCCTCATAAAAAGAGCAGAAAACGAGTTCTAGACTAACTAACAACACTTCCCATACAATTCTATTTTTGGTAAATGACAAATATATAATATTAATAACTAGGGATGCTAATGGTGTGGATATGATATTTTGTCAAAATCATAACTACCCTATGTAAAATATTTACATCGTGACCACACTATGATAAAACATTATAGACCATAAACACCTTGTCATTGTGATTTTCAAAATAAAAAATGTGCACTATAAAAAAATTGCAATGTACCATGTAACAACAAATATGGTTTAACTAACTTTTTTGATCTTCAGGTTTAAGTAACATGAAGTGAAATATTGTTGCGCTAGAATATGTTAAAAAGTTATTTTGTAAATAGTTTTAAATAATGAATCAAAACTACTATTTACAAACACACAAAATGTAGATATCATTACAATACTTTGTACATATAAGTGAACTGAAACTATTGTGATGTGATTCTAACCAAGATATTTTATTGAAATCATAATTGTAGCACCCAAATATTTTGTAGGAGAAACATCTCCTCCATGACCACTTGTTTAGCTAATTTTGGTTGAAAGTGTTAGGATTATCTGTAGATATGACTTTTTCTTTACATCTTTGTCATCTTTATTTAATATTAATTGCACAGTAAAGATCGACAACATCTTCCACATTCACATTTACAACTATTAGAAAATAGTTTCCTTATTTATGTATCTCTTTACTATTTCCTTTTCCTATTGGGTATATTATGTAAATGTTCTCACTCTATATAATAAAGGAGAACCCGCTCTAGTCAGGTATTGCTTTTGACCCAAATCCATGCACATGGTATCAGGGCATATCCTGCTGCTGCAACCCTAGCCTCCATCCCCCTCCGCCCGCTCTCCTCCTCCCCTCTCTCTTCTCCCTCTCCGGTTGCATCTTTCGTCAATTCCGCTGCAGGACACCCCCGGCGGTATTCCTCACCGAGCAACCGGTCAGGGCTTGGTGGTCGCTTGAAGGAAAGGAGGAGAAACCCTCATTCTATCCCCAAGAGAGGAGTACCTCTCTTCTCATCTTCTTTCCTCTCCATGTAGTTCCCATTCGTGGATGAGTGTCTACATCTTCAGGGGTTGCTGATGCGTTAGATTCACATCATCAATTGACTAGTGACGACATTAATTCCCGTCACCCCCGACGCGTCTTCCCGGGGTCATCCTCTCTCCGGTGCGTCTTCCCGGAGTTCTTTTTTGCCCTTTGACGGAACCAATTCCCATCAAGGTTTACGTCTACCGCCACTGTACACGACGTGTATCTCAAGCAACACGACGTGTTGCCGTCCATGTGTCTCTACTCTGACGACACTGTTCGCAAACTAAACAGCGTGTCACAACTATTAAAGGTTACGCCTCCGAAATCGGACACGGCGTGTCTCTTATCTACATGGCGTGTGCAAATAAGTCAGGAGTCCTGCATCATCCATCGACACGACCTGTGCTGCATCTAACACGGTGTGTCACTATTAGTCAGGAGAGCCTAGTTTCTGTCTCTGGCAACTCACACGACGTGCCTAATATTTCACACGCCGTGCAGCTCCCAGACATGACGTGCTAAGTCCTCGACACAGCGTGTTCTTTATTCTGTCTGCTGCTGTTATCTTAATCTCTCAATTTGGGAGATGCAAAGCCAGCTGCTTCCGCTACAGTCGTCTACAACGACCAATGTCAGATAACTTTTATGAAGGTTAACTCACATAATTATCTTCTTTGGATGAATGCTATCTACACTGTGCTTGAATCTCGTGAGATGGTGGAAATTATTGAGTCAGAACCCCTTGATGAACGTAGCAAAGACTATCCCACTTGGTGGAAAATAATGGGCTAGTGAAATCCTGGCTTTGGAATAGCATGGAGCCAGATTGCTTCCAGCTTTATGTTCTACTCTATAGTTAAACAAATCTGGGAAGCTGCAAAGAAACATTTTTCTCACGAGAAGAATGCTCTCCGTCTCTATACTGTTTATGGCTGCCTATTTGCAGAAAAACAAAATAGTCGCTCTCTTGAGTATTATTTTGTACTGTTGAGTCTATTTCTCAAGAACTCAGTTTCTATCAGCCATTAAAGACTGATGATCAGATGTAAGACCGAGATGATCTAGTAACAACAAGGTTTCTATCTGCTTCAGCCATGAGTGTTATTTTGGCCACAGACAAACTACCAAGCCTTGAAGAATCCTTCATATAGATTCAACAGTCATCATTTGAGTCTTTGTCTGCTACTCCTGGAGAGTACCACACTGAGAAGCATGCTTCTCTTGCTGCTGTTGCCAAAGGAATAGGATGGGGTGCTGTTCGAGGACGAGGTGTTAGAAATCGTCCAAAATTTACTTTCTAGGGGAAACTTGAACATTTAGAAGAAAAACGCTATTCTAAGCATGGTCGACCTCCAATTGGTGTTGCACATTATATTGCCAATTCATCAGGAATATCTGCATATGGAGCTTCTAAACATGTGCAATCAGATGTTATGATCTTTAAGGAGTATGACCGTCTTTTGCAGGCTAGTCAACAAGCTTCCCTTGGCGCTTCGGTCAATCTAGTTTCAAATGTAGGTAACCATGAGACTTCACTTGTTGCCTCTCACCCATCATCTACATGGGTGGTGGACTCCGAGGCCTCCCAGCATATGATGGATATACGGTCCATGCTTCTTTCTTCTGACTCGTATATCTTACTTTCTTCTGTGACACTTGTTGATGGTTTTTTCAAACGAATCTAGCCATGTGGCACCATACAAGTATCATCCAATATAACTTTACAATATGTACATTATGTACCAGACTTTCCATTTAACTTAATGTCTGTTGCTAAACTTGTTGATTCTTTGAAATGCTTGGTAATTTTGGAGACTCTTTCTTTGTGTTACAACATCCCAGGAGCTGGAAGACAATTGTTGGGGGATCTAGGAAAGGCAATCTCTACTTCTTTGAAGGTGTTTGCCCAACTTGCCAGATTGGTGGGGCATCCACCGTGTTCAATTGCTCTCCCTTGCAATGGCATTGTCACTATGGACATCCATCCCTACAGAGTCTTCATAAGCTTGTCCCTGGCTCAACCTCAGTAAAGTTGTTAGAGTGTCAGTCATGTCAATTAGGCAAGCATCATCACATTTCTTTTCTGAGTCGCATTGTGAAACGCTCTAAGCGTCTTTTTGATCTTATTCATAGTGATGTCTTGGGTCCTGTTGAAGAGCCAAGTTATAATCACTTTCGATATTTTATGTCTTTCGTTGATGATTTCTCGCTAGCATGACTTGGGTTGACTTAAGTCACGTGATGAAGTCTTGTCTGTTGTCAAACTTTTCATCAGTTAATAAAAATTCAGTTTGATGCTCATACTTATAATGCCCTAGAATATGTTCAAAAGGTTGTTTGTACGTTTTGTAAATCTGTTGGCATGATTCACTAGACGACTTGTCCTCATACACCCCAACAAAATGGGATTGCTGAGCGCGAAAACCGCCACTTATTTAGCACATCTTTTTGGGATACTCTCTCACACCGAAGGGATACAAGTGTTATTATCCTTATCTTTGTCGTCTTTTTGTGTCAGTTGACGTTATGTTTCATGAGTCTACCCTGTTCTTTAGTGACTCTGTTCAGAGTGAGGGGGAGCACAATCCTGAGAGTGACTACATCTTTGCGCGTGAGAGAGAGAGCCACCACTTCCTATGCCGAGTGATGAGAGTGTTATAGATACCACCCCATCACCACCACCGTCGCCTCAACCTTTTCCACTAGTACACCAGGTGAGCAGGGCATCACCACGAGGATGTAGCGTAACCAGTTCAGCAGAATGCCTCCTCATCGTCTGACACTCCTGAGGTACCTGTTTCTACCGAGAGTTCTCTTGATGCTTTAGTTTCAGATTTACACCTTTCAGTTGCAGCTTGAAAAGGTGTCCGGTCCTGCACTATACGTCATCTGTTGGCGAATGTTTGTTTCTTGTCTCACCTGTCACCTACAACTTGCATGTTTGTTCTTCACCTTGACTCTACGGTTGCTCCTCGTTCTTATATAGAAGTAGCCCGACATGATAGTTGGATCCAAGCTATGGACAATGAGATAGCAACACTTCATGAGAACTCTACCTGGGACTTGGTGGATCTTCCTCTTGGAAAGTCTGTTGTAGGCTGCCGCTGGGTTTATACTGTGAAACAGAAACCAGATGGTTCTATTGATCGCTTGAAGGCTCGTCTGGTGGCAAAGGGGTACACTCAAACACTTGGCGTCGACTTGTTTTAGACTTCTTCTCCAGTGGTTCGACTCAATTGTGTGCGGTTTCTTATTTCTATCGCTACTCATTTTCACTGGCCTCTTCTTTAGCTGGACGTCAAGAATGCTTTTCTTCATGGTGATGTACTTGAGGAGGTGTACATGGAGCAACCTCCTGGGTATGTTGCTCAGGGGGAGTGTCAGAAGGTGTGCAAGTTAAAGAAATCCTTGTATGGTCGGAAACAATCACCTCGGGCATGATTTGATAAATTCAGTGTTGCACTTATACAGTTTGGGTTCACCTGGTCTTCTACTGATCACTCACTATTTGTGTATGTCTTCAAGTGGCACTATTGTTCTAGCTGTTTATGTAGATGATATTGTCATCATTGGTGATGACTCTACTGGCATTCTACAACTCAAAAAATGGTTGCAACAATTCAGACGAATGATCTGGGAAATTTTTGCTATTTCCTTGGCATAGAAGTTTTACGCTTCAAAAAGGGCACAAACCTCTCTCAGCGGAAGTATGTCTTTGACCTCCTTGTAGAGACATGCATGGTACAGTGCAAACCCGTCTCCACGCTTATGGATTATCATACCAAGACTTCTATTTCTAATGACAGTGATTTATTTGATCCAATAAAGTAGAGAAGGATTTTGGGGAAACAGATTTACTTGACAGTTACTGGTCCTGATATTTCTTATGTTGTGGAAGTTGTTAGCCAGTTCATGAGTGCACCTAAGATGTCACACTGTATGGTAGTCACCCGGATTCTTTGTTATATTAAAGGATCGCCAGGGAAGAGCCTTACTTTACAAGGCAGAATCTCGCGCATACATCCTTGAAACTCATTGGGTTCACTAATGCTGATTGGGCAGGTGATGTTGGAGATAGATGCTCTACTTCTGGCTATTGTGTGTTTCTTGGGTCACATTTGGTGACTTGGAGGAGCAAGAAGCAGAATGTGGTAGTACGATCCAGCACAGAAGCCGAATATCGAGCCATGGCACTTGCTTGTTGTGAGCTACAACGGGTTGAGTCTGTTCTGTCAGAAACAGGGCTGTTTGTTGAGACACCTATTTCTCTCATGTGTGATAACCAGACAACCATTAATATTGCTAGCAATCTGGTGTTTCATGAGAGGACCAAGCAGTGTTTTAAAAATCGGTCTATGCGGCCGCATACAAGGTGCGAACCTCTAAAAAACGCATAATGGAAATCGGTCCAAAAAGCGGACCAAGCCGCATAATCGGTTGTACGGCCGCATACAAGGCCGATTATACCCCGATTTTTAGTTAGAGATATTCTGATTTCTTCTTTTATACATTTACATTCATCTATGTTTGTTTAAATTTAGATTATAGTGCATGTTTGTATTTATTTAAGTTGTGATGATTGCATATTTGCATAATTGCATCCATTATTCTTGTAATTGTACTATTTAGATACACAATTGCACAAATTAAATATGTAAATCATGATTAATATATATATATATATATAATAATTAATTAAAAAAAATCCAAAACCGCATATACTTCCGCATATACTCCCGCATACCGCATATACTCTACAAGGTGACCTCTCCGAACGCATAACGCATACCGCTTTTTGAAACACTGGGACCAAGCATATTGAAGTGGATTGCCACTTCGTTCGTGGTTTAGTGCTCTCCAAGAAGATTTAAACTTCTCATGTTCGGACTGGTCAACAAGTGGCAGATGTCTTCACCAAGACACTTCCATCTTCAGCCTTCAAGCATATGACTTCCAATCTGGGGATACATGATGCGTATGCTCTAGCTTAAGGGGGAGTGTTAGAAAATAATTTCCTTATTTATGTATCTTTTACCATTTCCTTTTCCCGTTGGGTCTATTATGTAAATGTTCTCACTCTATATAATAACAGAGAACCCGCTCTAACCGGGTATTGCCTATAACCCAAATCCATTTACAACAACAAACTAATCACATGGAAGCGATTGAAACTTAAGTTTCAAAAATTGAACAAGAATTCTTAGAAAATGAGTTCTATATAAGTTATGGCTTACATCGAACAAATCAGACCCTAAGTGTTACAAAAAGCACCTTAGGCGGCAGCTCAAGCGGCCAAGGCACTTGGGGCACCTTAATTTGGACATTAAGCGCCCAATTAATCAGTTACCGTATCTCACTTAGGCCGCTTGATGGGCACAATTTTTGCTGCTTACACTGCTTTATGGGCCGCCTATTGGGATGTTTCCTGCTTCATCACTGTTTGGTGAAAAACATCTAACTTGTTGAGTTAGTAATTTGTAATTTATATACATAGTACTTACCAATATCTATAATTATGTATAGATAAGAAATAAAGGTTGTATATTAATATATAAATATTGTTTATATTTGAGCTTACACATTACATAAAGTACCGCATGTTTCCTTAATGACGACGTCGGTATTTTGGTATTTAGGTCGAAATACCGTCAATATCGACGATCTCATTTATAGAGAGATATGTTGTTTTCTGTTTTGTTGAGTGTCATGTGCATAGCATGTGCCCCACTTATGCTGTCTACTTGTGTAGTTTAGTCCCATATTGCTCACCTCTGATTTAGTCTCTATTCTATTCTGTTATATAAGATACTACATTGTACACTGTTTTACTCACTCAATAAACAAGCCTTGGTTTATCTATATGGTATCAAGAGCAGGTCCGGTCCCCGTTTTTCCTTCCCACCCTGCCCCCATGCCCTGAAGTGCCCCCCTTTCCCCCCCTCACCACCCACCGCCGCCCCCTATCCCCACCCACCACCCGCCGCCCCCCCTGCTGCCGCCGTAGCACCCCCCCACCCATCGGCTGCCGCCACCCCTCCCTCTCCACCTCCGCCTCCATCTTCTTCCTTCTTCACCAATCCCATCCTTCCTCTTCTCCTAGCGAGTAATCTACTCTTTCGGACAGCCATAGACCTCTCACGTTGAGAGTCCCCTATGTCTCTGGTTCTTTTTCTGCCTGCGCCTCATGGAGGATTATTGAATTCCTCATGACGGCGTAGGTTCTTTTCATCTATCTCTGCCCGAATACGGGTCCTTCTGATCTGATGTGTCAGATCCCTGCTGCTGCTACTGCCCCATAGCATGTTCATTATTTACAGTCTGCAGCTGCCCATCGTGGGTTATTTTCCTGCTGCCTGCTGCTGCTACGTCACCATCCTGCTATTGCCTGCATCTGCCCAGTATGGCATCTGTGGAGCTTCCTAGATCTCTTTGTGTTACCACGGTCAAGCTCGATGGATCCAACTACCATCTGTGGTCGGTGTCCTTTGTTCTATATGTGAAGGCTCAAGGCCGATACTCTCATCTTACTACTGATTCACCTCCTGCCCCTGATGCTACTGCTGACGACAAGACCAAACAGGCTTATGCCTAATGGTCTAAAGACGACTCGAGCGTTATGTCCTGGCTTCTCAACAGCACCGAGCCACGCATTAGTCAGTCTCTCCTGTGCCTTCATGATGCCAAAGCAATGTGGGACCAACTGTCTCATGTCTACTCACACCAGTAAAATCTGAAGAGGGTTTTTGAAATTTTTAAAAACCTAGCCAAAAAGGAGTACTCCTCAGATGCGTCTATTGAAGATTTTTACAACCAGTGCTCCACTCTCTGGAACGAGTATGAGACCTACCACCCGTTGACTGCTGACATCAAAGAAGCTCAGAAGCACCGCAATGAACTCCAACTGGTTCAGTTTTTGGTTGCACTTCCCGTTTCTTTTTCAGGTGTGGTTGACCAAATATTGTCAAGTGATCCGCTACCGACTCTTCGCGATGTTCTAAAGTGGGTCCAACGACTACCATCTGTTTCCTCTACACCAGCCATTGAGCATCCTGCCTTGGTTGCTCGTACTACTGATTCTAGAGGTGGCTGCGGTCGTGGACGTGGCCGTGGAGTACATCCACCACCTTCTGGAGGAAGAGACACTTCTACTACTCCTGGACGAGGTCAAGCCACTGAACCTCACTACTGCAACTGGTGTGGTCGTGACAATCACACTGAAGATAGGTGCTGGATCAAGCACGACAAGCCAGCTTGGGTAAACTAGGCCTCCACTGAAGCTACTATAGAAGCCGCATCCGATCTACTAGCTGCTCCATCCACTGACTGGCTTCGCTCTGAGATCGAGAAATTCTTCCAGGAGCGAATGACTCAACTACCCTCGACATCGACGGGAGGCTCATCTGCTATGCTAGCGTCTCCCTCTGCTGGTAACCAAAAGTGGTGTATTGATTTTGGGGTGTCTGTTCACATGGCAGGCAACCTCCACTTATTTTCTGCCCTATCTAAAACTTCACATATTCCATCGGTCACCGTTGCTAATGGCTCGAAAGCACCTGTACATGGCATTGGCACCGTTCCGTTATCTCGCAAGATGAATCTTCACTCTATTTTCTATATACCTCAGTTTCCTGTTAATTTACTATTTGTCAGTAAAACTGTCAAACAACTTCAGTGCTTTATTAAATTTGATCCCTCTGGTTGTGTTTTGAAGGATCTCCGCACGAAGACGAGGATTGGTTCGGGCCATGAAGGACCAGATGGACTTTACTACTTAGATGGACCACTTGCGGCGTCAACTCTCTTATCTACATCTGTCTCAGGACTTTAGTGGCACGTCCGGCTGGGTCATCCGTCTGTTGCAAAGATGAAACTTTTATTTCCTACTTTAGCTGAAAATAAATTCTCTTGTGAAACCTGCGTTTTGAGTAAACAAACGAGGTCTGTTTTTCCTGTAAAGAATGATATTGGGTCTAAAGATATGTTTGACATTGTTTACTCTGACATCTGGGATCCATGTAGTGTCCCTAGTCAAACTGGTGTTAAGTATTTTTTGACATTTATTGATGATTATTCCCGTGCACCTGGCTTTTTCTGCTTAAAGACCGGAGTACTGTTTTGGACAATATCTGTATTTTCTTCTCAGAAATAAAAACTCAATTCAATAAAAACATCAAAATTCTCCGTACTGACAATGCCCTAGAGTTTATGCAAAAGTCTGTCACCTCATTTTGTTCTAATCATGGCACCATACACCAAACCACTTGTCCCTATACTCAGCAAAACGATGTTGCTGAACGCAAAAATCGCCATCTCTTAGAGGTTGTTCGCACTCTTCTAATCCATTACAAAGTCCCTCACCGTTTCTGGCCTGAGGCAGTCACTACGACATGTTTTCTTATAAACCGAATACCCTCTTCTGTTTTACAAAATCGCATCCCATACTCTTATCTTGTTTCCTGATGCACCTCTGTTTCCTGTACCACCTCGCATTTTTGGATGTACCTATTTTGTTAAAAATCTGCGCCCAGGAATGTCGAAACTTGACCCTCGGTCTACTAAGTGCATTTTTTTGGGTTATTCATGAACTCAAAAAGGCTATCGCTGCTTTGATCCGATACTTAGACAGTGGATGCCGTTTTCTTTGAGCACATGCCCTTCTTTTCTGAGGATGGAGCAAGCCTAACTCCTGATGTGTTGGCACAAACACCTCTACCGGACATAGTTGAAAATCTGTCTGTATCTGACCAGCCTGAAGAACGTCCACTGCAAGTGTACAACACCGACGAAGACAATCACTCCTTCCATGGCCCCTCCTCAACCAATCCTGCGTTTGCAGATGATCAAATAAACAATGAGGTAACCTCTGATCTGCACATTCCTATCAGCTTAAGGAAAGATGTACGCTCCTGTACTAAGCATCCTATCAGTCATTTTGGCACTTCTGATAAGCTGCATAACAACTTTGCCTGTTTAACTTCTGCACTATCTGCTGTCAGTATTCCGAAAAATGCTACAGAGGCTCTTGCTATTCCAGCATGGAAGAAGGCAATGGACCAGGAAATACATGCACTATGTGATCACAAGACATGGGATCTTGTGGATCGCCCTTCTTCTTGCCCTACAATGGGCTGTCGTTGGATCTTTACTAATAAATATTATCCGGATGACACTATTGAACGTCTCAAAGCCCGTCTTGTTGCTAAGGGCTACACACAGACATACGGTGTTGATTATTTTGAGACGTTCTCTCCTGTTGCACAGTTAAACTCTGTTCGCATTCTGATTTCTGTAGCTTTGAATAAAGATTGGTCACTCTATCAGCTTGATGTAAAAAATGCATTTCTTTATGGAGATTTACAGGAAGAAGTATACATGGAGCAACCACTTGGATTTGTTGCTCAGGGGGAGTCTGCCTCCAAAGTATGTAAGCTGAATAAGGCTATCTATGGTCTCAAGCAAAGTCCACGAGCCTGGTTTGACAAGCTCAGTCAAATTTTAGTCACCTTTGGCTTTCGTCGTTCTCATTCTGACCATTCAGTCTTTATTCGCAAGACAATAGCCGAACTTGTGATTCTGATTGTTTGTGGATGATATTATATTATCTGGCAGTGACACAATGGGTATACAAGAAACTAAAACTTACTTAGAGAAGCATTTTGTCACTAAAGATCTGGGAAAACTTCGATATTTCCTAGGCATTGTAGTCTCCAGATCATCTGCAGGTCTGTGTCTTTCTCAGAGGAAATATGTACTTGATCTGTTATAGGAAACTGGCATGCTTGGTTGCAAACCGGCTAACACTCCACTTGATCCAAACATGGACTGGGATGATGCAAACTCTCCTCCCTATGTTGATCATCACCAGTTCAGGAGGCTGGTAGGCAAGCTTATTTATTTGACTGTCACACGAGCTGATCTTACTACTGCTGTCGGATTCATCAGCCGGTATCTTGACAAACCCCGACAATGTCATTGGGATGTTGTATGCCATATTCTGAGATATCTTAAAAGCTCTCCAGGAAAAGGCTTGATGTGTAAAAAGCATGGCCACTGCAACCTATCCGGGTTCTCAGATTCAGACTATGTAGGAAGTCGTTCTGATCGGAAGTCAACTTCAGGCTATTGTACTTTTTTGGGTGGAAACCTTGTCACCTGGCGAAGCAAAAAGCAGACTGTTGTCGCCAGATCCAATGCAGAGGCAGAATACCGAGCAATGGCTCATACTGCTTGCGAATTGTTATGGGTTCAAAGTCTCCTTCAGGAGTTTGACATATCTTATTCTAGCCCTATTCCTATGTTTTGTGACAATAAGGCCTCCATTTTTATTGCGAGCAACCCCACATTTCACGAGAGGACGAAACATATCGAGGTCGACTGTCACTTTATTCGAGAAACAGTTCTCACTGGTAGAATTTGCATGCCATATCTCAGTACCAACAAGCAAGTTGCAGACATCTTCACAAAGATACTTCCCAAAGCTCGCTTTCTAACTCTGGTTGACAAGCTGGGATGTTCGACATTTACGCTCCAGCTTGAGGGGGAGTATAGAGATATGTTGTTTTCTGTTTTGTTGAGTGTCACGTGTGTAACATGTGCCTCACTTATGCTGTTTACTTCTATAGTTTAGTCCCATATTGCTCACCTCTGATTTAGTCTCTATTCTCTTCTGTTATATAAGAGACTACATTGTACACTGTTTTACTCACTCAATAAACAAGCCTTGGTTTATCTATATCATTCTTTGGTCTAATGGACATGTGTGGGGCATCATTGTAAGAACCGTCCCTGTTAGAGGTCTAAAGAGAATGAGAGCCGACTATGATATGTAATGGCAATAAACCTTTTGTGTCAACATGTGTCACCATACTTGTCAAGACGACACGACGTTCAGGCAGAGAGTCTTGCGACTAGCCACGACTAAGCGTCGCTTAGGCGACTATAAAAAGCTAAAATATTAGTACATTTAACATGTAGGTATACATATATGTAATGCTTTTCAGAAATTTTTCTCCCTTCATATACATTAAATTAACAATTGTATGTGTAAATAAGTACATAAACTTATGGTCAACTAATGACATACATATGTATTTTGGTAAGAGAGCATGAAAATTACATTTCAAAAAATGTTTACATAGCATTACCAAAATAAGAAGACAATTCCAAATAATGTAAGAGATGGAGAGTCAATATATAAATAAAGATTAATCTATTGCTAAGTATTGACCATCTTTAATAATATAGCCACGAAACAAAAAGTGAATGTAAGACGACAAGGTAAAACACGAATCTAGGAAATGTTTACTAATAGAAATAATTATAATGAAAAATGACAGTTGGCACATAACAATCACAACAATGTATGTTGCGAACACTAGGACACAAATAGACCATTAAAAATCAATTAATATGAAAAAAGCGTAAAATAACGTAAGGCGGAAAATTAGGTAAAGCGTAGGGCAAAGAGAACAACCTATAGGGCGCCTTTTCCGCCTAAGTGGTCGTTTAACAAGTATGGTTTTGTTACCAAGGAACTATCATCATAGAAGGGTATTGAAAGAAAGTGACATCAACATATACAAAAAGCAACAGAAGGTAGGACTGTAGCACTTGTACCCCTTCTGAACTTAAGTGTAACATAAGAAATCACATCCTATGGATCTCAGATGCAAATTATCCGTACTTGAACCAAGACAATGAACAAAGCAAGCACACTTAAAACACTTTGGGTGGATCATTCTGCAACGACTTTACATGATGAAGGATTTCAATGGGTATGTGGTTTCAGAGAAGGGATGATAGCATGTGATTGTTGGGGAACGTTGTAATGAGAACCACATCCCCTCAGGAACATGCATACAAAGTAGTAGAGTGTGAGCGGTCTTGACAATATGACAAATTTCCCTCTTTGCAACTCCATTTCTCTTATGTGGCCAAGATGACTAGTAGATGATGCCATGTGTGGAGGTGAAATGCATGAATTCATGGTTGAAGTACTCTCTAGAATTGTGAAACAAAGAATGCACATTTGCTATTCGAATTGAGTTACACTTTTGTGCAAAAGGAGTCTATTTTTTTACCTTCTCGTAACCTAAAAACCACATTGTAATGCTTCCCTAATTGACACGACTCACAATGTAGGTTCTCCAAGTTGGACAAACTTGGAGCCAAGACGTTGAGTTTATCTAGTGAGACATGATCATGACGACTGTGCACCACTAAGGGAGAACCAACGACGCATTGTAGGAACCCTTTGCAAATAGTAGAGCCCGTCTAGTTCATATCCTTCATGAATTGTCTTCCTCATCTTCAAGTCCTTTATAACACAAGTATCTGGTAATAAAATAATGTCTTAAAAATGAATTAATTTGCTAATAGACAACAAATTGAAATGAAATGGAGGGATGACAATTGACAGAACAAAAGTGATCAATTGCACTTGAATTGAGGGCGCAGTCTGATTGGGACGACAATAGAGACAATGAAGCCATATACAAGTGTGACATCAGGTATGTTGGGCTTTTGGGTATTGGTGGTGAACATCTCAGGCATAGAATTAAAAATCCGATTTCGATGTTGTGTCTGATGGCCTAGAAACAGAAATTTATCAAAATTTCTCACGAAATTTTGATATTTACGACCCTAACAATTTCGACGACCAAATAAGCGAATTAAATCATGAAAATTTACCAGGACGATCTAAACGCCAAGATCTACTCAAATATGCAATAGTATTTCATATTCGATATGTGGGGAGGGGGGGTCTCCCACATTTGTAAGTGAAGGAAGCTGAACAATTTTGGCAGAATTTGATGGCAAAATGAAGGAATTAACTTATGAAATTTTGCAAACACAATGTTGAGACATAAACACACTAGACTATATAATACATTTATATGTTTAGAGGTTAGGGTGGGAAACATGTCTTGATGAGTGAGTGCACAAATGAATAGAAATGTCCAGTCTGCTAGACAGTTAGTCTGTTAAAAGCTTCAAGTTACAACTTAGAATTTAAAATTTACAGTTACAAGTTCCAAACTTACCAACTACAACTTGTATAAGTTTAGCTAGGTTACATGGGACATTTATGCATAGATCCAAGAAAGACCTTCGTTATTTTTGGAGTATTTCTCCATATTTCTATAGAAGAGTGTAGAAATTGATGAAGGTAATGTATACGGTCTAGGGATAGGGGAAACATACCTTAGAATTAAGAAATATAGCCTGTAGAAGCAAGAGATTAAAAAAATTGCCAAAATACCTAAGACGTAGCATTATCATCTTTTGGAACAAATTTCTCGAAATTTAATTTGTGTTTCTGTACCATTTCGAACTGGGTTTTTTTGCCGCGAAATTTCACCATTTTTGTCGAAATTTCGCACCTAGGGTCAAAATTTTCGCAAAATTACGTCCCATTCCCTGCATTTGTGTGCTTCGCATGTCCGGTCGTAGGTTTCGATGTCCGATTGCAAAAAAAGTGAAATTTCGAGCCAAACTCGCAATTTCGATCGAATTTTTGTTCCATGATTTCAAGTACCCCTATGATGTGATCAGTATTAAGGGCTCAGTTTGACTGGGACGACAATATTTTGGAATGTAGAGAAATGCATGTTGAAGGAGCAACTCTCTATGCATGCAACTCAGACGTAGCTTGTTGTGAAGCTTGGAGGTGCAATAACTTAGAATACTCCTATTTAGTCAATGACATCTGACAAGTGACAATCCCGAGTAACTCATGTAGCGGCGATGTTGGCAAACTTTGAGTGAATTTATGTATCTCATAGTAAGTCTGCTTAGTGTTCCCTATTCAATCATCGTGGGCACATATAACGTCGGCAAGGTGCTCCTCATTTGATGCCAAATCTGTCACCTTTAGTAGATTGTAGATCCTCTACCATGTCTGTGACCTCCTAATGCTGTCTCTGCCTAACTGAATGACCAAAGCTGATTTCTTACCCTGTCATCGAGTGATATTAGTGATATCTTCCTCCAAGAAGACCATAAGTCTTAGCCAACCTCGACTCTAGACCAAATCAATATTATGGACACCCTCATACTCATGGCGAAGTCTTGCTAGGAGCGTAATCGCCATCTGCATCTTTTGAATATTAGTAGACAAGGGAAGCAATTCATATAAATCATCAACCAAGTGAGTCACTTCACCAAAGAACTATATAAGTGACTTATCTCCCTGCTGTAGCCCATATAGCTCTATCATCATGTCATAGATGTGATTATGCAAGAGATAGTGGAATATGTAAGTTGGACATGATCCCACAATATCATGCATGTCTTTAAAGTGATTTGCCATATCTTCTATATGTGGCTCCATGCTATTTTGCAGTAGATTTACGTCACGCTTTTCCAATTGCTCTAGTATGGTATGATCATATAGTGGCTCAAAAGTTGGATTTTTTATGCGTCCTTGACCTTTAAAGAAGACTTTCACCTTTCGGGTCCATTGCTTACATTTCTTCTCATTCAATTCCTGTTCGGTGATGACGTGATTTTGATGATAGAAGGTTGGCAACAACCGTGACATCTTTCTTTTCTAACATGACTCCAACAAGAAGGTGATGAAGTGATCAATATTTGTTGGACCAACGAGGCCAATGATACCTACTGAGTTGCCTTTTAATGACTTGCCACTCCCACAGAGGGAACTGTTGGCAGATGGCGACAACAATAGAACACAAGATTTGTAAGTAATGATGGAATAGTATTGTGATGATATTGCAACAATACTCTGATAGGTATAGTGAGAGGGAGGGAGGACCCCTTGTCCCTTTTCGTAACTCCGACGCCTTTGATATTCTCGGGCAATGAAGTTAAGGTAGAGGCACCTCCGAACCTTTTGGAAGCCTAGAATACACTGTAATAAAAGGAAACAACCTAGGGAAATGAAGGTGTCGAGAACAAAAGGACAAATAATAACTAACCACAAGTATAATATGGCAACCAGGACCAAGATGAAGGATGACTCAAGCGGGTTGGACCAAAGTCCAACTAGAGAGGGAGCAACAATCATTACAACGGTCGACCCACCACAACATGTTTTTGCAGTGATAAACGGAAAAACTGAACGTGACCTATTCAGGATGCTTGCCGACCTCTAGATGGTGATGACTGGGATTGTCAATGGGTAAGAGTAAACATGTTTACCCTTTACCCATACCCTGTGGGATAAGGGTAATGGTAAATGGTTTTCTTATCATATAGCCATTTACCCGCTAACCTCTAACCTGATAGCTTAGTGGATAAGGGTAAGGGTAAACCATAGTTTTAAAAAGCGGTATGCATTATGCCTGCAGAGAGGTCACCTTGTAGAGTATATGCGGTATGTGGGAGTATACGTGTTTTTGGATTTTTTTAATAAATTTATATATAGCATAAAAATTACATATTTCATTTGTATAACACAAAATTATGTATATTTATCATATGTGAAATATGTATGTGTATTATATGTAGATATATACATATTGACATGTAAATGTATATACAATATATGCATAATATGTGAAGATGGGTTTATGTAGATGCCGGTATATACATACATACATATATATATATATATATGTATGTATATGTATACATATATATGTATGTATGTATATGTATACATATATATGTATGCATGTATATATATACATATATATATGTGTGTGTGTATGTATATGTATATGTATACATATATATATATATGTGTGTGTGTGTATATATATATATATATATATATATATATATATATAGCCTGACTCTATATGTATACACTCGAGTGTATTCTAGCCTGACTCTATATGAGTCAGGCTAGAATACACTCGAGTGTACGGATCGCACGAATACACTCAAGTGTGTTTGCATATCAAGACTATTTTTTGCAAAATGTAAACCGTTGATCTTCACAGTCATACTATAATTAGGCTACATACAAATTTTGAGCCCATTTGGATGAGTGTAAGTCACTCATCCAAGGGCAACAAAATCGACGCGTGAAACTAATTTGAAATGCATAATTTTTGCGGTCTTCATAACATGAGCTATACATATCCAAATGTGCTCAAATTTTGCGTATGAGTTGTTCACGAGATGTTTAAGAAGATCAATGGATTAGATTTTCAAAAAAAATATTGCATCATTAAAAACTACTTGAGTGTATTCTGCTCCGGATACACTCGAGTGTATTCTAGCCTGACTATATATATATATATATATATATATATATATATATATATATATATATATATATATATATATATATATAATATGCATGTCCATATATATCAAAATGCATATACATCAAATAGAATATTACACATTTGACGATGTTTGTGTATTATATGTAAGTATGCCATTGATGTATTACTACAATATATATAGATATAGATAAATATCGAAAGGTATTAATACATATACATATTTACATGTGGGTGTGTTGGTAAATAAATAGTTTAAATTAAATTGAAAAAAAAGCTGCAGAACTTCTAATAGAAAAACGGCCGCATATACCTTGCTTATGCCCTGCACAGGACCGCATATGCGGCCATGGCCGCATAGTGTGCAGCTTATGCATATGTGCCCGCATATGCCCCGCATAAAAATGCTTTTTGAAACAAAGGGGTAATTGTCGCATATGCCCCGCATAAAAATGCTTTTTGAAATAAAGGGGTAAACCATTACCCATACCTTCTAATGACGTCCCAATATTTTTGTATAATATACTAAATATATAGTAGTTGTGTTGTTTGAACTCTATAGATTATGTAAATTATATGGCCATCTTTTGATATAATAAATGATGTTGATCTCAACTTCTTATGTGACTGATCAATTTATGTATGCACACCATTTTGGGGGTGTAAGATAAAAATGTATGAAAAAACAAGATTTTATAGTTTATGGACTATTTAATACCTTTTGTCTAGTTAGATGCTCATTTATGTACTAATTTAATCATTATACATTAACATATGAAGTCGTAAGACACATTTGCGTAACAACACCATGTTGGAGGTGTAAGACAAAAATGTATGAAAGACAAGATTTTATTGTTTATGCACCGTTTAGTACTTTTTGTTGTTATCTGCTTCTTGTGGGACTGATTCAATCGTGTATACATCAACATATGGAGTTGGCGGCGACAAGGAGAAAACCACCTTGGGATGACGGATGGGGAGTGTCGAGAATTAGCACTATCACTTGTGATATTGGATCATGCAAATCTGACGCAATAAAAGCTCTTTGCAAGACTACAAACAGATCTGGACGGGAAAGAGCGTCGTCTAGGAAAAGACATCCCAAGATTTTGTGGAGGCTTCTAGGATGACAATAGCCACATGTGACGCTTGCTTAGACCACGAACCAAGAGGATCAAGGGGGAACCAGGTGGCTCCCTTATTGTTATGTCTTTCTTTGCTACTGCGAGGGTGGATGAGATGCCCATACCTTGATAGGTTGGAAGCAACAACGTTTAGGGATTCAGTACCATCGGAGATCGCCTAGGGCAAATGACGATTGATGATGGTTGGGGTGAACAACGCCTGCAAAATACCAAGAAGACAACCTCAGGGAAGAGACAATGTGACTCAAGGGTGATGACCACGAGAGACACTCGGTGGCTGCCTTTGACTAAGAATGGGGAAGCATAGATGAAGATCTTTATGAAAGAAGAGAAATAGTCATGGAGTTTGTGAAGATGCTTGGTGGGCAGACGACCATGCCAGTAAGAGACGGCGGCTGTCGGCAAGCGGATGTAGGGGTGAGCAGAATTCAGTTAATAACCGATTAACCAAATGGTTAATTCCGAATGGTTTATTTTTTAGACAATTTGGTTAATTCAGTAATTTGGTTAATTTATTTTGGTTAATTGGTTAAACAATTAATTTTTCGGTTAAAAATATTTTGTGTTTGGTTAACCGAATTAACCAAATAGTCACAATTTATTGAAAGAGAAATATCTTGCTCATCTATATACTTGTACAATTTTACTTTTATTTCAAAAAACTGTCCGTTTATAAACTAATCAAGCTTTTATGAACTATATATCACTATGTTTATATGTAATATTACTATAATATAATAATGTTCAAAATTTATAATTATTTTCATACAATATTATAATAAGAGTGTTGTTTGGTTAACCAAATTAATCAACGGAATTAACCATTAACTGATTAACAATAACCAAACTAACTGACACTAATTTGGTTAGGTTAACGTTTAAACCACAAATTAACCATTTAACTGAACCAAATTAACCGTAACCGATCGAATCAACCGAACGCTCACCCCTAGGCGGAGGCTCTTTTTTTTTCTTTTCTGGGGTGATACCATGTTGAAAAGTGTGAGGGAAACTCACTTGATTTGACACACCCATCTTATATATAGGAGAAAGGGGGGAAACATTCTAGATCTGGGACTCGAGTAAAGCTTTATGGGCCGATACACTTAAGCCCATATACTAATTAACCTATTAAATAAAATAGATTAATACTACTTTCTAACGAGTTTATTTGTAAGATATTTCAAAAAATCAATCGTTTGGATTATAAAAAAAGTTGCACGATGGACAATAACTCGAGTGTATTGCACATTCGGTACACACGAGTGTGTTCTAGTCTATAAGCTAAAAAAATTGTGTAACTGAGTAAACGTATCTTATAGTACAAATCTCAATTCAACATGATTGCAAAGATCTACAAAATAATCCAATCTTATGGATATGATGTATTCCCCTCATTTTAAATGTGTATAAAAGTCGCCTCAAAGGCTGACATCCATAAATCATCCTGTAAGAGAAGATTGATAGTTCATAATCAATGGTAAGTTGTAGAAAAGTCTAGAAGCTGTTGGATGACATATAGCTATATATTATGATGCATGTGAGATATGATTTTTTTAAACATGTCTATGCTTTTTTTAAACATATCTAATCTAGACATTATTGATTGAATCCATATCGTTGGATTTAATTAACAGTTTTTACATGGTAAATTTTAATGCCTAGTACCTAAGAAGCACAGACACGGACACGGATATGGACACGGGACACGACAATTTTCAGAAATATAGGACACGGACACAATGTTGGACACGGCAATATATATACATATATACATACATATATTTACATAAATATATACAGTTAAAGACATATATGTATATAATTTATTTGTAAACACAACAAGCTCCATAATTCTTAACAACAAGCAGAAACAACGATCACCATGATATCCACTTTATATTCACATTTGTATTCAAACCCACTATGCTGATGCTATAAAATTTAGCATACAAAATGATATATTAAAATCAAGAGGAAGAAGAGGGAAGAAGTTCCTAGAAAGGGAAGGAAGTTGCTTTCAGTGGCCGCTCTAGGTGTTGGCAGCTCCTGCTGCAAATGGCTCACATAAGGCTGCTGCTTATGGTGGCTTTAGCTCCTAGTGGTTGCTGATGCAAAGGCGCTGCTAGTAGCAACTCCATCTCTTTATGGTGGCTGCTTGCAGCAACTTCAGGACCTAGCTGCTACTTGCAGCAACTGCTACTAGAAGCAGTTTCATACGTTCTTTACGGGAACAACAACAATTAGAGGGTGAGGCTTGTTGGTCACCTCTCGAGGGAAGGGATGAAGGTTTTGGTGAGGAGTTGGGGTTTGGTTGAGGATTCTACGGGGTTGGGTCTTATTTTCTCTTTTCTTTTTAGTTAGATCTTATGTGGGTTGGGCTGGCCGTGTCCACTAAGCCTCCTAGATGTGTCCACGCCGTGTTCAGCTTGCAAATAAAAAAAAATTGGACACGTTGGAGGAGTGTCCGCCGCGTGTCCACGTGTGTCCAAGGCGTGTCCAGGTTGGACACGTGTCGGACACGGACACGGCAGCCTCCAGGAAGTGTCCGTGCTTCCTAGCCCAGTACACACAACTTACATATACCGGCCGGTACACACTTCTAACCTCACACACACATATGTATATATATGTATATACATATGGATATATGAATATATATCTATGTATATGCATACATATATTTGAATCGATGTGTGTGTACATATATATACACATATATATAAATACGTATATATACATATATAAACATATATACATATAACATATACACACACACACACATGTACATATGTATGTGAATAGATTTATCAATTGCCTGTGTGGATTACATACTTTGTTACCCATATCGATATAAGTGTAACAACAAGCAACAAAATGCAAATACATGACCCAAATGGAAAACATTCTACAAAAAATATATCAGGTCTGTTAATTGTAGTAAAAGCATATTTATGATAAGATAATAATTACAACACCACTATAATTATTAAGTAGGGACTGTATCGTTTACATCATGTATTGTGGCTATTTTACTAGGACTATAATCAGATTGTGCAGCCAATTAACTTATGTTACCCGCATAGACAATATATGTTCTCTCTCTTTCACTCTCTCTCTATATATATTAATACATATGGTTCAACCTTTGCCCACGCCATAGTGACTAATTCAAGTATTTGGCAATTTTTTGGCTTTAAGTCTAATTAACGTTCAACTAATTGTTCGGGAAAGAATTGGAGAATATGTTGCATTTTTAGTTTGTGTAGGTATCTACGTATGTTTATACACAGTGTTGGAATATGGCGGTGATGGGAGACTCGAACAACAAGGCCCAACAAGCTTGTTGTGGAGATGCGGAAGCATGAAATAGAGCAATCCAACTCGAACACGTACGACAAAGATCATACGGCGGAGCAAGCAAGCAATCACAAAGACAAGATGTATATTGGTTCGACAAATTCCCAATGTGGGAGCCTACATCCACTGTCGGAGATGATATTATTGATGGAGAGATTACATGGATGATGATTACAAAAGAAAGAAGAAGAATCCGATTCCCCTTTCTGGTTTGTATTGGGGTACTCTGTGCCCAAAGTTTTTTTGGTATATAGTAACACGCTTTTTGACCGACAAAAAAAAAAAAGAATCCGATTCCCTTTGACACCCAAAAGCCAACCACGGAAGAAGATGTTTGCTTGGAGAGGAGTTCTTGTAGGTGTGAAACCCTAAGGGAAGCTCTAGGCCTGTATGTGGCTCTAGGTCTTAGAAAAGAGACATCCATTGATGTCTTTTCGCTGCTCTTCATCCTTGGAACGAGTTGAGGGTGCCTATTTATAAGAATACGACCAATAGACAGTCCCAAAGTCATATGGTTCTTTTTCAGCTGCATTTATGGTCTGACTGAACTGTATACGGTCCCTAACATGGACTATATTTTCACTATAGCAACATTTATGGTCCAGTGCTGGACAGTATACAGTCCAGTTGGACCGTGGATTCAAATACAGTCTAGACAGAACATACATGGTCTAAATGCACATGTTGGTGCCTAAAACACTTCCCAATGATGCCGAGGCTTGGTGTAGACATTTGGTTCATGACAAAAACTTTTCTAGAGCGTTTAAGACACTCTCTGAACACATAGGAATATGTATGTATATGGTATATGTGAGCACATATAAATTATCTAGATGTAGATGGGTATGTATAACATTGAAGATCCCATAAATATGGAAGACACTATTTTTTTGCAAGATGGAAAGAGGAAGCCTTTACAGTCATAGTGTAGCAGAGGGATAGGGGTAATGCGTGCTGTTGGAATATTTAGGACACATCATAAGAGGGCCACAAAATTTGTTGAAAAAGCTTAACATGGAAGTTGACTTGAAAAGTCTGAGAATTTCGTTTCTAGGTCCCACACGGGTAACTGATTTATGTTGCCTAGCAGTGGTCTCAATAGAATTGGTTACAGCATATGATGCAAGACAAGAAGTATATATATTCAGACACAAACTGTAAATACCACATGGAAAATTTAATAGCTCTGTTAATAGTAGTTAAAACGTATTTATGACAAAAAATTGTAAAATCAGACTGAATTATTGAGCAGAAACTGTATTTTACAATTACGTAGTGTAACTGTTTGACTCGTGCTGTTATCCACGCCGGCAGGTAACGTGATTTCTGTTACCCACACAATCTGCTATTATTCGATCCTATGGGTTGCCTGATCTAGGTAGTGACCGCCCATTGGCGGTTGGCGGTTGGAACATTTACCTTGTTCACTGTTTAATTGAAAAGTTGTACGGATTTCTTATATATACAAAGCAAGAGGCAGAAATAACCATTGTTTTGTATTCATTATTCAAATCCGGCACCAGTACCACATCTCTTAAGGTAATAGTGAAAATTGCATTTATTACATTTAGTTGATGGGCTTTTCACATGTGGTGAGCCCTCAGATTCTGGTGTAGTTTCCATGAAGGAAATCTGGAACACAATGGCATACTGCCAGTCTTCGAGAATGGACTGGCCTTTGGATTGGTTCTGCTGCTTGAAAATAAGTTTCTATTACTATTAGAGCATCACAATTTCTAAGGATAAGATGCAGAGGGCTGAAACATTTTTTCTGCTCAGAACTATTTTACATAGCGAAAAAGCTATGCCGTTGTTCAGTGTCGCAAATTACAGTGCACACAATAACCTTTCATAGAATCAGGTATACGAAAATCACTTGAGATGTTCATGGTTGATATATATTTTTCCTAACCATTTCGATCATTGAATGATATGTATTAATCTTGTTACTTGGAATTAATGCAAAAATTGACGCTTTCAATGTTTGTAGATGGTTGAATTCTGAAGATCCTTTGATAAATAACCATCCCTGGACCAAGCTGGAAGAAAAGGCTCTGTTGGCTATAGCCCAAGAAAGAGGGATTTTTAATTGGATCAATATTGCTGTTAAGCTGGGGACATCTAGGACTCCTTTTCAATGCTTGGTGCATTATCAGAGGAGTCTTAATGCACATATATTAAAGAAAGACTGGACACAGGAAGAAGATGCTCAGCTGCGTACTGCTGTAGAGATGTACGGTGAAGATTGGCAATTAGTGGCTTCTAACATGGAGGGAAGAAGTGGGAATCAATGTTCTAATAGGTATGTCGATTCTCTTTGCATGAGGTTTTTGTTCACAAAAAATGTTATGCTTGTAAATTGCAGTATTCTCTCTGCCATTCTGACATGGGACTGACAGATTAAAATTTATATTTGCTGATGTTTTCATCTAATAGGATTATGATTGATCATAAATTTAGGGCTCTTTCAAGAAAATCAGGGTTAGTTGCTACGAATCTAGGGCGGCTGTAAATACAGGCTACTCTTCAGAATTAAAACTTCTTTTTCGTGATTTTGTTCTCTACTCAAGAAATAACATGGGTATTCGTGTATTCATGGCATACATGCTAGCCCCTGTAGTTGTCCTGTTGTATTGATTTAGAAAGAAGGCATTTCTAGCTAGATACAGTTAAAAGCTATGCCCAGTCCCAATTTTAATTCAATATATATAAATGTTTGCTGAAGGAGGACGGATAGAACAAGTGTATTGCATATAGCCATATCTTCAAGCTAATGTATACTAATGATAAAACATGGATAGCGACTTTCTGTAAGATGCTTTCTTGGTGAAAGTGCTTTTATTCTTTTTGTAGGTGGAGAAGAACTCTTCATCCAGATAGACTGAGAGTAGGGAGATGGTTAGTAGATGAGGACAAGCGCCTGAAAGCAGCTGTAATGCTTTTTGGGCCGAAAAACTGGAACAAGATTGCTAAATTTTCTGCTGGCAGAACACAAGTTCAATGCCGTGAAAGGTTTTAACAACCCTTTTTATACGGCGTCTTTAATTAATTTAGCTTAAAATATGAACTAATCATAATAATCATGTGATAGGTGGATGAACTGCTTAAATCCAGCTCTAAATTTGGATCCATGGACCGAAGAGGAAGATATCAAGTTGAAAGAATCTATTATGGTGTTTGGCTATTGTTGGTCAAAGATAGCATCTGTTTTGGCTCCTCGCACTGATAATCAATGTAGAAGGTAAAGCATTATTCTTAAGGCATCGGCTTCATAAAGTGACTTAAGCTGCCGAATATATATTTATAAATGTAGATGTTAAGAGTTTTGCATCATAAAGTTGCCTCTTTTCTATTACAAGCCATTAGGCTTATTTTAAATTGAAGATTCAAAGCCATTGAGGACGCAGTTTGTATCTAAATTTTTGTTTTGGAAACTATTATAGTGCATATTCTGCACCAGTTTATACTAGAAAGCTTTTAATTATAACTTTTTCATTTGCACCTTACAATCAAAATCAACTTCTGTGTTTACTCATAGGAGATGGATGGTTCTGTTTCCAAATGAGGTGTCTGATCGCAAAGTCGCATGGAAGGTGCAGAAGGCAGCTCTGAGGTCCAATTTTGTGGACCGAGAAAAGGAACGACCCTTAATTGGTCCAGACGATTTTTGCCCGGAGGAAATTGGAATATCGACTGCAACTTCTGCGTCTGGTCGTGCAAATGGGAAGAGAATGAAAAAATCAAGGTAAGTTTTTCTCTTATTTTACAGCATTAGAACGAAGGATGTATATGAATTCTTTTATATATCACACATCTGATGGCTATATTCAAGGCAGAATAGCTTCAGTAGCATTTACTTATTTCATAGAGCAGATTGCTATCTTTACTAAAACACATTGCACTCTCCAAGCCTAGTGGTCCGCCATTGCTTTATATGATCCCTCTATTGCAGCTCTACTAAATTGATTTACCAATCTACTCTGTATGGCAGTGACCCTGATCGATCGCTTCAGCTGAAGAAAGGAAAAATTACTCGTAAGAAAAAAAAAGCAGCCGTGAATGACCAAACTGTACTCTCTGTAGGAAAACCCAAAAAGAAGAGAAAAAAACACCTCCTTTCAGCACAAGAAAGCATTCATGACATCAACTTGCACATACCACAATCACCTTTAAGCGGTCAGTTTTCTCCTCAAGTTGCACCCGGGTGGAGTGTTCCTTCCTTAACTGGTGGAGAAAGTTCAGCTCTATCCCCTCAAGATGCAATTTCTAATAGTAAGCAGACTAGGAGAAAAAAACGGAAGTCAAGAAAACGCCTGCTTATAGAAAGTTGTGATATCATCCAAAACATGCCACCACCTGTGGTTGCCGAGGAGCCTCTTGCGCTAGGATCTGGTATGGATTATTGCTATCAGGTAATTGATGACGAAATAATGATATCAGAGAATAATACTAACCGAAGTAAAATGAAAAAGAAATACATCCAGAACGGTACTCTTCATTCACCTAGGGAATTTCCTGTTGCAACATCAGCTCTTTCAGTTCCTCCAACTGCTGTGGCAATCTCCCCTGTGGACCTGCAAGATATAGTGTTGACAAGTCAGTCTGAAACAATTTCTGCGTCAGCAAACAAACCTGGTCGTTCTCAACAATGTGATCCTGTCATTCCATGCCTTGCTAATGAGGCAGTTTCATCTTCGATAGGCTGCATGGATATGGTTCCATTCTCTGTTTCTGAAACGACTTGCAATGATGGTGTCATACAAAATCGTGGCCGTGGGGAACTTTTGTTAGGATCTTCAGATGATGAAATGAAGCTTTCTGAGTTTATATCAGTCGTGAAGAAGGAAATGAAGAAAAGAAGGAACCACTATTGCAGATTCTCTCCAAATAAGGATATGGTTCCATTCTCTGTTTCTGAAACGACTTGCAATGATGGTGTCATACAAAATCGTGGCTGTGGGGAACTTTTGTTAGGATCTTCAGATGATGAAATGAAGCTTTCTGAGTTTATATCAGTCGTGAAGAAGGAAATGAAGAAAAGAAGGAACCACTATTGCAGATTCTCTCCAAATAAGAAGCGATCAGCGTCAGCAAATGAACATGGTATTTCAGGACAATGTGTTCCTATTGTACAAAGCTTCCCGAATGAGGCAGTTTCTTCTTCGATAGGTTGCATGAATGCTGTTTCATCATTCACTGCTGATACAGTCTGCGATGTTGGTGCCATACAAAATGGTGACTGCAAGGATGTTTTATTTGGATCTCCAGATGACGATATGAAGCTATGTGAGTTTATAGCAGTTTTGAAGAAGGAAAAGAAGGAACAACCACTAATGCAAAGATGTAGGAACAGAGGACAATGGAAAACTATTGCCTGAACTGACAGATAGCCAAGTGTGATTTTTTTGACACAATTGAAAAGAAGGGGATACCCTAAATGCATACCTACGTAGAACCAGTGGAGTTTCTTGCAAACTTACAGTTGAAGAGAGTTAGCAAGACCGACCAACCTGTTCCCAATGACAATTTTGTAGTTAGAATCATTATTTTTGTTCATGATTTTGTAAAGCTAGTGGTACTCATTAGGATTGCATACCTCTTAGTTCGTTATAGCTGCTGAAAGGTAACAAAATGACTAACCTGATCCGTGCGACGGTTTTGCAGTTAGATATCATAATCATGCATTCACCTCATTTGTAAAGCCACTGCCGCTTATCACTACTGCATATTGTATAAGGCATGCAATATCAATTTTGCCACTTTTTACAAGAAAATGTTTAATTTGTTTATGTTACAACATATGGGTCCTGTTTTTACAATGAAGTCTAGATAGTGGATATATTCAGTTCTGTAAGTTTCAAGGGCGACAGAGATTCCTTGTTGGTTATACCATAAATGTATATAAATGTACAACTGTTATCTCAAATGCCAAGAAAAGTGCAGTTTAGCTGCAGTTCTCTAATCCTTTGGTGTTCTTAAAAAGGAGGCTTGGGGAATTTCCACCCGCAGTGCATAGGCGCCGCTCAATTCCGCTTTGCCTGTTTGGTATCATGTAGGTATCTCGACTTTTTTTTTTAAAATGTCAATTTGTTATGCGTACATTTTTGTATATAGATTCTGGTAATCAAGCTCGATAGTATTTCACAAGTGCATTGATATTTATTAATATCTGACGCATGTTCTTAAAAATGTTACTAATTTAAAGTTTTTAATCCATTTTTTAATTGTGCGTGATTCTGTAATTATATGTTTGCATGTTTGTTAACTTGCATGCAAATCAACCTTGACATGCTTTGTGATGGACACTCTTTAAATGATAGACCAATCGTTTTTTATTCATTAGCGTTTGGGTTATCGACTACACAAACGTATAGATCATCCCATAGTGTTGAGTGTTGTTTAGACGACTTTTTTATTTGAAAAATCATAGCGCTGATTTTTGTTATTATCATAAATCCAGAATTCAAAAAATGCGAGCTCACTTGGAAGCTTAAGTGCATCGTTGTTGAGTCTTTATAGTTGTAACTAAGAACAAGAAGACTGACGCATATAACATTCATATCAGGTGGATCATTGCTGGTCTTTTGATCCATGACCTGTATGTGTCCCAACGAGCTCAAAATTATTTATGTCAGAAAATTAATGGTTTGGATTTTTCAAAAATTTGATTGGATGGTATTAGAACTAGATTTTATTGTGCCTACGTTATAGATTAGAACGCTCCAGCCTCATTTTCTCTCTTTACGTGTGAGCTCACATACACCGCCTGCAGGTAGACTACCCACCCTTCTTAGTAATTTCTTTTTGTAATTTGTTACAATACATGTTTTGAAAAGTATTTTTCTTCTTCAGAATAGTTGAATTACATGTTAATATTATGATTGTAAAAAATGTATAACTACATCTTATTTGTTATTGTTCTTCTGTGTTTTTTAGTGTTGTTTTTTAATGGTTAAAATATCCTTTTGCTTATATAATCCGGAGGTGATATATTCATCTGGGCCTCCACCAGCAAACACCCAACACCATCATCTCAAGGTGACCATGAAAACAACAATGCCACACCACGCAATCCCCAAAGCTAAATCTCACCACTCTTACCTAAAAAATATCACGTATGCCCCTCATGCACACTTTGTACAAGTAACCAATCAAAAAAGAAAATGAGCCACACCCATGCGCCCTCACCTTACGGGAATTACCGCATCCTACCTACATTGCCTTCCACCACTTATAGATGTAAGGGATGCCTTTTTGGTTCAAAACGCATAACGCACGTATGCATCTTGGTAGCAACTATATTCTGAAAATCGTCCTATTTTATGATGTTGCATGCCATCTTCGTAGAGCTCTAAGCACACCGTTTTCTTCATAACCCGCGAGCTGTCCAAGCATAGAATACTCCACGCCACGATCTTTGCTATGGTTGATTATCTGCCAGTGATGTTTGCTCTGAGCTCAGATCATGTCTACCATTTTCACCAAATAGGTTTCCAAAATGGCTACTCAGCAGGTGCTCATCTTCGCACACATTCACCGCAACCGTAGGCTTCATCATAACTGTCGTCACTAATGCAACTTCGAAAAGCAATAATCATCTGCCCATCATTCCTTCGAATCACATTAGTACACCAACACCCGCTGTGCCCATTTCCAATGTCGTGTCCATTACCCCTCTTCATTTTTCCTATTGTAATATTTACTTTTAGCCTTTTGTAGTCCGTCTGGTCATCTCCAGATGTCGCAGCATGTCTTCGTACGGTTGTTAACCACATTGGTAATCTCTCGCCATCTAGTTTCAGCAGTAGAAGATCTACCTCCGAATCGCCTGGAGCACCTTCCCCTCCATAAAGACCACACCACCTAGCTGGGTATGATACTGAATAACCAACCATCATACGCCTTGAGGTGAGCTTTACGAGAGAAACTACCATATTCTGGATATTGGCGGCTCAGTCTTTTTGCCGACTGAATAGAAAATTCCCTCGTGTCAAAGTTGGACCAGATAGGAAGATAATCCCTACCATCAGTGAACTGTAACGCGTACACTATCATCCCCACTTCTTCGTCCATAAGCAGGTCCCTCAGCAAGTTCCAATTCCACCAATCTTCATTTCCCCATGCCCTCGAGACCATCACCCTCCCCTGCACATTTGCTGGCCGTCTAGCAAGTGGCCATTATGGCTGCTCGCACTAGAAGTTCCACCAATCCTTTTTGCTCCCAGACACCACCTAATGTGACAGGTAACCTTCGGGAATGTGTTCCAAATCTTCCTCCAGAAAGGGGATGGATGAGCCAAGATCTGGTGAGAGGAGGGATATTCGGGATTACGACAAATCCTAATCTTTTGTATTTCTCAACAGAATGAAGCCCAACGAAATTTGCTAGTTAAGTCCTCCCAAACATGATTTCATCATAAAAGCCTCCACTGTATCACACAAACGAGTGAAACCCATGCCGCCCACATTTGTTGATTTCGCTACCTTACTCCAGTCTTCTCAGGTTTTCCTGGCCGAGCCACCCCTTGCACTCCACATGAACTTCACAAACATATTTTTCAAGATGTGAATTGTTTTTATCGTGAATCCAATTGCAGCAAGAGAGTGGAGCGTCATTGTAGATAGAACATGCTTAATCAAAGTGATCCTACCTGTAGAAGACAAAAATCGTCTCTTCCAAGATGCAACCTTATGTTGGATTCTCTCTAGAAAACTATTGAACCGTGTCGGCTTCATCTTACCCATGGATGGTGGCACGCCAAGGTAAACAATAACATCATTTACGAGCGAGAAACCCTACACATTGTGGCTAGGAGCTTAAGCATACGACGTTGGATTATGCGAAAGGATATCCGACATGGATGTATTAACTTTCTGAACTGTTACATCCACATATTCCTTAATCAGACTTCCAATGCAATCGATAGCATCGATATAAGTAGTAAATAGCAACATATTAGCAACTCCATAGCCTTTTTGATAGCTTTGTAGAAACTTTCCTCCATAAGGATGAATAGAGAAGGTGGTCGCTGATTGTCCTGTTTCAGACTCCGCTTAATGGGGAGAAGCCTGATGTTTCATCATTGATCACTATCAAAATCCACGATCCTTCCAAGAAAAACCAATCATAGGACTATAACATCATCCATCATACCAAACTTTTGTAGAACAACTCTAAGGGAATATAGATAACCATGTCATAAGCTTTTGACATGTCCACTCTTATCACCACATTCACATTCCCTCCATCTCCCTAAATGTCTTAAACAAGATCTTTTGTTAATTTTATATGGTTTGCAATGTCACACCTATGAATAAATGCTCGTTGCTCGTCTGACACTATCATTGGCAAGAAGTGAAAAAGCCAACTATTTGGAATACGTGCCAATAACCTTATAGAAACATTTTCAATAGAGATCAACCTAAACTTTGACGAGATAGCTGAAGCCCCATCTGATTCAGGAATAACACAAAGTATACTTCACTTCAAATTTCTATGGCAGAGCCACACCAATGAAGAAATGGCATGCGAGCTGAACCACTCAACCTTAATAACATCCTAAGTTGCTAAATAAAAGGACACGTAAAAACCATCAGGTCATGGCAGGCTGAAGTGCTCCATTTGTTGAATGGTAGTATAAATTTCCTCTTCTAGTATTAAGGATATACAAAATCAGGTCAAGAATAGAACAATCATCAAAGATAATTCTGCTTTACCCAACCCTATAAAACTCTTCAAAGTGCTTCGAAACCTCCTCATTAATATCTCCTTACTTTGTGATTACAATCCATCATCATGAGTAATATTCTTCACCGTTCTCCTTTTTCTTCTTCCCTTCACCACACATGTATAGAAGTTTGTGTTTCTATCCCCTTCATGTAGACTTTTGACTTCTCCTTCCACAAATACTCTTCCCAAGTTAAGGTATCTTCTATCTCTTTCTTTGTTTCTTTAAGAAACTTTTCATTAATGTAAGTACTCGAGTCGAAGTTCAATTGTAGATTGTGAACTACATCCATCAGAGAGCTCTTATTCATGTTTATATCCTCAAATGCATCTTTGTTCCATACCTTTAGGGCCCTTCTTAGATTTGACATCTTTGCATAGAACATGTATGAAGGGTTGTCCCAACCCTCCATGTTTCATTCATCTTCAATTACTTGCAAACAGTTCTAATGAATGAGCCACGCAAATAGGAAGGTGAGTGGGAAGTAATCTGACATTCGACTTCTCATAATATGTTTCATTGTGACACACATAGGAAGCGTAACTCAATGAGAATTGAGAAAGTCTCTATCAAGTATTTCCCACTCCTTTAGAGTCCTATGTAGCTTATCAACCCAAGTAAATATACTCATTGTTGTTAATTTTGAATTACAATGTTACATGTAACATCAACATGTGAACTTTAGGTTAACAGTTCAGGTCGATCCAGATAAGAAAACATAGAATAAATCAATGTAGGAGAATAAAAGTAAATAAGGCCAGGATCAAACCAGATCATTCGTTGAGAAACGAACGCAATATACTTAAAGAAATTAGCCTTTTGTAATCCTTCTGGACAAGTTTCGTTCTCCTAGTTGATCCGGTCACAAACCTGAAGAAGAGACGTCTCGCTCGTGTTGACGACGAATGATGCAGACGAACTAGTTACACTACCAGTGCAGCTCAGCAACCGCAGGAATCAGCGTCTGACAGGTTGCGTCTTGGAAGGAAGAGGATGAACGAATGTATTACATCCAGGAGAAAGATTTCCACACAACACCATGGAACGATGGCGGTAGACTCCGACTTTAGGATTCGTAAATACATACTCAAACGGCTGACGACTGTGTGTTCGAAAGATATGTTTGACCCTAATGATCGGAGGCATATTTATAGCATTACACGCCTCAATATTCCTATTCCTGTTAAGACGCGACCACTCGGTTGCTCTTGTACACATTACAGAAAATTTCACAAAAGAGACACTTTTCAGTTACGATTAACAAATCTGAATAGGAAAGAAACAATTAACTAAATTAATAATTAATTACGTAATGGTATCCTAGTGCAAAAAGAAGACAGAATACGAAAGACATTCTCCACAATCCACAAGCCACAACTCCGAGTCCGTGCCCGGCCCGACCAGGCCAGGTGTGGCGCGCGTGCGTGCATGCATGTGTGCGTTGTGGTCACCATACCCACGAAGGAGGTGAGCATACCCTCATCCTAGGACCTTTGGATACTAGTATACCACGTGATCCTACATATAAGGACCACAAAAGTTCTAGGAGTGAGCAATGTGGGATAAACCTTTTTTCCCATTTGTACTAGAGACAAAACTACCTCTCTCACGTGTACTAGTTGTACTACATTGGGCTTAACCCATGCTAGATATGTGGTTGTAGCAGCCATATCTCTAATAACCCCCACAAAGTCCAATGTATAATGTGCTCTATCATTCCGTCCTCCACATTGTGCTTTCAGCTGATACCTTTCTATTTGAATCTACCCGAGTTATCCAGCTGTGACCCCCGCAGGAACTAGGTGAACAAAAGTCTTGAACCTGAACCTTGGGTGCAAGAGTATAGGTTGGTAACAACACTTAAAGACATGGTAGAAAAGAAAACTGTTACGACCCCATCTGAGCTTAATTGGTAAACTAGGGTTTACCTAGACAATTGCAAAGATTAATTGGAATAATCATTCTTGAAATCTAATTAATGACGATAAAACAATTAAGATGTTTTAACTATGATAAGAAGTTTAAGTGTTCGTTTTCCTTGAGAATTAGGTTTTAGAAACATAAACCCTAATCGGCCCAAAATAGGGTTTTAATGATACATGAATACAAAATTTGATAAGTATAGTGTCTCAGTAAATGATTTTTAGTATTTTATGTGTAACTCTGATTTACTTCAAATTTGGATATGATTTGGATATATAAAATGTGAAAAACATTGGTAAATATCAGAATTTTTGAAGAATGTTTTGACCTGTTTATCGGTCGAGTTTCAAACTCGACCGATCATATTTCCAGATTTATATAGCAGTGTGATAATTGAATTTTATCTTTTTATTGATATATACAATTGATCTCAAATTTTAACTGTGCTTTAAAAACACAGTTTTAGACATTCTGTTAAATTGGAATAATTTTTGGATGACTTTTGATCTCTACAGTGAGGGTGTCGGTCGAGTTCTGTGCAGGGCAAACTCGACCGAATCTGCTGCAGACTGCAATATAGCAGTGCACTGTTCTATTTTTAATTATTTATTGGTAACTCCAAATGATCTCAAATTTTAACTGAAGCTTTATAGATCAATTATAAACAACGTGCTAAATTCCCATAATTGTTGGAGAAGGTTTGATCTCTGAAATAAACGAATTACAATAACTTTGTATAACTGAATATTCAGCCAATATAATTAAAGTTGAGTGTTGGGTCAATATGCAATTGACCCAAGCAGCTCAAATTGACTTATATGATCGACCACACACACACACAACTCTCATTTTTAGTCATCCATCCCAGAGAAACGAAAATCTAGATAGAGAGGGAGAGTTAGGGCTTGAGTGGAGAAAGAGGAGGAATTGCTGACCTAGGGTTTTGCGGTTCGAGGAATGATGAAATCAAGTAAGTTTGGATCCTTTGCATAGACTTTTATGGTGAATCTTCTCTCTCATGTCAATATTCCGTCCATGCTCTGATTTGATCCAAGATGATGTCGAAATTCCCTCTTTTCTCACCCTTTCTTCATAATCCCTCATTTTCAAGGTTTCCTAGTTGAATGGAAGAAGAATTGGGAGATTTGCTAGGGATTTGATATGAGTTCGAGATCCCCTGAGTTGAGCTGTAGTTTTGAGGTGTTTTCACACCTTGGGGTGAGTGGGTTCTTCCTTTAAACAGTATAATGCACGAAATTTGATTATAGCATCCAAATCCCTAATTGCTTGGTATGTGATTCTAAACCCTGAAATGTCCGTTTAATTTAAGTTGTTGCAAATTGATATGATATGGATTCCTTCTCTGTTTGAATGACTTCTTGATGGTAGATTCACATAAGAAACGTATACAACACATCTTAGAAAGAATGCTTTTCAGATTTATACCATATGATGTTATTAGGGTTTAACCTAATTGAGATATCTCTAGAGTTTCAACCTTATTAAAAAGGACTAGTAAACTTATAAGTGGTTAGGATGTACCTCATGGATTACCTTATTTGAATTTTATCCTTGGTGCATGATATCTCAGTGAATAGCATGGAAACCTAAATTTAGTTCACTTTCCATGGTTTCATACATATATCGATTGTATATGATTTGTTGAAAACAATCTTTATTTAGTGAATGCTTATATCCTATGAAATCCTTATGAGAGCCATGTGACAAGTGAATGAGGTAAATGAAAAGGTGAATGAGGCGAATGAAACCCTAAGAGTAGGGTGTTGGCATGTGATGAATGAATAAGGCAAATGAAACCCTAAGGATAGGGTGTTCAATGAATCATGTTATGGTGACATGAAAGGTCTCGATATGAGATGTGGTGATACTTAACTGTTGAATTGTATGTTTCTAGTGCATTTAACTTTATATGCTTGTTCTCTCTGAGTTGATATCTACATACTGCAGGGCTTCTTATATTTCAATACATATCTCGTAAATTGCAGGTGATGAGATATGACATGCCCTAGAAAGGGATGTTACTGAGACATGGTATATGTTGAATACATGAGCTATGATGTTTTATATGATATGATATGGCAGGCCGTGTGAGCCTTGTGAGAAATGTAAAATGAGTTAAGATTTCTGTTTTACATGTATCTATAATATTAATGTTAGACTTAGGTGCCCTGAACACCGTAGAACCCCTTCGAGAGATCTGCTTCTTAGGGGTGAAACTCGTGTTGCAACATTAACCGTGCGGAGTCATGGTGGCACGAGGACAGAGAGGCAGTGTTCAACAATAATCCGTGCGGAGTCACGGTGGCACTGGAGAAAATAGGGGTTATTGCAACAAGATCCGTGCGGAGTCATGGAGGTAACCCCGTGAGACTCTCCGCCTGTGTGCTCAGGTTAGAGGAGGAGTCTAGAGCACTCGAAGTAGTGCATTGAGGCCGTAGAGCCTGTGGTCCTGTAGCAGAACAGGGCTGGCAGTCAGACTTAGCATTTCCCGGGTGTGTCGCTAAGTCTTGTGCGGTGTGGCCGTAGTGCACTGCGAGTCTCTATGCAGAGTACACTGCATAGATCAGGGCATAAGCTAAAATATGATCATATAGGTTCACAGAGTTCCTTATAAATGAAAGAGTTAAGGAAGACTAGAGCATAGTCTTCTAGTAGTTATTCTTTGGATGCAATATTTACATTCTTTGTTATTTCAATTATATTGTTTTAAAACTGCTCAGTGTAGTATTTATTGTTGTTAAATTTTATAATGTTTATTCAAAGTTATACCTGTAATCACATTAGTGCCTTAGACTGTTTCTTTGAAGTACTCATTCACTGAGCGAGTAGGCTCACCCCTCTACTCAAACATTTTAGGGTTAACCGCGTGGACTTGAAGATGGTCAGAGCTCAGTGTAGATCTTCTACAAGAGTTAAGTACAAGATTAGTTGAGTCAGTCGGTCCTTGTCACTCTAGGTCCTCAGTAAGAGATAAGAGAGAGAGTTGTAATTACGATGTGTAATATTGTTCCTCTTTTGATATGTATGCTAATTAGCAAGTTTTATGTGCATAAGGTGTGAGAGACATCATGAATGTTTATACATGTACCTTTACTATTGAAGTCTGATTAGTAAAAGAAATGTTCAGATTCCCTTGTTAAAATGATTTATGTGGTTCAATGCGAAGAAACAAGAGTTTTAAAGAAAGAAGAAAATAGAAAAGGTTAAGGGTGTTCTTTGTTTTACATATAAATTCTATCTTATGCCCTAATCTCATGATTTGAGGAAATTGTGAGATCGGGGTGTAATAGCTTGGTATCAGAGCTTAGGGTGAGTTGTCAAGGACCATTAAGTTAGTAAGTTAGTGTCATAAGTGTGGAAGATAGGAGATGTTTTGATGTTAGCTTTGGGGATTTGAGTATTTGGATATCCTGGCCCGATATCTAAGTACTTGGATCAACCAGTACAAGCTACTCTGTCTATTCTTTCACGTATACCCTGGCCAGGTATACAGTGGAAGAATGGGCTAGAGAGGAACCCTAGAAATGTTAGGGTTAGAAAACGAGAAAAGAAACAAGAATTAAGAGTATAAATGTAAAAGGAGATAGAACTTACATTTCATAATGTTGTTTTTGTTGGAAATGTATAAAAATGCTCTTATATGTTTGAATTGAAATATTCAATACTTTGAAATATGGGTCTTTAATATCTGTTGTACACTATGCAGTTGTAGCATTTATTGATTTCATTCTTTGTAACAAGTAGACTAGAATTGACCTTTGAATGAGCTTTTGTTAGTGGATAAGTTTTCTTCCACACTTCTGAGATGAATAGGAGTTGAGTAATCCTTTGTAGTTCTTGGCTTCAGGACTTCAGGTTTGGCCTGGTCCGGCTGGCAGGATGCGTTACTAGGATCTAATGAATCCTATCAATAGTATAATAAGAATAGAATTTGAATAATTAGACCCACATCAGAGTAAGAATGTACATACAGTAAGATGTTGAAACATATGGGCAAGATAAGAACAACTAAGAATTAGTTGAAACTGATATCTGAGGTTCAATTTTGGGGCCTCATATGAGAAACCCTTAATTGGGAATAAAGGAACATGATATGAAGTTCATAATCAGTTTATTGATTAATATTATATGAACTATACATATGAAATATAGAAAAGATATGTGAAATGTATGTATGGTTCAAGATAGCAAGAATCAATCATGAAGAATGAATCATATAATAGAGTATAATGCTTTTATGAACTCTAAAGCAAAGGCTAAGTAGAGAATAGGGTTGAGCATTCAATAGGTCCATAGAAGTAAAGAGTCTTCAAAAGAGTAAAAGTAAAGAGAATTGTATGAACGTGTAATTCATAAGACTAGAACAACAAACTAGTTTCTAAGTAAAGAACATAGGTGCAGTTTAACGAATGAATAAGTCATACAAGGGTAGACTGTATTCAGGAGAGAAAAACTTGATTGAAAGAGAAACTATGTTTGACCCATGCATGATCCACTTGATTTAAAAATGAAGAATATGTAATGTATTCAACATGAGGAAAAACTAATAGAAGGACTACTAATTTAGAACGTTAACTTCACAATAGTATAAAGATAAAGGAGGAAATATGTGCAACATGGTATACATGACCATACATATGAATAAGCAACATGGTCATAAGAGAAAAATTTAGAATTAAAGATGATGGGTTAAAGAGTAGTATATGGTAAGAGGACTATGAAACGTAAGATAGGGTTTGAAATATGATGGAGAAGTTATAAAATAAAGAGGTTGTGAGATTCAAGCAAGTGCTAATTAATCAAATATCTCTGTTGATAACTAAGTAAATCTACATACGAGAATGTATTAAGGGAATGTTTGAATACAAGTATTCCAAGTCTTAAAATCATCTTCTCTTTCATATATTCCTTAATGAGAGTAAGGTGGGAATGAAATGATAAGAGAAAATGAATCATATACGGTGCATAACTACCTTGGTGGGGTCATCTAGTGAATGTAATAGTGACATACAATATGATGAAGTGTGATAAGAAATAAAATTCTTGTGTGATAGCAAGAATAATGAATAATCTATTCCTATCTTAAATGCTTCAATGTTAATGATGTTTATTGTATATAATCATATGAAAAGGATAGGTAGCAAAAAGTAAAGAAGTAATGAATGAGTAGAGAGATATGGGAAAACACTAGCTTTGTGTAATATGTGAATTTGTTTTTACATGTATGATTTGTTGAAGGCATATTAAGGTATGAAAGTTGGTTCTACATATGATTTCAGTGTATTTGTGCAAGCTATATGTTAATTAAAGGTGTATGATAGTTGTAGTAATTCATACCAGATATGCATCCTAGTATTGTGTATTTGTGATATGGTGATACAGTTTGGATGATGTCAGAACACATGGAGAGATACCCTGAACAAGGTAGTCATACTTATTCACTCATATTAATAGAAAGGGATGATAATCAGATTGTCTGGACAAGTAACCCTAATAAGGTGTAGCTTGTTATACCTAGCTCTAATATAACTGAGTGATGATAATTGAGTATGATTAATGCTTGAATGACTGATACAATTGTGGATTACTTTATTACTGTGGTTGAAACCCTAAAATGATATAATATGATGGTTACACTTTGAATTGTGTGTGGGCCCATAACCCACAGGTCCCAGGATCGAAACAGGATAGTATGGAATGAGGTGGTAATGCTTCACCTCATGCATCCATGACCCAATGGGGATGCCAAGAGTAGTATTGTGCAATTGATTGTTGAATCTAGCCTTTTAATTCAAGACTGTTTTGCTATTTGAATAGCACTTTATTAAAGTTTAAAACAACATGGTGAACTCGCTTTTGTCACTTAAAGGTGATACAGAACAATAGAACTTTCTGAGCCGCATAAGTTGAGATAGTTGTATCAGAGTTGCGCAGTGAAAGCGTGGTGGTTTATCTTTGCATTCTATGTTTGACTGTGGCATAAAGAATTTGCTTGATATCATTGAAAACTATTTGAAATATGTTGTGATTTAGTAAAGAATTAAAAGATCTAATGTTGAAAACTACATTCAGATATGAAATACAAGAATACAATGACATGGAAGGCTTTAGAAGCTTAGAATAACCTTGAATGTATCTTTCTTGTAGGTTTATGTTTCGAGGACGAAACATTCTAAGGGGGGGGAGAGTTGTTACGACCCCATCTGAGCTTAATTGGTAAACTAGGGTTTACCTAGACAATTGCAAAGATTAATTGGAATAATCATTCTTGAAATCTAATTAATGACGATAACACAATTAGGATGTTTTAACTATGATAAGAAGTTTAAGTGTTCGTTTGCCTTGAGAATTAGGGTTTGAGAAACATAAACCCTAATCGGCCCAAAATAGGGTTTTAATGATACATGAATACAAAATTTGATAAGTATAGTGTCTCAGTAAATGATTTTTAGTATTTTATATGTAACTCTGATTTACTTCAAATTTGGATATGATTTGGATATATAAAATGTGAACAACATTGGTAAATATCAGAATTTTTGAAAAATGTTCTAACCTGTTTATCGGTCGAGTTTCATACTCGACCGATCATATTTCCAGATTTATATAGCAGTGTGGTAATTGAATTTTATCTTTTTATTGGTATATCCAATTGATCTCAAATTTTAACTGTGCTTGAAAAATACATTTTTAGACACTCTGTTAAATTGGAATAATTTTTGGATGACTTTTGATCTCTACAGTGAGGGTGTCGGTCGAGTTCTGTGCAGGGCAAACTCGACCGAATCTGCTGCAGACTGCAATATAGCAGTGCACTGTTCTATTTTTAATTATTTATTGGTAACTCCAAATGATCTCAAATTTTAACTGAAGCTTTATAGATCAATTATAAACAACGTGCTAAATTCCCATAATTGTTGGAGAAGGTTTGATCTCTGAAATAAACGAATTACAGTAACTTTGTATAACTGAATATTCAGCCAATATAATTAAAGTTGAGTGTTGGGTCAATATGCAATTGACCCAAGCAGCTCAAATTGACTTATATGATCGACCACACACACACACAGCTCTCATTCTTCGTCATCCATCCCAGAGAAATGAAAATCTAGAGAGATAGGGAGAGTTAGGGCTTGAGTGGAGAAAGAGGAGGAATTGCTGACCTAGGGTTTTGCGGTCCGAGGAATGATGAAATCAAGTAAGTTTGGATCCTTTGCATAGACTTTTATGGTGAATCTTCTCTCTCATGTCAAGATTCCGTCCATTCTCTGATTTGATCCAAGATGATGTCGAAATTCCCTCTTTTCTCACCCTTTCTTCATAATCTCTCATTTTCAAGGTTTCCTAGTTGAATGGAAGAAGAATTGGGAGATTTGCTAGGGATTTGATATGAGTTCGAGATCCCCTGAGTTGAGCTGCAGTTTTGAGGTGTTTTCACACCTTGGGGTGAGTGGGTTCTTCCTTTAAACAGTATAATGCACGAAATTTGATTATAGCATCCAAATCCCTAATTGCTTGGTATGTGATTCTAAACCCTGAAATGTCCGTTTAATTTAAGTTGTTGCAAATTGATATGATATGGATTCCTTCTATGTTTGAATGACTCCTTGATGGTAGATTCACATCAGAAACGTATACAACACATCATAGAAAGAATGCTTTTCAGATTTACACCATATGATGTAATTAGGGTTTAACCTAATTGAGATATCTCTAGAGTTTCAACCTTATTGAAAATGACTAGTAAACTTATAAGTGGTTAGGATGTACCTCATGGATTACCTTATTTGAATTTTATCCTTGGTGCATGATATCTCAGTGAATAGCATGGAAACCTAAATTTAGTTCACTTTCCATGGTTTCATACATATATCGATTGTATATGATTTGTTGAAAACAATCTTTATTTAGTGAATGCTTATATCCTATGAAATCCTTATGAGAGCCATGTGACAAGTGAATGAGGTAAATGAAAAGGTGAATGAGGCGAATGAAACCCTAAGAGTAGGGTGTTGGCATGTGATGAATGAATAAGGCAAATGAAACCCTAAGGATAGGGTGTTCAATGAATCATGTTATGGTGACATGAAAGGTCTCGATATGAGATGTGGTGATACTTAACTGTTGAATTGTATGTTTCTAGTACATTTAACTTTATATGCTTGTTCTCTCTGAGTTGATATCTACATACTGCAGGGCTTCTTATATTTCAATACATATCTCGTAAATTGCAGGTGATGAGATATGACATGCCCTAGAAAGGGATGTTACTGAGACATGGTATATGTTGAATACATGAGCTATGATGTTTTATATGATATGATATGGCAGGCCGTGTGAGCCTTGTGAGAAATGTAAAATGAGTTATGATTTCTGTTTTACATGTATCTATAATATTAATGTTAGACTTAGGTGCCCTGAATACCGTAGAACCCCTTCGAGAGATCTGCTTCTTAGGGGTGAAACTCGTGTTGCAACATTAACCGTGCGGAGTCATGGTGGCACGAGGACAGAGAGGCAGTGTTCAACAATAATCCGTGCGGAGTCACGGTGGCACTGGAGAAAATAGGGGTTATTGCAACAAGATCCGTGCGGAGTCATGGAGGTAACCCCGTGAGACTCTCCGCCTGTGTGCTCAGGTTAGAGGAGGAGTCTAGAGCACTCGGAGTAGTGCATTGAGGCCGGAGAGCCTGTGGTCCTGTAGCAAAACAGGGCTGGCAGTCAGACTTAGCATTTCCCGGGTGTGTCACTAAGTCTTGTACGGTGTGGCCGTAGTGCACTGCGAGTCTCTATGCAGAGTACACTGCATAGATCAGGGCATAAGATAAAATATGATCATATAGGTTCACAGAGTTCCTTATAAATGAAAGAGTTAAGGAAGACTAGAGCATAGTCTTCTAGTAGTTATTCTTTGGATGCAATATTTACATTATTTGTTATTTCAATTATATTGTTTTAGAACTGCTCAGTGTCGTATTTATTGTTGTTAAATTTTATAATGTTTATTCAAAGTTATACCTGTAATCACATTAGTGCCTTAGACTGTTTCTTTGAAGTACTCATTCACTAAGCGAGTAGGCTCACCCCTCTACTCAAACATTTTAGGGTTAACCGCGTGGACTTGAAGATGGTTAGAGCTCAGTGTAGATCTTCTACAAGAGTTAAGTACAAGATTAGTTGAGTCAGTCGGTCCTTGTCACTCTAGGTCCTCAGTAAGAGATAAGAGAGAGAGTTGTAATTACGATGTGTAATATTGTTCCTCTTTTGATATGTATGCTAATTAGCAAGTTTTATGTGCATAAGGTGTGAGAGACATCATGAATGTTTATACATGTACCTTTACTATTGAAGTCTGATTAGTAAAAGAAATGTTCAGATTCCCTTGTTAAAATGATTTATGTGGTTCAATGCGAAGAAACAAGAATTTTAAAGAAAGAAGAAAATAGAAAAGGTTAAGGGTGTCTTTGTTTTACATATAAATTCTATCTTATGCCCTAATCTCATGATTTGAGGAAATTGTGAGATCGGAGTGTAACAAAAACAATGCATTAAGGCCATGTATATAAAATTTTATGTCTTGATTGATAACAGAGAACAACCCAATTCTCCTGTTGTAGTCTACACAACATCAATCATTTAGTTGGTGTTTCTAAGGATATACTGCTAACATCCTGTCCTAAGACTTGACACCATTCAAAGACTAATCTCTTACTAACTTGTAGTCATGACACAAATAGGTTTCCTAGGGGATAGACACAATGTAATGACCCCACATTCCGGTAACCCCCAATCAAGGGAGACCAAGAGGTCGGAGGCATTATCCCAAAATTCAGGATCAATGGTTTAACAATTTCATCAAAAATAATCATCAAATTCTACTAATACTAAACTGGAAAGCTGGTATAAAATAAAACTTTTGCATACCTTTTCAAAATAGGATCTAAGACTTCTATCCATAGTAGAAATCTAACTATCTAATCCTCCTTTGGATTACTTAAATTCATCTTCACAGATTTCACTTTACTATTTGCCCTTTTTAGATTTGTACCTAAAACGCCAAAAAACAAAACGTCGGTCAGTATATTGCTATACTGGTATGTGGGGACAAAAAGAACATCACAAATAGGCACTAACAACCTAAATATAGCAAATAGTTGATTAACAATCCAAATTACATTTTCAATGTAACTTCTCAACCGCTTTTACTCTAAACCCTTGATTACCCACTCTTAGGGTTTTGTCCTTGCAAGGGACATAAAGCCACCTTCTCCATCCTGAGCTTGGTGCATGGGGTCATAACTCTGGGTGCCCAATGGTCTTCCCTCCAGTGCTTGACCAACTTAAACCTTCCCTCCGGTCTTGGTCTCGCATCATACATCAGGGTGGTATGTAGGTTCGAGAAGCACACTCATACTTAATTGTTATACACATAGTCACTTTATGAGATTATAGAATTGAACAACCAAACAATTTAGGACCATAGCAATCAAGAATCTCTGTGAAAGCGCCGTGAATCATAAAGCGATTATTCATAATTTAACCACATACCTGTTCAGTAGATTCAACAAGCTAATAGCAAATCCAAGCAAGAAATAGTCCAAGCAAGCAGTTCAATCCACACAAGCAAGAATCCTGAAAAGTACATGTACTCTATTTACTATCCACTTTATCAGATTTTATCTATTCAACTTGAACTCCCTTCCTAGGGTTTCCTATTTCTTTTTAGGGTTTCATTAGGTTTCCTCTTTATCATTATCACTACAAACCCTAAAACAACAAAATTGGTTGCAAACACTAATTAGCTTGTTAAAAACTTCCTAACTGGATTAGGATCAACTCAATACTACTTGCTTCTAGTGAATCTCGAATTAACAACTTTAAACATTCTTCACCCCAAATTAAGGTTTCTATGTGCATTTTAACATATTCATGTGTAAAAACCCCATGAAAAGCATATTATCATCTAAATTAGATTCAATCCTTATTCTTTTTCTCAACAGGTTACTATATCTCAAAATAACCTATTTAAAACATTTGATTTTCCATCACAATTAGGGTTTTATCATAGCTAAATACATTAACATGGTTAATTTTATGCACTTTTAGAACTTCATCCAATTTCAGGCCCTGATTCTATTTTTATTGGATTCTACACATTTTTCTAATCAACTTTTATATATAACATGTTTTCATACTACCTACCATTAATTAGATATCAATTTTCCTAATTAATCTAGTTCTGACCAATCAGGGATTGACACACGTCCCTTTCGACTCATCTGAGTCATGCCAGCGGGGCCGAGCATGAGCCAATCGACTCACGCCGCATCAGTGCCCGGGCCAGCAAAGCCACGCTCCTCGCCAACTAATAAAATGCATGAAAAGACAAAAAGGCCCTTACCTCTAAACTGTAGATGCGAGGGCACATTGGTAAATCCACAACCTGTCATCTTCAACCTCCGGTTGCTTCTCACGCGAACTGGTGGTCAACCCACCGGTTGACTTCGTGATCCACAACCTCTGTGTGTGAACCAATTGGACCAAGAGCACCGCCTTGCTCTCTGACGTGGGATTTTATCACACTAACAAACTCACTCGGGGTTGAAATCCCCGAGCTTTTACCAAAACCAATGTGCAATAATACCACCCGCAAGCGGACGAGTCTTATCACAATATAGTTAAGGATCGAATCCAAAGGATAATGTTTTTAAGAATCTTGTCAGTCGAATCTAGTTTAAGTAAGACTAATATTTATAACGATAGGTTGATTTGAGATTAATTAAACTAATTGCAAGAAAGTAAAGAGCGGAATTAAAGTTGGATCTAGATCAATGATATGGAATCGCTAGGATGGTATCGAGTTTTACCACCGCTACACATGCAAACACATTCAATCGCAAATAATCCAGGCAAGATATAACAATCCAAATAGAGCTGCTGCAAAACCCCCCATACGGGCGTTGGGTTTGCGTAAGCATCACCTTAGGCATTAGATGTCTCGTCATCATCCGGATCACTTACTTACGACTCTAAAGATACATAAATCTAACGAAGGTTGTGGGCCCCCCTATATAGGCATTAGACACATAGAAGCATCACCGAAGGCTAGATGGCTCATCCTCTCGCGGATCATACACTTACGACCTCGAAGAAATCCCATTCTATTTCTAGTTTGGGAGTCAACCACATTTTTCGATAAGCAAGCAGGTGATTAATATACGAGCAAACATCAACGATTAACAAGAATATACAAAATCCAACTAAGGCTATGAACCCCCTATACTGGCGTTAGGTGCACAAAAGCGTCACCGCATGCTAGATGGCTCATCCCCTCACAGATCATACACTTACGACCTCAAGGAATCCCATTCTATTTCTAGTTTGGGTGTCGACTTGTTAAACGACATTCAATCCTACATATAGAAGTTCTCACAACATTAGAAGAACAAAAATGAAAGTAAGCAATTAATCTAACTACGAACATAACAATTAACAACGAAATGAAAAGTTATATACATCGCCATGGAAAGTTTAATAAAAGAACATGCTTACACGGGCAGCGGGGCTAGTCCCCGCACCCCAACGAAAAGGAACTACTCGCTCATGATGCGAGAAATAAGAAGAACAAGAAAGAGAGAGAAATCCGCTATGAGCACGGTGCAGAAGGTAGTCGCAGCTCGGTGAAGATGATGCTGTCTTCTACGTCGTGTCGGGGCAGATCTGGACGCAGAATAGGAGATGCCAAGATAGACCAGACATTCTCTCTCACTTTGTCTTCCTTCTCTTCTCGGTCTCCTTGATTACAACACACGCAGTAGGTGGAGTGAAACTGGCGTGGACGGAACTGGATATGGATCAGACCTGTGTACAGGCAGCCTGTCGGCGTCCCAGAACCGATGCCTCAAATGGGGACCCTGCTGGTTCTATTTATAGGCACATGACTGGCCCTCCTGCTTTTGGTGTCCTTCCAGTCTGAACGGTCTTGGTTGCTAAATATCTTATCCAAACAGTTTGTATGCTTAAACGGTTTCATGTGGATATTGCTACTTTAGCAAACGGTTTGCATTTTACTCTCCTCCATTCGGTCTTCACGTGGGAATCAACAAATGATCTTGGACCATGCATGCTCAAACGGTCTTGGCTATTAACCATACGGTATGCGTGCCTTCTAATCCAAATGGTTTGCAATTGCATGTGACCATACAGTCTTTGGATCGAGCATCCAAGCAAACGGTCTTCGCTGGGCAGCATTGGCAAACAGTCTTGGCAGCCCATTCATTGCGATTGCGTTTAAACAGTTTTGCATGTCACCCATTCGGTTTGCATGTGCTCGGTCTTCACGTGATGGCTTTATTAAGTTTGCATGTGCTGCTCAAATGGTCTCACTGCATGCCATTATTCTTCACGTGGGAGTATCAAACGGTCTTGGACAATGTATGTACCCAAACGGTTGGCAGATATACTCCTCCATACGGTCTTCATACTCCAACAACTCATTCGGTACAACTCATTCGGTCTTGACTTCAGCCATTCAAGTAAACGATCTTCACGTGATTCAGCAAGTGGCCATTCGGTTTCATGCAAGTAATCTTATCAAACGGTCTTCACGTGTTAGTGGCTATTCGGGCTTCACGCTCCATTCAGTTTTCCGATTTAGCAGCAAACAATTTTTCTATTAACTCTATCAAACAGTCTTCATGCCGTCTCCATTCGGTCTTCACGTTGCTCGATTCCAAACAGTTTCATGCTTCATTCGGTTTTCACTTCAGAGAGGCAAACGGTCTTGTGACCGGTTTGAGAAAACGGTCCTGCAGTCCTTCATTCGGTCTTCACATGGGTTCGGTCTTCACATGCATTCGGTCTTCATCGATTTTGTATGCAAGCTATGCAGCTGAAATGATCTTGGCTTATCCGCTTTCTATCAAACGGTTTTATCATTGCATGCTCATTCAGTCTTCATATGTTGTTCATTCGGTTTCAGCCAAGTGCCCAATGGTCTGCTAGATTCGGTCGTTCAAACGGTCTGAGACCGTGATCTCTCCAAATGATTTTGAGGTGTGCCTCCAATCACTCTCTGCTGGTCTATCGGTCTTGAGACCGAATGGGCTCAAGCGGTCTTGAGACCAAATGGGCTCAAACGCTTGGTTAGATCGATTGGTCAGAACCAAGGGTGAGTGAAGGTGGGCCCCAGCTGATTGTTCAACTTTATCAAGACCTGCATCAAATCAACATAATTTCAGTTAAAATCATGATAATTGGACCAATTTAGTAATTTTGCAAATTTTGATATTCAATAAATGAAATTGAATGCATTGAGTCGAATTTTACCCAATGTGGTGATTGAAATTCCTTATGAATATGCATTCATCAAAATACCCTAAACTTAAACATTGCTTGTCCTCGAGTAACACAAAATATGAAACAATTGCCAAATGAATACTTTCAATTCGTATGATTGCCTCATCTTCACATCACGATTGTTTTCTTTCTGCTTAGTATGATTCAATATCTCAACCTCCTGAGACCACTAAACACATCTTACCATATCTTCGTACCTGAGTTTGCTTTCCAATATCACTTCCTCCTTACTTTTTCCAACAAAAGCATGTCAAAGAGTTTCGTAAGAGTTCAAAGATACCTGCAGAACAACAAGTGAGCATTTGATCTGACACTGGTGTTTTTCAGGATAGAGGGGGCATGCATTGTGCCATTAGGTAGAAAATGGAGTGAATGGTGGCATGGAAGGAAGAAGTAAATCTCTCCTCTATTCGACTCGAGATTTTCTTTTTATTTTTGCAATTTCATTTATTGCATTTTGTGTGTGCAAATCTCTCCTCTATTCGACTCGAGATTGCATTTCTTTTTGTGTGCGCTTTGACATCTTTTTGTGTGCAAATCTCTCTTCTATTCGACTCAAGATTGCATTCTTGGTGGTATACCCCTATTAATTTGCGAGGGGTATGGAAGAAGCGGAAATAGAGGGAAGAGGCATGCCACCCCGATCTTAGGGTTTGGTACTGTTTGGCTATTTTTGTTTCTTTTTGATGGAAGGAGGGGTACGAATATGATAGAAGAAGTGTAGAAGAGAGTTCAGATCAGAATGCAACTTGATTTACGATTCAGTGCACCATGTCGATCTCTTTATCGTACTCTGCTCAAATAATGACTTGGTGAGGATCCGATGGGGATTCCATGTTATTGTTCTACTACTCAGTCAGGAAGCACGACGTGTTTGATCCCTATTAGTTCGACAGACACTTGTCATTTTTGCATAAGTATCATGATGTTAGGATTCATAAGCTTCACAAGATGATTTCAATCAAAAGGTTAGTTTTTAGAATAAGGTCCTTTTGAGGATCTGCTTCGGATAAGGAGGGTATAATGATTTAAAAAGCAAAGAGAAATAAAAGGTCAAAAAATCATCCAGTATCTATTCACATTTCTTTTGAAAACTTTTAAAATTGTGAAAACTTTTGAAAATTTAGGTCAAAAAAATCAAAGAGAAATAAAAAGGTCAAAAAACCATCCAGTATCTGTTCACATTTCTTTTGAAAACTTTTAAAATTGTGAAAACTTTTGAAAATTTAGGTCAAAAATGTGACGATGAAATCTTAAGTTTGATTTAGATGGGTGAAGGTGGAAAGTAAGATATGTACCACCCACCCTCCACCGCGAACTTAGAAATTTGCTTGTCCCGAGCAAACTCTAAATCCGAGATGGAGGGGGAAGTTCATGCCATTTGGACCACTGGATGTGGTTGCATTCCAATCAGTGTGCATCCTCCATTTGAAAATCTCAAAAATGAAGATTAATCAGAACTCAAAATAGCATCACGCGATGCGATTCTTATTTGGTGCAAAATTATCTAAAAGGTAAAAAAAATGAGAAAAAGTTAAAATGAATTTTATTTATCGGGTTGCCTCTCGAAAAGCACCTTGTTTTACGTCGATGGCTCCACGTGATGTCTTCAACTTCACAGTGATTCCTTTGGATTGGAGAGATCTATTATTGCTTCAGTGCTTATGTCGGTTGTGGTGAAATATCTTTTCAAATGTTGACCGTTCACCACAAATTCACCTGACTTTTCACTCCATAAAGAGAAGCACCATGTGGGGAGATGTTTTTGACAATGTATGGTCCAGACCAGTGAGAGCGGAGTTTCCCTAGGAATAACTTCAACCTTGAGTTAAATAGTAGAACTTGGTCTCCCACTTGTATGTCTTTTCTTTTCAAATGACCATCATGCCAAAGTTTGGTGTGTTCTTTGTAGATTCATGCATTCTCATAAGCTGTCATCCTGAGTTCATCCAGCTCTTGGAGTTGCAAAATCCTGGCTTGGCCCACTTTCTTCATGTCGAAATTCAGTTGTTTGATTGCCCACCATGCCTTGTATTCCAATTCGACCGGCAGGTGGCAAGCCTTTCCATATATTAATAAAAAAGGTGTAGTCCCGAGGGGAGTTTTATAAGCAGTTCGATAGGCCCATAAAGCATCGTTGATTTTCACTGACCAATCCTTCCGATTGCGGCCTACAGTTTTTTCCAGAATAGTCTTGAGTTGACAGTTAGAAACCTCTACCTGTCCACTTGTTTGTGGATGGTAGGGCAAGGCTACCTTGTACGTTACACGATACTTTCTTAGTAGCGCTTCAAATCTTCTTTTGAGGAAATGAGATACTCCGTCAGATATCACAGTTCGTGGAACTCCAAAATGGGGGAAAATAATATCTTTGAATAATTTGATGACGGGTTTGGAATCACTAGTGACTGTAGGAATGGCTTCAACCCATTTTGAGACATAATCAACAACGACTAGGATGTATGAAAATCCATTAGAAGATGGGTATGGATCCATGTAGTCCACCCCCCAAACATCTAATATCTCTACTTCTTGCATAGATTCAGTAGCAGCTCATCTCTCTTTGTTATGTTTCCAGATCTTTGACATTTGTCACATCATAGGACAAAGTCATAGGTATCTTTGGATATGGTTGGCCAGAAGAATCCACATTGCAAAAATTTTAAGGCAGTCATTTTAGAGCTCATATGTCCTCCCACTGGTCCTGAGTGACATTGTTCCAAGATAGCTTGAGCTTCTTCTTCGGCGATACATTGTCTGAATAGACCATCAACACATAGTTTGAAAAGGTACGACTCATCCCAGTAGTACTGTTTCACATCATGCATAAATTTCTTCAGTGCATTTCCAGTGCACTGAGGATGGATAACCCCAGTAGTAAGATAGTTCACATAATCTGAGTACCACGGTGTAGCTTCTGAGACCTTCATTAGTTGATCATCTGGAAGGGAGTCATTAATTGGAATCTTCTCAGTATCCAGAGTGTGGATGCGACTGAGGTAGTCTGCTACAACATTTTCTGTACCCTTTTTATCTCTGATCTCTAAATCAAATTCTTGTAGGAGGAGAATCCATCTTATTAACCTAGGTTTTGCATCTTTCTTTGCTAGAAGGTAACAAATGGCTGCGTGATCTGTGTAGACAATGACCTTTGAACCAATTAGGTAGGATCTAAACTTTTCAAAAGCATACACGATTTCCAGAAGTTCTTTCCCAGTAGTAGCATAATTCCTCTGAGCTTCATCGAGGGTCTTCGATGCATAATAGATCACATAATGTTTCTTTTCTATACATTGGCCCAAGACAACACCTACAACATAATCACTTGCATCACACATGATTTTAAAAGGGTGGTCCCATTTGGGAGCTCTAATGATGGGTGTAGTTGTAAGGGCATGCTTCAGTGTGTTGAAACTTTTAACACATTCTTCGTCAAAATTGAATTCAACATCCTTTAGTAACAAATTTGTCATCGGCTTGGTTATCTTCGAGAAATCATTTATAAACCGTCTATAGAAACCTGCATGACCAAGGAATGCTCGAACTTCCTTTACATTGATAGGGACAGAGAGCTTGGAAATCACTTCAATCTTGGCTTTATCTACTTCAATTCCTCTATTGCTGATGCTATGGCCGAGGACAATTCCATCCTTTACCATAAAATGACACTTCTCCCAATTGAGCACAAGATGAGCTTCTTCACATCATTTGAGGACCAGGGAGAGGTGTTTTAGACATGAATCGAATGAGTCTCTGTATATAGAAAAATCACTATGAAAACTTCCATAATGGTTTCGGTGAGACCGACAAATATAGCAGCCATGCAACGCTGGAAAGTTGCAGGTGCATTGCAACAGAGTCTGAATGGAATTCTTCTAAATGCGTATGTTCCGAATGGCATGTGAAGGTGGTTTTCTCCTGGTCATCTAGATGTATCGGTATTTGGTAGAATCCAGAGTAACCATCGAGATAACAGAAGTATTCTTGATGAGCCAACCACTCTAATACTTGATCAAGAAAAGGTATTGGAAAATGATCCTTTCGAGTTGTCTTGTTTAACTTCCTATAATCAATGCACATCCTCCACCCTATGACTGTTCGAGTGGGGATGAGTTCATTATTTTCATTTAGTATAACAGTTATTCCACCTTTCTTCAGGACTACATGCACTGGGCTCACCCATGGCGAGTCTGATATCAGATAGATTATTCCAGCTATTAGTAGTTTAATGACCTCACGACGGACTACTTCCTTCAAATTTGGATTCAATTTCTGTTGATGCTCAATAGTTGGCTTGTGATCTTCCATCATAAGGACCTTGTGCATACACATCGCTTGACTAACCCCAGTTAGGTCATTCATTTTGTAGCCAATCACTTTCTTCCTCTCCTTCAATTCTTTCAGGAGTTTATCTTCTTATTCGGTTGTAAGATCGGAATTTATTATTACTGGACAGACCTTGTGATCATCCAAAAACACATACTTCAGTCCCTCAGGAAGGGGCTTCATTTCGGGGGCCTCTGGTTTTTCACATGTTTCTTTAGTAGCTTCCACATCCTTGAGTCCTTCAAACGTAGCTTCGGGATCTCCTTCGGCAGTGTCAAGGTCAAGAACACACTCTTTAACTTGTTCACTGATGGAATTATCAGTAGAGGGGTTTGTTAGAGTCACTTCTAAAGGATCGTCTTGTTCCTATCCCTCTTGTGTGAGGAGTGATATTTGTTCAATGCATATAATCAAATAAACTTCTTCTTGCATACTTGGTCTTCTCATGCTTTCAAAAACCTTGAATTCGAGAGTTTCCTTGCCTAATTTAAGCATCAACGTTTCTGCTTCAACGTCAATAAGAACTCTTGCAGTGGCGAGGAATGGACGTCCAAAGATGAGAGGATATCTGGCGTCCTCTTTTATGTCCATGATGACAAAGTCACACGGAACATAGGAATCTTTTCCTACCTTGATAGGTACATCCTCAATAATTCCTAACGGGCATTTTATCAAATTATCTGTGAGTTTTATGGTCATGCCAGTTGGAAAAAGTTCAGCAAACCCTAGACTTTTGCAAAGGCTGAGTGGCATGATGGAGATGCTAGCACTAAGATCTGCTAGTCCTTTCTTGCATGAAGAATCACCGATGTGGCAGGAAATCCCAAAAGATCCTGGATCTTTCTATTTCTTTAGCATCTTACTCTGGATGATATCCGAAGTGGTTTTAGCTAACTTGACTATCTCATATTCTTCAGTTATATATTTGCTGGTGAGGAGTGACTTTAAGTATTTTGTCCAAGCTGGTATCTCAGCCTGCGCATCCAAAAAGGGTATATCAACATGAAGTTTCTTCATAGCTTCCTTAAACTTATTGAACTGAGTATCAAGCTTGGTTTTCCTTAAATGAGTAGGGAAAGGAATGCGAGGCTTGTATACATGGATATCAGGTTCTGGTGTTTCAGTTTCTTCATTAATAGGTTTCTCAAGACTTTCCTTATCTGTCTTATCAGCAATTACTGGTTCTTTCGATTGAGACTCCGGTGTTGTTGAGTCTTGGACAATCATAGGTTCATCTTCATCTATAACAACCACATGTGTCTTGATAGGGGGATCAGAATAGTCTTTTCCTGATCTGGTGGTGACTGCCTTCAATTGTTCAAGATGCTTAGGATTATTCTCGGGTTGGCTAGCAAAAACTCCAGTAGGTGGCTTTATGCTAGCTGCGAGTTGAGCTAGTTGAGATTCAATAGCCTTCTGCTGGGCTTGTTGGTTAGCTATCATAGTTTGCTGAGTTTGCAACATCTTTTCAATGGCTGTTAACTTGTCATCAGGTGATACATGACTTGCTTGTTGTCCTTGTTGCTGATAAGGAACTTGGTTAAGACTATGGTACTGAGAATTGTTTTGATAATTATTGAAGTTTCTATTCTAAAAGTTTCCCTTGAAATTTCCTTGATTTCCAAAATTCTGGAATCCTGATGGGCCTCGTGGCTGATTGTTCGAACGAAATTGATGTGAGTTTATTGCTCCAGAGGGGTTTCCATATTGAAATCCTGGATGATTTTTATTTTGATTTGGATTGTAATAACCTTGACCAGGGATGATATTAACAACATTTAGGTTCTCCATTTGATTATTATCTCCTTGGCCACATACATTGCTTAGAACAACATCATAGAGAACATTGCATGCCAAAGTGGAGTGATCTGTGCCTTTACATGCTTCACAAAATAGTGTGGCCGACCTGACCTGTTCTTGTTGTCGAGTGGGCGAACGCCCTCTTCCAATCGCAGCAAGAGATGATTCAAATATGGTCTTGCTTGGCAACTAAGAGTTTTAAGGTTTCAGCGATAGACTTGTACTCGGGGGTAGCTTCAGCCATATCCACTTTCAACACTCCTTTACCTACAGATCTACCCCAATTGGCTTGATTTTCTGCTCCAAGGGTGACGACCCTCCATGCGCTGTCATAACTTTGACGCATGAAGTTTCCCCCAGATGAGGAGTCTAAGAATCTCTTGATATCATCGTCCACACCCCTGTAGAAAATTTCAATGAGTTGATTCTTAGGCATTCCATGGTGTGGACACTTGCGTAGAAGCTCTTTGTATCTATCCCATGCTTCAGTAAGAGTTTCTCCAGGGACTTGAGTGAAATTTGTTATTCACCCTCTAATTTCATAGGTGAGAGATGGAGTGTAGAACTTTTCTAGAAACACATTTTGAATTTGTTCCCAAGTGGTGATGGGTTCACTTTGCAATGATTTATACCAACTTATGGCTCTATCAGAGAGAGAGTACTTGAAGGGACGGAGTCGAATGGCATCATCGGATACTCCATTTTGCTTTGTCATGGCACATAGATCAATAAACCTCAAAAGATGCTCCTGACTATCCTCTCCTTGTTTGCCATAGAAAGGGTTATTTTGAAGCAATGTGATCCAATGTGCCCTAATCTCAAAATTGGCAGAATTGATGGGAGGAGGTTGTACTGGATGATGAACATTTGCAGCCTTCTGGATTGAGAATTCTCTAAGGTATTTTTGTAGTTCAGCTGCTTGTACTGCTAGGATTTCTTCTTGAACTGCGACTCTGGCTTCTTACACGATCCTTTCTCTCTGTGCATTGATGGCTTGAGCCACCCTTCAGGCTACTTCCTCTTCCTGGGCCATCCTTGCTTGATTTTCTCTAATCTGATGATGAAAAGTTCTGTCTATCTCGGGATCAAAGCTCATTGTTAGTCCGGGGTTGTCCGAACGGTGCATGCACTATGCTTTGGGTTGTACCTGAAAATAGAAGGATTTTGAAAATGAGATCCACAAAGTAGAGTCAAAGTCAAGTAGATGATCGATTGTATCAAAAGAAAAGCCAAATCCTATATTAGCCTTAAAAGAACTAGATTTGATTAACTGATTCCGTTGTCCCCGACAATAGTGCCAGAATTTGACGTGGGATTTTATCGCACTAACAAACTCACTCAGGGTTGAAATCCTTGAGATTTTACCAAAACCAATGTGCAATAATACCACTCACAAACGGACGAGTCTTATCACAGTATAGTTAAGGATCGAACCAAAAGGACAACGTTTTTAAGAATCTTGTCAGTCGAATCTAGTTCAAGTAAGACTAATATTTATAATGATAGGTTGATTTGAGATTAATTAAACTAATTGCAAGGAAGTAAAGAGCAGAATTAAAGTTGGATCTAGATCAATGATAGGGAATCGCTGGTATGGTATCATGTTTCACCACCGCTACACATGCAAACACATTCAATCACAAACAATCCATGCAAGATATAACGATCCAAATAGAGCTGCTGCAAAACCCCCCATACGGGCGTTGGGTTTGTGTAAGCATCACCTTAGGCATCAGATGTCTCTTTACCATCCGAATCACTTACTTATGGCTCCGAAGATATAGAAATCCAACAAAGGTTGTGGGCCCCCTAAACAGGCGTTAGACACACAGAAGCATCACCGAAGACTAGATGGCTCATCCCCTTGCGGATCATACACTTACGACCTGGAATAAATCACATTCTATTTCTAGTTTGGGAGTCAACCACATTTATCGATAAGCAAGTAGGTGATTAATATACGAGCAAACATCGATGATTAACAAGAAGATACAAAATCCAACTAAGGCTGTGAACCCCCTATACATGTGTTAGGTGCACAGAAGCATCACCGTAGGCTAGATGGCTTGTCCCCTCGTGGATCATAAACTTATGACCTCAAGGAATCCCATTCTATTTCTAGTTTGGGAGTCGACTTGTTAAATGACATTCAATCCTACATATAGAAGTTCTCACAACATAGGAAGAACAAAGATGAAAGCAACCAATTAATCTAACTACGAACATAACGATTAACAACGAAATGAAAAGTTATATACATCGCCATGGAAAGTTTAACAAAAGAACATGCTTGCACGGGCAACAGGGCTAGTCCCCGCACCCCAGCGAAAAGGAACTACTCGCTCATGATGCGAGAAACAAGAAGAATAAGAAAGAGAGAGAAATCTGCCATGAGAACGGTGCAGAAGGTAGTCGCAGCTCGGTGAAGATGATGCGGTCTTCTACGTCGTGTCGGGGGAGATCTGGACGTAGAACGGGAGATACCAAGATAGACCGGACAGTCTCTCTCACTCTATCTTCCTTCTCTTCTCGGTCTCCTTGATTGCAACTCGGGCAGTAGGTGGAGTGAAACTGGCATGGACGGAACTAGATCTGGATCGGACCTGTGTAAAGGCAGCCTGTTGGTGTCCCAGAACTGATGCCTCAAATGGGGACCCTACTGGTCCTATTTATAGGAACAGGACTGTCCCTCCTACTTTTGGTGTCCTTCTAGTCCGAACGATATTGGTTGCTAAATATCTTATCCAAACGGTTTGTATGCTTAAACGGATTCATGTGGATATTACTACTTTAGCAAACAGTTTGCATTTTACTCTCCTCCATTTGGTATTCACGTGGGAATCAACAAATGATCTTGGACCATGCTCAAACGGTCTTGGCTATTAACCATACGGTCTGCGTGCCTTCTAATCCAAACAGTTTGCTATTGCATGTGACCATACGGTCTTTGGATCAGCCATCCAAGCAAACGATCTTCACTGGGCAGCATTGACAAACGGTCTTGGCAGCCCATGCATTGTGATTGCTTTTAAACGGTTTTGCATGTGCTCGGTCTTCACATGATGGCTTTATTCAGTTTGCATGTGCTGCTCAAACGGTCTCGCTGCATGCCATTGTTCTTCACGTGGGAGTATCAAACAGTCTTGGACAATGTATGTACCCAAACAGTTTGCAGATATACTCCTCCATACGGTCTTCATACTCTAGCAACTCATTCGGTCTTGACTTCAGCCATTCAAGTAAACGATCTTCACGTGATTCATCAAGTGGCCATTCGGTTTCATGCAAGTAATCTTATCAAACGATCTTCACGTGTTGTGGCTATTCGGTCTTCACGCTCCATTCGATTTTCCAATTTAGTAGCAAATGATTTTGCTATTAACTCTATCAAACAGTCTTCATGTCGTCTCCATTCGGTCTTCACGTTGCTTGATTCCAAATAGTTTCATGCTTCATTCATTTTTCACTTCAGAGAGGCAAACGGTATTGCGACCGATTTGAGCAAACGGTCCTGCAGTCCTTCATTCAGTCTTCACATGCGTTCGGTCTTTGCATGCATTCGGTCTTCATCGGATTTGTATGCAAGCTACGCAGCTGAAACGGTCTTGGCTTATCCGGTTTATATCAAATGGTTTCATCATTGCATGCCCATTCAGTCTTCATATCTTGTTCATTCAGTTTTAGCCAAGTGCCCAATGGTCTGCTAGATTCAGTTGATCAAACGGTCTGAGACCGTGACCTCTCCAAACGGTTTTGAGGTGTGCCTCCAATCAGTCTCTGCTGGTCTATCGGTCTTGAGACCAAATGGGCTCAAATGATCTTGAGACCAAATGGGCTCAAACGGTCTTGAGACCGAATGGGCTCAAACGATCTTGAGACTGAATGGGCAAAATCGCTTGGTTAGATCGATTGGTCAGAACCATGGGTGAGTGAAGGTGGGCCCCAGCTGATTGTTTAGCTTTATTAAGACCTACATCAAATCAACATAATTTTAGTTAAAATCATGATAATTGGACCAATTTAGTAATTTTGCAAATTTTGATATTCAGTAAATGAAATTGAATGCATTGAGTCAAATTTGGCCCAATGTGGTGATTGAAATTCCTGATGAATATGCATTCATCACTCTCCCGAACTTGAGGGTGCCCTCAATTGCTTTGACCTCCTCCTCCCTCCACCAGAACGCCATCACACACTCCCTGGCTGCTGCTGTTCTCCGATGAGGGTACATGTCAAGTTGAAACTTCAAATTAGCAATGCCAACACGTTCGCCTCAGTGCTCCAGTCTCACAAAAACAACTTGTGGGTGTGCTGGTACCACAGAGTATCCCCCCTATTTATAAGGTCAGCCCTAGACTCCTGTGGATTGGGGTTTCCCTAGTTTCGCCACGAAACCCATTGAATCCTGGGATGATCAGACTCAGAAAGATCTCCCGAATTCAATGGAACAACTCCCATCCAGGCACAACCTCTCAATCTCAACCAAAATTGGGAACAAAAATAATATCCCCTATTCCACTATCTCTCATGACTGGGACTTAGTCCCAACCATCAGGTCCTTGATCTACAATCCTCATTTAATCCGAATATTCATATATCCTATTTTAGTTGTGACATTTAATATGATTTAATGATTATCCATTCACTTTAGGAATCTTCTAAAAATCATAACTCATTGTTCCTTTATCCCTTTTCAACCAAATTTTAGGGGAAACTTCATATTGGTGTTATCTACTTGTGTACAAAGTTTGAGTCCAAAATTAGAAAGGAAAAATGGGTTTTCTTCACACACAAGTTATCATTTAATTAAGCATGATTTATTCATGTTTTCTCTTTCTTCCTCTTTTATCTTCCTTATTTGGATTCCTTGTAACTCAAGAAACCTTAGGGATTTGAGATCCACCCATGGAGGGATGATCCTTATCCTTCTAGATGCTTCTACATCTTTCTTTTCTCATTATCTCAATTATTTATTTATTAATTGATTCCTTTTCCTTTTTATTTCCTTTTTCTCATTATTGGGCCTAATAGCCAACAAGGTCCACGAAATCACACATACAAGTCTATTTATCAAAGGAATCATACAAATCAAATAATCATACATTGATTGGGAAAATTGCATTTCCAACTAAAAGAACCCGGAAATTGGGGTTGTAACTGTTGGATCAAGGGCTCTAGAGGGGGGGGGGGGAGGTGAATAGAGCTTCACAAATCTCACAAGACAAATTAGACCGCCACATTATATCAAGTGCAGAATCTTAAACATTCATACAATTTGAGATCTGAACTAGCATGCACATCAAGGATAAGAGACAAGGAAGAGCAAGCACTTGGACAAGGTGGTTTAGAGTGGTTCCACATCCTAACTAGGAGAAATATTAGTCCACTACCTAGAGGTGGTTAATCTCTAGGATTTGCAATCTTGGTACTCTTATATTCCATCTTAAGATTACAAGACAAAACCACAACATCCAAGGGCTTAGTACCTCAAACAAAGATCTTCAACCTATAGAAGGAGCTTACCCACTTGAACCATGGAGTTTTCAGCCATCAACATGGACTTACCCACTCCTTCTTCAAGTCTTCATCCTTCAAGGGATTACCTATCCTTCTTGAGTGCTTGCCTTGTCTATCTCCTTCACTTGGAGATCTGGAACACCTTGCCTTCTTCAACCTTGAAGAATAGCAACTCCTTCTCCTTCACTCAGAGAAGATCTTCAACCTTTTCTTCAATAGGAAAGAGGGTAGGAAGATGATGGAGGAGAGCTTTACATCATTACAAGGAGCAACTCTCTTACAAAGGAACCTATCTCACTCATACTCATGAATTTGACTTGAAGGTAGAGAGATAAAGGGGCTCAAAGGGTTAGAACACTCTCAACTAGGCTAGGACCAAGCATGTAGTGAATGAGAAACCTTGGAATGAACTCCAAGAGGTCCTATTTATAGCTAAAAGTGCCCTTTTAAGTTGTGGGACACTTAGATACGAAATATAGCCGTTTTTGCTCAAAGAAACTACTATATTTTTGCTCAAAACGCACACCAACGATCACAATCACTTTTTCTGCAAATTCCGTACAGTGCAATCGGTCGAGTTTCAATAAAGGTAACTCGATCGATAGAGTAAAAGACAAAGCTGATATTCAAACTATCGTTCAAGTTTATCTTGGGAAACTCGACCGATCATCGAAGATCGATTTGGTCAGGTACTCGATTGGTCGAGTTATGTGAAAACACAACTCGACCGATGCTATCTTAAAAAAACTGATCCAGAAGGATCGGTCGAGTTTACAACTCGACCGATTGGCTGTCTGTGATCACTTTTCTAAAGTGCATCTAAAGTGATTAAAACTTGGTGTTTAGTGTCCCAATCAATTTTATCATCTTAGTTACAAGTCAATTCATCATTACAAGTGATTAAAAAAATGTTCTAAGGTCATTTACATAGATTTCCAAAAATGCACACTTGTAGCTCTTTTGACTTGAACTTGAGCAAAATTAGGACTTTTGATTTTTGATCCTTTTCATGTACCTAACACCTGAAATCAATCTTGAGTACACATATTAGATACATATGAATGGAATGGTTAAGTCATTATCAAAATATGGACAATGTATGACCTCTAGGTCAACATTCTCCCCCTTTTTGACAATGACAAACCATTCCTCAAACATATTGAAAAGGATATAGAAGTTATACCTTTGCCTTGTGAATTAAGGGGATTTAAGATGTGAACAATATGAATTGCTCCCCCTCAATCTATTCTTCTTCTAACCTGCATGGTTAGTCTATCTACACACAGAAATCATAGCATATATGTGCTATGTGGTCCTTTGAAAGTCACATGATAAAACAATAAATGTACAAGAAAAGGATCTCATAAGCAATAAGCAATAGTATAACAATGAATAACAATATGATTGAGTTTCAAACCATTGAAATATCTCTCCCCCTTTTGACATTATCAAAAAGTAGGGGGGGGGGTAGAAGAGAATATATCCAGGTCTTCTCCAAAACACAAACAACCAGAGATTCATACAGGCAATCTCATATCATATGTCAAATAGAGACTAAAGCAACATACAATCTCAGTCATAATCAAAATATGGTGAATGATGGCACTAAAGCATAAGATATAGCAGAGTAAATAGTAAGAGTTCTCATCACATATATTACAACTCAGATGCATGTGTTAAAAAAACAACTACAAGCAAGAAGTGATGAAAAACATAAGATGAAATAGTACAACTCAGATAATGTGCCCAAATGTTTCTGATACAAAATAGCCTAGAAAGATGTATATGATTAGCATGCTAGACTAAAAGCTAAGAAACAATCTAAACATCTAAACTATCTATATCAACGACATCATCATCAGCTCCTGGCTCGTAGTCCTTGTCTCCATCAGAGGGTGCAACAGTAGTGCCTTCATCACCAGATCCAGTACCATCACCATCACCATCATCAGAAACGTCCTCACCATAACCGTTTTCATCATCATCAGCCTCAACTTCGTCATCCTGGTCAGGCATCTCCTCATCAGTAGGAGGACCGAAAGCACGACCGGGCCAACGAGCATTCTACTCAGCCCAAGACATACCAAGAGCGTGAAGCTCATTAGCCTACGGAAAGGAAGAAGCAGAGTCTCCAAGGCTGGCAAGCAAGGTGTCTAGGGGGACAGCAGGCAATGAGAGGTAGGCGGGAGCAAAACTACCAGCAACAAAGGGTGGAGGAGGAGCAGCAGCGGAAGGCTTGGGAGTGGGACAGTAATGATTATATGCATAAGAAGCATAATCACTACTGCGGTAGGGCTGGTAGGTGGGGTAGGGTGAAGCACATGATAAGTTCATGGTCGACATGATGGAACACAAATCTTGATGCAGGTGGTCCTGAACCTGTTGGTTGTATGCTTGTTGGTGCATCATGTAGCCCATAAGGGTTTCATTAGATACACGAAACGAAGCACAACTAGGTCTAGGAGGAGGATGAGGAGGTGGAGCTCAGGATGAGGAGGCAGGGGCTGTAGAGGCTGAGGCAGAGGGAGAATCACCAGGGGTGGAATAGGAAAACACAGGCACATACTTCTGAATCGTGGTTTCACTGATACATACACCTTTTCTGGCTACTTTGTAATGAAAGTCAGAAAAGAGTGATTTCTCAGTAGTGAACTGAAACAAACCACAAATCAGGGTAGGGTAGGGGGAGTGGGTGCCTTTGGTGTTCTTACTAATGTCAAAGCAGGTCATATGGTGTAGAATGTATCTGGCCCACTTGACACAGATGTTCTCTAACAGGCAATACATAATGACAGCAATGTTCTCTACAATATCCATTTGATTTTTCTTTAGATGGATGTTGCAGTTGATCACTAAAGCCAGAATGTGCTTCCTAAGGTCAAGGGAGGAGGAAGGAAGGGTGCTCTTCTTCTTATAGGGAATTTCAGGTTTCTTTAAGTAACGATGAATATCAGGGAGAGTCAATTCATTTTTCTTGTAGAAACCTTTTAGGTCTAGAAGATCGAAATACTCGCCATAATCCTTGTGCCAAGTATCATTTTCCTCATCTCTGGAAAAGAAGACATTTAATATATCCTCGGAGATTTGGAATCGCTTACCGGCGATCATCAATGTGAGGATTACATGAGTATTCGGTGGGGGAGCGAGGGAGTCATAGTTCCAACGCAAGCGTAAAACGTGTGAATTGCTTTGGTGCTTGACATGGAATTATGAAAGCAATCACGTTCGACACCCAAGGTGGAAAGGTGATGAACGGAAAGCAACCTAGCAACTTGATCTATAACCACTTGATGCCTAGGACTAGGCTCAAACAAGGTGCGAAAAGGGAAAGGACTCCTAGGAAGAATGTCCTTATACCGATTAACAGCCTCAATCGAGATAAAAGAGGTATTATCAAAAGGAAATAAAGCAATTAGACGAAGAGGACGAAAGTGCATTACTTGGAGCAGGTTGTTTTCTCCTTTGGGAGGCCATGGAGGCAAAAAAGGAGAAAGAAAATGAACAAACACGCAAAGAAAACCTCAAAAGCCATCCAAACACCACCAGGGAGCAACCAGGGAGGTCTAGGTCGAGCTATCTAGGTCAAGAAAGGGCTAGGATAGGGAGGTTTAGGGCTGGGGATGAGAGCTTAGGGCTAGAAGGAGAGGATTCAGTCGTCTATTCTCTAGTTGAGAGGGAGAATAGTTCTCGGCGATTGATCGGTCGAGTTATGAGAGTGGGAAACTCGACCGATTGGTCCTCTAGAGAACAACTCTCGGCCACTGATCGGTCGAGTTTGTCCTGGGGGACACTCGACCGATGGTCAACCTGACCTAAAACCATCAATCTTAATTTCTAGCCATATGCATGCCAATTAAATTCATTTTTTGAGTCTATTATGTATATTGAACATACTTAGGCACATATCACTCATCATTGGGTACTATTTAGCGATAAAACCAAGAAATTAGTGAAAAACCAATAACAAGTGAAACTATGCATGTCAACAAGCAAGTTAAGCACATTTTAAGCAAAACAAATTTAGGCAAGCAAGATGAGGAAAGCATGAGCAAGACATATAGGATGAAAGCAACTAGCTAGACAACATGTCAATATCATCCAAAGCAACAATGAGCAGTTTAGATCGAATAAAATTAAATTTCTCTCTAGCTAGAGGTTTAGTGAAAATGTCCGCCAACTGATTTTCTGTGTCCACATGTGTGATATAGATATCCTTCTTGGAAATGTGATCATGAAGAAAATGATGGTGAACCTCTATATGTTTAGCTCTACTATGCAATATAGGATTATAAGAGAGATTGATTGCACTTGTATTATCACAATAGATAGGAGAAGTATCAAAATATATGTTAAAGTCTTGGAGCATTTGCTTCATCCATAGGACCTAGGCACAACAACTCCCGACTGCAATGTATTCAGCCTCGGTATTTGATAATGCCACGGTGCTCTATTTCTTGGAAAACCAAGACACCAAACATGGTCCTAGAAGGAAGCAAGTGCCACTTGTGCACTTTCTATCAACCAAACAACCTGCATAATCTGCATCACTATATGCTACAAGAGTAAAGTCCCTTGACTTAGGATACCATAGTCCAAAATTTTGAGTTTTGGCTAAGTACCTCAAAATCCTCTTAACAACAATAAGATGTGATTTCCTAGGGATAGATTGAAAGCGAGCATACAAGCCAACACTAAACATAATATCAAGTCTAGAGGCAGTTAAATAAAGTAAACTTCCAATCATACCTCTATAGTGCTTCTCATCTACCTTCTCACCTTCGTCATCGCTATCAAGTTTGGTGGTGTTGGACATGGGTGTATCCATAGGCTCCATGTTCTCCATCCCAAAGCATTTGAGTAGTTCACTGGTGTACTTTCCTTGGTTGATGAAGTTTCCATCTTTGGTTTGCTTGATTTGGAAGCTGAGGAAGAAAGTCAACTCACCCATCATGCTCATCTCGAACTCACTCTGCATAAGAGAACTAAACTCCTTTTAAAGATCAAGATCAATTCTGCCAAAAATGATATCATCAATGTAAATTTGAATGATAAGAAAGTTGCTAGAAGCGTGTTTTAAAAATAAAGTAGAATCGACTTTGCCCATGACATAGCCATTTTCTAACAAAAAGTTCTTTAATTTCTCATACCAAGCTCGAGGTGCTTTATTGAGTCCATAGAGAGCTTTTTGCAACAAATAAACATGATTAGGTAGCTTGTCATTTTCAAATCCCGGAGGTTGAGCAACAAATACTTCTTCCTCGATTGTACCATTAAAAATGCACTTTTAACATCCATTTGATATAGCAAGAAATTTTTGTAACTAGCAAAGGCAAGTAGCATTCTAATAGATTCACGTCTAGCAACATGAGCATAAGTTTCATCAAGGTCAATACCTTCATGTTGATTGTAAGCTTGAGCCACTAACCTTGCTTTGTTTCTTACCACTTTGCCTTGTTCATCAAGCTTGTTGTGGTAGATCCACTTGGTGCCAATGGTTTTTCTATCACTTGGTCTTGACACTAGAGTCCACACACGATTCTTCTCGAATTGCTCTAGTTCCTCTTGCATGGCTAGGATCCACTCATCATCACCAAGAGTTTCTTTGATGTTCTTTGGCTCCAACTGTGAGATGAAGGCATTGTCTGCTTGTTCTTTGTTGTAGGAAGCTCATGTCTTCACTCTCTCAAATGGGTTGCCAATGATTAGCTCTTTGGGATGATTCTTTGCAAATCGAGGAGTGGGATCCTTCTTTTCTTCATCTTCTACTTCTATCACCTGCTTACCTTTGTTGTCAATGTTGAGGTCTTTCAAGATAGAAATTAATTCATCTACAACATCATTTTCAACAACATTTTTGCCAACAACAGGGTTAGTTTCATTGAACTTAACATTAATCGATTCTTCAATTTTAGACAATTCAATGTTGAAGACTCTATAAGCCCTGCTTGTAGTGTTATAGCCTAGGAAGAAAGCCTTGTAAGATTTTGGATCAAACTTGTTGAGAGAATCCTTCATGTTCAAAACAAAACAAGGACATCTGAAAACATGAAAGAAATAGATGGATGGCTTTCTACCACGCCATAGCTCATAGGGGGTTTTCTTCAAAGAGGGATGTGTAAAAACTCAGTTCTGTACAAAGCAAGCGGTGCTAATGGCTTCGGCCCAAAACTTCTTGGGAATGTCATATTCAAGAAGCATTGTCCTTGCCATCTCTTGAAGCGACCTGTTCTTTCTCTCTACTACCCCATTTTGTTGAGGTGTACGAGGAGAAGAGAAATTGTGCGAATAACCAGATTTTTCACAAAAATGCACACAAAGATCATTTTCAAACTCTCCCCCATGGTAACTACAGATAGAAACAATCTGACAAGAAGCTTTGTTTTCAAATCATTTACAAAAGCTCGAGAAAACATCAAACGTATCACTTTTCGAAACAAGAAAGAAGGCCCATGTATAATGAGAGAAATCATCGACAATCACAAGACAATACTTGGAACCACGAAGCGTTTGCATTCTCATAGGTACGAATATATCAATATGAAGAAGCTCAAGAGCTCTTTTGGTACTAAGGACTCCTTTGGATTTGAAGGAGGACTTGGTTTGATTGCCTTGTGTACAAGGTTGACATTCCTCATCCTTTTCAAAATCCAATTTTGGAAGTCCTTGAACCAATTCCTTTTTTCTCAATTTCTTCATTTGACGCGTATTCACATGACCCAATCGGCGATGCCAAAGAGAAATATCATTTTTATCCACAACCAAGCATCTATCAAGTATGGGCTTTAGAGCATCAAGCACAATAACATGAAGATTACCATTTCTAGTTCCCTTATATATGACATTGTAAGTGAGGGAATCTAGAAGCAAACATTCTAAAGATGTAAACAAAACAAGATATCCATTATCACAAAGTTGTCTTACACTTATCAAGTTGTGATGTAGGCCATCAACAAGCCAAACATTCTTGATACATAGTTCGTTGTCTACATCACCCTCACCTATAACCTTACCCTTCTTGTTGTCCTCGAAGGTTACCGATCCTCCTTTCTTTTTCATGAATTTGTTGAAATGGCTGATTTCACCTGTCATATGTTTTGAGCAGACACTATCAAAAATCTACCTCTTTTTAACCTGCAAGAAAGAAGGATGTCAGTACCCAACTCAAAACTTGGGATCCAGGGTTAGCTTGGGGACCCATTTCATCTTTGGGTTGGTCCCCTTTGGCTTGTAAGGACAATAAGTAGAGTAATGATCATCACATTTACAATGAGCACATACCATAGGGTTTTTAGAGCCGAAGGTCTCTCCATGGAAGATAGGAGGTTCCACACTCTTCTTCTTACCCTTGCATTTGTTCTTGTTCTTACCTTTGGGAGCAGTCCCATCATATCCTAAACTGCTAGTATCAATTTGTTTGGTAGAGTATTCTAGGACAACATCAAGGGATTTCTTTCCCGTAAGAAACTTTTGCAAAGAGGCTCTTAACTTAGCATTATCATCACTAAGGTTAATGACAGTAGAAGATAAACTAGCAAGATCATCTCTAGCATGTAATAGATCGGCCTCTAAATAGAGGGCTTTAGTATGAAAAGAATCACATTCTAAAGTAGTGCTAGCTACCTCATTACTTTGCAAAATAGGTCTAGATGACAGATCATTAACTTGAGCAAGCAACTTAACATTTTCAAATTTAAGCAACATAATTTCCTTTAGATAAACATGAATTTCTTTCTTTCTATCATCATCAATGAGATTTCGTTCTACATTTTCTGTTTTAAGAACATCTATCTCATCTTGGCATCTTTGGTTATCTTCCTTAAGATCTGCAATAGTCTTAAGATAGACACCATTCTCAACCTCTACTCCATTGTGTTGAAGCTCAAGGTTAAGAAATTGCCCTTGCAAAGAATCTATGCTATCAAGGAGAATTTTTTCATTTTTATCAAGAATCTCAATTTTAGCATAAAGATCATCTACTATCTTTCCTAGTCTTTTTCTTTTAGATTTGCATTTAGTAAAAGATGACCGGAAATCATTAAGCATATCAATGAGAGTTTCCTTATATAACTCATGCAAATTGACTTCACTTACCTCACTTACCTCACCTACATCTTCACTTGTAGAGGCCATGAGCGCAAGGTGGCATTCTCCATCTTCAAAGCTTCAAGAGCTTGAGGAAGACTCCTCCCAAGCTGCATGAGCTACATCTTTACTTCTTCTTTCTTTCTTCTCCTTTCTCTTGTATTTACCTTCTCTCTTGTACTCCTTGTCTTTCTTGTGGCTGCTCTTGTGATGGCTCTTCTTAGCCTTGAGGCAGTCACTCTTAAAATGGCCCTTTTGGCCACACTCATATCATCTAGGAGTTGATGAAGAAGGTTTCCCTTTGAAGTGTTTGCCCTTAGAGTAGTTTGCTTCATGCTCATTGGGGCCTTCATATTCACTTAAGGAAGGAGTAGGGGACGTAAGGGAAAGTTGTTGCTGCCGAACCATCTCTTCAATTTGAGCTTTGAAGGTTGTGTCCTTGATCTTTTTGGACTCCTTCTCTTCTCTCTTTTCTTCTTCTTCTTGCTTGTCAAGCCTTGGTTCATGGGCTTGAAGATTACCAACCAGCTCCTCGGTTGACAGTTCACTTAGCTTGTACACCTCTTCAATGGATGTAACTTTGGGCTCCCATCTCTTAGGAAGAGATCTCAAGATCTTGGAGTTGATAGTTCCTTTATCCATCACACTACCAAGGGCTTCCAATCCATTGATGATCACATTGAGCCTTGTGTACATATCCATCACTCTTTCTGTAATATCCCTGACCTGGGTTATGCCCTAACCCTGGAAGTTTTTGTTTAAGCAAGTTAATTAGATCCTTGATTTTATCTTGTAGAAAGTAATTAAGGCTTAAGAGGAACTTATGTTTCAATTTTGGTCCTGTTTGAAGAATGCTGAAGCAATGTTTGCTTATTTTGGAATAAAGTGTAAATTACCCAAGTTGAGGGGTCAAATTGCAAATGTTACATGATAAATGTTCCTCAAAGTTTTTGAGCATCATGAGAATGAAAATGATGCAGAGGTATGTCTTCCACAAGCCTGGATAACAAGAAGGAGCTTGTTGAGCAATGTTTGTGCATTAAAACCTAGTTTTGGTGTAATGTGCAATTTACCCAAAACCTAGGGTTCAATATGCAAAATATCACTTTCAGAGGGTCCCTAATTATTCTTGGCATCATGTAGAGGCAATAAAATCAGAGGGGCACCTCATTTGAATCACATTGGAGGAGAGAGAATCTTGATATTAAAATAATCAAGATTTAAGCATAATTGGAACTTTACTTCAATTTAATGCAAAAATAAATATATTAATTGAAGATCTCTTCAACCAAAAGGTGAGGGATGATTTTGCAAAAGAATTGAAGACCATGTGCCTTGCAAAGACACGAAAATATCTAAAGGAAGTGGATAACTCACTCACATTATTAAAAGAAAAAGAAATGTCCACTAACTTATGGATATTATTATTAAATGGATTAAGGTGCATAATTTCCTTTTCTTTATTTCATGGATAATTGAGAGGAATAAGAGGAAAGTAAAATAGCCTCGTATGCAAGGAAGAGGAGAGGGCAAGTGGTAAGGAAATGGAGTAGTTATTTCCTACTTTCTCTCTCTTAAAATGAATTTTAATAAAAATGCATATAAGCTCATTTATCCATAGCTTGAAAGGGGAATTTCGAATCCACTTTCACTCTTTGCTTACAAAACGACAAAGGGGGATAAGGAGCAATAGGAGGACGAGTTCCAACCTGTAGGTAAGCTTCTTGATCATTTTCAACCATGATTTCATGGTGGAAATCGAAAATAAATGATGGATTTCTTCTTTTCTTCTATCAATCTTCCTTTCTAGCCAATCCTTTTCACTCAAAAGCTTGAGGAATGAACCTTGTGGAGTGAGAAAGCTTATTTCACCATTAGGAACGTGAAGTTGGAGATTTGAAGCTTCATTGAAGGCGGGTTTTATAACTTGAACCCTTATTCATTGTTATTGAATTCAATTCCTCAATCCTTTTTGTTCAAATTACTCTTCTTGAATTTCCTTTGAATAATTGATGGAACTACCATGGGAATGGCAGTAGATTTCAAAGGTCTAAGGCTTGATGATGATGAAATCATCATAAACACATATCTCAACACAATTTAGTTGCAAACAGTTTCATGAATTTTGGTCCAAACGGTTTCACCAAACCATTTGGAGACCAAACGATTTGCAAAGCTTTTGGAGGTTGGGGTTCCAAACCGTTTGGAGTGGTTGACTGAATGGAGGGGGTTGACCGTTTGATGGGGGTTGCTGATGTGTTGAATAATGATCTAATAGATTTAATTGATTGGTTTCTAAAGGTTCCATGATTGGATAATCTACCAATTGCAAACCCTAACCAGATTGAAGCATTGAAACCATAATCGATTTGACTCAATTTCATGTTGGTTGAGAAAATGATTTCATCAAACCGTTTGGTGGATCAAGGGTTGACCGTTTGAGAAAGGTTGACCATTTTTAGGAAACGGTTTCAAAACCGTTTGATAGGGTTGACCGTTTGGTGAAGGTTGACCGTTTGAGATGAAACAGTTTCAAACCGTTTGAAAAGGAAAAAGGTTTTCAAGACCGTTTGAAAGGAAACAGTTTTAAATCTGTTTAAGGGGCTAAGGGCCAAGACCGTTTGAAGGTATAACCCCAAGACCGTTTGAGGGTGTGACCTCAAGACCGTTTGAAGGTCATGATCAAAACTGAATGGAGGTATAAAGTGATCAAATCGTTTGGAGATTTAAGGTGATGATTGATCCATTGATCCAATGATTGATAATAATGATTATCAATGATAAGTATAAAGGTTGAAACCCTAAAGTAACTAGATGATCAATACCTTTAAAATGTCCAACCCTAAAAGCTTATGAAAGCAATGTCTCAAAATACTATGTCAACCATAGTTGTATATAATTGATTGAAAGGTTGATGTAACCTAATCAAGTTGAGAGGATGATAGAAAGGAATTCATACATGAGTATTAATTGTGAAGAATATGTGATTAGGGTATGATACTTAGTAAAGAGATCATGCAACCCTAATCGAGGGGGATAATAAGCTATAATCCTAAAATTAGGGCGATCCTGAGTGAAACCCTAATTGAGGGTGATGCCATGTGAAACCCTAATCGAGGGTGATGCCATGTGAAACCCTAATTGAGGGTGATGCCATGTGAAACCTTATGCAATGGTATGATGAGGAGCCCTAACACAGGGTGAAGGTATGTGAAACTCTAAAATTTGAGTTATAATACATGAAGCCCTAATCTTGGGCAATATGATGATAAACCATAACCCTAATTACTGGGTAATGGTATGAGAGAACCCTAATGATAAAATAGTGGGTAATACCTTGTGAAGGTGAAATATCTCAAATGGTTGATCATAGGCAACCTTATAGTAAGCAATGCCTTAACCTGAAATGAGTCCATATCATTGAAGATAGTTGGACCATTCTTGTGTGTGACCTATGCACTTCATGGTAAAAGTGATAGGTTAGTGGATGAAAGTATTAAGATGGAAAATACCTTAATCCAAGATAAGTTGATAACTTAAGTAAGTTGGAAGTGATGAGGAAAGTGATACATCGAGATATGATAGATATCACTTTTAGCATTCCAGGGTTGATATACCTTGATGCACCTCAAATCCAATATACTTGGACAAGAAACACATGAAGTGTGTTATGTAAATTGTTACAATGAAATGTAATGAGTTTGATATACTTTGATAAGTATAGGCTAATATACCTTGAGAATGGGGTTATGCCAAACTAATGAGTATGATGTAATCATACCATGATAAGGATGAGAAATGAACTCATACCTTATATTGATAATCATTTAATGATAAATGTTAAGAGTAATAAACATGATTGAATACTCGAGATGTTAATGGATGCTCCTAGAGGTGTGGAGGAATATATTAAGGTTGATTTGATAAATATGAAATCCTAATTAATGTGAGATGGGAAACCCTAACCCTAAATTGGGTAATGGGACATGAGAAACCCTAATGTAACGTGAATAGTAAGCCCTAACCCTATTGAGGAAATAGTGGTGTTACTATTGTATTACATGAGGTAATATGTTATTGTTGCCTAGTGAGAGGTGACGAGATGTGTAAGGCCTTGTGAGCCATATGATTAGATGTTTCCTAGTGATAGATGACAGGATGTTTAATGGCCTTGTGAGCCATATGGTTAGATGTTTCCTAGTGAGAGGTGACAAGATTCTTTATGGGCCTTATGAGCCATGAGAACAATTGTGGCATAGTGAGAGGCACCAAGATGATTATAAAAGCTTATTGTAAGAAATGATAACCTTTTAATAAACTTAATAAAAGGAACATTTGTATTCAATAAAGAATGTGAAAAGCTATGAAGGCTATATAATCAGGAGTGGTTAGAGTCCAATGCCTAGCTATGCAATCAGGTTTGGTTAGAGTCCAATGCCTGGCTGTGTAATCAGGATTGGATAAAGTCCAATACCTGGCAGAGGCATGAAGCCTGTAATTAGGATTGGTTAAAGTCTAATACCTGGAAGAGGCATGAAGCTTGTAATCAGGATTGGTTAGAGTCCAATGCCTGGCTGTGTAATCAGGATTGGTTAGAGTCCAATGCCTGGCTGTGTAATCAGGATTGGATAAATTCCAATACCTGGCAGATGCATGAAGCTTGTAATCAGGATTGGTTAAAGTCCAATACCTGGCAGAGGCATGAAGCCTGTAATCAGGATTGGTTAGAGTCCAATGCCTGGATGTGTAATCATGAGTGGTTAGAGTCCACTTCCTGGTTGTGTAATTAGGGTTGGTTATAGTCCAATGCTTGGCTGTAAAATCAGGATTGGTAGTGTCCAATGCCTGGCGGTGTAATTAGGTTTGGAAGAGTCCAATACCTGGTAGAGGCTCAATGCCTGTAATGATGACACATGATTGGTAGTAACCCAATGCCTGTAATGATGACACAGGATTGGTAATAACCCAATGCCTGTAATGATGACACATGATTGGTAATAACCCAATGCCTGTAATGATGACACATGATTGGTAATAACCCAATGCATGTATTAATGATATATGAGTACATGGTAGATATAATCCCATATCTATTTAGCAGATTGGCTAAGGCCAACAGATTGAAACAAGAATGCCTCATTGGTGACATATCAAGATAATGAGTGTCACAAGAGAAGTTTGACATGATGATATAATATGATGGATAAATGATATACATGTTTTTCCTATTCCTTATTAAGAGAATAAATGATCTATTATTCTATCATAAATAGTCCCAATGCTTTAAAAGATGATAATGCTTTAAACTTCTTATCATCTACCCAATTTTATATCATCAAACTGCAATAATAATGTTTTTGGCAGAGAGTTATATCTCTCACTGGGACAATTAAAATTGTCTCACCCCCATAGGATCCAACATTTTTAGGTGGACAAGCACGGATGAGACTGAGAATATCTTGTAGAAGAAGAACATCAGCAGTAGCAGTAACAGCAGTGACAACTCATGTTGAGTGTACTGTCTGTCGTGCCTTGTAGATAGAAGTCATATGTGTCGTCTTTGTACTCTCAAGTCCTCAGAGTAAGTAGATAATGCTTTCATCATTAATATGAGATTTTGGCTTGAACGCCTCAAGGTTTATGTTGCTTATGTATAGTTTGACATAGCAACTGTTGTATGTAACTCTCGAAAAGAGATGGTACATGATATGTACTTATGAATCAAGATGTGAATGAAATACACTGGTTCTTGATCAAAGAGTTTTCCCGTGTTTGGATCTCTTTGCAAAAGGTTTAAATTTTTAGTGATTTTCAGTAATCCGATGTTAGTGATCGCTTCTGCTTAGTTAATGACGTATGTAAGGACCCTGACCTTCGTTTAGGGCTTACCCTGTTTGCTTTTCTTAACCCTGGTGCTTTGGTGCTTGCTAATCACCTTTAATGGTGATTAGGGTTTGGTTGTGCTTTGTTGAGAGTTGGAGGTGCTACTTGCAACTAACCCACGTCTAGGGTTTTATGGACAAGTTTGCCACCTTGTGAGGTGTTTTTCCCTCTCTTTTCTTCCTCTTGTGTAGAGAGGAAGGCTTGGGCTCGTTGCTTGAGTTGTTTGGGCCTTGAGGTGCCTTGTTTGGGCTTGGTTGAGCCTTGTATCGGCCAAGTGGTGAGTGTATCGGCCTAGGAGTGCTTGTGTCGGACAACATGGAAGTGTGTCGCCCAAGTTGCAAGCTTGTTGTGTCGCCCATAGTGCTTGGTCTAACCTTGACCGTGGACACTTGGTGCATATCTTGGCCATGTGGATGGAGCTTGCTAGAGTAGTGGCTTGATCTCTAGGACAAGTGTCCCTATGCAAGTGACAACTTGCCATGATCCACCTTGTTTTCTCCTCCCTTTCCTTCTATATAGACGTGTCCTTTCCTTAGCTTAAGGTCCCTTTGGTCCTTTAGTTTCTCCCCACCTTGAGTGCACGACACTCCCTCCTTTCCTTGCTTGTGTCGGCCGATACACCCCTTGAAGGAGCAGCTTGGTGGCCGACACACCTTGGAGAAGCAAATGGTGGCCGATAACCTTGAAGTCTCCATCTTCCTTGATTGGTGGTGCGTGGAGCTTGGAGCTCTTCTTCTTCCTTGGAGTTTGGAGCTTAAGGCGGGTTGCATAACTTCTGACCCTAACTACATTATCTCTTGCTTTAATCTTGTTTACATGTTAATAGCTTAGTTTCTTGCTTAGCTTCCTTGTTGGCCGATCTTGTGATCTAGGGTTTGTAGGTGAGCAACACTCCTTTCTCGCCTTGGTCTAGAAGAATGAGTTTGAGCTATTAGTGCCATGAGCAACACCCCTCCTTCCTAATCGATTGAAGTGAGCTTGTGCCATAGTTGCTTAAGCAACACTTTCTTCTCACCACGGGCTAGAAGGTGAGCTCAGTTTGGTGGTGAGCCATCTTTCTAGGGTTCGGGTGCCCTTGTGTTTGGGGAAGAAGATGACCTTGTTGGACGATATCCCCTGACCTAGCTTGTTGGGTGATAGGACTGTCTGATGGGCGTCATCCCTTGTTGTTGTTGTGATGGGCGTTGGGGTTTGGTTCTGTGACGGCCGTTAGGCCTTGGTCCAGCAGGTTGCACGATATGTGGGTTGTGTTTTCTCTCTTGAACGTTAGCCTTATGTGAGCTGACCTGACCGGGATGTTAGCACCTGTGATGGCGTTGCTAGGTAGTTGTGTCAGGTGTTGCGCTGGTCTTGTATCGGCCGATGACACCCTGTTGTAACGGGCGTCGCCCGATAGTGCTATGTGCCCGATACTCCCCCCCCTTGACGCGCGACACATCCCCCTGTAACGCCGCATCGCACGCGCTTGGTTTCCTTAGTGGCAACGCAACGTTGCGGGTTGCGGTGGGTTGTTCTTTGGTGAGGGCAGGCGGCCCAATACAGTTATATAGTGAGGATCCCTGGTACTCCTAGCGAGGGTTGTAGCACATATAGTGAGGGTTCCACGATGCATAGAAGCCGATCGTTATATATTTCTGTCCTTGCTTCCGACCGATGGTTACTCCTTGCTCATATAATGGTGATGATAATGGTAAAGCTTGTCCTTCATATCTAACATGACCACATGCATTAAGTAATCATCTTGATTATCTATATAATGATGAGATAAGGATAAGTACATAGATAGTTGCTTAATAATGTGCCTTGTGCACATGATCACCAGTTGATGTATAATTGATAAGTATAGCACCTTGAATGCCGTTACATAATGGTAAGCATAGTTCTTACGTTGAAGCTATGATTATTGTATACTCTAACCATGCAGGTGATGATTAGTCATAAAAAGGCTATGAGAAATATGTGATGAGTAACATCACTCTGGTAATTACTCTGATTGATGAGATTGCATGTATGATGTGTTTGTTCCATGATGATGATGCGAGCCTCGAGAGACAGTGGTAATACACGATGAGGGATTGAGATCCCATGGTATGTGATGATCCTTGAGATGGATCTGGATGGTTGGCAAGAGGCCAAGTGATAACATGTGATGTTGAATCCTTGAGATGGATCAGGTTGATGTGATTACAATAATAACTTAATGTTGAGTTTATGTTGTTTACTTTCTGTTATATCTTGCATGTTATACAACTTGGTTGAATCTTGCAATCCATCTAAAAGATACTAATTAATTACAATGAAATATATCATGTAGTTTGCCCTGGCCATAGATCCATCATCGTCAGGACTTGGTGATGGTGAAATGGGTTTTCCTGCGGGTTAATCCAGAGTGCATATTTTTGAATATGCGAGGTTTCTCCTAGCCTCAAATAGAGAGGTAAACGAGTGCAGCTGTGGTTGTAGACTCGGATATGTGATGAGCATGGTGAACATGCCCATGGCTCCGGATATGTGATATGATGAGCATGAATGCGTTCATGGCTCAAAGCACGGTGATCAGGCCCGTGGCTCAGTTTTACTAGCGCCGTGACCTGTACCGAGGCGGGCTAGGCAGAGGGTAGCCTGAGGAGATGACCATGTGGCTAAGACCACTTCAGCATGAGACTGTGGTCCTTCTTTGTTTCTCGTGTACTGACCACGAGGGGTGAGTTCGTGGATTCCGACTCTTCCATTGACCTTGTATGGAACCGGTTATGGGCTTCACAGCCGAAGGTTGGATTTGAACGGTACGGTTCACTTCCTCAGGGCATAATAATACGTAATTTAGCCTAATAGTATTTACTGTTTAGGACAAACACAAAACATTGGTTGAAGCCTTGTTTGTGTAGTTAACTTTGTTTGTATTTTGTAGTAGTTTATACATTTCTCATATGTGGTAAGATTTATACATCCTATCTTGTTATTCATGTTTCATAAGGAATAGTTGGATAAGTGACTGAGTATTTTTGGTAAGCTTGATAGTATGAACAGTCTTATCTTATAAATGTTCTTGTTATACGTTTTAGCTGCTTTACCTATATCTGAGGTTTTGTAGTTTTGGTGGGGAGTTATGCCTCCTGCTGGGATAATGTTCAATTGTCTCACCCTGCTGGTTTACACCCTTTTTAGGTGGTCGAGCTAGACGTGGTGGTGATCGTGGTGTTGCGGCCAAATAGTAAGAAGATCACTAGAAGGCAAGCGATGGATATGCTGTTGTTTTGGATGTTTTGTGATAGAGTCTAGAGTCATCCCTGTACTCTCAGGTCCTTGGCGGTGTTTTGACGTTGTTTCACGATGTACAACTGTAGATGTTTTGTATATCCTGTTGTTGGCCGGATGCGGGCCTTTATGTATGTATAAACAAGTGATGAACTCCTGAGATGGTTTAACTGGACAACTGTTGATCTAGGCTGTGGACATGTATCAAGTCTTGTATACAATTATATAACCTATTTTCTTGTAGGATGTGGACTGGAATGTAATAGCTTCTCAGTTTATCAGTTTTTCCGCAATGAGTTTTAATTAACTCGTGTTTTTGGTAATCTGTGGTTATGGTGATTTCCGCACGTTTACGCGTAACACCTCGCTGTCTGTGTGATAGTGGGATGTGTTGCCACAAGTTTTTGGTATCAGAGCTCTAGGTTCGCTGAGTCTACAGGGATCTAGGACTAGGTTGAGTCTATTCTTATTTGTTTTCCAGATTTTCTCACAGTAATCTTCTATCTCACGGAAGAAAAGCCAAGATGTCTGGAAACCATGAAGAACATGCTAATGAGCACAATGATGCTGCATCAGTTGATGGAGCTTTTGAGCAGGCACATGGAGATCGGGTGCCTGAGGTCCCCCAACCTAACCCAGCCATACTTGAACATCCTGCCTACCAACAACTTATGGGGTAGATGATGGCTATGATGAATCTCATGGTCGAGCGATTACCAGTGCCTCCTCTGCGAGCACAGGTTCCCCATGGAGAAGAATCGGGTATTGGGAAGACCTTAGAGCGCCTTCGCCGAGTCGGAGCTTCAGATTATGCTGGAACGACTGATCCAACGGATGCAGATCTGTGGCTGACAAGTCTTGAGAAGGCTTTTCAGATCCTCGACATCCCCGAAGCAGACAAAGTAAAGCATGCTATCTACCTCCTGAAAGGTAGTGCTGGTCACTGGTGGACCATCGAGGAAGAGAAGTGGCCTAGTGAGGTGATCTGTTGGGAAGTGTTCCGACGTGAGTTTGTCAGCAGATACTTTCCAAAGACGTATCTGGATGAGAAGATTAGTCAGTTTGAGAGTTTGCGACAACGAATGATGAACATCACCGAGTATGAGGCCAAGTTCATGGATCTATTGAGGTTTTGTCCTCACATGGCAGTGACAGATGAGGAGCGGATCAGACGCTTCGAGAAGGGTCTGAGTGCTGAATTGACGACACCGGTTTCTACATTGGAGAATCGAGAACGGTTTGCTATGTTTGTGGAGTCTGTCCGGAGGATTGAACGATCAGTTAGGGAGAAGAGAGAATCTATGGCTAAGAAGAGACCTGCTCAGTTCCAGGGTCAGAGGTTTGGCGGCTTCAAGAAGCCCATGTTTTCAGCACCGTCAGCGATGAGAGCTTCTGGTGGACCGTCTTAGTGGTCTCTGAGTAAAGGAAGAGGTCATGTATCTTTACCATCTAAGGCGCAAAGTTCGGCTTCCGTGGCAGTGACAGGGCCATCCAGGCCACGAGTTGATGTTAGGACATGCTATGCCTACAGTCAGATAGGGCATGTCAAGTCGAGTTGTCCCTACAGAGATGTTGAGGTGACACAGCAGCCGAGACAGAATCTTCAAGGATCAGATCGACAACAGCCCAGTGGTAGCAGAGGACGAGGACACGGTCAAGCGTCTCAAGCTGGATCGTTTGCTCAAGGAAGCAGAGGTCATGGACAATAAGCAACGGCTCGATTCTATGCTATGAATCAGCCGGAGGCGATAGTCAACCCGCGAGTAGTGACAGGTCAGATGGAGTTATTTCATTCTGATATGTCTTCATCTTGCCTTATATCTGTTCTGGTTGACCCGGGTGCTACACACTCTTTTATCGCCTATAGTATGCTTGAGAGCTATCGTTTACCTGTTAGTCGTAAGAAGGATAGTTTGTTGTTAGAAACCCCTCTTGATGGTTCTTTGTTGCTTCGAGAAGAGTGTTCATCCTGTGTCTTGTCTTTCTTGGGACACCGCAATCAAGTGGATCTCATACCACTTGATATGCATGGGTTTGATGTTATCCTTGGGATGGATACCTTAGAAAAGTATAAGCTTGTTCTGGACTGCGGTACTAAGCAGGCGGTGTTTGATGATGCTGGAGAGAAGTGGATCTTCCAGGGAGATAGGAAGATTCTTTTGACGTGTCTGGTATCCGCTGTGGTGGCAGATTGGTTGCTACAACAAGGATGTGAGGCGTTCTTAGCTCACGTGGTAGATACTGTTGTGGATACCAAGGCAAAAGGTCCTAGTCTCGAAGAGGTGCCAGTTGTTCGGGAGTTTGCAGATGTGTTTCCTGAGGAGTTTCTTGGTGTTCCCCCACCCCGTGAGATTGATTTCGAGATCAATCTGGTCCCAGGGACGCAACCAATTGCACATACACCATATAGGATGGCTCCAGTTGAGATGGCAGAGCTGAAAAAGCAGTTGCAAGAGTTGTTGGAGAAAGGTTTCATCCGACCGAGAACATCACCTTGGGATGCTCCCGTGTTGTTTGTCAAGAAGAAGGATGGTTCGATGCGGTTGTGTATAGACTACTGACAGTTGAACAAGGTCACGATCAAGAACAAGTACCCGTTGCCGAGGATAGACGATCTGTTTGATCAGTTGGGTGGTGCTACAGTGTTTTCGAAGATTGATCTATGGTCCGAATATCATCAGTTGAGGATCAAGGCAGATGACATACCAAAGTCAGCTTTTAGGATGAGGTATGGTCATTTCGAGTTTGTGGTTATGCCGTTTGGGCTAACCAATGCACCTGCTGCTTTCATGGACTTGATGAACAGAGTGTTCTGTCCGTTCCTAGATCAGTTTGTTGTAGTCTTTATAGATGACATCTTGATCTATAGTCGGGACAGGCGAGAGCATGAGCAACATCTTCGACGAGCGTTGACTCTACTTCGCCAACATCAGTTGTATGCCAAGTTTAGTAAGTGTGAGTTCTGGGTGGAAGAGGTGACTTTCTTGGGTCATGTGATATCTGCTGAAGGAGTCAAGGTAGATCCGAAGAAGGTGGAATCCGTTGCAGAATGGGAACAACCGAAGACGCCGACAGAAGTTTGCAGTTTTCTGGGTTTAGCAGGATACTACCGGAGGTTCATCAAGGACTTCAGTGCGATTGCTTTGCCAATGACAAAGTTGACGAGAAAGGACGTATCTTTTGTTTGGGATGAACGATGTCAGCAAGCTTTCCAGAGTTTGAAGGAGAAGCTGACCAGTGCTCCAGTGTTGATCCTGCCAGAGCCTGGGAAGGGCTATGTTGTTTTCTGTGATGCTTCCAAGAAAGGGTTAGGTTGTGTGCTGATGCAGGATGATCATGTGGTTTCTTTTGCTTCGCGATAGCTTAAGAAACATGAGGAGAACTATCCGACTCATGACTTGGAGCTGGCAGCTGTGGTTCATGCGCTAAAGATCTAGAGACACTATCTTTATGGGGAAGTGTGCCAGATCTTTACGGATCATAAAAACCTGAAGTACATCTTTACGCAGCAAGAGTTGAACATGCGACAACGGCGATGGATGGAGTTGATCAATGACTACGACTGCACTATCGAGTATCATCCTGGTAAGGCGAATGTGGTAGCTGATGCGCTTAGTCGAAAGTCTTCTTTTTCTTCTAAGAAGGCACAATTGAGTTCCCTGGTATGCCATAGGTGGGATATGTTTGTCTCTTTGTGGCAGATGAATGTGCAGATGGAGGTTTCCTCGTTAGCTGGACTTCTAGCACAGATGCAAGTCAAGCCTACGTTGAGACAACAGATCAAGGATGCACAGCAGACAAACGATGCAGTACAGTTGATCAGATCAGAGTTTGGTAGCGAAAAGTGTGATGGGTTTCATGAGTCTGAGGATGGGCTAGTTTGCTATCATGATAGGATGGTGGTTCCTGATGTTGATGAGCTGAGGAAGTTGGTGCTTGAGGAAGCACACACATCAATATATGCTATGCATCCAGGTGTCACCAAGATGTACCATAGTCTGAAGGACTTGTACTGGTGGCCAGGTTTGAAGAAAGATGTAGCCGAGTTCGTGGCTAGATGTGCAGTTTGTCAGCAAGTGAAGGCTGAACATCAGAAGCCGACATGTACGCTGCAACCTTTGCCGATACTGCAATGGAAATGAGATCATATAACCATGGATTTCGTAGTTGGTCTACCCAGGACAACTAGGAATCATGATTCCGTTTGGGTGATAGTGGACAGATTGACTAAGTCTGCCCATTTCCTACCAGTGAAGACGATGTATATAGCTGAGAAACTCGCTCGAGTATATGTGGATGAGATAGTACGTTTGCATGGTGTGCCGGCGACGATAGTTTCTGACAGAGGTCCTCAGTTTACGAGTTGTTTCTGGGAACAGTTGCACAGAGCGTTAGGAATGCAGTTGAGGTTCGGTACAACTTTCCACCCACAGACAGATGGACAGTCTGAGAGGACTATTCAGATTCTGGAGGATCTCCTTCGAGCTTGTGTTTTGCAGTTCTTAGGTAGCTGGGATGTACATCTGAGTTTGATAGAGTTTGCCTATAACAATAGTTATCAGCGAAGCATCAACATGGCTCCTTATGAGGCTTTGTATGGAAGGAAGTGCAGATCTCCTTTGTGTTGGTATGAGCCTGGTGAGTATCAGCTTTTGGGTCCTGAGTTAGTACAACAGACAACATAAAAGATCAAGACGATACAACAATAGTTGAAAGTGGCACAGGACAGGCAGAAATCCTATGCAGACAATCTCCGACGACCTTTGGAGTTCCAGGTAGGAGACAAAGTATATCTTAAAGTCTCTCTGGGGAAAGGTGTGCTGAGGTTTGGCCGGAAAGGTAAGTTGGCACCCAGGTATATGGGTCCTTACCCAGTTAGAGCACGTGTTGGAAAGGTAGCTTATGAGATAGAGTTACCTCCAGAATTGCACAGGTTACATGCAGTGTTCCATGTCAGTATGTTGAAGAAAAGCCATCCAGATTCAGGAACAGTGATATAGCCAGTTGAGGTTGGGCTTGATGAAGATGTGACCTATGAGGAAGGTCCTGTGGTGATCCTCGACAGAAGGGTCAAGAAGCTGAAAAGGAAGGACCTGGTTCTTGTGAAGGTTCTTTGGCAGCGTCGTGGCATTGAGGAAGCCACGTGGGAGATTGAGGAAGAGATGAGGAGGAAGTACCCCTCACTTTTCTCTTCGGATTTCAGGGACGAAATCCCTTAAAGGGGGTTAGCTTGTAAGGACCCTGACCTTCGTTTAGGGCTTACCCTATTTGCTTTGCTTAACCCTGGTGCTTTGGTGCTTGCTAATCACCTTTAATGGTGATTAGGGTTTGGTTGTGCTTTGTTGAGAGTTGGAGGTGCTACTTGCAACTAAACCACGTCTAGGGTTTTATGGACAAGTTTGCCACCTTGTGAGGTGTTTTTCCCTCTCTTTGCTTCCTCTTGTGTAGAGAGGAAGGCTTGGGCTCGTTGCTTGAGTTGTTTGGGTCTTGAGGTTCCTTGTTTGGGCTTGGTTGAGCCTTGTATTGGCCAAGTGGTGAGTGTATCGGCCTAGGAGTGCTTGTGTCGGCCAACATGGAAGTGTGTCCCCCAAGTTGCAAGCTTGTTGTGTCGCCCATAGTGCTTGGTCTAACCTTGACCGTGGACACTTGGTGCATATCTTGGCCATGTGGATGGAGCTTGCTAGAGTAGTGGCTTGAGCTCTAGGACAAGTGTCCCTATGTAAGTGACACCTTGCCATGCTCCACCTTGTTTTCTCCTCCCTTTCCTTCTATATAGGCGTGTCCTTTCCTTAGCTTAAGGTCCCTTTGGTCCTTTAGTTTCTCCCCACCTTGAGTGCACGCCACTCCCTCCTTTCCTTGCTTGTGTCGGCCGATACACCCCTTGAAGGAGCAACTTGGTGGCCGACACACCTTGGAGAAGCAAGTGGTGGTCGATAACCTTGAAGTCTCCATCTTCCTTGCTTGGTGGTGCATGGAGCTTGGAACTCTTCTTCTTCCTTGGAGTTTGGAGCTTAAGGCGGGTTGCATAACTTCTGACCCTAACTACATTATCTCTTGCTTTAATCTTGTTTACATGTTAATAGCATAGTTTCTTGCTTAGCTTCCTTGTTGGCCGATCTTGTGATCTAGGGTTTGTAGGTGAGCAACACTCCTTTCTCCCCTTGGTCTAGAAGAATGAGTTTGAGCTATTAGTGCCATGAGCAACACCCCTCCTTCCTAATCGATTGAGGTGTGCTTGTGCCCTAGTTGCTTACGCAACACTTTCTTCTCACCATGGGCTAGAAGGTGAGCTCAGTTTGGTGGTGAGCCATCTTTCTAGGGTTCGGGTGCCCTTGTGTTTGGGGAAGAAGATGACCTTGTTGGACGATATCCCCTGACCTATCTTGTTGGGCGATAGGCCTGTGTGACGGGTGTCATCCCTTGTTATTGTTGTGATGGGCGTTGGGGTCTGGTTCTGTGACGGCTGTTAGGCCTTGGTCCAGCAGGTTGCACGATATGTGGGTTGTGTTTTCTCTCTTGAACGTTAGCCTTATGTGAGCTGACCTGACCGGGATGTTAGCACCTGTGATGGTGTTGCTAGGTAGTTGTGTCGGGCGTTGTGCTAGTCTTGTATCGGCCGATGACACCCTGTTGTAACGGGCGTCGCCCGATAGTGCTATGTGCCCGATACTCCCCCCCCCTTGACGTGCGACACATCCCCCTGTAACGCCGCGTCGCACGCGCTTGGTTTCCTTAGTGGCAACACAGCATTGCAGGCTGCAGTGGGTTGTTCTTTGGTGAGGGTAGGCGGCCCAATACGGTTATATAGTGAGGATCCCTGGTACTCCTAGTGAGGGTTGTAGCACATATAGTGAGGGTTGTAGCACATATACTGAGGGTTCCACGATGCATAGAAGCCAATCGTTATATATTTCTATCCTTGCTTCCGACCGATGGTTACTCCTTGCTCATATAATGGTGATGATAATGGTAAAGCTTGTCCTTCATATCTAACATGACCACATGCATTAAGTAATCATCTTGATTATCTATATAATGATGAGATAAGGATAAGTACATAGATAGTTGCTTAATAATGCGCCTTGTGCACATGATCACCAATTGATGTATAATTGATAAGTATAGCACCTTGAATGCCGTTACATAATGGTAAGCATAGTTCTTATGTTGAAGCTATGATTATTGTATACTCTAACCATGCAGGTGATGATTAGCCATAAAAAGGCTATGAGAAATATGTGATGAGTAACATCACTCTGGTAATTACTCTGATTGATGAGATTGCATGTATGATGTGTTTGTTCCATGATGATGATGCAAGCCTCGAGAGACAGTGGTAATACACGATGAGGGATTGAGATCCCATGGTATGTGATGATCCTTGAGATGGATCTGTTTGGTTGGCAAGAGGCCAAGTGATAACATGTGATGTTGAATCCTTGAGATGGATCAGGTTGATGTGATTACAATAATAACTTAATATTGAGTTTATGTTGTTTACTTTCTGTTATATCTTGCATGTTATACAACTTGGTTGAATCTTGCAATCCATCTAAAAGATACTAATTAATTACAGTGAAATATATCATGTAGTTTGCCCTGGCCATAGTTCCATCATCGTCAGGACTTGGTGATGGTGAAATGAGTTCTCCTGCGGGTTAACCCGGAGCGCATATTTTTGAATATGCGAGGTTTCTCCTAGCCTCAAATAGAGAGGTAAACGAGTGCAACTGTGGTTGTAGACTCGGATATGTGATGAGCATGGTGAACAGGCCCATGGCTCCGGATATGTGATATGATGAGTATGAATGCGTTCATGGCTCAGAGCACGGTGATCAGGCCCGTGGCTCAGTTTTACTAGTGCCGTGACCTGTACCAAGGCGGGCTAGGCAGAGGGTAGCCTGAGGAGCTGACCCTGTGGCTAAGACCACTTCAAAATGAGACTGCGGTCCTGCTTTGTTTCTCGTGTACTGACCACAAGGGGTGAGGTCGTGGATTCTGGCTCTTCCATTGACCTTGTATGGAACCGGTTATGGGCTTCGCAGCCGAAGGTTGGATTTGAATGGTACGGTTCACTTCCTCAGGGCATAATAATACATAATTCAGCCGAATAGTATTTACTGTTTAGGACAAACACGAAACATTGGTTGAAGCCTTGTTTGTGTAGTTTACTTTGTTTGTATTTTGCAGTAGTTTATACATTTCTCATACGTGGTAAGATTTATACATCCTATCTTATTATTCATGTTTCATAAGGAATAGTTGGATAAGTGACTGAGTATTTTTGGTAAGATTGATAGTATGAATAGTCTTATCTTATAACTGTTCTTGTTATACTTTTTAGCTGCTTTACCTATATCTGAGGTTTTGTAGTTTTGGTGGGGAGTTATGCCTCCCGCTGGGACAATGTTCAATTGTCTCACCCTACTGGTTTACACCCTTTTTAGGTGGTCGAGCTAGACGTGGTGGTGGTCGTGGTGTTGCGACCGAACAGCAAGAAGATCAATAGAAGGCAAGCGATGGATATGCTGCTGTTTTGGATGTTTTGTGATAGAGTCTAGAGTCATCCATGTACTCTCAGGTCCTTGGCGGTGTTTTGACGTTGTTTCACGATGTAAAACTATTGATGTTTTGTATATCCTGCTGTTGGCCGGATGCAGGCCTTTGATGTATGTATAAACAGGTGATGAACTCATGAGATGGTTTGACTGGACAACTGTTGATCTAGGCTGTGGACATGTATCAAGTCTTGTATACAGTTATATAACCTATTTTCTTGCAGGATGTGGACTAGAATGTAATAGCTTCTCAGTTTATCAGTTTTTCCACAATCGGTTTTAATTAACTCGTGTTTTTGGTAATCTGTGGTTATGGTGATTTCCGCACGTTTTCGTGTAACACCTCACTGTCTGTGTGATAGTGGGATGTGTTGCCACAACGTATGTTTTGAATTCTTCGCCACAATTTAGTGGTATCAGAGCTCTAGGTTCACTGAGTCTATAGAGACATAGGACTAAGGTGTCGAGTCTGTTCTAAGTGTACCCCAGTGTATCTTATAGTGCCTCCTTCTTATGCAGAAGAAGATATATAGCTCCAAGATGTCTGGAGAACACGAGTGACACGTTGCTGAGAGCAATGTTGTTGCACCAGTAGAAGGTTCCAGGGATCAGGAAAGAGAAGAAACAGTGCCTGAGAATCCCCCTGTTGATGAGGTCATGATGAGAAACCCAAAATTTTCTACTCTTTTTGGGCAATTCATGACTGTAGTGATGCATATAACAGACCGGATGTCGGTACCACCACCCAGGGCACCAGATCGCAATGAGGGATATGGGTCTGGTAAGACTTTTGAATGACTACGTCGTGTTGGATCCATAGAATATGCTGGGACATCTGACCCAACAGATGCAGATTTATGGCTCACTGAGTTAGAAAAAGCTTTTAAGATCCTTAGTATCCCAGAGGCTGACAAAGTTAAACATGTTGTATACCTTTTGAAGGGTAGTGTTGGACATTGGTGGGCTATCAAAGAAATAAAAAGGAATGACGAAGAGGTTAATTGGGAGGAATTTCGTCGAGAATTCATCAATAAGTATTTTCTAAGGACATACTTAGATGAAAAGATCTCGTAGTTTGAGAAAATTCGACAGGGAGCCATGTTAACAAATGAATATGAGGTTAAGTTTATGGAACTTTTACGATTTTGTCCTCAAATGGCTGCTACTGAGGAAGAAAAGATTCGACGTTTTGAGAAGGGACTGAATGCTGAAATGTCTATTCTGGCATCTGCCCTAGAAAGTAGAGAGAGGTTTGCCACATTTGTGGAGTCAATTCAAAGGATAGAAGGGTCTATGACAAAGAAACATGAAACATACCTTAAAAGGAAGTCTAAACAGTCACATGAAAAAGGAATTGGTGGTACTAAACAATTAAAGATTTCAGTAGTACCGACTCAACCACAATGTAGTGCACCCAAGAAGCAGTCACCTAAAAATCTCTGAGCTTGCTATAGATGTGGATAGAAAGGACATCTGAGGTGGCAATGTCCAAATAGAAAGTGATGAGGTGACCCAACAGACAAGACACTAGATAACTTGTGAGAGGTAGACATGTTAAGATAAAACTTTCTATTTTGAAATATCCTCTACTCTCTACTATAAGAAAGGTAGTGTTGTTTAGTTCATCTGTATAATCCTTTGAGGATATGAGGAAGAGATAAGTAGGATGAAAACTTGTGTTCAATTTAATATTCTTTTATATGTTTTGAAATTTCTCTTTCTTCATTAAGGAAGGGAAGAGATGAAAAAGGAACTCAGAGAAAATCTGAGATATTAAGTATATCAAATTTGAAGATATGAAAACATAAAATAAAATAAATGCCTACTACCTAATTTTAGTTCTTGAATACCCTGGCCATGTATTCATTTATTGAAGGCAAGGTAAGTACGACATACCTAGATTGTTATCTTTCTGATTACTCTGATTAAGTAATCATTCTGAAACAATCCAAAGAAGCCTAATAAAGAAGGAGATGTGGCATGGATATTTCTACCACATTCTAATTGATATACAGAGGAATTTGATTTAATTATAAATCAACTTATAAACAAAAAGAAGATGTTTAATATAATGTATACCCTGGTCCTCAGACCTAGAGGTAACAGTTATCTGATAAGAGATAACAATGTTCAATGATGAACTGAAGGTTTAAATACCCATATCTAATATTCATGGTGATAATGATGCTGATAGATAATGATATACAATCATCTTTATAATTCCTATGCTGGTAGCAAGGAACCTAGGATGAAACAAGAGTAAATAACTCATGAACAGTTGAAAATGTATACAAATGACCAAAGGAAGATGAGGATGTGATGTGTTATCAACACATGTGTTAGATACCGAGGAAAGGGATTCTGGTATCTGAGAAATATTAGGCTATTTTATGATGGTTACCTGGAATGGTTAACTATGGAATCAGTCCAATTACCTAATGTAGAATGGACATCATATTTTAGGGGTTTATGCTTTGCATAAACATAACATTGATGAGAACGAACTATTTGAAGGAATAATTATAAAGTTATTGCAAGAAAAGTTTATCAAATTAAATTAACAAATAACCTTTATCTAAATAAGAAAAGTGTTACTTGACACAGAATTAACTCCACAGTCAATAATGAAAGGACAGTGGAGTATGTGTCCTGTGTGTTTGATACTATGAGAATTTTGTATGGAAGAACTTTGTATTGATCAAAGTTCTATGATGTCTCCATAACTATGAGATGTTATCTGGAAACTTGATAATATAACGAATGAATAATATATGTCTCCTTTTATCTGGGATTTCGGGGATAAAATCCTTGTTAGGGGTTTATAATTGTAATATCCCTGACCTGGGTTATGCCCTAACCCTGGAAGTTTTTGTTTAAGCAAGTTAATTATATCCTTGATTTTATCTTGTGGAAAGTAATTAAGCCTTAAGAGGAACTTATGTTTCAATTTTGGTCCTGTTTGAAGAATGATGAAGCAATGTTTGCTTATTTTGGACTAAAGAGCAAATTACCCAAGTTGAGGGGTTAAATTACAAATGTTACATGATAAAATGTTCCTCAAAGTGTTTGATCATCATGAGAATGAAAATGATGCATAGGTATGGCTTCCACAAGCCTGGATAACAAGAAGGAGCTTGTTGAGCAATATTTGTGCATTAAAACCTAGTTTTGGTGTAATGTGCAATTTACCCAAAACCTAGGGTTCAATATGTAAAATATCACTTTCATAGGGTCCCTAATTATTCTTTGAATCATGTAGAGGCAATAAAATCAGAGGGGCACCTCATTAGAATCACTTTGGAGGAGAGAGAATCTTGATATTAAAATAATCAAGATTGAAGCATAATTGGAACTTTAGTTCAATTTAATGCAAAAATAAATATATTAATTGAAGAGCCCTTCAACCAAAAGGTGAGGGATGATTTTGCAAAAGAATGGAAGACCATGTGCCTTGCAAAGGCACGAAAATATCTAAAGGAAGTGGATAACTCACTCACATTATTAAAAGAAAAAGAAATATCCACTAACTTATGGATATTATTATTAAATGGATTAAGGTGCTTAATTTGCTTTTCTTTATTTCATGGATAATTGGGAGGAATAAAAGGCAAGGAAGATAGCCTCGTATGAAAGGAAGAGGAGAGGGCAAGTGGCAAGGAAATGGAGTAGTTATTTCCTACTTTCTCTCTCTTAAAATGAATTTTAATAAAAATGCATATAAGCTGATTTATCCATAGCTTGAAAGGGGAATTTCGAATCCACTTTCACTCTTTGCTTGAAAAACGACCACGGGGGCTTAGGAGCAACAGGAAGACGAGTTCCAACCTGTAGGTAATCTTCTTGATCACTTTCAACCATGATTTCATGGTGGAAATCTAAAATAAATGATGGATTTCTTCTTTTCTTCTATCAATCTTCCTTTCTAGCCAATCCTTTTCACTCAAAAGCTTGAGGAACGAACCTTGTGGAGTGAGAAATCTTCTTTCACCATTAGGAACATGAAGTTGGAGCTTTGAAGCTTCATTGAAGGTGGTTTTTATAACTTGAACCCTTATTCATTGTTATTGAATTCAATTCCTCAATCCTTTTTGTTCAAATTACTCTTCTTGAATTTCCTTTGAATAATTGATGTAACTACCATGGGAATGACATTAGATTTCGAAGGTATAAGGATGTATGATGATGACATCATCATAAGCACACATCTCAACATAATTTAGTTGCAAACAGTTTCATGAATTTTGGTCCAAACGGTTTGTAAAGCGTTTGGAGGTTGGGGTTCCAAACCGTTTGGAGTGGTTGACCAAATGGAGGGGGTTGACCATTTGAGGGGGGTTGCTGATGTGTTGAATAATGATCTAATAGATTTAATTGATTGGTTTCTAAAGGTTCCATGATTGGATAATCTACCAATTGCAAACCCTAATCGGATTGAAGCATTGAAACCCTAATCGATTTGACTCAATTTCATGTTGGTTGAGCAAATGATTTCATCAAATCATTTGGTGCTCAAATGGTTTCAAACCATTTGAGGATCAAGGGTTGACCGCTTGAGAAAGGTTGACCATTTGTAGGAAACGGTTTCAAAACCGTTTGATAGGGTTGATCATTTGGTGAAGGTTGACCGTTTGAGATGAAACAGTTTCAAACCGTTTGAGAAGGAAAAAGGTTTTCAAGACCGTTTGAAAGGAAACCATTTTAACACTATTTAAGGGGATAAGGACCAAGACCGTTTGAAGGTCTAACCCCAAGACCGTTTGAGGGTGTGACCTCAAGACCGTTTGAATGTCATGATAAAAACCGAATGGAGGTCTAAAGTGATCAAATTGTTTGGAGATTTAAGGTGATGATTGATCCATTGATTCAATGGTTGATAATAATGATTATCAATGATAGGTATAAAGGTTGAAACCCTAAAGTACCTAGATGATCAGTACCTTTAAAATGTCTAACCCTAAAAGCTTATGAAAGCAATGTCTCAAAACACTATGTCAACCATAGTTGTATATAATTGATTGAAAGGTTGATGTAACCTAATCAAGTTGAGAGGATGATAGAAAGGAATTCATACATGAGTATTAATCGCGAAGAATATGTGATTAGGGTATGATACTTAGTAAAGAGATCATGCAACCCTAATCGAGTGGGATAATAAGCTATAATCCTAAAATTAGGGCGATCCTGAGTGAAACCCAGGGTGATGCCATGTGAAACCCTATGCAATGGTATGATGAGGAGCCCTAACACAGGGTGAAGGTATGTGAAACTCTAAAATTTGAGTTATAATACATGAAGCCCTAATCTTGGGCAATATGATGATAAACCAAAACCCTAATTACTGGGTAATGGTATGAGAGAACCCTAATGATAAAATAGTGGGTAATTCCTTATGAAGGTGAAATATCTAAAATGGTTGATCATAGGCAACCTTATAGTAAGCAATGCCTTAACCTGAAATGAGTCCATATCATTGAAGATAATTGGACCATTCTTGTGTGTGACCTATGCACTTCATGGTAAAAGTGATAGGTTAGTAGATGAAAGTATTAAGATGGAAAATACCTTAATCCAAGATAAGTTGATAACTTAAGTAAGTTGGAAGTGATGAGGAAAGTGATACATCAAGATATGATAGATATATCACTTTTAGCATTCCAGGGTTGATATACCTTGATGCACCTCAAATCCAATATACTTGGACAAGAAACACATGAAGTGTGTTATGTAAATTGTTACAATGAAATGTAATGAGTTTGATATACTTTGATAATTATAGGCTAATATACCTTGAGAATGGGGTTAAGCCAAACTAATGAGTATGATGTAATCATACCATGATAAGGATGAGAAATGAACTCATACCTTGTATTGATAATCATTTAATGATAAATGTTAAGAGTAATAAACATGATTGAATACTCTAGATGTTAATGGATGCTCCTAGAGGTGTGGAGCAATATATTAAGGTTGATTTTATAAATATGAAATCCTAATTAATGTGATATGGGAAACCCTAACCCTAAATTGGGTAATGGGACATGAGAAACCCTAATGTAATGTGAATAGTAAGCCCTAACCCTATTGAGGGAATAGTGGTGTTACTATTGTATTACATGAGGTAATATGTTATTGTTGCCTAGTGAGAGGTGACAAGATGTGTAATGGCCTTGTGAGCCATATGATTAGATGTTGCCTAGTGATAGATGACAAGATGTTTAATGGCTTTATGAGCCATATGGTTAGATGTTGCCTAGTGAGAGGTGACAAGATGCTTTATGGGCCTTATGAGCCATGAGAACAATTGTGGCATAGTGAGAGGCACCAAGATGATTATAAAATCTAATTGTAAGAAATGATAACCTTTTAATAAACTTAATAAAAGGAACATTTGTATTCAATAAAGAATGTGAAAAGCTATGAAGGCTGTGTAATCAGGAGTGGTTAGAGTCCAATGCCTGGATGTGTAATCAAGATTGGTTAGAGTCAAATGCCTGGCTGTGTAATCAGGATTGGATAAAGTCCAATACCTGGCAGAGGCATGAAGCCTGTAATCAGGATTGGTTAAAGACCAATACCTGGCAGAGGCATGAAGCCTATAATCAGGATTGGTTAGAGTCCAATGCCTGGCTGTATAATCAGGATTGGTTAGAGTCCAATGCCTGGCTGTATAATCAGGATTGGATAAAGTCCAATACCTGGCAGAGGCATGAAGCCTGTAATCAGGATTGGTTAAAGTCCAATACCTGGCAGAGGCATGAAGCCTGTAATCAGGATTGGTTAGAGTCCAATGCCTGGCTGTGCAATCATGAGTGGTTAGAGTCCACTGCCTGGCTGTGTAATCAGGGTTGGTTAAAGTCCAATGCCTGGCTGTAAAATCAGGATTGGTAGTGTCCAATGCCTGGAGGTGTAATCAGGTTTGGAAGAGTCCAATACCTGGTAGAGGCTCAATGCCTGTAATGATGACACATGATTGGTAATAACCCAATGCCTGTAATGATGACACATGATTGGTAATAATCGAATGCCTGTAATGATGACACATGATTGGTAATAACCCAATGGCTATAATGATGACACAAGATTGGTAATAACCCAATGCCTGTAATGTTGACACAGGATTGGTAATAACCCAATGCCTGTATTAATGATATATGAGTACATGGTAGATATAATCCCATATCTGTTTAGCAGATTGGCTAAGGCCAACAGATTGAAACAAGAATGCCTCATGGGTGACATATCAAGATAATTAGTGTCACAAGAGAAGTTTGACATGATGGTATAATATGATGGATAAATGATATACATGTTTTTCCTATTCCTTATTAAGAGAATAGATGATCTATTGTTCTATCATAAATAGTCGCAATGCTTTATAAGATGAGAATGCTTTAAACTTCTTATCTTCTGCCTAGTTTTATATCATTAAACTACAATAATAATGTTTTTGGCGGAGAGTTATATCACTCACTGGGACAATTACAATTGTCTCACCCCCGTGGGATCCAACATTTTTAGGTGGACAAGCACGGAGGAGACTGAGAATATCTTATAGAGGAAGAACATCAACAACAACAGTAACAACAGTGACAACTTAGGTTGAGTGTACTGTCTGTCGTGTCTTGTAGATAGAAGTCATATGTGTCGTCTCTGTACTCTCAGGTCCTCAGAGTCAGTAGATAGTGCTTTCATCATCAATCTAAGATTTTGGCTTGAACGCCTCGAGGTTTATGTTGCTTATGTATAGTTTGACAAAGCAAATGTTGTATGTAACTCTCGAAAAGAGATGGTACATGTTATGTACTTATGAATCAGGATGTGAATGAAATACATTGGTTCTTGATCAAAGAGTTTTCCTGTGTTTGGATCTCTTTACAAAAGGTTTATATTTTTAGTGATTTTCAGTAATCTGATGTTAGTGATCGCTTCCACTTAGTTAGTGACGTATGTTTTGAATGCTTCGCCACACTTTCATTCTTACCCATCTTGAAGTTCTCAAGTAAACCACCAAGCATATAAATCTTGGCTTCCTTCACTTGCTCCGTTCCTTCATAGGTGACACATAGCTTGTTCCAAATTTCATGTACGGTGTCCCAAGAGGAGATCTGATTGAACTCAGATGGGGTGAGGGTTGTGTAGATGATGCTCACTTCTTTGGCATTGAGTTAAGTTTGCTTCATTTGGGCTTCCGTCTATGTGGAGATTTCCCCTTTTGGATCTTAATATTTGAGGTGTACCACCTTCCACATCTCATAGCTCACACCTTAGAGGTAGAATTGCATTCTTCTCTTCCAATAGAGGAAGTTGGTGTCATCGAAGACTGGAGGTCACATGGAGAAGCTCCCCTCCAAGTTGAGAGATCCGAGAGTCAAATTTCCCATATTCTCCTACTTGTGGAAGTAGCTTGGAGAAGACCTACTCTGATACCACTTGTTGGATTAGGGGCTCTAGAGGGGGGTGAATAGAGCTTCACAAATCTCACAAGACAAATTAGACCACCAAATTATATCAAGTGCAGAATCTTAAACATTCATACAATTTGAGATCCTAACTAGCATGCACAACAAGGATAAGAGACAAGGAAGAGCAAGCACTTGGACAAGGTGGTTTAGAGTGGTTCCACATCCTAACTAGGAGCAATGTCAGTCCACTACCTAGAGGTGGTTAATCTTTAGGATTTGCAATCTTGGTACTCTTATATTCCATCATAAGATTACAAGACAAAACCACAACATCCAAGGGCTTAGTACCTCAAGCAAGGATCTTCAACCTATAGAAGGAGCTTACCCACTTGAACCATGGAGTCTTCAGCCATCAACATGGACTTACCCACTCCTTCTTCAAGTCTTCAACCTTCAAGGGATTACCTATCCTTATTGAGTGCTTGCCTTGCCTATCTCCTTCACTTGGAGATCTGGAACACCTTGCCTTCTTCAACCTTGAAGAACAACAACTCCTTCTCCTTCACTCAGAGAAGATCTTCAACCTTTTCTTTAATAGGAAAGAGGGTAGGAAGATGATGGAGGAGAGCTTTACATTATTACAAGGAGAAACTCTCTTACAAAGGAACCTATCTCACTCATACTCATGAATTTGACTTGAAGGTAGAAAGATAAAGGGGATCAAAGGGTTAGAACACTCTCAACTAGGCTAGGACCAAGCATGTAGTGAATGAGAAACCTTGGAATGAACTCCAAGAGGTCCTGTTTATAGCTGAGGGTGCCACTTTAAGTTGTGGGACACTTGATACAAAATATAGCCATTTTTGTTCAAAGAAATGACTCTATTTTCGCTCAAAACACACACCAACGACCACAATCACTTTTTCTACAAATTCTGTATAGTGCAATCGGTCGAGTTTCAATAAAGGTAACTCAACCAATAGAGTAAAAGACAAAACTGATATTCAAACTATTGGTCGAGTTTATCCTGGGGAAACTCGATTGATCATTGAAGATCGATTTGGTCAGGTACTCAATCGATCAAGTTTTGTGAAAACACAACTCGACCGATGCTATCTTCAGAAAATTGATCCAGAAGGATCAGTCGAGTTTACAACTCGACCGATTGGTTGTCTGTGATCACTTTTCTAAAGTGCATCTAAAGTGATCAAAACTTGTTGTTTAGTGTCCCAATCAATTTTCTCATCTTAGTTACAAGTCAATCCATCATTCCAAGTGATTACAAAAATGTTCTAAGGTCGTTTACATAGATTTCCAAAAATGCACACTTGTAGCTCTTTTGACTTGAACTTGGAGCAAAATTAGGGTTTTTGATTTTTGATCCTTTTCATGTACCTAACACCTGAAATCAATCTTGAATACACATATTAGATTCATATGAATGGAATGGTTAAGTCATTATCAAAATATGGAAAATGTATAACCTCTAGGTCAACAGTAACATCCTTCCCCTCTTATAGGAATTTTGCCCTCAAAATTCCACCAAACATACAAACCGATAGGATAAGACTTTCTCATGTCCATCATCGGCTCCCACGTGGCTTCATCCTTTCCATGGTGCTTCCAATGAACCTTTATCATCTCATATTCTTACATCTGAGTTCTCTCTCACCTTGGTAACTCGTACCCTCATAGGTGACTCGGGATATTTCAGCCTGCCTTGAAGCTCAATAGGTTCATGGCTCAGTACATGGCTCGGGTACATCACATAGTGCTCAATATCAGACTCATGGAACACATCATACCTCATGTAATCCTGAGGGGTAAGTCTAAACATAAGCAATTCCACCAATCCATCTCAAATGGACCTATGTATCGGGGACTCATCTTTCTCAACTATAGCTCAGAGGGGTCAGGTTTTCATAACACATATTCTCCCACAGTGGACTGCATGTTAGTCTGCTTCTTATCAGCTCACGACTCTTGTCACCCCTGGGATTTCTCAGCCATCACACGATGAAAGTGACTTCATCTGCACACACTGTGGTCTCTTTGACCTTCACAAGGTCCTTTCACTGACATCATCCTAATGAAGCAGTGACCGACTCAGCCTCCCTTACAGAGCTTCTTACATCCCGATATTAGCTATGGTGGCTATCATCACAAACAAACTCTCTTAGGATAGAAACTGCCCCCATGTATCACCCTGAATGAGCACACACACTCTCATCAGACCCTCTAGTCTGGATCATACTCTCTTGACTAACTATCAGTTAGGGGTGATAAACTGTGCTAAACTTCAAATTGGTATCGAGTTCTTCATGTACCTACTTCTACCACATGGAAGTGAACTTGAGGTCATGCTCCCAATGTTGAACTCGGATCACAGTGTAGATGAACTATCTCTTCCTCATATATAGTTCAACCAGACCTAACACACTGACAGTGCTCTCTCTCTCTCTTAGGCAAGGGATTAGGTGAACTTGGTAAGGAGATCTACCATAACCCATACTACATCATTACCTCTTTTGGTCCAGGGGAAACCCACCACAACATCTATGGTGATTTATTCCCATTCTCTCTCGGGGACTCTTCACTATCTGTGGAAATACACTGGGTTACTAGTGTTCGACATCTACCCCTGGCATGCATGGAAACAAGCCATATGCAACTCTATATACTTCTTCGTCTCAAGTGCTCAAAGGACTACTGCACACTTTTGCTATTTTAGTAGTACCATGGTGCAGGGTGTACTTCACATCGTGAGCTCCTGCATGTCATGATTCCTCAGGGTTGACTCCTCAGAAACCCTAAAACACTTTAGTCGTGGGTTCCATCACCTTCTTTTCTTGAGAGGTGTATCTGAGGTTCTTCAACCATCCTTCTATCGCATCAAGCTCTAGGCTGGCTAACCAAGAAACCACTAACTCGACCAACTGGTCTGGTAGTATCAGAGTATTAGCCCTATATGTCTCACAAACTCAGGGTTCACCTAACAACCTCTTCTAGCCTTTCTACTAGCTAAACAAGATAGCTGTGTCTCGACGAAGAGCATCCATTACCACCTTACATCCTTATGTTCTAGGTAACATTGAAGACATAAACCTTTATATCCTCCACTCATCATCCTCATCTCGGATTTAGATCTAACTGCGTCAAGAAAACTTTGAGCTCATCATCTTGGTTATCAAAGTCAAACTTATATAACTCATAAATTTCATTCTGCTCTTGATAGGAACGTCCTCATGATGACTACCTTAGTTATCTTGGTGTTTGTAAACCATCCATTCAATGTACTCTCCAAAAAGGTATGATACTTTCTCTATCCTCAAACATCATAGCAATGTTTCAACTCACATCATCCTTACCCTTAGTGTATGGCATGCGTTTTGCCCTATCTCTCCCACCCATAACAAGAGGAAATAAGCATTTGGTTGTAGTCCAAATACAGAGTTCATCCCATTCTAGGAGTAGAGACGATGCATCACACATCGCCAGTACACTTACCAATCTAAGTTGAAACATGCATCACATGTATCCACATCATGAACATCTTGATTCCAGGCTTACATCCATGGAAAACTATTCCCCAAACACTCTTGGGTCAACATACTACTCATACTTAATCCTTAGTCCTTACCTCAAGGTTTCTAGGGTGCCAGTACTTTTGGGGTCATCCCTCTCCCTTATGCATCCAAGGAGTGCCTACCTCATTTTCCCTTTGAGTCCCATGAACTCATGAAGGTGATCAATCTCCTAGCCCACAGTCCTCAGGCAAAGATAACTATTATCTCCTGACCCTATGGTCTTGTGCAACTACAGAAATAGACAACTCCTACTTCCATAGGTCTTATCCCCACCTGACCTTAGTACAGACTTAGGATTCTATCATGGTTCATCTCAAAACTTGAATCCCTACCCAAAAAAACTCCATCATCTCTCTGGGCATACATGGTCAAACTTACATCCTTTCATAGGGATCATGGCGACCTACCTACCTCGGTCTGCCCCCATACAGGTTCCCACCATGGCAACATATCATCATGCCCTTTAGAGATGGTCACACAAGGGTCTATAAATTCGTGCTCATACCATGTGTTATCCACTTAACTCATCAAACTCTTATAAGAGAGACCTCTTTAGGTTACCTCAAACCTAAACAAAGGTTGGTACTCACCCTACAGAAAGGTCCCTCCCCAGGATGGGAGAAAACTATCTCTTGATAGCAACAAAGGTCACAAACATCCTTACGTCTAGGGTTTACATCATCATGGGCATGCTTAGCCCTATCATGCTACCTAGGCACGTAGCTAGCAAGAAGACAACCCACTAAGCCACTCTGGGTTCCTTGGTATATCATACTTGCTCCTTATTCCTCAACATTGGACCAAAATCATACATGCATATGTCACCAACCTATGTGTGAGGGGTTCATCAAACATATACCTTAGTCCAAGGGGTTTTCTTTTCCTCTAAACCTGAGGGGGTGCCATGCTTGAATCCATAGGAACTCAAAGATCTTTGTGAGCATCAGGTGAACCAAGTACTACTACTTCCCCTCTTAGGTCTAGGAACCCTAGGTTCACTTCTTATGCATCAGTTGTCCCATCAGCTGTCCAACCGCGAACCAAACATGAACAAGGTAGGGCATACACTTACCACCATTGTTCCATGTGAACAACACCTTAGAGTCCTACACAAGGACTACCAACTCAATGTGAGACCCCATAACTTATTACTATACTTCTTTAGGGTCTAAAGAACTCTCCTTCCTATACCTAGAGGTAGGTACCTATAACCTCTGTACATTGGTTCAAAAAACCTCTTCTCATTCTAGGGTTTGGTTCCTCTAATGGAAACCAAGGTACAACAAGCCCCCAAGGATCATGCATGAGGCCACCACCTCTATCCACTCAGGGTTGTCCATTCTAGGTCATAAAATACTCAACTTCTCATGATTCTTCACGTATCGGGGTCAAGGTGTCCAACCAAGATCATCCAAAGTTTTTCATGCTCGTCTCATGAACTATGAGGTGTAACTCTCCTAGCCTAGGTCTCAAACCTGCTGTCAGTCTTGATTTCATTCTCTTCTATGTAGGTGCATGCCTTGTCTATGCTCCTATATGACCGTTAGGGTTCCCATATGATCACCACTAACCTCTTCAATTAAGGAGCTATCCTTCACCCTAGCAGGCACGACCCTCCCAAGCTCAGGTTGCCAAAAGGCAATAGGTCAAACCTAGGTCATGCTTCTCATGGGTACACAAAACCTATATGCACGTCAACCCACATACATACATGTATGGTCGACTATGATATGCAACTCATCTTGTCTTCTCTTCCTCTAACTTCTACTTAAGGTTAGGATTAGCATCATCCTCAGAGGATGCATCAAGTCTCTACCTCTCCCTGGAGGCCTCTGCCTCCAGGCTAACTCTCTCCTCATCCTCCTACAAGAAGGTCTAACCTCATAGCTCTCCTAAGGGCATGACAACACACACCATGCAACCTAAGCATGCAACTAAACTTTACACTTAAACTATTAAAACTTATGTCCATGACATCTTGTTTACATGCTTTTTATTGATTTGGTGGAGGATTCTTTAATCCTTATCATACTTACCCTGACCTGAAGAGGGTGGGAAGAGAGAGAAAATACTAAACCTTAAAAACCTTACTTGAATTAGGATTGAGAAGGGAAGAATATAAATGAGAGAGTCCTAAAGGTATCTTACTTTGAGTCAGAACCTCATACTTTGGCCAGGAGGTCACATAGTATCCAGGAGTCCTCATAGACCAACTAGTGAGGAGGAGGAAAATATTGCCATCCCCCAGATCGTGATCCCTTTCTAGACACCTCTGTTGTGAGAAAAATCCTCTAATTACTCCCTCGGGTTCTACATAGTTTGTAAAATTTAATAATTACTAAGGATTAAATGAGAAACCATTGGCTCTGATACCAAATTTAATGACCCCGCTTTCCGGTAACCCCCAATCAAGGGAGACCAAGAGGTCGGAGGTGTTATCCCAAAATTCAGGTTCAACGGTTTAACAATTTAATATATGTAGCTCACATCATACATCACGGTGGTATGTAGGTTCGAGAAGAACACTCATACTTAATTGTTATACACATAATCACTTTATGAGATTGTAGAATTGAACCAAACAGTTTAGGACCATAGAAATTGAGAATCTCTATGAAAGCATAGTGAATCATAAAGTGATTATTCATAATTTAACCACTGATCTGTTCAATAGATTCAACAAGGTAATAGAAAATCCAAGCAAGAAATAGTCCAAGCAAGCAGTTCAATCCACACAAGAAAGAATCCTAAAAAGTACATGTACTCTATTTACTATCCACTTTATCAGATTTTATCTATTCAACTTGAACTCGCTTCCTAGGGTTTCCTATTTATTTTTAGGGTTTCATTAGGGTTCCTCTTTATCATTATCACTACAAACCCTAAAACAACAAAATTGGTTTCAAACCCTAATTAGCTTGTTAAAAACTTCCTAATAGGCTTAGGATCAACTCAATACTACTTTCTTCTAGTGAATCTCGAATTAACTACTTTAAACATTCTTCACCCTAAATTAGGGTTTCCATGTGCATTTTAACATATTCATGTGTAAAAACCCCATGGAAAGCATATTATCATTTAAATCAAATTCAATCCTTATTATTTTTCTCAACATGTTACTATATCTCAAAATAACCTATTTAAAACATTAAATTCAATTTTCCATCACAATTAGGGTTTTATCATGGCTAAATGCATTAGCATGGTTAATTTAATGCACTTTTAGAACTACATCCAATTTCAGGCCCTAATTCTATTTTTATTGGATTCTACACATTTTTTTGATCAACTTTCATATATAACATGTTTTCATACGACCTACCATTAATTAGATATCAAATTTCCTAATTAATAGCGGGGTCGGGCGGGAGCCAATCGGCTCACGCCGCATCAGCGTCTGGGCCAACGAAGCCACGCGCCTCGCCAACTAATAAAATGCACGCAAAGATGAAAATGCCCTTACATCTGAACTGCGGATGCAAGGGCACGCTAGTAAATCCGCAACCCGTCATCTTCAACCTCCGGTTGCTTCTCACGCGAACTGGTGGTCAACCCACTGTTTGACTTCGCAATCCACAACATCTACACACAGACTAATTGGACCAAGAGCACCACCTTGCTCTCCCAAACTCGAGGGTGCCCTCAATTGCTTTGACCTCCTCCTCCCTCCACCAGAATGACATCACACACTCTGTGGCTTCTAGTGCTCTCTGATGAGGGTACATGTCAAGTTGAAACTTTAAATTGACAATGCCAACGTGTTTTCCTCAACACTCTGATCTCATGAAAACAACTTGTGGGTGTGCTAGTACCACAGAGTATCCCCCCTATTTATAGGGTCGACCTTCGATTCTTGTGGATTAGGGTTTCCCTAGTTTCACCACGAAACCCATTAAATCATGGGATGGTCAGACTCGGGAAGATCTCCCGAATTCAATGGAACAACTCCCATCCAGGCACAACCTCTCAATCTCAACCAAAATTGGGAACAAAAATCATATCCCCTATTCCACTGTCTCTGGCGACTAGGACTTAGTCCCAACCATTGGATCCCAAATCTATGGTCCTCATTTAATCTGAATATCCAAATATCCTATTTTCGTTGTGACATTTAATATGATTCAATGATTATCCATTCACTTTAGGAATCTTCTAAAAATCACAACTCATTATTCCTTTATCCCTTTTCAACCAAATTTTAAGGGAAATTTCATATTGGTGTTATCTACTGGTGTACCAAGTTTGAGTCCAAAATTAGAAAGGAAAGAGGGGTTTTCTTCACACAACATGATTTATTCATGTTTTCTCTTTCTTCCTCTTTTATCTTCCTTATTTGGATTCCTTGTAACTCAAGAAACCTTAGGGATTCGAGATCCACCCATGGAGGGATGATCCTTATCCTTCTATATGCTTCTACATCTTTCGTTTCTCATTATCTCAATTATTTCTTTATTAATTGATTCCTTTACCTTTTTATTTCCTTTTTCTCGTTATTGGGCCTAATAGCAACAAGGCCCATGAAATCACACATACAAGTCTATTTATCAAAAGAATCATACAAATTACATAATCATACATTGATTGGGAAAATTGCATTTCCAACCAAAAGAACCCAAAAATTGGGGTTGTAACAGATGCATGAAGCATCAAACTAATTGCATAGTGTCACCCAATTCACCTGGAAACTTGTTATTAACACATTGAACCTAATTTGTGGGATCTCCAGTCTGTTGGGTTGGTTTGCTACTGCCTGTGAATAATGAGGGGTTTCAGTCTCATCCCCAACCTGAATTTTTCCACTAAAGCTAGGGTAAGAGCAACTGTATTTTCTTTGGCACCAACGTAGTCCACAACCATGACCCGATTAGACATTGAATCCCTTACAAACTTGAGTCGGACTTGGATGTGTCTACACTATTTTTTATTGTACTTGTGACTCTTTATCTTGGCAATAGTTGTAGTGCTATCACAATGAACTAAAATTGTAGGAAGTGACTTCTTTACCATAGGTAAACTGTGCATAAGTCCATGCAGCCATTCAGCTTCCAATCCAGTTTCATCTAAAGCACACAATTCTACCTCAAACGTAGACCGAGACAATATGGTATGTTTCTTAGACCTCCAGGAAACAACTCCTACTCCCAATAGGAAAACATATCCTGAGACACCATTACTCCCAGAGTTGACAGCAATCCAGCTTGCATCACTATATCCTTCGACTACAAAATGATATTTTCCATAATGTAGCCCAAGAGAACAAGTTCCCTTGATATACCTCAAAACTTTGTCAAGAGCTTCCTAATGGGTCTTGTTGGGAAAACTGGTGTATCTACTTAACTTACTCATGACAAATGCAATATCTGGATGTGTGCAGTTCATAAGATACATCAAACTTCTGATAATCTGAGAGTATCAAAATTGAGACACTGGAACCCCTGTCTCATTCTTGAATAAGGCCTTGGATGAATCATATGGAGTCTTAATAGTTTTATGTGATGTGTACTCAAACCTCTCCAGTATCTTCTCAATATAGTGAGACTGAGAGAGAGCTATACCATCAATAAACCTTATGATTTTAATCCCTAAAATCACATGAGTGACACCCACATCTTTCATCTCAAACTTACTACACAAGAATGTCTTTGTCTCATTTACTACTTTAATATCATAACCAAAGAGTAGGATATCATCGACATATAAGCATAATAAAATGAATTGGCGATTTTACAATAGATACACTTGTCAAATTCATTAGAAACAAAGCCAAGCGATGATATCACTGAATCAAATTTCTCATGCCATTTCTTAGGGGCTTGTTTCAAACCATATAATGACTTAACAAGTTTACACACTTTGGACTCATTCCCACGACCCACAAATCTCTCAGGTTGTTTCATATACATCTCTTCCTGAAGATCACTGTGTAAGAACACGATCTTCACATCCATGGAAACCAATGTTATAAGCACTCAGATTGTGGTCATACGGGAAACAGGGGAATAGGTATCAAAATAATCTATTCCTTCCCTCTATGTGTAACCCTTAGCAACTAACCTAGCCTTATACTTACTAATTGTCCAGTCTGCATTAAGTTTCTTCTTAAAGATCCATTTGCATCTAACTGTAGATCAACTAAGAGGCAAATCCACCAATTCCCAAGTTCCATTCTAGAGAATTGATTGGATTTCATCATTAATGACTTCTTTCCAAAACTTAGCTTCTGGAGATTCCATAGCTTGTTTGAAAGTTACATGATTGTCCTCAACATTGTAAGTGAGAAACTCACTTCCAAAGTCCTTGGATGTCCTAGACCATTTACTTCTCCTTGGTTCAACTATTTCTTCAAAATCATCAGATTCAGAAATAGCTTGTTCTGAGTCGCCCCCCACATTTGTCATCTTTTCCACATGCTCGGGAATGGAACATGTAGTGAATGAATCCTCTTCAGATACTTCATTGGGCACACTAGATTTTATGGGAAACACATCTTCAAAGAATGTAGCATTACGTAATTCCACAATTATATTGACCTCAATGCCTGAGATATCAAAATTTAAAATCAAGAATATGTAGGCATAACTTGTCTCTACATACCCCAAGAATATGGCATCAACTATTTTTGGTCTCAATTTCTTCCTTTTGTGTTTAGGGACAAAGTACCTTAGCAAGGCACCCCCACACTCGAAGGTATTTGCGACTCAATTTTCTTCCTCTTCATAACTCAAACGAACTACTCTCTACATGTTTGTGGGGAACTCTATTCAGAATATGGCAAGTTGTATTCAAAGCTCCCCCCCCAACATGAAGTTGGGTAGATTTGAGGTTTGGAGTAAAGAATTTACCATATCTATAAGAGTTTGGTTTTTACATTTAGTTATCCCATTAGATTGTGGTGAATACAGAGCAGTAACCTCATGAACTATACCATGTAATTGGCAAAATTCCAAAAACAAATTTGATGTATATTCTGCTCCCCTATCAGACCTTAATCGTTTAAGTACTTTACTAGTTTGAGTTTCAACTTCTTTCTTATCAATTTTAAATTTATCCAATTCCTCATATTTACTTCTAAGAAAAAAGACATAATAGTATCTACTAGCATCGTCGATAAAAGTTATAAAATAATGCTTTTGATCCCTTGTAGCAATACCATTAAATTTATAGATAATTGTCTGCACTAAATCCAATATTTCCAAATTCCTATTCACAGAATGAAAAGGATTCCTAGGTAATCTATCTTGCACACATATTTCACATTTATTATTGTTAATTTCATATTTAGGGATCAAATTCAGATTCATCATATATTTCATTGAGCCAACATTCACATTTCTCAAACGTGCATGCCAAACATCAGATGATACAAGATTCAAGCATAAAGAACTATTATCATTCAAATTTAAAACAAAATTTAAAACATGTTCTACAAGAATATTAAACAAGTTCTCCATATCACAGAGATACCCCTTGCCAAAAAATAAAGAATCTTAAAGGCTGGTAATAATAGCCTTATTATATTTAAAATCTATTCTAGAATCATCTCTAACTAAAATTGTACCACTAATAATGTTGCATCATATTGATGGAACATGTTTGAATCTATGAAGTGTCGGAACCTTTCCCGAAGGAAACTTCAAGTCCACCCATCCTTCGTCTATGATTTCTACATCGTTAGAATCACCCAAAGTCATGGATCGATCTTTAGAGGCCTGATAAGACACAAATAGGAACTTGTTAGTACACACATGCACATTAGCCCTAGTGTCTATAATCTAATATAGTGGTTCAAAAATAGAAATACATTCATGTTTTATAGATACGTACCTATCATTGAGGTTTAAGGATGCATTCATCATGTTGACCACAGCCTCCTCAGTTGTAAATGTGGCAACTTTCTTGGCCTTCTTTGAAGGACAATCCCTTTTCCAGTGGGCAACCTATCCACAAGTCCAACAAGGTTTGCTCTTTGGTTTCTTCTGGATCTTGGCCTTAGATTTAAGTGAATTCTTAGATTTCTTGTCCTTTTTCTTAGCAGTAGTAAAATTAACAATCACATTAACATCAATGGGTACTTTGATAGTCTTCTCTTTCAGATGCTCTTCCTGAATATTAATGTCCATCATGAGATCGTTCATTGACATGTCTCCTTTGCGGTGCTTAAGAGTCATGCCAAATGACTCCCAAGATTTTGGGAATTTCTCAATTATTGACATAGCAACAATTTTTTCAAGGAAGTGTCATGCATGCATCAGCAAGCTCTTACACCAAGAGTTGAAAATTGTGTGTTTGATTAGAAATAGATTTACCCTTAGACATATGAAACTTAAGAAATTTTGAAATGCAATATTTTTTAGTTTCTAGATTCTTAGTATTGTATTTTTTTCTAATGATTTCCATAGAGCCTTAAATGTAGTAACATGCGGCTTAGAGTATGAGTCATACAGTTTGTTGTTTAGCACAAACAGAATCAACCCTCGGCACGTCTTGTCACCCTTCTTCCAGGTTGAAATTATATTAGCATTACCAGGAATAGTTTCATCTACTTTGGGTTTGTCTTATTCTATATAGTGATCATACCCTACCATATTAAGCCAGATTTACATCCTACTTCGTCAACGAGAAAAATAATGTCCAGTAAATTTTCCAAGCATACTAAACGTATTAATTTTCATTCCATAACCAACCATAGTTAACTAACGACAGATAGTGATTTCTTTAAGACTGTTGTTAATTTTGAATTACGACGTTACACGCAACAATGATAGGTGCACTTTAGATTTATATTTTAGGCAAATCCAGATAAGAAAACGTAGAATAAACTAATGCAGGAGGACAAAAGTAAATAAGGTCAGGATCAAACCAGGTCGTTCATTGAGAAACGAACATGATATACTTGAGAAATCAACTTTTTACAATCCTTCTAGACATGAACTATTCTCCTAGTTGACCCGATCATGAACTTGAAGAAGAGACGTCTCACTCGTGTTGACGACGAATGATGCAAATGAACCAGTTGCACTACCAGTGCACCTCAACAACCATAGGAACCACTTCCTGACAGGTTGCATCTGGGAAGGAAGAGGATGAACGAACGTGTTACGTCCAGGAGAAAGATCTCTATGCAACACCACGGGACGAAGGCGGTAAACTCCAGCTTTAGGGTTCACAAGAGCGCACTCAAACAACTGACGGATGTGTATTCAAAAGATATGTTTAACCCTAATGACTGGAGGCATATTAATAGCCTTACACACCTCAATAATCCTATTCCTGTTAAGATGCGACCACTAGGTTGCTCTTGTACACATTGTGGAAAATTCTATAAAGAGACGCTTTCCAGTTAGGATTAATAAATCTGAATAGGAAAAAAATAATTAATTAAATTAATAATTAATGATGTAGTTGTATCCTAATGTAAAAAGAAGACGGAAGACATTCTCCACAATCCACAACCCGGCCCGACCCGACTAGGTGAGGTGTGGTGCGTGTGTGTGTGTGTGTTGTGGTCACCAATACCCACCAAGGAGGTGAGCATACCCTCCTCCTAAGACCTTTGGACACCAGTGTCCCATGTGATCCTACATATAAGGATCACAAAGTTCTAGGTGAGCAATGTGGGATAAAACTTCTTTCTCATTTGCACTAGAGACAAAACTACCTCTCTCACATGTACTAGCTGCACTACATTGGGCTTAACCCATGCTAGATACATGACTGTAGAAGCCATATCTCTAACACTCCCATAAAAAGGTATCTCCACAATTGTTGTGTCTTTTACCCAATTATTGAATTATTTCATCCCTAGGAAGTTAGATTCACCAGTCACCTCTTAGAAACCCTACCTACTGCATGAGGTCCACCCCCTTCTTGTGCTCTTGGAAGCCTCTGGACAAGGTTCGCCATCACCATAGTAATTACCCCCCAACCTGATACAAATGATCCTTAATCTAGTGTTTTCCTTCATGAGAAAGGGGGTTGTGAGCCCTCCCCTTCTTGTATTTGTGCTTCCGATGTGAAAATCTTCTTGTATTATGTTTATGTCCAGTTTGTATCAATACATTAACAAAGTCCCCCAATCTTCTATCTAGTAGAGGTCTTCTAAGCCTGTCTTCATCAAAAACCCATATGCTTCTCTAACGATCAAATCTAGAGTCCCTCGTAGAATGATTCTACTACACTTCTGCATTTGAGCAACCTGCACTTCATTCCCCCTCCCCTATATATCCTCCTATAGTGTCTTACTAGCAAAATCAACGCTGCTTCTTGACTTAATGGATAACTACTTATTAGTAGGGGTGAGCATCAGTCAGAACCAGATCGGACCATGGACCAAATTTACACAAAAATATGGACCATAAACTTGACTATTTGAAGTAAAACTGGATTGAGACCTACCATTTCAAAGTAGGACCAGACTGTGATTGGACCATTTGGACTGTAATCAGAATTTTTTAATGTTTTGTAACTTGTTTGGTAGTAAAACTTAAATACTTTTAATGACTTCTAACATTTTCAACATTGATATCAAATATTTACAGTACTAGTGTTTTAATATTTTTTTTATACTTTTAACATAATATAACTTCATATTTAAAGGTATATTATATAAATAAAATGATCCATAGTTCAGACCATAGATTTTGGACGACACCCGACTATGGAGCAAATTTTGGACCATAGTTCCATCATCCATGATTGAGTTCACGAAAACTTCTGGATAGGTATCCTATATATGAACTTAATTCTTTAAGGTTAAAGAATCTCTTTCTATTGCTTTGGAACAATTAGGAGATTCTCTGGAAGAAATATGGGGTTCTGCTTCTGGAGGCAACATACTATTTGGAGGTGGTCCCTCTTATGGGGTCAAATCAATATGTTCTAAGAAGAAATATTGGATTCACAGATCGTATCAAACTCAAAATGGTCGAGGACTGAATCAGACCGAACTAACTGGTCCAGACTAGACCAAGATTTTCTCACCCCTACTTATTAGATATAATGGTTACTTTTTAGATTTAAAAAAAATACACAAATAGTCTAAACCACAAGACTCATGTGGGTGTGGGTATATATATGTGTGTGTGTGTGTATGTATATATATATATATATATATATATAGACACACACACACAAACACACACACACACACACACATATAAATACACATATATATACATACATACATACATACATATATATATATATATATATAGAGAGAGAGAGAGAGAGTCAGGATAGTGTGTGTGCCTGTGTATACACACACACAAACATATATATATATATATACACACATATATATATAATAAAAAGAGCAAGTTTGCCTTATATATTACACTCAGGCATTGCCATATTTTGCAAAACACTCTGACCAATCAGATCATAACATTTTCAACATACTTCTTTCTTCTTGACACTCTCTCATATCATATTTTTTACACACCTTTTATTCCATTTTCTCACCATGCCAATCTATTTTTTAGAACATATTATGTGGTTAGTTGCACGAAACCACAGATTCAGATCCATATTGCACATCTAATAAGCATCTCAATCCTTTAAATTTAGAAGATTTAACAACCCAAAACAACCTTAAGGAAAGGAGCATGTTCCCCGCTCACCACATTCTTTCCTCTCCACTTTGCACATAACAAATGTTCTACTTTGGCCCCTCCAAACAACCAAGAAACCTTCTCGGTCCTCACAATTCACCTTCCCTCTTTAATCACACTCACCTTTCAACTTCCCTATTTGACTGCATAAAATAGATTAGTCATAGTGTGGAGCAATATATGTCGTAATACATGAAGCTATTGCATCAGCTACCAAAAAATTCCACCCACCAAAAAAGATTAGGTAGGCTAGATCAATTTGAGCTTTACATAAGGTGAGTAGGGATTGCTAGGATTATGTATCAATCCTTAACCGATCCCATCATAAAGATATTTATTGTAGGGATCGTACAACATGATATGATGTAACCAAAATCAATATAAAGAGTCACAAAGCTCTTGATAAAATTGTCATGGCGTAAAATATTAGGAAAGTGAACCTTGTCGAGCTGCATATATGTGCATGTGTATGAGTACTTGGTAAGTCCTCACTTTATAGAATCTGGAACAAAAATTTAATGATGAATTTGTCACTGCATATTTGATTGTACATTCCTTTTGATTAGAATATAGTCTTTTATTGTATTAGTTTGAATCCAACACAAGTCTAAGTAGCAAGAAAATCTCCTTGAATTGGCCTGCAAAGTATGTTCCAACTAGAGGGGGCATAAAAAAAACCTCTGGGTTCTCCATTGATGATCCATTGGCTACAACCTCAAGTTATTTCTAAGGTTCTCCGAGTTGTAAGAATGGTATCTTAAAGTTGGGTATACATAAATGGGCATCCCATGTCCCCAACATAACACATCCTATCAATTTTCTCTGCCTTGTTTATTATAATTTGGTGTTAAGGCTCCTTGAATATGATTTCTTTCATTCTCGTCATCACAATGAAACATGCTTGTCTTGTAAAAATCACAAATTTTAAATATTTTGACTTGATGGCATATGTTCGGGTTGAGGACCTGAACATGAGATCATATGTTAATAAGAGTATTCATTCTCTTTGTTGGGTTTTTAGGGGAGACAGAGAAGGCAGCGGAAACAAAAAAAGAATTTCTCCCCCAACCCATACCGAGGAAACGCGTCAACGTCTATATAATAGGAAAGGATGGTTTGTGGAATCATACCTTGTCCCGAGGCTTGCTCGGCGACAATACCTCGCGCAATGCGCGGTCTTCAACTCCGGACTTCGACGGTGTCTGTGCAGCTCCTGGTCGCACCGGGACTGACAACTCCTACTCGAACCAGACTGTCGGATGACAGTTGTCCTCCTAAGCGGCAGTGTCCTCCCGCCTCTGTAGTAGTCCACACGGACCACCTGGAACTCCACTCTCCTTGTCCCACAAGGAAGTGGAAGGAGTCGCACCCTCCTGTTGACGTACTAGTCGCCAACACGCTCTCCTTCCTCCTGTTGCAACTGCAGTTGTCCTTCCCTTGCTGCACCTCCCTTTTGTGGGAAGCACTTGCTCAGGCTCTCTTACGGTTACCAAAACCAGAGAGAACGACAACTTGCAGAGCAACTGGTTGCACTGAGCTGTACTTTGAGAAGCCCCCAATACCCCTATATATATAGGAGAGTCATGGGACAGGGTTCTCCATCTCGGGCAATGCGGGACTAAAGCAGGAGTAGAAGGGTTCGAGAATTTTCCACAAAAAGCAACCGGTTCGCAACTTGAAACGATCGGTTCACAACTGAACCGATCGGTTCTGCCATTGAGCCGATCAGTTGGTCCTGAGCCGATCGTTTGGGGCACTCCAACCGATCGGTTGGTGCCCTGAACCGATCGGTTCATGGTCCTAATCCGGCTCAAAAAGACTTTCCTTGTTTCTTTCCCAATTGGTATCGAATACCAATATTATTCCCAATCGAATTGGGCAATTTGAAACGAAAGGAAAATTCTTGCCGACATGACTTTCCCAACTGGTCGGTTGCACCAGTTGAGCCGATCGGTTCAACCCTTGAACCGGTCATCTCAACCTGGGCATGAGCCGATCGGCCTGGACACTCCAGCCGACCGGTTCAGCAACCTCAGCCGACCGGTTCATCACATGAGCCGATCGGTTGGGAGCACAGGTTGGGCAAAATCAGTCAATTGTGATTTCAATCAATCTGATACTCCAATCAATGCGTCCAACACCTTGAACCATACGATATTGAGCCATCGACTGATTGAGTGTTCAATTGAACTACTAAACTCCTTTAGTAATCAATCTAAACATTGCTTTGTGGACAAAACTCCTCTTCCAGGTTAAATCCTATGTGTGTGACCCTGCAGGTCCATTTCACGTTGGCAGTGAAAGTTCATAACACTTATGATTTCACAAGCAAAGAGCGGTGCCTAGTCACACATCAGTGCTACCCAAGTGAAAGTAGAAAGTTGGAGAACAACTTTCATCCTACAATCCGTGAATGGTGTTACAGCGAATGTATAATTCCTTTGTCACTGATATCCCGAATGAACTCGAGGCATGGAACAATCATCCTGTCAACGTTCATTCACTTCCTTGATCTCAGAGTAGACTGGAAGAGATATGTATGACATCAGTATCACATATTGATTCACACATGCGTGCACGCCTTTCTCAATCCTACTCATCAAGTGGCCATGGATATCAAACTCCCTCAGGAGGGACAAATCCCATATCTATCACTCGCCCCTCAAAAGCCCCATGTGTCAAAGCCACCCAATCATCACCTTTATAACAACCCATGTTTCAGGACTGCGTTTGATGATGTCAAAGTGTGCCCAACGACATGTGTTGAGTGCAGTGATTTCAGGTCTAAGAATCACACTCACCACCATCACTGTGAGTACTGACTGTGACTACCATCTCATGGTTCCATGTGTCAAACTCACGGTGGGTCTGTCCGGTACACTTGTTCTCTAACAAGTACCTATGTGTTTGGTTTGATATCTCTATATCATGACTAATGAGATTCTATCATCAACCAACACCACAATCTAGTCTTGTGTGTCATTGCTGTCTATCTACCTTCCACAATGACATCCGACTAGGGACATATCAAGAATGTACAAACTCTTAGCATCTGTATGATCTCATCGTTCAGGTCATGAACCTGAAGGCATACGTCATTGAGTACTGTCATTCTCTAGACATTCAATCTGTTCTATCACTATCTCATATGACTGAACCAGAAAGAATTGGAAGCTTGCCTTTGATGTTTATCAAATCAATCTTAATGTATCCCACCAATCATCACATGATTGGCTCTCAGGGCATACATACCAACACTCTTATGTCCCTATTCAATTACTGTTGTGGATATTGTAGGTTTTGATTAAGGACATGAACATGAGATCATATGTTAATAAGAGTATTCATTTTTGTATGTCAAAAAAAAGAGTCATCAAGGAGACTTCCTCTCCCTGACCCCTTATTAACATGTGGAGGCCAGACACAGGAGGAGTATGGTAAACCAAGTGTGCAACCCATTAGTTCCGGCGTAGACCATGTCAGACATAAATCCCAAGTTATTCGTCCCCGTGAGGATTTGAAACTGAGACCTCTTCCTACGTTCACGGTCTGATCACCAGTGATCCACACCCTTATGAGCATTCTTTGTATGTCCTATTCAATTATTGTTGTGGATACTGTAGGACAACACTAATATACATACCTAGCATGTATGATGAGTTATGCCTTTTTTGTTTAGTCATGATATTGGTATCAACTCAGATAATGGGTACTTGTTAGAGAATAAGTTGTAGTGGATGGATCTACCTTGAGATTGACACATGGAAGTAATGTAATTATATGTCAGGGTCATATCTTAATGTTATAGTGGTGACTCTAATCCTTAGACCTGAAGTCACTACAATAATCACATGTTGTCCTTGTGCTTTGACCACAAGCCCAACATGCTTTGAATAAGAGTTGTCAAAAAGGTAGTAATTGGGTGCACTGTGACACATGGAGAATATTACGATTGTCATATATGGAATTTGTCCCTCCTATGGAGTGGTATCTCGAACACTTGATAAAAGATAATATAAAATGTATGGCATTCTCATGTGAGTCAGTATATGATATTGAGCTCACAATATCTTGAATAGTCTAATCTACTTAAAGAAACATAGATCGAATGTTAAGAGGATAACATTCTATGTCTTAGTTTGAGTACGGATATCTATGATAAAGGGATTATCCGGTCATGGTAACATTGGTCATTTTACAAGTTTTTGTTGTTCTTCAACTCATTCCTATTACTTGGGTGGAAATAATGTCTAGATAGACACCAATCTTTGTTTGTGTTGTTTCGAATATCACTACTAAAGTAATTAGGAACCTACAGGATCACACATTTCAGAATGCATAAGGAATTTGAAATTTGTAATAAAAATGATTATAATGGTTCTAAATCATAAATAGGCTGATTTCCTATCTGATCAGGAGATTGAAATGTCTGGCCAGTCAATTAGATTGGTTGGGTCAATGGATCAACTGATTTTCAATTGGTCTAATAAATTTTGTATTGGACTGGACCGGCCAGCCGATCAAGTAACCTGGTCATATGATCAAAATTCATCAAGAAAAGTATAAATTGGAAAGAAATTCAGATTTAATATGAACTGACTTGATCATCCGATTAGGTAATGTAACAAACTTAAATCTAGATAAATTCTCTTTTTGACCTTCTTTCCAAGCTTTTCCTTTTATTTCTATCCTTTTTTTCCTTTATGTTGAATTTGTGGAAATAATAATAGTTGGTGAACGTTTGTTCATTATTATTGCCAAAATATGAGTTTATGCACAAATACCTCAGCAAAAAAATTCAATGTGAAAATTTACCACATATATGAGATAATGATAAAATAAATTCGTTTTATATCATTCATTAGCTTGATGGTGCAAGGAAGAGAAAAAGGAATGACTAATAATGCTTTAAATATGTTAATGTGTTATTGAATTACTTGATATGTGAAATATTGGAAATAATGGTTAATGGGCTAAAACTCATAAAAGGAGGACTAATTGATTAAATATAAGTTTAGATTCATTTTCCTTGGGTTTGGTTTGGCTAGGAGGCCAAGTTCCATAATTTTAGAATAATAATAACTATATCCCTTTTATTTTGAAAAGAAAATGTGAGTTCTCCTCAAAATATGAAATAAAATACTTAATGACTCCAATAATGAAAGCTAATCTTAGATTCGTAATCTACACATTAAAAATAGCCTTTGGATGAATTTTCATGTAATTTGGATAATATTTAATATACATGTGAAGTTAGGAGAGAGAAAGTATGTAGAACCTTCAAAATATTAAATAAATATACAAACAACTTCAGCATGTAAAATTTATGACAAATTTGTATCCAAGGCACTTAATATGACTTGTCCGTGAAGTTTCATTCAATTTGGAGAATCTATAACCATTAATGAAGGAGGAATAAGAAAATAACATTTGGTTTATTTAACACATTAAAAGTTCTCAAAAGAAAAATCTAATTATATATTTGGATTCCTCATATCAAAAAGAGGTTGGGTGTCAAATTTCACTTAATTTGAGATTTGTTTGCACCCTCTAAAGAGGAGAGAGAAAAAGTCAAATAATTCACTTTATTCCGAATAAGATTGGGAATTAAATTTTTGTCATGCATATGTAGTGGTCATGTGCGAGCGGGACCGTTGGATCCAAGATCCAATAATTAGAAGATCATCTCCTACCCATGGTTGAACAAGGCGGATCCAACAGTTAGAAGATAGCTTCCTACCCATGGTCGAATAAGGCAACATACCCGTTTTTTTTGGATATTTGGATCGTGATTTTCTCCCTCAAACCTCCACCATTTTTGGTAATTTTTCATACATTGGTTTTGTCTTGGAGTTTCGCATCCAACGAGTCCTTCCTCATGCGATTTTGTGATGTGTTCGGGAAGTGCCCAAGTCCTTGGGCTTCAAGCTTTGTGGCAACCTTCCCCTCCTTGTTTGTGGCTTCCCCACCTATAAATAACCCCACCTACACCTCCATCTCCCTTCACTCATTTCTCCTCTCGGTTCAATTGCTCGCAAACTCATGTGTTTTTTTGTCGGTGATCGAGTTGGGATCCAGATATTGCGACACCTCTCACAGGCACACCGCGTTGTCGGTTTTCAATCCACTTGACAGGTGAGTTCGACTATTCTTGTTCTTCATTTTCGCATGAACAAATCATCGTTTGGCTTCTTCTTTGTGATTTACCCAAATTTGGGTCGAAGCACAGCTGTTGCTCGAGTAGCCATGTTGTGGCTAGCGAAAGGGGAAGATTCCCCTATTGATTTCCATGTTTTGCCCTCCTCTCCTTTGCTTCTCTTGCTTTCACGCGAGGGATATGTTGTCTTTTCTCTCCCTCATTCTTTGCCTTGATGCGAGTCAACCCAGCCCTTGACCACACAAATTGTCTCCCCCTGATTGGGCCAAGTCACGCGGCGGGGCCCTCTCTCTCGCCAATATTTTGATGATGTGGCTTTTTGTGATTGGTCAGTTTTACAAAAATCATATCTTTTGATTTGTTTATCCAAAAATTAAAGTAAAATATGTTTTGAAATTAGAATAATGTAATATTTCTAATAAAAATGTTTTCAAACTTGGTTTTGAGTTTTGTCAAAAGGTGTTTTCTAAAAATGATTTTAATACCTAAAAATCACCAAAAATGCACTTTTAACCTGATAACTCCAAATATATAAAAATATATTTTTTCTTAATCAGGAGAACCTAATAAGATCAATGGTGATGTTTTTAGAGTCTAAATCAGAGTTTTGTGTGAAAAGTCCAAAACTTGGATTTTATTTACCTTAATGTACATGATATACCCTAATATATGGTTATACATTGAAAATAGGAAAAGTTGATCTTGGATCTAACTTAGTTTCCCTAATAAGGCTTTTATAAAACCCTAATTTTTCTTTTGATAATGACTTTTATTAGAAAGATTACATTTTTTATTCTAAAACATATTTTACTTTAATTTTTGTACAAGCGAATCAAAAGATATGATTTTTGTAAAATAGACCAATCACAAAATGCCACGTCATCCAAATACTGGCGATAGAGTGAGAGAGAGAGGGACCCACCACGTGACTTGGCCCAATCAAGGGCAGCCAAATCATGCGGTCAAAGGCCAGCTTGACTCGCATCAAGGAAAAGAAAAAGGAAGCAAAAAGACATTATAGCCCTCGTGTGAAAGTAAGAGAAGCAAATATGAGGAGGTCAAAATGGGGAAATCAATAGGGGGAATCTTCCCCTACTGCTAGCCGTGACATGGTTGCTAGAACAACAGTTGTGTTTTGACCCAAAATTGGGGAAATTGTAAAGAAGAAGCCAAACAATGATTTGTTCGTGTGAAAATGAAGAACAAGGATAGTCAAATTCACCTATCTACTGGATTGAAAACTGACACAACGGTGTGCCCGTGAGAGGTGTCGCAAGATCTGGATCCCAACTCAATAACTGAAAACAAAACACACGAGTTCGTGAGCAATTGGACTGAGAGGAGAAACGAGTGAAGGGAGACGAAGGTATAGGTGGGGTTATTTATAGGTTAGAAGCCACGAACAAGTAGGGGAAGGAAGAGAAAAAGTAATGACTAATAATTTGAGAAGATTCTTTAGGGGGCTATGACTATTAATGAGTATGAATCAAAGTTTATGGAACTTTTGAGGTTCTGCCCCCATATGGCCACAACAAACAAGGAAAGGATCTGGAGATTTGAGAAGGGCCTAAGTACTGAGTTGAGTACAACAACATCAGCCCTAGAAAATAGGGAGAGGTTTACCACCTTTATGAAATCCGTAAGGAGGATTGAGAGGTCTTCCACAGAGAAGAGTGAAGCTAATGCTAAGAAGCGACCTATGCAGTTTCAAGGGAAATCATCTGGAGGCTTTAAGAATATGATGTTTTTCCCACAACAGTCACAACCAAGGTCAACCTTCACTGAACCAAGATCACATGCACCATCACAGTGGTCCCCGAGTCGGAGTAGAGGTCACAATTTTCCGCCAACGGGAGCCCACAGTACCTCATCAGTTTCAGTGACAGGGTCATTTAGGCCATATCAGGACACTACAACATGTTACAAGTGTGGGCAAGTGGGGCATACAAGACCTTATTGCCCTATGAAAGATGAGGAGGTGACTCAGCAGCCAAGGCAAAGTCAACAAGGTCCACAACAATGACAGTTTAATAGTGGTAGTGGAAGAGGACGTGGTCAGGCATCCCAGGCAGGATCCTCTAGATAAGCAAGTAGAGGACGTAGATGGCAGTAGGCGACAACAAGGTTCTATGCCATGACCCAGCCAAAAGCAGTGGTCAATCCATGAGTCGTGATAGGTCGGATGGAGTTATTTCATTCTGATATGTTTGCTTCTTGTTTCGTATCTATATTAGTAGACTTGGGTGCGACACACTCTTTAATCACCAGAGATGTGATAGATAGTTGTTATCTACCTGTTAGTCTTAGATCTGATAGCCTGCGACTAGAGACTCCTTTGGTTGATTCTGCCGAGTTATGGGAAGTGTGCCCTTCTTGTGTTCTTTTTTCTTATGGACACAACATTCAAGTGGATATTTTGCAACTTGACATGCATAGTTTTGGTGTAATCCTAGGAATTTATACCTTGGAAAAATACAAGGTAGTATTGGACTGTAGTACTAAGGTGGCAACGTTCCATGATGGAGATGTATAGTGAATTTTCTAGGGTGATAGGAAGATTCATCCTACATGTTTGATGTCAGCTATGACAGCTGAGCGGTTGATGAGACAAGGATGTGAGGCTTTCTTAGCTCATGTTGTGGATACCAAGGCAGTAGGTCCTAGTATCCAGGAGGTACCAGTGGTGCGAGAATTTGAGGATATTTTTCCTGAGGAGTTTCCTAGCATTCCCCCTCCTAGAGAGATTGAGTTTGAGATCAATCTTGTTCCTTGAACACAACCCATAGCACAATCTTTATATAGAATGGCACCAGTAGAGATGCAGGAGTTAAATAAACAATTACAAGAATTATTAGAGAAGGGTTTTATCAGGCCTAGAACTTCCCCTTGGGGTGCTTCCGTGTTGTTTGTTAAAAAGAATGATGGTTCAATGAGGTCGTGTATAGACTACAGATAGTTGAACAAGGTGACAATAAAGAATAAGTATCTTTTTTTGAGGATTGATGATATTTTTTATCAGTTGAGAGGGGCCACTATGTTTTCAAAGATAGACCTGAGGTCAGGTTATCATCAGTTGAGGATTAAGGTTGATGACATACCCAAGTCAGCTTTTAGTACTAGGTAAGGTCATTATGAGTTTGTGTTTATGCCATTTGGGCTAACCAATGCACCTGCGACTTTTATGGATCTAATGAATAGGGTGTTTAGACCTTATCTTAATCAGTGTGTGGTCGTGTTCATGGATGATATCCTAATATACTCCAAGGATAGTCAACAACATGAGAAACACCTTCGCCAGGCATTGACTTTGTTGAGGCAACATCAACTATATGCTAAGTTTAGCAAGTGTGAATTCTGGTTATATGAAGTGTCTTTTCTGGGCCATGTTATATCTGCAAAATGTGTGTGTGTTGATCCTAAGAAAGTGGAATATGTACTAGAATGGGAACAGCCAAAGACACCGACAGAGATCTACAGTTTCCTAGGTCTGGCATGTTACTATAGGAGGTTCATCAAAGACTTCAGTTATATAGTGTTACCCCTAACTAGATTAACCAAGAAGGATGTTCATTTTGCTTGGAATGACAAGTGTCAACATTCTTTCTAGCTTTTGAATGAAAATTTGACTAGTGCACCAGTGTTGGTACTGCCAGAGTAAGGAAAAGGCTATATTGTCTTTTGTGATGCTTCAAAGAATGGGTTGGGATGCGTGTTGATGCAGGATACAAATGTGATTTCTTTTACTTCACGATAGCTTAAGAAACATGAGGAGAATTACCCAAGACATGATCTGGAGCTTGCAGTGGTGGTCCATGCCTTAAAGATCTGGAGACACTATCTTTATGGAGAAAAGTGTCAGATCTTCACTGACCACAAGAATCTATGGTATATCTTCTCAAAACAGGAGTTGAATATGAGGCAAAGGAGATGGATGGAGCTGATTAAGGATTATGATTGCATAATAGACTACCATCCAGGGAAAGAGAATGTGGTAGTTGATGCATTGAGTAGAAAGTCATCTTCATCATCAACGGTATATAATGCACAATTAAATTCCTTGATGTTCCATAAGAGAGATATGCCAGTGTCTCTTCGCCAGATGAATGTACATCTAGAAGTTTCCTTGTTGGTAGGATTGTTGGCACAGTTACAAGTAAAACCTACCTTGAGACAGTAGATTCATGATGCACAACAAAATGATACTATGATACAACATATCTGATCAGGGATTGGTAGTGAAAAGTATGATGGCTTTCATGAGGCAGATGATGGTATAGTTTGTTACTATAATAAGACAGTAATTCCTGATGTTGATGGGTTGAGGAAGATGGTACTTGAGGAGGCTCACTCCTCCATGTATGTAATGCATCTTGGAAGTACCAAGATGTACCAAAACTTGAAAGACATGTATTGGTGGCCAGGTCTAAAGCATGATGTGACAGAGTTCATTGCCAAATGTCCAATTTGTCAGCAGGTGAAGGCTGAGCACCAGAAGCCTGCAGGGACATTACAATCCTTGCCAATACCACAGTGGAAATGGGATCATATTACTATGGACTTTGTGGTTGGTCTTCCTAGGACAGCCGAGGGTCATGATTCCATATGGATGATAGTAGATAGATTGACTAAGTCAACTCATTTTCTACCAGTTAAGATGACATTTACAATAGAGAAATTGGCACAAATATATGTTGATGAGATAGTTTGTCTGCATGGCATTCCAGTGACTATAGTTTCTGACAGAGGTATACAGTTTACAAGTCATTTTTGGGAGCATCTACATTCAGCAATGGGAAGGAACATAGCTGATATTCAACACAACTTTTCATCTGTAGATTGATGGCCAGTCTGAAAGGACTATTCAGACTTTAGAGGATCTCTTGAGGGCATGTGTGCTGCAATTTCTTGGTAGTTGGGATGTACATCTGACTCTGATAGAGTTTGCGTGCAATAATAGATATCAAAAAAGCATAGATATGGCCCCTTATGAGGCTCTGTATGGGAGACGATGTCGGTCTCCTCTTTGCTAGTATGAGATAGGTGAATATCAACTTTTGGGTCCTGAGCTAGTACAACAGACTACATAAAATATTAAAGTGATACAACAACAGTTGCAAGTAGCCCAAGACAAGCAAAAATCTTATGCATATAACCGACGCAGATCACTTGAGTTCTAAGTGGGGGATAGAGTATATCTTAAGGTTTCTCCTTGGAAAGGTGTGGTGAGGTTTAGAAAGAAGGGTAAGTTGGCTCCTAGATTTATGGGACCATACCCTGTCTTAGCTCATGTTGGAAAGGTAGCATATAAGTTGGATCTATCACCAGATCTACATATATTGCATAATGTCTTTCACATCTCTATGTTGAGGAAATTCCATCCTGATACTGACCAAAAAATCCAACAAGTAGAGGTTGAGTTAGATGAGGATATCTCCTATGTTGAGGGTCATGTGTTGATCCTGGATAGAAGGGTGAAAAAGTTGAAAAGAAAAGATATAATACTAGTGAATTTTTTGTGGAATCACCGTGTCATAGAGGAATCCACATGGGAACTAGAGAATGAGATGCTTAGAAAATACCCATCTCTTTTTGCGTAGGATTTTGGGGCAAAATCCTTGTTAGGGGTTTATAGTTGTAAGGCCCCTGAACTTGCTTAATGATTTGAATGAGCTTAGTTACCATAATTGAATTCTCAGAACCCTAATATAACTTTTTGATATGTTTTGAAATCATAATACAAGCTTAAGTTTCAAATTTGGTCCAATTTGGACATTGTTTGAGCAAGTTATGCAATTTTCTGTACATTTTGGACTTTTCTACAATTTACCCAATTGCGGGGTTTTCTTTGCAATTTTTCACATAAATTATGTTCCTTAGATATTATATTATCATTATTGAGTATTTTGAGCATGGGTCTCCTAGTTGAGACATGGTTTGAAGGTGTTTTCATCAAGGGTATTTTAGGGTTTACCCCTTCATGGATGAGCTACCTTTAGTAGCTACCAACTAATGAATTATGTGATTGGCTGGGAAATTTGACAAAGGAAAGCTAATCAGGTCTATATGGGCGGTGGGGGAGCTTCTTGTGTGTGTGCGCTTGTATATTCTTAATAGTTTAAGGCCATAGACACATTGGGAAGCTACTTTTATACCTCATGCTTACTTCCATCCTTATCCATGGGCTATATTTACCTCTTCTTTGCCAAAGTTCGAAACTATGCTTGCTTTCTCTTTCCTCTAACCTGCAGCAATGACTCCACTATGTTTTTCTATGCAACCAAGTACTCTAAGGTAGAAGACAACCTCTTTTTGGAGAAGAAGGTCTCCTTTTTTTTTGAAGTTAAACAGACAAATTTCATTATGGAGGGGCCATACGACATCTACATGAGGAGAAAAACAAACTAAAAGACCACACAAAGATCAAGAACAAATACAAACCACCACAAAAACTTGTATTGGAATCTGATAAGGACAATGATGTATAGATCCCTCTTCTCCTTCGCTGACTAAAGCAGCTTTCTATGAGGAATACCTTCAACCTGAGTATGTATATGTGGTAGAGTACGTGCACCAAATCGGTGTTCCAAAAGGATATTTTTCCCACACTTGCTTTCATACAAACTCCACAATAAAATTGACCGAGAAAGATAAATCTACCACGAGAAGAGAAAGCAGTGCTGATTAACAGCGAGATAGACAAAACAAGAGAACAATCTAAACAGAAAGTAAAGAGAAAGGGGATAGGAAACTCATCGCAGCCAGGCTCAACGACAGGGAGGAAGAAGACCTCTACCTCCAAAGACACCACGTCCACACACCTCCCGAAGAAGAGACCCTGCTGATGACGAGCGAGAAGAGGCGAGGGGGAGCGGGGCACTGCTTTGCGGCGGCCAAACCTCCTCCCCCCAGCCAACCGCCTAAGGAGGAAGAAACCCTAGCAGCACTAGGGTGAGAGAGCGGGGAGAGAGTGTAACATTACTATGATTTCTCTACTCTATTTATTATGCCTGCTCCCTTGGAGAAGAAGGTCTCCTAGAGCTCCATCTAGCCCTACCTAGGGTTTCCAAGGTCATCTTCTAGGGATTTCGACCCAGGAAAGTTGTTTTCTTCCTTCCTTCTCTGTTTCTCTTGCTCTTATATTTCCTTAGACCTTCCTCTAGGTTGGAACCCTGTTGTTCCATGGTGAAAGTGGCTCTAGAACTCAAAAATCTATCCTTCTTGTTTCTTTTTCTAGGATTTTGCTTCTTTGTGGAGAGAAGTACCTATTTGGCCAAGTTCAGATCTAAATCCAAAGTTTTCTTGTCCTATTAATTTGCTTGAGATTCTTACTATTTGGGATCTGACCTACTCTATAGAGGTGAGTTATATAACATTCTTCACTTATATTGCTTACTAGAAGCTTGTTAGTTCATGTTTATGCCTTAATGTGTTGATTTAAGCATAAAGAAACAATGCTTGTTTAGAATTTCAAATTTTTGTGGTGTTCCCTATTCTGTTCCAATTCTATATGAACTTGCAAACATGTGTAAAGCCTTTCTAAGGTGTAACATGATCTGGGATAGGTTTATAGCAACAACCTATGGTGCTATGTACAAAATAATTGATGGTTCAAATTAGGATTTCAAGATATTTCCTTCCCTATCACACAATCGATGGTCATACCATTCAACAACCAATAGTGTTGCTATCTAGGCAACTGATGTTCGTGATCAAGTATGTCAAATTTATGGTGACAACCTATGGTCACCCCCTTAGGTTAGGTTTTGGCTCAATTAGATGTATACTTATCATCCACTAAGTATTTTAATGATGTTATCAATTGATGATGACATTAGCTTAATATTTAACGGTGTTAACTAAATGTATTATTGATCTAACAACCAATGGTGACCTAATGATCACAATTAATGGTGGATCATGTCATCACCATATATGATGATTTAAGAATGTAATTGTAGATTTGACTAAACCTTGAACCAATGGTTCCTTGGTTCAATTGATCTAATGGTTAGACCTATACTTCAATTGATAACCTTGAACAATGAACCTGATCCAATGAATAATATTGGATGCTTCAACATCCAATGGATTAGAATAAATCACATGGTATTGTATGTGGGTCCTAGTGATGATAATTCGATGGTTCAATACCATTAATTTATAGTCTTACCTTTGCCATCATATAGTTATATTTGATAAATCACTATAATAAGTGGATGTGTAACTCCCATGCAATTTAGCTTGTTATAACTAACATTAATGTAATTATATGATGTTGATTGGTTATAATCATACATCTTGAATGATTAATGTGATAATGAATTACACTCTTCTTGTGTTGAAACCACAATGTAGTACTATTTGAATATCATAGTGTCTTGCCATGTTAATATCTATGGACACATATGTGCTAATGATCTTTTGAGCCTTGTTTAAAGCATAGAATGATGATAATAACCTTACTATGAATAATGTGATGATCTTAACAACCTTTGGGCATGTTTGAAGCCATGATTGAGGTGAAATCCTCTTCATGTTCCAATAAGGGTTAAAACTCTGGAACTTGTGATAAGATGTTGGTATCTTGTAATAGTGTGATGATAAATGTGGTCCATTAATTTGCAATGAATGATAGAATGTGGTAATGTGATTGAGATTTGTATCTCAAATATTTTATATCCTTTAAAGTTGTTATATATATACTCTTGTTAGAAAATAATTAGGGTTTAAATGTCCACTTATATGATAAAGCCTTAATGCATTACCTAAAAAAAAAGCCTTAATGCATTCTATCGGCAGTAATTAATCAAGTGTAACCTTAATCATGTAGAGCCCTATGTCGTAGAGAAATTTTCAGTGTTAGAACTTACTGGATGGTGAAATGAGTATTCCCAAGGGAAACTCGGAGCGCATACTGTTGAGTATGTGGGGGTGGCAAGTTGAGGATATATCCTTGTCATCCACAATTGTAGGTTATGGTGGATGGCTATGGTCATGTCTTTGATATTTGATGTGATTGAGGATAGCTGTGGTTGTACCTCATATTAGAGGGTTTTGTATACCCTATTTTCTAGTGTCGTAACTTGTACCAAGTACGGACTAGTTGTTATCAGTTGACTATAAGTCACTATTGGCAGTTTGACTGGTATGTCACTGCAGTTTATTTGTACTGACTGAGGGGAAGAGATATTAGGATAATGGCACTCCTAGATCTTATACAGAATTGAATATCACTTTGTAGTGGTCAGTTGGACTTTGAGTGGTATGACTCAAACTCCCCAGGGCATAATAATAAAAGATATAATATCAGCTGTGTTGTAACATCCCTAACCTAGGTTATGGCTCAACCTTAGAAGTTTTTCTTAAGTAAGTTACTTACAAGCTGGTTTTAATATTTTGAAAAGTAATTAACACTCTTTGTGAAGTTTTTTTTCAAGTTTGAGATCAATTGCAAACTATTTGTGCAATATATGATAATCTGAGTGTAAAATGCAATTTACCCAAGATAAGGGGATATATTGCAAAATTTCACATGTTGAAAGTACCCTAAGTGTTTTAATATTATAAGAGAAAGAATAATGCTAATTGGTGGCTTGTGGAAAGCCTAAAATCTAAGTGAGAACTAGTTTGAATAATGCTAAGTGCTTTGTGCATCAATTGTGCTACAGGTTGTAAGTTATCTAAAATGTCGGGTTGATGTGTAAATTACCATTTATAGAGCATTCTTACTCCTTCCTAGTATCAACTAGAGGAGATATAAAGAAGGATACACTATGTTTGAATCATCCTTGAGTGATAGCACTCCTAGTGATTAAAAGACCAAGAAATGCATAGTTGAAAGCTTTATATATGAGCTATATCGAGTTGTGGACTTAGAATGGGAGTCCCTATCGGCCAAGAAGCCATGGAGGGAGTCTCCTATCAGTTTGTTGATTCTTGGCTTTTCCCATGACAGGATAGACACTTCAAGGAAGTCATACATATCGGTTTGTAAAAGATTGTGTTGAATATAAAAATATAGTGAGTGGAAGAAAACTTGTCCTAGAAGATAACTAAAAAGCCGACCTTTATCCTTTACATTATCCTTGAGTTTTTGTTTTTGCATGGCAAGATAAATATAGGATGCATGCAAATGCATGTGTCAACCATGCATGGCTATGTGGCACTTAGTAGCATAAAGATAATGAAACCTCTTACACTCTTTTTCATAAAACCTAAGTATAAATACCCTTCCCTTCACCTATTAGTAGAAATCTTGTTATCAACCTTCCCTTACATATCATGTATACCACTCTTGTATCGTGCATGAGTGAGGAGAGTTGAGTAGGAGGGATTGGTATCGGCCAAGGACAAGGGATATTGGCCAAGTAGAGGATATCAACCTAACAAGGTATTATCGGTCACAAGGAGGGAAGATATCGTGCAAGTGCCAAGGAGCTCAAGTCTTGGATCTTAGGGGAGCTCATCTTCAACCATTAGAACATGAAGAATTGGAGCTTAGAGCTTGGAAATTTCTTTAGAGGCGGTTTATATAACTTGAACCCAACTATATTATTATTCCTTTTCAATAGTGTTGAACTTGTTTATTACTTTCAATTTTGGATTTTCCTTTGATTAATTGATATGTCTATAAGTTCCAATAAGTAGTTAGGACTGTTTTCCATGGTTTAGAATATCAATAAAAAGGTCTTGAGGTTAATGATGATGAAATCATCAAGGTACAACCCGATATGGGGTGAAGTACCTTAAAATCCAATATGGAAACCAAGATAGTGGTTAACCCGATATAAAAGTGGGTGACACCTCATACACGATATGAGGCATGTCCTATGAACGATATGGGAGATACTTAATTGACCCTTATAAATGATACAAGTATAAGGTCATACCTTTTACACGATATGGCATGCTTTACCCGATATGGTTAAAACCCTAGATAAAGAAAGGGAACCCGAGATGAATTTCCTTTGAAACCCGACATACCCCTAATATCTTGTGATGGGTTGAAGAGCAACTGAGTATCTAACTTGTCGTGTAACTATAATGATAGGACTGATCCTTGAAAGTATAAAAAGGTTATGAGCTTAAGGGTTTATCTAATATAGGTAACCTGATATGATACCCAACATGTAAACTGATATGGCAATCTAAGATAGGAAACCAATATGGTATTATACCACTTAAACGATACATGATGAGGCAACATACCTTATGCCCAATAAGGTGCACACTATGTGCACGATATGGTAGTAGGTATATTTTATGCCTAATATGGTGCACCTTGTACACGATATAAGGACCCAATAAATCTTGATACCCGATATGAGGTCAAGAATTTAACCATACATAATATAAGGATTGACTTCAGAAGATAAGAGCTAGGTGATAGCTAACCCAAGATGATTACATGATATGGTGTTAAGAGACACACTCTAAACCCAATATGATGACATGTGCATCTTAAAACATGATTTGATAGCATCTATATACCATGATACCCGATACTGTAGGCATGCTCTAATTCAATGGATTTGTCTAAGTGATGCATGTTATATGATTAAAGCAACATTGAGATACAATGAGTATAATTCAATTAAATAATGGGGAGCTAATGGACCTTAAGAGGTGAATTAATTAACAAACATCCTAGAGAGGATGAGAGAAAAACTAAGATTGGAAAGTTAAATATGCAAGATGTATGTTGACACTCCCATGAAGAATGGAGTATGAATTAGGGCTTAATCTTTTATAATGAAATCTTGAAACCCTAATCGGTTTATGAACGGAAATCCTAACCCTGATTCAATGGGGTAAAAGTGTTATTTAGCATTATATGGTAATGATAGGTACGTGATATTTCTATTATCATGAAATTCTAACTATGCAGGTATCATAAGGTAATGAGCATAGCTAAGTAAGAGCTATGATGTTTATATGATACATATTTCATGAGCTATGTGAACTATGATACATATTTCATGATCTATGTGAACTATGTGAATTAATACCTTGGTCTGATGACCTAGAGGTAATGGTTATCTACTAAGTGGTGATAGTACTCAGTGATGAACTAAGGGTTTGAATACCCAAGCATGATGATGATAAGAGATTGAGATTCTAAGTGATCTATGTGTTCCAAAGAACATGAAAGTACTTCATAAACATATTTATGCCTTTCTTTGTAGCATCTGATATAATTCTTCTTTGTAACTTGATTGATGCTAAAAGATATTGTAATGCACTTAATTAAGCAAGTTAAATGTTATCATGTAGTTACCCAGACCATAGATCCATTCAGTGTCAGTATTTACTGAATGGCGAAACGAGTTTAACTCGGTATACATATTTTTGAAAATGTAATCATTATACCGGGGTGCTCAGTGGACTCCCCAAACTAAACATGGGTGCTCAATGGACTCCCCAAATACACCAGGTTGCTTAGTGGACTTCCTGATGAAACTACACCAGGTTGCTCAATGGACTTCCTGATGACAAATAATCTGGGAAAGCTTATTGCTCTTCTCTCGAAGAGAGTACAAGCTACAGTTGTAACTCTGTAGAGAAGATGCCACTATACCCTGACATAGCTAATTGCAGTGACACAAGTTGTCCTGCCAGTTATCTCGTACTGACTGAGACGGGTGACGTCTTGACAGCCGTCTCTGCCATGACCTTGTATGGTATTGATTTTGACTTACTAGTGGTCAGTTGGAGTATGAGCGGTACCTCATCTCCTCTGGGCATAAATATGAATGTGAACATGTAATCATTCGTGTAGTGTATTTGTTTATGGATTGAATACAAAAAACATTGGTTGATGCCTTATTACTTTACACATCTTAGCTGATAAATGTTATACATGTTCTTCATATTCCTTCTAAAGCAAATAGATGTGTTATAATTTTGTTATCAATCTTTATGCTTTGCACTGTAAATAAACATGTTTACTTGCATAAGAGTATTCTCTGCACACTTTTTATATTGCTTCCTATAATAATAATATTGTTGGCAGAGAGTTATATATCTCGCTGGGACAATGGTCTCACCCCGTGGGATCCACAATTTTTTTAGGTGGATGTGGATGAGGAAGTAGGAACTGAACTACAGAGAAAGGATCACATCAGCAGGGACAGTAGTAATTACTCAGGTTGAGAATATTGTCTGTCAGGTCTTATAGATAGTCCTATGTGTCATCTCTGTACTCTCAGGTCCTTGGGAGATAGTCCTTAGTGATTTTTTTGCAAATGACTTGAGATTTTGGTTTGTTACCTCGAGATTTTTATGTTGTTGTGGATATGTTAAAGTAAAGCAACTAGTACTTGTTATCCTCGAGAAGAGACGGTGCAATGTATGTACATTATGAACCATAGGTATATAAAGTTTTGGTTCTTTTGGAAGAGTTTTCCTTGAAAAGGATCTATGTGCAAAATGGTTTTAATTCTCAGTGATTTTTGTTAATTCCGTTGTTTATGATTATTCTCTGATTATTACTAGTGATGGTTGGATTTGAAATCGGGTCATCATAAAGTTTTGGTATTAGAGCCTAAGGTTCGCTAAGTCTACAGAGACATAGGATTAAGTTTGTTGAGTCTGTTCTAGTGTCCTCCAGTGTATATTATAGTGACTTCTCCTCATACAGGAGAAGAAGTAAAACTAAAGATGACTGGAGCACATGAAGAACATGATGTTGAGAGCAGTGTTGTTGCACCAGGAGGTGGTGTAAGGGATCAGGCTAGAGAAGAACCAGTGCTTGAGAATCCCCAGCTTGACCAAACTCTGTTAGAGAACCCAACTTTTCATGCTCTTTTTGGGCAGATCATGAATACAATGATGCATATGGCTGATCGGATACCAGCACCAGCACCTAGGGTACCAGTTCCTAGTGAGGGACATGGATCTGGTAAGACCTTTGAATGGTTGTGCCAGGTAGGGGCCACTGAATATGCTGGCATAGCTGACCCAGCAGACATAGATTCATGGCTTACTGAGATAGAGAAAGCCTTTACGATCCTTGATATTTTGGAGGTTGATAAAGTTAAGCATGATGTATACCTTCTAAAAGGAAGCGCTGGCCATTGTTGGGCCATCGAAGAAGAGAAAAGATCGGGTGTTGAGATCGGATGGCAGGAATTTCGACGAGAGTTTGTCAGTAAATACTTTCCTAAGACTTATCTTGATGAAAAGATCTCACTGTTTGAGTGGATTAGATAGGGACCGATGAAGGTTAGCGAGTATGAAGCTAAGTTTATGGAGCTTTTGTGGTTTTGTTCGTACATGGCTACTATTGATGAGGAGAGAATTCTGCATTTCGAGAAGGGTCTGAATGTTGAATTAACCACACATGTATATGCTCTAGAGAATAGAGAGAGGTTTGCTACCTTTGTGGAGTCAGTTAGGCGGATAGAGAGGTCCGTGATTGAGAAATGAGACGCAAATAGTAGGAAAGTACCTGCACAGTTCCAGGGTCAAAGGTTAGGCAGTTTTAAGAAACCAAGGTTTACTGCACCAATAGAACCACAGAGGTTCAGTACTCAGACACAGTGGACATCCAGCCGAGGTAGAGGTCATATTTTTCTACCAAGTGGAGCTCATAGATCAGCATCGATGTCAGTGATAGGACCACCTAGGTCGCAATGGGAGGATGGAGTCTGCTACAGGTGTAGGCAGGCTGGACATGTGATAAAGGATTGTCCAATTAGATATGTGGAAGTAACCCAACCACCGAGATAGAATCAACAAGGTTCTTACAGACAATAGTTCAGTAGTGGCACTCAAGGATGTGGACAAGCATCCCAAGTAGGATCATCTGCACCAGCCAACAGAGCACGAGGTCGGCAACAGGCAATGAGAAGATTCTATGATATGAATCAGCCAGAGGCAGTGATTAATCCATGAGTTGTGATAGGTCAGATGGAATTATTTTATTCTGATATGTCTTCATCATGTTTCATATTTGTCTTGATTGATCTGGGTGCTACGCATTCCTTTATCACTCCAGAAGTGATTCATGACTGTAATATAATTGTCAATCATAGAATGGACAATCTATTATTAGAAACTCCATTAGTCAGATATGCTGTGTTGCGGGAGGTATGCTCTCCCTGTGTTCTTTCTTTCTTAGAACACAACATTCAGGTGGATCTTATACCACTTGAAATGCACGGGTTTGATGTAATTCTCAGGATGGAAATCCTAGAGAAGTATAAGGTTGTCTTGGATTGTCTTTCCAAGCAAGCTATGTTCACATACGGTGATAAGACATGGGTCTTTTAGGGGGACAGAAAGATTCTTCCAACCTATCTAATGTTAGCAATGGTAGCTGAGAGGCTGATGCGATAAGGATGCTTTGCATTCTTAGCACATGTGTTAGACACCAGAGCAGAGAGTCCTAGTCTTTTTGATGTTTTTGTTATCAGGGAATTCGAGGATGTGTTTCCTAAGAAATTTCAGATGTTCCTCCACCTTGAGAGAATGATATCGAGATTAATCTTGTTCTGGGTATGCAACCCATAGCCCAAACACCTTATAGGATGATGCCAGTGGAGATAGCAGAACTCAAGAAACAGCTACAGGAGTTGCTTGAGAAAGGTTTCATTCGACTGAGTACTTCTCCATGGGGTGCTCCAGTTCTTTTTGTTAAAAAGAAAGATGGGTCTTGTAACGACCGTCATCAAACCGACAAAAAAAATGTTACTAATTAAGCAGAATAATCATAAGCAATGGATTAACAAAAATCACTAAAAATTAAAACCATTTTGCAAGGAGATCCTTGATCAGAAAACTTTTACTGAAAGATCCAAATCCCATACATATCTTGATTTACATTGTACAACATTTTTTCATCTCATCTTGAGGACAACATATAATAGTTGTTGTATTAAAATACATACTGGAGCAACATAAACCTCGAGGCATACAAGCCAAAATCTCAGATTGTTCATGAAACCATTACAAACCAACTCCAAGGACCTGAGAGTACAGAGATGACATATAGGACTTCTATCTACAAGAAATGATAGACAGTACCCTCAACCTCAGATGTCACTGTTGCGTTAGCTATTGTTCCTCCTCTGTAGAAAGGTCTCCACCATTTCGTGCTTGTCCACCTAAATATTGTGGATCCCATGGGGTGAGACAATTGTCCCAGCGAGAGATATAACTCTGTCGATCATATTATTATTGCAAATAAACATTATAAAAACTGAGCAAGGTTCTTTTATGTTAATAGGTAGGATTAATCATTATATGAACAAAATAAGATAATCTCCTTTCTTAAGGAGAACACTGCATCTACCCATGGTAGAGTCATAATTCATCTATTTGCTTTGCAAGGAATGTAAAGAAACATAAATAACATCTATCAACTAAGATGTATAACTGAATTGTGCATCAAACAATGTTTTCCATATTCGATCCTTAAGTAGATATGCTACACGGCTGAACATATTTTACAATCTCACTTATGCCCCGAGGAGATGAAGCATACCCCATTCATCTCCAACCGACCACAAACTTATCACAAGTCGGTACCATACAAGGTCAATGGAAGAGCTAGTTTCCATGACCTCCCTTATCTCAGTCAGTACGAGACCACTTAGGCTTAGTAGGACATCTTGTGTCAGCTGCAATATAGTTGTGCCAGGGTACGTAGGCATCCTCGCTTTGAGCTACAACGTCATTTGTGCTCTCTTAGGGAAGCATCTACAACAACTGTTCCTAGTTATTGAGTTATGGTCACTTAGGCACCATACTTTGAGCCATGGTCACATAGGCACCATGCTTTGAGCCATGGGTCAGTTCACCGTGCTCTATTGAGACATTCTTATGAAATTACTGAGTCATGGACACTTAGGCACCATGCCCCCACATATTCAAAAATATGCATTCCGGGTTATTCTGTGGGAAACCCGTTTCACCATTCAGCAAGTTCTGACGTTGATGGATCTATGGTCAGGGCAACATTTTATAGTTCCTAATGATGTATTACATGTATTACAACATTCTTTTAGCATCAAACAAGTCATTGTTATTAATCACAACAAATGCTACAAAGAAAGTGTAATAGATCTATCATGTACTTTTCAAGTCTTTAGAACACATTCAGATACTTGGTACTTGGGATCTCAGTCCCTTATCACATTATTGGGGATCCTCATCCCTTCATATCATTATCATCATTATTATTAGATCTGGGTATTCAAACCCTTAAGTCATCACATAGCATTGTTACCTCTATAACAAATAACCATTACCTCTAGGTCCTCAGACCACGGTATTCATTTCACTTGTTGTACAAGTATTAACATGACTCACAAGGCCATTACACATCTTGTCACCTCTCACTAGGAAACAACTTATTCACATGGCTCACAAGGCCATTACACATATTGTTACCTCTCACTAGGCAACAACTTATTCACATGGCTCACAAGGCCATTACACATCTTGTCACCTCTCACTAGGAAACAACTTATTCATATGGCTCACAAGGCCATTAATCATTATACTTGTTATATAAGTATTTAACATGCCTCACAAGGCTTATGTAATAAGAGAAATACAACCTTTCCATCATTACAGTTAGGGTTTCCCTTTATAGCCAAATAGGGTTTCATGTTCATATTATTAATCCAAACTCTAATTCATTGCTCCACACATCTAGGATCATACATTGATATCATAAGTATTCAATCATACTTATATATTTTCTCATCATTTATCATTAAATGATTAACAACACAAGCATGTGTTTCTCTCTCATCCTTACTAGGATATCGAATACATCATACTTTTGATTCAATCCTTCTCTTTGAGGAATATTAGTCCATCATTAATAATTCACATTATCTTTCATTTAACACCACGTTCAACATATGTCACTCAATCAATCACACACGATTGAAGTGTCACTTCCATATTGGTATCAAGATGAGTGTGTTATCATATTATACTTTAAACCACATCCTTTACTTTATGTCATATATTCATATCGGTAGGTGTTATAACCTCATCACCATGTCATATTTTGAGGGTGTAAACCCTAATCAACATATTATGTACTCACATCAGATGGACTATCACTTAGATCTTATTACTTTAGATTAATTTTGTATTAGGTATGAGCTAGATGCTTGACCCCATATCGGATATAAGCTTTGTGTTTAGTTCCATATCATGCACAAAATATGCCCCATATCGGGCATCCATATCAGGTATCATATCGGGCATTCATCTTAGGTAGCATATCAGGTTACCCTTTTAGGTAGACCCTAAAACTCATATCTCATTCATTCCTTCAAGGATCATCCTTATCATATAATTACTTGACAAGCTAATGGTCTTATTAAATTCTCATACCAGCATTCATTACACAAAAAAGGGGTATATCGGATTCCAATCCCTCATCTAGGGTTGTCCACTAAATTGTTTACATCATGCCATATCGTGCATGAAGTATGAGTTTGAACTTCATATCGTTCACAAGATAAAAGTAGGTGCTATTCTTTATCAATCTAGATATATAATTCATCTCATAAATGTGGTATCATCCACCACTCATCTCGGTTTACCCATCATCTTGGGTTTCCAATTCTATGTTGATTAGAGTGTTCACTACTCCTATATCGTATAAGAGGTGTAGTATAGATTTGTATCGTTCATAAGGATAAATAGATATCTCTCATATCGTGTGACAATCATGACTCATGTTGTGTATGAGCTAGCATCCATCTTCATATCGGGTTAACCCCCTCTTGGGTGTCATATCGGGTTGAGGTGTTTCAAGCATATCGGGTTACACTTTGTTCTTGAATCCATCCTGATATCGTGCATAAGTATTTTATTCATTTATTCATATCGTGCACCAAACATGTGCTTCATGATATCATAACAAGTGTATAATTACATGATCATATCAGGCAAGAAATACTTGCTACCTCCACTCATATCGGGTTACTCAAATTAGGGTTTCAACATATCCAATTCGTTGAAGTGCCTACTTTACACTATATCGTGCATGGAGACCTTACTTGCCTCCCTATCATGCAAATGGTTATGGTTAACACCATATCATGTTGCAAGATAGTAGCTTCATCTCCATATCATGCAAAAGGATGTAATATCACAAGCATATCGTGCAAGTGATGCAAGTATAATACCCATATCGGGTTAGAGCTACTTGTGTGTATTCTTGAACCTGATATCACTTTATAAAGTGATACCATCTTCTTCAAGCTCTAGACCTTCATTCTAACAGTTAATGTTCATGGAAACAGGTCTAGGAAACTACCAGAACTCATAATTTCATCAATTATTTCAAAATATTTCAGAATTAAAAGTAGTTCATTTAAGCATAGCAATTTAGGTGATGAATAATAACATGATAGGGTTCAAGTTATATAACCCACCTTGTGAGTAGCTTCAAAACTCCAACCTCCAAAGCTTCATGTCCTAAAGTTGAAGAAGAGTTTCTATAAGGTCCAGGCTCGTTCACAAATCCTCCATGGACAAGAGATCACCATATTTAAGCACTTGGTGAAGAAGAAAAGAAAGGAGTATTCATAATCCGATATCCTACTTCAACCAAGGTTGAAGGTGACCAAAGCCTTACCTAAAGCTTGATGCTCGAGCTATCCTAGCTCCTTGAGCTTTTTTGCATGATACCTAAGGGTCTTTGCACGATATCTCCAAGGGGAGTGGTTATGAGGATCGTAAACTTTCATAAGTTGGTGAAAGGTGAAGTATATATACTTGGTTTCATGAGATAAAGCATATACGGGGTGTTTTCACCTTAAGCTACTAGATGACACATGGACATGCATGGTTGACACGTGGCCATGCATGCACACATGTATATCTTGCCATGGAAGAGTCTTGGGGATAACATAGACACAATATCTTTGCCCTTACTTATCATGTTGGGCAAGTTATCTCATCTTTATCTCATTAAATAAGCAACCTGATACACTTTTTGTAATGAACTTTGCAACTCATCATGGGCCACATCTTTGAGGTTCTCTACCCGTCATGGCCTTTTCCAAGGCTCAAAAAAACCGATAGGTGGCTCCTACTTTAGCTCTTTGTCCGATAGGGCTCCTTATATCAAGTCTACTACTCAATACAACACATATAAGGCTCTTGCCTTCAACTCATTCTTGGTCTTTCATTACCAAGAGTATCATCACTCAATGGTGATTCAAACATAGCACCCCCTTATTTCTCTTTCCTATGAAGGATACATAGAAGAAGTAGGGTCACTCTAGAGGTGGTAATTTTTCATTTCAACCCTATTCATTGGGTAAATTACAATTTGTACCAAAATTGGTGCACACAACACTAGCATTATTCAAACAAGTTATAACTTGGGATTTAGGCTTTCCACAAGCCACCTCTTAGCATCATTCTCTTTCTTATGATACTAAAACACTTATAACACATTACACATGTGTCATTTTGCAATATAACCCATCATCTTGGTTAATTGCACTTTTCACTCAGACTTTCATATATTGCACAAATAGTTTGTAATTAAGCTCAAACTTGAAAAAAAACTTCACCAAAAGCCTTAATTTCTTTTCAAAAGATTAGAATCAGTTTGTAAGTATCTTACTTAATCAAAACTTCTAGGTTTAAGCCATAACCCATGTCAGGGGTATTACAATTAGAAACCCCTAACAAGGATTTCGTCCTCGAAATCCCAGATGAAGGAAGACAATTATCATTCATGCCTCATGTCATCAAATATACACATAACATCTTGATGTGATGGAGATGCCATAGATCTTTGACCAGTACAAAGTCCTTCCACTTAGGGTTATCATTTGAATCTATCATACAAGACATATATATTCAATTGCCTTTTCATTATTGACTTGCAGTATATATACTGTGACAGGTAACACCTTCTATATCAAAGAAGTGTTATTCATACTTTGAATGATGCAGGTGTCAAACCCCACTTAGTTTTAACATTTCTATTTCATGGAAAGATTATGGTTAGGTTTTGTCACCCAGTTGGGACTTTACAAATCTTATCATATATTTTCAGTGCCATTCTAATCTATTTGACACAACACAAAACTTTCTTACGACTTGTACCAATTTTATTATTAGTTGTACATCCCCTTGTCATAAGGAGAGGTCACTTATTAAAGAAGAACTTATCTCAAAGATATCTCTCGATGTTATGAGTAATCTTCTTCAATAGATCTAGATAGGAACACATTAATGAATTATCCTTAGCTTGATAAGTTTCTTCCCAAAATGATTCTACAATTGTCATCAAATAATACATCTTTATTAAGGTTATGTTTATGTAGAGCATAAACCCCTAACATATGATTTTCCTACTAGAGTTATCTCAAGGTTGGCCCTTCTATATAACCAAACATTATTCATCTTATCAGAAGTCATATTCTCACTTCCCCATACCACTTGGCATATCTTGGATACCAGAATTTCTTACCTTGGTATCCTTCACGTGTTGAAAACACATCATATTGTCATCATATCCATTTCTCTATTATTAATAACATATTCAAACATACAAAAGGTTATTTCTTTTATCTTGGGACATAACATGTTACACATATCTTTATCTTGGAACCAAAGTCCAAGACAAACTGATACTTTTCTAAGTATCCAACAACAGATCACCTCTAACTCATGCACATCAAGTGTCCTCAGACTCACTTGATTTCCATGTTCCTGAAAGGAAAGAACACAAAGAAACATATTCCTTTCATCACCCCATCATTACCCAGGGTTATTCATCAAAGAGGAGACCTCATCATCTCCTAGGATTATTACATGAACTTTCACCGTTCATGAGTCATGTATACTTGTTGCATCTCAGGTTCCTTTTCATCTGCATAGGAATTATATGGATGATTACATATTATCATCTCTTTATTTATTATTGTCTAACATGTTCATGAACATTTCATGGTTTTATCCCATTCCCCATTTTCACATTATGGGAAAAGTTCTTTACTATTTACACAGACTTTATCAAACAGGGATCATTTCCCTTGTTCTCATTCTCATTTCATGAGGATTATACTCCTTACTTCCTCATACACATAGACTGATCTGAGATCATCTCAGATTCCACTTTATTGCACTTAGAATGTGATACAAATGTCCATGCCATATTTCCAGTTTCATTATACTCACTAGATTGTCTCAGAATGATAACTTGATCAGAGTAATCAGAAAGATAACAATTTAAGAGTTCCATACTCACCTTATCTTCAATAGTTGAATACATGTCCAGGGTATACAAGTACCCTGATTAGGTAGTATGCAATTTGTTTACTATCATATCCCTTACTTTTCATATCATCAAAAACATAGGACTTGGCATTCCTAGATTTTCTCCAGGCATCACTTCTATATCTCATCTTCTTTCACACAGATAAAAGAAATTGTAAAGTAGTTAAAAGCTTACTGAGCAAAATATAAGTCCTCATCTTCCATGTGTCCTCATAGGACTAGTCAAAGGAAGCTCAACAACTACTACTTTTCATATATTTAACAAATAAGATCATGAAACGACATATCAGAATGATATTATTTCATCTGACCTGCCTCAACTCATGGTTTGTTCGCTGCCTCAGGCTGATTCTTTTCATAGAATCTTGTCGTTGCCTGATCCCAATGTTGTGCTTTATTGCTCGGTACAGATGGACCTACTCGGGATGTCTGTCTACATCCTTGTATGCCACAGCTAGACCATTGCCTTTGAGAGTCTTGTTGACTCTGCCTTGGTGGTTGGGTCATTTCCTCCTTCCTTTTTGGACAAAAGGATTTAATATGCCCAAACTTTTTACACTTATAACACATCTTATAATCATTCCTCGGTCTTATCGAACTTATAACTAATGTAGAGGCCAAACCAAGAGTTCTAACTGGTGTTACATCAGGTCCTTTACCCTTCATTGGTAACCACTACCCTGGTGCATTAGACATTGGTTGCACTGGTGACACCAAAAACTTTCCCTTTTTGGAACTATTAGGCCTCTGTCCCCGAGTCTGGATAAGTCTTTTCTTAATTCCTACCTCATTATCCTCTTCTGGACAGTCTTTCATGATATGTCCAGGCTGCCTACACCTGTTGTAAACCCTAATTTTAGGTTGTAACCTATTTCTTTCAACATTTTCAACTGCCCCAAAATACCTATGTTGATCTGAAACTCTGTCAAAGCCCAGAATTTCATCATTAGGGGCTGGTAATTTGGGTTGTGTTGCTAATACCCAGTCCACTATACACATCACTGTCGTCCTAAACTACACATCAATGGTATCAAAAGAAGGATCCCTTATCATAGCTAGATCATCTTGGGGATTCTCGGGAAGTCGTTCTTCTCTCTCCTGCTCCCTTGCACCTTCTCTTGGTGCAACAACATTGATTTTAGCAATGTACTCCTTGTGTTCTCCAGACATCTTTAAGTTTTACTCTATCTTCTACATAAGCAGAAGTCACTTATAAGATATACTGGAGGACACTAGAACAGACTCAACACCTTAGTCCTATGTCTCTATAGACTCAGCGAACCTTAAGCTCTAATACCAAACTTGTAACGATCGTCATCAAATTGACAAACAAATCATTACTAATTAAGCGGAATAATCATAAGCAACAGATTAACAAAAATCACTAAAAATGAAAACCATTTTGCAAGGAGATCCTTGATCAAAAAACTTTTACTGAAATATCCAAAACCCATACATATCTTGATTTACATTGTAAACATTGTTTCATCTCATCTTGAGGACAACATATAATAGTTGCTCTATCAAAATACATACTGGAGCAACATAAAACCTCGAGGCATACAAGCCAAAATCTTAGATTGTTCATGAAACCATTACAAACCAACTCCAAGGACCTGAGAGTACAGAGACGACATATAGGACTTCTATCTACAAGACACGACAGATAGTACACTCAACCTGAGTTGTCACTACTACCTCAGCTGTTGTTCCTTCTTTGCAGAAAGGTCTCCACCATTTCGTGCTTGTCCACCTAAAAATTGTGGATCCCACGAGGTGAGACAATTGTCCCAGCGAGAGATATAACTCTTCGTTGATCATATTATTATTGCATATAAACATTATAAAAACTGAGCAAGGTTCTTTTATATTAACAGGCAGGATTAATCATTATATGAATAGAATAAGATAATCTCCTTTATCAAGGAGAACACGACATCTACACATGGTAGAGTCATAATTCATCTATCTACTTTGAAAGGAATGTAAAGAAACATAAATAACATCTATCAACTAAGATGTATAACTGAATTGTACATCAAACAATGTTTTCTATATTTGATCCTTAAGCAGACGTGCTACATGGATGAACATATTTTACAATCACACTTATGCCCTAAGGAGATGAAGTATACTCTGTTCATCTCCAATCGACCACAAACTTCTCACAAGTCGGTACCATACAAGGTCAATGGAAGAGTCGGTTGCCATGATCTCCCTTGTCTCAATCAGTACGAGACCACTTAGGCTTAGCAGGACATCTTGTGTCAGCTGCAATATAGTTGTGCCAGCATACATAGTCATCCTCTCTTAGAGCTACAATGTCAATTATGCTCACTTAGGGGAACATCTACAACAACCGTCCCTAGTTATTGAGTTATGGTCACTTAGGCACCATACTCTGAGCCATGGTCACATAGCCACCATGCTCTGAGCCACAAGTGAGTTCACCGTGCTCTATTGAGACATTCTTATGAAATTATTGAGTCATGGACACTTAGGCACCATGCCCCCCCCCACATATTCAAAAATATGCATTCTGGGTTATACTGCGGGAAACCCATTTCACCATTCAGCAAGTTCTGATGTTGATGGATCTATGGTCAGGGCAATATTTTATAGTTCCTAATGATGTATTCCATGTATTACAACATTCTTTTAGCATCAAACAAGTCATTATTATTAATCACAACAAATGCTACAAAGAAAAATAATAGATCTATCATGTATTTTTCAAGTCTTTAGAACACATTCAAATACTTGGTACTTGGGATCTCAGTCCCTTATCACATTATTGGGGATCCTCATCCCTTCATATCATTATCATCATTATTACTAGATCTGGGTATTCAAACCCTTAAGTCATCACATAGCATTGTTACCTCTGTAACAGGAAACCATTACCTCTAGGTCCTCAGACCAAGGTATTCATTTCACATATTGTATAAGTATTCACATGACTCACAAGGCTATTACACATCTTGTCACCTCTCACTAGGCAACAACTTATTTACATGGCTCACAAGGCCATTACACATCTTATCACCTCTCACTAGGAAACAACTTATTCACATGGCTCACAAGGCCATTACACATCTTATCACCTCTCACTAGGCAACAACTTATTCATATGGCTCACAAGGCCATTAATCATTATACTTGTTATAAAAGTATTTAACATGCCTCACAAGGCTTATGTAATAAGAGAAATACAACCTTCCCATCATTACGGTTAGGGTTTCCCTTGATAGCTGAATAGGTTTTCACGTTCATATTATTAATCCAAACCCTAATTCATTGCTCCACACATCTAGGAGCATACATTGATATCATAAGTATTCAATCATACTTATATATTTTCTCATCATTTATCATTAAATGATTAACAACACAAGCATGTTTTTCTCTCTCATCCTTACTAGGATATTGAATACATCATACTTTTGATTCAATCCTCCTCTTAAAGGAATATTAGTCCATCATTAACAATTCACATTAGCTTTCATTTAACACCACGTTCAACATATGTCACTCAATCAATCACACATGATTGAAGTGTCTCTTCCATATTGGTATCAAGATGTGTTTGTTATCATATTATACTTTAAACCACATCCTTTACTTCATGTCATATATTCATATCGACGTGTGGTATACCCACATCACCATGTCATATTTTAAGGGTGTAAAACCTAATCAGCATATTATGTACTCACATCAGATGGACTATTATTTAGATCTTATTACTTCAGATTAATTTTGTATTTGGTATGAGCTAGATGTTTGACCCCATATCAGATATAAACTTTGAGTTTAGTTCCATATCGTGCATAGGATATTCCCCATATCAAGAATCCATATCGGGTATCATATCGGCATTCATCTTAGGTAGCATATCGGGTTACCCTTTTAGGTAGACCCTGAAACTCATATCCCCTTCATTCCTTCAAGTATCATCCTTGTCATATAATTAGTTGAAAAGCTAATGGTATTATTAAATTCTCATACCACCATTCATTACACAAAAATGGGGTATATCAGATTCCAATCCCTCATCTAGGGTTTTCCTCTAAATTGGTTACACAATGTCATACCGTGCATGAAGTATGAGTTTGAACTTCATATCGTTCACAAGATAAAAGTAGGTGTTGTTCTTTATCAGTCTAGAGATATCATTCATCTCATACATGTGGTATCATCCACCACTCATCTCAGTTTACCCATCATATTGGGTTTCCAATCCTATGTTGATTAGAGTGTTCACCACTCCTATATCGTATAAGAGGTGTAGTCTAGATTTGTATCGTGCATAAGGATAAATAGATATCTATCATATCGTGCAACAAGCATGACTCATATCATGTATGAGCTAGCCTCCATCTTCATATCGGGTTAACCCCCTCTTGGGTTTCATATCGGGTTGAGGTGTTTCAAGCATATCAGGTTACACTTTGTTCTTGAATCCATCCTGATATCGTGCATAAGTATTTTATTCATTTATTCATATCGTGCACCAAACATGTGCTTCATGATATCATGCACAAGTGTATAATTACATGATCATATCAGGAAAGAAATACTTGCTACCTCCACTCGTATCGGGTTACTCAAATTAGGGTTTCAACATATCCAATTCCTTGAAGTGCCTACTTGACAATATATCGTGCATGGAGACCTTACTTGCCTCCCTATCATTCAAAGGGTTATGGTTAAAACCATATAATGTTCAAAGATAGTAGAGTCGTCTCCATATCGTGCAAGGGGATGTAATCTCACAAGCATATTATGCAAGTGATGCAAGTATAATACCCATATCGGGTTAGAGCTACTTGTGTGTATGCTTGAGCCCGATATCACTTTATAAAGTGATAACATCTCCTTAAAGTTCTAGAACTACGTTATAATATTTAAAGTTCATGGCAACAGGTCTAGGAAACTACTAGAACTCATAATTTCATCAATTATTTCAGAATATTTCGGAATTAAAAGTAGTTCATTTAAGCATAGAAATTTAGATGATGAATAATAACATGATAGGGTTCAAGTTATATAACCCACCTTGTGAGTAGCTTCAAAACTCCAAGATCCAAAGCTTCATGTCCTAAGGTTTAAGAAGAGCTTCTCTAAGGTCTAGTCTCATTCACAACTCCTCCATGGACAAGAGATCACCATAGTTAAGCACTTGGTGAAGAAGAAAAGAAAGGAGTATTCATAAGCTGATATCCTACTTCAACCAAGGTTGAAGGTGACCAAAGCCTTACCTAAAGCTTGATGCTCGAGCTCTCCTAGCTCCTTGAGATTCTTTGCATGATACCTAAGGGTCTTTGCATGATATCTCCAAGAGGAGTGGTTATGAGGATCGTAAACTTTCATTAGTTGGTGAAAGGTGAAGTATATATACTTGGTTTCATGAGATAAAGCATATAAGAGGTGTCTTCACCTTAAGGTACTATATGACACGTGGCCATGCATGTTTGACACGTAGAAATGCATGCACACATGTATATCTTGTCATGGAAGAGTCTTGGGGATAACCTAGAGATAATATCTTGGCCCTTACTTATCATGTTGGGCAAGTTATCTCATCTTTATCTCATTAAATAAGCAACCCGATACACTTTTTGTAAGGAACTTTGCAACTTGTCATGGGCCACCTCCTTGAGGTGATCTTCCCATCATGGCCTTTTCCAAGGCTCAAAAAACTGATAGGAGGCTCCTACATTGGCTCTTTGTCTGATAGGGCTCCTTATATCAAGTCTACAACTCGATACAACACATATAAGGCTCTTGCCTTCAACTCATTCATGGTCTTTCATTACCAAGAGTATCATCACTCAATGGTGATTCAAACATAGCACCCCCTTCTTTCTATTTCCTCCAAAGGATACATAGAGGAAGGTAGGTCACTCTAGAGGTGGTAATTTTTCATTTCAACCCTATTCATTGGGTAAATTACAATTTGTACCAAAATTGGTGCACACAACACTAGCATTATTCAAACAAGTTATAACTTGGGATTTAGGCTTTCCAGAAGCCACCTCTTAGCATCTTTCTCTTTCTTATGATACTAAAACACTTAGAACACATTCCACATGTGTCATTTTGCAATATAACCCCTCATCTTGGGTATATTGCACTTTTCACTCAGACTTTCATATATTGCACAAATAGTTTGCAATTAAGCTCAAACTTGAAAACAAACTTCACCAAAAGCCTTAATTTCTTTTCAAAAGATTAGAATTAGTTTGTAAGTATCTTACTTAAGCAAAACTTCTAGGGTTAAGCCATAACCCAGGTCAGGGGGATTACAATTATAAACCCCTAACAAGGATTTCGTCCCCGAAATCCCAGATGAAGGAAGACAATTGTCATTCATGCTTCATGTCATCAAATCTCCACATAACATCTTGATGTGATGGAGATGCCATAGAACTTTGACCAGTACAAAGTCCTTCCACTCATGGTTATCATTTGAATCTGTCATACAAGACATATATATTCAATTGCCTTTTCATTATTGACTTGTAGTATATATACTGTGTCAGGTAACACCTCCTATATCAAAGAAGTGTTATTCATACTTTGAATGATTCAGGTGTCAAACCCCACTTAGTTTTAACATTTCTCTTTCATGGAGAGATTATGGTTACGTTTTATCACCCACTTGGGACTTTACAAATCTTATCATATATTTTCAGTGCCATACTAATCTGTTTAACACAACACAAAACTTTCTTACGACTTGTACCAATTTTGTTATTAGTTGTACATCCCCTTGTCATAAGGAGAGGCAACTTATTAAAGAAGAACTTATCTCAGAGATATCTATAGATGTTATGAGTAATCTACTTAAATAAATCTAGATAGGAACACATTAAAGAATTATCCTTAGCTTGATAAGTTTCTTCCCAAAATGATTCTGTAATTGTTTCTTCAAATAATACATCTTTGTCAAGGTTATGTTTATGCAGAGCATAAACCCCTAACATATGATTTTCCTACTAGAGTTATCTCAAGGTTGGCCCTTCTAGATAACCAAACATTATTCATCTTATCAGAAGTCATATTCTCACTTCCCCATACCACTTGGCACATCTTGGATACCAGAATTTCTTACCTTGGTATCCTTCACATGTGTCTAAAACACATCATATTCTCATCATATCCATTTCTCTATTGTTAATACCATATTCAAACATACAAAAGGATCTTTCTTTTATCTTGAGACATAATATGTTACACATATCTTTATCTTGGAACCAAAGTCCAAGACAAACTGATACTTTTCTAAGTATCCATCAACAGATCACCTCTAACTCATGCACATCAAGTGTCCTCAGCCTCACTTGCCATGTTCCTGAAAGGAAAGAACACAAAGAAATATATTCCTTTCATCACCCCATCATTACCCAGGGTTATTCATCAAAGAGGAGACCTCATCATCTCCTAGGATTATTACATGAACTTTCACCATTCATGAGTCATTTATACTTGTTACATCTCAGGTTCCTTGCCATCTGCATAGGAATTATATGGATGATTACAAATTATCATCCCTTTCTTTATTATTGGCTAACATGTTCATGAACATTTCATGGTTTTATCACATTTCCCATTTTCACATTATGGGAAAAGTTCTTTACTATTCACACATACTTTATCAAACAGGGATCATTTCCCTTGTTCTCATTCTCATTTCATGAGGATTATACTCCTTACTTCCTCATACACATAGGCTGATCTGAGATCATCTCAGATTCCACTTTATTGCACTTAGGATGTGATACAAATGTCCATGCCATATTTCCAATTTCATTATACTCACTAGATTGTCTCAGAATGATTACTTGATCAGAGTAATCAGAAAGATAACAATCTAAGAGTTCCATACTCACCTTATCTTCAATAGTAGAATACTTGGCCAGGGTATACAAGTACCCTGATTAGGTAGTATGCACTTTGTTTACTATCATAACCCTTACTTTTCATATCATCAAAAATAGAGGACTTAGCATTCCTAGATTTTCTCCAGGCATCACTTCTATATCTCATCTTCTTTCACACAGATAAAAGAAATTATAAAGTAGTTAAAAGCTTACGAAGCAAAATATAAGTCCTCATCTTCCTTGTGTCCTCATAGGACTAGTCAAAGGAAGCTCAACACCAACTACTTTTCATATATTTAACCAATAAGATCATGAAATGACATGTCATAATGATACTATTTCATCTGACATGTCTCAACTCATGGTTTGTTCGCTGCCTCAGGCTTATTCTTTTCACAGAATCTTGTCATTGCCTGATCCCAATGTCGTGCTTTATTGCTTGGAACTGATGGACCTACTTAGGATGTCTATCTATGTCCTTGTATGCCACAGCTAGACCATTGCCTTTGAGAGTCTTGTTGACTCTGCCTTGGCGGTTGGGTCATTTCCTCCTTCCTTTTTGGACAAAAGGATCTAATATTCCCAAACTGTTTACACTTATAATACATCTTATAAGCATTCCCAAGCCTTATCGGCCTTATAAATGATGTAGAGGACAAACCAAGAGTTCTAACTAGTGGAACATCAGGTCCTTTACCCTTCCTTAGTAACCACTGCTCTGGTGCATTAGACATTGGTTGCACTGGTGGTACCATAAACTTTCCCTTTTTGGAACTATTAGGCCTCTGTCCCCGAGTCTGGATAAGTCTTTTCTTAATTCCTACCTCATTATCCTCTTCTGCACAGTCTTTCATGATATGTCCAGGCTGCCTACACCTGTAGAAAACCCTAATTTTAGGTTGTAACCTATTTCTTTCAACATTTTCAACTACCCCAACATAACTATGTTGATCTGAAACTCTGTTAGGGCCCAGAACTTCATCATTAGGGGCTGGTAATCTGGGTTTTGTTGCTAATACCTAGTCCACTATACGCATCACTGTCGTCCTAAACTTCTCAGCAATGGTATCAAAAGAAGGATCCCTTATCATAGCTGGATCATCTTGGGGATTCTCAGGCAGTCGTTCTTCTCTCGCCTACTCCCTTGCACCTTCTCTTGGTGCAGCAACATTGCTTTTAGCAATGTACTCCTTGTGTTCTCCAGACATCTTTAAGCTTTACTCTATCTTCTGCATAAGCAGAAGTCGCTTATAACATATACTGGAGGACACTAGAACAGACTCAACACCTTATTCATATGTCTATATAGACTCAGCAAACCTTAAGCACTGATACCAAACTTGTAACGACCATCATCAAACCGACAAACAAATCGTTACTAATTAAGCAAAATAATCGTAAGCAGCGGATTAACAAAAATCACTAAAAATTAAAACCATTTTGTAAGGAGATCCTTTATCAGAAAACTTTTATTGAAATATCCAAAACCCATACATATCTTGATTTACATTGTACAACATTGTTTCATCTGATCTTGAGGACAACATATAATAGTTTCTCTATCAAAATACATATTGGAGCAACATAAAACATCGAGGCATACAAGCCAAAATCTCATATTGTTCATGAAACCATTACGAACCAACTCCAAGGACCTGAGAGTACAGAGACGACATATAGGACTTCTATCTACAAGACACGATAGACATTACACTCAACCTGAGTTGTCACTACTGCCTCAGCTATTGTTCCTCCTCTGCAGAAAGGTCTCTACCGTTTCGTGCTTGTCCAACTAAAAATTGTGGATCCCACAAGGTGAGATAATTGTCCCAACGAGAGTTATAACTCTCTACCGATCATATTATTATTGCAGATAAACATTATAAAAATTTAGCATGGTTCTTTTATATTAACATGCAGGATTAATCATTATATGAACAAAATAAGATAATCTCCTTTCTCAAGGATAACACTACAGCTACCCATGGTAGAGTCATAATTCATCTATCTGCTTTGCAAGGAATGTAAAGAAACATAAATAGCATCTATCAACTAAGATGTATAACTGAATTGTGCATCAAACAATGTTTTTCATATTCGATCCTTAAGTAGATATGCTACACGACTGAACATATTTTACAATCACACTTATGCCCTGAGGAGATGAAGCATACCCCGTTCATCTCCAACCGACCACAAACTTCTCACAAGTCGGTACCATACAAGGTCAATGGACGAGCTGGTTACCATGACCTCCCTTGTCTCGGTTAGTACGAGACCACTTAGGCTTAGTAGGACATCTCGTGTCAGCTACAATATAGCTATGCCAGGGTACGTAGGCATCCTCTCTTAGAGCTACAATGTCAATTGTGCTCTCTTAGGGGAACATCTACAACTATCGTCCCCAATTATTGAGTTATGGTCACTTAGGCACCATACTCTGAGCCATGGTCAGATAGGCACCATGCTCTGAGCCACAGGTCAGTTCACCATGCTCTATTGAGACATTCTTATGAAATTACTGATTCATGGACACTTAGGCTCCATGCCCCCACATATTCAAAAATATGCATTCTGGGTTATGTCACGGGAAACCCGTTTCACCATTCAACAAGTTCTGACGTTGATGGATCTATGGTCAAGGCAACGTTTTATAGTTCCTAATGATGTATTACATGTATTACAACTTTCTTTTAGCATCAAACAAGTCATCATTATTAATTACAACAAATGCTACAAAGAAAGTGTACTAGATCTATCATGTACTTTTCAAGTCTTTAGAACACATTCAGATACTTGGTACTTGGGATCTCACTCCCTTATCACATTATTGGGGATCCTCATCCCTTCATATCATTATCATCATGACTACTGGATATGGGAATTCAAACCCTTAAGTCATCACATAGCATTGTTACCTCTGTAGCAGGTAACCATTACCTCTAGCTCCTTAGACCAAGGTATTCATTTCACTTGTTGTACATGTATTCACATGACTCACAAGGCCATTACACATCTTGTCACCTCTCACTAGGCAACAACTTATTCACATGACTCACAAGGCCATTACACATCTTGTCACCTCTCACTAGGCAACAACTTATTCACATGGCTCACAAGGCCATTACACATCTTGTCACCTCTCACTAGGCAACAACTTATTCATATGGCTCACAAGTCCATTAATCATTATACTTGTTATACAAGTATTTAACATGCCTCACAAGGCTTATGTAATAAGAGAAATACAACCTTCCCATCATTAGGGTTAGGGTTTCCCTTTATAGCCAAATAGGGTTTCATGTTCATATTATTAATCCAAACCCTAATTCATTGCTCCACACATATAGGAGCATACATTGATATCATAAGTATTCAATCATACTTATATATTTTCTCACCATTTATCTTAAAATGATTAACAACACAAGCATGTGTTTCTCTCTCATCCTTACTAGGATATCGAATACATCATACTTTTGATTCAATCCTCCTCTTTGAGGAATATTAATCCATCATTAACAATTCACATTATCTTTCATTTAACACCACGTTCAACATATGTCACTCAATCAATCACACATGATTGAAATATCACTTCCATATTGGTATCAAGATGTGTGTGTTATCATATTATAATTTAAACCACATCCTTTACTTTATGTCATATATTCATATCGACATGTGGTATAACCACATCACCATGTCATATTTTGAGGGTGTAAACCCTAATAAACATATTATGTACTCACATCAGATGGACTATTACTTAGATCTTATTACTTCAGATTGATTTTTTATCATGTATGAGCTAGATGCTTGACCCCATATCGGATATAATCTTTGTGTTTAGTGCCATATCATGCACAAGATATGCCCCATATCGGGCATCCATATCGTGTATCATATCGGGCATTCATCTTAGGTAGCATATTGGGTTACCCTTTTATGTAGACCCTGAAACTCATATCCCCTTCATTCCTTCAATGATCATCCTTATCATATAATTACTTGACATGCTAATGGTCTTATTAAATTCTCATACCACCATTCATTACACAAAAAAGGGATATATCATATTCCAATCCCTCATCTAGGGTTTTCCACTAAATTGGTTACATCATGCCATATCGTGCATGAAGTATGAGTTTGGACTTCATATCATTCACAAGATAAAAGTAGGTGCTATTTTTTATCAATCTAGAGATATCATTCATCTGATACATGTGGTATCATCCACCACTCATCTCGGTTTACCCATCATCTTGGGTTTCCAATTCTATGTTGATTAGTATGTTCACCACTCTTATATCGTATAAGAGGTGTAGTCTAGATTTGTATCGTGCATAAGGATAAATAGATATCTCTCATATCGTGCAACAAGCATGACTCATATTGTGTATGAGCTAGCCTCCGTATTCATATCAGGTTAACCCCCACTTGGGTTTTATATCAGGTTGAGGTGTTTCAAGCATATCGGGTTACACTTTGTTCTTGAATCCATCTTGATATCATGCATTAGTATTTTATTCATTTATTCATATCGTGCACCAAACGTGTGCTTCATGATATCATGCACAAGTGTATAATTACATGATCATATCGAGCAAGAAATACTTGCTACCTCCACTCATATCGGGTTACTCAAATTAGGGTTTCAACATATCCAATTCCTTGAAGTGCCTACTTGACACTATATTGTGCATGGAGACCTTACTTGCCTCCCTATCATGCAAAGGGTTATGGTTAACACCATATCATGTTCCAAGATAGTATCTTCATCTCCATATTGTGCAAGGGGATGTAATCTCACAAGCATATCGTGCAAGTGATGCAAGTATAATACCCATATCGAATTAGAGCTACTTGTGTGTATGCTTGAACCCCATATCACTTTATAAAGTGATACCATCTTCTTCAAGCTCTAAAACTCCATTATAATAGTTAAAGTTCATGGCAACAGATCTAGGCAACTACTAGAACTCATAATTTCATCAATTATTTCAGAATATTTCGGAATTATATGTAGTTCATTTAAGCATAGCAATTTAGGTGATGAATAATAACATGATAGGGTTCAAGTTATATAACCTGCCTTGTGAGTAGCTTCAAAACTCCAATCACCAAAGCTTCACGTCCTAAGGTTGAAGAAGAGTTTCTCCAAGGTACAGGCATGTTCACAACTCCACCATGGATAAGAGATCACCATAGTTAAGCACTTGGTGAAGAAGAAAAGAAAGGAGTATTCATAACCCTATATCCTACTTCAACCAAGGTTGAAGGTGAGCAAAGCCTTACCTAAAGCTTGATTCTAGAGCTCTCCTAGATCCTTGAGCTGATTTTCACGATACCTAAGGGTCTTTGCATGATATCTCCAAGGGGAGTGGTTATGAGGATCATAAACTTTCATAAGTTGGTGAAAGGTGAAGTATATATACTTGGTTTCATGAGATAAAGCATATAAGAGGTGTCTTCACCTTAATCTACTAGATGACATGTGTCCATGCATGCATAGATGTATATCGTGCCATGCAAGAGTCTTGGGGATAACCTAGAGACAATACCTCGGCCCTTACTTATCCTCTTGGGCAAGTTATCTCATCTTTATCTCATTAAATAAGCAACCCGATACACTTTTTGTAAGGAACTTTGCAACTCGTCATGGGCCACCTCCTTGAGGTGCTCTTCCCATCATGGACTTTGCCAAGGCTCAAAAAACCGATAGGCGGCTCCTACTTTGGCTCTTTGGCAGATAGGGCTCCTTATATCAAGTCTACAACTCAATACAACACATATAAGGCTCTTGCCTTCAACTCATTCATGGTCTTTCATTACCAAGAGTATCATCACTCAATGGTGATTCAAACATAGAGCCCCCTTCTTTCTCTTTCCTCTGAAGGATACATAGAGGAAGTGGGGTCACTCTAGAGGCGGTAATTTTGCATTTCAACCCTATTCATTGGGTTAATTACAATTTGTACCAAAATTGGTGCACACAGCACTATCATTATTCAAACAAGTTATAACTTGGGACTTAGGCTTTCCACAAGCCACATCTTAGCATCATTCTCTTTTGCATTTCAACCCTATTCATTAGGTTAATTACAATTTGTACCAAAATTAGTGCACACAGCACTAGCATTATTCAAACAAGTTATAACTTGGGACTTAGGCTTTCCACAAGCCACCTCTAAGCATCATTCTCTTTCTTATGATACTAAAACACTTAGAACACATTCCACATGTGTCATTTTGCAATATAACCCCTCATCTTAGGTAAATTGCACTTTTCACTCCGACTTTCATATATTGCACAAATAGTTTGCAATGAAGCTCAAACTTGAAAACAAACTTCACCAAAAGCCTTAATTTCTTTTCAAAAGATTAGAATCAGTATGTAAGTATCTTAATTAAGCAAAACTTCTAGGGTTAAGCCATAACCCAAGTCAGGGGTATTACAAGTCTATGAGACTATGCATAGACTATAGACAACTTAACAAAATAACCATTAAGAACAAATACCCTCTACCAAGGATAGATGATTTGTTTGACAAGTTGTGTGGTGTAATGGTGTTCTCTAAGATATATTTAAGGTTAGGATACCATCAGTTACGTATCAAGGAGAGTGACATACCTAAGTCAGCCTTTAGGACGAGGTATGGTCATTATGAGTTTGTAGTTATGTCATTTGGACTAACTAATGCACCAACTGCATTTATGGAGTTGATGAATAGAATCTTCCGGCCATTTCTTGATCAGTTTGTAGTGGTTTTCATAGATGACATCCTAGTATACATTATAAATAGTCAACAACATGCACAACACCTTCGCCAAGCTTTGATTTTGTTAAGACAGCACAAGTTATATGCTAAGTTTAGCAAGTGTGAATTCTGGTTCAGAAGTGTCATTTCTTGGACACGTTATATCTACTTCAGGTATCTATGTTGACCCAAAGAAAGTAGAGTCTATTGTGGAGTGGGAACATCCCAAGACACCGATGGAGATTTGCAGTTGTAACATACTCGATTCCAGACATATAGGCTAATCCTCCATTCTTCTAGGCCCCTATTTGATTGTGTGGATATCCAATCTCCTTTCCCCCTTTTTCTGTTGACTACCTTTGAATATATATATATCACTATTTTTAAATAAACGAAACCATATTTTGATCTTCAAACCCTAGATTGACTCATTTTATGATCCACAGAAATGAAATCATATGATATTGCTAGCTTAATACCTCAATTAGCAAACTTATAAGCAATAATGATAATCTAGATTACTTTACCCTCAATTTGTGAATTAGAATAGACTTGGGTATCATATAAGACTAGGATCGAGTCTAGGAGAAAGTTTGACCATCTTTAACCATTAGATCTAATTCATTTCATTAATTTAGTGATGTATGCTCTATGGTTAAATAATAGATAAGGTAACCTAAAAACTCAAATCTAAACCCATAATCGAGTTCCTCATAGCTTAATTAGTCAACCCTCAAATTTTGGGGTCATTTGGATATCAAATGCACCCTCAAATAGACCCTAATAGATTGTGTATGCACTTAACATAAAGTTTGGTCAATTTTATTTCATTTCATGTGTCACGATCGAACTTTGGTCCAAATCTTGGATTTTTGTCATGTCGACGTTGCGGGTCGGGTACCCAGGTATTCAGGTAGGGGACCTGGTCATCCCCTACCTCCGTCTTCTACGCGACTCAGATGCCACAGCTCACGTCGAGATCCCAGTCACCCCACGATCCAACCAGCCAATGAATCACCGCACTTTCTTCGCCAATGTACTCCACGTGTCCTCACGAATAATTTGATCCCTTACTCAGCCCGTATCAAACCCTAAGGTGAAAATGCCTATTTCAACCCCCAAGCATCCATTGTGGCCACTTTCCAAACTCACCGAAACCCCAACTTTGGTGCCTCCACTTCGCCCCTCCCATTCTAGAATCGACCTCCGGCGCCCCTCTTGCATTCTCTTCGGCCGATTGGTCATGTTGGTGCCTTGGAGCTGCTATCAGCTCTAGTCTCCTTCTCCGGAAAAGACGGCGGATAGCTGCTGGGATCGTTCACCTCAGTTCAATTACTCGTGAGGTAACCATCTAGGACTCTCCTCCTTTCTTTCCATGTACTCAGTTGATCGCGTGGTGATCATATTTGTCCGGTCGACAAAACACCATGCTCTACTCTATTTTGGGCCACCGTCAGAAGGGGTCTCGATGACCCACGACCTGAGTTGAACTCCAGAATGCCTCACGAGCACACCTCGAAGTAATGGTCATACTGAGGGCCTCACGAGCGTTCAAAAAGCTCCACCGTTCTAGCCTTACCCCGCCAGTTCTGCAAACTACTCGATTCTCTGGTCTCACTGGTTTCCTTTGTTTTCACCCTAACGTTGGCATGTTCTTCGTGAACCTCCTTGCAAGGTGTATTCCCGATTGACTCCTAGCATTGTGGGCATTTCTTATGAGTTTTCTCCCTCGCCTCATCTTTTCCATGGCCACCTATGGCCGTCCCCTCCATGGGACTCGCCTTCCACTCCGACCACCAACAAACCTGAGCAGAAGCTTCACAAGTCCAGGTCAAAGGGGAGAAGCTAACTTGCCTAATCCCACTTTCCTAGAGTCCTAAATCATAGGGATCGCGCCTTGGATGAGCTCTCTATGGAGCAGCCATGGCACAGGACGCTGGGATTTCAATCCCTAGGACAAAATCCCACCTTCGCCCATGGTCCTGGTGACATTCATGTCCCGCCCACAAGGGCAAAATGGTAATGTCAAGTCATGTTGACCCTATTGACCTCCAATTCAGCATATTTCTGACTTAGTAGGGTCCGTGTGACATTTTGTTTAATTCCCTTTTCATTTCGGGGGCAAATTCGTCATTTCACAAATTGCTTTCATTTTCCTCGAAAATTGCTTGGTCTTGTAAAATTCATAAGAAATTATCCATTTATCCAAATAGTGCATATATATACATTTTTTAAATCAGAAAAATATGAATGATTTATTGGGATAGGTTTCACGCCCATATTTGCAACCTACTGTAGGGTCGATTTCTAAGTAAGAGATTTAATGCATTTTGTATTAATTAAGTGCACACATATTGTGAATAGGCTGAGACAACCCATACCCTATGGTTAGGAGGTGTTACTGAGTATTTAGGTCTGATCATAAGGTATGTACATCCTCTATTTTTATTTTGGGCATTATTTGACTAAAACATACTTTCTTTTAATGGGGCATCTTTTGAACTGTTATTCCTTTGAAATCTAAATTTTTGAACATTTTTATTCCTGATGTTGACTCATTATATCATTCTAGCTTTTTGTTGATAAGGGTACTTGTACCTCCCTTGCTATGAATGCCTTTGTATTAAAAATTGACTGAAATACTAGTCTTGCATCTCTATTTTTTATGCATGCTACATGTTTGACTAGAATATCTAGAATAGTGGTACTTATGTACAACCATAATTATAAAGGGTGTGTGTATTCCGTCTGGGGTGTGTGTTTCCACCCTTATTTCTATGAGGCCATGATCCTATGGTGTTATGGCCCTATTTTAGGTATATTTAGTCTACATTGTTATGCATGCAAATATTTGTTGTTTTAGTATGAATCTGTGGATGATTGTTATGGCAAGACACTTTTTATTATCACGCTTGTAATCTAAATTTTATATGCCTCATTTCTTTTGTTATATTCCTTTTTGAACTTACCTAATTGCAAATAGCCCCCTTCTTGTGGGAACATCTCTTTTTGCATTTTTACCCCAATATAATGCCCAAAGTTTATTATGTGTACATACTCATCCTTTGATGAACTCTATGTTGTTTCCCATGTTTTGGGTGATGTTCCCTTCCACCCAGGTTTAGGTACATTGGAAGACAAGAGCTCAAAAAGATCACTAACACGACATGAACTTAAGGATAGCTTGGAATGGTTGGGTTACCCTCTGCTACTGGCTTTAGTTGTACTTAGTTTGAGTTTTTGTAAAATCACCTATTATGGTGAGGAACAATTGTATAAATGAATCATGAAGTGACTTTGTAATAGTTTTGTTTTCGATGCTTTATTATTACATGGCTCTTGTATTATATCATTTGAGTGGATCCCCTTTTAGGTCTCACTCTTTACAAAATGGTATCAGAGCCTAAGTAGTCGGTAACTTGACTATTTCAAGTTATCCTTGGTTGACCCTTAATTAGATAGGTGACCCTTAGAGGTTATTGATAAACCTTTTTCCTAGTAGTCAATACCAATTAAGGTTTTCAACCCTTGACTAATTTGGACACTTGCAGTCGTCAACCCACCTATGTGAATATGAGTTAGTCGTTACTAACCCTTAACACCCATGCCTTCTTTATGGAAGTGGGATGAAGCTACATCGAACAGACTCTTGTAGTGTTTGGTTTACATCTCATAATTTTATAGGATATTAGCCTAAGAGCTATGAAGTGCAGATTGACTTAAATAGTCATATATAGGCATATTCTAGTTCTCACCTTAAATCCCTTTACCTTTGTTTTTCTCTAGCATGCCTTGCATACACCTACTATGGGGGTGTTGAGAACACATGAACTATAAATATAAATTTTTTGATGTAAATCTTAGGAATTTAGATGTTTCCCTTGTTACTAAGTGATGGTATGAATGAGATTAGTTCTTTTTAGGCATACCTTGCCTTCAATGTGAAGAATCACAACATAGGTATGTCCCAAGACCACTCATCTAAGGTTTGGATACCATGTTTGATTAGCTTTTATGCCTCATACATGAGGTTTAGTGGGTGGAAGCTATTAAGTTTTGTATAATATTCTTAGGATTTTACCTCTCTCGCCTCCATGGTGCAATTAGATTGCCCAATGAATGATGTTATTGGTAAATTTACTATATAGTTCATCTTGTCTTGTGATGGGTCTATAGTTGTAAATCGCCAAGTGTAGAAGGAACACATATACCTTACTATAATTATTGGATGATCATATGACTCCCTTAGGTCTTACGATGAGGTTATGTCAATTATGCTTAAGAGTGACATGGGGAATGGCGGATGTCTTACCTCATTAAGGTTTGATGAATTTGACCATGCGCAACAGGAAACTCGTATCCCTCCCATGTAAAAACATAGTTGAGGTGTAGTCAATTGCCCTATGTGGTCTTAAGGATTAGACCCTTTAAGTAAAAGGATGTGATGATAAAATAATAGTATGTGGTGGTTGAATTGGTTCTCTGGTTGATTTTGGTGCCAATTTTGGATTTTCACCGCAAGTTTTGCATCGTCAAACTTATTTTCATTATTAATTTATATGTATAAAAGAAAAGTTCTCAGATTTTATCGATGGTTTTTGGAACCAAGTCACCACTACAAGAAAGTTTAGTAGACAATATCTTTAGTGAAGTACCCTTGGTTGGCATGTTCAAACCTAATACCCTAGGCCTACTACTGACATAGTTAGTTTCAAATATATATATCAGACCTAGTGGTTCCACCCTTTCCCCCCTAGGTTACGCACTAAGTTATAGTTTAAGCCTTTTAAGGGGTGGAGTCTCATACGATTTATTCATTAGGAATCAAACTAACTTGAGGAATGATCATAATTAATAACAGTTACAAATAGCAAAAATTGGGTAACTCCTAGCAATAATGTCAAACATACATAGAGGCTACCAAATCGGGAATTCTAGACGAGCCTTGCTAATCATACCATCCTACATGTTACTTTGATGATTAAAATAGATTTTGAAATTTTATCTTGAGTTATACTTAAAGGATATTTAATTCAAATTGGGGTAAAAGAAAAATTACACTTAAAAGCTCAAATTAATATCCTATACCCCAAAATTTCTAATAATTAAATGGCAAGGATGACCATATAGTATAGGCTAGGGTGAACATGCTAAGTGTGATGGAATTTCTAAACATTTCCCATGTGACCATGATAAATAGAAGTGTAAAGGGATTGACTACACATTAGTCAAAACATGTCTAATGTAATGTGTAAAGTTAACTCAGGAATGAGAAATTCAGTAAGTTTCATACAACACACTATAGTGTTGATATAGGAACGAGAAAATCCATTGGAAAACAAAACCCTAAACTTACACCCCAACCCTAATGCGCCTAGTAAAGTATATGTGTTGTCTTTGTTATGCGACACCTCATAATTCATCCCCCTTGATAAATCTATAAATATTTCAATTTAAGATATAACCCTAATACTGGAAGGAAAACTAGACAGATATGCACATCATACATAAAGTGACTATTATTAATAATAATATTAATGATGATGGTGATGATGATGATGATGATGATAATGTTGATAATGATGAGGAGGAGGAGTAGGTGATGATGTCGATGATATTGATAATGAGGATGGTGAGTAAATGATAATGATGATGTTGTTATTTTGATGATCATGATGACAAGAGAAATTATGTGGATCATGATCAAAGAATGGCAAAACTATGATAACATTGTCGGCAGCCCTAATGGATACAAATTGGTTGACATAATCCTAGGTCTTGTTGTAACTTTTCTATCCCAACATATACCAAAATCAAATTAATGAATGCATGACACATGGAGACATATAGTTTCACCTTGAGAGTAGACCATAAGTGTGACATGAGTAGTATGTTATGACCCCCTACATTAAGTACACTATAAATTTATAACTTGGTTAAAAGTATAACTTAGCATACCATACCATAAGTAGATGGATTTTGGGGACGAAATCCTCTTTGAGGGGTGGAGTGTTGTAACATACTCGATTCCAGACATATAGGCTAATCCTACATTCTTCTAGGCCCCTATTTGATTATGTGGATATCCAATCTCATTTCCCCCTTTTTCCGTTTACTACCTTTGAATATATATATTTCACTGTTTTACAATAAACAAAACCATATTTTGATCTTCAAACCCTAGATTGACTCATTTTATGATCCATAGAAATGAAGTCATATGATATTGCTAGCTTAATACCTCAATTAGCAAACTTATAAGCAATAATGATAATCTAGATTACTTTACCCTTGATTTGTGAATTAGAATAGAATTGGGTATCATATAAGACTAGGATCGAGTCTAGGAGGAAGGTTTACCATCTTTGACCATTAGATCTAATTCATTTCATTAATTGAATGATTTATGCTCTATGGTTAAATAATAGCTAAGGTAACCTAAAAACCCAAATCCAAACCCATAATTGAGTTCCTCATAGCTTAATTAGTCAACCCTCCAAATTTGGGGTCATTTGGATATCAAATGCACCCTCAAATAGACCTTAATAGATTATGTATGCACTTAACATAAAGTTTGGTCGATTTTATTTCATTTCATGCGTCACGATCGAACTTTGGTCTAAATCCCAGATTTTTGTCACGCCGACACTGCGGGTCGAGTACCCAGGTATTCGGGTGTCTGTCTTCCATGCAAGTTAGGCGCCACAGCTCGCGTCGAGATTTTGGTTACCCCACGATCCAACCAGCCAATGAATCGCCGCACTTTCTTTGCCAACATACTCCATGCGTCCTCATGAACAAGTCGATCCCTTACTCGGCCCCTATCAAACCCTAAGGCAAAAATGCCTATTTTAACCCCCAAGCAGCCATTGCGGCCACTTTCCGAACTCGTCGAAACCCCAACTCTGGTGCCTCCACTTCACCCCTCCCATTCCAGAATCAACCTCTGGTGCCCCTCTTGCATTCTCTTCGGCCAATTGGTCGTGTTGGTGCCTTGGAGCTGCTGCCGGCGCTAGTCTCCATCTCCGGCGAAGATGGCAGATAGTTGTTGGGATCATTCACCTCGGTTCAATTACTCATGAGGTAACCATCTAGGACTCTCCTCCTTTCTTTCCATGTACTCAATTGATCGCGTGGTGATCCCATCTATCCGGACAACAAAACACCCTGCTCTACTCTATTTTGGGCCACTGTCAGAAGGGTTCTTGATGACCCACGACCTGAGTTGAACTCTAGAATGCCTCGTGAGCACACCTCAAAGTAATGTTCATGCTAAGGGCCTCGTGAGGGTTCAGAAAGCTCCAATGTTCCACCCTTACCCCACCGGTTTTGTAAATTGCTCGATTCTCTAGTCTCACTGGTTTCCTTTGTTTTCAGCCTAACGTTGGCATGTTCTTCGCAAACCTCCTTGTGAGGTGTATTCCTAGTTGACTCCTAGCATTGCGGGCATTTCTCACGAGTTTTCTCCCTCGCCTCGTCTTCGCCATGGCCACCTGTGGTCGTCCCCTCCATGGGACTTGCCTTCCACTCCGACCACCAACGAACATGAGCAGAAGCTCTGCAAGTCCAGGTCGAAGGGGCGAAGCTAACTTTCCCGCTCCCACTTGCCTAGAGTCCTAGATCGCAGGGATCACACCTTGGCTGAGCTCTCTATGGAGTAGCCATGGCGTAGGGCGATGGGATTTCAATCCCTGGGACAAAATCCCACCTTCGCCCATGGTCTTGGTGACATTCATGCCACGCCCACAAGGGAAAAATGGGAATTTCGAGTCCTGTTGACCCTGTTGACCCCCAATTCAGCATATTTCTAACTTAGTCAGGTTCGCGTGACATTTTGTTTAATTCCCTTTTCATTTAGGGGCAAAGTCATCATTTCACAAATTGTTTTCATTTTCTTCAGAAATTGCTTGGTCTTGTAAAATTCATAAGAAATTATCCGTTTATCCAAATAGGGCATATATACATTTTTGAAATCAGAAAAATATGAATGATTTATTGGGACAGGTTTCATGCCCAGATTTGCAACCTACTGTAGGGTCGATTTCTAAGCAAGAGATTTAATGCATTTTGTATTAATTAAGTGCACACATATTGTGACTAGGTTGAGACAACCCAGACCCTGTGCTTAGGAGGTGTTACTGAGTATTTAGGTCTAATCATAAGGTATGTACATCCTCTATTTTTATTTTGGGCATTATTTGACTAGAACCTACTTTCTTTTAATGAGGCATCTTTTGAACTGTTATTCCTTTGAAATCTAAACTTTTGAACATTTTTATTCCTGATGTTGACTCATTATATCATTCTGGCTTTTTTTATAAGGTTACTTGTACCCCCTTGCTATGAATGCCTTTGTATTAAAAATTGACTGAAATACTAGTCTTGCCTCTCTATTTTTTACGCATGCTACATGTTTGACTAGAATATCTAGAATAGTGGTACTTATGTACAGCCATACTTATAAAGGGCGTGTGGATTCCGCCCGGGGTGTGCGTTTCCACCCTTATTTATTTTAGGCCGTGATCCTATGGTGTTATGGCCCTATTTTAGGTATATTTAGTCTACATTGTTATGCATGCAAATATTTGTTGTTTTAATATGAATTTTTGGATGATTGTTATGGCAAGACACTTTTTATTATCATGCTTGTAATCTGAATTAATATGCCTCATTTCTTTTGTTATATTCCTTTTTGAACTTACCTAATTTCAAATAGCCCCCTTCTTGTGGGAACATCTCTTTTTGTATTTTTACCCCAATATAATGCCCAAAGTTTATTCTGTGTACATACTCAGCCTTTGCTGACCTCTATGTTGTTTCCCATGTTCTGAGTGATGTTCCCTTCCACCCAGGTTTAGGTACATTGAAAGACAAGATCTCTAAAAGATCACTAACATGATATGAACTTAAGGTTAGCTTGGAATGTCTGGGTTACCCTCTGCTATTGGCTTTAGTTGTACTTAGTTCGAGTTTTTGTAAAATCACCTATTATGGTGAGGAACAATTGTATAAATGAATCATGAAGTGACTTTGTAATAGTTTTGTTTCCACTTCTTTATTATTTCATGGCTCTTGTATTATATCATTTGAGTGGATCCCCGATTGGGACTCACTCTTTACAATAGTTTTCTAGGTTTGGTAGGTTATTACATAAGGTTTATCAGAGACTTCAGTTCTGTAGCATTACCCCTAACCAGGTTGACCAGGAAGGAAGTTCCTTTTGTCTAGAATGACAAATGTCAGCAATCTTTCCAATTGTTGAAAGAAAAGTTGACTAGTACACCTGTATTGATTTTGCCTGAGTAGGGAAAGGGATACATCATTTTCTGTGATAATTCTAAGAATGGTCTAGGTTGTGTGTTGATGCAGAGAGATCATGTAGTTTCTTTTTCTTCTCGGCAGCTTAAGAAACATGAGGAGAATTATCTGACGCATGATTTAGAATTAGTTGTAGTGGTTCACGTGTTGAAAATCTAGAGGCATTATCTCTATGGAGAAACATGTCATATTTTCACAGACCATATACATTTTCTCATAGCACGAGATGAATATGAGACAACGTTGATAGATGGAATTAATCAAGGACTACAATTGTACAATTGATTATCATCCAGGTAAAGCCAATGTAGTGTCTGATGCACTCAGTAGGAAATCCTCGTCCCCACCCTCTGATAAAGCACAGTTGAATTCTTTAGTGTGTTGTAAATGGGATATGCTTGTCTCTTTGAGACAAATGAATGTGCAGTTAGAAGTATCTTTGTTAGCAGGATTATTAGCTGAGATGCATGTGAAACCTACTTTGAAAGAATATATTAAAGAAGCAAAACAGGCTGATATTGTGATTCAGCAGATCAGGTCAGAGTTGGGCAGTGAGAAATGGGATGGTTTCCATGAGTTAGATGATGGGATAGTCTATTACCATGGTAGGATAGTAGTTCCTTATGTTAGTAACTTAAGGAAGTTAGTTATGGAGGAAGCTCACTCATCCATGTATGCAATGCATCTAGGGAGCACTAAAATGTATCATAACTTAAAAGATATGTATTGGTGGCCCGGTTTGAAGAAGGATGTAGCTAAGTTTGTTATGTAGTGTCTGGTGTGTCATCAGGTTAAAGAAGAACACCAGAAGCCTACAGGAACATTACAACCCCTACCTATACCTCAATGGAAATGGGATCACATGACAATGGACTTTGTGGTTGGGTTACCAAGAATAGCCAAAAGTCATGATTCCATTTGGGTGATAGTTGATAGGTTGACTAAGACAATACATTTTCTTCCTGTCAAAACAACCTATACTGCTAAGAAGCTTGCATAGATCTATACATATGAGATAGTGTGATTGCATGGAGTTCCAACTACGATTGTGTCTGATAGAGGTCCTCAATTTACAAGTCATTTTTGGGAACGACTACATAAAGCTTTGGGTACACAGCTGAAGTTTAGTACAACTTTTCACCCTCAAATGGATGGACGGTCTGAAAGGACTATATAGACTTTGGAGGACTTTCTTAGGGCATGTGTTCTCCAGTTTGTAGGAAGTTGGGACTTACACTTGAGCTTGATAGAGTTTTCCTACAACAATAGTTATCAGGCTAGTATTGGCATGGCACCATATGAAGCATTATATGGTAGACGTTGCAGATCTCTATTATGTTGGTTTGAGATGGGAGAATATCAACTTCTGGGTCCTAAGTTAGTACAACAAACAACTAAAAAGATTAAAGTAATACAACAATAATTGAAAGTTGCATAAGATAGGCAGAAGTCTTATGCTGATAAACGTCGTAGACCTTTATAATTCTAAGTTGGAGACAGAGTGTATCTCAAGGTCTCTCCTTGGAAAGGTATTCTCAGATTTGGGAAGAAGGGTAAGTTAGCTCCTAGATTTATGGGACCTTACCCAGTGACAACTCGAATCGGAAATCTATCTTATAGGTTGGAATTTCCACATGAGCTACATAGACTACATCTAGTGTTTCATGTGTCTATACTGAGAAAGTGTCATCTTGATACAAAAATGGTGTTGCAACCTGTAGAGGTTGAATTGAATGAAGATATATTCTATGTGGAAGGACCTATGATGATTCTTGACAGAAGAGTCAAGAAGTTAAAGAATAAAGATATATTTCTTGTGAAAGTTCTCTGGCATCATCGTGGCATTGAAGAAGTCACTTGGGAGCTAGAGGAAGAGATGAGGAGGAAGTACCCTTCTCTTTTCTCGTGAGATTTCGGGGACAAAATCATTTTTAGGGGTTGATAATTGTAACATCACTGACCTAATTTATGGATTAACCCTAGAAGTTTTTCTTAAGTAAGTTACTTGCAAGCTTGTTTTAATCTTTTGAAAAGTAATTAAGACTCTTTGTGAAGTTTATTTTCAAGTTTGAACTCAATTGCAAACTATTTGTGCAATATATGATAATCTGAGTGTAAAATGCATTTTACCCAAGATAAGGGGCTATATAACAAAATGTCACATGTTCAAAGTACCCTGAGTGTTTAAACATTATAAGAGAAAGAATAATGCTAAGTGGTGTCTTGTGGAAATCCTAAAATCTAAGTGAGAACTAGTTTGAATAATGCTAAGTGCTTTGTTGTAACAACCCCATCTCCCGGTAACCCCCACTTAAGGGAGACCAAGAGATCATAGCCATTATCCAATAACCTGGATCAAAGGTTTGACAAATAATCATTAACAATTATTAAATTCTACCAACTATACTGAAATATGGTAAAAATAAAAACTTTACTTACCTTTTAAAAGTTGGGATTTCTAAACTTATATCCATGAAGATACTAATCTAACTAATCCTCCTATGTATGTTATTTCTCATTTAGTCCACATATGCCACTTTACTGTTTGTTCTTTTCATTTATACCTAAAACGCTGTCAAACAAAACGTCGGTCAGCAAGAAGCTGGTATGTGGGGGAAACAATAAGTGTGCAACTATGTTAACAATGTAGTCAACCAAATATCATTTAACATTTAAGATTATATTTTAAGCAATACTACTCAATCCTTTCCTATCCCCTATCTCTATGTTGTCCCTACAGTGGACTGAGATACTACCTCTGTCTAGATAGATCCTTATTAAACTCTGCATGATCATACCTAACAGGTAGATCAATATCTAGGGTTGAGTCGCATGGCACCACCCATAGGTAGTCCGATCTCTGACTCCAAGTGACTTGATGGTCCTACCCCATTGGTAGCCATGTACTAAGTCATTTGATGACCTGATGGGCCTACCCCATTGGTAGCCATGTACTAGGTCAACCCATTAAGCTACAGAGGGGACTAGGATCTGAGTTAGTAGGCACATCTCTTATGTGATAGTCATATTCACATTATAATTTGCATGAATTAAATTCATCCAAAAATTAATTCAAGCCATCGATAAAACCTCGAAAATCCTCGAGAAACTAATTCGGGATATTCATAGGCGTAACCACATACCTGTCAAGTTGATGTGAGACAAAAATAATCCAATCAACCAATAGGCAAGCAAGCATTCAATAAGATCCTGAAACAATTATCCAATTTCCTTTTATTACTCATGTCATTAAGATCTATTAAATCTAGCTCGCTTCCTAGGGTTTCTAGTCCACTTTTAGGGTTTCCATTGCAATTAGGGTTTCCCTTCATCTTTTACTATTTTAAACCCTAATTTAATGCAATTGATCACAAACCCTAATTATCTCAACATCTAATCCTCAGTTTCAGATTTAAGGTTTAATTAACCATTGTATAAGTCCTATTAAGCCTCTTTTCATTAAAGCTATCATTTTTATCCTCTTTAATCCATGACCAAGTCATTATGCTCGTTTATCATCAATTTGTAGTTCATTATGCTCTAATACTACCTTGATTCATTCAAAAATCCTAATTTCTATATTAAGGTTATTTATCCACAAATTAGGAACTTTAATGCTCGAAATAGCTTATAATCATGAAAACTCAGTTCTATATATGAAATCGAATAATTAAAGCCTTTAGTATTCCTAATTACCAACATTAGGGTTTCAAGGCCCATTAAAGCCTATTCATGCACAGGAAACTCTAGATTAAGTTAATTACGTGCAAAATTCATCTTTTTTTTATCTTAATGTATCTCTTTATTATTAATAGGTTAATATCAACCTTAATCATCAATTAAACCCTACTAATCACTTTAATCATATCAAAATAGGGTTCTTTAATCATTAATACATTAAAGTTGATATCTTCCATTAATTTTCGAATTTCACAAGGAATCAGGCTTCAATTATATTTTTATTGCATTCTACGCATTCTCCTGATCAATTTTCATATTTTGTACATTTCCATCGGAGCTACCAATCTTTAGATATGAATTTAGCAAAGATTTACCTTTTTGGACCAATAACAGATCGCCACGTCATCAACCCATGCAACGTTGACGCGGCTTGCTTTCTTTGGAAACATAATGCAATTACTCTTTTACCCCTAAGTAAGTGAGTTCTTCTTTAGCCCGTGGAGGGGCAAACTTGTCCAACCGATCTTTGCCTTCTTCCTCCTCGCGCCAACGGTTGGCTGCCGCCCTAGCAGTCGAGCGCAGACTTTGGCGCAGCTCTCCCTCCCAATTCTTGACACGAAACTTGTCGGCGATCGCTTCCCTGCCTCCACCGACCTTGGCCGCACTTGAGCGCCACCTATCTCATGACCAGCATGGCTGGTTTGAGCAGGGTCTTTGTGCAACCTGCAACAGGTTCTGCAGCCATGCGGCTATTTTTGTGCCTTGTCTAGGGCACAGCCACGATGGAAACACATCGCCTTGGCATCTTGGGGCATCAAGATGACATTGCAATCCATCCTTTCTGCCTCAAGACTTCCTGATCACGCAGTCCCTCTTAGCTAGGGTTTAAGAATGAAAATATGGAAGAAGAGATAAGGATGTGCAGGATTCTCTCTCCCTCTCTTGGACTCAAACTAGGGCCTTACCCCCTTTATATAGGGTGAGTATCCATGCCCTAAGACAACCACCTATGGGTTAACTTAGTTCTATTCCCAATAGGAAACAAATTCCTTCATGGAAAAGAAATCCTTCTCTCCTATTTACCTTCTTGATATTCATTATTGCATGGATAATTAGAAATACGAAAATCCTCCCTCTTATTCTCTTTATTCATGCCTTTTTATTCATTGGCCTCAAAATTATATTTTGCTTACGTAGGAAATACTTTCTTCTTAACAAAACCACATAATTCATTAATTATGTATTCCTATTATCCTTTTATTTTGTAATTTGGTATTTTTCTTTCTTTCCTCTTTATTGGGACTCCTTGGATCCCAAGAAACTCAAAGATTTCAAAATCCATCTTTAAGGATACTCATTATTCTTCTACATGCATCAAAATGCATTATTCTTCTTTATCATGTTTATTTCTTATTAAAATATCTCTTTTTGAGGATTTCTCTTTATCTCTCTTTTATTTTCCTCATTGGTATTCCTTTTATCATTAGAAATCCTTGGGATACTAAATTCCACTAAGGATAACTCAATTATACATCTTTCTACTTATTTTCCACATTTTACCATTGTTTTCAATTTATTTCCTAATAAAGAAATATTTATTTGTTCTTTTCTTTTCTTATTGCACTCTTTATGAAACTTTGGACTCCTTGGAACCCAAGGAACCCAAGAGGCACGAAATCCACCTTTGGATTAAGTTCTTTACCTTCTAGAGGTTTCCACATTTTTCTTTTATCGATTTCTTAATTAATTGAATTTCCTTGTTATTGGGACCAATAGCCAATAAAGCCCACAATACAATCATCAAGGCTATTGTAAACAAAATTACAACATTATTTGTCCCATATGAGAGTTTACATTTCTCATCATATGAACCCAAAAATTGGGGTTGTAACATCCTTCCCCTCTTATAAGAATTTTGCCCTCAAAATTCCATCAAGCAAGCAAACAAACAGGATAAGCATTTCGTATGTCCATCATGGCTCCCATGTGGCCTTACCCTTTCCATGGTACTTCCCAAGAACCTTTATCATCTCATATTCTTCGATCTGAGTTCTTTCTTACCTTGGTATATCGTACCCTCATAGGTGACTCAGGACATTTCAGCCTCTCAAAAGCTGAATAGGTTCAGGGCTCAACACATGGCTTGGGTACCTCACATAGTGCTCTAGATCGGACTCATGCAACACATCATTTTATCCTGAGGGGAAAGGCTAAATAAAACCATCTCCACCAATCCATCTCAAATGCGCCCACATATCGGGGACTCAGCTTTCTCAGTTGTAGCTCAGAGGGGTCAGATTTTCACATTATATTCTCCCACAGTGAACTGCATGTTAGGCTGCTTTGCATCAGCTAATGACTCCTGTCACCCTTGGGCTCTCTCTCAGCCATTGCACGATCAAGTGACTTCATCTGCACACACTGTGGTTCTTTTATGACCTTCACGAGGCCTCCTTCACCAACATTATCATAATGAATGGGTGACCGACACAACCTCCTTATAGAACTTCTTGCATCCCGATAAAGGCTATGGTGGTTAACATGACATCTTAAGAACTGTCTCTATGTATCACCCTGAATGAGCATACATGCTCTCATCAGACCCTCTAGTCTGGATCATATTGTCCATTAGTATGGGGTGATAAATTGTACTATCATCGAGTTCTTCATGTATCCACTTCCACCTCATGGAAGTGAACCTTGGTCATATCCAAGAACTTTTGAACTCGCATCATGGTGTATTTGAACCATCTTTCTCTCTTAAGTAGTTCAACCAAATCTGTCCCGTGACAGTACTCTTCCTTTCTCATGTCATCTAGGTAAGGCGATCTACCATAACCCATATTGCACCTCGACCCTCCTTGGTCTAGGGGAGACTTACCACAACATCCATAGTGATGAACTCCCATTCTCTCTCGGGGACTCTTTATACTTTATATCCATGCATTGGGTTACTGATGTTCGTCCTTCACCTCTTGGCTTGCATGGCCACATGCAACATGTATTAGGCATCCAAAGCTCTACCATTACTTACTATCTTTGTAGTTTCATGGTGTATGGTGATCATGATTTCCTGTATGTCATGATTCCTCAAGGTCGATTCCTCAGAAGCCCTAAACCACTCTCGCCAGGGTTTTATTACCTTCCTATCCAAAGAAGTGTATCCAGAGTTCTACAACCATCCTTCTACCACATCAAGGACTAGGCTGGCTATCCAAACAACCACTAATCTTGTTCAACAGATCTCGTTATATCTTAGTGTTAGCCAAACTTATCTCTTTTTCTCAACTTAAGGTTAGCCTAACAACCTCAACTTCTTCTAGCTTCCAGCTAAACTAGGCAGCTATATCTCAACTAGAGCATTCATTACCACTTCTTATCCTTAGGTGTTAGGTAACGTCAAAGACATACACCTCCATGTATTATACTTATCATCTCATCTCAAACTCTAAGTTTGTCTTCATCACGAAACTCTGATCTCATCCTCATGGTGATCAAACTCAACCTTAGTTAACTTGCAAATTCCACATAGCTCTTGATAAAACATCCTCATAAGATGACTACACTATTCCTCTTAGTGTTTGTAAACCATCCCTGTATCATTCACTCCACCAAGGTATGTTATCCTCTCTATCCTCATACCTTGTAGCAACGTTCCAACTCACATCATCTTCATCCTTGGTGTATGGCATGCGTACTGTCCCATCTCTCCCTCTCATAACAAGAGGAAATAAGCATTTGGCGGTCGTCCAAACACAAAGTTCTTCCTGTTCCACGAGTAGAGATGATACATCCCACATCGCCAGTACACCTTCAATTCTAAGTTGAAATGTGCAACTTATGTCTCCACATCACAAACATCATGATATCAAAGTTAGTTTCATGGAAAACTGGTCTTGAACCTACTTGGGTCACGACACAATCCTTAGTCATCTCCTCTAGGTCTATAGGGTGCCGGCACTTTTGGGGTCATCCCTTTTCCCTTATGCATCCCGAGAGTGCCCTACTCATCTGCCCTTTGGGTCCCATGAGTTCATGGAGGTGATCAATCTCCTACCCCATGGCCCTCAAACAATGATAGTTGTTACCTCCCGACCCTATGGTCATGTGCAACTAGGGAATTAGGCAACTCCTGCTTCCATCGGTCTTATCCCCACCTGACCCTAGGATAGACTTAGGATTCCATTATAGTACATGTCTATCTTAGAACCTTACCCAAGCATTCATCATCTCTCTTCTTGCATTCATGGGTTGACTTTCATCCTTTCATAGGGATCATGGCAACCTGCCTACCTTGGTCAAGCCCCATATCGGTTACCTCCATGGTAACACATCCACATGCACATAGATATGGTTATCTATGGGTCTATAGGTTCATTCTCATGCCATGTACTCTTCACTTAGCTTCTCAAGATCCCATGAAACCTCCTTAGGTTACCTCAAAACCAACCAAACTGGTAAACTCCCTACCAAAGGGTCCCTCTCCTAGGATGGGAGGAAACTACACCTTGATAACAAAGGTCACAAGTGTCCTTAGGGTTTACATCCATATGAGCATGCTTAAACGAGCAACTACTAAGGCACAAGCGTACCTACTAAACCATGCTAGGTCACACTTGTTCTCTTCCTCAACATTATACCAACTTAGATGGGAGGGGTTCATCACACATGCCTTTAACTTAAGGGGTTTCTTTTTCCTCTACACATGCTCAAAGCTGTAGAGACTCAAATCTCATCATGAGCATCGGGTACACTGCTTCCCCTCTTAGGCCTAGAAACCCTAGGTCCAACTTTGGGTGTCCAACTACATGCTCAATCTCTTAACCACGAATCAAGCATATCCAAGGTATGTCATGTACTCCCATTATCCTTTTATATAAGCAGCACCTCAGAGTTGAGTCCTCCTCAAGGACAACCAACTAGGTATAAAACTTCACAACTGGTTACTTAAAGCTCCTCAAGGTCTAAGGCACTCTTTGTCTCATCTCAACAGGTAATACTTATACCATAGGCATATAAGTACTAGAAGCATCATTCTCTCTCTAGGGTTTGGTTCCTCTAAAGGCAACCAAGATATCATCAGCCTCCAGGGATAAGGCATGAGGCAACCACTATCATCCACTTAGGTCGCATCATCCTCAACTCCCCACTATTCCTCATGTCTCAGAATCTAAACCTCCAACCTTCTTTCTTGATTCATGCTTTCTCTCTCTAGAGCTAACACCACATCCAACCTTACAACTAAAGGTTCTCTCTCCATGAAGTTGGATCAAGCTCACAAGCATATCGCTTTCTGGTGAAACCTACGTTCACGCTTATGTTTGCTTCCAGATTATCTTTAGCTCTTTATGCTTATCACATAAGCCATCCATCATGCATACTGGCCAGGGTTTCAACCTACTGCCGTCCACTGACGTACTCTGGGTGCAAGCTATACCCTACCTGCATACGCCCATAAGGTTTCTATAGTTTCTAACCTCATCCATGAAGGAGCTATCCTTCGCTCAAACATGCACGACCCTCCCAGGGTTGGGTGGCTAAAGGTACTCGGTCATCAACTTCTCATGGCTCATATGGCATCCAAGGCATGTCCAACCAAACACTCAATCAACCATGACATCTAACTCATCATGTCATCTTCCTCTCTAACCTTCACTTAGGGTTAGGGTTAACATCATCCTCAGAGGATGTGCTAGGTATCTACTTTTAATGGAGGTTTCTACCTTCAAGACTAACTTTCTCTACTCATCCTCCTGACAAAAAGGTCTAGCCTCAGGTTTCTCCTAATAGTAATGACAACTCATGTCATACAACCTAAGCATGTATCTATTCTTTAGTTTGCGCTTAATCTATTAAGCTTATGTCCATGACATCTTATTTACATGCTTTTCATTAATTTGGTGGAGGATTCCTTAGACCTTATTAACCTTACCCATACCCCAAGAGGGCGAGGAAAAGAGGGAAAACCCTAATCCTTAAAGTCCTTAACAACATTTAAGTTGAGAAGGGATGAACAAGATGAGAGAGTCCTAAAGGTATCTTATTTCGATTCATACCCTAAGACTTTGGCCAGGCGGTCACATAGATCTGGGAGTCCTCATTTTTCGACTAGAGATGTGGAGGAAAATATTGCCAGCCCCCAGTCGTGATCCTTTTCTAGAAACCTCTGTCTTTTGGATAATCCTCTAATAACTCCCTTGGGTTCAACAGAATTTGTAAAATTTAATAATTATTAAAGATTAAGTGAGGAACCTTCGCTCTGATACCAATTGTAACGACCCCGTCTCCCGGTAACCCCCACTTAAGGGAGACCAAGAGATCAAATCCGTTATCCAATAACCCAGATCAAAGGTTCGACAAATAATCATTAACAATTATTAAATTCTACCAACTATACTGAAATATGGTAAAACTAAAAACTTTACTTACATTTTAAAAGCTGGGATTTCTAAACTTCTATCCATGAAGATACTAATCTAACTAATCCTCATGTGTATGTTATTTCTCATTTAGTTCCACATATGCCACATTATTGTTTGTTCTTTTCATTTGTACCTAAAATGCCGACAAACAAAACGTCGGTCGGCAAGAAGCTGGTATGTGGGGGAAACAATAATTGTGCAACTATGTTAACAATGTAGTCAACCAAATATTATTTAACATCCAAGATTACATTTTAAGCAATACTACTCAATCCTTTCCTATCCCCTATCTCTACGTTGCCCCTGTAGTGGATTAAGATACTAACTCTCTCTAGGTAGATCCTTATCAAACTCTGCATGATCCTACCTAACAGGTAGATCAATATCAAGGGTTGAGTCGCATGGCACCACCCATAGGTAGTCCAATCTCTGACTCCAAGTGACTTGATGGTCCTACCCCATTGGTAGCCATGTACTAAGTCATTCGATGACCTGATGGGCCTACCCCATTGGTAGCCATGTACTAGGTCAACCCATTAAGCTACAAAGGGGACTAGGATCTAATCTAGTAGGCACATCTCTTATGTGATAGTCATATTCACATTATAATTTGCATGAATTAAATTCATCCAAAAATTAATTCAAGCCATCGATAAAACCTCGAAAATCCTCGAGAAACTAATTCGGGATATTCATAGGCGTAACCACATACCTGTCAAGTTGATGTGAGACAGAAATAATCCAATCAACCAATAGGCAAGCAAGCATTCAATAAGATCCTGAAACAATTATACAATTTCCTTTTATTACTCATGCCATTAAGATCTAATAAATCTAGCTCGCTTCCTAGGGTTTCTAGTCCACTTTTAGGGTTTCCATTGCAATTAGGGTTTCCCTTCATCTTTTACTATTTTAAACCCTAATTTAATGCAATTGATCACAAACCCTAATTATCTCAACATCTAATCCTCAGTTTCGGATTTAAGGTATAATTAACCATTGTATAAGTCCTATTAAGTCTCTTTTCATTAAAGCTATCATTTTTATCCTCTTTAATCCATCACCAAGTCATTATGCTCGTTTATCATCAATTTGTAGTTCATTATGCTCTAATACTACCTTGATTCATTCAAAAACCCCAATTTCTATATTAAGGTTATTTATCCACAAATTAGGAACTTTAATGCTCGAAATAGCTTATAATCATGAAAACTCAGTTCTATATATGAAATCGAATAATTAAAGCCTTTAGTAGTCCTAATTACCAACATTAGGGTTTCAAGGCCCATTAAAGCCTATTCATGCACAGGAAACTCTAAATTAAGTTAATTACGTGCAAAATTCATCTTTTTTATCTTAATGTATCTATTTATTATTAACAGGTTAATATCAACCTTAATCATCAATTAAACCCTACTAATCACTTTAATCATATCAAAATAGGGTTCTTTAATCATTAATACATTAAAGTTGATATCTTCCATTACTTTTCGAATTTCACAAGGAATCAGGCTTCAATTATATTTTTATTGCATTCTACGCATTCTCCTGATCAATTTTCATTTTTTGTACATTTCCATCGGATCTACCAATCTTTAGATATGAATTTAGCAAAGATTTACCTTTTTGGACCAATAGCAGATCACCACGTCACCAACCTATGTAATGTTGACGTGGCTTGCTTTCTTTGGAAACATAATGCAATTACTCTTTTACCCCTAAGTAAGTGAGTTCTTCTTTAGCCCGTGGAGGGGCAAACTTGTCCAACCGATCTTTGCCTTCTTCCTCCTCGCGCCAGCGGTTGGCTGCCGCCCTAGCGGTTGAGCACAGACCTTGGCGCAGCTCTCCCTCCCAATTCTTGACACGAAACTTGCCGGCGATCACTTCCCTGCCTCTGCCGACCTTGGCCACACTTGAGTGCCACCTATCTCGTGACCAACACAGTTGGTTTGAGCAGGGTCGTCGTGCGACCTGCAGCAGGTGTTGTAGCCATGCAGCTGTTGTTGTGCCTTATCCAGAGCACGACCATGATGGCAACGCATCGCCTTGGCATCTTGGGGTATGAAGATGACATTGCAATCCATCCTTGCCGCCTCAGGACTTCTTGATCACGTAGTCCCTCTTAGCTAGGGTTTAAGAATGAAAATATGGAAGAAGAGATAATGATGTGCAGGATTCTCTCTCCCTGTCTTAGACTCGAACTAGGGCCTTACCCCCTTTATATAGGGTGAGTATCCATGCCCTAAGATGACCACCTATGGGTTAACTTAGTTCTATTCCCAATAGGAAACAAATTCCTTCATGGAAAAGAAATCCTTCTCTCCTATATACCTTCTTGATATTCATTATTGCATGGATAATTAGAAATACGAAAATCCTCCCTCTTATTCTCTTTATTCATGCCTTTTTATTCATTGGCCTCGAAATTATATTTTCCTTACGTAGGAAATACTTTCTTCTTAACAAAACCACATAATTCATTAATTATGTATTCCTATTATCCTTTTATTTTGCAATTTGGTATTTTTCTTTCTTTCCGCTTTATTCGGACTCCTTGGATCCCAAGAAACTCAAAGATTTCGAAATCCATCTTTAAGATACTCATTATTCTTCTACATGCATCAAAATGCATTATTCTTCTTTATCATGTTTATTTCTTATTAAAATATCTCTTTTTGAGGATTTCTCTTTATCTCTCTTTTATTTTCCTCATTGGTATTCCTTTTATCATTAGAAATCCTTGGGATACGAAATTCCACTAAGGATAACTCAATTCAACATCTTTCTACTTATTTTCCACATTTTACCATTGTTTTCAATTTCTTTCCTAATAAAGAAATACTTATTTGATCTTTTCTTTTCTTATTGCACTCTTTATGCAACTTTGGACTCCTTGTAACCCAAGGAACCCAAGAGGCACGAAATCCACCTTTGGATTAAGTTCTTTACCTTCTAGAGGTTTCCACAATTTTTTTTTCTCATTCTTAATTAATTGAATTTCCTTGTTATTGGGCCCAATAGCCAATAAAGCCCACAATACAATCATCAAGGCTATTGTAAACGAAATTACATCATTATTTGTCCCATATGAGAGTTTACATTTCTCATCTAATGAACCCAAAAATTGGGGTTGTAACATTTGTGCATCAATTGTGGTACATGTTGTAAATTATCTAAAATGTAGGGTTGATGTGTAAATTACCATTTCTAGAGCATTCTTACTCCTTCCTAGTATCAACTAGAGGAGAGAGAAAGAAGGAAACACTATGTTTGAATCATCCTTGAGTGATAGCACTCCTAGTGATTAAAAGACCAAGAAATGCATAGTTGAAAGCTTTATATATGAGCTATATCGAGTTGTGGACTTAGAATGGGAGTCCCTATTGACCAAGAAGCTATGGAGGGAGTCTCCTATCAGTTTGTTGATTCTTGGATTTGCCCATGATGGGCTAGACACTTCAAGGAAGTCATATGTATTAGCTTGTAAAAGATTGTGTTGAATATAATAATATAGTGAGTGGAAGAAAACTTGTCCTAGAAGATAACTAAAAGGCCGACCCTTATCCTTTACATTATCCTTGAGGTTTTGTTTTTGCATGGTAAGATAAATATAGGATGCATGCAAATACATGTATCGACCATGAATGGCTATGTGGTACTTAGTAGCTTAAAGATAATGACACCTATTACACTCTTTTTCATAAAACCCAAGTATAAATACCCTTCCCTTCACCTATTAGTAGGATTTTCAAAATCTTGTTATCAATCTTCCCTTACATATCATGCATACCACTCTTGTATTGTGCATGAGTGAGGAGAATTGAGTAGAAGTGCTTGGTATCGGCCAAGGACAAGGGAAGGATATCGACCAAGTAGAGGATATCAACCTAGCAAGGCGATATCAGCCACAAGGAGGGAGGATATTGTGCAAGTGCCAAGGAGCTCAATTCTTGGATCTTGGGGAGCTCATCTTCAACAATTAGAACGTGAAGAGTTGGAGATTAGAGCTTGGAAGATTCTTTAGAGGCGACTTATATAACTTGAACCCAACTATATTATTATTCCTTTTCAATAGTGTTGAACTTGTTGATTACTTTCAATTTTGGATTGTCCTTTGACTAATTGATATATATATATATAAGTTCCAATAAGTAGTTAGGACTATTTTCCATGGTTTAGAATATCAAGACAAAGGCCTTGAGGTCAATGATGATTACATCATCAAGGTACAACCCGATATGGGGTGAAGTACCTTAAAATCCGATATGGAAACCAAGATAGTGGTTAACCCGATATAAAAGTAGGTGACACCTCATACACGATATGAGGCATGTCCTATGAACGATATGGGAGATACTTAATTGAACCTTATACATGATACAAGGATAAGGTCATACCTTTTACACGATAAGGCATGCTTTACCCAATATGGTTAAAACCCTAGATAAAGAAAGGGAACCCGAGATGAATTTCCTTAGAAACTCGACATACCCCTAATATATTGTGATGGGTTGAAGAGCAAATAAGTATCTAACTTGTTGTGTAACTATAATGATAGGATTGATCCTTGAAAGTATAAAAAGGTTATGAGCTTAAGGGTTTATCTAATATAGGTAACCCGATATGATACCCAACATGTAAACCGATATGGCAATCTAAGATAGGAAACCAATATGGTATTATACCACTTAAACGATACATGATGAGGCAACATACCTTATGCTCGATAAGGTGCACACCATGTGTACAATATGGTAGTAGGTATATTCTATGCCTGATATGGTGCAACTTGTGCACGATATAATGACCAAATAAATCTTGATACCTGATATGAGGTCAAGAATTTAACCATACATAATATAAGGATTGACTTCAGATGATAAGAACTAGGTGATAGCTAACCCAAGATGATTACACGATATGGTATTAAGGGATACACCCTAAACCCGATATGATGACATGTGCATCTTAAAACATGATATGTTAGCATCTATATATCATGATACCTGATATGGTAGGCATGCTCTAATTCAATAGATTTGTCTAAGTGATGCATGTTATATGATTAAAGCAACATTGAGATACAATGAGTTTAATTCAATTAAATAATGGGGAGCTAATAGACCTTAAGAGGTGAATTAAGTAACCAACATCCTAGCGAGGATGAGAGAGAAACTAAGATTGGAAAGTTAAATATGCAATATGTATATGTTGACACTCCCAAGAAGAATGGAGTATGAATTAGGGCTTAATCTTTTATAATGAAATCTTGAAACCCTAATCAGTTGATGAAGGGAAATCCTAACCCTAATTCAATGGTGAGAATGTGTTCTTTAGCATTATATGGTAATGATAGGTATGTGATATTTCTGTTATCATGAAATTCTAACTATGCAGGTATCATAAGGTAATGAGCATAGCTAAGTAAGAGCTATGATGTTTATATGATACAGATTTCATGAGCTATGTGAACTATGTGAATTAATACCTTGGTCTAATGACCTAGAGGTAATGGTTATCTGCTAAGTGGTGATAGTACTCAGTGATGAACTAAGGGTTTGAATACCCAAGAATGATGATGATAAGAGATTGAGATTCTAAGTGATCTAAGTGTTCCAAAGAACATGAAAGTACTTCATAAACATATTTATGTCTTTCTTTGTAGCATCTGATATAATTCTTGTTTGTAACTTGATTGATGCTAAAAGATATTGTAATGCACTTAATTAAGCAAGTTAAATTTTATTATGTAGTTGCCCAGACCATAGATCCATTCAGTTTCATGATTTGTTGAATGGTGAAATGAGTTTAACTCAGTATGCATATTTTTGAATATGTAATCATTATACCGGGGTGCTCAGTGGACTCCCCAAATACACCAGGTTTCTTAGTGGACTTCCTGATGAAACTACACTAGGTTTCTCAGTGGACTTCTTGATGACAAATAATCTGGGAAAGCTTAGTGGTCTTCTCCCCAAGAAAGTAAATACTACAGCTGTAACTCTATAGCAAATATGCCACTATACCCCAGCATAGCTAATTGCAGTGACTCAAGTTGTCCTGCCAGTTATCTCATATTGACCGAGACAGGTGAGGTCTTGACAGCCGGCTCTGCCACTGACCTTGTATGGTACTGATCTCGAATTACTAGTGGTCGGTTGGAGTATGAGCGGTATACCTCATCTCCTCTGGACATAAATATGAATGTGAACATGTAATCATCCGTGTAGCGTATTTGTTTAAGGATCGAATATGGAAAACATTGGTTGATGCCTTATTACTTTACACATGTTAGTTGATAAATGTTATACGTTTTCTTCATATTCCTTCTAAAGAAAATAGATGTCTTATAATTCTATTATCAATCTTTATGCTTTGCACTGTAAATAAACATGCTTACTTGCATAAAAGTATTCTCTGCACATTTTTTATACTACTTCCTATAATAATATTATTATTGGCATAGAGTTATATCTCTCACTGGGACAATAGTCTCACCCCATGGGATCCCCAATTTTTTTAGGTGGATGCGGACGAGGAAGTAGGAACTAGACTGTAGAGGAAGGATCACATCAATAGGGACAGTAGTAATTACTCAGGTTGAGAATAATGTCTGTCAGGTCTTGTAGATAGAAGTCCTATGTGTTGTCTATGTACTCTCAGGTCCTTGGGAGATAGTCCTTAGTGATTTTTTGTGAATGACTTGAGATTTTGGTTTGTTACCTCGAGGTTTTTATGTTGTTGTGCATATGTTAAAGTAAAGAAACTGGTACTTGTTATCCTTGAGAAGAGATGGTGCAATATATGTACATTATGAACCACATGTATATAAAGTTTTGGTTCTTTTGGAAGAGTTTTCCTTGAAAATGATCTATGTGCAAAATGGTTTTAATTCTCAGTGATTTTTGTTAATTCCATTGTTTATGATTATTCTGCAATTATTACTGGTGATGGTTGGATTTGAAATCGGGTCATCATACGTGTAGTATAATTGCTAGGGTTTAATACATATTACATTGGTTGATTAACCCTTGTCTTTCCTTTACACTATATAGTTCTTACATGATGCATACTTATGAAAATTGTGTAATTCTACTTGATGTTACAACTTGTTTGCTTAACTGCTTAGTATTCTTAAATTGTTCAATCTGTTCTTATTTCTTATTCAATACCCTAATTGCTCAATGTATTTACTGTCAATTAATATGCTATAATCAATATATGTTGGAGAGATTCATATCTCTCACTGGAACTGGGTCTCACCCGTGGGTCACCACATTTTTTTAGGTGGTCGCGGGCAACGTGGTTGAGATTGCACTGTGGAAGAGAACCAACCTAGTGATCAATAGATTCAGAAGGTTGGTTAGTTGTAGATGTTAGTAGTAGAGTCCTAGTGTCGTCCATGTACTCTCAGGTCTGGGTATGGGATGTGTTTTCTAGATGATATACTCATATCGACACGAGATTTTGGTAGTATGCCAATGTTTGTAAATATATGGCATGTACATGTGTAATATCTTTTGTATGCCGGATGTGATGGAGGTCTTTAGACCCATATGTAAATACTTGTTACAACATATGAGCAAGGAATGATGGACCTTTTGTAAATGTTTTAGAGTTTATTTACATTTTTGGAATCGATTTTAATTATTCTACATTTTTGACTATGTGATTAATTAGTAGTTGATTGTGTTTTGTGTTTTGAGTAATCTCATTTAGCGTGACAAGGTGTCACATTTTTGGTCTCACGAGTTGAGATCCATGGTGATAGGTTCTCCTTTACTTGGTATCCAAGGCACCATATCCCATTAAATCACCGCCCAAATAACTCGACTTGGTGGGAGGAATGCTTTGGAGAACTTTTCATGGTGAAAGGAGAAGTAGATCAAGCAAGAGATAGATCGGTTGGGATGGTGTAACTGTTGGTCGACTTTCCTTTTGGTTAGAGATATAAGACATCCTTCTATTTGTTGATCTAGGATCCTAGTGTCGAGATTGCTCGCGACTTGTGAAGGGTCGAGCCCTTGTTTCCAAATTTGAATTCAACTTGTGACATTCAGTATATTTTCCTAATAATACTTCCACTTTAGGAATCTTTGTAAATCCATATCTTCCTCACCTTTATTCCAAATGATCCAAATTTTGATGGAAGGCTTTAAATACTTAAAACTTAGTGTGGATAGCATTTGATTCCAAAAAGATATTTCTAGATGCCCCATTTTCTCTCTCTCTTCAAAAGGATTATAATTTATTTGTTTCAAGTAGGTCCCTCTACCTTTACGATTTTCTCTAGGACACTAAAAACCTCCTTTTTATAAGAAACTTGAAGGACAGCTCATTAATTTCTTTCCCAACCTTAATTAATTCTATGAGATTTATTGGAATAAGTTTAATATCCAAATCTTTCTCTTTTATCATATACTTAAAATAGCTACTATTATTTCATGGGTAGTAAAGGAAAGTCTATAATGACTTTATCTGGCCACGGGCAAGTTTTGAGTCCAAAACTCAAATGAAAAATATTCTTTTCTTAATATGTGAGTCTTCCTCTTATAAGGCACATTTATGCATTAAATTCAGGTGAACCAAGAGGGCAAGGGCTATTTCCATAAATACATGTTTGAGGTTTATAAAATAACTAGAAATAATTAATAAATACACATTAAATTTAAAGGAGTTTGTACAAGATAAAATTTCCATTAAGTAATTACATGATATGATTTTCTAGAGTTTGCGACATGAAATAAAAAAATCTAACTAACTAAATCCTCCAAAATTGCATTACTTCTTATTCGTTTTGTGCCTTCTTCTCTAGATGACCATTTTCCATTAAACTTACAGAATTGATAGCATATTGTTCTAAAACACTGAGAGATCAAAACTCGATCAGTATAACAAGTTATACTGGTATGTGGGGAAAAATTTGACATCTAGTTGTAACAACATATTCAAAACAATTATTGTTACAAAAACAAAATTAACATTTTTCTTCATAACTTCTCGACTCGTTTGTAATCAACCTATGAAATACCCTTTCAGGGTCTTATCCCTACAATGGACGAAGGGCCACCTTCTGAATCTAGAGTTCGGTGTTGTGTTGGTTGGCCACCTCCTCAATCTGGAGTTAGGTGCCTCATGTGACCTTCCAAATTTGTGGTGTGGTCACTCTCAATATTCTCAGACTTTCAGAGTTGGTATGAGGGGTTCGAGCAAGTTATAAGCATATAATGTGATATCCATTGTGACTTTATAGATTGTATAAAACACATAAACAAGAAAGCATTTATTTGCAAACCAAGCGGAAAAACTTTGAGAAATCCATGAAAAACTAAAGCAGTTAGTCTTAAGCATAGCCACATACATGTCTCAGAAGTAGCTTGATGTTCAAGCAAAAAGGTAACAAGAGAAAGCAATCAAGCAACTACCCTAAAATTAAAGCGCAATACCCATGTATTATTATTTTATCAAAAATTCACCATTTAAACTGACTTGGAGTCCAAGTTAGGGTTTTATTCAAATTCCTAAACTTTAATTACAATATTTCATGCATTTTTTATTTACAAACCCTAATCTTGTCATTACATGAACTTTTAATCTCAAGGAAACCCTAATTCATCTTTTATTAAGTTTTTAGTCTCAAATTAGATCTACGTTATCCTTTCTATCTAGAAACACCAATTTTTTATTATTAAGATCAATGGGACATATTAAGATCATCAAACCTTAGAAATTAGGGTTCTTATGTATTAAACACATTAAAGATAGAATCTTTAGGTACTTTTCAACTAGAGGCAGATCTAGGTATTGATTATATTTTATTCAATTCCTTGTATTTTCCTAAGTAAAATTCATATATAACATCCCCAAACAAAGTTACCAATTATTTTCTAAAAAATTTATAAGATAAACACAAACTGGCGAATAGGGCATTGCCACATCAGTAGGAATATCTTTTCTTAGTGTGACACGATGAATCCTGATTGGAGGGTGCCTTCACCAAGTCAACTGCAGTTTCCACCTATTTTGATCCCATACCGGCTATTCAACAAGGCCAGTTCAAGATGAACCAACAACAAGGTTGAGAGAGAGGCGACCAGTCTATTTCATCTTCTTTCAATCTTGGTGACCCATTGACTCAACCCCCATCAAACGGTTTCTTATCTCCTCCTTTGTGTGAAGAGAAGTGGTAGCCACAGTGGGGATGTTTATTGGAGTAGAGGGGAACAAGAGAGGAAGAGGTTTGGGCGACTTGAGGACTGGTCATTCGTCCTTGACTAGTTCTTGTGAATCTGCTCATGGTATTATCCTAGGCCCGGGAGGCCTAGAGGCAAGATTTCATGGTGGTAGCATAAGACTTCCTATGTGAAGTGACAGTGAGGTGGAATAGGGCATTCTATGATCCTATTTTAGGGGCAAGGGAACATATGAGCTCCTGGAGGATAGGCTAATTTCTTGGGGGATGTTTTATAGCCCATGGTGGGGTATCTTAGGGTTTGGGTTTCTGGTCTCACGAGTTGAAATCCATGGTGGAAGGTTCTCCTTTACTTGGTATCAAGGCACAATGTGCCATTAAATCACCGCCCAAACAAATCGGCTTGGTGAGAGGAACGCTTTGGAGAACTTTTTGTGGTGAAAGGAGAAGTACAATGAGAGAGAGAGAGATCGGTTGGGATGGAGTAACTGTTGGTCGACTTTCCATTTTGGTTAGAGGTAGAAGACAACCTTCTATTTGTGATCTAAGATCCTAGGGTCGGGATTGCTTGAACAACCAAAAGGATGAGCCCTTATTTTCAAATTTGAATTCAACTTGTGACATTTAATATATTTCCCTAATAACACTTCCACTTTAGGAATCTTTGTAAAATCCATATCTTCCTCCCCTTTTATCCAAATGACTCCAAAATTTAAAGGAAGACTTTAAATACTTAAAAATCGGTGTGGGTAAGATTTGATGCCAAAAATATATTTCTAGATGCCCCCTTTTCTATCTCTTCAAAAGGGTTATAATTTATTTATTTCAAGTAGGTCCCTCTACCTTTATGATTTTATCTGGGACACTATAAACCTCCTTTTTATATGAAACTTGGAGAACAACTCATGAGTGTCTTTACAACCTTAATTAATTTTGTGGGATTTATTGGAATAAGTTAAATAGCCAAATATTTCTCTTTTATCATATCCTTAAAATAGTTACTCTTGTCACATGGGCAGTCCTTTTTCTTCCAAATTTTAAAGGAAAGTCTATAATGACTTTATCTAGCCATTTGAAATTTTTTAGTCCAAAAATTCGAAATAAAAATATTTTTTTCTTAATATGTAAGTATTCCTCTTATAAGCCACATTTTATGCATTAATTCAATCCTTTTTTCTTTCTTAACTTTTCTATTTTCTTGATTTTGATTACTTTTCTTATTAGAAACCATGTGAAACCAAAATCTAACTCTTAGTACACATACCGCTTTCTAGAGAATTCTACATAATTCTCATAAGTATACTACCCATTATTTATTATCCTTTGCCTTTTTCTTAATACTGGATTTTCTTCTATTCCTTTTTTCCAGATTTCATTATTAGATTAACAAAATAGTAGTGTCAGAATATAGCCTATTTAGTTACTAGGTTATTAGTTTATTTTCTACATGGCTTGTTGTCCATGGTCCATTCGGGCTAGTCCGCTTCCTTTGTGCTTCCTTGTAATAGCCTCCTTTCCTATATATAGGATAGGGGTGTACATATCAATAGAACAACAATACATTATTGTATACACTTCTTCACTAGTAGAAACCACAAATTTCAAAACAAAGGGAAGTTTTGCAAAAGAAAGCTAGATTTTCAAAACAAAGAAAACATATTTCCAATATGTCATGTCTACTAAAATAATTGCATTTTGGTTATTTAATTATATTTGAAAAATCATATTAAAACATGAGTGAGCACAATAACATTGTAGGTCAATTGGGTGCTAAATGGAGTGATTGATCGAGATGTTGGAATGACATTTGATCAAGCTTTCTTTCAAGATCGATCAATTGAGGTGGTGGAATAGTGTAGGGTTTGATCGCTAGAGCGGAGGTTGATTGATCAAACTCTTTTGAGGTTGATCAATTCAGCTAGAGCAAGGTTGGATATTTAGTTTTGAGGTCGAATGATATGCAAGCAACAAAGGTCGATTGGTTAATATCTTTTGAGGTTGATCCCTCAAGGTGGAATGCAGGTCAATTGTTTGATCTCATTTGAGGTCGATCACTTGAACTTATAGTGGATGGATGTAATGTGGAGTTGTGGGCAAAGTTCAACAACCTCTGGGTGTCTCTAGATGTCCTCAAGTGGAGGAAATGACCTTCTATTTATAGGAGGTAGAGAGGAAGGTCAACAACCTCCATGGAATTTGATGAGGCACCCATAGTGAATGCATTAGCAGTGAGAAGACAAAGTTCGATCCCTTTAGGTCTAGCAATGGAGCTTGATTGGCATTGACTGATTACTAGATGGTTGACCACAATGGTCAATTAGTAGTGCTCCATTAGACAGTCGATTTTTGGAGATCTATCACTTAGAGCTCAATCATTGGGAGCTTGTTTGGGAGTAGGTTCATCTCCAAGGATTATCTAGTAGAGATCAATCAAAACATCGATCAGTTGTTTGTCCTTGATCAATTTAAGTTGACCAGTGGAGCTCGATTGGTAGGTCGATCCCTAAAGCTTGATTGGAAGGTCAATTGAGGTGATCTATTGGTAGATCTCAATTATTAACAAGATCAATGTGGCTTGGTAGGAATGTATTGACATGTAGATCGATTAGGTGGTCGATTGGGAGGTTGATTGCTGGAATTGAGTCAAAATTGTTGATCGATATGCCTTCTATACATGCTCAAAATCCATTCTAGGCTGGGGTGCTGCCCCACACCTCACGAGAGGTGTCCCCCTCTCGACTCCTGCTTGCTGAAGGGTAGTGGGACCCCCTAGGTGGCAATGGTATGATTGGTATGAAGAGATAAAACTCCAAACATGCAAAGGGAGTAGAAAAATGAAAATCCTTACAAGTTGCCGTACAATCTAAATAGAATTACTGAAGCTATTTGTAGGGTATCTGAATGCAAAATTAAACTCAAAATGTGATTAAAAATAGGATGAATATACATTCATCACTAACCTTAACATGCAAAGGATGTCTAGTAGGTCACATTTTGCAATGCAAGGCATGATTCAATTAATGCTTTGTCCCTATTATTTATCAAAAAGTTCATCGGACCCAAATATACAAACATTTGCAGCCTATGACATGTCACAATTTTTTACAACTGTTGTAGGGGTAATGAAAAAAAAAGTGAAATTGTGCTTTAGGTCTTACTATGTGAGATAGTATGCATACAATGGAACTAGGGGAGAAATTGGTGATGATATGCTTTCTCAAAGATTTTTGGTCACTTGGTTCCTAGAATTTTATTTTTTGTTGTCTTTTATATTGACATGCATATTACACTTAGTTTATGTTAGTCAACTATGCCATTCTGGCACGACCCACCATTATCCTTGTAATGTACAATCAATTGGTCAATGTTTTCCATATGGTTTAATTTCATGATATTTTGCATATGGTTCTTTGAGTTTGAATTTTTTTCATCAAATCGTGTACCACTTAGGTTGTGTATCACTGTTAATTATATTTACACATGTCATACTGTAAAATATTCTTTCCATCTTCTATATGATACCAACTATTTGACCTTAATGTTGTCTGATATACTGGATGAAGAAATGGAATCCACTGATAGATGATTTCATTTGAATCTACTTTTGTGTAACAATTCCTATTTAAATTATATATTGCAAACATTTTCTTGTATTGAAATACACAATCACATTCTAGGAAGCAAACTTGACATAAATGACTAAATTTTGGCTATTTGTTGATCCTATTTGACTTTATATGAGGATATATACTAGAAGTATATTTTCTTATGTTAAATTTTTCTTATTATTGATCCTTTTTTACTTCTAGTATATTTTCTCACATCAAGTCAAATAGGAAGTTATGATTTTCAATTCCTATTGAATCATAATTTATAAACATTTTCAAAGGAAATATACTTGATGTATATGATACTGATCTATATCCTTAAATAGGTTAATGATGAATTCCCGTTATCACTTTGTTATTTAGTTCTCTTTCTCAATAAATGTCTGTACATAATTGTAAACCATATAAGGGGCCTTTATTTATAATCTATAAATTAGTGCATTTTTGTTGTAGATCGTCCTTCAATACTGCCATCTAAATAATTAATGGCTTGTAACGGGAATATCCTATCACCTTGAGAGGTGGGTTGAATGTTAAATAATTTGTTTTGTCTTGTAGTTATGCATTTTTGTATTGAAGATGTAAATATCTATTTTTGCAAAATTATTCTTTATGGACACCATTTTTTCTTGGTGACGAGTACCAAATTTTTACCATGTAGTCCCTATTGTAACATACTAGATCTCGGACCCTACCCTGGAAGTTGACATTTTGGACTTAGCCAAACAAGGTTGAAGGTTAGACCTAAATAGATGGTTAGTATAACCCCAATGAGCTAATTCATGTATAGACCACCTTAATATAATCTAATGTTCTAACACTAATCTTAGGTTTATAATGGATACATATAATATGCCACATAACTCATTTTGGTCGTAATATGAAGATAAGAAACTTAATTGGATGAATAATTTAGATAATGGGCCGTTAATGGGCCATATGACATATCTCATAAAAAGAAGTCTCAAAAGTGCAAACAAACCTCAAATTCGAAATCTACATATCAAAATTAGCTTACATGTCAAATTTCATCTATTTGGACAACCTTGAAATATTAGGATAAATTTAGGAGAGAGAAAATGAGTAAAAGGCATAAGTAATGAATAATGTGATTATATAAATTAAAAAGTATGTAAATAATTTCAAATTCATATTCAAAACATCAAAGATAACTTGTGGATAAAGTTTGGTCCAATATGTATGTTGTTTGTGCAAGTTATGCAATTTTAGATACATTTTGCACTTTTCTGCAATTTACCCAATTGGGAGGTTTTCTTTGAAAATTGTCACAGACATTATAATCCTTATATATTCCCTTACCATTTTCGAGTTTTTGAACTATAGGTCACCTAGTTGCACCTTGGCTTGAAGGTGTTTCTTTCTAAGGGCATTTTAGGGATTACTCTCTTTATAAATGAGCTTATCGTTAGAAGCTATCAACCAATGGGTTATTTCTTTGATTGGAGGTTGGTTGGGATGGACTATAAGAAACCATAAATTGAAATTTGATATTGAAGAAGCATTTATGAGTTGTCCTCTTGCATGGCCATGAAATCCCTAGGCTAGGCTAAGGACACATGGAAAGCTCCATGGACACCTCATGCTTGACTTCTTCCTTATCCATAAAGGTTTGCATGTCTGTAGGCACTGTAAGGCCCCTAAACTTGCTTAATGAGTTTAACAAGCTTAATTATAATAATTTAATGCTTATAACCCTAATATAACCTTGTTATATGCTTTGAAATCATGATACAAGCTTAAGTTTCAAATTTGGTCCAATTTGGACATTGTTTGAGCAAGTTATGCAATTTTATGCACATTTTGGAATTTTCTGCAATTTACCCAATTGAGAGGTTTTCTTTGCAATTTATCACTTGAATTATGTTCCTTGGATATTCTATCATCATTCTTGAGATTTTTGATCCATGGGGCGCCTATTTAAACCTTGGTTTGAAGGTGTTTGCTCCAAGGGTATTTTAGGATTTCCCCCTTCATGGATGAGCGACCATTAGTAGCTATCAACTAATGAATTATTTGATTGGCTGGAAAATTCGACAAAGGAAATCTAAGCAGGTCTATACACATGTTGGGGGAGCTGCTTGTGTGTGTGCTTGCATATTCTTAATAAATTAAGGCCATGGACACTTGGATAGATACTAGAACTTCAACTTTTTCCTTTTCTTTATCTTAAAGTGTCAATATACTTATCCCCAAGCACCAAAACGAACCATTTTCTCTCCACCACCTTTTCTCCTTCTCCCAACCTTGTTCTCCCTCTCTTCAGCTGTGAATTTTTCTGCCCAAGGAAGAAGAAAGTGGGGATCTTCTTGGAGAAAGGCTCTAAGGTTGAAATTGACTTCATTTTAGGGTTGAAAAAGCTTCCTTCTATTGATCTTGACCTAAAAGTGTAAGAATTCCCTTCTTTCCTCCGTCTATTTATTTGTTATCTATCCTCCTAGATTTCTCCAGGTTGGAACCTTGTTGTTCCATGGTAGAAATTTCTCTAAAGCTCTAAAATCCTACCTTTCTTGCTCCTTATGCTTAGGGTTTGCTCATTTGATGAAGAAAGGTGCTAGATGGACAAATTCATAGCTTACTCTTGGATTTTCTACCCTACCTGCTCGATATTTCTTCTGTGTGGGGTTTTAATTTCTCATTAGAGGCAAGTTTTATAACTTGCTCCACGTTTATTTCTTACCATAAGCTTTCTAGATCATGTTCTTACTTGAAAATGATGATTCATGCACTAAAAAGGTATGCATGACTTGGATTTTGATTTTTATAATGTTCCCTATTCTGATTTCAGTTCTAGATGAACATGTGATCATGTGTACATTATTAATGACGTATAATTTGACTTGGATCAGGTTGGTTTGACAACCTATGGTGCTAAGCACCTATCAAACAATGGTCAATTTTAGGGTTTAAAGCTGATTTCTTCTATAAACCATGACCCGATGATGGTACCATTGCAACAACCCTATGGTGTTGTCTTTATAACAACTCATGGTCATGATCAAGGGTGTCAAATTATGGTGACAACTATGGTCACCCCCTTAGGTCAGATTTTGGATCAATTAGAAGTATAATGATCAACCATTAAGTACCCTACTGATGATATCAATCAATGATGACATCAGCTTAATATTTGATGCTGATTAATGAATATAGTGTTGATATAACAACCTATAGTGATTTAATGATCACTAATGATGGTGTATCAGGTCTCTATGATCTATGGTGAGTTAATCATATAGTTTTAGCATCAATTAATCCTTAGACCAATGGTTTCTTGGGTCACTTGATTCAATGGTCAAACCTATCCTTAATCAATGGTTTTAATATATGAACTTGACCCAATGGTCAAGATCTAATGTTTATTCCTCCAATAAAGTGGAATGATGGATAATGTAATATGTTGGTCCTAATTATGGGATTTAGATGGTTTCCTTTATATGATCAACTTAAGGAGCTTACGTGTTGACAATGGATGGCTTATTTTAACTGAATAGTCGATTGTGGGTTTTACCCTACTCTCAATGGAACTTTTTGTGTTGTTAATCAAGGGATGTCTTGTAACGACAGTCGCCAAACTGACAAACAAATCGTTACTAATTAAGTTGAATAAACATAAACAACGGATTAAAAAAAACCTAAAATTTAAAACCATTTTGCAAGGAGATCCTTGTCTAGAAAACTTTTACTGAAAGATCCAAAACTCATACATATCATTATTTACATTGTACAACATTGTTTCATCTCATCTCGAGGACAACATATAACAGTTGCTCTATCAAAACACATACTGGAGCAACATAAAACCTTGAGGTATTCAAGCCAAAATCTCATATTATTCATGAAACCAGTACGAACCAACTCTAAGGACCTGAGAGTACAGAGACGACACATAGGACTCCTATCTACAAGACACAACAGACAGTACACTCAACCTGAGCTGTCACTGCTATCCATGTTTCTATTGTTCTTTCTCTACAGTATGGTCTCAGTCCCCCTCATGCACGTCCACCTAAAAAATGTGGATCCCACGGGGTGAGACAATTGTCCCAGCGAGAGATATAACTCTCCGCCAACAATGTTATTAACACAGTTAAATATTATTAAACTGAGCAGAGAATAAGCAGTTTCGAACAATCTCATCTTTTAAAGCATTGCAACTATCTATGATAGAGCAGTAAATCATCTATTCTCTTTATAAAGAATAGGAAGAACATGTATATCATTTACCCATCATACTATATCAACATCTCAAGCTTATCTTGTGATACTCATTATCATGGTATGTCATCCATGAATCATTCTCATTTCTATCTGTTGGCCTCAGCTAATATGCTAATCAGATATTGAATTGTACTAGTCATGTGAATATACATCATCATCATTTGTCCAGGTATTGGCTTTGCCAATCCTGTGAGGTTATTCTAGGCATTGGACTATGCCAATCTTGTGCAACTATTCCAGGTATTGGACTATGCCAATCCTGTGATTAACAGCCATGCATTGGGTTATTACCAATCTTGTGATTAACATCCATGCATTGGACTCTACCAATCTGATGATTAACATCCATGTATTGGGTTATTACCAATCCTGTGATTAACAGCCAGGTATTGGACTCTACCAATCCTGTGATTAATAGCCATGCATTGGGTTATTACCAATTGTGTGACAGTCAGGTATTGGGTTATTACCAATCCTATGATTAAAAGCCATGTATTGGACTCTACTAATCATGTGATTAATAGCCAGGCATTGGGTTATTACCAATCATGTGATTAACAGTCAGGCATTGGGTTATTACCAATCTTGTGACAACCATGTATTGGGTTATTACCAATCCTATGATTAACAGCCAGGTATTGGACTCTACCAATCTTGTGATTAACAACCAGGCATTGGGTTATTACCAATCCTGTGACAACTAGGCATTGGGTTATTACCAATCATGTGATTAACAGCCAGGTATTAGACTCTACCAATCATGTGATTAACATCCAGGCATTGGGTTATTACCAATCCTGTGAGTGTTGCATCCGGTATCGGGTTATCCCAATCCTGTAGTTTTGTTCCAGGTCTTGGACTATGTCAATCATGTGACATTATTCTAGGTATTGGATTATGCCAATCCTGTGAGTGTTGCATTCAGGCATCGGGTTATCCCAATCCTGTAGTTTTATTCTAGGTATTGGACTATGCCAATCTTGTGACATTATTCCAGGTATTGGATTATGCCAATCTTGTGAGTGTTGCATCCAGGCATTAGGTTATCCCAATCCTATAGTTTTATTCCAGGTATTGGTCTATGCCAATCCTGTGACATTATTCCAGGTATTGGATTATGCCAATCATGTGAGTGTTGCATCCAGGCATCGAGTTATCCCAATCCTGTAGCTTTATTCCAGGTATTGGACTATGCCAATCCTATGATAACAGCCAGGTGTTGGGTTATTACCAACCCTATGAAACTATTCCAGGTATTGGACTATGCAAATCATGTGCATCTCATCACAGAATACCACATCACCTTTACTAGGCATTATACCTTGGCCAAGCCATCATGCTTATTCACATACTTTATGTAATTCAAGTATTTCTCTTATTTCCTTTAAGCTTATTCAAAACATTATAGCCCTTATTTGACTATAAGCATAAAGCATGTATGATTAATATTTCATTATTATTATTGTATCCATTTATTATTATTATTATGTTACTAAGTTTCCCTTTCCTAGTTTATTTGAACATTATCATTTCTTACATGACACTTTTATAAACATCTTGTCACCTCTAACTAGGCAACAACTAACCACATAGCTCACAAGGCCCATTAAACATCTTGTCACCTCTCACTAGGCAACAACTATTCACATGGCTCACAAGGCCATTAAACATCTTGTCACCTCTCACATGGCAACAACTATTCACATGGCTCACAAGGCCATTAAACATCTTGTCACCTCTCACTAGGAAACAACTATTCACATGGCTCACAAGGCCATTAAACATATTGTCGCCTCTCACTAGGAAACAACTATTCACATGGCTCACAAGTCCATTAAACATCTTGTAAAGTATTGGCCATAAGTCACACACTTGAATTACCCAACTATCATCAATGATATGGACTCATCTCGGGTTAAGGCATTGTTGATATAAGGTTGTCCATTATCAACCACTTTAGGTGTTTCACCTATCAAGGTATTAGCCACACCATTACTTGGTGTTACACTCATCACTCCTAAGAGTGTCTTGCCCTAACCTTTATAAGGTATCACGGGTTAGAAGTTTGCATATGTTCACCATATCAGGTTGTAAGTATATGAGCACTCACCATATCGGGCTAGAAGCATATACACACCATTCATATGGGGCTAGAGGTGTTTGTATGTGTTACCCATGTCGTGCATGAGGTATTAAGCCATCACCATGTCGGGCTAGACATCAACTAGGGTTGTGTATCGGGCTACCATATCGTGCAATAGCATTTTCTATTCTTTACTCATATCGGGTTACCCAAATTAGGGTTTCATGTCAACTTATAAGTATTCATTTAACCTTGTATTGTGCAATGAGTCTATACTTGACTCCCTATCGTGCAAGGGGTGTATACTACACCCCAATATCATGCAAAAAGGTATACAATCATATCCATATCGTATTAGTGAAGTAGGTGCATCATCATATCGGGTTAGAGGTGCTTACTTTTGTGCTTGCACCTGATATCACTTTTATAAGGTGATATCATCATCTTAAAGCTCTATACCTTTGTTTTAAACTGTTATAGTTCATGGAAATAGGTCTAAGAAACTACTATAACTCATAATTTCATCAACTATTTTAGGAAATTTTAGAATTAAAAGTAATTCATTAAGTATAGAAATTTAGATGATGAATAATAACATGGTTGAGTTCAAGTTATATAACCCGCCTTAAGAACAACTTCAAAGCTCCAAGGTCCAAAGATCCACGTTCCTAATGTTGAAGATGACTTTATCAAAAGTCCAATACTCATTAACAACTCCTTAATATACAAGGAATTACCATGGATAAGCAATTGGTGAAGAAGAAAAGAAAAGAAGATCAAAACCCTAAAATGATGCTTCAATCCAAGGTTGAAGATGATCATGGCCTCACCTTAGGGTGAATATTTGAGCTCCTTCTTGCTCTATCACCTTTTCACGATACCTCACAACCCTTGCCCGATATTCCACCACTTGTGGCCGATATCCCTCTCACTTGGGGCCAAAAACACTTCACTATGGCTGATATCACCCTTCTTGGCCGATATCAACCTACTTGGCCGATATGTTCTTGCTATGGGTGATATCCAAGGACCTATGCATGATACAACATCACTCCAACACGATACAAGATCTCTATGCACGATACCTTAGGAAAGTAGGGTGGTAAGGGTCGAAACATTTCACTAAGGGGTGAAACTAGGTGTATATATACTTGTTGTTCATGAAGGAGTGTAAAAAATGAGGTGTCATCAATTTGAGCTAGTAGGTGAAACGTGTCCATGCATGGATGACACATGTACATGCATGAATCAACATTTATCTTGACATGAAAAACAGTTGAGGGTGATCTAGGGATAAAGATTTGTCCATTATATATCCCTTTGATTAAGATATATCAATTAATTCATCACTTTATTCACAACTCATCACAACTTTACTAAGGAAGTTGTAACCCGACACAACTCACCTCCTTGAGGTGCTTTTCACGATATGACCTTTGCCAAAAGTTCACAAGATGATATGAGGCTCGTCCCTTGGATCCTTGTCCGATAGACACTCATATATAAGCTTTTCAACTTGATACAACTCAAGTTAAGGTTTCATATTCAACCCTTTTCTTGGTCATTTCATCACCAAGATTACCATAACTCATAATTGATTCAAACATGGTGCCTCCATATTTATCTCTCCTATAAATGATACATAGGGGAAGTAAGAATACTATAGAGGTGGTAATTTTCATATCAACCCCACATTTTGGGTAAATTACAATTTGTACCAAAATTGGTGCACAAGGTACCAGCATTGTTCAAACAAGTTCAAACTGGAATTTGGGCTTTACACAAGCCACCACCTTGAATAATTCTCTCTATAATGATTCTAAAACACATGAGTCATGTTCAACATATGACATATTGCAATATAACCCCTCAACTTGGGTAAATTGCACTTTGGTCCAAAATAAAGGAACATTGCTCAAACAGAATTCAATCAGGACCAAACTTGGAACATAAGTGTGTCACATGATAACAAAACACCTTAGAGGATTACATTAAAGTTATAAGCAACTTTATTAGCCAAAACAAATAGGTTTACCTCATAACCCGGGTCAGGGTCGTTACAAGTTATAAACCCCTAACAAGGATTTTGTCCCCGAAATCCTAGGTACAGGGAGACAGATATTATTCATTCATCGTATCATTAAGTCTCCACATAACATATTAATGTCATGGAGATGCCATAGAACTTTGATCAACACAAAGTTCTTCCACATAGGGTTATCATAGAATCGGTCACAAAGGACGCATATTCCACTATCCTTTTCATTATTGACTGTAGAGTCAACTCTGTGTCAGGTAACACTTTCTAAGGAATTATTTTTAGCTTGATAAGTTTTTCCCACAATGATTGTACAATTGTTCCTTCAATTAGTACATCCTTATTGATGTTATGTTTATGCAAAGCATAAACCCCTAACATATGATGTCCATACTATTTTATGTAACTAGACTGATTTCACAGTTGGCCATTCCAGGTAACCAACATAAATCATCTTTCTTTCATCTTGGGACATTACTTGTTACACATATCTTTATCTTGGAACCAAAGTCCAAGACAAACTGATACTTTTCTAAGTATCCAACAATTGAACATTTTTAACTTATGCACATCAAGTGTCATAAGACCCACTTGATTACCATGTCCCTAAAGGGAAAGAACACAAAGGAACATATTCCTTTTATCATCCCATCATTACTCAGGGTGGTTTATCAAAGAGAAAATATTATCATCTCCTATGATTATTGCATGAACTTTCAACTGTTTATGAGTCATTTACTCTTGTTTCATCCTAGGTTCTTTGCCATCTGTATAGGAATTATAGAGATGATTACATGTCATAATCCATTAGCATCATCATCACCATGATTACTAGATATGGGTATTCAAACCCTCAGTTTATCACTGAACATTGTTACCTCTCATCAGGTAATTGTTACCTCTAGGTCCTCAAACCAAGGTATACATTATACTAATCATCTTCTTTTGTTTATAAGTTGATATATAATTAACTCAAATTTCTCCATATATCAATTAGGATGTGGTAGAAATATTCATGCCACATCTTTTACTTCATTATGCTCTTTAGATTGTCTCAGAATGACTACTTGATCAGAGTAATCAGAAAGATAGCAATCAGAGTATCATACTTACCTTTTCAATTGATGAATACCTGGCCAGGGTATTCAAGAACTGAAATTAGGTAGTATGCATTCGTTTTATATTATGTTTCATACTTTTAACATCTCTTTAATTTTTACTACTTAGTATCTCAGATTTTCTCTGGGTGTTTCTATTACATCTCTTCCTTTCATCATGAAGAGAGAAATTTTCAAAACATATAAGAGAATATTGGATGGAATATAGGTTCTCATCCTTTTTATCTCTTCCTCATGTCCTTATAGGACTAATTAAAGGAAGCTCAACAACAACTACCTTCTTATAATTATCATATAAAATCTAGAGAAGACATATCAGAATTGAGAAAGCTCTATCTGACTATCACCCCTCACAGTCATCTACCACTTTAGGTTGACTCAATCATAGAGCCTAGATGTTTCATGTTGTTGCTTTTGCCTTTTTACACTATTGGGTTGTAACTTTCATAAGCCCTACCGAGTCTGCCTCGGTTGTTGGGTCATTTCCTCCCTTCTTTTTGAATAAAAGGGTTTAGTATGCTTAACATGTCCATATCTATAACATGTCTTGTCCTCGTACCATAGTCTTATCGGTCTTATTACCGATGTAGAAGCTAAGTCAGGAGTTATTACAGGTGGAAAGTCAGGACTTTTGCCTTTACTTAGTGATTACTACACTGGTGCACTAGGTGTTTATTGCACTGGTGGCACCGAAAACTTTGGCTTTTTAGAACAACTAGGCAAATGTCTCTAGAATTGTAATGACATTTTCTTAATTCTCGGCTTATTTCCCCTCCTTGGGAATTACCATCACATATATAGTATCTGTATATACTTATGGCAGAGTCTATTTTCTCTCCATATGTTAATCCTTCCCATGTTTTCCACTGTTCCAACATGACTATGTCATTCAGGAACCTTTTCAAAACCCAAAGTTTCTATATTGAGGACTGGTAGCCTCGGTTGTAATGCTAGTATCCAGTCTATTATATGCATCATTGTTGTCCTAAATTGCCTCACAATAGCATAAAAAGCAAGATTCTCTATCCTGATTAGGTCAAGATAGGAATTCTCAGACACTCATTCTTTTCTTGCCTGATCCCTTGCACCCTCTCTTGGTGCAACTACATTGCTCTCAGCAACGTGTTCCTCGTATTCTCCAGTCATTTTTAGACTTCACCTTTTCTTTTGCATAAGCAGAAGTTACTATAGGGTATATTGGAGGACACTAGAATAGACTCAATACCTTAGTCCTATGTCTCTATAGACTCAGCAAACCTTAAGCTCTGATACCAAAACATGTAACGACAGTCACCAAACCGACAAACAAATCATTACTAATTAAGCAGAATAAACATAAACAACGGATTAACAAAAATCATTAAAATTTAAAACCATTTTTCCAGGAGATCCTTGTCCAAAAAACTTTTACTGAAAGATCCAAAACTCGTACATATCATTATTTACATTGTACAACATTATTTCATCTCATCTCGAGGACAACATATAACAGTTGCTCTATCAAAACACATACTGGAGCAACATAAAACCTTGAGGCATTTAAGCCAAAATCTCATAGTATTCATGAAACCAGTACGAACCAACTTTGAGGATCTGAGAGTACAGAGACGACACATAGGACTCCAATCTACAAGTCACAACAGACAGTACACTCAACCTGAGTTGTCACTGCTATCCTTGTTGTTGTTGTTCTTTCTCTACAGTACGATCTCAATCCCCCTCATGCACGTCCACCTAAAAAAATTGTGGATCCCACGGGGTGAGACAATTGTCCCAGCGAGAGATATAACTCTCTGCCAACAATGTTATTAACACAGTTAAATATTATTAAACTGAGCATAGGATAAACAATTTAGAACAATCTCATCTTTTAAAGAATTGCAACTATCTATGATAGAGAAGTAAATCATCTATTCTCTTTATAAGGAATAGGAAGAACATGTATATCATTTACCCATCATACTATATCAACATCTCAAGCTTATCATGTGATACTCATTATCATGTTATGTCACCCATGAATCATTCTCATTTCTATCTGTTGGCCTCAACCAATCTGCTAATCAGATATTGAATTGTACTAGTCATGTGAATATACATCATCATCATTTATCTAGGTATTGACTTTGCCAATCCTGTGAGGTTATTCTAGGCATTGGACTATGCCAATCCTGTGCAACTATTCCATGTATTAGACTCTGTCAATCATGTGATTAACAGCCAGGCATTGGGTTATTACCAATCCTGTGATTAACAACTAGGCATTGGACTCTACCAATCATGTGATTAACAACCAGGTATTGGGTTATTGCCAATCCTGTGATTAACAACCAGGTATTGGACTCTACCAATCTTGTGATTAACAACCAAGCATTGGGTTATTACCAATCTTGTGACATTCAGGTATTGGGTTATTACCAATCCTGTTATTAACAGCCAGGTATTGGACTCTACCAATCATGTGATTAACAGCCAGGCATTGGGTTATTACCAATCCTGTGATTAACAGCCAGGCATTGGGTTATTACCAACCCTGTGACAGCCAGGTATTGGGTTATTACCAATCTTGTGATTAACAGCTAGGTATTGGACTCTACCAATCCTATGATTAACAGCCAAGCATTGGGTTATTACCAATCTTGTGACAGCTAGGTATTGGGTTATTACCAATCCTGTGATTAACAGTCAGGTATTAGACTCTACCAATCCTGTGATTAATAGCCAGGCATTGGGTTATTACCAATCTTGTGAGTGTTGCATCCAGGCATCAGGTTATCCCAATCCTATAGTTTTATTCCAGGTATTGGACTATGCCAATCATGTGATAATAGCCAGGTGTTGGGTTATTACCAACCCTGTGAAACTATTCCAGGTATTGGACTATGCCAATCCTGTGCATCTCATCACAGAATACCACATCACCTTTACTAGGCATTATACCTTATCCAAGCCATCATGCTTATTCACATCCTTTATGTAATTCAAGTATTCCTCTTATTTCCTTTAAGCTTATTCAAAACACTATAGCCCTTATTTGACTATAAGCATAAAGCATGTATGATTAAGATTTCATTATTATTATTGTATCTAAGTTTCCCTTTCCTAGTTTATTTGAACATTATCATTTCTTACATGACACTTTTATAAACATCTTGTCACCTCTCACTAGGCAACAAATAACCACATAGCTCACAAGGCCCATTAAACATCTTGTCACCTCTCACTAGGCAACAACCATTCACATGGCTCAAAAGGCCATTAAACATCTTTTCACCTCTCACTAGGAAACAACTATTCACATGGCTCACAAGGCCATTAAACCTCTTGTAAAGTATTGGCCATAAGTCACACACTTGAATTACCCAACTATCATCAATGATATGGACTCATCTCGGGTTAAGGCATTGTTGATATAAGGTTGTCCATTATCAACCAATTTAGGTGTTTCACCTATCAAGGTATTAGCCACACCATTACTTGGTGTTACACTTATCACTCCTAAGAGTGTCTTTCCCTCACCTTTATAAGGTATCTCAGGTTAGAAGTGTGCATATGTTCACCATATCGGGTTGTAAATATATGAGCACTCACCATATCGGGCTAGAAGTATATACACACCATTCATATCGGGCTAGAGGTGTTTGTATGTGTTACCCATGTCGTGCATGAGGTATTAAGCCATCACCATGTTGGTCTAGACATCAATTATGGTTGTTTATCGGGCTACCATATCATGCAATAGCATTTGCTATTCTTTACTCATATCGGGTTACCCAAATTAGGGTTTCATGTCGACTTATAAGTATTCATTTAACCTTGTATCGTGCAATGAGTCTATACTTGACTCCCTATCGTGAAAGAGGTGTATACTACACCCCCATATCGTGCAAGAAGGTATACAATCATATCTGTATCGTATTAGTGAAGTAGGTGCATCATCATATCGGGTTAGAGGTGCTTACTTGTGTGCTTGCACCCGATATCACTTTTATAAGGTGATATCATCATCTTCAAGCTCTAGACCTTTGTTCTAACTGTTATAGTTCATGGAAACAGGTCTAAGAAACTACTATAGCTCATAATTTCATCAACTATTTTAGGAAATTTTGGAATTAAAAGTAATTCATTAAGTATAGCAATTTAGATGATGAATAATAACATGGTTGAGTTCAAGTTATATAACCCGCCTTAAGAACAACTTCAAAGCTCCAAGATCTAAAGCTCCACGTTCCTAAGGTTGAATATGACTTTATAAAAAGTCCAAGACTTGTTCACGACTCCTTCATATACAAGGAATCACCATGGATAAGCAATTGGTGAAGAAGAAAAGAAAAGAAGATCAAAACCCTAAAATCATGCTTCAATCCAAGGTTGAAGATGATCATGGCCTCACTTTAGGGTTAATATTTGATCTCCTTATTTCTCTAGCACCTTTGCACGATACCTCACAACCCTTTCATGATATTCCACCACTTGTGGCCGATATCCCTCTCACTTGGGGCCAAAAACACTTCACTATGGCCGATATCACCCTTCTTGGCCGATATGCTCTTGCTATGGGCGATATCCAAGGACCTATGCACAATACCACATCACTCCTGCACGATACAAGATCTCTATGCACGATACCTTAGGAAAGGAGGGTGTTAAGGGTCGAAAAATTCCACTAAGGGGTGAAACTAGGGGTATATATACTTGTTGTTCATGAAGGAGTGTAAAAAATGAGGTGTCATCAATTTGAGCTAGTAGGTACCACGTGTCCATGCATGGATGACACGTGTACATGCATGCATCAACATTTATATTGACATTAAAAATATTTGAGGGTGATCTAGGGATAAAGATCTGTCCATTACATATCCCTTTGATTAAGATATATCAATTAATTCATCACTTTATTCACAACTCGTCACAACTTTACTAAGGAAGTTGAAACCCGACACAACTCACCTCCTTGAGGTGCTTTGCATGATATGGCCTTTGCAAAAAGTTCACAAGATTATATGAGGCTCGTCCCTTGGTTGGCCGATAGGCACTCATATATAAGCTTTTTAACTTGATACAACTCAAGTTAAGGTTTCATATTCAACCCTTTTCTTGGTAATTTCATCACCAAGATTACCATCACTCATAATTGATAAAAACATGGTGTCTCCTTCTTTCTATCTCCTCTAAATGATACATAGAGGAAGTAGAAATACTCTAGAGGTGGTAATTTGCATATCAACCCCACATTTTGGGTAAATTACAATTTGTACCAAAATTGGTGCACAAGGTACCAACATTGTTCAAACAAGTTCAAACTTGGAATTTGGGATTTCCACAAGCCACCACCTTGCATCATTCTCTCTATAATGATGCTAAAACACATGAGGCATGTTCAACATATGACATATTACAATATAACTCCTCAACTTGGGTGAATTTCCCTTTGGTCCAAAACAAAGGAACATTGCTCAAATAGAATTCAATCAGGACCAAACTTGGAACATAAGTGTGTCACATGATAACAAAACACCTTAGAGGATTATATTAAAGTTATAAGAAACTTTATTAGTTAAAACAAATAGGGTTACCTCATAATCCGGGTCAGGTTTGTTACATGTCTATGGTTAGATGGTGACTCTTTCTAGAGCACAAATCAAGAACTTCATAGGTGGTTTATCTAAGGTGTTTACTTATGTAAACAACCAAAGGTCTTACCTTTTAAACATCCAATGGTTCTGGGTGACATTATGGTATGGTGATACAGGTTGAATGATGATGGAACAAATGGAGGGTTACCCTTAATAAGGTAGTCTTACCTATTCACTCATATGAATAGAAGGGATGATAACCATATTGTGTTGATATGTAACCCTAATGAGGTATAGCTTGTTATACCTATCTTTAATATAACTAAATGATGGTAATTGGGTGTGAATAGTCCTTGAATGAATAATGCAATCATGAAGTACTCTGTTACTGTTGTTGAAACCCTAGTATGCTATAACCCAATCGTTATACCTTGATTTATGTGTGGGTTCATACTTGAGAATGGTATGGAATGTGATGGTGATGCTTCACCTTATGCATCCATGATCCAATGGGGATGTTGTGAGTTAGGGTTTGGGTATGAGTCCTATTTAGTAACATTGATATAAGTTATCATGTTGAACCTAACTCTAATGCAAATAGATAAAGATGAGTATTCATGTTTAACATTCTTATATGATGGAATGATGGTGGAATAACCTCCTTAACATGATCATAACCTTGGTATGTTAATTGGTGGTTATCATAGACACATGGTTGATACTTTCTTATTCTAAACATGTGCATTATGAATGTGATGATAGTTAATCATATCTAGATTCATTGCATATTGATGTAATAAAGGAATGTTCTTAATGTTAATATAACCCTACTATGATTGTTTATGAATATAACCTAGTTCATTAATGCAATATTGTTTTGATCTGGTGTATTATATATAAGTGATGTTGTTGAGCCTTGTTATAAGGCATGCAAAGATAATGATGATCTTACAGGGAATAATATGATGGTCTTAGTGACCTTTGGACATGGTTGAGCCCTGAATGAGGTGTAATTCTCTTGTTTTGATAAGGGTTAATACCATGTGATATTGTGAAAAGGATTTATATCATGTGATAGTATGATGGTATTAATGACCTTTGGGCATGGTTGATCCCTGAATGAGGTGTAATCCTCTTATGTTGATAAGGGTTGATACCCTGTGATGTTGTGAAAAAGATTATTATTTTGTGATAGTATGATGACTAGTGTGGTCTCATGAATGGAAAGTGAATAGTACCATGTGATGATGAGATGAGAAACTATGTTTCACACGTTTTATATCTTTTCAAAGTTGTGATATTTATATGCTTGCTAGAAGTGAATTAGGGTTTGTATGTCCACTTGTTTGATGCAGCCTTACTTCACCCAATTGACAGAACTAATCAAGTGAAACTCTAATGTAGCGTCCTATGCCATAGATCCATCTAAGTGTCAGAATTTGCCAGATGGTGAAACGAGTATTCCTAAGGGAAACTCAGAGCGCATATTGTTGAGTATGTGGGGGTGGCAAGTTGAGGATATATCCTTATCATCCACAATGCAGATTGTGGATGTTGGCTATGGTCATGCCTCATACATCTGATGTGATTGAGAATGGCTATGATTGTGTCTCAGTGATTATATATGTGACAAGATTAGAGGAAAATTGCAGTTGTACCTCGGATGGTAGGGTATGCGTACCCACCTCCTTTCACTAGTGTCGTGACCTGTACCAAGGACGGACTAGGTTGTTAGCAGCTTTACCTTATGTGTTGTTGTGGCGGACCCATACTGACTCGGTGCAGAGAAGAGCTTAGGAGTCCGTCTCTTCCTAGATCTTGTATGGCATTGATTTCGACTTAGCAGTGGTCAGTTGGATTTTGAGTGCTATCCTCAAATTCCTCAGGGCATAATAAAAGATGTAATACAACCGTATAGCATATCTGTTTAGGATTATACATGATGCTTCACATTGGATGATAACCCTTGTTTGTTATCTTTACATAAAGATGATGCTTAGTGCAATTAAGAGATAGTAAATATACTAATGTTGTGGATATGCTTAAGATTGTTGATGTGTACATACAGTAGCCATGTTTATGTTGATAACTATACTTCTACTACTGATTATAATCATGATGTTGGATATCGCATGTTGTTAGTTACTGTAAGGACCCTGACCTTCGTTTTGGGCTTACCCTGTTTGTTTTGCCTAAACCTTTGGCTTGGTTGCTTGCTAATCACCTTTAGTGATGATTAGGGTTTTCTTGTGTTTTGTTGAGAGTTGGAGGTGCTACTTGCAAAATAACATGAGTTAGGGTTGAAGAGAAAGTTTGCCACCTTGAGAGATATATTTCTCTCTCTTTTCTTCCTCTAGGGTTGAGAGGAAGGTTTGAGCTCGAGCCTTGAGTTGCCTTGGGCTTGGTTGAGCTCTTTTGGGCCTTGTTTTCCCTTGTTTGAGCCTTGCCTTGCTTGGTTGAGCCCTATATCAGACAAGGATGCCTTGTGTTAGCCATGGGGTATCGCCCATGGGTGTGTCAGCCAAGGTGGTGGGGGTGTGTCGGCCTTTGACCTTGTTTGACCTCCTTGCTTTGGTTGTGTCACCCTAGCTTGGACATGTGGCCGAACTTTGGTTGAGTGGTGGCATGGCATGTGCATGAGGTTTGCAAGGTGGTAAAACGTGTGGACAAGTGTCCCTTGGTAAGGTGACACCTTGCCTTGGTTTAACCTTGACCCTCATCTATATATGCCTTGCCTTTCTTTTCCTTGGGAACCCTTTAGCTCTTTTGTTTCTCTTCCCTCCTTGTATGCACGACACACCTTCCTTAGAGAGTTTGGTGGCCGATCCTTTCCCCTTGGTGGAGATCTCTTCTTCTTCCTCTAGCTTGGTGGCCGAACCCTAGGTGGGTCTTGTTCTTTGGTAAGCATCTTCCCTCTCTCCTTAGCATCTTCTTCTCCATCTTGCCTACCCTTCGACCATGGTGGTTATGGTTCTTGTTCCTTTTTTTGAGGTGGCTGAAAGTGGTGTGCTTGGAGCTAGGAGCTTGGAGCTTTGGAGCTTGAGGAGTTTGCTTAAGGCAGATTACATAACTTCTAACCCTAGTTATACTACCTTCTCTATGTTGCATGATTCATATATGTGGATGTTCGGCCATTGCATGTTATGTTTCTTGCTCTAGTACATGTTGTTGATCTTATGGATATAGTGAGCATGATGTTGTTGATGTTGTTGATGGTTTATATGCCTTTACACCTAGTTGGACGAATCATAGTTTGGGGTTTTCTTTGGTAGAAATACCCCTTTCTCTCCTTGGTTTATGAGAAGTAAGTTTGAGCTCTAGTGATGTAGGACCCCTCTCTCATTTAAGTTGAGAGGTGAGCTTATATTCTAGTTGCTTGGGCAACACCCTCCTCTCACCATGGATTTGATAGGTGAGATTTTGGAGAGATGATGACCTATGTTGAGGTTGGTCCTTGTGGTTGCACGATTTGTTATAGAGGTTGTGCAAAACCCCTCTCTTGGTTGTTGAGAGGTGATCTGATATTGTTGATCAATTAGGGTTTGGTGCCCTTGTGCTTGAGGTTGAAGATGGCCATGTTGGGTTGTACCTTGCACGATATGACCTTGGAGTAGTGCTGCCTGATAGCCATATCTTGGGTTGTACCCTTAACTGTTACACCTTATATCTTGTGCTCTGAACGATACATCTTGAAGTAAGGTTGCCCGATACCCCTACCTTGTGTTGATCTTTGGCCGATCTAATATGGAGCCTTGTAGGCCATCCTTGTGTTGGGTGATATGGTTTAGTTATGCCCGATAGGGGTTAAGTGGAAACCCTAGTTGTTGCTTTGATAGAGGCCGATATGGAGTGCTGCCCTATTGACCGATAGGCTTCCTTGAGGTGCCTTTGTGTCGCCTATGTCATGAACATGTTGGGCGACACAGTGTTGGCTTGGGGCGTCATGATCTTGGCCGATACAGTGGTGAGAATGGGTGCCCAATTCAACCCTAACCCTAGCTGGCCGATAGGGTTCTAGAAGATATACCTCTTGAGCTGGCTGCACGATACACCTTGTGCACCTGGTATGCACGATAAGATTGCATGTTAATGCCATGTTCTCTAGTTGCATGATACACCTTGGGCGTTGGTTTGATATATTCTAGGGTTGGCCGATATGTGGCTAAATGCCTAGACCGATAAGCTTTTGGTGAAGGTTGTTACCCTGCCCGATACCACCTATGGTGAGGGACGCGTTACCTGCCACACTTCTAGTGAAGGTAGCAAGATCTTTTAGTGAGGGTTCTTGATAACCCGGGAACCTAGCAGATAGTTCTTGATCATGTAACTACATCTTTGATGAGACTGATGATATGGTTTAACTACCTTGAGCCCATATCTATGTTGGTAATGAGACATAATGATAGGTTGTGAACTAGGTATGTTTGGAAGGTCATGATGTTGTCAAAAGTATGGGGCATGATATATGTTTATGATTAATGATAAAACTATGATTTCTACAGCTTATGTGTAATATACTCATGGATGTTGCTTCATACTTGGTAGCATGATAATCTTGTTAATCCATGATGGCTTCAGTTATCTCTATGGATGTGTATACTAACCATGCAGGTATACTATGTGGATTCATAGCCTGGTAAGAGCTATGAGATATATGTGCTTTGACTAGCACAATGTGATGATAATCCTTGATAATGAGATAACATGTTGATAGGTCTGAGGACCTGATAAAGGTTGAGTGCCTAGTTGAGGTGTTATCCTCTGATGATAAGTAAAGGGATGTGTTCCCAGAATGCTGATGCATGATTATGATGCCTTGAGAGGCAGTAGTTGTTATTATGAGGGATTGAGATCCCAGGACAGTATGATGATGGAATTTATGACGTAATTCCATAAGGCTATGTTTATACTTTGGTTGCCTCAACAATTGGCTTAAAATATACTAATTAATTATAGATGAACATATCACGTAGTTTTCCCTGGCCATAGATCCATCATCATCAGTATTTGGTGATGGTGAAACATGTTTATCATGTGGGATTACCTGGAGCGCATATTGTTGAATATGTGAGGTTTCCCCTAGCCTAAAATAGGAGGGTTTGAGTGCAATTGTGGTTGTAGACTCAGGATATTTGGAGCATGGTGAACAGATCCATGGCTCAGGATATGTGATGACGAGCATGATGCGTTCATGGCTCGGATGTATATATGGGTAGCTTGCGGAGTTGACCTAGAGGCTGAGGCCCTATAAACATAAGATTGCGGTCTTGCTTGATGATTCGTGTACTGACCACAGGAAGGTGAGGTCATGGAGTCTGGATCTCCTTAGACCTTGTGTGGCACCGGACTAGGCTTCACAGCTAATGGTTGGATTTGAGCAGGGAAGGCTCACTTCCTCAGGGCATAATAAAACGTAATCCTGCTGAATAGTATATCTTGCTTAGAGCAAAATACAAAACATTGATCGAGGCCTTGCTTATATAGCTGATCTAGTTGAATTATGTAGTTGTGTGTACAATCCTTATATCTTGTGATAAGTTCTTATAAATCTTATCTTGTCAATCATGTTCCATAAAGAAATACTTGGTTATACGCCTCCCAGATATCTTGGTAAGGTTGATGGTAATAATAGCCTTGCTCAGTATGCTGCTCTTGTTATACGCTTTATTAGTTATCTGTTGTTTTTGCTTTAACCTTTTGAGGTTTTATAGTTTTGGTGGGGAGTTATGTTTCTCGTTGGGACTGTGTGTCTCACCCCACTGGTTTACACCTTTTTTAGGTTATCGCTCTAGACGCGGTGGTGGTCGTGAGGTTGCGGCCGAGCACCAAGAAGAGCAGTAGAAGGCAAGAGATGGACATGTTGTTGTTTTAGTGGTTTTGTAGTAGAGTCCTAGAGTCATACATGTACTCTCAGGTCCTCAGAGATGTTTGACGACAATTCGTGATGTTTAGCTGTTGTAATCTTGTATATCCTACTGATGGTCGTCTGTGGTTGTTATGTATGTATAAACAGGTGTTGAACTCTGGTGCTGACAGTACAGCTGGTTCCGTTAAGCTGTGAACCTATAACAAGGCTTGTGAATGTTGATATAACATGTTTTTCTGCAGGATTTGGATGCAAAAGTTCTCTCATGTATGCTTTCCACAATCGGTTTTAATTAACCCGTGTTTTCGGTAATATAAGGTTTTGCACATTTTTGTGTGTCATCTCACTGTCTGTGTGAAGGCGGGGTGTCACAGTTGGTTTGGTATCAGAGCTCTAGGTTTGCTGAGTCTACAGGGATCTAGGACTAGGTTTTCGTCTGTTCTTGTGAGTTTTCCAGATTTTCTTACAATAACCTTCTGCTCTCAGTGGAAGATAAAGCATAAAGATGTCTGGAAACCATGAAGAACATGCTACCAAGAGCAGCGATGTTGCATCAGTTGATGGAGCAGGAGGGCAGGCACATGAAGATTGGGTGCCTGAGGTCCCCTAACTTGACCCAGCCATTCTCGAAAATCCTACCTACCAACATCTTATGGGGCAGTTGATGGCTACGATGAATCACATGGTGGAAAGGTTGCCAGTGCCTCAGCTAAGAGCACATGCTCCCCATGGTGAAACATTAGGTATTGGGAAGACCTTTGAGCGGCTTCACCGAGTCAGAGCTTCAAATTATGCTGGAACAGCTGATCCGGCAGATGTTGATATGTGGCTGATAGGTCTCGAGAAGGCCTTCTGGATCCTCGACATCCCCGAAGAAGACAAAGTCAAGTATGTTGTCTACCTTCTGAAGGGTAGTGCTGGCCACTGGTGGGCCATTGAGGAGGAGAAGCAACCCGGTGAGGAGATCGGTTGGGAAGTTTTATGGTGAGAGTTTGTCAGCATATACTTTCTGAAGACGTATCTAGATGAGAAGATCAACCAGTTTGAGCGTCTACGCCAAGGATCGATGAGCATCATCGAGTATGAAGCCAAGTTCATGGACTTGTTGAGGTTTTGTCCTCACATGGCGGTGACAGATGATGAGCGGATCAGGCGGTTTGAGAAAGGTTTGAGTGCTAAGCTGTCGACTCCTGCTGCTTCCTTAGAGAATCGGGAGCAGTTTTCCACGTTCGTGGAGTCCGTCCACATGATTGAACGATCTGTTAGGGAGAAAAGGGAGTCCATGACCAGGAAAAGGCATGTTCAATTCCAGGGACAGAGATCTGGTGGCTTTAAGAAGCCAAGGTTTTCAACACCTTCTGTGATGCAGAGTTCTCGTGTACCATCTCAGTGGTCTCTGAGTAAGGGAAGAGGTTATGTTTCTTCATCGTCGAAGGCATAGAGTACAACTTTTGTGGAAGTGACAGGGCCATCTAGGCTGCAGACAGAAGGCATGTCATGTTATCACTGTGGACAGACTGGGCATTTAAAGTCAAATTTCCCAAGAAGAGACGTTGAGGTAACACAACAGTTAAGACAGAGTCAACAAGGGTCAGACAGACTGCAGCCCAGTGGTAGTAGAGGGTGAGGACGCGGTCAAGTGTCACAAGTGGGATCGTCTTCTTAAGGAAGCAGAGGACGTGGACAACAAGCAATGACTTGATTCTATGCTATGAGTCAGCCAGAGGTGATAGTCAACCCGCGAGTGGTGACAGGTAGATGGAGTTATTACATTCTGATTTTTCTTCTTCTTACTTTATATCTGTTCTGGTAGACATGGGTGCTATGCACTCTTTTATTGCATATAGTCTTCTTGATAGTTGTCCTTTACCCGTTAGTTGTAAGAAAGATAGCATGTTGTTAGAAACTCTGCTCGATGGTTCCTCAATGCTTCGAGAGGAGTGTCCATATTATGTCTTATCTTTTTCGGGACACAGTATACAAGTGGATCTTATGCCACTTGATATGCATGGATTCGATGTGATCCTTGGGATGGATACCTTAGAGAAGTATAGGGTTGTGTTGGACTGTGGTTCCAAGTAGGCAGTGTTTGTTGACGGTGGAGAGAATTGGATCTTTCAAGGAGATAGGAAGATTCTTCTGACATGTCTAGTGTCAGCGATGGTGGCAGAAAAGTTGTTGCGGCAAGGTTGTAAAGCATTCTTAGCTCACGTTGTAGATACCAAGGCGAAAGGTCCTAGCCTTGAGGAGGTGATGGTTGTCTGAGAGTTTGCAGATGTATTTCCTGATGAGTTCCTCGGTGTTCCCCCACCTCGAGAGATTGATTTTGAGATTAATCTGGTACCAGGAACGTAGCCTGTTGCACAAACACCATATAGGATGGCTCCAGTAGAGATGGCAGAGTTGAAGAAGTAGTTACAGGAGTTGTTGGAGAAAGGTTTCATCCAACCGAGCACGTCCCCTTGGGGTGCTCCAGTGATGTTTGTTAAGAAGAAGGATGGGTTGATGCGGTTATGTATAGATTACCGGCAGTTGAATAAAGTCACGATCAAGAATAAGTACCCCTTTCCAAGGATAGACAATTTGTTCGATCAGTTGTGTGGCGCCACAGTGTTCTCAAAGATCGATCTACGGTCTGGATATCACTAGTTGAGGATTAAGGAAAATGACATACCAAAATCAACATTTAGGATGAGGTATGGTCACTTTGAGTTTGTGATTATGTCGTTTGGGCTAACCAATGCACCTACTGCTTTCATGGATCTGATGAACCGAGTGTTCCGTCCATTTCTAGATCAGTTTGTTGTAGTTTTCATAGATGAAATCTTGATCTACAGTCAAAACAATCAAGAGCATGAACAACATCTTCGACAAGCTTTGACTCTTCTCCGCCAACATCAGCTTTATGCCAAGTTTAGTAAGTGTGAGTTTTGGTTGAAAGAAATGACTTTCTTGGGTCATGTGATATCTACAGAAGGAGTCAGAGTGGACCCCAAGAAGGTGGAATCAGTGACATATTAGGAACAACCAAAGACGTCGATAGAAGTTTGTAGTTTTCTGGGTTTGGCAGAATATTATCGGAGGTTTATCAATGACTTTAGTGCAATCGCGTTGCCAATGACAAAGTTGACCAGGAAGGATGTACCTTTAATCTGGGATGATCATTGTCGACAAGCTTTCTAAAGTTTGAAGGAGAAGTTGACTATTGCTCCAGTGTTAGTGCTGCCAGAGCCTGGGAAGGGCTATGTTGTTTTCTGCGATGCTTCCAAGAAAGGCTTAGGTTGCGTGTTGATGCAAGAAGAGCATGTGGTTTCTTTTGCTTCACGACAGCTTAAGAAACATGAGGAGAACTACCCGACACATGATATAGAGTTGGCAGTGGTGATCCATGCGTTAAATATTTGGAGACACTATCTTTATGGAGAAGTGTGTCAGATCTTTACAGATCATAAGAACTTGAAGTACATCTTTTCATAGATTGAGTTGAACATGCGACAATGTTGTTGGATGGAGCTAATCAATGATTATGATTGCACCATTGAGTATCATCTTGGTAAGGCAAACATGGTAGCTGATGCGCTTAGTAGAAAGTCTTCTCCTCTCCCCATGAAGAAAGCACAATTGAGTTCCTTGGTATGCCATAGACAAGATATGTTTGTCTCCTTGCAGCAGATGAATGTGCAGTTGGAAGTTTCCTTGTTGGCAGGATTGTTGGCCCAGATGCAAGTCAAGCCTATGCTGAGACAGTAGATCAAAGACACACAACAGGCGGATGATACAGTGTAGTTGATCAGGTCAGAGCTTGGCAGCAAAAAGTGTGATGGGTTCCATGAGTCCGAGGACGGACTAGTTTGCTATCATGGTAGGATGGTGGTCCCCGATGGTGATAATCTAAGAAAGCTAGTGCTCAATGAAGCACACACGTCGATGCATGCTATGCATCCAAGAGTCACCAAGAAGTATCATAATCTGAAGGACCTGTATTAGTGGTCTGGCTTGAAGAAGGATGTAGCTGAGTTTGTGGCTAAGTGCACAGTATGTCAGCAAGTTAAAGTTGAGCATCAGAAGTCGGCAGGTATTTGCAACCCATGCCGATACCGCAATGGAAATGGGATCACATAACCATGGATTTCGTAGTTGGTCTACCAAATACAACTAGGAATCATGATTCCATTTGAGTAATAGTGGACAGGCTGACAAAATATGCTCATTTGATACCTATAAAGACAACATATACAGCAGAGAAGCTTGCTCATGTGTATGTAGACGAGATAGTGCGTTTGCATGGGGTACCAGCAACAATAGTTTCCGATAGAGGTCCTCAATTCACAATTCGTTTCTAGGAACAGTTGCATAAAGCGTTGGGAACGTAGTTGAGGTTCAGTATTGCCTTCCACCCCCAGACGGATGGGTAGTCTGAAAGGACTATTCAGACTTTGGAGGATCTTCTCCGAGCTTGTGTTTTGCAATTCCTAGGTAGTTGGGACATGCATCTCAGTTTGATAGAGTTTGCTTACAATAATAGTTACCAGAGGAGCATTGACACGGCACCTTATGAGGCTCTATATGGAAGGAAATGCAGATCTCCTTTATGCTGGTATGAGTCTGGCGAGTATCAGCTTTTAGGTCTTGAGTTAGTACAGCAGACAATAGAAAAGATCAAGGTGATAAAGCAACAGTATAAGACGGCACAGGACAGACAGAAGTCTTATGCGGACAATCATCGATGACCTTTAGAGTTCCAAGTGGGAGACAAAGTGTATCTCAAGGTTTCACCTTGGAAAGACGTGCTAAGGTTTGGCCGGAAAGGCAAACTGGCACCCAGGTATATGGGGCCATACCCGGTAATAGCACGTGTTGGAAAGGTAGCTTACAGGTTAGAGTTGCCGCCAGAGTTGTACAGGTTACATCCGGTGTTCCATGTCAGCATGTTGAAGAAAAGTCATCCAGACACAGGGACAGTGATACAGCCAGTTGAGGTTGAGCTTGATGAAGATGTGACCTATGAAGAAGGCCCCATGACGATCCTTGACAGAAGAGTAAAGAAGTTGAAGAGGAAGGAACTGGTTCTTGTGAAGGTTCTTTGGCATCATCGTGGCGTGGAGAAAGCCACATGGGAGCTTGAGGAAGAGATGAGGCGGAAGTATCCCTCGCTTTTCTCTTCGGATTTCGGGGATGAAATCCCTTTGTAGAGGTTTATGGCTTGTAAGGACCCTGGCCTTCATTTTGGTCTTACCCTGTTTGTTTTGCCCAAACCTTGTGCTTGGTTGCTTGCTAATCACCTTTAGTGGTGATTAGGGTTTGCTTGTGTTTTGTTGAGAGTTGGAGGTGCTACTTGCAAAATAACCTGAGTTAGGGTTGAAGAGCAAGTTTGCCACCTTGAGAGATGTCTTTCTCTCTCTTTGCTTCCTCTAAGGTTGAGAGGAAGGTTTGGGCTCGTGCCTTGAGTTGCCTTGGGCTTGGTTGAGCTCTTTTGGGCCTTGTTTTCCCTTGTTTGGGCCTTGCCTTGCTTGGTTGATCCCTGTATCAGGAAAGGATGCCTTGTGTCGGCCATGGGGTATCGCCCATGGGTGTGTCGACCAAGGTGGTGGTGGTGTGTCGGCCTTTGACCTTGTTTGACCTCCTTGCTTTGGTTGTGTCACCCTAGCTTGGACATGTGGCCGAACCTTGGTTGAGTGGTGGCATGGCATGTGCATGAGGTTTGCAAGGTGGTAAAATGTGTGGGAAACTGTCCCTTGGTAAGGTGACACCTTGCCTTGGTTTAACCTTAACCCTCATATATATATGCATTGCCTTTCTTTTCCTTGGGAACCCTTTAGCTCTTTTGTTGCTCTTCCCTCCTTGTGTGCATGACACACCTTCCTTAGAGAGCTTGGTGGTCGATCCTTTCCCCTTGGTGGAGATCTCTTCTTCTTCCTCTAGCTTGGTGGCCGAACCCTAGGTGGGTCTTGTTCTTTGGTAAGCATCTTCCCTCTCTCCTTAGCATCTTCTTCTCCATCTTTCCTACCCTTCGGCCATGGTGGTTATGGTTCTTGTTCCTTTTCTTGAGGTGGCCGAAAGTGGTGTGCTTGGAGCTAGGAGCTTGGAGCTTTGGATCTTGAGGAGTTTGCTTAAGGTGGGTTACATAACTTCTAACCCTAGCTATACTACCTTCTCTATGTTGCATGATTCATATATGTGGATGTTCGGCCATTGCATGTTATGTTTCTTGCTCTAGTACATGTTGTTGATCTTATGGATATAGTGAGCATGATGTTGTTGATGTTGTTGATGGTTTATATGCCTTTACACCTAGTTGGCCGAACCATAGTTTGGGGTTTTCTTTGGTAGCAATACCCCTTTCTCTCCTTGGTTTATGAGAAGTGAGTTTGAGCTCTAGTGATGTAGGTAATACCCCTCTCTCATTTAAGTTGAGAGGTGAGCTTATATTCTAGTTGCTTGGGCAACACCCTCCTTTCACTAGGGATTTGATAGGTGAGCTTTTGGAGAGATGATGACCTATGTTGAGGTTGGTCCTTGTGGTTGCCCGATTTGTGATAGAGGTTGTGAAAAACCCCTCTCTCTTGGTTGTTGAGAGGTGATCCGATCTTATTGATCAATTAGGGTTTGGTTCCATTGTGCTTGAGGTTGAATATGACCATGTTGGGTTGTACCTTGCACGATATGACCTTGGAGTAGTGCTTCCCGGTAGCCTTGTCTTGGGTTGTACCCTTAACCATTACACCTTATATCTTGTGCTCTGAATGATACATCTTGAAGTATGGTTTCCCGATACCCCTACCTTGTGTTGATCTTTGGCCGATCTAATATGGAGCCTTATAGGCCATCCTTGTGTTGGGTGATATGGTTTAGTTATGCCCGATAGGGCTTAAGTGGAAACCCTAGTTGTTGCTTTGATAGAGGCCGATATGGAGTGATGCCCTATTGACCGATAGGCTTCCTTGAGGTGCCTTTGTGTCGCATGTATCATGAACATGTTGGACGACACAGTGTTGGCTTGTGGCGCCATGATCTCAGCCGATACAGTGGTGAGAATGGGTGCCCAATTCAACCCTAACCCTAACTAGCTGGTAAGGTTCTAGCCGATACACCTCTTGAGCTGGATGCACGATACACCTTGTGCACCTGGTATGCACGACAAGGTTGCATGTTAACGCCATGTTCTCTAGTTGCATGATACACCTTGGGTGTTGGTTTGATATCTTCTAGGGTTGGCCGATATGTGGCTAAATGCCTAGGCCGGTAAGCTTTTGGTGAAGGTTGTTACCCTACCCGATACCACATGTGGTGAGGTACGTGTTACCCGCCACACTTCTAGTGAAGGTAGCAAGAGCTTTTAGTGAGGGTTCTTGATAACCCGGGAACCTAGCAGATAGTTCTTGATCATGTAACTACATCTTTGATGAGAATGATGATATGGTTTAACTACCTTGTGTCTGCATCTATGTTGGTAATGAGACATAATGATAGGTTGTGAACCAGTTATGTTTGGAAGGTCATGATGTTGTCACAAGTATGGGGCATGATTTATGTTTATGATTAATGATAAAACTATGATTTCTACAGCTTATGTGTAATATACTCATAGATTTTGCTTCATACTTGGTAGCATGATAATCATGTTAATCCATGATGGCTTCAGTTATCTCTATGGATGTGTATACTAACCATCCAGGTATACTATGTGGATTCATAGCCTGGTAAGAGCTATGAGATATATGTGCTTTGACTAGCACAATGTGATGATAATCCTTGATAATGAGATAACAGGTTGATAGGTCTGAGGACCTGATAAAGGCTGAGTGCCTAGTTGAGGTGTTATCCTCTGATGATAAGTTAAGGGATGTGTTCCCAGAATGTTGATGCATGATTATAATTCCTTGAGAGGTAGTGGTTGTTATTATGAGGGATTGAGATCCCAGGACTGTGACATCCCTGACCTGGGTTACGAACTAACCCTAGGTATTTTGCTTAATTATGTAATTAGATGCTTGTGGTTTTCTTTTGAAGTGTAATTAAGCTTCTGAGGAACATATATTCCCATTTCAGTACTTTTTGAACAATGTTGCAACTGTGTTTTGTTAATTTTGGACTAAAGTGCAAATTACCCAAGTTGAAGGGTTAACTTGCAAATTGCACATGTTAAGATGTTCCTCTGATGTTGATACATCATAAGAATGTATATGATGTGGTGGTATGGATTCCACAAGCTTGAGCACCGATATATAGCTTGTAGAGCAATCCTTGTGCTTTAAAACCTAGTTTTGATGTAAAGTGCAATTTACCTAAAGCATAGGGTCCAACCTGTAAAATGTACCATCTAGAGTATCTCTCATAACTCTTGGAATCAAGTAGAGTAAATAAAATGAGGAGGGCGCCTCATTTTAATGATCAAGTAAGAAAGATAACCTTAATATTTAAATAACCAAGTTTCAAGCAAAATGGCCTTTCATATATATAGCTTATTAAGATATATGGTTTTTTTTATTTAACCTTGGATAAGAGAGAGGTTTTGCATGTGAAAAGGAGGAAGAAACGTGTCTAAGGGTGGAGAGAGCATGAGTGGATGGGTTTAAGAAACAAAAGAAATAACTATCTTTTTCTTTGCCTTGATAATATCCAAAAATATATAAGCACCCTTTATCCACAAGCAAGGGAACGTTTCCCTTAGTTTCTTTTCTCATCTTCTTGCTTTGGACCGACCAAGAGGAAGCTCAGGAGCAGAGGAGGATGACCAAGCTGGTTTGGGTAAGCTTTGATCATCACCTAGCTTGAATTCTTGGAGAAAACCCTAATACAAGGTTGGTTTGTTAGTTTTTCTTACACAACTCTTCTTTCTAGCCATCTTCTCCATCCAAATTTTGAAGAACGGACCTTGGACAACCTTTGGAGCTCAAGCCACCATTAAAGCTACGAAGGTTGGAGCTATGGATCAGTCCTAGAGGCGGGTTTTATAACTCTAACCCTTAAGTTTTTTTAATGCATCTTCTTCTCCTAGAATCGTTGCTTGTTCTTATCTTTTAGACACCTTTGTGTGTTCTTGTTAGCAATTCCGTGAAGAACAACCCCTTTTCTTGAGGAATAAGATGATGCCTTTATTACCAATTTTTATCCTAAATCTTACTTTAGCAAACGGTCTTCCACCTATTGCACCAACGGTTTCCCAAACCGTTTGGTAGCAAACGGTTTCAAACCGTTTGAAAGCAAATGGTTTCAACCAAGAACGCATGGAAGCAAACGGTCCAAGACCGTTTGGATGTGTTGACCAGGTGTTGACCATTTGGAGGTATGTTGTAAATAATATGGACTAATCACCCACCAAAAATCATCAAGTAATTCCAAGTAAATCTCCAATTGAAGGCGCATCAATCACCTAAACCCTAATCGAGTTAGTTGTTGATTTCAATAATACAATCATGTTGAAGTTTGGGTTGAGTGGCCCAAATGGTTTCAAAACCATTTGGGAATCACCCAAACGGTCTCAAGACCATTTTACGATCACCCGAGACCATTTGGAGGTCTAGGGTTAAGTGGGGTTGACCAATTGAGGGTCCAATGATATCAAGTTGTTGAGCAATTAAGTGCTGATTTGGTAACCAAACCTAGGGTTCAACCCTTAAGTGAATGACTTAGTTTTTGATGATATAATGGGCAAACGGTCTCAAGACCGTTTGGAAGATATCCAAACGATCCCAAGACCGTTTGGGGGTCACCCAAGACCATTTGGAGGTCTAGGGTTGACCATGGTTAAGTGGTTGAAATTGAAAGGCAACAAGTTGAAGTATAATCGATTAATGACCTAATGATCAAATATATGAGCCAAACCTTAATAGGTTGAGTTAGTTTTTGATGTTGACTAGAGAAAACGGTTTCAAGACCATTTGGAGGTCATCCAAACGATCCCAAGACCGTTTGGGGTCAGGTCATGACCAAATTGAAGGATGGTTCAATGGTTCAACATCAATTAGACTCATGATGATACATGTTGAAGGGTGATCGATTCCAAACCCTAATTCAATTGATCCAAGCCCTAATTGGTGATCAATTGAGGGTCAAATCAGTTGAGGGTTGACCTAATTGACTCAATTTATAAGTGGCTAACAAGTGCATGAACGATTGAGGGGTTCAACATTGAAAACCCTAACTCAATTGGAATGGTTGAGACACTTTTTGGTCCATGCGGTTTTGAGATGGTTTGGACCAAACGGTCTCAAGACCGTTTGGGACCAAATGATCCCAAACCGTTTGGTGCTCATGCGGTTTCAAGAATGGTTGTGCCATGCGGTTTTAAGCTCAACTTGGCCAAACGGTCTTCTTGACCAAACGGTTTTGAGTGTGCACTTTACCCAACGGTTTCAAAGTCAAAAAAACCAAACGGTCAACACCACCAAACGGTTTCAAGGATTGTTCAAGACCATTTGGAGGGTTAGTGTGCAAGACCATTTGAGGTCTAAAAAGTTCAAGATCGTTTGATGCCTTAATGGTCTAGATGGTTTAGTAGTTGATTAACCTAAACCCTAAAGATACCTAAAGTGATTAAGGGGTCAAGTAATTAGTTGAATAATGCATGTTATGATCAATGGTGAACATTACAAAAGTACCCTTGATGGGATAGAATAACCTATACCCTTTGATCAAGTGAATCTTAATGATCACAATAGTAATGACACAACCCATGATGTCAGTGTTGATTTGACTTAACGTAATCAAGAGTGATGTAAACATCATCTATTAGTAAGAGGAGAGAGAAGACTCCTCATATAAATGAGAATCAAGTAAAAAGCTTCCAATATGTATGAATGTACCTAATTAGGGTATGATCCTCATAGTGAGATCATGGAAACCCTAATTATGATGGATAAATGAATCTTAACCTAATTTGAGGGCATTAACGTAAGTAATCCTCATACATAATGTTGGTATGATATTAATCCACTGTAATATGAATAGTAAACCCTAATATAGGGTAAAGTGATGTAATGTGAATAGTAAACCCTAATCTAGGGAAAAGTGATGGTATGAACAGTAAACCCTAATTCTGGATTATGCTTTTAAGCATGAAACTCTATGATTGAAGTATGAAATAAGGAATCACTATTCCTAATTAAGAAAAAGGGGTTGAATAACCCTAATTAAATTGAATAGGGAAAACCTAACCCTATTAAAGGCATAGTGGTATAACCCTTGAATTGAAAGGTTATCTTTGTTTTGCAATATGCTGATATAGATATAATGCGCATATTATCAATTATGTCAGTCATGCAGGTCTTTATCAAGAAGTGATCATAGCCAGGTAAGGGTTATGATGTCATATCCATTGAAAGCACTTTATAAGCTTTAAGAGTAATGATATGCTATGTTGCCTGGTAAGTGGTAACATATGAGATTGATAGGATGTATGAGCCATGAGAAATATATGCATTGTTACAATCAAGGTCATGAGGTTAAATGACTTGGTAATAATATGCTACTTGGTAACAAGTGTTATGATGATCTAAGGGTTTGAACACCCATGTTCCTAAATCATAATGATGAGATGGTTAGGGATTGATATCCCAATGATAACTGGATATGAAATGAACTTAATACAACTAGTACTCTTTCTTTATAGCAATTGTTTTAATGGTTTATGTTTGAAAACATGCCTGGTGCTAAAAGAATGCCATAAAGTACTTAAATAACCAAGTATAATGAAATCATGTAGATCCATGACCATAGATCCATCATTGTCAGAAGTTAAATGATGGTGAAATAGGTTTTCCTAAGGGAACTCCTGGAGAGCATAGTTTTGAGTATGTGGGGGTTATGGACGCAAATATCCTTACGTCCTAATGTAGGATTTGATGTGACATGTACCTTTAATCTCTCAATCCTTCATTATATGTTTATGTCGGTATGATGTATCACTAATCTCCTGATGATGTTGTTAATGCTGCATCGATGAGAGATAAACAGGAAATCCCTCGATGGTGAAGAGAGTACAGAATGCCACTGTAACTCTAATAGCAAAGTTGCCAGAATACCCTGGAAAACTATTATGGCAGAGACACTAGATGTCCAACATGTTGTTCCTCACACTGACTGAGGAAGATGAGGTCATAGGAATCCAACTCTTCTGATGACATATGTATGGTACCGATTGCGATTTCATAATGGTCGGTTGGAGTATGAGAGGTGTAACTCGTCTCCTCAGGGCATAAATATGTTTGAAAACCATAATCATCCATGTAGCATAACTGCTTAGGTTGAACTACGAGAAACAATGATTGATGATACATTGTTTACAGTGCTCTAGTTAAATAACTAGTATATGTGTACTTCATATTCTTTATTATTATATGTCTTGTCATTTAATTAAGTTATAATTGAAATGATTGCTTAAAAGAATGTTGCTTCACATAGTTTACTCAAGTTAAACCTATTGTTGAATGTTCATAATTCTAATGCTCAATGTTATTCTATTTATTGCAATAACAAAGCTTCTGGCAGAGAGTTATAACTCTCGCTGGGACAATTATTCAAATTGTCTCACCCCAGTGGGATTCGACTTTTTAGGTAGACACCGAGGATGAAGGAACGCATCAGTGGGTGAGCAACAACTGCAACAACAACATCAGGGACAGCAGTGATCTTCAGGTGGAGACACTGTCTGTCAAGCCTTGTAGATAGAATGTCCTATGTGTCGTCTCTGTACTCTTAGGTCCTAGGAGTCAGTAGATGTTTAAAGATAGATCTGAGATTTTTGGCTTAACGCCTCAAGATTTTTGTATCTTGCCTTGAACAGCTAACAAGGTAAGTCGATGTATGTAACTCGAGATGTGATATTACAGAGATGTAATGATGGATTAGTCTATAAACAACTTATCATGTTTCTTTATGAAAAAGTTTTATCGTTTATAGATCTCTTTATGAAAAGTTTTAATTTTTATCAGAATTTCCATAATTCCGCTGCTATTTAATCACTTCTGCATTCGTTGATCTTGTTTTCTGAGAAGTATCATCACAATTTAGTGGTATCAGAGCTCTAGGTTCGCTGAGTCTACAGAGACATAGGACTTAGGATGTTGAGTATGTTATAGTGCCTTCCAGTATATCTGATAGTGTATTCTGCCCATCAGGAGGAGAAGATAAAACTAAATATGTCTAGACCACACGAAGAACATGTTGCAGAGAGTAGTGTTGTTGCACCTAGAAGAGGTGCAAGAGACCCAGATAGAGAAGAACATGTGCCTGAACCACCCCAGTTCAATCCAACTGACATGGGGAACCCAGCCGTCCAAGCCATGTTTGGATAGTTTATGACTGCCATGACACACATGACTGATATGATGTCTATACCTGCACCTAGGGCACCTACCCATCCTGAAGGACAAGGAATCGGCAAGACGTTTGAACGACTTCGTCGAGTTGGAGCCACAGAGTATGCGGGAATAGCTGACCCTGCAGATGTTGACTTGTGGTTAACTGAACTAGAGAAGGCTTTTAGAATCCTGAACATCCCAGAAGATGAGAAGGTTAAACATGTTGTGTATCTTCTCAAAGGGAGTGTTGGTCATTGGTGGACCATGGAAGAACAGAAGAGGCCTGGTGTAGAGGTTGCATGGGAAGTTTTCTGACGGAAATTTATCAACAGATATTTCCCTAAGACATTTCTGGATGAGAAAATCTCTCAGTTTGAGAGGTTAAGACAAGGTCTAATGAACATTAGAGAGTACGAGGCTAAATTCATGGAGCTTTTACGGTTCTGTCCGCACATGGAAACCACAGATGAAGAAAGGATTAGGTGTTTTGAGAAAGGGTTAAACGCTGAATTGACTACTCCTGTGTTTGCCTTAGAGAACAGAGAAAGGTTTTCTACCTTCATAGAGTCTGTCAAAAGGGTAGAAAGGTCTATAATAGAGAAGAGACAGACCCAGAATAAGAGGATGTATCCCCAGTTCCAAGGATCTACATCAAAAGGTTTTAAGAAACCTAGATTTTCTATGCCTACACCACTACCTAGATTCAGTACCCAGACACATTGGACGTTGAATAGGGGCAGAGGATGAAGCCTACCACTAGAAGGAGCTCGCAGTTCAGCATCTATGTCAGTTACAGGACCACCCAGACCACAACAACTGAACAAAAGTTGTTATATATGTGGAAAGATGGGATACCTGATGAAAGATTGCAGAGCTAGAGAAGTGAGTGTAACTCAACCCCAGAGGCAAAGTCAACAAGGATCTTAAAGGAGATAGTTTCTAGGTGGAGCTAGAGGACGTGGACAAGCATCCCAAGCTGGATCATCGACACCTAGTCAACGAGCACCAAATCAACCACAGGCAACGGCGAGGTTTTATGCGATGAACCCACCTGATGCAGTAATCAACCCTCGGGTTGAGGCAGGTCAGATGGAATTGTTATATTCTGATATGTCTATATCTTGTGTTATATCTGTTTTAATTGATCTGGGTGCTACGCACTCCTTTATCACTCGAAGAGTGATTCTTGACTGCAATCTGACTATAAGTCATAGAGTAGATAGTTTGTTGTTAGAAACTCCGTTGATGGGATCTGCCGTATTGCAGGAGGTATGTTCTTCTTGCATTCTCTTCTTTTTTGAACATCGCATTCAAGTGAATCTTATACCACTTGAGATGCATGGATTTGATATAATCCTTGGGATGGATTAAAGGTATAAGGTTGTTTTGGATTGTGAATCCAAGCAAGCTGTGTTTGCTGAAGATAGTGACACATGGATCTTTCAAGGAGAGAGAAAGATTTTACCCACCTGTCTTGTATCAGCTATGGTTTCTGAGAAGCTGATGAGGCAAGGATGCTATGCATTTTAGGCCCATGTGGTAGATACTACCATGGATAGTCCTAACTCTACCGAAGTTCCTGTAGTTAGGGAATTTCAAGACGTATTTCCTGAAGAACTCCAGGTGTGCCACCACCCCGGGAAATTGATTTTGAGATCAATTTCATCCCAGATACGCAACCAATAGCACAAACACCATATAGGATGGCGCCTACTGAGATGGCAGAACTCAAGAAACACTACAAGAGTTGCTTGAGAAAGGTTTCATCCGATCGAGTACTTCACCCTGGGGTGCTCCGGTCCTTTTTGTTAAGAAGAAAGACGGGTCAATGAGGTTGTGCATTTATTATAAACAGTTAAATAAAGTAACAATAAAGAATAAGTATCCTTTGCCGAGGATTGATGATCTCTTTGACCAGTTGTGTGGTGCAACCGTCTTCTCAAGAATAGACTTGAGGTCGGGATATCATCAACTCCGTATTAAGGATAGTGACATACCCAAGTCTACCTTTAGGACAAGGTATGGTCACTATGAGTTCACAGTTATGTCGTTTGGGCTAACAAATGCACCAGCTGCATTTATGGAACTCATGAATAGAATCTTCCGACCTTTTCTCGATCAGTGTGTTGTTGTCTTTATAGATGACATACTGATCTATAGTAGAGATGCTCAGCAGCATGAACAACATCTTCGTCAGGCTCTAAATTTGCTAAGAGAGCATAAGTTATATGCTAAGTTTAGCAAGTGTGAGTTCTGGTTTCCAGAAGTATCCTTCCTTGGACACGTAATATCTGCCTCGGGTATTCGTGTTGACCCTAAAAAAGGTAGAATCTGTCCTGCAATGGGAGCAGCCAAAGACACTGACAGAAATCTATAGTTTCTTAGGGTTGGTAGGCTATTACCGGAGGTTCATTAAGAACTTCAGTTCAATAGCCTTACCCTTGACTAAGTTGACCAGGAAAGATGTTCCTTTTGTTTGGAGTGATAAGTGTCAACAATCCTTTCCGCTATTGAAGGAGAGGTTGACAAGTGCACCTATACTTGTGTTACCTAAACAAGGAAAAGGATATATAGTTTTATGTGATTATTCTAAGAATGGACTAGGATGTGTGTTGATGCAGGATAAACAAGTGATTTCTTTTGCTTCTTGACAGCTTAAGAAGCACGAGGAGAATTATCCGACACACGATCTAGAACTAGCTATTGTGGTTCATGCCTTGAAAATCTGGAGACATTATCTTTATGGAGAGACATTCCATATTTTCACAGACCATAAGAACCTTAAGTATATCTTTTCTCAGCATGAGCTTAATATGAGGCAACACCGCTTGATGGAGTTGATCATGGACTACGATTGTACAATTGATTACCATCCAGGGAAGGCCAATGTAGTTGCTGATGCTTTGAGTTGGAAATCAGCAACACCAGTCGTAGATAGAGCACAACTGAATTCCTTGGTATGCTCTAGGAGAGATATGCTTATCTCCTTAAGGCAAGACAATGTACAGTTGAAAGTATCATTGTTAGCCGGGTTGTTAGCTGAGATGCAGATAAAACCTACTCTGAGAAAGCAGATTAAGGAGGCACAGCAAGTTGATGCTACAGTTCAACTGATTAGATCAGAGTATGGAAGTGAGAAACGAGATGGTTTCCATGACTTAGATGACCAAGTAGCCTGTTATCATGGTAGGATGATAGTGCCTGATGTGGATAACTTGAGAAAGTTAGTCCTGGAAGAAGCTCATTCTTCAATGTATGCCATACATCCAGGAAGCACCAAGATGTATTGAAACTTGAAAGATATGTATTGGTGGCCTGGTTTGAAGAAAGACATTGTTGAGTTTGTTATGCGGTGTCATGTGTGTCAGTAAGTTAAAGCTGAACACCAGAAGCCTACAGGAACAATGTAACCTTTGCCCATACCATAGTGGAAGTGGGATCATGTAACCATGGACTTTGTGGTTGGTCTACCCATGACAGCCAAAGGTTATGATTCCATATGGGTAATAGTTGATAGGTTGACAAAGACAACCCATTTCTTACCTGTCAAAACAACCTATTCTGCTGAGAAGCTGGCACAGTTATATGTTGATGAGATAGTACGATTGCATGGGGTCCCAGTTACCATTGTTTTTTATAGAGGTCCCCAGTTTACGAGTCATTTTTGGGAGCGACTTCATAAAGCTTTAGGCACACAGTTAAGGTTTAGTACAACCTTTCATCCTCAGACTGATGGACAGCCAGAAAGGACTATATAGACCTTGGAGGATTTGCTTAGAGCATGTGTTCTTCAGTTTACGGGGAGTTGGGATCTGCACCTAAGCTTGATAGAGTTTGCCTACAACAATAGCTATCAACATAGCATTGATATGGCACCTTATGAAGCTTTGTATGGTAGACGTTGTAGATCACCCCTATGTTGGTATGAAACTGGTGAATATCAACTTTTAGGTCCTGATCTTGTGCAGCAGACTACCGAGAAGATTAAAGTAATACAACAACAGATAAAGACTACACAGGATAGGCAAAAATCTTACACTAATAAATGTCGTAGACCTTTAGAATTCCATGTTGGAGACAGAGTGTACCTCAAAGTCTCAACTTGGAAAGGAGTTCTAAGATTTGTAAGGAAAGGGAAGTTAACTCCAAGGTTTATGGGGCCTTATCCAATCATTGAACAGATTGGAAAGGTAGCTTATAAGCTAGATTTACCACCAGAGTTACAAAAGTTACACCTTGTGTTCCACATTTCCATGCTTAGGAAATGTCACCCTGATACAGAATCAGTTATGCAACCTATGGAAGTAGAAATGAATGATGATGTGTCTTATGAGAAAGAACCTGTGTCAATCCTTGACAAAAGAATTAAAAAGTTGAAAAAGAAAGACATAAGTCTTGTGAAAGTCCTCAGGAATCACCGTGGTGTTGAAGAAGCCACGTGGGAACTAGAGGAAGAGACGAGAAGGAAATACCCTGCTCTTTTCTCTTAATATGTTTTTTTTATTTCGGGGACGAAATCCTTGTAAGGGGTGGATAATTTGTGACATCCCTGACCTGGTTTATGAACTAACCCTAGGTATTTTGCTTAATTATGTAATTAGATGCTTGTGGTTATCTTTTGAAATGTAATTAAGCTTCTGAGGAACATATATTCCCATTTCAGTCCTTTTTGAACAATGTTGCAACTGTGTTTTGTTAATTTTGGACTAAAGTGCAAATTACCCAAGTTGAAGGGTTAACTTGCAAATTGCACATGTTAAGATGTTCCTCTGATGTTGATACATCATAAGAATGTATATGATGTGGTGGTATGGATTCCACAAGCTTGAGCACCAATATATAGCTTGTAGAGCAATCCTTGTGCTTTAAAACCTAGTTTAGATGTAAAGTGCAATTTACCTAAAGCATAGGGTCCAACCTGTAAAATGTACCATCTAGAGTATCTCTCATAACTCTTGGAATCAAGTAGAGTAAATAAAATGAGGAGGGCGCCTCATTTTAATGATCAAGTAAGAAAGATAACCTTAATATTTAAATAACCAAGTTTCAAGCAAAATGGCCTTTCATATATATAGCTTATTAAGATATATGGTTTTTTTTATTTAACCTTGGATAAGAGAGAGGTTTTGCATGTGAAAAGGAGGAAGAAACGTGTCTAAGGGTGGAGAGAGCATGAGTGGATGGGTTTAAGAAATAAAAGAAATAACTATCTTTTTCTATGCCTTGATAATATCCAAAAATATATAAGCACCCTTTATCCACAAGCAAGGGAACGTTTCCCTTAGTTTCTTTTCTCATCTTCTTGCTTTGGACCGACCAAGAGGAAGCTCAGGAGCAGAGGAGGATGACCAAGCTGGTTTGGGTAAGCTTTGATCATCACCTAGCTTGAATTCTTGGAGAAAACCCTAATACAAGGTTGGTTTGTTAGTTTTTCTTACACAACTCTTCTTTCTAGCCATCTTCTCCATCCAAATTTTGAAGAACGGACCTTGGACAACCTTTGGAGCTCAAGCCACCATTAAAGCTACGAAGGTTGGAGCTATGGATCAGTCCTAGAGGCGGGTTTTATAACTCTAACCCTTAAGTTTTGTTAATGCATCTTCTTCTCCTAGAATCGTTGCTTGTTCTTATCTTTTAGACACCTTTGTGTGTTCTTGTTAGCAATTCTGTGAAGAACAGCCCCTTTTCTTGAGGAAGAAGATGATGCCTTTATTCCCAATGTTTATCCTAAATCTTACTTTAGCAAACGGTCTTCCACCTCTTGCACCAACGGTTTCCCAAACCGTTTGGGAGCAAACGGTTTCAAACCGTTTGAAAGCAAATGGTTTCAACAAAGAATGCATGGAAGCAAACGGTCCAAGACCATTTGGATGCATTGACCAGGCGTTTACCATTTGGAGGTCTGTTTTAAATAAAATGGACTAATCACCCACCAAAAATCATCAAGTAATTCCAAGTAAATCTCCAATTGAAGGCGCATCAATCACCTAAACCCTAATCGAGTTAGTTGTTGATTTCAATAATACAATCATGTTGAAGTTTGGGTTGAGTGGCCCAAATGGTTTCAAAACCATTTGGGAATCACCCAAACGGTCTCAAGACCATTTTACGGTCACTCGAGACCATTTGGAGGTCTAGGGTTAAGTGGGGTTGACCAATTGAGGGTCCAATGATATCAAGTTGTTGAGCAATTAAGTGCTGATTTGGTAACCAAACCTAGGGTTCAACCCTTAAGTGAATGACTTAGTTTTTGATGATATAATGGGCAAACGGTCTCAAGACCATTTGGAAGATATCCAAACGATCCCAAGACCGTTTGGGGGTCACCCAAGACCATTTGGAGGTGTAGGGTTGACCATGGTTAAGTGGTTGAAATTGAAAGGCAACAAGTTGAAGTATAATCGATTAATGACCTAATGATCAAATATATGAGCCAAACCTTAATAGGTTGAGTTAGTTTTTGATGTTGACTTGAGAAAACGGTCTCAAGACCGTTTGGAGGTCATCCAAATGATCACAAGACCGTTTGGGGTCAGGTCATGACCAAATTGAAGGATGGTTCAATGGTTCAACATCAATTAGACTCATGTTGATACATGTTGAAGGGTGATCGATTCCAAACCCTAATTCAATTGATCCAAGCCCTAATTGGTGATCAATTGAGGGTCAATTGAGGGTCAAATCAGTTGAGGGTTGACCTAATTGACTCAATTTATAAGTGGCTAACAAGTGCATGAATGATTGAGGGGTTCAACATTCGAAACCCTAACTCAATTGGAATGGTTGAGACACTTTTTGGTCCATGCGGTTTTGAGATGGTTTGGACCAAACGATCCCAAACCGTTTGGTGCTCATGCGGTTTCAAGAATGGTTGTGTCCATGCGGTTTTAAGCTCAACTTGGCCAAACGGTCTTCTTGACCAAACGGTTTTGAGTGTGCACTTTACCCAACGGTTTCAAAGTCAAAAAAACCAAACGGTCGACAACACCAAACGGTTTCAAGGATTGTTCAAGACCATTTGGAGGGTTCGTGTGCAAGACCGTTTGAGGTCTAAAAAGGTCAAGATCGTTTGATGCCTTAATGGTCTAGATGGTTTAGTAGTTGATTAACCTAAACCCTAAAGATACCTAAATTGATTAAGGGGTCAAGTAATTAGTTGAATAATGCATGTTATGATCAATGGTGAACATTACAAAAGTACCCTTGATGGGATAGAGTAACCTATACCCTTTGATCAAGTGAATCTTAATGATCACAATAGTAATGACACAACCCATGATGTCAGTGTTGATTTGACTTAACCTAATCAAGAGTGATGTAAACATCATCTATTAGTAAGAGGAGAGAGAAGACTCCTCATATAAATGAGAATCGAGTAAAAAGCTTCCAATATGTATGAATGTGCCTAATTAGGGTATGATCCTCATAGTGAGATCATGGAAACCCTAATTATGATGGATAAATGAATCTTAACCTAATTTGAGGGCATTAACGTAAGTAATCCTCATACATAATGTTGGTATGATCTTAATCCACTGTAATATGAATAGTAAACCCTAATATAGGGTAAAGTGATGTAATGTGAATAGTAAACCCTAATCTAGGGAAAAGTGATTGTATGAACAGTAAATCCTAATTCTGGATTATGCTTTTAAGCATGAAACTCTATGATTGAAGTATGAAATAAGGAATCACTATTCCTAATTAAGAAAAAGGGGTTGAATAACCCTAATTAAATTGAATAGGGAAAACCTAACCCTATTATAGGCATAGTGGTATAACCCTTGAATTGAAAGGTTATCTTTGTTTTGCAATATGCTGATATAGATATAATGCACATATTATCAATTATGTCAGTCATGCAGGTCTTTATCAAGAAGTGATCATAGACAGGTAAGGGTTATGATGTCATATCCATTGAAAGCACTTTATAAGCTTTAAGAGTAATGATATGCTATGTTGCCTGGTAAGTGGTAACATATGAGATTGATAGGATGCATGAGCCATGAGAAATATATGCATTGTTACAATCAAGGTCATGATGCTAAATGACTTGGTAATAATATGTTACTTGGTAACAAGTGTTATGATGATCTAAGGGTTTGAACACCCATGTTCCTAAATCATAATGATGAGATGGTTAGGGATTGATATCCCAATGATAACTGGATATGAAATGAACTTAATACAACTAGTACTCTTTCTTTATAGCAATTGTTTTAATGGTTTATGTTTGAAAACATGCCTGGTGCTAAAAGAATGCAATAAAGTACTTAAATAACCAAGTATAATGAAATCATGTAGAGCCATGACCATAGATCCATCATTGTCAGAAGTTAAATGATGGTGAAACAGGTTTTCCTAAGGGAACTCCTGGAGAGCATACTTTTGAGTATGTGGGGGTTATGGACGCAAATATCCTTACGTCCTAATGTAGGATTTGATGTGACATGTACCTTTAATCTCTCAATCCTTCATTATATGTTTATGTCGGGATGATGTATCACTAATCTCCTGATGATGTTTTTAATGATGCATCGATGAGAGATAAACAGGAAATCCCTCGATGGCGAAGAGAGTACAGAACGCCACTGTAACTCTAATAGCAAAGTTGCCAGAATATCCTAGAAAGCTATTATGGCAGAGACACTAGATGTCATGCATGTTGTTCCTCACACTGACTGAGGAAGATGAGGTCAAAGGAATCCAGCTCTTCTGATGACCTATGTATGGTACCGATTGCGATTTCGTAATGGTCGGTTGGAGTATGAGAGGTGTAACTCATCTCCTCAGGGCATAAATATGTTTGAAAAACATAATCAGCCGTGTAGCATAACTGCTTAGGTTGAACTACGAGAAACAATGATTGATGATACATTATTTACAGTGCTCTAGTTAAATAACTAGTATACGTGTTCTTCATATTCTTTATTGTTATATGTCTTGTCATTTAATTAAGTTATAATATAAATGATTGCTTAAAAGAATGTTGCTTCACATAGTTTACTCAAGTTAAACCTGTTGTTGAATGTTCATAATTCTAATGCTCAATGTTATTCTATTTATTGCAATAACAAAGCTTCTGGAAGAGAGTTATAACTCTCGCTAGGACAATTATTCAAATTGTCTCACCCCCGTGGGATTCAACTTTTTAGGTAGACGCCGAGGACGAAGGAACCCATTAGTGGGTGAGAAACAACAGCAGCAACAACATTAGGGACAGCAGTGATCTTCAGGTGGAGACACTGTCTGTCAAGCCTTGTAGATAGAATGTCCTATGTGTCGTCTCTGTACTCTCAGGTCCTAGGAGTCAGTAGATGTTTAAAGATAGATCTGAGATTTTTGGCTTAACGCCTCGAGATTTTTGTATCTTGCCTTGCACAGCTAACAAGGTAAGTTGATGTATGTAACTCGAGATGTGATATTACAGAGATGTAATGATGGATCAGTCTATAAACAACTTATCATGCTTCTTTATGAAAAAGTTTTATCATTTATAGATCTCTTTATGAAAAGTTTTAATTTTTATCAGAATTTCCATAATTCCGCTGCTAGTTGATCGCTTCCGCATTCGTTGATCTTGTTTTCCGAGAAGTATCATCACAATTTAGTGGTATCGGAGCTCTAGGTTCGCTGAGTCTACAGAGACATAGGAATTAGGATGTTGAGTCTATTATAGTGCTTTCCAGTATATCTGATAGTGTATTCTGCCCATCAGGAGGAGAAGATAAAACTAAATATGTCTGGACCATACGAAGAACATGTTGCAGAGAGTAGTGCTGCTGCACCCAGAAGAGGTGCAAGAGACCCAGATAGAGAAGAACATGTGCCAGAACCACCCCAGTTCAATCCAACTGACATGGGGAACCCAGCCGTCCAAGCCATGTTTGGACAGTTTATGACTGCCATGACACACATGACTGATAGGATGTCTATACCTGCACCTAGGGCACCTACCCATCCTGAAGGACAAGGAATCGGCAAGACGTTTGAATGACTTCGTCGAGTTGGAGCCATAGAGTATGAGGGAATAGCTGACCCTGGAGATGCTGACTTGTGGTTAACTGAACTAGAGAAGGCTTTTAGAATCCTGAACATCCCAGAAGATGAGAAGGTTAAACATGTTGTGTATCTTCTCAAAGGGAGTGCTGGTCATTGGTGGACCATGGAAGAACAGAAGAGGCCTGGTGTAGAGGTTGCATGGGAAGTTTTCCGATGGGAATTTATCAACAAATATTTCCCTAAGACATTTCTGGATGAGAAAATCTCTCAGTTTGAGAGGTTAAGACAAGGTCCAATGAACATTAGAGAGTACGAGGCTAAATTCATGGAGCTTTTACGGTTCTGTCCGCACATGGAAACCACAGATGAAGAAAGGATTAGGCATTTTGAGAAAGGGTTAAACGCTGAATTGACTACTCCTGTGTTTGCCCTAGAGAACAGAGAAAGGTTTTCTACCTTCATGGAGTCTTTCAGAAGGGTAGAAAGGTCTATAATAGAGAAGAGACAGACCCAGAATAAGAGGATGTATCCCCAGTTCCAAGGATCTACATCAAAAGGTTTCAAGAAACCTAGATTTTCTACGCCTACACCACTACCTAGATTCAATACCCAGACGTAGTGGACGTTGAATAGGGGCAGAGGACGAAGCCTACCACTACAATGAGCTCCCAGTTCAGCATCTATGTCAGTTACAGGACCACCTAGACCACAACAACTGAACAAAAGTTGTTATATATGTGGAAAGATGGGATATGTGATGAAAGATTGTAGAGCTAGAGAAGTGAGTGTAACTCAACCCTAGAGGCAAAGTCAGCAAGGATCTTAAAGGAGATAGTTTCTAGGAGGAGATAGAGGACGTGGACAAGCGTCCCAAGATGGATCATCGACACCTAGTCAACGAGCACCAAATCAACCACAGGCAACGATGAGGTTTTATGCGATGAACCCACCTGATGCAGTAATCAACCCTCGGGTTGTGGCAGGTCAGATGGAATTGTTATATTCTGATATGTCTATATCTTGTGTTATATCTGTTTTAATTGATCTGGGTGCTACGCACTCCTTTATCACTCGAAGAGTGATTCTTGACTGCAATATGACTATAAGTCATAGAGTAGATAGTTTGTTGTTAGAAACTCCGTTGATGGGATCTGCCGTGTTGCAGGAGGTATGTTCTTCCTACATTCTCTTATTTTCTAAACATCGCATTCAAGTGAATCTTATACCACTTGAGATGCATGGATTTGATATAATCCTTGGGATGGATACCTTAGAAAGGTATAAGGTTGTTTTGGATTGTGAATCCAAGCAAGCTGTGTTTACTGAAGATAGTGACACATGGATCTTTCAAGGAGAGAGAAAGATTTTACCCACCTGTCTTGTATCAGCTATGGTTGCTGAGAAGTTTATGATGCAAGGATGTTATGCATTCTTGGCCCATGTGGTAGATACTACCATGGATAGTCCTAACTCTGCCGAAGTTCCTGTAGTCAGGGAATTTGAAGACGTATTTCCTGAAGAACTCCAGGTGTGCCACCGCCCCGAGAAATTGATTTTGAGATCAATTTAATCCCAGATACACAACCAATAGCACAAACACCATATAGGATGGCGCCTGCTGAGATGGCAGAACTCAAGAAACAACTACAAGAGTTGCTTGAGAAAGATTTCATCCGATCGAGTACTTCACCCTGGGGTGCTCCGGTCCTTTTTGTTAAGAAGAAAGATGGGTCAATGCGGTTGTGCATTGATTATAGACAGTTAAATAAAGTAACAATAAAGAATAAGTATCCTTTGTCGAGGATTGATGGTCTCTTTGACCAGTTGTGTGGTGCAACCGTCTTCTCAAAAATAGACTTGAGGTCGAGATATCATCAACTCCGTATTAAGGATAGTGACATACCCAAGTCTACCTTTAGGACAAGGTATGGTCACTATGAGTTCACAGTTATGTCGTTTGGGCTAACAAATGCACCAGCTGCATTTATGGAACGCATGAATAGAATCTTCTGACCTTTTCTTGATCAGTGTGTTGTTGTCTTTATAGATGACATCCTGATCTATAGTGGAGATGCTCAGCAGCATGAACAACATCTTCGTCAGGCTCTAAATTTGCTAAGAGAGCATAAGTTATATGCTAAGTTTAGCAAGTGTGAGTTATGGTTGCCAGAAGTATCCTTCCTTGGACACGTAATATCTACCTCGGGTATTCGTGTTGACCCTAAAAAAGGTAGAATCTGTCCTGCAATGGGATCAGCCGAAGACACTGACAGAAATCTGTAGTTTCTTAGGGTTGGTAGGCTATTATCGGAGGTTCATTAAGAACTTCAGTTCAATAGCCTTACCCTTGACTAAGTTGACCAGGAAAGATGTTCCTTTTGTTTGGAGTGATAAGTGTCAACAATCCTTTCTGCTATTGAAGGAGAGGTTGACAAGTGCACCTATACTTGTGTTACCTGAACAAGGAAAAGGATATATAGTTTTATGTGATTATTCTAAGAATGAACTAGGATGTGTGTTGATGTAGGATAAACAAGTGATTCCTTTTGCTTCTTGACAGCTTAATAAACAAGTGGTTCATGCCTTGAAAATCTGGAGACATTATCTTTATGGAGAGACATTCCAGATTTTCACAGACCATAAGAACCTTAAGTATATCTTTTCTCAGCATGAGCTTAATATGAGGCAACACCACTTAATGGAGTTGATCAAGGACTACGATTGTACAATTGATTACCATCCAGGGAAGGCCAATGTAGTTGTTGATGCTTTGAGTCGGAAATCAGCAACAACAGTCGTAGATAGAGCACAACTGAATTCCTTGGTATGCTCTAGGAGAGATATGCTTATCTCCTTAAGGCAAGACAATGTACAGTTGAAAGTATCATTGTTAGCCGAGTTCTTAGATGAGATGCAGATAAAACCTACTCTGAGAAAGCAGATTAAGGAGGCACAACAAGTTGATGCTACAGTTCAACTGATTAGATCAGAGTATGGAAGTGAGAAACGAGATGGTTTCCATGACTTAGATGACCAAGTAGCATGTTATCATGGTAGGATGCTAGTGCATGATGTGGATAACTTGAGAAAGTTAGTCCTGGAAGAAGCTCATTCTTCGATGTATGCCATGCATCCAGGAAGCACCAAGATGTATTGAAACTTGAAAGATATGTATTGGTGGCCTGGTTTGAAGAAAGACATTGTTGAGTTTGTTATGCGGTGTCCTGTGTGTCAGCAAGTTAAAGCTGAACACCAGAAGCCTGCAGGAACAATGTAACCTTTGCCCATACCACAGTGGAAGTGGGATCATGTAACCATGTACTTTGTGGTTGGTCTACCCAGGACAGCCAAAGGTTATGATTCCATATGGGTAATAGTTGATAGGTTGACAAAGACAGCACATTTCTTACCTGTCAAAACAACCTATTCTGCTGAGAAGCTGGCACAGTTATATGTTGATGAGATAGTACGATTGCATGGGGTCCCGGTTACCATTGTTTTTTATAGAGGTCCCCAGTTTACGAGTCATTTTTGGGAGCGACTTCATAAAGCTTTAGGCACACAGTTAAGGTTTAGTACAACCTTTCATCCTTAGACTGATGGACAGTCAGAAAGGACTATACAGACCTTGGAGGATTTGCTTAGAGCATGTGTTCTTTAGTTTACGGGGAGTTGGGATCTACACCTAAGCTTGATAGCATTTTCCTACAACAATAGCTATCAACATAGCATTAATATGGCACCTTATGAAGCTTTGTATGGTAGACGTTGTAGATCACCCCTATGTTGGTATGAAAGTGGTGAATATCAACTTTTAAGTCCTGATCTTGTGCAGCAGACTACCGAGAAGATTAAAGTAATACAACAACAAATAAAGACTACACAGGATAGGCAGAAATCTTACGCTGATAAATGTCGTAGACCTTTAGAATTCCAGGTTGGAGACAGAGTGTACCTCAAAGTCTCACCTTGGAAAGGAGTTCTAAGATTTGTAAGGAAAGGGAAGTTAACTCCAAGGTTTATGGGGCCTTATCCAATCATTGAACGGATTGGAAAGGTAACTTATAAGCTAGAGTTACCACCAGAGTTACAAAAGTTACACCCTGTGTTCCACATTTCCATGCTTAGGAAATGTCACCCTGATACAGAATCAGTTATGCAACCTATGGAAGTAGAACTGAATGATGATGTGTCTTATGAGAAAGGACCTGTGTCAATCCTTGACAAAAGAATTAAAAAGTTGAAAAAGAAAGACATAAGTCTTGTGAAAGTCCTTGTGAATCACTGTGGTGTTGAAGAAGCCACGTGGGAACTAGAGGAAGAGACGAGAAGGAAATACCCTGCTCTTTTCTCTTAATATGTGTTTTTGATTTCGGGGACGAAATCCTTGTAAGGGGTGGATAATTTGTGACATCCCTGACCTGGTTTATGAACTAACCCTAGGTATTTTGCTTAATTATGTAATTAGATGCTTTTGGTTATCTTTTGAAATGTAATTAAGCTTCTGAGGAACATATATTCCCATTTCAGTCCTTTTTGAACAATGTTGCAACTGTGTTTTGTTAATTTTGGACTAAAGTGCAAATTACCCAAGTTGAAGTATTAACTTGCAAATTTCACATGTTAAGATGTTCCTTTGATGTTGAGACATCATAAGAATGTATATGATGTGGTGGGATGGATTCCACAAGCTTGAGCACCAATATGTAGCTTGTAGAGCAATCCTTGTGCTTTAAAACCTAATTTTGATGTAAACTGCAATTTACCCAAAGCATAGGGTCCAACCTATAAAATGTACCATATAGAGTATCTCTCATAACTCTTGGCATAAAGTAGAGTAAATAAAATGAGGAGGGTGCCTCATTTGAATGATCAAGTAAGAAAGATAACCTTAATATTTAAATAACCAAGTTTCAAGCAAAATGGCCTTTCATATATATAGCTTATTAAGATATATGGTTTCTTTTCCTTTAACCTTGGATAAGAGAGAGGTTTTGCATGTGAAAAGGAGGAAGAAACGTGGAAAAGGGTGGAGAGAGCATGAGTGGATGGGTTTAAGAAATAAAAGAAATAATTATCTTTTTCTTTGCCTTGATAATATCCAAAAATAAATAAGCACCCTTTTTCCACAAGCAAGGGAACGTTTCCCTTAGTTTCTTTTCACATCTTCTTGCTTTGGACCGACCAAGAGGAAGCTCAGGAGCAGAGGAGGACGAGAAAGCTGGTTTGGGTAAGCTTTGATCATCACCTAGCTTGAATTCTTGGAGAAAATCCTAATAAAAGGTTGGTTTGTTAGTTTTTCTTACACAACTCTTCTTTCTAGCCATCTTCTCCATCCAAATTTTGAAGAACGGACCTTGGACAACCTTTGGAGCTCAAGCCACCATTAAAGCTACGAAGGTTGGAGCTATGGATCAGTCCTAGAGGCGGGTTTCATAACTCTAACCCTTAGGTTTTGTTAATGCATCTTCTTCTCCTAGAATCATTGCTTGTTCTTATCTTTTAGACACCTTTGTGTGTTCTTGCTTGCAATTCCATGAAGAACAGCCCTTGTTCTTGAGGAAGAAGATGATGAAGTTATTCCCAATGTTTATCCTAAATCTTACTTTATCAAACGGTCTTCCACCTCTTGTACAAACGATTTCCCAAACCGTTTGGGAGCAAACGGTTTCAAACCATTTGAAAGCAAACAGATTCAACCAAGAACACAAGGAAGCAAACGGTCCAAGACCGTTTGGATGTGTTGACCAGACGTTGACCATTTGGAGGTTTGTTGTAAATAATATGGACTAATCACCCACCAAAAATCATCAAGTAATTCCAAGTAAATCACCAATTGAAGGCACATCAATCACCTAAACCCTAATCGAGTTAGTTGTTGATTTCATTAATAAAATCATGTTGAAGTTTGGGTTGAGTGGCCCAAATGGTTTCAAAACCATTTGGGAATCACCCAAACGGTCTCAAGACCGTTTGGTGATCACCCAAGACCATTTGGAGGTCTAGGGTTAAGTGGGGTTGACCAATTGAGGGTCCAATGATATCAAGTTGTTGAGCAATTAAGTGCTGATTTGGTAACCAAACCTAGGGTTCAACCCTTAAGTGAATGACTTAGTTTTTGATGATATAATGGGAAAACGGTCTCAAGACCGTTTGGAGGATATCCAAGTGATCCCAAGACTGTTTGGAGGTCTAGGGTTGACCATGGTTAAGTGGTTGAAGATTGAAAGGCAACAAGTTGAAGTATAATCGATTAATGACCTAATGATCAAATCTATGAGCCAAACCTTAATAGGTTGAGTTAGTTTTTGATGTTGACTTGAGAAAACGGTCTCAAGACCGTTTGGAGGTCATCCAAACGATCCCAAGACCGTTTGGGGTCAGGTCATGACCAAATTGAAGGATGGTTCAATGGTTCAACATCAATTAGACTCATGTTGATACATGTTGAAGGGTGATCGATTCCAAACCCTAATTCAATTGATCCAAGCCCTAATTGGTGATCAATTGAGGGTCAAATCAGTTGACGGTTGACCCAATTGACTCAATTGATAAGTGTCTAATAAGTGCATGAACGATTGAGGGGTTCAACATTGGAAACCCTAACTCAATTGGAATGGTTGAGACACTTTTTGGTCCATGCGCTTTTGAGATGGTTTGGACCAAACGGTCTCAAGACCGTTTGGGACCAAACGATTCCAAACCATTTGGTGCTCATGCGGTTTCAAGAATGGTTGTGTCCATGCGGTTTTAAGCTCAACTTGGCCAAATGGTCTTCTTGACCAAACGGTTTTGAGTGTGCACATTACCCAACGGTTTCAAAGTCAAAAAAACTAAACGGTCAACACCACCAAACAGTTTCAAGGATTGTTCAAGACCATTTGGAGGGTTAGTGTGCAAGACCGTTTGAGGTCTAAAAAGGTCAAGATCGTTTGATGCCTTAATGGTCTAGATGGTTTAGTAGTTTATTAACCTAAACCCTAAAGATACCTAAAGTGATTAAGGGGTCAAGTAATTAGTTGAATAATGCATGTTATGATCAATGGTGAACATTACAAAAGTACCCTTGATGGGATAGAGTAACCTATACCCTTTGATCAAGTGAATCTTAATGATCACAATAGTAATGACACAACCCATGATGTCAGTGTTGATTTGACTTAACCTAATCAAGAGTGATGTAAACATCATCTATTAGTAAGAGGAGAGAGAAGACTCCTCATATAAATGAGAATCAAGTAACAAGCTTCCAATATGTATGAATGTACCTAATTAGGGTATGATCCTCATAGTGAGATCATGGAAACCCTATTTATGATGGATAAATGAATCTTAACCTAATTTGAGGGCATTAATATAAGTAATCCTCATACATAATGTTGGTATGATCTTAATCCACTGTAGTATGAATAGTAAACCCCAATCTAGGGTAAAGTGATGTAATGTGAATAGTAAACCCTAATCTAGGGAAATGTGATTGTATGAACAGTAAACCCTAATTCTGGATTATGGTTTAAGCATGAAACTCTATGATTGAAGTATGAAATAAGGAATCACTATTCCTAATTAAGAAAAAGGGGTTGAATAACCCTAATTAAATTGAATAGGGAAAACCTAACCCTATTAAAGGCATAGTGGTATAACCCTTGAATTGAAAGGTTATCTTTGTTTTGCAATATGCTGATATAGATATAATGTGCATATTATCAATTGTGTCAGTCATGCAGCTCTTTATCAAGAAGTGATCATAGCCAGGTAAGGGTTATGATGTCATATCCATTGAAAGCACTTTATAAGCTTTAAGAGTAATGATATGCTATGTTTCCTGGTAAGCGGTAACATATGAGATTGATAGGCTGTATGAGCCATGAGAAATATATGCATCGTTACAATCAAGGTCATGTTGTTAAATGACTTGGTAATAATATGTTACTTGGTAACAAGTGTTATGATGATCTAAGGGTTTGAACACCCATGTTCCTAAATCATAATGATGAGAAGGTTAGGGATTGATATCCCAATGATAACTTGATATGAAATGAACTTAATACAACTAGTACTCTTTCTTTATAGCAATTGTTTTAATGGTTTATGTTTGAAAACATGCCTGATGCTAAAAGAATGCCATAAAGTACTTAAATAATCAAGTATAATGAAATCATGTAGAGCCCTGACCATAGATCCATCATTGTCGGAAGTTAAATGATGGTGAAACAGGTTTTCCTAAGGAAACTCCTAGAGAGCATACTTTTGAGTATGTGGGGGTTATGGACTCGAATATCCTTACGTCCTAATGTAGGATTTGATGTGAGATGTACCTTCAATCTCTCAATCCTTCATTATATGTTTATGTTGGGATGATGTATCACTAATCTCCCGATGATGTTGTTAATGCCGCATCGATGAGAGATAAATAGGAAATCCCTCGATGGAGAAGAGAGTATAGAACGCCACTGTAACTCTAATAGCGAAGTTGCCAGAATACCCTGGAAAGCTATTATGGCAGAGACACTAGATGTCCAGCATGTTGTTCCTCACACGCACTAAGGAAGATGAGGTCATAGGAATTCGGCTCTTCTGATGACCTATGTATGGTACCGGTTGTGATTTCGTAATGGTCAGTTGGAGTATGAGAGGTGTAACTCATCTCCTCAGGGCATAAATATGTTTGAAAAACATAATCAGCCGTGTAGCATAACTGCTTAGGTTGAACTACGAGAAACAATGATTGATGATACATTGTTTATAGTGCTCTAATTAAATAACTAGTATACATGTTCTTCATATTCCTTATTGTTATATGTCTTGTCATTTAATTAAGTTATAATTGAAATGATTTCTTATAAGAATGTTGCTTCACATAGTTTACTCAAGTTAAACCTGCTGTTGAATGTTCATAATTCTAATGATCAATGTCATTCTATTTATTGCAATAACAAAGCATCTGGCAGAGAGTTATAACTCTCGCTGAGACAATTATTAAAATTGTCTCACCCCCGTGGGATTTGACTTTTTAGGTAGACGCTGAGGACGAAGGAACCCATCAGTGGGTGAGTAACAGCAACAGCAGCAACATCAGGGACAACAGTGATCTTCAGGTGGAGACACTGTCTGTCAAGCCTTGTAGATAGAATGTCCTATGTGTTGTCTCTGTACTCTCAGGTCCTAGGAGTCAGTAGATGTTTAAAGATAGATCTGAGATTTTTGTCTTAACGCCTCGAGATTTTTATATCTTGCCTTGCATAGCTAACAAGGTAAGTTGATGCATGTAACTCGAGATGTGATATTATAGAGATGTAATGATGGATCAGTCTGTAAACAACTTATCATGTTTCTTTATGAAAAAGTTTTATCGTTTATAGATCTCTTTACGAAAAGTTTTAATTTTTATCAGAATTTCCATAATTCCGTTGCTAGTTAATCGCTTCTGCATTCATTGATCTTGTTTTCTGAGAAGTATTGTCACAAGGACAGTATGATTATGTCATTGATGACGTAATTCTATAAGGCTATGTTTATACTTTGGTTGCCTCAACAATTGGCTTAAAATATACTAATTAATTATAGATGAACATATCACGTAGTTTTCCCTGGCCATAGATCCATCATCGTCAGTATTTGGTGATGGTGAACTAGGTTTATCCTGTGGGATTACCTGGAGCGCATATTGTTGAATATGTGAGGTTTCCCCTAGCCTAAAATAGGAGGGTTTGAGTGCAACTGTGGTTGCAGACTCAGGATATATGGAGCATGGTGAACAGACTCATGGATCAGGATATGTGATGACGAGCATGATGCGTTCATGGCTCGGATGTATATATGGGTAGCTTGCAGAGCTGACCCAGAGGCTGAGGCCCTATAAGCATAAGACTGTGGTCTTGCTTGATGATTTGTGTACTGACCATGGGAAGGTGAGGTCATGGAGTCTGGATCTCTTTAGACCTTGTGTGGCACCGGATTGGGCTTCATAGCCAATGGTTGGATTTAAGCAGGGAAGGCTCACTTCCTCAGGGCATAATAAAATGTAATCCAGCCGAATAATATATCTTACTTAGAGCAAAATACAGAACATTGATTGAGGCCTTGCTTATATAGCTGATCTAGTTGAATTATGCAGTTGTGTGTACAATCCTTATATCTTGTGATAAGTTCTTATAAAGCTTGTCTTGTCAATCATGTTCCATAAAGAAATACTTGGTTATATGCCCCCCGAATATCTTGGTAAGGTTGATGGTAATAATAGCCTTGCTCAGTATGCTGCTCTTGTTATACGCTTTATCAGTTATCTGCTGTTTTTGCTTTAACCTTCTGAGATTTTATAGTTTCGGCGGGGAGTTATGTTTCTCGCTGGGACTATGTGTCTCACCCCACTGGTTTACACCCTTTTAGTTGATCTCTCTAGACGTGATGGTGGTCATGAGGTTGCGGCCGAGCAGCAAGAAGAGCAGTAGAAGGCAAGAGATGGACATGTTGTTGTTTTGGTGGTTTTGTAGTAGAGTCCTAGAGCCATCCCTATACTCTCAGGTCCTCAGAGGTATTTGATGACGATTCACAATGTTTAGCTGTTGTAATCTTATATATCCTGCTGCTGGCCGTCCGTGGTCGTTATGTATGTATAAACAAGTGTTGAACTCTGGTACTGACAGTACAGCTGGTTCCGTTAAGCTGTGAACCTATAACAAGGCTTGTGAATGTTGATATAATATGTTTTTCTGCAGGATCTGGATGCAAAAGTTCTCTCATGTATGTTTTCCGTAATCGGTTTTAATTAACCTGTGTTTTCGATAATATAAGGTTATGTACATTTTCGTGTGTCATCTCGTTGTCTGTGTGAAGGCGGGGTGTCACAGTTACGTTTAGCATGCTAGCCATGCCTTTGTAACTAGAGATGCATATACTACTAATCATACTTATCCAGATAGTTGCGCTTATGTTGTTAGCTCTTCTTTTGATATTGATATGTTCAACCAATTAGACATGCTCATGTTGTTAGCTATGCTATGTTACTATACTTGCTCATGATGCTAGATATGCATATGCTACTAAATTGCTTATATTGTCAACAAGATAAAGAATGATAGTCTGGCTAATGATGATAGTTATTATTTGTTCCTTTATGTATTTCGTTAATCATCAATACTGCTGATCTTATTTGTTATATTTGATTAAACTTCTTAACTGTTTAATTATTTAAAAATGTTGTACTCAATAAACGTTGTTGGAGGTTATATCTCTTGCTGGGACATGGGTCTCACCCTTGTGGTTCGTCACATTTTTTTAGGTAATCAGAAGTGACAGATCCAAACACGTGGCAGCAAAGAGGAACTATAGTAATGAATCTTTGAGAAAGTTGATTAGACATCTAGTGTGTCCTAGAGTCGTCCCTGTACTCTCAGGTTTGGGCAGGAAAAGTTTGTATATGGTGTTTCAAATGAATTGGGATTTTGTTAGCATGTTAATGCTTATTTGTGTGACATATACGAATATTGTTCTCCTGTGTATATATGTTGTGGCTAAGGCAATAGATCAATTTGTATCAAATTCTTGGCATATTATGGATATAAGAAAGATTTTGGGATTTTATGAAAATGTTTATGAGCGGGTGCTAACATTGAAATCAGTTTTAATTTACCCATATTTTTGGGTATGTGATTAATTAGTGATTGATTGTGTTTTATGTTTTGAGTAATCTCGTTTAGTGTAACGGGTTCTCACGAGCACCCTTAGAATTGGACACATGGAAAGTAACTTGACACCTCGTGCTTGACTTCTTCCTTATCCATAAAGGCTTGCATATCCATGGACACCCTTATACATGACACATGGAAAGTCTCATAGACACCTCATACTTGACCTCTTTCTTTGTATAGACATATCTACCCCTTCCCAACTCCCAATTTGAAAACTCTTGCTCTCCTTTATTCCCTCTATCTTAGAGAATCATTCCTACTCTATTTTTTCATGAAGGTGTTGTCCCAAGGTAAAAGGAGGTGCCTACCTTGGTGAAGAAGGCTCCTAGGGTTCCAAATTTCTTTATTTAGGATTTCTTAATCTCCTCCTTGGTGATTTTGACCAAAACTAGTAAGTTTTCTACTTTCCTTCCCTATTTTCATACTGTTAGTCTTCCTTCCACCTTTGTTCAGGTCAGAATCATAGCCTTCCATGGTGAAAACCCACCTAGAACCCATAAACACCTCATCTCCATGTTCTTTTCTTAGGGGTTTTCACCTCTAAAGTGGAGAAGGTGCTTCTTGCTCGAGATAGGAGCTTTTTTGGAGAAACCAACCTCTCTAAGCTTGGGAACCTTACTTATTGGACTTGTCCACCTTCCCTAGAGGTTCTTTGGAGGCCTAGTCTTGACTTGGACTGTTTATACTCTGAAGTTGAGGTATGATGCATCCCCAATTATTCATATTGAGCAATTTCTCTCTCTTATTGTATGTTTGCATATCCAATTATTCATATTGAGCAATTTCTTTCTCTTGTTTTATGATGCATCCCCAATTATTCATATTAAGAAATTTCTCTCTCTTATTGTATGTTTGCAGACCCAATTATTCATACTGAGCAATTTCTCTCTCTTATTATATGATGTATCCCTTATTCTTCTATGTTGAGCAATTCACCTATCACTACTATAGAAATAACCTTTGGCGTCAGTTATTTAAGTCCTAAGGCATCAGTTTCCAAGCGACACCCAAGTAGGTGCCACTAAAAGTCGATACCTTCAGCATCGGTCCCCCAACTGACGCCATAAACCTTCTCGCCACCAAAAACACGCTAGTAAGGGGACTATCAACATTAGTTCCTAAAGAAAACTGACATGATAACCTTATTAAAAACGTTAGTTATTAAGTAACAACCGACGCCATACCCCTTCCCGCCACCAAAAAGGCGCCAGCAAGGGCATCATCGACGTCGGTCTGTATACTAATAACCGATGCCATATCCCCTTCCCGCCACCAAAAAGGCACCAGCAAGGGCATCATCGGCGTCGGTTTGTATACTAATAACTGATGCCATATCCCCTGCCAGCACGGCCGTGGTACCTGGCCGTAATAGGCGTCAGTTTTACGAATAACTGATGCCATAAGGGGATAAAGACATCAGTTTATACAAATAACCGATGCCATATCTCCTGCCACCACGGTTGTGCTACCCAACAGGACCATGGTACCTGGCCACAATAGGCGTCAGTTTTACAGATAACCGATGCCAGAAGGGGATAAATACGTTGGTTTTACACTAACAATCGATGCCTGTGTGTTTTGTTGTCGGTTTTACACAAATAACTGACGCCTATGTTATGATTTTTTTCTTATCAGTTTGCAGGCTTTCTATATGGCTAGTCAGTAGGATGCAGAACCTACAGTTCAGTTCTGAACTGCAGGTTTACAACATCCATTGATATCAGCCAACAACATGCCACAAACTTGCAAAATTAACAAGATAGACAATATTATATATTTATCATGTGATTCACACACATGTATAAGCACATTTAATTCATATTATTTTTCATCACACACATGTAGAAACCAGTAGTTCCATTTCAAATTTTCTCCATTTTCACACACATTTAGCAACCTGCAGTTCCATTCATTTCATCTCTTTTCACATTCAGACACATGTAGAAACATTCATGTATTGATCATCTTCACATTCACACATATGGCAATTCATAAAATAATCATTCACATTCACACAAAAATAATTATGAGAACAAAGTTTAGAAATATCATTCTTTATTCGTCATCATCATTATCTCAATTATATTTAAAAATTCCCACTACTTGTAGGGCTTCTGCCCAATGTTCTCTTACATCATTTAACTCATCCATCGTATAGGGAGTATGTACATCTAATAATTTTTCACCTGTAGTGAAGTTAGTTTTAAACACCGATAAAGAGAATGATGTATATATATAATTAATAATATATAAGAAGATTGATATATTTCATATTATCTAATGAGACTACATATAATACATGATGTACGGTATCGATTTCCATTGCAACATGTTTGATAATTATGCTCATAAATCACATCACATAGTATCCACATGCCCAACCATTGTCTTGTGTAGCAAACTATAAATTGAAACATACAAAATATTCAAAAATACAAATAAGCACAGTTCACATAAATAATATATACATTGGAGTAGGGAAATTACTTTCACATTCTGCCAAGTTAGTGGTTGGTTCTTTTTCTTGGGGATCTTTCCTCCAGCTTTGGCGTACTCTTGTAAAGCCCTACATGTTAATGTAACACATTAAATTGCATAATTAAATAGTAATGTAATAACATATGTTAACGGATATAAAAATATGAACTATTTCTCACGGGAATAATGGCATTTTCATTGTGTGTCCATATATATTCAATTCCTTCCCTACAGGATCTAGATTATAGACAGTAAACATCTTGGAGACAATAACTAGTAACTCCCAATGCTTACCGCTAGAGGTAAGAAAGATATAAATTAATAACTCAAAAGTCACAATAAATATATAATTTTCTTAAGTCCAAATTATAAGCAAAGTAAACTTACCCGACATTGAATGGAGCTATTATCATCGTCTTCTTATTTTTACCAAAGTATTTAAAAACATCACAGCAGTATGAAGTAACTGACCTAGGGTTTTTAACTACAAGACTAATCAAAGACGGAACCAAAAATCCCACATGGAGAAATGAAAAATCTGTACATATCGTGTGTAAGTGGCTGCAAAACATGTATTACGTATGCATTAATATATATATGAAACTAGATCACCGTATATAAAACAAGGTATATGGATGTATAAATAAGATCTCACCATATCCACTACTCTATCATAGATGTGTTCAGCCAATCATAATGAAACAACTCTAAAATATCTTGTATAAATATCTTGTTATCTTATGATTGACCTGCATTAATACGTATGCAAAACTTGTATTACGTATGCATTAATATGTATGCAAAACTTGTATAAATAGATTGTTATCGTATGATTGACCTACAGCTTCCTCCGGAATAGTAACATTTATAGGGCAATTTGGATCATGTTCTCCTATCCAATCTGCCATACCCCTACAATTAGGACCTAACTGTTGGGTTTTAGGGGAGGTAGAGAAGGCAGCGGAAACAAAAAAAAATTCTCCTCCCAAACCCAGAACAAGGAAACGCGTCAACGTCTATACAATAGGAAAGGATGGTTTGTGGAATCATACCTTGTCCCGAGGCTTGCTCGGTGACAATACCTCGCGGCTTGCACGGTCTTCACCTCCGGTCTTGGACGGTGTCTGTGGAGCTCCTGGTCGCACCGGGACTGACGACTCCTGGTCTCACCGGGACTGTCGGGATTGACAGTTGTCCTCCAAGCGACAGAAATCTCCTGCCTCTGAAGTAGTCCACACGGACCACCTAGAACTCCAATCTCCTTGTCCCACAAGGAATTGGAAGGAGTCGTACCCTCCTGTCAGCGTACTAGTCGCCAACACACTCTCCTGCCACCAGTTGCTTTCTGCAGTTGTCTTTCCCTTGTTGTGCCTCCCTTATCAGGTAGCACTTGCTCGGGCTCTCTCTCAGTTACCAAAACCAGAGAGAACGACAACGTCACAGAGAAACTGGTTGCATTGGGTTGTACATTGAGAAGCCCCCAATACCCCTATATATATAGGAAGGTCATGGGACATGGTTCTCCATCCCGGGCAATGCAGGACTAATAGCAGGAGTAGAAGGGCTCAAGATTTTCCACAAAACAACCAACTCGCAACTTGAACCGATCGTTTCACAACTGAAACGGTCAGTTGGGGACCTGAGCCGGTCGGTTGACACCTCAACCGATCGGTTGGGACACCTCAACCGGTCGATTCACTTCTGAACCGGTCGGTGCGTGGTCCTGGTCAGTTCCCGATTGACTTTTTCTCTTTTGTTTCTAATTGATATCAAATACCAATCCTTGTTCCAATCAAATTGGGAAAGTGAAACGAAAGGAAAATTCTCACCAATCCTACTTTCCCAACTTGCTCGGTTGCAACAGTTGAACTGATCGTTTCAACACTTGAAGCAATCATTTCACCCTGACCATGAGCTGATCGACTCACCACCTGAGCCGATCGGTTCACCAAGCTGAGCCGATCAGTTCATCACATGAGCCGATCGGTTGGGAGTGCAGATCGTGTAGAATCAGTCAATTGCGGTTTCAATCAATTCGATACTCCAATCACTACGTCCAACACCTTGAACATTATGATACTGAGCTATCAATTGATTGAGTGTTTAATTGAACTACTAAACTTCTTTAGTAATCAATCTAAACATTGTTTGTGGACAAAACTCCTCTTCCAGGTTAAATCCTATGTGTGTGACCCTACAGGTCCATTTTCACGTTGGTAGTGAAAGTCCATAACACTTATGACTTCACAAGCAAAGAGCGGTGCCTAGTCACACATCAGCGCTACCCAAGTGAAATAGAAAGTTGGAGAACAACTTTCAATCCTACAATCTGTGAATGGTGTTACAGTGAATGTATAATTCCTTTGTCACTGATATCCCAAATGAATTCGAGGCATGGAACAGTCATCCTGTCAATGTTCATTCACTTTCTTGATCTCAGAGCAGATTGGAAGAGATATGTATGACATCAATATCACATACTGATTCACACATGCGTGCGCACGCCTATTTCAATCCTACTCATCAAGTGGCCTTGGATATCAAACTCCCTTAGGAGGGACAAATCCCATATCTATCACTCACCCCTCAAAAGCCCCATGTGTCAAAGCCACCCAATCATCACCTTTATAACAACCCATGTTTCAGGACTGCGTTTGATGATGTCAAAGTGTGCCCAACGACATGTGTTGAGTGTAGTGATTTCAGGTCAAAGAATCACACTCACCACCATCACTGTGAGTACTGACTGTGACTACCATGTCATGGTTTCATGTGTCAAACTCACGGTGGGTTTGTCCAGTACACTTGTTCTCTAACAAGTACCTATGTGTTTGGTTTGATATCTCTATATCATGACTAATGAGATTCTGTCATCAACCAACACCACAATCTAGTCTTGTGTGTCATTGCTGTCTATCTACCTTCCACAATGACATCTGACCAGGGACATAACAAGAATGTACAAACTCTTAGCATCCATATGATCTCATCGTTCAGGTCCTCAATCTGAAAGCATACGTCATTGAGTACTGTCATTCTCTAGACATTCAATCTATTCTATCACTATCTCATATGACTGAACCAGAAAGAATTGGAAGCTTGCCTTTGATGTTTATCAAATCAATCTTAATGTATCCCATCAATCATCCCATGATTGGCTCTCAGGGCATACATACCAACAGACTCCCACTTACACTGTGATCCAATCACCCTTGAATCATATTCATAGTGATCTTCAAACATGTCCCACATGTTATTGTGCTCTTGTGCGAACATAGTGAGTTATGGAAACACCTTGCCAAAGTCAGTATAAATTGTATGTCTCACATCTCTTCATTTTATGTCATACATATGAGATGGAATTGTCGTAATATGCGATCCAATATTCCTTTGCTAACCTTTAGGAACATTGCATGATCAAGGATTCTATACTTGTCATCAATGAGTGGAATATCTATAAGTTCATCTCATGAACTTCCAGATCCATATAGTATCCATTGCTATTCTCTAACGCATAGATACTCGACATTTCCTTTTAAATGGTTTTATTGGAACACTTCCAATTATCAACAAACTTTCACTTTTATATATCCTATATATATTTTGTGATTAATTTTATGTCCTTTCGGAAGTTCACATCAATGTAACTCTTTACATTGAACTCTTCCTTATCTCCATAGAACTAGTACTTATCAAGTTCTGATGGTATTCCAGTAACCCTTACCGAAAGTAGACAGACATCCACTCGTCATGTCTCACATACGAGTTATCAAGATGAGCACATCATATTTTCATGTCCTACATACAAGATGATGAATGCATTTTGTTCTTGCCATGTCGATACATGCAAGATAATGGGATGATTACATACATAATAGATCCATATCTATTCTTAGTGTTCCCATTCTTCATAACAATTGGACACTTGGCCTTGGGATACTAATTCCATGTAACATGGACAAGTTTTCTCCCACCGAATCTGTGCATATTGAACCCTTCAGTATAGATTTCCAATGTATGCTTTCTCTTTTCAGGTCAAGAGGTTTTCGAGAACTATCTCTATAGATCTCTATTCCTATCACATAGGAAACATCTCTATCTTCCTTAAAGATAATTTCCACTTTTGGATTTCCATTCTAGAACATTTCCATTTCACATCAACATGTGGAATGTGAACACGCTCCCACTAAATCACAGATCCCTTCTTTATCTTTGACATATCAGTCAAACCCTTTGACTATATCATCAAAGTAAAGATCCAATTCTGAGTTGCTTGTACTCAATCAATCACATTGATTAGTCCATTGTAACTTATAGACTTCATTTGCATTAGTGGATTCATAAACCTTATAGGTTGTGTCACGTACACATCCTTGTTTTATTCCTCATAGGAATGCGGTTTTAGTATCCATATGCCAAATGTCTTAGTCATTAAGTTGTAATCAACAAGCATCATCCTTCTCAAAATGTTATCCATGTGTCTTAACACTTAAGACTCATTTGCACTTATGGATTTGATCCAATGAGTGCTACCATCAAGGTCATACCTTATGGTTCACATGGATGTCATTTAGGATGTAATGGTCATAAACCATAACTCAAAATTCGGTTCCTCATATTCATCTAGATAGTTGACTCATCACATGAACAACTCATCACATAGATAAATGAGGTGTATCTGTTAAGGATATAAGAACTCACAACCCTTGTTATTCTTAATATCCTTTATTAGTGTGGGGTATTTTTTTATTAAGAAGAATTCAGTTATTTGACAATCATTCTCTAACTCCTTAGAGTATGATTCCTTCTTGATTTAGACATCATCATGCCTTAATCATGAGTTCACTATGATACACTATCATAATCACTCATAAGGATCTCAAACATTTGGTCCAAGTATTTCATTCATTGATCTCATCAAGAATTAACACTTTACCAAATTCGTACTTCATCTATGATATTCTTGAACACTTCAAGATATTCATATTGGTATTTCTCTAAACACCTTTTGAAGTATTAGCATTTGTTCCAATAGGTATGTAAATACATCACATGTATTATACCTAATAGGATAATCATTCTCCCACTACCATTAGTGAAGATTGATTAATCATGTCCAAGATATTCATGTCTCTTACTGGTTCTCTAACCAAAAGAGTCTAGATTTATCCATCATATGGACACTAGAAATGAATTTCTCATGATTGATGCTAATTTGATTGTTTGAGTTATCTATAACTTTTAGGTATCATTTTATCTTATGCATATCAAATACCACAAGATAAACAAGGCATTGCCACAAAGATCATATCTTTAAAAGATTGAAACATCAACTTTATTGATTGCCATCATTGTCATACAATATGCAAAAAAAAATAAAGTGTTTCTATCTATTGGCAAATATGAAATAGCAGTTCATAACTGTATTACATGCCTTTTAGGCTGAAAATAAACTAAAGTACTCCTATCTATGGCGGCAACACTTGCCCCATTCATTGAGTTCTTTACACTTTACATCTTGGTATCATATACCTCAAAAGTGTTACAAGTTTACTTTCATGACACCTTTAAGTAGAGACGTATGTCACCTCCTTCTTCTTTTGTTCTTCCAGATAGAGAGGACAATTCCTTTTCCAATGTCCTGGCTTTTGACAATGGTGGCAATTTCCTTTCTTGGTCACGCCTCCCTTAGCCTTGAGAGTTGAAGACGACTTGGGCTCCTGGCTAGCATCAGAACCTTTCTTAGCTTTGCCCTTACCCTTGCGCTTGGACTTTCCTTTCTTGCTCGTGATCACCATCACAAACTTGGGCTTGTCCTTCTTCATCTGTATCTCGGCTGTCCTCAACATGCCCAACAACTCTGAAAGTGGCCTATCAAAGTTGTTCATGTTGTAGTTCATCACAAACTGACTGTAGGATTCTAACAACGATTGCAGTATCACGTCAGTAGCCAACTCTTGGCTCAGTGGAAATCCCAGTCTTGTCAGGTTCTCCACATACCCAATCATCTTGAGTGTGTGAGGACCAACTGGATCTCCTTCTGTCATGACGCACTTGAACAGTGCCCTAGAGACATTGTATCTCTCTTGTCGTGCTTGATCTTCATACATGTTCCTGAGATGCTTAATCATCTCAATGACACCCATGTTCTCATGTTGTTTCTGCAACTCGTGGTTCATAGAGCACAACATCAAGCACTTTGCATCAATGAAATCATCAGAATGCTTCTTGTAAGCATCCCTTTCTGCCTTTGGTGCATTAGGAGCAGGTTCCTCTGGAATTGGAGTATCCAGGACATAGAACTTTCGCTCTTGAGTGAGAACAATTCTCAATGTCCTATACCAGTCATGGAAGTTTGTCCCATTTATCTTGTCCTTTTCAAGGACCGATCACAAAGAAAAGTGATTGTTTTTTGTTGCCATTTGTACTACAAAAGGAAAATATGCAATTTTAGTCTAAAAAACCCATTTTTGACTTATTTGATTGATTTGAAAAGTTGACGATAAAATTAGGCCTTTAATTAATTATCGCTCCCACTATTTAATTCAAATTTATAGCCCTCACCATCAATTCGGAAGATTGCAGTGTACAATCTTCTAGTGGGCAAGATCCTGATATCCTCTATGTCATGGACCAGCTTGGGCTGTCACCCACAACTTAGATCTTCCAGGTAGGCAACCTTTGCCAATTGCATCATATGCAACTCTTGATGAATGAACATGCGCAACACCTTGCCATGAACATTCCTTGCCTCTGGGCGTAGACACTCTAAGAATCACCAGTTAAGTATAACCCAAAAGCCGACACGGTAAACATGCACCCTACTTTGGCAGAACCTACATGTCTAACCTTCACACTTCCACAAGATAGATAGCGCACCACACTTTGGTGTAACCTACGCTTGGTCGATCAAGTTTTTCATGTGTGCCGCTAATGGAAGGCATATAAGACTTAATATTTTAATGAGGGATTTGGTTTTTATACACATATGCATATCCAATCACCACAATACATAGTACATATCATATACATGCTATATCCCACAGAAAACATGCAAAACAATAAAAGCAATGATTATGGCCATCCTAATGTGATTCCTCGAGCCAAGAGGAATCACGGTCATCTAGGTCTACATCACATGCAACTTGTACAAGATGAACTCTGTGCTTTGTCTTTCTGGGTTTGATCAACTCATCACATGAATGATCGGCTCGCCATCAGACTGGTCGGCTGGGTGCCACCAGCCGATCGGTTGGCTCCTCCAACCGATCGGTTCTCCTGGTCATCGTGCATCTCTTCATGGCCGCCACCCGCTCATCTCGCTCCTCGAACCGGTCATCAACCGATCGGTTCACTCCTTGAACCGGTCGTCTAGAACGTCAACCGATCGGTTCACGCCTTGAACCGATCATCTTAGTTGTCGTCTGGATGTCCGCCGTTCTTCGACATAACAAGAAATAAAATTCTATCCAATTTTACACTGTAAAAAGAGAAACCTCGAGTTACATTCGAGGGGAGAAAAGGTAGGAAAGAAATCTCGAATTATTTTGAGTTACATTAGGAATAGGAGAGGGAAGATCGGTGCGCAGACCGAGATGCAAGCAACCACATACAACCATACACATATAGGGTTTATTATCCATAACCACGCTATACATCCACCACAAAACTCGTTTAAGGGTGACGTGTATCGAGTGCATTCATAATACATATCATATATGTAAATTGGGATTTGTGGATTTAGGATTGGACATGCATAGAGTCAATTTTATTCGCATCGTATGCAATAAATAAAGGCGACAAACCAAAATCGATCATATCGATAATCCCTAAAGTACAGAGCAGTTGATGTGGCTCTGATACCATTATTGGGTTTTAGGGGAGGCAGAGAAGGCAGCGGAAACAAAAAAAATTTCTCCTCCCAAACCCAGAAAAAGGAAACGCGTCAACGTCTATACAATAGGAAAGGATGGTTTGTAGAATCATACCTTGTCCCGAGGCTTGCTCGGCGACAATACCTCGTGGCTTGCGTGGTCTTCACCTCCGGTCTTGGACGGTGTCTGTGCAGCTCCTGGTCACACCGAGACTGACAACTCCTGGTCTCACCGAGACTGTCGGGATTAACAACTATCCTCCGAGCGGTAGAAATCTCCCGCCTCTGAAGTAGTCCACACGGACCACCTGGAACTCCAATCTCCTTGTCCCACAAGGAATTGGAAGGAGTCACACCCTCCTATCTGCGTACTAGTCGCCAACACACTCTCCTACCACCAGTTGCTTTCTGCAGTTGTCTTTCCCTTGTTGTGCCTCCCTTATCGGGTAGCACTTGCTCGGTCTCTCTCTCGGTTACCAAAACCAGAGAGAATGACAACTTCACAGAGCAATTATTGAGTTTGATTTGATATCTCCCGTACCGTGTCAAACTCACGGTGGGTATGTCCGGTACCTTGTTCTCTAACAAGTACCTATGTGTTTGGTTTGATATCTCTATATCATGACTAATGAGATTCTGTCATCAACCAACACCACAATCTAGTCTTGTGTGTCATTGCTGTCTATCTACCTTCCACAATGACATCTGACCAGGGACATAACAAGAATGTACAAACTCTTAGCATCCGTATGATCTCATCATTCAGGTCCTCAACCTGAAAGCATATGTCATTGAGTACTGTCATTCTTTAGACATTCAATCTATTCTATCACTATCTCATATGACTAAACCAGAAAGAATTGGAAGCTTTCCTTTGATGTTTATCAAATCAATCTTAATGTATCCCATCAATCATCCCATGATTGTCTCTTAGGGCATACATACCAACACTAACGAGGGGTGTAGGTCCTTTAGAAGCCAACTTGGTACTTTAGGAGGTGGAGGTGGAGGCCGAGATGTAGCAGGTGTCTTCCTTTTGACCTGTATATATAATTTCATATCAATTGACTCATATATACATACACACTAACAAATTAACGTATTGTAAATTTAGCATACAATATTAGTATAGACGACATCCGCTTTGGGCCACAATATCACTCTGCCTTCTACCTCACCAAGCGTTTCAGAATCTGGGTGGGCATATGGCAATGTAAGATCCCTCCATTTGGGTACTACACTTATTGAGCTCATACGAACCACACCATCTGGTACTGGAGTCCCATGAAACATTTCCCCTAGAAGGGGTGGGTAAGTCGACGCCTCTACAACGACATATTCTTGACTTTTTAAAATAGCATGGCTTCAACCCCTACAAATTTACGTAAAGAATGTTATATGCATATATACACAAACTCCCAACCTCTACAAAGACTAGCTACTATGTCATAAAAATACTTACAGAGGATGTGCTAGGTGGTGGGTCTACAAGATTACTCCCAACCTCTACAGTAGGAGTAATAGAAGTGCGACACGTCACATGTACCGTCTGAGTGGCCGTATGAGACGTTTGCCACTTCACCATTGCTTCTTGGACTTTCCTCTCAATTAATTCATCTACCTATACATGGATAAAAGAAACACTAGATATCAATTATTGAGTTCCCTTTTGCAATAACATTCTAAAAAAAGAATAGGTTACCTCAACTTGTGAAAGTCCCTCTTTTGGGATAGGTTTGCGTTGGGATGGCCCAAAGAATGCTTTGATGCCCACACCAGCGCCTGCACCCCTAACACGTCCAAGATGCTCTAGGTTACCCAGAGCAACTGTCAATTCATCCTTTGTACCCTCAGGGATGAACTTGCCTTCCTTTCTCTGCTCGTGTAGCTCCCGCTAATCGACATCAAAAGAAATTGGTAAGTAAACATAAAAATAATCAATATCGATCGATTGCTCTAAGAGTTGAATTTTACCATTTTTGTAGCCGCCTCAACAATTGCGGGCTTCGTTATATCTCCCTTCTTGTTTTGCCTCCCAGCTATCCACATAGCATGGCGAGGCAGAGGTGCGGGACCAATAGTAGAGGACTCATGAATAGAAGTAGACCGAGCAGTAGACTGAGCAGTATACTCAGCCTATAGTCTTTGGCGAATGCCTGCATAGCCTCTTGAACCCATTGTGTGGTCATGCACATTCAGTGCACGCCTTGCTTTTTGAGCATCACTGATAGCCTTGTTAGTAAGCACATTGATTTGGTTAGTAACACTAAAGGTTAATCTTGAATAGGTGAATACATAAGAACATATATTAATTAAATTGGGAGTGGCACTATCACAGACATTTTTCTCAACATGCATGACATTGATACAATGCCTAACTGCCAAAGAACTCCAATAAGGAAGATCCCAAAATATTGACTTCTTCTTGAATAAAGATTTGTCACTCCGTGTGGCCATCGTACATTGTGGTCTCTTACAAAATTCATTGTCAATGTCTTTTACTCTTTCATAAACATCCTCCCCTGGTATAGATTTAGGTGCACTCCATTCCTCATTCCGTTCATTGAATGCTTTGCGCAACCTACGATACATATAGAATTTTGGAAGAAACCTTCGATGACTAAGATATACAGTCTTGCCACCATGTTTTAGTCGTATTGAATTAGTGTTCTCTTCACATATAGGACACGCTTTAGATCTTTTGACACTATATCCAGACAAATTCCCATATGTTGGAAAGTCATTCACAGTGCAAAACAACATAGCGTGCAAACGAAATGTCTCTCTTCGTGAAGCATCATAGGTCATCACACCTTCACCCCAGAGTTTCTTCAAGTCATCAATCAGAGGTTCAAGATAAGCGTCGATATCATTTCCAGGTTGTTTAGGGCCCGATATAAATAACGACAGCATAACGTTCTTATTTTTCATACACAACCAAGGTGGAAGATTGTATATAACAAGCATAACTGGCCAAGTGCTATGTTGGCTACTCAATGTCTCGTACGAATTCATCCCATATGTACAAAACCCAAGTCTTAGATTCCTGACTTCTTCACCGAATTCAGGGTACAATAAATCAATCTTCTTCCACTGTGGGGAATCAAACGCATGTTGTAGGATCCCATCATTAATTTTCTCAACATCTGCATGCCACCTCAAATTCTTTGCATCTATCGGGTTGGCAAACGATCGTTGAAACCGTGGTATTTTAGGTAGATACCACATCACCTTGATAGGAAAACCAATTTTAGACTCCCTCGAAGTCGTCAATTTATACCTTGACACACCACATTTGGGACAATCTTTCAAATCCACATAGTCCTTTTGAAATAATATACAATCATTCGGGCATGCATGTATCTTCTTGGCCTCCATTCCCATTGGGTACAACAATTTCTTTAACTGGTATGTTGAGAATGGTAGCTCGTTTCCTTCAGGAAGAATTTCTTTCAACAAAGACAACAATGACGTGAAGCTTTTGTCGCTCCATCTATTGTTAGCTTTCAACTTATACAATCTCAACACAACACTAAGCTTCGTCAACTTACAACCTGTGTATAATGGTATCTCAGCATCGTGCATAATGTTTCTAAACATGGGAGGTGGATCGGTGTGCTCTACCCCACAACTATGCAACATCGCATCAACGATGTCTACTGGAACTGGTTCGTTCACATCTACATCATCAGAGGTAATTTCTTCTTCCACACAAACACTTCTATCGACATCCACTGATTTCAGGTTTGAAATCTCTCCATGCCAGTGCCATTCTGTATAGCCTTATACAATCCCGTTGCACATGACATGACTTTTGATTTCGTCACCAGTGTTGACTTTCAAGTTGTTACCGCAGTGCCTACATGGATAGTAGAACCTATCTCCAGGTTGTTTCCTATGTTCCTCAGCAAATCTAATAAACTAATCAAGACCAGAAATAAACTCTGGGGTGCAGCAATTTGGAATGGACTTTCGTGATCTATCCATTCTATGATCAAAGAGAAAACAACTATATATTAGAACAATATTAGGGTCCAGGGTTAACAGATTAGAGTTTATGGTTAAAACTTTAGGGTTTAAGGTCTTATATATAATTAATGGTTAAAACATCCTAAGTGAGATTAGGTGTTCAAGAACAGTCCCAAACTGGGGACTATCCAAGATTTATTCCTAATGAGTAAATCTTGGACTGGTTTCTAGGCCAACAAATACATGTGTTGTCATTCTTATATATAATAAATGTATATCACCTATCCCATTCTTGAACACCTAATCTCACTAGTAAGTGTATAATATGTATTGGGTTTTCAAGAAAATTTCGGCAGCATTTCTCCGTTGTTCTCCAAGTACATATGTACTTAGAGAACAAACGGGGAAATGCTGCCAAAATTTTCTTGAAAACCCAATACACATTATACACTTACATCCTAAGTGAGATTAGGTGTTCAAGAACAGTCCCAAACCAAGGACTATCCAAGATTTACTCCTAATGAGTAAATTTTGGACGGGTTTCTAGGCCAACAAATACATGTGTTGTCATTCTTATATATAATAAATGTGTACCACCTATCCCATTCTTGAACGTCTAATCTCACTAGTAAGTGTATAATGTGTATTGGGTTTTCAAGAAAATTTTGACAACATTTCCCCGTTGTTCTCCAAGTACATATGTACTTAGAGAACAAATGGGGAAATGCTACCGAAATTTTCTTGAAAACCCAATACACATTATACACTTACATCCTAAGTGAGATTAGGTGTTTGTAACATCCCCAATTCCAGGTACAAAACACCTTTTCCTTTTCTTTAACCCTTACTTTAATATCTACATTATGGGAATCTTTCTTCGTACTTTGTATTGAATTAGGTGACTTTTGACCCTCAAACCCTAGTCTGACTCGAGTTGTGTTCCATAGAGTTGAAGGCATGAAGAATTGCTATCTTAATACCTCAATTAGCTAGCCTATAAGCAATAATGATGATCTAGATCACTTTACCCTAGATTTGTGAACTAGGACAAACCTGAGTATCACATAGGTCAATAATCGAGTTTAGGTGGAAGGTTTGACCATCTTTGACATTTAGACTTAGTTCATTTCAATAATTGAATGATTAACGTGCACATGTTAAATTATAGATGTAGTACCTCAAAATACAAATCTAAGCTCATAATTGAGTTCCTCACATCTTAATTAGTTAACCCTCAAATTTTGGGGTCTTTTGGACATCATATGCACCCTCAATTGAACCCTATTAGGTTATATGTGCTTTTAACCCTTTCTTGGTTGATTTTCTTTTGTTTTCTTGGCTCAGTTTGGACCTTGGTCCAAGGACCAGTTCAGTTGGTGAATGGTCTGGTCCGGGTAACGGGACTCGGTCGTCCCCTACCTCTGATCTTCACGCAGACGCTAGGCACAGCACAGGGATGCCTCCCTGGTCTCTCACGCACGCCGGGCTGAGCGCCTCCTCACGCTTTCTTCGCCAACAGTTTCCCCTTGATCCCCTGAGTCTAGTGACCCATTACTTAGCCTCTATGGAGCCCTAAGCTAGAAATGCCTATTTCTACCCCCGAGCAGCCACCGCTGCCATTTTTCCTCACTCGCTTTTCCCCCACCCGAAGCCACCACATCCTACCATTCATTCCAGATTTCAGCCTCGGCACCCCCTCATCCGGCCTCATCAGTTAATTGCACCTGAAGTGCTCTGGAGCTGCTGCCGGCGTTGGTTTTCTTCTCCGACAAGGACGGCGAGCAGCTGCCGTGTCGCTTCACCTCAGTCCAATAGACCGCGAGGTAACCATCTGGGACCCCCGTTATTTCCATTGGTTCGTTCGTATTAGCATGGTTCGGCCTCTTTCTCTGGGTCGACTAGCACTGTCGGTTTTCCCCTATTTTGTTGCGCCGTCGAGAAGGACTCTGCAAGTCCTTGGTTCCTGTATCTCGGCCAAACCTGTACCCAGCGGCCTCGGCGGTGAGAATACTCCTGCCACTAGCAGTAGCTGGAAGAGGATCTGCAGGCTGTCGAGCTTTCTCTTCTTCTACTCCTCATCGTTGGGTAGAGTCCTCGGGATTCACCTTCAGGTTGCCGCTAGGTCCGTCACAGACAGTGGATGGGCCTGAGAAGTGGTTGCCTTCAGGAAATCATTCTCGTGTTATGGTATGCACACAATTGTCTCCTTCCTCCTCCATCCCTTCCCCTTTCCTTGCCCTAGGGCGGTGCCCCATCTGTAGCTAACCTGCTGCACAGAGCTGCGGCCAGTAGCCAGGGGCCCTTTGGGCGCGGCCAACATCACGAATAGCGACGCACTAAGTTCGTTCGTGAGGCCTAAGTGTGAATATGCCATCCTCATCCCACAAAATGCCATGTTCTTCCTTTTCCCCTTCCTTCCTCCTCCTTGGCGCCGAGCAACAGTGGCCAGAGGTTGAAGAAGACGAGCCAGCGGTGCCTGGAAGCGGGTTTTGGGCAGATTTCTATTGATTTCAGCCATCTCATTTCTCTGCAAGTAGAAACTCACCTCCCCCTTGCATCGATTAGCTCTGAATTAATCTGCTGCACATTTTTGCTAATGTGCTATGTGCACAGTTTCCCTTCGTGCTGGTTGCACACTTTCATTTATAATTGCCACTAATAAGTACAATCTGGTTATAAGTTCTTTGCACGATTCCTGTTGGTTGTTGGCTGCACGGTCTTAAGCAACTAATCCGACACAGTTTGAATTATTGATGATCTGCACAGTTTCATCCTGGAGATGGATGCATAGTTTGGGATTTGACTGTTTGCTCGGTCTGCTGTTTATGCAGACTGCAAGCAACTGATAGCACGTTGGCCTATTTGGCTGATCTGCACGTATGAATAAATGTCAGGCTGCACGGTTAAAAGCAGCTGAAGCTGCACGGTATAGAATTAATCAGAGATGCACGGTCTGGTTTATTAAACTTGCACTGACTAATGTTATTACTAGTAGGCACAGATTTTGAGGACCTAGAAAACTCCACTCCATGATTTTTGGTAGATCGCGCTTAAGCTTGTGTTATATGTGTTTTTCTCATGATACTATTGATACAATTTTAGGTCTACATGACCTTGCACTGCTTGATCTAGTTTAAACTACACGGGTTTGGTCATAGTTCAATTGCATATATGCCTTGTCCCACCCAGTTAGCTAATAATCAGGTGTGAGGGCATATCAGGCCATGTGCATTTGATTTTATCGAATAATTAGAAATGTTATATCTTGAAATATTCGAAATAGATTATTGATAACTAAAAATATAAATATATATGTTTTTGAAATCAGAAAAAAAAATACGCCTGATTTATTGGGACATGTTTCACGCCCAGATTCACAACCTAAAGTAGGGTCGATTTCTAAGTAAAAGATTTAATACATTTTATATTAATCGGATGCACACATATTATGACTAGGTTGAGACAACCCTGACCCTGTGCTTAGGAGGTGTTACTGAATAACTAGGTCTGATCATAAGGTATGTACATCCTCTATTTTATTTTGGGCATTATTTGACTAAAATCTACATTCTTTTAATGAGGCATCTCTTGAACTGTTATTTCTCTTGGAAATCTATTATTCTTGGACATTTATAACTCCTGTTATGAATCTCTTTTACTGCTGTGATTATTAATTTGATATGACTATGGGTCTTTAGGCCCCTCCTGCCTTGTTGCCTTTTGGTTTGATATTGACTAAAATGATAGTCTTGCCACTCTATTATAGCATGCTGCGTGTTTGACTAGATTATCTAGAATAGTGGTACTTATGTACAACCATACTTATATAGGGCGTGCGTATTCTGCCCGGGGTGTGCGTTTCCACCCTTGTTTATTTTTAGGTCATGATCCTATGGTGTTATGGCCCTATTTTAGGTATATTTAGTCTACATTGTTATGCATGCAAATGTTTGTTGTTTTAATATGAAATTGTGGATGATTGTTATGGCAAGACACTATTTTATTATCATGTTTGTAATCTGAAATCTTATATGCCTCATTTCTTTTGTTACTTTTCTCTTGAACATACCTAATTGCAAATAGCCCCCTTTTCTTGTGGGAACATCTCTTTTGTACTTGTAATCCTATATAATGCCCAGAATGTTTTATATATGTACATACTCAGCCTTTGCTGACCTCTTTGTTGTTTCCTTGTTCTGGGTGATGTTCCCTTCCACCTAGGTGAAGAGGATCCTGTGGTGACCTTAGAGGAGGAGCCTACACTTGAGGACCCAGTGTTTGAGGAACCTGTCCAGCAGTAGTTTGTGAAATTTCTGAGATGCCTAGGTTGCCCTATGCAATCGACTCATTAGTTTAGTTTCTTTGGTGTTTTCTTTTATGTCCATGTGGACAAGTTCTTAGAAATAAATGGATTATGTAATAACTTAAACTCTTTACTTTCCGCTGCTTTTGCTTTACGCTCATTTTACCATGTTATTTTGAGAACAATGTAGCTACCCTTCTATCTATTTATCGTGTTTCAATATATGGGTTTTGCTATGGCGGTCTCAAGATAATGTTGATAGGGAGTGGTCCCCCTAATGGGTCCCACTCCTTACAAAATGGTATCAGAGCAATAGCAGTCGGAAATCTAGTATCTCAAAATTTTGCTTTAGGATTCTTATCCCTATCTACCTTTTCAGGAGATCCGATCTGTTTGGGGACAAGCATGGTGAGTCCTCCCAGTCCCTTGAGAGACAAGGAGATGGGTACACTACACCACTGAACCCACAGTTCGGGATGCCACTCATCGAGCCGCCGTTGATGACACCGGATGCACATGCCACTTCTGGGGGCCACCAGGTCGTCACCGCACCTCATCCTTTTTCAGAGCCTCCTCCTCCACCTCTGCTTACTGCCGAGCAAGAATTGGCAGTTCTGCGTCAATTTTTGGCCAATTTTGTGATGGGGCGAGTCAACGCCATTCCTCTTCTTGAGAAACCCAAAGAGTACTCCCTCACAGAGTTTATTAAGATGCAGCCGTCCTACTTCAAGGGCGAAGGAGAGATCGAGATGGTGGACAAGGCCGATGACTAGGTCTTGGCCATCGAGCGTACCTTCGAGGGCATGGTGTGCCCTCCTCACCAGAAGGTCCGCTTCGCCACCTACGTGTTGGACGGGCCATCACGTGTTTGGTGGAACGGGGTCGCCCGCACTCGCGACGCCTCCGACATGACATGGGAACAATTCTTGGTTCTTTTCCACCAGAAGTACGTCTATGCCGCCACCTTAAAGAAGAAGGAGGCAAAATTCTATAGCTTGAAGCATGGAACCATGACTGTCTCTGCCTATGTTCAGAAGTTCCTACTTTTGGAGCGATATGCTATAGGTCTTGGAGAGGAACGCCGAACTACACTCTTTCTACAGGGACTGAGCTACCGGTTTGGGTGAGCTCTTGTTCCACAGCTCCCTCTTACCTTCCAGCAGATGGTGGATAAGGCCCTCACTGTGGAGGCTTATCCAGGCTTTCAACCTTCGACTCAGAGTCCCAGCAAGCGAAAGAGCTTCAGTGATGATCGTCGTGACAAGTGCAACCACTGCCAACGTCACCACCCTCCTGGCAGGTGCCCTATAGTGCAACCTGCATCTCGACCAGATGTGAGGCACTTGACGTGCCACGAGTGTGGCCAGGCGGGTCACATCAAGCCATAGTGTCCCAAGCTCCAGAGAGCTATTGCACCAGCTCATCCGCGAGCACCCCAATAGCTGCAACAACAACCTCGTCCACAACAACCACCGAGGAACAATAATCAGCAAGGACGTCACCCACCTGTTGAGAAACGTGTAGGACGTGTCTTTGCCATGGACGTCATGGAAGCCACTGATGATAACAAAGTTATTGAAGGTACTGTGCACTTATTTCAACAGCCGATAAAAGCATTATTTGATTCTGGAGCTTCAAACACTTTCATATCTTCTAAGCTTGTAGCCTTGTTAGAGTTAGAAACGGTGTACATGGACTATATCCTAGAGGTTGACACACCTATGGGTAAAATGTCTTCTACCTTCCTAAAAATCCCTACTGTAGACCTTTGTATTTCTGGCAAGTTGTTCACACTACTACAGAAACAGTGTTCAGTGTCGCTTTTCTGGGCGTCAGTTATTGAGGAAAATCGACGCCTATACTATTAGGCGTCAGTTCTTTAGAAAAACGGACGTCTATATTCGAAGACCAGCCAGACACAGGTACCGCTTTATATTCAACGTCGGTTGCGTATAACAGACCGACCCATAAAATCGCCCGTGAAATCCAATTTTCGAGCGAAAACATTTTAGGTCACCTACATCGTCGGTGTTTTAACTATTCACCGATGCCTATTTAAAATGAAAATTTGCGCGAAAAGTCCCACTTTTAGTGTCGGTTATCCTTAGATAACTGACGCTGATAATGGTTCCCACCAAATAATTTAGAGCAAGGGTTGTCTAGTTAAGCGTCGGTCTTTTACTATCAACCGACGCGAAAGAATTATAGGTGTCAGTATTGTAGATAACCGACGTCGTTGAGCAACTTAATAGAGGCCCGATCACCCAGCTCTTCCCCTTTCTTCCTATTTCATGATTCTCCTATGCGCTGCTCATCGCCGCTCTCCCAAAATCATGGCCTGGTGCCTGCTGCTTCTCACTCGCCGCCGACGATCCCTGCTGCTGCTCTGCGTCGTCGCCGCCGCGCGCCGCCTTCCTCCTTGCGTCGCCGCCGTGCCGCCTTTCCTCATAGCGCCCTACTACGGAGTTGTCTTGCTTGCTGCTCTGCTTGCTGCTTGTTGCTCTGCTCTGCCCGCTGCTTGCTGCTCTGCTCTCCAGGTATTAGCCGTAGCACCTTCTTCCTTGTCTTCTTCCTTGCCGCCCACTGCTCTGCTCTGCTAGCTGCTTTGATTTCAAAACCTAAGCACCTTAGCCACTTGGCTACGGTTACCTTCGTTAAAGACTAGTTAGTGTTCTACTTCTTTCACTGAGAACTGAGAAGAATGGCCTACCACGGCCGTACTGGGCAGCACAGCCACGGCCGTGTTTGCTATTGGTAAGGATATGAACAAATCTATATGTAATGCTTTATGTAAATTCTAGGATATGAACAAATCTTTTGCTTGCATATATTTGTGCTTCTAATATATTTGTGCTTCTAATCCTAATTCAATTGTGATGAAACCCTAACATGTACATATCTATTATTGTGTTTGTTGGCCTAGAAACCCATCCAAGATTTACTCATTAGGAGTAAATCTTGGATAGTCCCCTGTTTGGGATTGTTCTTGAACACCTAATCTCACTTAGGATGTAAGTGTATAATGTGTATTGGGTTTTCGAGAAAATTTCGGTAGCATTTCCTCATTTTTTCTCTAAGTACATATGTACTTAGAGAACAGTGGGGAAATGCTGCCGAAATTTTCTTGAAAACCCAATACACATTATACACTTACTAGTGAGATTAGGTGTTCAAGGATGGGATAGGTGGTACACATTTATTATATATAAATGACATCACATGTGTTTGTTGGCCTAGAAAGTGAACAATCATTGTTCTTTATATTACTTGTACATTGGTATAAATTAGAATGAACAATCACTAAATTATATACTGTTTGTATGGAGTCCAGCTTCATTGTAGATAATAGGAGTAAATCTTGGATAGGATGTAAGTGTATACCCCAATCTTGTCCTAATATATACTTGTTTTCTCTTTGATCATAGAATGGATAGATCATGGATGTCCATTCGCAATCGCTGCACCCCAGAGTTTATATCTGGTCTTGATCAGTTTATTAGATTTGCCGAGGAACATAGGAAAAAACCTACAGATAGGTTCTACTGTCCATGTAGGCATTGCGGTAACAACTTGAAAGTCAACATTGGTGAGGAAATCAAAAGTCATGTCATGTGCAACGGGATTGTACAAGGCTATACAGAATGGCACTGGCATGGAGAGATTTCAAACTTGAAACCAGTAGATGTCGATAGCAGTGCTTGGGTGGAAGAAGAAATTGCCTCCGATGACGTAGATGTGAACGAGCAAGTTCCAATAGACATCGTTGATGCGATGCTGGATAGTTGTAGGGTAGAGCACACCGATCTACCTCCTATCTTTAGAAACATTGTGCATGATGCTGAGATACCGTTATACACAGGCTGTGCTAAGTTTACGAAGCTTAGCGTTGTGTTGAGATTGTATAAGTTGAAAGCTAACAATAGATGGAGCGACAAAAGCTTCACTTCATTGTTGACTTTGTTGAAAGAAATGCTTCCTGAAGGAAATGAGCTGCCAATCTCAACATATCGGGTAAAGAAAATGTTGTGCCCAATGGGAATGGAGGCCAAGAAGATACACGCATGCCCGAATGATTGTGTATTATTTCAAAAGGACTATGTAGATTTGAAAGATTGTCCAAAATGTGGTGCGTCACGGTATAAATTGACGACTTCGGGGGAGTCCAAAACTGGTTCTCCTGCCAAGGTGTTGTGGTATCTACCTATAATATCATGGTTTCAACGCTTGTTTGCAAATCCGAAAGATGCAAAGAATTTGAGGTGGCATGTAGATGTTAAGAAAAATAATGATGGGATCCTACGACATGCGTCTGATTCCCCACAGTGGAAGAAGATTGATCTATTGTACCCCAAATTTGGTGAAGAAGATAGGAATCTAAGACTTGGGCTTTGTACAGATGGGATGAATCCGTACGGGACATTGAGCAGCCAACATAGCACTTGGCCAGTCATGCTTGTTATATACAATCTTCCTCCCTGGCTGTGTATGAAAAATAAGTACGTTATGCTGTCGTTGTTGATATCGGGCCCTAAACAACCCGGAAATGATATCGATGTTTATCTTGAACCTCTGATTGATGACTTAAAGAAACTTTGGGCTGAAGATGTGATGACCTATGATGCTTCAGGAAGAGAGACATTTCATTTGCACGCTATGTTGTTTTGCACTATTAATGACTTTCCAGCATATGGGAATTTGTCTGGATATAGTATCAAAGGAGCTAAAGTGTGTCCTATATGTGAAGAAAACACTGATTCAATAAGACTAAAACATGGCAGAAAGACTGTATATCTTGGTCATCGAAGGTTTCTTTCAAAATTCCATCTGTATCGTAGGAAGCGCAAAGCATTCAATGGATGGAATGATGAACGGAGTGCACCTAAACCTATACCAGGGGATGTTGTTTATGAAAGAGTAAAAGACATTGTCAATGAATTTGGTAAGAAATCACAATGTAGTATGGCCACACAGAGTGACAATTCTTCATTCAAGAAGAAGTCAATATTGTGGGATCTTCCTTATTGGAGTTCTTTGACAGCCATGCATTGTATCGATGTAATGCACGTTGAGAAAAATGTCTGTGATAGCATCATTGGTACTCTGTTAAATATACCAGGTAAGACTAAAGATGGGATAAAATCCAGACTAGACCTACGTGAAATGGGAATAAGGTCAGAATTAACAGAATTACGTGAAATGGGTAATAAAAGAACATACTTACCTCCCGCTTGTTACACGTTGTCTAGAAAGGAGAAAGCTTTTTGTGAATGCTTGGTAAATGTTAAGTTGCCACATGGTTACTCATCCAACATCCGTAGATTGGTATCAATGAAAGATCTGAAGTTGATAGGTCTTAAATCTCATGATTGTCACACTCTAATGCAACAAATATTGCCCGTGGCAATTCGATCTATATTTCCGAAGCATGTAAGGTTTGCAATCACCAGACTTTGTTTCTTTTTCAACAGTCTATGCAACAAAGTTATTGACCCCGATACTCTCGATAATTTTCAAAGAGAAGTGGTTGTTACCCTATGTCAGCTTGAGATGTATTTCCCTCCTTCGTTCTTTGATATCATGGTACATCTTGTTGTCCACTTGACTAGGGAAATGAAAATGTTGGGACCAGTTTTCTTGCATTGGATGTATCCCTTTGAACGATACATGAGCGTTTTTAAAGGTGATGTTCGAAACCGTTATCGGCCTGAAGGGAGTATTATTGAAGGTTATGTGGCGAGAGAGGTTATGGATTTTTGCAATGACTTTCTGAGTGGTAATACCACTCCTGTTAATGACAAGAATATTGAGGAGGGCAAAGGAATTTTGGGATCACGGGTGAAAGTAATCAGCCGTGAGCAGTTGGAACAAGCTCACTTGTATATTTTACACAACATGGACGAAGTGAGTGTTTATATCGAGGAACATACCAATTTCATCAAGAGACAACATCCTCGAGCAAGTTCAATGTGGCTTGCTAGAGAGCATAATAAGACTTTTACTAAGTGGTTTGAAGATAAAGTCTTACATCAACTATCTCAAACACCAAATGATATTACAGAAACTATCAAATGCCTCGCCTTTAAACCAAAACCGAATGTTATGTCTTATGAAGGGTTTGACATTAATGGGTTCACATATTACACAAAGTGCCAAGATGATAAGAATGTCGTCCAAAACAGTGGGGTCACTCTTCAAGCGTCGACTATGTATTTTGCAAGTGCAAAGGATAAGAGTCCTCGTGAAGCTAAAATGTCATATTACGGTGTCATTGAAGACATATGGGAGTTTGACTACATAGATTTCAGAATTCCGCTCTTTAAATGTAATTGGGTTGATAACACCAAAGGAGTTATAGTGGATGAATTGGGTTTCACTTTGGTGAACTTTGAAAAGATTGGCGAGAAGGGTGAACCATTCATATTGGCATCACAGGCGAAACAAATATTCTATATCGATGATCCTACAAATGATAAATGGTTGGTTGTTCTTCATGGTAAAAGACAATTCATTGAAGATCCTATAGATGAAGAAGAGTAATATGATAAGTATGATGACTCCAGTCCATTCTCAGTTGGGTTGCCAACTCCACAAAATATTGAAGCTAATGATGACTTATATGTGCGCGGAGATCACAATGAAGGATTGTTAATTGATAAAAGATCACAATTTTAGTGACATGTATGTTTATATTTTTTTATTGAAGCTAAATGTTTGCTTTTTTAATAAAAATGCTAATTCAGTGTGTTTATTTTTGTCAAATTTTAGGTTGATGATGCACATGTACCCACTGAAGCACTGGAGCAACTTGATGCGCAGAGAGGGACATTCCAACTTGAGATATCATCTACCGTTTCCTCCTCCTCCGTAGCAACATCCTCATCTCTAAACGTTTCTCGTAGGATTATGAACCCCTTCCTTCCCTCTACTACATCGAAGCCATGCCGCAGTTGAACCCTTTCGCCGAGCCCTACCCGGCCAAGCAGGCGTCGCCTGAAGCACCACCGCCGTCGTCGTCTCCACCTCCATCGCAACTTGCTACGCCAGTCCTGGCAGTTTATCACCCCACATGCCTTCCTCCCCAGTTCCTGCTGCTAGAGGTGCTCCCGCAGCACCCCCATCCTTTCTTCCCACACAGATCCTTGATATGTCCTACGTTTTATGCCAAACCATGCGGGATGTACCCTCCGATACCCACCGAGCAACTGAGGGTCGACAACTTGGTAGGACAAGAGAACCCGCTACTCTATCCTCCATATCAACCAGGGTCGGCCGTTGAGGTGTACGACGCCTCCATGGACGTCCACCAGCAAGTGGTCGTCTCTCGATCATCAGGAGACGACCACTTGCTGGTGGACGTCCATGGAGGCGTCGTACACCTCAACGGCCGACCCCGGTTGATATGGAGGATAGAGTAGCGGGTTCGTTTGTCCTACCAAGTTGTCGACCCTCAGTTGCTCAGTGGGTATCGGAGGGTACATCCCGCATGGTTTGGCATAAAACGTAGGACATATCAAGGATTTGTGTGGGAAGAAAGGATGGGGGTGCTGCGGGAGCGCCTCTAGTGGCAGGAACTGGGGAGGAAGGCATGTGGGGTGATAAACTGCCAGGACTGGCGCAACAAGTTGCGATGGAGGTGGAGACGACGACGGTGGTGGTGCTTCAGGCGACGCCTGCTTGGCTGGGTAGGGCTCGGCGAAAGGGTTCAACTGCGACATGGCTTCGATGTAGTAGAGGGAAGGAAGGGGTTCAGAATCCTGTGAGAAACGTTCAAAGATGAGGATATTGCTGTAGAGGAGGAAATGGAAGATGATATCTCGAGTTGGAATGTCCCTCTCCACACAGGAGTCTGTGAGGGAATGGTAGTAGGCAGGTGAGGAACAACTGAGTTCATGCCAGGACATATATACTAAAGTAACATGATACACCGCCAGTCTGTGGAGGGACCGAGGGAGATACTGGAGGAGAGTAACACCTGCCACTGTAACAAAACGTCACATAAGCCAAGAAGAAACAGGTGAGATCTTGTTTATACATCCATATACCTTGTGTCAAGTAAGTTTACTTTTTTAAAATTTTGTATGTTTCAATTTATAGTGCGCTACACAAGACAACGGCTGGGCATGCACATATCAATCTTATTTTTATATTATTACTTATATATATACATCATTCTCTTTGTAGGTGTTTAAAATTGACCACACTATAGGTAAACACTTAAAAAATGTACATGCTCCATATACGATGGAAGCATTAAATGAAATAAGAGAAGAATGGGCAAAAGCCATACAAGCAGTGGCGATTGTAAGATATAATTGGGATGTTGAATGATATTTTGTAAATAAATATTTCTGAATGTTTATACAAGTCTGAATGTTTCTACATGTATTTGAATGCTTCTACATGTGTGAATGTGAGAATTGAATTGATGTCTGAATGTATCTACTTGTGTGAAAAAATATTTGTTGATTTTGCAGGTTTGTGGCCTGTTTGTAGGCTGATATCAATGGATTTCGTAAACCTACAGTTCAGGAAACTGAACTGCAGGTTCTCATCCTGCTGACTAGCCACAGCAGGCCTGCAAACTGATAAGAAAAAAAAATAAAGTATAGGCGTCAGTTATTTATAGAACACCGACGCCTAAGGGCATACAGCGTCGCATATTAGTATAAAAGCGATGCCTATAGTACTAAACACAGTCGTGCAGCGAAGCACGACCGTGACGTCTGGGAGTATGGCGTCGGTTGTTCAGTTGTTAACCGACGCCGAAAGTGTCCTAGGTGGTGCCCTTTTTTTGTGGCGTGAACCCTATATACGTCGGCCAACTATATATAACTGACGCCTATATATTATATAGGCGTTGGTTATAAAACTGACGCAGAAGAGTTTGAACTTTAGCGGCGCCCACATAGGCGTCGCTTGAAAACCGTCGCCAAAGGAGGTTAAAAAACTGACGCCAAAGGCTGTTTCTGTAGTAGTGTCGAGACAGACTTCATCATCCTCAATATGACGGCCTTCGACGTAATCTTGGGAATAGATTGGCTCAAGAAGTTCAAAGTTGCTCTTTTCTGTGAAGATAAAAAGGTTAGTCTGCTACACCCCGATGGCGAGCGTTTCTGCATCAAAGGAAGAAAGCAAGGACATCTACAATTCATCATTTCTGTGCTCAAGGCAGAGAAGCTCAGTGCCAAGGGCTCTAGGGCCTACTTGGCATCGGTCGTCCTCAATTCCACACCACCAGACATAGAGGACATTGATGTGGTTTGGGATTTTCCTGACGTCTTTCCTGACGAGCTGCCTGGACTTCCCCCATCACGAGAAGTCGAGTTTTCTATCGACCTCGTACCAGGCAAGACACCTATCTCCAAGCCACCCTGTCGAATGGCACCTGCCGAGCTGGCTGATCTCAAGAAGCAGCTACAAGATCTCCTAGACATGTGGTTTGTACGCCCTAGTATCTCTCCTTGGGGAGCACCGGTGCTATTTCTGAAGAAGAAAGACGGGTCCTTGCGGATGTGCATGGATTACCATATGTTGAATCAAGTGACGATTAAGAATCGTTATCCTCTGCCACACATCGACGATTTGTTCGAACAGCTAAAGTCTGCTACTATTTACTCGAAGATGGATTTGCATAGTGGCTACTATCAGGTGCGGGTGAAAGATGATGATGTACCGAAGACGGCTTTCCGCACTCGTTACGGGCATTATGAGTTCATGGTCATGCCTTTCGGTTTGACCAATGCCCCTGCCGCCTTCATGGACCTGATGAATCAGGTCTTCTGTCCCTACCTCGACAGCTTCGTGGTGGTGTTCATCGATGACATGCTTATCTACTCCGAGTCTATAGACCAGCACCACGAGCATCTACAGATCGTTCTTCAGGCATTACGAGAACATCATCTCTATGCAAAGTTCTCCAAGTGCGAATTCTGGCTCAGTGAAGTGATGTTCCTTGGCCATGTTATTTCTACGGGACATATTGCGGTAGATCTTGTCAAGATTGAAGTTGTGACAAAGTGGCAATCACCAAAGAACCCCTCAGAGATATGCAGTTTTCTGGGCTTGGCAGGTTACTATCGGAGGTTTGTACAGAATTTCTCCGAGTTGGCACTTCCTATGACAAAGCTGACATGCAAGGATGCAAAGTTTATCTGGACCCCTGAGTGTGAGAAGAGTTTCTTAGCGTTGAAGAAGTGTTTGACGTCTGCCCTTGTACTCGCTTTACCTGTTGAGGGTAAGCCCTATGTTATCTTCACCGATGCTTCTAAACTAGGGTTGGGATGTGTCCTTATGTAAGAAGGATGAGTGATTGCATATGCCTCACACCAATTGAAGCCTAATGAGGGTAATTGGCCTACTCATGATCTGGAGTTGGCTGTCATAGTTCATGCACTGAAGATATGGCGACATTACTTGTATGGGGTATAGTTTGAAGTCTTCTGTGACCACAAGAGCCTACGCTACCTAATGACTCAGAAGGACTTGAATCTGTGCCAGAGACGATGGATGGAGTACCTCAAGGACTATGACTTTACCATCACTTATCATCCCGGTAAAGCCAATGTTGTTGTTGATGCTCTGAGTAGGAAAAAGGATGCAACTTGTGCTTCCATCAGTTGCTTCTTATGGAGAGGCTTGGAACAGGTTTCGAGTTGGAGACCTGAGCTACCTGATGATGGTGACGACTTTTCTGTGGAGAAGGTGAGAGTGCAGATGGCTAGTTTGGCTGTCACTCCCACCTGGATTTCTGAGGTTATTACCGCACAGTTAGATAGCTCTGAGCTAGCCGAGATGAAGCTGGTGACAGAGAAACCACAGTCCGAGTTTTCTGTGGGAGTGGATGGTGCTATCAGTTTCCATCATAGACTGTGGATACCTGATGTTGCTGATCTGAGGCAGAGAGTTCTGGGTGAAGCCCATGGGTCGAAGTACACGATTCATCCCGACACCACAAAGATGTACAAGGACTTACAACGGGGTTTCTGGTGGAAAAACATGAAGAAGGATATTGCTACTTATGTTTCAAAGTGCTTGGCGTGCCAACAGGTGAAGATCGAACATCAGCGTCCCAGTGGTCTTCTTCATCCACTTGAGATACCAAAGTGGAAATGGGAGAAAATCACTATGGATTTTGTCACTGGGTTTCCGAAATCTAAGCGTGGGTATGATGTGGTTTGGGTTGTTATTGATCGCCTGACCAAGTCGGCTCATTTTCTTCCGTTCAAGAGCACCTACAAGGTTCCTGGCATGGCACAATTATATGTGGACTGGGTTGTTCACCTGAATGGAGTTCCAAAGGCAATAGTTTCTTATCGAGACCCAAAGTTCACTTCTTGTTTATGGAAGCAGATACAAGAGGAGATGAGTTCTGACCTACGTTTCAGCACAGTGTACCATCCTCAGATGGATGGCCAGTCTGAGCGGATAGTACAGATTCTGGAGGACTTGTTACGTGCTTGTGTGATGGATTGGGGAGGTGTTTGGGACAAATACCTTCCGTTGGCTGAATTTTCTTATAATAATAGTTACCAAGCCAGCATTGGTATGCCGCCTTTTGAAGCACTTATGGCCGACCTTGTCATTCACCACTACACTGGGATGATGTGGGTGAACGAGCACTGATGAAGAGTGATGACATGTAGATGATGACTGATAAGATTTGCTTGATCAAGAAAAGGATGAAGGCTGCCCAAGATCGACAGAAGGTGTATGCTGATAAGAAGAGATCTGATGTGAGCTTCTTGGTTGGTGATTATGTGTTCCTCAAGATAAAGCCAATTCACTCTATTGCAAGGTCTAAAGTCAAGGGCAAGTTGAGTCCTCATTATGTGGGACCATTTGAAATCTTGGATAGAGTTGGGGAGTGTGCCTACCGTCTAACTCTACCTCCCACTTATGACAAGATTCACAACATGTTCCATGTATCTGTCCTGAAGAAGTATGTGAAGGATCCTACTCATGTGCTGGCTATTGAACCTATTGAGTTATGAGAAGATCTATCCTATGAAGAGTTTCCAGTGAAGGTCCTAGATTCCAGAACAAAGCAATTGAAGCACAAGGAGATTGAACTTGTGAAGATTCTCTGGAAGTACCATGGTCTTGAGGAAACTACTTGGGAGTTGAAAGAAGAGATGTTGCGGACCTACCCCTCCCTCTTTGCTTGAGATTTCGAGACGAAATCTTTTTAAGGGGTGGTGTGTTGTAACATCCCCAATTCCAGGTACAAAACACCTTTTCCTTTTCTTTAACCCTTACTTTAATATCTACATTATGGGAATCTTTCTTCGTACTTTGTATTGAATCAGGTGACTTTTGACCCTAAAACCCTAGTCTGACTCGAGTTGTGTTCCATAGAGTTGAAGGCATGAGGAATTGCTATCTTAATACCTCAATTAGCTAGACTATAAGCAATAATGATGATCTAGATCACTTTACCCTAGATTTGTGAACTAGGACAGACCTGAGTATCACATAGGTCAATAATCGAGTTTAGGTGGAAGGTTTGACCATCTTTCACATTTAGACTTAGTTCATTTAAATAATTGAATGATTAACGTGAACAGGTTAAATTATAGATGTAGTACCTCAAAATACAAATCTAAGCTCATAATTGAGTTACTCACATCTTAATTAGTTAATCCTCAAATTTTGGGATCTTTTGGACATCATATGCACCCTCAATTGAACCCTATTAGGTTATGTGTGCTTTTAACCCTTTCTTGGTTGATTTTCTTTTGTTTTCTTGGTTCGGTCTGGACCTTGGTCCAAGGACCGATTGAGCCGGTGAACGGTCTGGTCCGGGTAACGGGACTCGGTCGTCCCCTACCTCCGATCTTCATGCGGACGCCAGGCACAACACAAGGATGCCTCCCTGGTCTCTCACGCACGCCAGGCTGAGCGCCTCCTCACGCTTTCTTCGCCAACAGTTTCCCCTTGATCCCCCGAGTCTAGCGACCCATTACTTAGCCTCTATGGAGCCCTAAGCTAGAAATGCCTATTTCTACCCCCGAGTAGCCGCCGCTGCCATTTTTCCTCACTCGCTTTTCCCCCACCCGAAGCCACCACATCCTACCATTCGCTCTAGATTTCAGCCTCGACACCCCCTTAGCCGGCCTCATCAGTCAATTGCACCCGAAGTGCTCTGGAGCTGCTGCCGATGTTGGTTTTCTTCTCCGGCAAGGACGGCGAGCAGCTGTCGCGTCGCTTCACCTCAGTCTAATAGACTGCGAGGTAACCATCTAGGACCCCCGTTCTTTCCATTGGTTCGTTCGTATTAGCGTGGTTCAGCCTCTTTCTCTGGGTCGACTAGCACCGTCAGTTTTCCCCTATTTTGCCGCGCCGTCGAGAAGGACTCCGCAAGTCCTTGGTTCCTATATCTCGGCCAAACCTATACCCAGCGGCCTGGGAGGTGAGAATACTCCTGCTGCTAGCAGTAGCTGGCAGAGGATCTGTAGGCTGTCGAGCTTTCTCTTCTTCTACTCCTCATCGTTGAGTAGAGTCCTCGGGATTCACCTTCAGGTTGCCACTAGGTCCGTCGCAGATAGTGGATGGGCCTGAGAAGTGGTTTCCTTCAGGAAATCATTCTCGTGTTATGGTATGCACACAATTGTCTCCTTCCTCCTCCATCCCTTCCCCTTTCCTTGCCCTAGGGCGGCACCCCATCTGCAGCCGACCTGCTGCACAGAGCTGCGGCCAGTAGCCAGGGGCCCTTTGGGCGCGGCCAGCACCACGAATAGCGACACACTAAGTTCGTCTGTGAGGCCTAAGTGCGAATCTGGCATCCTCATCCCACAAAACGCCCTGTTCTTCCTTTTCCCCTTCCTTCCTCCTCCTTGGCGCCGAGCAAGAGTGGCCAAAGGTTGAAGAAGACGACCCAGCAGCACCTGGAAGCGGGTTTTGGGCAGATTTATGTTGATTTCGGCCATCTCGTTTTTCTGTGAGTAGAAACTCACCTCCCCCTTGCATCGATTAGCTCTGAATTAATATGCTGTACGTTTTTGCTAATGTGCTATGTGCACGGTTTCCCTTCCTACTGGTTGCACACTTTCATTTATAATTGCCACTAATAAGTACAATCCGGTTATAAGTTATTTGCACGATTCTTGTTGGTTGTTGGTTGCACGGTCTTAAGCAACTAATCTGCATGGTTTGAATTATTGATGATCTTCACGGTTTCATCCTGGAGATGGATGCACAGTTTGGGATTTGATTGTTTGCTCGGTCTGCTGTTTATGCAGACTGCAGGTTACTGATAGCACGTTGGCCCATTTGGCTGATCTGCACGTATGAATAAATGTCAGGCTGCACAATTAAAAGCAGATGAAGATGCACGGTACATAATTAATCAGAGTTGCACGGTCTGGTTTATTAAACTTGCACTGACTAATATTAATACTAGTAGGCACAAATTTTGAGGACCTAGAAAACTCCACTCCATGATTTTCGGTAGATCGTGCTTAAGCTTGTGTTATATGTGTTTTTCTCATGATACTGTTGATACAATTTTAGGTCTGCATGACCTTGCACTGCTTGATCTGGTTTAAACTGCACGGGTTTGGTCATAGTTCAATTGCATATATGCCTTGTCCCACCCAGTTAGCTAATAATCAGGTGTGAGGGCATATCAGGCCATGTGCATTTCATTTTATCGAATAATCAGAAATGTTATATCTTGAAATATTCGTAATAGATTATTGATAACTAAAAATATAAATATATATGTTTTTGAAATCAGAAAAAATACGCCTGATTTATTGGGACAGGTTTCACGCCCAGATTCGCAACCTAAAGTAGGGTCGATTTCTAAGTAAAAAAATTAATACATTTTATATTAATCAGATGCAAACATATTATGACTAGGTTGAGATAACCTTGACCCTGTGCTTATGAGGTGTTACTGAATAACTAGGTCTGATCATAAGGTATGTACATCCTCTATTTTATTTTGGGCATTATTTGACTAAAATCTACATTCTTTTAATGAGGCATCTCTTGAACTATTATTTCTCGTGGAAATCTATTATTCTTGGACATTTATAACTCCTGTTATGAATCTCTTTTACTGCTGTGATTATTAATTTGAAATGATTATGGGTCTTTAGGCCCCTCCTGCCTTGTTGCCTTTTGGTTTGATATTGACTAAAATGATAGTCTTGCCACTCTATTATAGCATGCTGTGTGTTTGACTAGATTATCTAGAATAGTGGTACTTATATACAACCATACTTATATAGGGCGTGCGTATTCCGCCCGGGGTGTTTGTTTCCACCCTTGTTTATTTTTAGGCCATGATCCTATGGTGTTATGGCCCTGTTTTAGGTATATTTAGTCTACATTGTTATGCATGCAAATGTTTGTTGTTTTAATATGAAATTGTGGATGATTGTTATGGCAAGACACTCTTTTATTATCATGTTTGTAATCTGAAATTTTATATGCCTCATTTCTTTTGTTACTTTTCTCTTGAACATACCTAATTGCAAATAGCCCCCTTTTCTTATGGGAACATCTCTTTTGTACTTGTAATCCTATATAATGCCCAAAATGTTTTATATATGTACATACTCAGCCTTTGCTGACCTCTTTGTTGTTTCCTTGTTCTGGGTGATGTTCCCTTCCACCCAGGTGAAGAGAATCCCATGGTGACCTTAGAGGAGGAGCCTGCACTTGAGGACCCAGTGTTCGAGGAACCTATCCAGCAGTAGTTCGTGAAATTTCTGAGATGCCTAGGTTGCCCTCTGCAATCGACTCATTAGTTTAGTTTCTTTGGTGTTTTCTTTTATGTCCATGTGGACAAGTTCTTAGAAATAAATGGATTATGTAATAACTTAAACTCTTTACTTTCCGCTGCTTTTGCTTTACACTCATTTTACCATGTTATTTTGAGAACAATGTAGCTACCCTTCTATCTATTTATCGTGTTTCAATATATGGGTTTTTCTATGGCAGTCTCAAGATAATGTTGATAGGGAGTGGTCCCCCTAATGGGTCCCACTCCTTGCAGTGTTCAAGAACAGTCCCAAACCGGAGACTATCCAAGATTTACTCCTAATGAATAAATCTTAGACGGGTTTCTAGGCCAACAAATACATGTATGTTGTCATTCTTATACCTACAATCCTAGGTCATATTTCAAGTCAAGATTTAGGCATTTAATCACCTTAGGGCGCATACATGATTTACAAGGTATTTGGGTGCATAAAGAATAATATATGTTACTGATTTAGGAGTTCACATAATCATTTCAGAAATAGAAGACCCACATGTGAGTTAAGTTTGAGATTCAACATCAATGTATCTTTAACATGCATGTTTCAAGGTTCAAAGCACATAATCAAATCAAATTATGATGCTAGAATGGACAAGTTTGAATCTTATTTCAACATGCATCAAAATTTACTGAATTAGGTCAAGCATGAGGATTAGAAGCACAAATATATGCAAGCACAAGATTTGTTCATATCCTAGGTTGATTTACAATAGCAACATCTTGTAGTCTTAATCATACCCTAGTCTAGGTATCGTATTCTATAACATTGATTTCAACATCTCCAATGTACATGCATGTTCATCATCAAAATAATCATTACACACAAATGTAGGCATCATATCATTCATAATTGAGCAATATAGTTAATACAAGATTAGGGTGAAATGTGTACAAGATTAGGTCTCAAATATAGCAACAACACATTAGGTCACATTTCATTTGGATTAGTTAATCAAGAGAGAAAGCAAACATTATCATCATCAATCTACATCATACAATATGGATTCACAACACAAAATCATCAACCTGTGATTTCACATAGTATAACCTCCACCACATGCAGATTTGTTTCCAATGTAGAAATTGATAATACAATATACCAATGCAAGCAACAACAGAAATAAGAATTGGCAGATAACACAATCTGTCAATTGGCTTCTAAGCTATCTAAAAACAAATACAAGTAGCAACATAATCGAAATTAGAATTGTAAACACAGTAAGAGGGGATGATTGGGGGATATATATGAAACTACTTACCTATAGTAGTAGGGGAAGGTCCAAGCTCCTTGCAGTAGTGGACGAGTAGACGGCGGTGGCAGGTGGACGAGTGACAGAGGAGCAGATGAGTAGACGACAAGGGAAAGAAGCATACGAGCGGCAACTCCAAGCTCCTTGCGGCGGTGGCAGGCGGAGAAGCAACTGGGAGGTTGCTTCTCAGCGAATCAGCAGGAGCTGAGTAGGCCTAGGCGGTGGAGGCCAATAGGCGGTAGAGGACAGGGACGGGATGGCTGGCGGAGGAGTAGCAGGCGGTGGAGGGTAGGAGCAGCAGGCGGCGGAGGGTAGGGACAACCGACGGAGGAGCAGCAGGCGGCGGAATCGCTAAATCGCCAGAGACCCTAGTGAAATGCGTTGAAACAGAGAATGGGGAAGAGTCTGTTCCACAGGTGCTATTAAGTTTACAATCATCATTGGTTGTTTCAAAAACCGACGCCTAAGATCCAAAAGCGTCGGTTACCATAACAAAACTGACACCTATGTTGCTTCATAGTCGTCGATTTCAACTCAAAAATCGACATCTATCTACATATGCCGACAAAATAAAAAGTTCTCGAATTACGACCCATAGTCGTCGGTTGTCATAAAAAACCGATTTCTGGGGGTAAAAATTTTTGCGGGGACAGCGCGGGAGCACACATCGACGTCAGTTATGGAAAGAAAACCAACGACAAAAATGGACCCGATTTCTGTCTTGCGGAAAATCTTTAGTCGTCGATTAGTTGGTAAATAACCGACGTCGTATGTGAAATTTTGGAGGTAATTTTTTTTCACTGGAAAACTTGGATTTGGTGGGCGATTTAAGGCGCCAGTTTCTTATTGAGCAACCGACACTAAATAAAAAGCGATACCCATGTCTGGACGGTCTTCACATATAGATGTCGGTTTGTGCTTTCAGCTGACGTTTTAGGGTTTAGGCGTCGGTTTTTGGGATACAACCGATGCCTCTAAATGTGACGTTATAAGACATTTCTGTAGTAGTGTATGCTTATTCATTCTCTTTGTCCTATGAACATTAGCCTATACACAATGTCTTTTCTTTTGAAAATCATGGTTCATGTGGACTACCTTATTTGATATTGATCATGTGATCATGGATAATCTTTTGAACTCTTATCTTATGCTTTATTCATGATGGAACTCTAAAAGATGACATGTGATGTCTGTTGCCCACTTATGAGGTGGATGTATATGTTGGTCACTTATGTGGTGACTAATATATTTATTCTGACTATACTTTCTACTTGCATCTGCGTTTAACATGCTATGTGATTCAGTAGCACTAGAGTAGTGTAATTGCATTGGTTTTTATGGCAGATGTGTTATTTCCTGCCGAGTAGATGTGATATTTCCTGCTCTTTTGGGATGGAAAGGAACTTCATACCCAGGGCTAGATGTGTGATTCTTGGCCCATGTTTTATATATTTGGGAGATTGGCAATATTCCTTTCTCTATCAGGTTTCAAGTTTATGAGACTTGACCACCTTTGTGTTTATATTATTCTAGGGCTATGTTTATCTCATATGCATGCTGATTGATGATATGGGGTGTGTGCCCTAATTCTTTACACATACTTATATGGCACAATCTTTATGCTTTATTAATGACAAGTATTCTTTTGTTATCATATGATTTCAATTCCTTTTCTCTTTATACCCATTTGGGTGGTTCTTATCCTTTCTATGGGAATCCTTTTGTATTTGATGTCCTTTATTCCATATATTGCTCAATTTCCTATTTAGTAGGCACATACCAGCCTTTGCTGATGTCATCTATTTTCTCTTCTTGTTAGGGTATGCTTCCAACCCTAGGTGAAGGACTTGGATGATAAGGCATGAAAGTTTTGGACTAGCTTATGGAGTTAAAGCTTGGAGACAAAATTGTTATGGTTTATATATCCCTCTACTTAGATACTTATGTTGTATCATACATGTAAACCCTTATGGGATATTATGATGTAGTTTTGTAATCTTTTGCAAAATTTGAATATAGTCATTATTTTTATTCCACTGCTATACTTTGGTTGTTTTGAATACCATTTATTGAAGTTTTAAAATTTTGCACCTATTCTAGCATACCTTTGAGTGTGTTTGGAATGGATGTTTTATTCTTCAATAATTTTTTTTAGGAAGGGGGTGATCCCGCCTCCTTACACCAATTTTGGCTTAAAACACCATGAAATATATAACGATGGATCATTCCCAATATTCTTTTTTGGACTTCTATTAACTCAACCCGAACAAAATCTGCATACAAATATGCTACCAAAGAATTCAACTAAGAAACTGTATGCACATTCCCCACCTAAAATATCACTTGAATCACACATGTGCACATTTACAATTTTATCTAGAATCTAATATATGTGGTTATGTATATTCATAAATTGCAGTTGGCCCATGCTATTTTTCATGTACACATGGACATGTGCACATAAATTAAACAATACTCAAAAGAGAGGGAGAAGAAAGGAAATGTTATGAATATAGTTAGAATGTATAAGAATAGTAATGAATATGTAGATCTATCAAACCTATGCAACGAATACATCTCAATATGATTCATCATATGAAGATGAGTTAATTGCACTTAAAGTTGGGATGTGTAATACATATTTTGTGTGAGATGCAATCAAACTTAAAGAAAAATGACAATATATATGACATACAAAATGAATCGGCTATAGTCAAATCTTAGTGCACCATTTCCTATGCCAAAATCACAAATGTTAAAGTGTTGTTTATTTTACTATTTTCTTTTGATAAGTCAGTGCCACACTATCTTTACAATATCTTCATTGAATAAAATTTGAGATGATAGAACAACCATGGCTCATTGTTGACAAATTTTATTTACATAAAATGTACCTCTATCAAAAAATTATAATGTTTTTAATATGTAACTGGGGTTTAGCTTCAACATGATTTGACAAATATAGAAATCTATTGGTTACTTTTCTAATTTTAGAATTATCTAATACTAATTAAACATTTGTAATATGACATGTGCATTTACAAGTGTACATTTAATATATATGTATGTATGTATGTGTGTGTGTGTGTGTATAAAGAGAATTAAGCGGGAATACACTCGAGTATATCGAAGACGCTACACACCTCAATCGTTTTCCATCATAAAGTAACTATTTTAGAAATATAAATTATTGATCTTCTTAAGTATCTTAACAACATACTATATAATAAATTTGAGCTTATTTGGACACCTATAAGTCATACATCTAAAAGATGCTAAAATCATACATTTCAAATTAGTTATATGTGACGATTTTGTTGTCCTGAACGAGTGACTTATACTCATTCAAATGACTTATATGTATATGCAAACAAGGTAATCTAGTGCTTGAGTTAGTTTGCACGCGAGTCATAATTTTTGACTTTTAATACACTTTACACTAAATTGATTAGCAAGAGTGAGAGGCACTACAAATGTTTGACGGTGGAACTGACTTTTTATATGACTGCTTAAAATAATAAAATAAAAAAAGCATGCAAACAAATTCAGGCCACATTTTTATCCACCTCTTCATTTTGAATCCTCTAGGTCTATTTTTTATTTTCCTACTTATTCGACTCGGATGACGACTTAACTTTCTATCGTGGACTCATAATATTTTTTTCCCATCAAAATGTGGTGGCGACTCTGAACATCTTCTTTATTTTCCGTACGACCACCGAACTAAGTTTTAGTAAAAAAACACAGGAGTTACATCATATTTTTTGGAAAGGGTACGTCAATATGATAAAAAAACCCACAAAGTATTCAACCACAAAAAACCAGGCCCAGAGTTCCAGACAGTTTGGGACTCCAAAAAATAGTTCTGATTTTTGACCCTACGAGATCAATAACCAAAGTAGTTTCTACTTTGGATGACCCAGATCTACATGGCCTAAATTGTTTGGAAAGTTCTATCAAGATAATGCATAAAGTCAGAATGTAATTCGATATTGGTGCACTAGATGAATCTTGTTCTGGGTTTCTAATAGAAAATTTTAGGGGTTTGCTATAGGAACAAGAAATGAGACTAGAAATGGAACCCTTTTTGTCCTCACATGTGCATAACAACAAAATAGAGGAAGAAAGTAACCTACTTTGCTCCTCTATTTTATTGTTATGTATATGTGGGGACAAAAAAAGATTTCATGTCTGGTCCTATTTTTTGTTCGCCTAGCTTATTCTAGAATTTAATATCCGCCACATTTGTACTTTTGGCGAATATGGGTGTAATACGATGATGATTGGAAGATGGCATATCAAGACGACCTTGTACATTATCCCCATACTGACAATTTCTATACGGAACTTTCCTTGAAGATCTTCTGAGGTAGTAGGCAAGACCCGAGAAGTGGATAGAATCAATTCCTAGTGTTTTTTTGACTATAGCACGAACTATCTTTTGGCTTTCAAACGACTTACTTGAGCAAAGTCAATAGTGCCATCCTTTTGGATATCATGGTGTTGCACACCCTAGAAGTAATTAGATATATGGTGGGGTCTGCGGGGAGTGGTACCAGTGTATAATGCTCATGTATGCAACTTTGCTTTGAGGGGCTTGACATAAAGATCAATCGCTCCTTTCTCTCAAGAAGATGAAGAAAACAACTAGTTTCAGTTGTGGTCCTCTGGAAAACCTATGCGTGGAGGACATCCAAAACATTTTGCGTTAATTTTCCTAATAAATTTTGCCACTTACAAAAGTAAACTAATACACTCTAAGGAAGTAGAAGTAAACCAATCGTATCGTAAATCATACTTTTATTTTCTTCCTCGCGAAACATTACCTTTACCTTCTCCGATAAATTTCACTTCGCCATTATAACCACCAAACAGTATAGTATCTGTATAACGCCTTTTCCTTTTCTTCCTCGACATTAATAATGCATCACGGTCCGAGTGAGTAATCCTAAGACCATCGATCATCGAAAAGAAACCACTGTTTGTAACAACTACGGTCTACGGTCAATTGCCACCTCCCCCCCGCCGGCACGTGGGGCTCCACTCGAGCACGATGCCGGCGATGGCTTGCCCTCTGTCCCTGATTGAATTGGATCCATCTATGCGAAGGGAATAGTGAATGGGACAACGGATCATCTGCGCTCCGTCTTGACAAAGCCCTAGCTGTATTCTGGTATGGCAAGCCACAATAACGGTGGAGGGACCGGTGGTAACTCGGAGCCTGCCTTCGCCCCTCAGGCGGGGAGGTGGTACAACCTCAGCCTCGGACCCTCTTTCAAGGACAACTCCACGAAGTTCTGCACCCTCCGATGTGAGCCGTTCGTCTCCCTTTGTAGTTCCATATTGCAAGGATTAGTATATTCTCTACCTGATGATGCTGGCCTTTTAGCTTGACATTGTAATTACTAACCATTGCAGCAAAATACTGTACATCTAGCATAACTGTTTCCGCCATGCCTTTTTTGGGATGCTTGTTTGCTTATTAGTTATCGTGTTGAACACTGCCTTCCATATGTGACCGGCAGTGGGCCTGTTTAGTTGCAGTTAAAGTATTAGTCAAGTGAGGTCTAGTTGTGAGCTTAATTGGTCTTCCATTGTTTTCTACATGATTTAAATGCTGGCTGCAGCTGAGTTTCACACGATGAGTTTGTTCTCCATGGAACCAAGTTTAAATAAGGATGGAAGTAACTGTGGTGTTTTAGTTTCATCCCAACCAAGTAGGCTTTAGTCTTTAGTGCAAAGTGTAACATGCACATCTTAATATCATTGAACTTCCTGCTACAGATGAATTTAAGCCAGCTTCTATAGACAAGAGCCAAGCTGGGAATCTACACAAGAACAAGGACAACAGGGTCTCTGTCGAGTTCAACAACAACCAGCCTGGGAAGCCCAAGGTTGCATTCGAAGGAAGTAGTGAAGACTACAAGGAAAATGATGGGGTGCTGTTCTTTGATGGAGAGACTTTCCGCTTGGAGAGGCTGCATCGGGCAGTGAAGCGTCTGAGACATGTTAGGGTGCCTGGAGAGTCGACTGCAGCAGCTGCTTCTGCAGCTACTGCTGCACCTGCTATTTCTTCTGGAACTGCCATTGAGCCCCGTTCTCCTCCGTCTGGGAAGACAGTGAAGTTACAACCTTTTGCGAAATCCGCTGCTCTCTCTGTTCCGGTACATCATATATCCTGTCATGGTTTATAGTTTAACAAAAGTATCTGAATCTGTTGTGACCATAGTTATAAATTTATGGAGAATTGGGAAATCCATCTCTGCTGAAATTGAGTCAGATAAAAGATCTTCTAAACAAGTTTAAATTGTTTAATGTGAAATAGTAGTCCAATGCTATGGTAAATGCTTCTGTAGAATTTCTATTTTTAGATATTTATTAAGAGTTCTTCTGATGGCATGTTTTACTGTAATCTTAAAAGGAGACTGTAGAATGCATGATTAGGAGATTCTATACTTGTATTTTTTTTCTAGATACGACGCACAATCATGTATCATTTGATGAACCTAGCGTGTTTCTCTTCCATTACCACCAAAAGAGTTTATGTACAAACAAATGATCTAAGGCAGATCATAGAACAAAAAGAGCAAAACAAACGAGGATCAGCTGTACAAAAGAAGGGAGAAGAAAGCTATCTGTACAAACTTTTAGTGTCTCTAAGGCAATCAACCCAAATGGATTCAGAGCCCCTTTCAAAATTGTGAAATGTTCGAGAATTCCTCTCAAGCCAGATATAGTAGAGCACAAAAACTGCATCTGTCTTTGATTCACCTTTAAGCTTCAGCAGATCATCCACAGAGTTAGGGCAGGAACCATATCTCGCAAAATAGCTATTCCAAATGAGGAGACTGAACTCACAGAAAAAGAACAAATGATCCAGATCTTCAGAGCTTCTTTTACAGAGGATGCATCTGGAAACCATAGAATAGCCCACTCTCTTCAGATAATCCAGAGTAGGAAGTTTATTGAGAAAAGTTTTCCAGAGAAAACAAGAACACCTTCTAGGAACTCTGCCCTTCAATACCCAGTCACCCCATGTAGTGATCGGGTGTTTTGACCTAACAAGATTCCAAGCATCCTTTAATTTGAACGAAGCCGAATTCTCAATAAGCAAAGAATCAGAACAGCCAGTCGGGTTAGGAAGCTTGATAAGATAATCCAGCAATTGCTCAGATTCTCTGCAAATAGGAACCGACCAGAATCCATTCACAATACAGCAGCTAAGTTTCCCATTTACCTCGTTACCCATCCTGATCATAATTTGCTTATCAATAACCTCAGAGAGGATTTTACCACTAAGAAGCCAGAGATCTCTCCACAGAAGTATGTCTTCTCCATTTCCAATACAGAATTTTAACTGAGGAATCAACATATATCTGGATATAAGTAATCTTTTAAACAACCAAGGAAAGTTTGGTTTACATCTTACAGACCATATGTAATCTGTCATGAGGTATTTACCATGAATCCATTTCACCCATAACGACTCTTTATCAGTAGCAATATTCCACAAGTTCTTTAGAATACCTGCCTTGGACCAATCATCCACATGCCTTATACCCAAACCACCTTCCTTCTTAGGTCTGCATATATAATCCTAGGCAACCGTGTGAAGATGTTTTTTATCATCTCTATCTCCCCAAATGAAGTCCCTCGTCAACTTCTCAATCTGCATAATAACTGATTTTGGAATAGGAAAAGTTGAGGTTCAAAAAATATGATAAGAAGAAATGGTGGAGATAACAAATTCAATCCTCCCAGCTTGAGATAGGAGGTTACATTTCCAAAGATCGAGTTTGTCAAAAATAGGATTACACATAGCCTTCGTGAGCCTACCTGTGAACAAAGGGAGGCCTAGATATTTCACAGGCAATTCAGAATTCTGAATATTTAAACAATTCGAAAGATCAGTAGCTCTAACATCATTTATTCTCTTGCTAGCAAAGAGTTGGCTTTTTGAGTTGTTTAGCTTCAGACCAGAGATTCTATGGAACTCCTGAAACAATTCCTTAATGGCTTGGGCAGACTTATAGTCAGCTCTCGCAAAAATTAGGAGATCATTCGCAAACACAATATGAGAAACCTTGAAATCCACAATATTTTTAATAGGTTTAATGCTTCGTTTAGCCACATCAACATTAATTAAAGAGGTGAACCCCTGCATAGCAACTACAAACAGGTAAGGGGCTAAAGGGTCACCCTGCCTAACACCATTGGATGCCCAAAAATGAATAGAAGGGTTTCCATTAACCAAAATCTGATAAGAGGCAGTAGAGAAGCATGTATCAATCCATTTCAACCATTTAAGAGGAAACCCCATACTTTTGAGAATAAAAAGAATGTAGTCCCTACAAACAGAATCATATGCTTTGGAAAGATCGGCCTTAATACACATTTTCTCTGAACCATATGCATTTGAAAATGAGCTGAGAATGTCATTAGCCAGAAGGATGGCATCTCCAATCGATCTCCCCTTAATAAAAGCCAGCTGATTACCATCAATGAGAGCAGGGAAGGTAGAGCTTAATCAATTAGCAAGGATTTTTGTAATAATCTTGTAAATCACATTACACAAAGAGATTGGTCTGAAATCATTAAGACCAGAAGCCCCAGGGCATTTAGGGATCCAAGTGATGAAGGTGTTATTACATTCACTCAATAACTTGCCCGTTTCAAAGAAACTTAAAATAGCCTTGCAAATATCATCCCCAACAATCCCCCAACAAACTTTAAAGAAGTAGCCATTAAACCTATTCGGGCCAGGAGCTTTATCCTTTCTTAAGCCTTTCACCACATTTTCAATTTCCTCTTTGGAAACGTGTTTATTCAAAACATCCAACTGAGCCTTCGAAACCTTCGGAAGAATCCACTCTTTCGACCATTCAACGTAATTAAGAGAAGCTGAGTTGAAGAGAGACTTAAAATAATCCACAATATGCACACTTATCTCGTCCTGATCATAGACTTTGTTACCATTAACCATAAGGAATTGAATGTTATTGAAAATGCGTCTGGTTTTTAGAGATTTCCTATCTCCTTCCTTGAGCCAAAGAACTCCAGATTTTTGTTTAAGAAGAGACTCGTCGTTAACCAAAGCTTTCTCAGCTTGGACTCTCAAGTCATTAAGATGCTATTGAAGACCTCCATTAAGAGGATCTTGATCAACCTCTTGTTGAACCTCCAAAACAAAAGCCTCCAACTCCTTTGCTTTAGAAAGAATATTTCCTACGGACTCCTTGTTCCATTTTAAAAGAGCCCCTTTAACAACATGCAACTTCCTATAAACTCTAAACATAGGAGCACCCTCCGGTGAGATACTCATCCAAGTGTTTTTAACAATATCAGAAAAACCATCTTGCTTAACCCATGCATTAATAAATCTAAACGGAGACCGTCTTTTCTTAACAGTATTGAAATGAAGACCAACCATTCAATGGTCACTAACATTAGTAGAGATAACTTCTCCCCAAATATCAGGATAGGCATCAAGCAATTCAACATTACCCAGAATCCTGTCAATTTTAGAAAAGGTAGACACACCTTTCTTGCTTCTACTGTCCCAAGTAAAGAAGGGTACCTTAGTACATATCTCAATGAGCTTAGTATCTGAGAATAACTCATTGAAATCTCTCATACTTTTGGATGAAGGAGGGTGCTTCCCAACTTTCTCTCTATTCAACCTAACAACATTACAATCGCCCAGAATACACCAAGGACTAGATTTATTGATAGAGCGGATAGAGTTCCAAAGAACCATTCTATCATTATCATCATTCGAGCCATATACAACAGAGAGGTGAAATGACCTGTCAATAAAACTAACAACACAATGAACAATCTGATCATTTTCCAACACTTTGTCAACAACAATAGAGTGATTAAACCAGAGGACTATGCGAGTGTACTTATAGAAATCCGAATTAGAAATAAAATTGACATCTTGCCACATAGATCTAATAACAGGATCTATTTCTTTTTTACTAAGCCTGGATTCCAACAAAATGTAAATATCAGCTTTGTTCCTTTCCTCTTCCTCCTTGACGCGAGAGACTTTATTGTGAAGCCCTCTCACGTTCCTAGAAATAATAGAAAGAGGCCTATCCATTTGGGGGATTGATTAAGTTTAGAACAATCCCATCTCCCTGCTTTAATGTTTCTTCTTCCAGGGATTTCATCGTTTCCATATTACTTTCCACTCCCTCAAAATTTGAAAGGGGTGAGTACCTATTAAGAGAGCTTTGAGCTATGCTTGTAGCGGATTTTGGTACCACTCTTGACGGAGACTTCGATTTCTTCCTTCTCGTTTCCCAACCCTGCTCTGGAGAAGTGCTTCGAGTTAATAGACGGTCAGTAGAGCTAGATGAAGCTTCAGAGTTCACCTCCACCACCATTGCTATAGATTTGCCTTTTACCGTAATTGAATCTTCATCAGGAGGAACCGCAACCAGAACAGAACTAACAACTACACTGCCAGAGTTGTTACTAACATCCTCAACTGCATCTATGAAAACCTCACCATCCTCATCAGAAGTTCTAGGTATCGACTTAGTCTTTGGGACCCAGATTTGTTTCTCTATGTTTATTGCCACCTCAGGTCGAACATGTTCCTTGGATAGTGAGAGACATAAACCAGATTCATGCCCGTAGTTCCCACATTCTTTACACTTCGTCGGGAGCCACTCATAATCTTATCTACTTGGCCATCCTCACTCTGTATAGTCAAATCCTTAGGGAAATTGAAGTCAACAAGTATCAAGACTTGAAGTCTAGCATACTTCAGGCGCGTGAATTCGGCAGTGAGCTTATCAACTCGGAGAGGTTTCCCAAGATACGAGCCAATGAAGTTGAACATCTCGTCATCCCAAATCTCCAATGGTAGATCATGAATCTTCAGCCATATTGGAATCTTAGACAACTTCATCTTCTCCATTGGCTCCCATCGCTCCCATTTCTTAATAAACATTGGTTTACCAACAATGAACCACGGACCACCTTCAACTGCCATTAGAAGATCTTCGTCATTAGAGAACATCAGTATAAAGCATCTATTACCTCTTGAATAGACTTCCAGGGACCCCTTCACCTTCTAAATCCGTGCTAAGAATCGTACCAATGAAGGCAAATGTGGATCTAAGCCAACGATATACCCCGCCGCGGTTTTGCTCCATCTATTGATATTACACTCTGCAATGCTTTTAGGATAGAGGAGTTTCCCTTCCAAGATCTAGACGTCTGTTTTGGAGAGCTTAGCATTCATGCCTTTTTTGTTCGATACTAGATCTGCCCATGATCTCGTCTCAGATGATACTCAAATCGACTGAGAAGGTCCCCCCTTCCTGCTTCTTCCCGGGGTCCTTGACCTTCCCCACATTTCCCTGATCCACAACTATGTCGACAGGAATAGCAATCTCCTTCGCCGTCGTCACTAAATTCGCCTTCAGAATCGCCCTAGTGTCCGACGTGGGAGCCATCCTAGGGTTCGTCTTATTTTTGATTATTTTGTGTAGCATTGCTGCTAATAACCCATTTACATGGTGTGGGATGAATCTCTATATATAAAAGATAGAAAAGTAAGTAAAAAATAATTATTTACACTTATTCTAATACTCCCTCTCAAGTTGGTGCATTACACAGAAATTTGACATGACATCCATAAGGAGACTTATTAAGTCAATATGCTAATTGATATTCTCACTCGACAAGAGGGCGTTCGAGCAATTTATCTTGTAGTTTCTCACGAACAAAGTGACAATTCGCTTCTGTATGCTTCTTTCTTACACAGAAGACTGAATTAAAAGTAGTATAAAATCCAACATTATTAATATAATAATAAATGTCTATAGCTTTAGACTGGTAATAAAACTCTTGACCAAAAGAGCTCACTAGTAGCATGAACCATGACATGATATTCATACTCCGCCCTAGATCTGGCCACCACGATTTTTATCTTGCTCTTCTAAGAAACTAAATTACCACATGAAGTTACCATAGCTGGTCATGGAATGACGATTAATGTTAAAGCTCACCCTATCTGCATAAAAGAATCCCTGCACCCTTAAGTGCCCATGACATGAATATATGATTCCTTTACCTCATGATCTTTTTAGACAATAAAGAACTCGAGTAACTGCCTCTAATTGACTTAGTTTATCTATAAATTGCCTTACCGAACTAGCAACAAAGGAATTATTATGTGGGATAGTTGAGATTCCTAACATGCCTCCTATATCTCCATGGCTCATCAAGTGGCTCCCCTTGATCCTTATACAACTTGGCTTTTAGATCTACTAGTGTGTTTGCGGGTTTTCTCTAGCACCATGCTAGTTTCTCGAAGAAGAGCAAGAGTATATTTGCGCCGTGACACTTATGTCCTTGGATCGAGCCACTTCAATACCTAGAAAGCATTTTAGGTGGCCAAAATCCTTGGTTTGCATTTTTTTTTCCGAAGAAACCACTTCAACTATGTAATGCCCTGCTAGGCATTTCGAGACTCTAATAATAACAGTACCATCCACATCGACAATGAGAAGGACGCACCCAAAGGACCTTCGTTGATGGAAGCCAGAGTGATCAAAACTAGACCTTTGCAAGCCAAATTCCTAAAGAGATTGATTAATAATATGAAACCATGCTTGGGAAAACTATATAAGATCACGGAGGAGCAAACTAGGTGAGATTCCTTCTGAGAAAGGAATCAAGGAGGTTGTTTAATCTACATCTCCATTTGACAAAGTGCCATGAAGGAAATCATTCTTGATGTCCATTCGATATTGGGGATAGGGAAAGTGAGCAACCGAGGAGATGAACATTTTGATTGATGTCATCTTGACAACACTTGAGAAGTAACCCTCCTCATAGACTCGAGGTTTGCCCTTGGCGAGAAGGCAAGCCTTTCGGTGATCAACCCATCCATCGGGCCCAACCTTCACAGAGAGGAACCATTTGTACCCCATAATATATTTATATGTAGGAGTAGGAACAAGACCACATTTATGATTCTCCAGAAGGGCTGACATCTCATTCTACATAGCTTGTCACCAATCTTAGTGACTTAGGGTAGTAGAGATAAAGTGAGGTACTAAGGATGGATGATAAGGAGGAGACTCAGGCAACAGGCACATGACTATCTCTCTTTTGGGAGACCAATTGGCAAGTAATCCTATTTTTTCTCTCATAAATCTCCAGAATCAACAGTAACGAGGGAGGATTAAACCTGCATTGTCATCTACCTACATCTCAGAGTTCTTCTAACGAGTGTAAGCATGAGTGATAGGCGAACTACTGACATGTGACACATTCTCCAGAGGGGGAGAGTTGGTACGTGATATTTTGGATTATCATAGGTAGGGGGATTGACACTTCGATCTTGTGGACATCCTAGATCACAATTAGAGACTTCCCGAAATAGGCGTCTTTAAAAAAAAGTGACATCTACTGGATAAAGAAGTGATGCTCAGCTGTAGCACGAATATCCTTAATGGGTTTTCAAACCCTGTAAAGATATTCTTTGTAGCACATGTGCTTAGCTTGTCACAACCATACTAAGATTATAGACGAAGCTTACAAACCCAAAAGTTTTAGGCGGATTCACGCACAAGGACTGTTTAGGATACAAAATTGAAAAGGGATTTGATTATTCAAGGTGGATGAAGGCATGCAATTAATAAGGTAGGTGGCAGTGAAAATGACATTGCCAAATATTCTTTAGGAACATGACTTGCCTGTTTCAATGATATGTCGTTTCTCTTGCTCTGCCACACCATTTTGTTGAGGTGCGAGGACAAGAAGCTTGGTGAATGCTACCCTTGGTATAACAATTTTGTTAAGGCATGCCTTAAATATCTTTTAGTGGTCACTTTGAAATGCAAAACTTTATGAGAAAAAAGGGGTTTCAATTTGTTTGCAAATTTTTTGAATAATGGATAAAATCTTGAAACGATCCTTCACTACATACAACCAGGTAGTTCTAGAAAAATAGTTGTCAAGGAAACAAAATAACAAAACTCTAACATTGAGGGTACCTGGCTAGGTCCCCATATGTCTGAAAGGACACAATAGGTAAGCATCTGCATAATTTGATTCCTCAATGTAAATGTGAACCCCTTGGTGCATACCAAATTGACGCACCTCACGTTTAAGCCCACATATACTAGAGAACCTAGGATCTAGTATTCAAAGTTTCTCTAACAGCATGTGACCTAAAGGAATGTGAATATGTGGAGAGGATGCAACTAGACATGCCTCTAAAGCCTTTTCTCAGCCATAAAGACCTGCTGCATGTTTGTCATTGATGCCAATCATCGCCTGTGTCCAAAGATTCTGTATAGATAAACAATATGGGTCAAAGCTAATAGACACCTCTAATTAGTAGCTAATTTGTAGTTAGAGATTAAAGTAAAAGAAAATATGGGCACCAGTGAAATGAAAAACGTTCTGTGTGGCCGCTTAATCGGTTCAGCAGTCCAGCCGTTTAAAATACTCCCCTAAGCGCCCGATTTTTTTTTCTTCAAAAAAACGGGCGTTTTTTTCCCGCTTAACCCGCTTAATCAGCCGCTTAATGCGCTTAATCAGCCGCTTAATCGGCCGCTCAGACCCGTTTTTTCAAGAAAACTGCTGCAAGCCTGTAACATTAAGTAATTTTTAAAAGTAAAATAATTATTGACTGTAATATATTGAACTTATATACAATACATGTTCTATGATAAGCCCTAGTTAATTTAATATGCATACTTTGTATGTAAGACATAGTAATCGGGTACTGCTGTATATCCAAGTAAATTACATGTAACTAATCATGACATAGATTTTAGAATGCATACTTTGGTTAAATGTACTGCTGTAATTTTTGATCAAGTGATGATATGTAAATGTAGCAATAAGTTAGTAAGGTATCAATGATAAGTCTTCTGTAATGTGATATTGTGATGCAAAATAGTTATTGTATCATGCATATATACTTAATACTTTTTTGTTTTATAGTTGTATAGGGTGTTTTATGTGTGATAAGTCTATTGTTTAATAGTTTAGCTATAATCATTGTTTTATAGTCGTGTTATAAAGTATTTGGGTGTTTAGTATGGTTATTTAGGGTGTTCAGATATGTATAAAGGTTCCAAAAAGTATAGTATATATATGCATACATGTGCATTTTTTATAAAATTGTATAGAAAATCAAAACCCGTTTTTTCAAAAATCGGCCGCTTACCGCTTAACCAGTTACAAGGTGCTGTCCGCACGCTTACCGCTTAACATTTTTTAAAACATTGATGGGCACTAACATGGCTGAGGACAATGTAAGGTCGAAAGAGGCTTGATGGTTCTAGTGACTTCAAGCCTTCAATGGCAACAAAAAATTGGCTAAGGTGCCCTAGGAGTGGATTACGTTGGTGGAGAGGTAAGAGATTATGCTGGATATACTTGTAATGTGATTTGCTGCACCGCAGTCAAGAACCCAAGATGGTGAACCTCTATGAAGTGATTGAGAGAGACACGATGTGGATTTAGTTAGGGTACCAGATTTCTGAGAATAAGGCATGACAAAGGAGGCAAGAATGTTGTGATCTGAAGGAGATGATTGTATTCTTCATCATTCTTCATCCATTATTTGATATGAATTGTTGGCTCTTCACAAGATTCCTTAGCAAATTCTACGCTTGCATTAAGGCATGAGCATATCTCCTTGTAATGTCCCTTCTCGCTGTAACGAGTGCATTCTAGACGCCTTGTGCTCTAGTGGAATGACCTTCCCTTCCGCCTCTTCCACCTCAGCCCCAACTACATGGGGAAGAGTTAATGTTTTGAGTAACCAATGCAGAGGGGTAGTAGTGGTGGTGGTGGGATAATCTTGCTCAAGAAAGGTGTGCCACACACGCCAATATGCCTCTACTAGAGGGAGATCAGTTCCTAACAAGTCCATATTCTTTACGTTGTTCATCTAGGAATTTCATGACTGCATCTGATCCCTTTGTTTTTGATGTTTCTAATGGATCAATAGATAGTGGGAGCAAAGTGTTTGAAGCCTCCGTCATGCGAGTGACTTTGCCAAAATATTTCTTGAAGGGTTTTGCCTTCTCGGTGAATGTTGTCCATTGTCATGTCATACATCCAGATGATGTTGTTGGAGTATATAAGTTGAAGGTGATCTTAGATGACTTTACACTTAGTTAAGTGAACTGTGATATCAGCCAACTGGGCCTCCATGAAATTCTATAGGGAACAAAGCATCATGCTGCTTCCATTTGATATTAGAACTTACCTATCGAAGGATCATTGATGAGATGCTTGTCCTTGCCCCGCCTTTGAATCAAACTTTGTTCTTGTGACTTCATTGGCTAAAGTTTCTACCATTTAGCTTCTGAGAAGTGATGACATAATTCTCGACAAGGAGGGAGACCATTGAAGAGTTTCAATCAACTCATTTTTCTCAAGCATTAAAACTCAAAACACATCTGAAGTGAGGAGACAATATATGGCTCTGTTTAGGTGATAAATAACACATTGTGTAGGAATTGACATGGCGTGTTGGAAGACGACACAAATTTTGAATGGAAGTCATTCAACATGGGGAATGAGACACAACATTTGATGTTCACAACGTTGTGCCTAACACCGACGATGTGCCTAACCAAAATATGACCACATTTGTTGGATCAACACGATATGCATTTTTCGTGGCATGTACTCAACATCTACAACATGTAGGGATACACGATGTGTAATTGGGCTACATGATGTGTAAAGATCCTGACATATGAATGTTACCTTACCTGATGACACGACATGTACTTGGGTTACATGTCGTGTCAGATGCCTTCGGTTGTTGTTACTCCGTGAGACATGAGTGGCGATCACAACAATTTCCTTTGGGATGGAAGGATACACAATCCCTCTTGAAGATGGTGATGACTCTTTTTATAGAAAGGAATGTGGATTCCTCTACGAGATGGAGGAACCAGCTTCTCTAGGGGAGTGGAGATGGTGATGACCCTTCCTAGAGATGGAGGAGGCCACTCGACATGGGAATGCTCTCCTTACATGGACTGAAACATAAGTTATGCAACCATGTAGAAAATGTGATTTGGGAGACTAACGACTTGTATTTTAATAGATAGGAGACACCATTATACATGAACATGGGTGGCGGCCAATAACCTATTAAAATGATGTGGGACTAATCCCAAAGCACAACAGAAGAAGAAATAAGTAAATAAATACTTGCTTACACTTGTTTTGACAGAGATTCTAATGAGTTTACACCAAAACCTTGATCGTAAAGTTTGGCATGAGTTGTTGTCTGCCTAGAGCACCAAATCTCTTAGATACTATTTAGAGATTTCTCAAATTGATAACCATGAGAGAAATACTTTTTGGTCTCATTGGGTTCATTGCATTCACAATAGATTGGATAAGCGAATGAATGCTATTGGATGGGAATTGAGGACTAGTTGTCCTTTTTGCCATCTTATGTTTGGATGGAACAAGGAACAAAGTTACGAGGCCTAGGATCCATGACATTCACCTTTAGTTGTGCCCGGCAACATGCACAAGCGAAATATGTCAATGAGCAGTTCAAAGGCGACAACCTCGCCGAAAGAATCTAGGCCCTTCTATGAGTACATGATGTTGACTCAGATAAACTCTTAGATCATCTGGTACCGTCACTACTGACCAACGATCTCCCTGGGTAGAAGTGACTTGCGCTTCATCGCCAACAACTGTTCATCAAACTCCCATGTGCAATTTCCATCCTTGAAACTTGGCTGCCGCTACTGTAGTTTCCATCCCTGAAACTTAGCCAACGCATATCAAGTTCTTACCTTGTGTGGGTGTCGAGGTCAAAAAGTTTTGCTTTCACATCCACCCTAGAGCAATCTCAAGATGTACCCAATCTCTCGTCAAGAGCCTGGCAAATGACATTGATGTTGTCACCATTAACATTATGCTTTCTAGTTCGTAAAAGTCACATTAGCAAAAACAACAAAGCATTAACTAATATGAAAAGTCCTTTATTTCTAGGGCATCGTTCCCCAATACGGTGCCACGACAATGCTATCTCCGCCCACCACGCCTTTAATCAAGGACATTCTCACTGTCATATGTGTTGATCTCTCATAAAGTGCAAATTGATGAATTTGTATAATAGAGTGCAAAACTGATAAATTGAACTATTCCCTCACCTTTTATGTTCTATCGTAAATTCAATCCTGGAGAAAGTCCCACTTTGATCCCTAATTGAACCAACTCTTGCACGAACATAGTTTTGACGTCAAGACCGTGGCTCTACTTTGTTCCCTTGATCCAACCTTGATGCAAAATAAGGGAAGAGGAAAATAGAAAAAAGAGCAAGTGCTAACTGAACTGTAGCTACAACAACAAGTGATTCCTAAAACAATTACTAACCTTGATTAAATCTGGAAATGAAGAACGATGCTCCGTTCTTCCACTTTTAGGGCAATTCTTCCAAATTGCCAAAAATTGTCACACAGGGATAAAGCTAGGGTTATGGATTGTAAGGCAAGTGCTAACGAGCTCACAACTTGACCTTGATCAAGTAAATCGATCATTTGTTCGAGCAATGCCCAAATTACCTCAGGCTGCTTGTTACTGACTTGGAAATTTGCTACAAATCGGCTGACTTCCTATGGATAATGTGAAAAATGGCGGAAACTTGTCTGCAGATTGATTTTAGGTTTTTCAACATGCAACATTGGTCCCACTATGCACTGAGTCGGCCGACTTGTCATTCATACTCAGATCAACATTTCTAAACTTGTTCCATAATGCATCGATTTGCAATCGAACCCAAATCTAGTCTAATGCCCTATAAAAAGAGCAAATGTGCAGCTTGCTGTTCGAGCTGCTTACAATTGCCTTTTTTCCCAGCTATTTCCTGTTGATGCCAATCTTAAATTGCTTACTGTTGTTTTTTCCAGATGCTTCCTTTTGATGTTAATCTGTTAATTCCCAGACGCTCCTAATTTTTAGTTGTTTATCCCTTTGTAACGAAGAAGCTGCCACATGAGAACTTCATGTAATGAATTGATGCCAGCGTATGATCAACACCAACACATGATAATAGCTTGCATACACAGTTTATAGTTCTTCTTTGGTTCGTGTATATTCAAATGTGTATATACATGTAGCCGACCCCAACATAGTTGGGACTGAGGCTTAGATGATGATGATGATGATGATTACTTGAGGATATTACTTCTCGTATCAAGATTAGGGTTAACTTTTTCTAATATAAGTAATTGCCAAATTCTTGTTGAATTTCTCAAGATACTAAGTTCTGAATCCTAGAATACCAAATTAGGGTCTATCTGTGTATTACAAACGGAAATTAGGGCTTTGCTCCACGCCGCTGGCTAGTACTCAGTAAAGCATATACATATGAATTTTTCTTGATGTGTATATATATATATATATGAAAATTGAAATTAAATAAGGCACAATAAGCTGATTTATACTACCAATATGAAAATAGGGTTTGTCGACCCCGAATTACCTATTGAGCTAAAGACGAGTTATAACAATCTCTGCTCCTTAGTTTCGTACATTTCAAACTCTAGCTCCCAAGTAGCTTTTTCTACCCTATGATTATTCCATAAAACTTTCAGTAAAAGAATATCTCGCTTTTTGAGTTTTTGAATCTTCCTATCCTATATTTGAACTGCCCCCTCAGCATAGGACACATCCTCTCACAGCGAAATTTGGTCCTCATCAAGAATTTTCTCTATACCTGGTGGTATTTCTTAATCATAGATATGTGAAATACATTATGCAAACTTGATAATTCAGTTGGGAATTCTAATCTGTAAGCAACTGAGCCAACTTTTTCAAGAATAGGATATGGTCCCATATATCTCTGTGTAAACTTACTGTGCTTACCGAACCTAAAACACCTTTTCAGGGTGATACCTTAAAAAACCAAATTACTGACACCGAACTCTAGCGCTCTATGCCACTTGTCAATACAACCCTTCTTTTATGTCCTGAGCAACTTGAAGTTATTGATATATCTCTTTAGTCTTCTCATTAGTGTCCCAATAGTCTCATGTATGCTAGCAGGACTCAAAGTTGCTTTTGTCGTACCTTACACCAACAAACTGGAGATCTACATCTCCAACCATATAGAGCTTCATAAGGGGCCATGCAAAGACTGAAGAGATAAATATTATTATAAGCAAACTCCATTCAGCTTAGGTGTTCATCCCTACTGCCCTTAAACGACAAAATACACGATCTACGCATATCCTCAAGTGTCTGGATGGTCCTTTCTGTCTGACAATCAATCTGTGGGTGAAATGCGGTATAGAATCTCAATCGGGTACCCATAGCATTTTGCAAATGATTCTAAAATCTAGATGTGAATTTGGAATCCCTATCTGAAATGATGCTAGCTGATACACCTTCTAAGCAAACTACCTTATCAATGTGTATGCACAAACTTAGTTGTATCATTTATTCTTAATTTGTCCACAATCACCTACATGATTTCCAATTAGCATGATGCTCAAGGTAATATTTTGACAAAATGCATAGAAATATGATCCCAGTTCGTTTGTGGAATGGGAAATGAATGTAGTATACCAGTTGTCTTATGATGTTTGACCTTACATGTTGGCAAAGTGCACTATGTGCAACAAAGTCAGTTGCATCCTTCTTAAGAGATGGCCACCAATACATGTCTCTAAGATTCATGTACACCTTGGAATTGAGCGGATGCATCACTTACATAGAAGAATGGGTCTCTTCTGATATTTCTTGCCTTGTCTTCATCATAAAAAACAAATAACCTGCATTCTTGACGCTTGCCTTCACTCATCTCTGGTATGATCTACTAATCAGATGATCCTCTTGATGTAACTCTGATCTGATCATAAAGTGTAGGCTTTCCATGTTTCCGTGCAATTAGATTTCCCTATGAAGATACATCCAACTCAATATTCAGCTCCCAGAGCTTAAGCAACATGTCCTGCTCTTCACATACAAGAGAAAACATCTCTGCTGCAGAAGACTATGATTTCCTTCTTACTTCTTAGAGCATTAGCCACCACATTGGCTTTACCTAGATGATAATCAATTGTGTAGGTCATAATATTTAATTAGCTAACCACCACCTTTGCCTCATATTAAGCTGTTTCTGTGTGAAAATGCACTTCAAACTTTTATGATTAGTAACAATCTGACACGACTCAACATAAAGATAATGCCACCATGTCTCTCTGAGCATGCACTACTGTCGCCAAATCAAGATCATGAGTAGGGTAGTTTTCTTCATGCTAATTTAGCAGTCTAGATTCATAAGCTATAACCTTGCCATCCTGCATAAGCATACATTGTAACCTCTCTTGGATGCATCATGGAAAATAATGAATCCCTTGCCTTCCTCTGGCAAAGTCAGATAGGCGCTAAAGTCAACTTTTTCCCCCAAAAGTAAAAGGCTTTTCTCACAAGTATTAGATCAGGCGAACTTTGTATCTTTCCTTGTTAACCTAGTAAGTGGAGTTGAATAATGCTAATAAATCTCTAGTAGTCTCCGACCAACACAAAAACCTTTGATTTTAGTAAGAGTTTTAGGCTGCTCCCACTAGATTACAGACTCTACCGTCTTAAGATCTACAAAGACCCCTTCTCCAAAAATCATGTGGGCCTAATAATCATAGTAACAAAAGTCTCCAAATTTTACCAAAAATCGTCAATTTTTGGCAATTACATAGGCTCCCGAATGTTCACCACGATAATACGTTGTTCGCCGATTTTTCGCGACTTTTCACAATTTATTCTGCCTTTTCACAATTTATACGATTTTGATGACTTTTTGTGTTTTTTCACGATTTTTCTCTTTTAAGTCGTTTGCTCTTTCTTACCAAACCATGTATAGAGAACTCTTAATATACACTAAACCTCCAGCCGCCACTCTCTCCAACAGTCCATTGTTATCATTCAACTATTCTTTAATTATTTTCCTACTTTTTCACTCAATAAGATTGTATGTCTAGTGACCTTAATAGCTGCATTTCTATCTAATATGTATGTATATATACATACACACACACACACACACACATATATATATATATATATATATGTATATGTGTATATATATATATACATATATGTATATATATGTGTATATATAAGTATATGTATGTATACACACACACATATAGCCGACTTAATTCTCGATTATTTCCGAATAGTTGACCGAACTTTGACCGAAATATATTGATTTTTTCACAAACTTTTCCGTTTTTTTTCCGAATTTCGATTTTTTCTGGCGAGCCAAGAAGTTGCAGAATCCCGAATTTGTCACTATGCTAATAATGCCACTTGTGAAAGTTAAAACTCACACATACTGAATTTTACATAGAGGTGGCGTTTGACAAAGAGGTTGCAATGCTATCAACAAGTGCATCTCATGTTGGTGAACATCATTGGAATATATCAAATATCATCAATAAGGACGACCATGAATTCATCTGAATACTGCGTAAACACCCTATTCATATTATCCATACAAGAAGCTTGGTGGATTGATTAGTTCAAATGACATATTCAAAAACTCATAATGACTGTACCTAGTCTGGAAAGCTGACGTAGACACGTCCTCTACCTTGATACGCTTACCCCAAGCTTAAATCAATCTTAGAGATCATAGTCATCTTCTAAGCTGATCAAAGAGATCATCTATCCTTGGCAATTGATATTTGTTCTTGATTGTGATCTTATTGAATTGCTTCTAATTAATGCATAAGCGCCTGATACCATCCTACTTTGAAAAAGGAATCGGAGCTCTCCAAGGTGATGTACTACTAGGTTGTATAAAACCCTTATCTAGGAGTTATTGCAACTGACTGACTGAATCTTCAACTCCTTGGTTCAGCTTGTGCCATTTTGTAAGGTGCTTGTGTGTGATAGGCTGAGATCCCGACAAAAGCTGAATTTCAAAGTCTATTTCTCTTTTTGCCAATTTTGGATGTATACCAGGTTATTCTTTTGGAAATACATCTGGAAATTCATTCGAGCTAGCACATCCACTAATTGTGCACTGTCTGCCTGTGTATGTCTCACATGTGCCAAGTAGGCCCCACAACACTTCCTTGACATTCTATCTGCCATTGCTGCTGAAATCATGCATGTAGGAAGAACTTTCCTGTCCCCTACGAAGATACAAGAAAAATCAATCTGGAACCTAGGAAGCACGGACATATCACAGACATAGAAGTCGACATGGGCAAGGTCACGGACAAGAACACGGATACGAACACGGGACATGGCAATTTAAAAAAAAATTATGACAGACAAACAAAAAATACATGTATATTATTTTATGTATAAACACAAAAAAGTACAAGCATATTCAAACGCAAAGATCTTCTCATCCACACTATATCCAATTCATGTTTACATTCAAAGACATTGCATACATCATGAAATCAAGCCATCAAAGACATGCTATCAAACAAACCCACATTGTAATCATAATAACAGTCAACCTTATGGACAATCTATTCATAAATAACAATATGAGTTAAATGCCACAAGAATGATATCAAAATGAAATATTTGCATATAGAATTTTGAAAAGTAAAAAATAGTGGTGGTGGTGGACAATAAAGAAAGAAGAGGGAGGTATGTTGTTATTTATAGAAAAGGAGAGTGAATGCAGTGATGGAGGTGTTTCCCCTTCTTAGTGTTGAGCCACATCGTGGCTTTGTCCTAACCATGTCCAGAGTGTGTCCAAGCCGTGTTTGGGCTGTGTCTGACTCTTAATGAAACAAAAGCATGACTTGGACATGCTTTGGCCATGTCCACCATGTGTCCATGTGCGTCCACCGCATGTTTATGTTCGACACGTGTCGGATACGGACATGGCAACCTCCGAGAAGTGCCCACACTTTCTAGTCTGAAACAAGGCTTCCTTATTCCAGTAGCCTAAATGTATGCAATAAGCTTCAAGGTTGTCCATACCCAAAATCGCATTGAAGGTATTAAAAGCAAGGGGTATAAGATTAGCCTCAAAAGCATGCCAACTGAAGCTCAGTAGATATCTTGGACATACTTCATACAACATAGTAGGTTTACACATCGGAACCCTCAACAACACATCATAAGACTCATCATGTACAAGCAGATTCATACTAAAGATGAAAGAACACTAGGGAAAAGAGTGCAGAGCTCCGAGATCTATCATAATGAAAACTTCTATTGCATTAAATAGGAGCATCTTACTTACTAGTGATTACTTTGAGCAAACCACTCTTTCCCGTGGTGTCATAGCATAAAGTGACGTGTGGCTCTGGGTCTGCCACACTTTCCTCTAGCTGCATCACTACTTCTACACCTCTTCTGTAGCTAGATGGTGCAATGATATCTTGACTCTTCGCAGACATTTGTCTATGTTGTCCCTGATATTGTGGTTGTGAAAATTGCGGTTGAGAATACCATGACTGTGTATGTTGTAACTGTATCCATGTTGTCCCTGATATTGTGGTTGTGAAAATTGCGGCTCTGTATGTTGTAACTGTATCCATGTTGTCCCTGATGCTGTGGTTGTGAAAATTGCGGCTCTGTATATTGTAACCGTATCATGTTGTCCCTGATGTTGTGATTGTGAAAATTGCGGCTGAGAATACAGTGGTTGCGTGTGTTGTAACTGTGGGCAATTCTTCTTGTGGTATCCCATTTGACAACAACATAGATTAAAATTCTGGTTGAAATTGCAGAAATTTTCGATATGCAATTTCATGAAAAAAAATCTAAAAAAAATATGGGAGACCCCTCAGTTAATTGAATCCCAATTATAAGATATATCATGTTATTGCATAGATATGTATGTGTACATTGCATGATGATCGAAATCCTTATTTAAACAATTTTTTATATTTTCACTCACACATGTAGGAGCACCCCACCCTATACCAACATATCATATTGTTGCATAATTAGATGTATTTATATATGTAGATCATAACGGTAAAATTTCATGACTTAATTCCTTTACTTGCTCGTCCAAATCGTCGAAATTTGTGCTGAAATCTTGTGTCAACAAGAGCGTAAATATCAAGTCAAAATTTCTGTAAATTTCTGTAAAGGTTTTTTTACCCGTTCCCCGTTTATCCTTTCCCCGTAACCCCCGCCACATTATAAGGGGAAGGGAAGGTATGGACATTATCCATACCCTTTTACCCTTATTTATTTAACAAAGATATCTATATAGAAGCTTCTAGTTCAATTTCCACCCTATTTTTTCCAATAGGAAAGTTTGTGGGTTGCGGCTTTCTTTCCACCCCCACTCACACTCAAATGCCTGCAATATTTATTATTGGAACAATGAGAAAAGGATGACCGTGCCATCTTAAACTAAGTTATTCTTAGATCAATATTTAAACATATTAGGCGAGTATAACATTGTCCTGCTTATATTCACATTTTGTGAAAATGCAAGTCAAGAAAGACGTGACTTAATCATTATCACCCTACACACCACCTTAATATAAGTTAACTTTTTATAAAATTTATTTTATATCATAATTACCCATTTATCCTTTACCCTCCCCGTTTACCCTATGGGCAAGAGGATAAGGGTAAGGGGAGGCAAGGAGATTGCTAAGAAGGGTAATTATCCTTACCCTTACCCACTACCCTTTGGAGGGAAAGGGTAAGGGTTGAGCGTTACCCTCCCCGTTGACAGCCCTAGGTATTCAAGAAGGTGGGAGTACCAGCTATTAAAGAATGAGGTATGCCAAAATGCCATGTTTGTTTCACCAGATGTCAAGGAGGATCATAATTTTATCCTTCGAAGGATCCTTTCCTCCGTTTGGTTGCCAAATCGAACTGCCATATTCAAATCCGCCTTGACTTTTATTCCGGCTGACATTGTATAAAAAAGTTCCGCAGTGGTAGGCTGGTTTCCACGTCCGGCTGTACCAACTGCAATGTGCCCCACAATTAAATGAATTCCCCCATTTTATTTTATTTCTCCAACTCTTTGTTGCTGTTCCACTTATCACACTCTCCCTCCAAATGTTTTAAAAAGCGGGAAGCAGGAGGCGTGTAGACAGCACCTTGTGGCCGCTTAAGCGCCAGGCGGGCGCTTTTTGAAAAAGCAGGCCCTGGATTTTTTAGGTAATTTTGTAGAAAATTATACATGTTAGTATATAATTAACACATTTTCGAAAAATAATACGCCTAAATAGTTAATAACACAAAAAGAATACACCTAAATAGTTAATTAACACAAAAATAATACACCTAAATACTTATCTAAGCACCCTACACATAAAAATAATACACCTAAATAGTTAATAACACAACTATAAAACAATCAATGAGCAAATACAGTTCAATTACACAAGTTTAACACATGATAAATGCATTTTTTAGTCTCTTTCTCTTACTCTTACTGTAGTAAATTCATAGAATTACAACTTTATATACTAATATGCAGCAAACAGTAGAAGATATATAATGTATTGATTTATATTATGCAGTAAACAATAGAATATATAAAATGTATTCATATTCAGTAAACAGTAGTATACATCATGCAGCAAACAGTAGAAGATATATAATGTTTTAGTTTACGTTATGCAGTAAACTATAGAATATATAGAATGTATTAATATAAACAGTAGAATATATCATGTACTAATGTGTTATTATATATAAGGTAGAAAGTTACAGAAATATAATATGCAATAGATAACTAGATACATAGTGTATGCATTAATGTACTATAGTATAGAATGTATTATACAATAATGTTAAATATTGTACTAACGTATTTATACTACTACAAACTTAGATTATTGTATTATGTTACAGCAGACGGGCTAAATCTAGTGCATAAAAATAGGCATCCATAAGCGGCCGCCCGAATCAGGGTTTTAGGCGGACGCATAGGCGGGCCAAGCGGGTCTCATGCGGCCGCTTAATGGCCTGCCGCCTGCCAGCCCACCCAAAGCCTTAACCAGGCGGCTGGGCATGTGGGCCGCTCAGGCGAGCGTTCAGGCAGGCGCTTCCCACTTTTTAAAACACTGCTCTCTCCTCAAATAACGATCAAGTAACAACCAATAGGTGCAGACCCATATGGTCTTAAACAAATGAAGGAAGGGAATATTTTTTTTTCCCTTCTTTATTCCGATCCTTTCCTTTCCTATATAATTTTCTGTCTACATCCTATCCACCGTACCTAACGCGGCCTAAATGTTTGCTTGACAAGAGATGGTAGTCAGGATGAAGGGATTGTTGTCAATTTGGACATGTGTTCCATCGTTTAATCCTTTTTTGACTTCTTGTCGGCTGAGGATGTGGTTCATATATCTTTCTAGCATGATGGACGGTGCAGCTATTATTGATTGATAATGACTTTCTTGTTCTCTTTAGTCTGCTAGCAGTGTTGTAGGACGAGGAAATTGATCTCTTGCTCGACTACACAATAGTAGGCGAAGTCCTGTTAGTTGCCCCTCCCGGAGAATGATGCCCTGGGGGGGGGGTGTTGGAACAAACATGATTTTAACTTCGTAAGCTCCTCATCTGGAGACTTTCTGATGTCATCCTTGACCTTGTTCCTGGGAAAAACTATCTGAACTTCCTTCAACTTTCTGCTTTTCAGCTGAGGATAGCATTGATACTTCCTTTTTGTATGATGGATGCTCCTCCTTGGATGATGACTTTCCTACTCTCGTAAGGCTACCAGGAATGGGGCATCTATGAAAAGCTATTCTGCTGTGTGTGTTGGTAAGGTGGTGTAGGATAACAAGGCTGTGGTAGGTTAAATCCTTTTGCTCATGGCTCCTCTTGCTGGACGATGACGCCTATGATGGGGGGAGTAAACATATTTTTAAACTTCTGTAATGGTAAGAAGAATCTCTGAGTTTGGAAGAGTGACTTTGGATTAAGGATCACTAGAAGTCAGTCTTCTTGATGAAGGTTTAGTTTTTGATTTAGAGACTTTTCAATAGAAGATTGGGCATTCAATTTCATTCTTTACTCTGTCTGGGGGAAAACTATCTTTTGATCTTTTGTGGATCATGTGCTGAGGATGGGGTTATCTTTGATTATTTGAAATCGTGCAGTCTATATGCATCACAGTCTTCTACAGTTGCAGTTTGCTTGAGGCAGATTTCACTTTACCCGAAACCCACAAGGCATCTGTGGTTCTGGCTCTCAATTAGAGTTAGACTCTTGTTTCTGGAGCCCTAGCTGAGATTATGTGATGACTATACAAGGAAAGGTATAATAGAAGCTCTCATGTTTGTTTTTCTCTTATGAGTTGTAATCAGAAAGGCTGCATGAACACTTTTTCTATTGGGCAGAGATTCTAGGTAGAGAAAGGAGGAAGTAGATGAGCTGTTTGATGAGATGATTAACTAGCTAGTGTAATTATTACATCTTTGTATATTATATCATTTCCTCGTGAGATTGAGACTTTGTTTGAAATGAAAAACCTGGACCCATAGTGCCCATTAACTTTGCGGGGTTGGGAAAGCTTGAAGGGGATGAAAGGGAGGTTTTAGGGAGAAAGGTATGCCTTTTTAGAAACACATACATTCTTAGAAACTTCACGTTGGAGAACTCCAAGAAGCCATGAACATCCTATCTGGCTTCAAGAAAGGTCTAAGTAAGACTCTTTGGGAATCTTTTTTTTTGTTCTGTGAGTACTGTACCCGTATCTTCAATTTTTGGGTTGGGGTTTCTGCCTTTCTGGGGCACTCCTTTCTTGACGTGCAGGTAGTGAGTGGCTATCACAAGCTATTATTCTTCTTTCTTTCACACTGCAAATTTGTGCTTGAATACTTTTAGAGTTTGACCCGATTGAGTTTCTTAGTACCGTTTATGGTTTAGCTTCAAGCCAGTAAGCCCTGACTTGTATTTTCAAAATATTAAATAACCATCAGAGTATTTTCCTGCAGTTTTCCATATAATTCTCATTTCAATGCATTGCGTTCAAAGCTTTGTTTGTTTCCGAAAATCTGTTTCACATTTTCCTGCACTAATTCGTATTGACTTTGTTTTTTCAGGTTGAAGTAGAAAAAATTGATCTAGGTGATCCTGACAGCCCAGGTACTTTTATAGGGAAATGTTTATAATCAAGTGAAAGTAGGACATAGCATATAAAGTGTTTGCAACTAAATACCTGCTGAATCTATAAAACTAGTAGTATTGAACTTTGTTGACATATGGTGCTTCGGTCTGAATATACGAGGCATGACTCAGGATGTTCAACCTGGCTACGCTTTTTGGAGAAAAATCTTTTGGTAACTGGTTTCACACCACTTTCTACGGTGACATAGTGCTTAGCTATTGACTTGGGTTTCAGTGCCTTTCAGCATAAAAGGCACTCTTCCGGAACTTTTCTGGATTGTACATCTCAGACGTTCGCTTTTCTCATTATTATCTTTTTTTTTTTGCTGTTTTGTAGGATATTTTATGATGAATGACATCGTGAATCTTGTGCAGGGGCAAAACCCACAACCTCCAGATCTATTGATTATCACTCGAAACTACCAAGCTTATCAACTTACTCTCCAGAAAAGAAGGCTATTGAAGAGGAGGACAACCTTCATCTAATTTTTGGTGATGACGACAATGACGAAAAAACTGAAAACCAGGATTCTGTAGCCAGAGCTGCTCATGGCTTTGACGGAAACTTCTCTAACCGGAATGACAGTGAGGACGAATTAGCTGATGTGATTGCAGCTGTGAATGCTAGTGATGATGAAGGGGATAAGGGGCCAAACGCTGCAGAAGCCATTCGAGCCGCTGAAGAAAACACGGAGGATGATCAGCAACCATCATCCAGTTCTAGTGGTAGTAGTGGCAGTGAGAGTAGGAGCAGTGGTAGTGGCAGTGGCAGTGGTAGCAGTAGTGCTAGCAGCAGCAGCGACAGCGAAGCAAGTGATGAAGATACTGGAAGCTCAGCTGGAGATATTGACATCTGAAACGTGCATAAGCGGTGATTCTTTGGCTTAGTCAAGCCAGCAAAAGCGAACTGTAGCAGAAAATGATAAATGTCCGTATAACCAAGCAAAAGCCATGATGGTTCTCTTTAACAACCTGCGTTGCTAATTCCATATTACTCTCTGACTTTCAAGAGATCGTTTCAGTGGCTTGATAATAATGCTATCTTGAAACTCTGTTAGCCCCTCAATCTGGGATATACAGGGATATACGAGAGACATGTTAAATGATTGTATAAATTATCAGTGTTGTTTTTAAGCAAGCTGTAGAATGCATATACAGTCTTGATTTGTATGCATGTGATGCCAAATATGTAAAGTGTGACATGGTGGAGAAATAAAGTTGCAGGGTTCACCCACCATTGTTTTTGCTTTAGGAGAGCAGAAACTCATTGGTCATCTTAACTAGGAAACTAGTTTGCTGAAGTAACTCAACACAAGTAATCAAATATCCTACTCACAGTTTTATTGATAACTTGTTCTTCTGGTTGAAGAAAAGTCATTTCGGAGGATAATGTATTCATAATTGAAAACTTCATCAAATATGAAGTCAAAATGCTTGTGGTTAGGGCAAAAAAAACCAAAGTGGGATTTTATTGTGCTTCTGCTTTTGATTTAGTTGGAGATCTAGTTTCTCTAGGTTTCCCTATGAATGTTAAACTCAATTAACTTATATGACTTAGAGGATTAAGTCAAACAAGGAATTGAAGATTATGACGTATCCTTTATGACAATGTGTTGTGGTTATCTTCATGCAAATAACTATTCTTAGACAAGCAACACTAGAGTAACTGAAATCAATTGGACTATTGAACTAATAATACCCTCTTTGTGAGCCATTGTGTGTTTATGTGTGCATGTCATTGACTACAAATGTCACTGCAATAGAAGGCTAAACCTCTGCAACACATTATTCGGTGTGGGAGAGGGGGAGTAGAGTTGTGGTCTTTTCCTTGAGACTGCCAACGTGTCTAGGTTGCCTTCACTAGGCATTGCTCATGATTACTGAGTCTGTTGATTCTCTTGTTATGCGACTACCATGCTCAAGTTTTGATAGGCTTCTCTGATCCCTATCATCATGCTAGATTCATGCCCCTCCCTGTTGGATGCTCCTAATGGTTTAACTAAGAATTGCAGCACATTAACTTTTAGATGAGTTCACCTTAGGAAGTCCAAATTGAACTCGCAACATAGCATAATGTCACTTCATATAGCGCATCATCCTACGAGCTTTAATGTCTATGATTATGAACATAGCTTAGAAATTGTCCATGTAGGACTGAAGCTTCAAAAAAATCTTTAAAAAAATTCCTTGAATCTTTATTCAATTCCTTCTTGGTTCACACGTTATTCCACCAGACCATTAAGGAAACTCCAGCCTCAGAATTCAGGATCGAAGAGGGAGACACATGAATTGATTCCAATATTATAATAATTTAGTGTCAAACTGTAGGATCTTGCCCAAACGACTTATACGAAGTTACGTGAACCTAAATATGTATTACTATATACTTCAAGCGACTAAACGACTTATATGAAGTCAAGTAAACCTAAATTAGAATGACTATATACCAAGTGACCAAACTGAATAAACCCACTTGAGACAAGAGACTAAGCTCAAACCTAAGGCGACAATCTGCACCTGAAGATTTATGAGAGTTGCTTGCACAAGCTCAATCACCAAAACCTGGAGCTAGAGTGGAAATCCCAATCTGATCCTAAATATAAGTGTAGCGGTTCAACATTGTGTAGTGCAGAGATATCAGAATCACATTTTCATGTTCTTTTTGATATTCTAATAGTTGATTGATGTATAAAAACTCACAACCTTTTACATCTCCCAATTTGTAATAAAGGGGTGGCTCTTTGTTTTTTTTTTTCATCTACTTTATTTTTTTCTACTCAACCCACCTACATTATATACTCTCATTAAGACCGCACACAAGCTAGAGAGAAGACAACTAAATCTAAAGTAGAATGTTTATCAAATTCTTGTTACAATGGTACAAACCATTTTTGAGTTTTTATCTTTCCCAATACATATTAGCTGGTTTTGTCTTCATTAAAATGTTGGGCTGAAGAGTAATTCTATCCAGTTCACATTTTGCTTTGTAGTTGTATAGCATATTTTCTAACATATATTCAACCCTCTTGTTTTGTTTAGGCTGTTGATGGGATAATTAGCCAAAACTTGGCTCTCATCAAATGCACCTTCCCCGTCTCTTATTAAATTTCTTTACAACTCCATGATCGGAAATATAGACACTCATTTTGACCATCTTGATTGGGTTAAGCCTGTCCTGCTTCCCACTCCCTCTATAACCTCCTAAGAAAAGTATTAATAAAACCAACCCCTTACCCCAAAAACATAGAGGGACATGGGTTCGAATCCCAGTTGCCGCCTCGATTTACCATCCTCCCAGGCGTTCGGCCTCCGCCACATGCATGGGAGGGGGGATCTTTCTCTCTTAATCCCATAGTAAGTTCATGTATTGTCAGATCAACACAACTTCATAGGCTAGGAGGAGGTAAGTTGTCCACAACCTTAATTTTTACCTTGAGTATTTTTATTTTCTCCCTTGCACTTGGGGAAAAAAGTCACTTACCACTCTACCAAGGCATCAACCTATGAATTTTGTATAGCCAAAATGATATGTCCACTTTTTTTGAACAAAAAGGATAATAAGTAACTTGTATCCTGACACATGTTCAATTAGCATGTATATAAGGAGTCAATATGACTCACACTTCACCCTAAGCATGTGCTGCTAACATTTTTCTCCACAACACTGCCCATGTACCCAACATGTATCCAAAATGGTATGTCCAACTTTTTTGATAAATGAAGGAATAATAAGTAACTTTAATCCCAACATGTGTTCGATTAACATGCATATAAGGAGTCAATATGACTCGCACGTCACCCTAAGCATGTGATACTAATATTTTTCTCCAAAATGTTTCCCTTGTACCCCAAGGAATGCATAAGAACAACTCCAAATCTATAAATAATATCCCTTCACCAACTTTAGTCAGTTGATTGGCCACTTACCTAAATGGTGACCAATTGATCGGTCAACACTCAACCGACCAACTATTTAACCATCCAATCGATTGTACAACTTTCCAGAACCTGAATGGACGTGCTGCTTGAGTTGTTTGGACTGGCTTCCTTGTTGATTTCCACTGTGAATTAGTACTTAGTGGCACAATTATTTTGTGGTAGCATAGTAGTGTTGGGTACTTTTCTTCACACTTTGATCTTCACTTTGATCATGTTTGATTCTCTTTGCCTTAGTTTTGATCTTTGGCCACTTGGGGTAGGTCATACAGTTCTTGGGCTCACTTTGGGCTCCTTCAAGTGTGAAGGAACCTAAGGTCCTCCTCCTTCTATCCTCTCCACCATAATAAGGTCAAAGAACATGAAAAACATGCAAAGAACATCCATAAGTGTGTTTGACTATAGAATCATTTATTGGGGGGAGAATGCATTCTAACATGTCTAGATATGAATAAAGAGCAAAATAGCACAACATGAAGCCCTAAATTAGGGTTGCACCACCACCCAAACTTAAACATACTTGTTCTCAAGTATGATCCAACATATTCTCATTTTTAGTTCATTCATATAGACATGGAAGAATGCAATCATCATGCTGTCCATTGTCTACATTGAGTTCAAGTAGGGAAGTTAGGCATGCAATCCACTACTCTCTATTCATCTTCATGTTTTTGATGTGATTCGAGTACATAGAACAAGAACTTCAAATATGGGAAACAAATCCCATATGTAAGTCATGTAACTTTCACACAGCTCTGGATAAACCATATCATGCATGGCATACATCAAAATGGTTAGAATTGCTATTTCACTTACCAGGACTCAATTATACACTTCATTTCACTTCTCATGGTTCACTTGGATTGTATTGGGGTATGCGTGATAGGATTAATTTTCCCTCACCCTAATGGGAATCAAAAGAGAAGAAATGGATGTAGAAGGAGATTTGGGATGCTATTACATAGGGGGCCGATATTTTCTTTTTCTTTTCTTGAGATGTTATTACATATAGACATCTATGATTTCTTTTTCTTTTTCTTTTTCTTTTTTTGTGGTAGGAGGGAATATGGCGGGTGGAAGAAGTGAAGGGTTCTAGATATGGCCACCCAAACTTTTATAGGGTGGCAAAGTTTCATATTTGCACTTTGGCATCCTTTCATGAGGTAGAGAGGTAAGAAAATGATAGAAGAACTGTTGGGCCAAAGAGGAGTCATAAGTGATGAAAATACATATGTGATTTCATTAAAACAAGATAATCTAAGAAACATTCACCAAAATAGACAAACAACGCATAAAATGAGCAATTGTGGTATATCAAACTCTTTCTAAATGGAATAAATAACACCAAGAACTCAAGTCTTGCATGAATCACATTTTCATCAGAGTAGTCAATTTCATGCTAGATGGGTGGATCACATGTAAAATTCCTACTTAAAACTCATTTTACCAAAAATATCATTAATAGGTTGCATTCTCCAAGTTTCAATCAATCACACTCCAACAAGTAGAGATTAGGTCAAAACACACCATTGAGATAATATATTCAAGTTTGGGCAAGATTGGCCAAAATGGTACAACCTTTCCCTAAAATCACATCCAAACCTACAATAAAAAGCAATAAACAACCTAAAAGAAAATGCTCATACACAAGTAATTACAAAAATCTACATGCAATGAAAATGTAATGGATGGCATGGAAAAAGAGCATTTTTTGAAAAATTACAGAAAATGCAAGAATGTAAACTAACGGAATGCATGATGCAATGCAATAAAATCCTAGTCTAGATAGAAGTTGTTGCAAAAAACAAACATAATCATCCAAAAAAAGAGTGAAATCGAGAGTAACATAAATCAATGTGAGATTGAGACAAGAGGGCAAATTCCGCCCTACCACCCCAAGCTTTTGAATCATGTTGTCCTTAGCATGAAACAAGATCTTAGGTATGATAGGATGTTGTCACTATAGTAGTGGATCCTATAGTTTTCCCCACTGTGGTGGAGGATGTTGGTAGTAGCTTCTTAAATAGTCATCCTATGGAGGCAGGTATGTCGCTTGGTATGTAGATAGAATTCCCCATGAATACTCCCCACATTGGGGGTTATATATGCCTGGGCATGCTGGTAGCGATACAAGTGGTTTATTTGGCGGCACATCTATTGGTGGTCCAACCACATGTACTGCTATGTATGCCGAATCTCCTCCAAGTATGCCTGGATAGTATTCATGTCGTAGGCATTTGTTTGAGGCAACTGCACATCACCATCCTCTCTTGCTCTAGTATGGTCATGGTACTGCTTGGGTACATTCATCTCCCTTTCTCCCTCAAGTAAGTACACTAGTGGTTCCCTATAACCTTCTTTGGGGTGTTCACTTTCCCAAATGGCAAGTTGCCCCATGAAGTCTTTTGTTGGCCCTTATATAATCGAGAAGAACATTAGTATGGTAGGGAAGCTCTAGGGTTATGCCTAGTACCCATGGTTCATGTTGTAGATGATATTTTCATTACACATGGAGATCATTTGGGACCGTGCAAGATAGTTCAGATCTACATACTTGGTCCCTTCTACCTCTGTGAGGCCTTGTAAACTACAATCCAGGGCCAATGCAATGGTGGTAATTATCCCTATGATTACGAATGGGTTCTTACTCTTAGTGGGAACTCTCTCTTCAAATGGTCTATCATCATTGCTCCTAGATTGACATAGTCACCATTTTCCATTATGGGCATCACAAACAAATCATTATGAGAACAACATCCATAATTATCATACTGACCAATAGTAGTGTTAGCTAAACCTTTTTGAATATACCTTAAATGACTAGGTTATGCCATCCAATTGGGTTAGACTTCCCTACCACATAGGTTTCTTGGATAAAGTGAACTTCTTCCACATTGATGAAAAATTAAACATTCCATTCTTATCAAAATTCCCATCAACAAATTTCTTTGCAACTTCAAGAGTTGGAGCAAAAATTTTGTTAAAGTGAGAAGATGTCAAGACATGTATAGAATTCCCTAGTCTGAACCGTATGGGTTCCTCACATTGATATTTCACCTTTTCCAAAGAATCAGAGAATTCATGCATGGTCTAAATATAGGTCTCTTGGACCTCCTTCATCACTTTATTCAAACCACATGAAATCATTAAATTCTTAAAGTAATGGAGGATCCCCAAGGATTGCATGTTAGACATGCATGCATTCCTAGTGGGATTCACTTTCCTTGTAGTGAACTCGGGAAGTGGGAGCCTCACAAAGATCTTTATTTTTTATCCTCTCCCAAATGGGGTTCCTTCGACTTGCTCCCCCAACACTTTCATCATGTCCATCTCCAATCTAGAGAACATATCCACCAATTCTTCCTCCACCTCCTCACTCTTTGTACCTTCTCATATTTCTTACTCATAGTTGTGTCTCCCCAAACTTGTATCCAAGTTAAGGGCACAATCTCACTCGTCATATTTTTCCTCTTCAATCAATAATCATTGCCTTGTTGGTTGTTGAGTGGTATGTTGTTGCATCAAGGAAGTGGAGTTTCTTGTTGAAGTAGGCTATGGAATAGCTTATGAAGACAATGCATCTATTGCTTTCTTTCCCCTCTTTGCCTTTTTAGAGCTTCCACATCAATCAAGTCAACAACATCATCCATCTCATGATCTGAAGGTGTTTCTTCCTCTCCATGATGGATGTAGGTAGGATATGTGTGTGAAAGTTAGAGGAAGAGCAAAGGGGGGAGTTGATCATAGTTGTAGAATGTGTAAGTGAGCCGAAAATGGAATTTGATGGAGCTGGTGATGGAGTGGGTTTGTGAGATGATGGAGTGATGTTGGAGGCTCTCTTGGTGAAGCTTTGGTGTCAGTATTGGCTTGGATGCCACTTTGTATCCCTTTTTTCACTTTCTTAGTGATTCTCTTCATTCTTGCATAGATTTGGGATTTTGGTGGGTAGAAGGAAGAAGCCAAGGTATTGTAGATGGAGAAATGGAGGTAGAAATAGTGTGAAATTGAGTGATGGAGGTGCAAAAATACCCTCCAAAGGTCAAAAAACCTTAGATAGAGCTTAGAGACGAAGCTCTAGATGATTGGATGAGCTTGGGAGTCACCTCAGATCACCAACTACATGGAACAATCTTTCTAGAGAGTTGGAATGTCGGGAGGGTCATTGTGACTCCCCTAAAGTTCATGTAATTAAGTGATGTGGGGATGGGTTAGCACATCCATTATAGACAACGCAATTGTGCTGACTGGATGGCAGCACAACTCTGACGGCCAATCCAAAATTCTCAAATTCTCATGTGATTTTAATAGCAACAACATGGCTATTCTCTGTCAACATGGCTATTTTGGAGCAATTTTTCCTCTAAAAAATTATATCACATTTAAACCTTGACTAGATCACATGTTAGCTAATTCTTTCATTGATTTGAGCACTCTCTCTATCTCTGATATGTTTCTCCTTGCACATCTCAAACTTAAAAAAATATTAAACACACATGTGCTTTCTTCTTCTTCTTGGAAGTGTAAAAAGGAATCTATAACAAAATGAATTTTTCATTAAGAAGATACTCAAACCATGGTGGGTTGTCACCCATAAGCATTAGGTTTAGTTCCTTCAACCGAGATTGGTGTTCCTCTATCATCAACAATTTGCAAACAAGACGTTTCCTTCCTCAAAGTGGGTGGTCCTCTCAAGAGTCTTTAGAACATGGTCCTTATCCCAAGGGTTATGCTAATTCTCAATATTCTTTTTGTATCTTTCTCTTCTTGAGGTTCATCATGAGGGATCTCAAAATAGCATCTTTGTCAATAAAATTTAGGTTTGATGACAGTTAACATATAAATCTTTATCTTTATATTTAAGTAGGATAAGGCCAAAGTGTCAGTGTGCACCTTGATCACCACATCGGTTGTAGGAAAGAATAGTCTTCCCAAGATGATGGGAATCTTCCTATACCCCTGATGCATGTCTAGGATAAGAAAACTAGTTGGGTACACTGCATACATCTTCTTATCTACCACTACTAAAATGTCATTCACCCTACCCATGGGTATCCTGGTAGATCCATCTTCTGATTGAAGAATACAATTAGTTGGATTCAACCTTCCCAATTCCAATTCCACATACACACTGGAGGGCATTGTTTTGAATCTAGAACCTAGGTCAAGAAGCCAGTGCTAAATGAATTGATGACTAATGTAGTAAGGGATAAGTGGAATCCCCACATCACCCTTTTCCTGGGGAATATGTTGTCTAGTATAAATCTTATTTTCTCCATCAACTTGATCTTCTTAGGTAGCCTCCCCGTTGTTTTCCTCTTGAAGGTACAAACATCCTTGAGGAATTTGGCATAGGATGGAATTTTCTTGATTACATCAAGAAACATGATTTCTACCTTCACTTGTATAAAATTATCAAAAATGTCAACCCTATGCCTTTGCTTCCTCTTGATGGAGGGGTCTTGAGCATCAAAAAATGGGGGCTCAAACTCATGGTCCTTGATTGAAGTTGCTTGAGGATTTTGGTTCATCACAATAGGACTTCTTAATGAAACATGTGAGACACTTGGTATGACAAACTCAATAAAAGGTGGTACACATGTCATTACATTCTCAATAAAAGGTGGGACATATGGTGTTTAATTCTTATAATATGGTAGAGAAACATAATTTTAGTGCTCTTGGCACTCTCAGAAGAATTATCCAATAATGATATTTCTTCAGGACTCTTGTCAACTTACTTCCTGCCCCTTTTAGTACGCTGAAGAACTTTTCCACTTGTCAAAATAGTCACCATATTCATGTGCTCATGGGAGGAAAGGGGAGTTTGTGATGGTGATGGTATTGGATGTTGTTGTTGGTGGGATGGATTCTAAAGGATGTAGGTATATTTTGAAGGTTGATGTTGTGGTTGTTTAGGTGGAGGTGGTGGTTGTGGGGAAAATTAGAAGTTGTAGGGGAATTGTGTGGTAGAGGAGCAAGGGGCTTGAAGGACCTTGATATTGTTTCAACAGTTTCACTTACCCTTGTGGTGGAATATAGGTGCTTTGAGGAACATCCCTTTGTCCGTTGACATTATTTGGGTTGACTATTATTTGGTAAATAAGTCTTACCTCCTCACAATGTGCAAGTGATAAAGAAATTTGATCAAATATTTTTTCAATTCTACTGATGTTTTGTACATGGGAGGATAGATATATATTCACTCCATCAAGGCTTCTTAAACTTCCAAGGAATTCATATTTAGATTTGAAGTTGTACCTTGGACCTTGTTGTTGTCTTGGAGTCCCTTACCCCTCTTCTTTTCTCTCTCTCTTTGAAAAGTTAGGATGGTTTCTCCATTTTGGAGTGTAGGATTAGGACATAGGGCCTTGATTGTTATGGTTTCCACATGATTGGAGTGCTGGCACTACTTCACTAATAGACTCAACAGAATGGGCATTTTGACTAGAGGGCCTCCTACATGTGTATTCATGAAATTCATCATGTCATCTAGGATCTTCATCACTTGAGGTTTGGAATAACGTTTGGTGTGATAAGGAGCAACTCCCATGTTTCTATTTGTGGTTATCAACACTTGAGGCTCGGTTCCTTGAATTTTTAGCTAGATGTTCAAACAATGGCCATGTTTCTTCATGGGGTTTTTCCATGGAAGCACCTCCACATTATGGGTCCATAATGGTATGAACCATCTTAGACAGTCCAATGTATAAAGATTGCACCAATTTCCAAAATGCACCATGGCGGGAACAATCCCTTAACATCCTTTGAAACATTTCCAATGTCTCATGGAATTGCTCATAATCCTTTTGGCTAAAAGAAGTGATATACCTTCCCATGTGACAATCTCAGTTTTTGATGAATATATTTATTTTGCCTTGTATTTGAGAGAGGAAGGGAATGAGGTAAGCTGCATGGAAGCATCAATGGTTGGAATTATACTGAAGGTAGAACACATATCCAGGAAGGTACCTACATGCTTGTATGGATTCTATTTTTCAATCATGTTAAAAGTAGGAAGAAGCCCAAGAAGACCGAGTGGAATGGAGAATTGTTATCCTAACATTTGATCCACTCTAGTTGAAATAGGTGAATTTTAGTTCCCCAAGAATAAAATAATCATGAAGTGGCCTATAATATACATGTGTAGGAGGTGGTGGTGTCTCATGTGCCTCCTCATGGCGTCCCTCATAGTGTGGATCTCAATTTTCCATTTTATCTTCGAGATCTTGATTGTGCCAACTTCTTTATGTACATCTCCCTATTTTTGGATCCTCAAAGAATGAGTCAATAGAGAGAGACCAACGTCCAAATACGCACTAAGTGTCACCTACACAAGGCACAACCAAGCAATAGAAGACAAATGAGTAAACTAAGATGCAAAAACAACTCAAAGAATAACAAACAACAAGGGTAAGGGAAATAGGAAAAGTCAAAGCATAACAAACTAACTAGGTCGAGCACCACTCTTTTGGACAATGACATCATATTGTGTGATGCATCCACATGACCCCTAGCCAATGGATGTGGCTAACACACCTTAGGCATACACCTAGGTCTTTTGATATTTATAAAAGCCAGTTTGGAATACTCTTATGAAATTTTGCATGCGCGCAACTTCAGGAGCAGTTTAGGAGCAACAAGTCAGGGTCGAATCCAAGGGAGAGAGGGGGAACTAGATCTATGCTCATTGTGCTAGGTTTATAATATTGAGGCTAGAGTTTTTAGGGTTTGTCTTTTATTTAGGATTACAATAAGTGATCAAGTAAGAAATTAAGAAATACAAGAAAAAGCCTACATTAATCCTAGAAAGATAGACTAAAAGTCTATGTAAGGAAATGACCAATTACACTAAGGAAAGCAAGAAAAAGCAAGCACCAATCACTATACTAACAAGGCAATCCTACTTTGCAAACTTAGAGAAAACTAGCTAATTAAGAAAGAGAAAGAACTACACTATAAATTATGCAAGATTTTAACTAGGGAACTAAAATACCAAGCAACTACAAAACTATAACAAGTGACTAAGGACTAGCACTAACTACCCTAGAAAAGGATAACTAACATGAACAAGGCAACTGACTAAGTAAGCAAGTATATAATCTATCTAAACTAGCACTAGATAAGAAAATCAAGGAATTAGGGTTTTAACAATTTATGGGGAGTGTGTGCCATTTAAGGTAAATGTAAGAACCACCATGATGGGGTTCATAATATACAAACATCACTCATTCATTCTATATATCAAACCAAATAAGAAAGTTAAGTGATAATGGATTGCCTTAAACTACTACTCGACCATGGATGGGATAGGGTGTGTATAGGGGAACTAGTCCATATCACCCCATATTCAACCTTGTGAGGTTCATTTGACTAGGGTTTAGGTTGAATTTGTAAAAGAGTGAAATCACCCCTTTACTAAAATTTGAAGAATTGACATCCATCCCACACACACTCAAATGTATGATGGAATGGGCATAAATTTTCCAAATTTATAAATATTGGTATACAAAAGACCATTGGAAAGTAACAGAATAGAAATTTTTGACTATATTCAATTTCATATAAAGGTTTACAAAAATACATCAAATTCTCCCATTAGGGTTTACATCAAGATACACAATTAGGATCTAGATAAAGGGAAGTCTAACTACTACAATCTTGTCTCCAAGCAACATCTCCATCATCTGGGTTCAAGACAAATCTATGTTCTCCTTGTCTTGTCCATCACCTTGCTCAACACCTGGGTGGTTGGGAAGGCACCCAACAAAAGGGAATGGGAAGAGAAGTCTGCGTCACAAAACTAGTCTAGGATAACAAGAAAAGTAAAGCAAGTAAAATCAGGCTAGGGCTCATCATAAGATGAAGATAACAAAAGTATGAGTCTATATTCAAAAGAAACTTGCCATTAACAACTATTAAAAGGGGTTTGCATGTAAGATAATTATGTCTACCTAACTAAGTAGGGTTGAGGCACCTACCAAACCTCTAACCTTAGGTGAGGGGAGAATAAGACATTCCCAGTCATCTACAATAATATGGTGAGAATAAATACATTCCCCAGGGTGAATAAATACATGTCCTTTGTGGGTGGTTGTAAATAAGTGCTGCTACTTTAAATTAAATAGAACATAAATCTATATGCTAGAAAAGTAGTCATGGCAAGAACAATTATACAAATCCATAAACATGGCACTGGGGTTTAAAACCCAAACAATAAGAAACTATGATCTAATTTGAGGCACAAGAAATTAGGGCTTTAAGAAAAGAGTTAGGTTCAATTAAGCCTCATTAGGGAATATTAGGTTAAGGCAAAGATATCCCAACTAAGGTGTTAGATGCACATACCTCTTCCTTAGAGCCCTAGAAACTACTTTTCAAAACCTTTAAATGATATCAGGGCCCATTTGTCCTAATATCATAACCATGTTCATGTATTAGCATTATATGCATTCATTTTTTTTGGTCGGTCAAAAACGCGTGTTGCTTTTTTTGTATTTTTTTCCTTTGTTTCTGTACAAAACAATCCATCTTCAAAGCTGAAGATAGAGAAAAAAAGAAAGGACAAACTATAACTATACAAAGAGTATGGCAAGAAAACCAGGACCAGTAATCCCATCTTCTAAATAACAAACTGATCTTCAGACTCGTATCTTCAAAGAAGCAGGTGCTTGAGAAGACTGGCAACAAAAACAACCAAGCCCGATACTTTCCAAAGAACTCAACCATCATAACAGTTCAGGAGACGAAGAAGCCCAGCAGATCTTCAAACAAAAAAAAACAACCAGGCTCAGGAGAACAAGAATCGTCAACCCAACCACATCCAGCCAGAACAACTCAACCATCACAACCAAAAACTGTTGTGAGAGGGGAGCAAAGAACCATCACAGGGCAGAAACCAAAAACAACCTCAACCATAACAACAACTATCCAATCATGGGGCCACAACCCAACAGCAACTCAGCCAAAGCAACCCGTGGAGGAGTAAACCGAACATGTAGCTGTAGAACCAAGCTTCCAGAAAAACATCCAAAAGAACCCAGCATCAAGCAGCTGATCCAGAACAGCAAGATAGCAGAACAACCAAGAAGAATGGACATATGAAAAAGGAATACTCAGAGCAGAAGATGAATCATCAAACACCAACACCTCCACCTCAGAAACAGCCAGAAACAAACAAACTCCAGCCTCAACCAGCAGCCTGAAAGGAGCCAAAGACCCAACAACAACAAATAACAAAGCAGCCCGTGGAGAAGAAAAACTAAACTTGCAACTACAGAACCAAACTTTAGGAAGAACAACCAAAGAACCCAGCAGACAAGCAGCTGATCCATAGCAACAAACAACAACAGAGAAAACCAAGAATAAAGAATATATGAGCAAGGAAAGACCAGAACAGAAGATGAAGCAACAAACACCAACACCACAAACACCAACACCTCCACCTCAGAATCAATCCGAAACAATAACAAAATCCACATGGATAGCTTTCCAAATATTATCAGAACTTCTGCTAATCCCAGAATGAACTCTCGCATTTCTCTCTCTCCAAGCATGATAAAGAATTAATTGACTGATGGATTTAGCTTTTTGATCAACCATACTGACCAGATCCTTCCAACTTCTCAGAATGGCTCCAATGAACCCCTCCTTCACAGCAATACTCCATAAAGAAGTAATGAACTGACAATCAAAGCTCACATGTTGTGAGTTTTCATAATCCATTTTACAGAGAAAACACATGGAAGCAAGAGGAATCCCAACCCTTCTCAAATAATCAGAGGTAGGCGATTTGTTAAGAACAACTTTCCAAGCATGATATTTACAATTAAACTGACACTTGCAACTCCATATCCAGTCAAACTTCGAATCAACAGTTCCTTTACTTCTAACACAATCCCAAATCATTTTGAACTTAGCATAGGTACACTTGTTGAACAACCAACTATCCTCAGAATGAATTTTATCAATATTGATGCTACTGACAACCTTCAAGATAATATGAGAGCACCTGGAATCTTTGATATTCCACTGCTTATCCTTAATGATGATGCTTAAAGGCGAATCTTCAGGAAGGCCAGCCCTAACAATCAGTTTCCTATCGATGACTTCATTCAACATTTTTCCACCACACCAAGGATCCTTCCACAGCTTTATAGAATGGCCTTCGCCAATTCTAACATCAATAAACTGATTGAGAACCTCCCTGCTCCTCAAAAGAGAATTGAACATCCATGAATGATTAGCAGAAATAGCACAACTCCAAAAAGTCTCTTTCTTTAAATACTTTTTGCTAATCCATTTAACCCAGAGAGAGTCTTTTTTTCTAGATAAATCCCATGCATTTTGAACTAAACAAGCCAGAGCCACCTCTTTACATTTTCTTATCCCCAAGCCTCCTTCCTTCCTAGGCAAAGTCACAACTTCCCAGCCAACAAGATGAATATTCTTTTTATCATCCGATTGACCCCATATAAAGTTTCTAGTGAGCCTGTCAATGTCATCAAGAATAGAGCAGGGAATAGGAAAAGACATCACCCAGAATAAATGAATAGCAGACAGAGTAGATCTAACCAATTCCACCCTGCCAGCTAACGAGAGGGTTTTACTCTTCCAACATTCCAATCTCTTCTTCACTTTGTCAACCAAGATCTCACATTGCTTCCTTCTCATCTTACCAGAGAACAAAGGTAAACCCAAGTATTTTGTGTCTTCAAGCTTGCCAATACTAATTCCCAGAGTGGAAGAAATATCATCACCAAGAATACATTCCCCCAGAAATAGGTTACTCTTGTTATGATTAATCTTCAACCCCGACATGCTTCCAAAATCATCAAGCAACCTTTTAATATTCATAACACTAACTAAATTAGCTTTGGCGAAGATCATTAAGTCATCACCAAAAATAAGGTGCGAACAGTAAACCTTCTTAGAAACAAAAATAGGAGTAATCTCTCCATTCCTAACATACTTCTTCAGCATTTCAGAAAAACCCTGCATGGAAATGACAAAAAGGTATGGGGCAATAGGATCACCTTGCCTTACACCATTAGAAGGGAAAATAGGACAAGAAGGTTCCCCATTAATAAGAACCTGATAGGAAGTGGAGTAAAAAATGTTTTCAATCCAATTAATCCATTTTAGAGGAAAACCCATCTTCCACATAATAGAAAAGATATACTTCCAACTAACTGAATCATAGGCTTTAGAAATATCTGCTTGTATGCACATCTTATCACATGGCTTTTTCTTGAAATCACACAAAATCTCACTGGTTAGCAAGACGGCATCCTTCAAACTTCTTCCTTTCACAAAAGCACACTGATTGATATCAATAATACTAGGAAGCGCCAATTGAAGCCTGTTAGCCAAATTTTTTGAAATAATCTTATAAAACACATTGCAGAGCGCTATAGGTCTCCAATTAGCTAGAAGAGAAGAATCCTGCCTTTTCGGGAGAAGAACAATAAACGTCTTGTTTGCCTCTTTAAGAAGTTTTCCCTCCCTGAAAAACTCATAGACAGCTTCATAGACATCATCTCCAATCACTCTCCATGCATATTTATAGAAATGGAAGTTGAACCCATCAGGACCAGGACATTTGTCCTCCTTCATATTTTCAATCACCTCATCAACCTCCTTCCTAGACACTTTACTAATAAGCATGCAGCTTTGAGCTTTAGACAAAACAAGACCATCCCAATCATCCTTCCACACCCTGCCTTTCTCCTCTTTACAAAACAGAGAATTATAAAAGGTGACAATAGCCGAATTTATATCTTCATCATTTCTACATAAATCCCCATCAACATTGAGACAGTTAATAGTATTTCTTATCCTTCTAGTCTTCAACGAGGCATAGAAAAATTTAGTGTTAGAGTTACCCTCTTGAAGCCATTGAACTCTAGATTTCTGCTTATAGAGACTTTCTTCCATCCTGGCAGCTTCCACCACCTCCTTCCTTAACAAATTAGCTTCACGCCTAAGATCCACATCATTAGGAGAGAGATCAGCCTTTCTCTGAGCAATACTAGTAGCATTCTTTAAATGGGACAGATTATCATGGACATTTCCAAAGCATTGCTTGTTCCAAGATACCAAATTCTTCTTGAGAAGTTCAAGTTTTCTATAAACTCTGAACATAGCAAAACCAGCAACCTCTAACTCCCAAGCCTCTTTAAGAAGGACATCAAAATCTTTATGAGAAGTCCAGGAGTTAATAAATCTAAACGAAGATTTCCTTTTTTTAACAACACCTAAAAATAGACATAATCTTCTATGATCACTCACTAATTCAGTAATACATTCACCGTGGAAATTCTCATATGAGCTTTGAAAATCACCATTATACAAAATCTTATCAATTTTGGTGGCAATGAACTGATCACCATCTTGTTTATTGTCCCAAGTAAAAAACGGGCCACTCATATCCATCTCAAACAAACCATAGTCCAGAACGAACTGATTAAAGTCTTCCATAGATTTGGCAGAAGGGGGGAGAATACCAATCTTTTCACTAGTTTTTCTCATAGCATTAAAATCTCCCAAAATGATCCAAGGGCCCTGAAGTTTATTAGCATAACAATCAAGATTCCTCCAAAGACTAACCCTATCATAATCATCATTATGACCGTAAACAGTAGTAAGACAGAAGCTATCATCATCTTTATCAACTCTAACATGAATAGCCTGATCACATTCATCGATTTTAGAGATATTACAAGCTCCCTCCTTCCATAAAATAAAGATTCTACCCAAAACATGCGAATTCAGATTTGAAACCCACTTATACTCTCCAAAATAAGTACTCAGCAACTTCTTTGCTTTCTTTTCCCTGATCTTCGTCTCAACAAGGATGACCACATCACTGTTGGCCCTCCTAATTACCTCTTGGATGCTCAGGATCTTGTTACTTATTCCCCTGACATTCCAAGAGGTAATAGAAAGGGAAAGGCTCATTTGATAACTGGGGCTGTTGAGCTGTCAGCCTCAGCATTTCCAGAAACCATAGAAAGTTCTTTAGGTGAGGGAATTGACTCCAATTGATCTAATCTTAGATGATTGCCAATCTTTAACTTCAATTGTCTTCTTGGCGGCTCCTTGAAACAAGTATTGCCCTTAGAATACTTCACCGAAGTCGAAGAAGCCTGTGATGAAAGCTCACTTTCAGGAGAAACGTTTAGAACAGCCAAAACAGGGGATGGAGTCGACGGGACAACACTTGAAGAAGTTCCCTTTTCAGTGCAATCCGCAGCCGGCAACACAGAATTCAGATTCACCACACCTTCATTCCTACAGAAATCGAGCCTCTCTCTCCCCCCTATATCATTAGACCCATCAACAACAAAGCCTTCATTAACTTTTTCAGAAAGAATGACATCCTCCACAATCAGTTCTTCTGGAGGTCGACAGGCTGTCCCACTTCTTATTTCATCTTCATCCAGAACTTCCTCAATAATACAAATATTACTGACTTCCGAACAGGCTTGAGATATTGCCTCAGAACAAACCGTAACATAGTTCTTCTTCGCTTCCCAGATTGTTTTCTGCTTCTGAGGTTTCAGTATGCGATTACCAGTTGCTGGCTTGACCAGACACTCATCATGACCAAGATAGCCGCATTGTTTACACTTATACGGTATCCATTCATATTCTATTTCAACACAATGCTCGACCCCTTCATCGCTTCTGAGAGTAATCGTTCTTGGAAATATCGCATCCTTGTTCACCAGCACCTGGATTCTAGCTATATCCATACGGCAGAAGTTAAGAGTAGCATCATCCATTCTCACCGGGTCACCCAGGTAGGAACCAATCCTGTTGAAGGTACGATGATCCCAAAGCTCCATCGGGAGGTTCTTCAGCCGCACCCAAACCGGAACTTCGGACAGTATAATCTTGGATTGCTTCTCACCAAGACACCATTGCTTCAGAATGATCGGTCTTCCACACACGTACCAATCGCCTTCCAGAACAGCTTCCAAATCTAGCAATTCTTCAAATCGGATTAGAAAGAACCCATTCCCCCTGTCGAATATCTCAAAGATGCCTCAGACATTCCAAATTCTAGCAAAATGATCCACCAGAAGCGGGATATAAGGCTGGAAATCCACGATATACCCCAGCAGACATCTACTCCACCTTTCTGCATTCTCCAACGCCTCCGCACTAGGGTAGATAAGCTTGCCGTTCTCCAATGACACATTAGTTTTCTTTAGATCTGCTGCTCTGACTGTAGATCTCGGTCTAAGATGTTCCCACCTAAACGGATTTCTTTGTAAATCTGAGTCTGGCTCGCCTACCGGTAACTGTTGAATCTCAGAGACCGTGCCCCTACGTCTGAGAACAGGATGGGGAGGAGGAGGATGACAGGATGCCGGAGCCTTCCCAGTCGCCGTATCGCACGCAGCCGCGGGCATCTCGGGCATCTCTTTAGAGACTTAAAACCCCAAAGATACCAATTTTTTTGACAAACCATTGATTTAGGTCCTAAAAACATCACAATTATCTTACTTAGGGTTTTCTAATCAAAATGACATATAATTTTATATGATTTGAAGATATGGACTTTTAGATATATTTTTAGAGATTTTTAACTAATTAATTTATTTTATAGAAAATCACCTTCGACAAAACTCGAAATGAACCTTTGGAAATATTTTGATAAGAAAGAACACATTTTTCTGAGAACATATTTTATTTTTATTTTTGGATGCACATTTTAAAAGATATGAATTATTGAATTCCAACCAATCAGAAGGTGCCACGTAGGCAATTCATTTCAAACAGAGAGAGTGAGAGAGAGAGAGAGAGAGGGACCAGACCCACCTGATGACTTGGCCCAATAAGGGGTGGCCAAGTCATGTGGTCAAAGCTGGGTCAAGCCAAGCTAAAACAAAATGAAAAGGAAGAAATGCCCTCACACGAACACAAAGAGAGGAGAGAGTACGAGTGAGGGTAGAACGGTAAAAACACATGGGGTTATCTCCCCCAACACACCCGCGCCATGGGCGGTGAGTGCAAGCAGCAACTTGCTTTGGATTTTAGGTGAATTTGGAATACTTAACGAGATTCAACGTTCAAATACTCAAAATAAAGAGGGGGAAGAGACGAACTCGAAGGTACCTTTGATTTGCACAGAGATGGCGTGTAGAGGGAGGGGTGTGCGCCGCAAACCAAAATTTGACCTCCGTCAATGAAGCACACAAGCCCGAGCGATATTGAGAAGATGAACGAGTTGCGATGGAACCCAACAAGCCTCAGGTAGGGTTATAAATAGGTGGGGGGTCAATATATAGGGTTTTTGAAGGGGGCCGCCAAAGCTTGGGGAGCAAGATTTGGTGGTTTCTTTAATTATTAACCAAAATAGGAAACTATAATAGGTGCAAAATCTAATTTGGAGTGCAATGGCACAAAAATCGTGTGATTTCGTGGAGAAACGAGGAAGAAATTCAAAAAATAAAATCACCCAAATCCGGCGGCCAATTTCCTAATAAGGCCCGAGGTAGATGACGACCCAAAAATCATCAAATCAAGATCCAATGGCTGAAGGCTCACGTGACATATTAAATTAAAATCCTTATCCAAATCAGAATCCGAATAAAGTGGAACATTAAGTTATTTCTCTTTTTCTCTCTCCTCATTTGAGGGTGCAAACGAAACCTAAATTAAGTCAAATTTGACATCTAGCCTATTTTTGACATGAGGAATTTGAATATGGAATTAGTTTTGTCTTTTGAGGACTTTTTAATGGGTTAAATAATTCAAAACTCATTTTCTATTTCCTCCTACATTTATGACTCTATGATTATCCAAATATGATCAAATTTCAACCATGTGTCCCAATTAATGTCTTATTTATGATTTTTCCATTAATTGATCATCTTTGTGCATTTTATTTAATTAATTCTCAAATTGAAGGTTCTTCACACTTTCTCTCTCCTAAATTAACATGTATATTATAGATTATCCAAATTACATGAAAATTCAGCCAAAGGCTATTTTTAATATGTAGATCACGAATCTAAGGTTAGTTTCCACTTTTGGAGTCATTTAATATTTTATTTATTATTGTGAGGAAAACTCATCTTTTCTTTTCCAAATAAAAGAGATATATTTATTATTGTCCTGAAATTATGAAAATTGATCTACAAGCCAAACCAAACCCAAGGAAAATGAATCTCAACTTATTTTTAACCAATTAGTGTTCCTTTTATGATTTTTCCCATTATCCAACATTACCAATATTTCCCATATTAATTAATTACATATCACATTAACATGTTTAAAGCAACATTATTCATTCCTTTTCTCTTCCTTGCTCCATAAGGCAAATGAATGATCTCGAACAAATATATTCTATTAATATGTCACATGAGTGGTAAATTTGCATATTAGACCCTTATTAAAATATTTACTGAGGTATTTGTGCATTAAACCCTTTATTGGCATAAAAGGTGAACAAATGTTCACTAAACCATTATATTCTCCACAAATTAAATAGAAAGGCCAAATAAGATAGAAATGAAAGGAAAAGATGGGAAAGAGGGTCAAAAGACAAAATGTCCAGAATTCGATATGTTACATCACTCCACCCCTTAAAGAGGATTTCGTCCCTGAAATCACGAGAAAGGTAGGAGGGTGAAGGTGTAACATCTCATCACCAAACTTCTATTATACCACCAACCATATTTCTACCAAACGGCTCATCAACATATACTTACAAGCATCTTAACATAGGTCAGGTTCTCGAGGATCACCTGGGGTTCCACTATTAAGATTATTTTTTATGAGATTTAACATTATTTACATTTTTGGCTCATTAACATTATATTTGTTAGGATATCACATTATCATTATTATTATTTTAATATGTCAAGTCATATTCACTTGGTTGCTAAAAGGAATTATATTTCATATATACATCCTTAATGATATCACAATTAGAGGTTACTCAATTATCTCAATATATTTGATCATTAATAGTTTGGATCCACACTTCATTATCCTCATATTATCATTATATTAATTATAACAAATTATTTTGCATGTGCTAGGACATTTTATTCAATTTTTTATTAAGTCTACAATTAATCTAAATCATGTCACATTGATTACTTATATGTATATTAAACATTGTAACATTACCTTTATTATTCACATTAATGTCATCATTATTCATTTTCGATATTTATTCACTTCTTATTATTGATTATGCACCTTTATGTGAATCCAATCACTCTTTAACCATATATGAGTCATTATATGTATTTTAGTGAACAAGGTAAAACATATTACATATTAATGAATTATTTCACATATCAAGATATGATTAGGTGATTAATTAGGTTTGCATTAGAGAACAAGCTAATTTTCATATTGATAATTTGATTAATCTATGATTAGGTGATTATATAACATTTATGTGTATCAAGGTATATTATATGATTATGATACCTAATGCCACTAATTTAACTTGAATATCATTAAGGATGTATATGTTAAGGTTATATGATTACAACTTAGGGTTTAGGGTCAACTTGATCATTATATTTCATTATAGCATGCATTAAGGCCAAGATTAGGTTACACTTTTCTTTCTCATCCTATCATTAAGGTTTACCGGTTCATGACATTATTAGCATCATGTGTATCTGTAATTAGTATTAATATGTGAGTGACCCACATTATGTGCGTTGGATATTCATTAGGGTTTGAACATATAAATTATTCCTCAGGTGATCATTATATGCTCATTAGTATTTAAACAAGCATGTTAGGGTTACCACTATTTCATGTTTGGTCAAGACCAAGGATCCAAGCATACTAACCTCCTATCCATGGAGTTAGGGTTTCTAAAGATAGAGTAGAAAGATTTCAAGATGTCACAAGGTTCCATCCCCTTAAATAAGATTTCATCCTTGAAATCTAACCACCCAACATCATCAAACTAACTATACTCCACCCCTTAAAGTGTGTGACTTATAAAGCCAAACTACACTAGGGTTAAAGGATGAGTCTAACTAAACCATACTCAAGATCCATCATGCTTCCACTGCACACTCTGATATCTCACCAAACACCCAAACTTCAAAGTCTAGGTTCTAGGGATAAACTATCCAATCATGTGGTCATAAAGAAACTATCTTGGTATCAATCCTCATACAAGTCATCATATACCTGAAACTAAGGGTTCCCAAAGATATACAACATAGAAGTCTAAGGTTACTATTGCCTAAAAGTAAACTATTTTAGACAATTTGTATTAGCTCAGGCCAGGCCGATATCATATGGATTTGGGAGTCCTCGTAAACTAAGCTAGTGGCGCGGAGGAAAATATTGCCAGCCCCCAGAACTTGATCCTTTCTAGACACCTTTGCTTCAACTTCATGCCCTAATAGTTGCCTAAAGGCAAACCTAAACAACATTAAGTTATGCATGTTTTAGTTATGAGCATTTTAGGGTTTTATTCATCAAGATTCTAAGGTGAAACTATAGGGTCCTAAATCAACCTTTCATCAACATATATCAGATCTATGGTAAGCATGTAACTTAAAGGGAACTATCTAGGTCAAGAATTCTAATTAGGGAGACAAAACTAAAATAGTCAGGTTCTGACTACCATGGGCTATGATATCATGCTGTAAAAGAGTGATATCACCCATTTACTAAAAATGTGAAGAATTGACATCCATTCCAAACACACTCAAAGGTATGATGGAATGGGCATAAATTTTCCAAATTTATAAATATTGGTATACAAAAGACCATTGGAAAGCAGCAAAATAGAAATTTCTGACTATATTCAATTTCATATAAAGGTTTACAAAGATACATCAAATTCTCCCAATAGGGTTAACATCAAGATACACAATTAGGATCTAGATAGAGGGAAGTCTAACTACTACAATCTTGTGTCCAAGAAACATCTCAGCTAGGTTCAAGCCAAAGCTACATTCTCCTTGTCTTGTCCATCACCTTGCTCAACACCGAGGTGGTTGGGAAGGCACCCAACAAAAGGGAAAGGGAAGAAAAGTATGTGTCACAAAACTGGTCTAGGATAACAAGAAAAGTAAAGTAAGTAAAAGTAGGCTAGGGTTCATTATAAGATGAAGATAACAAGAGTATGAGGATATATTCAAAAGAAACTTGCCATTAACAATTATATTAAAAGGGGTTTGGATGTAAGATAATTATGTCTACCTAACTAAGTAGGGTTGAGGCACCTACCAGACCTCTAACCTTAGGTGAGGGGAGAATAAGACATTCCCAGTCACCTACAATAATATGGGGAGAATAAATACATTCCCCAGGGTGAATAAATACATGCCCTTTGTGGGTGGTTGTACATAAGTACCACTACTTTAAATTAAATAGAACATAAATCTACATGCTAGAAAAGTAGTCATGGCAAGAACAATCATATGAATCAATAAACATGGCAGTGGGGTTTAAAACCCAAACAATAAGAAACTATGATCTAATTTGAGGCACAAGAAATTAGGGTTTCAAGAAAAGAGTTAGGTTCAATTAAGCCTCATTAGGGAATATCAGGTTAAGGCAAAGATATCCCAAATAAGGTGTTAAATGTACATACCTCTTCCTTAGAGCCCTAAAAACCACTTTTCAAAACCTTTAAATGAGATCAGGGTCTACTTGTCCTAATATCATAACCATGTTCATGTATTAGCATTATATGCATTCATTAAAGACTTAAAACCCCAAAGATACCAAATTTTTCTACAAACCATCAATTTAGGTCCTGAAAACATCACAATTGTCTTAGTTAGGGTTTTCTGATCAAAATGACATATATGTTTATATGATTTGAAGATATATACTTTTAGATGTATTTTTAATGATTTTTAACTGATTAATTCATTTTTAGAAAATCACCTTCGACATAACTCAAAACCAACCTTTGAAATATTTTTATTAGAAAGAGAACATTTTTTTGAGTTCAAAATATATTTAACTTTATTTTTGGATGCACAGTTTAAAAGATATGAATTATTAAATTCCAACAAATCAGAAGGTGCCACGTAGAAATTCATTTCAAATAGAGAGAGAAAGAGAGTGAGAGAGAGGGACTGGACCCTCCTGCTGACTTGGCCCAATAAGAGGTGGCCAAGTCACGTGGTCAAAGCTGGGTCAAACCAAGCCAAAACAAAACAAAAGGCAGAAATGCCCTCACACGAACACAAAGACAGAAGAGAGAGTACAAGTGAGGGTAGAAGGGTAAAAATGCATGGGGTTATCTCCCCCAACACACCCATGCCATGGCCAGAAAGTACAACCAACAGCTTGCTTGGGATTTTAGGCAAATCCAAAATACTCAACAAAATTCGACATTCAAATACTCAAAAGAAAGAGGGGGAAGAGACAAACTCGGAGGTACCTTTGATTCACATAGAGATGGCATGTAGAGGGAGGGGTGTGAACCGCAAACCATGGAGTAAAATTTGACCACCGATGATGAAGCATGCAAGCCCGAGCGAAATTGAGAAGATGAACGAGTTGCAATGGAACCCAGCAAGCCTTAGGGTAGGGTTATATGCAGGTGGGGGGTTGATATCTAGGGTTTTTGAAGGGGGCCTCCGAAGCTTGGGGAGCAAGCTTTGGGGGTTTCTTTAATTCTTGACCAAAATAGGAAACTAAGGGTTAATAGGTGCATAATCTAATTTGGAGTGCAATGGAACAAAAATCGTGTGATTTCATGGAGAAATGAGGAAGAAATTTGAAAAATAAAACCGACCAAATCCGGCGGCCGATTTCCTAATAGGCCTGAGGTAGATGATGACCCGCGAATCGTCCGATCAAGATCCAACAGCCGAAGGCTTGTGTGACATATTAAATTAAAATCCTTATCCAATTCGGAATCCAAATAAAATCCTTATCCAATTCGGATCAAATTTCACCCATGTGTCCCAATTAATGTCTTAGATACAAATTTGCCATTAATTGATCATGTTTATGCCATTTTTTTAATTAATTCTCAAATTGAAGATTCTATACACTTTCTCTCTCCTAAATTAACATGTATTTTAAAGATTATTCAAATTACTTGACAATTCATCCAAAGGCTATTTTTAATATGTAGATCACGAATCTAAGGTTAGTATCCACTTTTGGAGTCATTTAATATTTCATATAATATTGTGCGGAAAACTCATCTTTTCTTTTCCAATTAAAAGAGATATATTTATTATTGTCCTAAAATTATGAAACTTGGCCTACAAGCCAAACCAAACCCAAAGAAAATGAATCTCAACTTATTTTTAACCAATTAGTGTTCATTTTATGAATTTTTATCCCATTATCCAATATACCAATATTTCCCATATTAATTAATTCCATATCACTTTAACATGTTTAAAGCAACATTATTCATTCCTTTTCTCTTCCTTGCTCGATAAGGCAAAGGAATGATCTAGAATGAATATATTTTCTTAATATGTCACATGAGTGGTAAATTTGCATATTATACCCTTATTAAAATATTTACTGAGGTATTTATGCATTAAACCCTTTGTTGGCATAAAAGGTGAACAAATGTTCACTAAACCATTATATTCTCCAAAAATTAAATAGGAAGGCCAAAGAGGATACAAATGAAAGGAAAAGATGGGAAAGAGGGTCAAAAGACAAAATGTCTAGTATTCAATATGTTACAGAATTCATCTAAGACCTAACAAGTCTAGGTTTCTAGGATGGAAGTCTTGAGGGAAATTGGGGGCCAAGGGTAGTGATGAAGTATTGAAATGAGGGTTTTACACCTCATGACACCTCCCATATAGCCTTTAAGTATCTTCAAGCCAAATGCACTAAGAAAATCCAAATCTCCTAGGTGTATTGGAGTGGACTAATATTTAGGATGATGGGTAGCTAGATGGGAAATAAGATATAAGTAGAATATAACCATAAACAACTAAATCACAAACATTACATATCATTTCCCCCAACATGGTATCAAAGTCAAACTTTCCCACCCCTAACAACCCACCTAAGGGGCTTAACTACTCATATTACAAGGAAAGGGGAAAGAAGAAGGAGTAGAAGAGTAAAACACCATGGAGCTTGATCAAGACTCTTCCTTCTTCACATATGGATGTAGATGGGAAAGAACCTCCATACTTGATGGATTAAAGCATGAAAATGTCGATGGAAATGATCAAAACCCTATGAAACTAAGGTTTTGAGGTGATGGAAGGCGGAAGGTATGTGTAAATGTAATGGCTCAATGAATTCTAGGGAATGCTATAGGAGTGCTAAACTTAACCAAACTTTTTCTCCCATCCACCACCAATGCTTATATGGTGGCTTGGGAAGTATACGGTTAAGTGAGGGAATTTGAGTAAAAAGGCAACACAGAAGTAGTAGGGTTTTGGTGGAACCATATCCGTTCTGGGTAGAATGGCCATGATGGGTGAATGGTATAATGATGGTGCTAAGGAAAAATGTCCATGGAGGAGAGTAAAAGTGCTAGGTTGATGTTGGGTTTTTGGGGGTTGGTATCATGGTTGTGCTAGCAGATCAACCATGGTGGCAGTGAGGTAGAGCAGCTGTGATGGGTAGCACAACCATGGTGGAGGGGTTGGATTTGATGATTTCCTTGACACGAGTGTCTTGGCTTCTTGGCAGCACGATTGTGGTGGCTGGAACAATCGTGCTGCTTCTTCTTGGAATGGCCGTTCTGGCCAGAATGGACGTGCTATTTTGATTGTTCATAGTTACCATTTTTTGGTACTTTAGCCGTGTTGGGGGATTTTTTTCCGCACTTTCCTCTCCACTTTGATTATCTTTGATATTATTTGCCTTAGCTTTATCATGGCCACTTGGGGTAATCTCTAGGTAGTTTATGGGCTCATTTTTGGCTCCTGTAAAGTTGAAGGAGACATGGGATCCTCCTCCTTCTATCCTATCCATCCAAAGCATGGTCAAAGAACCTGAAAAACATGCAAATAGCATCAATATGCGAATTTGACTATAAAACCATTAATGGGGGAAATAACATGCATTCTAACATGTCTACATATGAGTAATGAGAAACATAGCATAGGATGAAGCCCTAAATTAGGGTTTTGTCAACCATGCTTTGGCATGCTCACACATTGTCAATCAAGTTATAATGTGTATTAAACATTGGAAGGCATCTAAAACTTAACATTGAGTTGAGAATTTGATATTATATGAATATGCATCCAATTACCATTGTATACACATTGTTATACATAACATTTATAAATGTGGAAAAGAAGATGGAGGATAAATGAGATCTTTCTTATTGATAGACCAAAAATCACCTCCTACATATAGGAGAGGAGGCAAGTATAATGAAGCAAACTTAACCCTAATGGACCAAGACAATTAGGCCCGTTACATAATTAAGTAATAACTGTAATTGTCTCCCTCAAGTTGGAGAATGGGTGGAACACATGCCCATATTTTCAATACATGAAAAAGATAAAATAGCTCAAACAAAATTTTTTATCCCCCACGACAAGAAATAATCTCCCCCCTAAATCATTGTAATGCAACAATTGAAGCACTCCAACACTCTCCTTGAAGAAGATACAACCAGAAGGTATTAAGAAGCCATCTTCCCCTGATGATGGTAACATTAATGCAAAAGTAATAATATAAGAATAGAAAATTGATAATTTCCTAACTAGTGGAAGCAATCACAAACTATTTTTTTTGAAACTTTGATGAGCATCTAGAGCATATTATATGGTGAAGATCTTTGTAAAATCCATGAGTCATAATTTTTGTCAAAGTATTTCCACAAAAGAAGCATTGATGCCATAATAATGCATGGTAGTTGGGATAATATCACTGCTATAGGAATGTTACCTTATAGAACATGGGAACATGTTTGAGATACACTACTATCTAAAGGCATGATATAACAAATGTCAATAAAATAGATATGAGTATGTAGAAACTAAACAACATGGTTCGATGACATGACTTCTTCTCTTCATCTTGATGTTGGTATGTGTTCCCAGAGAGCCAATCATATTATCATAGTACTGGGGCATCATGTACTTAATTTTATAGATATAAAGGTAATACCGTCTATTATGTTTGTCTTAGTCATGAGATGATGACACAAACATGGCACATGTCTAAAGAACAATTTTACTTGATGCCATATGTCTTCAGGTTAAGGACCAAAAAAATGAGACTATATGTATGATAAGAGTACATACATTTTTGCTATGTCCCTAGTCAGATATTATTGTGAAAGCAAAATAGACGACAATAATGCATAAGACTAGAATGTGTGTTGACTGATGACAGAGTCTCATTTGTCATGATATTGGATTTCAAGTCAAACACATAGGTACTTGTTAGAGAATAGTGTACCAGACAGACCCGCCTTGAGAGTGATGCATAGAAACAATTGAATGGTACCCATAATCAACTCTCAAAGTGATAGTGGTTCTTGTGGTTCTTATACATGAAGTCAATGCACTCATCACATATTGTTTAATGAAATTTGACACCATCCAACGTGACCTTGAATAAGGTTTGCCACAAAGGTGGTGCTCAGGTACATTGTGACACATGGGGATTGACTGTGAGTGATGTAGATGGGATTCTTCTCTCCTACCATGATATCCCGACCACCTGATAAGCGAGACTAAGAAACATACCCTTTGGCCATACCCATGCAAGTTAATATGTGATATGTGAGCTCACATGTGTCTCATATAGTCTCATCTAGTTCTAGGAAACATGGATTGAATGCTAAGAGTATGAAGATTCCATGCCTCATGTTCAATCTGGATATCAGAGACAAAGGAACTATATGATCACAGTAACACTAATCACATATGTAGGTTGAAGTTGTTCTCCAACTTTATAATTACTTGGGTAGCAAAGAAGTGTTTCTAGATACCGATCATTGCATGTGAGGTCATAATATGGTTATAGACATTCATTGCCAACATAATTTGGGACCTATAGGGTCACACTCATATGATGCACTTCGAATAAGAGTTTACTCATGGATAATATTTTACTTGGTTACTAAAGTGTTTAGGTAATCAACTTAAACAACAATGGTTGTCAGTTGGCTGACTGGAGTGTCCATTTGACCAACTGGTTATCTAGTCAACCACCTGGAGTGACTAGTAGACTGATTGGGCTGTAATGACACTGGTCGATGCACCAGCCAGTTGACCAATTGGATTGTCCAATCGATCGATTGACAAGAGTTGCCAACAGATTGTTAAAATATCTAGTCAACCGGATGGACGGTCCAATCGATCAAAAGGATGACCAAAAGTATTGGGTCAAGGATGATGACATATCAATGTGCATTAATCATCATATTGAAAGTAGTATGTTTGTAAATAGCAAAGAAAGCCAATCGACTGACTTGATGTTCCAGTCGACTGATTGGTGGTCTAGTCGATGAATGGTGATTTATAACAACTGTCAAACCATGAGATCTCACCCTTTGTATCCCCAAGGTTTGTAAAACCCTAGTCCATACACTCCTATATGAATAGGGGGTGGACAAGGCTCTAAACACTCTCATATGACAAGACTCCACATCTCATACTTGTGGTAATGTGAGACACAGAGGCAACTTAACTGTAAAAGGAAGAGATAACCAAGGGGAGAAAATTTCGACACTAGCATGTAGACAAAATGAAAGGATAATTCCTTCTTGTTGGCCCTAGAAGCACAGAGTAGAGTTCCTAGTAGTCCATGTGGACTACATAGAGGCATGGAGTCCGTTGTCACTATGCTAGGAGTATGCCATCGACCATTATCTATGGTGTTACACCAAGAGGCCGCTGCCGACTAATGTTTGGGTGTTGCTTAAGAAAGAAGCACAACTCTGCAAGGATTGTCTCTAGACTTGCTTCAGGAAAAAATATATGCCTTGAACCTTCCTTCCCATTTCATAGTTATTGACGCAATCCACTAGTTATGGGGAATATGGAAATAATTTTTGTTTCCATTGTCATCTTTGACGCCATATTTCCCTATAATTGTATCAGATCTAGGTCAATTTACTATGTTTTGGGATTTAATATATAGGCTCATTTTTGGTTTTATTATTTATTTTATTGCATGTAATGTGAATATTTAAATTATTAATGTGCATATCTGATAAATCTCACATATGCTAGGGAATGTCTCGTAGATCCTATATATATGATATGATATATATATGCAATTTTTACACGTCACCTTAAAAAGTTTGATGGTGGATGTATGTGTGGTTATGGCCAAACCCCTTGGATTATCTGTGTGGTTGTGTGTTTTATTTCCTACCTCTTTTAAATTTGTTTGTATACTAAACCTTCTTCCTTTTCTCCATATGTAATTAATGCTTAACCCCTATTATGCTCCCCTTGAATCTAAGTTGAGGTATTCACCTTTACATAATAGTAACATTAGTTAGCATTGGTTTCCTTTTATGGCAAGAAGAATGCGTTCTAACTAGGCTAGTCACTGACCGGGAGTTGAGTTCATCGACTGGAGGACCAGAGGAGTTAGCTGACCAGAGGAGCTAACTGATCGAATAGAGGTTCACCTGATTGATTGAAGGAGTTCAACCATGTGATTTAGCCAAGAGCTAGCTAACTGACTGATGGAGAACCAACCGACTGATAAGAAACCAACCGATCGATTAGAGGATCCACTCAATGACCGACATGTTCTAAGCACAAAATTTTTCCAGTATTGGTTGCATGTATATGATGCACGACCTAAGGTGGTTGCAATTATTTGTGGCTCCAAAGAATTGCATTAGTATGTCTATAACCATAGCTCATATATTTGTGATTGTATGTTTTGTATGTGGATATAGTACGTATATGATACATATTATAAGTATGTGGTGATTGAATACGTATATGTATTTATATATAAAATCCCTTAATAAATATTAAGTTCTAGATGCTTTCCATAAGCAACACACATGAAAATATTTATTGAATAAGTGTGGGCATGCCAAAGTGTGGTGCATCATCTATCTCATGGAAGTGTGATGGCATTTATGTTGGTCTACCAAAGAAAGGTGCATTTATATCATGTTAGCTTTTAGGTTAGGCTTAACTAAGTGACCTGAATAGGGTTAAGCATCTAGAAACATACATATGGGCTATGTCAAGGAGTTTTGCATACCATCTATCCAATAATTACACATGATGCAGTTGGAAGTGTTGCCTACCTTAATCATTGGTTATAGACGCTGACCTTTTTGGGTAATAACTTAATTATTTTGGATCTTGGATCACTAGAAGGTTGAATGTTGCAATTTTCTAAAATGATAGTAAAGGCTATCAATTTGAACAAAACAGTGGGAGCGATAATTAATGAACTACCTAATTAATTTAGTCAATTTTTTCAAATCAAATAAAAAATGTTTTGTTTTCTATTATGGAAACAATTGGCAAACACCAAAAACTTTTCATTGCGATAGGTCCTTGAGAAGGACAACTAAATGGGAAAAACTTCCATGACCGGTTCAGGACATTGAGAATCCTTCTCACTTAAGAGTGCAAACTTTATGTCCTGGACATACCAAAGCCAGATTAACCTGCTCCCACCACACCTAAGACTAAAAGGAATGCTTACAAGAAACATTTTGAAGATGATGTATATGCCAAGTGCATGATGTTATGCTCAATGAATTATAAATTGCAGAGACAATATGAAAATATGGATGTTCTGAGATGTTAACACATTAAGAATTTATACCAAGATCATGCAAGACAAGAGAGATATGGTATCTGAAAGGCGATGTTTAAGTGTAATATGGAAAAGGGAGATCCAGTGTGGCCCCATGTGCTCAAGTTGATTGGGTATTTAGAGAACCTAGCAAGATTGAGATTTCCTTTAGGCCAAGAGTTGGCCATAGATGTGATTATGCAATTGTTTCTAGAATCATATCGCTAATATGTCATGAACTACAACATCAACAATTTTGATAAGCCGTTGTCAGAATTGCTTTGCATGTTGAGAACTATTGAAGCTCAAATAAAGGACAATCCTATATCTGTGATGATAATCAATAGAGGAAAGGGAAAGTCCAAGGGCAACTGTAAGGCCAAGAAGAGTTCTAAAGCTAGAAAAAAAACCCAAATCTTCTGCACTTAAAGCAAAGGGAAGAGTGTATAAGGAAGGAACGTGCCACTATAGTCACCATCCTGGACATTGGAAAAGGATTGCCCTCTACATGTAGAGGAACTTAGGAAGAAGAAGTAAGAAATATATATCTCCAATTAAGGTATATAAATTATTGTCATAAATATGTTTACTTCATCATTTTTGGTATTTGATATCGGATGAGGATCCCAGACATACTATGCTGTGCATCATCTGGGAAGAAGTAAGTGAGATAAGGTGGAATCATGTGGAGCAAGAGTTGCTACCACTATAGTTGGAACTTATCATTTATCTCTTCCCAATGGGCATGTAATAGAATTAGTGAATTACTATTATGAACCTGTCATTAATAGAAACATCATATATGCATCTTTTTTGGATAAGAGTGGAGTCAAACTTCATTTAATGAATGGTTGATGTTATAATTTAAAGATGTGATCTTTTATGTCATTGCCCCAATGTCTCATAGTTTGCGTCATTAGTTATAGAGACAAGTATGTATAATGTAAATACAGAATGACTCAATAAATCAAATGAAACATACCTAAGGCATTGTAATCTAGGACACATATATAAGAAACGAATTTCTAGATCCATATGGATGGTTATCTACACTCTTTTGGCTATGGTTCCAATAGAAACACGTGAGTCATATTTGTTGGGCAAGATGACAAAACCTCCTTTTATTGGAAATAGTGAGAAAGCAAGTGATCTATTAAGACTCATACATACTGATGTATGTAGAACTTTTAGAACAATTGCTGGAGTTTATTAGTAGTATTAGATCATTCAATATGATCGATGTGGAAAATACTTGAACCAAGAGTTTGAGGACCATATGCAAGACCATGATATTGTATCACAATGGACTCTACCGAAACAAAATGTACTAGAAAGAAGGAATCATACCATGTTATGATCATCAATAAATCTATCTCATCTTCCAACTTGCCTTTGTGCACATGCTTCACACTAAACCTTGTGCCATCTGATTTTGTTCAAAAGGCAGCATATGAGATATGGATTGGGATATGTCTTTTATGAAGATTTGAGGATGTAAACCTTATGAAAGAAAATAGTTTCTTCAAAAGATTTGTCCCAAATCAGATAAATGATGTTTTGTTGGATATACTAGGAAAACCAAAGGATACTACTTTTATATTCCATCTGACAACAAAGTGCTTGTTTCTAGGACGAATATATTCTTAGAAAAGGAATTTTTTCTAAAGTAATCATAGGAAGAATAGTAGAATTCAAATGGTTTAGATAAAAATAGAGCATTGAACCTATAAAGGTCTAGTAGGAATAAGGAGAATCACAAACTGTTAGGGAATCTCAAGTTCCTCATGTAACACATGAACCTCATATATCTACTAGGACACTCCTTGATCCTGAGAGATGTGGATATCTGGTGACCCAATAAGGTGATGAGTTGGTCATAGATGATGAATCAACAATCTACCTAGAAGTTATAGAGGGACTAGAATATGAGAAATGGCTTGAGGCCCTAAAACTAAGATGGGCTCCATGTAACCAACAAGGTTTGGACCTTGGTGAACCCACCTGAAGGGGTAAGACCCAAAAGGGTGCAATTGGATCTTCAAGAAGAAGACCAACACAGAAGGTCCACTAGTTACAAATGTTTTCAAACAAGTTGAAGGTGTTGTACATGACCAAATATTTTCACCAGTCGCAATGGTTAAATCCATTAGGATCATGCTTGACATTGAAGCTGAGCTACAAAGGTCAACCTATGCATTGAAGCAAAGGTCTCAGAGCTAAAATATTTGATTTGACGAGGCAGTCAAAGAGTTTGACTTTAGTCAAGATGAAGATGAAACTTGTATTTACAAGTAGGTTAGTGGGAGCATAATTGTATTCCACATATTGATGGGGAATGCCATCCCTACCCAAAAAATGGTAAAAACCTGGATGGAAATACCTTCTTAATGATGAATTTAGGTGGAGCATCCAATATCTTAGGAATTAAACTCTATAGAGATAGATCCAATAAGCTTCTTGGCTTAAACAAAACTAGATACATTGATAAGGTGTTGAAGACGTTCAACATATAGGACTCAAGTAGAGGAAAATTGTCTATGTCCCATGGAATTACTCTCTCTAGAGATCCGTGTCCCAATTATTGTGAAGAATGTGATTGCATGAGTGAGATGCCATATGTGACCACAATTGGGTCTATCATGAAATGTTAATGCGCTCTTCCTGTTGTCTCGTATGTTTTGGACATGAGAAGTAGATATCAATCAGATCCCAGTAAAAGTCACTGGACTTCCGTAAAGAACATCCTTAAGTACTTGAGAAGCACCAAGAATCGATTCATTGCTTATTGTTACAAGGAAGAGTTGGGTGTAAAGGGTTACACTGATGTAAGATTCCAAACATCCAAATTTGTGTTTTGCCTTGATAGAGAACTATAAGCTGGAAAAGTTCTGAGCAATAGATAGTTGTTGATTCTACAATAAAAGTTGAGTACCTTGTTGTTTTGAAAACATCAGATGCACTGTACGGATCAAGAAGTTCATTTAGATGAACTTGATGAGGTTCCAACCATTGATGAAACAATAGAAGTACTATGAGAACAATGGATATATTTGATAGGCTAAGGAACCCAGATAGCATACTACACCATTTCTATCTCACATGATAGATCGTACAATGAGGAGATGTGAAGATAAGTACCATCTAGAAACAAATGTTGCTAACCCACTGACAAACCATTTGCACAACAAAAACCTAATGATCATGTTTAGATCACTTGGAATAAGACTCATGGGTGATTGTATCTAAGCGAAAGTGGGAGTCTATTGGTATGTGTGCCCAGAGAGCCAATCATATGATGATTGTATTGGGGCATCATGTACTTAATTTGATAAATAATGAAGGTAATTCTGTCTATTATGTTTTTCCCAGTCATGAGATGATGACACACACATAGTAGATGTATAAAGAATAATGTTACTCAATGACGTATGTCTTCAAGTTAAGGGCCTGAATAGTGAGATCATACGTATGATAATAGGACATACATTCTTGCTATATCCCTGGTCAGATATTATTGTGGAAGAAAAATAGACAACAATAGTACATAAGACTATAATGTGTGTTGACTAATGACATATTCTCATTATTAGTGATAATTGATATCAAGTAAAACACATATGTACGCATTAAACTGTACAGACTCACCTTGATAGTGATACATGGAAACCATTGAATGTTAGTCACAATCATCTCTCGAAGTGATAATGGTGATTGTAATTCTTGGACCTTAACTCACTATACTCATCACATGTCATTCGATGAACTTTGACACCATCCAACATGACCTTGAGTAAGGGATGCCACAAAGGTGGTGCTCGGGTATTTTGTGACACATGGGGATAGACTATGAGTGATGTAGATGGGATTTTTCCCTCCTTTCGAAGTTGATATCTTGACCATTTGATAAGTGAGACTAAGAAATGTATGGCCATACTCATGTGAGTCAACATATGATATGTGAGCTCACATGCATCTCATACAATCTACTCTAGTTCAAGGAGCATTGTTTGAATGTTAAGAGGATGATGATTCCATGCCTCATATTCAATTTCGATGTTACAGACAAACAAACTATATGCTCAGGATACCACTGATCACAAATGTAGGTTGAATTTGTTCTCCAACTTTCCAATTTCTTGGGTAGCAATGAAGTGTTTCTAGATGCCACTCAATCTTGTGATGTCATAATATGGTTATGGACATTCACTACCAATGTAATTTGATACCTATAGGGTTACACACATAGGATGCACATGGAATACTAATATTTACTTGGTTACTAAAGTGTTTAGATAATAAACTTAATCAATATTGGTTGTCAGTTGGCTGACTTGAGTGTCCATTCGACCGACTAGTGATCCATTTGACCAAAAAGAATGTCCAGTCGACTGACTAGAGTGTCTAGTTGATTGACTGGAATGTATTTTCACTGGATGATGGAACTAGCCAGTCAACCTGTTGGATTGTCCAATTGATCGAATGAAAGGAGTTGCCAACAGATTGTCAAAATATTCATTCGCCAAATTGGAAGGACCGATCGACCAATTGGATGACTAGTAGGACTATGTCGTGTAATAGATGTTGATGTAATGATGTGCATTAATCATTCTGTTAAAAGCCTATATGTTTGTGAATAAGAAAGCAAGCCAATGGACTGACTGGATGTTCAATTTGACTGACTGGGTGGTTAAGTCGATCGATTGGCGATTCAAAATAGTCATCAAACCATGATATTTGAACCATCATATCCCCTGGTTTGTGAAACCCTAGCCTGTAACGACCCCACATCCTGGTAACCCCCAATTAAGGGAGACCAAGAGGTCAGAGCCATTATCCCCATTTCTCAGATCAAAGGTTCGACAAATAATCAGTAATAATTATTAAATTCGACCATGACTATACTGAAGATGGAATAAAATAAACTTTTTGCATACCTTTTGAAAAACTTGGATTTCTAAACTTCTATCCACATACAGAAACTATTTTAACTAATCTTCCTTGCACTATAATTCATGTATTCACAATATGCCAATTTACTGTTTGTCCTTTTCAATGTTGTACCTAAAATGCTGACAAACAAAACGTCGGTCAACATAAATGAATATGCCGATATGTGGGGGAAACAATAATCGTGCAATTAATCTGTAACAACATATTGCAGTCAATTATGATTTAATAAACAACTTTACATTTTAAGCATAACTACTCAATCCATACATACCCTAGCCTCTGTGCTGTCCCTGTAGTGCACCTGGATGCTACCTTCCTTATGGTAGATCCCCATTAAACCCCTCATGATCCTACCTAACAGGTGAATCAATTTCTAGGGTTGAGTCACATGACACTACCCATAGGTAGCCCACTCCTTAACTCATGGTGTGCTAAAGAGTCTCATGGAACTACAAGTGGGTAGCCCAATTTCTAACTCAGGATAACTTGATGTCCTACTTAACAAGTAGGCCCGGTTATAGGTTACCCTTTTCATCATTAGCAACACCACAGAGGAGGACCAGGATATGAGCCAGTCATGTATGTATTTATGGTGATAATCATAGTCACTTTATAGTTGCATGAAGTAAAAGTCATCCAAGTAGTTATTTTAAGGCAACCGATAAAACCTCTGGGAATCACCATGAAACTAAATCAATTAACCATAAATGTAACCACATGCCTGATTCAGAGCAACTTGATGTCCAAGCAAGAATAATCAAGAACATTCAATCAAACAATCAACAATATCATGAAATTAATGCATAACATCCAAGTGTCATTGTTTTATTCAAAACATTCTTGAGATTGACTTGGATTCCACCTTAGGATTCCTAGGTTATTAAGGTTTTAGCCTTCATTATGCATTTATCACTTTTAATGCTCTTTTAATCCACAAACCCTAATTTCTACATCATAGGCACAATTAAAAGTCAATTAAGTCCAATATGCCTTTTTTACATTAAAGCTACAATTTTTATCCTTTTAAGTCATGACACAACCATTAAGGCCAATTATCATCTTTGGCTTCTTCCAAATTAACAACTCATAATTCTTTATGATCTAATTCACATATGAACTCTATTTATCACTAATTCCACATTTATCCATTAGAAAACCCTAATTACCATATTATGGGTATTTATCCACAATTAGCAACTTTTATACTCAAAATAGTGTAGATTCATCATATCTCAGTTTTATTCATGGATTTGAACAATTAAAGTCATTAAGAATCATAATTACCAAGATTAGGGTTTCAAGGCCCTTTAAAGCATATTCATGTACATGGAACCCTAAATTAATCAAATTATGCACAAATATCATTCCTTTAGATCTAATGTGTCCTTTTTATTAACAATAGGTTAAAATCAACTTTAAACGTCCATATAACCCTTCCCAATTAACTAATCATCATAGATTATGGTTTCTTACTAAATAATGCATTAAAGTTGATAACTTCAACTACTTTTCAAATTGCAAGAGGAATTAGGCTTCCATTATGTTTTTATTGCATTCCTTGTTTTCTCCTGATCAATTTTCATATATTAAGTTCCTTCATCCGACCTTTCTACTAATTACTACAATTTTTGCAAGAAAAAGCATTTTCTAGATTTTCTAGTCAGAGAGGCTATTTAACTTTTCTTTTGGAAAAAAAAGAGATGTCGGATCATCGTTGCGGTCAGCAGTTGACCCGATCTCACGGCTGAGGCTGCTCGCATCCACTTTCTCTGATCTGGAGGTGAAACGATCCTGGGCTGTTGATATTCTTCGCGAGCACATCATGGACCCTGATCTAACGGTCCTCTTCTTTTCTTCTTCTTTTTTTCTGCCCACTGAAGTCGCGGAGGCACTGCGAAGGAGGCTCTCCAAACAAAGGGTGATCGAGGGAGAGAGGGGGAATTTGGGGCTAGGAAAGTGTCGCTCGAGATCGCGGGACTTGGCTGAGACCAAGGGTGGTCATATATATAGGTTTGGGCATCTGGATTAGGGTTTTCAACCCTCGCCGCCAACGGAAACACCTGCCAATTTGGGCGTTCCTTCCAGAGTCTTCGAAACCACCTAAAATCTAGGGTGGGCTTGCTCAAAATCTTCTCCCAGAGCCATCTACGCCCTTTTCATCTTTGCCCGTGGTCGGGTTTGCGAGGAAATTGGGATCAAAGATCCCACCTCTCACCTTCCTTTCCCAATCTAGACGACACTCGTGCACCATTGGATCATGGATCCAATGGCTTCTGTTGTGCGTGTCAACTCCTATTCTTTTTAGAAAAGGAAAAATCATCTGTGACATTTAATACGATTAAATGGTTATCCATTCATTTTTAATAAAACTTGCAAAATTCATATCTTCCACATTGTTTATCCGATTGATCCCAAATTTTGAGGGAAACTTAATAATAAATTAATCTTTCATCCTGACAAACTTGGGCTCATTATTCAAATAAAACGTGCCCTTTTTCTTAAGTGCAAGTTATTACTTTATTATGCATATTTCTCATATTTTCTCTTTCTTATTTCTTTTTATTTTCTTGATTTTGATTTCTTTTTCCACCAGAATCCATGTGTACACGAAATCTTTTCCAAGATGGATCCATTATCCAATTATCCACATATTTCTTGTAATATTATTATTATCTCATATTTCCTTTAATAAAGCAATATTTAATTGATTTTTTTCTCTCTTGTTGCATTATCTTGCAACTTGGACTCCTTGGAACCCAAGGAACCCAAAAGGCATGAAATCCACCTTTGGGGAAAATCCTTTTGCCTTCTAGAGGTTTCTACATCTTTCTTTTCTCCATTTCTTAATTATTCATTTACTAATTGAATTTCCTTTTTCTTTTGCTTGTTATTAGGCCCAATAGCCAATAAGGCCCACAAAACAACCAAGCAAGGCTACTTACAAACGAAATTCATGCATTCAATTAAATGACATCATTATTTGTTCATATTTTTTTAATAGGAAAAATTACATTTCTCCCCAAAAGAATATGAAAATTGGGGTTGTAACATCCTTCCCCTCTTATAAAACATTTTGTCCTCAAAATTCCATCAAGCAACCAAACAATTCAAGATAAGACTTTTCCATGTACATCATTGGCCCCTATATGGCTTTACCCTATCCATGGAACTTCCAAAGAACCTTTATCATCACATATTCTTTTCTCTGAGTTTCTTTCACCTTGGCATCTATAATCTCATAGGTGACTCAGGACATTTCATCCTCCCTTGGGGCTCACTAGGTTCATTGATCAACACATGGCTTGGGTACCTCACATAGTGCTCTAAATTGGACACATGGAACTCATCACACATCACATTATCCTGAGGGGTAAGGCTATACACAAGCATCTCCACCAATCCATCTCAAATGGACCTATGTATCAAGGACTCATCTGTCCCAGCTATAGCTCAGAGGGGTCAGATTTTCATATCACATATTCTCCCACAGTGAACTATGTGTCAGTCTACTTTGCATCAACCCATGACTCATGTCATCCCTGGGCTCTTTTTCAGCCATTGCACGATCAAAGCGACTTCATCTGCACACATTGTGGTCCTTTTTCTGACCTTCTCAAGGTCCCTTCACCAACATCATCTTAATGAAGCGATGACTGACACAACCTCCCTTACAGAGCTTCTTTACATCCCGATACTGGCTATAGTGGTTATCATCACATATTGCAGAGGATAAGAACTGTCTCCATGTATCACCCTGAATGAGCACACATGCTCTCATCAGACCCTCTATTCTGGATCATACTAACCAAGTGTTAGGGGTGATAAACTGTACTAACCTCGATTTCTTCATGTACCTACATCCACTTCATCGAAGTGAATCTTTAGGTCATACTCAAGGATCCTTTAAACTTGCATCATGGTGTAGTTGAACCATCTCTCTTACATGTAGTTCTACCGGTTCCATCCCTTGACAACATTCTTTATTTCTCATGTCATCTAGGTAAGGTGATCTACCATAACCCATATTGCATCTTGACCTTCCTTGGTCTAGGGGAGACTTACCACAATATCCAAAGTGATGAACTCCCATTCCCTCTTGGGGACTCTTAATCCTCTCTATCAATATACTGGGTTATTGGTGTTCGTCCTTCACCTCCTAGCTTGCATGGTGACAAGCCACATGCAACTATATCTTAAGCATCCAAAGTACTACTGTCACTTACTATCTTCGTAGTACCACGGTGTATGGTGATCTTAAAATCATGATCTCCTGTATGTCATGATTCCCCAAGATTGATTCCTCGGAAACCCTAAACCATTCTAATTGGGGTTTCATCACCTTCTTTTCCAGAGAAGTGCATCTGAGGTTCTACCACCATCCTTTTATTGCATCAAGGCCTAGGGTGGCTAACCAAACAACTACTAACTTGATCAACAATCTCGTTACATCTGAGTGTTACCCCAAACATATCTCACAAACTTTGGGTTAACCTAGCAACCTTTTCTAGCCTCTAGCTAAACTAGGCAGCTGCATCTCAACCAGAGCATCCATTACCACTTCACATCCTTAGGTGTAAGGTAATGTTGAAGACATACACCTCCATGTATTCCATTTATTATCTCATCTGAAACTCTAAGTCTATCTTCATCAAGAAAACTCTGAACTCATTCTCTTGGTTTTCGAACTCAACCTTGTATAACTCATAGCTCATGATAAAAACATCATCTTAAGATGACTACCTTAGTTCTGTTAGTGTTTGTAAACCATCCATGTATCGTTCACTCCACAAGGGTATGTTATCATCTCTGTCCTCATACCTCATAGCAACGTTCCAACTCACATCATCTTTTATCCTTGGTGTATGGCATGCATATTGTCCTATCTCTCACTCCCATAATAAGAGGAAATAAGCATTTGGCTGCAGTCCAAATACCAAGTTCTTCCCATTCCAAGAGTAGAGATGGTACATCCCACCTTGCCAGTACACCTTCAAATCTAAGTTGAAACATGCAACATATGTCTCTACATCACGATCATCTCGATATCAAAGTTACTTCCATGGAAAACTGGTCTCGAACCCACTTGGGTCACCACACAATCCTTGGTCATCTCCTCTAGGTCTGTAGGGTGCCGATACTTTTGGGGTCATCCCTCTTCCCTTATGCATCCAGAGAGTGCCCTCCTCATATGCCCTTTGGGTCCCATAAGTTTATGAAGGTGATCAATCTCCTAAGGCCATGGCCCTCATACAATGATAGCTGTTACCTCCTGACCCTATGGTCATGTGCAACTAGGGAATTAGGCAACTCCTACTTCCATCGGTCTTATCCCTACCTGACCCTAGTATAGACTTAGGATTCTATTATAGTACATGTACAACTTAACACCTTACCCAAGTCTCCATCATCTCTCTTTGCATTCATGGGCTGACCTTCATCCTTTCATAGGGGTCATGGCGACCTACCTATCTTGGTCAGGCCCCATACTGGTTACCTCCATGGTAACACATCCACATGCACTTAGAGATGGTTATCTATGGGTCTACATGTTCAATTTCTTATCATGTACTCTTCACTTAGCTTCTCAAGATCCTATGAGACCTCTTTAGGTTACCTCAAAACCAACAAAAACTGGTATACACCCTACAAAAGGGTCCCTCTCCCTGGATGGGAGGAAACTACCTCTTGATAGCACCAAATGTCACAAACATCCTTATGTATAGGGTTTACATCCACATGACCATGCTTAGCCCTAGAAAGTTACTAAGGCACAAGCATACCTCCTACTAAACCATGCTAGGTCATACTTGTTCTCATTCCTCAACATTGGATCAAGATCATACCTTCCCATGTCACCAACTTAGTTGTGAGGGGTTCATCAAACATACCTTCAACTCAAGAGGTTTCCCTTTCCTCTAAACATGAGGAGTGACATGCTCGAATCTATAGAAACTCAAATCTCATCATGAGCATCAGGCACACCACTTCCCCTCTTAGGTCTAAGAACCTTAGGTTCACTTTTCTGATGTCCAACTTCCTGCTCAACTTTTTAACCACGAGCCAAGCATGTACAGGGTATGACATGCACTTCCTATTATCATTCCACTTGAACAACACTTCATAGTGGAGTCTCCCTCAAGAACAACTAAATATGCATAAAGCCTCACAACATGTTACTAAACCTCTTCAGGGTCTAAGGAACTCTTCTTCCTAACTCAGAAGGTAAACTCCTATACCATAGGCACATAGATACTAGAAATCTCATCCTCTCTCTAGGGTTTGGTTCCTATAAAGGCAACCAAGATACCATCCGCCTCCAGGGATCATGCATGAGGCAATCACAACCATCCTCTTAGGTCACATCATCCTCAACTCCCCACTGTTCCTCATATCTCGGAGTCTAAGCTTCCAACCTTCTTGCTTGGGTCCTTCTCTCTCTCTCTAGAGCTAACCCTACAAACAACCTTACTACTAGAGGTCCTCCCTCCATGAAGGTGGATCAAGCTTACAAGCATACCCCTATATGGGTGAAGCCTATGTTTGCCCAAGATTATCCATAGCTCTTTATGCTTTATCTCATAAGCCATCCATCATACTCTCCTGGTCAGGGTTTCAACCTACTGCCTACATTACTAACGTACTCTGGGTGCATGCTATGCCCTACTCACATAATCCCATAGGGTTTCTATAGGTTCTTCACTAACCTCAACAATGAAGGATCTATCCTTCACTCTAACATGCACGACCCTTCCCAGGGTTGGGTCGCCAAAGGCACTAGGTCATCCAACCTCACATGGTTCATATCATCATGGGCATCCGAAAGCATGTCTGCTCACACACATGGTCGAACATGGCATCTGACTCATCATGGCATCTCTCTCTCTAACCACCACTTAGGGTTAGGGTTAGGGTTAGCATCATCCTCAGAGGATGTGCCAGGTCTCTACTTATAATGGAGGTCTCTACCTCAAAGACTAACTTTCTCTACTCATCCCCCTAACAAGGAGGTATAGCCTCATGTCTCTCCTGAGGGCATGACAACATATGTCATACGACCTAAGCATGCATCTATTCTTTAGTTTACGCTTAAACTATTAAGATTATGTCCATGACATTTGATTTACATGCTTTTAATTAATTTGGTGGAGGATTCCTTAAACCTTATCAACTTTACCCATACCTCAAGAGGGTGAGAAAGAGAGATAAAAACCATAATCCTTAAAATCCTTAACAACATTTGAGTTTGAGAAGGGATGAACAAGATGAGAGAGTCCTAAAGGTATCTTATTTCGAGTCAAATCCTGAGACATTGGCTAGGAAGTCACACAAATACGGGAGTCCTCGTATTCCGACTAGCAATGTAGAGGAAAATCTTGCCAGCCCCCAGACGTGATCCTTTTCTAGACACCTCTGTCTTTCAGAAAATCCTCTAATAACTAACTCCCTTGGGTTGTATGGAATTTGTAAAATTTAATAATTGCTAAGGATTAAATGAGGAACTAGTGCTCTGATACCAAATGTAACGACCCCACCTCCCGGTATCCCCAATTTAAGGGAGACCAAGAGGTCAGATCCGTTATCCCAATTTCCCTGATCAAAGGTTCAACAAATAATCAGTAATAATTATTAAATTCTACCATGAATATACTGAATCTAGAATAAAATAAAAATTTTGCATACCTTTTGAAAAGCTTGGATTTCTAAACTTCTATCCACATACGAAAACTATTTTAACTAATCCTCCTTGCACTTTAATTCATGTATTCACAATATGCCAATTTACTATTTGTCCTTTTCAATGTTGTACCTAAAATGCTGACAAACAAAATGTCAGTTAGCATAAATGAATATGCCAGTATGTGGGGGAAACAATAATCATGCAATTGATATGTAACAACATATTGCAGTCAATTATGATTTAACAAACAACTTTACGTTTTAAGCATAACTGCTCAATCCATACATACCCTAGCCTCTACACTGTCCCTACAGTGGACCTGGATGCTACCTTCCTTACGATAGATCCCCATTAAACCCCTCATGATCCTACCTAATAGGTGAATCAATTTCTAGGGTTGAGTCACATGGCACTACCCATAGGTAGCCCACTCCTTAACTCATGGTGTGCTAAAGAGTCTCATGGCACTACACGTGGGTAGCCCAATTTCTAACTCATGATAACTTGATGTCCTACTTAACAAGTAGGCCCTATTCTAGGTTACCATTTTCATCATTAGCAACGCCACAGAGGAGGACCAGGATCTGAGCCAGTCATGTATATATTTATGGTGATAATCATAGTCACTTTATAGTTGCATGAAATAAAAGTCATCCAAGCAGTTATTTTCAGGCAACCGATAAAACCTCTGGGAATCACCGTGAAACTAAAGCAATTAACCATAAACGTAATCACATACCTGATTCAGAGCAACTTGATATCGAAGAAAGAATAATCAAGAACATTCAATCAAGTAATCAACAATATCCTGAAATTAATGCATAGCATCTAAGTGTCATTGTTTTATTCAAAACATTCTCAAGATTGACTTGGATTCCACCTTCAGATTCCTAGGTCAACTTTAGGGTTTTATTAGGGTTTTAGCCTTCATTATGCATTTATCACTTTTAATGCTCTTCTAGTCCAACAAACCCTAATTTCTACATCATAGGCACAATTAAAAGTCAATTAAGTCCAATATGCCTTTTTTACATTAAAGCTACCATTTTTATCCTTTTAAGTCATGACATGACCATTAAGGCCAATTATTAATCTTTGGCTTCTTCCGGATTAACAATTCATAATTCTTTATGATCTAATTCACATATGAACTCTATTTATCACTAATTCCACATTTATCCATTAGAAAACCCTAATGACCATATTATGAGTATTTATCCACAATTAGCAACTTTTATACTCAAAATAGTGTAGATTCATCATATCTCAGTTTTATTCATGGATTTGAACAATTAAAGCCATTAAGAGTCATAATTACCAAGATTAGGGTTTCAAGGCCCATTAAAGCATATTCATGTACATGGAACCCTAAATTAATCAAATTATGCACAAAGATCATCCCTTTAGATCTAATGTGTCCTTTTTATTAACAATAGGTTAAAATCAACTTTAAACGTCCATATAACCCTTCCCAATTAACTAATCATCATAGATTAGGGTTTCTTACTCAATAATGCATTAAAGTTGATAACTTCAACTACTTTTCGAATTGTAAGAGAAATTAGGCTTCCGTTATATTTTTGTTGCATTCCTTGTTTTCTCTTGATCAATTTTCATATATTAAGTTCCTTCATACGACCTTCCTACTAATTACTACAATTTTTGCAACAAAAAGCATTTTCTAGATTTTCTAGTCAGAGAGGCTATTTACCTTTTCTTTTGGAAAAACAAGAGACGTCGGATCATCATTGCGGTCAGTGGTTGACCCGATCTTGCGGCTGAGGATGCTTGCATCCACTTTCTCTAATCTGGAGGCAAAAACGATCCTGGGCCGTGGATATTCTTCGTTAGCCCATCATGGACCCTAATCTAACAATCCTCTTCTTTTCTTCTTCCTTTTTTCTACCCACTGAAGTCGTGGCGGCGTTGCGACGGAGGCTCACCGGACAAAGAGTGATCGAGGGAGAGAAGGGGAATTTGGGGCTAGGAAAGTGTCGCTCGAGATCGTGGGACTTGGCCGAGACCAAGGGTGGTCATATATATAGGTTTGTGCATCTGGATTAGGGTTTTCAACCCTCGCCGCCAACAGAAACACCTACCAATTTGGGCATTTCTTCCAGAGTCTTTGAAACCACCTAAATTCTAGGGTGGGCTTGCTCGGAATCTTCTTCTGGAGCCATCTACGCCCTTTTCATCTTTGCCCGCGGTCAGGTTTGTGAGGAAATTGGGATCAAAGATCCCGCCTCTCAGCTTCCTTTCCCAATCTAGACGATGCTCATGCACCGTTGGATCATGGATCCAATGGCTGCTATTGTGCGTGTCAACTCCTATTCTTTTTTAAAAAGGAAAAATCATCTGTGACATTCAATACAATTAAATGGTTATCTTTTCACTTTAATAAAACTTGCAAAATTCATATCTTCCACATTGTTTATCCAATTGATCCCAAAATTTGAGGGAAACTTAATAATAAATTAATCTTTCATCCTGCCAAACTTGGGCTCATTATTCAAAGAAAACGTGCCCTTTTTCTTAAGTGCAAGTTATTACTTTATTATGCATATTTCTCATATTTTCTCTTTCTTATTTCTTTTTATTTTCTTGATATTGATTTCTTTTTCCACCAGAAACCATGTGAACACAAAATCTTTTCCAAGATGGATCCATTATCCAAATATCCACATATTTCTTGTAATATTATTATTATCTCATATTTCCTTTAATAAAGCAACATTTAATTGATCTTTTCACTCTCTTGTTGCATTATCTTGCTACTTGTTTCCTTGGAACCCAAGGAACCCAAAAGGCATGAAATCCACCTTTGGGGAAAATCCTTTTGCCTTCTAGAGTTTTCTACATCTTTCTTTTCTCCATTTCTTAATTATTCATTTGCTTATTGAATTTCCTTTTTCTTTTGCTTGTTATTGGGTTCAATATCCAATAAGGCCCACAAAACAACCAAGCAAGGATACTTATAAATGAAATTCATGCATTCAATTAAATGACATCATTATTTGTTCATATTTTTTTTAATAGGAGAAATTACATTTCTCCCCAAAAGAATCTGAAAATTGGGGTTGTAACATAGCCCATCTACTCCTAAATAAAAGGGTGGTTAAATCTCTCAACACTCTTGTCTGACAAGACTCCTCATCTCAAAATTATAGTAACATGAGAGCCAGAGGCATCTTACCTGTAAAAGGGGAAGATGGCCAAGGGGATAAAATTTGACGCTAGCACATTGACAACACAAAGGGACAACTCCTTTCCATCAGATCTAGAAGCACGACGTGAAGTTCCCAATGGTCCATGTAGATTACGTAGAGGCATGGAGGCCGTCGCCACTATGCTAGGAGGACACTATAAACCATAGTATGTGGTGATACACCAGGAGGCCGCCGCTGACTGTTGTGCGGGTGCTTCTTGAGAAAGAAGCATAATTCTACAAGGATTGTCACTGAACTTACTCTAGTACTAGGTATATACCTTGCACCTTCTGTAATGACCCCGGCTCCCGATTACCCCCAATTAAGGGAGACCGAAAGGTTAGAGCCGTTAACCAATAACCCATATCAAAGGTTCGACAAATAATCAATAACAATTAATAAACTTTACCAACTAAACTGAAAACTGGTATAAAATAAAACTTTGCTTACCTTTTTAAAACTGGGACTTCTAAACTTCTAACCATGAAAATACTGATCTAACTATTCCTCCTGTGCACGTTAATTCTCATTTAATTCCACATATGCCACTTTACTATTTGTTCTTTTCATTGTACCTAAAATGCCGACAAACAAAACGTCGGTCAGCAAGAAACCAACAAAATTGGTATACACCCTACCAAAGGGTCCCTCTCCCAGGATGGGAGGAAAGCTTCACCTCGATAACAAAGGTCACAAACGTCCTTAGGTTTTTTTTAATTTACATGAGCATGCTTGACCCTAGCAAGCTATTAAGGCACAAGAAGACACTTAACAAACCATGCTAGGTCACACTTGTTTTCACCCTCAACATTAGACCAACTTAGTTGGGAGGGGTTCATCAAACATACCCTTAACTTAAGGGGTTTCCTTTACCTCTACACATGAGGAGTTCCATGCTCGCAACTATAGAGACTCAAATCTCATCATGAGCATTGGGTACACTGCTTCCCCTCTTAGGCTTAGAAACCCTAGGTCCACCTTTGGGTGTCCAAATGCATGCTCAATCTCTTAACCATGAATCAAGCATGTCCAGGGTATGTCATGTACTTCCATGATCCTTCTACTCGAGCAACACTTCAGAGTTGAGTCCCCTTCCAGGACAACCAACTAGGTATAAAGCCTCACAACTGGTTACTTAAACCTCCTTAGGTCTAAATCACTCTTTATCTCATCCAGTAGGTAATCACTTATACCATAGGTACTAGAAGCATCCACTATCATCCACTATCATCCACTTAGGTCGCATAATCCTCGAATCCCCACTATTCCTCATGTCTCAGAATCTAAGCTTCCAACCTTCTTTCTTGGGTCCTGCTTTCTCTCTCTAGATCTAACTCCACATCCAGCCTCACTACCTAAAGTTGGATCAGGCTTACCAGCATATCCCTAGCTGGGTGAAGCCTTTGATCAACTCATGTTTGGCTCAAGATTATCCTTAGCTCTTTATGTTTATCACATAAGCTATCCAACATACTCCCTTGACCAGGGTTTCAACCTACTATCAGCCCTACTGACACACTCTGGGTGCAAGCTATACCTTACTTGCAATACCCCAAAAGGTTTCTATAGGTTCTTCTCTAACCTCATCCATGAAGGAGCTATCCTTCGTTCAAACCTACACGACCCTTCCCATCGTTGGGTTGCCAAAGGTAATCGGTCATCAACTTCTCATGGCTCACATGGCATTCCAGGCATGTCCATCCAAACACCTAGTCAACCATGACCTCTAACTCAACATTTCATATCTCTCTCTAACCTCCACTTAGGATTAGGGTTAACATCATCCTCAGAGGATGTGCTAGGTCTCTACTTTTAATGGAGGTCTCTACCTCCAAGACTAACTTTCTCAAGTCATCCTCCTGACAAGAAGGTCTATCCTCAGGTCTCTCATGAGGGCAATGACAACTCATGTCATACGACCTAAGCATGTATCTATTCCTTTACGCTCTCTATTAAGCTTATGCCCATGACATCTTATTTACATTCTTTTTATTAGTTTGGTGGAGGATTCCTTAATCCTTATCAACCTTACCCATACCTCAAGAGGGTGTGGAGAAGAGAGGAAACCCTAATCCTTAAGGTCCTTAATAGAATTTGAGTTGAGAAGGGATGAACAAGATGAGAGAGTCCTAAGGTATCTTATTTCGAGTCATATCCTAAGACATCGACCAGGCAGTCACACAATCCAGGAGTCCTCATATTCTGACTAGCGGTGCAGAGGAAAATATTGCCAGCCCCCAGACGTGATCCTTTTCTAGACACCTCTGTCTTTCAGATAATCCTCTAATAACTCCCTTGGGTTCTATGAAATTTGTAAAATTTAATAATTATTAAAGATTGATTGAGGAACCTTCGCTCTGATACCAATTGTAATGACCCCGACTCCCGGTAACCCCCAATTAAGGGAGACCGAAAGGTCAGAGCCGTTAACCAATAACTCGGATCAAAGGTTCGACAAATAATCAATAATAATTAATAAACTTTACCAACTAAACTGAAAACTGGTATAAAATAAAACTTTGCTTACCTTTTTAAAACTGGGACTTCTAAACTTCTATCCATGAAGATAATGATCTAACTATTCCTCCTATGTGCGTTAATTCTCATTTAATTCCACATATGCCACTTTACTATTTGTTCTTTTCATTGTACCTAAAATGCCGACAAACAAAACGTCGGTCAGCAAGAAGCTGGTATGTGGGAGAAAAAATAATCATGCAACTATAGTAACAAAATAATCACCCAATTATCATTTAACAGCCAAGATTACATTTTAAACCATACTACTCAATCCTTTCCTATCCCCTATCTCTGTGATGTCCCTGCAGTGGACTGAGATACTGCCTCTCTCTAGGTAGATCCTTATTAAACCCCACATGATTCTACCTAATAGGTAGATCAATATCTACGGTTGAGTCGCATGGCACTACCCATAGGTAGTCCAATCTCTGACTCCAAGTGACTTGATGGTCCTACCCCATTGGTAGCCATGTACTAACTCATTCGATGACCTGATGGGCCTACCCCATTGGTAGCCATGTACTAGGTCAACCCATTAAGCTACAGAGGGGACTAGGATATGATCTAGTAGGCATATCTCTTATGTGATATTCATGTTCAAATTATAATTTTCATGAATTAAATTCATCCAACAATTAATTCAAGCCACGATGTAAACATCGATAAAATCCTCGAAAAACTAATGCGGGATAATCATAAGTGTAACCACATACCTGTCAAGTTGATGTGAGACATAAATAATCCAATCAACCAATAGGCAATCAAGCATTCGATAAGATCCTAAATCAATTATACAACTTTCTTTTATTACTCATGTCATTAAGATCTATTAAATCTAGCTCGCTTCCTAGGGTTTCTAGTCCACTTTTAGGGTTTCCATTGCAGTTAGGGTTTCCCTTCATCTTTTACTATTTCAAACCCTAATTTAACGCAATTGATCACCAACCCTAATTATTTCAACATCTAATCCTCAGTTTCAGATTAAAGGCATATTTAACCATTAAATAAGTCCATTAATCCTCTTTTACATTAAAGCTATTTTTTTATCCTTTTAATCCATGAAAAGATCATTATGCCCATTTATCATCAATTCAACGTTCATTATAGTCTAATTCGCATATGAACTTGATTTACCATTAATTCTATCTTTTATTCATTAGAAAACCCTATTTACTACATTTAGGGTATTTAACCACAATTAGGAACTTTCATGCTCAAAATAGCTTAAAATTGTCATCCCTTAACTTTATTCACAAATTTGAATAATTAATGTCATTAAGAGTCAAATTTGCCAACATTAGGGTTTTAAGGCCCATTAAAGTATATTCATGCAAATGAAACTCTAAATTAACTAATTACGTGCAAAATTCATCTTTTTTGATCTTAATGTATTTCTTTATGATTAACAGGTTAATATCAACTTTAACCATCAATTAAACCCTACTAATCACAATAATCATATCCAAATAGGGTTTCTTTATCACTATTACACTAAAGTTAACAACTTCCATTACTTTTCGTATTGGAAGAAGAATCGGGCTCCAATTATATTTTTACTGGATTCCCCTCGTTTTTCTGAGCAAAATTCATGTATAAACTTTTGTCATCCGACTTACTATTAAAGAGTTATGATTTTCGGAAGAAATACCTCTCTTGGGCCAATGGGGAGGCGCCACGTAGCCTTTAACATGCAATGTTGCTCGGCTTGCTTGAAAACATAATGAAATTACCATGCTACCCTCATTAAGTTAGCCAGTGCTTCAGCCCGTGGAGGGGCATAACTGTCCAAAGGGCCCTGGTCGTCTTCTTCCTTGGGCCGGCGGCCTGCTACCGCCCTAGCCGCGATGGGGTGACTCCTCGTCACCTTCCTTCAGCCCGGTTCTTGCCGCCAACCCCCGCCCTGGCTCTGACGTGCCTTGGTGCACTCGGGGAACCCTCAGGTCACGGGTTGAGTGGTAGTATCGGGCATGTTGAGCTCCGCCACTTGTGGCCGTCCTGCAACCATGCAATTGCTGCAATGCAAGCTCTAGAGCGTGGGGGTGATGGCTGTGCTCTTCTGCGGCATCGTGGGAGCACCCTACTTCCATCAAGACCTCGACACCGCCCCTTGGTATCTGTGGGATAGATCAATACCCTCAACTAGGGTTTGTACTTAAGGAAGAAGGAGAAGGAAGAGAGGTGTGCATGGGATCCTTCCTAGACTCGAACTGGAGGGTCCATCCTTTATATAGGGGAGTATCCACGCCCTAGATCGCTTGCCCACAAAGTAATCAAGACTTCTCCTTATAGGAAAGGGATTTCCTTAATTTATAACTATCTTTCTCTCTATCTTCATGTACTTTTTTCATTAGATATTAGGAATTCGAACTTCCTCTCTCCTATTCTCTTTATTCTTGGCTTTTAACTTATTAGCCATGAAATTATATTTCCTTTTTGTAGAAAATACTTCCTTCTTTACAATACCACATAACCCATTAATTATGTATCATATTATCTTCCTATTTGACATTAATGGTATTTTCTCTTTCGTCTTTCTTCATTGGGACTCCTTTGATCCCAAGAAACTCTATTATTTCGAAATCCTCTTTATTGGATACTCATTATCCTTCTAGATGCATCAATATGCATTATTTCACATTATCTTGTTTATTTCTCATTAAAATATCTCTTTTTGAGGTTTTCTCTTTATTTCTCTTTTATTTTCCTCATTGGTATTCCTTTCAACATTAGGAATCCTTGGGATATGAAATTCCACCAAGGATTACTCAATTATACCTCTTTTCACTTATTTTCCACATTTCATCAATATTTTAAATTTCTTTCTTAATAAAGAAATACTTAATTGATCTTTTCTTTTCTTATTGCACTCTTTATGCAACTTTGGACTCCTTGGAACCCAAGGAACCCAAGAGGCACGAAATCCCTCTTTGGATTTGCCTTCTAGAGGTTTCCACATTTTTCTTTTCTCAAATATTCAATTATTCATTCACTAATTGAATTTTCTTGTTATTTGGGCCCAATAGCCAATAAAGCCCACAACACAAACATCAAGGCTATTATAAAAAAAATCTATTTATTTGAACCAAATTATATCATTATTTGTTCAAATATCCTTAATATGAGAAATTACATTTCTCACCAAATAAACCCAAAAATTGGGGTTGTAACATCCTTCCCCTCTTATAAGAATTTTGCCCTCAAAATTCCATCAAGCAAGCAAACAAACAGGATAAGGCTTTCATATATCCATCATGGTTCCCATGTGGCTTCACCCTTTCCATGGTTCTTCCCAAGAACCTTCATCGTCTCATATTCTTCCATCTGAGTTCTTTCTCACCTTGGTATATCATACCCTCATAGGTGACTCAGAACATTTCAGCCTCTCAAAAGCTGAATAGGTTCATGGCTCAACACATGGCTTGGGTACCTAACATAGTGCTCTAGATCGGACTCATGTAATACATTATAAATAATGTTATCCTGAGGGGTAAGGTTAAACATGACCTTCTCCACCAATCTATCTCAAACGGATCCATATATCGGGGACTCAGCTTTCTCAGCTGTAGCTTAGAGGGGTCAGATTTTCACATTATATTCTCCCACAGTGAACTGCATGTCAGTCTGCTTTTCATCAACTCATGACTCATGTCACCCTTGAGCTCTCTCTCAACCATTACACGATCAAGCGACTTTATCTGCACACACTGTGGTTCTTTTTTGACCTTCGAGAGGCCTCCTTCACCAACATCATCATAACGAAGTGGTGAATGACACAACCTCCTTATAGAACTTATTACATCCTGATAAAGGCCATGGTGGTTAACATCACATCTTAAGAACTGTCTCTTTGTATCACCATGAACAAGCACACTTGCTCTCATCAGACCCTCTAGTCTGGATCATACTAACCATTAGTTAGGGGTGATAAACTATACTATCATCGATTTCTTCTTCCACCTCATGGAAGTGAACCTTTAGGTCATACTCAAGAACTTTTGAACTCGTATCATGGTGTAGTTTAACGATCTCTCTCTCTTATGTAGTTCAACAGAATCTGTCTCTTGACAGTACTCTCTTCTTTCTCATGCTATCTAGGTAAGGCGATCTACCATAACCCATATTGCATCTTGACCTTCTTGGTCAAAGGGAGACTTACCACAACATCCATAGTGATGAACTCCCATTCCCTCTCAGGGACTCTTTTATCCTCTATATCGATACACTGGGTTACTGGTGTTCATCCTTCACCCCCTGTTATGCATGGCAACATCCCACATGCAACTTCACCTTAGACATCCAAAATACTACTATCACTTACTATCCTCGTAGTACCAAGGTATATCATGACCTCCTGCATTGTTATGATTCCCCAAGCTTGATACCTCGGAAACCCTAAACCATTCTAATCAAGGTTTCATCACATTCCCTTCCATAGAAGTGCATCTGAGGCTCTAAACCATCCTTTCATTACGTCAAGGACTAGACTGGCTAACCAAACAATCATTAACTTGTTCAACCTATCTCATTAGATCTGAGTGTTAGCCAAAAACACATCTTCTTTCCAAACTTAGGGTTAGCCTAACAACCTCTTCTAGCCCAACTAGGCAGCTATATCTCCACCAGAGCATCCATTACCACTTCACATCCTTCGGTATTAGGTAATGTTGAAGACATACACCTCCATGTATTCTGCTTAAGTCTCATCTCGAACTCCAAGTTTATCTTCATCAAGAAAACTCTAAGATCATCCTCTTGGTTATCAAACTCAACCTTGTATCACATGCAGATTCCACATAGCTCATGATAAAACATTTTCACAAGGTGATTATCTTAATACTCTTATCGTTTGTACCTGTCCATGTATCATTCACTCCACCAAGGTATGTTATCATCTCTGTCCTCATACCTCATAGCAACGTTCCAACCCACATCATCTTTTATCCTTGGAGTATGGCGTACGTACTATCCCATCTCTCACTCCCATAATAATAAGAAATAAGCATTTGGCGGCCGTCCAAACACAAAGTTCTTCCTATTCTAAGAGTAGAGATGGTACATCCCACCTTTCCAGTACACCTTCAAATCTAAGTTGAAATGTGCAACTTATGTCTCTACTTCACAATCATCTTGATATCACAGATTACTTCCATGGTAAACTGGTCTAAAACCTATTTGGGTCACCATACAATCCTTGGTCATCTCCTCTAGGTCTATAGGGTGTCGACACTTTTGGGGTCATCCCTCTTCCCTCATGCATCCAGAGAGTGCCCTACTCATCTTCCCTTTGGGTCCCATGAGTTCATGAAGGTGATTAATCTCCTAACCCATGGTCCTCAGACAATGATAGCTGTTACCTCCCAACCCTATGGTCATGTGCAACTAGGGAATTAGGCAACTCCTACTTCCATCGATATTATCCCTACCTGACCCTAGGATAGACTTAGGATTCTCTTATAGTACATGTTCAACTTAGAACCTAACTCAAGCATTTATCATCTCTCTTTCTGCATTCATAGGCTGACTTTTATCCTTTCACAGGGATCATGGCGACATGCCTACCTTGGTCAGGCCCTATACCGGTTACCTCCATGGTAACACATCCATATGCACATAGAGATGGTTATCTATGGGTCTAAAGGTTCATCCTCATACCATGTACTTTTCACTTAGCTTCTCAAGATCCTATGAGACCTCTTTAGGTTAACCTAAACCAACAAAATTGGTATACACCCTACCAAAGGGTCCCTCTCCCATGATGGGAGGAAATCTTCACCTCGATAACAAAGGTCACAAACGTCCTTAGGTTTTTTTTATTTACATGAGCATGCTTGACCCTAGCAAGCTATTAAGGCACAAGAAGACACTTAACAAACCATGCTAGGTGACACTTGTTTTCATCCTCAACATTAGACCAACTTAGTTGGGAGGGGTTCATCAAACATACCCTTAACTTAAGGGGTTTCCTTTACCTCTACACATGAGGAGTTCCATGCTCACAACTATAGAGACTCAAATCTCATCATGAGCATTGGGTACACTGCTTCCCCTCTTAGGCTTAGAAACCCTAGGTCCACCTTTGGGTGTCCAAATGCATGCTCAATCTCTTAACCATGAATCAAGCATGTCCATGGTATGTCATGTACTTCCACGATCCTTCTACTCGAGCAACACTTCAGAGTTGAGTCCCCTTATAGGACAACCAACTAGGTATAAAGCCTCACAACTGGTTACTTAAACCTCCTTAGGGTCTAAAGCACTCTTTATCTCATCCAGTAGGTAATCACTTATACCATAGGCACTAGAAGCATCCACTATCGTCCACTATCATCCACTTAGGTCGCATCATCGCCGACTCCCCACTATTTCTCATGTCTCAGAATCTAAGCTTCCAACCTTTTTTCTTGGGTCCTAATTTCTCTCTCTAGATCTAACTCCACATCCAACCTCACTACCTAAAGTTGGATCAGGCTTACCAACATATCCCTACCTGGGTGAAGCCTTTGATCAACTCATGTTTGGCTCAATATTATCCTTAGCTCTTTATGTTTATCACATAAGCTCTCCAACATACTCCCTTGACCAGGGTTTCAACCTACTATCATCCCTACTGACACACTCTGGGTGCAAGCTATACCCTACTTGCAACAACCCAAAAGGTTTCTATAGGTTCTTCTCTAACCTCATCCATGAAGGAGCTATCCTTCGCTCAAACCTACACAACCCTTCCCATGGTTGGGTTGCCAAAGGTAATCGATCATCAACTTCTCATGGCTCATATGGCATTCCAGGCATGTCCATCCAAACACGTAGTCAACCATGACCTCTAACTCAACATGTCATCTCTCTCTATAACCTCCACTTAGGGTTAGGGTTAACATCATCCTCAGAGGATGTGCTAGGTCTCTACTTTTAATGGAGGTCTCTACCTCCAAGACTAACTTTCTCAAGTCATCCTCCTGACAAGAAGGTCTATCCTCAGGTCTCTCCTGAGGGCAATGACAACTCATGTCATATGACCTAAGCATGTATCTATTCCTTTACGCTCTCTATTAAGCTTATGTCCATGACATCTTATTTACATTCCTTTTATTAGTTTGGTGGAGGATTCCTTAATCCTTATCAACCTTACCCATACCTCAAGAGGGTGTGGAGAAGAGAGGAAACCCTAATCCTTAAGGTCCTTAACAGAATTTGAGTTGAGAAGGGATGAACAAGATGAGAGAGTCCTAAAGGTATCTTATTTCGAGTCATATCCTAAGACATCGGCCAGGCAGTCACACAATCCGAGAGTCCTCATATTCCAACTAGCGGTGCGGAGGAAAATATTTCCAGCCCCCTGACGTGATCCTTTTCTAGACACCTCTATCTTTCAGATAATGCTCTAATAACTCCCTTGGGTTCTCCGAAATTTGTAAAATTTAATAATGATTAAAGATTGATTGAGGAACCTTCGCTCTGATACCAATTGTAATGACCTCGACTCCCAGTAACCCCCAATTAAGGGAGACTGAAAGGTCAGAGCCGTTATCCAATAACTCGGATCAAAGGTTCGACAAATAATCCATAACAATTAATAAACTTTACCAACTAAACTGAAAACTGGTATAAAATAAAACTTTGCTTACCTTTTTAAAACTAGGACTTCTAAACTTCTAACCATGAAGATAATGATCTAGCTATTCCTCCTATGCATGTTAATTCTCATTTAATTCCACATATACCACTTTACTGTTTGTTCTTTTCATTGTACCTAAAACGCTGACAAACAAAACATCGGTCAGCAAGAAGCTGGTATGTGGGAGAAACAATAATCATGCAACTATAGTAACAAAGTAATCACCCAATTATCATTTAACAACCAAGATTACATTTTAAACCATACTACTCAATCCTTTCCTATCCCCTATCTCTGTGCTGTCCCTATAGTGGACTGAGATACTACCTCTCTCTAGGTAGATCCTTATTAAACCCCGCATGATCCTACCTAACAGGTAGATCAATATCTACAGTTGAGTCGCATGGCACTACCCATAGGTAGTCCAATCTCTGACTCCAAGTGACTTGATGGTCCTACCCCATTGGTAGCCATGTAATAACTCATTCGATGACCTTATGGGCCTACCCCATTGGTAGCCATGTACTAGGTCAACCCATTAAGCGATAGAGGGGACTAGGATCTGAGCTAGTAGGCACATCTCTTATGTGATATTCATATTCAAATTATAATTTGCATGAATTAAATTCATCCAACAATTAATTCAAGCCACGATGTAAACATCGATAAAATCTTCAGAAAACTAATGCGGGATAATCATAAGCGTAACCACATATCTATCAAGTTGATGTGAGATAGAAATAATCCAATCAACCAATAGGCAATCAAGCATTCGATAAGATCTTGAAACAATTATACAACTTCCTTTTATTACTCATGTCATTAAGATCTATTAAATCTATCTCGCTTCCTAGGGTTTCTAGTCCACTTTTAGGGTTTCCATTGCAGTTAGGGTTTCCCTTCATCTTTTACTATTTCAAACCCTAATTTAACGCAATTGATCACCAACCCTAATTATTTCAACATCTAATCCTCAGTTTCGGATTAAAGACATATTTAACCATTAAATAAGTCCATTAATCCTCTTTTACATTAAAGCTATTTTTTATCCTTTTAATCCACGACAAGATCATTATGCTCATTTATCATCAATTCAAAGTTCATTATAGTCTAATTCGCATATGAACTTGATTTCCCATTAATTCTATCTTTTATTCATTAGAAAACCCTAATTACTACATTTAGGGTATGTAACCACAATTAGGAACTTTAATGCTCGAAATAGCTTAAAATCGTCATCCCTTAACTTTATTCACAAATTTGAATAATTAATGTCATTAAGAGTCAAATTTGCCAACATTAGGGTTTCAAGGCCCATTAAAGTATATTCATGCAAATGAAACTCTAAATTAACTAATTACATGCAAATATCATCTTTTTCGATCTTAATGTATCTCTTTATGATTAACAGGTTAATATCAACTTTAACCATCAATTAAACCCTACTAATCACATTAATCATATCCAAATAGGGTTTCTTTATCACTATTACACTAAAGTTAACAACTTTCATTACTTTCTAATTGCAAGAAGAATCAGGCTCCAACTATATTTTTTTTTGGATTCCCCTCATTTTTATAAGCAAAATTCATGTATAAACTTTTGTCATCCGAGCTACTATTAAAGAGTTATGATTTTCAGAAGAAATACCTCTCTTGGGCCAATGGGGAGGCGCCACGTAGCCTTTAACATGCAATGTTGCTCGGCTTGCTTGAATACATAACGAAATTACTGTGCTACCCTCGTTAAGTTAGCCAGTGCTTCAGCTCGCGGAGGGACATAACCGTCCAAAGGGCCCTGGTCGTCTTCTTCCTTGGGTCGGCGGCCTGCTGCCGCCCTAGCCGCGATGGGGTGGCTCCTCCTCACCTTCCTACAGCCCGGTTCTTGCCGCCGACCCCTGCCCTAGCTCCGACGTGCCTCAGTGCACGCGGGGAACCCTCAGGTCACGGGTTGAGTGGTAGTATCAGGCCTGCTGAGCTCCACCACTTTTGGCCATCCTGTAGCCATGCAATTGTCGTAGTGCAAGCTCCAGAGTGCGGGAGTGATGGATGTGCTCTTTTGCGGCATCGTGGGAGCACCCTGCTTCCATCAAGACCTCGACACCGCCCCTTGGTGTTTGTGGGATAGATCAATACCCTCAACTAGGGTTTGCACATAAGGAAGAAGGAGAAGGAAGAGAGGTGCACGTTGGATCCTTCCTAGAATCAAACTGGAGGGTCCATCCTTTATATATGGGAGTATCCACGCCCCAGATCGCTTGCCCACAAAGCAATCAAGACTTCTCCTTATAGGAAAGGGATTTCCTTACTTTAGAAGTATCTTTCTCTCTCTCTCTTCATGTACTTTGTTCATTAGATATTAGGAATTCGAACTTACTCTCTCATATTCTCTTTATTCTTGGCTTTTAACTTATTAGCCACAAAATTATATTTCCTTTTTGTAGAAAATAATTCCTTCTTTACAATACCACATAATCCATTAATTATGTATCATATTATCTTCCTATTTGACATTAATGGTATTTTCTCTTTCGTCTTTCTTCATTGGGACTCCTTGGATCCCAAGAAACTCTATTATTTCGAAATCCTCTTTATTGGATACTCATTATCCTTCTAGATGCATCAATATGCATTATTTCACATTATCTTGTTTATTTCTCATTAAAATATCTCTTTTTGAGGTTTTCTCTTTATTTTCTTTTATTTTCCTCATTGGTATTCCTTTCAACATTAGGAATCCTTGGGATATGAAATTCCACCAAGGATTACTCAATTATTCCTCTTTTCACTTATTTTCCACATTTCATCAATATTTTCAATTTCTTTCTTAATAAAGAAATACTTAATTGATCTTTTCTTTTCTTATTGCACTCTTTATTCAACTTTGGACTCCTTGGAACCCAAGGAACCCAAGAGGCACAAAATCCCTCTTTGGATTTGCCTTCTAGAGGTTTCCACATTTTTCTTTTCTCAAATATTCAATTATTCATTCACTAATTGAATTTTCTTGTTATTTGGGCCCAATAGACAATAAAGCACACAACAAAACATCAAGGCTATTGTAAACAAAATCCATTTATTCGAACCAAATTATATATCATTATTTGTTCAAATATCCTTAATATGAGAAATTACATTTCTCACCAAATAAACCCAAAAATTGGGGTTGTAACACCTTCCTTCCTATTTTATAGTTTTTGACGTGATCATTTGTTATAAGGAATATGGTAAGAATTTTTGTTTCCCTTGCCATCTCTGACGCCATATTTCCATACACTTCTCTCCTCCATATGACTCTTGCCTCTACTCATCTTTGTCTATATTCTCCCTCACGCCAATTACAAAAAATTATCATGTGAGTGGTTGGAGTGGAAATTCATAAACACTGATAGAGGAATAGATAGATAAAGGACAACAAAGAGCATTACCACTATAAAGGCATGGTAGGAAGACAAAGCACTAGCGATATATACGCACAATAGGAAAAAAACATGGGATATAGGCATAGTGATATGCAAGATAGAAGATCCCTAATTCAAACAAAGGAACTCATCCATTGGGTTAGGGGAACCAAATGGAGAGGAAGAAAAAAATTATGCAGTGCCCCCTCTCTTTGTTTATGTACTTTCCAAACTTGCACAAGGTCTTTTCTTTCCACTATTCCACCGATATAGTCGATAATGCGAGTCAATGTGCTACATGACTCGATTAGACAGACTGGGGTAGAAAAATACATGGATCTTTGGATGACTCAATAAGACACATTTGTTCAGACATTAGGTTAAAAATGAGATCCAATAAGAGATTCAATTCGAAATAGGCATATAATGTATTCTGGGGCATGTACAAAAAATGAAGGAGATGAGGTATACGTTTATAGGATTTTTGGTAATGAAAGAAATACACGTCAGTGGCATTAGTGAGAAAAATCACCTTCTTTTTGTTTTGATGTTAATGGCACACAAAGGGCTTATGACTGTGAGCCAGTAAAGGCCAGTTCCAATATTCCTAATCCATGTGGGAGGATGAGTGGAGAAGCAAAAAATTCCATTGGAGGGGCATGGTAAGAAGTGTAAATGACATGAGTGTTGATGATGGGAGTGCAAATGCCTATTGACGATGGATATAATTAGTTGTGATGTAGGTGGTAGACTTGATTTCTGATGTAATGATTTGTAGTTGGGAAGAAGGTCAGTGTGAAATGGATTATAGTGATTCATTTTCTCCATCTTCTTGTTTATCTTGGGGCTATTTGTATTGGTCAGGGCTCGAGGACCTTCTTCTAGTGGCATGGAAACTTGCCACATGCTTGGCCTGTAGGGCTCATAGAATTCACTTATACATCTTGGACCACAAGTACTTTCTAATTCTGAGGATAACTTCTGGGATGTGCATGGTGTAGGGCTTCTTCGGTGTCCCCACCGTGAATTCGAAAGCAAAACTGGAGGTGTTGTGGTGGAAAGCAGGAGTTTTTGGGTGCAAGGGTGGATGATAGAGGAATCACAATATTTGGGCAATGGAATTGTTTGTTGTAGATCAAGGGAGACTTGACTGTGGTCCTTTGGTGGTGCTCAGGGGTTGGTATGGAAGAGTGCATGATAATGTTTTTTTTTCATGAAAGAAGAAAAGATGAGATGACCATGGAGGCCAAGAATATGATGGTAGGTAGCCAAGCAAAGAAAGGACTATGGCCACCCGTAGGCTGGAGGATCTCTCTTTTTCTCCCTAGGATTAGGATATACCATTACTATAGAAAATGTTTTTTACAAGAGTTCATTTTTCTATTTTACAATAGGTATCAACCATTGTATTAGATCGTTGAACTTATGGGGTGTGATTTATACACCATTTGATACACATGTTGTAATACATGTATTTATACAACAACTGTAGCATGTTGTCTTTCACTGAACACACCCATTGTAATAGGGGCATTTCTTATAAAATGTTGTGTGCCTATTGTAATATATATATATATATATATATATATATATATATATATATATATATATATATATATACACACACAATAGTTCAATCATGCTATTGTTCACTAAACACACCCATTGTAATAGGGTTTTCCTGTTGTAATAGATATGTTTATATAATAGTTGAAGCATGTTATCTTTTATGAAACAAACCCGTTATAATATGGGTGTTCTTTACAACATGTGGTGTGCCTCTTGTAATATATATGTTTATACGGCAGTTGAAGAATGTTATCTTTCACGAAATACACATGTTGTAATAGGGGTGCATTTCCTAGATACAACATTTATAATGTGGGTGGCTTACACAACATGTTTTGTTTCTTGTAATACCATACCTTTTATAACATATCATTAACTATTATATTTGATTAGATTTGTCCTCTCCTATCGAACTAACTTATTGACCAGTTAACTATATTTCAAATATTTTATAATAAATATGAATTATTTTGAAATTTTATAGACAAGCACATAATTGAATAGAATCTGCAATGAACCTTGTAAAAATCTTGCAACAATTGTAAATAATAAATCATCCTTACAAAGATTCAATCATGCAAAAAGTTCTCTGTAGCTACATAAACTAGTGAATACACACTTAGAGTCAAATTGAAAAATAGCCACAAAAACACATGCTAAAGAACATACATCACCCTCTCATGTTTGATTATTCCGTGTATGCTCAAGAACACAAATTTTCCACTCATTTAGGACCTCATCAATCTCTTCTTGGTTGAAGAAATGACCAATATACTTTGAATAGTACTACAATCATATGTGAAATATATTAGCATATTGTAAACAATTCAATATATATAGAAGTTTAAACAAATTAAAAAATATAATAAGTAGTTTACATTTTCAATATTATTTCTATTTTTATCTCAATGATGTCTCTCATGAGCTTCATCACACAATACCAACAATCTATATTTTTTTGCTATAAAACTAATATTAGATAAAAAGAAATAAAATTAGTAACATTTATTAAAGAGATATGTATTTCAAAATGAAGTGACATAACATATTTAAAATGAAGTGACATAACATATTTAAAATAAAATTTTGAAAAATAGAAGAAATGTTAGGAATATAAATAATGCAAGTATAAAAAGTTTACGAGAAGGATTGTCTTCTTCAAAAGGATTGTCTTCCAATAATCATAAACACATAGTTAGATGGATATGAGTGAAGTGGATGTGTTCCAATAACAATAGAATATAAGATAAGAGATTACAACACAAGAGAATATAAATGCATAGGGTAAAGCATGGCCATGTATGGAAGAGTATCAAATGTTAATAATTTCCCATTTCAAATTCTTCATATATTTTATATCCCTCTTTTGATACAAGATATGATCCCTATTCAAATTCAAACCAAGACCTCCATACATGATTAAAAGTATATGGTAGTCTTAAAGCATGTGTTAGGAAATTAAATAATCTACAAATAACTTACAATGCCAAAAGCTTTCTCACATTCTCGTGTATATTTCCTCTCAAAGGATCAATATAGTAGCATCTACCCCAAGTAGGTTCGAAGACACAAAGTATCCAATGTCCCTTATGTATAGAGAGGATTATAATAAAAAATATATTTTCAGCAACATTCTAGATTAAAATAATTGAACAATAAACAATTGTAAAAATATTAAGTGTAATGCATACCCCACATTATAAGGTAAAAGAAACACGTGTAAACTATGCTTGTTCCCTCCAATGAATTGATCTTCTATATATTACACGTGACTCTCCTCATTTTCAGTGTACATCAAATTTATACAATGTGGACATATAAATCCAAATATATTACATATTCCTTATGAGGACTCTTTGTTAACAAATTCATACCACAAAATAACACATATTTAGTCGCTAACAATAATAATTTTAAATATAATCACTTGTACTGAAACACACTTGATGTATACTGATATATGTGAATCTTCTAGTTGATCTTGATCATGGCATATCTTGACTATTATGGGTGTGATGGAAAACTCATGTGTTCAACCTATGACATCTTCATGCATATGAATAGGTGTAATATGAAACACATCATCTTCCACATATACCATCAACAATTTCAGTTTCAATGGAGGCTTTTTGCATACTTGCTTTTGAAGGAGTAGACTTGGCTTATTGGGGCTTGAGATTTCATCACAAATTTTCATGGTTTTGAATTATTCATTTGTGTGATTCTTGATTCTTTCACTTTTCCTTGGGACCTTGAGGCTTTGGATTTCTTACATATGATTATAAAAATATTCAAAATAATTGATTAATACATAATACATTTGAAGAAATATAAAAATATGGCCATGTTGTCACATGTACCTTCATATTTAATTTGATAAATTCTGTAGGCTAAGAAATACAAGTTTCTATTCCTTGAAATACTTGATAAACGTTTGCCATATCCAAAGGTATTGGAACACTTTCATTTGGCATCAATTATCAATTTTTTCATTTTAGATCTGATAACATATTGTAAAGGATAATTGGCTCATTTCCGTGAGCTATGTACATCCTTCCATCATCTACTATGTGTAATGGGTTATCCAACATTAAAATACACTTGTGATAGCCCTAGTATAATCATTTATGAATAGTTTCAATAACAAGTACAACTTGAGCAATACTATCTCAAAATTTTGCAACAAAGTGAATTGCTCCTTACCTCTGGAAGATCTGAGAATAGTGCATGTGGGCAACTAGATTTGGAAGTAAGGTCTTGATCTGTATCCCTACATTTTCCAGATCCTTGCTCTCATCATTTGCCTCAAGAAACTTGACCTTCAACACCAAATCAACAATAGTCTTTTGCATTTGTAGTAACATATGGGATGAATGATCATATGTTGGAGCCACATGATTAAAATATTTTATAATTGTTATTCCTAGTCTAGTTTCTCTAGCATGATCTGGGTGGTCCTTTTTTTCCCCAAAACCATGGTTAGCACGTCATTACATCCCTTCTCACTAAGCAATCCCTCATAAACTTCTTCAGATAGAACATCATTTTAAAATAAAAAATACAACATCAATATTATTGAAACCAAGGTGAAGAAAAAATACAATGTGATATTAGGATAATAGCTTACAATCTTATACACCACTTCCTTGACATTGTCACTAGTAATAGTACCCATTTTTTCCAATCTAGCTCTTTTTAACAGTTCTGCCTTAGACGTCTTTGATTAAACTGGATCTAAATTATTCTGATCTATCTATTTTCTATGATGATAAAATAGGGATGACTTTATAACTCAATTTAGAATTATAAAACACCTAAAAGAACCTATCTTCTAACAAAAATGTAAACTTACAATTTATTTTTCTAGGCTAACATATCCCTTACCAAAAATCCTAGGGCGATACTCATTAGTTGACAATGAACCTCTCCCAACCTTAATTCTTCTCTGACTAAGTTAGCAAACAAAATAAAAAAGGATTAATAGGATTTAAACATATTATAAGGAACATGATTGCTGAGAACTTGAAGATTAAAAGAACAACATTATTTTAGTCCAAGTGGAACTGTAATTTGTTTATATAATCACCTTAAACTCTTCTGTCAACCGACTCATGACAAAATCTTCCCATTGCTCTTGAGTTTTAAGATCATACTTTGTGGGTGGGTATTTACATATATTCCATCTCTATCCCTTAAGAATATTGTTGATAATCGAGATTCAAATTCCCTCCATATATCATCGACTCTTTGTATAACCCAATGCTTTTTTACCAATCCAATTGAAAATACACTCTACAAAAAAGAAAGAATATTTATGCATAATAAATGAAATATTACTTTTTCACAAGCATACAAATGAAGAGACAAAAAAGGTATTGATGTCTACATACTCACCTCAATCTCTTCCCGAATAAGATCCTTAAGACCTTCTCCCACATCATTACAACTATGAATGTTGATTGGACCTTGTTCTCGTGATGTAACTCCAATATAAATGTTGATAGGGTTGATCATTGATAGAAACATACAACAAATCAGTATATCACACATTGAAAAGGCCTAATCTTACACCATTGACGAATTAACCTAGTGATTGTTAACCTAATGATGAAAAAGGTGTGACGGGGAGTGTTTTACACAATAAATAAAGAATACAATCTCGAGAATCCTAGCCTGACAACTTGGACAATACTCGTATTAGGCTAATCAGATGGATGTGTGAGACAAATGTACGCTACCAGATGTTCGCCATCACCAGAGATACAACTTGTCGCTACTAGACATAAAAACTTGTTGCTTGACGTCCAAAGAAAGAGTCGATTGATAGAGAAATTTGTTTTGCCGTCTATTATTGCTACATATATCTGCATTATATATAGGGATTTTTTCCATGGTGAAACTATGGTGAATTTTGGCAGTTTTTGTCTCCATGGAAAAGTAATGTGAATTATGATGAAAAAATTTATTTCAAGAAATTTAAGTCTCCATTAACATATGGACATATGTGCAAAGAATACACTATATTTTCCTTCTCTAGGAAACATGCTTCCCTCCACAATTTTCCCAACAACAAATTTTAGTTTCCCACTAAAACTTATCTTCCTATAAATACTATTTATATATCTTATTTCTCTGAGCAAAATTTCTCCGACAATTTTTTTTATTTTATTTTATTATTATACCCATTACCAACTAAAATTATTTCTTTTTTGTTAAAAATCTCCTTTCTAAGAACATATTTCACTTTAATTGGATTTTTTGTGAAATAAATATTTTGAATTCAATCCCTCCAAGTAAAGAACCTCCTTCCAAATAAGTTTCTTTTCAATAGTTTGATATCTATCTAAACTTTTGTTTATGTACCCAGTACTAATTAATTATTTATTTCTCATTATAAAGCTCCCTTCTAAAAATATATTTCACTTTACTTAGAGTTTTGTAAAATAATTGTTTCCTCTCGACGAATGTCATTCCCTCCCAGTAAAAAACCTGGTTCCAAATAAATTTATGCCAAAAGTTTGATTTCTTCTAAACTTTTGTTAATATACCCATTAGCAACTAAAATTATTTCTTTCTCATTAGAAAGCTCCCTTATAAAAATATACTTCACTTTAATTAGGGTTTTTGTAAAATAAATCTTTTCTCTCCATGGATTTCATTCCCTCCAAGTAAACAACCTCCTTCCAAATAAACTTCTTGTCAAAAGTTTGATTTCTTATTAAAATTTTGTTAATATATCCATTACCAACTAAAATTATTTCTTTCTCGTTAGAAATATCCCTTCTAAGAATATATTTTACTTTAGTTAGTGTTTTTGTAAAATAAATGTTTTATCTCTATGAATGTCCTTCCAAGTAAAGAACCTCCTTGCAAATAAATTTCTTACCAAAAGTTTGATTTGTTTTTTTAAATATTGTTAATGTACCCCATTACCTGTTAAGTATTTTTTTCTCATTAGATAGCTCCATTCTAAGAATATATTTCACTTTAATTAGAGTTTTTGTAAAATAAGCGTTTTCTCTCCATGGATGCCATTCCCTCCAAATAAAGAACCTCCTTTCAAAAAATTTCTTGCCAAAAATTTGTTTTCTATCTAGACTTTTGTTTCCATCCAAATAAATAATGTGATCTATTTTTTGGAAACTAGGGGAAACCCAACTCTCTAGGCAGATGCCCACTTAGTAGAGTTGGTAAAGCCGGGGGACCTCATGGACCACTCATCAGAGCCCCCTTCAAGTCACATCAGATATTGGCTGACCTGGTGAGATTAATTGTTTCTGAACAACACGATCGACGACATTTGAACACCGGATCCTTTGTGAGGGGCCCTATGTTGCAAACCAACCGAGCTACTTCTTCCCGTCTAAAATTTATTTCTCTTCAAGAATTAACTTAATAACATAAAATAGTTAATAGAATATCTTTCTAAAATATGTTAGTAATTATGGGAAAATGGTAGAATTATGGGCTAAAGATAGAGAAATTAGAGAAGGAGAATTTACCACCAAGGAAAGAAATCAACAAAGGAATATTGATGCATACTAGTTTTGTAGTATTGATGATATTGATTTTATAGTTTCTCAAAATGAAGCTAAATAGATTCTTCTTTCTTTTATTTATCATATGATCATGCACACCACAATCCACAACTAAATCATCATCAATGAAGCATAAGAAAATAAATATGATAGATGATGAGGAGATTTTAATCATCAAAGAGGTCATAGACAATGTTGTTGAAGCTATTACAGAATGGAATGCAATTTATGCAAAAAGTATTCCACAACAATTCTCAGAAGTCGATATTTTTCCTAGTTTGGATGCCATAGGAATTGAAAATCATATCCATGCCAAAGCTTATCTATATCTTGTTGAACATCCAAATATGATGAGTTCCTTCTTTTGTTGTCCACAACATGAGCGACGTCAAGTAATATGCAATATGATTGAGAAAAATTGATCATGTTGTATTTATCAAGAAAATAATTATGACGAAGAGATTTTTGTTTTTAGAAATTTTCCAATGAAGTATTTATTTGCAATGATTTTATGAAATATAACATGCATGTTAAAGAGTCTGCTTGATATTTATTGAAATTAAATAGTTCATACCCATACTATAATTTTATGACAAAATATTTTTGTTATTCATGCCAAAAAAATTCTTTGAGTTTGTCTCAAATTTAATAAATAGAGTTCATACTTATATGAGGTGTTTTCTATATAAAAAATAGACCAAGATATCGTGGAGAAGGGTTATAGGAAATCATGAGATTAGAGGGGGCAAAATGATTTTACATTGAGCAAAAATTAGGAGGCCTATCCCTCGCACAACCATGTAGTATGAATGGGAGAAGGAGTTCTGCAGATTTTGTTGACATATGTTTTATCTTTGCGACATTATTTCTATATTTGTCAGGGGAAAATGTTGTTTAAAGGTAGATTTATTGTAGTTGGTTTTCTATATAATAAGGACACATGTGCTTATACTACATGCTAGAGTCTATTATGTAATTACAATATATAACAACATGTTGGAGTCTGTTATGTGATCTTGGTATATAACATCAGATTACAACATGTTATGTGATTGTGGTTTATTACAACAACTAACTATTACAACATGTGACACTCGTTGTATGATTATGGTATACTACAATGTTTTAGAGTATGTTTTGTAATTATGGTCTATTACAAGTTATTATATGTGACTACTATGACATGTTAGAGCATGTTATTTAATTAGAGTCTTTTGCAATGGGTTTGAGTATGTTGTGAGCTTACAGTTTATTACAACAGTTTAGAACCTATTGTAGTATCATGTATACTATAATAGGTTTGACCTATTGTATATAACTTGTGGTGTATAAAATATACAATATACAACATCAAATAGACTTGTTGTAATGATTAACTACAACACAACCAATAGAATTTTTGTGTTTTTCCCCATTGTAATAAGTATTTTCTATAGAAATATAGCGCTAAGATACCATGCGGAAGATAAGATGGAGGATAAATGAGACATGAGACATTTCTTATCGATATATGGAAAACTCCCCTCCTATATATAGGACAGGAGGCAAGTACAAGGAAGTGAACTTAACCCTAATGGGCCAAGATAATAAGCCCATATACATAATTAACTAATACCTCTAATAATAGAAATCACCACAAGTGATAAAATAAGATATGACAACTAGTATACATCTTGAGCCAACAATAGTTGTATAAAACAACCAAGATATTCAAATATGTTGTAACCCTAAATCTACCTTTACATGGTTTTCCATTTAGTCGACTAGTAAGCCAATCATCTGATTGGATTCTCTATTTGGGAAGTGCTTTGGTTGTTTATGATTTTCTTTGTTTCATCTTCATCATGAACCCTTCAAGAGCCTTCCTTGCTTGATGTCTAGTTTTGATTACATACTTCTCTCTACTATTGTACACCCACTGATGTCAATACATCATCATAATCTAATTGCAAGAATTAAATTTTACATGGAGAATGTAGAGAGAAGGGCATAACATGCAATCGATATACATGTTATATATTTTATCACCATTTAAAACCATTAATTTTTCACATTTTAGATCACAACAACCATAATACCCTAGTTTACATATTCACATTCACTAGACAAAATGATTTTAGAGGCCTCACATTGGTTTAAGTAATATAGATATCTCATACATAATGATAGTTGGTGATTAACATGGATACACATTGCACAACAATTTGTTCATTAATTATATGTGGTTTAAAATTCAAACTAGTGTCAAAATAATATGACGTTATACTTGATGCCACATAGGTTTCCAGGGAAGGGGTGCAACATAAATACAACTTTTTTCCCAATGGAACTCTTAGCCGATGGATCCCATCATAGCTATAAAACATCAGTATATTAGAGACATAGAGGGGATATAAAAGCACCTTGTCACATAGTAGTTATCCAACAACTAGAAACATCTTATGCCGGTGTAGAACTTGCACTTCCTGGTTTGGATCCATAGTTTTCTCATTGTTGTGTTCCTGACCGACTGACACCTTCACAATACCACCTTTAGTCTTGTTGAACTCATTCTCCAATCCTCCATAATAGTGGCTTAGCCTCTACTTCATCCAAAATTGATAGGAATTTTGGTCCACCACCTTGGTTACCAAGAGGAAATGGAACTAGAGTTGTGGGATGTGATAGTGTTGCCAAAATCCTACTCTCCTCCTATCACAGATTGTCATCCTTAGAGATGAATTTCTCTCTCTCCAATAGAGAAATCTTGAAGGAAACTCGTCTCTTTATGTTTCTCAAGGTGTGCCTCTTACTCTGGATGTACTACCATATAAATAGGAGATTCATGAGGTTGGATGTTATGACCCCACCTTTTGGTAACCCCCAATTAAGGGAGACCGAGAGGTCGAATCCGCACCCATAACTTCCAGATCAAAGGTTCGACAATTAACCAAGAACAATTATTAAATTTTAACAGACTAAACTGGAAAGCTGTAAGAAAAATAAACTTTTACATACCTTTTGAAAACTTGGATCTCTAATCTTCTATCCACATATGAAATCTACTCTAACTAATCCTCCTTGTATTTTAATTCATGCATTTCACAATATGACGATTTACTGTTTGTCCTTTTGTCTTTGTACCTAAAATGCTGACAAACAAAATGTCGGTCAGCCGAAGTTGGTATGTGGGGGAAACAATAATCGTGCAACTATGATAACAATGTATTGCAGCCAATTACCATTTAACAAAAAATTTTACATTTTAAATATAACTTTGTGATCCATGTATATCCTATCCCCATTATACCCCTCATGATCCCACCTAACAGGTGAATTAGTTTCTAGGGTTGATTCACATGGCACTACCCGTAGGTAGCCCACTCCTTAACTCATGGCATGCTAAGAGTCCCATGGCACTACACAAGAGTAGCCCAGTTTCTAACTCATGATAGCCTAGACCTTTCTCTAGGTTATCCTTTTTAGCCTTTGCATAGCCACAGGGGTGGACCCAGATCTAAGCCAGTTATATACATATGTTTAAAGTGATAGTCATAGTCACTCTACAGTTGCATGAAATAAAAGCATCCAATAATTAATTTCAAGCAACCGATAAAACCTCGACAAACCCTCAGAAAACTAACTCTGAATATTCATAAGCATAACCACATACCTTTGATTGCAGATTTGAGACAGAATTATCCAGAACAGAGAAATCCCATTCAAGCAAACAATTATGCACAAAATCCTGAAATAAATATACCAATTTCCTTTTATTAATATTAATCCAATATCATCATATTCCTTAGGATTTCTATTCCAATTTTTAGGGTTTCCTTGGAAATTAGGGTTTAACTTCATCTTTTATTATCTTAAACCCTAATTTTATATCATTACTTATAAACCCTAATTATCTCATCTATTCTTCAACATTAAGGCTATCGTAACAACATATAACCCTATTTCCATATTAAAGGCACATTAACCATTAATTTATTTCATTAAGCTTCTTTTACATTAAAGCTACTATTTTTATCCTTTTAATCCATGACAATATCATAATGCACATCTATCATTAATTCAAAGTTCATTAGGGTCTAATTAACATATGAACTCATTTTGCCATCAATTCCAACTTTTATTCATGAAAAGACCCTAATTACTACATTTAGGGTATTTATCCAGAATTAAGGACTTTTATATACAAATAACTTAGAACCATCATTTAACAATCATATTTTCACAATTTTCAAATTAAATATGATCTTATCTTCTTTTACCCTAAATTAGGGTTTCTAAAAGCTTAATCATTCTCATATGAGGTAAAAACCCTAAATCATGCAATTTTACATCTAGATCAGGTTCGAATCTAACATTATCATTCAACAGGTTATTAATACTTCAATTAACCCATTAAGCATACTAGATTCAACCTTTAATCACAAATAGGGTTTTTAACTTAACTTTAATGCACTTTTCATCAACTTATTGTACTTTTACAATTAGAAACGGAATCAATCTTTAATATCATTTTTATTGCATTCCTCTCGTTCTCCTGATCAAAATACTTATATTATTCGTATTTATCCAAGCTACAGTTTATGAGATATGAATTTAGCAAAAGATACCTTTTTGGACCAACCAGAAGCCACCACGTCACCTCATGCATGCAACACGGCTCGCTTGAGTTTATAGCCGAATTACGAACTTGCCCCCATTTAAGTCAGCCGTTGCTTTAGCCCACTAAGGGCAAAGCTGTCCAACGCATGCAGGTCATCTTCTACCTCGAGTAACCTTGCAACGACTCCGATCTACAGTAGATTGTAGGTGTGTCCTATCTCCTCCAGGGCCCGATGGCTGCCGCCGATACCTTCCCTAGCTTCGCCACACCCGCCGCCCTTGTGGCGCCATCTAACTCGCACCCAAGACCGCTGGTTAGGGCTGGCCACGCGCGCGACCTACAACTTAGGCGCCAGCCTTAAGTAGGCTTTGCTCGATGGCCACAGCCATGAAGACGATGGCCGACCTTCTCCGACCGTCGTGGGAGCTTCGTGCCCTCGACAAGACTTCATCATCGCTCCCTGGTGCCCTCGAGGTAGATCTATGCTTTCAACTAGGGTTTGTATGAAAGAATAAGGAGGAGAGCATGGGATCTCTCTCTCTCTCTCCTGGGCACGAACCAGGGCCCTTCCCTATATATAAGGGTGGGTAACGGAGCCCTAAGGAGTACATCCTTGAGGACTCACGTCCTTATCCCAAAAGGAATCATATTTCCTTAGATAAGAAGCAACCTCTTCTCTCTTCATGATCTTTTAATATAACTATATTATTTGGGTATTGGGAAATTCGAAATTCCTCTTTCTTATCCTCTTTATTCTTGCTCTTTAATCCATTAGCACGAATTTCTATTTTCTTTTAATAGAAATTACTTCCTTTTTAATAATACCATGGAATTTATTAATTAAGAATCATATTATCTTCTTATTTGACATTATCGATATTTTCTCTTTCCTCTTCCTTCATTGGGGCTCCTTGTACCCCAAGAAACTCTATTATTTCGAAATTACTTTTTAAGGATACTTATTATCCTTCTAGATGCATCTATATGCATTATTTCACATTATCTTATTTATTTCTTATTAAAATATCTCTTTTTGAGGATTTTTCTTTATTTCTCTTTTATTTTCCTCATTGGTATTCCTTTTAATATTAGGAATCCTTGGGATACGAAATTCCACCAAGGATAATTCCATTATACTTCTTTTCACTTATTTTTCACATTTTACCATTGTTTTCAATTTCTTTCTTAATAAAGAAATACTTAATTAATCTTTTCTTTTCTTATTGCCTTTTATTTGCAACTTTGGACTCCTTGGAACCCAAGGAACCCAAGAGGCACGAAATCCATCCTTGGATTACATTCTTTTTCCTTCCAGAGGTTTCCACATCATTCTTTTCTTAAAAACTCAATTATTCATTTACTAATTGAATTTCCTTTCTTTATTTCCTTGTTATTGGGCCCAATAGCCAATAAAGCCCACAACACAATCATCAAGGCTATTGTAAATGAAATCCATTTATTCAAAACAAATTATATCATTGTTTGTTCAATTATCTTTAATATGAGAAATTATATTTCTCACCAATTGAACCCAAAAATTGGGGTTGTAACATCCTTCCCCTCTTATAGGAATTTTGTCCTCAAAATTCTATCAAACAAACAAACAATTCAGGATAATACTTTTCCATGTCCATCATTGGCCCCTATGTGGCTTTTCCGTAGTCATGGCGCTTCCAAGGAACCTTTATCATCACATATTATTTCCTCTGAATTCTTTCATCTTGGCGTCTATAAACTGCTCAGGCGACTCAAGCCATTTCAGCCTCCCTCGGGGCTCACTAGGTTCATTGCTCAACACATGGTCTGGGTACCTCACATAGTGCTCTAACTTGGATACATGGAACTCATCACACATTTCCTTATCTTGAGGGGTAAGGTTAACCAATCCATCTCAATGGACCCATATATCGGGGACTCATCTTTCTTAGCTATAGCTCAGAGGGGTCAGATTTTTTTATGTCACATATTTCCCACAGTGAACTGCATGTCATTCTACTTTGCATTTGCCCACGACTCACGCCATCTCTAGGCTCCTTTCAGCCTTTGCACGATCAAAGCAACTTCATCTACACACACTGTGGTCCTTTTCCAACCATCACGTGGTCTTTTCACCAACATCACCTTACTGAAATGGTGACCGACACAACCTCCCTTACAGAGCTTTTTTTAAATCCCAATACTGGCTATGGTGGTTATCATCACATCTTTCATAGGACAAGAACTGTCTTTAGCTATCACCCTGAATGAGCACATATGCTCTCATCAGACCCTTTAGTCTGGATCATACTAACCATTAGTTAGGGGTGATAAACTGTACTAACGTAGGGTTCTTCATGTTTCTACTTCCACCTCACTGAAGTGAACCTTTAGGTTATACTCAATAACTTTTGTACTCACCTCATGGCATAGTTGAACCATCTCTCTCATATGTAGTTCAACCTGATATGTCCCTTGACAATCCTCTTTCTTTCTCATGTCATCTAGGTAAGGCGATCTACCATAACCCATATTGCATCTCGGCCTTCCTTGGTTTAGGGGAGACCTATAACATCCATAGCGATGAACTCCCTTTCTCTTTCGGGGACTCTTTATCCTTTATATCCATGTATTGGGTTACTGGTGTTCGTCCTTCACCCTCGGCTTGCATGGCCATATACCACATGCAACTTTATCTAGGTATCTAAAGTACTACTATCACTTATTATCTTCGTAGTTCGGTGTATGGTGATCTTAAAATCATAATCTCATGTATGTCATTTTTCCTCGAAAACCCTAAACGATTCTTGTCGGGGTTTCATCACCTTCTTTTCTAAAGAAGTGCATCTTAGGTTCTACCACCATCCTTTCATTACATCAAGGACTAGAATGGCTAACCAAACAACCATTAACTGATCTTGTTACATTAGTGTTAGCCAAACATATCTTCTTTTCCAAACTTAGGGTTAGTCTAACAACCTCTTCTAGCCTAACTAGGCAGGTATATCTCAACCAGAGCATCCATTACCACTTCACCTTCTTATGTATTAGGTAATATTGAAGACATACACTTTCATGTATCGTATCACATCAAACTCTATGTCTATCTTCATTAAGAATACTCTCTGGTTTCATCATCATGGTGATCAAAACTCAACCTGGTATAACTTGTAAGTTCCACATAGCTCGTGATAAAATATTCTCAAAAGATGACTACTTCATTCATTTTAGTGTTTGCAAACCGTCCATGTATCATTCACTTTACTAGGGTATGTTATCATCTCTGTCCTCATACCTCATAGCAGCATTCCAACTCACATCATCTTTTATCCTTGGTGTCTGGCACGCATACTGTCCTATCTCTCACTCCCATAACAAGAGGAAATAAGCATTTAGCTGTAGTCCAAATACAGAGTTCTTCTTGTTCCAAGAGTAGAGATGGTACATCCCACCTTGCCAGTACACCTTTAAATCTAAGTTGAAACGTGCCATTTATGCCTCTATATTACAAACATCTTGCCATCAAAGTCACCTCCATGGAAAACTGGTCTCGAACCTACTTGGGTCACTACATAATCCTTGGTCATCTCTTCTAGGTCTATAGGGTGCCGACACTTTTAGGGTCATCCCTCTTCCCTTATGCATCCAGAGAGTGCCCTACTCATCTGTCATTTGGGTCCCATGAGTTCATGAAGGTGATGAATCTCCTAACCCATGGCCCTCAGACAATGATAGCTGTTACCTCCCGACCCTATGGTCATGTGCAACTAGGGAATTAGGCAACTCATACTTCCATCGGTCTTATCCCTACCTGACCCTAGGATAAACTTAGGATTCTTTTATAGTACATGTCCAACATAGAACCTTACCCAAGCCTTCATCATCTCTCTCTACATTCAAGGGTTGTCTTTCATTCTTTCATATGGGTCATGGTGACCCGCCTTCCTTGGTCAGACCTCATACCGGTTACCTCCATGGTAACACATCCACATGCACTTAGAGATGGTTATCTATGGGTATACATGTTCATCCTCATACCATTTAATTTTCACTTAGCTTCTCAAGATCCCATGAGACCACTTTAGGTTACCTTAAACCAACAAGACTGGTATACACCCTACCAAAGGGTCCCTCTCCCAGGATGGGAGGAACTACATCTTGACAACAAAGTCACAAACACCCTTAGGTCTGGGGTTTACATCCACATGTTTACCTTTAGCAAGCTATTAAGGCACAAGTAGACCACCGACTAAACCATGCTAGGTCATACGGGTTCTCATTCCTCAACATTGGATCAAGATCATACTTTCTCGTGTCATCAACTTAATTATGAGGGATTCATCAAACATACCTTTAAACTTAAGGGGGTTTCCCTTTCCTTTATACATGAGGAGTTCTATGTCCACATCTATAGAAACTTAACTCTCATCATGAGCATTAGGTACATCGCTTCCCCTCTTAGGCCTAGGAACCATAGGTTCATGTTCTTGATGTCCAGCTGTCTGCTCAACCTCTTAACCACAAACCAAACATGTAACGGGTATGACATACACTTCCTGTCATCCTTTTTCCTTGATCAAAACTTTAAAGTTGAATCCTCCTCAAGGACAATCAACAAGGTACAAGGCCTCCTAACCTATTACTAAACCTCTCTAGGGTATACAAAACTTCTTCTTCCTTTCTCAGAAGGTAAACACTAATACCATAGGCACATAGGTGCCAGAAGCCTCATCCTCTCTCTAGTATTTAGTTCATCGGCCTCCAGGGGTCAAGCATAAGGCAACCACTATCATCCACTTAGGTCGCATCATCCTCAACTCCCTACTTTTCCTCATATCTCAGAGTCTAGGATTCCAACCTCCTTGCTTGGTTCCTGTTCTCTCTTTCTAGAGCTAACCCTATAACCAACCCCACCATTAGAGGTCCTCTCTTCGTGAAGGGTCAACCTCACAAGCATGCCCCTACCTGGATGAAGCCTATGTTCAACTCATGTTCACTCAAGGTTATCCAAAGCCCCTTAGGCTTATCACATAAGCTATCCATCAAACTCTCCCGGTCAGGGTTTCAACCTATTGCTCGCACTACTGATACATTCTGGGTGCCTATTATGCCCATATAAGCTCATGGGGTCTCCATAGGTTCTTCTCTAACCTCAATAATGAAGGAGCTATCCTCCACTCTAACATGCACGACACTCCCAGGGTTGGGTCACCAGAGGTACTAGGTCATCCAACCTCTCATGGCTCATACGTCATCCAAGGCATGTCCATCCAAACACCTGGTCTAACTCATCCTGCCATCTTTCTCTCTAACCTTCACTTAGGGTTAGGGCTAACATCATCCGTAGAGGATGTGCCAGGTCTCTACTTGCAATGGAGATCTCTATCTCCAAGACTAACTTTGTTTCCTTATCCTCCTGACAAGAAGGTCTAGCCTCATGTCTCTCCTGAGGGCATGACGACTTATGACATATGACCTAAGCATGTATCTATTCCTTTACGCTTAATCTATTAAGCTTATGTCCATGACATCTTATTTACATACTTTTTCATTAATTTGGTGGAGGATTCCTTTAGACCCTGTTAACCTTACCCATACCTCAAGAGGGTGAGGAGAAGAGAGAAAACCCTAATCCTTAAGGTCCTTAACAGAATTTGAGTTGAGAAGGGATGAATAAGATGAGAAAGTCCTAAAGGTATCTTATTTCGATTCATATCCTATGACTTTGGCCAGGCAGTCACACGGATCCGGGAGTCCTCATATTCTGACTAGCGGTGCGGAGGAAAATATTGCCATCCCCCGGTCGTGATCCTTTTCTAGACACCTCCATCTTTTGGATAATCCTCTAATAACTCCCTTGGGATCTATGGAGTTTGAAAAATTTAATAATTATTAATGGTTAAGTGAGGAACCTACGCTCTGATACCAAATGTCACGACCCCACCTTCTGGTAACCCCAAATTAAGGGAGACCGAGAGGTCGAAGCCGCACCCATAACTTCTAGATCAAAGGTTCGACAATTAACCGAGAGCAATTATTAAATTTTAACAGACTAAACTGGAAAGCTGTAAGAAAAATAAACTTTTACATACCTTTTGAAAACTTGGATCTCTAATCTTCTATCCACATATGAAATCTACTCTAACTAATCATCCTTGTATTTTTAATTCATGCATTTCACAATATGACGATTTACTATTTGTCCTTTTGGCTTTGTACCTAAAACACCGAAAAACAAAATGTCGGTCAGCCAAAGCTGGTATGTGGGGGAAACAATAATCGTGCAACTATGATAACAATGTATTGCAACCAATTACCATTTAACAAACAATTTTACATTTTAAATATAACTGCGCGATCCATGTATATCCTATCCCCATTATACCCCTCATGATACCACCTAACAAGTGAATCAGTTTCTAGGGTTGAGTCACATGGCACTACCCGTAGGTAGCCCACTCCTTAACTCATGGCATGCTAAGAGTCTCATGGCACTACACAAGAGTAGCCCAATTTCTAACTCATGATAGCCTAGACCTTTCTCTAGGTTATCCTTTTTAGCCTTTGCATAGCCACAGGGGTGGACCCATATCTAAGCCAGTTATATACATATGTTTAAAGTGATAGTCATAGTCACTCTATAGTTGCATGAAATAAAAGCATCCAACAGTTATTAAGCAACCGATAAAACCTCGACAAACCCTTAGAAAACTAACTCCGAATATTCATAAGTGTAACCACATACCTTTGATTGCAGATTTGAGACAAAATTATCCAGAATAGAGAAATCCCATTCAAGCAAACAATTATGCACAAAATCCTGAAATAAATATACCAATTTCCTTTTATTAATATTTATCCAATATCATCATATTGCTTAGGATTTCTATTCCAATTTTTAGGGTTTCCTTGGAAATTAGGGTTTCACTTCATCTTTTATTATCTTAAACCCTAATTTTATATCATTACTTAAAAACCCTAATTATCTCATCTATTCTTCAACATTAAGGTTATCGTAACAACATATAACCCTATTTCCATATTAAAGGCACATTAACCATTAATTAATTTCATTAAGCTTCTTTTACATTAAAGCTACTGTTTTTATCCTTTTAATCCATGACAAGATCATTATGCGCATCTATCATTAATTCAAAGTTCATTAGGGTCTAATTAACATATGAACTCATTTTGCCATCAATTCCACCTTTTATTCATGAAAAGACCCTAATTACTACATTTAGGGTATTTATCCAGAATTAAGGACTTTTATATACAAATAACTTAGAACCATCATTTAACAATCATATTTTCACAATTTTCAAATTAAATATGATCTTATCTTCTTTTACCCTAAATTAGGGTTTCTAAAAGCTTAATCATTCTCATATGAGGTAAAAACCCTAAATCATGCAATTTTACATCTAGATCAGGTTCAAATCTAACATTATCATTCAACAGGTTATTAATACTTCAATTAACCCATTAAGCATACTAGATTCAACCTTTAATCACAAATAGGGTTTTTAACTTAACTTTAATGCACTTTTCATCAACTTATTGTACTTTTGCAAATAGAAACGGAATCAATCTTTAATATCATTTTTATTGGATTCCTCTTGTTCTCTTGATCAAAATACATATATTATTCGTATTTATCTGAGCTACGTTTTATGAGATATGAATTTAGAAAAAGACACCTTTTTAGACCAACCAGAAGCCACCACGTCACCTCATGCATGCAACACAAATCACTTGAGTTTATAACCAAATTACGAACTTGCCCCCGTTTAAGTCAGCCATTGCTTCAGCCCACGAAGGGAAAATATGTCCAACGCATGCAGGTCATCTTCTAACTCGGGAAACCTAGCAACGACGCCGATCTATAGTAGATTGCAGGCGCGTCCTCTCTCCTCCAGGGCCCGATGGCTGCCGCCGTTACCTTCCCTAGCTCCGCCACACCCCGCCGCCCTTGGGCACCATCTAACTCGCACCCAAGAACGCTGGTGAGGTCTGGCCACGTGCGCGACCTACATCCTAGGCATCGGCCTTCAGCATGCTCTGCTCGACGGCTGCAGGCATGAAGATGATGGCCGACCTTCTCCGACCGTCGTGGGAGCTTTGTGCCCCCGACAAGACTTCATCATCGCTCCTTGGTGCCCTCGAGGTAAATCTATGCTTTCAACTGGGGTTTGTATGAAAGAACAAGGAGGTGAACATGGGATCTCTCTCTCTCTCTCTCTCCTGGGTACGAACCAGGGCTCTATCCTATATATAAGGGTGGGTAACAGAGCCCTAAGGAGTACATCCTTGAGGACTCACATCCTTATCCCAAAAGGAATCATATTTCCTTAGCTAAGAAGCAACCTCTTCTCTCTTCATGATCTTCTAATATAACTATATTATTTGGGTATTGGGAAATTCAAAATTCCTCTTTCTTATCCTCTTTATTCTTGCTCTTTAATCCATTAGCACGAATTTCTATTTTCTTTTAATAGAAATTACTTCCTTTTTAATAATACCATGAAATTCATTAATTAAGAATCATATTATCTTCTTATTTGACATTATCGATATTTTCTCTTTCCTCTTCCTTCATTGGGGCTCCTTGTACCCCAAGAAACTCTATTATTTTGAAATTACTTTTTAAGGATACTTATTATCATTCTAGATGCATCTATATGCATTATTTTACATTATCTTGTTTATTTCTTATTAAAATATCTCTTTTTGAGGATTTTTCTTTATTTCTCTTTTATTTTCCTCATTGGTATTCCTTTTAATATTAGGAATCCTTGGGATACGAAATTCCACCAAGGATAATTCCATTATACTTCTTTTCACTTATTTTCCACATTTTACCATTGTTTTCAATTTCTTTCTTAATAAAGAAATACTTAATTAATCTTTTCTTTTCTTATTGCCTTTTCTTTGCAACTTTGGACTCCTTGGAACCCAAGGAACCCAAGAGGCATGAAATCCATCCTTGGATTACATTCTTTTTCCTTCCAGAGGTTTCCACATCATTCTTTTCTCAAAAACTCAATTATTCATTTACTAATGTAATAATTGAATTTCCTTTCTTTATTTCCTTGTTATTGGACCCAATATCCAATAAAGCCCACAACACAATCATCAAGGCTATTGTAAATGAAATCCATTTATTCAAAACAAATTATATCATTGTTTGTTCAATTATCTTTATATGAGAAATTACATTTCTCACCAATTGAACCCAAAAATTGGGGTTGTAACATTGGAATTCCCAAAATCCACTACCTTTCCTAATCTATCCCATATAAAAACAAATTGAAAAACTCAGACATACTTCCCACTCATCCGACTCGCTAATGAATTGGATGACTCACTAAACAAGTTAGTCGACTAGACTATTTAGTCACCCGATTGGCTAAGTCAGAAAGTCCTATTCTGATTGGAATTTATCAATTCAATTCCGAATCAATTGAGTTTTTCAAATTCTAATTTCTTCCTAATTCCATCCAGTTGCCCAACTAGATGACCACGTCGAATGATTGGTCACTTGCAAAAATGGTGGTCAGTCATCCAATTGACACTCAATTGACCAGTTGAGTGAAACCATCTAGTCGACATAATTGCTTTCCCAATCAGCCGATTGGGTAGAAATAAGCCTATACACAATTCAGAACCATTCTAATCATATGTGTGATTGTAAACTTCAATTCCTTTGAATATATGTATGTGTGGGACCCCATAGGTTCTTATCACGTTGGTAGTGATGTTTGAAACCTCACAAGCAAAGAGTTATCTAGAAACACATATTTTCTACTTAGGTAATTGGAGTAAGTTGGAGAACAAATTCAACTATAAATTGACAAATGTTTTCATGACCTTATAGTCCCTATGTCATAGATATCCAAATTGAACCTGAGCCATAGATTAGTCATACTCTTAAAATTCAATCCTTGTTTCTTGAGCTAGAGGAGATTTTGACATCATGTGAGCTGAATATCATATACCGAGTCACATGATCATGGTCATGCATATGATAGTATCACTTATCAGTTGGAAAGGATATCATTCCAATGGAGGGACATTTTCCATACACATCTTTTACAATCATCCACAAGTGTTACAGTGCACCCAATCACTACCTTTATGTAAACCTTATTCAAATTCATGTTGGGTGGTGTTAAAAGTACATAGAACAACATGTGATCATTTGTAGTGACTTTAGGTCTAAGGATCACAATCACCAATCATCGTATTGATATATGTCTTTGACTTCCATAGCATGTCTTCCTTGTGTTATACTAAAAGTGAGTATGTCTAGTACAACTTATTCTCTAACACACAACATTGTATATAAATGATAAATGTAATGATCAAATAGACATAGTCATCATTTAGCATACACATTAGTCTTAGTATTATTGTTGTTCTATAATATCCACAATAGTACTAACTAGGTACATAATGAGGATGCATACTCTTGAGTGCACATATGGTATCAAGTTTACTCCTCAAACCAAACCATATGTAATCAAGTCAAATCCTTCATAGGAAATTATTAAATTTATTCATTATCTCAATACTAAAATAAAGATAATAAGTGGCACTACCTTCTACTAACGATCAAATCATATAAAATGTATCCCTATTTCAATAATCACATGATAGATCCCAAGGAATACAACAACATTATGGACTACTCAAACTTTTATTAAGAAACTAACAAAGAGAAAATAATATGTTTACAATTAAGAGTTAAAGCATACCACTAGAGTTCAGGAATAGTCAATTACATAGACCTAAAATAGTAGTTACACCTAGTGACCTACCCATTACAAGTAATCATTTTAAATATTGACTCCTTCCTCATTATCATTCATTTGTAGAAGATTGATACAATGCTAAGTGTTATAACCCCAATTTTTGGGTTCAAGTGGTGAGAAATATAATTTCTCATATTAAAGATGTTTGAACAAATAATTATATATTGGGTTGAGAATAATTGGATTTCATTTAAAATAGCCTTGTTGTTTGATTTGTAGGCTTTATTGGCTATTGGGCCCAATAAAAGGAAAATAACAAAGGAAATTTAATTAGTAAATGGATAATTGAATTTTAAGAAAAGAAATATGTGGAAACCTCTAGAAGGCAAATCCAAAGAGGATTTCGTGCCTCTTGGGTTCCTTGGGTACCAAGGAGTCCAAGGTTGCAAGAAGAAAGCAATGAGAAAAGAAAAAGTTAACTAAGTATTTCTTTATGAAGAAAGAAATTGGAAAATAATCATATAATGTGGAAAATGAATGAAAAGAGGCATAAATGAGATTTCTTGGGGAAATTTCGTATCCATGAGGTTTCTAATGATAAAAGGGATGCCAATGAGGAAAATAAAAAGAAATCCTCAAAAAGGAATATTTAAATGAGAAATAAATAAGATAATATGAAATAATGCATTTAGATGCATCTAGAAGGATAATAAGTATCCTTAAAAAGTAATTTCGAAATAATGGAGTATCTTGGGATCCAAGGAGTCCCAATAAATAGGAAAGAAAGAGAAAATACTAAAAAGGCAAAATAAGAGGATAATGTGTTTCATTATTAATGGATTTTATGTTATTTTCATAAGATGGTATTTTCCATCAAAAAGAAACATGATTTCGTGACAAATAATTAAAAGGCAAGTTTAAAGAGAATAAGAAAGTGGATTTTCATGATCCTAATATTAAAAGAAGAAGGAATACTAAAGGAATATGAGAGAGAGAAGGAAACTAGCTTTTTCAAGAAGAAATCACATTCCTATTAGAAAGGGGCTTGTTTCCCTTTATATGCTCATCTTAGGGCGTGGATATCCTCCCCTATATAAGGGGAAGGACCTAGGACCGTGCCCAGAGTAATCCTACGCACCCCTCTTTCCCTCCTTCCTGTTTCTTGCACGTAAAACCCTAACTTGGGTATACTTCTACCTCTGGAGCGGCGAGGGGGTTTGTTGATAGTCTTGAAGGGAGAGAGACGGTTCCACGATGACTCGGAGGAGCGCAGCCATCGACTTGGTGCCCTAACTCATGCGCGGCACCAGCTGGAGAGCCATGGAGCGTTCACGTGCTGCAGATCTAGGAGCTTCGAACCAGCCATCATGGCCACGTCTCAGGAGCACCTTAGCTTGCGTCGGGGCACGACGGAGCCAGGGAAACTTCCCTAGTGGCTGTCGGGGTTCGGGAGGGCGACCTGGTTGCGTCGGGTTTCAGCTGCGGCGGAAGCAGGTTCCGGTCGTGAGGTTGAAGATGATCCAGGTTTCTGTTTGACGTTTCTACCCCTCCGCGTGGAAAGGAGCGAGCCACTTAAGGGAGGGTGATATGGTAAATTGGTTATAAATTCAATTGCGAGCCGCATGCATGGATATAGACGACCGTGGCAACTTCGGATTGGCCGAAAAGGTATTTCCTTTATAAATTCGTATCTATTGAACTGCACCTCAGATTAAAACAAACTTTATATGAAAATTGATCCTCAGAATGAGAGGAATCCAAAGAAAATATAATTCAAGCCTGATTATGTTCACAATTCAAAAAGTGTATAAAGTTATCATATTTACTGGTTTAATTAATGAAAAACCCTTGGTATTGATAATAATTGAGTATAGTGATGTTCTCTGAATGTTTAGAACGAATATTAACCTGTTGATAATAAAAAGGATGATATTTGTACATAATTGGCTTAAATTCGGGTTTCATATACCTAAGTTTGCATTAATGGGCTTAGAAACCCTAATTTAGGAGGATATGTCTTTTAATGATTTTAATTGTGCAAATATATGAATAAAACAAAGTTATGTTGTTATAAATCCAATTTGAAGTATAAAAGATCATTAATGTGGATATTTTGGGGTTCCTAGTGTATAAAGTAGAATTAATGATACATTAGGGTTTACTGACATAAATAATGAGAATTGTAGTAATTAAGGGTTCCCGGAGAATCAAACTATAATTCTTAGTTGAGTTGTCAATTCAAAGAAACCTAAATGATCTTGCCATGACTTAAATTGATAAATATAGTAGTTTAGTGTGAAAGAGATATATTGTATTTAATTGACTTTTAATGGTGTCTATAATGTTGAAATTAGGGTTTGTGGATTAAACAAACATTAACAGTAATAAATGCATAATGAAAGCTAAAACCCTAAAGGATGACCTAGAAATCTTAAAGTGGAATCCAAGTAGATCTTGAGGAGGTTTCGAATAAAACAATGACACTTGGATGTTATGTATTAATTTCAGGATATTGATGATTGCTTGATTGTTTGTTCCTGAATATTAAATATTTGGACTTCAAGTTGCTCTGAACAGGTATGTGGTTACTTATGAATAACCTCTTAGTTTTTCGATGGTTTCTCGGACGTTTAATCGCATTGAATGCAACTAAACTGCTGGGATGTTCATATTGCAATTATAAAGTGACTATGACTATCACTTAATGTATTTGCCTATAAACTCAAATCCTGGTTCTCTCTGTGGCATAATAGCTAACCTAGTACATGACTGCCTATGGGTAGGTCCATCAAGTTAGAGAAAGGCCTAGTACATGGCTACCTATTGGGTAGGTCCATCAGGTCTATGGATGACCTAGTACATGGCTACCTATTGGGTAGGTCCATCAGGTCTATGGATGACTTAGTACATGGCTACCATGGAGGTAGGACCATCAAGTCACATTGAGTTAGATATTGGGCTACCTTCGGGTAGTGCCATGCAACTCTATTACCTAAAAGAGAGGTGAAATCTATGTCCACTACAGGGACAGCCCAGAGTTTGAGAATATGTATGGATTGAGTTGTATGGCTTAAAATGTAATCTTGATTTGTTAAATGATTAATTGAATGATTATATTGTTAACATAGTTGAACATTATCTGTTTCCTCCACATACCAGCTTCGGGTGACTGACGTTTTGTTTGTCGGCATTTTAGGTACAATGAAAAGTACAAACAGTAAAGCGACACCTTGTGAATTCAAGAATTAAAGAACAAGGAGGAATTAGATAGAATAGTTCAGCGGAGGTTAGAAGTTAGTTTGTTCCCAACTTTTCAAGGTATGCAAAGAAAATTTTTATTACCATTTACAGTATAGTCTGTTAGAATTTAATAATTGTTTATGGTTATATGTCGAACCTTTGATCCGGGATTAATGGGTGCGGCTTCAACCTCTTGGTCTCCCTTAATTGGGGGTTATCGAGAGGTGAGGTCGTAAAATTTGGTATCAGAGCCTAGGTTCTTCATTTAACCATTAATAATTAGAAAGGGATCACGACCGGGGGCTGGCAAGATTTTCCTCCGCACCGCTAGTCGGAATACAAGGACTCCCGGACCCGTGTGACCGCCTGGCCAAAGTCTTAGGGTATGAATCGAAATAAGATACCTTTAGGACTCCTCATCTTATTCATCCCTTCTCATCACAAAATTCTGATAAGGACCTAAAAGATTAGGGTTTTCTTTCTTCTCCTCACCCTCTTGAGGTATGGGTAAGGTTAATAAGGTTTAAGGAATCCTCCACTAAATTAATGAAAGGCATGTAAATAAGATGTCATGGACATAAGCTTAATAGAGTAAGCGCAAATTAAAGGATAGATACATGCTTAGGTCATATGACATAAGATGTCATGTCCTCAGAAGAAATATGAGGCAAGACCTTCTTGTCAGGAGGATAAGTCAGTCTTGGAGATAGAGATCTCCATTGCTAGTAGAGACCTAGCACATCCTCTGAGGATGATGCTAACCCTAACCCTAAGTAAAGGTTAGAAAGAGATGAGTTGGACCAGGTGTTTGAAAGGACATGCCTTTGGGATGTCATATGATCCATGGGTGAGCTAGCACCTTTGGCAACCCAACCCTGGGAAGGGTCGTGCATGTTAGGGTAAAGAATAGCTCCTTAGATGATGATGTTAGTGAAGGACCTTAGAAACCCTATGGGTTTGTGCAAGTAGGGTATAGCTGGCACCTAGAGCACATCATAGTGCTGACGGTAGGATGAAACCGTGGATAAGGAATTATGATGGAGCATAAAGGGTTATGGATGATCTTGTGCAACCATAAGTTCGAACCTAGGCTTCACCCATGTAGAGCATGCCTTTGAGGTTGATCCTTCATGAAGAAAGGACCTCTAATGGTGAGGTTGGGTGTGGGGTTAGCTCTAGAGGGAGCTGGAAACCCATCAAGAAGGTTGGAAGCCTAAAACCCTGAACAATGGATGACAATGGTTGCCTCATAAGTTGATGATATCTTGGTTGCCTTTAGAGGGACCAAACCCTAGGGAGTGAAGATGAAGCATATGGTGCCTATGTACCTACAATATGGGTGTTTACCTTCCGAGGTAGGAAAAAGAGTTCCTTAGACCTAGAAAGGTTTAGTAGCAGGTTATGAGGCCTTGTACCTTGTTGGTTGTCCTTAAGGAGGACCCAACACTAAGTGTTGCTTGAGTTGAAGGATGACAAGAAGTGCATGTCATGCCTTTTGTGTGCTTGGTTCGTAGTTAAGAGATAGAGCATGCAGTGAACCTAGGGTTCCTAGGCCTAAGAGGGGAAGTGGTATACCTGATGCTTATTATGAGAATTGAATTCCTATAGAAACGAGCATGGTACTCCTCATGTATAGAGGAAAAGGGGAGCCCTTTAAGTTTAAGGTATGTTTGTTGAACCCCTCACAACTAGGTTGATGATAAAGAAAGGTATGATCTTGATCCAACGTCGAGGAAAGAGGACAAGTATGACCTAGCATGGTTCGATAAGAGATCTGCTTGTGCCTTAATGGCTTGCTAGGGTTAAGTAGGCTCGTGTGGATGTAAACCCTAGACCTTAGAGCTTTTGTGAACTTAGAGATAGTTTTCCTCCCATCCTGGGAGAGGGACCCCTTTGTAAGGGTGTATATCAGTTTTGTTGGTTCAAAGTAATCTAAAGAGGTCTCATAGGATCTTGAGAAGTTAAGTGAAAAGTACATGGTATGAGAATGAACCTGTAGACCCATAGATATCCATCTCTAATAGCATATGAATGTGTTACCATGGAGGTAACCGGTATGGGGCTTGACCAAGATAGGCAGGTTGCCATGATGCCTATGAAAGGATGAGAGCCAGCCCATGAATACAGAAAGAGAGATGATTAAGACTTGGGTAAGGTTCTAAGTAAACATGTACTATAATGGAGAATCCTAAGTCTATCCTAGGGTCAGGTAGGGATAAGACCGATGAAAGTAGGAGTTGCCTAATTCCCCAATTGCACATGACCATAGGGTCGGGAGGTAACAACTATCATTGTCTGAGGGCCATGGGATAGGAGATTGATCACCTTCATGAACTCATGGGACCCAAAGGGCAGATGAGTAGGGCACTCTCTTGATGCATGAGGGAAGAGGGATGACCCCAAAAGAGTCGGTACCCTATAGACCTAGAGGATATGACCAAGGATATAAACCTCAGTAGGTGCAAGACTAGTTTGATATCATGATGTTCGTGATGAAGAGACATATGTGGCACGTTGCAACTTAGATTTAAAGGTGTACTGGCAAGGTGGGATGCACCATCTCTACTCTTGGAATAGGAAGAACTCTGTATTTGGACTGCAGCCAAATGCTTATTTCCTCTTGTTATGGGGGTGAGAGATAGTACATTATGCATTTCATACACCAAGGATAAGAGATGATGTAGGTTGGAACATTGCCATGAGAAATGGGGATAGAGAAGATATCTACCCTGGTAAAGTGAATGATATATGGATGGCTTCTAGCACTGAGAGGAATGAGGTAGTCACCTTATGAGGATGTGGAGCTTACAAGTTATACCAGATTGAGTTTGGTCACCATGATGATGAAATCAGAGAGTGTTCTTAATGGATATATACATAGAGTTGGAGATAATATGATAAGTGAAATACATGGAAGTGTATGTCTTCAATGTTACCTAATACATAAGGATGAGAGGTGGTAATGTATGCTCTGGTTAAGACTTGTTTGACTAGAAGCTAGAAGAGGTTGTTTGGCTAACCCTAAGTTTGAAAAAGGAGAGGTGTTTGGATAACACTCAGATGTAACAAGATACATTGAAAGGATAAGAGGTTGTTTGGTTAGCCAGTCTAGTCCTCGATGCAATGAAGGGATGGTGGTAGAACCTCAGATGCACTTCTTTGGAAGAGAAGGTGACGAAACCCTGACTAGAGTGGTTTAGGGTTTCAGATGATTTGATCTTGAAAGAATCATGACATACAGGAAATCATGGTGGAAGATCATCATACACCGTGGAAAATGGCAATAGCACTTTGGATGCTTAAGATGAGGTTGCATGTGGTTTATGGCCATGCAAGCCAGGAGGTAAAGGATGAACCCCAGTAACCCAGTGTATCGATATAGAGGACAAAAGAATCCCTGAGAGAGAATGGGAGCTCAACACTATGGATGTTGTGATAGGTCTTCCCTGGGCCAAAGAAGGTTGAGATATAATGTGGGTTATGGTAGGTCGCCTTACCTAGATAATATGAGAAAGGAAGAGTTCTGTCAAGGGGCAGATCTTGTTGAACTACCCATGAGAGAGATAGTTCAACTACACCATGAAGTGAGTTCAAAGGTTCTTGAGTTTGACCTAAAAGTTCACTTCCATAAAGTGGAAGTAGGTACATGAAGAACTCAATGTTAGTATAGTTTATCACCCCTAACTATGGTTAGTATGATCTAGACTAAAGGGTCTGATGAGGGCATGTGTGCTCGTTCAGGGTGATATCTAGAGACAATTTTTGTCATATGAAAGATGTGACAATGACCACCATAGCCAGTATCGAGTTTTATATGAAGCTTTGTAAGGGAGGTTGTGTCGGTCACCACTTCAGTAAGGTGATGTTGGTGAAAGGACCACATGATGGTTAGAAAAGTACCACATGATGGTTAGTAAAAGGGACCCCAGTGCGTGTAGATGAAGTCACTTTGATTGTGCAAGGGCTGAAAGGAGCCTAAAGACGATGAGAGTCGTGAGCAGATGGAAAGTAGACTGACATACAAGTTACTGTGGGAGAAAATGTGACATGAAAATCCGACCCCTCTAAGTCATAACTAAGAGAGCTGAGTCCCCGATACATGGGTCCATTAGAGATGGATGGGTGGAGAAGGTTAGGTTTGACCCTACCCCTCAGGATAAAGTAAGGGGAGATGTTTTCCATGTGTCCAATTTAGAGCACTATGTGAGGTACCCCGACCATGTGCTAAGCAATGAACCTAGTGAGCCCCAAGGGAGGCTGAAATGGCCTGAGTCACCTGTGTAGTTTATAGACGTCGGGATGAAAGGACTCAGAGAAAAGAATATGTGATAATAAAGGTTCTTTGGAAATTCCATGGGTACGACAAAGCCACATAGGGGCCAATGATGGACATGGAAAAGTCTTATCCTAAATTGTTTGTTTTCTTGTTTGAATTTTGAGGACAAAATTCCTATAAGAGGGGAAGGATGTTATAACCCCAATTTTTGGATTCAAGTGGTGAGAAATATAATTTCTCATATTAAAGATGTTTGAACAAATAATTATAAATTGGGTTGAGAATAATTGGATTTCGTTTAAAATAGCCTTGTTGTTTGATTTGTAGGCTTTATTGGCTATTGGGCCCAATAAAAGGAAAATAACAAAGGAAATTTAATTAGTAAATGGATAATTGAATTTAAGAAAAGAAATATGTGGAAACCTCTAGAAGGCAAATCCAAAGAGGATTTCGTTCCTCTTGGGTTCCTTGGGTACCAAGGAGTCCAAGGTTGCAAGAAGAAAGCAATGAGAAAAGAAAAAGTTAACTAAGTATTTCTTTATGAAGAAAGAAATTGGAAAATAATGATATAATGTGGAAAATGAATGAAAAGAGGCATAAATGAGATTTCTTGGGGAAATTTCGTATCCATGAGGTTTCTAATGATAAAAGGAATGCCAATGAGGAAAATAAAAAGAAATCCTCAAAAAGGAATATTTAAATGAGAAATAAATAAAATAATATGAAATAATGCATTTAGATGCATCTAGAAGGATAATAAGTATCCTTAAAAAGGAATTTCAAAATAATGGAGTATCTTGGGATCCAAGGAGTCCCAATAAATAGGAAAGAAAGAGAAAATACGAAAAAGGCAAAATAAGAGGATAATTTGTTTCATTATTAATGGATTTTATGTTATTTTCATAAGATGGTATTTTCCATCAAAAAGAAACATGATTTCGTGACAAATAATTAAAAGGCAAGTTTAAAGAGAATAAGAAAGTGAATTTTCATGATCCTAATATTAAAAGAAGAAGGAATACTAAAGGAATATGAGAGAGAGAAGGAAACTAGCTTTTTCAAGAAGAAATCACATTCCTATTAGAAAGGGGCTTGTTTCCCTTTGTATGCTCATCTTAGGGTGTGGATATCCTCCCCTATATAAGGGGAAGGACCTAGGACCGTGCCCAGAGTAATCCTACGCACCCCTCTTTCCCTCCTTCCTGTTTCTTACACGTAAAACCCTAACTTGGGTATACTTCTACCTCTGGAGCGGCGAGGGGGTTTGTTGATAGTCTTGAAGGGAGCGAGACGGTTCCACGATGACTCAGAGGAGCGCAGCCATCGACTTGGTGCCCTAACTCATGCGCGGCACCAGCTGGAGAGCCATGGAGCGTTCACGTGCTGCAGATCTAGGAGATTCGAACCGGCCATCATGGCCACGTCTCAGGAGCACCTTAGCTTGCGTCGGGGCACGACGGAGCCAGGGAAACTTCCCTAGTGGCTGTCGGGGTCCGGGAGGGCGACCTGGTTGCGTCGGGTTTCAGCTGCGGCGGAAGCAGGTTCCGGTCGTGAGGTTGAAGATGATCCAGGTTTCCGTTTGACGTTTCTACCCCTCCGCGTGGAAAGTAGCGAGCCACTTAAGGGAGGGTGATATGGTAAATTGGTTATAAATTCAATTGCGAGCCGCATGCATGGATATAGACGACGTGGCAGCTTCGGATTGACCGAAAAGGTATTTCCTTTATAAATTCGTATCTATTGAACCACACCTCGGATTAAAACAAACTTTATATGAAAATTGATCCTCAGAACGAGAGGAATGCAAAGAAAATATAATTCAAGCCTGATTCTGTTCACAATTCAAAAAGTGTATAAAGTTATCATATTTACTGGTTTAATTAATGAAAAACCCTTGGTATTGATAATAATTGAGTATAGTGATGTTCTCTGAATGTTTAGAACGAATATTAACCTATTGATAAGAAAAAGGATGATATTTGTACATAATTGGCTTAAATTAGGGTTTCATATACCTAAGTTTGCATTAATGGGCTTAGAAACCCTAATTTAGGAGGATATGTCTTTTAATGATTTTAATTGTGCAAATATATGAATAAGACAAAGTTATGTTGTTATAAATCCAATTTGAAGTATAAAAGATCATTAATGTGGATATTTTGGGGTTCCTAGTGTATAAAGTATAATTAATGATACATTAGGGTTTACTGACATAAATAATGAGAATTGTAGTAATTAAGGGTTCCCGGAGAATCAAACTATAATTCTTAGTTGAGTTGTCAATTCAAAGAAACCTAAAGGATCTTGCCATGACTTAAATTGATAAAGATAGTAGTTTAGTGTAAAAGAGATATATTGGATTTAATTGACTTTTAATGGTGTCTATAATGTTGAAATTAGGGTTTGTGGATTAAACAAACATTAACAGTAATAAATGCATAATGAAAGCTAAAACCCTAAAGGATGACCTAGAAATCTTAAAGTAGAATCCAAGTAGATCTTGAGGAGGTTTGGAATAAAACAATGACACTTGGATGTTATGTATTAATTTCAGGATATTGATGATTGCTTGATTGTTTGTTCCTGAATATTAAATATTTGGACTTCAAGTTGCTCTGAACAGGTATGTGGTTACTTATGAATAACCGCTTAGTTTTCTGATGGTTTCTCGGACGTTTAATCACATTGAATGCAACTAAACTGCTGGGATGTTCATATTGCAATTATAAAGTGACTATGACTATCACTTAATGTATTTTCCTATAAACTCAAATCCTGGTTCTCTCTGTGGAATAATAGCTAACCTAGTACATGGCTGCCTATGGGTAGGTCCATCAGGTTAGAGAAAGGCCTAGTACATGGCTACCTATTGGGTAGGTCCATCAGGTCTATGGATGACCTAGTACATGGCTACCTATTGGGTAGGTCCATCAGGTCTATGGATGACTTAGTACATGGCTACCATGGAGGTAGGACCATCAAGTCACATTGAGTTAGATATTGGGCTACCTTCGGGTAGTGCCATGCGACTCTATTACCTAAAAGAGAGGTGAAATCTATGTCCAATGCAGGGACAGCCCAGAGTTTGAGAATATGTATGGATTGAGTTGTATGGCTTAAAATGTAATCTTGATTTGTTAAATGATTAATTGAATGATTATATTGTTAACATAGTTGAACATTATCTGTTTCCTCCACATACCAGCTTCGGCTGACCGACGTTTTGTTTGTCGGCGTTTTAGGTACAATGAAAAGTACAAACAATAAAGCGACACCTTGTGAATTCAAGAATTAAAGAACAAGGAGGAATTAGATAGAATAGTTCAACGGAGGTTAGAAGTTAGTTTGTTCCCAACTTTTCAAGGTATGCAAAGAAATTTTTTATTACCATTTACAGTGTAGTCTGTTAGAATTTAATAATTGTTTATGGTTATATGTCGAACCTTTGATCCAAGATTAATGGGTGCGGCTTCAACCTCTTGGTCTCCCTTAATTGGGGGTTATCGAGAGGTGAGGTTGTAACATTTGGTATCAGAGCCTAGGTTCCTCATTTAACCATTAATAATTATTAAATTTTACAAACTCCATAGAACCCGAGGGAGTTATTAGAGGAGTATCCGAAAGACGGAGGTGTCTAGAAAGGGATCACGACCGGGGGCTGGAAAGATTTTCCTCCGCACCGCTAGTTGGAATACGAGGACTCCCGGACTCATGTGACCGCCTAGCCAAAGTCTTAGGGTATGAATCAAAATAAGATACCTTTAGGACTCCTCATCTTATTCATCCCTTCTCATCACAAAATTCTGATAAGGACCTAAAAGATTAGGGTTTTCTTTCTTCTCCTCGCCCTCTTGAGGTATGGGTAAGGTTAATAAGGTTTAAGTAATCCTACACTAAATTAATGAAAGGCATGTAAATAAGATGTCATGGACATAAGATTAATAGAGTAAGCGCAAATTAAAGGATAGATACATGCTTAGGTCGTATGACATAAGACGTCATGTCCTCAGAAGAAATCTGAGGCAAGACCTTCTTGTCAGGAGGATAAGTCAGTCTTGGAGATAGATATCTCCATTGCTAGTAGAGACCTAGAACATCCTCTGAGGATGATGCTAACCCTAACCCTAAGTAAAGGTTAGAAAGAGATGAGTTGGACCAGGTGTTTGAAAGGACATGCCTTTAGGATGTCATATGATCCATGGGTGACCTAGCACCTTTGGCAACCCAACCCTGGGAAGGGTCGTGCATGTTAGGGTAAAGAATAGCTCCTTAGACGATGATGTTAGTGAAGGACCTTATAAACCCTATGGGTTTGTGCAAGTAGGGTATAGCTGGAACCTAGAGCACATCATAGTGCTGACGGTAGGATGAAACCGTGGATAAGGAATTATGATGGAGCATAAAGGGTTATGGATGATCTTGAGCAACCATAAGTTCGAACCTAGGCTTCACCCATGTAGAACATGCCTTTGAGGTTGATCCTTCATGAAGAAAGGACCTCTAATGATGAGGTTGGGTGTGGGGTTAGCTCTAGAGGGAGCTGGAAACCCAGCAAGAAGGTTGGAAGCCTAAAACCCTGAACAATGGATGACAGTGGTTGCCTCATAAGTTGATGATATCTTGGTTGCCTTTAGAGGGACCAAACCCTAGGGAGTGAAGATGAAGCATATGGTGCCTATGTACCTACAGTATGGGTGTTTACCTTACGAGGTAGGAAAAAGAGTTCCTTAGACCTAGAAAGGTTTAGTAGAAGGTTATGAGGCCTTGTACCTTGTTGGTTGTCCTTAAGGAGGACCCAACACTAAGTGTTGCTTGAGTTGAAGGATGACAAGAAGTGCATGTCATGCCTTTTGCGTGCTTGGTTCGTAGTTAAGAGATAGAGCATGCAGTGAACCTTGGGTTCCTAGGCCTAAGAGGGGAAGTGGTATACCTGATGCTTATGATGAGAATTGAATTCCTATAGAAACGAGCATGGTACTCCTCATGTATAGAGGAAAAGGGGAGCCCTTTAAGTTTAAGGTATGTTTGTTGAACCCCTCACAACTAGGTTGATGATAAAGAAAGGTATGATCTTGATCCAACGTCGAGGAAAGAGGACAAGTATGACCTAGCATGGTTCGATAAGAGATCTGCTTGTGCCTTAATGGCTTGCTAGGGTTAAGTAGGCTCGTGTGGATGTAAACCCTAGACCTAAGAGCTTTTGTGACCTTAGAGATATTTTTCCTCCCATCCTGGGAGAGGACCCCTTTGTAAGGGTGTATATCAGTTTTGTTGGTTCAAAGTAATCTAAAGAGGTCTCATAGGATCTTGAGAAGTTAAGTGAAAAGTACATGGTATGAGAATGAACCTGTAGACCCATAGATATCCATCTCTAAAAGCATATGAATGTGTTACCATGGAGGTAACCGGTATGGGGCTTGACCAAGATAGGCAGGTTGCCATGATGCCTATGAAAGGATGAGAGCCAGCCCATGAATACAGAAAGAGAGATGATGAAGACTTGGGTAAGGTTCTAAGTAAACATGTACTATAATGGAGAATCCTAAGTCTATCCTAGGGTCAGGTAGGGATAAGACCGATGAAAGTAGGAGTTGCCTAATTCCCCAGTTGCACATGACCATAGGGTCGGGAGGTAACAGCTATCATTGTATGAGGGCCATGGGATAGGAGACTGATCACCTTCATGAACTCATGGGACCCAAAGGGCAGATGAGTAGGGCACTCTCTTGATGCATGAGGGAAGAGGGATGACCCCAAAAGAGTCGGTACCCTATAGACCTAGAGGATATGACCAAGGATATAAACCTCAGTAGGTGCAAGACTAGTTTGATATCATGATGTTCGTGATGAAGAGACATATGTGGCACGTTGCAACTTAGATTTAAATGTGTACTGGCAAGGTGGGATGCACCATCTCTACTCTTGGAATAGGAAGAACTCTGTATTTGGACTGCAGCCAAATGCTTATTTCCTCTTGTTATGGGGGTGAGAGATAGTACATTATGCATGTCATACACCAAGGATAAGAGATGATGTAGGTTGGAACATTGCCATGAGAAATGGGGATAGAGAAGATATCTACCCTGGTAAAGTGAATGATACATGTATGGCTTCTAGCACTGAGAGGAATGAGGTAGTCACCTTATGAGGATGTGGAGCTTACAAGTTATACCAGATTGAGTTTGGTCACCATGATGATGAAATCAGAGAGTGTTCTTAATGGATATATACATAGAGTTGGAGATAATATGATAAGTGAAATACATGGAAGTGTATGTCTTCAATGTTACCTAATACCTAAGGATGAGAGGTGGTAATGTATGCTCTGTTTAAGACTTGTTTGACTAGAAGCTAGAAGAGGTTGTTTGGCTAACCCTAAGTTTGAAAAAGGAGAGGTGTTTGGATAACACTCAGATGTAACAAGATACATTGAAAGGATAAGAGGTTGTTTGGTTAGCCAGTCTAGTCCTCGATGCAATGAAGGGATGGTGGTAGAACATCAGATGCACTTCTTTGGAAGAGAAGGTGACGAAACCCTGACTAGAGTGGTTTAGGGTTTCAGAGGATTTGATCTTGAAAGAATCATGACATACATGAAATCATGGTGGAAGATCATCATACACCGTGGAAAATGGCAATAGCACTTTGGATGCTTAAGATGAGGTTGCATGTGGTTTATGGCCATGCAAGCCAGGAGGTAAAGGACGAACCCCAGTAACCCAGTGTATCGATATAGAGGACAAAAGAATCCCTGAGAGGGAATGGGAGCTCAACACTATGGATGTTGTGATAGGTCTTCCCTGGGCCAAAGAAGGTCGAGATACAATGTGGGTTATGGTAGGTCGCCTTACCTAAATAATATGAGAAAGGAAGAGTTCTGTCAAGGGACAGATCTTGTTGAACTACCCATGAGAGAGATAGTTCAACTACAACATGAAGCGAGTTCAAAGGTTCTTGAGTTTGACCTAAAAGTTCACTTCCATAAAGTGGAAGTAGGTACATGAAGAACTCAATGTTAGTATAGTTTATCACCCCTAACTATGGTTAGTATGATCTAGACTAAAGGGTCTGATGAGGGCATGTGTGCTCATTCAGGGTGATATCTAGAGACAGTTCTTGTCATATGAAAGATGTGACAATGTACACCATAGCCAGTATCGAGTTTTATATGAAGCTCTGTAAGGGAGGTTGTGTCGGTCACCACTTCAGTAAGGTGATGTTGGTGAAAGGACCACATGATGGTTAGAAAAGTACCACATGATGGTTAGTAAAAGGGACCCCAGTGCGTGTAGATGAAGTCACTTTGATTGTGCAAGGGCTGAAAGGAGCCTAGAGACGATGAGAGTCGTGAGCAGATGCAAAGTAGACTAACATACAAGTTACTGTGGGAGAAAATGTGACATGAAAATCCGACCCCTCTAAGTCATAACTAAGAGAGCTGAGTCCCCGATACATGGGTCCATTAGAGATGGATGGGTGGAGAAGGTTAGGTTTGACCCTACCCCTCAGGATAAAGTAATGGGAGATGTTTTCCATGTGTACAATTTAGAGCACTATGTGAGGTACCCCGACCATGTGCTAAGCAATGAACCTAGTGAGCCCCAAGGGAGGCTGAAATGGCCTGAGTCACCTGTGTAGTTTATAGACGCCGGGATGAAAGGACTCAGAGAAAAGAATATGTGATAATAAAGGTTCTTTGGAAATGCCATGGGTACGGAAAAGCCACATAGGGGCCAATGATGGACATGGAAAAGTCTTATCCTGAATTGTTTGTTTTCTTGTTTGAATTTTGAGGACAAAATTCCTATAAGAGGGGAAGGATGTTATAACCCCAATTTTTGGGTTCAAGTGGTGAGAAATATAATTTCTCATATTAAAGATGTTTGAACAAATAATTATATATTGGGTTGAGAATAATTGGATTTCGTTTAAAATAGACTTGTTGTTTGATTTGTAGGCTTTATTGGCTATTGGGCCCAATAAAAGGAAAATAACAAAGGAAATTTAATTAGTAAATGGATAATTGAATTTTAAGAAAATAAATATGTGGAAACCTCTAGAAGGCAAATCCAAAGAGGATTTCGTGACTCTTGGGTTCCTTGGGTACCAAGGAGTCCAAGGTTGCAAGAAGAAAGCAATGAGAAAAGAAAATGTTAACTAAGTATTTCTTTATGAAGAAAGAATTTGGAAAATAATCATATAATGTGGAAAATGAATGAAAAGAGGCATAAATGAGATTTCTTGGGGAAATTTCGTATCCATGAGGTTTCTAATGATAAAAGGAATGCCAATGAGGAAAATAAAAAGAAATCCTCAAAAAGGAATATTTAAATGAGAAATAAATAAGATAATATGAAATAATGCATTTAGATGCATCTAGAAGGATAATAAGTATCCTTAAAAAGTAATTTCGAAATAATGGAGTATCTTGGGATCCAAGGAGTCCCAATAAATAGGAAAGAAAGAGAAAATACTAAAAAGGCAAAATAAGAGGATAATGTGTTTCATTATTAATGGATTTTATGTTATTTTCATAAGATGGTATTTTCCATCAAAAAGAAACATGATTTCGTGAAAAATAATTAAAAGGAAAGTTTAAAGAGAATAAGAAAGTGGATTTTCATGATCCTAATATTAAAAGAAGAAGGAATACTAAAGGAATATGAGAGAGAGAAGGAAACTAGCTTTTTCAAGAAGAAATCACATTCCTATTAGAAAGGGGCTTGTTTCCCTTTGTATGCTCATCTTAGGGCGTGGATATCCTCCCCTATATAAGGGGAAGGACCTAGGACCGTGCCCAGAGTAATCCTACGCACCCATCTTTCCCTCCTTCCTGTTTCTTGCACGTAAAACCCTAACTTGGGTATACTTCTACCTATGGAGCGGCAAGGGGGGTTGTTGATAGTCTTGAAGGGAGCGAGACGGTTCCACGATGACTCGGAGGAGCGCATCCATCGACTTGGTGCCCTAACTCATGCACGGCACCAGCTGGAGAGCCATGGAGCGTTCACGTGCTGCAGATCTAGGAGCTTCGAACCGGCCATCATGGCCACGTCTCAGGAGCACCTTAGCTTGCGTCGGGGCACGACGGAGCCAGGGAAACTTCCCTAGTGGCTGTCGGGGTCCGGGAGGGCGACCTGGTTGCGTCGGGTTTCAGCTGCGGCGGAAGCAGGTTCCGGTCGTGAGGTTGAAGATGATCCAGGTTTCCGTTTGACGTTTCTACCCCTCCGCGTGGAAAGGAGCGATCCACTTAAGGGAGGGTGATATGGTAAATTGGTTATAAATTCAATTGCGAGCCGCATGCATGGATATAGACGACGTGGCAGCTTCGGATTGGCCGAAAAGGTATTTTCTTTATAAATTCATATCTATTGAACCGCACCTCAGATTAAAACAAACTTTATATGAAAATTAATCCTCAGAACGAGAGGAATCCAAAGAAAATATAATTCAAGCCTGATTCTGTTCAAAATTCAAAAAGTGTATAAAGTTATCATATTTACTGGTTTAAATAATGAAAAACCCTTGGTATTGATAATAATTGAGTATAGTGATGTTCTCTGAATGTTTAGAACGAATATTAACCTGTTGATAATAAAAAGGATGATATTTGTACATAATTGGCTTAAATTAGGGTTTCATATACCTAAGTTTGCATTAATGGGCTTAGAAACCCTAATTTAGGAGGATATGTCTTTTAATGATTTTAATTGTGCAAATATATGAATAAGACAAAGTTATGTTGTTATAAATCCAATTTGAAGTATAAAAGATCATTAATGTGGATATTTTGGGGTTCCTAGTGTATAAAGTAGAATTAATGATACATTAGGGTTTACTGACATAAATAATGAGAATTGTAGTAATTAAGGGTTCCCGGAGAATCAAACTATAATTCTTAGTTGAGTTGTCAATTCAAAGAAACCTAAATGATCTTTCCATGACTTAAATTGATAAAGATAGTAGTTTAGTGTAAAAGAGATATATTGGATTTAATTGACTTTTAATGGTGTCTATAATGTTGAAATTAGGGTTTGTGGATTAAACAAACATTAACAGTAATAAATGCATAATGAAAGCTAAAACCCTAAAGGATGACCTAGAAATCTTAAAGTGGAATCCAAGTAGATCTTGAGGAGGTTTGGAATAAAACAATGACACTTGGATGTTATGTATTAATTTCAGGATATTGATGATTGCTTGATTGTTTGTTTCTGAATATTAAATATGTGGACTTCAAGTTGCTCTGAACAGGTATGTGGTTACTTATGAATAACCTCTTAGTTTTCCGATGGTTTCTCGGACGTTTAATCGCATTGAATGCAACTAAACTGCTGGGATGTTCATATTGCAATTATAAAGTGACTATGACTATCACTTAATGTATTTGCCTATAAACTCAAATCCTGGTTCTCTCTGTGGCATAATAGCTAACCTAGTACATGGGTGCCTATGGGTAGGTCCATCAGGTTAGAGAAAGGCCTAGTACATGGATACCTATTGGGTAGGTCCATCAGGTCTATGGATGACCTAGTACATGGCTACCTATTGGGTAGGTCCATCAGGTCTATGGATGACTTAGTACATGACTACCATGGAGGTAGGACCATCAAGTCACATTGAGTTAGATATTGGGCTACCTTCGGGTAGTGCCATGCGACTCTATTACCTAAAAGAGAGGTGAAATCTATGTCCACTGCAGGGACAACCCAGAGTTTGAGAATATGTATGGATTGAGTTGTATGGCTTAAAATGTAATCTTGATTTGTTAAATGATTAATTGAATGATTATATTGTTAACATAGTTGAACATTATCTGTTTCCTCCACATACCAGCTTCGGATGACCGACGTTTTGTTTGTCGGCGTTTTAGGTACAATGAAAAGTACAAACAGTAAAGCGACACCTTGTGAATTCAAGAATTAAAGAACAAGGAGGAATTAGATAGAATAGTTCAGCGGAGGTTAGAAGTTAGTTTGTTCCCAACTTTTCAAGGTATGCAAAGAAAATTTTTATTACCATTTACAGTATAGTCTTTTAGAATTTAATAATTGTTTATGGTTATATGTCGAACCTTTGATTCGGGATTAATGGGTGCGGCTTCAACCTCTTGGTCTCCCTTAATTGGGGGTTATCGATAGGTGAGGTCGTAACACTAAGGGTTGCACTCCTTGGAGAAAATGCTAAGGTTTGAACTATTTGGATACAATGGAAATGTCTGATCTCTTTCCTATTGTGATGGAATTTCTCTCATAGTTAATTGCACATCATAATACAATTATCCATAATTATATTGAACCGTCCATTTTTAACTAGTTGTGTACCATTTCATATCTCAATGTCAATATTTTCAAGCTAAACCTAATTTATAAAACAATACACATAAGATGACGAAACAAACATTTACAATTTGTTCAAGTACAATCATGATACTAATAAATATATTAATGAGATTCAGTTTTACATGGTTAACTAACAAAAGGTTTTCTTAAGGATTGAACTGGATTGATTTGCATACTTATAAGTAAGGGAAAGCAAAAAAAAAAGAAACTGTAATGCTTCTTACAACAAAATAGCTAACAAAAATACATATACTAAAAAATAAGATGACTAAGGCAGTGGGGGATCTCTTCTAATACCACCATGCTAGGTCATCCTTTATTTGTATATTTAGATCTCTTCTAATACCACCAAACTAGTTTTGAAATCATCATTGTAGTGGGAGGCTACCAAATGAATGCACTCACCATGTCTTAGGCATATCAAAATAATTTGATTCTAGTGAGGTCTTGTAAGTCAACAAAAAAGTAAAAATATATACATACACGTTAGATAATGAAAAAAAACGTCAAAAAGAAATAAATTCAAGTTTGTTAAAGTTTCAAGAAGTAAGTAATAAGTAATTTAATGCAACTGATATTAACATATTGGTGTTTGAAACATAAAATTTTGTGCATAGTGAAATGTTGGTAGAATAACAAAGTGACAATAGAATGATTCAACGTGACCAACCAAGTGACTTTCCTAACTAGTAGAGAATCCTACCTATCAATTGGTTGTTTGCCCTAGCAGCTAGAGCAACTTGTCAAATCAAGTGGTCATTCCTCATTTCCCCCAACAACTTGTGATAGGTGAGTGTTGGAGTAGATGGCCCCAACGAAACTAAAGAAATGCTTAGATTTCTAATTTTCATCATTGATCACACTAACCACTAACTCTACTATCCCAATCTCTCCTTATCAATCATTTTGTTAAATAAAAGAATAAAAGGTGAAAATTAGGGTTTATTTGTCAATTCCAATGGTGGATTAAGTTTCATGTAGTCTTTCTCTTTATCACCCACAATTATTCTACTACGTGTGAAATTACGTCTATCAAGATAAATAATCTCTTTATTAATTTTGCTTCCATCACTACTACTTATCTTCGAAACAAGTTGTTGGATCTATCCTTGTAGATGAAGCAATTAACTTAAGACAGAAAAGCCATTTGACTTGGTTGAAAAATGGTGAACGGAACAATCATGGCTATCATACTTCATAAGATTAGATGCATGAGATATAAAATTGTTTCTATACGTAATAATGATGGTGTATGGATATTGTTAGTATTATAAGTCATGTGGTCATATATGGGCCAGAGTCTATAGGCCCATATAGAGTCTAGTCTAGTCCAGACTAGTTAGATATGGAAGTCTCTAGAGTCATGAGTCATGTACACCTTCTCCTATATAATGGAGAGCGGTCTCTCTTGTATATCATAACATAATATTTTGAATATATCTATTTTTTCCAGTCAATAGGGTATTAGATCCCTGTTTCCAGGGACCCTAACCCTAGATAGAAAGCAATGAGTTTATGCCCATAGGCGGTAGCCTTTGTCATGGTTGGCTTCCCACAGGACCATCTCCATCACCCTTTCCAAAGGGTGGTCACCATTTCCCTCTTTTTCAAAAGGGCTTTCATCATCTCGATCTCTACATTGTAGATCCTTATCTAACTAGTGTCTTCATCGTCATTGTAGATCCAGATCTAGCATCCCCATGTGTTCATCTTTGTCTTCATCTTCCCCAAGCACAAGATTCACCAACTCTAGATTCAAGTCATCATCTTTCTTACATCATCAAGATCAACAACCCCATGGTGGTCTTTTTAATGGTTGAAGTCATATCCACCATATGTGTTGTCTACTTCTTCAAGGTGTAAGTTGTCTCCACCATCCATTTCATCATCCTCATAGTGGTGGAAGTCATCTCCACCACCCAAATGCCATCTCCATCATCACCATTGGAAGTCATCTCCACCGAAATCGTCATCTTCATCATCTATATTGTCATCTTGGAGGCTTATTTGTAGAAGAGAAGTCATCGATGAATTAGGGTTAGATGTTTTTAACATTTTTCCCATAAATATTCCCTACGGGTTTGTAACACAATGTGTTCCTCACTCTACACACCATGTTTCTTCATCAGGAAATATTTTTTTTATCTAGTATGCAAATCACATGTTGTGTTGATACCCAACATGTCATGTTGATATAAGGTTAAGTTACACCTATGACAAGACATGACGTGGTCATCCCTAACATGCTGTGTTGTCCACATTTTTTCAAAAAATTGCAGTCTTTGTACATGGATTCTCCATCGGCCAACACGCCATGTCTTCGACAGTTAGTTCATACTGTAGGGAAATCGGGGTGACGTATAATGCAACAGAAACAAAAATTTAAAGAATGATTCTCCTTAATAGAAAGTTCACATCAACAAAAATGTATTTAGGAAGAAAAGTAACAAGAGTTATACCTGGTCTTAGAGCAAGTCTAGTGACAACTCTAGATGTGGTATCGTGCTTCTTCTCCAAGCAACAACACACTTCGTCTTTAGGTAGTGACTTGTTTCTTCAGCAACACTCAAACAGTCATCAATAATGACTTGGTCTGGCACCATGGATGGCAGTTGACGATGTTCTCCTAGATGTAGGCAACCGAATCTAGAATAGTCCACGTGGACTGCCAAGAACTTCATGTTGCGCTACCAGATCCAACTGGAAGGAGATGTCCCTTTTGAACATCAACTTGCTAGAGTTGATTCACTTTCCCACAATTGTCTCTCCCTTACTATCCCTGCCTTTATCAGGCAGGACTTGCTTGGGATCTCTGTTGGTTACCACAACCAGAGAGCATAATAATTTTTAGAACAAATGTTGTATCTAAGAAGCCCTCAATACCCCTCTATTTATAAGAGAGGCCAGAGTCAGGGTTCCCAATCTGTGCATGAGTCAAAAGGATGGAATTGATAAATTTTCTAGAAACTTAGGATGGCGAACTGGTCAATTCTCCTTAATAGAAAGTTCACATCAACAAAAATGTATTTAGGAAGAAAAGTAACAAGAGTTATACCTGGTCTTAGAGCAAGTCTAGTGACAACTCTAGATGTGGTATCGTGCTTCTTCTCCAAGCAACAACACACTTCTTCTTTAGGCAGCGACTTGTTTCTTCAGCAACACTCAAACAGTCATCAATAATGACTTGGTCTGGCACCATGGATGGCAGTTGACGATGTTCTACTAGATGTAGGCAACCGAATCTAGAATAGTCCACGTGGACTGCCAAGAACTTCATGTTGCGCTACCAGATCCAACTGGAAGGAGATGTCCCTTTTGAACATCAACTTGCTAGAGTTGATTCACTTTCCCACAATTGTCTCTCCCTTACTATCCCTGCCTTTATCAGGCAGGACTTGCTTGGGATCTCTGTTGGTTACCACAACCAGAGAGCATAATAATTTTTAGAACAAATGTTGTATCTAAGAAGCCCTCAATACCCCTCTATTTATAAGAGAGGCCAGAGTCAGGGTTCCCAATCTGTGCATGAGTCAAAAGGATGGAATTGATAAATTTTCTAGAAACTTAGGATGGCGAACTGGTCAATTCGTACACCCATCCAGTCGATTCATGTGATCTGGTCGGTTTGTGTAGTTTCCTATTCTAAATCACATTGGTATTCAATGCATGATTAATGCAAAACATGGTTTCAAGACTAATCTTTGATCCAATTAAGTTGATCAATGAATTGGGCGGTTCATCACATGAAATGGTTAGCTGGGACCTGTGAACCAACCATTTCACACCCTGGTTCATCCATTGATCAACCAATGTTGATTTCTACTGACTTGTCACTCCAACCGATCAATTTAACACTTGAACCGGTCAGTTCAGAGTCTAGTCAGTCAACTTTGAACCTTTAGTTCTTTAATTGAATACCTAAACACCTTTAATAATCAAGTTATACATCATTCATGAATAAATTCCTATTCCAAGTGCATCCTATGTGTGTGACCCTATAGGTCCAAAATTATGTTGGCAATGAATGTCCATAATCAATTTATGGCATCACATGCAAAGAGAGGCGTCTAGAAACACATTTTTACTACGTAAGTAACTTGGAAAGTTAGAAAGTAACTTCAACCTACAATTTGTGATCTGTGTTACCATAATCATATAGTTCCTTTGTCATTTATATCTAGATTGAACTCAAGGCATGAAATCGTCATCCTCTCAATGTTCAATCCATGTTCCTTAAACTAGAGTAGACTGTCTGAGATGCATGTGGATTCACATATCACATATTGAATCACATGAGTACAGTCATTGTTATAATCCCATTTTCTAAAGCATGTAATGAGATTTGTAAATATCTTTTTAAAATATAAATGAAGTAAATGGTTGATTTGATGGTTTTATTTGAATAAATTTTGTGTATGATAGCCTTGTGTGTTTTCTTAATGGGCCTTATTGGCTATTGATCCCAATTGAAAGAAAAAGAAAAAAAAAAGAAAAAGGAATTCAATTGGATAAAGGAATAAATAAGAAAATAGATAAAAGAAGAATAATAGGCTAGGGAATATTTTCCAAAATAGATTTTGATTATTAAGGTTCCTTGAGGTTCAAGGAACCCAGGATAATAATATAATGGCAAAGGAAATAGAAAAGATGTGGAAAATATGAATAATTAAAGGTTAACTTGCAATTGAAGAAAAGGAATCATTTTCTTAAGATAATAATCCCAATTTTTGTAGGATGAAAGATAAAAGCATAAACGAGGTTCCCTTAAAATTTGAATTAAAAAGGAGTTCTAATTTGGGAGTTATTGCTTTTTCAAGTTATCCTCAAAATAGGAATTTTCTTGGAATTTAGGAAATCCTTTTCCTATTTGGTTTCAATGCAGAAAATGTTGACTGTTGGATCTCAATACAACATGCGCTGATGGAGCTAGAACTTACACCAAAAGATTGCTCTTCCAATGGAAGTCCTAATATGCACCAAAAACCCTAGGGAGCTGATGTTCTCTCTAGGTTTACCTACAACTGGTGCTAGATAAATGCTCTGACCCCACAAGAGTGTGGAAGCCTTATCATAGTACAGATTTAGGATCGAACCCAAAGGACAATGTTAAGAATCTGAGTGTCTTTTTCTCATTTTGTATCGATCCAAGTTAATCATCTAAGACCAAGAGTTTGATTTGAGTTATTTAACCTAAAACATGTAAAAGCAAAAGCAAGAATAAAAACTAGTTTGAAGATTAAAATCTAAGATTAGCAAATGATGATGGATCACTGGGGTGATGCGGGTTTTCACCACCACTACACATGTATTGTACTTATACCAATCATACCAAGACTTGCAAGCAAGATACATGGATGTTATACAATACTGATGTCTTGTAGGACAAGAGTAATGCACACATCCTTCACGGGTTGAGTATCTCTCATTCGGTACATGTCTACGTGTCAATATAGAGATGTAGTCTCCGAAGAGAGAACCTTACTCAACCTTGTGAAATGTGCATCGGAAAACTAACAAGCGAGCGATAATCATCAATTCGATTAGTATCCTTATAGACTATCCCTCTTTTGAGGAAATAGCTATGAGAAACGTGGGAGTGTTGTAAAGTCAGCCATTCCCGAATGAATGGTCAAATACCTTACACCACTCCCTCCGCAGAATGTGTTCATCGACCCATCAGGGTTGCACCTCTGTACCTCAACTGATTCCATTTCATAGTGTGGAAGTGCAACGATGGAGGTGAGTTTACTCCATCCCTCGGGAAGCGTTCCTAGATACCAAAATAGATGTGCGGTGGATACGCACACCAAAAACCAATACTAAATCGGTATTCGAGTCCCAAGAGCAGTCATAGACAAACTGCAATGAAAGATAATAGATGCATACAAGAACACGACCAACATTCAAGCATGTATGAAACGATTTAGTATTGAATCGGAAAGATAACATCTTTTAGTACAGATTACAAAACATGGGCAGTGGGGCTAGTCCCCGTGCCCCAATGGATGAAACTACTCACTCCTCATAGAGGGAGCAATAAGGAAAGAGAAGAGAGAGAAAGAAAGCATCGTCGGAGCAGAAGAGTAGATATGTGACAGCTTAGTGTAGACCGTCGTAGTCTCTGGGACTACTCCGTCATGGTCGATGACGTCCGTCTCTCTGCCTTAATTCTCGTGTCTACCTCCAGGATTACATGAGTAGAATGAGGTCGAACTATGGCGGAGCAATGGTGGAAGTGGGCTGGCAGTGGAGCAGCCTTCTGGACTTCTGGTTCTGGTCCAAGTCTGGCAGCCTTGGGTCGTAGTGAGATGGATCCCAAGACCATGCCTCTACCCTTCTATTTATAAGCTTGGCATGTGTCTTGGACGGATTGGGTTAGATCTACAATTTGCCCAAATATCTTGGTCCATACGGTTTCCAGCCTTAAATAGTTTGAGAGACCGAAAGAGACTTTACGGTCTTGAGACTGTGAGAGGCCTCACGGTCTTGAGACCGTGAGATGCTTCTCGGTTTTGCCTGCACGGTCCTGTACTCACGGTCTTGACAGTGTTAGAGCAAACGGTCAACATTGCTCATTCGGTCCTCACGCAAGTGACCATACAATCTTTGGCGATGGCCCAAACGATCTGCCTCAATTGGTCTCCGTGATGCTTGGTACTTCACGACCAAACGGTTTGGCATGATCATGATTCCAAATGGTCTGATGTGGTGGCTGTAAACGGTCTGAGATCGTGAGCTCTTCTCAAATGGTCTGGGCGTGCATTTCCTCCAAACGGTCTGGGACTAGCCGCGACCGGTCTGCTGGATCATGTCTAAGAGATCTTGAGTCCTCGGCCATACGGTATGGCAAAAAACAATCTCTTCTTTAAGCTTGGTGATCCGCACTTCCATTGGTCTTGCGACCCTTCCAGGGTGGCGGTGTGGCTAAAGGTAGCAGGTGCGGTGGTGCTGCAACAGCAGGTGAGGTGATGGAGGCTTGAACCAGTAGGTCAACAACATCGTGAGGTAGGGGACGATGCACCACGACCGTGCTGAGGCAACACGGTCGTGGTGAGCCTGTTGTCTCACGGCTGTGCTGTCTCGCACGAGCGTGGCGGGTGAAGACTTGAGCCCTGATGGTGGTGTGCCACAGACGTGGTGTGACAACATGGTCGTGGCCGAGACTATGGAGCACTGGCGTGGCTGATCACACGGTCGTGGCGAGCGAGGAAGGATAGTCTACCACGACGCGCCACGGCCATGTTGGGACACACGGTCGTAGTGATGCTACTACCCCACGACCGTGCTGCCTCACACGGGTGTGGCGGGAGGAGACTTGGGCTGAGGATGGTTTACCAAGGTCGTGGCCTCACCACACGGTCATGGCAAAGACAATGGAACACGATTGTGGCCATTCAAAACTGTAGTGACAGAGGATCTGCTTCATGGTCTTGATCATTTGTTGCGCATGCTTGGGATATGAGTCAGACTCCAAACGGTCTTGAATTGATCATCCAAACAGTCTGGATATGCCTCCAATCGGTCTCTACTGGCCTATCAGTCTTGAGATTGAATGGGCTCAAATGGTCTTGAGACTGTTTGGGGTCAAATAGTCTTGAGACCGTATGGGATCAAATGGTCTTGAGACCGTTAGAGTCAAGGCTGTAGGGGTCATGGCCGTTGGCAATGGTTTAGGATGATCTGCAGAAAAGAGAGAATGTGAGTAGGGGAAGATGAGATCAAATAAACTGGAATCTAGGGTAATTAGAACTAGTAATGCACTATTTACATGAAACTGAAGAGATACTTAAAGTAAATCAAAACAAGGGTAGATCAGTCGATACGAGGCACAAAATCTCTATAATTGGCGACTGTGAGGATGAATCTGGAGGATTCATCACCACACTGAACTTAAGCGTTGCTCATCCCGAGGAACGGAAAAGCCTAAGACACTCACCAAAAAGCTTGTTCCTTTCATTATTACCTCATATTCGTGCAAATGTCTGAATTTTCACGAAACTGAAAAGAAAAACACTGCAAAACAAAATTAGGGTGAAAATCGTCGAAAAACCTTTGAAATGCTGACTGATGATGGATATGGGGGATTCATCACCATACCGAACTTAAGCGTTGCTCGTCCTGAGGAATGAAAAACTTAAAGCAGTCACCAATGAAATTGTTCGTCTCATGGTTGCCTCATCCTTATGTCATATCATAATTTTGTTCATGGCTCATATTGATATAGCATCAAGGTTTGCTTAGATCACGGAATACATCTTATGATATCCTCATATCTGAGTTCATTTTAATAAAGTATTTCCTTCCCACTCTCTGTTGTATCAGCCGTGTTTAGAAGTTTTATGAGACTTTGAAAAGACCCACAGAATCAAGCAAACATGTATATGATCCGTCGCTGGTGTTTCTAAGTAAAGGAAAGAGTAGGGGTGTGATCAAGAGATAAGAGTTTCTCCTCTAATTTATTCAAGACTCTTATTATTGGTGGATTCATCAAGATATTTTGAGTGTTTTGTGCACAACTCTGGTTGACTTAGCCTTACACCTGATTTTTTGCTAAAGGTAACTCAGAAGTGTGTATAGGTTGGATTTAAGGCTTTTGGCTATTTTACCTCTTTGAGACGCCTTTGCAACACTCCCTCCACAGAATGTGTTCCTTGACCCATAAAGGTTTCACTTCTGTACATCAACTGATTCTAATTCATAGTGAGAAAGTGCAACGATGGAGGTGAGTTTACTCCATCCCTCGGAAAGTGTTCCTAGATACCGAAATGGATGTGCGGTGGATACGCACACCAGAAACCAACACTAAATCAGTATTCGAGTCCCAAGAGAAGTCATAGACAAACCACAATGAAAGACAATAGATGCATACAAGAACACAACCAACATTCAAGCATGTATGAAATGATTTAGTATTGAATCAGAAAGATAATATCTTTTAGTACAAATTATAAAACATGGGCAGCGGGGCTAGTCCCTGCGCCCCAATGGATGAAACTACTCGCTCCTCATAGAGGGAGCAACAAGGAAAGAGAAGAGAGAGAAAGAAAGCATCGCCGGAACAGAAGAGTAGATCTGTGATAGCTCGGTGTAGATTGTCGTAGTCTCCGGGACTGCTCTGTCGTGGTCGATGACGTCCGTCTCTCCGCCTCGATTCTCATGTCTACCTTCGGGATTACACGAGTAGAATGAGGTGGAACTATGGCAGAGCAATGGTGGAAGTGGGCTGGCAGTGGAGCAGCCTTCTGGACTTCCGGCTCTGGTCCCAGTCTGTCAGCCTTGGGCCGTAGTGAGATGGATCCCAAGACCATGCCTCTACCCTTCTATTTGTATGCTTGGCATGTGTCTTGTACGGATTGGGTTAGATATGCAATTTTACCAAATATCTTGGCCCATACAATTTCCTGCCTTAAACGGTTTGAGAGACCGAAAGAGACTTTATGGTCTTGAGACCATGTGATGCTTCTCAGTTTTGCCTGCACGGTCCTGCACTCACGGTCTTGACAGTGTTAGAGAAAACTATCAACGTTGCTCATTCGGTCCTCACACAAGTGACCATATGGTCTTTGACGATGGCCCAAATGATCTACCTTAATCGGTCTCTGTGCTGCTTGGTCCTTCGTGGCCAAACGGTTTGGCATGATCACAATTCCAAACGGTCTGCTGTGGTGGCTGTAAACAGTCTGAGACCGTGAGCTCTTCTCAAATGGTCTGGGACCGTGCATTTCCTCCTAACCAAGACATCATATACTAGGTTCAAAAGGTTACTCAACAATAAGATAATTTGTCCAAAGGTATGCTATTTTGGGACAGTCAGTATCAGCTCAGGCCAGGCCGACGTCATATGGATCTGGGGGTCCTCTTAAGCCAAGCTAGTGGTGTGGAGGAAAATATTTCTAGCCCCCAGCCCTTGACCCTTTCTAGACACCTTTGCTATCAACTTATGCCCTAGTAGAAACCTAAAAGACTTATCACCAAAAAGTTGACAAAATATATTTCTAGTATGAAACTATTATGTCCTAAATTAATATTTCATCATAGATCCACTCTAAGGTGAAAATCTTACTAAAGGGAACTATATAAGGTTAGGGTTTCTATCTAGGAGACAACTTGAATTAGTCAAGACACCGACTACCTTGATGCTCTGATACCATGCTGTAAAGACCACAAAATCTTTACTAATTAATCATGGCAAACAAAAACATTAATTGTGTAGCAGTCGAAGTTAAAACCTTGACTATATTCAAATGTATAAAGAGTACTTTACAAAATTTCCCAAAAGGGTGTACAACTTTATACAAATAATAGGATCTAGGTACAGGAAGACTAAAACCAAATCAACTTGTCTCCAAATAAAGCAACTTATAATATAGGCAGCTATAGCTAGGTCCAAGCTAGAAGGTTGAACTCCTTACTCCTATCCTTAGACAGGTTCACCAAGCTTCAACTGCGCACTCTGATCCCATACCTGGGTGGTTGGGATCACCCAACAAGAGAGATATAAAAGTATGTGTTATTCAAAAGGAAAAGGATAAATAATAAGGCACAACATTGCATAATAAAATGATTCACTACACTAAGAGTGTCAAAAGTATGAGGCAAGTGTAATAATTAAGAATAAAGAACTTCTGCCAAGATGCATCTACCACAATAATAATCAACAAGCATGAATGATATTTTGATAACAATATTCTAATGTAGGGTGAGGCACCTACCAGACCTCAACCAAGAGGAGAGGGGAAAATGCACATCCCAAACCTCAAAAGTATATATAATATGGGGAAAAATACACATTCCCCAGGGAAAAATTACACATGCCCTCTATGGGTGGTTTGTACTCATGTACACTACATTAGTTATTTGGTCAACAATTCCTCATGCTGAGTAATCCACTTGGCAGTAGTGGAAATATAAATAATATTGCATCATAGAAAATGGGGAATAAAACCCATGACACAATCTCAATAAATGAACCAACATTGGTAATAGCAATATTCAAGTATTTCAAATAAATGAGGCAACACAGGAAATAGAAGATTCAATTAAATAAGGAGCCAAATAAAGACAATAGAGAGAAGATATCAAGGCTAGCAATTGCCTCATTAAGAAAATGGGGGTTGGATAAAACCCAACTAAAGGATAGGTTATTTGCACATATATTCCACAATCATAGGATCCATATACATAAATAGGATTCACATACTTAAATAGGGCTCACATACATAAATAGGTTTCACATACTTAAATAGGGCTCACATACATAAATAGGTTTCACATACTTAAATAGGTCTCACATACCTCATTGAAGATTCATGAACATCCATTTCACCAATTAGATGTGTTCCATGATCACATTATCCTAGTTACAAATATTTCACATAAATTAGCATTTATTAAGCATAAAGTATAAAGGAAATACCAATTTCAGACCTTATTCAAAAACCACTGATTTAGGACTCAAAACTAGGACCAAAAGCTCACATAGGTTTCACTGATTAAGAAAACATGTCTTATTTCTCAATTTGGAGTTAAAATGAATTAATTATGATTTTTAGAACATTTAACATACTAAAATGTCATTCAAAGCAAACTTCGAAAAATAATTTTGAATCAGGTCTCAAAACTCACAAAATCAGATTCTACATTAAAAATCCTTTCCAACGACTATTTACTTGTATTTTTTTGAGTAAGGACCAATTTACTATGAATTAAGTAAGCTGGACCAATCAGATTGTAAGAAAATGCCACATAGGCCTCATAGCTAACAAGGGAGAAGATGACCGAAATGCCCCTCACCTTAAAGAAGAAGGGGATGGGTGTGCAGGGGCAAAATCATAAAAATCCAATGGTCTTCTTCTACCTCTCACGCAATCCATGGCTGCGGAGGAGAAGCTTGCCCGATTGGGCATTTCCTCGTTTCTTGACCAAATCAGATGTATAGGTACTCGAAACGAAGCTCAAGATGAGAGGAACTCGCCGGTGTGATTTATTGGGGCACTACTATCACTAAGAAGCCAAGAAAAGGGCTGAAAGGTAGGAGGAGGCAGAGGAGATGGGGGGCTATATGGGGGAGCTCTGATCAAATCAATGGCTGAGTGAGCTTTCAATGGTGTCGCCGATGGCTATGAGGTTGCTTTATATACACGAGGGAGGTTGAGGAACTGAAGAGACATGTGGGTGGAGAAGGTGCGGCCGGTGCCTATGGGCGTTTGGGCCATGGTGCACGGGAGATGATGAGCGAGGGCTAGAACGGTGCGTCTCGAGGAGACAAAATCAACACAACTTAAATCTTGCAAAATGGTGGAGAGGAGAGGGAGAACGAGGTGGAGGAGCCTAGGCATCATCTTGGTCAGTGGGATGGAGGTTGAAGATGACCCCAAATCCGTTGGATCGAGATCCAGTGGGGGTCGGACGCGTGACACATGAAATAAATGACATAAATGAAAAATCGATTGATATTCTATAGTTAAACCTTATGGGAACTTTTAAAATCCATTTGAAGAGTCAAATGAAGTCCAAATGACCTCAAATTTTAACCATAGGTTTATGACAACACCTAAAATGATGTTATGCATTTAGTTTCTTGAAAATCACATGGTTAGGTCCCTAATTAATTTATAGACTATTAAAGCATATAATAAAGAATAAAAAGAGCAATTAATATAAAGAATATCTTTTAATGACATAATATGTAACATCTCAGGATTTGAGGCCTCAGATAATATGATCTTAAAAGGAATGATTGGACTACCCATATCACCAAGGTGCACCTCCTTTTTCGGGAGCCCATCTCTAAAGAACTCCATAGTTAAGCGTGCTCAGCTTGGAATAGTACTAGGATGGGTGACCAGTCAGGAAGTTGATCCTGGCTTGCGCGTGAGTGAACAAAAGCGTGCAGTTAAGGCTAGTGGTGGTCTGTGGGGTCAGTCGTCATTCCTGAAACTCTGCTAGAGCCTTGGGCAGTGGGCCCAGGCGTTACAAATGGTATCAGAGCCATAACCCCTCCAGTAGGTGGGGCCCACATGGACATGGTATGCCAATCTTGAGCCGTGCGGTCCAGGCATGTAGGAAAGGGTTGTCCATGGTTGACGTAGCCACCCTTGCGCTGGTATTCCATGATCGAGAGCTGGGTGTCCATTGGCCATTGTGGGTCTGCACTGAAATGGGGTCAGATTATGAGGCCATATAGGTTAGCCTTGACGAGGACGTCAAGAGTCGAAGTGGGGGAGATTGTAACATCTCAGGATTTGAGGCCTCAGATAATATGATCTTAAAAGGAATGATTGGACTACCCATATCACAAAGGTGCACCTCCTTTTCTGAGAGCCCATCTCTAAAGAACTCCATAGTTAAGCGTGCTCAGCTTGGAGTAGTACTAGGATGGGTGACCAGTCGGGAAGTTGATCCTGGCTTGCGCGTGAGTGAATAAAAGCGTGCAGTTAAGGCTAGTGGTGGTATGTGGGGCCAGTCGTCATTCTTGAAACTCTACTAGAGCCTTGGGCAGTGGGCCCGTGCATTACATAATAGGGTATATCTTGAGATATTAGTCACATTTATACATTATGAGTCATATCTCAACATATAATACTCTTATTAGTGCATTATTTCCCTATTTAGAAGAGAGAGAAAGAAAATGGTTAAATACACTTAAATACATTAAATCAATACTCATATATTTATCCAAAAAGCTCCAAATTAACATTATATACTTATATTCTCTCATTAATGGTCAATTGCATAATTAGACCCCAATTATCACATTAGATGGGTTACTTGTGCAAAACCCCCTACATAAACATAAATGTAGGTAATTTGTGAATTATACCTCAAGAAAGGCTCAAATTCAACATTGAGGCCCAAGAAGGCTCAAAAGGATGGGAAATTTATTAGAAGAGTCCAAAAGGACTAGAAGGCAAATAAAAGTACAAAAGTGGGTAAATTGCAAAGAGGACCTTGAGATTCAGTCTGTTACAGGAGGGGTCCAAGGACCCATTATAAAAGAATAATTCAACAACCACATGAACTTATCTGAATCCAAATAAGGAAATATGAATGCCCAACATTTGGAATCCAAGTAAAATTGATAGTTCAAGAGATGCCTCATTATATGAATTTAGGTTTAAGTCAAATAATGCCCAAAATAAAATATAGGATGTACATACCTGATCTTCATGACTAATGGTTAACTCAATAGTTATACTTAGCCCCCAAAGTGAAGTATCCATCCTAGGAACAGATTAGGTGTGTCAGTCAAACCAAAGAGAACATATTTTATGTTCGTAGTGTAGTTACTAATATGACCATTATCCTAAATACAATCATCTAATTCCATATTAGGGTTTATGTGTTAAGGATAAGATAGGTATGGTGATTATTAGTAGTATAATAATATGAGATTCAAAATACCCCTTGGTTGGTAATATCCATGGTTCATTATATCACAAGAATAAGATTTAGATATTGATTTTTGTTACTAATAATTAGTGAGTTTTCTAAACCATACATGCCCCACTTGTTATACTCAATTATATAGATATTAGTACAAATATTTTAAATACTAACATAATAGGTCATCTGATAAAAGTTATCACCATAACAACATTTTGTTTATTCCAACATGCTCTAGTTATCATTTAGTTGGTTGTTCATTATTCGTTAGATTAACTAGTGTATACGTACATAAACATTAGGTCTTCTATCTTACTAGTATGCATACTTGGTTACTCATATTGTACCATGAGTTGGATGATCATATTCGTTAATAAATACTAGGATTGGTAATGTCTTTTCTCTCATAACTCTCTAACTCTCCATGTTGTTACATATGTACAACCAATCTCCACAAATGTACTAACCGTGTAGGTGCATCTTTACTAGTAATATGGATATTGTATGACATATACTTAGGAAAAGATTATCTAGTATTGGTTATTGATAATGATATGTGTATATGTAATAGGAAAGGTGATAAGAAAAATCAAAATTTTGTATACTTTTCATAACTATAGTAGATTCATTATTACTATACATGCTATCATTACCCTTATATGTTTATATGCATAACTTAAGAGGCAAAATCATGTTACTAGGATCATCTCTAGATTACGTATGTTACCAACATGAATCTATATGTGAAGATCTATTATAGGATGGTCTCAAACTTCATAAATTATAAAGATTATTTAACTTACAGATAGTAGATCTTCCAATGATCCATCTACATATTGATATCCATGGTTGTCAGAGTACTTCCCACTTCATTGGTTCTTTGAGTTGAGTGTTGATAGCCTTGTTGGTTTAGAGACTTGAGGGAGATAGCAAGGCCTGACTCCCTCACCAAGTCATCATCATGTTCATAGCTGGGACTAGATCTAGGAGGTCAGTGTTGTAGAAATGCTAGCTAGAATAGGATGGAGAGACACAGTCCATCACAGTTTCTAGGATGTGAGGGCGCCGAGAGTAGGGATGCTAGGGTTTTGCAGTGTTAAGGAAGATGAAGGGAAAGAAGATGGGTGGCTGGGTAGAGCTTGAATACAGAGTGGTTTTAAATGGTGAAGGAGTGTAACTGTGGCTTGGTTGTTCTGTCAGCCAGTTGACTGTAAGGGCATGAGGAGAAAACCACATCATGTTCAGTGATATCAGCAGTGTTGAAGGAGGTTGCGGCTGCACCAGACCGTAGAGGTTTTGACATCTCTGGTGGTGTGGAGTGGAGAAGGTTGTGAGGCTCCTAGCCATTTCCAGGTCTTTGTTAATCATTGTAAGTCACTGGTGGTGGATCTGTATGTGTTAAGACTACAATGATGGTTTGTTGCTTGATTTTGTCAATGAAGGACATGAGCGATGAAGATCCCAGGTCCACGGGAACGGAAGACGACCAGAAGGAGGGTGCTATCAATTCTTGCGAGAGCCCCTTCTGGTCAGGGTAGTGCAGGCAGAGGCATCTGCACCACGGTGGGGGATGATGGTAGAGCGAGCAGAGGTGATGTTGGTGGCGGCGGGTTGACATGGTGATGGAGATCTGAAGGGTGGAAAAAAGGATCAATTTTGTCACAGGGTTAGGAGGAAGAAGGTGTGAACCATTGTTGGTCAGCGACATGGAGATGATCAACATTGCACGGTAATGATCGACGTTGTTCGACACTACTCGACATTGCTAGGCACAGGTGAAGGAGGAGCAGACGGAGGAGGGTTTAGGGAGAAGAGGAAGATCAAAGAAGAAGTGATAGAGCAGGGAGGTAGAGAAGGAGTAGAAGAGGCGAGAAGAGAGAAAGAGGAAGAAAAGAAAATGAGGAGATGAGGGAAATAGTCTCTGGCTCCACTCGCTGCGGCACCAGACCTGGGTGAAGCATGACTCATAGAAAGGGGAGACTATAGACCAGGTTATAAGAAATATCGATACAAAAATTAGGTCTAGTTGAGATTTTTAAATGTAGTAGTATCAATTAAAAGTCTATAATTTAATTAATTAAATAGAAGTGTAAACAATGTCCTATTGATATGAAATTTTGTATGTAGGCTAACTAAGATGTATGAAATCTAGATTTTCTATAAATTTCACCCTTTGAAGACATTTAATAGTAGATTTCATTAATTATATATCATACACATTTAACATATTTACTCATATTAACACTATATAACTTATCGACTCAATTTCTTAATCTTATACCCCTTGGAATATTTTAGGGTGTCAAATTAGAGTCAAGCACACCTTTAGGAGATGTTTGTGCATTAGGTTATGTTACTAATGTGTTATGGTTCTTTTACCACATATATAAAGGGCATTAGTACATTCGTGGTGCTATTTTGATCCTATTATTCTTAAAGCATTTCTTATTTAAAAAAATTGGATATTAAGATAATTAAATAGGGCCTAGAAGAAGTGGATATTAACTAATATATCTAAAATTGGATATGTTACAACACCCCACCCCTTAAAGAAGATTTCTTCCCTGAAATACATCGAGCTAAAGCCTAGTATGCTAAAGTATAGCTCATAACCCGTTAATAATCTTGTAGTTCACTAACTGTAGAAGATCCTAGTGTATTACCCCATGTAACACTAGTAGTCTATACTCAAGGTCTAGCAATTTCACTCTAACATTATGTCTTCAAACTATTATTATAGGTTGAGTTAGCTAGGAAGACTACATTGAGAATTTGGTATATCTTATTTGTGTTGTATTAGTTAGGTTTACCTGTATTGTTATGGTGGTTTCACTGTACACACATAATTATCATGTGATTACATATATGTGGTCTAAAGGTTTCACTACTGCCTCTTTTTTTCTCCTCAAAGGTATAATCGATCAACTTTTCATAACTAGGTTTTCCTTTAGAATCAGATTGCAACCACTAGCTGGAAACCAAACTAGTTTAAGTACATACACCTCAACATATCTTGTTAAGAATTCTATTATTAATATTATTACTATTATTTCTTTTTTGATGTATTTTTTACTGGAGTTTTAGGTGTACAAGCACAATTAGGGTAAAAGTATAAGATTATGGTTTTGTACTGCAAACAAGTTTTCCATTCACATTACTATACCATATTGTATCCAACCTATTGGATTAGTCATCCATGGTTTAAGAATACACATTACATGACACATGTTTTTCTTAACTTAGTTTCACTTTAGTTTATTACAACCATATAGCAAAGATGTACATTCATAATTTCCATCATCCTCGATGTGTTCAAACTAGCTTCTAGTGTAGAGTTATCCACATACCATTTTCTTACCAACATATTTGGGTTATATGACATTCATTCAAGATTTTAAGAGTGTGTTTTTTCTTAACATAATTGATCATCTTATCTGACTTAAGCTCATCCTTTGAGGATAAGTAAAGGATTTTTTTAAATTTATTTATTCATAAAATTAAGATTTATGGTGATATAATTATCAAGGATCACCCACTAATCTTGGTTAGTGGGTAGCTACATAAGTTTGAAATTATTACTAGAAGTACTTAAGTATGACTTATTGCAACCATTACTACTACTATTTATTACCTAAGTTAAACTACACTCCTAAGTGTATAAGACTCCACCCCTTAAAAAGGGTTAATCTATAACTAATCTAATCACCTAGAGGGACAAAAAAAAAGGTGAACCTAGGTCTTCGTATCCAGAACTTCTTCGTACTCTCTACACCACACTTAGGCTTAGGGTCTCAGGTTTGATCATGCATGTCAAGGATTTCTCTACTACTCAAACTTTCTTACGATGGTGACTTGGTTCGAAAACCATCAATAAAATATGAAAACTTTACTTTTTGTATATATATAACTTAATAATGAAAATAAGTTTGACGATGAAAACTTTGTGATGAAATATCCAAAGTTGGCACCAAAAATTGATCTGAGAACCAAGTCAACCACCTTTGACAACACAACACATATATTGTTATTCCAATATGACTTAATTCTGCTAAAAGGGTCTAATTCTTCTAAGACCTAAATGGCATATGACTACCTTATTAATATAAAGCGTAAGAGGAAGACGATTTTCTTATTACAGACGATCAACTTCTATCAAACCCTAATAAAGCATGACATCCACCATTTCCCCATGTCACCCTTAAACATAACTCTTTGCCTCATCCCGAGGCCTAAGGGAATCATAAGATTATCCAACATCATAGGAAAAGAATTACAATTTTCCCATTACTAGCTGACTTATAACCATAGGCAAAGTCAACCTACTCATATTAACATTATATAGACCAAGTACATTAGAGATGAGGGAGGTGAACAGTTAAGGATGTCTACAAAACTTAAATCTTTCATCAACTAACCATCATGTAAGAGGTCAATACAGTTCAACGATGATGGTATCCATCCCTTTGATAGATGGATTTGGCAAAGCTATGCGAAGATACTCCATGTTGAAGGCAAGGCATGCCTAACCACAAAAAAGCTAATTCAGGTCATCTCATAGTATCAAGGGATTCACCACCATTCTATTACTTATGTCAGTGTTCTGAGTTTATCATCCATGCATTCTCACTTTTTCCAGAAGATGTGTTTGAGCCATATTAGAAAAACAACAAGGAGAAGGTCCCGATCGGACTTATGGTTAGGCATGTATATAAGTATTCAAGTCAACCTACATTATAATCTTGTACTGTCCTTCCATATGACTGGGTAATATAATTCAAATGACCACAATAGTCAACCCCTATGTAGGGAGATTCAACACCTCATAAAGGGTGTAGGATTAACTAGGGTTCCTAAAAATTGATACTCAACCATATAGTGGTTAGAGTAGTGGAAATCACCAATTAGATAGGGATTGAAAATTCTAATTGGTATTCCATGACTAAGAAATGGGTATATCAAAATTTCTAATGGTCACCCACCTGATTGATGGTCAACCTAGGATAACTTGAAATAGTAAAGTTACCGACTGCCCAGGCTTTGATACCATTTTGTAAAGAGCGGGACCCAAGAGGAATCCACTCAAATGGTACAATACAAAAGCTCTGTCATAATAAAATAGCGGAAACAAAACTATTACAAAGTTATACGATGATTCATCTACAATTGTTCCTCACCATAAATGGTGGCATAATAAAGTAAAAAGATTTACATCTAATAAATCTAATTACATGCTAAACCTGTTGTAGAGGGCAACCTATCAATTCCAAGTTTCCCTTAGATCCAAAACCTTATATATCTCTGCATATTTGTCCTCTATTGTACCTACACCTGGGTGGAAGGGAACATCTACCAAAACATAGGAAATAAAGTATAGGTCAGCAAAGGTAGAGTACATATATATATTAAACACTTTGGGAATTATATTGGGTTAAAAGTATCAAATGAGATGTCCCCACAAGAAGAGGGCTATATACAATTAGGTAAGTTCAAAAGAATTATAGCAAGAGAAATGAGGCATAATAAAATTCATACTACAAGCATGAGAATAAGAGTGTCTTGCCATTAATAGTTATCAACAAACACAATATAAAACAATAAACATTTGCATGCATAACAACGTAGACTAAATATACCTAAAATAGGGCCATAACACCATATGATCATGGACTAAAAGAAATAAGGGTGGAAACGCACACCCGGGCGAAGCACACACTCCTTATAAAATTACCACTATTCTAGATATTCTAGTCAAACATGTAGCATGTATTAATAGAGTGACAAGACTAACATTTTAGTCAATTTTTCATATAAAGGCAATCATAGCAGGAGGGGTCCAAGGACCCATTATAAAAGAATAATTCAACAACCACATGAATTTATCTGATTTCAAATAAGGAAATATGAATGTTAAACAATTGGATTTCAAGTAAAATTGATAGTTCAAGGGATGCCTCATTAAATGAATTTAGGTTTAAGTCAAATAATGCCCGAAATAAAATCGAGGATGTACATACCTGATCTTCATGACTAATGGTTAACTCAATAGTTATACTTGGTCCCCAAATTCGAGTACCCATCCTAGGAACAAATTAGGTGTGTCAATCAAACCAAAGAGAACATATTTTATGTTCCTAGTATAGTTACTAATATGGCCATTATCCTAAATACAATCATCTAGTTCCATATTAGGGTTTATGTATTAAAGATATGATAGGTATGGTGATTATTAGTAGTACGATGATATGAGATTCAAAATACCCATTGGTTGGTAATAAGAGTCCAAGGTTCAGTATATCACAAGAATAAGATTTAGATATTGATTTTTCTTACTAATGATTAGTGAGTTTTCTAAACCATATAACCCACTTGTTATACTCAATTATATAGATATTAGTACAAATATGTTAAATACTAACATAATAGGTCATCTGAACAAATTTACCACCATAACAACATTGTTCCAACATGCTCTAGTTATCATTTAGTTGGTTGTTCATTATATGTTAGATTAACTAGTGTATACATAAATAAACATTAGGTCTTCTATCTTACTAGTATGCATACTTGGTTACTCATCTTATACCATGAGTTGGCTGATCATATTTGTTAATAAATACTAGGATTGGTAATGTCTTTTCTCTCATAACTCTCTAAATCTCCATGTTGTTACATATGTACAACCAATCTCCATAAATGTACTAGCTGTGTAGGTGCATCTTTACTAGTAATATGGATATTGTAGGATATTTACTTAGGAAAAGATTAGCTAGTATTAGTTATTGATAATATATGTGTATATGTAATAGAAAAGGTGATAAGCAAAATCATAATTTTGTATACTTTTCATAACTATAGTAGATACATTATTACTATACATGCTATCATTACCCTTATATATTTATATGCATAACTTAAGAGGCAAAATCATGTTACTAGGATTATCTCTAGATTACGTATGTTACCAACATGAATCTATATGTGAAGATCTATTATAGGATGGTCACAAACTTAATAAATTATAAAAATATATAACTTAAAGACAATAGATATTCCAATGATCCATTTATAGATTGATATCCATGGTTCTCGGAGTACTTCTCACTTCATTGGTTCTTTGAGTTGAGCGTAGATAGCCTTGTTGGTTTAGAGACTTGAGGGAGAGAGCAAGGTCTGACTCCATCACGAAGGCATCAACATGTTCACATCTGGGACCAGATCTAGGAGATCGGTGTTGTAGAAATGCTAGCTAGGACAAGAAGGAAAGGTAGAGTCCATGGCAGTTTCTAGGATGTGAAGACGCCGAGAGCAGGGACGCTAGGGTTTTGCAGCGTTAAGGAAGATGAAGGGAAAGAAGATGGGTGGCTGGGTAGAGGATGAATACAGAGTGGTTTTTCATGGTGAACGATTGTAACTGTGGCTTGGTTGTTCTATCAGCCAGTTGGCTGTAAGGGCATGAGGAGAAAACCACATCCCGTTCAGTGATATTGGCAGTGTTGAAGGAGGTTGCGACTGCACTAGATTGTAGAGGTTTTGACATCTCCAATGGTGTAGAGTGGAGAAGGTTGTGAAGCTCCTAGCCATTTTCAGGTCTTTGTTAGTAATTGTAAGTCACTGGTGGTGGATCAGTATGTGGTGAGACTGCAGTGATGGTTTGTGGCTTGCTTTTGTCAGTGGAGGACGCGAGCGATGAAGATCCCAGATCCACGGGCAGGGACGGTGACCAGAAGGAGGGTGCTATCAATCCTCACGAGAGCCCCTGCCGGTCAGGGTAGTGCAGGCGGAGGCATCAACACCACGGTGGGAGTTGATGGTAGAGCGAGCAGAGGTGATGTTGGTGGTGGCGGGTTGACATGGTCATGGACATCTGAAGGGGGGCAAAATGGAGTAGTTTTTTCACAGGGTTAGGAGGAAGAAGGTGTGAACCGTTGTTGGTCGGCGGCCTGGAGACGATCAACACTGCCTGGCAATGCTCGACGTTGCCCGACACTGCTCGACATTGCTGGGCGCTGGTAAAGGAGGAGCAGATGGAGGAGTGTTTAGGGAGAAGAGGAAGATTGAAGAAGAAGTGACAGGGGAGGGAGGTCGAGAAGGATTGGAAGAGGTGAGCAGAGAGAAAGAGGAAGCAAAGAAAAAGAGAAGACAAGGGAAACAGTCTCCGGATCCAATCGCTGCGGTGCCAGACCTGGGTGAAGGCACGACTCACGGAAAGGGGAGACCGTAGACCAGGTTATAAGAAATTTCGACACAAAATTTAGGTCTAGTTGAGATTTTTAAATGTAGTAGTATCAATTAAAAGTCTATACTTTAATTAATTAGATAGAAGTGTAAACAATGTCCTATTGATACGAAATTTTGTATGTAGGCTAACTAAGATGTACGGAATCTAGATTTTCTATAAATTTCACCCTTTGAAGATATTTAATAGTAGATTTCATGAATTGCATATTATACACATTTAATGTATTTACTCATATTAACACTATATAACTTATTGACTTGATTCTTAATCTTATACCTCTAGAAATATTTTAGGGTGTCAAATTAGAGTCAAGCACTTTAGGAGATATTTGTGCATTAGGTTATGTTACTAATGTGTTATGATTCTTTTACCACATATATAGAGGGTATTAGTACATTCGTGGTGCTATTTTTATCCTATTATTCTTAAAGCATTTTAATTAAAAAAATATTGGATATTGAGATAATTGAATAGGGCCTAGATGAAGTGGATATTAACTTATATATCTAAAATTGGGTATGTTACAAAAAATCCAAATTCTCACAATGGTAACATATAAGTACGTATCACGAGGAATAGCTCTGAACAAGACTTGGATAATGCAACAAGACAACTCTAGGGTTGTCAAATATTTGTGCAAACCTATGAATATGACCCAACCCACATTGAAAAAACCCACTTTTTGCTTGAACTTTTTCAATTCTAACAAATTCCAGTTTTGGAAATTGATGCCCAAACTAATAAATGACCGGTTTTGCATTTGGATTTTGTTGATATGTGTTGGCTCTGATAGAAAAAAACATACAATCTAAATTCAAACGAGGATAAAAACAACATACACGATGGTTTTTTTTTATTTCAACGTAATTTTAAAGTTATATATCACACAAAAATACTACCATTAAATAATACAATAATAAAATATTATTATTTATGTATCAATATAAAGGTTATCATGCCAATGTTGTGGCCCCAAGCGGTTAAAAGTGGTCATCATGCCAATGAATCACCAATTTTCTAAAAAAAGTGTAATGGTTATCGTAATATTGTTACGCTGTTGAATAAGGTTGAGAGTACGGGGCGAACGAAGGCCCGACGAGGAGGATGGAAAATACTATCGATGACACACGTGGGGGTCCATGCCAATTTTCTCTTTATTTCTTTGAGTCGCTTTACTAATTTTTTATTTGTCTTCCTTTGTTTACGTTTTGATCACCCTGGAGAATACCGACAACCCTTCTATGAAACCAACAATTGAAGGTCCAACTAGTTATACAATCGAGAAACCTCAACGATGAACAACACCACATTCGTGATCTTCAAAATAATTTAATATTTTCAACTCATATTTGTAATTAATGTGCTAATGCTCGTACGTGCAGGGCACATGTTTATGCCCAGTGCAATAGGAAAAGATGTCGACATGTAGCTGCATATTTTCATTTGCAGAGAAACCAAGCAGTACTGGTCGATTAGATAATTTAGTGAGTTATTTGGCAACAAATCAATAATTTCCACGAATTTTCTATAGCAGTTGTATGCGTAAATCTCATCCACCTATTCCTGTTGTGGGTGAATGGATGATGCGAAATGGCAGTTCATATCTTCAGAATTCTCAAATCCAACTGAGCGACAAATCAAACTTCAGGTAACTCCACATATCCAAAGAAAAAATCGACTCCCCTGCGAGTCTCATAGACACAGCTGCAAAAAAAAGAATTTTGGATAAATCTTATCACAACAATGTCGTGAGTAGGTGCTTCCAATTGGGGGACGAGCAGTGAGTCCTCGATCTCGCCGCTCGCCCAGTTTCCTAGTCGTCGTACGAGCAGTGTGGCGCAGCCGTGCATCCGGCATCGAACGGGTCCTCCGAGCCACAGCAGTGCCAGTACTGGAGCACCTTGCCTGACCCCGGCGTGTCCATCGTACCACCACTGTGGACGCTCTCGAATTTCCGCTTCGTCTCCCCTGCACACATTTACACGCCCGCACCCAATCAGCCAAATCAATTCCGCCGCACGTTCACTTCAATTACAAATTCTATCTTTTAGGTCTCACACTCCCTCCCTAGAGCGACAGAGCCAATTGCGTACCTCCGAAGTGTGCGGTGTGGTACCGGCAGGCCGTGGGGTGGTTAACGGCCGGATCGTACTGCTGCTTGCAGTTCTTGCAGGTTCTACGGAGGCTTGAAGAAGATGGAGAAGAAGGAGAGGCGCCGCTGGGGCTCCCCTGACCGCACCGGATCGCTTTGGCGAGAGCTGGCCTTCGGGTCAGACATGCGGGTGAGACACACGAAACGCTACGCTGAGAGACGGAGGTATGCGGCGTGACGAAAAGTGAGGGGAGGGAGCGGACGATGTCCATCTGGATTGCCGGCATCATCATCACCGCCGAAGAGGGAAAGTCTATTCAGAAAATAAGGGCCAAAAGTGCCGCACCAAAATATCGTCAGCGAGGGGAGAACGGGAGACGGACAATGTTTTGGTGATGCGAAACGGATTCCAAGGGATAGCATTGTAGCATTAGGGCTACTTACTTCGCGAGTCGGGTGGGCTTCGTTTGGTTGGACCGAATTCCAAGTCAACATGTTGCGACCCATGGTGTTTTCCAACCAGCAGGCTTTGGTGCTATCATATTTTTTTGACAAATAATTCTTATATAAATAGGTAGAAAAATTAATACCACATCCACAAAATCATTTATATTCTATATAGTTATACAAAGTACAGTGGCGAAGCCAGACTTTTTTTTGCTGGTGGGCACCATATGATTAAGTAGCTCACACAATTGTCAGAAATTTTGATTTTGCCAAATATAGTATCTTCTCTAGGATGGAGCATAATGTGAGCATTTTGGTTGTGTTTTATTACCAAAATAAAGTTAAAAGGAATATTGTGTAATGCAAGCAGATATATACTCATTGAACGAAATAACTTAAATCCTAAATGAGTACGGCCGAGTGTGAATCATTTCTGGAAAAGAATTAAAACCCCAAACTGATTAGCCTTTGAAAAACTCCATGATACGCTTGGGAACTATTGTTTTATTATGTTTCTTAATATGTTAATTTTAAATATTTTTTCCCACTATAAATAAGTAAGTTATAACTTCCGAAACTATATAAGTTGACACTATATATTTTTCATGCTATAGATTTGCAAAAATTCAAGTTTAGTTTCGACTACGGAGATGTGGCTGTTTTCTGATGACAGTGTCTAGAGAATTTCTTTTGCTTTAATTAAAGTTCAACTAAACATCATGGTATGTAGGTGATTGTTATCTCTAACAAAATCTACACTGCGACAATAACCAGGAAATAGGAAGCCACCCATTGGAAACGTATGTCCATGAGTAACAAAATACTTCGTGCTACTCGTAGTGCAGTGCAATAAGTATACTCTAACTTGCATCTAAGGAGACCGGTTCTGAGCTTCAAATTTGTGAACAAACGAGAATGTCAACAATTAATATTATAAAAAGAACGGCAGCCATCATAGTGTGCATAGTCGTGGCGCCAAGGAGGGTAGGGCACCGACTATTATTTTAACTTGTACTAGCTAATTCCCGTAAGGAAAGTGTATTATTTTGGGCAAATGGGTTGGGCACGTGCCCTCCCATGCCCAAAGGTGACTACGCCACTCACAATATGTTCTAAATTTGTAATGCACTTTCACGTCATGTTTTGGTACGTGGTGAATGAAGGAGAGGGGAATGTGGGAGACACATATGTTCGTATGTTTGGTTGACGAGGGGAGGGGAAGGACAGGAGAATATGAAAAACAATATAAATATAAATAAAATCCGTAGTAACGTTCATGATATAAAGATACTTTTACACATAATAACTATATTTAAATATTTATTCACATACATTATTTTACAAAAATACATTCAAAGTGTAATTACCAACTCCTTGGGTCATTCGGGCTCTGGCACCTGTTTGAGGAGGAGGGGTAGCAGGGTCTCCCTAAGACTCAAAAAATACATTCAAAGAGGCACAAACAAGCCTAAAATAGCAAAAGCCTATAAATCTAAAAAAAATCATAAGATGTGCATGAAGGCATCATGTGGTTCTTATTAGTTATGTGTTCAAAGTGTCACTCAAAAGGTTTTTCATAAAAATATGAATACAAATTTTTTAATATTCATTTTGGCTATGAAGTAATTTCCTTAATAATTTTGTATTTACAACAAATCCCCTCCCACATAATTAAATATTTTTCGCCACATATATAATCATTTCAAACTTTTCAAGTTTCTTAACAAACATTTAAACTTTTAAGTTTCTTCTAAATTATGCATAAAATATTTTAGTTTCTTTTCATTTTATTTTTATTTTTCCACAAAAGAATTTCCTTCAAATTTTATTATATACTTATTGAGTATTCCATGTCCCTCCTAGTGATGTAATATATGTGTGACATTTTACTTTCTTGTTCACGTTAGTAGTGAGTTATACTGATTTAGTCTGTCACATTATTTATATTTTCTTTCTCGTATTTTATACCTTTCTCCGACCTTTCTAATATTTTCTCATCATGTCTTTTTCTTTCCGCTTATTTTCGTTCCAATTCGGTGTGGGGGGGGAGAAGTGGTTGAAATTACACTTCATCGGTTCCTCCATTCCTCTTCATTCTACTCTTTTTCCTATCACTTTGTCCAACCAAACAACTAAAGATCTTTCCCCTCCCTTCCCCTCTCTTCCATTCACCATGTACCAAACATGTCCTTATACAAAAAAATCACACCTTACTAGCTCTTAGCTATTCCCAGACAAACTAATTCTTAGCTAAGAGCAACTTTGATGGATCAAGCCGCTGGATAGATTTTAGTTGTCGATAAAGAATTTGATGAATCACTTATTGAGCATCACTCCGGAATTGAACCAGACTAGATTGGATCGGACAATGCCGATGATGATTCGTAATAAATTATGGACCACATATTGCATCATTTGAAGTAAAAATTTTAAAGTAACACCAAACAAGATCGAATGGTTTCAACATTGGGCATGACTAGAACTGGAAAATTTGGTTCGTAATCAAATTTTTTTAATGTATTCTAAAACTTATTGAATATTAAAAATTAGATGATCCTGATTAATTCTACCATTTCTATAACATTTATATAAAAAATACACTACTAGAGTTTATATATGTAATTTATTAGTACTTGTGACATAATATAACTTTATATATACGAGATTAAGAGAGAAAAATCCCCCCGCTCCCATGCCCGTGAGGATGGTGAATCAAAGCGACAAGTGGAATATATATATATATATATATATATATATATATATATATATATATATATATATATATATATATATAAAGGGTTAGGGTTAGGAAGTATGTACCAGTCGATATATGCAATTTATGTGTACCTGCCATCAAAACAACATATATTGAAGCTATTAATAAAATCCAACCTTATATATTGAATTAAGATTATCTAGATTGGATCTGTTTAAAAAATCACAATCATATGATATGTATATCATGAGATATAACAAAATCTCATCCAGTGGTTGCTGCGATTCTTGCAATTTACCATTGTTAAGATATAATACATATTCTTTATTTATATGTTCTAGGAACGTGAGATCGAGTTAGATTTTGAAGAACATGCTATCTAAGGGATATACAACATATATATAAGGTTAGAATTATCTGTAGAGTTTTGCAATAATCATAATTGAATATAGGTACATGTAAGCTACATGTAATCATGCACACAATTCTTTTAGCCATATATATATATACATACACACACACACACACACACATATATATATATATATATATATATATATATATATATATATCAGTTCGGTCTATGGTCTGATTGGTCTTGGGTCGGATCAAAACGCATGCCAAATTTACATAGTTTTCAAATTGCAGATTGGACCGAACTCATAATTATGTAGGACCGAACTGACTCTTCTAATTCGATTTTGCTATCTAGAAAGATATTTTCTCACACCTACTTTTTCATCTTCAGATTTTGGAAATCTCTGTTAGCATATGTTGTATATTTCAGTTGTTAGCACAATAGGAAAGGAGGTTAAAAACAATAATTGCATCATATTTTATGTGTTTAGGATCAGAATCCCTACTCCTTATTTAGTGTATTAAAATAAAAATGGTCATGATTTTTGATTTTATACAAATTCAAAAAAAATTTAGCTAGCCCTATACTTTAAGTCTTAAAAAAATATATAACTATAAATAATACATTCACCAAATTTTGGATTCCATTAATTCTAATAGTATAGGCCGTAAGGGTTCAAGCCTTGTCTGGCCACCTCGAGGTTAAAATTATTATGTATTAAAAATCTATGCCAAACACTTTATAAAAATGCAAAATTCAGTTCAGTCAAAAATTAATAGAACATACAATCAAATTTTTGTAGAATTTAAAATTTAAAGTTTGGGGCTACACTGGACATAAAGATAAGGTATCTAAGTAGGAAGAGTTCTCAGGCAAAACTCTTCTAGAAAAAAAGACAATTTTAAGATACATCTCCATATTATAGTTGGCTGCCACAAAAGTCGCAATTGATAGATTATTGTAATGAGCAGGACTCTAAAAGGTCATCATATATTACTCAACTGAAAAATATAAACCATCCCATGAGTCAAACACTATCACATTTGGGCAAGGGGTGCTTATTTCATTATTCAATAAGCATGTTTCAAAACACAAAATGTGTAGCATCAAAATAAAAACAATTTAAATACTACAAACTTAATCAAATTGAATCTACTTCCTCACCTACAAGGGTGGATGCGTAGGAAAAACTAACGACCTAAACTAGTGACAATTGGTTGTAGAGTGCAAAATGTACATAGCAATTCTATCTCAATGATGCAGCTAATCCTGTGGATGATGATTGTTATGACCCACGTTTCGTTTTACCAGTAAGTACCTTGGTTAGTGCATAATTGAACTAGTTATGTTGAGATGAGTACTTGCTTTTGTTAATAGTGTTTTGATTTTTGAGCTAGTGTTAATGTATCATTAGCTTGTTCTCTTATCCTGAGATTGAGGGCAAGTTTGTGCTTAATCCGTTGCCGAAGAAATCATGTGAAACCGACCTACGAGTAAAAAGATATGAGCTTTTTAGTGTGCAGGGACCTATGTGTAATTTCGGAAAGTTTCTGGGCAATTTGCATCCGGCCCCCTGGGCGCCCTTCCTTATCCTTTCCTTCAGTTTTCCTTTTTAACTCTATTAACCGACTTTGGAATGAACGATAGTTCATTTCCTTCGGTTGCCGCTTGGGAAAAACAGAGAAGGAGAAAGGGAGAGAGAGCAAGCTAGAGGAGAAGCTAGGCAACCAAGCTCCTTCCTTCTCCGTTCTTCTTCGATTTCTTCATCTTCTCCAGCCAAACCAACCGGCTGCATCATCTTCTTCTTCTTCACCTTCTTCTTCCTCCTACAGCCGCGAAGAAGACGACCATGGAGATGGTCTAGGGAGCGAACAGTGCTTTCCCCTCCGTTCTTTCTTCTTGCCAACTGCTTGCTAGGTCATTCCGAAGCTATAGGAGTGATTCGGGTAAGAATCGTCCACCGAATCGACCCCAATCTCCTCTTCTATTTCTGCAATTTCCGTTTCTGCACAGGTTGCACGGCGTGCAAAGTCAGATTGCACGGCGTGCAAAGTTACAGATAGCAGAACGAGTTTCAGCCCAGGTGCACGGCGTGCAGATCAGTTTGCACGGCGTGAAAATCAGTTTGCACGGCGTGCAAAGGTACAGAAAAGTAGAACAGAAGTGCACTGAAGGTGCACGGCGTGCAGTCTAGGTGCACGGCGTGCACGCTGCTGTAAAGGGCAGAATTAGGCGTGTTTGTGGACGTTTTTCGGTGTATACAAACACACCGAAGTGGGTGAGTGGCAGTTCATTTAGAAATCATTATTAAACTCATTTTAAATGCTTATTTGCTTCAGTATCAGTTGATATGAATCTTAAACAGTGTAGTATGTACTTTAAAGAATGATAAGTTCATTGGAACTTGGAATGCGTGATATAAATGATGAAAAAGAGAAAATTCTATGTTTTATAGTTGTAATATGATATCTCTGTTAAGTCGTTTATCTGTTAATTAATTAATAGAATAGATGCCCTAACACCGTAGAACCCCTAAGAGGTATCTGCAACTTAGGGGTGAAACTCGTGTTGTAACATCATCCGTGCTTGTGTCATGGACAAACGAGGAAAGAGAAAATGCAGTGTCTAACAACAATTGTGCTTGTGTCACGATGGCACTGGGAAAAAGAAAAAGAAAACTTGGTTATCTAACACCATTCGTGCTTGTGTCACGAAGGTAACCCTGTGACTCTCCGCCGGTGTACTCAGGTTTAAGGAGGAGTCTGGTGCACTCAGAGTAGTGCTTTGAGGCCGTGGAGCCTATGTTTCTAGCCGGCGACCCTGTGGCAGAGCAGGGCTGGTGTCAGACTTAGCATTTCCCGGGTGTGTCGCTAAGTCTTGTACGGTGGGATCGTAGCATGAATTTGCTGCGAATCTTTATATGCAGAGTACACTGCATATATTTAGGGCATAACAATAAAATGAATAAGTATACACTTAGGATTCACAGTAAATTTATAAATCTGTCTACTTATTTGAAATATCTGATGATGCATAGAAATGTGACTTTTATCTGTACATCTGCTATGTCAATAGAACTGCTCTGCTTAAATTGTTTACCTGATTATTTTCAGTTAATAAACCTGACGAGTTATTTATTGATAGCTAAGTGAAATGTTATTCACTGAGCGAGTAGGCTCATACCTCTACTCAAAACATTTTTCAGGTCAGCACCAGCATCAGGAGTCGGAAGGATCGTTTCATCCTAATGCTTAGTTGATAGAAGGTTTGTAGTTAGTCTAGTTAGAGGTCTCTTTGTCCATTCCCCTCGATCTTCGGGACAAGGTGTGAGTGAGAGAGAGAATGTGTACAAAGATGTAAATTAACTGTTATGCTTTATTTTATGTTGAACAATGCAGTATGCTGTAGACTTGTTATATTTCTTGTCAGTTTAATAGAAATGCTTCCGCAGCTTGTTTAGTTTTCATTTGCAGTAATAAATATATTTTCTTATTAATATCTTTAATTGTTTTAAGAAGAAATGTATGGTTGGTTGTGTGTAAATCCCACCTGTCGTGCCCTAATTCCGTGGTTTGTGTTTAATGAGAGATTGGGGCGTGACAATTCTTGGTATCAGAGCTTAGGTTTGAGTACTTAGTTACTCAGAGTCCAGGTCAGGGGACGATAAGAGACCAATAGGATTAAGGTTTAGGTGTCTTTCTTCTATCTGTAGTTTTCTAACAGGAAATATTCTGTTATATCATTGCAGATGGCAGGAAGAGGCTTTGATCGTGATGATCAGGCCGAGAGCCATGTTGGCCCTGATCCTGTGTACTTGGGTCCAGGTGGTGGTGATCACGTGGATGAAGCATCCCGGATGTATAGGATGTTTTTGGAAACCAAAGAAAAGTACAAGGCTGATAGGCGAGATTCTTCTTCTACCAGCAGTAAAGATCTGATGCGATCTTATGAGCTTGTAAAGAAGCTTGGTGGCACGGAGTTTAGTGGTACTACAGATCCAGTAGAGGCTGATGAATGGTTTAGACAGATAGAGAAGGTCTTTCGTCTGATGGAGCTTTCAGAAGAGAAGAAGATCAATCATGCAGTCTACCTTTTGACAGGCGATGCAGAGTTGTGGTGGTGTGGTGTGGAAGAAAAGAGGAGAGGTACAGAGCTTTCCTGGCAGGATTTCTATGAGGAGTTTCATCTCAAATTCTATCCACCCACTTTTCTTAATGAGAAAATCAGGCAGTTACAGAATATCAAGCAGGGGAACATGACAGTTACAGAGTATGAAGCGCTTTTCACACGGTTAGCAAACTTCTGTCCACAGCTTGTTCCCGATAACATAGAGAGATGCAGAAGGTTCCAGGAAGGACTAAGGCCAGAGATTCGGCATACAGTTTCTGCTACTAGTAGGAGGAACAGAGAGAACTTTGGTGAGTTTGTCGAGGCTGCTAGACAAGTTGAAGAATCTGTGAATGCTGACAAGGTGCCTGAGTCTAAGAAGAGATCTGCAGACTTCAGTAGAGGGCAATCCAGTAGTGGATACCGAGGTGGAGGTAGAGGTTTCTTTTCTAAACTTGGGCGTGGTTTGGGTTGTTTCGGCAGGCAGAGATCTGAGGATGTCACTACTTCTAGAGGCAGAGGAGGATACAACTCAGGAAGATGGGGCAATGCCGATAGTGGGCAGTCTTCTGGGTCGTCAATGTCAGTGACAGGTCCTCAGAGGCAAGAGATACCGCCATGTGACAAATGTGGAAAATCACATTTTGGTCAATGTCGAGCTCTGAGTTGTTTTGTTTGTGGGCAAGTTGGACACCTTAAAAGAGAATGTCCTCAGCTTCAGCAAGCGGCATCACAAGCTTTCCAGCCTCAATACCATGATGTTCCAAGTTCTTCTGTGGCTTCTGGTTCTAGAGGAGGTGGAGTGTCTAGTGGCAGGAGTGGTCAGAGAGGACAACGTGGCAGAGGGAGAGCTTCAGCACGTTTCTTTTCTTTGACACCTCAGGAAGGTATAATTTCTTCACAAGTTGTTACAGGAGAGATGCTTTTGTTTAATAGTATACCAGTCTCAGTTTTGATAGATCCGGGAGCTACTCATTCTTTTATACAACACTCTTTAGTCAGTGAACTTAATCTGTTAACTCAAGAGTTGGCAGATGAGTTAGTGTTGAGGGTTCCACTAGGTGGACCAACAATTTTATCCGAGTCTTGTCCCGGATGCTTGTTATCTTTTGGAGGTTTTACCTTTGCTGCTAATCTCATACCCTTGGATGTAAATACCTTTCAATTCATCTTGGGTATGGATTGTCTTGAAACATATCGTGTGCAACTCGATTGTTGGAAGAAGGAAGCTACCTTTCAATTAGGAGAATTTTCTTGTGTCTTTACTGGAGACAGGAAAGTTCTGCCTACGTGCATAATATCAGCTGCTGTAGCTGATAAGATGTTACAGAAAGGATGTGAAGCGTTCCTTGCTCATGTAGTTGACACCAGAGCAGAGAAGAGCACCGCCAGTGTTTATGATGTGCCTGTGGTTCGTGAGTTCTCTGATGTTTTTCCAGAGGAGTTACCAGGCTTACCTCCTGTCAGAGACATTGATTTTGAGATTCAGATATATCCAGGTAGTCATCCAGTAGCACTACCAGCCTATAGAATGGCACCTGCAGAGTTGAAGGAACTCAAGGTGCAGTTGCAGGAGTTGCTAGATAAGGGTTTGATTAGACCCAGTTCTTCGCCGTGGGGTGCTCCAGTCCTGTTTGTTAGGAAAAAGGACGGTACCATGCGTCTCTGTATAGATTACAGGCAACTGAACAAGATCACTATAAAGAACAAGTATCCATTGCCGAGAATAGATGATTTGTTTGATCAGTTGCGTGGAACAACGATCTTTTCTAAAATAGATTTGAGATCTGGGTATCATCAGCTTAGGATAAAGGCTTCTGATATTCCCAAGACAGCTTTCAGAACCAGGTATGGGCATTATGAGTTTTTGGTCATGTCGTTTGGATTGACCAATGCCCCAGCAGCCTTTATGGATATGATGAATCGGATTTTCAAACCTTTTCTAGATCAGTTTATTGTAGTCTTTATAGATGATATTCTGATCTACTCCAGAGACGATGAACAGCATGAGCAACACTTGAGAGTAGTGTTGCAGTTGTTGAGACAACACCAGTTGTTTGCTAAATTTAGCAAGTGCGAATTCTGGTTGACCGAGGTAGCATTTCTTGGACATGTTATCTCGAAAGATGGAGTTAGCGTGGATCCTAAGAAAGTTGATTCTGTACTTCAGTGGGAACAGCCTAAGACTCCTACTGAGATCAGAAGTTTCTTGGGATTAGCAGGTTATTACAGAAGGTTCATAAAGAACTTCAGTAAGTTAGCATCACCTTTAACACGCTTAACGAGGAAGGATATATCGTTTGTTTGGTCTGATAACTGTGAGAAAAGTTTTCAGATTTTAAAGAAAAAGTTGACTTCAGCACCAGTGTTGGTTTTGCCAGAAGCTGATAAAGGCTATACAGTGTTCTGTGATGCTTCCAGGAGAGGTTTGGGCTGTGTACTGATGCAAGAAGGCAAAGTTCTGGCTTACGCATCTAGACAGCTTAAGAAAAATGAAGAGAATTACCCGGTCCATGATTTGGAATTAGCTGCTATAGTTCATGCTCTTAAGACATGGCGTCACTACCTGTATGGTGAGACATGTCAGGTGTTTACAGACCATAAAAGCCTGCAATATATCTTCACCCAGAGAGACTTGAATTTGAGACAGCGCAGATGGCTTGAGCTGATCAAGGATTATGATGTGACCATCGATTACCATCCGGGTAAGGCAAATGTTGTAGCTGATGCCTTGAGTAGAAAGTCAACTTCAACAGTTAATGCATTTTCTATGGCATGTTTCAAGAGAGACTTGCTTGTAGATATGCGAAGGTTGAACTTAGACTTGGACGTAACTGGACAAAGTGGGTTGATTGCTCAGATGCAAGTCAGACCTACTTTTTATAATCAGATTAAGGAATTACAGCAGAATAATGATGAGTTGTGGCAAATCATGCAAGATATGTCAGGAGGTAAGAGAACAGAGTTCAGGTTTTCTGATGAAGGCGTGTTGTATCTTCATGATAGGTTATGTGTACCTAGAAATAGTGAGTTGAAAGAGCAGATTCTTGAGGAAGCACATACTTCTATGTATGCTATGCATCCAGGTAACACAAAGATGTACAGGAACCTCAAAGAGCTGTACTGGTGGTCTGGCATGAAAAAGGATGTGGCTGAATACGTGGCTAGGTGCGGGGTGTGTCAGCAGGTTAAGGCTGAGCATCAAAAACCTGTTGGTACCTTGCAGTCGCTTCCTATACCAGAGTGGAAATGGGAACACATCACGATGGACTTTGTGGTAGGATTACCCAGAACGCCTAAGGGTTCAGACTCGATATGGGTGATTGTGGATAGACTAACTAAGTCTGCTCACTTTCTTCCTGTCAAGTCAACCTTTGACGTTCCAAAGCTGGCTAAAGTTTATGTGGATGAGGTAATCAGGTTGCATGGGATTCCAGTCTCCATTATTTCTGACAGAGATCCAAAGTTTACATCTAGATTCTGGAATCAGTTACATCATGCGTTGGGCACAAGGCTGAAGTTCAGTACAACATTTCACCCACAGACAGATGGTCAAATCTGAGAGGACCATTCAGACCCTAGAAGACATGTTGAGAGCATGCGTGCTACAGTTTAGAGGCAACTGGGAAGAACACTTAAGCCTAATGGAGTTTGCATATAATAACAGTTACCATTCTAGTCTTGGAATGGCTCCATATGAAGCTCTTTATGGCAGGAAGTGTAGATCGCCAGTTTGTTGGTACGAGGTGGGTGAGAAGGAAATTCTTGGACCTGAGCTAGTTGATATAACTACAGAAAAGATATCTGTGATCAGGGATCAGTTAAAAGCTGCTCAGGACAGACAGAAAAGTTATGCAGAAAGACGACGTCGACCTCTTGAGTTTGAGGTTGGCGACGAGGTTTACTTGAAAGTTTCACCGTGGAAGGGAGTTCTGAGGTTTGGCAAAAGGGGTAAGTTGACCCCTAGGTATATGGGTCCATATCCTATTCTTGAGAGGATTGGACCTGTAGCTTACAAGTTGGATTTTCCGTCTGAGTTGGCAAATCTTCATGATGTCTTCCATGTATCTATGCTGAAAAAGTGTCATCCCGGTACAGAAAAGATTCTAAATCCAGAACCGGCACAGCTTAGGACAGATGTGTCCTATGTTGAAGGACCAGTGCAAATAGTTGATCACCGGATCAAAAAGCTTAAGAACCGTGAGTTATCTTTAGTGAAGGTTTTGTGGAGGAATCACAATATAGAGGAAGCTACGTGGGAGCTTGAATCAGAAATGCGTAATAAGTTTCCTTTTCTCTTTTAGGAATTTCGGGACGAAATTCTTATAAGGGAGGGATATTGTTATGACCCACGTTTCGTTTTACCAGTAAGTACCTTGGTTAGTGCATAATTGAACTAGTTATGTTGAGATGAGTACTTGCTTTTGTTAATAGTGTTTTGAGTTTTGAGCTAGTGTTAATGTATCATTAGCTTGTTCTCTTGTCCTGAGATTGAGGGCAAGTTTGTGCTTAATCCGTTGCCGAAGAAATCATGTGAAACCGACCTACGAGTAAAAAGATATGAGCTTTTTAGTGTGCAGGGACCTATGTGTAATTTCGGAAAGTTTCTGGGAAATTTGCATCCGGCCCCCTGGGCGCCCTTCCTTATCCTTTCCTTCAGTTTTCCTTTTTAACTCTATTAACTGACTTTGGAATGAACGATAGTTCATTTCCTTCGGTTGCCGCTTGGGAAAAACAGAGAAGGAGAAAGGGAGAGAGAGCAAGCTAGAGGAGAAGCTAGACAACCAAGCTCCTTCCTTCTCCGTTCTTCTTCAATTTCTTCATCTTCTCCAGCCAAACCAACCGGCTGCATCATCTTCTTCTTCTTCACCTTCTTCTTCCTCCTGCAGCCGCGAAGAAGACGACCATGGAGATGGTCTAGGGAGCGAACGGTGCTTTCCCCTCCGTTCTTTCTTCTTGCCAACTGCTTGCTAGGTCATTCCGAAGCTATAGGAGTGATTCGGGTAAGAATCGTCCACCGAATCGACCCCAATCTCCTCTTCTATTTCTGCAATTTCCGTTTCTGCGCAGGTTGCACGGCGTGCAAAGTCAGATTGCACGGCATGCAAAGTTACAGATAGCGGAACGAGTTTCAGCCCAGGTGCACGGCGTGCAGATCAGTTTGCACGGCGTGCAGATCAGTTTGCACGGCGTGCAGATCAGTTTGCACGGCGTGCAAAGGTGCAGAAAAGTAGAACAGAAGTGCACTGAAGGTGCACGGCGTGCAGTCTAGGTGCACGGCGTGCACGCTGCTGTAAAGGGCAGAATTAGGCGTGTTTGTGGACGTTTTTCGGTATATACGAACACACCGAAGTGGGTGAGTGGCAGTTCATTTAGAAATCATTATTAAACTCATTTTAAATGCTTATTTGCTTCAGTATCAGTTGATATGAATCTTAAACAGTGTAGTATGTACTTTAAAGAATGATAAGTTCATTGGAACTTGGAATGCGTGATATAAATGATGAAAAGAGAGAAAATTCTATGTTTTATAGTTGTAATATGATATCTCTGTTAAGTCGTTTATCTGTTAATTAATTAATAGAATAGATGCCCTAACACCGTAGAACCCCTAAGAGGTATCTGCAACTTAGGGGTGAAACTCGTGTTGTAACATCATCCGTGCTTGTGTCATGGACAAACGAGGAAAGAGAAAATGCAGTGTCTAACAACAATTGTGCTTGTGTCACGATGGCACTGGGAAAAAGAAAAAGAAAACTTGGTTATCTAACACCATTCGTGCTTGTGTCACGAAGGTAACCCTGTGACTCTCCGCCGGTGTACTCAGGTTTAAGGAGGAGTCTGGTGCACTCAGAGTAGTGCTTTGAGGCCGTGGAGCCTATGTTTCTAGCCGGCGACCCTGTGGCAGAGCAGGGCTGGTGTCAGACTTAGCATTTCCCGGGTGTGTCGCTAAGTCTTGTACGGTGGGATCGTAGCATGAATTTGCTGCAGATCTTTATATGCAGAGTACACTGCATATATTTAGGGCATAACAATAAAATGAATAAGTATTCACTTAGGATTCACAGTAAATTTATAAATCTGTCTACTTATTTGAAATATCTGATGATGCATAGAAATGTGACTTTTATTTGTACATCTGCTATGTCAATAGAACTGCTCTGCTTAAATTGTTTACCTGATTATTTTCAGTTAATAAACCTGACGAGTTATTTATTGATAGCTAAGTGAAATGTTATTCACTGAGCGAGTAGGCTCATACCTCTACTCAAAACATTTTTCAGGTCATCACCAGTATCAGGAGTCGGAAGGATCGTTTCATCCTAACGCTTAGTTGATAGAAGGTTTGTAGTTAGTCTAGTTAGAGGTCTCTTTGTCCATTCCCCTCGATCTTCGGGACAAGGTGTGAGTGAGAGAGATAATGTGTACAAAGATGTAAATTAACTGTTATGCTTTATTTTATGTTGAACAATGCAGTATGCTGTAGACTTGTTATATTTCTTGTCAGTTTAATAGAAATGCTTCCGCAGCTTGTTTAGTTTTCATTTGCAGTAATAAATATATTTTCTTATTAATATCTTTAATTGTTTTAAGAAGAAATGTATGGTTGGTTGTGTGTAAATCCCACCTGTCGTGCCCTAATTCCGTGGTTTGTGTTTAATGAGAGATTGGGGCGTAACAATGCTCATCTAGCTCAATCACTCAAAGTTTGTGTTCACCTAAAGGAGTTCAAAACACACCCACGTAATAAGAGCAAATGGAAATCATCAAAAAATTATGACATGCACATATAAATAGTAAACTAGGCAATCTTAGGGATAAATGATATCAACCAAAGTAACAAGGCTCCCATCAAATTGAGAGAAATATATTATCAAAGTTTTAACCTTAAATAACTATATGTGATGATTCACAATGTATGAAGTTATATAAACAACATCTTCACTTTGATCACAATACAATAAACAACTATAAGAAAATGTGAACATAATAGAAAAAACAGAATAAACCAAACAACAAGGTTTATGGCACCCCCACCAGAACCAAAATATATTTTTGAGTAATGTGAATTACCACCCAATTATCTGGCAACATGCATCACCACCTAGATACCATGTAATGAAAATAAACAACAAGCTTCACCACCTAAAGTGTTGACAATATTTACATTAGGCTAGTTATCACAATCAACATGCATACTAATATAGAGATAATAATATATTTAGTTAGGTCATCACAAAAGGATCAAAATTATAGTTAAACAACATTATGGATCATATTAGATCAACTTTCAAATTAAGATGCAATCTTGAGGCAAAATGCCAAAATATGCCAACGACAATTTATGTTGCACAAATGGATCGAAGTATAGAAATTGGGTGAAAAATGAGGAATTTCAATAGAATACAAGAGATACGGTTCAGTTTGCAAATTCTAATAGTCCAATAAGAATATATAATCAATTATAAGAGATAGGACCTAATTAGGTAAAATAGATACAATAGTGATCCTAAAGTAATTAGGCCTCCATGAGGTTAGAGGATAAAACTAATTCATATATCAATCTCAATCAAAAGGAAATAAAACATACCTTATTCCTCATGTTAAATGTCTCAGCCAAACCCTAAGTCCAACATAGGGTATTCCTTCACCTAACATCCAATTAAAAATGAATTTGTTAGTTACATGTATAAATCAGATCCTACAAGATGAACTTCTATTCCTTGTATATTTAGGTTTTATTTTTTTTCTAATTGCAACAATTATTTACTCATAATTTTCTTATATGTAGGAATTTAATTATCAATTTAACAATATATATACACATATACATATACATATACATATACATATACATATACAGATACATATACATATACATATACATATACATATACATATACATATACATATACATATACATATACATATACATATACATATACATATACATATACATATACATATACATATATATATATGTATATATTAAAAATGACTAAGCAATTATTAATATATCCCATTGTATGATTCACATAGTGGGATTAGGAAACTATATACAATTCCCTCAATCAAACAAACCATAGAGTGAAAAAGATTACATCTCCCTAGACAATGTCATATAAATTAAGATAATTCAAGGGTAGCAATGTGAAACCCTTGGTAAACATCTTCTTTACCTTCTCATACTCATGAAACTATCAAGCTCATAACATCCAGATAGGAAGGGGAAAAATGGTGATTTGTTGGAAAGCATGCAAACAACTAATTGGGTTCCTCATCCCTCGTTGTTTCCATTAAACTACACCAGATGTTGCAAGGAGGCTAAAATCATAAGAATAGGATGTCTCCATGGTCAATATGATCAAGGAGCTCAAAAACCATGACAAAGCAAAATGTGGCAGACCCGCTAGTAGCAAATGGGTTCACAACAACTAGACAAAGCCTTTGGAGGACAACTGTAAAACAATAGTTTTCATATCATGCATTATATAGTTGGAAATAAGAACAAAACAAGAAGACAAGAAGGGGAAAAGAATGGAAGATACTTCAATCAGGTAAAATTAACAACTAGATTGGATTTGTGACTTCATCAGGTGAAACTCCATATGGCTAGAGGTGTACTTGCAACTCTCAACCCTGCCATGGGTGTTGATCAAGATGTAATGAGTAAAGGAGGTTGGGTGAATAAGTTATAAGGTGAGTGAGGAAAAAGATGATGCAATACATCACTTTTGGATTTTTTTAAAGTTATAGGATGGTTTTTATAGGTTTGTGATCCTAGGGTAGAAAGGAGACCCAATTGAAGTCAAGAATAGAGGTCCAAAAGAGGTGGGAGATGGATAAGACCTATAGGATGCAAAAGACAATAAGATTAGGGTCCCTATAATTTGATTAGTTGAGATAAAGCTGATTGGATGGGCAACAAAAAATGAGAAGTAGAGGAATAGAATTAGAAGGAAGAAGATCAGATGACTCTAGGGTCCTAAACATCTTAGAGTTGAGAATGGGAGAAGAATGAGAGGCCCTAGATTCGCTTAACTCCAAAGTTCACCATGATTTTGGGAGACAAAAGGGGAGAGAGCTCATCAAGCACACAAAACTTGAGCACAATCAGGTGATTACATCACAAAAACATATATAATTGGAATTACGATTATGAACCTAATTAGCATCCTTTATAGTTGAATTAGGTTAGTTATAATTATCAAAGACATGTGAAATCATATCACTAGTTTATATCAACCATGTCAAGTTTAACTTCACCATTATACTCTAAGTTTGAGATAACTTTTAGGTCATGTATCATATTATAATTTCCCATTCATTATCTACAAACATTTTTATTAAGCTCCATTTAACTTCAATATTTATGATCTATAATTATATTCAAATTATCTTATTGTGAAAAGAGTCCTATTAATTATATTTTACAAATATCTTACCTAATTTTTTAGAGCAAATGGATTGATTCATTACTTGTTAGACATACATCATCTACAATTGGGGATAAAAATACAAACAGAACATACAAATGTCACGCTTAGTAACCCAAGGGCACTACAACTCATATTGGAATGAGAAAGAGACATTTCTGCATTGATTCTTCTTCCTTGAGGCTGTCTTAAGCAGCTTTTCCTGAAGAATTCCTTCAACTTGAGCGTTAAGTAGTGGTAGAGGGGTTGGAATAGGACGGTATTCTGCTCGTATATCAACTCAAATGAAGCCATACAAACTGAGTAATGAGGTCAATCCAGAGTGAAGATGAGATTTAGCCGTACCAAGGTTGAATTACTGGGGGAAACCAAGAAAAACCACCGCCTTCACAGAGGAAGGAGTAACAATCCTTATTCAAAGGAAGAAACAACGCCGATATATGGCGGAACAAGGAAGATAGCCTGCCAGAAACTAGCACCCAAGCGAAAACCTACAAGGTAGAAACAAAGGAGGGAAACCCGCCTCCTCTGGAACCCCAGTGAAGATACCCCCACCAGCCACCCGCCTAAGCCTCAAGGCAGATCTGAGCAAGACTCTGCCAGGAGAAGAGCACAACCACCTCCTGCAAGCAACACGACGAAGAGAAGACCTGATCACAACCAGGTCGCATGGCCGCCTCCCAGGGGGGAGAGATGAGGAGCTCGGAGAGGCACCTGCAAAAGGAAACCGGAAAGAAGAGGCAAGTCGAGGAGGAGGCCCGGGGGGAGAAGGTGACGGCCCAGCAGGACGCCTGACCCCCTCCCCCAAGCTTGAGCGCCGCACGCGGGGAGAGACCTAGACCACCATCGTGATCGCCAGACCTCTTACACACTTTAATACCTTGGTGATAAATATTTTACCTAATTGATTTCATTAATCAAGTATCATTTGTTACAGAAACTCTATTGATCTCAATTTATGTAGAATATCCAATTGTTACCTATTGATATAATATAAACACATTAAAATCCACATTATTTAGTTATGCACATTTATTCACATCTTACTAATATTGACCCTATTCAAACTAATATGTGTCTGCTACTGAAACATGCAAATATTATGACCACAATCCTAGATATTAAGTCACATGAGGGTATTAGGTCCATCTACGTGTGTATCAAGCTATTTTAAGGCAACATTTGTTATAAGTACGTTATTGTACCTGGTATCAATAATGTACATGTTAGGGTTAATAAACTGTAACTCAGGTTTTGGTTCGACCATCAATATTCACTAATTACACCACCAAAAATTCATGGGTATAGGGTTGATTTCCATTGATCCAAATTTATAATTACTTCATGTTTATTGATGTAACCCATGTTAGGATCATATGCAAATAGATTAAGGTTTGCACCTGATTCACTTAATGATATGTGCATTATAAGTCCATTAGGGTACACGTAGGTATATTAGGGTGATTGGACGCCTCATTTAATGGTTTCTAGAGAACCAATCATACTAGAATCATATCTAGGGGATTATGCTTTCAAGGATAATGATAGCATAATTTGGTATGTTACAACACTCCACCCCTTAAAGAGGGTTTCATCCTAAAAATTAGTCTAACATATCTACACTTCACCCCTTAAAAGGTTTTCCATCAACTAGCAGTCTAAAGAGGTGTAAGGGTATGCAAAGTAATGTATATCATTCTCCATTTTTCTTAACCATCACCCTACACCAAGTGTAGATTTAAGGGTTTATGTACCCAGGCATGTGGTTCTCATCTAGGGTTTTATATACTTACTTCAAACCTCCTTGACTGTGACTTATATCATGAAATATTTAATAAAATCAAGAAAACTTTTTTAAGATATTATTATAAGGAAAAATAATTTTATATGCCAATTAGTTTTAATATAGAACTAAAAATAATTCATAAATAAATGTGAGAACCATGTAAAAATTTCAACACCAACATTCTGCTTAACAGTGCCTCATCATACTCCTTACTTGACCCAACTAGGAAATTAGATATCCATGATACCTTAGGGGCTACCTAAGTACATTGGCTTAATGCACAAGGGAGAAGGATATGGTGCAATACTATATGAGGATTTACTACTTTAGATCCTTGTTGTCACTTCATTTATCAATACATCCTTCTTTATTTCTACATAAACAATATAATACATTCCAGGTTAATTGATGCATGGGTTTTAAGTCATTTTTATAGGCTTATTTTATATCTATTTTATACATGTATTTGTCATTTTCTTGATTATATTTGCATAATTCACTATAGTTGGCCTTTAAACTCTTTTTGCATCAAATTATACTTCTTTTATAATATTTATATGATTTTATATAATCCCCAGACTTATACACATGTTTCGGCACTTTTTCAGGCACTTTTGCATTGTCCGGAGTCGATACTATCGACCCCCAGGTCGATAGTATCAACATTTCATCAAAAAGCAACCCCAAAACGTGATCTTGGAAGTAATAACTTGTGCCATGGTCGATACCATCGACCTAGGGTCGATACTATCGACAGCGTCGGGATCTGGCGATTTTCAGCACTAAAACGGATCGTTTTAATCCGACGGTTGAGCTTTTTCGGAGCCGTAAAGTGGTCCTATGACCTAAGAAGAGAACGGACGGCCCGAGGGGGAGAGGACATTGTGTTGCACAACATCCAAGAAGGATAGAGAGAGATAGGATACGAGAGACGAAGGCCGTCAACCGAGCGATCCGGGCACCTCCGACGGGCAATTTTGCTGCCGGAAGACTGCAAAACGCACGTTTCTCGAGGAGGATCTCCAGGAACACCTTTGTATCAGGGGTTACATGAGTTTTCTCCATGTTTCCCATGTTTTTCTTCTCTACTCCTCTGTTTTTCATTGAGATGACCATGCGGGGCTAATCCCCTTTGTCTTTAGGACCGGGAGTAGCCCGGGGATTCATTGTATGACAATTTTATAATAGTAATTCATATTTTATCTCTTAAATCCGTGATATAGTTTCGTTTTCTCCATATATTGTTATGCTTGATCACCATAATAATAACCTAATGCCCTTAATCACTTTGAAAGAAGAATTAATGGCTGAAAAGAGACGAAATCTACATTAATCGATAAACCCCTTGACCAAGGTGGTGTAAAATTAATGGTGGATACTGAGAGATCGTTCATAATGCACCGAGTTTAGGGTATAGGTTACTACGACGGTGGAACCAACCTAGACCTAGGTAGTGAATTGCACCACGATAGTGGGAAATTCTATTTTGAGGCCACTACCCGGACAGAGAGATAAAATTGAGGCATTATATAAAATTTTATACAATGAAAACCCGCGGTGAAACCACAATCCTAAAGATACATTTTGAATTGATTAAACCAACATTTAATCGATTGCTTCTTTTGTTTTGTTTTTATTTTTCTTTTAGTTTTAACAACAACTCTCAACTTGTTAATCGGCTTAGCTGATCGCGACTAGTTAGTAGGAGTCACCAACAATTCCGAGTATCCCTGTGTTCGACTCAGGCCTCACAAAGGCCTGTACTACTCGACGCGTTCACTTGCGTTTTAGCGCATAGTAAAATTGCGTCAAGTTTTTGGCACCGTTGCCGGGGATACGGCGAATTGTTGGCACTTTGAGTGCTACGAGCGGCCACTCTAGGCCACAATTTTTTTTATAATTTTCATTCAATTTCAAATATTTTTACATTGGTCTATAATTGTTTATACTCGTCTAAGCATTATACTGAACTCAAATTTTCTTATTTCAGGTACTGTGTATGGTGCAAACGTACAGTACTGACTACATGAATCCCACACCCGGGGTTCCATTTCCGGGACCTGAGGACGAGGAGTATCACGAGAAAGAGCACTGAGAAGAGATAGATTCTGAATCTGAACCAGAAGAGATGGCCGAGCCACAGACCATATGGGAGAAGATCAAAGCTTCTTCCTCATCAGCTTCAAAGGGGCCTATAAAGAAGCAGGCGATCAACATACCGACATATAAGATCGATCCAACGTTGATTAATTTGGTGAAATCAAATGTGTTTCATGGGCTGAAGAATGAGGATCCTGTTGCACACATCAACCAGTTTGTTGAAAACTGCGACATGGTAAAAATAGACAGGTTTCCACAAGATGCATTGTATCTCAAGCTTTTCCCAAGTTCCTTGGCGGGAGCAGCAAGAGAGTGGCTACATAATCTAGACGATGAGTTTGTGGAGTCTTGGGGCCATATGGTGGAGGTCTTCTTTGAGAGGTTCTTCCCTCCTGAGAAGACTAATGACATGATCCGGAAGATTCATAATTTCACCAAACAAGCTGGTGAAACATATTCTGAGACCTGGGAGCGATTTCAGGTTATGTTGAGGAGGTGTCCGCATCACGGGCTGGACAAGGAAACGCAGGTAAAAATCTTCTATTTTGCTCTCTCCGATCATGATAGGAGTAATCTGGATTCAGCCGGGTCGGGATTTTTTCTAAACAACACAGACACTAGATGCTGGGAAATACTCAAGAACATGGCTAGAAAGCAGTCATGGGGAGAAAGAGAGAGAGGCCCAGTTGAGCAAGCACGAGTCGCCAGTGAATCAAAGGTAATGAGAGAGCTGAATGAGAAGATGGATCTTCTTGCAAAGAAGCTACTGCAAAAAGAAGATAATGAGTCCGAGGATGAGGCTCAAGTCAAATACATGAGACAACAGCAAGGGTATAGGAACAATGACTATGCGTGGAGGAAGGACAAAAAGTTCTCCTGGAAGGATCCTAACAATTTTCTGCAGGATCCGGATGCCAAGCCACAACCTAGAGCGGAGGATAAGAATACTGAACTACTGAGTCAAATGGTACAGTAGAACCAGGAGATGATGGCCATGTTTGGTAAGCAATTACAATCTCAAGGTGATATTCTAACCAAGTTTGGACAGAAGCTGCATAGCCATGGAGCACAAATGCGGACATTAGAAACCACCGTGGCACAGATTTCTAGTGAAGTGGCGGCCATCAAGCACGCCAATCAACAGAAACCGGCCGAGAATGCAAACATGGCCCAAGCACACCATCAGGTCAAGTATATGTCTGTGGTAAGCAATGAGGAGGAATCTCAAGTGCAAGAAGTTAAAGAAGAAAGAAAAATGACTTTTAATATGCATGCGTCACCGGTGATACCGTATCCACGCACTTACTATGGACTGCCGGGCGGAAACCCGTTCTTCAGAAAATCACAGCGAGTTATGAATATTGCATCTCCATCTAGGCAGGAAGAACAATTGAAGGATGTTTGTGCACATGTGGAAACATCTAATGCGAGAGAGAAACCATAACAAGCTATTGCTGTTGATGATGTCTCGCCCAAGCCCACGTCAGAGGGAGTGATTGAAGCAAGTTTAGGGGAGATGGCCCTGAAAAGCTCATATGTGCCTCCTCACAAGCGTGTCAATGCGGCAGATGTGTCAAGTCGGGACAATCCGAAGCCGAAGAAGGAGCACCGACACTATAGGAAATTCTTGGAAATATTCCGCAAGCTGCATATCAACATTCCGCTGGTGGAAATGATTGAGAAGGTTCCCGCCTATGGGAGGTTCATTAAAGATATAATCAACAAAAAGAGGCGGATCAAAGATATTGATGTATGCAGGATGAATGAAATGGTGAGCTCAATCATTCTTGGGAGCTTACCAGAGAAGAAGAAAGACCTGGGGAGTTTTTATATCCCATGTTCAATAGGTGACCAACATTTTCCACAAGCACAGTGTGATTCAGGTGCCAGCATTAATCTTATGCCTCTGTCCACATTTCAAAAGCTTGGGTTGAAGGAGATAAAGAAATCGGCGGCAACGATTGAGTTGGTGGATGGGTCCATTGTAAGGCCATATGGAGTGTGTGAGGATGTACTCGTCAAGGTAGACAGGTTCATCTTCCCGGTAGATTTTGTTGTCATGGACATGCCACAGCTCCAAAGTTCCGAGATGCTATTGGGAAGGCCGTTCCAAGCTACGGCTGATGTCATCGTTGCCATTGGGAGAGGTACATTGACCTTGGGGATTGGATAGGATCGAGTTCAATTCAAATTGCCACATGACTCATTGGAGACATCTCTTGACAACCCATGTTAAAGATATCTTTATGTCAAGCCTAGGACATTAAACAAGGGCGCTTGTTGGGAGGCAACCCAACTTTAGGTTCAATTTTATGTTTGGTTATGTTCTTTTATGTTTATGTACTTAGTTTTTGCTTAGGTTTTGATAATTTTTGTAAAAATGGTACCCTAACTCATGCTTTGAAGTGTGCAGAATGTTAAGGTCAATACTATCGACACCCATGTCGATAGTATCGAGTTTGGAGAAGTAAACGCTGAAGAAAAGTCGATACCATCGACCCTAGGGTTGATAGTATCGAGATTCCTGAAGATTTACAGAAAAATTGGTGCCAGTAAAGTCGATACCATCGACCCTAGGGTCGATAGTATCGACACTTTTGAGTTCCCATGCTTTATATGCGTTGATTCAACAAAATCGCTGAGTCTGGGTCGATACCATCGACCTTGGTCGATAGTATCGACACCTGCAGGACAGCTACAAAAAACAAGCCATAAAAGGTATCGAAATGAGATTTTTTCGAACCGTTTTTTGCAGAGGAAAGATGGATGAAGAAAGTCACGTCTTAGAACCACTAAGACACAAAAATGGGCCACAAAAAGGAGGGATATAGCAAGCATCACTTGGTCTACTTGAGCATCTAACCATCCTTCTTCACCACACTTCAAAGCGAATGGTACCGTTGTTCCACCTCTTAAGTGAGAATGTTGACTATGAGGCCATAGTCATATTCAAGCTTGGGGGGGTGTTGGAACAACCATCTATCTTAGTTTTTACTTACTTATTCTAGTTGCTTTTATTTTTGAATTATTAGTTGTTTTGATTTCTAGGTTTACCGCTTTTGTAGGATCCACATCTATCTAGTGTAATCTGTGGAGCAATAAATGCATGGTTTCAATTGAGAGTTTTACTCTTGGGTTGTGGGCACATGAAAATATGAGCATATTGAAAACTTTTTGAGCTTATTCTTGTGAGTAATTGAGTTGCATAACTGAGGAAGTGCTTGGGTGAGTCAGCTTCAGGACACGGGGACATGAATGACCATCTTTATTGTCTAAGGAAAAGTGATTGACAAGGATGTTTGAGCCCAAACCGACCAAACGCTAACGTGACCTTAGACTAAAGTTTAAGAGAGAAATCCTTCAGTTACCATGTACACAGGTATTTAGAGAGGGACATATGATATTTTCGGAAGGTTCTGTCAATTAGTCTTGTGATCTGATCCACTGCAATTTCATTCACACTCCACCATAAGAAATGGGAGCACATTACTGTCTTTCACTCTTTGATTGCATACCATGTAGACAGGTCTTGCATTACAACTATTTTCACATTTTTTGCATGAGAATGAAAAAAAAAGATAGAGTAGTTATACATGCACATTATCCTTAGCTGCATGTCATAGTAGTTGCATAATTGTCATTATGTAGTTGCATTTACATCTTTTGAGCATATTGTACACCATGTATCTTATGTTACTCTGAAAACATTAAAGGTGATGAACTTGTTCCATACCCTCCAAATAGAATGCTTCATATGCACAAGTATGTAACAAGAAGTGAGCCCGACAAATAATTCATTGTCATCTATGAAAATAAGGGCTTGAAAAAAAATGAAAAAAAAAATTGAAAAAAAAGAGAAGAAAAAAAAGAATTGAGAAGTAAGTAGGAATGAGAGGGAGAAAGGAACATGTTCTCACTTACATACTAAGAAGAATAAGCACATGGTGTAGTTTTCTTAGATATTCCATCTCACCTTGAGACGGAATGATAGTGCATGCATCATTCCACCAAAAATGTAACATTAGGACATTTTCACTTGCATTTTGCATCATGATAGGTCATTAATTTTTGTATTGCATGATTGACTATTTAATGCTTCCATCTCTTCCACAACCACCTATCCCATCCACCCGTTTCTCTAATCGGTAGGCCACCCATGATATTCTCCTCATTCATTAATATCAGGAGATCTGCTTCCATTTAGATGGTAGTTAGGAAATGAGCAACGTAGATAGGAGATAACAAGATGCATCAAGTATGGACCGGATGAGTTTATCATATTAACTGCTTTAATTGATAGTGTTTCACTGATTGGGGGATAGACATCTTTTACATAGGTCTTTGGTCGCCTGGATGGCAGTTAGTGTTCAGTGGTCAATGAGGGCCGGTTTGTGGAAAGAAAGTGGGGATGATGTAGATTCATTTCATGTATTTATGTCCTGTTGCTGACTTATCTCAACCAGATCCAAAGTTTTGTTGCTCGAGGATGAGCAAAGTTTAAGCTTAGGGGAGTTTGATGCATGGGTTTTAAGTCATTTTTATAGGCTTATTTTATATCTGTTTTATACATGTATTTGTCATTTTCTTGATTATATTTGCATAATTCACTATAGTTGGCCTTTAAACTCTTTTTGCATCAAATTATACTTCTTTTATAATATTTATATGATTTTATATAATCCCCGAACTTATACACATGTTTCGGCACTTTTTCAGGCACTTTTGCATTGTCCGGAGTCGATACTATCGACCCCCAGGTCGATAGTATCGACATTTCATCAAAAAACAACCCCAAAACGTGATCTTGGAAGGAATAACATGTGCCATGGTCGATACCATCGACCTAGGGTTGATACTATCGACAGCGTCGGGATCTGGCGATTTTCAGCACTAAAACGGATCGTTTTAATCCGACGGTTGAGCTTTTTCGGAGCCGTAAAGTGGTCCTATGACCTAAGAAGAGCACGGACGGCCCGAGGGGGAGAGGACATTGTGTTGCACAACATCCAAGAAGGAGAGAGAGAGATAGGAGACGAGAGACGAAGGCCGTCAACCGAGCGATCCGGGCACCTCCGACGGGCGATTTTGCTGCCGGAAGACTGCAAAACGCACGTTTCTCGAGGAGGATCTCCAGGAACACCTTTGTATCAGGGGTTACACGAGTTTTCTCCATGTTTCCCATGTTTTTCTTCTCTACTCCTCTGTCTTTCATTGAGATGACCATGCGGGGCTAATCCCCTTTGTCTTTAGGATCGGGAGTAGCCCGGGGATTCATTGTATGACAATTTTATAATAGTAATTCATATTTTATCTCTTAAATCTGTGATATAGTTTCGTTTTCTCCATATATTGTTATGCTTGATCACCATAATAATAACCTAATGCCCTTAATCACTTTGAAAGAAGAATTAACGGCTGAAAAGAGACGAAATCTACATTAATTGATAAATCCCTGGACCAAGGTGGTGTAAAATTAATGGTGGATACTGAGAGATCGTTCATAATGCACCGAGTTTAGGGTATAGATTACTACGACGGTGGAACCAACCTAGACCTAGGTAGTGAATTGCACCACGACAGTGGGCAATTCTGTTTTCAGGCCACTACCCGGACAGAGAGATAAAATTGAGGCATTATATAAAATTTAATACAATGAAAACCCGCGGTGAAACCACAATCCTAAAGATACCTTTTGAATTGATTAAACCAACATTTAATCGATTGCTTCTTTTTTTTTGTTTTTATTTTTCTTTTAGTTTTAACAACAACTCTCAACTTGTTAATCGGCTTAGCTGATCGCGACTAGTTAGTAGGAGTCACCAACAATTCCGAGTATCCCTGTGTTCGACTTGGGCCTCACAAAGGCCTGTACTACTCGACGCGTTCACTTGCGTTTTAGCGCATAGTAAAATTGCGTCATTAATAATCTCATATAGAGAGGTCTCACATAAAGTAGAGGTCATATATTATGTAACATAGAATAAAAATTGTCATATCAATTAATTGTTGAGGCTCTGATACATACTTGTAATGAGTGGTACCCAAAGAATTCATCACTCATGACTTATTTAAAAATTACAAATCACACCATGAGCCAAACACCAGAACTTTTTCCACAAAGGGATGCATATTCATTATTCAATTAGTAAGTTTCATAAATGGTGAAATTGACAACAAAATAAAGATAATATAACTAGTACAAAATTTATCAAATATAAAATAGTTCCTCACCCAAAGGGGTGGTTACACAAGAAAAACTAATCAACTAAATTAGTGATAATTAGTTGTAGAGGGAGACCTATCCATCCCAATCTATCATCAAGATGTAGATATATTGTGATCAATGTTGATATGGCTTAACCAATCCAAGTTTATCTCCACTTAAAGGCAATGGGAACAAACCCCAAAAAAGAAGAGCAAATGGAAGTCATCAAAAAAAGATGGTATGCACATAAGAATAGTAAATTGGGCAATTAGGGAAAGGGACAACAAGTAAACTAACATGTCTCCCAACAAAGGTATATATTTATATTATCCAAGTGGATGCCAAATTGAATCTTAAAATAGGATGGTTCACAATGTTTTAAATTATAATATCAATATATTTTGTTATATCAAGATATAGTTCATAACTATGAGAAAACATACAAACAAAGGGGAAAACATAATAACAAACTAACATGGTATATGACATCACTACCATAATCAAAATATATCTATGAGTAATGGGCATCCCCACCCAATTACTCGAGAACATGCGCCACCACTTAATTCCCATGTAAAGAAAATAAACTCAACACACATCAACGTATAAATTGTTGCAACATAGCCATGTTGATGAAGTTTTCTTGGGAGTGTTTGGGCAAAAATAAACTTGGTCACAAGTCTGCAACATAAATAAAAATCTTATGGAATCAACTATTATCTCTGTACTTTTTTCTAGAGATCCGTTAGGCAATTGAAACTGTTTGTTGTGATTATAGTGAAAGAATCATTCTAAGTTGTGAAGACACATGTATGCTAGAAAATTGGGTTCTATATAAAAACATTTTACTGTTACAATCTACATGGAAAATAGAACATGTCATATTGAAGACATAACAATGTCTTATTTAGTAAATCTAAATGGAATATGGACATAGTATTTTTTTGTAGAAATATCTTCTTTGGACAATTGTAAGCAAGATTACAAGTCTTTTGGTTCCTGCAGACAATGAAAAAAAGGACCATCATACATGGATTGGAAGTACAATTGGAAAATATGTACTAATTTAGTCTATATGATTGTAAGAAAAGACAAATGAAGCTCAACGATTGAACCTTGGAAGGTATTATGGCATCTAGAGATTTTAGTAAGGCGTAAAGTTTTGATTTGGTTAGCAACACATGTAGTGTTGATAACCAATGAAAGAAGTAAACAAATGCACTTTACTGGAGATCATATATGCCCAATTTACAAATCAATTGATGAAAATAATCATGCATGCATTATGTTACTATATGATTGCTAATGAGGTTTGAATAAAGCTAAATGTCAATCAACATTTACTAATTTCTTTGGGTTAGACCGAATAGAATGAATAAGTACAAATATTAATTCAAAAAACACTAATATTATCTTCATTATTAGATTTCATCAAATAACGCTAAAAAGAAATCCAACTATTCAAAAAATTTAGGAGGTAATGTATATCATGTTGATAACAATGTACTATGTAACACTCCCAAAATTAGTGAAGGGTTAAGGTTATTCTTCTATAATATCTATAGTTTCTAGCTGGTCACTAACCGACCTAAATCACACATCCAAAAGAAGCGGATTTGAAGTAGTCAGACTTTTAAATTACCCGACTCTTAGGCCCCCGCAACGATGACGGGGTCCGAAGTAGCAATTGGGGTCAAACCACAGGGACAAGGGTGGTAGTGTTAAGAATGCAGAATCGACACTCTACACTCTGGTAAAAGAAAGATGAGGATAAAATTCCCAAAGGGAAACAGTAGGTGAAGATCGGTAAAAATAAAAGAAAACTATCTCCAACTGGAGCTACAAGGAAAATTAAGGTTTTTGGCATTTATCAATTTTTAGGGGTTTAGCGCAATAGAACCAGAGGAGATAACACCATTGCCTCGGTAAGGAACGAAGGAGGAAAACTTCATCATAACAAGTGGCAACAGGAACATCCAGTACCCCTTCTCTCAAAGAGGGTACCTCTAACTAAGCTCCAACACCCTCTCTCAAGGTTGATGGACTTGGGTTAGAGTGGAAAGATAACCGAAGCAACTCTGATCCTGGGTACTATCGTACTCCCTGATTGGACCAAACACTAGAGCTACAACACCTCTCTCGAGGGAGCTGCAACGGGAAACACGATTCGATAGCTAGTTAAAACATGATCCAAACGTACAAGCTAGAGTCCGGATGCTAAGCAAAGTAATCATCCAACAAAAAGGAACCAAACATAAAGTCAACAAATATTTAAAACTCCTCTAATTCCATTAGCATAAGCATTATATAAAAGGGGTTTGGTCACATTACGTAAATAAAGAAAGTAAATGACTAAAAAAGGGAAGATAAGTATCGCCTCCTTGATTTAGGAGGGCGACATGCAGCGACAGATCCCTAAGGTTCCTCTAACCTGATACTGGACGGGAGCCCTTCCTGATATGCCTGTGTCGGGTGGCATCCCCCTGTCGGGCGATAGGACATGACAGGCAGATGTATCGATCAAAGCGCTCATGCTCGATACGGTCGTGTTGGGGTGTCATTCTCTCAGGCGACACGCCGAGACGGGTGATTCATATCGGGCTAGAGACCACTTAGAGTATCGAGTTCCTCATATCGGGTGGCCCCTTTGGTCGGTATCGGGATGCTGCAGCGACCGGGATGGATTCTAAGTGAACCATTCCCGCCCTCTCGGGTCGGGAAAGTGCTCACCTAGTATCGCCCGGTATGCCTCTGGGTCGCGACACACTAGCTCCATGTGCTTTTCAAAGTTAGCTTTCACGAGATTCTGACCCGTTCCATCGAGGTCCTATAGCTGCTATTTATAGGTAGCGGTTGGAAGAAGTTGCGGTTCTCTGGGCGCCACATGTCCTCCATCGATTGTATTAGTGCAGCTTCAGGGATGCTCGGCGTGCGTGTCGCCCGGCACAGCGGGTGTTGGGCAACAAGCGTGTCAAGTATCGTGATGGGTGGGTGCATTCCGATGGGTCGCTTGTATCGTGCGGCACACTTCATTGGGGGAGTAGTCGTGGTGGGTACAACTCCCTGTCGGGTAAGCGGCGTACCGCCCGTCAGAGTCTTCTTGCGCGGAACGCCCGTGTTGTGCAGCATCCATATCAGGCTATTGTATGATGGGTAGTAAGTGTGTCGGTCGACTGGCCGATGTAGGTAAAACACGTTCATAGGCCGGGACGGGCTTTTTGCTGATTTTGAGTGGAAAAGCGAGGAAAACTCCGCAAAAGGTGATAAAATTGAGTTAAGAGCATAGAGTGGCCTGTTTATTCAGAAACATGACAAAAAGGAGAGGAAAACAGTTCAAAAGGGAAGTTTTGACAACGAAATATGGGCCATAAATATCACAAAATTTGGTGTTATCAACTCCCCCAAACTTAGCATTTTGATTGTCCTCAATCAATTTTTAAAACTTTGTTTGTGATACTTCTTCTTAACCGATATAGCTTTCAGACAATGGGTTTGAGCGAGTATTGAGATGTCTTAAAGAGAATACTGCCCGACCACGAACAACAGACTTTACTTTTCCTGCCTTATTTAAGCAAAAAAAATATTTTCCACATCTTCAGCGAAACTTAGGTGCATGATTTCGAAGTTAGCTTTCACACCAAACAACTTTTAGGAACAGAAAGTTGTGTGTTTGGGTATGCTTAAGGCTTTTTGGGGTTTTCTTGTTTCCCATCAGTCCGTCCAGGTACGGGTCCGTTAGCGGGTGAGTGGTCCCTACAGTCCAAGCCAGTTAGCTTTAGAGCAGTGATTTCACATCCTATGTACCACTGCCCCGTATCTACCATGCCTAAAGATGGGTACTTTTGGAAAAAAAGTATGTGTATATCCTCTTTTTTTCATTTGGTACAACTCTCATGCTTTTATTCACTCTCATAAGGCTATTCTCTCTTTTTGGGATTTTGTTGGGTAAGGGAAAATAAGAGAAATTTTTATTGTTTGGGCAACTTTTTCCTTTTGCATGCACGTCTCTTAGCTGTTGTGAGATTATTTTTCGAAATTTTTGGCATGAAAAGTCGTAGTATTTTGTTGTTTGAGGCTGCATTTTCAAAAAGACATAGAAAAACATGCACCTCTTTGGACACATAGAAAACAAACTGGCGAGAAGTCATATCAGGTTTTTACTATAAAGTGTCTTTGTACATATGTATAGAGGAAAAATAAGCAATTTTTTTTGTATGAGGCATGTATATGTATATGTACACATGTTATAGAAAAAGAAAAAGAACAAAAGGGGTGAAGTTCAAAAGACTTTTAGTACCTCCCTCACTGGTACATAGAATCCCCCCCCCAAACATACTCCACACTCTGTCCCAGAGTTGTGAAGTAGATAAGGTAGGGTAATGTTAACTTAGTGAGGGTTAGCTGGTGAGCACACCTTTTCCAGATAGAAGCTCCCACACATATTCTCCATGTTTGCTGTGATATTCGATGTGGTGGAGCTGGTCAGGCGTCTCTTTATTTGATATTCATTCCAGCACGAAGATGCCACAGTCGTTGGATAAAGAAATTTGTTGTGGACTGCGATGGCAAAACTGAAGCTCGTGCCATTTGTTAGCTGCTATCTCCAGGAATGCTTGTATCAGCGCTGCCACCTCATCATAGTATTTTTGTACTAAGCGCTTGAGGGATGTCAACGTTGTCGATGTACACTGTACCGGATGATCTTTGTTGTTGTCCGAGCTATTGTAGAAGATTCCTGCTCGTTGGTGAGTGTACATCGTCAGGAGCGTCCAATGGTTGTAGTGCAGGATGGGTAGGAAGATGGCGCGTGGAACCCTGTGCTGCAACTCTTCCAGAAAGGATTGCTTCGCTCCTGACTCGTCGACAAGGAAAATATCGTTGAACAACATTGGATGAGCTATGTATGCATGTTCAAACTTCTTTTGTAGTATCTAGATGTAGGCGACCGCCAATGATATTGCCAAGCATCCTCCTTCTTTTACCATGTCCCTTAAGTCATCAATAGGGACTATGACACTACCTGCCTCATAGATGATGTCTGCTGGGGTAGAGTCAGCTAACTTCAGAAGAACTTCATTGACCTACTCCTGCGTGAGTGTAGAGCATGAGAAACGGTCGAAGTTGTTGATCATTTCTTCTGATGTTTCAGGCGAAGCGGGGTCTTCAATTCCATGTACTTCCCACAGGATTTCTAACCGCTTTCCTACCCCGTAGACGTCTGCTTCTATTTCAGCTTCTTTCTCTGGAGTGTTGCTGGGTTGTGAAGATTCATCTGCTTGGTCACTATCCAACAGCCTCTCTGGTACCCCTGTATCTTGGAAGTAGCGCTTGTCTTTGATCAGCAGCAGAGAGTAGGTTCTCCTGAGATGGAAGAAGTCTTGGCCCTAGAGATGCCTTATGTTTCCAAATATGTTGAGCAGCTCCATGGTGCACAAGATGACAAACGCGCTATTCCCGCTTCCAGATTCTGCTTGGACGGGGAAGTCTCCGATAGAGAAGAAGTTCCAAACGCCGTTATGACGTTGTACTCCTTGCTTGATGGCTCGGAGAAGATGTAGCGGGAGAATCCTAAGATGTTTGTCCTCCGGGCGATTGAAGATAAGTCCTGAGCGTGGCACCTCTTCGTTGCAATAGCTGTACAGCTGGACATCATGGTTCCGGAGGTCTGCCACACACAGGAACCAGTTGTTGCAGTGCTTGTATGGGGCCAACACGAGGTTCGTGTTGTGCTCTTCGATATGTCGCAGCATGTTGGCCACCGCGATGGAATCTTACACTCCCATCATCAATCTTTTTGCCAATGTCGGGATGGCGTTGTATATTGTTTGCCGACCTATCCTGGTGCTGACATTCTCTATTATCGCACCCTCTAGGACCCTGAACAACTTTTTTCTGATGACGGCTGGCAAGCGGAACATGCTTCTGAGTGCTCCCCATCGTACGAAGAAGTAGCCATCGCTCCAGATGACATTTTCTTCATCAGCCTGCAACCTTAGGACCTTGTTCAGTAGTTTCTGGTCCTTGATTGTCAGGTATCCGATGACCCTTCTGTCGAAGTCGGTCATCTCGAAGGAAGGTATCTCCGACGGCACAGAGAACTCATCAGCCATCGAGCTTCTTCCTCTGGGGGGTGTCTTTCATTGGTGGCGCAGATGTCCCCCCCCCTTCTCCCTCTGATTCATCAGAAGAGTCCTCCCCGACACTGATTGCTTCGTTGTTATCCTCAGCTTCGCCTAGGGGACTGAGGGAGCAGCTTCTTCCAAACCGCGGGAGCTCGCTTATCCTACTGGAGCTCCATTGGCTGACCTTTACGGGGTCCCTTCCTCAGGCGTTGTGGATGGCCCGCTGGAGGAGGAAGTGGATGATGACCTTGGCGAGGATGCTGACGAGGGGGGTTGAGAGCCTGAGCTAGGAGGTGATAGAGACCTCCTCGGCTGCCTTGGGCACGGATGGTCGTCCCCCCTGTTTAGCCTCTCCTCAATCGCGTCAAGGCACTGGAGGGCATGCTATAGTGTAGCGTTGAGTGACTCTAGTTGACCGGGGAGGCTAACTAGAGTCAGCAGTTGTCGCTCCTGGCTATTCATCCTCTGCTGAAAAATAGAAAACTTGCGGGTTAGGGAAGTAAAAGTAGCTGAGTGGCTTCCTGTTACCTCCCACAAGTGATCGAGTTCGTGCCCCAGCATCTGTCTGAGTGATGGAGGGGCTCCTGCAGATTTCCCTCTCATCCTCATGACACTCCTCTCGTGTGAAGATCTACCCGACGAGTGTGCATCCTCACTCGGGGTAGTGTCAATCTGGACTGTTCGCGAGGTAGTTGCTTCAGGGTGAGGCGTCAGCACTCTTGCGGCTGTCTCTGCCTTGCTTTCTTGTGGTGGTGTAGAGGGCCGCTGTGTGGGTGGATGCTACTCTACCTCTCTGTTGTCGGCAACCTCCTCTGCTATTGCCACAGGAGACACCAGCGGCAGCGTCGGTGTAGGTTGAGCAGCTCCGAGCTCCATCTCGAGGATCTCGGTGAATGCCCCATTACTGGTGTTCGGCTGCACCTCTTCTTCCGCCACTGCGGGCGCCACAGAAGTTTCGGGAGCTACGGCTGTCTCTTCCGCGACAGTTCCCATCGGGGCTAGCATGGTTGCCTCAGCCCCGGTTGTCTCGACGACCTCCATGATCGCCTATATCTCTCCAGCCACGACAGATATTGTCGTGATCGTGGCTGGTATGGTAGGAGCGAAGACATCTCTATCAATGGTTGTCGTTGGTTGCTCTGGAGCGGTGGGTGGCTCGGTAGGAGTTGTGGAAGATTTGTCCTGCCGTGCGTCGAGAGGAATATGTTCTCCTCTTGCAGCCACCCTCTCTTATATCCTGGTGGTGGCGGCGTAAGAGGCTTTGACTGCCACAACTTCAATCTCTGCTGTGGTGAAGACCAGCTTTTCTGCGTCGTAGGTGACGCAATGAGGGAGTGGAAGGAGGGTGTTCATTCTCACGAATTTGTAGAAGTAGCTTCGCCCCTCCTTCTTGATGATTCTGACCCTCATGAGGAACTTGAGGTCAATCTTCTCATCACCCCTTGTCCTTGAAAGACTGTGCGGTTCCCTTGGGTACCCTAACCCGACCGCAATCAGATTGACGATGCCACCCATGCAGTAGTCCTTGGTGGCATCCTTTATGGGGTGCAACCTATTCAGCAAGAAGTGTCCCCACCCTACCCTCCATCATGTGCCACATGAGATGGAGTTCTTCGGTGTAGATGTTTCTTGATTCATTCTTGCTGAAGAGCAGGCACACCACTAACTTGTGCACTATTCTCCAGAAGCATGAGTGCACTGCCGCCACCTTGCTTCCCGGCTTGAATGATGACTCGCCGGTCAGCTTTCTCTAGAGCTCCACCGGGTTGAACCCGTCTCCCTCGGTGATCCTTGCACCGTTGTTAAGTTGTTCCTTCTCTTCCTCACTGGAAGAGAAGATTTCATTGAGCAATTTCTCGAAGATGACGTGCTCGACATTGTATAGCCACCCCTGTAGTCTGTCTGCTCTGCCATATTCTTCGATTTCCTCGGGTTTATTCTGCACTCGGCGGAGAGATGACATGAACTCCCTAGTGAGTTTAGTGTAGGAACCAGAGTGGTTGAAGCAGATCTTCCTCAGCCCAGCTACAGCTAGGACATTTTCCTGCCTCTCAAAAATGCCTAGCTAAAGGAAGGACGACTGGTGGAGAATCTGCTCGGCCTGTAGATTTTTGTTGCCAGTTCTGAGTATCGACACCCGTGCTCATTGTCTCTGGGCATGAACCTGCCTGGTGTGTGATCCAGAGGTTCTGTCGCTACGGTTGAAACTGTTGTTGGGGCCTTTACTTCTTCCATCCTTGGTCTCTTTTCGGCCGTGGATGGCCCAGCTGCTTCGGGGTTCGGACGTTTCTGACCTACTGTTGTAGCTTCTGTTGTGGCCTCGGTGTCGATCCTCTGACCGTGTTCGTCAACTTGAATGACAGTTTTCTTGGTGCGGGCCATTTCTGTTATCATAAGACAAGTTTATTAAGCATCTAAATGTTTCACCTTACCCAATGTCAGGTAGGTAAAAACATAAAGTCGATATCGGTGTCTAAAATAAAATTGATTGCATGATAAGACAAAAAGTTTGGCCCAATACAAGAGCTACCCGACACCACCACATCGGGCTTCAAAACTGAACGATATCATGCTCCCCCGATACGCATGTATCGGGCGATATGAAGTTCAGCTCAAAATCATCATAGGATCATCGTGAGACACCAGACGTCACTGCGAATGGATATCATGCCTGATACGATCGCCTTGAAAAAAAGGTGTCACCCATAAGAAGAAACACGTGAGGCGATACAAGACTGGGTGACACGGTCAAATCTGAACGACATGGCCATTGCCCGATACGCCTAAAGTTCAAGGCGTGCTGGGCGACACAGTCACACGATGCGAAGCGCTTGATATGGTTGCTCCAAAAGAAAAGGTGTCACCCGACAATAGAAACACGTGAGGCAACACAAGACTGGGTGACATGGGCATAGCCCGATATAGGGTATCAGGCAAGCGCACGTTAGAGATGTGTCGCGCGACACGGTCAAAAGGTAACGCAGCCGACACAAACCTGTGTCGGGCAATATAAGGAATCAACTAAAGTCGTGAGTCTGATACGAAAATGCGTGACACGAGGGTCGTGTCGGGCAAGCCAAACGATACGGCAGTCGGGTTATACCTTTATTATATGAAGATAGCTTGCGCGACACGGGGGCAGAAGCTAGGTGGCCGATACTAGAGCAAAGAGAGAAGTTACTGCATGATACGGGAGTAGGTGAGGAGTAAATGTTGGTGCCCGACACAGTTAAACTTCTGTTACTATATATAGCAATCCAGGTCGGGGGTAAAATGGGTAAAATAGGGGCACGTGTCGGCCGAGGAGACAAATCATTCCCGAGACGAGCACTCCCATCTGTCAAATCAAGGGTTATTACACATGTCGCCCGACACGGTTGTTCACTGCTCGGTGTATCGTCCGACATGGCTTATTGCTAAGGTGCGATGGTCGATATGCCTAGCTCGTTAGGGCGTGTCCCGCGTTGTTCCTGGGTACTTTGCTCGATATCGTCCAGGGAGCAACACATCCTTTCCCGATACAAGTGCTTCAAACAAGATATATGATGAAAAACTAAAATCAAAGTAAGGGAAAAAGTAATTGATGGGTAAAACATCATTGGCCTAAGGTGAAGCTCTCAGCCTCAGATCGTATTACTCATCAAAGCTTATAAAACTGAGCGGTGGCCCATAAAATAGAAGAGTCTGAGCATGTGGCGCATGCACTGACTCGGGCCTTATTACAATCATAATGTTCATAATGTTTTTCTTGCAGAAAAGGAAATAACGTCCTATTCTAAGAAAAGTAAAGGCTCCGGCTGCCTCCCGAGGAGCGCTGTAGTTAGCATCATCAGCTCGACAGCTTCAGATCCTTCACTTTGTGCCTTCGGCTGGTTCGGCATCCTACAAACTTATCTCTGACCTTCTAACAAACACTTCATCTTCATAGATCCTTTTTACTCTGTGCCCGTTCACTAGAAAAACTTTGGATGGATCGTCTTTATCATACATCTCCATAACTCTTGATGGATATATCCTTGCCACAGTGAAGGGTCCAGACCACCTCGTTTGCATCTTACCTGGAAAAAGACGAATAGAGGATTTAAATAATAAAACTTTGTCTCCTTCACTCACATCTTTCTTCCTCAGGTGGGCATCATGCCACACCTTGGTCCTCTACTTGTAGATCCTTGCATTCTCATAGGCATGTATTCTCAGCTCTTCAAATTCCTGTAACTGTAGATATCTCTTCTCTCCTACCTTTTCCAGATCCATATTCAGGAACTTAATCGCCCAAAGAGCTTTGTGTTCAAGCTTTAAGGGTAGATGACATGATTTTCCATAAATCAATTTGTAAGGGGTAGTTCCAATGGGTGCCTTATAAGAAGTCATGTAGGCCCAAATAGCGTCATCAAGCTTTATTGACCAATCTTTCCGCGTGCGGCTGACAGTCTTTTCTAAAATCTGCTTAATCTGTCTATTCGAAACCTCAACCTGCCCAGACGTTTGAGGGTGGTAGGGCGTAGCGACCTTGTGCTTGACCCCATACTTCCGCAGGAGTGCTTCAAATTGTTTTTCCCCGAAATGCGATCCACCATCGCTTATCACAGTACGAGGTACTCTGAAGTGAGGGAAGATAGTCTTCTCAAACAACTTGATCATGGATTTGGAATCACAAGTTTGGGTGGCAACCACTTCTACCCATTTAGACATGTAATTCACCACGACTAAAATGTATTGATATCCTTTTGATGGAGGAAAAGGGCCCATGTAGTATATTCCCCATACATCAAAAATCTCGACTTCGACCCAGTTGGCCATTGACATCTCGTTCCTTCTTCCAATGTTTCCTGTCGATTGGCATTCTTTACAAACTTTTACATAATTTGCAGCATCCTTGAACAAGGAGGGCCAGTAAAACCCCGATTGCAGCACCTTAGCAGTGACCTTTCACTTTCTAGGTGTCCTCCATATGGTGATGCATGGCATTCTTTCAGAATGTTTGGCACTTCTTCCTCAGGAATACACCTTCTATATAAGTTATGTGCACATCTTCTAAAGAGAAGGGGATCATCACAATAGTAATTCTTTACATCCGAAAAGAGTTTCTTCTTTTGATTGTATGTTATATCAGGAGGTAACTCCCCACAGGCAAGATAATTACAAATATATGCAAACCATGGCAAACTCTCATCTTTGGCTTCTACCATTAGCAAGGCCTCATCAGCATAGTTATCATTGATAGGCGGCTCCTTCTTGTCTTAGACTATAATCCTTGATTAGTGGTCGATGACTACATTTTTTGCACCCTTTTTATCAATGATTTCATGATCGAACTCCTGGAGTATTAAAGCCCACCCTAGAAGTCTAGGCTTAGTATCCTTTTTCTGCATAAGATATCATATCACCCCATGGTCGGTGTAGACCTTTACTTTTTTTCCGATAAGATAAGATCTGAACTTGTCAAAAGCAAAAACAATCACAAGAATTTCCTTCTCTGTTGTCATGTAATTTACCTGTGCTTCGTTCAGAGTACGACTGGCATACAAATTGACATGGTGCCTTTTGTCCTTTTTCTGACCCAACACTGCTCCTACAACAAAGTCACTGGCGTCACACATAAGCTCGAAAGGTAGCTCCCAATCCGGAGCTTGAAGGATAGGTGGAGAAATGAGTGCATCTTTCAAGGCCTGAAAAGCATTTAGACAATCATTAGAGAAATTGAATTCATCATCCTTAAGCAGAAGACTTGACAACGACTTCGAGATCTTCGAGAAATCTTTTATGAATCTTCGATAGTAACTAGTGTGCCCGAGAAAACTTCGCACCCCAGTTACAGACTTTGGTGGAGGTAGTTTAGATATAGCTTCAACCTTGCTAACATCTACCTCGATACCTCGCCTCAAGACTATATGCCCTAGCACAATGCCTTCTCGTACCATGAAGTGGCACTTCTCCCAGTTGAGGACAAAAATTTTCTCTTTATAACGTTGTAGGACCAAAGATAGATTTTTCAGACAAGCATCGAAGTCCCCTTCCCATAGATAGAAAAGTCATCCATGAAAACTTCCACGATGTCTTCCAGAAAATCCGAGAACATCGAGATCATGCAACGTTGAAATGTTGCTGGGGCGTTGCACAATCTGAATGGCATCCTTCAGAAGGCATAAGTACCATAGAGACAAGTAAAAGTGGTTTTTTCTTGATTGTCCGGCAAGATAGGGACTTGATAAAACCCAGAAAAAACATCCAAAAAGCAGAAATAATCATGATGCACTAATCTTTCCAGGACTTGGTCAATAAAAGGAAGCGGATAATGATATTTATTCATGGCTTGGTTCAGCTTTCTATAATCTATGCACATTCTCCATCCGATGACGGTCCAGACCGCCACTTCATCGCCTTTGTCACCTTTTACTACTGTTATGCCTCCTTTCTTTGGTACCACATGGATCAGACTCACCCAGTTACTGTCACTGATTGGGTAAATAATCCCTGCATCCCTCAGTTTGATCACTTCTTTCTTCACAACTTCTTTTAACATTTGGTTCAGCTTTCTCTGGGGATGAGCCAGGGGTTTAGCAGAATCTTCCAAATTAATGTGATGCATGCATAGCGCTGGGCTAAGACCTTTGATATCCCCTACCGAATATCCTATAGTCTGCCTATGGAGCCTCAACTCCTCGAGAAGCTTTTCCAATTGATCCTTCGTAAGATAGGCATTAACGATGACTGGATTTCTCCCTTCTTGATCTAGAAATTCATACTTTAAACCTTCAAGTAGCTATTTCAACTCTGGCTTAGCCTTAGGTGCCTATTCTTCCGGTGCCTCCTCTAGAAAAGCAAACTTAATTGTCTCTATTACCTCTTCCTCGTCGCTTAGATCTTCATCAAACCGATTTAGATAGCCGAGAATCTCGACAACCTCTGGATCTTCAGAATTAGAGTCTTGATTACTTAACTCTCTCACAAGAGGGTCTACCATTACGATATCTTCTTCCACCTCTTCACAAAACTGGTTGTAGCTTTCTACAAAGTAAGCAGATTCTAGAAGGGATGGTCCCTTCATAGCATCCTTTACTTTGAAATCTAAGTGATCGTTTCTGACCCTCAGAGTGATTATTCCTTCAGCAACATAAATCAATGCTCTTCCGATAGCCAAGAAAGGGGGTCCAAAGATGATAGGATAATTAGGGTCCTCCACAGTGTCAATGATCACAACGTCGCAAGGAATGAAGAAACTTCCTACACGGATCAGAACATCCTCAACAACACCTATAGATCTTTTGAAAGAATGGCCTGCCAGTTCAATCCTCATGTTGGTCTTGACCATGTCAGTCAAACCCAAACGTTGCGCGAGGCTTAGGGGCATAAGGTTGATGCTAGCCCCTAGATTAGAGAGACCTTTCCGTTCGATGTTATCTCCAACAGCAAAAGGAATAGTGAAAGCCTCTGGATCCTTCTTCTTGTTAGGTAAATCTGCTTTGACAAAAGCAGAAGACATACTAGTTAGGTGCACTGTCTCGATCCTTCTGCCTCTTTTCTTCTTGGTGATCAAATCCTTGAAAAACTTGGCGTATTTCGGCATTTCCTCTAAAGCATCCAGAAAGGGTACTTCGAGGTGAAGCTTCTTTACTGACTCCATAAACCTCTCATAACGCTTTTTAAGATGTGACTTTATGAGTTTGTAAGGGAAAGGCAACTTTGGAGAGTAAGGGCTTCGTTTACCGAACATGTCCTCTGCAGATCTTGTTTCGGGATCCTGACATGGGCTTGTTGGTTTTCTTCCTCTGTGGGATTTTCTACCGCAATCCTTGGTTCAGGCTCCTCGGTTCTGACTTCTTCAGGGTGTTCTACTATCTTCCCTGACCTCAGCACCGCCATTTTAGCAGACTCAGTGTTGGAGGGTATCTTACCCGAGGGATTCTTTATTAACTCATCCATCTGGGCCAGCTGTTGATCTATCTGGCGTTGATGTGTCTGCATATCCGCCATTTATACCTGCATCGTATTCAGAACCCCCGAATTGGACAACGCGCTTTGTGCCAGCTGGTTGTTAATAGTATCCTGTCTTTTGACAAAATTGAACATTTGGCCCACCAAGTCTGGTTGGTTTGAGTTCTTGTCCTGACTTTGCTCCTTAGCTTGACCCTATCCTTGACTAGGGTTAGCTGCTTGGCAGTTTTGGTACTTCCCTTGCCCTTGAAAGTTTGCCTTGTTCGATTGGAAACTGGTAGTTCTGGTGAACTAACCTTGTCCGCCCCTTTTCTCAAAACCTTGCATTTGCTTGGGTGGATTATTCAGCTGATGCGACTTTTCAGCCAGATCCTTGTTGCCATAGTTAAAACCAGGGTGGTCCGATCTTTTGAAGTTGACAAAAGAGACATTCTCAGCTTCCTCTTCTTCAGATTCGCTTTCACTTGACTTGTCGGGTCAGGTGTAAATGCAGTTATCAATACCGTGTACACCTTCTCCGCAGGTGACACACTTCATCACTTTCTCAACTTGTTTCTTTCCTTTTCCACCTGATTCTTTTAACTGTCTGACGTCAGTGACTATCTTTTAGATTTGAGTGGTGATAGCTTCAAGAGCTTTGGATTCGACCGACGGTCATTCATTAGCGGCCTTCTTAGCATATCCTCTATCAGATCTGTCGTAGTCGGTATCGGCTTGTAACTCGGCCATGTTTTCGATGATCGTTTTGGATCTATTGGGCTTCTTCCCCAGAAAGTCGCTTCCTATAGCTGCATTCAGCGATACCCTTTCTTCAGGGGTCAGACCATTATAGAAGTTGGTTATCAGGAAACCCTTCTTGTAGTTGTGATGAGGGCAGTCCCTCTGATACTCTTGATACCTTCCCCAGGCTTCGTGTAGATTCTCATTCGGCTTCTGCATGAATGACGTGATCCTTTGCCTATTCCTGACAGTTTTCTCCGTAGGGTAAAACTTGTTCACAAAAGTGTCCGCCAGCGCATTCCATCCATTCAGAGCTTGATGCGGTAGCCCGAGGTACCAGGATAGGGCCTTGTCCTCTAAGGAGAAGATGAAGCCCTTGCAGTAAATGACTTCTTGTGGAACTCCCCGCATTTTAATGGTATCACATATATTCTTAAAAGCATCAAGATGATGGTAAGGGTTATCATTCTTTGAATTCCCTCGGAAGCTCTTATTCTGGATCATAGATATGAAAGATGGTTTCAGCTCAAAGTTTGTTGCATTGAACCTTGGGATGACAATAGGACATTTTGAGTTATTAGCCTTTGTGGCAGCCAACTCTCTGAGGGTCTTTTCTTCTTCGTTAGAATCTAACCTGTCATTGTCCCCATGGTTCTATTATTGATTATGTTGGTTTCTTCGGTGTCTGCGGTGATGACGACGTCTCTCATGACGGTGATCATCCTCAAATTGTTCTGTCTCAGCTTCTTCATGTTGCTAGTCACCATTATAATGGTCATTGTTCCCACGCGGAGGTGAGTGAGGTCCAACTCTAGCATTTTGCTCACCCTCTGAAAGAGGTGGTTCGACGCGAGGTGGCATGACTAGCGGTGTTGGTGCTCAAATAAGCAAAATGCTTCTTTCCTGAGTACCTAAATAGAACGCATAATCAAGTTAGAAAACTTGTATCAATAAAATGAACTACTCTATACTTATTTCAGGTTAGAAGACTAAAAGGAAACAGTTCTATCAAGCTTATTACTAAGCTTGAGGCACAGGAGTGTAGTCAGTGGATTCAGGTTTTCTAACAGTACCATTTTGCCTTGTCCCCGACAACGGCGCCAAAAAGTTGACCGACATAAATCGCGTGTCCAAAAGAAGCAGACTTGAAGTAGTCAGAATTTTAAATTACCCGACTCTTAGGCCCCCGCAACGATGATGGGGTCTGAAGTAGCAATCGGGGTTGAACCACAGGGACAAGGGTGGTAGTGTTAATAATGTGGAATCGACACTCTACACTCCAGTAAAAGCAAGATGAGGATAAAATTCCCAAAGGGAAACAATAGGTGAAGATCAGTAAAAATAAAATAAAACTATCTCCAACTGGAGCTATAAGGAAAATTAAGGTTTTTGGCATTTATCAGTTTTTAGGGATTTAGCTCAACAAAACCAGAGGAGATAACACCATTGCCTCGGTAAGGAACGAAGGAGGAAAACTTCGGCATAACAAGCGACAACAGGAATGTACCCCTTCTCTCAAAGAGGGTACCTCTAACTAAGCTCCAACACCCTCTCTCAAGGTTGATGGACTTGGGTTAGAGTGGAAAGATAACCGAAGCAACTCCGATCCCAGGTACTCTCATACTCCCTGATCGGACCAAACACTAGAGCTACAAAACCTCTCTCGAGGGAGCTACAACGGGAAACACGATTCGATAGCTAGTCAAAACATGATCCAAACGTACAAGCTAGAGTCTGGATGCTAAGCAAAGTAATAATCCAACAAAAAGGAACCAAACATAAAGTCAACAGATATTTAAAACTCCTCTAATTCCATTAGCATAAGCATTATATAAAAGGGGTTTGGTTACATTGCGTAAATAAAGAAAGTAAATGACTGAAAAAGGGAAGATAAGTATCGCCTCCTTGATTTAGGAGGGCGACATGTAGCAACAGATCCCTAAGGTTCCTTGTGACATACACCCGCCATCATTTAAGATAACAAGTGTCATTAACAATAATAAAACATGCGGAAGCGAATCAGTTGCAGCAGATTAGCAAAAATCAGTTAAAATTAAAACCATTTGCAAAGAGATCCATTCACAGGAAAACTCCTTCATTCAGAACCAAAGTAAAACCTTACATCCTGGTTCATATATACATCTCATGTACTATTACTTCTCGAGGAATACAAACATCAACTACTCTGTCTTAACTGTACACAGGTAGTATAAAACCCTCGAGGCTTAAAGCCAAAATCTCAGATCGAATCTTCAAAACATTACTCCTAGGACCAGAGAGTACATAGACGACTCATAGGACTATCTATACACAACTTGACAGCTCATATCCCCACCTGGGATTTACTGCTGTCCCTGCTACTGCTGCTGCTGCTCTTCCTCTGTAATAGGTTCCTTGCCTTTTCGTCAGCGGTTACCTAAAAATGTTGATCCCATGGGGGTGAGACAATATGTAAATTGCCCCAGCGAGAGATATAACTCTCTGCCGAAAACATTGTTATTGCAGTTTAATGGAAATAAACTGAATAGTGGAATCATAAGTAATCAACAACAGATAACTCAATATCTATGTAGTTTAGAGCAACATTCTATACAAGTATATCAGTTATAACTTGATTAAGAAGCATGTTACTCATTCAATAAATAATTGAATAACACAGATACCATTTATGCTTCTAGAACATGCTAAGCAGGATAATATCAACCGGTGATTCTTGTATTTCAAACTTATGCAAATATGCTACTCGGCTGATTACATTTTGCAAACATAACTTAAGCTCTGAGGAGATGAGGTATACCCCTCATACTCCAACCGACCACTTTTAGGAGTCGAAATAGGTACCATACAAGGTCAAGGAAGAACCGGGTTCCCATGACCTCACTGCCTCCCGGTCAGTGTGAGAGAACCTGCAGGACATCTCGTGTCTCTGCTAAAATAGCTTGCCAGGGTATAATGGCGTCTAGCTATAGAGTTACAGCCTCAACTGCACTCTCTTCGAGATCGAGAGTTTTACCCCATCGACCCGGTATCCTCGGGAGATTTGTGATACATCCCTCCCGAAATCCTGAGTAATTGAGAGGTTTGTTATTAACCTTTCCCTCAATTTCCTCAAATCCGGACGTGCAGATATTTTCGCCCATTTACCCCCGTATATTCAGAATATACGAACTCCAGGAGATCCTTCTGGAAAACCTGTTTCACCATCACCTACTTCTGAGGATGATGGATCTATGGTCAGAGCACTACATGAATAGATTTCACTTGATTAATTAATTACATGATCATATTCTTTTAGCATCAGCCAAGTTTTCAAACATAACTTATTAACACAAATGCTATAAAGAAATATGTACTTATTTTCAGCAATATACTTCTTAATCTTTGTAATAGATTGGGATCTTAATCCCTCATTTCAACTCAATAACCATGTGATCCTGGGTATTCAAACCCTTAGCTCATCACCTGAGCTTTGTTACCACATTCTCAGGTAACTAACACCTGTAGGTCATCTGACCAAGATAAGTATGATACTTTCTACACAAGCATCCATCATGGCACTTGAGGCCCATTAACTCTCTTGCTACCTCTTACCAGGAAACAGGGTATATTATGGCACACAAGGCCCAATAAACAATTCAATTTAATAGCACATCATAGCTCATACCTGGCTATGCCCATCATCTCATGATACCTGCATGGTTAGCACATATGATAGCAGTACATCATTTATCTATCAACACCATGCGAAACAAATGTATCATTATTTCAAGGGTATCACCCTTATTCCTTTATCAGGATTAGGGTTTCCCATCACATATCCCATGTATCCTTCATCCAATTATATTGGACTTATAACACATCAATGTATATGACCATATTAGGTCACTTTCAAATCATCTCTAAATCAAGCATAGATCACCATGGCCGTGCAACCAAGAACGGCCGTGCAAAGGGAAGCCACCATGGCCGTGCTACCTTGCACGGTCGTGCAAAGTGAAACCACCACGGTCGTGCTACCTTACATGGTCGTGGTACAGGAGTTCACCTCAAAAATCATACTCAAGTATGAATTCTATTCTTTCATTAGGGATTAGGGTTTCACATACCATTTCCCTTCTTTAGAAAAGGGATTGCATATAGCATCACCTTTCATTAGGGTTTCATATCACATTGACCATAATTAGGGTTTACTAATCATTCCCAATTAGGGTTTCTCATGAAATCACCCTCAATTAGGGTTTCACATGGATACACCCTCAGTTAGGGTTTCACATGGATACACCCTCAACTTGGGTTTACTATTCATCCTAATTAGTGATTTCATATGTAGACAACCTCTCATTAGGGTTATACATGGAATCGGCCTCAATTAGAGTTTACATCATGTATTGGATCCATGCATTTGTTATGCATTATTTATTAGTACCATTAAGGGTATCTCTCACCTAATTACATTAGGTTTACAAAAAGGTTTGATCAATTGGACCTTCAATAACATGAGTATCCAATTGAATTAGGGTTTTCAATGTTGATTCCTTCAATCATTGAATTCATGGAACCAATCATAAATTGGACCTATACTCATACTTCAATTGAGTTTAATAGGTCAACCTTCAACTAATTTGACCCTCAATTTACCCTCAATTGGTCACCATTTAGGGCTTGATTCAATTGAATTAGGGTTTAGAATTGATGATCCTTCAATACTAATCAATGTAAGACTAGTTACTTTGAAACTTTTGAACCATCATCAAAATTGGGTATGACCTGAACCCAAACGGTCTTGAGGTCATTTGGATGACATAAAAACGGTCTTGAGACCGTTTGCCCATGATATCATCATAATCCAAGTCAATCAATCAAAGTTTTGGATCATTAGATTGATCACCAAATCAGCATTTGATTGCAAATCAACTTGGTACCTTTAGACCTTCAAACACCTAACCATACTCAACCCTAGACCTCCAAACGGTCTTGGGTGACCACCAAACGGTCTTGCGACCGTTTGGATGAGCTCCAAACGGTCTTGAGACCGTTTGGCCCATCCATCCTTTGGATTCTAGTGACAAATCATCAAGGATTGGTCTATTGAGTTGATCAACAATTCAGCACTTAACTGCAATATGATTGGTACCTTTGGACCTTCAATTGATCAACTATACTTGATCCCAGACCTCCAAAAGGTCTTGGGGTGACCCCCAAACGGTATTGAGACCGTTTGGGTAATCCCCAAACGGTCTTGAAACCGTTTGGGCTAATCAACCCAAAATCTCAAATTAACTCATTGGAATTTCAGCACTAATTCCAATTAGGGTTTGCCTAATTGAATATCCTTCAACTCACGATTCCTTGGGAGTTAATCCCTCAAATTTGGTGAGTAATTATACCACATCAGTAGGAACAGTAATACCAAACGGTCAACCCTTGGTCAACGCACTAAGACGGTCTTGAGACCGTTTGCCCAAAAAGTTCAATTATATCAGATTGATAATCAGCATTTAATCCAATTAGGTTTCTCTAATTGATTAGCCTTCAACTCACTATTCCTTGGGAGTTAATCCCTCAAATTTGGAGGGTCATCAACCAACATAATTATTAACAGGAATCCCAAACATTCAACGCTTGGTCAACTCACTCAAACGGTATTGAAACCGTTTTCCCAAACAGGTCAAGTTAATCAGGTTGAAAATCAGCATTTAATTCAATTCGATTTGCCTAATTGATTGGCCTTCAACCTACGATTTCTTTGGAGTTAACCCCTCCAATTTGGTGGTTCATTAGCCTACATAATTAGGAACAAAATTCCCAAACGGTCAACGCTTGGTCAACCATATCAAACGGTTTTGAAACCGTTTTCTCCCAAACGGTTTCAAACCGTTTGCCCTTAAACGGTTTGCTGAAACCGCATAGCCAATCAAATTAAAACGATTTGGAGTAGCTATAAAAACCGTTTGGATTGGTACTTTTCTTTGGATAAGCATCTAGGATGATGTCATTATCCCCTTCCTTAGAAAAACCAAGAACAGCAACCGTGCTTTATGGAATTTACAGCAAGAAACAAGAGTGCATCAAATTGAAGAAATCAATCAACAAAGCATAGAGAATTGATGCAATAGCAACGTTTAAGGGTTTAAGTTATAAAAACCACCTCCAATTGAGCTCCAAAGCTCCAAGATCACGCCATTAATGGTGGATGAAGCTCTTGCAACTCCCCCTAGGCTCTTCCTCAAGCTTTTGATTGTAAAAGTTTGCTAGGGTTGAAGAGGAGATCATAATAAGAAGGAATTCATAATTTATTTTCGATTTCCACCATGAAATCATGAAGAACAAGGGTCAAGAAGATTACCAACAGGTTGGGGCTAGTCCTCCTGTTTCTCCTAAGTCCCCTTGAGCTCACCCAAAGCAAAGGAAGAAGAAAGGGCCGAAAAAGCCTTTCAATTGATTTGGAAAAGGCACTTTTATAAGGAAATTGATGAGAGAGAAAATGCCTTATAAAAATCCAATTAATCCAAAAATTATGGCCGCCTCTCCCCCCTCAACTACATGTATAAGAGGCATCTCCCTTTGATTTTTATTCTCCTTCATTATCCTCAATTTAAAGAAAAGCAAATTAAGCACCTTAATCATATTATATTAATATCCCATATGTGAGTGGAATTACTTTCCTTTATAATAAGGTGAGTGGAGTTTCACCTCCTTTAGATATTTTCGTTCCTTATCTTGGAAAAATAACGTCCATACTTATTCAAAATCAACCAATAACATTTTGGTTGAAGGCCCTTTAATTAATACATTCATTTTTGCTCTAAATTGAATTAAGGTTTCAATTAGGATTAAATCTTGATTATTTTAATATCAAGATTATCTCTCCTCCAACTTAATTCAAATGAGGCACCCCTCTCATTTTATTTGCTCTACATGATGTCAAGAAACATTAGGGACCTAATTGAAGTGGTAATTTGCATATTGAACCCTAGATTTTGGGTAAACTGCACATTACACCAAAACTAGGTTTTAATGCACAGGGATTGCTTTACAAGCTTAATCTTGGTGTCCAAGCTTGTGGAAACCATACTAATACATCATATTCATTCTTATGATGTCTCAACATCAGAGAAACATCTTATAATGTGCAATTTGCAAGTTAACCCCTCAACTTGGGTAATTTGGACTTTAGTCCAAAACAAGCAATCATTGCTTTAACATTGTTTAAACATGACCAAAATTGAAACATAAGTTTCTCATGAGCCCTAATTATTTTTCACAAAATAAAATTAAGGATCTAATGAACTTTGCTTAAGCAAAACCTCTAGGGTTAAGGCTTAACCCAGGTCAAGGATGTTACATTCCTCTAGCCCGATACCGGGTGGGAGCCCTACCCGATACGCCTGTGTCAGGTGGCATCCCCCTGTCAGGCGATAGGCCATGATGGGAAGACATATCGATCAAAGTGCTCATGCCTGATATGGTTGTGTCGGGGTATCACCCTCTCAGGCGACATGCCGAGACAGGTGATTCGTATCGGGCTCGGTATCGTGTCAGGCTAGAGACCACTTAGAGTATCGGGTTCCTCGTATCAGGTGGCCCCTCTGGTCGGTATCGGGATGCTGCGGTGACCGGGACGGATTCTAAGTGAACCATTTCCACCCTCTCGGGTCGGGAAATTGCTCACCTAGTATCGCCCGATACGCCTCTGGGTCGTGACACACTAACTCCAGGTGCTTTCCAAAGTTAGCTTTCGTGAGATTCTGACCTGTTCCATCAAGGTCATGTAGCTGCTATTTATAGGTAGCGGTTGGAAGAAGTTGCTGTTCTCCGGGAGCCACATGTCCTCCATCGGCTGTATTAGCGCGGCTTTAGGGATGCTCGACGTGCGTGTCGCCCGACACAGTGGGTGTCGGGCAGAAAATGTGTCGGGTATCGTGACGGGTGGGCGCCTGCCAGTGGGTGGTTTGTATCGTGCGGAACGCTTCATTGGGGGAGTAGTCGTGGCAGGTACAACTCCCTGTCGGGTAAGCGGCGTACCGCCCATCAAAGTCTTCTTGCACGGAACACCCGTGTCGTGCATCATCTGTATCGGGCTGCTGTATGATGGGTAGTAAGTGTGTCGGCCGACTGGCCGATGCAGGTAAAACACGTTCATGGGTCGGGATGGGATTTTTGCTGATTTTGAGTGGAAAAGCGAGGAAAACTCTGCAAAATGTGATAAAATTGAGTTAAGAGCGTAGCGTGGCCTGTTTATTCAGAAACATGACAAAAAGGAGAGGAAAACAGTTCAAAAGGGCAGTTTTGACAACGAAATATGGGCCATAAATATCATAAAATTTGGTGTTATCAATCACCACATGCAAAAAAAGGACAAAACTCAACTTAGATGTGTCTTAGAAGGGAAAACGTGTTTCTATTGCAATTGTGGCAAGGGAATATCAAGGTAATTTGGTTTGTGGATGGGGAAAATCAATAATTACCTTTTTAGCTTATAATACATATAGCTAGGGATGAAGGGTGGCAAAGAATTATTGTTGAATATGATTCCAAATAGAAAGTACAGTCAATATAGGATGGTAACACTTTATACCTTCTACATTAGTTGGAGAATGAGAATAAGAAATTTGATTGTAAGAGACTGGTCTATTGAGTTGAAATATATCAACTGTCAAATCAAGAGTGATGTATATATCTAGGAAAAACTACATCTCAAATTATATCAAATTTACTATATGTATAAGAAGCCACCCCTAGATTTAACTTTTTTTTATAATAAATTATAATAACACTAGTATGTCTTGTATAACCATGACTTCTAATGATCCCTACATAAGGAGAGCTGGAAAATCAATGGTCTCCCAACTAACATGCATATTAACATAGATACAACATTAAATTTATTGAGATTGTAATAAATGATCCAAACTAGTGTCACACCACATCAATGGATCATATACTAGATCAAACTCAACTATTTTAGATGAAAATTTTAGGCAATATCAACAAAATATGCCAATTTGGGTTTCCATTGCACAAATGGATCAAATTACGCTAATAGGTTGCAAACAGAGGGATATCAATAAAGTAAAAGAGATATGGTTTAATTTACAAATTCTAATAGTCCAATAAGAATATAAAATTAATTTACAATACACAAGATTCAATTAGGTCTAATAGATACAATCAATAGTTTCCAAAGTAAGAAAACCTCAATGAGATCAGAGAGAGAATATTTGTTTTTGACAAACTAAAAGGATATGTTACATACCTTATTTCTAGTATCAAAGATGTTAGAGAAACCCTAGGTCCCATGCAGGGTATTCCTCTATAAAAAACTCACTTAAATATTAAGGTTATTAATTATATGTATAAATCAAATCCTAGAATACAAAATCATATTCCAATGTATTCATTTGCATACAAAATTTAGCTACAAAATTTGCATCCATATTGGAACTATGATGAATCTTCTGAATCCTCACTATGTAGTCTTTAGAAGGAAGTTCTACAATGATAGTTGTCCAAAAATGTATCATATGGAATGAAGAATTAGGAATTAGAATTACTCTAACTGTAGAAATAATAACTGATTTGTATAACACGGCCCCAAACTTGTCTCCAATCCATTTGAAGAGTATGGTGAATAGCAAGAATTTCAAAAACAAAAATTGAGGTAGTTGAAATAGATTTAGGGTTACACCCACATCCCACGATTACCAATAATCATCAGATTAGGGCATAAGTTTGAGGATTATACTTAATACAAAGTTCACTCCCAACTCTTTCTTTTGTTCCAAACTCTTTATTTTCTCGCATTCAATCACATAATCAAACTTACAAGAGAATTAAACTTTGATTAGTCTAATATGATCTCAACATTAATGATACACATCCATACATTCATTCTATTTCTCACACTTCCACATACATATGACATGATAATTAGATACATTTTCTCTTATTAAGGAAACAAAGATACAAAACATCATTTACAACTCTATCACATCTATACAAGGACCTAGAGTGACAGGGACCGACTGAACTTAATTGATCTCATACTTAACTCATGTGGTAGATCTACACTGATGCATTGACCTTCTTCAAGTCCACGTGATTTCCCTACAAATTATGAGTAGAGGGGTGAGCCTACTCACTCAGTGAATGAGTACTTCATAGAAACAATTTAAAACACTTAAATAATTACAAATATACTAATTAGCAACTGATATCAATTATAACAGCAGTAAGTTTAAAAGAGACTAATCATTCACAAACATAAATATGGTAGGATACTCTAGATATCTACAAGAGTGAATCGATATATGAACATGCTTGATTGATCATAAAGAGAACTAATAATTCAGAAACATACATAGAATAATTGAATAATTGTACACACTTGTTTGACCTCTCATTCATCTTATTATGCCATGAACCCACATGAGGTGTACCACAACATGTGAAAGAATCACAGCAAGCTACGATCTCATTGTACAAGGCTTAGAAGCATGCCCAGGTTCCTAAGCCTATCTCTTGAGTAAGGCCCCGTCTACAGTGGGCCTCGACACGTCTGCCTCTCAACAACTAATGGGAGAGGCCAAATATCTCAGACTCCACCTCTCAACCTGGGTACTCAGGCAGTGAGTCAAAACCCTTAGGCTTATTGTGCATCAGTGGACCTACTGACCACTGATCACTTATCACTCAACATGTAACACAGGTACCACCGACATCCTCGGTTGGTGTTGGGTACCACGCAACTGTAAGGAGTCTTCCCTATTGGTGTACTCCGACTTACCTTGATATGGACTACCTCCAGTCTGGAAAATATTTCCTCCTCACAACACATGCCTCATCCGATGAGGATTCTATAGTGTTCATGTCATCTACATGTCTATTTCACTCTTTCAATTCACAATTCAATCATCACATCAATATATCTTTGTTCATCTTTGTAAACCTTCGGGCGCAGCCCAACGGCGATCCTGGGTCTTTAAAAAAAAAGCTTTGTAAATTGTTCATTTCATAAACCATCTGATAACATTTACCACAACTAAAATGTTAGGCATCACCACATCTCATACTGAGAAACATTGATATCACAATATTTGTTTCACTGAACACCCAATCATTAGGGTTTCATTTACCTCATTCACTTATCACATAACACACATAATGACTTAATGTGTCATAAACATTCACTGAAGAAAGACTGCTTTCAACAATTCATATACAAAAAACATATATATGAAATCCTACAATTGAGCTAAATTAGGATTTCCTCACCATTCACTGAGATATCATGCATCAAGAATAACAACAAATAAATAAAATCTAAGATGTCAAGAAAATCACTTCAAATGGATTTCACAATATCTATTCACAAATTTTCAACTTTCCACTCATCTAGGGTTTCACCCTCTTTACTGAGATATCAAGCAAATACTATTCACATCACATGAATTCCAAGATAGTATCTGACATTTATGTACCACCCATTCAGATAAACAATTCATTAATAATCAATGAGATTCATATAGACAAATTTCTTTATTTAATTATACAACAAACATCAATCATAGCTGAAAACCTTAAATTTCAGTACATTCATGTAACCTCTATGACTACTTTAATAATTCTCATTTAGATGGATTGTAACCATTTCTAATGTGATTTCATCATCTAAAATTCATCACAATATATAAATAATCCATTTCATATCATCTAGCAAAAACTAGATCAAAAAGACCATATAGGGTTCATACTCGCATACTAAGTAATTGAAAATTATTGATGATTTAACTCATTTTCGTGCAATATACTATTTAAAGGAAGTACCCAGTCACCCTAAGCTATGAAAACACCTTAAAAATGTAGCACATCTCTGAAAATCTCGAATCCATATCAAGATCCTAATAAAATCAACAGTTTCTTCTTCCTTTCAACCCTAAACAAGGTCTGTTGTAGGTAGAAGATGAAGGTTAGAGGTTAACACAAACCTCAAATTTGTTGGATTAGGGATTCTGGGCAAGGGGAAATGAGGAGGAAGAAGAATTGATGGTTAAAACTACTTACCAAGTCGAATCTATGACAACCCTTTTGGATTTCCATCGTTCTTCCCCAAAAATCACCCCAAATATCACCTTCCAGGTCATCCTCTCATTGAGCAAGGTGTCTGAGATGATAGAGGATTGAATTGTGGTTCCAACACACTTTGTTTCATTAAAAATAGATAAGTATAGCCCGATCGAGATATGATTGTTTTATGACTGGCTGTCTTGGGCGACGTCCGTTGCGGTCGCGACACATGATGCAGCATCGCAGTCGTGACATCAGTCATGGTTGCGGCACATGACACAATGTCTTAGTCATGGCATAGTGTTGTGGTCACGACACTCTGTACATGTTTACTAAAAAGGGCATAACTCTCTCATTGTAACTCTGATTTGGTTCATTCTTTTTTTTGGATTCATAATTGAATTCTCTACAATCCTACAATATTATTTTGATAATATTCTCAGAGGAAAAATTATATATTAATTACTTCTATCAATATCATTAACTCTCTTCTTGCATACATGTATGGGTTAATGCTATATTACTCCAACTCAGATCTTTATAGTAGGCTTAAATTATGATTATGAGTTACCCAAATAAGTATTTAAGGTTACCAAAGTTAAGATAAAGAACAACATAGAATATTACTAACAAAAGCATGATAAGCATTAAGATTATCTTTAATCTCTAGGATTACCAACAAAGCTAGGAACGGGTTGTAACAATTATCCCCGTCTAATAAAAATTTCGTCTCAAAATTTCTACAAGAGGAAAGGATACTTGTTAAACATCTCTGTCTCCACTTCCCAAGTAGCTTCTTCTACACATGATTCCTCCACATAGCCTTTACTAGGAGTATCTCTCTCTTTTTAAACCTTCAAATTCTGTGGTCTAGAATTTTATTTTCAACATTGAGTCATTTGTTCCTCTTCAAATCACAACAGATTTTAAGCAAGCCTTCTCAATTATAACAAAAGAATTCTCTATGCCACAATCAATCATAGGAAAGATAAAGAGAAACAACCATTTTCAATATTTTTATACTCTCGAGGTGTTACCTCAACATTGATAATCTGATCCAACTATCTCAATTCATACGATTCAATATATATTATTGTTTTTTATTACCTCCAAGTCACAAAAGAGAGTTCACCATGTTGTTTTGAATTTTACTATTGTGCTACTCAAATAGCAAAGCACTCATGAGTTGATTACTATCAGTGCTAGTTTACTTCTCATAGTGCAAATCTCATGGTCTTGTTTTATAGAGATGCTACTATTCAAGGTCAAATCACTAGTGACATATGGACTACTACAACTCTAAACATTCTAGGGTTTGGTCCTTATCATTAGCTTGATGTTATTGTGATGTGACTTTGATCCCTTAATTTGAAATTCAAACTTTGGATCTCACAAGTTTTACTAAAGTCTTCCTTATCTTATCAATTGAATTTCCTTTCTCTTTCTTGGCCATTCAGATAGATTACATTCTCAATTTACCCTACTAGGGTTTCATCATCATATTGTGTGTCATTATTACATTCACTAGATGTCTCTACCATGGTGGTTAAGCATCATATATGATTCATTTTCTTACCACTTCATTCCCACATTGCTCTCATTAAGGAAGATATGAAAGAAAAGATGATTTTGAGACTTATAATTCTTATCTTCAAACATTCCCTTAATAAATTTCTCAAATGTAGGTTTAATTGGTTATCAACAAGGATACTTGACTATTTAGCACTTGCTTGAATCTCCTAACCTCTTTCTCTTATAATCTATATTACTCCATCATGTTTCAAACCCTTCCTTACTTTCCATAATCCTCTTACCATATACTACTCTTCCACCTGTCATCTTTAACTTCTAATTTTCTCTTATGATCATGTTGCTTATTCATGGGTATGATCATGTTTACCATGTTGCACATATTTCTTTTTATCCTTCTACAAATGTGAAGTTGAAATTCTAAATCAATAATCTCTCTATTAGTTTCACCTCATGTTTAATACATTACATATCGTTCATTTTAAATCAAACGGCTCATGCATGGGTCAAACTTAGTTTCTCTTTCAATCAAGTTTTTTTTACCTTTGTATGACTTATTCATTTGTTAAGCTACACTTTTGTTCTTCTTTTAGAAAATAGTTTGTTGTTCTATAGAGACTTGGAATCCAAAGGTAGTAAGGATGAATGTATTAAACTTCATAATAAAGGTATACATTCCATGCTCTCAATTATGTCATGTAATCCTATTCCTTAATCAAGCTTATCATTTCCAACATTTCTCTTTGTTTCAACTAAGTTTGTTATTCTAGTCTTATGAGATACATGTTCATCCAATTCTCTTTACTTTAACTCTTCTGAAGACTCTTCACTTCTATGTACTTATTGTATACTCAACTTTTTTTTTCTATTTACCCTTTTCTTTGGAGTACATAAAAGTATTTTATTTGATTATATGATACATTCCTCATAATTGATTCTTACTATATTATACCTTACATACTTTTCTCATATCTTCTCCATATATGATATTTAGAGTTCATATAATACTAATGATTAAACTTAATCTGAACCTTATATCGTGTTCCTTTATTCCCAATCAAGGGTTTCTTATCTGAGGCCCCAAAGTTGGATCTCATATATCAGTTCCAATGAATTCTTAGCTATTATAATCTTTTCTATATGTTTCAACATCTAAGTGCATGTACATTATCACTATGATGTGGATCTAATTTATCCATAGTCTACTCTTATTATATTTTCAATAGGAGTCATTAGATCCCAGTAATGCACCCTGCTAGCTGGACCAGGCCGAACCTACAGTCCTGAAGCCAAGTGCTACTCAAGATTAACCAACTCCTATTCATCTCAAACATGTGGAAAGAATATCCACTTAGGGCAAACTCATTTAAACATAACTTTTGGTATACTTGATATAAAGAATAACTGAATCAACTTCATGATACACAACAATCTAAAAGAACCATATATATTATACAAATTCTTAATCTAAATTCAGATATATAAGAGCATTTTTATAGATCTCTAATCAAAGAAGCAATATAAAGTAAGAGTTGTATCACATTCTATCTTTAAGGTTTTACTCCTTCATTACTTTTTCAGTCTCCTAACCCAAATATTTCTAGGGTTTCTCTCTAGCCCATCCTTCCTCTGCATACTTGGCCAAATTCTAGAGAAGAATAGACAAAGTAGCTTGATACTGGTCAACCTAAGTATTCAAATACCGGGCCAGGGTATCTAAATACTCAGACCTCTTAGAGCTATTCACACATCATCTCTTAACTGCCACACTTATAACTCTAACTTTCTATCCTAATGGTCCCTGACGACTCAGCCAAAGCTCTGATACCAAGATGTTACACCCATATCCCATGATTACCACTAATCATGAGATTAGGGCATAAGTTTGAGGATTATACTTAATACAAAGTTCACTCCCAACCTTTTCTTTTGTTTCAAACTCTTTGTTTTCTCACATTCAATAAATAATCAACCTTACAAGAGAATTAAACTTTGATTAGTCTAATATGATCTCAACATTAATGATATGCATCCATACATTCATTCTGTTTCTCACACTTCCACGTACATATGACATGATAATTAGATACATTCTCTCTTATTAAGGAAACAAAGATACAAAACATCATTTACAACTCACTCACATCTATACAAGGACCTGGAGTGACAGGGACCGACTGAACTTAACTGATCTCATACTTAACTCATATGGTAAATCTACTCTGATGCATTGACCTTCTTCAGGTCCACATGATTTCCCTAAAAATTGTGAGTAGAGGGGTGAGCCTACTCGCTCAATGAATGAGTACTTCATAGAAACAATTTACAAACACTTAAATAATTATATATATACTAATTAGCAATTGATATCAATTATAACATAGTAAGCTTTAAAGAGACTAATCATTCACAAACATAAATATGGTAGGATACTCTAGATATCTACAAGAGTGAATCGATATATGAACATGCTTGATTGATCATAGAAAGAGCTAATAATTCAGAAACATACGAAGAATAATTGAATAACTGCACATACTTGTTTATCCTCTCATTCATCTTATTATGCCCTAAACCCACATGAGGTGTACCACAACATGTGAAAGAATAGAAGCAAGCTACGATCTCACTATACAAGGCTTAGAAGCATGCCTGGGTTCCCAAGCTAATCTCTTGAGTAAGACCCCATATGCAGCGAGCCTCATCACGTCTGCCTCTCGGCGGCTAATGGGAGTGGTCAGATATCTCAGACTCCACCTCTCAACCTGGGTACTCAGGCAGTGAGTCAAAGCCCTCATGCTTATTATGCATCAGTGAACCTACTGACCACTGATCACTCAACATGTAACATAGGTACCACCGACATCCCTGGATGGTGTTGGGTACCACACAACTGTAAGGAGTCTACCCTACTGGTCAAGACCCTCACACCCTACTGGTGCGCTCTGATTTACCTCGATCTGGACTACCTCTAGTTGAGAAATTGTTTCCTCCTGACAGTGCATGCCTCATCCTGTGAGGATTCTACAGTTTTCAAGGCATCTACATGTCTAATTCACTCTTTAAATTCACAATTCAATCATCACATTAACATATCTTTGTTCTGCTTTATAAATCATTCATTTCATAAACCATCTGATAACATTTACCACAACTGAACTGCTAAGCATCACCACATCTCATACTGAGAAACATTGATATCACAATACTTGTTTCACTGAACACCCTATTATTAGGATTTCATTTACCTCATTCACTTATCACATGACACACATAAGGACTTAATGTGTCATAAACATTCACTGAAGAAAGACCGCTTTCAATAATTCATATACAATAAACCCATATATCAAATCCTACAATTGAGCTAAATTAGGGTTTCCTCACCATTCACTAAGATATCATGCATCAAGAATAATAAAAAATAAATAAAATCTATGATGTCAAGAAAAGCACTTCAAATGGATTTCACAATATCTATTCACAAATTTCCAACTTTCCACTCATCTAGAGTTTCTGTAACGTCCCCGATTCAACCACCTGATTTTCTTCCTTTGAAAATCAAGTAGCTAAATCTGAGTTGTTGATATGGCACCAAGAATCAAAGAACAAGAGTGAGATAAGAAATATTTCATTTCAAAATATTACATCCTTACAAAAGGTATTTTTACATTATCTCCTATATCAATAAAAAAATGATACATGAGTTTAAAATTAAGCTTGATCCACATTTGATTCTTGACGCCCTTCAAGATCTTTTCAAGATGAGACTTCCACAAGGAAAGGTCCTAGAAATAACAATCTGCAACATAGAAGAAAATGTCACAGCCCAAGTGGGAGAGTATGGGTTACTAGATAAATGTCTAAGTATGGGAAAATAGAGAATAGCAACATGAAACTATTAACACAATTGTATTCTAATATATTACTCCAATAACTAAAGCATCGGTTGAGATATTCATAAAGTAATTATCATATGACAACTCTATCAAAAAGTTAGAACAATATTGAGGAGCATTAACCATAATTGTAGGTATTTATAATGATAACAAAAAGAGAGACCTTATTCCATAAACAAGATTAACTAGAGCTCTCAGAGAAGGTGTCAATTCACCTTGGGCAACTGGCCTACAGCCACAAAAACTTACTTAGCCAAGACTTTAGTCCATTATGGTCAGCAAAACACCTGTAAGTACCCTAGCACACCCCCAGCCACTCGTGCACATTGCATGCTCTATTCAATGAATCAAATTACCACAAGCAGCCACCGATCGCCTTTCCAAAACCAGAAGAGGGTGCTCCTTGCACAAAGTGCCACTTAGATAATCATAAGTTAGCATGCTTAATATTTGCAGGAGATTATTCCCCATTACTAACTTGATCATGACTGACTCTACATGACCAACCCAAGTGTGGGCCTGAGTATGGTGGAGCATTATACTCATCCATCCCTGACTCCAAAGGACTTAGATCCAGATCCCATATATATCAATCCCCAGCCAAGACATGCCAACTATGTTACCAACACATCTCCCAATATAAGGTTTAGAATTAAAAGGAAATCATCAAAGATATACAACTCAAAATGATGGCTAGTCAAAGTTAATGGGGTCAAAAGGTAGTCATGAATAAATGAATCACTAGTTGAGTATTTCACTACGACACCTAAAATGTAAACTTGTGGGATTGTGGAATTGAATCAGACAAATCTATGGCCAAGAGCGTTCAAGAGGTTAGGGAGTCCCGCCGTGCGAACACGAAACCAATTAAATAACATTTCCTCTTTACTGGCTACAGGCATCAATGAAACAAGCTTCTAGTCACCTTAGAAATGTCTGATGGAATTCCACTTTCCAACAATATCACATGACTCAAATAATAGGGATAAATAAGGGAAAAAGGAACCAAAAGACAATAGATTGGAATCCAAATAAATGCTTAATTATTATCTAAAACCTTTAAACTCAAAATTGAAGGATAATATGGACGAATATATGGAAGTCATACCTAGCTTATTAATAAAGAGGTTGTGTATAGTTGACCACTTATTCATTGTTTAGGAAAGTATAGTATGCCTATACTTTTACTGCATATAATACCAAACCATTCTATACCATACCTTTTATTGATGTTGATATTATAGATTGCGATAGGAATTGAATATCATATTAAACAATAATAAACCCTACTTTTTGGATGACAAAAATGTGGGAACCAAACCTTTATATGTCCTTAATACATGTTTCCACAAGAAGACCATAGTATCATTAAATATATCCAATATTGATATATTTGGGTAGCATTACATCGCATTTGCCATCACCTCGATCCTCATCCCCAACTAGAACAACTTCAAGGATTTTTCTCAGTATAGTAGAAGACAGATGGCTTAAAGCATCATGATATATGTGGAAGATATAGTACTTGGATTATCTTACTACAATGGAGGAGGGAGATAGTAGGTTTCTATATGCAGAGGGTTTGTTGGCAAGTGGTTCCATTGACTAACATAGAGAAAGAGAGAGTGGTTTGCTAATCTAGTGAGAGATGGGAGGTTTATGGTGAAGGAGATGGGAAAGGAGGGAGAAGGGATGTTCACCTTTTCTTTGGGATGAAGAGGAGAGAACTTGTAATTATGGTGGGGTGAATAAGGGCTCCTTTTATAGGAATGGTGGAGGGTAGCATGGTCCTAATTGCAAAAGGTATATGGATGACACATGAGTATATGTCTATCATCAAAAGATAAATGATTTGTTGTTAAGTGACACATGGATGTGTATGTGTCATCTTAAGAGAGATAAATTCATGGCTATATGACACATGGATGCATACGTGTCATATTAAGATATCTATCAAGGATTAGTTGACACATGGTAGGATATGTATCAAACATTAGGATGTGCTAGGTGTTTAAGAGATGAGCATGACACAAAGCTCCTTTCTTTACCTAATAATGTGTTTGCTCAAGCTATCTACTTGCTACACAACTACATGCTTGCCTCCATAAGAAACGTGCTTGCCACCCAGCTACCTACTTGTGTGCTTACCCACAAAAACATTATTTTTCAAAATTGGAAAAAAAGTACCGCAATTATATTTTCAATATATAAAAGCTTTTAAATAAATCATAATGGATTATTTTAACATTAAAATTCATTTTACAAAAAAATCTCAAAGAAGCTTGTTTTTATGAATAGCTCTAAATAGGGAGTTTCAATTTTGGCTAGAGATCAGGATGTTGCATATACCCCCCCCCCTTTCATAGAATTTTCAGCCTCAAAAATTAAAAGATTTAGGTTATGACTTATCTTAGTCTATTCTACTTAAGGTTATCTAAATCTAGTTTTAATTTTATACTTCTACTATTCTCCTTGGGTATGGTATCATCTTGTTGCTCTGATACCATCTCTGTAACATCCCCCATTCAACCACCTGATTTTCTTCCTTTGAAAATCAAGTAGTTAAATCTGAGTCGTTAATATGGCACCAAGAATCAAAGTACAAGAGTGAGATAAGCAATATTTCATTTCAAAATATTACATCCTTACAAAAGGTATTTTTACATTATCTCCTATATCTATAAAAAAATGATACATGAGTTTTTAATTAAACTTGATTTGCCTTTGATTCTTGATGCCCTTCAGGATCTTGTCAAGATGAGTCTTCCACAAGGAAAGGTCCTAGAAATAACAATCTGCCACATGGAAGAATATGTCGCAGCTCAAGTGGGAGAGTATGGGTTAGATAAATGTCAAAGTATGGGAAAATAGAGAATAGCATCATGACATTATTAACACAATTGTATTCTAATATATTACTTCAATAACTAAAGAATCGGTTGAGATATTCATAAAGTAATTATCAGATGAAAACTCTATCAAAAAGTTAGAACAATATTGAGGAGAATTAATCATAATTGTAGGTATTTATAATGATAACAAAAAGGGATACCTTATTCCATAAATGAGCTTAACTACAACTCTCAGAAAAGGTGTCAATTCACCTTGGGCAACTGGTCTGCAACCACAAAAATTTGCTTAGCCAAGACTTTAGTCCATTATGGTCACCAAAACACCTGTAAGTACCCTAGCACACCCCCAGCTACTCGTGCACACTGCATGCTCTATTCAATGAATCAGATTACCACATGCAGCTATCGATCGCATTTCCAAGACCAGAAGAGGGTGCTCCTTGCACAAAGTGCCACTTGGATAATCATTAGTTAGCATGCTTAATATTTGTAGGAGATTATTCCCCATTACTAACTTGATCATGCCTGACTCTACATGACCAACTCAAGTGTGGGCCTGAGTATGGTGGAGCATTATACTCATCCATCCCTGACTCCAAAGGACTTAGATTCGGATCCCAAATATATCAATCCCCGGCCAAGACATGCCGACTCTGTTACCAACACATCTCCCAATATAAGGTTTAGAATTGAAAGGAAATCATCAAAGATATACAACTCAAAATGATGGCTAGTCAAAGTTAATGAGATCAAAAGGTAGTCATGAATAAATAAATCACTAGTTGAGTATTTCACCATGACACCTAAAATGTAAACTTGTGGGATTGTGGAATTGAATCAGAAAAATCTATGTCCAGGGGCATGCAAGAGGTTAGGGAGTCGCCTCGTGTGAACATGAAACCAATTAAATAACCTTTCCTCTGTACTGGCTATAGGAATCAGTGAAACATGCTTCTAGTCACCTTAGAGATGTCTGATGGAATTCCACTTTCCAACAATATCACATGACTCAAATAATAGGGAGAAATAAGGGAAAAAGGAACCAAAAGACAACAGGATTGGAATCCAAATAAATGCTTGATTATTATCTAAAACCTTTAAACTCAAAATTGAAGGATAATATGGACGAATATAATGAAGTCATACCTAGCTTATTAATAAAGAGGTTGTGTATAGTTGATCACTTATTCATTATTTAGGAAAGTATATGAAGTATGCCTATACTTTTACTTCATATAATACCAAACCATTATGTACCATACCTTTTATTGATGTTGATATTATAGATTGTGATAGGAATTGAATATCATATTAAACAATAATAAACCCTACTTTTTGGATGACAAAAATGTTGGAACCATACCTTTATATGTCCTTAAGACATGTTTCCACAAGAAGAGCATAACATCATTAAGTATATCCAATATTGATATATTTGGGTAGCATTACATCACATTTTCCATCACCTCGATCCTCATCCCCAACTAGAACAACTTCAAGGATTTCTCTCACTATAGTAGAAGAGAGATGGCTTAAAGCATCATGATATATGTAGAAGATATAGTATTTGGATTATATTACTACAATGGAGGAGGGAGATAGTAGGTTTTATATGTAGAGGGTTTGTTAGCAAGTGGTTTCATTCACTAACATAGAGAAAGAGAGAGTGGTTTGCTAATCTAGTGAGAGATGGGAGGTTTATGGTGAAGGAGATGGGAAAGGAGGGAGAAGGGATGTTCACCTTTTCTTTGGGATGAAGAGGAGATAACTTGTAATTATGGTGGGGTGAATGAGGGCTCCTTTTATAGGAATGGTGGAGGGTAGCATGGTCCTAATTGCAAAAAGTATATGGATGACACATGGGTATATGTGTGTCATCAAAAGAGATATGATTTGTAGTTAAGTGACACATGGATGTGTATGTGTCATCTTAAGAGAGATAAATTCGTGGCTATATGACACATGGATGCATATGTGTCATCTTAAGATATCTATCAAGGATTAGTTGACACATGGTAGGATATGTGTCAAACATTAGGATGTGCTAGGTGTTTGAGATATGATCATGACACAAAGCTCCCTTCTTTACCTAATAGTGTGTTTGCTCCAGCTATCTACTTGCTACACAGCTACATACTTGCCTCCATATGCAACTTGCTTGCCACCCAGCTACCTACTTGTGTGCTAACCTGTATGTGTCGAAGTATGGGTAAATAGAGAATAGCAGCATGACATTATTAACATAATTGTATTCTAATATATTATTCCAATAACTAAATCATCGGTTGAGATATTCATAAAGTAATTATCAAATGACAACTCTATCAAAAAGTTAGAACAATATTGAGGAGCATTAACCATAATTGTAGGTATTTATAATGATAACAAAAAGTGATACCTTATTCCATAAACGAGTTTAACTACAACTATTAGATAAGGTGTCAATTCACCTTGGGAAACTGGTCTGCAACCACAAAAACTTTCTTAGCCAAGACTTTAGTCCATTATGGTCACCAAAACACCTGTAAGTACCCTGGCACACCCCCATTCACTCGTGCACACTGCATGCTCTATTCAATGAATCAGATTACCACATCCAGCCACTGATCATCTTTCCAATACCAGAAGAGGGTGCTCCTTGCACAAAGTGCCACTTGGATAATCATTAGTTAGCATGCTTAGTATTTGTAGGAGATTATTCCCCATTACTAACTTGATCATGCCTGACTCTACATGACCAACCCAAGTGTGGGCCAGAGTATGGTGGAGCATTATACTCATCCATCCCTGACTCCAAAGGACTTAGATCTGGATCCTAAATATATCAATCCCCGGCCAAGACATGCCGACTCTGTTACCAACACATCTCCCAATATAAGGTTTAGAATTAAAAGGAAATTATCAAAGATATACAACTCAAAATGATGGCTAGTCAAAGTTAATGAGGCCAAAAGGTAGTCATGAATAAATGAATCACTAGTTGAGTATTTCACTATGACACCTAAAATGTAAACTTGTGGGATTGTGGAATTGAATTAGACAAATCTATGACCAGGAGCATGCAAGAGGTTAGGGAGTACCCCCGTGTGAACACAAAACCAATTAAATAACCTTTCCTCTTTACTGGCTACAGGCATCCGTGAAATAGGCTTCTAGTCACCTTAGAAATGTTTGATGGAATCCTACTTTCCAACAATATCACATGACTCAAATAATAGGGAGAAATAAGGGAAAAAGGAACCAAAAAACAATAGGACTGGAATCCAAATAAATGCTTGATTATTATCTAAAACATTTAAACTCAAAATTGAAGGATAATATGGAGGAATATATGGAAGGCATACCTAGCTTATTAATAAAGAGGTTGTGTATAGTTGATCACTTATTCATTCTTTAGGAAAGTATATGAAGTATGCCTATACTTTTTCTACATATAATACCAAACCATTCTATACCATACCTTTTATTGATGTTGATATTATATATTGTGATAGGAATTGAATATCATATTAAACAATAATAAACCCTACTTTTTGGATGACAAAAATGTGGGAACCATACCTTTATATGTCCTTAATACATGTTTCCACAAGAAGACCATAGCATCATTAAATATATCCAATATTGATATATTTGGGTAGCATTACATTGCATTTTCCATCACCTCGATCCTCATCCCCAACTAGAACAACTTCAAGGATTTTTCTCAGTATAGTAGAAGACAGATGGCTTAAAGCATCATGATATATGTGGAAGATATAGTACTTGGATTATCTTACTACAATGGAGGAGGGAGATAGTAGGTTTCTATATGCAAAGGGTTTGTTGGCAAGTGGTTCCATTGACTAACATAGAGAAAGAGAGAGTGGTTTGCTAATCTAGTGAGAGATGGGAGGTTTATGGTGAAGGAGATGGGAAAGGAGGGAGAAGGGATGTTCACCTTTGCTTTGGGATGAAGAGGAGAGAACTTGTAATTATGGTGGGGTGAATGAGGGCTCCTTTTATAGGAATGGTGGAGGGTAGCATGGTCCTAATTTCAAAAAGTATATGGATGACACATGGGTATATGTGTGTCATCAAAAGAGAGATGATTTGTAGTTAAGTGACACATGGATGTGTATGTGTCATCTTAAGAGATATAAATTCATGGCTATATGACACATGGAAGCATATGTGTCATCTTAAGATATCTATCAAGGATTAGTTGACACATGGTAGGATATGTGTCAAACATTAGGATGTGCTAGGTGTTTAAGATATGATCATGACACAAAGCTCCCTTCTTTACCTAATAGTGTGTTTGCTCCAGCTATCTACTTGCTACACAGCTACATACTTGCCTCCATATGCAACTTGCTTGCCACCCAGCTACCTACTTGTGTGCTTACCCACAAAAATGTTATTTTTCAAAATTAGCAAAAAGTACCACAATTATATTTTCAATATATTAAAGCTTTTAAATAAATCATAACAGATTATTTTAACATTAAAATTCATTTTACAAAAAAAATCTCAAAGAAGCTTGTTTTTATGAATAGCTCTAAATAGGGAGTTTCAATTTGGGCTAGAGATCAGGATGTTACAGTTTCACCCTCTTTACTAAGATATAAAGCAAACACTATTCACATCACATGAAATCCAAGATAGTATCTGACATTTATGTACCACCCATTTAGATAAACAATTCATTAATAATCAATGATATTCATATAGACAAATTTCTCTATTTAATTATACAACAATATCAATCATAGTCAAAAACTTTAAATTCAGTACATTCATGTAACATCTACGATTACTTTAAGAATTATCATTTAGATGGATTGTAACCATTTCTGATGTGATTTCATCATCTGAAATTTATCACAATAGAGAAATAATCCATTTCATATCATCTAGTAAAAGCTAGATCAAAAAGACCATTTAGGGTATGTACTCGCATACTAAACAATTGAAAATTATTGATGATTTAACTCATTTTTGTGCAGTATACTATTTAAAGGAAGTACCCACTCAGCTTAAGGTGTGAAAACATCTTTAAAATGCAGCATATCTCTAAAAATCTCAAATCCATATCAAGATCCTAGTTAAATTAGTGATTTCTTCTTCTTTTCAACCCTAAACAAGGTTTGTTGTAGGTAGAAGATGAAGGTTAGTGGTTAACCCAAACCTCAAATTCATTGTATTAGGGATTTTGGACAAGGGGAAATGAGGAGGAGGAAGAATCGATGGTTAAAAATACTTACCATGTCGAATCTATGACAACCCTTTTGGATTTCCTCCGTTTTTCACATTCTTCCCCAAAATCACCCTAGATATTTCCTTTTAGGTCACTCTCTTGTTAAGAAAAGTGTCTGAGATGATAGAGAATTGAATTGCGGTTCCAATGCACTTCATTTCATTGAAAATGGATAAGTATAGCCCGAGCTATGATCGTTTTACAATTGTCCATCTTGGGCGGCGCTCATCACGGTCACAACACACGACGCAACGTCGCTATCATGACATAGGTTGTGATCGCAGAACACGACATAGTTTCGTGGTTACGACATAGCGTCATAGTCACGACACTCTATGCATGTTTACTAAAAAGGGCATAACTCACTCATTTTAACTCCGATTAGGTTCATTTTTTGTTGGATTCATAATTGAATTCTCTGCAATCCTACAATATTATTATGATAATATTCTCAGAGGAAAAATAATTTATTAATTATTTCCTTCAATGTCATTAACTCTCTTCTTGCATACATGTATGGGTTAATGCTATATTACTCCAACTCAAATCTTTATAGTAGGCTTAAATCATGATTATAAGTTATCCAAACAAGTATTTAAGGTTACCAAGGTTATGATAAAGCACACCATAGAATATTACTAATAAAAGCATGACAAGTATTAAGATTATGTTAAATCTCTAGGATTACCAGAAAATCTAGGAATAGGTTGTAACATTTATCCCAATCACACACCCAAGTGCTTATGATCATGAACTACTTCTTTAATGTATGCCCTTTCACCTCTAATTGAAGCATCCACATTTATCTTCAACCAAACTAATGGAGGATGCAACCATTGAGAAGATGATGAGGTGATTTTGTTAGGAACTTGATGATTTTCTTGCATCAATACAACTTCAATAGTGGTTAGTAGTGGCCAGATATATTAATTACAAATACCATGGTTGAAAATACATTGTTGAAGATTTTGTAATTCCTACACTTCCATATTTCAGAGCAAGTAATAAAAACATAACATTACTTTGTTTGTATTTGTAAACATTGCTTTAACCAAATCTGAAAAGTTGCAACGATGAAAATGGTGATGTCAATGTAGCCTTTTCCATTTATTCTGTGCAATGGGGAAATCTCACAACACTTGTGTTGGCTAAATTGGACATTAGCATACCCTTTGTTTTGATGATGACAAACATTTCATTCTTGTGGATCTCACATGCTACTTGAGTATTTTAGGGTTCAAGATGATGAGAAGGTCATACAAAGTGGATAATTGAAGATCAAGATACTTAAATGTTTAATATTTTCATGATTGTCTTTAATGTATACTCAATGTAAAAATGTGTACAAGTATGTAATGTACAAGTACTTAGATATCATGTAAATCAAGCATTAGATTTTTCCTAACCACATAAAACCTATCTTACACTCACATGAAGACCTTAGGGTTGATAGGTTTCACATGAGTCATCAATAGGACTCACATACATTGTAAATCCTTGCAAAAAGTTCTTCTTTGTCGATAAAATTGTTGACCAAGAATCACTTGGCCGAAGACTCAAACAATTGAGAAATAACTTTGCAAATCTTTCATTCTGAGTTTCGTTCGACAATATTTTTGACCAAGATATAGCCCTTGTAATAGGTTTAAATAAGAGAGAGATAGACATATAGCCATTAGATCTAGCTGAACTAACATAGTCATCCAGTCGACAAGTTTGTAGACCGAGAGTCATATGGTTGACAATATTATCGACCGAGAAAAGTTCTGTAAACTTCACTTTTAATGAACATTTTAGCCGTTGCAACCCAACTAGTTTCTACCCAATGGCTAGTTAAGCACTAAGAACACTCTAGATACTCCCTAAAACATCCCTAATCACTTTTAAACCATTCCTATAAATAGGAGAGGCCTTAGGACACCCAAAATACAACTTGCATACAACAAAACACAAGCTACACTTGAGCAATCATTCTAGAGAGCAACAAAGCTGAGAATCACTTTCTATCTTCTTCCTTTAGCTCTGAGTTCATGTCCTATATCTATAGCCTCTTAGACACCATCCAAGAGACATCCATCCTAACTGGTTAGGAGGTCTAAATGCTACATATAGGAATCAAGACGATGTACTTCATTGGTTAAGTATTTTTTTCTTCCAATCTATTTTCTTTGTATTGTATTTGTTCTCCTTGAATACTCTAGGGTAGGATGATATCTGAGAGAGGTTGCTTGGAGCTACTTCAAGACAAAGAATGATTCTCCAAGGTTTCTTGAGGTTACTTCAAGAAGGCTGCTTCAAAGGAGGTTGGAGCTACTTCTATGTGAAGGCTATCTCATGGGGGTGGAGCTACTTCAAGGTGGTGAAGGCTGCTCCAAGGTTGCTTGAGGTTACATCAAGAAGGACTCTTTAAAGGAGGTTGAGGCTGCATCTAGGTGAAGGCTATATCAAGGTGGTGGAGTATTTCAAGGTGGTGAAATCTGCTCCAAGGGCTTGAGGTTACTTCAAGAATATTGCTTCAAGGAGGTTGAGGCTACTTCAAGGAGGTTGAAGGTGATTGTATTTTGTTGTAACATCCTTGTGAGGTAAATAAAAAAAATCACTTTCAAAATTCTAATTGGAGACAATTGGGTAGTGGACTAACAACCTTTTATTTAAAGGCTGGAACCACTCTAAATCGAAGTGTCTTTCTTATTTCCTCCTTCTTTTCTTTAAGTTTTCAATTGAAATTTAAGTATCAAAAGTTCTATTCCCTTTAGATCTTTCAGTTGGTACTATATTAGGTATTCAAGGAGATTTAACTGGTCTTTAATGGCGGATGATGTTCTACATAACCTCAACCTTGAAGGAACTTATGTGAGTCGGCCACCACCCATTGATGGAAGAAACTACACTTATTGGAAAAGAAGGATGCAATTCTACTTCCAAGGGATCAGCCTGAAGCTTTGGAGAATGGTGTCCTTGCCCTATGCACTTCCTGATAAGGAGTATGCAACATGGAATCCTAAAACGGTAAAACAAGTTCAATTGAATGCAAAAGCAGTAAGCATTTTATATCATTGCATTTCCGTTAATGAGATTAATATAATATCTTCATGTGAAACCGCTTATGAAATATGGCATAAACTTTCAGTTACACATGAAGGTACAAATCAAGTCAGAATACCAAGATTAACATGCTTAGACAAAAGTTTGAACAATTTTGCATGCAACCTAATGAGTCTATTAGTGAAATGTATGAAAGGTTCTCTTCTATTATTAACAACTTGAGTGCCTTGGGTAAGTGTACACGTGAGGAAGATAAAGTGTCCAAGATTCTTAGATCCTTGCCTCCTAAGTACAAGCCAAAGGTGACGACCATTGAAGAAGCAAATGACCTTACCACTGTGAAGATGGAGAAACTCATTGACAATCTAGAGACTCATGAAGTTACTCTTAAAGAAGAAGAAAGATCGGAGCTAGAACTTCAAAAGAAAGAAAGAAGGATATATCATTCAAGGCTACAACCAAAGCTCAAGAAAGTGATGAGTCAAGCAAAGGAGAAGATGAAGAGGATGCATTCAGTGTAAATGGTAAGCAATATAGAAGATTTAAATATCACAAAAATTGTAGTGTTTCAACCTCTTCTTCCCTTAGGTACTTTGAATGTGACAAGAAGGGACACTTAAATAATGAATGTCATAAAGTCAAGAAGGGAAAAAAATCCTCTTTCAAGAAGAAAGAGAAAGTCTACAAAGGTAGCTTGGGATGAGTCAAGCAATGATAGAGAGAGTGGAGAAGAAGTATGATGTCTCATGGCTAAAGAGGACAATGTGAGTTGTCTCATTGCAACAACATATGAAGAAGAAAATGAGGTAAGCCTTCTTGATTTATCTAAAGAAGAGCTAGTTAATAATTTAGAAGAATTCCATGATAAATATTTTGATTGTAAAAGGAAATTGAGGAAGCTTACAAAAACTAATGACAATTTTCATGCTAAATTGTATGATCTTACTTCAGAAAATGAAAATCTTATGTCTGAAAAAGACACCTTGAAATCATCTATTAATGATTATAATATCAAGTTGCTTGCTCTAGAAACCAACAATAATCTTCTTTCTCAATAAAAGGTTGAATTTCTTGCTAAGATAATAATTATCAAACCCAACTTGTTCTATGTTCTCATTCAAATTATGATATAATTGTTAGAGAAAGAGATTTTTTGCTTTTAATTTTAGATCAAGAAAAACTAGATATTGCAAAGAAAATTGATGAAATTGCTAAGTTACAAAAATATGTTGATAGTCTAAAGAGTAATAATATTCTTGATAAAATCTTAGAAAACTCCTTTGGACAAATTGGAAGAAGAGGTGTAGGCTATTTACCTAAAGAGAAAACTTTCCAAAAGCCTAGAACTAGAAAAACCCAAAAACCCAAATCAAAGATCTTGTATGTCCCCAAAGACAATCTAGAACATAATCAAAATACAAAGAAGAGAAATGAAATTGATTTTATTTGTTGTCACTATTGTCAATATTTTGGCAATATTTATTCTCTTATCCATACAAGAAAAAGAAGAATGTTGGCTTGGTTTGGGTTCCAAAACCTCCAACTTAGAAATATTGGACACTTAGTTGAGATTTGATGTGAAGAGTGGGACCCGATAGGGGACCCACTCTTCACGGAATTGAAATATAAGTCCATCCAAATCCAAATAAGGAGGAAAGGAGGAATATCATTCATTTCTTAAATGGTATACATACTAGAGCATGAATTTTATAAGTAGCTGAAAACAAAACTATTACAAAGTTATATGATGATTCATTTAAAAATGCTCCTGTAGTGGTAACCCTCAAAAAAAAATTTTAAAATGCTCCTCACCATAAAAGGTGGTATAACAAAGTAAAAGATATACATTTAATTACATGTAGGACCAAATGCAGAGGGCAACCCATCCATTCCAAGCTATCCTTAAGTCCACAACCAATAGTTGATCTTCCAGAGTCCATTTCTTCTAAAGTTCCTGAATCTAGGTGGAAGTGAACATCACCCAGAACATAGGAAACAAAGTATAGATGTCGGCAAAGGTTGAGTATGTACATATATAAAACACTTTGGGCATTATAATGGGTTATAAGTACAAAAGAGATGTTCCACAAGAAAGGGGCTATTTGCAATTAGGTAAGTTCAAGAGAAATGTAACAAAAGAAATGAGGCATAATTAAGTTCAGAGAATAAGCATGATGAATAAAGTGTCTTGCCATATCACTTAACCACAATCTCAATTTAAAACAATAAACATTTGCATGCATAACAATGTAGACTAAATATACCTAAAATAGGGCCATAACACCATAGGACTATGGCCTAAAAGAAATAAGGGTGGAAACGCACACCTCGGGCAGAAATGCACACCCTATATAAGTATGGTTGTACACAAGTACCACTATTATAGATATTCTAGTCAAACATGTAGCATGCATAAAATGGAGAGGCAAGACTAGCATCTCAGTCAATTTCATATAAAAAAGGCAGTTATAACAAGAGGGCTCCAATGACCCATTATGATAGAGTAACTCAACAATAACATGAATTGAAATGAATATAAATTAGTAATTATGAATGCCCAACAGTTGAATCCTCAAGTGGAATAACAATTCAAGAGATGCCTCATTAAAAGAGTGTAGGTTTCACCTGAATAATGCCTAAAATAAAATAGAGAATGTACATGCCTTAGGATTAGATCTAAATATTTAGTAACACCTCCTAAGATCTCGGTCACGGTTGTCTCAACCTAGTCACAATATATGTGCATTCAATTAATATCATGTGCATTAAATTCCTAGCTTAGAAATAAACCCTAATGTCAGTTGGAAATCTGATCATGAAACCTATGCCATTAAATCAATCACATTTTTCAAATTTCAAAAATGTATATTTTGTATTTTTCCACTAAACCAATAATTAGTTATGATTTTTACAACTTAAAACTATTTATTGTTTAAAAAGGAAAAATACGACGTGCAATGACCATAATGCTCCTGAATGATTGTGATTATAAAGATACCATCATGAAATTGAACATAGTTGTATGTTACTGGAGATACATCAGTCAAACATGGGTCAAAGATGGACAAATACCTGATATGCCCCTTGCAAGGGGGTTATTAACAAGCCAAAAGGCCATGGGTATACATGGGTTTTCATTAAAGGGAGTCAATCCCACCCTCACACCATGGTTTGAGCACATAGCTCCAGTCATGGAGCTTGGCTCCAGGTAGGGTCATTGTCCCCTCTCCAACACATGCGGCTCCAAATCCTCTAACTTTGTTGGACTGTTGCGGTTCGGGTGAGCTGCTGGTAGTGACCAGAGAATGACGACCAAGGAGATCGCTACCCTGGCAAGCAGTAGGACCAGAGGCGGCTACAATGCATGATCAGAGGAGTGGGAAGGGGAAGATTGGGAACCATAGTGCGCCAAGGCACCAACTTCTCCCTAAACAATCAAGCTGACACAACATGGTGTACTAGCTACTCCACCCCGACCCAAATGGAGAAATTTTGTCCCAAGCAGAGATGAGAACATCACAAGATGACTGCTTCAAACAGGAAGACAAATTTGAGATGTGAAATTTGTCCCGTTTGAGCACTCTGTGTGACCTTCCGATACCATGGTAGGTTGTGGGTGAACCCTTAGTGAGTCCGAGTTATAGGCACATTGTCGGCGGTAAGCAAAACTTATAGGGAAACAACAACGTTTTGTCGACCCAACAAACCAGACAGTTCCATGGCAAACTGAGTACATGGAAATAAGGAACGGGGGTCTGAGATGGTTACCTCGACTCAAATTGCACTGAGGTGGCTCCGGGGAGTGTCGTTAAGGCTCAGTGGTCAGATAAGCAACTTGTCTTTGTCAGATGGAAACTAGGGCTCCATGGAGAAGTTAAAGGATCTAGGCACCATGAGGGGATCCGAGCTTCATTTCTGGGCATTTTAAGTGTAGTGGGATATAGTGGGGTGAGGGTTTGAGCTCTCTAGGAATAGTAGCCAAAATGGAGGAAGAAATGTGATTGGGCATTTTCTATATGGGGCAAGAGAGAGTGTGAGTTAGGGTTTATTGAACTCACCAGGTTGAGGTGGATCTAATGAAGAAGAAATCGTGGTGAACAAGTCAGTGTACTATGAGCAAGCATAGTGATAGATGCTGAGGCGTTGAGCAAGTCCTGTGTGTGTGGGAAAGTAGGAGGTGGGAGATGAGGTCTCCCACCCAATTGCCTGACCCAGGTAAGGCTCGCGTGACTCAACAGTCCACAACAGGGCATTTGACAAATCTAGACTTTGGTCAAAATTAGGAAATCAAGGCTTAAAATGATTTTTAACTTTAGTTAAAGTCTTCAAATTGCATTGGTGGTGTATTTGGTATTCGATTAAGTCAAAAGTTGGTATCTTGCCTAATTAGGATATTATGAACGTGAATTTGGACTCAGTTTTGCCATTTTGATATTACACTCTAATCACTTAATTAAAATATTTTATCTTAACTAAAAAGGAAAATAGGGTGAAACCCTTTGAGTTATCACCAATACCACATTTTAAGGTCCTAGGGCTAACTAGGATATCTAGTTATGGTCAAGACTGTAGTTTATAATTATTATTCACCAATTTCTCATAGTTAAATTATTAGGGTTATTACATCCTAATATTTCATGTCCAAGGGATCACTTATGAGTTATTCGGGGATATTAGATCCAAACAAAGTCAAATTTATTCTAAAATAGGGAAACATGGGTACCAAAAGGTATATAATTGAAGAACGGTAAAGAAAAGGGACTAAAGGAGTTTGGATAACAACATAGTCAAATAGGGGCCTAGAAGAATGGAGGATTAGCCTATATGTCTAGAATTGAGTATGCTACATTTGACCTAAATTTTATTTTGACATTCATAATGTCTTATCCCAAGTAAAATTAGCTTTAACTGTATATCTTTGAGTATTTGATTGTTTAATTGTGTTACAGAAATCAAAACTAGTTGAAAAAGAATTGTCTTGATTCATTCTACAATTGCTGAAAAACTTGCAGAATAGTACTCGGTCAACAAAGCTCTCGACCGAGGTGCTTGTCGATCAAAAAACAAATTTGATCAAAAATGGTTCTGATAGAAACAGTTGTTATCAAAGTTATTCACTTGAAATTAATACTTGATGGCTATAAAATGTTTTTCACTTTGAGTCATATATACTCAAAGAAAATCTTTTATAACCAAAAAGACCACTATATGGGTACCAAAATGTTCATACTTTGCAGGTTTGGATGGTCTATAGAAATTGCTCTGAAAAACATGTGAACAAAAACAAGGAACCTATTCATATACTTGGAGAAAAGGTAAGATTATTGGTCACATTTGGGGAAAATTTCAAAGGTAAAACTATTGGCATAGGTATTGTTGGTGCAAATTTTGAATGCATTTTTTGTCAAAGAACTACATCATAAGTGCTATGACAATGGTTTTGATTCATAAGATAACATCAAGGTTGTTGATAAAAGAAAAATAATTGTAAATAATGTATGAGATTCAGTTCCTAGATCTAAAGGAAAAACATTCATAGGAATTAAATGAGCACGATGAAATAAATAAATCTAGGATATAATGAGAGATAATAGACTTTAATATAACTTATACTTATAAAGCTAGACTTGAGGCCATTTATACGTTATTCTATCCAGTAATAAGGGCATCAAACTCTTCAAATAGATGAAAAAAATGTTTTCTTAATAGAATCATAAAGGAAGAAATCTATTTTTCTTAAACCCATAACTAGAAACATGATTGAATATGCATAAAGAAAGTTTATGGGTCACTTATGCTAATATAGAAGAAAAGGTTATATATTGATCATTCTAGATAAACTATAGGTTCTGAAATTTTGTAGAACTGCCTCTCGGCCAACAAGGAGATCAACCATGGGGCGCCCCAGTCAAAATCATGGATGACCAAAAATAAGCCTGGTAGAAATGCTTATTTTTAAATCAAAACATTCACTTGCACTCAATATTGGTATATTAAACCTATAAATTGCTCACCATTAAATTATATTAAACCTGTAATTTCATAGCCTTACTTGATTTATTGGATTCAAAGTTACTCATAATTTAAAGCATCTTTATACTAAGCTCACTTTTATTATGAGATTAAGGGGGAACCCACAAAATTCTTAGATATAATGTGCAAATCTTTTTTATCTTGTGCTTTATTGAATTCTCTACACCAATATGGGCTTAACATCCATGATATTTGGGTAGAGATACATTTATTGATCCCACTATGAGTGTAAAGGAATCTCATATCATTTCAGGGCTTAACATCCCTTGTAAATGGTTGAGAAATTAAAATTGGGTCTTGAATTATGGCTAAATTTGACACTCTTTTAGAAGTAAACAATTCAGGGGGAGTAATCAATTAAGGGGGGGTCTTACATATGACTATCTTTTTGAAATTACAAAGGGAGAGAAATAAAATAAAATAATTAAAATATTTGCATGATCTCTTGGCTTGCCATTAATTGGTGCTACATTGCCATAAGAGATGGATATCATGTTCCATATATCTTTTGGCATATTAGTATACATTTTATGAGATCCAAGGACTTATTCATCTCAGGCATGTCACATGTATGAAACTCATTTCATTTCATATATTTTGTCTTATTTTATTTTATTTTATGAATGTTTGTCATCTTCAAAAGGGGGAGATTGTTGGCTAAATTGGACATTAGCATGCCCTTTGTTTTGATGATGACAAACATTTCATTCTTGTAGATCTCACATGCTACTTGAGTATTTAAGGGTTCAAGATGATGACAAGATCATACTTAGTGGATAATTGAAGATCAAGGCACTTAAATGTTTAATATTTTCATGATAGTCTTCAATGTATACTCAATGTAACAACTTGTACAAGTATATAATGTACAAGTACTTAGATATCATGTAAATCAAGCTTTAGATTTTCCCTATCCACCCAAAATGATATCTTACATTCACATGAAGACTTTAGAGTTGATAGGTTTCATACGAGTCATCAATATGACCTCACATACATTGCAAATCCTTGAAAAAAGGCCTACTAGGTCAACAAAATTGTTGACCAAGAATCATTTGGTCGAAGACTCAGACAACCGAGAAATAACTTTGCAAATCTTTAGTTCTGAGTTTCGGTCAACATTATTGTCGATCGAGATATAGCCCTTGTAATAGGGTTTAAACAAGAAAGTGACAGACATATAGCCGTTAGAGATAGCTGAACCAACATAGTCATCCAGTCGACAAGTTTGTGGACTAAGAGTCATCTGGTCGACAATATTGTCGACCCAGAAAAGTTCTAGAAACTTCACCTTTAATGGATATTTTATCCATTACAACCCAATTACTTTCTATCTAATGGTTAGTTAAGCACTAAGAACACTCTAGACACTCCCTACAACGTCCCTGTTCACTTTTAAACCATTCCTATAAATAGGAGAGGCCTTAGGACACCCAAAATACCACTTGCATACAACAATACACAATCTACACTTGAGCAATCATTCTAAAGAGCAACAAAGCTGAGAATCACTTGCTATCTTCTTCCTTGAGCTCTATGTTTGTGTCCTATAGCTATAGCATCTTATCCACTATCCAAGAAAAGTCCATCCTAAGTGGTTAGGAGGTCTAACGTTGGATATAGTAATCAAGATGTTGTACTTCATTGGTTAAGTATCTCTTTCTTTAAATATATTTCCTTTATATTGCATTTGTTCTCCTTGACTACTCCAGTATAGGAGGCTATCTGAGGGAGGTTGCTTGGAGCTACTTCAAGGAAAAGAAGGCTACTCCAAGTTTGTTCGAGGTTACTTCAAGAAGGATGCTTCAAAGGAGGTTGGAGCTACTTCTAGGTGAAGTTATCTCAAGATGATGGAGCTACTTCAAGGTGGTGAAGGTTGCTCCAAGGTTGCTTGAGGGTACTTAAAGAAGGATGCTTCAAAGGAGGTTGAGGCTACTTCTAAGTGAAGGCTATCTCAAGGTCATGGAACTACTTCAAGGTGGTAAAGGCTACTCCAAGGGCTTGAAGTTACTTCAAGAAGACTGCTTCAATGAGGTTGATGCTACTTCAAGGTGAAGGATACTTTTAGGAGGTTGAAGGTGATTGTATTTTGTTGTAACATCCTTGTGAGGTAAATAAAATAAATCACTTTCAAAATCCCAAATGGAGACAATTGGGTAGTGGACTGACAACCTTTGATTCAAAGGTTGGAACCACTCTAAATTGAAGTATCTTCCTTGTTTCCTCCTCCTTCTTTGCTTTAAGTTTTCAATTGAATTTTAAGTATCAAAAGCTCTATTCACCCCCTCTAGATCTTTCAACATGTAGTACATCCTCCCTCGCATGATGGCATATAGGATAGTAGGGTTCTAATAATAAATGCCTTTGAACACATCTGGAGTTAGTCATCAAGCTTCATGTACTACTAGCCATAAGAAGGTTTTGTATTTCATAGGCATATGTAGCTTCCAAATTGCAACCCATGAACCCATTTTAGTCATAACTTCATCAAAGTCAAGTAATTGATAATCCTATCTTTTTGTGAAGACACTTGAAGTATTGAGATTCTTGGAATAAACATTAATACCCGATTCATGACCAAGGACAATCAACGACTCAAATTTTTCCATAATATGTTGCGGCAAATAGAGTCTAATAAAATCACTATCCCATTCAGACATGTTTGTAATCATAGAAATCCTTTCATGTCCAAAAAATCATCAAGCATGATAGAAACAATTTAATGAATAAGTCCTTCGCTAAAATCCAGAGGTTATTCCAAACCGATAATGAACTACCGTTAGAAATCATAATTGTACCATTACCAATAACTCTTTTTTTCAACAATGCAACTTCCCTCCAGAAATAAGTTAGTCAATGACCCAAGAGAGGTTTTTAAGATTCATATTTTTTATTTATGCTTCCATTTGGAGGCAAAGTGCTATTACTTAGAATCTGCCATGTAGATCTCATAGTGAATGCAGTTATGCATCATTGGAATACATATACCTCCTTTTTGTTTTGAAGCAATTAATTTCCTCTAGGATACTAGAGATAGAGGTTTCTCTGTTGGACTGCTCCTCCAGATAAAGTGCATCATGTTGTCAATAGAGCTGCATAAAATAACTGGTAGAAGACTAGTACACATGGTGTATGTTGGAATACAAACTGATTCCAATTTCACCAAATAAATACATCAAGATAGTCTTAGAGTAGGTGAATCCCAACTAGTTATACATGATTCTACTTTGTCGAAAACACCCTTATAGGTTGAATTTGTAATATTTCCATGAAGAATGGGAATACCCAAATATTTTTCAAGGTTTGAAATGTAGGTCATCCCTACAATTGCACATATCAACAATTTAACAGTATAAGGAAGTAATTCTGAGAAGAAGATGACACTTTTGTTAGTGGAAATAGTGTTTGGTGTGTGCACAAGTCTTAAATTTATAATCTCAAACACTACCATGCATGTGCACACGTGCGTGTACTAATATTGAGGTTGTCCAATGATCAAGGTAAAGCTAGGCGTAAGAGTATTAAACTTTCAACAATCTAGATCAATCACAGAAGGATTATTAGTTTTGGATTAGACCAATTAACAAGTTATGAAGGCAGTAAATACTAATCACTTAGAGGATGATTGAGATCAAATTAAAAGAATCTTAGATAAGGGATTTCACTTCTATATCACAACTTACATACAACCACAAAATTCAAACATACTAGTCAATCATACAAAGGAGGTTCTCCATCATCACAAACCTCTCGGCAATGTGAGACATTTCTAACTCCACATAGCATCACATCTTATGCTTAGTTTTGAACTAAAAACTTTGGATCAAAATAATCCCAACTAATCTCGTAGTCAAGGATTTGTTGCCAAGATAGCTACTCCTTACTTCTTAATATATCTTCCCAAATTATAGAAAGAAGCATACAACATGCAAGTAGGATGTCCAATCATGCAAAGAAGTAGATAAGTACCAAAACATATCTTAGAATAGTAAATCAACTAGCATTGAGTATGAAATTTGAGTTCACATAAGTTATGACATGGGAGATACTCTCTCATGCCCAAGAAATAAAGTTCTACCCGTGCATAGTGATGTACAAGCAGTAAATCATGGAGTAGAACATGAGTAGAGAAGAGTAATAATAGGGGAATCCATAGGAGTGGAGGAACAAGTAAGAATTCTGATGAGAAAATGGAATTTCATCCTTGCAACTACCCCTACTCCAGAAACCTTCTCTCCCAAGCAGTCAGAATGGAACAAAGAAGCCTTTGCTACAGTCTATGAAGAAGAATGGAGTAGAGATGAGGTTCTCTCTTGAGTAACCACCTCGTCTTCTCCAAAATCACCTCCTTCTTCTCTGATCTACTCTCTGGTCAAAAAGTCCTTCAAAATGATGAGTAATAATCATCCTATAGGTGTCCTTTCATTTTTTAAATGAGGGATGACTATTCATAAAACGTACAGAAATCACAGAGGACACGACATGTCTATGAAGCGACATGGTGTGTCACCCTGGAATGACTGAAGACTAAACTATCCCATTTGAAGAATGCATGGCTTTTTATGAAGCCACTCGATGTGTTGCTGATAATCAGTCAAAATTTGGCAAATTTGGACAAAGTGAACATGTTGTGTGTTAATATACACATGTCGTGTTGCCATGCAGAGACTTTGGATAAATATTTGAATGAAGAGATACATCATGTACTGAGAGACACACTATATTGCCACTCATCTAGGAGGGACACTATCTTTTGCAATGTATCATGTCGTGCTAAAAAAGCACACACTGTGGTTCTTTCAGAAACTTTGAGAAATTCCCTAGAACATGTACAATCACTTTAGAAATCCAACTAAGGTCAGATTTTGATTGGATTGACCATGCTACCTCATCATTATTGTATACCTGTGATCACCAACATGAAACAAGTAAAGACATTATAAAATGAGAAATCTAGTATGATTGGAAGTAGAATTATGATCAAAATGAGTAAATTATGCACCCAAAAGCGGTTCAAAAAGTGATATGATTTGTGCACATCAAATCCCCCTGATCTTGAAACATTGCTTGTCCACAAGCAAAAAGAACTAGATACATGCCTAACGATAAAAGATTGCACACCATCAGATCCTCATGTATATGAATTGATAGATCCAGAAATGGCAATTTCATCATTTAGGTATGTAACTAATCATGAAATCAATTCTAACTCCCAAGATAGGAAATTAAATTCAATTTGATTACCAAATTGGTTTGGATGAATCAATTAGAGATAAATCAGTACAAATAAGATGATAGAGCCTATAAGATTTTCCATATAACTCCATTAATTGTTCAAATGAAATGAAATGAAAATCCTTTTTAAATATCCATCCATCTACAATGACATTGTTATTAAAAAAACATTTCCAAGTAGGGTTCTCTTGCACGGTACTCAACTACTAATTGAGACTTACACCCACATGAAATACTATTTTGGGGATTTATTTCCCTCTTTCACATGTAACCCCCAACCTTCATCGGGCTGGCGAAAAATGTGGGCAACTTAGCCATCTTTTGTGGGGTCTAAAATTTCAAATGAAAATCAAAATTCTCCCTTTTTATGTGGTTCATGCTCATTTGGAACCATACAATCTTGTGCTAAATCATCTTCCCACATTTTCAAAGAAGTCATGTAGATGGATAATACAAAAGGTGGAAAGTCATTCATTTTGCATAAAATTTCTCAAGTAGAGCTGCGAAAAATGCATTATAGAGTTGGAAATGTCATCATAATGCTCATCAAAGCTATAAAGTTGAGAGATTCAAAGCATTTGAATTATTACATGATTTAAGAGAATGAGTGAGATAATTGCAATTCATGTTTAGCCAAATACATAAATGTTGAGATGAATAGCATGATATTCAATTTTTTTAATGAAGGTGATGTGTGCCCAACTATTATTATGCAGCCATTATCTTAATGTAAGAAGATGGTTCAAGCAATAGGAGAGATATCAACAACAACCAAATTGTCAACTCATCATCATGCTAGATTTTAACAAGACATGGTGAAATAGATTGAGCAAAAAACTAAAAACACATAGGCAGAAACAAATTTAAAAAACAAATAACATGAACAAATGACATGAAAGGGATATCAACTAAAACTATTAGTCGGTTGCTCCCCGCCTAAGCATGAAATTTGCAATGTCCACACCATATAAATCAAAATCAAGTGGGTTGCAACTGGGTACCTCTAATGGATGGATCAGAGTGAAGGGCCAGTGCCCTCATGCCCAACTAGGAAATGTTGGCTCAAAATAGCATCATCATCGAGGATATCATTGTATGTTGTCTCTTGTAGTGGTGGTGGTGGTAGTGGAGGCATGCAATAGTGGCACTAAGAGTTGTGTCACATATCCATCCTCAAAATCATGGGATGCATCTCACTGTACTATTGGCCTAGCTGCTCCAAGTGGGTGTCCTACTGAGCAAAGAGCTACTGGACGTACCCATCAAAATGTTGTACATCTGGTATAGTCTAGCTATAGTCTATTTGAGTGCTAGTAAAGGGAGGGAGGGGTGGTGTTGCTACTGTAGTAGAAGCCTCAGGTTGGTTTCCAGAATCAGCCATGTCATCAAAATTGAATTTCTAATTATCTTTCTTTGTTAGGGTGACCCCTCAAGGTCGGGAAGTTCAATGAATTCTTCTTAACCATGGAAATACTTCCTGAATTTGCTATCGTCTAAGGTGTCCCTAACAATTAGGCTTGAGGAGATGAGAAACTTGAGGTCAACCTTGTTCCTCCTAGGTGCATCTCAAAGAAACATTAAAAGATATAATAACCTACACTGATTTTTAAATTGTGTAGCATTACCCATAAGAAGAAAAGGTACTACTTTCTGCAAACACCATGTGTTTCCTTTCTAGCAAAAACACACATACCTATGTATGTAGTGGAAGATAGGATTGTAGATGCATGATGCCCTAGCATGTGCAACATCATGTATGTCACCTTTCGTGATCACCCTATGAAAATCATCACTATTTAATTGTGGGTGATATGACATGGCCCCTCCATAATGACATTGAAAAGCATCACAAAATTTGCTGAAGGTAATTTTGTAATTGCACCCAAGTAGCCAGAAAGTGAAATTCCAAAAGGTTCATATAGCCTTCTTGGGTCATCTTCCGCATGCAGAGTGGTTAAAAATTTGTAATTTAGCATTGGATAAGTAGGGCTTATAGTGAAATGGGTATATTTGAGCCCTAGATCTTCAAGAAATGGCAAGAATTCATCTTTCAAACCCAACACATCCATTGTCTCCACACAGGAAAAGCACGTAGGTAGGACCCTACAGGTGATCAAATTTTGGTTTGTGGCATTTTCTTCCTCAATGACATTGACTTGTGTAGATGAGATGTAGGATTCTACGGAAGAAGAGCTCTCTCCCCTATGGCACTTGGCTACTTTCTTGATGGTGGCCAAGATGATTGAAGTGTTATTGCTAAATGCATGAACTCAACGTGTTCAAGATGAGACACAATGTGTCTGCTTCAGTTTGGGCAAGCTGCAAGTTGAGGATGATGTTGAGGAACACGAAGTGGTAGAGAGATGCAAGATGTGTTGTGGCATGTTTGCAAGGTCGCAGACCTTGAATGAAGGGGATTTAGAGCTAGGCTGTTGATGAGGATGGGACAACAGCTAGTTGATGGCTCTGGCAGCGCTCCTGTGAATCTATCAGTGCTCAATGCACTACTTGGTGATGACAAAAAGGCTAGGTGAAGAAGATGGTGGAGAACATGGCCAACATTGGATCTTGAAGATGCTGAATCAAGCACACGACAGTGAGGAAGGGCACAATTTCCCACTCGGCTACTCGAACAAAGTGTGAACTAGGGTAAGGGTGTGAGTATGAGTTTGAAATTAGGGTTAAAAATTCTATTTTAGTTTGTTCCACATGACATGTCTAAATGGACACACACTGTGTTCATATGTATATCAAGTTGCCTTATCCTTTTTTATTTTTACTATGCTTGATGATGACACATTGTTTCTTAATTAGGACACATTGTGTATTCTCCTAGATAAATCTTCAAAGAATAACCTCCTTGCTAACACGCATGTGGGTAATAACCAAATGTTATGCGAGTTTCCAATGGAAAGACTTGCAATCTTCTCTTAAACCCTACACGCCATGTGTGTCAGTGCACATTCCATGTCTATCCATGTAGAACTTCATGCTTGTAAACCTGCTTCCGACACGATGTGTCATTGTTACCACATATCGTATATTCTTTCAAAAAAAATATCAGAAACAAACAACTTTGCTGATACGCCGTGTGAGTAACAATCACATGTCATGTGAGTTTTGACCAGAATGTCATGCTTGTAAAATCTACTTCTAGCATGTCGTGTAGTTTTGTGACACGTCACGTGTTCTGGAGTAATTGTTCAGAGTCTGGTTGCCTAAAGAGAAACATGGTGTTTCACTTGGAAACACACCGTCTTTGTCCTGATTCTTTTGTAGAAGTTTGATTTTTTTTTATTTGTTGTCCTTCTACACATGCAATGATAATGACACACACACACAAACACACACACAGATATATATATATATATAACACAATGGTCTAAATTGTTACATTCATACATGACAAGTTTATTTGGGAAAGGAAATGTTCTTGGAGTAAAAACTAAAATGAAATCTATCTTAATTGTGGGGTCAAATCCCACGAGGTCCTCTAATTAGAGTCCACATTAAGACTTGAATATTCTATCATCGGATGTCTGAGAGGGAGCATGAGACTCCCTTTTCTATCCTCTCTCATCTAGTGTAGAGTTTGCAACATTGACCTTGAATATTGATTCCTTGCAACTCCATAGTTCCATATGGATAGATTTTCAACACTTATCCAACCAAAGCTCCTCAAGGTTTTGAAGTTGAAGTAGTCACTTTTCACCAACTTTCTTCATGTCAAAGTTGAGAAACTTGATAGCCCATAGGGATTTGTGCTCCAGGTCTAGAGGGAGATGGCAAGACTTTCTATATATGAGTTTCAAAGGTGTGGTCCTGATGGTTGTCTTGAATGTGATCTGGAATGCCCAAAGAGCATCATCCAGGTTGAGAGCCCAATCTTTCCTTAAACTTGAAATGGTATTTTCTAGAATTCCCTTGAGTTCTATATTAGTCACTTCAACTGACCTAGCAGTTTGGGGATGGTATGGAGTAGAAATCTTGTGTTAGCTCCATACTTTGTAAGAATATTATGAAATGTTTCTCATTAAAATGTGTACCTCCATCGAAAATGACAAATCTTGGAACTTCAAAGCAAGGAAAGATGATCTTCTAAAATAACTTGACGATTGACTTTGCATCTGGAGATTGGGTAGGAATAGCCTCTACCCATTTTGACACATAATTACTAGCAAGCAATCTATATTTATAACCACGGGAGGATGGGAAAGGGGCCATGTAATCCATGCCATATACATCAAATACCTTTATCTCAAGGATGGAGTTGAGAGGAATTTCATATTTTCTTCATATACTTCCTGTCCTTTATTTGTCACATGCTTTGACGTAAGAATGAACATCTTAGAATAAAGTTGGCCGATAGAAACCTGCTTTCAAAATTTTTGTAGGCATCTTCTCCCCTCCAAAGTGTCCTCCTTAAGAAGAAGAATGACATTCATAGATGATGGTAGTAATTTCTTCAATAGCTACACACCGTGGGATCAGCCATCCGCCCATTGCTTGAATAAAAATGGGTCATTCCAATAGTATAATTTGGCATCATGGAGGAACTTATTCTTTTGTTGATAAGCAATATCAAGGGGAAGATTTCCAGTGGCAATACAATTTGCAATATCAGCAAACTAAGGGACTAGAAAAGAAAAAATAGCATATAATCTTTCAACTGGAAAGTAATCATCAATAAGAAAAGAGTCGACTGCATCACTATTCAATCGTGAGAGGTGATCAACATCATTGTTTTCTATGCCATTTTTGTCCCTTATCTCAAGGTCAAAATCATGAAGCTATAGCATCCAGTGGACTAGGTGTGGCATGACATATTTCTTTCTCAACAAATACTTTATTGTAGAATGGCCAATGTAAACCAAAACCTTGTACCTACAAGATATTGTTTGAATTTGTTGAAGGCATGTAATATTGCTAGAATCTTCTTCTCCGTGTGGCATAGTTGATTTGTGCTTCATCCAAAGTCTTAATGGCATATGAATAGCATGGAGTTTTTTTACCTTCCTTTATCCTAGGAGTGCACCAACAATTTAATCACTTGCATCACACATTATTTCAAATTGTGTATTCCAATCTGAAGTTGAATAATGGGGGCAGAAATGAGGGCATCCTTATGCTTCCTAAAATAGGCTTGGAAATCTTCATTGAAGAAAAAATAAACATCTTTAGCAAGGATTAGCACAAAGGTTTTGATATCTTTGAGAAATCTTTGATGAAACACCTATGAAATTTTGCATGGCCAAGAAAGTTGCGAACATCTTTCACAAATGTTGGAGTGGACATCTTTTCAATTGTTTTCACCTTAGGCCTGCCAACTTCAATACCCTTGTTAGATACCACATGGTACAACTCTTGTATTGTGTAATAAAATGTATTTTCTCCTAGTTGAGTACTAGGTTATCCTTTCTGCAACATTGAAGAGCTTTAGATAAACTTGACAAAGGTTGTAAAATGAATTACCATACACACTAAATCATCCATAAAAATCTTTATTATTCGTTCGATGAAATCAGAGAAAATGGCCATCATACAACGTTAAAAAAGTTGCAAGAGCATTAGAAAGACTGAATGACATGCATCTATAGGTGTAAGTTCTGTAGGTGCATGTAAAAGTGTTTTTTTCTTAGTCCAGTGGGTAAACATGTATTTAAAAAAATCCATAATATCCATCAAGATAACAAAAATATGAGTGATTGGTCAATCTTTCAAGCATCAAATCAATGAAAGGAAAAGATAAATGATATTTACGAGTTTCCTTGTTTGGTCTCCTATAATCTATGCACATGCACCACCCTATGACTACACATGTTTGGACCAGCTCACCATTATATCCTTTAATGAAAGTTGCACCACCTTTTATGGGTGCTACATGAATAGCACTCACCCATGGGCTGTCACTAATTATATATACGATACATGCATCTCTTAGCTTAAAATTTTCCTTTTTTACAACATGTAACATATTCTGATTCAAACGTCTAGGAGGTTCAATACACAGTTTAGGATCATCTTCCAAATTAATACAGTGCTTGCAAATGGAAGGATAAATGCCCTTCAAACTATTGACACAGTAAACCATAACATCTTTATATACTCAGACTTCAACAAGCAATTTTAGTTCTCGATCATTAGTTTAAATCAGTGTATATGATAACATGAGAAGCAGAATTGGGATCAAGAAATGTGTATTGTAGTTATGATGATAAAGGTTTTAGTTCTACCTTTTTCTCTAGTGTGGATTTGCTAGAATTATCCTCAAGTGGTGGAATTTCTTCATTGGTTGGATGTGAATTAGAGACGAGTAGAATCTAAAACTTCAATTGCATAGTAGTGTTCAATTCATCATTTTCACAACAGTCAATTATGAAATTGGAAAAATCCTCATTTTCTTCTAGAGCTTATCAACACAATCAACATGTTATACACATATCTTATGTTTTCTTTAGATCTTTCTTGGCGTCAAACACAAAGAATTCCATAGTATTCTCTCCTACCCTAAGAGTGAGTTTGCCTTCTACCAAATAGACTATACAATCAACAATTTGGAGAAAGAGTCTCCCAGAAAGAACAAGGTTGGAAGGAATTTCATTCATGTCTAACACAACAAAGTCACAAGGAATGCAAAATTTACCAACTTACACATGCACATCTTCTACAATACCTTTGCTATACTTGATTCAATGATCTGCTAATTTAATGGCCATTTTGGTCGGGTTCAAATCTCTAAGATCAAGTTGTCGCTATAGTGGAAAAGGAATAAGAATGATGCTAGCTCTAAGGTCAACTAGACCTTTGTCAAAAGTGGTGTTTCCTATCTTGCAAGGAAGGGTGAAGGCACCAAGATCATCAAGTTTGTGCAAAACCTATTTTGGATGATATAACTCATCCTCTCTGATAGCATAACTGTCTTGACTTGTCAAGGCTTCTCTTATTAGTCAAGATGTTATTAAGAAACTTTGTATATGATGGTATCTCAACAATTACTTCAGCCAAGGGACTCTTCACACAAGTTTTATTGAGGATGTCCATGAATATATTAAATTTAGCATCATCCTTCTTGTGTGGAAACTTGTGAGGAAAATGAGTAGTGGGTTTGTAAGAAGATGGTGCTTCAATTGCAGTCTTCTTTTCTTGCTTCACATTGTTATCCTTTACTTTATCAACAACATCATCTACTATCTTCTCATTTTTTTTGTTAGGATCTTTCAATCACACCTTTGCTCCTCAATGTAATGGACTTGCAATCTCTTGGATTCATTTTCAGTTGGCTTCATAGTGAACCTAAAGGAGGCCTTTGATTGGCTAGAGCTTGCTATGCAATTTGATTCTCTGGCATCTTTTTATGAGTAACAATATCATCAACCTTAGAAGAGAGTTGAGTAATAACATATTTGAGAAATTTCTCATGGTTTTGAAATTCATCATTTTTCTAGATATGGGTTGAGAAAAAGTTCTCAAGTAAGCTCTCTAGACCGGACATTTGTTGGGAGTGTTGTTGATTGTAGCTCTGGTTGTTATTGTTGAATCTCGGTAGGTTGTTGTTCATAGGATGTCAGTTGCCCATTGGTTGTTTCTCATTTTGAACTTGTTTTTATTTGGATTTTGATCATTGCCTGTGTTTCTAAAGGAGAAGTTGGGATGGTCTCTCCATCTCGGGTTGTAAGTGTTTGGGTAGGGGTTGTAGGGAAACTTGTTCCCAAAACTTCCTACTCATTGTCTTGTTTTGACATCTCCTCAACATTCAACAACGGGACAAAACAAGATGAAGAATTGTGCCCCGCAACTCCACATGCATCACACACTTGTTAAGCTAATTGGATAGGATGGGTGCTCACCTTTTCAAACTTCATGGAGATGGCATCCGGCATGGCTGCAATGAGATCAACTACATATATAGTATGCTTTCTACCTTACTTTTCTATAGAAGAGGTTGAATAAGAAGGCTGGTTAGTCCTATCTGAGCTCCATTGGAAATGGTTGAGAGCCATGTATTCAATAATATCATATGATTTTCTATAGCATTTATTCATCAAGGATCCATTTGCAACAACATCTATAGTCATACATGTATTGTAGAATAACCCATTGTATAAAATTTACAATAGCAACTGGTTGGTTAAACCATGGTGAGGGAAAATACATTGAAGGTTTTTAAACCTCTCCCATGTATCATACAATCTTTCACCCTTGTGTTTCTTGAAGTTAGTGAGTTGTCTTCTTAGTTGTGCAGTCTTTCAAGGTAGGAAGTACTTAGCAAGAAAGACATTCAACATCTCATCCCAACTTTTAATGGACATCTTAGATAGAGAAGAAAGCCATGCTTTTTCTCTATCCCTTAATATAAAAGGAAACAACAATAGGCGTACTCCCTCAATAGGAACACCATTTATCTTGAAGGTGTTCATATGCTACAAAAACTCAGCTATGTGAAGATTTATATCTTCCATAGGAGCTCCCCCAAATCTATTTTGTTGGATCATCTGCATAATAGTGGGACTGGTAAAGAAGTTATTATCCTCAATAATTATATGGTCAATGTATCCACATATATTCATGGTAGACGGTACAACAAAATCCTTTAATGGAAGTTTTTCTTCCATGACTAGCTCTTGCTGATCGAGAAAAGATGGTGGTTAAGATGAAGGTGTTGAATGGGGGTGATGATGGCTATGAATTCTCCAAGTTCGAAGAACTTCCACTCCTTCTTGATTTCCTACGGCTACTGGATGTGCATTCAATCTCTGTGTCTAGAAATATAGATGGTTCAAGATCCCTTTTGGAACACCGCATACAGTCTTATAGAAAGAAAATAAGATGTTTGAGTTACACAACAAAAGTAGAGAATGCAATTGTTGAAATGATTATGGATATGGTGATTGGTGGTGATCTAGTCTCGAATACTAATCAACATTCTTACTCTAACTAAAAGTACCCTAGCTCCCCAACAATGGTGCCAAAAACTTGTTTGCTATGTCCACACTACCCCACAAGTATAAAAGTGTGTGTAGTAATATTGAGGTCGTCCAAGGAGCAAGGTAAAACTAGGTGTAAGAGTAATAAACTTTTAAAAATCTAGACCAATTACAAAAGGATGATCAGTTTTGAATTAGATCAATTAATAAGTTAAAAGAAGGAAGTGAACAATAATCACTTGGAAGGTGATTAAGATCAGAATAAAAGAATCTTGGATAAGGGATTTCAGTTCCATATCATAACTTATATACAACCACAAAATTCAAAAATACTAGCCAATCATACAAAGAGGGTTTCCATCATCACACACATCCTGATGATGTGAGACAATTCTAACTCCACATAACATTCCCATGTTGATCCTTAGTTTCAAACAACAAACCTTGGATCCTCAACATAATCCTAGATACACCCATATTCAAATATTTGTTGCCAAGATAGATACTCCTTACTTCTTAATATATTTTCTGATATAATAGAAAGAAGCATACAACATGCAAGCAGGATGGCTAGTCATGTAAACAAGCAAATAAGCACTGAAATATATCTTAGAATAGTAAATCAACTAGCATTGAGTATGAAATTCGAGTTCACATAAGTTATGACAACGGAGATACTCTCCCATGCCCAGGAAATTAAGTTCTATTCACACATAGTGATGAAACACATGTACAAGTAATAAATCATGGAGTAGAACACGAGTAGAGAAGAAGAATAATAGGGGAATCCAAAGTATTGGAGGAACAAGTAAGAATTCCACTTGGAAAATGAATTTTTTTCCTCGCAACTACCCCTGCTCCAGCAACCTTCTCTCCTTAGCAGTCAAAATGGAACATAGAAGCCTTTACTGTAGTTTGTGAAGAAGAATGGAGTAGAGAAGAGGTTTTTTCTTAAGTAACTTCCTCATCTTCTTCAAAATTTATTCATTTATGCTTTGGCATACTCTTTGGTCAATAGTACTTCAAAATGATGAGTGATAATTGTCCCATAGGTGTCCTTTAACTTTTAAAAATGAGAGACATCCATTCTCAAAATTTCCAAAAATTGTCGGCAACACGGCATGTCACCCCGAATAACTGAAGGATGAACTGTCCCACTCAAAGAACACACAATGTGTCTATGAAGAGACACACCTTGTTGCTGGTAATCAATGAAGATCTGGCAAATATGGACAAAGTGAACACGTCGTGCTTTAATATACACACCCGTGTTTCTAGGCAAGGACTTTGGAAAATTCTTTGAAGTGACACGATGTGTATAGTGAGACACGCCTTGTTGCTTCTCATCAGGGAGGAACATTATCTTCTACAGTGTAACACGTCGTGTTCAACAAATCATACACCTTGTTTCTTTCAATGAACTTTGAGAAATTCCCTGAAACAGGCACAATCACTTGGGGAATCTAAGGTTGGATATTAATAGATTGACCCCATTTCCTCGTCATCTCATAAACATATGATCACAAACATGAAACGAGTAAAGACGCTATAAAATGGGAAATCTAATATGAATCTGAGTAGACTTATGGTCAAAATGATTGGATTGTGTGCCCAAAAGTGGTTCCAAAAAGTGATATGATTTGTGCACATCAAATAGATTGACCAAAAGCCTCTTTAAATAATTGTTTTCATGTTAGCTTCATCTGAAAAAAGGATAATGTTGTCTGCAAATGCCACATGAGAAATAGTTGGGCCTTGTTGAGAAACTTCAAAAGGTTTCTGGTGTCCACTACACACTGATGCATCAATCAATTGACTAAGTCAATTAAGCACAAAGAACAAATATGGAGATAATGGACCACCTTGACGCCAAGATAAACCTTGAGACTAGGTAGCTTTTCACCATTCTAAAGTATCTAATTTGAACACCACATATATAAATCATCAAATTATCAATCATAGATGGAGGTAGACCAACACAAGTAATAGTATCCAAGATGAACTACCATGCCATCCGATCCTTACTTTTATAATTTACCTTAATAGTCATGTATGGAAAGTATTGTGGCCTTCTCATGTTATATATAATCTCTTATACCAATTTAATATTATATGAGATACTACATATAGGTATAAAACTACTCTGAGCAGCATCAATCCAATTAAATATGAACTGCTTCAACCATTTGACAATAAATTATATATCAACTTTAGGCAAAATTTATTTAGAGAAATTGGCAATAGTTGTGTAGATGTTGTGAATGTAGTAGATTTTGGAATCAAAATGGTAATTGTGTTGCGTAGCCCTGTAGGTAAAGGAAAACCAAGTAGAGTTGAGTGGATAGTTTGAACTGTAGACAATTTATAGTATTCCAATTATAGGTGATAAATTCATTATCAATCCCATATGGTCCACAAGCCTTATTTTCCTCCACAAGATTCAAAGATACAATGATCTCATCTTTGATTTGTAGATTTTGTAAACCCACATATTCAGTAGAAGAGAGATAATTGTAAATGAGGGGATTCTATTTTCTTGTGCTTGAGTTACAACAATATTAAAACAAGTTCCCCAACTTTTTGAAATGCTACAAAACCAGATTCTCCAATTCAGAAGAAATATATATTTGTTGAGTAGAAAGAATAGATATATTCACAATATTGTGTTATTATATACAAGAGAGACCCCTCTCCTTCATATAAGAGAAGGTGGACATGTCTCATGACTCTAGAGACTTCTAGATTAACCAGACTAGACTCTATACGGGCCTATAAAATGTGGCCCATATATGACCAGATGACTTATAAGTCTAACACCCCCATAAGCTGGAGTGTGTGAGAATCACATGCTCATATTGGATGATAGACAAAAACAAGACATAGACAAAAAGTTATGATTAAGATATGATAATCCTCTTGACTTAGAACGACATGTGGACTCCCCACACTTTAATATATCTGTCATCTTTGACTTTTAAGCTTCCCTTGATATTGATAAACATCAGATCTTTGAGAGAGATTGATAAACAATGAATCTTTAAAACATATAGATCTTTGACTAGATTGGAGGTTGTATCTTGGAGAATGATAAAGGAAGATGCAAAGATCATCTGATTTATGAACTCAGTTGCTGCTATCATTGAAGTAATTTCCAGGAGAAGACCACCATGACATCCTAGATGGTCAACATGTGATGGAACAAGGACGAACATCAACATGACAACATGAACAAACATCAACATGATTGACATGGCATGGATGAACATCAACATGTTTGATAGATGAGAATCAATATGTTTTGCATGGACAAACATCAACATGGGCACAGATGGACATCAACATGCTAGACATGGCATAGACAACTACCAACATGGGCATGAACGAACATAAACATCTTGAAGATGGTACAAATGAACAAGAAGGAGACGTTGTTGATGTAGCTAAATGAATGATCTTCTACAAGAGATAGGTGTGTTAGACCAGAACACAACAAAATACAAGATGTTGTAATACTATAATATTGAAATGTTGTAGAGTAGAATAATCAAAGACAAGGACAATGATGAAACATATCCACATGATGTAGAGTGTCGATGACATCCAATGATCCAATGAATCATCTACTTTAGCTTATGATGTGAGAGAATGGACTCTGAATGACAGATCAATGTTTGACAACTCAAAATCTGAATGTTGAGGATTGACAACATTGACCTTAAACTGTAGTGAGATCTAAACATGTTAAGTACACAAAGTTCCATATATAGACAATGTTCTTCTTCCTCTTTCCTCTTTCTAATATATCCACCTCAACTCTTCTCCTCGTCACCCTCTTCTCATCTCCACTATCTCTCCCCTTCACGCCAACCACAAGTAGATGACGAAAGTGGTTGAGGTGGACAAAGACAAAGAGAAACTCTGTCTGTAAAGAGTGGGACCCGATAGGGGATCCACTCTTCACTGAATTGAAGAATAAGTCCATCCAATTCCAAATAAGAAGGAAATGAGGAGTTTAATTCATTTCTCAAATGGTATAAATATCAAAGCATGAAGTTTATAAGCATCAGAAACAAAACCATCACAAAGTTTACAATGTGTGTCATTATACAATTATTCCTCGCCATAAAAGGTGATATTACAAAAACTTGAACTAACTACAATTAAAGACAACAACAGAAAGTAACCTAGCCATTCCAAGCTATCTTTAAGTCCATGTCATGTAGGTGATCTTGTTGAATCCTTGTCTTCTAATTGACCTATACCTAGGTGGAAGGGAACATCACCTAGAACATAGGAAACAACATAGAGGTCACCAAAGAGATGAGTATGTATATAAATAAACACTTTGGGAATTATCTTGGGTTAAAAAAGCAAAAAAGAAATGTTCCATAACAATAAGGGGACTATTTGTAGTTAGGCGAGTTCAAAATAAATATATCAAGAGAAATGAGGCATATTAAAATTCTAAGCACAAGTATAAGAATAAAAGTGCCTTGCCATAATTGTCAACTAGAATTCAAATTTAAAACAATAAACATTTTCATGCATAATAGTGTAGACTAAATATACCTAAAACAAGGCCATAACACCATAGGATCATGGCCTAAAAGGAATAAGGGTGGAAACTCACACCCCAGTAGAATTCACATGTCCTTTATAAGTATGGTTGTACATAAGTATCACTATTCTAGATATTCTAGTCAAACATGTAGCATGTGTAATAGAGTGTAAAGACTAGCATTATAGTCAATTTATCATAATAGGTAATCAAAGCATGAGCGGTCCAAGAACCCATATAAACATGATAGTTTAAGAATCCATATATTTTTGTACATATACTTAAATAATGAAAATAAGTTTGACGATGCAATTTTGTGATGAAAATCTAAATTTGGCACCAAAATCGATGCGATAACCAAGTCATCCACTTTCCATCACCCAAAACCTATATTATCATTCTATCATCAACCCATTCCTATAAAAGAGTCTACTTCATCCAATGCCTTATAGACTATAACAAGACATCTCTAACTTATAATCATGAGATGGGAGAAAGGTTTTTTGGTACACACGATCACCTTCTATTAGGTCCTAATGGGCCATTCCACATGTCACTTTTAAGCATAATTTTCATAGAACCATATCGAGATCTAAGGGAGTCATTAGATTGTCCAACCATTATAGTAAGATATGTGGGTTCCTTCTACACCTGATGGTTTACAACCATAGTTCCATCACAAGACACGATGAACTATATAGTCAAATTACTCATCACATCATTTACTAGGTAATCTAATTACACCATGGAGATGAGAGAGCAAAACTCATAAGAATACCCAATGAGACTTAATATCTTCCACCCACTAATCCTCATGCATAAGGAATAAAAACCACAACAAAGATGGTATCCAACCCTTAGATAGATGGCCTTGGAACATACCTATGTTGAGAATCTCTATGTTAAAGGCAATTCATGCCCCACCATAGTAGAAACTATTTAAAAATATCACATAATATCAAGGGAATAATATCAACCCTAAAACTTAATCAAGATTGTGTGTTTGTATATCATGTACGTTCAATAACCAAGTTGAACTTATCCTAGGCATGCTATAACAACAACAAAGAGAATGAGTCAAGGTGAGAACTAGGATAAAGCCTAGCTCTGACTATTTAAGTCTCTACCATCCTAGAAGATAGAAGATAGGAACCAAATGCCACAAGAGTCAGTTCTATGTGGGAACATCTCCACCTCCATAAATAGGTAGGGGTGACAGTAGTTACGAAACATTGACTGACATCCACATAGGTAGGTTAAGGAGTGTAACAAACCATGTTAATTAGTGATTGAAAACCCTAATTTGTATTCAACTACTAGGAAATAGGTCTATCAACAACCTCAAATGGCCACCTACCTAATTAATGACCAACCTAGGATAACTTGCAATAGTCAAGTTACCGACTGCTTAGGCTCTGATACCATTTTGTAAAGAATGGGACATGATAGGGGATGCACTCTTCACCGAATTGAAAAATAAGTCCATACAATTCCAAATAAGAAGGAAAGGAGGAGTTTCATTCATTTCTCAAATGGTATAATTATCATATCATGAAGTTTATAAGCAGCAAAAACAAAACTATTACAAAGTTACAATGTGTATCATTATACAATTGTTCCTCACCATAAAAGGTGATATTACAAAAACTTGAACTAGCTACAATTAAAGCCAGCAACAGAGAGTAACCTAGCCATTCCAAGGTATCCTTAAGTCTGTGTCATGTAGGTGATCTTCTTGAGTCCTTGTCTTCTAATTTACCTATACATGTGTGGAAGGGATAATCACCTAGAACATAGGAAACAACATAGATGTCAGCAAAGAGAAAAGTATGTACATATAATAAACACTTTGGGCATTATATTGGGTTAAAAGAGAAAAAAGAAATGTTCCCAGAAGAAGGGGATATTTGCAGTTAGTGAGTTCAAAAATAAATATATCAAGAGAAATGAGACATATTAAAATTTAAAAGTGCCTTGCCATTACAGTCAACTACGATTCCAATTTAAAATAATAAACATTTGCATGCATAACAATGTATACTAAATATACCGAAAACAACGCCATACCACTATAGGAGCATGGCCTAAAAGGAATTAGGGTGGAAACACACTTCCCGAGAAGAATACTCACACCCTTCAAAAGTATGGTTGTACATAAGTACCACTATTCTAGATATTCTAGTCGAACATGTAGCATGTGTAAATTGAGTGGAAGGACTAGCATTATAGTCAATTTCTCATAAAAGGAAATCAAAGCATGAGGGGTTCAAGAACCCATATAAACATGATAGTTTAATAACCACAAGAATATAATGAATTCAGACTAGGAACTATAAATGTCCAATAATTTTAATTTCCAAAAGAATTGACAATTCAAGAGACGCCCCATTAAAAGAATGTAGGTTTCAGTCAAATAATTCCCAAAATAAAATAGAGGATTTACATACCTGATATAATCGACTAACCCTATTTCTAGGGGTGAAATTCACCATTCTATTGTCTCCAAGAGTTGGTGATGAATGAGCTAAAAAGTAGAAATATATTTGTTACTATTTGGCTTGAAATCAAAACTTGTTCAATTTATGTTATTTAGGATTAGGTTTTCCATATAGGTTTATTATTCCATATTTTTATTATCATTTATAGTCTCTTAGATTTCCAACTAGGTCATATATGATCAATGTTGTATATCCATATATATGATGATTTTCTTATAGATTAGATCCCCAACTATTATTCTTTCTCTAAATAAAATAGTTCCATTTAGTTAGTAGGATTGAAGAAGTGTACTATAAGATATGTATTGAATATTGAAGTACCCTAATAGGGACATTTAGGCTATAATTCCAACATAACTTAATATAGAAGTTACACACTTAAACTTAGATCTCGAATATGCACATGAATACAAGTTTGCTTCAAATGATTATATGGAAGTAGATTATTTTTTAGTCTAAACTAACATGTACCCTATTCTCATCCAATGGAATGCACATATTTATGATAGTACTTTATTTAGTGTGATTTGTCTCTTTTGTACTATTGAATTCAATGTAGGACATTTCTAGGTAGATACACTCTTACATTCTAATCATATTGTTAATCATCATTAAATATATGTATATACACTTACAGTTTTGATGCATAAGAATAATATTGTTGGCACATTGGACATATTTGGTAACGATTACTACTTCTAGATCTTTCTATTTTCTATGATGTTTATTAACATGTGTATAAATAGTCCAAGTTAAATTTTCAAATACATATTCGAAGTTCACTAGCCTCTGTAGGCTCTTAGTTTGTTTGTTTAATGAATGAAACTACTGTAGGGTAAGTATTAATCATACCTTGTCATGGATTTAGACATGTCTTAGTGCTTTCTGTATTCAAGCCAAAGTTGATCCCAAGTGGAGGCTCAAAGCTGGAACATATGTGGACCACCTTTGTTTGTATATTAAGAGGAGGAAGAGTCTTTATTCAATGGCTCCAGAAGCTCATCAGAGTAGGTGAGATGAGATCAAGTTCTCAAGGTTGACCACTGTCTATTTCCCTATCATCATCAGGTCGAGAAGTAGGCATGGAGTTATCGGTGTGGTGGGGGAGAGGAAGGCTAGCTTTATAGCTTGGTGGAGAGGCAAACAGACAAGGGCACAAATTCATAGTGGAGTTGAGAGAAGGAGTGGCAAGGAGATGAGGAGGAGAAGGATTGGGAGACTTTGGTCAAAGGATTTACCTTTGAGGTTTGGGGGTTCGAGCATCATTGTTGTTTGCGAGTTCATTAGGGTGAAGTAGTCTCCACTGGATTCAACAACACTATTGGTTGTGAGGATGACCATGAGATAGGGAAGGAAGCCATATATTGTTTTTCTTGCTACAGAAAGGAGGGTCATGTTCTAGTGTGTCAAAGATGGTTGTGGAGTTTGGAAAAGGCATTTGTGAGACTATGGTGTTTGTTGAGGTGATCAGAGGGGGCTGGTTGTAATGATGAGTCAAGGGCTCTGTTTCAATTCCAATCCTTGGATGTGAATGGAGTTGTGGTCTTTATTGGTTGAAAAGGGAATATTCTCCTCTACTAATGTCTTGGAGGTTTGATTGGATGATGAAAGGGATCATTAGTGGACATTACTGAGAACTTCTTGGTGTTAAGCCAAGGATGCAGATGACTTGTAGGTTGTTGATGAAGTAGGCAATCTGAGGAAGTGTAGGTTGTAGAAGGATGAACATGATGGCATTGTCAGATGGATTGTGATACTGACCATGGACTTAGGGGTGAATATAGTTTCTTCTATCATGGACTTGGTGGTTGTTGGAGTCATCGTCAAGCACTTTTATAGGTGGTGGCATATCTCTTGGCACTGGTTTTGTGTTGCAATGGATGAGATAGAGATTGGGGGAGGAGAGAATTAGGTAGAGGTGACCATGCAATGAGGTCTTACAGAGATGGCGAAGATGTTGTGGAATCTTGTGTGATGGCTTGAGAACAGAGAAGATGGAGTGGCAACTAAGGTTTATGTTGCACGACCAGGATTTGGGTGCACATTTGAGAGGCAACAACATTTTATAGCTCTGGTCTAGTAGAGGTGGTGGGTTGTTGTCAAGATATCAAGCACCAAAACATGGGGCGGTTAGGGCAAGGAAAGGAGGGAGATGAGGAAGAAGTAGAAGAAGTGATGGGTGAAATTTCTATTGTATTGTAGGTTGACTGGCAAGATCTTTGTCAGTAGGAAGGCCTACCCTCTGGTGGCCACTACAGTGGTAGCAATGCCTTAAGACTGTGGCAACTAGGTGCAGGTTGAGATCAAGAAACATGATGGCTAGGGTTCTGTTGGTTGAATATTGTAGAAGAATTGGTCATGGTTAGGAGAGGAAGAAAACGGAAGAGGAGGAGTAGGAGGAGGATAAGAGAAGAGGGAGAAGAGTGGAAAATAGAACTGGTCTCCCACAACCACATCAGTGTGCGGGGGGCATGAGTTTTGGCTATAAAGGTGGGGTTGAAGAAGTTATGAAAGCAAATTATTGATTCAATGACAATTGAATGTAATTATCAGACTATTATGATGTGTATTAAGGCTAGGATATTGAATCAATTGAATGAATAATCAAATAAAGTCAGATTGACATGAAAATATGTAGACAAGCTAACTAATATGTGAGTAATCTGATTTTAAAGTCAAATTCTAACTTTAGAAACATTTTCTACTTTATTTCTCTATGTGGGCACTTAGTATGCTTTTAATGTATTTATTTTCTTTTTGAAAACAATTTAATGTAATAAATAATATTTATTTGTTTCCAATTATCAACCAATCTTATATAGATTCTAGATTGTTGATTAAATGCCAAAACTACTTAATTAGTAGATTTGCATAATTAATTTGAAATTAAATTTATTAACGCATAATTAACCCAAATTAAATGGTTATTTATTAAAACATAACATTTACTTGGCCCTGAATTCCTAGATTTAAGAGAACAAGGATCCATACCAACCTAATCAAAATGCATAAGAGAAAGGGAGTGTTAAGTTAGGTTTTCTGATTCTAGTATGTTACACTGCCCCTGCAAATTTTTTGATCTGACAAAAATGTATACTTTTCTTACTAGGGAGCTTATAATATGAACTTTGAAGATTTCTATATGTAATTGGTGTCGATTGAGTTGCAAACCCTAATGGTGACATGGAGTTTAATTGTCAAAGATGTATGTGTTGTTATGTATGCCTGAGAACCTATCATGTGATGATTGGAGTGTGGTAGTAGACACCTGATTTGATGATAATAATAAAAATAAATCCTTCTATGATGTTTGTCTCAATCATGAGATGGTGACACATACATAGTAGATGTCTAAAGAATGATGTTACTCGATGACATATGTCTTCATGTTGAGGACCTGAACAATGAGATCATATGTATGATAAGAGTACATACATTCTTGTTATGTCCCTAATTAGATATCAATGTGGAAGAAAAATAGACAACAATAATACATACGACTAGATTGTATGCTGACTGATGATAGAATCCCATTAGTCATGATATGTGATATCAAGCCAAGCACACATGTACATGTTAGAGAATAGTGTATCAGACAGACTCACCATGAGACTGATGCATGCATACCATGGAATGGTAGTTAGAATCATATCTCATAGTGATAGTGGTGATTGTGGTTCTTAGACCTGAAGTCATTACATTCATAACATGTCATTCATGTACTTTGACATCATCCACCATGATCCTGAATAAGGTTTTCCATAAAGGTGGTGCTTGGGTGCATTGTGACACTTGGGGTTTGAGTGTGAGTGATGTAGATAGGATTTGTCCCTCCTATAGGAGATTGATATCCAAGCCACTTGATAAGAGAGACCAAGAAATGTATGGTCGTACTCATGTGATTCAATATGTGAAATGTGAACTAACATGCATCTCAGATAGTCTTCTCTAGTTCATGGAACATGGATTGAATGTTGAGAGGATGATGATTTCATGCCTCGAGTTCAATCCAGATATCGACGAGAAAGGAACTATACGATCACGATAACACTAATAACAATTGTAGGTTGAGTTGTAGTCCAACTTTCCAAATTACTTAGGTAGCAATGATGTGTTGCTACATGCCACTCTTTACTTGTGATGACTTAAGTTGATTACAGACATTCACTACCAACGTAATTTTGGACCTATAGGGTCACACACATAGGATGCATTTGAAATAGGAGACTATTCATGAATGATGTTTAACTTGATTACTAAAGGTGTTTAGGTTTTCATTTAAACAACAAAAGGTTCAAAGTTGAATAACTAAACTCTGAACTTACCGGTTCAAGTGTTGAACTGATCGGTTGGAGTGTTGGGTCAATTGGAATCAACATTGGTTGAACCAAGGTGTGAAACGACTGGTTCACAGGTCCCAACTGAATGGTTTATGGGCTGAACCAACTACTTCAATGGTCGATTCGATTAGATCAAGGATTAGTGTTGACGTCATGTTTTGCATTAACCGTGCATTGAATGCCAATGTGATTTAGAATAGGAAATTGCATGAATCGACCAGTTCATGGCATGAACTGACCAGTTGGGTGTGCGAACTGACCAGTTTTCTATTTAAAGTTTCTAGAAAATTCTTGAATTCCATCCTTTTGACTCCCACACAGATTGGGAACGTTGACCCTGGCCTCTCCTATAAATAGAGGGGTATTGGGGGCTTCTCAGATACAACATTTGCTCTGACAATTGTTGTCCTCTCTGGTTGTGGTAACCAATAGAGAGCTCGAACAAGTCCTGCCTGATAAAGGGAGGGATAGAAAGGGAGAGACAATTATGGGAGAGATAATCAACTCTAGTAGGTTGACGTTCAAAAGGAACAACTCCTTCCCGTTGGCTCTGGTAGCACAACATGGAGTACTCAGTGGTCCGCATGGATTACTCTAGAGGTGGGATGTCGTAGTCTGTAGCTAGGAGAACTCCATCAACTATCGTTCACGGTGCTAGACCAAGAGGCCATTGTTGACAATTGTTTGAGTGTTGCTAAAGAAGAAAGTTACTACCTAAAAAAGAAGTGTGTTGCTACTTGGAGAAGAAGCATGATACTACATCTAGAGTTGTCGCTGGACTTGCTCTAGGATTAGGTATAACTCTTGTTACTTTCTTTCCTAGATACATTGTTGTTGACGTGATCTTGTTGTTAAGGGGAATCATGCTTTAAATTTTTGTTTCTGATGTCTTATCAGTCGCCCCAATTTCCTTGCAGTGGTATCAGAGCCACATCAATTCATGTTGTATCTGGATTTAAATTGATATTATTGGATATATTTTATTACATACAATGTGAATATTAAATTAGTTAAAGTGCATATCTGATTAAATTCTACATACGACTCCACAAACTAATATATATATATGCAATTTACACGCGTCATCCTAAAATCAATTTTGATGGTAAATATTTAGCATGGCTATGGCCAAGAATCCTAGGTATGTGTGTGCATGGTTGTGGTTGTTTATTCCTATTTATATCTCAGTTTGCAAACCAAGCATCTCTCTCCTTTCCAGATGTAAATTAATTCTCTTCTTCCTATTTCCCCTCGAATGTAACTCGAGGTTTTCCTTTTTACAATGTAATAAGAAATAGAATAGTTTTATTTTATGTTTCGTCATGAGAAGACTTTCTGAACCAAATGAACCAAATGGCTCGTGAGATAAATTGATTGACTAGAGGACCGAGGAGGCAATACGACATGATGAACTAATTGACTGGTGGCCCAACCGATTGGTTGGAGGAGTCCAAAAATTGGTTGAACCTAAGACCAAACAATCATTTCAGGGGCCCAACTGAGCAACCAGGAGGCAAGATAATCGGTTCAAGTGTTGAACCAATCAACTCAGATTGGTTTGAGCATCAATCTTCACCGAAAATAGGTTCTTGCATGTGATGTAGACCTTAGGTGGTAGTAATTCCTTGTGGCTCCAAGGAATTACAGTATTATGGTCATAACCATCACTTGTGTTTATAATTGGATGTTTTTTTGTGGTTATATCATGTATATGATCTATAATATAAGTATGTGGTTATTATTATTATTATTATATATATATATATGTACTTATATATAAAAACTCTCAATAAATATTAAAGTGTAAGATGCTTTCCGTAAGCAACACACATGAAAAGCTTGATCAACCAAGTGCGTGCACGCCCTAGCGTGGTACGCCATCTATCTCGTGGAAGTGTGATGGTAGATATGTGTGTCTGCCCTAGTAGGGTGCATATTCTACTGTGTTTGCTTATTGGTCTAGATTAAGTAGGTGACCTTTATAGTGTGCGTACCATTTATGCAAGAGTTACATGAAATGCAATTGGAAAATGTTTCGTCCCTTAATAATTGGTCATGAGTGCCAACGTTGGTTGGGTATTGACGTAATTATTTTGGATTTTGGATCACTAGAAGGTTGTACACTACAATCTTCAGAATTGATAGTGAGGGATATCAATTTAAAAAAATAGTGGGAGTGATAATTAATTAAAGACCTAATTAATATCAACAAATTTATCAAATCAAACTAAATCAAAAATGTTTTGAAAAGTTGCAAAAATTCTTTTGTAGACACACAGAGACGTGTATCATTGTGATCAATCCTTGAATAGGACAAAGTTAAACGAGATTAACTTCCACACCTGGTTTAGGACTTTGAGAAGTGTTCTCATCCATTAGTGAAAGCTATATGTCCTTGAAAGACCAGAGCCAGAGGAACCCACTCTAAATGTGCCTAAGGCTGAAATGGATGTTGACTTGAAGAATGTCAATGATGCCATAGACATTGAGTACCTTATGCTATGTTGTATGAACTATGGGTTGCATGAAAATCAAGAAGATATGAACATTCTTGAGATGATAACACATCTCAAGGAATCAAGTGAAGCAAGAGTGGTATATGAGTGCAAACTGATAGATGGAGATCTAATAGAACTCCATGTATTTAATGAGATTGGGCATGTGGAGTGACTAGGATTTCTTTTTAGGTCAAGATTTGGCCACATATATGATTATGCAAGTGTTTCCTGAATCATATTGTCAGTTTATTGAGTGTTATCACTAGAGTAACTTGGCAAAATTGCTATCTGAATTGCTTGTCATGTTGATTAATGTCACAAATGAAGAAGGACAAATCTGTGATGGTGATCAACGGAATTGAATCCAAGGATAAAGGCAAGGCCAAAAAGAGTTCTGAGGCTAAGCTGAAGTCCAAGTCTTCTGCACTCAAGATAAGGAGAAGGGTAAGTGCAAACAAATTTGTTCTTTTCACTTAAAGGAATAAGGAAAGAAAGTGCCACCATTGTCACCTATCTGGACATTGGAAAGGAACTATCCTCTTTATAGAGGATCTCAGGAAGAAGAAAGAGATAGAGATCTCTAATTTAGGGCCTGAGAAGAAGTAAGATAAGACTGTGTGAAGCAAGGGTTTCCGCCACTACAGTTGGAAGCTATCATTAATGGGAACATAATAGAATTAGTGAATTGCTATTATGTATGACATTGGTGAAAACATCATGTATCTTGTATGGACAAGAATTTATGTTTCATGACAATGCCCTATGTCTCACAAACTATACTTGATAGTTCTAAAGGCAAATATGTCTATGAAACATATACTGAATGCCTCAATGACTCATAAATAATGAATACCTATAGAATTGTCATCTAAAGCATGTAAATGAGAATTGCATTTCTAGAATCCATAATGATGGTTATCTAGATTCTTTTGGTTATTGAATCGATAGAGACATGCAAGTCTTATTTATTGGGCAATATGACAAAAGCATCTTCACTCGATGTAGATGGAGAGCGAGTATTCCATTAGGGCCAGTACATACTGATGCATATTGACCTTTTAGAATAAATGCTAAAGGTAGTTACAAGTACCTTATTATATTTACTGATTCTATCAGTAGATATGGAAGTTTGTATTTAATGACATACAAGTATGAACCTCTTGATGTGTTCAAGGAGATCATGAATGAAGTATGTAACTAGCTTGGTAAAAGTATTAAGATACTTTGATGTGATTGATGTTGAAGTATTTTAACCAAAAGTTTGAGAACCTTCTGGGAGATCATGATGAACTCCACCTAAAACACAATGATAGTGTATCTTTTTTTTTTTTGCAGAAGTCAGAGGGTTTTTATTCATCTCGCCCCTCTCTTGCAAGCAAATCTTTGGGTTCAAAATGGCATACACTTCTTTCAGTAGAAATAAACGTGGTAGTACTACTACCATTACAGGACTCGGACTTAATTAATTGAAGAAGACTGCTAGAGGCACCCTATAAACTAAGGAACCCTCCTTGGATTTTTGGTGATGTTTAGCAAGGCCATCAGCAACCTGGTTGCTCTCTCTTGGGATATGAATGAGCTTCCAATTATTTTTCCACCCCCTCCTGATATCCGTTATCCATGGCATCAACTTCGGAAAAAGAAGCATATCTCCTTCAACAGCATTGATAGTCTTCTGTGAATCAGTCTCAAAACAGATGTGGGTGCAAGTAAACGCCCTGCTAACTTCCACTGCCCAATGAACAGCCCTAACCTCGGCTTCTAAAGCATTATTGGCATAGATCTTCCTACTCCATCCCCCTATCCATCCTCCTGTCCAGTCTCTACAAACAAAAGCAATTGTCGAGAGCTTTTCCTTGCTTCTGAAGGTAGCATCCGAATTTATCTTCCAGCAGTTGAGACTCGGGGGTGTCCATCCTCCAACCTCCAGGGCAGGCCCTTCTTTATCGCCTCCCTTAGTTGAGAAAGCTTGTTCAGTAAGCTTACAGTCCTTTCTTATTAGATGAACAATATAGTTGCTAGAGAGAGCTGTCCCTTCAAACACTTGTGCGTTCCTTCCTTTCCAAATTTGCCAGCAACCCACCATGAAGGTCGTGCTTCTGCTGTTATCAGTATTGATACACTTCTCCAACCAATCCCAGACATCAGTTATCGAGAAGAAATTGTTCCATAGCTTATTCCTCAGAATGGTTTTCCAAATAGCTTGGGCTCTGGGGCAGTCCCTAAGTGCATGTAAGATGGACTCCTCCTGGTCGCCGCAAATGGGGCACATAGCACTGGTAGTCCACCCTCGATCCATCCTTTTCTTGTTAGTTAGAATAGCCTTGTGACCAACCAACCAGAAGAAGAATTTAACTCTGCTCGCCACCTTAGCATCCCAGATAATGCTCCACCTTCCATGGACTTTAACATCCCTGTTCTGTCGAAGAAATTGGTAGGCACTCTTAATCGTGAATTGTCCAGTGTCAGAGTGATCCCAAGCTAGGACATCCTCCACCTCCCTCTGTCGAGGAATATTGGTTTTGGTAACCTGGGCTACAATATCTTTCGGTAACCAAACAGACAGGAAATCAGTGTCCCATTCATTGTTCAAGTGTATCTTGTTAGTGTATCATAATAAAGGAATCACGCCCTATTAGTCATGGTGTGATTATCAAAATCTATCTAATCTTCTAATTTCCTTTTGGCACGTGCTTTACACTAGAATGATACTGTCTTAAATGCTTCAAAAGACACCATATGAGATATGGAAAGGGAAGTGTCCATATATGTATTTTAATAGTGATAAAGGATGAAATCCTATGTAAGAAAATAGTTTTTTCAAAAGCTTTGTCCACAAATCATATAAATGTTATTTTGTTGAATACTACTTCTATATTCCAATCTAACAACAAAGTTGTTTGTTGACCAAGATAATTGTACTTTTGAAAGGGAACTCAGTTCTAAAGGAATTAGTGGGAGTAAAAGTAGAACTCGAAAAGTTTGAGGCAAACAAGAAAGCATTGAACCTAAAGGGGTACAGTGGGAACAATCACAACCACAAATTGTTGTGGAATCTCAAGTTCCTTATGTAACAAAAAACTTGTAGCTCTAGTACAACACACCTTGAGTTTGAAAGATTATGATATCTTATAACTCAAAAAGGCAGTGAGTTGATCATAGATGATGAGTCAACAACCTACCTAGAAGCTATTGAGGGATCAAAATCTGAAGCATGGCTTGAGGCCATGAGATCCAAGATGGACTCCATGTACACCAAGAGGGTATGACCTTATTCCACGTGAAGGGGTAAAACCCACTGGGTGCAATTGGGTCTTCAGGAAAAAGACCAATATGGAAGGGTATATTGGTTTCAAATAGTTTCAAACAAGTTCAAGGTGTTGAACATTATGAAGTCTTTCATCAGTTACCATGGTTAGATCCATTAGGATGATGCTTGCTTTTGCAACTTATTATGACTAACAAGATTTGGTATATGGATTTTAAAACCACATTCCTTAACTATAATAATAATGAGGATGTATATGTGACACTACCTAGAGGTTTTATAAATCCATTAATGCAAATAAAGTCTATAAGCTACAAAGGTCAATCTTTGGATTGAAGCAAGCATCTTAGAGTTGGAATCTTCTATTTGACAAGACAGTCAAAGAGTTTGACTTGAGTTAAAATGAAGATTAAATATGTGATTACAAAAGACTTAGTGAGAGCATATGTATATTCCACACAATCATCGGGAATAACATCCTTAAACTACATATATTAAAACCTAGCAAAGAAAGTACCTTCTCTATGAAGAGTTTAGGTGAAGCATCCTATGTGATAGGAATGGAGATATATAGAGATATATATGGAAGGATTCTTGACCTAAGAAAGAGCATATAAATTGGTAAGATGCTGAAGGAGTTCATCATGCAAGATTCAATAAGAGAAAACTCATCCATGTTTCATGGAGTTAATCTCTGAAGAGCCTAGTGTCCTAGTTCTTGTGAAGAATGGGAAAACATGAGTAAGATGTCATATGCACTCATAATTGGATCTATCATGTATGCAATGTTATTTACTTATCATTTTATCTCATATGTATTGGAAATGTAGAGAGAATATCTAGTTATCTCGTAAGTATCACACATGACTAGTGGATATATATACTCATCAAGTTATCTCATTTGTATTGGACATGATGAGTGGATGACTGTCAGATTCCAATGTAGGTCATTGGACTACCAAAAGAATGTCCTTAAGCACTTGATAAGGACTAAAAGGATCGGTTCCTAACTTATGGTAATAAGGAAGAGTTGGGTGTAAAAGGTTATACTGATGCAAGCTTCCAAAATGACAAATAAAATTAATGATCGCAATTTAAATAGTGTTCGACCTTAAAATGAGAACTATAAGCTAGAAAGGGTTTCGAGCAAGACACAATGTTTAAAAATACAATCAAAGATGAATATCTTGGTGTAATGAGAATAGATAAGGATATTGTATGGATCAAGAAGTTCATGTGAATGAACATGTTAGAGGTTCCAAACCATCGATGGCATAGTAGAGATACTATGACAATAATGGAGCTACTAGATAGGATGGATCAGATAGCATAATACATCACCTCCAACTTATATGAGATTTTTTACAACAATGAGATGTGAGACTTGTAAAATATTGACTTGAAGCAAATATTGCTAACCCGCTACAAAAGCAATTGTGTAGCAAAAAACATGATGGGCATGTTAAGATCACTTGGAATAAGATTTGTGGGTGATTGGCTCTAAGTGCAAGTGGGAGTCTGTTGGTATGTATGCCCATAGAGACAATAATGTGATGATTGGAGTGTGGCATTAGACACCTAATTTGACAATAATAAAGGTAATTCCATTTGTTATGTTTGCCTCAATCATGAGATGGTGCATGACACATATATAGTAGATGTCTAAAGAATGTTATTACTCAATGAGATATATTTTTAGGTTGAGGACCTAAACGATGAGATCATATGTAAGATAAGAGTACATACATTCTTATTATGTCCCTAGTCAAATATTACTATGGAAGAAAAATAGACAATAGCAATACATACCACAAGAGTGTGTGTTGACTGATGACAAAATCTCATTAGTCATGATATGTGATATCAAGTCAAGCACACATGTACATGTTAGAGAACAGTGTATCAGATAGACCCACCATGAGAGTGATACATGGATACCATGGAATAGTAGTCAGAATCAAATCTAATAGTGATAGTAGTGATTGTGATTCTTAGACTTGAAGTCACTACATTCATCCCATGACATTCATATACTTTGACATAATCCACCGCAATCTTGAGTAAGGGTGTCGTAAAGGTGGTGCTTGGGTGCATTGTGACACATGGGGGATTGAGTGTGAGTGATGTAGATTGGATTTGTCCCTCCTACATGAGATTGATATCTAGGCCACTTGATAAGAGAGACTAAGAAATGCACGAATGTAACGACCCTGCCTTCCACTAACCCCCAATTAAGGGAGACCAGGAGGTCAGAGTTGTTATTCTAATTTCCAGATCAAGGTTCGACAAATAAACATTAATAATTACTAAACTTTACCAGACTATGCTGAAAAGATATAGTAAATAAAAGTTTGCATACCTTTGAAAAATTGGATTTCTAAACTTCTATCCACATCTGATTTCTACTCTAACTAATCCTCCTTGAACTTTAATTCATGTTTTTCACAATATGAAGTTTTATTGTTTGTCATTTTTGGTTTCTATACCTAAAACACCGACAAACAAAATGTCGATCAGCACCAAGCTGGTATGTGGGGGAAAACAGTAAATGTGCAATTAATCATAACAACTTAATGCAGACAATTACAGTTTAACAAACAATTTTACGTTTTAAATATAACTGTGTGATCCATGCATATCCTATCCTCTGTGTTGTCCCTGCAATGGACCTGGATGCTACCTTCCTTATGGTAGATCCCCATTATACCCCTCATGATCCCACCTAACAGGTGAATCAGTTTCTAGGGTTGAGTCACATGGCACTATCCATAGGTAGCCCACTCCTTAACTCATGGCGTGCTATAGAGTCTCATGGCACTACACGTGGGTAGCCCAATTTCTAACTCATGATAGCCTAGACCTTACTTTAGGTTACCCTTTTTAGAATTTGCAAAGCCACAGAGGAGGATTTAGAACTAAGCCAGTTATATATACATTAATAGTGATAATCGTTGTCACTTTACAGTTGCAAGAAATAAAAGTCATCCAAGCAGTTTATTTCAAACAACCGATTAAATCTCTGAGAATCATCATGAAACTAATGTGGTTATTCATAATCGTAACCACATACCTATACTGTAGATTTGGAGACATAATTATGTAGAGAGAGAAAATCCAATCAAGCAAGCAAAGTGCATAGAAATCCTAAAATAAACATTCCAACTTCTTTTTATCAAAATTTATCCAATTTTGTGTTATTCCTTAGGATTTCTATTCCAATTTTAGGGTTTCTTGAAAATTAGGGTTTTTCCTCCACTTTTAATATTATGAACCCTAATTCATCAAATCTACATAAAACCTTCAATTTCTCATCTTACTATTCCTAATCATACTTAAGATCATTATTTAGCAACCTTCTTCCATAATTTGAAATCAACAAGGTTTTTCTCTTCTTTTACCCCAAATTAGGGATTCCATATATATATATATATATATATATATATATATATATATATATATATATATATATATATATATATATATATATATATATATATATATATCCTTCATTTATGGATTAGAACCCTAAAATTACCAAATTTGCATACAAAATGGATGAAAACTCTATATTTCTAATCAACAGGTTAATACCTTTCAAATTAACCTATTAATCTTCAAAGATGCGTCCTTTATATACAATTAGGGTTTCTAATTACTTTTTAATACACTTTTCTACAAAATTAAAGTACTTTTGCAAAAGGAGATAGAACTAGATTCTCAAAATATTTTTATCATGTTCCTCGTATTTTTCTATGCAACTTTCATATATAAAGTTTCCTCATTGGAGATTCCTAGTGATCTCTATTAATTTTGCAAAGAAAAGCAATTTTCTGTAATTTTGATCAGAGAGAGATAATTACCAAAATTCGTTGGCCGTTTGATTGATGCACCGATGGTCCACCTTTAGATCTGACACTCTGCGTCACTAGTCTCCACTAACGGCGCGCGCCCCTTCTACCGATCCGTCAGATTCTGATCCAATGCTCCGCGTCGTGAGCAACTTAATCTTAACTGGCTGCCCTTAGCATCGTTAGATCCTCATGCAGGATCATGGTGATCCCTGATCGAACGACGATTGTACGTCGTCTTCCTTCTTTCTTTTCTGCTCAAGCCACAGCAACGCGAGGCGGAGCCCTCGCCAGAGTGAACACAATCGAGCAAGGTAGGGGGTTCTGAGACTTAAGAAGCAGCCGTCCAGGGTCGCGTTGGTGAAAGCAACCAGGAGGGGTCCTATTTATAGGGCGTAGGGGCTCTTTTAGGGTTATCTCAACCCTGCCGCCAACCAAGACTACAACCCAATTGGGCGTTTTGTGTAGATGCGATGAAAGTCTGCAAATATTGGGTCGAGAAGCTTCGTCTCTCTCTCCCAGACCCATTGGGACAAATCCCACGAGTGCACATGCACTGAATCACGAGAAATCGATGGGGAAAGTCCCCCCTGTAATCGTGCTACACTCCAAGTTGCACTGGAACTCGAAGATGTGTGGCGCCTGATGAATCCTCCAGATTCATCCTCACAGTCACCAATTATAGAGATTATGTGCCTCATATTGACTGATCTACCCTTGTTTTGATTTACTTTAAGTATCTCTTTAGTTTCGAGTAAATAGTGCATTACTAGTTCTAATTACCCTAGTTTCCAGTTTATTTGATCTCATCTTCCCCTACTCATGTTCTCTCTCCTCCGTAGATCATCCTCAACCATTGCCAACGGTCATGACCCCTACAACCTTGAATCTAATAGTCTCAAGACCGTTTGAACCAATACAGTCTCAAGCCCGTTTGAGCCCAAACGGTCTAAAGACTGTTTGAGCCCATTCAGTCTCAAGACCGATAGGCCAGTAGAGATCGATTGGAGGCATACCCAGACCGTTTGGACGATCAATTCAAGACCGTTTGGAGTCTGACTCATATCCCAAGCATGTGCAACAAATGATCAAGACCATGAAGCAGAGCCTCTACCATGGCCATTTTGAACGGCCACGACCATGTTCCATTGTCTTCTCCATGACCATTTGGTGAGGCCATGGTCGTGGTAAACCATCCTCAGCCCAAGTCTCCTCCCGCCATGCCCGTGCGAGGCAGCACGGCTGTGGGGTAGTAGCATCACCACGACCGTGTGTCCCAACACGACTGTGGCGCGTCGTGGTAGACCATCCTTCCTCACTCGCCACGACCGTGTGATCAGCCACGCCCGTGCTCCATAGTCCCGTTGTCACGCCACGACCGTGGCGCACCACCATCAGGGCTCAAGTCTTCACCCGCCACGCCCATGCAAGGCAGCACGGCCATGAGGCAGTAACCTCACCACGACCGTGTTTCCTCAGCACGGCTGTGGCGTGTCGTCCCCTACCTCACGACGTTGCTGACCTTCTAGTTCAAGCCTCCATCGCCTCACATGTTGTTGCAGCACCACCGCACCTGCTACCTTCATCCACACCGCCACCATGGAAGGGCCGCAAGACCAATGGAAGCTTGGATCGCCAAGCTTAAAGAAGAGACCATTTTTTGCCAGACAGTATGGCCGAGCCCTTATCTGTCCTTAATTTCCTTATAAGATCCCAAGATTTCCAAGTTGGAAGTATCCTACCCTATGTTGGGCTTGAATTTTATAATGGTGTTTAGTAAAAAAACTAAGTGTTGGATCTCATACATAGTTTTACCTCAACCCTTTTTGAAAGTGGACTTAGTAGTAGTGCTTTTATACCTTGATATATTTTGGAGTTTTTTATTTCGAGGACGAAATCCTCTTCAAGGGGGTGGAGTCCCACAATGCTTTTAAATCAAGTTACTCTATCTTTTAAACCCTAACTCCATAGGCATGGGATTAGTGAGCTTATATGGTTAGTGTTGGACAAACAAATTATAATTATAACTCATCTTGTTTGTTTATATACAAATGAATATATAATAAGTCATATAAGGGGATAGTTCATATGCTTGAAACTTAATTTATTCTTGATGCACATAATAGTGAGTTACTAATCACTAATTGTGGATACCCTTAATGTTGACCATGTCACCCTAATAGTATGGTTAGTAATATAAATGGTTCTAATGCATCCATAACTTGCAATGGTCATGTTGACCCAAACCCTAATGTGTAATCATCTAGCCGTGACAATATAGGTACACATATAATTTCATGTACCCTTGAAGCCTTCTTGATGCTTCAGTGACATTAGGTGCCATCATTACATAATATACCCCTTTGATGCACATGTAATTGGATGATAATCACCTTATCATAATTGTGATCTAGTTCCCAATACATGTAAGGCATATCACCTTGTTGTTTAGTATACTTCTCATTGATCACCTTATCACAATTTGGTTTATGAATCAATTCATTTAATGTGTTAATCTTATTCACTAAAATGCATATAAATGACCGAAATAAGATAACGAGTAATTGGATTCACTTAAGTTTGCATTAATGCCTAATGTGATGTAAAATATGTATAATTCATATTATGGAGTGTAATAGGAGAAAATGATGTCATTAATTTGAGTATCTAATGTATGTTGGCAATATGTGATAATATATGTGACCTTATTTGGGATTATGGTAGGCTTAATAACTTGTTGGATTATATTATCTTTTTCTTACAAAATTATCAGTGATAATTCCATACGATGGTTTTTATGGAGATCATATTCTAGTTCTTAAGGTTTGTGACCTAATACATTAATAGATGTTGAGATTTTATTAGAAAACCCTAATTGTGCCTAAAACCCTTATAAGGAAGATACATATGTTTTGATGCATAGTGATGAGTTATAATCTTTGCTACCACCATGTGAGTATAAGTTGGCACAACTGATAGTATAATTAAGATGATGCTTTACCATGATAGAGACTATGATAGTGAGCCATAGTTTTAATTATGATATGTTTGGTGAAAGGTTATATGCTTGTTGGGAAACCTTAGTGAGACTTGGCTTATGTTTAAAGCCTTTGAAGTAACACCTAGTTACCAAATGTTTGGATGTTGCACACTCACCCTCTCTCTTCCCTCTTGTTGTGATTTCGACAAAATCCTCTTTAAGGGGTGGAGTGTTGTAATAGACTGAATCTCAAGGTCCTCTTTGCAAATTTACCCACTTTTGTACTTTTCTTTGCCTTCTAGTCCTTTTGGACTCTTCTAATAAATTTCCCATCCTTTTGAGCCTTCTTGGGCCTCAATGTTGAATTGGAGCCTTTCTTGAGGTATAATTCACAAATTACCTACATTTATGTTTATGTAGGGGGTTTGCACAAATAACCCATATAATGTGATAATTGGGGTATAATTATTCGATTGACCATTAATGAGATAATATAAGTATATAATGTTAATTTGGAGCTTTTTGGATAAATATATGAGTAATTGAGTTAATGTATTTGAGTGTATTTAACCCTTTTATTTCTCTCTCTTCCAAATAGGGAAATAATGCACTAATAAGAGTATTATATGTTGAGATATGACTCATAATGTTTAAATGTGACTAATATATCGAGATATACTCTATTATGTCATTGAAAGATATTATTTATATTAATTGCTCTTTTTATGCTTTATTATATGTTTTAATAGTCTATAAATTAATTAGGGACCTAACCATGTGTTCTTCGAGAAAATAAATTGATAACATCGTTCTAGGTGTTGTCATAAACCTATGGTTAAAATTTGAGGTCATTTGAACTTCATTTGACCCTTCAAATGGATTTTTCAAGTTCCCGTAAGGTTTAACTCTAGAATATCAATTGATTTTTCATTTATGTCATTTATTTCATGTGTCATGTGCCTGGCCCCCACTGGATCTCGATCCGACGTATTTTGGGTCATCTTCAACCTCCATCCCACCGATTAAGATGACACCTAGGCTCCTCCACCTCATTCTCCCTCTCCTCTCCACCGTTTTGCAAGATTTAAGTTGCGTTGGCTCTGTCTCCTCGAGACGCACCGTTCTAGCCCTCGCTCATCGTCTCCCGTGCACCATGGCCCAAGAAACCATAGGCACCAACCACACCTTCTCCACCCACATGTCACTTCAGTTCCTCAGCCACCCTCACGTATATAAAGAAACCTCATAGCCATCGGCGGCACCATTGAAAGCTCACTCAGCCATTAATTTGATCAGAGCTCCCCCGTGTAGCCCCCCATCTCCTATGCCTTCTCCTGCCTTTTGGCCCTTTTCTTAGCTTCTTGGTGATAGTAGTGCCCTAATAAATTACACCGGTGAGTTCCTCTCGTCTTGAGCTTCGTTTCAAGTACCTATACGTCTGATTTTGTCAAGAAATGAGGAAATGCCCAATCGGGCAAGCTTCTCCTCCGCGACAATGGCTCGCGTGAGAGGTAGAAGAAGACCACTGGCTTTTTATGGTTTTTCCCCCACGCACCCATCCCCTTCTTCTTTAACATGAGGGGCATTTCAGTCATCTGCTCCCTTGTTGGCTATGAGGCCTATGTGGCATTTTCTTACAATCTGATTGGTCCAGCTTACTTAATTCATAGTAAATTGGTCCTTGCTCAGAAAATTGCAAATAAATAGTCGTTGGAAAGGATTTTTAATGTAGAATCCGATTTTGTGAGTTTTGAGACATGATTCCAAAATTTTTTTCTAAGTTTTCTTTGAATGGTATTTTTAGTATGTTAAATGTTCTAAAAAATATAATTAATTCATTTTAACTCCAAATTGAGAAATAAGACATGTTTTCTTAATTAGTGAAACCTATGTGAGCTTTTGGTCCTTGATTTGAGTCCTAAATTAGTGGTTTTTGAATAAGGTCTAAAATGGGTATTTCCTTTATACATTATGCTTAATAAATGCTAATTTATGTGAAATATTTTTAACTAGGATAATGTGATCATGGAACACATCTAATTGGTGAAATGGATGTTCATGAATCTTCAATGAGGTATGTGAGCCCTAGTTAAGTATGTGAAACCTATTTATGTATGTGATCCCTATTTAAGTATGTGAAACCTATTTATGTATGTGAGCCCTATTTAAGTATGTGAAGCCTATTTATGTATATGGATCCTATGATTGTAGAATATATGTGCAAATAACCTATCCTTTAGTTGGGTTTTATCCAACCCCCATTTTCTTAATGAGGCAATTTCTAGCCTTGATATCTTCTCTCTATTGCCTTTATTTGGCTCCTTATTTAATTGAATCTTCTATCTCCTATGTTGACTCATTTATTTGAAATACTTGAATATTGCAATTACCAATGTTGGTTCATTTATTGAGATTGTTTCATGGGTTTTATTCCCCATTTTCTAATGCAATATTATTTACATTTCCACTACTGCCAAGTGGATTACTCAGCATGAGGAATTGTTGACCAAATAACTAATGTAGTGTACATGAGTACAAACCACCCATAGAGGGAATGTATAATTTTTCCCTGGGGAATGTGAATTTTCTCCCCATATTATATATACTTTCGAGGTTTGGGATGTGCATTTTCCCCTCTCCTCTTGGTTGAGGTCTGGTAGGTGCCTCACCCTACATTAGAATATTTGTTGTCAAAATATCATGCATGCTTGTTGATTATTAGTATGGTAGATGCATCTTGGCAAAAGTTCTTTATTCTTAATTATTATACTTGCCTCATAATTTTGACACTCTTAGTGTAGTGAATCATTTTATTATGCAATGTTGTGCATTATTATTTGTCCTTTTCCTTTTGAATAACACATACTTTTATCTCTCTTTTGCTGGGTGATCCCAACCACCCAGGTATCTGATCAGAGTGCACAGTTGAAGCTTGGTGAACCTGCCTAAGGATAGGAGTAAGGAGTTTAACCTTCTAGGTTGGACCTAGCTATAGCTGCCTATATTATAAGTTGTTTCATTTGGAGACAAGTTGATTTGGTTTTAGTCTTCCTCTACCTAGATCCTATTATTTGTATAAAGTTGTTCACCCTTTTGGGAAATTTTGTAAAGTACTCTTTATACATTTGAATATAGTCAAATTTGTAACTTCCGCTGCTACACAATTAGTGTTTTTGTTTGCCATTATTAATTAATAAAGATTCAACGATCTTTACAGCATGGTATCAGAGCATCAAGGTAGTTGGAGTCTTGACTAATTCAATTTGTCTTATAGATAGAAACCCTAACCATATATAGTTCCCTTTAGTAAGTTTTTCACCTTAGAGTGGACCTATGATGAAAGATTGATTTAGGACATAATAATTTCATACTAGAAATATAATTTGTCAACTTTTTGGTGATTAGTCTTTTAGGTTGCTACTAGGGCATAAGTTGATAGAAAAGGTGTAGAAAGGGTCAGGGTCTGGGGGCTAGCAATATTTTCCTCCGCACCACTAGCTTGTCTTACGAGGACTCCCAGATCAATATGACGCAAGCGTGGCCTGAGCTGATACTAACCGTCCCAAAATAGCATACCTTTTGACAAATTGTCTTATTATTGAGTAACCTTTTGAACCTAGTATATGATGTCTTGGTTAATCATGTAGAATCCCCTTATGTGTCCTTAATTTCCTTATAAGATCCCTAGATTTCCAAGTTGGGAGTATCCTACCCTATGTTGGGCTTGATGTTTATAATGGTGTTTAGTAAAACAACTAAGTGTTGGATCTCATACATAGTTTTACCTCAACCCTTTTTGAAAAGTGGACTTAGTAGTAGTGCTCTTATATCTTGATAGATTTTGGAGTTTTTGATTTTGAGGACGAAATCCTCTTTAAGGGGGTGGAGTCCCACAATGCTTTGAAATCAAGTTACTCTATCTTTTAAACCCTAACTCCATAGGCATGGGATTAGTGAGCTTATATGGTTAGTGTTTGACAAACAAATTATAATTATAACTCATCTTGTTTGTTTATATACAAATGAATATATAATAAGACATCTAAGGGGATAGTTCATATGCTTGTACCTTAACTTATTCTTGATGCACATAATAGTGAGTTACTAATCACTAATTGTGGATACCCTTAATGTTGACCATGTCACCCTAATAGTATGGTTAGTAATATAAATGGTTCTAATGCATCCTTAACTTGCAATGGCCATGTTGACCCAAACCCTAATGTGTAATCATCTAGCCTTGACAATATAGGTACACATATAATTTCATGTACCCTTGAAGCCTTCTTGATGCTTCAGTGAGATTAGGTGCCATCATTACATAATATACCCCCTTGATGCACATGTAATTGGATGATAATCACCTTATCATAATTGTGATCTAGTTACCAATACATGTAAGGCATATCACCTTGTTGTTTAGTATACTTCTCATTGATCACCTTATCACAATTTGGTTTATGAATCAATTCATTTAATGTGTTCATCTTATTCACTAAAATGCATATAAATGACCCAAAGAAGATAATGAGTAATTGGATTCACTTAAGTTTGCATTAATGCCTAATGTGATGTAAAATATGTATAATTCATATTATGGAGAGTAATAGGAGAAAATGATGTCATTAATTTGAGTATCAAATGTATGTTGGCAATATGTGATAATATATGTGACCTTATTTGGGATTATGGTAGGTTTAATAACTTGTTGGATTATATTATCTTTTTCTTACAAAATTATCAGTGATAATTCTACATGATGGTTTTTATGGATATTAGATTCTAGTTTTTAAGGTTTGTGACCTAATACATTAATAGATGTTGAGATTTTCTTAGAAAACATTGATTGTCCCTAAAACCCTTATAAGGAAGATACATATGTTTTTATGCATAGTGATGAGTTATAATCTTTGCTACCACCATGTGAGTATAAGATGGCACAAGTGATAGTATAATTAAGATGATGCTTTACCATGATAGAGACTATACTAGTGAGCCATAGTTTTAATTATGATATGTTTGGTGAAAGGTTATATGCTTGTTGGGAAACCTTAGTGAGACTTGGCTTATGTGTAAAGCCTTTGAAGTAACACCTAGTTACCAAATGTTGGGATGTTGCACACTCACCCTCTCTCTTCCCTCTTGTTGTGATTTCGACAAAATCATCTTTAAGGGGTGGAGTGTCGTAACAGACTGAATCTCAAGGTCCTCTTTGCAAATCTACCCACTTTTGTACTATTCTTTGCCTTCTAGTCCTTTTGGACTCTTCTAATAAATTTCTCATCCTTTTGAGCCTTCTTGGGCCTCAATGTTGAATTTGAGCCTTTCTTGAGGTATAATTCACAAATTACCTACATTTATATTTATGTAGGGGGTTTTGCACAAATAACCCATATAATGTGATAATTGGGGTCTAATTATGTGATTTACCATTAATGAGAGAATATAAGTATATAATGTTAATTTGGGGCTTTTTGGATAAATATATGAGTAATTGAGTTAATGTATTTTAGTGTATTTAACCCTTTTTCTCTCTCTTACAAATAGGGAAATAATGCACTAATAAGAGTATTATATGTTGAGATATGACTCATAATGTTTCAATGTGACTAATATATCGATATATACTCTATTATGTCATTAAAAGATATTATTTATATTAATTGCTCTTTTTATGTTTTATTATATGTTTTAATAGTCTATAAATTAATTAGGGACCTAACCATGTGGTTTTCGAGAAACTAAATGCATAACATCATTCTATGTGTTTTCATAAACCTATGGTTAAAATTTGAGGTCATTTGAACTTCATTGGACCCTTCAAATGGATTTTTCAAGTTCCCATAAGGTTTAACTATAGAATATCAATCGATTTTTCATTTATGTCATTTATTTCATGTGTCATGCGCCCGGCCCCCACTGGATCTCGATCCAACAGATCTGGGGTCATCTTCAACCTCCATCCCGCCAATCAAGATGACACCTAGGCTCCTCCACCTCATTCTCCCTCTCCTCTCCACCGTTTTGCAAGATTTAAGTTGCGTTGGTTTCGTCTCGTCGAGACGCATAGTTCTAGCCCTCACTCATTGTCTCCCGTGCACCATGGCCCAAGAACCCATAGGCACCAACCGCACCTTCTCCACCCACATGTCACTTCAGTTCCTCAGCCACCCTCACGTATATAAAGCAACCTCATAGCCATCGGCGGCACCATTGAAAGCTCACTCAGCCATTAATTTGATCAGAGCTCCCCCGTGTAGCTCCCCATCTCCTCTGCCTCCTCCTTCCTTGTGGCCCTTTTCTTGGATCCTTGGTGATAGAAGCACCCCAATAAATTACACCGGTGATTTCCTCTCGTCTTGAGCTTCGTTTTGAGTACCTATACGTCCGATTTGGTCAAGAAACGAGGAAATGCCCAATCGGGAAAGCTTCTCCTCCGCGGCAATGGCTCGCGTGAGAGGTAGAAGAAGACCACTGGCTTTTTATGGTTTTGCCCCCTCATTCCCATCCCCTTTTTCTTTAACATGAGGGGCATTTCGGTCATCTGCTCCCTTGTTGTCTATGAGGCCTATGTAGCATTTTCTTGCAATCGGATTGGTCCAGCTTACTTAATTCATAGTAAATTGGTCCTTGCTCAGAAAAATACAAATAAATAGTCGTTGGAAAGGATTTTTAATGTAGAATCCGATTTTGTGAGTTTTGATACCTGATTCCCAAGTATTTTTCGAAGTTTGATTTGAATGGCATTTTTAGTATGTTAAATGTTCTAAAAATCATAATTAATTCATTTTAACTCCAAATTGAGAAATAAGACATGTTTTCTTAATCAGTGAAACCTATGTGAGCTTTTGGTCCTAGCTTTGAGTCCTAAATTAGTGGTTTTTAAATAAGGTCTAAAATGGGTATTTCCTTTATACTCTATGCTTAATAAATGCTAATTTATGTGAAATATTTGTAACTAGGATAATGTGATCATGGAACACATCTAATTGGTGAAATGGATGTTCATGAATCTTCAATGAGGTATGTGAGCCCTATTTAAGTATGTGAAACCTATTTATGTATGTGAGCCCTATTTAAGTATGTGAAACCTATTTATGTATGTGAGCCCTATTTAAGTATGTGAATCCTATTTATGTATATGGATCCTATGATTGTAGAATATATGTGCAAATAACCTATCCTTTAGTTGGGTTTTATCCAACCCCCATTTTCTTAATGAGGCAATTTCTAGCCTTGATATCTTCTCTCTATTGCCTTTATTTGCTCCTTATTTAATTGAATCTTCTATTTTCTGTGTTGACTCATTTATTTGAAATACTTGAATATTGCTATTACCAATGTTGGTTCATTTATTGAGATTGTTTCATGGGTTTTATTCCCCATTTTCTATGATGCAATATTATTTATATTTCCACTACTACCAAGTGGATTAATCAGCATGAGGAATTGTTGACCAAATAGCTAATGTAGTGTACATGAGTACAAACCACCCATAGAGGGCATGTATAATTTCACCCTGGGGAATGTGCATTTTTCCCCATATTATATATACTTTTGAGGTTTGGGATGTGCATTTTCCCCTCTCCTCTTGGTTGAGGTCCGGTAGGTGCCTCACCCTGCATTAGAATATTTGTTTTCAAAATATCATTTATGCTTGTTGATTATTATTGTGGTAGATGCATCTTGGCAGAAGTTCTTTATTCTTAATTACTAGACTTGCCTCATACTTTTGACACTCTTAGTGTAGTGAATCATTTTATTATGCAATGTTGTGCATTATTATTTGTCCTTTTCCTTTTGAATAACACATACTTTCATCTCTCTCTTGCTGGGTGATCCCAACCACCTAGGTATAGGATCAGAGTGTGCAGTTGAAGCTTGGTGAACCTGCCTAAGGATAGGAGTAAGGAGTTCAACCTTCTAGCTTGGACCTAGCTATAGCTGCCTATATTATAAGTTGTTTCATTTGGAGACAAGTTGATTTGGTTTTAGTCTTCCTCTACCTAGATCCTATTATTTGTATAAAGTTTTACACTCTTTTGGGAAATTTTGTAAAGTACTCTTTATACATTTGAATATAGTCAAAGTTTTAACTTCCGCTGCTACACAATTGGTGTTTTTGTTTGCTATGATTAATTAGTAAAGATTATGTGGTCTTTACATGTGATTTCCTTTATATGAGAAATTGACTAAAATGTTAGTCTTGCCACTCTATTTATGCATGCTACAGATTTGACTAGAATATCTAGAATAGTGCTACTTATGTACAACCACCCTTTTATAGGGCATGCGTATTCTACTTGGGGCATGTGTTTCCACCCTTATTTCTTTTACTCCATGATCCTATGGTGTTATGGCCCTATTTTAGGTATATTTAGTCTACATTGTTATGCATGCAAATGTTTATTGTTTTATATTGTCATTTTTTATAATTGTTAATTGCAAGACACTCTTATTCTCATGCTTGTAGTCCGAATTTTATTATGCCTCGTTTTTCTTGCTATAATTCTTTTGAACTTACCTAATTGCATATATCCCTCTTCTTATGGGGACACCTCTTTTGGCACTTTTAACCCAATATAATGCCCAAAGTGTTTAATATATGTACGTACTTAGCCTTTTCTGACCTATACTTTTATTCCTATGTTTTGGATGATGTTTCCTTCCACCCATGTGTAGGTATAATAGAGGACAAGGATGCATAGATCGTATACAAGGTTTTGGATCTAAGGATAACTTGGAATTGATAGGTTTACCTCTACAAAAGGTCTAGCATGTAATTAGATTTATTATATGAAACCTTTTTACTTTATTATGCCATCTTTTATGGTGAAGAACAATTGTAGATGAATCATCATATAACTTTGTAATAGTTTTGTTTCCACTGCTTTATTATGGCAGGGCTTTTGTATTGTACCATTTGAGTGGATCCCCTCTCGGGTCCCACTCTTTACATTTTCCAAATTTGTCAACCTAGAATAAAAAAGTAAAAGTCACAACCTGCTTTGTATTAGTAGGGAATCAACATCTCAGTTGAGATTTAAAAAATGATTCACAAAGTCAACCCCAAAACTAATCTTATTCCGGGTTAGAGTGGGTCAGCTTCACATAACTTTGACAATTCTTACAACACATGTGGCACTGTGTAAATCTCACTCTCATCTTATCATCATTGGATACCTCACACACTCACCACCACTTCTTTCCTATTACTTTATCGTTATCATTCCGGAAAATAACCCCCTATACTCTACTCTTGTCAATATCACTTTTACTCAAAAATGCAAACATATACTTGACTCTTAAAGTATTGAAATTGTGGATTCTAGTATTAATTCTTATAAATATATGACATGCTCTAATTAAAATCTTGTGGAAATTGTAGGTATATTGGTTGTTGATATGTAAATTGTAGAAAAAAAGATACAATGCATAATATCCTAACATTATTGTTCAAATTTATATATTTTAAATTTGTCAACCCCTAACCAACCATGAATAGAAAAATCAATAGTCACAGTTGACAATGTTTTTTTGTGTAGATATCAAGTTCCCAATTAAGTCTGAACATGATTGAGAAAATCCAACCCCAAAATTGATTTTTTATGGGTCAGATTGAGTTAGATTCACATAAAACTTTGACAATTAAAAGACATCCCATTGAACTATCTAAAGTTAGTTCTAAGATTATCAACACTGGTTACCCCATGCACTCGCTACCAATTTTCTCCTATTAATATATTAGTATTGTGTCAGAAAATAAATCCCAAACTCTACTCCTATCAATATTGCATCTACTCAAAATTTTATGTAGACATAAATTTGACTCTTCAAATTTTGTCAATGTCGATTTTAAAGATTAATTCACAACTAGAGCAGAAACAACATATTTAAGAACATTATCAAAACTTTAACTATACTGCTAATGAGTATACAAATTATAGATAGAATTTTATAATGATTAATAAATAACACCATTATTAGAATTTTGATTTTTAGAATTTGTCAACCTACAACCGACTAGGATTAAAAAAAGCTAAAGTCACATATTACCTTATTAAATTTTTTAGACATCAACTTCCCAATAAAAAATGAACATGAATGACAAAAGCCAACCTCAAAATTGATAACATCCAATTTAAGAAAATTATTACAAACTACATCTATACTGGTTGTGGGTATAAATTTTATAGCAAACAACTATATAACTATTATTATCCTAACACATGGATCATTTAACAATTTATATTATACATTAATGTGGGTATATAAGGCCATTAACAAGAAATAGGTGTGTATGATGATGCAATTTTTTTTGGACATGGTTGAACAAAGTTTAATTTTCCACCCCAAGCATATACTCTTTTGGTGAAAGTGAGTGAAGTTATCAATTATTATGATAAGAATAAATTATTGTTTGTATAAACTATGAAAAATAAGGGTAATTTAGCAAAGTGTCTGATTGGATATGAAATTGTTCAAGCTCGGGAAACCATGAATAATCTTATTATAATCCTACAACCCTTGGTACATTCTTGATTATCACACCCCTTTGATCTACCTTCACTTCCCATAATAGAGCAATCAAAAAATATATACCCAAATAGCAGGAAAAAGAAATTCAACATAAACGGACATGTCATAGAAGAAATTATGGGAACAAGTAATTCGACAAATCGACTAATAGGTTGAAAAGTGTCAGGAAAACATTGGTAGAGTGCATACGATCTCAAATCCTAAAAATGTTATGCCAAACTGATTGTTGGCAGATTGCACTTTTTTATATAGTTTCAGTGGATGAGGGACTACCGGCCGCGACATTCAACATTGAGAAAGTATTGGGGTGAGTGGCTTGCCATTGTGCCACAAGTTATTGTGTTTTCCTAAATGGAGCAGATTTTCTTTAACATGGCGTTGTATGGGTAAAGACCTCATGTGACTGATTTGGAGAAGCATGTAATAACACTAAGCATGGCAAAGAAAAAAGCACACATATACACAAGTAAGAAAATTAGATATCTAGGCACGACACTTGCACTTAATTATAGTTAAGGTAGATAATATGAAAGAATAAATAGTGCTTATTATTTTAGAGGAATTAGAGACCAACAAACTATACATAGACATTCTTGAAATGGTAAAACATTAACACATGTAACACCTTAGATATTTGTCTATGTGAGGAAGTAGAGAAAGATATGTTAGTGATTGAACCAATTGTTGGTGTAACATCCCCATTTCTAGGTGCAAATATCTCTTTTCCATTTATTATCCCTTATTCAATTAGATTCATTTCTAGTGTCTTATTTTTTATGTTTTAGAAAAGATTATACCTTATGGGATCTTGTAATCCTATTTGACTAATTAGTGTTCCATGGACATGAAAATCATAGGATTTTATAATATTTAAATTATGGGAATTAGTAAATAATTATACTAACTCATTGTCTCAATCATTACTACATAACCTAGTATAATCTTAGGATATTATTGTGGGGACATTAGAGATAATACAATAGGACTCTCCCTAGTTGACCATTAGGTTAAGCTAATTTCCATATTTAAGTGATTAATGTATCATGGGATAAGTTTAAACAAATAGTCTCAAAATACAAGTCTACTTCTAAGTTTCTGCTTCTCACACCCCAATTAGATTACCCACCAATTTTAAACTCAATCAGATGTCTTATACATCTCCAACATAAATGTGGAAGTTAGGAAGTTAGTTTATGCTACTAATTTGATTTCATTTGATGTCACACCCTTTTATGCTAAGTTTCAATTTGAATTTTGTCACATGAATTGATTCGAGTCATTAATCTCAGTGTCAGGCCGATCAACAGTCCAAGTTAGGGGTCCCTTGATCCAATGACTAATCAGTCATCCCCTTCCTCTGATTTTCCCTCATTGAGGGAAACCAACTCAACATCACAAACCTCTCCAAGCCATACTCTCTCCTTTCTCAATTGTTTCTCACAATTCGAGTGGCATAAAATGCACCCTATACTTTTGTTTCTATTGAGGTCTTTATGGCATCCAATTGTGTCATGTGCACAAAATGCCCAATGAGGTAGTAGTCGAGTTCTTCATTATATGTGGAAAACCACTGATCCCCCTCCCACGGCCTCCACCAATTGGTTTATGTCAATATACTAACCACACACATTATCTCTAAAGTTGTTCTTTTTGTTCAATTTCCCTCTTGGTGTTGTGTAATATTTTGCTGACACTAGTTATTTTCACTAGTGAAAAGTAAGGGTAGTAGTAGCATGGTGCACCTCATGGGAATTCAGTGCAAGGTAATCATCTCCAACCCTTGCTCTTTCATTCCATGTACCTATCATGATTTGGGTTTCCTTGGTTCCTCAAGTCAACAAGAAGGGTGACTACCCAATCCTTAGATTGTCAGCGACGAGCTTATTGATGGTTTCTAGACCTTGGAAAAGCTTCCAAATATGTCACAAGATCTCAACGGGGCCTCAATGTCATTCCCATGGGTAATGTTGGTACATGCTCAATGTATTTGCATTGTAATGTATGTTCCTCAGTTTCCAATTTGTGTTCACTGATGGTTGTCAAACTACACACTGAGTCTGTCACATGTTTGTGCCATCTTTGGTACCTCTATGAGGCCTTTATCTTCTTCCTTTAGTCTTTCGTGTGTTGGTTAACTCACCCTTGTTCCCATTCTTGTTCCATTGGATCTGATGTAGAGCTAGAATTTCCATGAAGTGGGTGGTTCTTCCTTGTCGCTTAGCCACCTCTGGACCTGAGTTAAAGCTTGTTGGGTCTGATTTGAGAAGGCAAAGATGGGAGGTAGGTTTTTGTGACATCTTAGATTTATAAGGTTTTACAATCATTCTCAATATAGATAGATTAATGATGAATAACGAGGATCAAAAAACTTAGTCAACAATAAAGATCATGATCGGAGTACATGAGCATTCAATGATGAGTTTTGATGTACAATGATGAAGGTTAAGATATTAGGTGGCCAAATACATCTGAATGTAATTGAGGTTTATAATGAGTATTCAAGGCTGACTTGATATAATGAGACATGTTTGAGCCATTTTGATAAATATAGTGAGCATTATGGTCCTTCTATTTAGCCTTTTTGAGAAAGTTATGTGAGTGGTCTAGTCTAACACATGCATTTTGACCCATTCTTGGTATAATACTAGTATTGGATACGATAGAGCTATATATAAAATTGTGTCATGTTTAGATCTTTCATTTAAGAGACATTTGTGAATTGCAATTTTGATTAAATGAACATGCTTCAAATGATTTAAAACTAAGATTCAATTACATTGTATGTCACATTAGAACAACTAATCAAAAGTGGTGCAAGCTAGGCACAGATGGGGCTTCCTTGGTTTGTACATTCTCCCTGATGACATAAAAGTCATCAACTGGCTCTAGAAATGGGGGAGAAGTACTGGCTTGAGGTGTCAGTTAGATCCAAAGAGGGTGGGTGATCACAGAAATTTTTGTTGCCATAATCTACGCAGCAACTCAAAGCTATAAAACTCGAGATGAGGTCTTGAAGTGAGAATACAAGGAAGGAAAAGCCTTGTTCTTTTCTATATTATTCATTATCTTCTACAAACGACAGTGGAATTTTTGGAGGAGGACGGTGGCCTTAGGGATGACCCATCTCACTTCTCCACCATCTCCAAGGATACCCTCAAACCTAGAAGAACATTGTAGATTTATTCATATTTAGAGAGGTATGCTAGGGGGACAAAGCGAAAAAATCCCCAAAACCCGCGCCATCTGCTCCATCATCACGTGAACCACCCACCAACGTGGAGGTCGAGACCATTAGAGAAGAGCCAATATGGTCAGATACTCATCAGGGTAGATAGGGACTTTGCCAATCACTGATGCCTTAGTCCCCAAGATATCTCCTTATCTTACCACTCCACCATGTCACAGTGATAGATGCATCCACAAAAGAGGATACAAAGGAGTCTTGGTGACACCCTTCCTCCTTGTAGACTCATTTGATACATTTGAGGAGGCCACCAGCACCATCTTTCTCCTCTCTGACACTGGTCATGGTGGCATTCCCATCCACTGGAGATGCACTATCTCATGATGTGAAGACCGCCAAGGAAGAAACAAGAATGGATAAGGGTGGGACCTACAGGTGATAGCTTATGAGCCTAACCCAGTGCATGACAGAGCAAGTTGTGCCCAATTCAAGGACATGCAGCTGCAGTCCTAAACTATAGGAACATGCAGATTGTCGATGCCCTGGTTTGGAGAATGTAGCATCAAACTGATAGACTCATGAAGATGAGCATAGCGTGTGGGAGAGAGATGCCAAGACTAATTGACTCTCAACCCAAATTGAATGGGATCTAATCACCCACTAAATTGGGCGCTCTGATGGGTAAATCAATATAAATTTCCAAAAAATAGATTTGATCTTGGGAAAGACATTATAAATTGCATCCTTATCCAAAAAAATCCACCAAAATATTCTCAAATTTAGAATAATATAAGCTTTATTATTATGAAAAGCCTAGATCATACTTTTGAAGTAATATTAATGATGGTTTTTAATCTAGATATAAATAGTACACTTAGTATGTGATGGACATCAAATACGGGGGAAACACCTTGAATCCTAATGTCATATGGATATTGAATATAGACTCTGATATGAGCATTATGCATAGACATTAGGTCCTTCTTCATCAATGCATGATTAGATGGTTTAAATTTCATCTTTTAATTTTGGAAAATAGATTGCATTTTAGAAAAATATGAAAATTGATGCATACTCATATAATGACCTCCTAAATATCAGAACACCATAAGATCAGTTGAAATCTAGGTTTGTCCCCAAACCCTAAAATGCACCTAAATATTATGAATAATGATGGACATTATATTAATGATGGACATTATATTAATGATGATTAATTTGTTATCAACCAGGTTACGACCAGTGATCTAGATGATCCATAATAATTAGAAAATATCTGATTCAAGTATGTGGGGCTATCCTCTTTAATGAGTGTCTGGTCCATTTGGACTAGAAGCATATATTAGGTGTAATGTCCTCTATTACACCTCTTGACCAGTTTGATGTGTTTTATAAATTGTTTGAATTATGTACTTGTTTGTGTTACTTTTTTTCTACTGAATTATCTTTTAAAATTATATATATATATATATATATGTGTGTGTGTGTGTGTCTTGCAAATAATCTTGAACATAAATAATATGACTATTATGATTGCATGAATTATGATGATGATAATGGTGATGATGTTGATATTGGATACAAGTGACCTTCTCACCTCGGAGGGTGGAACTTATACAAAATGGTGACCCCTCATCATTTGAACGTAGAGATGGATCCAGGTGACCTACGCCATCTCGTTGGGGCGATGGAGTTGTATATATAAGCATGCTTGTTAATATCAACATAATGGGAAAAGTCATAATAAAATTTTAACAAATAAACTAAGTTATTGATCAAGTGTTCTTCTTGTTTCTTTTAAATCCTGACAACCAATATTTTTATAATACAGTGTAGTTATGCTTTCTTTCTAGTATTTATGTCCTTTATGGGAACCACGTACTCAACACATTTGTGCTGACTTTTTCCACTATTTAAATAATTTTAGATTCATAGCTAGCTTGGGAGAAAAGACAGTTTGTGAGCAAGTGTACAGGTTGTACCTATTGTATAAAGATCCTAGTTAGCATACATGGTCATACACTTGAAAAAAATCTTATTTCAATATGTAAACATAAGTTGCAATAATTAATATTGTAATAATATTGCATGTTGAATGTTGAGATTGTTCATGGTGTATGCATCTAGTTTATTGTTCATTTATGCTTGTGCTTCTGCATTCGCACTCTGATAACTTCCCTAGTTCACATATTTCTAGTCTGTGACAATTGGTATCAGAGCATGAGCATTAGCTACACCTGACAATTGCTCACCATGAAACATAAGACTAAATTTCACCTCTCACTTTAAATCCTAGAAACTTAGTATGTTGTTCGATAGGAATAAGGTTTGACTTAGCCTCTAGGTTAAAGCCAAGATGTTTAAGAACTAGGTAAGTGATGTTTTATGATAGATTCTATGGTGTCAATCATTCCTTATCATGTGGCAGCATGGGATGTTTCATTGTTCAGATATGATGGGAATCTTGGGAAGAGACATCCTAGACATAGATGCACATGTGTTTTGGGTATGTACACTAGTCTACACTATGTTCTCACTCATTTCACTAGGTGACGTGACATTAGAGACACTACTGTGTGTGGGACACTCAATTTTTCTGGTTAGGTTTTGTTTTACAATTGGCTTGATCCTTGAAAGTTTTCTCTGATGCTTGTTTTCTTGGAGAAAAACTACATAATATTTTATTATGTATATGTAAATATGAAAATGTGTCCCTCACATAGGAGAATAAGAGGTGTTTATGCAACCTAAATGAAAGTGAGTGACATTAGTCTAGATGAGAATGCTTAGAGGATATATGTAGTATTTATGTCATCTAGATCCATAATAAAGGTTAGGTCAATAGTATAGCCTAGTAGAAATAAGTATTGATGATAGTATGAGTTTGATAAATGATGATCTAAGTTTCAAATTTGAGGATAAATATTGTTTTGATGATTCCATATGAGTTTTAAACATGTAACCATAGCCACTCTTGCACCATATACAACATTGATTGCTATTGTGCCAAGTTATTTGTGTTATAAGTAGCTGGTGGGATTGCATGCATGTACGTACATTTGTGTAAGTTTAGAAACAACATGTGGGATTTCGTTTAGGACCAATATGGGCCTCAAGCTATTTACAAAGGAGACCCTCTGGAATGGGACATTCAATAGGGTGAACTCCAGAGAGTGTGACTATAACATACCAAAACCTAGCCTCTTGGCCCCAATCTTGTGTCTTAGTGGATATTAAGCTTGGTTCTTTAGATTTGGCCAAACAAGGATAAAGATATACCTAATAGTAGTTAATTGTAAACCTTATGTGGTATATTATTATGTACTTGTTTAAAATTGATTATAGTCATGGAAATTTTATTCTACTACTATACTTTGGTCTTTTGTATACCATCATTTGAGATTTTGAAAATTTTACACCTGTTCCAACATACCTTTTGAGTGTGTTTGGAATGGATGTTTTATTCTTCAAATTTTTAGTAGGGAGTGGATCCCCTCAGGGTCCCACTCCTTATAGCATGGTATCATAGTCGATGGTAGTTAGAATTTGACTATTTTAGTTTTTTCTGCCTAATTAGAAATCATGTCTTGCATAGTCACCCTCTATGTGAGATGTTCACCCTAGATTGACCTATGTTTTTCATGATATGATGAAAAGATGATTTAGAATCATATGTGTTACACATTAGAATCATGTTTAGTAAAACCTTGATGGGATGAGGTTTTAGGTAATCTTACCCTATCATATAGGTTAGTTGTAGCATTTATCTTTGAATTTTATGAGGAATTAGCCTTGAGGATGGAGTCATGATTGAGTGTGAGGTACTGGTAGGATAACGAGATCTTATTATGGAAAAATTGTAACTTGGGTTCTGCATTGATTTTTGGTCAATATCTTTGTTTTATCTCATAATGTTTCTTAAGGACAAAAATTAATTTTATTATACTACTGTATGTACAAAAAAATTCTATGATTTTTTCAATGTTTTCTTGAGCCAAGTCACAATAAAGAGATATGTGATGTCTTCGGGGAGAAACCCTAGAATAAGTTAGAATAGAATCTTAACCCTAGTTTTGTCTATGAAGAGGTAACTAGGAATATGTGGTATAGTATAAAGGTGTAGTAGACCTATGACGTGGTATTTTGAACGCACTTACGAACTCACTCGGGGTTGAAATCCCCGAGATTTTACCAAAACCAAAGTGCAATAATACCACCCGCAAGCGGACGAGTCTTATCATAGTATAGTTAAGGATCGAACCCAAAGGACAACGTTTTTAAGAATCCTTGCCAGTCGAATCTAGCTCAAGTAAAACTAATATTTAGAACAATTGGTTGATTTGAGGTTACTTAAACTAATTGCAAGAAAGTAAAAGTTGAATTAAAGTTGGGTTTAGATCAATGATATGGAATCATTGGGATGGTACCGGGTTTCACCACCGCTACACACACAAACACATTCAATTTCAAACAAACCAGGCAAGATATATCAATCCAAAAAGAGATGATGCAGAACCCACCGTTAGGGCGTTAGATTCGCGTAAGCATCACCTTAGGCATCTAATGTCTCGTCACCAACCAGATCACTTACTTACGGCTCTGAAGAAATCCCATTCTATTTCTAGTTTGGGAGTCAACCGCATTAATCGATAAGCAAGCAGGTGATAGATCTACAAACTAACATCGATGATAAACAAAGACGATACAAAATCCAACTAAGGATATGGTCCTCCCTGAGGGATGTTTAGACCACAGAAGTGTCACCGTAGGCTAGATGTCTCGTCCCATCACGGATCATACACTTACGACCTCAAGGAATCTTATCAGAAGTTCTCATCAAAGAGTCGAACTTTGTAAACCGCCATTCCATCCCACATATAGAAGATTTCACAATATAGGAAAGAACAAGATGAAAGCAAATAGATAATCAACTACATACATACCAACTAACAATGAAATGGAAATTTATATACATTGTCGTGGAGATTTTAACAAAAGAACATGATTTGCATGGGCAGCGGGGCTAGTCACCGCACCCCAATGAAAAGGTACTACTCGCTCATAATGTGAGAAACAAGAAGAATGAGAAAGAGAGAGAATTCCGCCATGAACTTGGTGCAGAAGGTAGTCGCATCTCAGTGAAGAAGATACGACCTCCTACATTGTGTCGGAGAAGATCTGGATGCGAATGGGAGATGCCAAGATAGACCGGACAGTATCCCTCACTCCGTCTTCCTTCTATCCTCAGCCTCCTTGGTTGCAACACGGGCAGTAGGTGGAATGGAACTGGCGTGGACGGCACTGGATTTGGATCAGACCTGTGTACAGGCAGCCTGTCGGCGTCCCAGAACTGATGCTCAAGTGAGGACCCTTGGGGTCCTATTTATAGGCCCAGGACTGACCCCAAATGGTCTAGGATTAAAAGAAACCAAATGGTCTGGAGACATTTTTTCCCAAACGGTTTCACTTAACTTAGCCCAAACGGTCTGTAGAATCTGACCAAATGGTCTTGCATAACCTGGACAAATAGTTTGTAAATCGTATAAGACCAAACGGTCTTGAGCAGCAAACGGTTTGGAAACTACACGAGACCAAACGATTTCACAGACCGTTTGCTTTTCTCAAACGATCTTGTGCAAACGGTCTTAGGGCAGGAGTATCAAACGGTCTTGATGTTCATTCAGTTTGGAAACCGATGGAACTCCAAACAGTTTGCAGGTGAACTAAAAGACCAAACGGTCTCTGAGGTAGCTTCCTCAAAACGGTTTGTAGAGCGTTTGCTATCAGACGATCTTGTGACTGGTACCAAACGGTTTCAGCTGCTCGATTGACCGAACGATCTGGGACCATTTGGCTGGTGGAGGCGACATGGTAGCGTAGCGGATGGTGGCGATGATGTTGTTGTCATGCATCAGGTTGTCATGCCGATGGTGGAGGGAAGAGGCATTGTAGTTGTTGTGTGTGTAGAGGAAGGTAGAAAGGGTGTCCTACCTAGATTTTCGTAGATGGACGGCGGAGGGAAGAGAGGTGCTGGTGGGAATGCGGTGGCTGGATGGTGATGGAAGGGTTAAGAAGAACAGGTCCAGTGGCATGGGCAGTGTTTCCAGAGGTAGGAGACGATGCGCCACGGCCGTGGTGAGGTGCCACGGTCGTGGTAATGTTGCGGTCTCACGGTCGTGTCGCCTTGCACGGGCATGGTGAGTGAGTAATCGGGCTTTGATGGCATTGTGCCACGGTCATGGCGTGACACCACGGTCGTGGTGAGGAAGCTATTACACGGCCGTGCTGCTTCGCACGGGCGTGGCAGGTGAGAGAGAGTCGATGCAGGTAGGGTGCCACGTTCGTGGCTCGGCGACCACGGTCGTGGCGAATAAGAGCTCAGGTGTTGGGGATGATCTACCACGGTCGTGGCCTCATCACACGGTTGTGGTGATGACAGTGGACCACGGTCATTTTGAACCACCACGGTCGTGGTCTAGGCTCTGCTCGATTCCTCACGGCTGGATTATGCCTCCAATCGATATCTACTGCTCAAACGGTTTTGAGACCGAATGGGCTCAAACGGTCTTGAGACTGAATGGGCTCAAACGATCTTGAGACCGAATGGGCTCAAACGGTCTTGAGACCGAATGGGCTCAAATGGTCTTGAGACCGTATGGACTCAAACGGTCTTGAGACCGAATGGGCTCAAATAGTCTTGAGACCGAATGGTCAGAACCAAGGGTGAGGGAAGGTAGATCCCAGCTGACTGTTCAGCTTTATCATGACATGCATCAAATCAACCATAATTACAGTTAAAGTCATGATAATTGGATCAATTAAGTAATGTTGCATATTATGATGCGTTTTGATATTTAATGAGTGAAATTAAATGTGTTGAGTTGAATTTTTCCAAAAATGATAATTGAATTCCCTGGTGAATATTCATTCATCAAAACACCCCGAACATAAACTTTGCTCATCCTCGAGTAACACAAAATCTGAAATAGTAGCCAAATGAATACTTTCAATTCATGTGATTACTTCCTCTTCACATCATGAATATTTTTTTTCTTCTCAAAATGACTTAGTATCTCAACCTCCTGAGACCACTAAACACATCTAACCACATCTTCATTCCTGAGTTCATTTTCCAAAATCACTTCTTCCTCACTTTTTCCAACAACAAGCATGTCAAACATTTTTGTAAGAGTCCAGAGACGCCCGTGGAACAACAAGTGTGAATTTGATTTGACACTGGTGTTTTTTAGGATAGGGTAGGCAATCAATGTGCCCATAGGTAGAAAAGGGAGTGAATGATGGTATGGAAATAAGAAATAAATCTCTCCTCTATTCGACTAGAGATTTTTATTTTATGGTTTGTAATTTCATTTATTGCATTTTTTGTGTGAATCTCTCCTCTATTCGACTCGAGATTGCATTTCTTTTTGCGTGCGCTTAGGCATCTATTGTTTGCAAATCTCTCCTCTATTCGACTCGAGATTGCATTTTTGGTGGAAAGCCTCTGTTTATTTGTTAGGGGTATGGAAGAAGCAGATAGAGAGGGAAGTGGTGTGCCACCCTGAACTTAGGGTTTGGCACTATTTTGGCTATTTTGTTTCTTTTTTATGGATGGAGGGGTACGAAGATGATAGAAGAAGTGTAGAAGAGAGTTCATATCAGAATGCAACTTGATTTATAATTCAGCGCACCGGGTTGGTCTCTTTATCATACTCTGCTCAAATAATGACTTGATGAGGATCAAGTGGAGATTCCATGTTATTGTTCCACTAGTCAGTTAGGAAGTACGACGCATTTGGTCCCTTATCAGTTTGATAGACACTTATCATTATTGCAAAAGTATCATGACGTTAGGAATCATAAGCTTCACAAGATGATTTCAATCAAGAGGTTTTGTTTCAAAAAGTGGTCCTTTTGAGGATTCACTTCAAATAAGGAGGATATAATGATTTAAAATGCATAGCAGGTTAGAGAGTGTCTTTTAATGAAACCAGGAAGTGTCAAAAATTCATCAAGTATTTGTTCAATTTCTTTGAAAAACATTAAAGAATTTTGAAATTTTTGAAATTTTTTATCAAGACTGTGACGGTGAAAATTTGAGTATGAAAAGGATGGGTGTAGGTGGAAAGTGAGGTACGTACCACCCACCCTCCACCCCAAACTTAGAGATTTTCTCGTCCTGAGCAAACCCTAAATCCAAGATGGAGGGGAAAAATTATGCTAGAATGACCACTAGATGTGGTTGCGTTCCAATCAGCGCGCATCCTTTTATCTGAAAATCTCTAAGGTAAAGAGAAATTAGATCTTAAAATATCATCTTGTGATGCTAATTTTATTTAATAAAAATTCAACTAGAAGGTAAAAACAAAATTGAAGAAACATTCTAATTTGAAAAGGGAAGTATAACAAATTTATTGATCGGATTGCCTCCCGACAAGCGCCTTTGTTTTATGCCGATGGCTCAACTGAATCTTTCAGCTTCACAGTGGATCCTTTGGATTTGTGAGTTCCAGCGTTGCTTTAGTGCCTATGTCAGTGGAAGTAAAATATCTCTTTAAGCGGTGACTATTTGTTACAAATTCACCTGACTTTTCACTCCATAATGAGAAGGCCCCATGTGGGAAGATGCTCTTGATGATGTATGGTCCAGACCAGTGTGAGCAGAGTTTTCCTGGGAATAACTTCAATCTTGAGTTGAATAGAAGAACTTGGTCTCCCACTTTTATGTCTTTTCTTTTCAGATGTCCATCGTTCCAAAGTTTTTTGCGTTCTTTGTAGATTTGTGCATTCTTGTAAGCTATCATCCTGAGTTCATCCAGCTCTTGGAGTTGCAGAATTCTGGCTTGGCCTGCTTCTTTCATATCAAAGTTCAGTTGTTTAATTTCCCACCATGCCTTGAGTTCCAGTTCGACTGGCAGGTGGCAAGCCTTTCCATATATTAATCGAAAAGGTGTAGTCCCAAGGGGAGTTTTATAAGCAGTTCGATAGGCCCATAAGGCATCGTTGATTTTCATTGACCAATCCTTTCGATTGTGTCCTATAGTTTTTTCCAGAATAGCCTTTAGTTGATGGTTAGAGACCTCTACATGTCCACTTGTTTGTGGATGGTAAGGCGAGGCTACCTTATGTGTTACACCGTATTTTCTCAGTAAAGCTTCAAAGATTCTTTCAAGGAAGTGGGACCCTCCGTCAGATATCACGGTTCGTGGCACTCCAAATCGGGGGAAAATAATATCTTTGAATAATTTGATGACGGTTTTGGAATCACTAGTTACGGTTGGTATAGCTTCAACCCATTTTGAGACGTAGTCCACCGCCACTAGGATATATGAAAATCCATGAGAAGATGGGAATGGACCCATGTAATCCACCCCCCAAACATCGAATATCTCTACTTCTTTCCATAGATTCAGCGGAATATCATCTCTCTTTGTTATATTGCCTGATCTTTGACATTTGTCACATGATAGGATAAAGTCGTAGGAATCTTTGGATTTTGTTGGCCAGAAGAATCCACAATGCAAAACCTTCAAGGCTGTCTTTTTAGAGCTCATATGTCCTCCCACTGGTCCATAGTGACATTGTTCCAAAATAAGTTGAGCTTCTTCTTTGGTGATACATCATCTATACAGACCATCAGCACATAGTTTGAAAAGATATGGCTCATCCCAGTGATATTGCTTTACATCATGCATGAACTTCTTTAGTGCATTCCCGGTGCATTGAGGATGGATAACCCCAGCAGTAAGGTAGTTCACAAAATCTGAGTACTACGGTATAACTTCTGAGACCTTCATTAGTTGATCATCCGGAAGAGAATCGTTAATCGGAATCTTCTCGGTATCCTGAGTGTGGATGTGACTGAGGTGGTCTGCTACACCATTCTCTGTACCCTTTTTATCTCTTATCTCTAAATCAAATTCTTGTAATAGAAGGATCCATCTAATCAACCTGGGTTTTGCATCTTTCTTTTCCAGAAGGTAACGAATGGAGGCATGGTCTGTGTAGACAATGACTTTCAAACCAATTAGGTAGGATCTGAACTTGTGAAAGGCATACACGACTGCTAGAAGTTCTTTCTTGGTAGTTACATAATTCCTCTGGGCTTCATCGAGAGTTTTCGATGCATAATAGATCACATAGTGTTTCTTCTCTATATATTGCCCTAAAACAGTGCCCACAGCATAGGCATTGGCATCACACATAATTTCGAAAGGGTGGTCCCAATTGGGAGCTCTAATGATGGGGGTGGTTGTAAGGGCTTGTTTCAGTGTGTTGAAGCTTTTGACACATTCTTCGTTGAAATTGAAATCAGTATCCTTCAGTAATAGATTCATCATTGGTTTTGTTATCTTAGAAAAGTCCTTTATGAATCTTCTGTAAAATCCTACATGACCTATGAAAGCACAGACCTCTTTTACATTTGTTGGGATAGCTAGTTTAGAAATCACTTCAATCTTGACTTTATCTACTTCAATTCCTCTATTACTGACCCTATGGCCGAGGATAATGCCTTCCTTAACCATAAAATGGCACTTTTCCCAGTTGAGCACAAGATGAGCTTCTTCACATCCTTTGAGGACCAGGGAGAGGTTCTTTATACATGAATTGAATGAATCTCCATATACAGAAAAATCATCCATGAAAACTTCCATAATTGTTTCAGTAAGACCAGTGAATATGGCAGCCATGCAACGTTGGAAAGTTGTGGGTGCATTACAGAGACCAAATGGCATTCTTTTAAATGTGTATGTTCTGAATGGGCAGGTAAAGGTTGTTTTCTCTTGGTCATCTGGATGTATGAGTATTTGATAGAATCCAGAGTAAACGTCAAGATAATAGAAATATTCTTGGTGAGCCAACCTTTCTAGGACTAGATCAAGGAAGGGTATAGGAAAATGATCTTTTCGAGTTGCCTTGTTTACTTTTCTATAATCTATGCACATCCTCCACCCTGTGACTGTTCGAGTGGGGATGAGTTCATTGTTTTCATTCCGTATAACAGTTGTTCCACCTTTCTTCGAGACAACATGCACATGACTCACCCATGGAGAATCTGAGATTGGATAGATTATTCCAGTTGTGAGAAGTTTAATGACCTCGCGATGGACCACTTCCTTCATATTTGGATTTAATTTTCATTGATGCTCAATAGTAGGCTTGTGATCTTCCATCATAGGGATCTTGTGCATACATAATGCTTGATTGACCCCAGTGAGGTCACTCATTTTATAACTGATGGTTTTCTTTCTTTCCCTCAATTCCTTCAGGAGTTTCTCTTCTTGTTCAGTTGTTATATCAGAGTATATAATAACTGGTCAAACTTTTAGATCGTCCAAAAACACGTACTTTAGTCCTTCGGGCAGGGGCTTCATTTCGGGAGCCTCTGGTTTTTTTGCATGTTTCTTCCATAGTTTCCATAGCCTTGAGTTCTTCACTAGTGGCTTCAACATTTTCTGTAGTAGAGTCGAGGGATTCGATGCAATCCTTTACTTGTTCGTCAATCGGTTCATCAACGGATGGGTTTGTTAGAGCAACTTCTAAAGGATCGTCTAATTCATGATGCTCTTGGGTCAGAAGTGACATTTGCTCAATGCATTCAATCAAATAGACTTCTTCTTGCATACTTGGTCTTCTCATACTTTCAAAAACTTTAAATTCGAGAGTTTCTTTGCCTAATCTGAGCAGTAAGGTACCAAATTCAACATCAATCAGGGCTCTTGCAGTGGCGAGGAATGGACGACCAAAGATGAGAGGATATTTGGCGTCTTCCGTTATGTCCATAATAAAAAAAGTCACATGGAACATATGTGTCCTTTCCTACCTAGACCGGGACATCTTTGAGGATTCCTAACGGACATTTTATCGAATTGTTTGCAAGCTGTATAGTCAAGCCAGTAGGAAGCAATTCTGCGAACCCTAGTCTCTTGCACTGGCTAAGTGGCATAATAGAAATGCTTGCACTGAGATCTGCCAAACCTTTCTTGCATGATGAGTCCCCAATGTGACATGAAATTCCAAAGGATCCCAGGTCTTTTTGTTTCTTGGGCATCTTGCTCAATATGATATAAGATGTAGTTGTCGCCAGTTTTACTGTCTCATACTCTTCAGTTATATACTTCCTAGTGAGGAGTGACTTTAAGTACTTTGCCCATGCTGGTATCTCGGCCAGAGCATCCAAAAAGGGTATATCAACATGAAGTTTCTTCATAGCTTCTTTAAACTTATTGAATCTGGTATCAAGCTTTGTTTTCCTTAGACGGGCTGGAAAAGGTATACGAGGCTTATATACAGGAGTATTAGATTCTGGTGTTTCAGTTTCTTCATCATTTGGTGACCGGCCTAAATCGCGCGTCCAAAAATGGAGGCGGATTTGAAGTAGTCAGACTTTTACATTTATAACCTGAAACCTTCTAGGCCCCCGCAACTTTGTTTACAGGGTCAAAGTAGATATATGGGGTCGAACATAGGGACAAGGGTGGTAGTGTTGAGATCTCGGAATCGACACGCTACACTCCGGTAAAGAGGTAAAAGAGATAGTAAAATTCCCCAAAGAGAACAACTGGGTAAGATTGTCAAAACAAAAGAAAACTATCTCCAACTGGAGCTACAAGAAAGATTAAGGTTTTAAACATTAATCAGTTTTTAGGGGTTTTCATGCAACAGAAACAGAGAGACAATACTAAAGCTAAAGCAAGGTACTAAGGAGAAACTTTCGGTAAAACAAGCGGCAGCAGAAACGTCCTGTACCCCTCCTCTCAGAGCGGGTACCTCTAATCAGGCATCAACACCCCTCTCGAGGTTGCTGGACTTAAAGTAGAGTGGAAAGGTTACTAAAGCAACTCCGATTTCGGGCACTCTCGTACTCTAGAATCGGACCAAACACTAGAGCTACAACACCTCTCTCGAGGTTGTTGCAACGGGAAAACACAGTTCGATAGCTAATCAAAACGTGATCCAAGCATGCAAGCTAGAGTTCAGATGTTAAACAGAGCGATCATCCAACAAAGGTACCAAACATAAAGCAGCAGGTAATTAAGCTCTTCTATTTCCATAAACAAATAAGGTTCTGATTACATTGCATAAGTAAAAGAAATAAATGACTGAAATAAAGATAAATGTCTCCTTCTTGATATAGAAGGGCGAAAGACTACGGTGGACCCTCCAGCCCGATACTGGGCAGGAGCCTAGCCTGATACAATTGTGTCGGGCGGCACACCCTCTCAGGTGACATGCCGTGACGGGCAGATTGCATCGTGCCAGGACCCTTGCCCGATACGATCATGTCGGGTGGCACCCTCTCGGGTGACACGCCATGACGGGCGATGCGTATCGGGGTTCGGTATCGTGTCGGGCTAGAGCGATGCTCCTAGAATCGGTCTCTTATGTCGTGGATCCTTATCGGCCGATATCGGCCTGTAGTGTTTCCCGGGACGATCCTAAGTGAACCATTCTCTCCCTCTCAGGATGTGGAAGTGCTCACCTAGAATCGCCCGGCACAAGCACTAAGGCACGATACACTAGTTCTTCACAGCTTTCCTGAGGTGACTTGTGCAGGGTTCCGACCCTGTCTTTTCAGCTTCCTATAGCTGCTATTTATAGGCAGCGGTTGGGGAAGTCATGGTGCTTAGGGCGCCACATGTCTTCCTTATCATCGCGGAATGGGTGGACGGCCGATATCAGTATTTCCCGGCACAAGGATGTCAGCTGTTGGGCATCGTGGCGAGTGGCGCCTGTCGGTGAGTGGCCGGTATCGTGCGACACGTTTGAGTTGTCGTGGCGAACTCGGCTCCCTGTCGGGTAAAGAGGTGTGTCGGCTGACGGTTCCTTCTTGTGAGGCATCCTCACGTCGCACATCGATGTATCGTGCTACCCTGTCGGGCAGTGAGCATATCGGCCGGCTGGAAGGCCGATGCAGGTGGAGCATGTTTGTGGGTCGGAATGGCCTTATTGATGATAAATGAGTCCAAAATGGAGGAAAACTCTATAAAAGATGGAAATATTGAGCTAAGAGCATAATGTGGCCGGTTATTGCAAAAGTACACATAAAAGGAGAGGAAAATAGTTTAAAAGGGCAATTTTGATAACAAAATAAGGGTCAAAAACATCACAAAAATTGGTGTTATCAACTTCCCCGAACTTAGCGTTTTGATTGTCCTCAATCAATATTTAAACTTTATTTTGTGATGCTTCTTCTTGCCCGGTGTAGCTTTCAGGCCAAGGGGATGAGCGAGCAGTGATATGTCTTGCTGAGAATATGGTTCGACCCCGAACAACAGACTTTATTTCTCCTACTTTATTTAAGCAAAAAATTTCTCCACGGCTTCGGCGAGACTTAGGTGCATGATTCTGAAGTTAGCTTTCACACCAAACAGCTTTTTTTTGGGGCAGAGAGTTGTGTGTTGGGTAGGCTAAGGCTTTTTGGGTTTTTCTTATTTCCCATCAGTCCATCTAGGTAAGGGTCCGTTAGCGGGCGAGTGGTCCCTGCAGTCCAAGCCAGTTATCTTTAGAGCAGTGATTTCACATCCTACGTACCACTGCCCCGAATCTACCATGCCTAAAGATTGGTACTTTTGTAAAACAAGTGTGTATATTTTTTTCTTTTTCTTTTTCTTTTATTGGGCACAACTCTCATGATTTTATTCACTCTCATAAGGACACTTTCTCTTTTTGGGATTTTTGTTGGGTAAGGGGGAACAAGAAAGATTTTTGTTGTTTGGGCAGCTTTTTCCTTCTCCATACACGTCTCTTAGCTGTAGCGAGATTATTTTTTTTTCGAAATTTTTGGCATGGAGATTCGTAGTCTTTTGTTATTTGAGGCAGCATTATCAGAAAGACATAACAAAACTTGCATCACCTTATATACATAGAAAAGAAGCTGGCAAAAAGTCGCATCAGGCTTTTACTTATATAGTGACTTTGTACATAAGCAGGGAGACAAAATAAGCAAAAATTTTCGATTTTCCAAAATTTTTGTAGCAAAGTTTTTATATGTACACATATTGAAGAAAAAGAACAAAAAGGACAAAAGGGATGGAGCTATAAAAAATTTTGAATTTTTGTACCTCCCTCACTGGTACATGCCCCCCAAACTTACTCCACATACTGTCCCAGAGTTGTGAAGAAGATAAGGTAGGGTGATGTTGACCCAGTGAGGGTTATCTAGTGAGCGCGCCTATGCCAGATAGAAGCTCCCACATGTATTCTCCACATTTGCTATGATAGTCGATGTGGTGGAGCTGGTCAGGCATCGCTTCATTTGATATCCATTCTAGCATGAAGATGTCACAGTCGTTGGATAGAGGAATCTGTTGTGGACTGCGATGGCAAAACTAGAGCTCGTGCCATTTGCTTGTTGTTGTGTCTAGAAAAGGTTGTATCAGTGTTGCCACATCCTCTTAGTATTTTCATACTAGGCGCTCGAGTGAGGTCAACGTTGCCGATGTACACTGTACTGGATGGTCTTTGTTGCTGTCCGAGCTGTTGTAGAAGATTCCCACTTGTTGGTGAGTGTACACCGTTAGGAGCATCCAGTGATTGTAATGTAGGATGGGCAGGAAGATTGTACGTGGGACCTCGCTCTCCAACTCTTCCAGAAATGCTTGCTTTGCTCTTGTTTCATCGGTGAGGCAAATGTCGTTGAACAGCATAGGATGAGCTATGTATGTGTGTTCGAGCCTTGGCTGTATTGTTTGGATGTAAGCGACCGCCACAGATACAGCCAAGCATCCTCCTTTTACCATGTCCCTTAAATCATCGACCGGGACTACGACATCGCCTTCCGCAAAGATGACATCTGCTGGGGTAGAATCAGCCAACTTCAGAAGGATTTCGTTGACCTGCTCCTGCGTGAGTGTAGCGCACGCGAAGCGGTCGAAATTTTTGATCAGCCCTTCTGTAGTTTCAGGTGAAGCAGTGTCTTCAAATCCATGCACTTTCCGTAGAATTTCCAACTGCTTGCCCGCCCCATAGATGTCAGTTGCCATCTCGGCTTCTTTCTCTAAGGAGCTGCTAGGTTGTGAAGAGTCATCTTCTTGATCGCTGTCCAACAGCCCCTCTGGTACCCCTGCGTCTCAGAAATAGCGCATGTCTTTGATTAGCAGTAGGGCGTATATGCTCCTGAGGTGGTAGAAGTTTTGGCCCACAAGATGCCTCATATATCCAAATATGTTGAGTAGCTCCATGGCGCGCAAGACGACGAAGGCGTTGTTTCCGCTTCCCTCTTCTGCTTGGACGGGGAGGTCTCAGATAGAATAGAAGCTCCAGATGCCTTTGTGACGTTGGGTTCCTTGCTTGATATCTCGTAGGAGACGCAGCGGTAGAAGCCTCAGATTTTTGTCCTCCGGGCGACTGAAAACATGCCCGGAGCGTGGCACCTCATTGTTACTGCAGCTCAGCAGCTGAACGTCATGGCTCCTGAGGTCTACCATGCAGAGGAACCATATGTTGCGGTGCTTGTACGGTGCCAACACGAGGTTTGGGTTATGCGTATCTACGTTTTGTTGCATGTTGGCCACCGCAACGGAGTCTGATTCTCCCCACATCAGTCTTCTAGCTAAGGTCGGGGTGGCATTGTATATCATCTTTCGACCTGTCCCGGTGCTGATATTCTCTATGATTGCATTCTCAAGGACCCTGAACACCCTTATGCCGACGACGGCAGGCGAGCGGAACATGCTTCGGAGCACTCCCCATTGTACGGAGAAGTAGTCATCTCTCCAGACGACGTCTTCTTCATCTGCCTACGATCTTAGGACCTTGTTTAGTAGTTTCTAGTCTCTGATCGTCAGGTAGTCGATGACCCTTCTATCGAAGTCGGCTATCTCAAAGGAAGGTATCTCCGATGGCTCAGTGAACTTGTCTGCCATTGAGTGTCTTCCTCGGGGAAGGTGTCTTTCATTGGCGGCATAAACGTCCCCCTTCTCTCCCTCTGATTCATCAGAAGAATCCACCTCGATGCTGATGTCTTCGTTATCATCTTCAATTTCATCCAGGGGGACTGAGGGATTTTCTTCTTCCAGGCCGAGGGAGCTCTCCTATCCTACTGGAGCTCCGTCGGTCGATCTTGGTGGCGTCCCCTCTGCGGGCTTTGTTGATGGCCCGCTGGACGCGGTGGGGGACGCCGATCTCGAGGGGGATGTTGATGAAGAAGGTGGAGAGCCAGGGCCAGGGGGAGACGGAGACCTTCTCGGTTGTCTTTGGTGTGGATGGTCGTCCCTCCTGTTCAGGCTCTCCTCGATCTCGTCGAGGCATTGGAGGGCTTGCTGAAGCATCACGGTTAGAGTCTCTAGTTGGCCGGGAAGGCTAACTAGAGATAACAGCTCTCGTTCTTGGCTATTCAGCCTATTGTGGAAAGATGAAAACTTGCGGGTTAAGGAAATACATGTAGCTGAGTTGTTCTCCGTTACCTCCCGCAAGTAGTCGAGCTCGTGCCCTAGCATCTTCCTGAGTGACGGAGGGGTTCCTGCGGGTCTCCCTTCTGTCCTCACGACACCTTGCTCATGCGATGGTCTACTAGACGAGGTAGAGTCTATCTCAATTGTTCGCGATGCAGACGCCACCGGGTGAGGTGTCAATGCTCTTGCGCCCGTTACCGCCTCACCTTCTTGTCGTGGTGGAGATGGTCGTGGCGTGGGTGGATGTTGCTCTGCCTCTACACTGTCGGTGATCTCCTCAGCTGCTGCAATAGGGGACACTGGTGGCGGTGTCGGCGTCAGTTGTGCACCTTCGAGCTCCATCGCTAGGATCTCGGTGAACACCTCATTACTGGTGTCCGACTAAGGTTCTTCCTCTACCTCTACAGGCATTACAGCGATGTCGGGTGCTACGGCTGTCTCTTCTGCGGCAGCTCCCGTAGATATTGTCTCGGTGACCTCAACGATCACCGATTCTTCTTCAGCCACCATAGTCATTGTTGTGGTCGTGGCTGGTATAGTGGGAGCGATGACAGCTCTATTAACAGTTGTCGTCGGTAGATCTGGAATTGTGGTTGGCTTGGTGCGGGTCGTTGAAGCTTCTTTCCGCCTTGGGTCGAGAGGAATCGATTCTCCTCTCGTGCCCATCCTTTCTTGGATTCTGGTGGTGGCGGCGTAGGCTGCGTCTACCGCCACAGCTTTGATCTCCGCGGCAGTGAAGACCAGCTTTTCTGCGTCATAGGTGGCGCAGCGAGGGAGCGGGAGGAGAATGTTTGTCCTTGCAAACTTGTATAAGTAGTCCCTTCCCTCCTTCTTTATGATGTTGGCCCTCATCAGGTATTTGATGTCGATCAGCTCATCGCCCTTCGTCCTCGAAAGGCTGCGCGGCTCCTTTGGGTACCCGAGCCCTACCGCGATCAGGTTGACGATGCCACCCATACAGTATTCTTTAGTAGCATCCTTTATTGGATGCAGCCTGTTCAGCAAGAAACGCCCGAGGTTAATCACTCTTCCCTCCATTATGCCACATGACGTGGAGTTCTTCGGTGTAGATATTACTGGATTCATTTTTGCTGAACAGCAAGCACGCTACCAGTTTGTGCACAATTCTCCAAAAGCATGAGTGCATGGCCGCCACCTTGCTTCTCGGCTTGAATGATGACTCACCGGTTAGCCTATTCCAGATCTCCACGGGACTGAACCCGTCTCCTTCGATGATTCTTCCACCGTTATTCATCAGATTCTTCTCCTCCTCACTGTAAGAGAAGATCTCGTTCAGCAGCTTCTCGGAGACGGCGTGCTCTGAGTTGTATAGTCAGGCTTGGAGTCTGTCTGCTCCGCCGTATTCTTTCTTTTCAGCAACAGAATTCTTCACTCAGCGGAGAGATGACATGAACTCCCTTGTGAGTTCGGTATAGGAGGAAGATCGGATGAGGCAGATCTTCCGCAGTGCTACCGCGGCGAGGACATACTCTAGTCTTCCAAAGATGCCCAGCTGATCGAACGAAGACCGGTGACAGAACCTACTCAGCCTGTAGAGCTTGGTCGCCAGCTCTGTGTAGCAGCGTCTGTGCTCATCATCTCTCAGCATGAACCTTCCTGGTGTGTGATCTAGGGGTTCTGTCATTGTTGCTGGTGCTGAGGTTGGAGCCACCACCTCCCCTGTCCTTGTCCTCTTTTCCACTTTTGACGGCCCAGCCGCTTCTGGATTCGGGCGTTTCTGCCCGATAGTGGTTGCTTCAGCTGCGACTTCGTGGTTGATTCTTCGGCCATGCTCGTCAACTCAGACAATAGTCTGCTTGGTACGGGCCATTTCTGTTAATCATAAAACAAATTCCTTGATTAATTAAATGTGTCGATGTTTTAAAAAAGGAAATTGAATGCACGATAAGATATGACCCGATACGACAATGATCCCACACCACTGTATCGGGTGACATGAGGTTTTCAAAGATGAAGGCTTGTGCCTGATACGAGATATGGGTATCATCCGTCACATCGAAAGAACTTGTAAAATAAGACAATACGGTTAGAACTGCGCATCAGGATAGTTGCCTGACAGGGCCTCCTAAAAGAAAAGGAATGTGTCGCCTGACAACAAAACAAGTGAGGTGGTGTAAGAATAGACGGCACTGATATATCGCTCGATATGGCGTATTGGGAAAACACGAGATAGAATGGTGAGTCGTGCGACATATGTATCGGGTGATACAAGGTTGCACAGTTAAGAAAGCTGTTAGCCCGATAGGTTATGCGTGATAGGAAGGTCGTGTCGGACAGGCAGGACGATACGACTGTTGGTCTATACCTTTGTTGTTTTCTTAAACTTTCCGTGCGACACCCAAATAGGAGGTTGTTGTACGACACGGGAGCGAGCACAAGAAAACACTACACGATACGAGTAGGTGAAAATAGTAAAGGCAGTAGCCCAACACAGTAATATCTCCATCCCTTATATAGAAAACCCAACCTGAGGTAAATGTGGTAATTCCAGAATGTGCGTCGGATGTTGGGATAAATCATTCCCGAGACAGGCAGTCCATCTGTCGTCACAAGGGTAATTACTCCACTTGCATGATATGAGTGTACGCTATCCAGACATGACATCCGTCATGACCTTTGTGATTCATGAGAAACTATCGTCTGATACAAGCGTGTCGGTTGGGTTGCTTCCCGACACGACCCTTCAGGGAAAAAATCAAAAACTTAAAAACAGAGCGGGTAAAAGTGGTGGATGAGTAAAACATCATTGGCCTAAGGCTAAGATCCCAGCCTCAGATGGTATTACCCATCCCGGTCTATAAAACACTGCGATGGCCCATAAAACAGAGCCAGCGCATGTGGCGCATGCACTGACTCGGGCCTTATTACATCTCAAATGTTTGTAATGTTTGTTTTGCAGTAAAGTAAAAGCATCCTATTCTAAGAAAGAAAAGAAAACTCAGGTTGCCTCCCGAGAAGCGTTGTGGTTTCCGTCTCCAGCTTGAAGCCCTCAGCTCCCTCACTTCTTGGTCTTCAGCATCACCCATCTCCCTACATCTTGATCCTTGCCTCTGTCGGACATAGCCCTGCCTTCTTGGCAGTCTCGATGTTTGATGGTATTTTTCCTGACAGATTCTTTACGAACTCGGCCATTTGAGCCAATTGCTGATCAATCCGGCGTGGATGCGTCTGCATATCCACCAACTGTACCTGCAAGGAGTTCAAAATGCCCGAATTCGATAGCGCGCTTTGTGCTAGCTGATTATTAATAGTATCTTGCCTCTTCACGAAGTCAAATAATTGGCCAACCATGTCTGATTGGCTGGAACCTTTATCATGTTCCTTGGTAGATCCTTGGTACTTAGCCTGACCCTGGAAATTCCCCTTGTTCATCTGGAAGGAGGTGTTCTTGGTGTACTGGCTCGGTCCTCCTCTCTTCTCGAAGGGTTGGGGTGGCTTAGAGGAGTTGTACAGCTGATGTGAGTTCTCAGCCGCGTCCTTGTTGTCGTAGCTGAAACTGGGGTGGTCCGGCCTTTTAAAGTTCAAAAAAGAGACATTTTCCGTCCCCTCAGCCTCAGAGTCAGAATCACTTGACGCATCCGATCGGGTGTAGATGCAACTATCTACCCCATGCCCTCCTTCTCCGTAGGTCACGCACTTCATTACTTTTTCAACTGGCTTCTTCCCTTTACCACCAGACTCCTTTAGCTGCTTGACATTAGTCATGATCCTCTGTATCTGAGAAGTTATAGACTCCAGAGCCTTGGATTCAAGAGAGGGTCCTTCACTGACCTTCCTAGCCTGCCCTCTGTCAGATCTATCATACTCAGCGCCGCATTTTTTATGATCTTTTCATACTTGCTCGGATTCTTCCCTAGGAAGTCACTTCCTACTGCCGCATTCAGTGACACCCTTTCATCGGGAGTCAAACCATTATAGAAGGTAGTTACTAGGAAACCCTTCCTGTAGTTATGGTGAGGGCAGTCCCTCTGGTATTCCTGGTATCTTTCCCAGGCATCGTGGAGGTTTTCATTGGGTTTCTGCATAAAGGAGGTTATCCTCTATCTGTTCCTTACAGTCCTCTCAGTTGGATAGAACTTGTTTACGAAAGCATCTTCCAGAGCTCCCCATCCATTTAGGGCTTGGTGGGGCAACCCCAGATACCACGATAGAGCTTTGTCTTCCTAGGAGAAGATGAAGCCCTTGCAGAAGATGACCTCCTGGGGAACCCCCCGCATTTTTATGGTGTCACAGATATTTTTGAAGGCATCTAGGTGGTGGTAAGGGTTGTCATTCTTGGAACTCCCCCTGAAGATTTTATTTTGGATCATGGAGATCACAGATGGCTTGAGCTCAAAATTTGTGGCGTTGAAACGCGGGACAATGATGGGACATCGAGAATTGTCAGCTTTTGTGGACGCTAACTCCCTCAGAGTTTTCTCCTCTTCATCTGAATCTTCACTGTCGTTGGCTTCTCGGCGATGTTCTTGGTCGTGATTTCTTATGTGCCTTCGATGGTGACGAAGTCTATCTTGGTGTTGGTCATCCTCGGACTGCTCTCCCTCTGGATCTTCATGTTGATCACGGCCGTCATAGCGGTCATTTTCTTCAGGTGGAGGGGAGTTAGGTCTAGTCCTCCTTTGACGTTCGCCCTCTGAAAGAGGTTGTTCAATGTGAGGTGGCATGTTTGGTTATGTCGATGCTCAGGTGAGCAAGGTGCCTTCCTTCTGAGTAGCTGAGATAGTGTGAAAAGAATCAAGTTAGAAAACATGTTATTGGATAATCTGATATATTCATTTCAGGTAAAGGATAGTAATAATAATAAAAGAAAGAAAAGAGCGTTTTCAAGCTCATTTCTAAGCTTGAGGCACAGGAGTGTAGTTAGTGGATTCAGGTTCGTCAACAGTGCCGTTTTGCCTTATCCCCGGCAACGGCGCCAACAATGTTGACCGACCTAAATTGCGCGTCCAAAAATGGAGGCGGATTTGAAGTAGTCGGACTTTTACATTTATAACTCGAAACCTTCTAGGCCCTCGCAACTTTGTTTATGGGGTCGAAGTAGATATATGGGGTCGAACACAGGGACAAGGGTGGTAGTGTTGAGATCTAGGAATCGACACGCTGCTCTCTGACAAAGAGGTAAAAGAGACAGTAAAATTCCCCAAAGGGAACAACTGGGTATTGTCAAAACAAAAGAAAACTATCTCCAACTGGAGCTACAAGAAAGATTAAGGTTTTAAGCATTAATCAGTTTTTAGGGGTTTTCATGCAACAGAAACAGAGAGACAGTACTAAAGCTAAAGCAAGGTACTAAGGAGAAACTTTCGGTAAAACAAGCGGCAGCAGAAACATCTCGTACCCCTCCTCTCAGAGCGGGTACCTCTAATCAAGCATCAACACCCCTCTCGAGGTTGTTGGACTTAAATTAGAGTGGAAAGGTTACTAAAGAAACTCTGATTTCGGGCACTCTCGTACTCCAGAATTGGACCAAACACTAGAGCTACAACACCTCTCTCGAGGCTATTGCAACGGGAAAACACGGTTCAGTAGTTAATCGAAACGTGATCCAAGCATGCAAGCTAGAGTTCAGATGTTAAACAGAGCGATCATCCAACAAAGGTACCAAACATAAAGCAGCAGGTAATTAAGCTCTTCTATTTCCATAAACAAATAAGGTTCTAATTACATTGCATAAGTAAAAGAAATAAATGACTGAAATAAAGATAGATGTATCCTTCTTGATATAGAAGGGAGACAGACTACGGTGGACCCTCCAGCCTGATACCGGGCAGGAGCCTAGCCTGATACAATCGTGTCGGGCGGCACACCCTCTCAGCGACACACCATGACGGGCAGATTGCATCGTGTCAGGACCCTTGCCCGATACGATCATGTCGGGCGGCACCCTCTCGGATGACACGTCGTGACGGGCGATGCGTGTTGGGGTTCGGTATCGTGCCGGGCTAGAGCGATGCTCCTAGAATCGGTCTCTTATGTCGTGGATCCTTGTCGGCCGATATCATCATGTAGTGTTGCCCGGGACGATCCTAAGTGAACCATTCCCTCCCTCTCAGGATGGGGAAGTGCTCACCTAGAATCGCCCGGCACAAGCACTGAGGCACGATACACTAGTTCTTCACAACTTTCCTGAGGTGACTTGCGTAGGGTCCCGACCCTGTCTTTTCGGCAACCTGTAGCTACTATTTATAGGCAGCGGTTGGGGAAGTTATGGTGCTCAGGGTGCCACGTGTCTTCCTTATCATCGCGGAATGGGTGGACGGACGATATCAGTATCGCCCGGCACAAGGCTGTCGGTTGTTGGGCATCATGGCGAGTGGCGCCTGTCGGTGAGTGGCCGGTATCACGCGACACGTTTGAGTTGTCGTGGCGAGCTCAGCTCCCTGTCGGATAAAGAGTAGTGTCATCCGACGGTTCCTTCTTGCGCGGCATCCTCACGACGCGTGTCGATGTATCGTGCTACCATGTCGGGCAGTGAGCATATCAGCCGGCTGGAAGGCCGATGCAGGTGGAGCATGTTTGTGGGTCGGAACGACCTTATTGATGATAAATGAGTCCAAAATGGAGGAAAACTCTGCAAAAGATGGAAATATTGAGTTAAGAGCATAGTGTGGCCGGTTATTGCAAAAGTAGATATAAAAGGAGAGGAAAACAGTTTAAAAGGGCAGTTTTGATAACAAAATAAGGGTCAAAAACATCACAAAATTTGATGTTATCCGTTGGTTCCTCAGGATTTCCCTTATTTATCTTATTGACTTTTGATTGAGACTCTTGTTTTGTTGAGTCTTGGGCAATCACAGGCTCACCCTTGTCTGTAATAATCACATGTGTCTTTTCAGGGGGATTTGAATAATCTTTCCCTGACCTAGTGGTGACTGCCTTCAACTATTTAGGATGCTTAGGATTGTTCTCGGGTTGTCCAGCAAAGACTCCAGTGGGTGGCTTTATGCTAGTTGCGAGTTGAGCTAGTTGAGATTCAATAGCCTTCTAGTGAGATTGTTGGTTGGCTATCATAGTTTGCTGAGTTTGTAACATCTTTTCAATGGTTGATAGCTTGTCATCAGAAGATATGGGTCCCGCTTGTTGTCCTTATTGTTGATTGAGATTCTGATACTGAGAGTTGTTTTGATAATTATTGTAGTTCCTATTCTGAAAGTTCCCCTTGAAATTTCCTTGATTCCCAAAATTCTATTGTTGATTATACTGGAATCCTGGTGGGCCTCGTGATTGACTGTTTGAACCAAATTGGTGCGAGTTTACTTCTCCAGAGGGGTTTCCGTATTGAAAAGTGGGATGATTCCTATTCTGATTTGGGTTGTAATAACTTTGACCAGGAATGGTGTTGATGGCATTAATATTTTCCATGTGACCATTATCTCCTTGTCCACACACGTTACTTAGAACAAAATCATAGAGAACATTGCATGATAAAGTGGAATGATCAATGCTCTTACATGCTTCACAGAACAGGGAAGCGGACTTGACCTATTCCAGTTGTCGAGTGGGTGAACGTCCTCTACCAATAGCAGCAAGAGATGATTCAATATGGTCTTGCTTGGCAACTAAGAGCTTCAAGGTTTCAGCGATAGACTTGTACTCGGGAGTAGCTTCGGCCATAACTACTTTCAAAACTCCTTTACCTACAGATCTACCCCAATTTGCTTGATTTTCTTCTCCCAGGGTGACGACTCTCCATGCGCTGTCATAACTTTGACGCATGAAGTTTCCTCCATACGAGGAATCTAGAAACCTCTTAATATCATCATCCACACCCCTATAGAAAATCTCAATGAGTTGGTTCTTGGGAATTCCATGGTGTGGACACTTGCGTAGAAGCTCTTTGTATCTATCCCAAGCTTCAGCAAGGGTTTCTCCAGGAACTTGAGTGAAATTTGTTATCCGCCCTCTAATTTCATAGGTAAGAGATGGAGGGTAGAACTTTTCAAGAAACACATTTTGCAGTTGTTCCTAGGTGGTGATGGGTATTTCACTTTGCAGCGAATTGTACCAACTTATGGCTCTATCAGCAAGGGAGTACTTACAGAGACGGAGTCGAATGGCATCATCTGTGACTCCATTTTGTTTTTTCATGGCACATAGATCAATAAACCTCAAAAGATGTTCTTGGCTATCTTCTCCTTGCTTGCCATAAAAAGGGTTATTCTGAAGTAGGGTGATCCAATGTGCTCTTATCTCGAAATTAGTAGCGTTGATAGGAGGAGGTTGTACTGGATGATGAACATTCACAGCTTTCAGGATTGAGAACTCTCTAAGATCCTTTTGTAGTTCAACTGCATGTGTTGCTGCTTGCGCTGTTAGGATTTCCTGTTGAACCGTAGCCATGGCTTCTTGCATGAGCCTCTCTCTCTCTGTGCATTGATGGCTTGAGCCACCCTTTGGGCTACTTCCTCTTCCTGAGCCACCCTTGCTTGATTTTCTCGGATCTGACGATGAAAGGTTCTGTCTATCTCAGGATCAAAGCTCGATGTTAGTCCGGGGCTGTCCGAATGGTGCATGTACTATGCCTTGGATTGTACCTGAAATTAGCAAGATTTCAAAAGTGAGAACCACAGAGTAGAGTCAAATTCAAATAGATGGTCGATTATGTCAAAATAAAAAGCAAAATCCTAAATTAGTCTTAAAAGAACTAGATTTGACTAATTGATTTTGTTGTCCCCGGCAACGGTGCCAGAATTTGACGTGGTATTTTGAACGCACTAACAAACTCACTCGGGGTTGAAATCCCCGAGCTTTTACCAAAACCAAAGTGCAATAATACCACCCGCAAGTGGACGAGTCTTATCACAGTATAGTTAAGGATCAAACCCAAAGGACAACATTTTTAAGAATCCTTCTCAGTCGAATCTAGCTCAAGTAAAACTAATATTTAGAACAATTGGTTGATTGGAGGTTACTTAAACTTGCAAGAAAGTAAAATCTGAATTAAAGTTGGGTTTAGATCAATGATATGGAATCACTGGGATGGTATCGGGTTTCACCACTGCTACACATGCAAACACATTCAATTTCAAACAAACCAGGCAAGATATATCAATCCAAAAAGAGATGCTACAGAACCCCCCGTTAGGGCGTTAGATTCACGTAAGCATCACCTTAGGCATCAGATGTCTCATCACCAACCAGATCACTTACTTACGACTCCGAAGAAATCCCATTCTATTTCTAGTTTGGGAGTCAACCGCATTAATCGATAAGCAAGCAGGTGATAGATCTACAAACTAACATCGACGATAAACAAAGATGATACAAAATCCAACTAAGGTTGTGGTCCTCCCTGAGGGATGTTTAGACTACAGAAGTGTCATCGTAGGCTAGATGTCTCGTCCCCTCACAGATCATACACTTACGACCTCAATGAATCTTATCAGAAGTTCTCGTCAAAGAGTCGAACTTTGTAAACTGCCATTCCGTCCCACATATAGAAGATTTCGCAATATAGGAAAGAACAAGATGAAAGCAAGTAGATAATCAACTACATACATACCAACTAATAATGAAATGGAAAGTTATATACATTTTCATGGAGAGTTTTACAAAAGAACATGATTTGCATGGGCAGCGGGGCTAGTCCCCGCACCCCAGCAAAAAGGTACTACTCGCTCATGATGCGAGAAATAAGAAGAATGAGAAAGAGAGAGAATTCCACCATGAACTCAGTGCAAAAGGTAGTCACAGTTTGGTGAAGAAGATACAGCCTCCTACGTCATGTCAGAGAATATCTGGACGGGAACAGGAGATGCCAAGACAGACCGAACAATATCCCTCGCTCCGTCTTCCTTCTCTCCTCAGCCTCCTTGGTTGCAACACGGGCAGTAGGTGGAATGGAACTGGCATGGATGGCATTGGATTTGGATCGGACCTGTGTACAGGCAGCCTGTTGGCATCCCAGAACCGATGCTCAAGTGAGGACCCTTGGGGTCCTATTTATAGGCCCATGACTGACCCCAAACGGTCTAGGATTAAAAGAAACCAAATGGTCTGGAGATATTTTTGCCCAAACGATTCACTTAATTTAGCCCAAACGATCTATAGAATCTAACCAAACGGTCTTGTATAACCTGAGCAAACTGTTTGTAAACCGTATAAGACCAAATTCTCTTGAGAAGAAAATGGTTTGGAAACCACACGAGACCAAACGGTTTCACAGACCGTTTGCTTTTCTCAAACGATCTTGTGCAAACGGTCTTCGGGTAGGAGTATCAAACGGTTTTGATGTTCATTCGGTTTGGAAACTGATGGAACTCCAAATGGTTTGCAGGTGAACTAAAAGACCAAATGGTCTCTGAGGTAGCTTCCTCCAAACGGTCTGTAGACCGTTTGCTACCAGACGGTCTTGTGACTGGTACCAAACGGTTTCGGCTACTTGATTGACCGAATGATCTGGGACCGTTTGGCTGGCGGCGGCGGTGTGGCAGCGTAGCGGATGGTGGCGGTGATGCTACTGTCATGCATCAGGTTGTCGTGCCAATGGTGGAGGGAAGAGGCGTTGCAGTTGTTGTGTGTGTAGAGGAAGGTAGCAAGGGCTTCTGACCTAGTTGTCGTAGATGGACGGTGGAGGGAAGAGAGGTACTTGTGGGAATGCGGTGGCTGGATGGTGATGGAAGGGTTAAGAAGAACAAGTCTGGCGGCATGGGAAGTGTTGCCAAAGGTAGGAGATGACACGCCACGTTCGTGGTGAGGTACCACGGTCGTGGTAATGTTGTAGTCTCATGGTTGTGCCGCCTTGCACAGGCATGGTGAGTGAGTAATCGAGCTCTGATGGCATTGTGCCACGGTCGTGGCGTGACACCACAATCGTGGTGAGGAAGTTGTTACACGGCCGTGCTGCTTTGCACGGGCATGGCGGGTGAGAGACAGTCGATGCAGGTAGGGTGCCACGGTCGTGACTCAGCAACCACGGTCATGGTGAATGAGAGCTCAGGCGTTGGGGATGATCTACCATGGTTGTGGCCTCATCACACGATCATGGTGATGACAGTGGACCACGGTCGTTTTGAACCACCACGGTCGTGGTCTAGGCTCTGCTCCATTCCTCGCGGATGGATTATGCCTCCAATCGATATCTACTGCTCAAATGGTCTTGAGACCGAATGGGCTCAAATGGTCTTGAGACCGTATGGGCTCAAACGGTCTTGAGACCGAATGGGCTCAAATGGTATTGAGACCCAATGGGCTCAAATGGTCTTGAGACCGAATGGGCTCAAACGGTCTTGAGACCGAATGGTCAGAACTAAGGGTGAGGGAAGGTAGATCCCATCTGACTGTTCAACTTTATCAAGACTTGCATCAAATCAACCATAATTATAGTTAAAATCATGATAATTGGATCAATTAAGTAATGTTGCATATTATGATGTGTTTTGATATTTAATGAGTGAAATTAAATGTGTTGAGTTGAATTTGTCCAAAAATGATAATTGAATTCCCTGGTGAATATGCATTCATCAACCTACCCTTTGTACCCTATGACCTTTAGTTGTTAAGTGTATCTTAGGGGTGTTAGGTTAGAAACACATGGACCTAAAGTTCAACCCTAGTTGGATATGACTTTTTAGTTGGATGCATGAATAACATAAACTACTAAAATATTCACATTTAAAAGATGCAAAGTGGCCATAGTACCTTGATGTTGTTTGGTTTGACTTATTAGGTTGAACCTTTTAAGAGGTGGATAGTAGTTGATTGATGATGTATGATTGATTAAATTTCTAGGACGAAATCCTTTTAATGGATGGTGTGTTGTAACATATCGATGCCTAGCCTCTTGACCCTAATCTTGTGTCTTGGAGGATAGTAAGCTTGGTTCTTTAGATTTGGCCGAACAAGGATAAAGATATACCTAATAGTAGTTAATTATAAACCCTATGGGGGAAATTATGATGTACAAATTATGATTTACTTGTTTAAAATTGAATATAGTCATGAAACTTTTATTCTGATGCTATATTGTGGTCTTTTATATACCATCATTTAAGATTTGAAAATTTTACACCTATTCTAGCATACCTTTTGAGTGTGTTTGGAATGGATGTTTTATTCTTCAAATTTTTAGTAGGGAGTGTATCCCCTCTAGGTCCCACTCATTACACTGACTCGTAATGGAACAAGATTGGGTGAAGTGAATTTCAAAAATATGAGACGTGTGAATTTTGAAATTTTGATAATGAATCCCTTGCTAGACAACTTCTGAGTATATGAGATGAATCACCCAGTGTGTGGTTCCTATGAGCGAATTTGAACCCTAGACTTTTTGTAAAATATCCCAACCCTAGAGAAAAGAGGTCGAATCTAGGTGAGGGAGATTTTTCGCTCGAGGAAGTGGATAATATGTGATCTCTATATTGAGTCTCATATTCAGGTTGGTGGCTCCATGTGAACAAAGCTAGTTGATGTACCTACTTCTTATTGTTGGATAGATTGTTGTGATATGGGTAGAAATTTTGTGTTGGTAGATGTTATGACTTGAGTTAAGTAGGTCCTAGTTTGAGTGGCTTGAGCCTTGAAGCTCATCCTTAGAAATAAGTGATATTATTATGAAACAATGATGTGAATAAATTAATTCCTCTTCATATGATAGACAATGAAGGAATATATCTCACTTAAACTTAAAATTTGATATATATATATATATATATATATATATGTGTGTGTGTGTGTGTGTGTGATATGCCACTCATATAATCTTGACATAGTATACTATCCTTCCATTCATATCATACATGAAAGATAGACATTTGAAATCATGATCTTGAAATAAAGACATTGTTGGATCATATATTACATGATTACAAAATATAGTCCTTAATCCCAATCCCTTTGAATCTATGCTTCCAGTTTGAAGACAACCCTCACACAATAGGGTGAAAACCCTAATATGTAAATATAAAAATCAATTCCCTCTAATGATGGAATCCTAGTATGACTTTGATCATATATGACATTAATGATGTTAACTTTGATCATTCAAATAAATAATGGCATTAAATATTCACATCACCTTGTATGATTTAGAAGGGTGAAACATGAAAACTTCAATATACATCTTTTAACTACAAAACTATGAAAAAACCCTAATTCATAGGAGTATGACAGATGTACACCCTAAAATACTAGAATGTTATGGTATGAATAAGATGTTAAGTGATGAATAAAATCCTTGAAAAAAATATGATGCTCCAAAATCTATATAAGATGGGGTGGTTACACCCTAGATGCTCTAAATTCTAAGATGGAAACTTAGGGTACATTCATAATTATTATAGTCTTGGTAGCCAGAAGTGTTTCCCTAGAAGTATTACAAACACCTTGAAAACATTATGAGTTTTATATAAGTTGAATTTTGAGGATGAAATTTCATTTAATGTGGTGTGAATGAGGTATCATATACTTCTAGGGTTTTATAATCATTCTCAATACAGATAGATTAATAATGAAGAATGGGGATCTAAAAACTTAGATGATAATAAGATCACGACCGCAATACATGAACACTCAATGATGAGTTTGGATGTATAATGATGAAGGTCAAGATATTAGGTGGCCAAATACATCTGAATGTACTTGAGGTTTATAATGAGTACTTAAGGCTAACTTGATATATTGAGGCATGTTTTAGGCATTTTGATAAATATAGTGAACATTATGGTCCTTCTATTTATCCTTTTTGAGAAAGTTATGTGAGTGGTCTAGTCTAACACATGCATTTTGACCCGTTGTTGGTATAATACTAATGTTGAATATGATAGAGCTATCTAAAATCATGTCATGTTTAGAGATTGTATTTGAGAGACATCGGTGAATTACAAGTTGATTAAAGGAACATGTTTCAAATGGTTTAGAGCAAAGATTCAATTACATTGTATGTCAAATTAGAATAACCAACCAAAAGCGATGCAATCTAGGCATGGAAGTGCCTTCCTTGGCATGTACATTCTCCCTGATGACACAAAAGTCATCAACTAGCTTCAGAAATGGGGGAGCAGTACCATCTTGAGGTGTTAGTTAGATATGAAGAGGGCGAGTGATCACAAAAAGTTTTGTTGTCATAATATACACAACAACTCAAAGTTATTAACCCTAAGACGAGGCCTGGAAGTGAGAAGACAGGGAAGGAAAATCCCTCTTATTCTTTATTGTTTTCTTCAAACAATAGTGGAATTGGGGAAATGGTGTGGTAAAGAGAGAAAACCATGGTAAAGTTAGATTGGGTGACTGTCGGGTTTAGCAAGGTTCAAGTCCCCCATCTCTTGGCAACCCAATTAGCCATTATTGGAGGAGGACGATGACCTTGGGGATTACCCATCTCACTTCTCCACCATCTCCAAGGACACCCTTAAACCCAAAATAACAATGTAGAGTTCCTCATATTTGCAGAGGTATGTTAGGGGGACAAAGGGGTGAAATCCCCAAAACATGTGTTATTTGCTCCATCATCACCTGAACCACCCATTAGTGTGGAGGTAGGGACCATTGTAGAAGAGCCAAGACTGTCAGATACTCGTTAATATAGATCGAGACTTTGCCAATGACTGATGCCTCTATCCCCAAGATACCTCCTTATCATTGCCACTCCACCATCTCATGATGACAACTGCATCCATAAACCTCCTTGCAAACTCATTTGATCCATTTAAGGAGGCCACCAACACCACCTTTCTCCTCTCTAACACTGGTCATGAGAATGTTCCCATCCACTGCGGACTCACTGTCTCATGATGTGAAGATTGCCAAGGAAGAAATGAGGATGGATAAGGGTGGAACCTGGGTAGGGCATAGCTTGTGAGCCTGGCCCAATGCATGATAGAGCAAGTTGCGCCCAGCTCAAGGCCACATGGTTGTAGTCATAGACTACATGAGCATGTTGATTGACAATGCCCTAGTTGGGAGAACGTAGCATCAGACTGACGGACACATGCATATGAGCATAGATTGTAGGGGAGAGACATCGGGCCCAATTGAATCTTGACCCAAACTGAACAGGGTCTAATCACCCACTGAACCTGGCGGCCTGATATGTAAATCAATATACATTTCCAAAAAAATAGATTTGATCTTAGGAAATGCATTATAAGTAGCTCCCTTAGACAAATAATTCCCCCAAATATTCCTAGATTTAGAATAGTGCAATCTTTATTTTGAAAAGCCAAGATAATACTTTTAAAGCAATATTAATGATGGTTTTTAATCTAAAAGTAAATGGTTCTTTTAGGGCTCATATAAATCGTACACTAAGCATGTATTGGTCAATTAAATATGAGAAAAATACCTTAAACCTTGATGTCATCTGGATATTAAATATAGACTCTGATCTGAGGATTATGTAAAGATATCAGATCCTTCTTTATCAAGCATAATTAGATGGTTTAAACCTCATATTTCAGTTTTGGAAAATAGATTGAATATTAGAAAAAAAATGAAAATCGATGCAGACTCTTATAGTGACAGCTTGATTTGCATAAAAATATAAGAACACCATAAGATTAGTTAAAATCTAGGTTTGGCGCCCAAAACTAAAATTTACCTAAATATTCTTAATAATGATGGACATTATGTTAATATTAATTTTTTATTAACCAGGTGAGTACCAATGATCTAGATGGTCCAAAATAATTAGAAAAACTCTTCTTTAGGTACATGGGACTATCCTCTTTGATGAATGTCTAGTCTATTTGGACTTGAAGCATATATTAGGTGTAATGTACTCTATTTCACCTATTGACCAGTTTGATATGTTTTATAAATTACTTGACTTATGTACTTATTTGTGTTACTTTGTTTTGTATTGAACAATCTCTAGAAATTTTATAAATTTTATAGTTATATGTCTTGCAAATAATCTTGAACATAAATGATATTCCCATTATGATTGCCCAAGTTATAATGATGATGATAATGATGACGATGTTGATATTGGATACAAGTGACCCCCTCAACTCGGAGGGTGGAACTTGTACAAAATGGTGATCTCCTCCTCCTTTGAATGGAGAGACAGATCCAGGTGACCTCCCTCCCTCTCGTTGGGGCAATGGAGACATATATATATATAAGCATGCTTGTTAATATTAGTATAACAGTAAAACTTGTAAGAAAATATTGTCGAACAAACTAAGTTATTGATCATTTTTTGTTCTTGTTTCTTTTAAATCAAACCAATAAATATTTTTGTTATACAATACAGTTATATTATTTTTCTAGTATTTTATGTCCTTTATGGGCACCACATACTAAGCACATGTGTGTTGACTTTTTCCACTATTTTAATAATTTTAGGTTTAGAGTTAGCATGGGATCAAAGACGACTTGTGAGAAAGTGTATAGGTTGTACCTATTGTATAAAGATCCTAGTTAGCATACATGCATAGACATGTAAAAATCTCATTTCAATATGTGAATGTAAGTTGTAATAACTAATATTGTAATAATGTTGCATGTTGAGTGTTGAGATTGTTCATGGTGTATGCATATAGTTTATTGTCCATTTATGCTTGTGCTTCCACATTTGCACTCTAATAACTTCCCTAGTTCACATATTTTTAATCTGTGATAGTTTCCCACTCACGAGTAGGATCGATCTGGAGGTTTCCTCCCAAACTTCAAGCTCTAGGTGACATCCATGGCATGGGACATAGGGAAATTAATCCATGGGGCAAAAGCCATGTCTTGCCCATGGAGCTTGGGCTCAATCAGCACTCTCCTATGAAGGGTGAAATCCTCTTTTAGCCTGCTTCAACCATGTTTGACCATATATCCAATAGTTAGTTACTACTATGGTTCACCATGACGTTTGTATCAGAATTTCATTTTATGCAAGGGTACAATGGTCCTTTCCCATTTTATTCTTCCTTTTATTCAAAAATAAATTTAACTTGTAAAACTTATAACTAATTATTGATTTATCCAAATAATATGTATAAGTACATTTATGAAATCATAAAAATATGATGTATTTAATGGGATAAATTTTTTATCTGGATTCCTAACTTATAGTAGGTTCATTTTCTAAGTAAGGGCTTCAATGAAATCTATATTAATTGAATGCAAAAATATTGTGATTAAGTTGTGAAAGTCTTGGCCTTAAGCCTAGGAAGTGTTATTGGATACTCAAGTTTGACCATGGGGTAAGTGCGTTCTCTATTCTATTCTCTAAATTATTTCACTAAAACCTACATTCATTTAATGAGCCATCTTTTAAACTGGAATTTCTATTGTAAATTCAATTGCTTATAATTCATATTTCCTGATCTTAATTCATTATGTTCATGTGGTTGTTGAAACACTCTTTTATAATAGATTCTCAAACCCCTCATGTTATGACTACCTTTTTATATCAAAATGACTACAATGTTAGTCTTTCCTCTCTATTTATGCAAGATACATGTTTGAATAGAATATCTACAATAGTGGTACTTATCTACAACCATACATTTATATAATTTACACATATTATGCATGGGATTTGTGTTTCCACCCTTAATTTTTAGCCCATGACTCTATTGTGTTATGGTCTTATTTTAGGTATCACTAGTCTACATTGTTTTGCATGAAAGTTTATTGTTTTAACTCGAAATTGTGGTTACATGATATGGCAAGGTACTTTATTTTCCATTATTGTATTGTGAATATAATATGCCTCATTTTGCTTGTATAATTCTTTTGAAACTTTTCTAATTGTGCATAACCCCCTCCTTGTGGAAACATCTCTTTTGCAATTGTAGACAATATAAGTGTCTATTATATGTACTTACTCAACCTTTGATAACCTATACCTTGTCTCCCATATTTTGGGTGATGTTCCCTTTAAACCAAGTGCAAATAAGTTTATTGATACCTTAGAAGAGGAGCATGTTCTTGAGGAACCAGGGTTCAAGGAACATGTTCAACAATATCTCATGAAGAGTTTTGAGAAATCTAGGTTTCCCACTACAACCAATCCACTTCGAGATAGTTTCTTTTCAGTTTCTATTATGTCAATGTTGATAAGAACTTAGAACTATTTGAAGCATGTAATGATTAAGTTTTACTCTTTCCCCTATTATGACTTTGTTGCTTGATTTATCCATATTGTTTTAAGAGTATTTTATCACCCCTCCTATTTACTTGTGAATATATGATTGGTTCATTGCTTCAGTATTCTCAAAATATAGTTAGGGAGTGGTCCCCCTAGTGGGTCCCAATCCTTACAAAATGGTATCAGAATAATAGTAGTCAATATTCTAGTATCTTTGAACCTTACGCTAGGATTATGACCTTTATCTATCATAGGGACATGACTAGTGAGACTCTCAAATCATGGGATAGAATGGATAGTTATTCTAAACTTATAAACCCACAGTTTGGGATGCCAAATTTGGAGCCATCACTAATGACTCCATATGCACAACCCACCTTTGGTGGCTACCATATCATCACTATGCCTCCTCTTGTTATGTGAATCCCTCCTCCACTTTAGTTTACATATGAGCATGAGTTTTCTTTTCTGCACCAACTTTTGAACAATTTTATGATGGGGTGTGTCAAAACCATTCCTACTCTTGAGAAGCCCAAGGAGTGCTCCCTTAAGGAGTTAATCAAAATGCAACTTCCCTAATTCAAGGGCAAAGTAGATATTGAGATGGTGGATAAGGCCATGCACTGGGTGTTGGACATTGAATGGACCTTTCGAGTGCATGGTATGCCCTCGTGTCAAAAGGTTTGCTTAGACACCTATAGACCTATCAAATGGGGGGTGTGTTGGGTCATTGTGAGTCTAGGTCTCGCGGATGTGGGATAAAAATCTGCAAAATGAAATGGGTAGAGCGGTTGTAATAATTCTCAATTTTTGTGAAATTGAATTATATAAATATAAATCCATGGATTGATAAGTAATTTCCCCAATGGTATTATTGATAGAATAATTATGTTACTCACTTTGTGGCATGGGTGCTACCTGTGGACCGGGTAAGCCCCATGAGACTATATGCTTTGCCAATAGGTCCTTGGGGCACAAGACAAGAAATAAGAGTTTTTGTACAGAAACAAATAGAAAGGCCTTTATGAATTGTTGAATAATAGAGATATGAAATAATATACAAGATTCTAAAGGAAAATAAGATACATGGTGTTTTAGATAATCGAAGGAGTAATTATCTAGCTCAGAATGGAAACACAATGTATGAGGCATCAAAAATGTCATGATTTTTATATATTTTGAAAAGGAAGAAAATTTCAAATATTAGGAGGAAAAGGACGTTCCATGAGGTAATAGCATTTATTTAATGAAATGCTTAAGGATCAAGTTTTGTATGTGAGACTTATTAACAATTGGAAAGAAAAACATGTCTTTTCTCTCCCATAATATTACTATGTGCTAGATTATTGAAGAGGAAGGTATGTTTTAAGATAATGGAAAGAAGATGTCTTTAGGTGCAAGGAAACAATATTTATTCTTTTAATGGCTTTTGGGTTAAGAATGTCTAGTCGTGAGTTGTGAGAATAAGGTACATTGGGAGTCGGTGGTTAATGTGTTTAAATACACCTCTTATATTAGTAATTTTTGGCATGCAATTGCCTTCCACCCGTATGTATATGAGAAAAGGACACTTATATTTCCTTATATGGTCACTCTTACTTCCTTCCTATTTTTGTTGTGACTACTAGGGTTCCTTCCAGGACCTATATAAGGACCATAGACCCTCACATCGATCCCACGCATGTTCATTGACTCTTATTGTCCATGGAAAGCCCTACAATTATCTTTGTTCTTTGATTGCATACTTCAAGAAGTTTGAATAGTAATGGACACGACTTGTGTTCTGGTTCCTCGAGGAATTCCAAAAAGATGGAGCTCCCCCTCCTCATTCCCTCGTCCATGGTTATCTCTGCTACATGTTACGAGAAGGGTTCCTAGACCGTTGTAATACCCTCCATTCGAAGTTTTTCCTTGCCAATAGTCCAAAGGGGCAAGGACTCGTCAAAGATTCATCTAGAGGTACTCTCACTTCTAGGTGGTGTGCATAGATCCACAAGAGCACCCAATTGCCTCCAAATCTAACTCCAAGATGCCAGGTAATGTCCACAACCCTAGAAATTAGGTTGAAGCAGTCTCTCTTATTGTAGTGTCTCCCGACCTTAACCTTTACTACCCAGACCACCGTAAGGTTCCCTAGGGATGGCACGAGTCTAATGGAGGGTTGAGGAGACACTCTAACCACCTTCTAGTTCCCTAAGCCCCAGATTCAAGGAGCCAACCGTCGGGTTGATTCTCTAACAGAAGAATGCAGCCGCATCGGGAGGAAGGGTAGATGTGATGTCTTTTGACCAGACCACCCTTGGGCATGTGGTAATCCAATCCACTTTGTGTGGGGAAGTGGTGTCTTTTCACCCTAATAATATCACGTCTGAGTACATAAATAAGTGGAAGGTAGTTTCCTACGTCGCACATGGTGATTGGCTGAGATCTAATTATTTTACAACTAGAATAACTAATTATCAGTAACTTGGATTAAGACGATTTATATATGAAAGTTTATCAGAAAAATGAGAGGAACACAAATAATATGCATTTGAGGCATAATTCTAAACTCAATTCCAAAATTAGTGATAGCATGTATTAAAGTGATGAATAATACATAGAAACCCTGGATTAGGATATTAAAATGTTGAAAACATTAAAAGCCTTTCTTTTATGCTATTATCTAATCTTATTGAGTAGAATGATAAACAAGATGATGATGGTAATGATGATAAGGTAATTAGGGTTTCTAAGGTGGATAATCATGCACATGAACAATTAGGGTTTAAAGGTCACAACTTGCTACGTGGTTAAGGAACATGATTGAATCTAGTGTTCATAATTAAAGGATATGATGAATTAATGATTAGAGTTTAGAACATAATCCTATTTATCATTAGGATCTTAAATTTCATATATTGTTTCTACTAATGGCATAAAAGGCCTAACTTGGTAATCGAGGTTACACATGATGTATATGCAGATTAATAACTTTAATAAAGTATTGTGTGATGGAACTAGGGTTTGTACCCTTGTTACTTATTCTAAACTCGAACATGAACCTAAACCCTAGATTTGGACCAGAGTAGGGTTTTATTTGAATATGATGGTGACACTTTACAATTTACTAACATGAAAATTAAATGTTGATTGTTTGATTTGCTTACTTGATTTGATAATATGCTTAATGTATGACTGCAAGATCTGTATGGTTCTATAAAAGATATGTGGTTACGATTATAACTACCCCCAATATCGCTTGCTAGTGTTTGTCAAGGATTTATGTAACATAATGAATCTTAAATGTAATATCCATGTAAACCATTTTTCCCAAGTTTCCCTTTCATTTCTGTCCTTTATGTCGTTCATGTTTCATTAGTGGAATTTATAGTAGTTTAGTTGAACATCTATTCACTAATTGTACCAATATAAGGGTTTATGCATAAATACCTTCGTGAAAGCTTAATTACCATAATTAAGTGATATAAACATTAATCTAACTTTTTTATGTGATTTGAAAACATAAAATGAGCCTAAATTTGAAATTTGGTTTGATTTAGATGTTGTTTGTGCAAGTTATGCAATTTTAGGTACATTCTGGACTTTTATGCAATTTACCCAATTGGGAGTTTTTTTTCAAATTATCACCTGAATTTTAATCCTTAGATATTCCCTTACCATTATTGAGATTTTGAACCATGGGGAACCTGGTTGTACCTTGGTTTGAAGGTGTTTCTCTCCAAGGGCATTATAGGGATTACCCTCTTTATAAATGAGCTTATCTTTAAAAACTATCAACCAATGGGGTTATTTCTTTGATTGGAGGACGGTGGGGATGGCCTAGAAGCCTACATGGGATTTTAGGACTGACCTTGTATATACAAGAAGTATCTAGGAGATGTCCTCTTGCATGGCCATGAAGCCCTAGGCTAATGACACGTGGAAAGTCTCATAGACACCTCATACTTGACTTCTTTCTTTATATAGCCATATCTACCCCTTCCCAACTCCAAATTCAAAAACTCTTATTCTCCTTTACTTCCTATAGATTATAGAATAATTCCTTCTATGTTTGGAAATGAAGTTTCTGTCCCAAGGTAAAAGAGGGTGCCTACCTTGGTGAAGAAGGCTCCTAGGGTTCCAAATTTTCTCTATTTAGGATTTCTTAAGCTCCTCCTTGGTGATTTTGACCAAAACTAGTAAGTATCCTCCTTTCCTTCCCTGTTTTCATGATGTTATTATTCCTCCCACCTTCTTCCAGGTCATAACCATGATCTTCCATGGTTAAACTCCACCTAGAACCCTAAAACATCTTATCTCCATGCTCTTTTGCTAGGGTTTGCACCTCTAAAGTGGAGAAGGTGATCTTTGCTCAAGAAAGATGCTTGGCTTGGAGCAACCAGACATTCTAATATCCAGATCCTTGCTGTTTGGACCTTCTTACCTTTCTATACGCAAGTTTTTTTAACCCCCTTCTCATATATTGCCTACCACATGCTTAAAACTTATGCTTCTATGTTTAAAATCAATGATTTCCATCTCTTTTTACCATGTTCTTCTAGGATTTTGGTTTCTTGTTGTTTTACCTTCTCTAGAAGATCTATTTTGGTTACCTATACAACTTCAAACCTGATCTTGGGTCAAATGGTGTTTTCTCCCTCTCCCTCTCTCTTCAATTATCTCGATCGGTTTGATGATGTGGCAATTTCCTATTGGTCAGTATTGAAAATTTCATATCTTCTAATCCGCTTACTCAAATTTGGAAAAAAAATATGTTTTGGAATTGGAAAATTAATCTCTATCTAATAAAAATATTTTCAAGGCCTGATTTCATGGTTTGACGAAGGGTGATTTTTGTAAAATGAATTTAATGCATAAAAACCATAAAAAGTATATCTTAGTCCGCATAACTCCAAAATTAACATAAAATATGTTTTCTTGTTCATGAGAACCTAATAAGTTCATTGGTGATATTTTCAAAATCTAAATCTAAGTTTTGCTAAAAAGTTCTGAAATTAGGGTTTTTATACATTAATGTGCACTATGTACTCTAATACATGTTAATACGTTGAAAATAGGCAAAGTGGAACTTGGACTCAATTAAAGTGGTGAAAGTTAGTAATTGATATCATTAAGAGAGGTATGTGCATTCCTTTCACCCTATGTTGGGATAATTGCATCCAAACCCTATATTTCCCTAATAAGGCTTAAATGAACCCTAAATCTTCTATTCTTGAATCCTAATGTTGTTCATGCCTCAAATCAGATTATAATTTCTTCTTGTTTGGGTCTTATACCCCACTGCCATGCTTATTGAATATTATGACTACTCTTGCCATGAATAATTTTCTAGCATGTAGATTTAAGTTCTATTTAATTTAGAGTAGCGGTACTTATGTACAACCACCCACAGAGTGCATGTATTTAATCGCCCTAGGAAATGTTTTTATTCTCCCCTATATAATTGTGTAGGTGGCTGGGAATGTCTTATTCTCCCCTCACCTATAGGTTAGAGGTCCGGTAGGTGCCTCAACCCTACTTAGTTAGGTAGACATAATTATCTTACATGCAAATCCTTTTTAATATAATTGTTAATGGCAAGTTTCTTTTGAATATAGCCTCATACTCTTGTTATCGTCATCTTATGATGAACCCTAGCCTATTCTTATTTTCTTTACTTATCTTGTTATCCTAGAATAGTTTTGTGACACATACCTTGTTTTCTTTCCCCTTTTTTGGGTGCTTTCCCAATCACCCAGGTGCTGGTGCTGAGCAAGGAGAAGGACAAGTTGGAAGGAAGTCATCTCAGGAGTAGATCTCAAACTATCTAAAAGGATGTTTAGGTTGCTATAGCTAGATCCTTTTCTCTTATCTTTTTCTTTTGGGAACAATCATGTAATGAACAACAAAAGTCATGTAATAGGCTTAGTACTTTTATTTCCACTGCTATTGATGTTTTATAATGTATCTGGTGCATGCGTATTTACTTGGAATATTATACATGCATCTCTCAATATCTTTTGTCTTTTGAAAAGATGGATGGTTTGTACTTCCTTTAAATTTTAGTAAGGAGGTGATCTTTCCTCTTTACAAATTCTCAAAATTTAACAAAATAAACTGTTATATGTTTATTTACATTTTGTTCAATTATAATGCCATTATGAGTATCATAGAAAGTAGGATAATGTATTAAGAATCCTAAGTTGATGAGTATCAAGGGGTGATGCACATGAGCCTTGGAAGGGACAATGATCACACTCAATATAGTATATCCAGTAAGGGGCAAAAGCTGTAGTGAAAATGCCAGTTCTTGTTTACAAGTAACTGAATGCTTATATGTTGTTGTTTTACTTGCACACTTTTGCATGCACCCATTGACACAACATAGAAATATATTGATCCACATTTTATTTGTCAATGCTTTAGGTGAATGTCATATATGAAGGTATCAAGACATGATGACCAAGTGAAATCAAAAGAATATATTATAGCTACGTAAGGAGGATTAGTTAGATACTTCTTCTCAATATGTATTAGTGACATGTAACTTCTTAGAGGAACATCATTTTAGAACATTTAAATGGTATTTGTGAAATAAAGGAAATTATTTGATGTTATTTATTATTTTCTAGATTTGGATCCTTGGGAATTATAGGTTATTGTTCTTAATGTTTTGGGTATTTCCACAATTGGGGGAATCTAAAAAGTGAGGTTGTCACAGCATTTGCATGCCAAAACCCGACCCAGTGGGTTTCCTATCCCATTTAATATGTGTATAGTAAAAAGTATGTTGCTAGTCGTTTCTCTACAACAAGAAGTTGAATAGTTAATAATAAATTATAGTGCACACATAGCATAATGAAAGGAATCATCCACCATGTTTGATATCAAACAAAATGTATTGTACATCGCTTTGTTTTAACATAAAATTGTCAGGAAAAAATAGTCAACTATTGTAATGATCTAGATGCTAAAATAGTATAATATATCACTATAATAACACTATATTTTTTTCATCTAACTATAAAAATTATTAACATAGCAAGTCCTTATGGTTATCTACTGCACATAATGAGCATAAAAAGAATATAATTGATGCAATTGAATATAGAATATGCATCATAATCACCATGTTCATGAACATAGAAAACAATGTAGAACATAACTACTTTGTTTCCATTAGCAAAAAAGTTTAACAAAACATATCAATAATGGCCTTTAGGCTGTCTTTTAAAATCATATAAATTATACATCATACATTTAACTACTTTATACATGAGTGAATGTGGCATGTATTAAGAGTCATACATGTATGATATTTATTATATTATATTTATCTTAGTTAACTGGGTCACCCGTGGGTGTCCACGGGCCACCTTAAAATCTATTATTTAAATGGGTGGGTATGGGTTTGGGTGATTTCTAGCGGGTGAGAAATTTCATCACCCAAACCTAACTTAAACCTTCCACATGTGGGCGTCTACATATGTTGACCTAGTTTGACATGTCTATCCACCTATGTGTTTGATGGGTCAGTATAAGTTTGATGGAATAGTGTCACCTACACTCACGATACTTCCAGCATGTCTTGAAAATAGTTCCCTACACTATTTCATGAGAAGTGTGTTTGTACCATCGCCTGTGAGAAGGAAGGAGGCATAATTCTATATCTTGAATTAGGGACCATGAATGTCTTTGCTTACGTATAAAGATTCATGTTGTTGGAGATCTACGCTATGGGTCTTGGAGAGGATCACCAAGCTACCCTCTCTTCGGAGGGGCTGAGCTACTACATGGATAGGCCTTAGTCCCATAGTTCCTGCTCATCTTTTAGAAAATGGTGGGTAAGACCCTTGTTGTGGAGGAATATCCTAATCTATAACCCTTGACATAGTCCCAAAAAGTATAATAACTTTAGTGATGATCACCGCAACAAGTGCAATTGATGACTATGTCACCATCCTATTGGAAGGTATCCTACCGTGTAGCCTACATCTCAACCATATGTTAGACACTTACTTTCCATGAGTGTGGCCGGGTTGGGAACATTAGGCCTCAGTGTCCCAAGCTTCATAAGGCCATAGACCCAATTCATCCATGAGCAACTCAGCAACTGCAACCACAATAGTGTCCATAGCGGCACCCGAGGAACAACAACAATCAATAAGGACATCACCCTCCTATTAAGATACATGTAGGACATGTCTTGTCCATGGATTTCATGGATGCCATTGATGAGTAATGAGGTTTTGAAGGTACCATGCATTTATGTCAACAACCTATCAAAGCCTAATTTGATTCTAGATCTTCAAATTCTTTCATAACTTCCAAACTTGTAATAATTTTAGAATTGGAATATGTATATGTGGGCCATGTCTTAGAGGTACAGACTCCTAGTGGCAGGGTGTATTCTACCTATCTAGATATCCCTCACATGTACTTGTGTATTTCTAATGAGATGCTTGACTCAGACATCATCATCCTCAACATGAAGACCTTCGATATTATCTTGGGGATAGGTTGGCTGAAGAAGTTTGACGTGGCCCTCATATGTGGAGAGAGGAATGTTAGCTTGCTATACCTTGATGATGAGTGTCTCAATATTAAAGTCATGAAGTGGGATGGTGGATAGTTCATTATCTATATATTAAAGTCATGAAGTGGGATGGTGGATAGTTCATTATATCTACATTAAGTTAGAAAAACTCATCTCGCATGGTTGTAGATCCCACCTGGCGTATTAGTTATTCTTAACCCTATGCCACCTATGTTGGACAACATTGATGTGGTTTTGGAATTTCCTGATGTCTTCCCTAATGAGATGTTTGGACTTCTTCCTACACGATAAGTTGAGTTTTTTAATTAACCTGGTACGAGGCACGACTCCTATCTCAAAGCCATCTTATGACATGGCACCTACTAAGCTTGTTGAGCTCAAGAAGAAAGTTGCAGGAGTTCCTAAATGTGGGCTTTGTATGCTCTAGTATATCTCCCTAGGGAGTGCCAGATCTATTCATGAATAAAAAATGGTTCTTTGCAGATGTGCATCTATTACTATGTGTTGAATCATGTGATGGTCAAGAACTATTACCCTAAACCACGCATCAACAAATTATTTGACCAACTAAAGTCTGATAATGTGTTTTTGAAGATGGACTTGCTTAGCAAATACTACCAGATGTAGGTGAAAGATGATGATGTACCAAAGACAGTTTTTGAACTCATTATGGGATTATAGATTTCAAGTCTTGACTTTTAGCTTGACCTATGATCCACTTGCCTTTATGGAACAGATAGATTGGCTCTCCCTTCCCTACCTCGATAGCTTCATGGCAATGTCCATTGATGACATGCTTATCTACTTTGAGTCTATGGCTAGATTCAAGAGAATTTGTGGATTGTTCTTCAGGACTTACGAGAACATTGACTCTATGCAAAGTTCTTGAAATGTGAATTGTGACTCAATGAAGAGATGTTTCTCTACCATGTTATCTCTCCTAGGACATATTGTTGTTGACCATGTCATGATTGAGGATGTGGCAAAGTGGTAATCCCCAAAGAACCCATCAGAGATACATAGTTTTCTAGGCCTTGCTAGACACTATCATAGGTGTGTGCATAATTTCTCTGAATTGGCTTTTCTGATGATAAAAGATGACACGCATGGATGCCAAGTTTGTCTCAAGTGTTGGGTGTGAGAAGAACTTTTTTAGAATTGAAGAAGTGTTTGACTTCTACTCCTATGCATTCTCTTCCACTTGATGGTAAACCATATGTTATATTTGTTGATGCTTCTAGACTAGGGTTGGGATGTGTCCTTATGCAAAAAGGATAAGTGATTTCCTATGCCTCACACCAATTGAAGCTAAATAAAGCAAATTGACCTAGACATGATTTGGAGCTAGCTCCCATAGTTCATGCATTGAAAATATTGCAACATGAGTTGTATGGGGTGCACTTTGAAGCATTTGTCATAAAAGCATGTGTTATTTGATGACACAAAATGATTTGAACCTACTCTAGAGACGATGGATGGAATATCTTAAAGAGTATGAATTCACCATCACTTATCACCCTGGTAAAACCAATGTTGTTACTGATGCCCTAAGTAGAAAAAAAGATGTTATTTGTGCTTCTATCTATTGCTTGTTATGCAGAAGTTTGGAGTAAGTCTTAAGTTGGAGCTTTGAGCTGTCACAAGTTGATGATGATTCTTGTGGATAAGCTGAGAGTGCATGTGGCTAGTTTGTCTATCACTCCCACCTAGAATTTTGAGGTGGTTGTTGCACAACATGGCAGTCCTAAGCTTGATGAGATGAAGATGGTGATAAAGAAATTGTGGTTTTGATTTTTTTATTGAAGTGGATGTTGCTACCCACTTTTTTCATAGGTTGTGGAAGCTTGACGTTGCTAATATGAGAGAGAGAGAGAGAGTATTGGGTGAATCCCATGGTTCAAAGTACATGATTCATCCTTGAACTATGAAAATATACAAGGACCTACATCAGGGTCCCTCGTGGAAGAACATGAAGAGGTATATAGTTGCATTCATTGCAAAGTGCTTGACATGCCAGTAGGTGAAGATAAAAAACCACCATCCTTGTGGTTTTATCCATCCACTTGAGATACCAAATAGGAAGTGGGAGAAAATCACAATGGACTTTGTTACAAGTTAATCAAGTCAAAGTGTAAGTACGATGCGGTTTGGGTTTTTGTTAATCACCTAACCAAATTGGATCACTTTATACCTTTCGAGAGCACTACATGATTCTTGATATGTCATAGTTGTACATGTATTAGGTCATTTTCCTTCATGGAGTTTCTAAGGCGATAGTTTCTGACCATGACCTGAATTTAACTTCACATCTATGGACATAGATACATGAGGATATGGGTTATGATTTACATTTTAGCACAGCTCACCACCCATAGACTGATGGTCAGTCCCAATAGATAGTACTAATTTGGAGGACTTGTTGCGTGGTTGTGTTATGGATTGGGGAGGTGTTTCAGATAAATACCTTTTATTGTCCGAGTTTGCTTACAACAATAGCTACCAAGTCAACATTAATATGTTGCCCTTTAAAGCACTCTGCAGTTGACCTTATCATTCACTGCTACATTGAGATGATGTGGGAGTATGAGCTTAGATGAAGAGTGATTGCAAATGATGATTGATAAGATTTGTTTCATCAATAAAAAGAGGAAGGTTGCCCATGATTGACAGAAGGTGAATGCTGACAAGAAGCGATCAAGTGTGAGTTTCTAATTTGGTGACTATGTGTTTATGAAGATAAAGCTTATCTAATTCATAGTAAGGTCTAAAGTCAAAGGCAAGTTGAGATCTCGATATGTGGGACAATTGGAGATCTTGGATAGGATTGGGGAGTGTGTCTATCTCCTAGCTCTTCCTCCCACCTATGATAAGGTTCATAATGTGTTCCACGTCTCATTTCTAAAAATTATGTGGCATACCCCTCTCATGTGTTGACAATTGAGCCTATAGAGTTGTAAGAGGATCTATCTTATGAATATTTTCCACTTAAGTAACATACTTCAGAACGAAATAACTAAAGAACAATGAGACTGAACTAATGAAGATTCTTTGAAGTATCATGGCCTCAAGGAGACTATATGGGAGCCAAAGAATGAAATGTTGCAGACTCACCTCTCCATCCTTGCTTAATATTTTAGGGAGGAAATCCTTTTTAAGGGGTGGTGTGTTGTAATATCCTCATTTCCAAGTACAAATATGTATTTATCCTTGCTTGTATCAATTAAATTCCTTTCTAGTGTCAATTTTTTCCTATTTTAGAATAGATTAGACCTTATAGGATCTTGTAACCTTAATTGTCTTATTAGTATTCCATGGACATGAAAATGTGACAGTGTTGTAACCCTAATATTTGAATTTTTGGAATTAGTGAATAATAATACTAGCCCATAGTCTCGACCATAATTAAATACCCTAGTATAACCCTAGGATCTTAGAGTGAGGAATGAGATAATATACGAGGACTCACCCTAATTAGCTATTAGGTTAAGTTAATTACCCTATTTTAAGTGATTTATGTATTATAAGATAAATAAAAAAAAGTCTCAAATTGCAAATCTAAGTCTAAATTCATGTTCCTCATACCCAACTTGGGTAAAGTACCAATTTTGCACTGAATTGGATGTCGTATACCCATCCAATATTAGTTTAAAAGTTAGGATGTTAGTTTATGTTACTATTGTGATTAAATTTGATGCCTCACTCTTTCCCTTAAGTCTTAGATTGGATATCTGTCACTAGAATCTATATGAGATGTGATTGAGTCATGCGGTCCGTGTTGGGAGCATGCAAGTACACATTCTGAGTGAGGGGTTCATTGATCCAATGATTGATTAGTCATCCCCTTCCTCCAGATTTCCCATGTGGAGGGAGACCAAATCAATGTCATGAACCTTTACAACCCTTACTCTCTCCTTCCTTCACCGTTTATTGTGGTTCCACCACAATAAGACTCATGTCATCCTTGTGCTTCTATCGAGGTCTTTTTGGTATTGCGTTGTGCCATGTGCACAAAACATCAAATGCAACCCTAGTCGCCTTCTCCACTGTATTTGGAAAACCACTAATCCGCCTCCATGACCTCCATTCAATACTTTTTATCAATCCAGTAACCACACCAACCATCTCTGGAGCTGCTCTCTTTGTAAGCTTTTGCCAATGCTAGCCTTCTTCTCTGACTGAAAGCTAAGGATGGTAATAGCACAATTCATGTTCATGCAATCTCATGAGGTAACCATCTTCAACCCTTCCTCTTTCATTCCACTTACCTTTCATCCAATCTCATGAGGTAACCATCTCTAACACTTGCCTTTGGTTTTCCTAGTTCCTCCGGTCAACTAGTTGGGTGACTACCTAGCCCATGTATGGTCACCAATGAGATTAGTGATGGTTCCTATACTTGGTGAAGGTGTCAAACCTATCATAGGACCTTGACATGGCTTCAATGTCGTTCCTATGGGTAATGTTGGTACCTCCTTGGTGTATTTTTGGCCCAATATTTCCATTTCTTGGTTTCTAATTCTTGTCCACTTTGGGTTATCTAAAGGCATGTTGAGTATGGTCATGTGTTTGTGCTATCGTTGGTGCCTCCTTGAGGCCTTTGTCTTTTGAGTTTGGTGTTTTATGCACTAATTAACTCCCCCTCTTGGCAGCCTTAGTCTACTAGTTTTGACGTAGGGCTAGCATTGCCATTAAGTGGGTGGTTCTACCTCATCACTTGGCCACCTCAGGACCCGAGCTCAAGCTTGTTAGGTTTGATTTGATGAGGTAGAGCTGGGGGGGCAGGTTCCCCACTCATGAGGAGGCTCAATGTGGAGGTTTCCTCCCAAGCATTGAGCTACAACATGCATCCATGATGCCAGACACATGGAAGTCAATCCCTTGGGCAAAAGTTTTATCTTGCCCATGAATCTTGGGCTCAATCAGTGCCACATGAGAAGGATAAAATCATCTTTTAACCTTCTTTGACCATGTTTGACTATGAATTTAGCGGTTGGTTACTACTATGGTTCCAACATGACATTTGTTTTATGATAAAATTTCATTCAAAGGGGAACAATGGTCCTTTCCCATTTTACTTTTCATTTTTATTCAAAATTGAATTTAACTTGTAAAATTCATAAGTAATTATTGGTTTAACCAAATAAAACATATACATACATTTATCAAATCATAAAAGTATGAAAGATTAATGGGATAGGTTTTGAGTCCATATTCCTAACTTATAGTAGGGTCATTTCATAAGTAGGAGATTTAGTAGAATTTGTGGTAATCATATGCTCAAATATCACGATTAGGTTGTGGAAAACTTGACCTTGAGCGTAGGGAGTGTTATTGAGTACTTAGGTTTGAGCATAAGGTAAGTACATTCATGCTACATGTTTGACTAGAATATCTAGAATAGTGTTACTTATGTCCAATCATACATTTATATAGGCAAGTATATTTTTCTAGGAGTGTGATTTTTCCCCCTTACTTTGTAGGTCATGATACTATTGTGTTATGACATTATTTTAGGTATATTTTGTCGACATTGTAATTATTGTAAAGTTTATTTTTTAAATTAAAATTATGGTCAACTAAAATGGCAAGGCACTTTATTATTCATGCTTGTATATGAATTTATATGAATTATCTCTCTTTGTATATTTTCTTTTGAACTTACCTAATTGCACATATTCCCCTTCTTGTAAGAACATCTCTTTTGCAATTATATCCCAATATAATGACAAAAGTACTTATCGACTGGTGTAGTTGGTAAGCCAACCGCTTGGTGGAGCATTGGTTGTAGGTTTGATCCTTATGGTACACTCGGGTGGTAGAATTAGGATGTGTTGGGGTAAAAAAGTTTTTATCATATGAACATACTCAACCTTTGCTGACCTATGCCTTGTTTGTTCAGGGTGATGTTCCCTTCCACCCAGGTGCATAGCAGTATGTTGATACCTTGAGAGAGGAGCATGTGCTTGAGGCACTAGGGTTCTATGAACCTATTCAATAGTATCTCATCAATAGTTGTGAGATGTCTATTTTTCCCACCGCCACAAATCCACTCAGAGATAGTTTCTTTTCTATTTCCTTTATATCCATGTGGACATGTATTTAACACTATTGGAAGCATGTAATAATTCATTTTTCCTATTTATATTGTTATGACTTTGTTTCTAGATTTATCCATATTTTTTGGGAGCCATTTAGCACCCCTCCTATCTACTTGTAGTGAATGTATGATTGGGGCATTGCTTGAGTATTCTCAAAATAAAGTTAAGGGATGGTCCCCCTAAAGGGTCCCATTTCTTACAATGGGAAATATGTCTTGTGTTTTATGTGGAAATGTGTAGCATAGTTGTTAAATGTTGTTTTATTCACAAAATTGGAAGGCAAAAAAGGTAACAATAACAAAATAGATCACACAACATTTGACTCCCACTCATCGTTGGTAGTGGTTGTTGTAGCATGTAGCTTGGTTATTGTAGACAATGTTGCTCATGTACATTGTTGACCTGGTGTCGATGATGTCAACTTTGTCCTCTCCCACCCAAAGTCATCCTCCTTGTCTTTGTTAGTGCTCTCCATGATGGGATCCATCTCGATCTAGAAAGTAATCAAGATCACTTGTATGGCAATATTTCTTTGGGAAATGACCCCGAAGAGATATTTTAGTCATACTCTTAGAAACAAGATCGGGTGATGTAGGAATGTGGGAGCGATGGTTGGAATGTTTTCATGGAGAATCGATGTGCACAAATTATATCACATTTTCATATCATTTTAGTTGCACGTATTACTCAATTTAACCATATTTCTACTCATATTCATGCTAGAATGCTTGTTTCCTACTCGTGTCATGGTTTGAATTGTAGGTACCCCTCATTCCACTCATAATAAAGGAAAAATGCCCAAAATCCGAACTATTTGGCATTTCCAAAGTCTCCCCAAATTCTAGAGTTCAATATTCAACAAACAATAAGCAACATGACGTGTGGACCACTCCACACGGCATGTGACTCTCAGACAAAAATTTCCTCAATCAAGCCAAGCTACGATGTGTTGCTTAGCTACACGACGTGGTTTAGAAAATTTATAATTTTCCAAAAAGTATTCCTTATGTTGTGTGGCCACTCCACACAAAATGTCACTTGTGATCATGGCCCAACTCAAGCTGAAACTAAATCTCACACGGTGTGTTGACTTATAAACACGACATGTGAGGCATACTTTCTGTACATTTAGAAACAATTGCTCATTTTTGTAAGACATTATGAACCACTCCCCTTGGGAAGTAGATCATGTATCATTTGGAGCACTTGGAGACCACATATGAGGCAGGAGATTTGGAGTGGTTATTTTGGAGAGAAAGCTAGGGTTTCTCGAGTGAGAACCCATTCTTGACTTCGTTTCCTTTCTCCATTCCATTCCAAAGTTATAGAGAGAAGATTTCTAAAGCAAGGAGCATTTGTAGGGACAAATCTCCACTTCTTGTCTAGAGACTTCCATCTTTTATTCACTCCCACAAATTTATTTAGTATTCCTCTATCTCATATTTCTTTCAATGACTTATCATTTGTGCATGTATTTCCTCATTGTGAGTGAGAAAACTCCTTGTCTTGGGCATGGGAGAGTATCTCCCATGTCATGACTCATGTGAACTCGAATTTCATGTTTGATATTAGTTAATCTATAGAAAATGAGACATGGTGTTTATCTTCTTATATGCATGGTTGGCCATCATGTTTACATGTTTTATGATTCTTAGTTTTTTGGGGGAAGAGATATTAAGAGGTAGGGAACAACCATTTGATAGCAAGTCCTTGGCCATGGAATGGTTAGAATTTTGTAGAATTCTAGGTTGTAGTTCAAATTCGTGTATATGCATGGTAATGCCATGTAAAGTTAGGGCTATCTCATATCATTAGGAGATGTATTTAGATGACAACAACCTACCTCTTAAAGATTAACTAGTATAAATGGATTTCGTGGTTCTTTATTGGGTTGTGATATGGAAGTAAAATCCCATATCTAAGATTCTCTCGATCTAATTTTAATCATTCTCTAAGTTATTAGTGCTATTAATTTCTTTCTTTCATATCATAATTTAGTTTGATCCAAAATCAATCTTTTGACTGTAACCAACCTAGATTGTAGAAAATTAATATTTTGTGCACCTAGCTAGCCTAGCTCCATGTGGTTCGACCTTGACTAGAATTGATCTCGTATACTTGTGGGTGATTGATGAGTTAAGACATTCAAATTATTTAAAAATTGCTTGCCTTTAGTAATCAACAAGTCTTTGGCATCGTAGCCAGGGAGATATGACATTTTTAGTTAGAGTAAGAGTGTTAATTAGTATTTGAGAATAGGTCATCATTTTTCATTATTCACTCTGTGATGCCCTTTAGTTTTATGATTCTCACTTAACAACTACTTTTTGTAGGTTGCATGCGTCGTTCTAAGAGGGGTCTTGAGACGTCCATTTTCTTAGACCCGAAGATTGAACGTACATTTTGCAGCCGAATGAGAGCAAAGAAAGGTGATAACTCTTCAAACCACAACCATCGTCTCCCAATTCAATACCTTCACCATCACCTTCACTTGATCAACATCAAGAGTCGAACATGGAGTACAATCATTCGCTAAAGGAATTTTGTACCAGCTGCCATCAACATGTGTGGAGCCATTGATCATCAGGATATTGAGGCTAATAATTTCTTTATCATACCCACCATTATGCAGATCATACAACAAAATGGATTTAGAGGAACTCATGTGGAATATATGAATCTTCACATAGTAGAGTTTTTGTAGTATGTGAACACCTTCAAGATAAATGGGTTCCAAGTTGAAGGAGTATGTCGACTTTTATTCCGGTTCACTCTACGAGACTGAGCCAAGGTGTGGCTCTCCTCCTTGCCTAAGTGATCCATCAAAAGTTGGGATGAGTTGTTGAATACTTTCCTTGCTAAATGCTTTCTTCCTAGGAAGACCGCTCAAGTAAGGAGCCATCTCACCAATTTTAAGAAACAAGAAGGTGAAACACTTTATTATACATGGGAGAGATTTAAGGATCTACAATGCCTTGTCCTCACCATGGCTTGACCAACTAGCTACTATTGCAAACCTTCTACAACAGATTGTTCTACAATACCCGTATGATAGTAGATGTCACTGCAAATAGAGCCCTTATGAACAATAACTAACCGTTAAGATTTGACAACTACAACATAAACTACAATCAGCCTCAACTTAAGTCAAGTTTAGAGAGCATGCTCGAGACTTTTTTGTCCATGCAAATCCAGCAAAATGATGAATTATGTGCACATGTGCTACTTTTGAAAGATGTTATCACTCAACTTTCTTCCAAAATAAATGACATTGCTACCCATGCAAAAATGTTAGAGAATCAAATTTCTATCAAGCTCTAGAAAATCAAAGAGCCTCTTCCAGTTCACTGCCAATCCAACCAGAGATGAATCCGTGTGAATTCAAGTCCACTTATTTAAGGAGTGGAAACTTTATTGAAAGACCCTTGTTGGCAGATGAAAAGAAAGCTAGTGATGATAAAGAAGATGATGTTGAAGAAAATCAAAGGAAAAAATATAATTGAAGAACAACCATCCTACAATCCTATTATTCATTTTCCACAAAGGTTTGCACACAAAGAGGAGGATGTCAGATTCTACAAGTTTATGGGCATACTCAACAAATTGTACGTCAATCTTCCTTTAGTTGAAGTCATTGTTGATATGCCTACCTATGCAAAGTTTCTGAAAGACCTTTTAACCAATAAGAGGAGGATTGATCAACTAGAAACCATTATGCTATCTAAAAGGATGAGTTTCAGCATTCAAAATAAACTACAGGAGAAACTTGACAATCAAGGTGGCTTCGCACTATCGTGCAAGATTGGTGATACAACATTTGATAATAGTTTATTTGATCTTGGTGCCATCATAAGCTATATTTCATTTACATTATGGAAGGAACTTGACATTGGAGATATGAAGCCAACCAAGATGGCCATTCAATTGGCAGATCACACCATCAAATATCTTAGATGAATTGTTTAATATGTACATGTTCAAGAGGGTACATCCTTTATTCTTTGTGACTTTGTCATGTTAGATATGAATGATGTCACATCCAATTCTATGTTTTTTGGAAGACCTTTTCTCCTCACAACTGATTGCATAGTCTATGTATGGGAAGACAAGATCACTCTTGGAATAGGAGAAGAGATGACGAAATTCTCTATTCTAGATGCAAATATAAGACATTTGCATAGTTGATTGTATTGACAAGCTTCTGGAGGAAGACAAACATTTTTTTGATTTCATTGTTGACTATTGTGAGGAAAGTGAATTGCACACCGCCATGGCAATATAAATTTCAGATGTTGTTTCCAATCCTAATCCACATCTACACCATGAATATGTTCCACCATTGAAAGATGACTCTTGCAAGTCCACTAAGGAGAACAAGGTAGAACATAAACCCCTTCCACCGAGTTTAAGGTATGCTTTTCTTGACCCTGATTTTACATCTCTTATCATTACAAATGTTGATTTAACTGATGAACAAGAAATCAAATTGTTAAATGAATTGGGTTTGCATAAATAAGTAATCAGTCATTCGATCGATGATTTGAAAGGCATAAACACTTCCATTTGAATGCATAGAATTAATTTGGTAGAGGATGCCAAGCCATGTGTAGAATCTCCTAAGCATTTAAATCAAAATATGCTTGAGGTTGTTAAAAGGAAATTTTTAAGTTGAAAGATGCAGGGATCATTTACCTTAATAGTGACAACCCCTTAGGGATGGCAATTTTGCCCACTATACCCAGACCCACTCTGACCCATCTTGACCCAGCCCATGTAGAACGGGCCAAATGGGTCATGGGTCTGAAATGGGGCTGGATGGTGTCGACCCATTTATGAAAGCAAGAGTGATTAGTGCCCATTAGAATCCATTGAGCCCTCATTATTTGTTTCTCCTCATTTACGGAGGAGTACACTACCCCTCGTTGCAGATGATTTCACATATGTGTTGCATTAAATCCATACCTTATAGTTTAACATACATATACACTTGTTGATAGATAGCACACGATGTAGGCTACCCCCTCAGAAAGTAGGACCAGCAAATCCTTCCTCCCCATTGAGACCCACTAACACCTAACTGTTATCCTTCCTCTGGTCATCCCTCTCTTAGTGTGCCAGCTTATTAAACAGTTGTTGCTCCCTATCACTTTTCACTTGGGTGTGTCCTCATGAAGGAGGAAGACATGGAGCAGAGGTTTCTACTAGGTCACTGTCATGAGGAAGGTTCCTCTCCATGTTGAATGTCGTCAGCATAGGAATAGAGTCGTCGTCCCTCTCTAATTCATTGTTGCCTTCCCTACCACGTCCAGTCAGTCCTCTACTAAGCCACATTGAGATCCTCATCACGACACCTTCTGCATGAGGTTGCAATGCTGATGCTGGATCTGACTAAAACCATATCCATAACAACCACATCAAGTGCGACAGACTAGGATTGTGGGCATTGATGCTTTATTGTCATCGTCGAGGCAGACCTGAGAGTAGGCATTCCAACGAGACTTAGTATTAGGGTTTTCTACTTCCTGGACTATGTTGACTTAGTTCCCCAATGGTGCTAGCTCTGTCAGCAACCTCGATAGTGGTTGTTGTAAGACTTCTACCTCGCTTGAGACTCCTGACGTTGTGATTGTCACATTTGTCACAATGAGCCTCTTGATGTCAGAGTTGCTCGCACTCTCGTGCCTCTATTGATATTAATTCCATCGTTACTAGTCTTGTTCGCATCATACAGTCTACCTTGTGAAGTAGCTAGTCGACATTGGCATCTTAATTTATGGTCAATGATCATGGGAGCTTCTAAGATATTTGTAGATAATTATGAGGCCATGGACATTGATGATTGCAATTTGGATTGCACATACTTTCATTTTTGGGCAGACCGACTATGAACCATTACTTGTTTTCTAGTTACATCTCATTAGTCCTTACTTGTCTTCTATATTGACTAGGCTAGTTGAAGTTTGATAGACAAGCTCTTGTTATATTATTGGTTTTGATGCACATGACATGTTCGACAAAATGTATGCATTTTTGTTTACAAAAAAAGTATACCATTACAAACTTTCATTATTGTCGTGTATTTTATGCTATTTTGCATATCAGAACTGTATATTATAGTAACAAACTATGTCAATCCAGTGAAGTGTAGTATTATAGTATTAAATTATATATTTATATGTCTACATATTTAAGGGTATATATAGATGGTTTACGTGGGTTGTGATGGGTCCCCGTAACCCATTTGGTCAAGGTATGGGTATTTACTTCTTTATCTTTTTTTTTCAAATTTGGCATGTATGTGTCAAGCTAAAATTGAAATGGGTAACGTGGGTATGGTTAGGGCCACCCATACCCACCCCATTGCCATCCCTACAGCCCCGAGGTGAGTGTTATTCATGTAGTACCCAAAAGGGGGGTGCAACTATTATCAAAGGGGGTAATGATAAATTTCTTAAAACCATATAGCCACATGATGGCGTATGTATAGACTATAGAAAGGTGAACAAAGCAACCCGTAAAGACCATTTTCCATTTCCATCCATGGATTTAATGCTTGAGATATTATCCAATCATTCCTACTTCTATTATATCAATGGGTATTCCAGATTCTTTCAAATATTGATTTATCCACCGGACCAAGAAAAGACAACTTTCACATACACATATGACACATATTCTTATAACACATGTCGTCTGATCCTTGCAATGCACCATCGACTTTTCAGCATTGCATGATGGCTATTTCTTCTTATTCATCGAGCATACAATGGAGGTTTTTATGGACGATTTCAACAATTATGCGAACTCTTTTGATGATTGTTTGTCCAACTTGTCTAAAGTCCTTGAGTGCTATAAAAAGATTAACCTAGTACTAAACTAGGAGAAATGTCATTTCATGGTACAATCCAAAGTAGTGTTGGGTCATGTGATTTCTAACAAGGGTATTGAAGTTGATAGGGCAAAGGTGGAAGCAAAGAGAAAATGTCTACACCATCAAATGCAAAGATGTTTGAAGCTTTCTTAGCCATGTAGAATTTTACATGAGGTTTATCAAGGTTTTTACAAGATAGCCAAACCCTTATGCTCATTGGTTGTGAAAGACATTAATTTCGTGTTTAATGATGAATGTCAAGTTGCCTTTAAGAAACTCAAGGATGCTCTCATCCCCCCCCCATTATTCAGCCACCAGGTTAAGATGTACCATTTGAACTGATATGTGGTGCAATTAACATGCCATCGTCACTGTACTTGGCCAATGAAAAGACAAAAAGTTGCATGTCAGCCACTATGTCAATAAGACACTTGATGAGGCCCAAATAAACTATGTCACCACTGAGAAGGAGATGGTAGTCATAGTATATGCCTTCAACAAATTTTTCTAGTATCTAGTTGGATCCAAGGTTGTGGTATGTACTAATGACACAACCATCAAGTATTTGACAAATAAGAAGGATGCTAACACTTGATTTTTTGGATCTTACTACTTCAAGAATGTGACCCTTGAGATCAAAGACAAAAAAGGAACTGAGAACAATGTTGTTGATCACCTTTCCAGAGTGACCGCATATGCAAAGGATACACTTCCTATTGATGATTACCTTCCTATTAATAGGTTGTATGAAGTTGACACACCACAAGCACCATGGTTCACAAACATCACTAACTTTCTCGCCACTGATCATCTTCTACCTGATCTTACCTATCAACAAAAGAAGGAATTCTTACATGATGTCAGTTTTTATTATTGGGACAGCCCAAAGTTGTTCAAGCAAGGGACTGATAGACTTACATAGTGACGTGTACCTAAAGAGAAAATACCAAGAATTATTTTTTACTGTCATTCTTCTTCCTATGGAGGTCACTTTGGGGAGAAAAGACATCTACAAAGATCCTTCAAGCTGGATTTTATTGGCCAACCTTATTTTGAGATGTCCAAGCTTACAACAAAGAGTGTGCTAGTTTCTAAAGAACCAATGGGATATCAAAGCGAGATGAGATGCCTCTCAACTCCATTCTAGAGGTTGTGGTATTCAAATTATGGGATGTCGACTACATGGGCCCCTTCCCATCCTCCCATGGTTATAAGTACATATTGATCACCTATGATTATGTCTCAAAGTGGGTAGTAGCCATCCGTACCCAAGCTCCTAATGCTAAGTTGGTTCTTATGTTGTTTCAAAAAGTCATCTTTCCTTGTTTTGGAGTTTCAAGTGTTGTGATTTCAGATGGAGGGACAAATTTTAGTGAGAAATAGTTCAACAATCTTATCACCAAGTATGAAGTGATTCTTAGAATCTCTACTCCTATCACCCTCAAACAGATGGGCAGGTTGAAGTATCCAATAGAAAACTAAAGAACATCCTTGAGAAGACCATTTCAAGATCAAGGAAATATTGGGCACTCAAGTTGGTTGGTGCTCTTTGGGTATTCAACTCTGCTTACAAGAAATCTATTGGTACCATGCCATTGAAGCTCATCTATGGCAAATCTTACCATCTTCCTTTGGAGTTGGAGCATAAAGTATTGTGGCCCATGAAGTTCCTTAATTTTTATATGAAGAAAGCATGTGAAAAATGAATGTTGCAACTTCAAGAGATTGAAGAGCTCCAACTTGACACATATGAAAATTCAAAGATCTATAAGAAGAGAACAAAAACTTGGCATGACAAGAAGATTAGAATAAGATATTTTGTTGAAGGAGACCATGTGTTGTTATATAATTCAAGATTGAAGCTTTTTATAGGGAAGCTTAGATCCAAGTGGTCATGACCTTTCTTGGTCTTGAAATTTTATCCATATGGGATGATAGATCTATAGGGCAAGCAGTTAACGTTTAAGGTCAATGGACAATGTTCTAAGATCTACACAAAAGGAGAGAAGATAGAGTAGGGAACTCCAAGTTCCCTTGTGGAACTTTATTCATGAAGAATTAAGTCTACTTCTAGACTCTAAATGGAATGCCTTTGTGGGATACATCCCCACATATAGATATCTTCATTTATGTTATTTCCTTGGTGTTGTTTAGTTTATAGTCATCTACTTTTGAATAAGACTTATTGTGATACACTATTGAATTTGTGTGGGAACATTAAGTAATCACTTGTATTTTGTAGGTGATGGTTGCTATTTTTAGAAAGAACATGGAGGACAAAGATGTGCAAGAATGGTGTTGCAACACAACATGTGGACCACTCCACATGTTGTGTAACTTATATTTTAAATTCATATAACTTCACAGAGATTGCCCCTTACACCGTGTGTACAAAAACATGGTGTGGCCAGGATCGAAGGAATTTAATTCAATAGCAACTTCAACAACATGGTGTGTAGCCATCATAGACATCTTGTAGAGTTATTCGATGAAAAGAAAATGAAGTTTCACATAAGTCGTCCCTTACTCCGTGTAGACATGAGCCATGGTGTATGCAATTTATAAGGAAACTTCGCCAAGTTTCAAACTGAACACTCCTTACGGTGTGTGGCCTCTATACACGGTGTGTGAAGATCTTGAACAAAATTCAACAAATTAGACAGACTTCCTCTCTTACGACATGTGGTCTACATCCACACTGTGTGGCTTTCATGAAGAAAATTTTAGATCTTTGGCAGGCTTGGTCCCTAACATCGTGTGTACTCAATCAAACATTGTGTGAATTTTGTGAAGAAATCCACCAAAGTTCATAAGAAATGGTCATTACGTTGTGTTGTCATCGACTATGCCATGTCCAATTCGGGAATGAGATTTTCAAATATCGATAGTAATCACCATTATGGCATGTAGCCTCCAGTTATGGCATGTCAGTGAATGGTTTAAGGGTTCCAAACCCTAAAATTAGTTCATTTCATCTCAACTCACGTTGTGTAGCCACCTTTCCTGCCACAATTATGACCCTGCCTCCACATCATGCAACTGCCACCCTCCATTATCCTCTGCCAAACACCAACACAACATCCATGTTGCATGCCTCCAGCATCCTGCTCCACACTGCCACATCACCACCAGTTATATCCACCATCCCAAGCATTAGCCTCCATCTCCATGTTGTCGCCATCTCCCACCACTTTCACCCACTAAATCGGCCAAACAAGAGGATCAAGCCGTGATGGATCAGCAGCAAGAAGCTGCCAACATGACGTAGAAGAGTCGTCCATGTTGTGCCCCATCAAAAACCAAGATTAGCAGTGGCTACAATTAACACAATCTAATAGCATGCGCTATTCCATTTTTGTCTTAGGGCAGGGTTGAAGAAGAATGACACTCCACACACCATGTGATTGATCCCTTATGCTATGTCATTTTTCCAACAACTATCAAAATGCTGAGAACAAATATTTTTGTCAAGTGAGCCCACCCCAAGTCTAAGCCATCATCCTCTAATACACCCACGTATCCATGGTGAACTTCATGATGAATGCAGAGGAGGATGTCATTTCCATTGTTTTGCCTCTCGTCTGGTAGTCCCAACTAGGTTTTCACATCTCAATGATATGGAACATCTAGGTATTCTCAATGAAGTAAGGGAATATATTATCTTCTTAGGCCTAGGTTTATGTTGCATAAGCAACATACCTACATACCCTCGCTTGACCTATGAGTTTTTAACAACCTTCAAAGCAAAAGAAGACACGTGTGATAAGCATGAAACTTTTGGTCTAAATTCATTTCATTTGATGAACAAACCATTCGAGTTGACTTTCAAACGACCCTACAACTTGATGAAATTCAATTATGACGATAGTATCATCATGCTATAGCAATTTGAGTCTGTCACTTTCTGGGGCCAAATCACTGAAGAGACCTACTACAATCCTGCTAATGCTAGAGTTTCTCATGTTCACAACCTGATTTTCACTACATTCCTCATCTTTCTAGCTCAAGTATTTTTACATAAAAGGAAACACAAGGTTTAGTTGGAAAGTTGGATTTGGTTTTTCTTTGGGCTATGTTGCACAACTATGATGTGAACATCGAGTATCATTTTCTTCATGATTCATAAAAGTTTAGAAAGAATCAAAAGGATACATCGTGATAGGGGATGCGATCACCAAACTTTCCATTGCCTTGAAGCTTTATCTATCTATTATTGATTCCCTAAATGGAGGGAAATATTTCAATTATGATTGTCTCATTTCCTCTGTCTTGTTGAGTAAATATAAGAATGGAACTTTTTTTCACAAGGTTTGCAACAAATCCTCTATCATCCAGTTGCAAAACACTACACTCACAACCCTCAAAGACAAAGCCAACTGGAAGTATTTTTAGAATGAAGGATGCTTCTACAGGTGCACGGCTAAAGTCTTCCTCTATAAGAGTTGATGTTCCTCCACCTCCTTCCATGGGTACCCAGAAAGACTTCACTTGAAGGTTCCCAAATATAAGGCAGCTTTATGGGTATGTTCAACACAAATTTGATGATAAGGATACCCACATCTCTCAGCTCTCCTAGTAGTACACAGGCTTGTCCTAGAATGTTTCTTATATCCACACCATGGTGTCCAAGATGGATTCCTGGCACGTCTCTCAGGGTCATTATGGCTATCCTCCACAACCATCTCCACCTCCAGGACCTTCTTCCTCCATGGACATCATTGACCCCACCTTATTCCCCGAGCATCTTCAGCCTCCCTAGGAGGTTTTTGACCTCCCTTTCTGATGTGGTTGAGGTATTCCATTATACAACTCTTGAGTTTGCTATGAGAAATGAGGACACTGCAAATTTCAAGCTTGGGGGGGTACAATTGACTGATAGTTTTAGTTATATTTTCATGTCATTTTCTTGTGTCATTTAGTTTGTTGTTTGTATGTTTTGCATTTCTTCTTACATTCTTGCATGATTATTGAGTGAATTTTTTTTTATCATTTTTCCTAATACTTGAACCATCAGATAGCATTAAGATCATTGTTATATGATGAAAATTTGGGCAGAAATCATCCTAATTAATTTTTTTTAATGGTTATTCATTTCCATATTAGGTATTGGGATAAACATTATTTTCAATTCTCTCACTCATGTTCTTAAACCATGTAATGATTCAAATGCTTTGAATTTTTCAACTTTATAGTTTTGAGTAGTAGTAAGATGACTTTGTTAACTGTGTAATGCATTTTCACTACTCTACTTGAATTGATATTCCTTCATGACTTGAAATAATGGGGGTGAGTTAGCATATGAATGAGTGGTTCCAAAGTGGAGCCCAAATCACATAAAAAGGGGACAATTTCGATCTTCATTAAAAAATCCAAACCCCGCAAAAGATGGCTAACTCACCACTGTTTCTACAACCCAGTGAAGGTTGGGGATTACGTTTGAAAGAGGGAAATAAATTCTCGAGTGGTATTTCACATGCATGCAATGCTATACTAGCAGTCAAGTACCACACACTAACATCAAATTGAAATTTTTTTCTTGAATAACAATGTCATTGCATGAGGATGGAAAGTTTCATTTCAGTGACCTTTATGGTAAATCATTATATTTTTTGCTTTGTCATCTTGGTTCTATTAATTGCTCTCTAGTTGATTCCTTCAAAGTAAATTGAACGTCTATTTGAACTTAAAATATTATCTTAAGAGTTAGAATTGATTTCATGTTTAGTTACATATCTAAATGATAAAAATTGCCATTTTGAGATCTATCAATTTATATTTATATGAATGTGATTTTTCCCATTCGTTTAGCTTTAACCACTTATCTAATTCTTTTTTATTGAGGACAAGCAATGCTTCAAGCTTAAGGGGTTTTGATGTGCACAAATCATATCACATTTTCATACCATTTAAATTGCACATTTCACTAAATTTAACCATATTTCTACTCTGATTCAAGCTAAAATATCTTTTTCTTCTTGGTCTTAGTTGTTTCATGGTTTGAATTATACGTACCCAACGTTCCACTCATAATGAAGAAAAAATCCCTAAAATCTGATCTATTTGGCATTTCTAAATTTTCCCCAAATTTTGGAGTTCAATATTCAATAGACAACAAGCAACACGACATGTGGACCACTCCACACTATGTGTGACTCTGAGACAACAATTTCCTCAATCAAGCCAAGCTATAGCGTGTTTCTCAGCTACAAGACGTGGTTCAAAAAATTCATAATTTACCAAAAAGTCTTCCTTACACCTTGCGGCCACTCCAAACGGCGTGTCACTTGCGATTGTGGCCCGACTCAAGTGAAAATTGAATCTCACACGATATGTTGGCTTAAAAACACAATGTGTGAGGCATACTTTACATATATTCCAAAAACAAATGCTCACTTTCGTAAGACATAACAAACCACCCCCTTGGGAAGCGGATCACGTATCATTCAGAGCAATTGGAGACTAGAGACGAGGCATGAGCTTTGGAGTGGTGATTTTAGAGAGAAAGCTCTAGTTTCTCAAGAGAGAACCCATTCTTGATTCCATTTCCCTTCGACATTATGTTCCAGATCAACAAATGCTTGTGAGTTCCTCTATTCAATCCTTTTCTTTGTTCTTGTTGCTAGATATTTCGTTCGTATACATCTTCTCTTTGTTTCTTGTGCCATACTCCCAGGAAAAGATCAAACGACCTTGTAACGTCCCCGGATTTTCACCTTTTCAAAACCCCATGGAGATGAGAAGACAAAATCTGAAAACGTTAAGCAATTGTATCAAAGTGCATTGCGGAAGCAATATACGCATACATGAACATAAAACCACAACAAACACTATAACATTTCTCAACATTCAACATATATATTTATACAGCATGAATTATTACACAATGATTTATAATTACATATTGAATGATGATTCTACAATCTATGAACATGTATGCTAACAGGATCTTAGACAAAAGGTACAACATGTACAACTTGCTCATGTCCTATTCTTTTATCCCATTCTAGCTCCGGACCTAGAAAATACGAGAAACAAAAACATCAACAAAAGTTGGTATGTGGAATTAAAGAGTTATACTATGTTGGCATATTGAAAATACTTAAAAAAGAAGAAAGAGAGAAAGAAACATTATTTAATGGCAGAAAATCAGGTAATCCCAAGTTATTAATCACATTTCAAATGAATATGCATTACTATGGTGGGCGTAGCACATAATGACATATATGGTGGGCCCTTCCCTATGTACCTTGTACTCTAGGGATCTCCCTGTATACCATGTACTCTAGGGAGGTGCTAGTCAACATTAATTCTTTCCCTCTCTAATAGGGAGATTAATGAGCACCACTAGTAACTACATTTCATTTTCTTATCCATTTATGTTCTTAAATATTCAAGGCGGAAATTGTCAATACACATACATCTACATCCAACAATGTACTTCAAATACATGCAAGCAAGTACCTAAATTTAACATCCAGAAAAATCTAGTCATATAATTATATCCACATACATGAGTTCAGAGATTCTTTATACATCCATGATCATTTAGAACTTTTTCCATGACTTGATTAATAACAATTAATCGTCATTAATACATGGTTCATTATATTACTGATATTTTAGGTCCAAACTAGGGTTTCCATTATGGGTTAGATCATTAGGGGTATCTCTTTAGGATTCACATGATTCAAAGGAATCAAATTTGGATCTTAGGGTTTTAGGGTCGTTCGATATCATATAGTGTCATTAAATAATTATGATTCGACATATTCTTGCATAAGGTATACACTTTTAGAAAGAGTAACTAGAAATTAGGGTTTTTCACAACTATTGGATCAAATATCCCTCATTGATTAGGGTTTCAATCCATAGGATATCAGGAACCCAATTAGAGTTTTAGATGTCAACAAATCAAATCTTAATCATGGATCACTAGTATTACACTATATATATATATATATATATATATATATATATTAAAAGGTCATTAGGGTTTGTAGGCCATATTTTCTGAAAAAAGGATCGTATCTAGGTCCTGAATATATTTTATTTGGATAGGTCGTATTTTTGTGATGAAAATGGTATATTGGTTCACTATATTCTGATATTCCTAGCATTTTCTAGGATTTTTCTAAGATAATCATTTTCTTGAATAAAAGAAAATAAAAAGAAAAGAATTTTACCTTGATCAACGGCCGGATCCGACTAGATCGACGGCTCTCGTTGATCCCAGGCTTCATGAGGGATGGATTGGGTTGCTGACTTGGCATCTGAGGATTGGTCCACCTCAGTTTCTGCTAGCACCCTCCCCTCCCTTGCTCTTCTTCTCTTCTTGCTGCTAGCCGAGCAGCTCGATCAAACTCCAGCAAGCTCCTACTAGCTCCTGGGTGGCGTTGTCATGGGGATGAAGGTTCCTTAACCTTTGCGAGGCTTCCCCAACCAGAAGAGTGGGGGTTTCTGACTGTGGCTCCCTATGGAGCTCAGCGCCGCCGCAGGATAGGCGAGGTCGCCGGTGTGAGAGGGGTTTAGGGTGAGGTCGCCGGTGTGAGAGGGGTTTAGGGTGGAGAGGGGTTTTGGGATCCTATTTTCTAGCCGCACACGCTCGAGACGGGTTGGCGAAAGTGTTGGAGGGATATGATTTGAGCAAGGAGTGTTGTGGTGGTCTGACAGTGAAGGGGACAGAGGTTGAAGAAGGTGGATTGGGGGAGAGGTGTTCTGGGTGGTTTTGCCAGAATTGATGGTTGGAACAGGGGAAAGAAGGGTTGGCAGAGATGATGGTGGCCTTAAATGAGAGTGAGGCGGTATAGAGGGAAAATCCCTAAAGGGGCACCACCGTCTGTGAGAGGCGCAGAGATAAGGGGAGCTCATTCTCCCTAATCTGAGGGTGAGGGGGTTGAATTAGGGCTTGTTGGGTTCAGTTTGGGGAGACGAGGTCGTCCTCCAATGATCTCGCCCAGGAGATGTGGGAGTCAGGCACGTGGAGTCAGTTGATTATTGGGGTCGGGACTGAGGAAAGCGGGAGGTAGATGACGAAGTCTCCCCTGTTGGATCACTGATTAATGGCCAGCATTAGCTTGACCTGTATCAAGGCTCACGTCCAAGCTTCAAAGGGTCGTGTGACACATAATGTCACGCATTTGATTCATATAATTCCCAACTTAGATTCTAGGGTTCAAATTAATGATATATTATACATGATTTCAAATTCTTATATCTCCCAAATGGCTTATCCAACTAGAATGAAATTTTAAGGTAAGCTTCATGATGTCAATATGTGACTATGGTATAAAATTGGAGTTGAAATTCGATTGTTGTCTATGTCAAATGACTATATGTCATATTGCTTGTAATTTGGCTTTATATGATACTAGGGATGGTATTAAATGAAATTGATAAGTCAATTAATCAAGGTTGACATCAAACTCTAACATTGATTCATATGTACATAATTCCTCAAAAGAAATTAGTTCACTACTCACTGGATCACAAAATGAATGATTCGTCTCATGAGAGCTTAATCAATTAGTAAGGGTATTCATTCACAATTGACTTCAATTAGGTATCATAGTCCTCTATCGTATCTCAAATCACCTAATTTGGGTGAAGGAATCCATGATTGTATTACCAATTCCTCAATTTGGTATTTGTCCTCTACATAGAATGTTTGTCTCTCAAATATTGTATTAGTTATTAAAACTCAAAATCTAGGTTATCACAATCACCTCACCTTATTTGGAATTTTGTCCTCGAAATTAAACTAATCTCATCCTTAAGAGGCTATTTAGGAGTTCAACTTCATATACATCATCATTTCTTAGGTTCTAAGACCACCATAGTTACATGTACTCTAAGTTGTCAACTTAGGGTCTAGAGATTCTTGGGTGTGTCCACCCCACCTTATATATGTGTAAGCATCACTTAATGTCTTAGCCATAACATGACATTATGATATCTTAGGGTTACATCATCTCTAAGGGTACAAGTTTTGTTCATACTTTTAATGTTCACAAGGAATTCATTTATATGCCATGATATTCAGATCGTTCAAATCTAACATCATTCATATGTTTTATGATCAACATCTTATAATGATTTCAGCATTAGAGGAGATTTATCTTCATCCTTGATATTATAATTTTTTTACTTAAGAAGGGCTTACGTAACATGTTTGACCATTAGGTTTTCACCCTATGGTGTGATATTCATACTCAACTTAGAAGCATACATTGAGAAGGATCAAAGTTAGGAACTATATTTCTGATCATATATCCCATGATCCAAAAATATCTTTATATCAAGTTCATGAGTTCAAATTTTTATGTCTTGCATGTATTATGTGAAGGGAAAAAGAGAAAATACTAAGCTTATTCCATGATCTCAGCATCATATCTTTCATGTTTCATATGAAGGGGAAGAGAATATTTTAAAGTCAAACTTATCATGATTTCAATCGTGGGTACTACATGTATGATATGGGGGGGATACAGAATAGGTCAAGCTTATACGAGTGACTCCTCATATAAATCATCTATATAGCTCAAGTGAGGCTTCTATCATCGTATATTAAGAAGTAGAAGAAGAAGGGAGAACATGTATGTTGCGTATCTTTTGCACAAAGCATCATACTCTCATAACTAGAGTTCATATATTACCTCACTTGCAACTAATGATGAGATTCACAAAATATGTCACTCCAGCGAGGACCTGACTCAGCCAAAGGATTGACTTTATCATATGGGTCATCTACCCATCCTTTTCTTTTACCCAATTCTCACATATAGATTTAAATCATGCATAAGGACTCAACTCAACACTCAAGAGTAATCTAGTGTAGGTCATTTTTAATAACACATATCTCATATATTGGAGGCTAGGTCCTATGACCTTCTCCCTGTGGGTCTTACTCTCTCTAGAGTTCACCACATATCTCATCCCACCACTAGACATCCTCCTTGTATAAGAGCTTGAGGCACATGCACACTCATCTCTATCTTAGCTTATCTTAAGTAGGAAAAGAGAATGTACTTTCATCATCATGACTTAGCATAGATCCTCTAAGAGTGGATTCGGCTCATATACAACTCAAATCTTAATAAGGAAACTTATACCATCATGGATTAAAGTTAGATAAGATTATATATGCTTATTTCCTTCATCTTTCTTTTGTCTATCTATGTATCACATAACCTTATGAGGCTCTAGACATCTAATCTAGATCTATTCTCTCTTCTAGACTGATGTCACTCCCTTTCACTTAGATTGCATGAACATCCACTACTCTCCTATGTGAGGGACACATTTTTATATTTACATATATCTAATAAAATATTATATAGTTTTTCAATGAGAAAGAAGGCATCAAAGAAACCTTTCGAGGTGTGAGCCGATTGGGAAACAAAACCAAACCAGCAAACTCAAGTGTCCAACACATAGCAGATAGTCTAGTGCCAAATAACCTAGTAAAATGGTGAGAACATGGTGTAGACTAGTGTAGCTACCCAATACATATGAGCTCTATATGGAAAGGGTTACAGACACTTGTTTAAACCTAGTTCTCAAACATCTGGGTTCTAACCTACAGGCTAGGTCAAACCTTATTCCTATAGCACAACTTACTAAGTTTCTATGGTTCTAAGTGAAAGGTAAAACTTAGTTTTATGTTTCATGGTGAGTAATGGTCAGGTGTAGCTATTGTTCATGCTCTGATACCAACTGTAACGTCCCTGGATTTTCACCTTTTCAAAACCCCATGGAGATGAGAAGACAAAATCCGAAAATGTTAAGCAATTGTATCAAAGTGCATTGCGGAAGCAATATACGCATACATGAACATAAAGACCATAACAAACAATGTAACATTTCTCAACATTCAACATGTATATTTATACAGCATGAATTATTACACAATGATTTATAATTACATATTGAATGATGATTCTACAATCTATGAACATGTATGCTAATAGGATCTTAGACAAAAGGTACAACATGTACAACTTTCTCACGTCCTATACTTTTATCCCATTCTAGCTCTGGACCTAGAAAATATGAGAAACAAAACATCAACAAAAGTTGGTACGTGGAATTAAAGAGTTATAATATGTTGGCATATTGAAAATACTTGAAAAATAAGAAAGAGAGAAAGAAACATTGTTTAATGGCGGAAAATCAGGTAATCCTAAGTTATTAATCACATTTCAAATGAATATGCATTACTATGGTGGACGTAGCACATAATCACATATATGGTGGGCCCTTTCCCGTGTACCTTATACTCTAGGGATCTCCCCGTATACCATGTACTCTAGGGAGGTGCTAGTCAACATTAATTCTTTCCCTCTCTAATAGGGAGATTATTGAGCACCACTAGTAACTACATTTCATTTTCTTATTCATTTATGTTCTTAAATATTCAAGGCAGAAATTGTCAATACACATACATCTATATCCAACAATGTACTTCAAATACATGCAAGCAAGTACCTATATTTAACATCCAGCAAAATCTAGTCATATAATTATATCCACGTACCTGAGTTCAGAGATTATTTATACATCCATGATCATCTATAACTTTGTCCTTGACCTGATTAATAACAATTAATCGTCATTAATACATGGTATGTTATATTACTGATATTTTAGGTCCAAACTAGGGTTTCCATTATGGGTTAGATTAAATAATTTTTCTTTCTTTTCTATATTTTCTTTCTCATAAGATAAGATTAAAGTAAGGGCTAAAAAAATAAAAAATAAAAAGAATCAAATCACACCATCTCTGTAATAACTAAATGCCTCTTTTTCTCCTGAAGTTAAAAGAAGGGTTGGCAGAGCTGATGGTGGCCTTAAATGGGAGTGAGGCAGTGTAGAGGGAAAATCCCTAAAGGGGCGCCACCATTTAAGGCCACCGTCAGCTCCGCCAACCCTTCTTTTAACTTCAGGAGAAAAAGAGGCATTTAGTTATTCAGAAGCTCCCCTTATCTCCGTGCCTCTCACACTGCCTCACACGGAGATAAGGGGAGCTCATTATCCCTTATCCGAGGGTGAGGGGGTTGAATTAGGGCTTGTTGGGTTCGGTTTGGGGAGATGAGGTCATCCTCCAACGATCTCGCCCAGGAGATGTGGGAGTCGGGCACGTGGAGTCTCAGTTGATTATTGGGGTCGGGACCGAGGAAAGTGGGAGGTAGATGACGAAGTCTCCCCTGTTGGATCGCTAATCAACATCCAGCATTAGCTCAACCTGTATCAAGGCCCGTGTCCAAGCTTCAAAGGGACGCGTGACACATAATGTCACGCATTTGATTCATATAATTCCCAACTTAGATTTGAGGGTTCAAATTAATGATATACTATACATGATTTCAAATTCTTATATCTCCCAAATGGCTTATCCAACTAGAATGAAATTTTAAGGTAAGTTTCATGATGGCAATATGTGACTATGGTATAAACTTGGAGTTGAAATTCGATTGTTGGCTATGTCAAATGACTAGATGTCATAGTGTTTGTAATTTGGCTTTATATGATACTAGAGATGGTATTAAATGAAATTGATAAGTCAATTAATCAAGGTTGACATCAAACTCTAACATTGATTCATATGTACATCATTCCTCAAAAGAAATTAGTTCACTACTCACTGGATCACTAAATGAATGATTGGTCTCATGAGAGCTTAATAAATTAGTAAGTGTATTCATTCACAATTGATTTCAATTATGTATCATAGTCCTCTATTGTATCTCAAATCACTTAATTTGGGTGAAGGAATCCATGATTGTATTACCAATTCCTCAATTTGGTATTTGTCCTCTACATAGAATGCGTGTCTCTCAAATATTGTAGTAGTTATTAAAACTCAAAATCTAGGTTATCACATACCTTCAACAAAAGGGTACATGTACCCAAAAATTAATAAAAGAAATAGAAATATATAATAATAAGTTTTAATTAAGATAAAATAAATATATAGAATCAATTTCATTAAGATAAATAGAGAAGATTGTTGAAGCGAGAAGCACTTGCAGGGATGAATCTCCATATCTTGGCAAGAAATTTCCATTTGTTCTTCACTCCCATAGATTTATTTGTTATTCCTCACTCTCTACTCATGTTTCTTTCAATGACTTATCATTTGTGTTTGTATTTCCTCACCATGAGTGAGTAAACTCCTTTTCTTGGGCATGGGAGAGTAGGTCCCATGTCATGACTCATGTGAACTCAATTTTATGTTTTATATTAGTTAATATTGTGTTTCAAAATGAACCTTGGTGTTTATATTCTTGTATGCATGGTTGGCCATCACGTTTATATGTTGTATGCTTCTTATTTTTTCTGGGAAGAGATATTAAGAGGTAGGTAATAGCCATTTTAACAGTATGTCCATGACCATGGGAATGAGTAGGATTCTATTGAGGATTCTAGGTAGTAGTTTGAATTCATGTATATGCATAGAAATGATATATAAGGTTAGTATTATATATCTTATATCATCAGGAGATGTATTTAGATGACAACAACTTACTTTTTGAAGATTGACTGGTGTAAATGGATTGTGTGGTTCTTTATTGGTGAGACTACCCAACAGTGGATCAGACCGTCATAGTGTAATTAATTGTAGAATTAAACATAAGCAGCGCAATTACTGAAAATCACTAAAAATTAAAACCATTTGCAAAGAGATCCAAACATAGGAAAACTCTTTTATCAAGAACCATTTATTTCATTTACATCCTGGTTCATAAGTACATATCATGTACCGTCTCTTCTCGAGGATTACAAGCATCAACTGCCTTGTTAAACTATACATACACAGCATAAAAACCTTGAGGCATCAAGCCAAAATCTCATATCGATTTATTAAAAGTACTAACTACTAACTCCGAGGACCTGAGAGTACATAGACGACACATAGGACTCTCTATACAAAACATGATAGCCAGTGCCTCCACTTGAGATATCACTGTTGTCCATGTTGTTGTTGTTGCTGCTCTTCCCCTACTATAGGGTTTCCGCCTCTTCTTCTGCGTCTACCTAAAAAGTTGGATCCCACAGGGGTGAGACAATTGAAATTGTCCCAGCGAGAGATATAACTCTCTGCCAGAAAATATTATTATTGTAGTTTAATAGAATCAAACTGAGCAAAAGAATCAAATATATACAACAACAGATAAATCAATGTCTAAACATATTAGAGCATTATTCTTTATTCAAAGCATTTCAGATCAATCTTGATAAAGCAGCATGTCACTAATCCAATGAGAAATTGAAGAGTATATATAACTTTTATCCATTTAGGATATGCTAAGCAAAGTAACATCAACCATTGATTCTCGTATTTCAACCTTAAGCAAATATGCTACACGGCTGATTACTTTTTGCAATCACACTTAAGCCCTGAGGAGATGAGGTATATCGCTCATACTCCAACCAACCATTGCGAAATCGAAATCGGTACCCTACATAGGTCAAGGAAGAGTCAGATTCCCATGACCTCATCCACCTCAGTCATTGTAAGGACAAAATGCAGGACATCTTGTGTCTCTGCTAAATAGCTTTCCAGGGTATATTTGCAACTTCGTTATAGAGTTACAGTGACAGTTGTACTCTCTTCTAAATCGAGAGATTTCATGTTTATCTCACATCGATCCGGTATTAACATTATTGAGAGATTTGTGATACATCCATCCCGACATTTGGGAGATTAGTGATACATCCATCCCGGCATATATATAATGAAGGATTGAGAGATTTAATTTTATCTCAAATCAATTCCTCCATTAGGGCATAAGGATATTTGCGCCCATAACCCCCACATACTCAACAGTATGCCCTCCAGCAGTTCCACTAGGAAAACCAGTTTCACTATCACCAACTACTGATGATGATAGATCTATGGCCAGGGTTCTACATGATAAGATTTCACTTGATTAATTAAGTACATTACTATATTCTTTTAGCATCAGTCAGATTTTCAAACATAAATCATTATAACAAATGCTACAAAGAATGAGTAATACTTCTACCAAGTACATTTCAAAGCTTTATAAAACATTGGGATCTAAATCCCTTGTCACATCATGGGTATTCTCATCCCTTAACATCTCATCATCATGATTATGGAATATGGGTATTCAAACCCTCAGTTCATCAAAGAACACTTGTTACCACTTATCAGGTAACTAATACCTTCAGGTCATCTAACCAAGGTAAACATGATACTTGCAATACATGCATCTCACTTGGATCTCAAAGCCCATTAATCTATTGTTACCTCTTATTAGGCAACAAAGCATATTATGGCTCACAAGGCCCATAAAACAAATTTCAATAATAAATCATCATAGCTCATACCTGGCTATGTCCAACATCTCATGATACCTGCATGGTTAGTACACACGGTAATAGTTATATCAATTACATATCAGCACTATGCAATGCGATGGTAGCATCACTATTCACTCATTAGGGTTAGGGTTTCCAAAATTCATGTCAATTAGGGATACTCATCCCATTACCCAAAATTAGGGTTATAGCTTATCATCATATTGCCCAAGATTAGGGCTTCATGCAATTTTCCCCAAAATTAGGGTTTCACATACCTTCACCCTATATTAGGGTTAGGATTTCATATAACATTACATAGCATCACCGTGGATTAGAGTTTCACATCACATCTCTGTATTAAGGTTTCACATGACATCACCCTTAATTTGGGTTTCACATCACATTACTGCATTAGGGTTTTACATGACATCATCCTTAATTAGGGTTTCACATGACATTACCCTTAATTAGGGTTTCACATGACATTACCCTTGATTAGGGTTTCACATCACATCACCATGAATTAAGGTTCATTATAACTTTTTCCCCCAAATAGGCTTTCATGTAACTTTACCTGAAATTAGGGTTTCATGAAGCATCCTCTTGAATTAGGGTTTTTCATTATATTACCCTGAATTGGAATTTCTCATATCATCACCCTAGATTAGGGTTACACCATTACCCTAGATTAGGGTTTCATGTAGCATTGCCCTAAATTAGGGTTAGGGCTCATCAACCTTCTCAATTAGGGTTTCATGATCTCTTTATCAAAGATCATACCCTAATTACATATTTTATTCATGTTGAAAGTGTTGAGGTTTAACCACTACATGATTATTATACATGTATGAATTCCTCTCTCTCTCATCATCTCTAGGATATTAATTACTTCAAACTTGATTAGATTAGGTTAACCCTTCATTCAAGTGCATACATTTATGGTTAGCATAGTGTATTGAGGCATTGCTTCCATAAGCATCAAAGGTTAACCACTCAAAAGGTACTAATCACTTAAGTACCTTGAAGGTACAACCATTGTAATTACCTTTGATAAACATCAGCAACAATCATGGGGTTGATTGTACTTACATGGTTTGAATCAATTAGACCTTCAAACGGTCTTGGGGTATTAGACCCTCAAACGGTCTTGAAGTACTTTGTCCTTTAAATGGTCTTGAAGTACTTTGACCTTCAAACGGTCTTGAAGTACTTTGTCCTTCAAACGGTCTTAAAGTACTTTGACCTTCAAACGGTCTTGAAGTACTTTGACCTTCAAACGGTCTTTGAATCAATTGCACTTCCAAACGGTCTGAAGACCGTTAGACCTTAAATGGTCTTGGTCCCAAAACCTTCAATCGGTCTTAAGACTGTTAGACCATAAAAAGGTCTTGGTCTCAAAGTCCCTAAACGGTTTGAGACCTTTGAATTAAAATATAATTAACCCCAAATGGTTTAAAACTGTTTAGACCTCCAAACGGTCAAAGTACCCAAACGGTTTTGAAGTTCAATTTACCCATTCGATCTTGAGATCCATTACCCATTCAGTTTTGAACTCAATTACCCATTCGATCATGAAGTCAATTACCCATTCGGTCTTGAACTCAATTACCCATTCAGTTTTGAAGTAAATTACCCATTCGGTCTTGGGTTCAATTACCCATTCAGTCTTGAACTCAATTACCCATTCAGTTTTGAGGTAAATTACCCATTCGGTCTTGAAACCGAATCAACTCAATCGGTTTTGAAACTGAATTAACTCAATCGGTTTTGAAAACTGTTTGCCCATTCCTTTGTTGAGGTGTGTGCTTAAGATCACATCATCATTTTCAAGCTTCAAACCTTCGAAATCAATTGTGATTCTTATGGTGATTTCAACAACTAATCAAAAGGAAATCGAGAAAGAAGAAAGGTTCAACACATGATGAATAAATTGCAAGCAATAATGACATTTAAGGGTTCAAGTTATATAACCCACCTTCAAAGTTGAATCCAAGCTTCAAGCTTCACATCCTCAATGGTAAATGAATCTCTCTCAACTGTGTCAAGTCTTTGAGTGAAAAGATTGGCTAAAGTTGAAGATTGAATGGAGGAAAGAAGAAAATAAGCATTGAATTTCGATTTCCACCATGAAATCAAGGTTGAAGATGGTTATGGAGCTTACCTACAGGTTTGGGTACGTCCTCCTATTGCTCCTAATCTCCCTTATGCACGGACAAAGCAAGGAAAGAAAGAAGAGTCGAAAAAGAGTCTTTCGTGTGGGTGAAAAATGGGATATATGTAAGGAAATTTCAAGAGAGAGAAAGTGTTATAAAAATCCTTTAATTCCCAAAATTGGTGCCACTTATCCCCCTCACTTCATTGCATACGAATCCATCATCCTCTACTTCAAAAACCTCTCGTTTATTCTTTAATTAAAAGCAATCACTTAAGCACCTCAATTAATATAATATTATTATCCATTTTTAGTGGACAATTCTTTTTAATTAACAATTGCAAGTGGATTCTTCACCTAATTAGGATATTTAGGTTCCATTGCAAGGCATTTTAACGTCCTTATACCATAGGATTTCAACCAAATCCTTTTTAGTTGATGGGCACTTCAACTAATATATTTATTTTTGCTTTAAATTGAATTAGGGTTTCAATTATGTTTAAATCTTGATTGTTTTAATATCAAGATTCTCTCTCCTCCAAAGAGATTAAAATGAGACACCCCTCTAATTTTCTTATCTCTAATTGATACCAAGAAACATTAGGGACTCTCTAGAAGTGGTATTTTGCATATTGAACCCTAGGTTTTGGGTAAATTATACATTACACCAAAACTAGGTTTTAATGCACAAACATTGCTTAGCAAACTCTTTCTTGGTGCTCAGGCTACCACAAGCCATACCTCTGCATCATTATCATTCTCATGATGCTATACCACTTTGATAAACAGTTTATCATGTAACATTTGCAAGTTAACCCCTCAACTTGGGTAATTTGCACTTTAGTCCAAAACATGCAAATTTTTGTTTTCAACATTATTCAAAAAGGAATAAAGTTGAAACATAAGCTCCTCTTGAGCCTTAATTACTATTCGAAAGATAAGAGCAAGCATATAATTATCTTTCTTAAACAAAACATCTAGGGTTAAAGCATAACCCAGGTCAGGGATGTTACAAATTATCCACCCCTAATAGGGATTTTGTCCCTGAAATCATCAAGAGAAAAGAGAAGGGTACTTCCTCCTCACCTATTCCTCTAGATCCCACGTAGCTTATTCAATGCCATGATGATGCCAGAGAACTTTTACAAGACAAATGTCTTTCTTTTTCAGCTTTTTAATTCTTTTATCAAGGATCATCACATGTCCTTCAACATATGATATATCATCATTTAATTCTACCTCCACAGGTTGCAAAACTAACTCTCTGTTAGTATGACACTTTCTCAGCATGGAGAGATGGAACATTGGATGCAACTTATGCAGCTCAGGTGGCAACTCCAGCTTATAGGCTACCTTTCCAATCCATTCAATGATTGGATAACGCCCCATAAATCTAGGAGCTAACTTTCCCTTCTTCCCAAATCTAAGGACACCTTTCCAAGGTGAGACCTTGAGGTATACTCTATCTCCAACTTGGAATTCTAAGGGTCTTTATCATTTGTCAGTGTACGACTTCTATCTATCATGTGCAGCCTTTAATTGTTGTTGTATTACTTTAATCTTCTCAGTTGTCTGTTGCACAAGTTCAGGACCCAAAAGTTGATATTCTCCTATTTCATACCAACATAAAGGAGATCTACAACGTCTACCATTTAATGCCTCATATGGTGCCATATCAATACTGTGCTGATATCTATTATTGTAAGCAAATTCTATCAAGCTCAGGTGTAGATCCAAACTTCCTAGAAACTGGAGGACACATGCCCTAATCAAATCCTCCAAAGTTTGTATGGTCCTCTCAGATTGTCCATCTGTCTGTGGGTGAAAGGTTGTACTAAACCTTAACTGCATACCCAAAGTTTTATGTAGTCGTTCCCAAAAATGACTCGTGAACTGGGGACCTCTATCAGAAATAATAGTAGTTGGAACCCCGTGCAACTACACTATCTCATCTATATATATCTATGCAAGCTTCTCAGCAGCGTAGGTTGTTTTGATAGGAAGGAAATGTGTTGTCTTATTCAACATATCAACAATCACCCATATGGAATCATTACCTTTGGTTGTTCTAGGCAAACCAACCACAAAGTCCATGGTCACGTGATCCCATTTCCACTGTGGTATAGGTAAAGGTTGCATTGTTCCTGTGGGCTTTTGATGTTCAGCTTTAACCTGCTGACATACCGGACACCGTATAACAAACTCAGCTACATCCTTCTTCAATCTAGGCCACAAATACATATACTTCAAGTTATTATACATTTTGGTGCTCCCTGGATGCATTGCATACATCAAAGAATGAGCTTCCACTAAGACTAACTTCCTTAAGTCATTGGCATCAAGTACTACCATCCTACCATGGTAACAGACTACCTGATCCTATGACTCATGAAAGCCATCCCGTTTCTCACTACCATACTCTGACCTAATCTGCTGAACCACAACATCAGCTTGTTGTGCTTCTTTAATCTGTTATCTTAGAGTAGGTTTTATGTGCATCTCAGCTAACAGCCCGGCTAACAACGATACCTTAAGTTGTATATTGTTTTGCCTCAAGGAGATAATCATATCTCTTTTAAAGCACACTAAGGAATTTAATTATGCTTTATCTAAGGATGGTGATGATGATTTCCTACTTAATGCATCAGTCACTACATTAGCTTTCTCTGGATGATAATCAATTGTACAATCATAGTCCTTGATTAACTCCATCCAGCGGCGTTGCCTCATATTCAACTCATGTTATGAGAAGATATATTTTAGATTTTTATGGTCCGTGAAAATATGGAATGTTTCTCCATAGAGATAATGTCTCCAGATCTTCAAAGCATGAGCCACAACAGCTAGCTCTAGATCATGTGTTGAATAATTCTCCTCGTGTTTCTTAAGCTGTCGAGAGGCAAAAGAAATTACTTGATTATCCTGCATCAACACACATCCTAAGCCATTTTTAGATGCATCACAAAAAACTATGTACCCCTTCCCTTGCTCAGGTAACACTATCACAGCTGTACTTGTTAACCTTTCTTTCAACAGTTGGAAAGAATGTTGACACTTGTCAATCCAGACAAAAGGAACCTCCTTCCTGGTCAACTTGGTTAGGGGTAAAGCTATAGAACTGAAGTTCTTAATGAATCTCATGTAATAGCCTGCCAGTCCTAGAAAACTGTGTATCTCTGTTGGTGTCTTTGGTTGTTCCCATTGCAGGACGGATTCTACCTTCTTAGGATCAACACGGATACCTGAGGCAGATATTACATGTCCTAGAAAAGAAACTTCTAGTAACCAGAACTCGCATTTGCTAAACTTAGCATACAGCTTATGCTCTCTTAGCAAAGTTAAAGCCTGATGGAGGTGCTTCTCATGTTGTTGATCATCTCTACTGTATATCAAAATGTCATCTATCAAGACTACTGTGAATTGATCAAGAAAAGGTCGAAAGATTCTATTCATGAGTTCCATGAATGCAGTTGGTGCATTAGTTAGTCCAAACGACATAACTATGAACTCATAGTGACCATACCTTATCCTAAAGGCGGACTTAGGTATGTCACTCTCCTTGATACGCAACTGATGATATCCCGACCTCAGATCTATTTTAGAGAAGATAGTTGCACAACGCAACTGATCAAACAGGTCATCGATCCTTGGCAGAGGATACTTGTTCTTTACGGTTATTTTATTCAACTGTATGTAATCAATGCATAACTGCATCGATATGTCCTTCTTCTTAACAAAGAGAACCAGAGCACCCCATTGAAGTACTCGGTCGAATAAAACCTTTCTCAAGCAACTCCTGTAGCTGTTTCTTGAGCTCTTTCATCTCAGCAGGTGCCATTCTATATGGTGTTTGTGCTATTGGTTGTGTGCCTGGGATTAGATTAATCTCAAAATCAATCTCTCAGGGAAAAGGAACACCTGGAAGTTCCTTAGGAAACACATCTTCAAACTCCCTAACTATCAGAACTTCAGAAATATTAGGGTCCTCCATTGTGGTATCTACCACATGTGCCATGAATGCAAAGCATCCTTGTCTCATCAGCTTCTCAGCTACCATAGCTGACACAAGACAGGTTGGAAGAATCTTTCTATCTCCCTGAAAGATCCATGTGTCACCATCATATGTGAATACATCTTACTTGGAATCACAATCCAAGACAACCTTATACTTTTCTAGGGTGTCCATTCCAAGAATTATATCAAATCTGTGCATCTCAAGTGGTATAAGATCCACCTGAATGTGATGTTCAGAAAAGAAAATAATGCAGGGAGAACACACCTCCCGTAGCACTGCAGATCCCAACAAAGGGGTTTCTAATAACAGACTATATGTCCTATGACTGACAGTCATGTTGCAGTCATGAATCACTCTTTGAGTGATAAAGGAATGTGTAGCACCTGGATCAATTAAAACAAATACGAAGAAGGGTGAAGACATATCAGAATGAAATAGTTCCATCTGACCTGTCACAACTCGAGGGTTCACTACTGCTTCGGGTTGATTCATCACATAGAATCTCGTCGTTGCGTGCTGTTGACCCTGTGCTCGGTTGTTGCATGCTGACGATCCAGCTTGGGACGCTTGTCCACGTCCTCGAGCGCTACTCAAAAACTGTCACCTCTGAGAGCATTGTTGACTCTATCTCGGAGGTTGAGTCACACTTACCTCTCTAGCTCGACAATCTTTCATCAAATGCCCCATATTTCCGCATATAAAACAACCTCTGGTCTCTCTCTGTTGCCTGGGTGGTCCTGTTACTGACACTGATGCTGATCTGTGGGCTCCCTCTGGTGGTAAACTATGGCCTCTACCCCCTATTCTACGTCCATGGCGTCTGGGCATTGAATCTTGGTGGTGCTATTGGTGCAGAAAATCTCAGTTTCTTGAAACCTTCGGACCTATGTCCTTGAAACTGAGTATACACCTTCTTACTCTTAGTATGACGCTTCTCAATCACTGACCTTTCTATCCATCTCACAGACTCCACAAAGGTGGCGAACCTCTCCCTGTTCTCTAAGGCAGACACAGGAGTGGTCAAATCAGTGTTCAACCCCTTCTCAAAATGTTGAATTATTTCTTCATCAGTAGCTGCCATATGCGGACAAAACCGCAAAAGCTCCATGAACTTAACTTCATACTCACTAATTTTCATTGGTCCTTGCCTTAACCTCTCAAACTGAGAGATCTTCCCATCTAGATACATCTTGGGGAAGTATCTATTGACGAATTCTCATCAGAATTCTACCCATCTGATTTCAACACATGGCCTCTTGCCCTCTTCTATTATCCACCAGTGGCTAGCACTCCCTTTTAGAAGGTACATCGTGTGCCTCACCTTCTCTACTTCAGGGATATTGAGGATTCTAAAGGCCTTCTCTAGCTCAGTTAGCCACATGTCTGCATCTGTTGGGTCAGTTGTTCCAGCATAATTTGTGGCTCCTACCCGGAGAAGCCATTTAAAAGTCTTGTCGGATCCCTGTCCTTCATTATGGGTTGGTGCCCTAGGTGCAGGTGGTGGCATCCTATCTTCCATATGTGTCATGGTTGCCATGAACTTCCCAAACAAATCATGGAAGGTTGGGTTTTCCAGTGCAGCTTGGTTAAGCTGGAGATGTTCAGGTTCTGGTTCCTCCCTATTCTGATCCCTTGCACCTCTTCTTGGTGTAGCAATGCTGCTCTCAGCAGCATGTTCTTCGTGTGATCCAAACATCTTTAAGTTCTTCTTCTCCTTCTATATGAGAAGAATACACTATCAGATAACTAGAAGACACTAGAACAGACTCAACAACCTTCATCCTATGTCTCAGTAGACTAAGCGAACCTAGAGCTATGATACCAACTGAATTGAGACGACCCAACATTGGATTAGACTGTCACAGTGTAATTAATTGTGGAATTAAACATAAGCAACAGAATTAATGAAAATCACTAAAAATTAAAAGCATTTGCAAAGAGATACAAACACAGGAAAACTTTTTATCAAGAACCATGTATTTCATTTACATCCTGGTTCATAAGTACATATCCTATATTGTATCTTCTCGAGGATTACAAGCATCAACTGCCTTGTTAAACTATACATAGACAGCATAAAAACCTCGAGGCATCAAGCCAAAATCTCATATTGATTTATTAAAATTACTAACTATTAACTCCGAGGACCTGAGAGTACAGAGACGACACATAGGACTCTCTATACAAAACATGACATAGGGGTCTACCTGAGATATCATTGTTGTCCTTGTTGTTGCTGCTGCTCTTCCCCTGCTGTAGGGTTTCTGCCTCTTCTTCTGCGTCTACCTAAAACGTTGGATCCCATGGGGGTGAGACAATTGAAATTGTCCCATCGAGAGATATAACTCTCTGCCAGAAAATATTATTATTGTAGTTTAATAGAATAAAACTGAGAAGAAGAATCATATATATACAATAGCAGATAAATCAATGTCTAAACATATTAGAGCATTATTCTTTATTCAAAGCATTTCAGATAAATCTTGATAAGCAGCATGTCACTTATCCAATGAGAAATTGAAGACTATATATAATTTTTATCCATTTAGGATATGCTAAGCAAAGTAACATAAACCATTGATTCTCGTATTTCAACCTTAAGCAAATACGCTACACGGCTGATTACTTTTTACAATCATACTTAAGCCCTGAGGAGATGAGGTATACCGCTCATACTCCAACCGACCATTATGAAATTGAAATCGGTACCATACTTAGGTCAAGGAAGAGTCGGATTCCCATTACCTCATCCTCCTCAGTCAGTGTGAGGATAAAATGTAGGACATCTTGTGTCTCTGCTAAATAGCTTTCCAGAGTATACTGGCAACTTTTCTATAGAATTACAATGGTAGCTGTACTCTCTTCGAAATCGAGAGATTTCATGTTTATCTCACATCGATCCGGTATTAACATTATCGGGAGATTCATGATACATCCATCCCGACATTCGGGAGATTATTGATACATCCATCCTGACATATATATAATGGAGGATTGAGAGATTTAATGTTTATCTCACATCAATTCCTCCATTAGGGCGTAAGGATATTCGCACCCATAACCCCCACATACTCAACAGTATGCCCTCCAGGAGTTCCCATAGGAAAACTTGTTTCACTATCACCAACTACTCACGATGATAGATCTATGGCCAGGGCTCTACATGATAAGATTTCACTTGATTAATTAAGTACATTACTATATTCTTTTAGCATCAGTCAGATTTTCAAACATAAATCATTATAACAAATGCTACAAAGAATGAGTAATACTTCTATCAAGTACTTTTCAAAGCTTTATAAAACATTGGGATCTCAATCCCTTGTCACATCATGGGTATTCTCATCCATTAACATATCATCATCATGATTATGGAATATGGGTATTCAAACCCTTAGTTCATCAAAGAACACTTGTTACCACTTATCAGGTAACTAATACCTTCAGGTCATCTGACCAAGGTAAACATGATACTTGCAATACAGACATCTCACTTGGCTCTCAAATCCCATTAATCTATTGTTACCTCTTATTAGGAAACAAAGCATATTATGGCTCACAAGGCCCATAAAACAAATTTCAATAATAAATCATCATAGCTCATATCTGGATATGTCCAACATCTCATTATACATGCATGATTAGTACACATGGTAACAGTTATATCAATTACATATCAGCACTATGCAATGCGCTGGTAGCATCACTATTCACTCATTAGGGTTAGGGTTTCCAAAATTCATGTCAATGAGGGATACTCATCCCATTACCCAAAATTAGGGTTATAGATTATCATCATATTGCCCGGGATTAGGGCTTCATGCAATTTTCCCCAAAATTAGGGTTTCACATACCTTCACCCTATATTAGGGTTAGGATTTCATATAACATTACATAGCATCACCCTGGATTAGAGTTTTACATCACATCTCTGTATTAGGGTTTCACATGACATCACCCTTAATTAGGGTTTCACATCACATTACTACATTAGGGTTATACATGACATCATCCTTAATTAGGGTTTCACATGACATTACCCTTAATTGGGGTTTCACATGACATTACTCTTGATTAGGGTTTCACATCACATCACCTTGAATTAAGGTTCATTATAACTTTTTCCCCAAAATAGGGTTTCATGTAACTTTACCCGAAATTAGGGTTTCATGAAGCATCCTCTTGAATTAGGGTTTTTCATTATATTACCCTGAATTGGAATTTCTCATATCATCACCGTAGATTAGGGTTACACCATTACCATAGATTAGGGTTTCATGTAGCATTGACCTAAATTATGGTTAGGGCTCATCAACCTTCTCAATTAGGGTTTCATGATCTCTTTATCAAAGATCATACCCTAATTACATATTTTATTCATGTTGAGAGTGTTGAGGTTTAACGACTACATGATTATTATACATGTATGAATTCCTTTCTCTCTCATCCTCTCTAGGATATTAATTACTTCAAACTTGATTTGATTAGGTTAACCCTTCATTCAAGTGCATACATTTATGGTTAGCATAGTGTATTGAGGCATTGCTTCCATAAGCATCAAAGGTTAACCACTCAAAAGGTACTAATCACTTAAGTACCTTGAAGGTACAACCATTGTAATTACCTTTGATAAACATCATCAACAATCATGGAGTTGATTGTACTTACATGGTTTGAATCAATTAGACCTTCAAACGGTCTTGGGATATTAGACCCTCAAACAGCCTTGAAGTACTTTGTCCTTTAAACGGTCTTGAAGTACTTTGACCTTCAAACGGTCTTGAAGTACTTTGACCTTCAAACGGTCTTGAAGTACTTTGACCTTCAAACGGTCTTGAAGTACTTTGACCTTCAAATGGTTTTGAAGTACTTTGACCTTCAAACGGTCTTTGAATCCATTGCACTTTCAAACGGTCTGAAGACTGTTAGACCTTAAATGGTCTTGGTCCCAAAACCTTCAATCGGTCTTAAGACAGTTAGACCATCAAACGGTCTTGGTCTCAAAGTCCCTAAACAGTTTGAGACCATTTGAATTAAAATATAATTAAACCCAAACGGTTTAAAACTATTTAGACCTCGAAACGGTCAACTCCTCTAAATGGTCAAGTATCCAAACGGTTTTGAATTTCATTTTACCCATTCGATCTTGAGATCCATTACCCATTCGGTTTTGAAGTCAATTACCCATTCGATCTTGAATTCAATTACCCATTCGGTCTTGAACTCAATTACCCATTCAGTTTTGAAGTAAATTACCCAGTCGGTCTTGGGTTCAATTACCCATTCGGTCTTGAACTCAATTACTCATTCAGTTTTGAGGTAAATTACCCATTCAGTCTTGAAACTGAATCAACTCAATCGGTTTTGAAACCAAATTAACTCAATCGGTTTTGAAAACCGTTTGCCCATTCCTTTGTTGAGGTGTGTGCTTAATATGACATCATCATCTTCAAGCTTCAAACCTTCGAAATCAATTATGATTCTTATGGTGATTTCAACAACTAATCAAAAGAAAATCGAGAAAGAAGAAAGGTTCAACACATGATGAATAAATTGCAAGCAATAATGACATTTAAGGGTTCAAGTTATATAACCCGCCTTCAAAGTTGAATCCAAGCTTCAAGCTTCACGTCCTCAATGGTGAATGAAGCTCTCTCAAGTATGTCAAGTCTTTGGGTGAAAAGATTGGCTAAAGTTGAAGATTGAATGGAGAAAAGAAGAAAATAAGCATTGAATTTCAATTTCCACCATGAAATCAAGGTTGAAGATGGTTATGGAGCTTACCTACAGGTTGGGGTACATCATCCTGTTGCTCCTAAGCTCCCTTATGCACGGCCAAAGCAAGGAAAGAAAGAAGAGTCAAAAAAGAGTCTTTCATGTGGGTGAAAAATGGGATGTATGTAAGGAAATTTCAAGAGAGAGAAAGTGTTATAAAAATCCTTTAATTCCCAAAATTGGTGCCACTTATCCCCCTCACTTACTTGCATACGAAGCCATCATACTCTCCTTCAAAAACCTCTCATTTATCCTTGAATTAAAAGCAATCACTTAAGCACCTCAATTAATATAATATTATTATCCATTTTTAGTGGACAATTCTTTTTAATTAACAATTGCAAGTGGATTCTTCACCAACTTAGGATATTTCGGTGCCATTGCAAGGCATTTGAACGTCCTTTCACCATAGGATTTCAACCAAAGCCTTTTTAGTTGATGGGCACTTCAACTAATATATTTATTTTTGCATTAAATTGAATTAGGGTTTCAATTATGCTTAAATCTTGATTATTTTAATATTAAGATTATCTCTCCTCCAAAGAGATTCAAATGAGATGCCCCTCTGATTTTCTTGTCTCGAATTGATACCAAGAAACATTAGGGACTCTCTATAAGTGGTATTTTTCATATTTAACCCTAGGTTTTGGGTAAATTGCACATTACACCAAAACTAGGTTTTAATGCACAAACATTGCTTAGCAAGCTCTTTCTTGGTGCTCAGGCTACCACAAGCCATACCTATGCATCATTCTCTTTATCATAAAGATATAACACTTTGAGAAACATTTTATCATGTAACATTTACAAGTTAACCCCTCAACTTGGGTAATTTGCACTTTATTCCAAAATAGGCAAAATTTTGTTTTCAACATTATTCAAAAAGGACTAAAGTTGAAACATAATCTCCTCTTGAGCCTTAATCACTTTTCAAAATATAAGAGCAAGCACATAATTATCTTTCTTAAACAAAACATCTAGGGTTAAAGCATAACCCAGGTCAGGGATGTTACAAATTATCCACCCCTAACAGGGATTTTGTCCCCGAAATCATCAAGAGAAAAGAGAAGGGTACTTCCTCCTCATCTCTTCCTCTAGATCCCATGTAGATTCTTCAATGCCATGATGATGCCAGAGAACTTTTACAATACAAATGTCTTTCTTTTTCAACTTTTTAATTCTTTTATCAAGGATCATCACATGTCCTTCAACATATGATATATCAACATTTAATTCTACCTCCACAGGTTGCAGAACTAACTCTGTGTCAGGATGACACTTTCTCAGCATGGAGATACGGAACACTGGATGCAAATTATGCATCTCAGGTGGAAATACCAACATAAAGGAGATCTACAACGTCTACCATATAATGCCTCATATGGTGCCATATCAATACTGTGTTGATAGCTATTATGGTAAGCAAAATTCTATCAAGCTCAGTGTAGATACCAACTTCCTACAAACTGAAGGACACATGCCCTAAGCAAATCCTCCAAAGTTTTTATGGTCCTCTTAGATTGTCCATCTGTATGTGGGTGAAAGGTTGTACTAAACCTTAACTGTGTACCCAAAGATTTATGTAGTCATTCCCAAAAACGACTCGTGAACTGGGGACCTCTATCAGAAACAATAGTAGCTGGAACCCCGTGCAACCGCACTATCTCATCTATATATATCTATGCAAGCTTCTCAGTAGTGTAGGTTGTTTTGACAGGAAGGAAATGTGTTGTCTTATTCAACCTATCAACAATCACCCATATTGAATCATGACCTGTGGTTGTTCTAGGCAAACCAACCACAAAGTCCATGATCACATGATCCCATTTCCACTGCAGTATAGGTAAAGGTTGCATTGTTCCTATTGGCTTTTGATGTTCAGCTTTAACCTACTGACACACTGGACACCGCATAACAAACTCAGCTACATCCTTCTTCAATCTAGGCCACCAATACATATCCTTCAAGTTATGATACATTTTGGTGCTCCCTGGATGCATTACATACATTGAAGAATGAGCTTCCTCCAAGGCTAACTTCTTTAAGTCATCGGCATCAGGTACTACCATCCTACCATGGTAACAGACTACCTGATCCTCTAACTCATGAAAGCCATCTCGTTTCTCACTACCATACTCTGACCTGATCTGCTGAACCACAGCATCAGCTTGTTGTGCTTCTTTAATCTGTTGTCTTAGAGTAGGTTTTATGTGCATCTCAGCTAACAGCCCGGCTAACAATGATACCTTAAGTTGTATATTGTTTTGCCTCAAGGAGATAAGCATATCTCTTTTAAAGCACACTAAGGAATTTAATTGTGCTTTATCTAAGGCTGGTGATGATGATTTCCTACTTAATGCATCAGTCACTACATTAGCTTTCCCTAGATGATAATCAATTATACAATCATAGTCCTTGATTAACTCCATCTAGTGGCATTGCCTCATATTCAACTCATGTTGTGAGAAGATATATTTTAGATTCTTATGGTCCGTGAAAATCTAGAATGTTTCTCCATAGAGATAATGTCTCCAGATCTTCAAAGCATGAACCACAACAGCTAGCTCTAGATCATGTGTTGGATAATTCTCCTCGTGTTTCTTAAATTGTCGAGAGGCAAAAGAAATTACTTGATTATCATGTATCAACACACATCCTAAGCCATTTTTAGATGCATCACAGAAAACTATGTACCCCTTCCCTTGCTCAGATAACACCAGCACAGGTGCACTTGTTAACCTTTCTTTCAATAGTTGGAAAGAATGTTGACACTTGTCATTCTAGACAAAAGGAACCTCCTTCCTGGTCAACTTGGTTAGGGGTAAAGCTATAGAACTGAAGTTCTTAATGAACCTCCTGTAATAGCCTGCCAGTCCTAGAAAACTGTGTATCTCCATTGGTGTTCTTGGTTGTTCCCATTACAGAACCGATTCTTCCTTCTTAGGATCAACACAGATACCTGAGGCAGATATTACATGTCCTAGAAAAGAAATTTTTGGTAACCAGAACTCGCATTTGCTAAACTTAGCATACATCTTATGCTCTCTTAGCAAAGTTAAAGTCTGACGAAGGTGTTTCTCATGTTGTTGAGCATCTCTCATTTATATCAAAATGTCATCTATGAAGACTACTACGAACTGATCAAGAAGAGGTCGAAAGATTCTATTCATGAGTTCCATGAATGTAGCTGGTGCATTAGTTAGTCCAAACGACATAGCTATGAACTCATAGTGACCATACCTTGCCCTAAAGGAAGACTTAGGTATGTCACTCTCCTTGATACGCAACTCATGATATCCCGACCTCAGATCTATTTTAGAGAAGATAGTTGCACCATGAAACTGATCAAACAGGACATCGATCCTTGGCAGAGGATATTTGTTTTTTATGGTTATTTTATTCAACTATCCATAATCAATGCATAACTGCATCAATCTGTCCTTCTTCTTAACAAAGAGAACCAGAGCACCCCATGGTGAAGTACTTGGTCAAATAAAACCTTTCTCAAGCAACTCATGTAGTTGTTTCTTGAGTTCTGCCATCACAACAGGTGTCATTCTATATGGTGTTTGTACTATTGGTTGCATGCCTGGGATTATATTAATCTCAAAATCAATGTCTCGAGGCAGAGGAACACCTGGAAGTTCCTCAGGAAACACATCTTCAAACTCCCTAACTATCAGAACTTTAGAAAGATTAGGGCCCTCCATTGTGGTATCTACCACATGTGCCAAGAATGCAAAACATCCTTGTCTCATCAGCTACCATAGCTGACACAAGATAGGTTGGAAGAATCTTTCTATCTCCCTGAAAGATCCATGTGTCACCATCATCTGTGAATACATCTTGGTTAAAATCACAATCCAAGACAACCTTATACTTTTCTAGGGTGTCCATCCCATGAATTATATCAAATTCATGCATCTCAAGTGGTATAAGATCCACCTGAATGCGATGTTCATAAAAGAAAAGAATGCAGGGAGAACACACCTCCCGCAGCACTGCAGATCCCAACAAAGGGGTTTCTAATAACAGACTATCTGTCATATGACTGACAGTCATGTTGCAGTCGTGAATCACTATTCAAGTGATAAAGGAATGTGTAGCACCCGGATTAGTTAAAACAAATACGAAGCAGGATGAAGACATATCAGAATGAAATAGTTCCATCTGACATGTCACAACTCAAGGGTTCACTACTACTTCAGGTTGATTCATCACATAGAATCTCGTCGTTGCTTGCTGTTGACCCTATGCTCGGTTGTTGGGTGTTGACGATCCAGCTTGGGACGCTTGTCCACGTCCTCGAGCGCTACTCGAAAACTGTCACCTCTGAGAGCCTTGCTGACTCTGTCTCAGAGGTTGAGTCACACTTACCTCTCTAGCTCAACAATCTTTCATCAAATGCCCCATCTTTCCGCATATAAAACAACCTCTGGTCTCCCTCTGTGGCATGGGTGGTCCTGTTACTGACACTGATGCTGAGTTGTGGGCTCCCTCTGGTGGTAAACTATGGCCTCTACCCCTATTCGACATCCATTGCATCTGGGCATTGAATCTTGGTGGTGCTATTGGTGCAGAAATTCTCAGTTTCTTGAAACCTTCGGACCTCTGTCCTTGAAACTGAGTGTACACCTTCTTACTCTTAGTATGATGTTTCTCAATCACCGACCTTTCTATCCATTTCCCAGACTCCACAAAGGTGGTGAACCTCTCCCTGTTCTCTAAGGTAGACACAGGAGTGGTCAAATCAGTGTTCAACCCCTTCTCAAAATACTGAATTCTTTCTTCATCAGTAGCTGCCATATGCAGACAAAACTGCAAAAGCTCCATGAACTTAGCTTCAGAATCACTAATGTTCATTGGTCCTTGCCTTAACCTCTCAAACTGAGACATCTTCTCATCTAGATACGTCTTGGGGAAGTATATATCGATGAATTCTCATCAGGATTCTACCCATCTGATTTCAACACCTGGCCTCTTGCCCTCTTCTATTATCCACCAGTGGCCAGCACTCCCTTTTAGAAGGTACACTGTGTGCCTCACCTTCTCTGCTTCAGGGATATTGAGGATTCTAAAGGCCTTCTCTAGCTCCAATTAGTCACATGTCTGTATCTTTTGGGTTAGCTGTTCCAGCATAATTTGTGGCTCCTACCCTGTGAAACCATTCAAAAGTCTTGTTGGATCCCTATCCTTCATTATGGGTTGGTTCCCTAGGTGCGGGTGGTGGCATCCTATCCGTCATATGTGTCATGGTTGGCATGAACTGCCCAAACAAATCATGGAAGGTTGGGTTTTCCAGTGCAGCTTGGTTAAGCTGTGATGTTCATGTTCTGGTTCCTCCCTATTCTGGTCCCTTGCACCTCTTCCTGGTGCAGTAATGCTGCTCTCAGCAGCATGTTCTTTGTGTGATCCAGACATCTTTAAGTTCTTCTTCTCCTCCTATATGAGTAGAATACACTATCAAATAACTGGAAGACACTAGAACCAACTCAACAACCTTCATCCTATGTCTTTCTAGACTCGGTGAACCTAGAGCTCTGATACCAACTGAACTAGGACGACCCAACACTGGATCAGACCGTCACAGTGTAATTAATTGCGAAATTAAACATAAGCAACGGAATTACTAAAAATCACTAAAAATTAAAACCATTTGCAAAGAGATCCAAATACAGGAAAACTTTTTTATCAAGAACCATGTATTTCATTTACATCCTGGTTCATAAGTACATATCTTGTACCGTATCTTCTCGAGGATTACAAGCATCAACTGTCTTGTTAAACTATACATAGATAGCATAAAAACCTCGAGGCATCAAGCTAAAATCTCAGATCGATTTATTAAAAGTACTAACTATTAACTCCGAGGACCTGAGAGTACAAAGATGACACATAGGAATCTATATACAAAACATGACAGCCAGTGCCTCCACCTGAGATATCACTGTTGTCCCTGTTGCTGCTGCTGCTTCTCTTCTCCTGTTGTAGGGTTTCCGCCTCTTCTTCTGCATCTACCTAAAAAGTTAGATCCCATGGGGTGAGACCATTGAAATTGTCCCAGCGAGAGATATAACTCTCCGCCAGAAAATGTTATTATTGTAGTTTAATAGAATAAAACTGAGCAGAAGAATCATATATATACAACAACAGATAAATCAATGTCTAAACATATTAGAGCATTATTCTTTATTCAAAGCATTTTAGATAAATCTTGATAAAGTAGCATGTCACTTATCCAATGAGAAATTGAAGAGTATATATAACTTTTATCCATTTAGGATATGCTAAGCAAAGTAACATAAATCATTGATTCACGTATTTTAACCTTAAGCAAATACGCTACACTTCTGATTACTTTTTAAAATCATACTTAAGCCATGAGGAGATGAGGTATACTGCTCATACTCCAACCGACCATTGTAAAAATGAAATCGGTCCCATACATAGGTCAAAGAAGAGTCAGATTCCCATGACCTCATCCTCCTCATTCAGTGTGAGGACAAAATGCAGGACATCTTGTGTCTCTGCTAAATAGCTTTCCAGGGTATACTGGTAACTTTGCTATAGAATTACAGTGGCAGTTGTACTGTCTTTGAAATCGAGAGATTTCATGTTTATCTCTCGTCAATCTGGTATTAACATTATCGGGAGATTCATGATACATCCATTCCGGCATTTGGGAGATTAGTGATACATCCATCCCGGCATATATATATATAATGAAGGATTGAGAGATTTAATGTTTATCTCACATCAATTCCTCCATTAGGGTGTAAGGATATTCACACCCATAACCCCCACATACTCAACAGTATGCCCTCCAGGAGTTCCCATAGGAAAACTTGTTTCACTATCACCAACAATTGACGATGATATATCTATGGCCATGACTCTACATGATAAGATTTCACTTGATCAATTAAGTACATTACTATATTCTTTTAGCATCAGTCAGATTTTCAAACATATATCATTATAACAAATGCTACAAAGAATGAGTAATACTTCTATCAAGTACTTTTCAAAGATTTATAAAACATTGGGATCTCAATCCCTTGTCACATCATGGGTATTCTCATCCCTTAACATCTCATCATCATGATTATGGAATATGGGTATTCAAACCCTTAGTTCATCAAAGAACACTTGTTACCACTTATCAGGTAACTAATACCTTCAGGTCATCTGACCAAGGTAAACATGATACTTGCAATACATGCATCTCACTTGGCTCTCAAAGCCCAATAATCTATTGTTACCTCTTATTAGGAAACAAAGCATATTATGGCTCACAAGGCCCATAAAATAAATTTCAATAATAAATCAACATAGCTCATACCTGGCTATGTCCAACATCTCATGATACATGCATGATTAGTACACATGGTAACAGTTATATCAATTACATATCAGCACTATGCAATGCGATGGTAGCATCACTATTCACTCATTAAGGTTAGGGTTTCCAAAATTCATGTCAATTAGGGATACTCATCCCATTACCCAAAATTAGGGCTATAGCTTATCATCATATTGCCCAGGATTAGGGCTTCATGCAATTTTCCCCAAAATTAGGGTTTCATGTACCTTCACCCTAAATTAGGGTTAGGAATTCATATAACATTACATAGCATCACCCTGGATTAGAGTTTCACATCACATCTCTGTATTAGGGTTTTACATGACATAACCCTTAATTAGGGTTTCACATCACATTACTGCATTAGGGTTTTACATGACATCATCCTTAATTAGGGTTTCACATGACATTACCCTTAATTAGGGTTTCACATTACATTACCCTTTATTAGGGTTTCACATCACATCACCTTGAATTAAGGTTCATTATAACTTTTTCCCCAAAATAGGGTTTCATGTAACTTTACCCGAAATTAGGGTTTCATGAAGCATCCTCTTGAATTAGGGTTTTTCTTTATATTACCCTAAATTGGAATTTCTCATATCATCACCCTAGATTAGGGTTAGACCATTACCCTAGATTAGGGTTTCATGTAGCATTACCCTAAATTAGGGTTAGGGCTCATCAACCTTCTCAATTAGGGTTTCATGATCTCTTTATCAAGGATCATACCCTAATTACATATTTTATTCATGTTGAGAGTGTTGAGGTTTAACCACTACATGATTATTATACATGTATGAATTCCTCTCTCTCTCTCATCCTCTCTAGGATATTAATTACTTCAAACTTGATTAGATTAGGTTAACCCTTCATTCAAGTGCATACATTTAGGGTTAGCATAGTGTATTGAGGCATTGCTTCCATAAGCATCAAAGGTTAACCACTCAAAAGGTACTAATCACTTAAGTACCTTGAAGGTAAAACCATTGTAATTACCTTTGATAAACATCATCAACAATCATGGGGTTGATTGTACTTACATGGTTTGAATCAATTAGACCTTCAAACGGTCTTGGGGTATTAGACCCTCAAACGATCTTTAAGTACTTTGTCCTTTAAACGGTCTTGAAGTACTTTGACCTTCAAACGTCTTGAAGTACTTTGACCTTCAAACGGTCTTGAAGTACTTTGTCCTTCAAACGGTCTTGAAGTACTTTGACCTTCAAATGGTCTTGAAGTACTTTGACCTTCAAACGATCTTTGAATCAATTACACTTCCAAACGGTCTGAAGACCGTTAGACCTTAAATGGTCTTGGTCCCAAAACCTTCAATCGGTCTGAAGATCGTTAGACCATCAAACGGTCTTGGTCTCAAAGTCCCTAAACAGTTTGAGACCATTTGAATTAAAATATAATTAACCCCAGACGGTTTAAAACTGTTTAGACCCCCAAATGGTCAAAGTACACAAACGGTTTTGAAGTTCAATTTACCCATTCGATCTTGAGATCCATTACCCATTCGGTTTTGAAGTCAATTACCCATTCGATCTTGAAGTCAATTACCCATTCGGTCTTGAACTCAATTACCCATTAAGTTTTGAAGTAAATTACCCATTCAGTCTTGGGTTCAATTACCCATTCGGTTTTGAACTCAATTACCCATTCGGTTTTGAGGTAAATTACCCATTCAGTCTTGAAACTGAATCAACTCAATTGGTTTTGAAACCGTTTGCCCATTCCTTTGTTGAGGTGTGTGCTTAATATGACATCATCATCTTCAAGCTTCAAACCTTCGAAATTAATTGTGATTCTTATGGTGATTTCAACAACTAATCAAAAGGAAATCGAGAAAGAAGAAAGGTTCAACACATGATGAATAAATTGCAAGCAATAATGACATTTAAGGGTTCAAGTTATATAACCCGCCTTCAAAGTTGAATCCAATCTTCAAGATTCATGTACTCAATGGTGAATGAAGCTCTCTCAACTTTCCAAGGTCCGTTCTTAAGTCTTTGAGTGAAAAGATTGGCTAAAGTTGAAGATCGAATGGAGAAAAGAAGAAAATAAGCATTGAATTTCGATTTCCATCATGAAATCAAGGTTGAAGATGGTTATGGAGCTTACCTACAGGTTGGGGTACGTCGTCCTGTTGCTCCTAAGCTCCCTTATGCACGGCCAAAGCAAGGAAAGAAAGAAGAGTCGAAAAAGAGTCTTTCATGTGGGTGAAAAATGAGATATATGTAAGGAAATTTCAAGAGAGAGAAAGTGTTATAAAAATCCTTTAATTCCCAAAATTGGTGTCACTTATCCCCCTCACTTGCTTGCATATGAAGCCATCATCCTCTCCTTAAAAAACCTCTCGTTTATCCTTGAATTAAAAGCAATCACTTAAGCACCTCAATTAATATAATATTATTATCCATTTTTAGTGGACAATTCTTTTTAATTAACAATTGCAAGTGGATTCTTCACCTACTTAGGATATTTTGGTGCCATTGCAAGGCATTTGAACGTATTTTTTTAACGTCCTTGAACCATATGATTTCAACCAAAGACTTTTTAGTTGATGGGCACTTCAACTAATATTTTTATTTTTGCATTAAATTGAATTAGGGTTTCAATTATGCTTAAATCTTGATTATTTTAATATCAAGATTCTCTCTCCTCCAAAGAGATTCAAATGAGATGCCCCTCTGATTTTATTGTCTCTAATTGATACCAAGAAACATTAGGGACTCTCTAGAAGTGGTATTTTGCATATTGAACCCTAGGTTTTGGGTAAATTGCACATTACACCAAAACTAGGTTTTAATGAACAAACATTACTTAGCAAGCTCTTTCTTGGTGCTCAGGCTACCACAATCCATACCTATGCATCATTCTCATTCTCATGATGCTATAACACTTTGAGAAACATTTTATCATGTAACATTTGCAAGTTAACCCCTCAACTTGGGTAATTTGCACTTTAGTCCAAAATAGGCAAAACATTGTTTTCAACATTATTCAAAAAGGACTAAAGTTGAAACATAAGTTCCTCTTGAGCCTTAATTACTTTTCAAAAGATAAGAGCAAGTATATAATTATCTTTCTTAAACAAAACATCTAGGGTTAAAGCATAACCCAGGTCAGGGATGTTACAATTGGGTTGTGATGTGGAAGTGAAATCCCATGTCTAAGATTCTCATGATCTGATTTTAATCATTCTCCAAGTGATTAGTGTTTTTAATTTTGTTCTTTCACATTCGTAATTTTGTTTGGTCCAAAACCAATCTTTTAATTGTAACTGACCGAGATTGTAGAAAATTAACAGTTTTGTGCCTAGCCAGCCTAGCTCCCTTTGGTTTGACCTTGACTATAATTGATCGTGTATACTTGTGGGTGATTGATGAGTTAAGACATTCAAATTATTTAAAACTTTCTTGTCTTTGGCAATCAACAAGAAGCCTATTGCTACCATAACAAAGATGGAATATATGCACTGCATCATAGCATGGTCGCATGTGTCGCAGATGCCATGAACACAAATATTGGGGTCTTAAGCACCACATGGAGCCACAAAGGCTCGAGTGTGAGTTGGAATGTCTTAGCGGTTGATATAGTGGTGTTGATAGGGAGAGGGTCCGCATGATGGGTTGTGGCAATGGTGGTAGTGGTAACATGGTGGGTGATGTTGTAAGGAGGGTCTTCATGTAGAGAGTCAGTGGTGGGGGTGCCCTTACTGGGGTTGATTTCATCAGAGTAGAGTGCACACCTATCATATTAGTAGATAGAAGGATTAATATGTAACTAAAAAATAAGTAAACATTGCATCAATCCCCTCCATGCACTTTCTTATATAGTATAGATAAGTTTGATTGGACATAAGTCCTGCTTACACTTGGGAAACCAACTACAAGTGCAATTTCTAGCCATACACATATATTTGAAAAGTTGAGTACGTCCATTTTGAGCGTAGTTCATTTTCCATTTTTATTTATAATCAGTGTGCTTTCTTAAACTTCTAATGTTATCACCACATTCCCTATAACAACATCTATAATGTCACGTTCATGGGCAGTGGAGTAGTCACACATAGGCTTGGATAGGCATATCCCCTACATAAGATTTTTCATACTAACTAAAATATTTGAATATAGATGAATTTGTAGATCAAAATACAAGTTGTGCCTAGCCAATATCTAGACTTAAAGAGTCCATTATAGCCTTGCTCCTCTTGATTATATTTTCTGGCTCCACCACTAGTCATGGGTTTCACAAGTGGTATGTTCACCATAGGTAATCACATATTTAGAATACATATAACCAAGCACACATAAGCACATGTGTCTTTTTGAAGTTGCTTCCAACCAAACAATTAGAGGTGTAGCTCAACAATGTGATTTGCATTACGTGCTTTCAAATTTCGTCTAGTGTTTTGCACAACAACAACAAAAAGCACTAACCCCTGATAGATGCAGTATGTCTTAGCCATTTTGACCCGTCATCAGTGAAAAAAACTTGCAAAAACCAAGTGAAATATCTCTTGTATGTTTCTCCTCATCCATCATAATAAAGGCCTCTAATTATACGTGGCATCATCTCAGACAACCACCTTTCACCTCTAATTCTAAATTTTCCATATTCATTCCTTGACATATCCTCACAAACAACACTCTTATAACCCAACTCACAGATGAGATAAGGAAGATCATCTAGGAAAGTACATGCTCCCGCCATTGTATTTATTCCAAGATCTTTCCTTATATTTATGACAAGAACCTTCTAACAGATCATGTATAGCCATTCATCATATAAGTGTAGATCTCCCCCCTTTAAGCAACCCTCGAGCCCCCACTTATGGATACCAAATCACCAATAATGTTGGATGTTTTGACTAACCCTTGACCAAAAAATGTTCGCCTCGTATCTAATTCTAGACTTGATATTACCCCTATCAACCCATCCACATAGCTCTGCCTTCAAAAACCTGACCTTGAATCCCAACTGCCCATCCCATCCAAGAAACCCTAACCCATATCAAAAGCTGACCCAACTCCATTTATTATGGCCACCAAGGATCCTCATGATATTTGCCTCATACAACCTTGAACATTCTATCAACGATTCTAAAAATATTGGTTGATCAAACAAACCCTCAACTTCCTCATTGTTGTTGTGACATGGTTCTCAATTATAGGGCTATAAATGGATATGGTAGGGTAGGGTAAACTCTTACCCTTTCCCTTATCCAAGTCAAAGTTATTGGTAGTGGGTAGGGTAATTACCGATTTTCTAAAAACATTTACCTTACCCTTAATTGTACCCTTTTACCCATAGGGTAAATGGGTGAAATGGGTAAAGCAACATGAAGTTACATATATGATATTTTCAACATTAATTTTATATGATATTTCCTACATCAAACATAAGACACTCTTAAAAATAGTTTAAAGTAATAAAAATTATGTTTGTGGTGATATCCAATAAATATAGTAATATTTAACCCAATAATTTCTAAAAATAAGGCCTAACCTTTTAAACATATTATTTCATATTGATTGATTTGTTTCCTCTAATAAATTATTATTAAAGACATGACATGCTACTCCTCATTTATTAAACTTTTTGGAGTCATAATTGTGTAAATTAAGAATGTAGTGGCATTTCTTATTGAGTTTTAGTAGGTATTAATATATATATTAGAATCTAAAATTATTAATTGAAAATTATTGTAACATACTAGATCTTGGACCCTACACTAGAACTTTGACCTTTTTGGACTAAGCCAAACAAGGTTAAGGATGTAGACCTAAAAGATGTTTAGTATAAAATAATGAGCTAGTGCATGTAAAAATCACCCTAATGCAATCTAATGTAACAAATTAGGCTTGGGCTAATAGTGGATACAAAAAATATGTCACATGATGTAAATAGAGATTTCATAATAACTTGTGCACAACAATGGTATATAATTATTTTGGTTGTAATATAAAGATATGGATGAATAATAAAGATGATGGAATAATATTAAAATAAATATAATAAAAACAAGCCAAAAGTGTTATAATTCATAAAAGGATACTGCAAAAAAGAAATATAATGTGAAATTCGGATTCCTTGGGTTCCAATTACCTTGGGAGTTAAGTTTCTCATTATTTACCTTATAATAATTAATTTAATTTAATTTGGAAAATAAGACATGAGTTTTCCCCAAAATATCAAATAAAATATTAAATAACTACAAAAGAGAAAAATAATCTTAGATTCATAATCTACATAATAAAAATAGCCTTTGGGTGAATTTTCATCAAATTTGGAAGATGTTTGATTAAAAGATAAAATCAGGAGAGAGAAAGTGTATAGAACATTCAAAATATTAAATAAATGTAGAAACATCTCCAACATGTAAAATTAATGACAAATTCATATCCAACACATTAAATATGACTTGTGGGTAAAGTTTCATCAAATTTGGAGAATCTTAAAGTCATTAATACATAAGGAAAGAGAAAATAGTATTTGATTTATTTAACACATTAAAAATCTTAAAAAGCAAATCTAATTTCATAATTGAAATCTACATGCCTTAATTAGCCTCTGTGCAAAACTTCATCTAATTTGGGGTTTGTCTGGACCTTCTTTAGAAGAGAGAGAAAATAAAGAAATAATGCATTCACACTTTAGCTTTAATCGGATTAGATTTAGATTTGATGTCACATTTTAATTTTCTTCCGGTTCGTATATGGTTTATAAGTCACGACTGGTTTCCCGATCCTCATTGAATTCATGCACTTTGATAACCGTCGGATTCCTTTTTGAGTGGCTCAGATTTCATCTCTAACCTTCGGTTTTTGGCTTCTGTTCTTTCTCTCGCGCCCAGGTGACTCGTTCCTTGCGATCCTTCCCGACTCTGAATTCTCCCTTTTCTTTCCTTGTTTGCCTGCGATTCCTTGTCCATCAGCTTCCTGATTTCCTTCTGAACCCAAAGACACTATAAAACCTAGGGTTCTATGGTTTCCTTGCCGCTTCCACACCCCAGCCTCCTTATTCCTCTATTCATGCTCTGTTTCCGTTTCTTTCCCTTCTCCTCACAGGCCAGATGCGTCAGAACCCTATAAACCCATCCACGAACATCGTAAGCTCTTGCCAAGGTTTAATTTCGGGATTTGTTTGGCCTGTTCCACCTAGAGTAAGTCTCGACTAGTATTACTCACCGGCGGCGGCAACCCTGACTGCGGGTGAATGTTTCTGACTGGGTAAAGCATGGCGATGGTCCGAGATTCCTCCTAGATTGTAGAAGATTGTCTCTCCCTCAATTTATTTGTTTGAGGTAATTCTTTGATTCCCCTCTTTTGGTTTCAACTGCCGACAGTTACACGAAGAGGGCGATTGGGGAGTCTTGCCGCCGTTTTCCCTCAATTTTGAAGATGTTCATCTTCGTCCGATGGAAAAAGAGGTTACTGTGAATGTTGATTTTTATTTGACATCTTGATTTGCCTAGTTTTGATTTTTTCCTTTGCTATGGCAATGGTAGAAGGGTCTTGTTGACTCCCTGGATACCATGAAGCTTCATCTTGAGGTCTTTGGATTCTTCGGATCATGGCAGACTCAATGGGGTTAAGATCAGGTTTGAGGGGGGCTGAGATTCACGAAGTTGATCGTTTATTTCCAACTCCAATAAGGTTTCAAACCTCGTGGTTCGTGTCCTGAAGGGGAAGACGATAGTCGTCTATGATCTTCCGACTTTGTCCCATTGTCCCATTGTCGATGTTTGTTTGCTTTTCCATCTAAGGGGTATTTTGGTCATTCGAGTGGGGTCTTATCTTTTGACCGAGTGCGAGTTTGAGTGGGCTTTAGAGGCCACGTGTTCAAATTTTATTGGGCCACCTCAGCTAAAACTTTCTTATTTGGGATAATCTTGCATGTGTGGTGTCTCTCTATTTTCTGATTGGCGGAATTTCGATAATTTGTAGCTAATTTATAGCTCAGAAAAATAAATTAAAATATGTTCTGAAATCAGAAAAATAAATTAAAATATGTTCTGAAATCAGAAAAATACAAGTTTTCTAATGGTACCCGTTTTCTTACCCAAAATCTAATGTTGTAAATATGTGATTTTAATAAATTTACCTAAAAAGTTAATAACTTGTAAAATTCATAATTAAATATATATAAATCAAAAAATATAATAAAATATATTTTGGATTTAGAAAAAGGTAACCTAAAATATGGCATGATTTTGATAACCTAAATCACATACAAAGAAAAAGATTATTTGTAGGGGTTTGAATAATTAATGAAAACATAACCATAATTTCACATACATGATTAATAGGTACTTTGGAGACCTAGACTTGGATCTAGATCTATCTTCGACATGAATAGACTTTGATGTGAGGTATGTTTTGCATCCCATATCATTCTATGTTGAGCAATTCACCTATATTCTTCTTTCTCTCGGTCATATGGACATTAGCCTATACACAATGTCTTTTTCTTTTGAAATTATGCTTTATGTGAAGTACCCTACTTGTTATTGATCTTTTGATCGTGGATATTCTTTTGGACTCTTATGTTATACTTGGTTCACGATGGAATTTTATATGATGGCATGTGATGTCTTCTGCCCACTTATGAGGTGGATGTATATGTTGTTCACTTAGTTTGTATAATCTGACTATATTTTCTACTTGCCTCTACATTTAACATTCTATGTGATTCATTAGCACTAGAGTAGTGTAATTGTATTGGTTTTGGGGTTATGTGCCCTTATTTTTTTGGGGGATGGAGGCTATGTGCCCCATATCCGGGTTTCAAATTTATAAGGTTTGGCCCACTTTATATATATTTGGGAGTTTGGTTATGTGTCATTCTCTATCAGGTTTCAAGTTTATGAGGCTTAGCCGCCATTGTATTTATATTGTCCTAGGGATATGTTTATCTCACATGCATGCATGTTGATGATGATGATGATTATGGGTTGTGTACCCTAATCTCATGATATCTGCTTATGTGGCACCACTTTTATATGTTGTTTAATGGCAAGCATCTCCTTTGTGATTCATTACTCTTAATACCCACTTGGGTGGTACTTATCTTTTCTATGAGAAGCCTTTTATTTTAATGTCCTTATTTCTTTATAAATTACTCCATTTCCTTTTTAGTATGCACATACCAGCCTTTGCTGATGTTATCTATTTTTCTCCTATTACTAGGGCATGCTTCCAACCCTAGGTGGAGGAGTTGGATGATATGACATGAAGATATGGGCATAGCTTAATGAGTTTAAGCTTGGAGATAAAGTTGGTATGGTTTAGACTTCCCTCTATCTTAGATCCTTATGTTTTATCATACATGTAAACCCTATGTGGGAGATTTAGATATACTTTTGTGACCTTCTGAGAAATTGAATATATTCAATATTTTTCTTCCGCTGCTATACTTTAGTTGTTTTGAATACCATTAATAAGATTCAAAAAATTTACACCCACTCCAAGATACCTTATGGGTGTGTTTGGACTGGAAGTTCTATTCTTCAAATTTTTAGTAGGGAGTGATTCCCCTCTGGGATCCTACTCCTTACACTTATACTAATGGGAAAATGGGTAAAGTGGGTAGGGTAAAACTTGTCCCTTACCCTACCTTCTTTATATGTGGGTAAAATAGGTAAATGGTAAATGAATGGTCGGTAAAAAAATATGCTTATCCATACCCTACCCTACATGGTATGGGCGATGGGTAAATGAGCAATACCCTACCCATTTACAACCCTGCTCAACCAATCTCTAAAATGGATTCCCTTATCCTATAGAAATATCACCTATAATATCCTTGTAGAGCTTGACAAACTATCTACATGTTGTGTCAAGTCACTCAACCATCTATTCTTGAATCATCTTTGGTATTGGTGTCTCTTAATTTTGACTATAATTTTGTTTTATTTTCTTTCAAGTTTTGGCATTTAAAGTGTGTCCTGTATTCTTGAAATAGCTCAAATAGCTTCATCAGACATAAAATAAGTGGACTCGTAGTCGTCGTCAAAGTATGGGATTTAGGAAATGCAACTCTAGAATCGACAAGTAGTTCCATGAAATGCATGTGCCAAAACTCCTTCCTACTAGACTGGTGATGCATATATTTAGTTAAATTCATGCTAGACGTATTTCGATCTTGATTTTGGGACATAAATAGTGTAGAAATGGTCTACTTATATATACATCTCCACAAATCATACAGTAATGCAATATGTAACAAAAGTTACATGTTTAGAAGATGAAAATACAAGAAAAAAGTAGAAATTCATTTCTTGGTATGGTCATTGCTTCTTATTTATTTGTGCAACGAATCTGATAACTTATGTCAGCAATACCGTAATGAAAATATATGATTTTTACATAAATGCATATGTATTCATATAATAACAAAAAATACACTTAATAGTGACATATTAATTAGTAGTAGTATTACTTTATAATTTTTTTATATACATACACAATAAAATTGAAGGTTAAACTCATTAATTCACTTCTAGATAAGGCTATTTTCAAACCACTACACAAAATATAAGAAGAAAAAAAAAAAGCAATCCATGTCTTCACATGACTATTTTAATGACCAAACAAATGGATTCATCAAATTTGACATAATACAAGTTCTTGTTCTATGAAATTTATATAATCTAACTTGGGATGGAAATCACCATACAATAACATTGATATGAGCCTTAAAAAGTATCAGGTGTATGTGTAATCCAAACTGGGAAATACCAATGTTTATGTCTTCATTTCCTATTTGATGGAAGAATAAGACACAATAAATATCTTTAATTCTACATCTAAATGCATCACATTTTTTTATCCCTAGTTACTATTAGCGAAAATCTTGACCCATAATTGACCTGGAGATTTTTCTTAGTAGTCATCTGTAATGGTAGGTTATGTAGAAATCATGTTGAGTTTAGTTTATGGCACTTGAGGTCCACTCAGTATGATGTGAGTGGTTGCCATAGTTATGAATATAAGAATTTAAACAAAATGCTAATTTAATGACTTTTTACTAGAGATTAGAGTCATAAATGCTTTATCCTTATTATGTATGTAAATGTATTTAGAATGTTATCATGAAAAATGTTGTTGGTTATATTGGGACTTGTTTTCAACTCATTTTACTAGGAAACTCAGCGGGTAATTTAATGGATTTCTTTTGGGTATCACTTTGAAATGAAAGGTAAGGCAACAAGTTGCGCCTCCAATCTATAATTTAAATACACTTTCGTAGATAAATTTAAGTCATTGCAATATGAGTTCTTAACTGAAAGATCAATTATGCATAATGATGTGTGGATTTTGAGTTGCTTATTATAGTCCTAGTTTATCGTGGTTTTGTGCATTTGTTAGTCAGTTTGTTGATCATATCTGCATAAATCTGTATAATTGGCTTGTATAATTTGCTTGCATCAAACTATGATTATTTCATCATAATTTTAGTACTATATATATTTCTCGGATTGATACATGATCTTTGTCGATTTTTAGGAATTTCAAATATTTGAGGAGTCGGTGCCACCGACCACCCTGGTCGGTGCCACCGAGATGACATCAGAGACGAGCCTTGATCGACCAACTGAGTCGGTGCCACCGAGATAGCATCAGAGAGGAAGGGAAAAACTCGCATCAGCTCAGTGCCACTGACATCCCAGTCGATGGTACCGACTCAACCAGAGAGTGACCAAAACCCGATACAGTCGGTGCCACCGACTCTGTCAAATTTCAGCAATTTAAACCGGCTGCCCCGATCCAACGGTCCACATTATGTGGTACCGTAAGTGACCTAGGACAAAAAGGGAAGACGGCCAGACCTAAAGGGGATCAGTTTTTGCACCGCACGACGGCTAGAGAAGGGAGGGGGAGAGAGCACGGAGCCTAAGGACGACAACCGGACAATTCGAGCACCTTCGACAGACGTTTCTGCTGTCGGAAGACTACAGGATGCGTGTTTCTCGAGGAGGATCATCTGAAGCACCTTCTTTCCATGGGTTACACAAATATCCTCCATGTTTCCCACGTTTTTCTTCTCTCCTTCTATGTGTTCTAAACTAAAAACTATGTGGGGCTAAACCCCTCTTTTCCTTAGGACCCGGGAGTAACCCGGGGGATCATTGCATTAAATTTCTACATGATTTAGTATAAATTTCTCTTAATTCTTGGATATATAAGTGTGGATTTGAATGACTTATCGATGCTTGATCACCAACGATATGATTACATACCAATAATTACTCCGGAAGGGGGATTAAAGGTTAGAAAACCATAACTTGTACACTTTCCTACGCGTTCCTTGGAGAAGGTGACACATGGTTAGTGGAAAGAACCCAAAGTTTTCATTAATGCACCTAAATTGAGAAATAAATTACCATAGACATGGAATTGGCTTAGATTTAGGTAGTGAATTGTATCGCATAAGCGAGCAATTCTAGCTACAGGCTTTCTATTCAGGTTAGGAGTAGGAATTTATATGAATTCGGTAGAAATGATATACGACGAGACCCTGTGGTGAAACTGGTAACCCTAAGGAATTCAACCATATTCGAATCAACCATTTTTATTTTCTCTTAATTTTCTTTTATTTTGTTAAAATTTAATTCAACATTTTCAACCGGCTTAGTTGATCGTACCGTAGTTAGTAGTAGTCACCGAGACTACGTCTCCCTGAGTTAGACTCGGGCCTCACAAAGGCATATATTACTCGACCCGTGCACTTGCATTTTTGTGCACGATTTTGGCGTGTCAAGTTTTTGGCATTGTTGCCAGGGAGACGGTGACGTCTCAACACTACGAGTGTTGCAGTCGGCCACTCTAGGCCACTTTTTAATTTTTGTGCAATTTAATTGAAAAAAAAATATTTATTTCATATTCATATATCAAATTTTCTCTGAAGGTACCTTGGCTAACTATTTTCAATTTTTCAGGTACTAGTTTATGATGACAACGAGGACCACAGACTACGGAGAAGCTACACCTGAGATTCCAGTCAGTGTTGAGGCTCCGATCCAAACTTCTTCATTAGAAGGCATACCAATGTCACCCAGGTGACGAGCAATGGGGGACAGAAATCCAGGAGTAGAGAGGACCATCTGGGAGAGGATAAAGGCATCCTCTTCAGCTGCACAAACAGATGCGTTCAAAAAGCAACATGTGAATGTAGCTCAGTATAAGATTGATCCGGGTTTGATCACACTCCTCAAGTCATAAGCATTCTATGGGAATGCTCATGAAGACCCAGTGGCACACATTAGTAATTTTGTGGAGATCAGTAATATGGTCAAAGTCGACAGGTTTCCTCAAACCGCCATCTATCTGAAGTTGTTTCCATCATCGCTGGCTGATAAGGCAAAGGAATGGCTGCACAACCTGCCAAAAGAGTCAATCGAGACATGGGACGAAATGGTAGAGGCATTCTTTGAAAGATATTTTCCTCCAAAGAAGACAAATGAGTTGATTAAGAATATCCACAACTTCAAGCAACATGCATCTGAATCTTATTCCGAGGCATGGGAGCGCTTTCAGATAATGCTCAGGAAGGTTCCACACCATGGGATAGATTTACAAAATCAATTGAAGATGTTCTGTTTTGAGCTGCAAAAAAGCGAACGGACTACTTTGGACAGTGCAGGCTTGGGGTTCTTTTTTAATAACCCTCCTTCAACATGTCAGGATATTTTGAATAATACGGTGAAGAATCAGGCTTGGGGCAATGAGAGGGACAATCCAGAGCAGATCAAGAGCATAGGGGAATCCAAAGTCATCACATCCTAAAATGAAAAGTTGGACTTGATAGCAAAGAAGCTGCTTGAGAAAGATAATAATTCATCAGATGAAGAAGGCCAGGTAAAGTATATGCGGCAACAAGGCTACATGAACAATGACTATGCATGGAGAAAGGATCCTAAATTCTCTTGGAAAGATCCGAACAATTTTCTTCAAGACCCTGATCAACAATACCAACATAGAAATAACCAGCAACAGTGACCTGAAGTAGAGGAGATCACAAATGAGATTCTCAACCGCATAGTGAAGCAAAATGAGCGACTGATAAACAATTTCCAGTGTGATCTCCAGAACTAAGGGGCCCAGATGAGGAGCTTCGAGATAACTTTGTCTCAACTAGTAGCAGATGTGGCGGCTCTAAAAAAGCCTTCTTGGCAGGGGTTTCTAGGAAATACTGACACTCTAACGGGGAACCAACAGGTCAAGGCCATACTAATGAGAAGTGGGAAGAAGACATTGACCCCACAGACTGAGGAGACTGAGGTGATCAAGCCCGTTTACAATGGTGACTCAGTGGCAGAATAGGCGCAAGCAGAACCCGAGGCAGGAAATACAGGGGAGGAGCAAAAGCAAGAATCTGAGGTGGAAAAGAGGATGTCATATGTGCCACCACATCATAGGACACAGATAGTACCGGTTCCATATCCTAATAGTTTGAAGGCAACTAAGATGGATCAACAATTCAAGAAGTATCTGGACAGTTTTAGGAAGTTTTCTGTAAATATACCATTGATTGAGGCAATTGAACAAATACCCTCATATGGGAAGTTTCTGAAAGATATCATCAACAAGAAGAGGAAGATCCCAGATTCTGAGGTGGTTGTACTAAGAGAGCAAGTCAGTGCCTTCATCTTAGGTACACTTCCACCAAAGAGGCAAGACCCTCGTTGTTTCAACATCACATGCTACATCGGGAAGACAAAGTTTGGCGAGACACTCTGTGATTCGGGAGTAAGCATCAACTTGATGCCCCTATCCACTTTCAAAAAGCTTGGTCTCAAAACATCAAGGAAGAGTAGTATGATGATTCAATTAGCAGACAACTCGGTAGTGACACTGTATGGCATTTGCGAGGATGTGCTTGTCAAGGTGGACCGGTTTGTTTTTCCTGCAGATTTTGTAGTGATGGAGATGCAAGTTGAACATGGCAATGAGCTTCTTCTAGGAAGGCCCTTCCAAGCAACAGCCGACATGATCTTGGAGATAGGAAGAGACCGCTTGACTGTGGTAATTAAAGATGACAGGTTTGAGATAACCATGTTGGATAATTCCAAGTCATCCAATGCTCAGGAACGGTGTAATATGAAGCAACACATGAATAATAATATTTCTTTGTTCTTGGGAAAACCATTTCTGGACATGGCACATGTTATGACAAAAGTGGACAAGGGTACACTTGTTGTGGACATCATGGAGAACACTAAGGTGGTCTCACTTTCCAAGGCGGTAGGATACTCGGATGATATAGAAGAAGAAGCGAGCTTATCTACTGTGGATGATGACACAGAGGATTCCATACTACGGGTCCATCCGCAACTTCCCCTAGAGGCTTGTCTAATGAACATAATGGATGATTGTGTTTGGGACCGGTCACTGGAGGAGTGTGCAAGGTTACTGAAGGCTTTGCCATGTCATTACATGAGGCATTTTGAGGACTTAGGATCACTGTAAGGACCCTGACCTTCGTTTAGGGTTTACCTTGTTTGTTTCGCTTAACCCTGATGCTTAGTTGCCTGCTAATCACCTATAGTGGTGATTAGGGTTTGGTTGTGCTTTGTTGAGAGTTGGAGGTGCTACTTGCAAATAACCCCAAGTCTAGGGTTTTGTGGGCAAGTTTGCCACCTTGTGAGGTGTTCCTCTCTCTCCTTGCTTCCTCTAGTGTAGAGAGGATGGTTTGGGCTCGTTGTTTGAGTTCTTTTGGGCTTGGTTGAGCTTGTTGGGCCTTGAGGTGCCTTGCTTTGGTTGAGTTGAGCCTTGTATCGGCCAAGAGGAGAGTGTGTCACCCATGGTGCTGGTTGTGTGTCGCCCTAGAGCCTTTTACCAAGTTTGACCTCGTTTGTGTCACCACTAGTGGACACTTGGTGCATGATGCTTGCATGTGGCAATGACCTTGGACATGTGTTTAGGGCTTGCTAGAGTAGTGGCTCATGCACTAGGACAAGTGTCCCTAGGTGGGCGACACCTTGCCATATCTTACCTTGTTTTCTCCTCCCTTTCCTTCTATATAGGTGGTTCCTTTCCTTTGCTAGGAGTTCCTTTGGTGCCTTAGTTTCTTCTCCACCTTGGAGCACGACACCCCTTCTCCCTTGCAAGTTGGTGGCCGATACCCCCTTGGAAGAGCAAGCTTGGTGACCGATATCTTTGGAGTCTTCTTCTTCCTTGGAGCTTGGTGGTGCTAGGAGCTTGGAGCTTGCTTAAGGCGGGTTGCATAACTCCTAACCCTAACTATTCTACCTCCTTTCATGTTCTTATACGTTGCTAGCTTTGCTTTCTTGCTTAGTCTTCATGTTGGTCGAACTTGTGATCTAGGGTTCTTGGTAAGCAACACTCTCTTCCCTCCTAGGTCTTGAGGAGTGAGCTTGAGCTCTAGTAGCTTAAGCAACACCCTCCTCTCACCATGGACTTGAAGAGTGAGCTTTGTACTAGTGGTGATCTTTGCTAGGGTTGTCCTTGTGTTGGCCATTTGGTGGCAAGAGATGTGCAAGACCCCTCTCTCGTTTAAGTTGAGAGGTGAGCCATCTTCTTGACTCTTTCTAGGGTTTTGGGTGTCCTTGTGCTTGAGGTGGAATATGATCTTGTGAGTTGTACCTTAGACATTGTGTGTTTGGGGAGGTGCTGCCCGACAGCCCTCTTGACCTAGAACCTTGCTTGACGACATGTGTGGGTTGGTGGTGGACGACACCCCTTGTCTCTGTGACGGGCGTCACACCATCTTTTTGCCCTGTAACGACCGTTAGGCCATGGTTGGATGGTTGGACAATAGATCTGTAATGTTAGTTTAAGATGAACCTTTGGACGATACCTCTTATGAGATAACCTTGCCTGATATGCACCGGGAATAGGCATTTCCAGCAGTCTGTGACGGGCGTCACGATTGGTTGTGTATCGGCCGATAACCCTATCCTATGACAGACGTTGCAACTGATCCCAATACCACGTTGCCCGATAACCCTCTGCACGGCACAAGTGCACGATAGACCTTGAAATGTTGCGTTGCGCGTTACGCTTGGATGATGGCCGTTATGGGATGGACATTAGATGAGGGCAGGTTGCCCGATACAACCTTTAGTAAGGGTTCTTGGTGCTTCTAGTGAGGGTTCTGCCCGTATATATATGTGTCGTTTTACTCAATGGAAATGGTTATGGTAACGCTTGCTTATGTAGCTCCATATCTTTATACATAAACATGACCATCTGGATTATTGGCAGTAAGTTGAGATAATGATAAGCATATAGTATGGTTTGCTTAATGATGTGTCTTATGCACATGATCATCAGTTAATGTATGAGTAATATAGAATCTTTAATGTCATCTTATATTGATAAGCATGGTCTTCTGTTAAGCCTATGATTATTGTATATACTAACCATGCAGGTGATGCATAGCCAATAATAAGGGGCTATGAGGTATATGTACAGGTTGAGTAACTCTGCTGTGATTGTTACTCTTAATGTTGAAATAATCTGTATGATGTACTTGATTAAAGTATTGGGGATTGCTATCCCATGATGACGATGCAAGCCTTAGAGGAAATGGCAGTATATGATGAGGGATTGAGATCCCATGGTATGTAATGATCCTTGAGATGGGTGTGGATGATTAGCAAGAGGCCAAGTGATAACATGTGATGTTGGATCCCTGTGATGGATCAGGATGATGTGTTTACAATAAAAGCATAATGTTGTTGTTTATTTTCTGTTATAATTTGCATGTTATATAACTTGGTTGAATCTTGCAATCCATATAAAAGATACTAATTAATTACAGTGGAATATATCATGTAGTTGCCCTTGCCATAGATCCATCATCGTCAGGAGCTGGTGATGGTGAAACGGGTTCTCCTACGGGTTAACCCAGAGCGCATATTGTTGAATATGCTAGGTTTCTCCTAGCCTAAAGTGAGGAGGTAAGAGTGCAACTTCGGTTGTAGACTCCAGGGTGCGGATTCAGGCCCATAGCCCAAGTATGTGAAGAGCATGGTGAATAGGCCCATGGCTCAGGATATGTGACATGAGGAGAATGAATGCGTTCATGGCTCAGAGCATGGTGACCAGACCTGTGGCTCAGTTTCACTAGCGCTGATACCTGTACTGAGGCGGGCTAGGCAGAGGGTAGTCTTACCCTATGGCTAAGACCACTTCAGCATGAGACTGCGGTCCTGCTTGTGTTGTACTCGTACACTGACCACGAGGTGGGAGTTCGTGGAGTCCGGCTCTTCCATGTGACCTTGTATGGAACCGGCTCTGGGTTTCACAGCCATTGGTTGGATTTGAACGGTACAGTTCACTTCCTCAGGGCGTAATAATATGTAATCCAGCCGTATAGTATTTATTGCTTAAGGCAAAACACGGAACATTGGTTGAGGCCTTGCTTGTATATTTAATCCTATTATACCTTGCAGTTACTTATATGTTCCTCGTGATATGTAGTAACATATCTTATCTTGTTAACCTTGTTCCATAAAGAACTAGTGGTTATATGCCTTCTGTACATCTGGTAAGCTTGTCGGTATGAATAGCCTTGCTATATAGACTGTTATTATTCTACGTTTTACTGTTTATCTACTGTTGTTGCTTTATCCTTCTGGTTTTATAGTTTCGGCGGGGAGTTATGTTTCTCGTTGGGACAATGTTCTATTGTCTCACTTTGCTAGTTTTCAGGTGTTCATGCTAGACGTGGAGGTGGTGGTCATGGAGTTGCGACCGAGCAGCAAGACGAGTAGTAGAAGGCAAGAGTTGGACATGCTGTTGTTTTGGTGTTTTGTAGTAGAGTCTAGAGTCATCCCTGTACTCTCAGGTCCTTGGGAGCGTTTTGACATTGTTTCATGATGTATGGTTGTTGTTCCTCTATATATCCTACTGCTGGACGGATATGGGCCTTTATGTATAATTGACAAGTGATGAACTCATGTGATGACAGGACAGGTGTTCCTCAAAGCTGTGGACAAGTATCAAGGCTTGTATATGTTTATATAACATGTTTTATTGCAGGATGAGGACCTATAATGTAATGGTTTCACAGTTTATCCATTTTCCGCAATCGGTTTTAATTAACCCGTGTTTCAGTAATCTGTGGTTATGGTGATTTCTGCACGTTTTTGCGTAACACCTCGCTATCTGTGTGATAGTGGGATGTGTTACCACAAGTTTTGGTATCAGAGCCCTAGGTTCGCTGAGTCTATAGGGATTTAGGACTATGTTGAGTCTGTTCTTGTGAGTTGCCCAGATTTTCTTACGATCATCGTCTGCCCTCAGCAGAAGAAAAGTCAAGATGTCTGGAAACTATGATGAGAACAGTGATGCTGCTTCAGTTGGTGGAGGTGAAGGACATGCACATGGAGATCGGGTGCCTGAGGTCCCCCAACCTGACCCAGCCATTCTTGAACACCCTGCCTATCAAAAGCTTATGGGGCAGATGATGGCTACGATGAATCTCATGGTAGAAAGATTGCCAGTGCCTCCTCCGAGAGCACAGGCTCCCCATGGTGAAACATCGGGTATTGGGAAGACCTTTGAGTGGCTTCACCGAGTTGGAGCTTCGGATTATGCTGGAACGGCTGATCCGGTGGATGCAGATCTGTGGCTGACAAGTCTTGAGAAGGCTTTCCGGATCCTTGACATCCCCAAAGCAGACAAAGTAAAGCACGCTGTCTACCTCCTGAAGGGTAGTGTTGGTCACTGGTGGACCATCGAGGAAGAGAAGCAGTCTGGTGAGGTGATCTGTTGGGAAGTGTTGCGATGTGAGTTCGTCAGCAGATACTTTCCGAAGACGTATCTAGATGAGAAGATCATTCAGTTTGAGCGTTTGTGACAAGGAACGATGAACATCACTGAGTATGAAGCCAAGTTCATGGATCTGTTGAGATTTTGTCCTCATATGGCAGTAACAGATGAGGAGTGGATCAGACGCTTTGAGAAAGGTCTGAGTGCTGAGTTGACAACACCTGCTTCTGCGTTGGAGAACCGAGAACGGTTTGCTACGTTTGTGGAATCTGTCTGAAGGATTGAAAGGTTAGTAAGGGAGAAAGGAGAATCCATGTCTCACAAAAGACCTGCTCAGTTTCAGGGACAAAGGTTTGGTGGCTTCAAGAAGCCCAGGTTTTCATCACTGTCAGTGATGAGAGGTTCTGGTGTACCTTCGCAGTGGTCTCTGAGTAAGGGAAGAGGTCATTCTTCTTCGCCATCTAAGGCACATAGTATAGCATCAGTGGCAGTGACAGGGCCATCTAGGCCACGGTTCGATGATAGAGTATGCCATCTGTGTGGACATATCGGGCATTTTAGGAACAACTGCCCGAATAGAGATGATGAAGTGACACAGCAGCCGAGGCAGAATCAACAAGGATCAGATAGACAGCAGTCTAGTGGTAGAAGAGGTCGAGGACGCGGTCAAGCGTCGTAAGCTGGATCGTCTGCTCAAGGAAGTAGAGGACGTAGACAGCAAGCAACGGCTCGATTCTATGCTATGAGTCAGCTGGAGGTGATAGTCAACCCACGAGTGGTGACAGGTCAGATGGAGTTATTTCATTCTGATATGTCTTCTTCTTGCTTTATATATGTTCTAGTTGACCCGGGTGCTATGCACTCTTTTATCGCCTTTAGTATGCTTGAAAATTGTCGTTTACATGTTAGTTGTAAGAAGGATAGCTTGTTGTTAGAAACCCCTCTTAATGGTTCCTCGATGCTTCGAGAAGAGTGTCCATCTTGTGTCTTGACCTTTTCGGGACACAACATTCAAGTGGATCTTATACCACTCGATTTTCATGGTTTCGATGTTATCCTTGGGATGGATACCTTAGAGAAGTATAAGGTTGTCTTGGACTGTGGTTCTAAGCAAGTGGTGTTTGATGATGGTGGAAAGAAGTGTATCTTCCAGGGAGATAGGAAGATTCTTCCGACGTGTCTGGTGTCAGCTATGGTGGCAGAGAAGTTGCTACGGCAAGGATGTGAGGTGTTCTTAGCTCACGTGGTAGATACCGTTGTGGAGACCAAGGCGAAAGGTCTTAGCCTTGAAGAGGTGTCGGTTGTCCGAGAGTTTGCCGATGTGTTTCCGGAAGAGTTTCCTGGTGTTCCTCCACCCCGAGAGATTGATTTCGAGATCAATCTGGTACCAGGGACGTAGCCATTTGCACAGACACCGTATAGGATGGCTCCAGTAGAGATGGCAGAACTGAAGAAGTAGTTGCAAGAGTTGTTGGAGAAAGGTTTTATCCGACCGAGTACGGCGTTGTGGGGTGCTCCAGTATTATTCGTCAAGAAGAAGGATGGTTCAATGCGGTTGTGTATAGACTACCGGCAGTTGAACAAGGTCATGATCAAGGACAAGTACCCATTACCAAGGATAGATGATATGTTTGATCAGTTGCGTGGTGCTACAGTATTCTCAAATATCGATCTACGGTCCAGATATCATCAGTTGAGGATAAAGGTGGATGACATACCAAAGTCAGCTTTTCAGACAAGGTATGGTCACTTTGAGTTTGTGGTTATGCCGTTCGGGCTAACCAATGCACCTGCTGCTTTCATGGACCTGATGAACAGAGTGTTCCGTCTCTTAGATCAGTTTGTTGTAGTCTTTATAGATAACATTTTGATCTATAGTCAGGACAAGCAAGAGCATGAGCAACATCTTCGACGAGCGTTGACTCTTCTTCGTCGACATCAATTGTATGCCAAGTTCAGTAAGTGTGAGTTTTGGTTGAAAGAAGTGACTTTCTTAGGTCATGTGATATCTGTAGAAGGAGTCAAAGTGGATCCGAAGAAGGTGGAATCCGTTGCAGATTGGGAACAGCTGAAAACACCTACAGAAGTTCGTAGTTTCCTTGGTCTAGCAGGTTACTACCAGAGGTTTATCAAGGATTTCAGTGCGATCGTGTTGCCAATGACGAAGTTGATGAGAAAGGATGTACTTTTGTCTAGGATGATCGATGTCAGCAAGCTTTCCAGAGATTGAAGGAGAAGCTGACCAGTACTCCAGTGTTAATCTTGCCAGAGCCTGGGAAAGGCTATGTTGTTTTCTGTGATGCTTCCAAGAAAGGTCTGGGTTGTGTGCTGATGTAGGAGGATCATGTGGTTTCTTTTACTTCGCGAAAACTCAAGAAACATGTGGAGAACTATCCTACTCATGACTTGGAGTTGGCAGCAGTGGTTCATGCGTTAAAGATTTGGAGACATTATCTGTATGGGGAAGTGTGTCAGATCTTTACGGATCATAAGAATCTGAAGTATATCTTTTCGCAACATGAGTTGAACATGTGACAACGTCGATGGATGGAGTTGATCAATGATTACGACTGCACTATCGAGTATCATCCTGGTAAGGCGAATGTGGTAGTTGATGCGCTTAGCAGAAAGTCTTCTTCTCTTTCTTCAAAGAAGGCACAGTTGAGTTCTCTGGTATGCCATAGGCGAGATATATTTGTTTCTCTGCGGCAGATGAATGTGCAGATGGAAGTTTCTTTGTTGTGTGGTCTTTTAGCACAGATGAAAGTCAAGCCTACGCTGAGACAGCAAATCAAATATGCACAGCAGACAGATGATGCGGTATAGTTGATCAGATCAGAGTTCGGCAACGAAAAGCGTGATGGGTTCCATGAGTCCGAGGATGGGCTAGTTTGCTATCGTGATAGGATGGTGGTTCCAGATGTTGATGACCTGAAGAAGTTAGTGCTCGAGGAAGCACACACGTCGATGTATGCTATGCATCCAGGTGTCACCAAGATGTATCATAATCTGAAGGACTTGTATTGGTGGCCCGGCTTGAAGAGAGATGTAACTGAGTTTGTGGTGAGATGTGCGATATGTCAGCAAGTGAAGGCTGAACGTCAGAATCTGGCAGTTACGTTGCAACCCTTATCGATACCACAGTGGAAATGGGATCATATAACCATGGATTTCGTAGTTGGTCTACCCAGGACAACTAGGAATCATGATTCCATTTGGGTAGTAGTGGACAGATTGACGAAGTCTGCCCATTTCATACCGGTAAAGACAACGTACACGGCCGAGAAGCTCGCTCGAGTATATGTAGATGAGATAGTGTGTTTGCATGGTGTTCCAGTAATGATAGTTTCTGATAGAGGTCCACAGTTTACGAGTCATTTCTGGGAACAGCTGCACAAAGCGTTGGGAACGCAGTTGAGGTTCAGTACCGCCTTTCACCCACAGATAGATGGACAGTCTGAGAGGACTATTCAGACTTTAGAAGATCTCCTTTGAGCTTGTGTTTTGCAGTTTTTAGGCAACTGGGATGTACATCTTAGTTTGATAGAGTTCGCCTACAACAACATTTATCAGCGGAGCATTGACATGGCTCCTTATGAGGCCTTGTACGGAAGGAAGTGCATATCTCCTTTGTGTTGGTATGAGTCTGGTGAATATCAGCTTTTGGGTCCTGAGTTAGTACAGCAGACGTCAGAAAAGATCAAGATAATACAACAACAGTTGAAAGTGGCACAGGACAGGCAGGAGTCTTACGCAGACAATCACCGACGACCTTTAGAGTTCCAGGTAGGAGACAAAGTGTATCTTAAAGTCTCACCGTGGAAAGGTGTGCTAAGGTTTGTCCGTAAGGGTAAGCTAGCACCAAGATATATGGGGCCTTACCCAGTTATAGCACGTGTTGGCAAACTAGCTTACGAGTTAGAGTTGCCTCCAGAGTTGCACAAGTTACATCCAGTGTTCCATGTCAGTATGCTGAAGAAAGTTATCCAGATACAGGAACAGTGATACAACCAGTGGAAGTTGAGCTTGATGAAGATGTGACCTATGAGGAAGGTCCTGTGGCGATCCTTGACAGAAGAGTTAAGAAGCTGAAGAGGAAGGACCTAGTTCTTGTGAAGGTTCTTTGGCATCATCGTGGCGTTGAGGAAGCCACGTGGGAGCTTGAGGAAGAGATGAGGAGGAAGTATCCCTCGATTTTCTCTTTGGATTTCGGGGACGAAATCCCTTGAAGGGGGTTAGCTTGTAAGGACCCTGACCTTCGTTTAGGGTTTACCCTATTTGTTTTGCTTAACCCTGATGCTTAGTTGCCTGCTAATCACCTATAGTGGTGATTAGGGTTTGGTTGTTCTTTGTTGAGAGTTGGAGGTGCTACTTGCAAATAACCCCAAGTCTAGGGTTTTGTGGGCAAGTTTGCCACCTTGTGAGGTGTTCCTCTCTCTCCTTGCTTCCTCTAGTGTAGAGAGGATGGTTTGGGCTCGTTGTTTGAGTTCTTTTGGGCTTGGTTGAGCTTGTTGGGCCTTGAGGTGCCTTGCTTTGGTTGAGTTGAGCCTTGTATCGGCCAAGAGGAGAGTGTGTCGCCCATGGGGTGTGTCACCCATGGTGCTGGTTGTGTGTCGCCCTAGAGCCTTTGACCAAGTTTGACCTCGTTTGTGTCACCACTAGTGGATACTTGGTGCATGATGCTTGCATGTGGCAACGACCTTGGACATGTGTTTAGGGCTTGCTAGAGTAGTGGCTCGTGCACTAGGACAAGTGTCCCTAGGTAGGCGACACCTTGCCATATCTTACCTTGTTTGCTCCTCCCTTTCCTTCTATATAGGTGGTTCCTTTCCTTTTCTAGGAGTTCCTTTGGTGCCTTAGTTTCTTCTCCACCTTGGTGCACGACACCCCTTCTCCCTTGCAAGTTGGTGGTCGATACCCCCTTGGAAGAGCAAGCTTGGTGGCCGATATCTTTGGAGTCTTCTTCTTCCTTGGAGCTTGGTGGTGCTAGGAGCTTGGAGCTTGCTTAAGGCGGGTTGCATAACTCCTAACCCTAACTATTCTACCTCCTTTCATGTTCTTATACATTGCTAGCTTTGCTTTCTTGCTTAGTCTTCATGTTGGCCGAACTTGTGATCTAGGGTTCTTGGTAAGCAACACTCTCTTCTCTCCTAGGTCTTGAGGAGTTAGCTTGAGCTCTAGTAGCTTAAGCAACACCCTCCTCTCACCATGGACTTGAAGAGTGAGCTTTGTACTAGTGGTGATCTTTGCTAGGGTTGTCCTTGTGTTGGCCGTTTGGTGGCAAGAGATGTGCAAGACCCCTCTCTCGTTTAAGTTGAGAGGTGAGCCATCTTCTTGACCTTTTCTAGGGTTTCGGGTGTCCTTGTGCTTGAGGTGGAAGATGATCTTGTGAGTTGTACCTTGGACAGTGTATTTGGGGAGGTGCTTTCCGACAGCCCTCTTGACCTAGAACCTTGCTTGAAGACATGTGTGGGTTGGTGGTGGACGACACCCCTTGTCTCTGTGATGGGCGTCACACCATCTTTTTGCCCTATAACGGCCGTTAGGCCATGGTTGGATGGCTGGACAATAGATCTGTGATGTTAGTTTAAGATGAACCTTTGGACGATACCTCTTATGAGATAACCTTGCCCGATATGCATTGGGAATAGGCGTTGCCAGCAGTCTGTGACTGGCATCATGATTGGTTGTGTATCGGCCGATAACCCTATTCTGTGACAGGCATTGTAACTGAGCCCAACACCACGTTTCCCGATATCCCTCTGCACGGCACACGTGCACGATAGACCTTGAAACGTTGCGTTGTGCGTTATGCTTGGATGCTAGCCGTTATGGGATGTACATTAGATGAGGGCAGGTTTCCTGATACAACCTTTAGTAAGGGTTCTTGGTGCTTCAAGTGAGGGTTCTGCCCGTATATATATGTCGTTTTACTCAATGGCAATGGTTATGGTAACACTTGCTTATGTAGCTCCATATCTTTATACATAAACATGACCATCTGGATTATTGGCAGTAAGTTGAGATAATGATAAGCATATAGTATGGTTTGCTTAATGATGTGTCTTATGCACATGATCATTAGTTAATGTATGAGTAATATAGAATCTTTAATGTCACCTTATATTGATAAGCATGGTCTTCTATTAAGCGTATGATTATTGTATATACTAACCATGCAGGTGATGCATAGCCAATAATAAGGGGCTATGAGGTATATGTACAGGTTGAGTAACTCTGTTGTGATTGTTACTCTTAATGTTGAAATAATTTGTATGATGTACTTGACTAAAGTATTGGGGATTGCTATCCCATGATGACGATGCAAGCCTTGAGAGGCAATGGCAGTATATGATGAGGGATTGAGATCCCATGGTATGTAATGATCCTTGAGATGGGTCTGGATGATTGGCAAGAGGCCAAGTGATAACATGTGATGTTGGATCCCTGTGATGGATCAGGATGATGTGTTTACAATAAAAACATAATGTTGTTGTTTATTTCTGTTATAATTTGCATGTTATATAACTTGGTTGAATCTTGCAATCCATATAAAAGATACTAATTAATTACAGTGGAATATATCATGTAGTTGCCCTGGCCATAGATCCATCATCGTCAGGAGCTGGTGATGGTGAAATGGGTTCTCCTACGGGTTAACCCGGAGCGCATATTGTTGAATATGAGAGGTTTCTCCTAGCCTAAAGTGAGGAGGTAAGAGTGCAACTTTGGTTGTAGACTCCAGGGTGCGGATTCAGGCCCGTAGCCCAAGTATGTGAAGAGCATGGTGAACAGGCCCATGGCTCAGGATATGTGACATGAGGAGCATGAATGTGTTCATGGCTCAGAGCACGGTGACCAAACCCCTGGCTTAGTTTCACTAGCGCCGATACCTGTACCGAGGCGGGCTAGGAAGAGGGTAGCCTGACCCTGTGGCTAAGACCACTTCAGCATGAGACTACGGTCCTTCTTGTGTTGTACTCGTGCACCCACGAGGTGGGAGGTCATGGAGTCCGGCTCTTCCATGTGACCTTGTATGGCACCGGCTCCGGGTTTCACAGCCGTCGGTTGGATTTGAACGGTACGGTTCACTTCCTCAGGGTGTAATAATACGTAATCCAGCCGTATAGTATTTATTGCTTAAGGAAAAACACGAAACATTGGTTGAGGCCTTGCTTGTATATTTAATCTTGTTATACCTTACAGTTACTTATATGTTCCTCGTGATATGTAGTAACATATCTTATCTTGTTAACCTTGTTCCATAAAGAACTAGTGGTTATATGCCTTATGTACATCTGGTAAGCTTGTCGGTATGAATAGCCTTGCTATATAGACTGTTATTATTCTATGTTTTACTGTTTATCTACAGATGTTGCTTTATCCTTCTATTTTTATAGTTTCAGCGGGGAGTTATGTTTCTCGCTGGGACAATGTTCAATTGTCTCACTCCACTAGTTTTTAGGTGTTCGTGCTAGACGTGGAGGTGGTGGTCGTGGAGTTGCGGCTGAGCAGCAAGACGAGTAGTAGAAGGCAAGAGTTGGACATGCTATTGTTTTGGTGTTTTGTAGTAGAGTCTAGAGTCATCCCTATACTCTCAGGTCCTTGGGAGCATTTTGACGTTGTTTCACGATGTATGGCTGTTGTTCCTCTGTATATTCTGATGTTGGCCAGATATGGGCCTTTATGTATAATTGACAGGTGATGAACTCATGTGATGACAGGACAGCTGTTCCTCAAAGCTGTGGACAAGTATCAAGGCTCATATATGTTTATATAACATGTTTTCTTGCAGGATGAGGACCTATAATGTAATGGTTTCACAATTTATCCATTTTCCGCAATCGGTTTTAATTAACCCGTGTTTCGGTAATCTGTGGTTATGGTGATTTCCGCACGTTTTCGCGTAACACCTTGCTATCTGTGTGATAGTGGGATGTGTTGCCACAATCACGACCACCGTCATTGGTTTCTTCACTTCTAAACCCACCTAAGTTAGAGATCAAGCCGTTGTCGCCTCACCTAAAGTATGTTTTTCTAGCTGCGAAGGAGAAGCTACTAGTCATCATATCGGCATCATTGAGTATCTCGGAAGAAGAACAATTGATCATTGTGTTAAAGAATCACCGAGGTGCTTTTGGGTGGTCTGTGGCCGACATCAAGGGGATTTCTCCCACCTTGTGCCAACACAAGATTCGGCTAGAAGAAGGAGTAAAGTCAGTCATTCAACCTCAGCGTCGCTTAAATCCAATCATGACGGAGGTGGTGAAGAAGGAGGTAATCAAGCTACTATCGGCAGGTATAATCTATGCTATTTCATATTCTATGTGGGTTAGTCCAACACAAGTAGTGCCTAAGAAGGGGGGAATTACTATCACTACTAATTCATCTAATGAGCAAATCACCACTAGATTAATGACAGGATGGCGAGTTTGCATTGACTATCGCAGGTTGAACACTGCTACACTGAAGGACCATTTTCTGTTACTGTTCATTGATCAGATTTTAGAGCGGCTCACCGGTCGCTCCCATTTTTTTTCTCTATGACTATTCGGGCTACAATCAGATTTCAATTGAGCCTAAGGACCAGGAGAAGTTTATCTTCACCTGCCCTTATGGCACCTTTGCATACCGCCGCATGCCTTTCGGGTTGTGCAATGCACTCATGACTTTTCAAAGGTGTATGTTGGCGATTTTCTCAGATATGGTGAAGAGATATCTCGAGGTTTTTATGGACGATTTTTTGGTTTATGGGACGTCTTTTGATGATTGCTTGATAAATTTGGATAATGTTTTGTAGAGGTGTGAAGACACACATTTAGTACTTAATTGGGAAAAATGTCACATGATGGTTAGCAAGGGCATAGTGTTAGGCCACAAGGTGTCTAGAAAGGGCTTGGAGGTGGGTCCATTTAAAATAGAAGTGATCTCAAAACTCCCTCCACCAATGTCGGTGAAGGCAGTTCGGAGTTTTCTAGGCCACACCGGGTTTTATTGTTGCTTTATTAAGGATTTTTCAAATTTGCTAAACCATTGTCTGAGCTTTTGGAAAAGGATGTCAGATTCAATTTTGATGAGAGGTGTTTAAAGGCTTTTGAGATTTTGAAGGAAAAACTCATATCCACACCGGTTGTGCGGGCTCCAGATTGGAGCCAAATGTTTGAGCTGATGTGTGATGCATCAGATTATGCTGTGGGGGAAGTGTTGGGGCAACGTCTAGACAAGGTTCCTACGGTCATATACTATGCATCTAAAACACTTAACGAGCACAACTTAATTACACCACAACCAAAAAAGAGTTACTAGTTGTTGTCTTTGCTTTTGAAAAATTTAGACAATATCTTGTGGGAGCAAAAGTGGTGGTTTGGACTGACTATGCGGCTATTAAGTACTTACTGAAGAAGAAGGATGCTAAACCAAGATTGATTAGATGGATCCTTTTATTACAGGAGTTTGATATTGAGGTCAAGGATAAAGCAGGAGTAGACAATGTGGCGGCAGATCATCTATCTTGTTTGGAGAGGGTAGATGAGAAGGACATGAATATACCCATTCTAGAGACCTTTCTTGATGAGTAGTTGTTCACCCTTAAGCAAAAAGATCCTTGGTTTGCTAATATTGTGAATTATTTAGCTTGTAAGGAATTTCCTGCATATTGGGGTTATCAAGAAAAGAAAAGATTTTTTCATTCTTTGCACTATTACTTTTGGGATGATCCTATTTTGTTGAAATAGTGCAGGGATGGAATTTGGAGGAGATGTGTACCTAAAGGTGAGTATGAGAGTGTGTTGAAACATTGTCACACACTACCTATAGGTGGACACCATGCTAGTTCTAGGACAACTGTAAAGGTATTGGAGAGTGGATTATATTGGTCGACCCTATTCAAAGATGCATATGACTTTGTGCATAGGTGTGATGCGTGTCAACGGTCAGGGAACATATCAAAGCGACAGGATATGCCCTTGAATGTGTTCCAAGAAGTAGAGGTTTTTTATTTGTGGGGTATTGATTTCATGGGACCCTTTGTGTCCTCTAAGTCCAACCTTTACATCTTGTTGGCTATATATTATGTGTCAAAATGGGTGGAAGCAATTCCAACCCGAACAAATGATGCAAATGTTGTGTGCAAATTTGTTAAGGATCACATTTTCTATACGTAGATTTGGAGTGCCAAGGATGATCATAAGCGATGGAGGAACTCATTTCACTAATTGGAAATTTGGGGCACTTCTGAACAAGTATGGAGTGGCACACCATGTGGGTACACCATATCATCCACAAACACAAGGACAAGTAGAGGTTTCTAATCGTGAGATTAAAAAGATCCTTGAAAAGATGGTGTCATCTAGTAGGAAGAATTGGAGTGATTTGTTAGTTGATGCGCTATGGGCCTATAGGATAGCCTACAAGACACGCATAGGAACCACACCCTTTAGGTTAGTCTATGGTCGAGTGTGTCATCTTCCTATGGAATTAGAACATAAGGCTCATTGGGTGTTGAGAAGGCTCAATTTTGATCTTGATGAAGCAGGAAAAATAAGGATGTTAGAGTTGAATGAGCTTGATGAAATTCAGATGAATGATTATGAGAACTCAAGATTGTACAAGGAAAGAACTAAGCAAATTCATGACCACAATATAGCTAGGAGAGTATTTTTATTGGGAGAGAGTGTGTTGCTCTTTAACTCAAGGTTGAAATTGAGGTCTAGGTGGAGTGGGCCATTTATAATAGAGGAAGTGTTTCCCCATGGAGCTGTTAGGATCAAAGAGGGAGAGAGATCATTCTTGGTCAACGACCAAAGACTGAAGCATTATTTTGGGGAAGATTTTGTTAGAAAGGAGCATGAGGTGAAACTTAGTTCCCCTAATTAATCTCGATAGTGGAGTTGTCTAGCCTAGGACATTAAACAAGGGCACTTGTTGGGAGGCAACCCAACCATTAGGATCTTTGTTTATTTCATTTCCATTAAGTTGTTTTATTAGTACTTAGTTTTTGAAAATTTTCTATAAAAATGATACCGTGACTCGTTTGTTGAGTGTGAAGATTGTATTTGAGTCAGTGGCACCGACATGGAAGTCGGTGGCACCGAGATAGGGTCAAAGAGATGGGCAGATGGGCTGGCAGTAGTCGGTACCACCGACATACATGTCAGTGCCACTGACATTTTTGAAGAAAGTGCAGAACTTGAATGTGGTTAACTGATGAGCCGTTGGTACCACCAACAACCAAGTTGGTGGCACCGACTCGGCATGAGGTCCCAGGCTCAGTGGGTGCGTCGATGCACTGAAAAAAAAAATCGATCATCAAGTCGGTACCACTGACCCTTCGTCGGTGCCACCGACCCAAGAAAACACTGATTCGTGGACAACCCCGGTATATGGCCCAGATGCACCTACGTGGACAATTCGCGGATTCGATCCTGCCAAAAAGTCAGTGCCACCGACTCATCCACAATTTTGAAAAAGAAGATCGCGCACCGAGAGCCGTCGATGCATTGAGGGCCCAGATTCGGCCCCAGACGTCGGTGCCACCGACTCTTTCACAGTAGGTCGGCACTGGCCCTATAAAAGGGAGGTTGTGGTTTGTTTCTTTCTGTAAGTACCATGTCCTCTGTTTTGGGCTTATCCTGTTTGCTTTGCCTAAACCTTGTGTTTATTTGCTTGCTAATCGCCTCTAGTGGTGATTAAGGTTGCTGGTGCTTTGTTGAGAGTTGGAGGTGCCACTTACAAATAACCCAAGTCTAGGGTTGATGAGCAAGTTTGTCACCTTGATATGTGTTTCTCTCTCTCCTTGCTTCCTCTAGAGTTGAGAGGAAGGGTTGGGCTCGTTTCTTGAGTTGCCTTAGGCTTGGTTGAGCCTTGTTGGACCTTGTTTTGCCTTGTTTGGGCATTGCCTTGCCTTGATGGACCTTGTATCGGGAAAGGGTGTGTTTGGGAGCCTTGTGTCGGCCATGGTTGTGTCATCCATGAGGCTGTGTCGGGAAAGAGAGTGTATCGCCCATTTGATTGTGTCAGCCTTTTACCATCCTTGACCTTTGCCTTCGTTTGTGTCACCACCCTTGTGGACACTTGGTGCATGATGCTTGCATGTGGAAATTGCCTTGGACATGTGTATGGGGTGAGATAAGGAGGTGGAATTGCCCATGGACAAGTGTCCCTAGGTGGGTGACACCTTGCCTTGTTTTCTCCTTCACCCTCTTCTATATATGCCTCTCCTTTCTCTTGCTTAGGATCCCTTTAGTTGGTGTTGCTTCCTTTCCTTCCTTGGTGGGCGACACATATCCTTTGCTAGTTGGTGGCCGATCCTCCTCCTCCTCCTTAGAGTCTTCTTCTTCCTCTAGTGGTGGCTGAGCCCTAGGGTGCCTTGTTCTTCTTCTTATGGTGAGCATCTCCCCTCTTTCCTTAGCACCTTCTTTTTCTTCTCTTTCTTGCTTACTCTTCGTCCATGGTGGTTACAAGTTTTGTTTCTATTCTTGAGGTGGCCGAAGGTGGTGCTTGAGCTTGGGAGCTTGGTGCTAGGAGCTTGGAGTTTGCTTAAGACGGGTTACATAACTCCTAACCCTAGCTATACTACTTCCTTTTCTTGTTGCATGTTATGTTTCACCTTGATCGGCCATGTATCTTGTGGATATATATTCATGTTGTTGGTGTGTTCTTGATCTTGGTGGCTGAACCATATGTATAGAGTTTCTTGGGCAAAACTCTTTTCTCTCCATTTGGTCTTGAGAAGTGAGTTCGGCTCTAGTGGTATAGGAAACACTCCTCTCACTTGGTTGTTGAGAGGTGAGTCTATACTCTAGTTGAGAGGTGAATCTATACTCTAGTTGCTTGGGCAACACTCTTCTCTCACCATGGATTAGAGAGGTGAGACTTGGTTGGATGTTGACCTAGTAGAGGTTGGGAGCTTAGCCGATATGGAAATGATCTATCATGTTGCCCGAGATATGTGATGGAGGTTGTGCAAAACCCCTCTCTCTTGATTGTTGAGAGGTGAGCCAACTCTCTTGATCTATTATGGTTTTGTGATGGGGATCTTGAGGTTAGTGATGACCAAGCCGAGATGAACCTTTGTGCATTGCACGATACACCTTTGTGGTGATGTTGCCCGACACCCCTCACCTTGGGTTTAGCTTTGGCCAATATGGTCATGTTGCGTTTGGTTGGCTTTGTGCCAGATATGACCATCTTGATCTTGTTGGTGACCTTGGGCGATATGCCTCGACCGAGATGACCCTTTCTCTTAGTAGGTGTTATCCCCTTGGCCGATATGATGCTTAGTTGTTATCTCTGTAGGTGCCTCTGTTTGGAGCCTTGGGTGACACAAGTTGGGTTGGTCTTGAGCTACCTGATATGTGTTGAGTGGTGAAACCCTAGTGCTTGCCTTAGTGGTGGTCGATATAATGTGACTAATCTTGTTGGATGGTAGGCTTCCTTGTGGTGCCCTTGTATGGTTTGGTGATGTGTACATGGTGGGCATTATAGCGTTGGCTTGGGCGTCACGATTCTAGTCGTTGTAGTGGTGAGATGGTTGCACGATGTAACCCTCACCCTAGCTAGCTGATAGGGTCTTAGACCACAACTAGTTGCCTGATGCACACATAGCTCAGTTGCACGATACACCTCCTGACCCCAGCTGCACGATACACCTCCTGACCCAAGTTGCACGATGCATTCATGTTACTTTGGTTGCATGACATCTCATAGGCCTTGTTGACCGATACACTCTTGTGTTTGAGTTGGCCGACATATATGGCTAAGTGCCTTGGCCGACAGGCCTTTAGTGAGGGTTGTTACCCTGCCTGATACCACCTGTGGTAAGGGGCGCGCTACCCGTCACACTTTTAGTGAGGGTAACTAGTACCTTTAGTGAGGGTTATGCTTAACCTGGAAACCCTAGCTAGTGATGTGTTGTCTTGTAATCGCACCTATGTTGTTGATATTATATGGATGACGGGTTGTGAACCAGTGCTATGCTTGACGCTTAAAGATAATGCTAGATAAGATAACAAGTTACTTGTTTATGTTTATAAGATAAATGACATAAGTGGATGCTTATGATTTGATAACCATAATGTAATTGATACAGTTGTATGCCTCATATGATTATAATCATGACATGCACATCTGCAACCCTAATGACATAATAATCAGTAATATCTATGTCTTGTGATTTTAAGTTATCTCTCTTGATGTGCATACTAACTATGCAGGTGTATTAGGTGAATTCATATCCAGGTAAGATGTTATGACCCACACCAAAGTTAACTAAGAAGTATGATGATCATAACATTAATAAGTTAATTAAGTTAATTAAGTTGGGTTAAGTACACACAAATACAATTAGTGCTTTGACCAGTTGTGACAAGATAATAAGCATAATTTCTTGCTTCGAGGTCGTAGTGGATTCTGTGATTTAAGTTTTGTAAAAAGAATCATTCGATTTGGACCCTCGAGGCAAAAGTTATAGCCTTTTTATTTTCCTTGGACCTAATTTGCAATTTTCCTTTTTTTTGCTTTAATACCCTTTTCACCTTCCTTTCCCTTATCTCTTCACGATTGATTTACAAAGCAACCGCTTGAGCGGTGCCCGATAGAACAGCAGTGTGACCAGGGTGAGCTAGGGCGGGCAGTTCTTGGCACTTAGCTCCGATCCAGCTGCGCCCGTACCTTCTCTTCCTTTCCTCTTCCTCTTCCCTTCTTCTTTCTCCCCCAACCGCAACTACATCTAGCCGCTAGGGCAACCGTTCAGCAGGGTCGCGGCCAAGCTGCTGCTACAGCGGCGTCGGCCAATTGCCCCCTTTGGGTGTACAAAACCTTTAGGAAAGGTTATCTTGACTTCGTTCTTAAGGTCGGAACAAGATTCTACAGCCATAGTTGCGTCTAGCACCAAGAATAACTCTCCCCTTCAACCTGTTCATGGGGAAACGACTGCTTGCAGTAGTAGGTCCAAATAGGTCCAAATTGGAGTTCGATTGGCACACGAAAGAGCTAGGTAAGACCAGAACAGAGCTCGGTTTTGAGGATAGAACGAGAATCCTTAGCATATAGAATTGATTTAGCATTTTACCGGGCTTTCTCCTCAATTGGTGGGTGAAACAGGTTGAAACCAGGGTTGTCCGGAGGTAGATGACAACCCAGTGGATGCCCGAAAACTAGTCTCTGGATGCAATTCTAGATGAATTCGGACATCCCGAATCATGGTGAGTAGGATTTCACTCACTATCTAAGATTTATCTCTGCAAATCAGAAATTTTTGGTAAATTACGCATTTTTCATTGATAACAGGCGTTGGGCAGTATTTGGCGTCGCCCGACTTTTTATTTCATAAATCGTTTCTTTATGCTTTAATATGATCTAGTTTAGCATCTGATCAGTGTGGATTGGACCAGTGAATTTACATGGTTCATCGGAACCTAAATTGTTCAGTATGAATGTTGAAATTAGTAATACACGATCGATAATGGTACGGTTGGGCATAAACTCAGGCAATACAAATTTTATAAATTATCAGATGCAAGATTTAAAAGAAAGTATGATAACATAAAAATACGCAATAAAACCCTAGTTGCATGCTTTCTGTTATGTTACTGTGTGTGAATTTACATTTACATGAATTGCACATTTCTCTGAGATATTACTAGGAACTCTCAAGTATTGTTATTAATTCCTGTTATGATACGTAAGTAACTCTTAATTGAATTATGTGATGAACAAACCAGGATCAGGGTTAATGTGCACGTTCTACGAGAAATTTTAGATAATTGATAAATATTACGGATGATTTCTTATATGTGAAGTAAATTACTCTTATCAGTGCAACAAGATGTTCAATTGCATGAATTCAGAATGTATGTGCCAAATTAACATGAGTTTGGGTTAATTATGAATTTTCAATCTACATGCATGCATGATATACAGATTACTCAGTATTTACAATGATTTTGAGTTTACTGCTCTGTCAGTTTCAGAAAGATATCATATTGTGATTTGAATTGAAAACTAATAGATGAGGTACCATAGAGATACCAAATTCCAGAACAAGTAAGAGAGAGATGCAATGTAGTAAGAGCCTTTCTAGAATAATAAAATATTAGATTAAGGTCCCTGACATCGTAGAACCCCTTTGAGAGGTATGTACCCTAGGGGTGAAATGATCTACCCTGGCGGTGCATCCAGTAAGGTCGGAGACTCGTGTCCAACACTAATTGGACGTCTCGGTGGCATGTGAGTACAGTTTGTAGTGTCTAACACTAACTAGACGTCCTGGTGGCACTAGAGAGCAGTTTACAGTGTCCAACACTAACCAGACGTCCTGGTGGCACTGAGGTATAGAAAAGTGTGTGCAACACTTACCAGACATCATGGTGGCACGGCTTGACTCTCCACCTGTGTACTCAGCTTAGAGGAGGAGTCCATTTTACGGCACCAAAAGGATGCCGAGGCTAGAGAGCCTGAGTACTGTAGCAGACCAGGATAGTAGTCAGACTTAGCTATCTTGGGGTGTCGGCTAAGTCTTGTACGGTAGGATCGTAGTTCGCTACGAGTCTTCATATGTAGAGTACACTGCATATGATCAGGGCATAAGATAAAATATGTTCATATAGGTTCACAGAGTTGTTATAAGTTAAAGAATTAAGAAAGAGATGAGTTAGCTTCACAGCAATAGTTCATTAAGTATTTTCTGCTAAATAGTTGTATTTACAGCTTTGCATCAATTATTATCATAATGAAAGGTTGACATCTTCTGTTATTTAAATTAAACTGCTTAGACCTGCTAAGTGTAGCATTTCTTGTATATTATTCTGCGTAATAAAAACAGATGAGTTTTCTTGTGATGGTTGGGTGAAATTCTATTCACTGAGCCAGTAGCTCACCAACCTACTGAAACATTTTTCAGGTCAACGTCAGCACAAGGAGGATGAAGGATCGTATCATCTGAGTACATAGAAGGTAGTTAGTAGTTAGTTAGAGGTATCTTAGTCCTTTCCCCTCAGTCCTTGGGCATGTGGTGGGTTAGAGAGAGAATGTGGTAAAATATGTTGTTAGTTTTCAATTATCTATTGTGTTTTATAGTCTGCATGAGAAATGTAATATGTCATGTGAACTTGTTTTTCTTCTTATTAAGGCTAATGGAAATTTGCTTTTGCAGTTTTATTTTAATTCGATGTTATTTAAGTTGTATGGTTTTCATTTAAGTTAATCTAAGTGATCAAGAAAAGAAAAAGTTAAGAGTGGTTTACCGAGTGTGACTCCCCGGTCTTTGAGGTCATTAGAGATGGCACGGGGGTCGGGGCGTCACAACAACTTTGGTATCAGAGCATAGGTTGAGTACGTAGTTACTCTAAGTCAAGGTCAGGGGATGATAAGAGACCAATAGGACTAGGACTTAGGTGTCTTCCTTCTAACTGCAATTTTCTAACAGGAAGTGTTCTGTTATATTATTGCAGATGGCAGGAAGAGGACGTGGTCACGCAAACCAAGTAGGGAGCTTAGGCTGAGTCGCTAGGAACCATTAGGATAGAAAGATAGAGTTATAATGTGAGGTAGATAAGAAGTGATGTGTCTTTAGCTCTGGGAAGTATGAGTATTTAGGTACCTGGACAGGTATCTGAGTACTTAGATTGACCAGTATCAAGCTACTCTGTCCATTCTTCTCTGGATGCCCTGGCCAGGTATGTAGAGGAAGGATGGGCTAGAGAGAAACCCTAGAAATCATAGGGTTAAGAAACTGGAAATTTATGTAGGAGTAAGAGATTAAACATAGGATGTGATACAACTTTTGCCTTATATTGCTTATTTGATTGGAAATCATTAGAAATGCTCTTATATGTATAGATTTAGATTTAAAGTTTGTAGAATAAATATGATTCTTTTATATTGTTGTGTGTCATGAAGTGATTTATTTATTGTTTATATTCTTTGTATTAAGTAGACAAAAAGTTGTGTTTAAATGAGTTTTCCCTAAGTGGATATTCTTTTCACATGTTTGAGATTAATAGGAGTTGGTTAATCCTAAGTAGCTCTTGGCTTCAGGACTACAGGTTCGGTCTGGTCCGACTGGCAGGATGTGTTACTGGGATCTAATGACTCCTTTTAAAAATATAATAAAAGTAGACTATGGATAATTTAGACCCGAATTATAGTGAGAATGTATACAATAGGATGTTGAGATATAAGGGAAAGATTAGAACAACTAAGAATTAGTTGGAATTGATATCAGATACCCAACGTTGGGGCCTCATATGAGCAATCCTTAATTGGGAATAAAGAACACGACGTAAGGTTCAGATAAAGTTTAATGATTAGTATTATATGAACTCTAAAATGAGAATATGGAAAAGATATGAGAAAAGTATGTAAGGGCTAAGATGGTAAGAATCAACCATGGAATGGATCATATAATATAGTAAAATACTTTTATGTACTTCAAAGCAAAGGGAAAATAGAAGAAAAGAGTTAAGTACACAATAAGTATATAAAGAATTAGATGAATATGTAAAGCATAAGACCAGGATGAGAAATTTAGTTGAATCAAAAGAAATGTTAGAAATGATAAGCTTGATTAAGGAATGAGGATTTCATGATATAATTGAGAGCATGGAATGTATACCTTTATTATAAAGTTTAATACATTCATACATACTACCTTTGGATTCTAAGTTTCTATAGGCTAACAAACTAGTTCTTAAAATAAAGAATAAATGTGTAATTTAGAAAATGAATGAATCATATATGATGCATAACTACCATGGTAGAGACGTCTAAGTGGATGAAATAATGACACACAATATGATGATGAAACCCTAGCAAGGTAAATTGAGAATGTAATTTATCTGAATGTCCACACAAGAGAGGAAATTCCAGTGATAAGATAATGAAGACTTTAATAAAACTTATGAGATTCAAAGTTTGATTTTTCAAACTAAGGGAGCAAGTCACATCACAATAACACTATGTTACTGATAAGGACCAAACCCTAAAATGTTTAGAGTTGAAGTAGTTCAAGGGATGTCACTAGAAATTTGAACTTGAATACTAGCATCTCTATAAAACAAAATCATGAGATTTTCACTATGAAAGGTAAGCTAGCACTAATAAAATCCAGGGTTTAAAGGTAGCTAATCTGAAAGGTAGATAAACAATATGAAAATGATTCGGAGAAAAGAGTAAGATATAAATTTGAAATGTAACAAGTGTGTTTTGAACAAAAGGAGAAATATAATATAAAGTGAAGTGTGTTATGAAATAAATTCTTACAGTAATAACAAGAATGATGAATAATCTATTCTTACTTTGTGTGTTTTAGTTCTAGGGATGTTTATCTATATGATCAAAATAAGAAGGATAAGTAACAAGAAGTAAGTAGCATAGAATGAGGAGTATTACCCGACACTTGATTTGGAGTTAGCTGATGTCGTTCATCCTCTTAAGACATGGCGTAACTATCTTTATGATGTGACGATAGATTATCACCCTAGAAAGGTGAATTTAATAGCTGATGCCCTCAGCAGGAAGTTAAGTTCAATAGCGGATGTATTCTCTATGGCATGTTTCAAGAGAGACCTGCTAGTAGAGATGCGGGAGTGGAACTTAGACTTAGGGGTGACAGAGCAGAGTGGTTTGATTGCATAGATGCAAGTCAAGCCTACTTTTTATGATTAGATCAAGGAACTTCAGCAGAGTGACAGTGAGTTACATCAGATCATGCAGGATATGCCAAAGGGAAAAAGACCAGAGTTTAGGTTTTTCAGATAATGGTGTGTTGTATCAGCATGACAGGTTGCGTGTACCTCGAGACAGTGATTTGAAAGAACCGATTTTTGTGGAAGCACATGCATCGATGTACGTTCTGTATCCAGGCAACACTAAGATATACAGGAATCTCAAGGAGTTGTATTAGTGGTCTGGTATGCAGAAGGATGTAGCTGAGTATGTGGCTAGGTGCAGCGTGTGTCAGCAGGTTAAGGCTGAACACCAGAAACCTGCAGGTACTTTGCAATCTCTTCCTATGCCAGAGTGGAAGTGGGAACATATCACAATGGATTTTGTGGTAGGGTTACCCAGGACACCTAGAGGTTGTGACTCTATATGGGTGATTGTGGATAGACTGACTAAGTCTTCTCACTTTTTTCCTGTTAAGTCAACCTTTGATGTCCCAAATTTGGCTAAGATATATGTGGATGAAATAGTCAGGTTGCATGGTATTCCAGTTTCAATATATCAGATAGAGATCCTAAGTTCACATCCAGGTTTTGGAATCAGTTGCATCGTGCTTTGGGCACAAAGTTAAGATTTAGTACAGCTTTTCACCCGCAGAAAGATGGTCAGTCAGAGAGGACCATTCAGACTTTTGAGGACATGCTGAGAGCATGTGTCTTGCATTTTAGTGGAAGTTGGGGAGAACATTTGAGCCTTATAGAGTTTGCATATAATAATAGTCACCATTCCAGTCTTGGTATGGCCCCGTATGAAGCTTTGTATGGTAGAAAGTGTATATCACCCATATGTTGGTATGAATCAGACTTTTGAGGACATGCTGAGAGCATGTGTCTTGCATTTCAGTGGAAGTTGGGGAGAACATTTGAACCTTATAGAGTTTGCATACAATAATAGTCACCATTCCAGTCTTGGTATGGCCCTGTATGAAGCTTTGTATGGTAGAAAGTGTATATCACCCATATGTTGGTATGAAGTAGGTGAAAAGCAGATTCTTGGACCAGAGATAGTGGATTTGACCATTAAAAGATTACTGTGATCAGAGAACAATTGAAAACTACACAGGACAGGCAGAGGAGTTAAGCTGAGAAGAGACGTAGACCCCTTGAGTTTGAGGTTGGTGATGAAGTGTTTCTGAATGTTTCACCGTGGAAAGGAGTGTTGGGGTTTGACAAGAGAGGCAAACTAACTCATAGGCTTATGGGCCCATATCCTGTTATTGAAAGGATTGGACATGTAGCCTACAAGTTAGATTTGTCATCTGAGTTGGCTAATCTACATGATGTATTTTATGTATCGATGTTGAAGAAGAGTTATCCTGGTACAAAGAAGATAGTAGATCCAGAACCTGCCCAATTTAGACAGATGTGTCCTATGTTGAAGGACCAATAAAAATAGATGATCGAAGGATTAAGAAACTCAAGAATCACGAGATACCATTAGTGAAAGTTTTGTGGAGGAATCATAACCTAGAGGAAGCTACGTGGGATCTCGAGTCTGAAATGTGTAACAAGTTTCCTTTTCTCTTTTAGGAATTTTAGGACGAAATTCTTATAAGGGAGGGAGATTGTTATGACCCACACCAAAGTTAACTAATAAGTATGATGATCATAACATTAATAAGTTAATTAAGTTAATTAAGTTGGGTTAAGTACACACAAATACAATTAGTGCTTTGACTAGTTGTGACAAGCTAATAAGCATAATTTCTTGCTTCGAGGCCGTAGTGGATTCTGTGATTTAAGTTTTGTAAAAAGAATCATTCGATTTGGACCCTCGAGGCAAAAGTTATAGCCTTTTTATTTTCCTTGGACCTAATTTGCAATTTTCCCTTTTTTTGTTTTAATACCCTTTTCACCTTCCTTTCCCTTATCTCTTCACGATTGATTTACAGAGAAACTGCTTGAGCGGTGCCCGATAGAACAGTAGTGCGACCAGGGTGAGCTAGGGTGGGCAGTTCTTGCCACTTAGCTCTGATCCACCTATACCCCTACCTTCTCTTCCTTTCCTCTTCCTCTTCCCTTATTCTTTCTCCCCCAACCGCAGCTACATCTAGCCTCTAGGGTGGCCGTTCAACAGGGTCGCGGCCAAGCTGCTGCGGCAGCGGCGCCAGCCAAAAGCCCCCTTTGGGTGCACGAAACCTTCGAGAAAGGTTAGCTTGACTTCGTCCTTGAGGTTGGAACAAGATTCTGCAGCCATAGTTGCATCTAGCACCAAGAATATCTCTCCCCTTCAACCTGTTCATTGGGAAATGACTGCTTGCAGCAGCAGGTCCAAACATGTCCAAATCGGAGTTTGATTGGCACACGAAAGAGCTAGGTAAGACCAGCACAGAGCTCGGTTTTGAGGATAGAACGAGAATCCGTAGTATATAGAATTGATTTGGCATTTTATCGGGCTTTCTCCTCAATTAGTGGGTGAAACAGGTTGAAACCAGGGTTGTCCGGAGGTAGAAGACAACCCAGTGGATGCCCGAAAACTGGTCTCTAGATGCAATTCCAGACGAATTCGGACATCCCAAATCATGGTGAGTAGGATTTCACTCACTGTCTAAGATTTAACTCTGTAAATCGGAAATTTTTAGTAAAATTTTGCATTTTTCGTTGATAACAGGCGTTGGGCAGTATTTGGTGTCGCCCGACTTTTTATTTCATAAATCGTTTCTTTATGCTTTAATACGATCTAGTTTAGCATCTGATCAGTGTGGATTGGACCAGTGAATTTACGTGGTTCATTGAAACCTAAATTGTTCAGTATGAATGTTGAAATTAGTAATACACAATCGATAATGGTACGGTTGGGTATAAACTCAGGCAATATAGATTTTATAAATTATCAGATGCAAGATTTAAAAGAAAGTACGATAACATAAAAATACGCAATAAAGCCCTAGTTGCATGCTTCCTGTTATGTTACTGTGTGTGAATTTATATTTACATGAATTGCACATTTCTCTGAGATATTACTAGGAACTCTCAAGTATTGTTATTAATTCCTGTTATGATACGTAAGTAACTCTTAATTGAATTATGTGATGCACAAACTAGGATCAGGGTTAATGTGCACGTTCTACGAGAAATTGTAGATAATTGATAAATATTACAAATGATTTCTTATATGTGAAGTAAATTACTCTTATCAGTGCAATAAGATGTTCAATTGCATGAATTCAGAATGTATGTGCCAAATTAACATGAGTTTGGGTTAATTATGAATTTTCAATCTGCATGCATGCATGATATACATATTACTCAGTATTTATAATGATTTTGAGTTTACTGCTCTGTCAGTTTCAGAAAGATATCGTATTGTGATTTGAATTGAAATCAAATAGATGAGGTACCATAGAGATACCAAAGTCCAGAACAAGTAAGAGAGAGATGCAATGTAGTAAGAGCCTTTCTAGAATAATAAAATATTAGATTAAGGGCCCTGACACCGTAGAACCCCTTTCAGAGGTATGTACCCTAGGGGTAAAACGACCTACCCTGGCGGTGCGTCCAGTAAGGTCGGAGACTCGTGTCCAACACGAACCGGACATCTCGGTGGCATGAGAGTACAGTTTGTAGTGTCCAACACAAACTAGACATCCTGGTGGCACTAGAGAGCAGTTTACAGTGTCCAACACTAACCAGACGTCCTAGTGGCACTGAGGTATATAAAATTGTGTCCAACACTTACCAAACGTCCTGGTGGCACGGCTTGACTCTCCGCCTGTGTACTCAGCTTAGAGGAGGAGTCCAGTTTACGACACCAAAAGGATGTTGAGGCCAGAGAGCCTGAGTCATGTAGCAGACCAGGACAGCAGTCAGACTTAGCTATCTCGGGGTGTCGGCCAAATCTTGTACGGTGGGATCGTAGTTTGCTATGAGTCTTCATATGTAGAGTACACTGCATATGATCAGGGCATAAGATAAAATATGTTCATATAGGTTCACAGAGTTGTTATAAGTTAAATAATTAAGAAAGATATGAGTTAGCTTCACAGTAGTAGTTCTTTAAGTATTCTCTATTAAATAATTGTATTTATAGCTTTGCATCAATTATTATCATAATGAAAGGTTAACATCTTCTGTTATTTAAATTAAACTGCTTAGACCTACTTAGTGTAGCATTTCTTGTATATTATTCTGAATAATAAAAACATATGAGTTTTCTTATGATGGTTGGGTGAAATTCTATTCACTGAGCCAGTAGCTCACCAACCTACTGAAACATTTTTCAGGTCAACGTCAGCACGAGGAGGCTGAAGGATCGTATCATTTGAGTACATAGAAGGCAGTTAGTAGTTAGTTAGAGGTCTCTTAGTCCTTTCCCCTCGGTCCTTGGGCATGTGGTGGGTTAGATAGAGAATGTGGTAAAATATGTTGTTAGTTTTCAATTATCTGTTGTGTTTTATAGTATGCATGAGAAATGTAATATGTCATGTGAACTTGTTTTTCTTCTTAGTAAGACTAATGGAAAGTCGCTTTCGCAGTTTTATTTTAATTCGATGTTATTTAAGTTTTATGGTTTTCATTTAAGTTAATCTAAGTGATCAAGAAAAGAAAAAGTTAAGAGTGGTTTACAGAGTGTGACTCCCCGGTCTTCAGGGTCATTAGAGATGGCACGGGGGTCGGGGCGTCACATAAGAGCTATGAGGTATATGTGTTTGAATAATGTTGCATGATGATAATTTTTGTTGATGGGATAACATGCATCACCAGTATGATGAGATGGGTCTGAGGACCTGATGAGGGTTGAGTGCCTAATGAGGTGTTATCCTCTTGATGATGAGATGATGGATTGTTATCCCAGGTGATGATGTAAAATGATGATGCCTTGAGAGGCAGTAGATTTCTGTGATGAGGGATTGAGATCCCATGATAATGTGATAATGACAACATTAATGTAACTCAATGTCGTTTATGTTTTACAACTTGGTTGCCTCAACAATCCACTTAAAATATACTAATTAATTACAGTGGAACATATCATGTAGTTTGCCCTGGCCATAGATCCATCATCGTCAGTAGCTAGTGATGGTGAAACAGGTTTTCCTGCAGGTTAACCTGGAAGCACATATTGTTGAATATGTGTGGTTTCTCCTAGCAAAAAAGGAGGAGGATTAGAGTGCAACTTTGGTTGTAGACTCCAGAGCATAGTTTCAGGCCCGTGGCTCAATATGTTAGAGCATGGTGAATAGGCCCATGGCTCTGGATGTGTGATAAGAAGAGCATGATTGTGTTCATGGCTCAGAGCACGGTGATCATGCCCGTGGCTCAGTTTCACTAGCGCTGATACATGTATCGAGGTGGGTTAGACAGAGGGTAGCCTGACCCTGTAGCTGAGGCCACTTAAACATGAGACTACGGTCCTGCTTGTTTTGCACTCGTGCACTGACCACAAGGTGGTGAGGTCATGGAGTCTGACTCTTCCATTGACATTTTATGGCACCTGCTTGGGTTTTACAACTGAAGGTTGGAATTGAGCAGTACTTCTCACTTCCTCAGAGCATAATAATACGTAATCCAAACGAATAATTATTATTGCTTAAGGAAAAACACGGAACATTGGCTGAGGCCTTGCTTGTGTAGTGATCTTGTTATGCCTTGCAGTTACTTATACATTCCTTATGTTATGTGGTAAGATATTATAAATCTTATCTTGTCAATCATGTTCCATAAAGAAAATCAGGTTATATGCCTCTCGGATATCCTGGTAAGTTTAATAATACAGCAAGACATGCTCAGTATGCTGCTCATATAATCTGCTTATACTAGTTATCAATTTTACCTGCTTTAGCCTTCTTTGGAGTTTATAGTTTCGGCGGGGAGTTATGTTTCTCGTTGGGACTGTGTGTCTCACCCCGTTGGTTTACAACCTTTTTAGGTGGTTGCACTAGATGTGGTGGCGTCGTGAGGTTGTGGCCGAGCATCAAGAAGAAGAGCAGTAGAAGGCAAGAGATGGACATACTGCTGTTTTTGTGGTTTTGTAGTAGAGTCCTAGAGTTATCCCTATACTCTCAGGTCCTCGGAGGTGTTTTGAAGATGTTTTACGATGTTTACCTGATGTAGCTTTGTATATCCTGTTGCTGGCATGATGTGGCCCATTATGTATAAACAGATGATGAACTCATGTGCTGGCAGGACAGCTGTTTTCTCTAAGTTGTGGACATATATCAGGCTTATAATAGTTGTATAACATGTTTCCTTGCAGGATCTAGATGTAATAGTTTCTTTGTTTATATGCTTTCCACGATCGGTTTTAATTAACCCGTGTTTTCAGCAATATGTGGTTCCGTACGTTTTCGCATGTCTATAGGGATCTAGGATTAGACTTTTGTCTGTTCTTATGAGTTTTCCAGATCTTCTTACAATAATCTTCTACCCTCAACGGAAGAAAAAGCTTAAAGATGTCTGGAAACCATGAAGAACATGCTGCCGAGAGCAACGATGATGCATCAGTTGATGGAGCAAGAGTGCAGGCACATAAAGATCGGGTGCCTGAGGTCCCCCAACTTGACCCAGCCATTCTCAAAAACCCCGCCTATCATCACCTTATGGGGCAGTTTATGGCTACAATGAATCACATGGTGGAGAGATTGCTAATGCCTCCGCCAAGAGCACAGGCTCCCCATGGTGAATCATCAGGCATTGGGAAGACCTTTGAGCGGCCTCGCCGAGTCGGAGATTCAGATTATGTTGGAACGGCTGATCCAGTGGATGTAGATCTGTGGCTGACAAGTCTAGAGAAGGCCTTTCGGATCCTCGACATCCCCGAAGCAGACAAAGTCAAGGACGTCGTCTACCTTTTGAAAGATAGTGATGGCTACTAGTGGGCCATCAAGGAGGATAAGCGACCCAGTGAGGTGATCAGTTGGGAGGTTTCCCAGCGAGAGTTCGTTAGTAGATACTTCCCGAAGACGTATATGGACGAGAAGATCAGCCAGTTTGAGCGTCTGCGCTAAGGATCGTTGAGCATCACCGAGTATGAAGCCAAGTTTATGAACCTGCTGAGGTTTTGTCCTCACATGGCGACGACAGACGACGAGCGGATCAGATGGTTTGAGAAGGGTCTGAGCGCAGAGTTGACAACACATGCGGCTGCTTTGGAGAATCAGGAGTGGTTTGCCATGTTCGTGGAGTCCATCCATAGGATTGAATGGTTAGTCAGGGAGAAGAGAGAATCCATGACTAAGAAGAATCATGCTCAGTTTCTAGGGTAGAGGTTTGGTGGCTTTAAGAAGCTAAGGTTTTCAACACCTTCTGGGTTAAGAGGTTCCAGTGCACCGTCATAGTGGTCCCCGAGTAAGGGAAGAGGATATGGTTCTTCGCCATCAAAGGCACATAGTACAACTTCAGTGGCAGTGACAGGGCCGGCTAGGCCACAATAGCGAGACTAGTCATGTCATCTTTGTGGTCAGATCAGGCATTGGAGGTTAAATTGTCCAAGGAAAGATGTTGAAGTGACACAACAACCGAGGCAGAATTAACAAGGGTCAGATAGATAGCAGCCCAGTGGTAGCAGAGGGCGAGGACGCAGTCAAGCGTCACTAGTGGGATCGTCTTCCCAAGGAAGCAGAGGATGTAGATAGTAAGCAATGGCTTGATTCTATGCTATGAGTCAGCCGGAGACGATAGTCAACCCGTGAGTTGTGGCAGGTCAGATGGAGTTATTTCATTCTGATTTGTCTTCTTCTTGCTTTATATCTGTTCTAGTTGACCCGAGTGCTACACACTCTTTTATCGCACGAACTATGCTTGAAAACTGTCTTTTACCTGTTAGCTGTAAGAGAGATAGCATGTTGCTAGAAACCCCTCTTGATGGTTCCTCGATGCTTCAAGAGGAGTGTCCATCTTGTGTTCTATCTTTTTTGGGACACAGTATACAAGTGGATCTTATACCACTTGAGATGCATGGATTCGATGTGATCCTTAGGATGGATACCTTAGACTAGTATAAGGTTGTGTTGGATTGTGGTTCTAAGCATGTAGTGTTTGATGACGGTGGAGAGAAGTGGATCTTCTAAGGTGATAGGAAGATTCTTCCGACGTGTTTAGTATCAGTGATGGTGGCAGAGAAATTGTTGTGGCAAGGATGTAAGGCTTTCTTAGCTCACGTTGTGGATACCAAGGCGGAGGGTCCTAGCCTTTTGGAGGTGCCTGTTTTCTGAGAGTTTGTGGACGTGTTTCCAGATGAGTTCCCCAGTGTTCCCCCACCTCGAGAGATTGATTTTGAGATCAATCTGGTGCCAGGAACACAACCAAATTCTCAGACACAGTACAAGAGTTGTTAAATAAAGGTTTCATCAGACCGAGCACATCGTCGTGGGGTGCTCCAGTCCTGTTTGTAAAGAAGAAGGACGGGTCGATGCGGCTGTGTATAGATTACCGATAGTTGAACAAACTCACGATCAAGAATAAGTACCCATTGCCGAGGATAGATGATCCATTTGATCAGTTGCGTGGTGATATAGTGTTCTCAAAGATAGATCTACGGTCTGGATATTATCAGTTGAGTATTAAGGATGAGGACATACCAAAGTCAGCGTTTAGGACGAGGTATGGTCACTTCGAGTTTGTGGTTATGTTGTTTGGGCTAACCAATGCGCCTGCTACTTTCATGGATCTGATGAACCGAGTGTTCCATCCGTTTCTAGATCAATTTGTTGTAGTTTTTATAGATGACATCTTAATCTATAGTCGGGACGGTCAAGAGCATGAACAACATCTTCGACAAGCGTTGACTCTTCTTCACCAACATTAGTTGTATGCCAAGTTTAGTAAGTGTGAGTTCTGGTTGAAAGAAGTGACTTTCTTGGGTCATGTGATATCTACAGAAGGAGTTAGAGTGGACCCTAAGAAGGTGGAGTCAGTTACAGATTGGGAGCAACCAAAGACGCCAATAGAAGTTCGTAGTTTTCTGGGTTTAGCATGATACTACCAAAAGTTTATAAGGAACTTCAGTATAATCACGTTACTGTTAATAAAGTTGACAAGGAAGGGTGTATCCTTTGTTTGGGATGATCATTGTCAGCAAGCTTTCCAAAGCTTGAAGGAGAAGCTGACTAGTGCTCCGGTGTTGGTGCTGCCAGAGCCTGGGAAGGGCTATGTTGTTTTCTGTGATGCTTCCAAGAAAGGCTTAGGATGTGTGCTAATGCAGGAGGATCATGTGGTTTCTTTCTCTTCACGACAACTTAAGAAACATGAGGAGAACTATCAGACACATGATATGGAGCTGGCAGTGGTGGTCCATGCGTTAAAGATTTAGAAATACTACCTTTATGGGGAAGTGTGTCAGATCTTTACAGATCATAAGAACTTAAAGTACATCTTCTCATAGAGTGAGCTGAACATGTGACAGCATCGCTGGATGGAGCTGATCAATAATTATGATTGTACCATTGAGTATTATCCTGGTAAGGCAAATGTGGTAGCTGATGCGCTTAGCACAAAGTCTCCTTTTTCCCGCTCTATAAAGAAGGCACAGTTGAGTTCCTTGATATGCCATAGGCGGGATATACTTGTCTCTTTGCGGCAGATGAATGTACAGATGGAAGTCTCCTTGTTGGCAGGATTGTTGGCACAGATGCAAGTAAAGCCTACGTTGAGACAACAGATCAAAGACGCACAGCAGGCAGATGCTTCAGTTCAGTTGATAAGATCAGAGTTTGGCAGTGAAAAGCGTGATGGGTTCCATAAGTCTGAGGATGGACTAGTTTGATGTCATGATAGGATGGTCGTCCCCAATGTTGATGATTTGAGGAGGTTAGTGCTCGAGGAAGCACACACATATATGTATGCCATGCATCCAGGTGTCACCAAGATGTATCATAATCTAAAGGACCTGTATTGGTGGCCTAGCTTGAAGAGAGATTGAGCCGAGTTTGTGTCTAGGTGTGCGGTATGCCAGCAAGTTAAAGCTGAGCATCAGAAGCCGGCAGGTACGTTGCAACCCCTACCGATACCGTAGTGGAAATGGGATCATATAACCATGAATTTTGTAGTTGGTCTTCCAAGGACAACTAATAATCATGATTCCATTTGGGTGATAGTAGATAGATTGACAAAGTCATCTCATTTCATACCTGTGAAGACAATGTATATAGCAGAGAAGCTTGCTCAGGTATATGTGGATGAGATGGTGTGTTTGCATGGTGTATCCACAACGATAGTCTCTGACAGAGGACCCCAGTTCACGAGTCATTTCTGGGAACAATTACATAAGCGTTGGGAATGCAGTTGATGTTCAATACCGCTTTCCACCCACAGACAGATGGACAGACTGAAAGGACTATTCATACTTTAGAGGATCTTCTTCGAGCTTGTGTTTTGTAGTTCTTAGGCAGTTGGTACGTGTATCTCAGTTTGATAGAGTTCGCCTACAACAATAGTTACCAGCAGAGCATCGACATGGCTCCTTATGAGGCTCTATATGGCAGGAAGTGCAGATCTCCTCTATGTTGGTATGAGTCTGGTGAGTATTAGCTTTTGGGTCCTGAGTTAGTGCAGCAGACAACAGAGAAGATCATAGTGATACAACAAAAGTTGAAAGCGGCACAAGATAGACAGAAGTCGTATGCAGATAATCGTCGACAACCTATAGAGTTCCAGGTGGGAGACAAAGTGTATCTCAAGGTCTCACCATGGAAAGGTGTGCTGAGGTTTGGCCGAAAAGGCAAACTGGCACCCAGGTTTATGGGGCCATACCTGGTAATAGCACGTGTTGGCAAAGTAGCTTATAATTTAGAGCTGCCGCCAGAGTTGCACATGTTACATCTGGTGTTCCATGTCATCATGCTAAAGAAAAGTCATCCAGACACATGGACACTATTACAGCTAGTTGATGTTGAGCTCGATGAAGATGTGACCTACGAGGAAGGTCCAGTGATGATCCTTGATAGAAGAGTAAAGAAGTTGAAGAGGAAGGATCTGGTTCTTGTGAAAGTTCTTTGGTATAATCGTGGCATTGAGGAAGCCACGTGGGAGCTTGAGGAAGAGACGAGGAGGAAGTATCTCTCACTTTTCTCTTCGGATTTTGAGGACGAAATCCCTTTATAGGGGTTTATGGCTTGTAAGGACCATGTCCTCTATTTTGGGCTTATCCTGTTTGTTTTGCCTAAACCTTGTGTTTAGTTGCTTGCTATTCACCTCTAGTGGTGATTAAGGTTGTTGGTGCTTTATTGAGAGTTGGAGGTGCCACTTGCAAATAACCCAAGTCTAGGGTTGATGAGCAAGTTTGTCACCTTGAGAGGTTTTTCTCTCTATCCTTGCTTCTCTAGAGTTGAGAGGAAGGGTTGGGCTCGTTGCTTAAGTTTCCATGGGCTTTGTTGAGCCTTGTTGGGCCTTGTTTTGCCTTGTTTGGGCCTTGCCTTGCCTTGATGGACCTTGTATCAAGCAAGGGTGTGTTTGGGAGCCTTGTATCGACCATGGTTGTGTCGGCCATGAGGATGCGTCGGGCAAGAGAGTGTATCGCCCATGTGGTTGTGTCAGCCTTTGACCATCCTTGACATTTGCCTTTGTTTGTGTCACCACCCTTGTGGACACTTGGTGCATGATGCTTGCATGTGGCAATTGCCTTGGACATGTGTATGGGGCGAGATAAGGAGGTGGCATTGCCCATGGACAAGTGTCCCTAGGTGGGCGACACCTTGCCTTGTTTTCTCCTTCACCCTCTTCTATATATGCCTCTCCTTTCTCTTGCTTAGGATCCCTTTAATTGGTGTTGCCTCCTTTCCTTCCTTGGTGGGCGACACATCTCCTTTGCTAGTTGGTGGCCGATCCTCCTCCTTCTCCTTGGAGTCTTCTTCTTTCTCTAGTGGTGGTTGATCCCTAGGGTGCCTTGTTCTTCTTCTTGTGGTGAGCATCTCCCCTCTTTCCTTAGCACCTTCTTCTTCTTCTTCTCTTTCTTGCTTGCTCTTCGACCATGGTGGTTACAAGTTTTGTTTCTCTTCTTGAGGTGGCTGAAGGTGGTGCTTGAGCTTGGGAGCTTGGTGCTAGGAGCTTGGAGTTTTCTTAAGGTGGGTTACATAACTCCTAACCCTAGCTATACTACTTCCTTTTCTTGTTGCATGTTATGTTTCACCTTGATCGGCCATGTATCTTGTGGATATATGTTCATGTTGTTGGTGTGTTCTTGACCTTGGTGGCCGAACCATATGTATAGAGTTTCTTGGGCAAAACTCCTTTATCTCCATTTGGTCTTGAGAAGTGAGTTCGGCTCTAGTGGTATAGGCAACACTCCTCTCACTTGGTTGTTGAGAGGTGAGTCTATACTCTAGTTGCTTGGGAAACACTCTTCTCTCACCATGGATTAGAGAGGTGAGCCTTGGTTGGATGTTGACATAGTAGAGGTTGGGAGCTTAGCCGATATGGAAATGATCTATCATGTTTCCTGAGATATGTGATGGAGGTTGTGCAAAACCCCTCTCTCTTGATTTTTGAGAGGTGAACCAACTCTCTTGATCTGTTAGGGTTTTGTGATGGTGATCTTGAGGTTAGTGATGACCAAGCCGAGATGAACCTTTGTGCCTTGCACGATACACCTTTGTGGTGATGTTGCCCGACACCCCTCACCTTGGGTTTAGCTTTGGCCGATATGGTCATGTTGAGTTTGGTTGGCTTTGCGCCCGATATGACCATCTTGATCTTGTTGGTGACCTTGGGCGATATGCCTCGATTGAGATGACCCTTTCTCCTAGTAGGTGTTATCCCCTTGGCTGATATGGTGCTTAGTTGTTATCTCTGTAGGTGCCTCTGTTTGGTGCCTTGGGTGACACAAGTTGGGTTGGTCTTGAGCTTCCTGATATGTGTCGAGTGCTTAAACCCTAGTGCTTGCCTTAGTGGTGGTCGATATGGTGTGCCTGATCTTGTTGGATGGTAGGCTTCCTTGTGGTGCCCTTGTATCGTTTGGTGATGTGTACATGGTGGGCATTATAGCGTTGGCTTGGGCGCCACGATTCTGGCCGTTGCAGTGGTGAGATGGTTGCCCGATGTAACCCTAACCCTAGCTAGCCGATAGGGTCTTAGCCCACAACTAGCTGCCCAATGCACACATAGCTCAGCTGCACGATACACCTCCTAACCCCAACTGCACGATACACCTCCTGACCCAGCTGCATGATGCATTCATGTTACTTTGTTTGTATGAAATCCCATAGGCCTTGTTGACCGATACACTCTTGTGTTTGAGTTGGCCGACATATGTGGCTAAGTGCCTTGGCCGACAGGCCTTTAGTGAGGGTTGTTACCCTACCCGATACCACCTATGGTAAGGGGCGCGCTACCCGTCACACTTTTAACGAGGGTAACTAGTACCTTTAGTGAGGGTTATTCTTAACCTGGAAACCCTATCTAGTGATGTGTTGTCTTGTAATCACACCTATGTTTTTGATATTATATGGATGATGGGTTGTGAACTAGTGCTATGCTTGATGCTTAAAGATAATGCTAGATCAGATAACAAGATACTTGTTTATGTTTATAAGATAAATGGCATAAGTGGATGCTTATGATTCGATAACCATAATGTAATTGATACAACGGTATTCCTCATATGATTATAATAATGACATGCACATCTGCAACCCTAATGACATAATAATCAGTAAGATCTATGTTTGGTGATTTTAAGTTATCTCTCTTGATGTGCGTACTAACTATGCAGGTGTATTAGGTGAATTCATAGCCAGGTAAAAACTATGAGGTATATGTGTTTGAATAACGCTACATGATGATAATTCTTGTTCATGGGATAACATGCATCACCAATATGATGAGATAGATATGAGGACCTGATGAGGGCTGAGTGCCCAGTGAGGTGTTATCCTCTTTATGATGAGATGAGGGATTGTTATCCCAGGTGATGATGTAAAATGATGATGCCTTGAGAGGCAGTGGCTTTCTGTGATGAGGGATTGAGATCCCATGAAAATTTTATAATGACAACATTAATGTAACTCAATGTCGTTTATGTTTTACAACTTGGTTGCCTCAACAATCCACTTAAAATATACTAATTAATTACAATGGAGCATATCATGTAGTTTGCCCTGGCCATAGATCCATCATCGTCAGTAGTTGGTGATGGTGAAACAGGTTTTCCTGAGGGTTAACCTGGAAGCACATATTGTTGAATATGTGTGGTTTCTCCTAGCCAAAAATGAGGAGGATTAGAGTGCAACTTCAGTTGTAGACTCCAGAGCATGGTTTTAGGCCCGTGGCTCAATATGTTAGAGCATGGTGAACAGGCCCATGGCTCAAGATGTGTAATAAGAAGAGCATGATTGTGTTCATGGCTCAGAGCACAATGATCATGCTTGTGGCTTGGTTTTACTAGCGCCAATACTTGTACCGAGGTGGGCTAGGCAGATGGTAGCATGACCCTATAGCTGAGGCCACTTAAGCATGAGACTATGGTCCTGCTTGTTTTGCACTCGTAAACTAACAACGAGGTGGTGAGGTCGTGGAGTCCGGCTCTTCCATTGACCTTTTATGGCACCAGCTTGGGTTTCGCAACCGAAGGTTGGAATTGAGCGGTAAAGCTCACTTCCTCAGGGCATAATGTTACGTAATCCAGTCGAATAGTACTTATTGCTTAAGGCAAAATACAAAACATTGGTTGAGGCCTTGCTTGTATAGTGATCTTGTTATACCTTGCAGTTACTTATACGTTCCTTATATTATGTGGTAAGATCTTATAAATCTTATCTTGTCAATCATGTTCCATAAAGAAAATCAGGTTATATGCCTCCTGGATATCCTGGTAAGTTTAATAATACAGTAAGACCTGCTCAGTATGCTGCTCATATAATCTACTTATACTAGTTATCAGTTTTACCTACTTTAGCCTTCTTTGGAATTTTATAATTTCGACAGGGAGTTATGTTTCTCGTTGTGACTGTGTGTCTCACCCCGTTGGTTTACAACCTTTTTAGGTGGTCGTGCTAGACGTGGTGGTGGTCACGAGGTTGCGGCCGAGTAGCAAGAAGAAGAGCAGTAGAAGGCAAGAGATGGACATGCTGCTATTTTGGTGGTTTTGTAGTAGAGTCCTAGAGTTATCCCTATACTCTCAGGTCCTCGGAGGTGTTTTGACGATGTTTTACGATGTTTACCTGATGTAGCTTTGTATATCCTACTGCTGGCCTGATGTGGCCCATTATGTATAAATAGGTGATGAACTCATGTGCTGTCAGGACAGCTGTTTTCCCTAAGCAATGGACATATATCAGGCTTATAATAGTTGTATAACATGTTTCCTTGCAGGATCTGGATGTAATAGTTTCTTTGTTTATCTACTTTCTGCGATCGATTTTAATTAACCCGTGTTTTTAGTAATATGTGGTTCCACACGTTTTCACATGTCACCTTGTTGTCTGTGTGATGACGGAGTGTCACACTTTCTCACAACTTAAAGAACCACGACAACCACGAGCACGAGCGGCTACTCCGAGCATCCAGAGGCTTCATCAAGCTCTTCCTTTCTTGATCTTCTTCCCTGCTCACTCCATCCTCATGGCAAGATGAGGAGGACCCCCTGGTGCTCTTACACCACGATCACGCCTCAGCCACCCCTCAACGGAGGTGAGGAAGATCTATGAGGAGCTTGCCAAGCAGCCATTCACACCAACGCGATACGGCGATCGTCAACTGCTGGATGATATGGGCTTCACTAACAACATGGCGTATGTCCTCGAGCGATAGGAGTTCATGGGAAGGTTTGTGAATCCCATCTTTGGTGGATGGCTGACATATCAAGAAATCATCATCAAGTTCATGGTGTCCTTAGAGATATGTGTCACCCCCGACCAAGAGCGGTCGTCGAGTGGCGAGTGGAGATAAGGAAGGGTGGATTTTCATTTATACAACACCAACTACGCCCTTACTCTCTGTGCCTTCAACGACATTTACGGGTGGCCACATATGCACTGTCGTCAGCCCAAAAATATTGATTTGGATGCCATCTAGAAGGATTTTGTGACAACGTCAGAGGGTAAAAAGTTGAACTTCCACCATAGTTCTTTGGCAGACTTTGAGCATCCCTTTGTTCGGGTGCTCCATCAGATGCTGACCAACACGGTATTCACCAAGTCAACCCAAGGACAAGCCAAGGTACAAGTGTTGGACTTGTATTTTCTATATCAACTTATGGAGGGAGAGACGGTCAACTGGGAAGCATTCTTTCTCCAACACATTATCGCGGTGAGGCACAATGTTAGGCGGGCGACACCCATACTTTTTGGGGGACTTATCACCCCCATTGCTCTTCACTTGGGCCTTGATCTCTCTACTCTGGAGCTACTAAAATCCAGGCTACGCATCGACCGTCTTCATTTCAAGCAGTCTGACCTCATCACTGTGGAAGACGATGTCATCTACGCCACATGCTCAGTTGATTATACTTTCAACACGCGTCGACTTCCTGATCCCATCTTCAACATCAGGGGGATCAGGCACTATAAATGGCCAACTGTGGATGATGAAGATAATGATGGACAACAGGAAGGCAATGTTGAGGAGGAAAAAGAGGATAGCGACGACGTGGAGGAAGTGGAGCTCACCATTCCTATGAGACATAGAGTAGCTCCACAGAAGCATCCTCACCATTATGCTACCTCTTCATCTTCTGCCCCGCCACCCTCTCAAGAAGGAGAGGATGTCTATTCTATGGCGGGTATGTATACTATGCTGCAAGACATCTGTTGACTCAAGGTCAATTAGGTCAATGTTGACTCACGTCTAAATTGACTAAACCCTTGTTTTGATGATGACTAACCATTCCACATATTGGTGTCTAATGTCTCTACTTGAGTGATTTCAGATTAGGTATAGACACACTCCAAATGCCCTAACTTGTGCATATCAAATTGGAGAAAAGACAAGTCAAAGTCATACAAGTGCACATTTTTGTAATATGATGTATATCCATTAGAATCATGTTGTAAATCACTTGTAATGATTATATGACTTGTAATTAAGCTTAGAAAAATATCAGGAGCACTTAGATCGAATATTAGAGCACTTTAGATGCAACTTTGAAAATTGATTACACGCACTTTGTCGGTCGAGTTTCCCAGCCTGAAAACTCGACCGATCATCCTTGATCAATTTTATGGAGATTGCATCGGTCGAGTTGTGTTTACACAGAACTCGACCGATGGAGTAACTGACCATATCGATTTTCATTGGTCGGTCGAGTTTCCTCAGGACAAACTCGACCGATGGTCTGAATATCGGCTTTGTCTTTTACTCTATCGGTCGAGTTACCCTTATAGAAACTCGACCGATTGCACTGTACGGAAAAGTACAGAAAAGTGCTTCTAGCCGTTGTGGAGTTGCAACAAGTGAAAATATATCCGTTGCAAGCCACAAAACGGCTAGTTTTCATTCACAAGTGTTCCCAAAGGCTAAGAGGCATCCCCAGCTATAAATAGGACCCCTTGGGCTTCATTCCAAGGTTGAGCATTCATTGCAAACTCTATGTGAGGTTCCTTTTCTATAGCCGAGTGCTTCCTACAGCCTCCTCTCTCTCTCTAAGCTTAATCACTTGCTACATCCATTAGAGTGAGTAGGAAATCTGTAAGAGAGCTAGTCCAACATATATATCTTGTGAGGCTCTCACTTCCACCACCTCCCTATCTCTCATTTTCAATCATGAAGATGAAGGTTCTCTCTCTTGTCCAAGATAGGTGAAGAAGAACAAGGGAAGGAGTCCCTTGGTGAAGATCAAGGTTGAAGACTTGGAGCTAGAGTGGGTAAGCCTTTGGTGAAGGCAGAAGACTCCTTGCTCAAGTGGGTAAGTCCTTGGTGGAAGCTTCTCCGAGTGAAGGTGAAGTCAAAGGCAGAAGATCCAAGAAGAGTGGGTAATTCCTACAAGGCTGAAGACTTGGGCAAGGGTAGGTAAGTCCTTGGAAGAAAGGCGAAAGACTATTGCAAAGTGGGTAAGTCCTTGGTAAGGTTGAAGACTCTTTGTATTGGATAGGTAAGTCCTTTGGTTGGTAATGCATTGTATGTCTTATGAATGAATATAAGAGTGCAATAGTTTGGAAGTCCTAGAGGTTGACCTATCTAGGCAAGTGGACTAACACACTTCTAGTTTGAAGTGTGGAACCACTCTAAATAGCTTGTCTATTGGTGTATGTTCAATCTCTCTCATCCTTGCTATGCATGCTTTAGTTGCACTCAAATTACCTATTTAGCAACCTTATCTTGTCATATATCTTGAAGGTTTAATGAGTTTTGTTTAAGTGCTTTCAACTCTATTCACCCCCCCTCTAGAGCATCTAATCACCCATCTAGGATCCAACAATTGGTATCAGAGCGGGTCTTCTCCAAGCATACTTCAACAAGTAGGAGAAGATGGGTGACTACCAAGGAGGGAGAATCAGCCTACCAATCTTTGATGGGAGCAATTTCCTCTATTGAAGAAGAAGGCTTCAATTCTACATCCAAGGATCAAGTCTTGAGATGTGGCAAATGGTGAACAGCCCATACATGCTACCAAAGACAAAGATTGAAGAATGGGATGAAGCCACCTTGATGAAAGCAACCATGAATGCTAGAGCCATGCACATCCTCTATGCCTCCATGACCCCCACCGAGTTCAACTGAATTTCTTCATGTGAAACAGCCTATGAAGTATGGAGAAAGCTTTGCATCACTTATGAAGGAACAGATCAAGTGAAGGAAAGCAAAGTCTACATGCTCAAAGGGTTGCTTGAGAACTTCAAGATGGGAAAGGAGGAGAGTATAGCCAACATGTACTCAAGGCTGAACACCATTGTGAATGGTCTTGTTGTTCTAGGACATCCTATGTCTAGTGGAGAGATCAACTCTAAAATCCTTAGAACTCTCCCCAAGAGGTGGGAACCCAAGGTGACTTCAATTGAAGAAGCAAGGTCTCTTAAAGATATTCCTATTGAATAACTCATTGGAAATCTACAAGCACATGAAGCCACACTTGACAAGAGGGAGGAAGTAGAAAGACAAGAGAAGAAAGAGATAAATAGAATGAAGAAGGCTGAAATGAAGGCTCAAATTGAAGCTATCATGGAACAAGTCTCTCCATCCTCTCAAGCTAAAGAAGATGCCATGTACTCTAAGGGTAAATTCTACAAAGGCAAGTCCTCCTCCATCCGGTGCTTCACATGTGGAAAGAAGGGTCACTACAAGGAAGATTGCCCACAAGGCAAAAAGACCCATCTTTACAAGAAGAAATGGCAATCAAGCTAAAGTGGCTCCTCCAACTCAAGCTCAAGTGAAGGATCAAGCTCAAGCTCAAGTGATGAAGGAGAATGCCATTTTGCTCTTATAGCATCCACAAGTGAAGACTCAAGTGAGGTAAATCTAAACTCTCTAGATAAAGAATATTTGATTTCTATTATTCATGATATTTGTGCCTCTCTTAATTCTTCTAAAAAGAAAAAGAAAAAGCTTGCTAAAATTGTTGATAATTTGCATGTAGAACTAGATGATCTTGAACATGCTAATTCTTGCTTGCTTGATGATAAAAATGATTGTCTTAGTCAAGTAGATTCTCTTAAACTTGAAAATACTAGTTTACTTGATAAGGTTAGATTTCTAGAAGCTCAACCTCTTGTGCCTAGTTCTAATGAATAGCATACTTTAATTATTGATTCTCTCATGCATGATATTGATGTTCTTAAATCTGAAAACAAGGACAAAGATTTTGTTTTGCATGAATTAGAAATAGAAAATGCCTCCTTGCTTGCTAAAATCAATGGGCATGAATCTTGTTCTAGTTCTACAAATAGAGAGAATGACGCTGTTGCTCTTCATATTAATAGAGACTCTTATTTAACTAAAACTTTTTGCTTAGAAAATGATCTTTTGCATGCTAGAGATAATATCAAAAATTTGTCTTCTACTATTGCTTCTCTTAAGCATGATAATGATAGTTTGAGATCATCCTTGCAAAGATTCTTAGTGGGCAAAAAGAGTCTTAAAGACATCCTACACCATACTACTAAACAAATTGGTAGACATGGTTTAGGGTATGATAGTAGTCAAGGGAACAACAAAGATAAAGGACCTCCAATATTCCATGGAGAATCCTCTAGTTCCAAGACTATGGGCACATGCAACTATTGCAATGAAATCGATCATTATTCTACTTGTTGTCCTTTTAGGAAAGCACCCAAAAGCAATTGGATTTGGATTGCTAAACTAACCCCTCCGGATCCAAAAATATGATTGGGGACCATTTCATCTTTCTTCTTGTAGGTACTTGCAAATGAATTGACTTGAGATATTGAATTGCAAATTGACTTCTCAATCCACATGAAAGAAGAAAGGTGAGATGTGTAGAGGGTGACAACTAGTGGAAAAGGAATGGTAAGAACAAAGGTAAATGCTTTTTCTTGCTTATAACCATTTCTAACTTGTTTTTGTCAAGTTAGTGTGCACTATACATATGGTTTTTGAGTCAAAAGTGGCATTTTGTGTTTCTCTTCACACTCTTGCTCAAAAACTGTTTCTAATGCTTCTATAGTGCATTACTAACTTGATTAGACATGTTTGGATATGGTTTGTATTTTTAGCATGCCTTTAAATGTGTTTTTATGATATATATGCTTTTTGATAGCTGCTCTGTCGGTCGAGTTTGCCCTATTGAAACTTGACCGATAGGCACCAATGGGTGTTGCCAACAGCTGTCATCGGTCGAGTTGTCAATGCACAGAACTCGACCGATAACACTGTTGCACAGAATACACAGTTGGCTTATTGAATGAGAATTTTCCTCTCAACTAGATTTTCTCAACCAATAGCCTTATTCTTTGGCACTCTCATTTGGTACCTTTATATATGCATATTGTCATGTTCTAAATTGCCCATCGTGCTTACAACTCTATCTCTCTAATTGCTCTAAATTGGTATATCTTGCAATTACTTACTTTGAGTTGTTTTGCAGGTTTTGATGATGAACTCTTTGGATCTCTTGGTTGTATCTTAAATTGCTTCCGTTGTGCTCTAACTTGCTACATCTATCCAGGTGTATATCTTGTTTTGATACAACCTTGAGGTTCTTAGGGGTAATCATCTTTTGGTAAGGATGCATATCTTGTGAGTTATATCCTTTCATGCTTCTAAAATTGCATATCTCTTTGTTTGGATATATCTCTTCATCTAATCATAGCTTGCTTTATCTTATGTATCTTTTGGTATCTCTTGCTATGATCTAGATCCTACTAGTAGTCCTAACGTGTGATATCATCTACTAGTAGTTCATATACATGTAGTTCTAACCCTATTTACAATTGGCATCTTTGCTCATCTATATGCTATGCTTATACATGCTCAAGCTTGTTCCTTGATTTGCATATCTACTATCTTGAGTTTCTTGCATAACATTGTGATGCAGGGTACATAGATCTACATTATATGTAGAAATTGGAGTATTTTTTTGGATTTTATGCAGCTTTTGCTCCAGTTTCAGTTTTTGGTGCAAGACTAGTGTTTTTCATGCAGAAACGACCTTCTAAGCAAGACTCGTTGCTTCACGATGAGCTCTGATGGTTTTTGGTCAAATTCCGTCATCTTGAGGGTCAAAATTGCAATTTATTTATTTTTCTACAGCACTTTATCTTGCATCTTGGGTTGTTCAAGTATATGATTTAACTTGCTTTTCTTTCTATGCTTGGACAAGCCCCTATCTGTGCTCTTCTACTCTCCTTATATATATTTGTGTTATCTCCTTTCTCTTTAACAGGTGATGTTTCTTATTTTCTTCATAACCCCACTTTTTGAAATGACAAAGGGGGAGAAAGGTATGTCTTCTTTTAAAAGAGGAAGAAGGCATGTCTTACATGAAGAGGATAAGCATGTTCATGTAAAGGGAGAAGGTAAAGGGGAGAAGACATATATGTGTAGAACATATATGAGTAGAAGACATAGTATTCTATAAATGTTATGAAAGCTAACCATGCAGGAGAAATAGCATCAATTGAGGGGGAGTATGAAAACTCCATGCGCATCAATTGAGGGGGAGCATATGAACTCAATTCCATTGAAACCCCTAGGTTTCTCCAAAGGTATTAATTTACTTTAAAGCTTTCAATACATTTATGGAATGGTTTGTCATCTTCAAAAAAGGGGAGATTGTTGACTCAAGGTCAATTAGGTCAATGTTGACTCACGTCTAAATTGACTAAACCCTTGTTTTGATGATGACTTACCATTCCACATATTGGTGTCTAATGTCTCTACTTGAGTGATTTCAGATTAGGTATAGACACACTCCAAATTCCCTAACTTGCGCATATCAAATTGGAGAATAGACAAGTCAAAGTCATACAAGTGCACGTTTTTGTAATATGATGTATATCCATTAGAATCATGTTGTAAATCACTTGTAATGATTATATGACTTGTAATTAAGCTTAGAAAAATATCAGGAGCACTTAGATCGAATATTAGAGCACTTTAGATGCAACTTTGAAAAATGATTACAGGCACTTTGTCGGTCGAGTTTCCCAACCTGAAAACTCGACCGATCATCCTTGATCAATTTTATGGAGATTGCATCGGTCGAGTTGTGTTTACACAGAACTCGACTGATGGAGTAACTGACCAAATCGATTTTCATTGGTCGGTCGAGTTTCCTTAGGACAAACTCGACCGATGGTCTGAATATCGGCTTTGTCTTTTACTCTATCAGTCGAGTTACCCTTATAGAAACTCGACCGATTACACTGTATGAAAAAGTGCAGAAAAGTGCTTCTAGTCGTTGTGGAGTTGCAACAAGTGAAAATATATCCGTTGCAAGCCACAAAACGGCTAGTTTTCATTCACAAGTGTTCCCAAAGGCTAAGAGGCATCCCCAGCTATAAATAGGACCCCTTGGGCTTCATTCCAAGGTTGAGCATTCATTGCAAACTCTATGGGAGGTTCCTTTTCTATAGTTGAGTGCTTCCTACAGCCTCCTTTCTCTCTCTAAGCTTAATCACTTGCTACATCCATTAGAGTGAGTAGGAAATCTGTAAGAGAGCTAGTCCAACATGTATATCTTGTGAGGCTCTCACTTCCACCACCTCCCTATCTCTCATTTTCAATCATGAAGATGAAGGTTCTCTCTCTTGTCCAAGAGAGGTGAAGAAGAACAAGGGAAGGAGTCCCTTGGTGAAGATTAAGGCTGAAGACTTGGAGCTAGAGTGGGTAAACCCTTAGTGAAGGCAGAAGACTCCTTGCTCAAGTGGGTAAGTCCTTGGTGGAAGCTTCTCCGAGTGAAGGTGAAGTCAAAGGCAGAAGATCCAAGAAGAGTGGGTAATTCCTGCAAGGCTGAAGACTTGGGCAAGAGTAGGTAAGTCCTTGGAAGAAAGGCGGAAGACTCTTGCAAAGTGGGTAAGTCCTTGGTGAGGTTGAAGACTCTTTGTATTGGATAGGTAAGTCCTTTGGTTGGTAATGCATTGTATGTCTTATGAATGAATATAAGAGTGCAATAGTTTGGAAGTCCTAGAGGTTGACCTCTCTAGGCAAGTGGACTGACACACTTCTAGTTTGAAGTGTGGAACCACTCTAAATAGCTTGTCTATTGGTGTATGTTCAATCTCTCTCATCCTTGCTATGCATGCTTTAGTTGCACTCAAATTACCTATTTAGCAACCTTATCTTGTCATATATCTTGAATGTTTATTGAGTTTTGTTTAAGTGCTTTTAGCTCTATTCACCCCCCCTCTATAGCATCTAATCACCCATCTAGGATCCAACAACATCCATACACATCAACAGTAGCAAACCCAATCTCTGGCTGGCATTCAGGATGTGCAAGGTCGGCTGTATAGCAACCAGCAGGCAATCTATGAAAATGAACGCCTTCTCTTGGCCAACCAAGAGAATATGCATCAACGTCTACAATGGATGGAAAATTATCAGCATCCTTTCTTTGATCATTACTGGAGCCAGGGCTATTTTGGAGGTTACGCGATGCCGCCAGACATGCCCCCGTCTGATCCTACCTTTTAGGGGGATGTTTTCTCCTCAGGACGCCACGCAGCCACTACCACCATCATTTTGAGTCGGGTATCACTGTTCCACCTCTTAAGTTAGGATGTTGACTATGAGGCCATAGTCATATTTAATCTTGGGGTGATGGAACAATTTCTATCTTAGTTTTTATTTTCTTTTATTTTAGCCTTTTGTTTGTTTTATTTTGAGAAAAGTAGTTAGTTTTCCTGTTAGTTTTTCCTGTTATATATGATCCACAATCTATCTAGTGTAATCTATGGAGAAGTAAATGCATGGTTTCAATTGAGAATATCAATCTCGAGGATGGGTGAAATTTTAAAAATTATGTGTGAGCTTATTTTACAAGTAATCGAGTCACATAACTGAGGAAGTGCTTGAGTAAGTCAGCTTTAGGACATTAGAGCATAAATGACCGTCTAATTTGTCTAAGAAAGTGATTGACAAGGATTGTTGAGCCTAAATTGATCAAACACTAACACGACCTTAAATTAAAATTTAAGAAAGAAACCCCTTGATTACCCTATACACAGGACATTAGAGAGAGACATATGATTTTTTTTCTGAAGGTTCTGTCTCTTAGTCGTGTGATCTCACCCACCGCATACCTTTGACTCACACCCTACCATAAGAGGATTGAGCACATGTTGTCATTCTTTCTCTTGATTGCATTTACATTGCATAATAGATTGTGCACAATAGTTGTTTATTTTTACTTGCATTAGTGCTTAAAAAATATAGAAAAACCATACATGCACAAAAAATTCATGATGCATGTCATTTAGTTGCATAACACCTTTGTTTATATAGTTGCATATGCATTACATATCTTCTAGCATAAATATCTTGTCTAAATTCTTCTCTTTTTTAAAAAAGGTAGTGATTGTGCCCATTCTTTGAAAAAAGAAGAAGAAGAAAGCACTTACATAAATTAAAGGGGTAGTGCAATTCATGATTGTAAAGGGGCTTAAATGAAAAAAAGGAAAAAATAAGGATACTTTTTGAAATTTCAAGGGCATGATTCTACCTAATTATAAAGAAAGTTAGCACATGATGTAGTTTTATAGATATTTTGTCTTATTTTGAGATGAAATAATAGTTGCATGCATCATTCCACCACAATGATTAGGCATTAGGAGCATTCTTTAAAACAAATTTTCATCATCATAGGTTCATCATAATTTTTGATTGCATGGATGATTTTATGTGCTCATGATTCTTCTGCAGCCATCAATTTCAACCACTCGTTGCTCTTACTGGTAGGCCACTCAGATGATTTTCTCCTCATTCATTACTCTATTAGGAGAACTACTTCCATGTAGATGGTAGGTAGAGAAAAGAGCAATGTAGATAGGAGATCACACGATGCATCAAGTATGAACCGAACAATTCTATCATATTAACTGCTCTAACTGATAGTTTGATTGGGAGTGGACATCTTGGATAGAGGTTTTTGGTTGCCTATAGGGCAGTTAGTGTTCAATGGTCAATAAAGGCCGGAAGGAGGACCAAAAGGTAGAAACTTTTTAGATGTACTTTATGCATTATGTCCTCTAGCTGACTTATCTCAATCAGATCTAAAGGTGTTGTTGCTTGAGGATGAGTAAGATTTTAGCTTAGGGAAGTTTGATGTATGGATTTTGAGTCGCTTATTATAGGCCTAGTTTATTGTGGTTTTGTGCATTTGTTAGTCAATTCGTTGATCATATCTGCATAAATATGTATAATTTGCTTGCATCAAACTATGCTTATTTCATCATAATTTTAGTATTTTATATATTTCTCAGCTTGATACATGATCTTTGTTGATTTTCAGGAATTTTAAATATTTGAGGAGTCAATGCCACCGAGATGACATCAGAGACGAGCCTTGAACGACCAACTGAGTCAATGGCACCGATCACCCTGGTCGGTGCCACCGAGATAGCATCAGAGAGGAAGGGAAAAACTCGCATAATCTTGGTGCCACTGACATCCTAGTCGATGGTACCGACTCATCTAGAGAGTGACCAAAACCCGATACTGTCGGTGCCACCGACTCTGTCAGATTTCAGCAATCTAAACCGGCCGCCCCGATCCAACGGTCCACGTTATGTGGTACTGTAAGTGACCTATGACTAAAAAAGAGGATGGCCAAATCTAAAGGGGATCAGTTTTTGCACCGCACGACAGCCAGAGAAGGGAGGGAGAGAGCACAAAGCCAAAGGACGACAACCGGATGATTCGAGCACCTCTGACGGACGTTTCTGCTGTCGGAAGACTACAGGATGCATGTTTCTCTAGGAGGATCATCCGAAGCACCTTTTTTCCAGGGGTTACACGAATCTCCTCCATGTTTCCCGTGTTTTTCTTCTCTCCTTCTATGTGTTCTCAACTGAAAACCATGCGGGGCTAAACCCCTCTTTTCCTTAGGAATCAGGAGTAACCCAGGGGATCGTTGCATTAACTTTTTACATGATTTAGTATAAATTTCTCTTTATTTCTGGATATATAAGTGTGGATTTGAATTACTTATCGCTGCTTGATCACCAACGATATGATTACAGACCAATAATTACTCCAGAAGGGGGATTAAATGTTAGAAAACCATGACTTGTACACTTTCCTACGCGTTCCTTGGAGAAGGTGACACATGGTTAATGGAAAGAACCCAACGTTTTCATTAATGCACCTTAACCGAGAAATAAATTGTCATAGACATGGGATTGGCTTAGATTTATGTAGTGAATTGTATCACGGAAGCGAGCAATTCTAGCTACAGACTTTCTATCCAGGTACCACATTTTTTGAATTCATGTAACCATACTTCCACATAATCCCCAAATTTCTTGAAGTCCTAATGCCTGGGTTTTATGCAATCAACGTACTATAACTCCTTTTTACTGGACAAGCATTCAAAATGCTTTCGGAATTATATAAGGCCGTGTTTGGTTCGTTGGATAGGATTTAAAAGGACAGTATCAAAGGTTAGGATAGGAAAGTATATGCATAGGAAAGGATAAACAATATGCACTCCTATGTTTGGATGCAACTACTGAAAGGAAAGGATGATGAGCACAATGTTTCTAGCATGAATTAAATATTTTAATTAGTTTTTTTACCAAATGTATCTTCGTTCACAAGAAATCCTTCGTTTAGAAGGCGCCGTACAACGAGGAAACCAGCAGATGAATGTTCAAGTTACGGATGGATTTGATAGCTTCTCCTTCTCACATATTCCACTCGGTTCGTTTTTTGCTAGCTATCAAATTGAGCGGCCAATGCTCAAATTACGAAACTAATTCTTCTAGTCCAAAAGTTTTTCACCTATCCCCTTCTCATTAGCAATTGTGGCAGCCATCGAACCATAGCAATAGAACCTCCCAGGATCAGGTGATTCTAATCCGCCTACATATAGACCGACTCCTCACAAGTAGCAATGGTGTGAGTCTCTGATTCTTGCGGTTGTCATTCTTGCCACTCCGACTGCTCCCATCACCATATATTATTGCAGCCTCTGGTTCCCCGACCCCCCATTGTTGTATACCATTGCCGACCAACTGCTGAAGAGAGTTTCTCGTAAGGAAATTATCAGCGGTGGTCATACGTCAGAGAAGGTAACCCAGATCATCAATGGTAGACGGATTTTGTAGAGAATGTATCGAAACATCGGGGCATCCAACTTTGGGCGTCAGGTAGGGCATCGGGCATCAAGCACCGCACGCTCGAGTATCGTGATCGTGTTGGAGTCTATATACCAGTTAATACTTAAGGGGGAAGCGGTATGGGCGAGTCCCGGCTGATTGGGACTCTATTACCGGAGGTTAGAAGTCCTGCACCAGAAAAATGACAACCAAACGTGGGTTTGGAAATATCAAAAGGATTTCAATCCTTTCCTACTCTTAATACCACGTACCAAACATGTCGTAAGAAGTACTTTGATCTTGAATTTGACTAGGAAAGAACGTAGCGATCAAGTTACGAATTTCTAAAATTATTGATTTGTGTAACAAAAGATATTTGCTTTAAAAAATGAGAAAAACATAAAAACTCATTTTTTACTCAATTAAGGTTTGACGTGTATAATAGATTTGAGTAACTTTCACATATCTTTATTTAAACAAGAATATATGATTTTATTTAACTATACATGTATATGTATAATAATGCATGGCCCGTGTCATAATATATTTATGCTACTACTTTATTACTCGAATCATATAAAACATACTATTTTTCTAACTTAAACTCCCTAAAAAAAATCATGAATTCCCTTATAGATAAGGCTCTTTACTAAACCATTACATGTGGTAAAAGAAGAACACCAATCTTATTTGTTCGATGACTGTTTTAGTGAACAAAATGGACGGAGGCATTAGGCATGACACGAAACAACTATAAAATTGATATATTTTATCTACCACGGGACGATGAAGTGATAACGACACATAGATTGTTGTGATGACAACCTTGATACACGGTAAAACCAAACATGGGAAACCCCAAAGTTGTTATATTTATTTCATGTTTTATGTAAGAATAACATAGACATAACGATATTTGAAGCGAGCTTTAAATGCAAGGAATTTAGATCCTTGGTTATCCGGCGTTAGCCGAAATCCCAACCCAAAATTCGGCTGGTGAATTTCTGAGCAACCTTATATGCGTAGTTTGTCATGAGTTGCGAGCTATGGGGAGCTCATTTTCCTAGAAACTCTGATTCAGTTTCTTGAACTTGAGTTCATTAAATACCGTATGATCGATTTTCTCTAGCCGTAATCCAAAATCCATACGATTTGCTAGAAGCTGCGATGTTTAAATAAAAATGTCGTCATAGAATTTTTTGGTTTGTTATTATGTGAGAGCGAATAACACGAATAAAAGTTGTCTGCCTAAAGCTAATTTTATACTCGTTTTAAAATATTTCCTTTATATATTTGAAACTCCGTAGAATTCGTTAGAATTTGAGTTATCAAAATTTAAAACCCAAACGGCATCTCAACTTCTCGAACAGGACGTGAGTGTGCTTGTATCCAATCTTTTCCAATGAAAAGAATATTTCCGACTCCCAGTAAATAATTAATCCCCAAGCCCCTGTTTGGGAACGGACTGGGATTTTGTAGTCGGGACTGGATTAGATGAAGTTAGTTAGGATTCAGTCTGATTCTGTTTGGCAACCCAGTCTGATTCTGTTTGGCAATCCAGTCTGATTCTGGTCAGCTGGTCTGATTTGAGTCTGATTGCAGTTTGATTCTATTTGGCCACTAGACTTGATTCAGTCTAATTTTGTTTGGCAACGTAGTCAGTATTTGCTGATTCTGTCCTGATGTTGTAGAACCGTTTTAACAAGAATAAAGATTGTGTAGTTGTGTTGCCGCTTAAGAAGAAGTTGGCCGAAGTGTATTATATACTAAATAACAAATACATAATATAATTTATGTATTTAAATTAAATAGTAGCAAACGTGCGCAGCATGTCTGTAGCAGAACGTAATACCACATAAATAAAAAGATAATATTTTATTAGTTCTCGGGCAAATACATATGTAACATACAAACTGAAACGAGAGGTCTGCCCTGAACCTAGAGAAAGACAAAGCTACACAATCTAATAAGTTGGTGAGCAAGCAGCCAACTTCATGCCTCGTCAGACTCGTCGGCCAACTTCATGGCCTCGTCGTACTCGTCTCACGACACAGGACAGGCTTCGTCCAACAACTGATTTGTTTCCTGTTTGCTGGCGTCTTTTGGCCACTCGAACAGCAACGACAGATGGTGAATAGGATGAGTAACACCATTGGCTTGTTCGTCTCTCTCATTTGGGCCCTCATCGCGTGTAGGCTCGCAATATTTTTTCTTGCAAACAAGGTTTTCTTCTACATATTTTTTAATCTTCGACGGAGACATCAATAGTTTTTCAAATTTTGTCCTTGCCTTTGACCGTGACCGCGATGATGACATCTATAGTTAATAAATAAATATAAGTATTAGCAAATATCAATAATAGTAAGATAACTGTGACAATATTGAATACAAATAAATGCTCCAAACAAACTTAGCTACAAACAAGCAAGAATGTGATGTATGCATTCAATACATAACAATAAAGCTCCAAACAAACTTAACTACATACAAATAAATATTGCGAGGTAAACACAAACAACTACAAAGTCGTGGAAATATATTACAAGTTAATGTGTTATTTTTGTCGTCTAACGTGGTTGTTTGATTCACTCATTCATGTTAAGGTATTCAGCAACCCCAGGTGGGTAAATGCGACGAGTCTTCATGAAGTTGTGTTGCACGGCCAATGGCGGGGGAGGCAATAAATCTCCCAAAATAAAAAGATTGTCTCTTATGAACTCTCTCCTTATGTGTTGCCATCTCATCTGCAACTCAGTCAAAGATATGTAAGGTCCCCCAGTTATGTTTCAGAAGTCACGCCATGCCTCCATCCAAGCTTGTGTAGTATATACTCCATTAACACATCTCCCCAACTCATATTGGTTTCTCATCATACCTCTGAGAACCATATCAAGCTCTGTACATCACATAAAATAAGGCGTCCTTGGAGGCCCAGCCATATTATAGATTATGTAAATAATATGTTTTAGACGTAAGTGTGTATCGCACAATTAAGGGAATATAAAATGCATATACAGTACTAACTAACATTTATCAACATCACGGTGAAAAAACATACACCCTCCATAAAACATACACCAACATTATGATAAATAACAAAAGCATATTAATGTCGGATGAATTCAGAAAGATTTAATGTTAAAAATATTGAATGGTTGACAATGTAAATCGACACACCAAACTAAATGTAGCTCTCTGCCATTAAACGTTATGGCGTCACCGTGGGTGAAGGAATGTCTAAAAGAAGACTACATTCTTCCTCCAGACTGGCAACGTAGCGTTCTAGACCCTCATGCTCATACTTTTTTTGGGTGTATATATCATCGTAGTTGTGATGAATTTCAACAAAGTCCTTCATGTTCATTGCCTGGCCCCACACTGACTTGCACTCGACAGTTAGTAACATAATCTCAGCTTTCAAAGAATCAATTGTTGGGGGGAGATCGACTGCCCAACGGAAGTATCTACATCGATCTTTTCCCTACAATGTATTATCAAGTTTAATGAATGACAAAGAATGTGCAACATACACAACGGCAACCTATTATGTATGTATTTACTAGTGCACCTCACGAGAAGGACATATGTAATACATTTCTCCCGACCTTACACTCAGAATGCCAAAATCATACAACTTTGCATCCTCTGTGTTAAGCCGCAAGGCTGCATCTAACCCACAATCACACCTCGGAACTTCAGATGGATCCATTGACATCTAAAACATAATTGAGGTAATTGAGGATTAGTAAAAATAATGTCGGATTCTGAACATAGATTTCAAATACAACTTTTCGAACATAAAAAAGGCCTAACTGCTTGTTATACATCTATGATGTATTGTACTCGTCCTCATTTGAAGAGTCGTTACTGCTCGTGATGTGAAGTCGTTGGCGAAGATATTGACACCTCTCACGTAGAGTGGAAATATCTTGTTCGAGCCTATCAGTGTCTGCACTTGTCGAACTGACAAAGTCACATTGTTTAGACCATAGCTTGCGTTCGTTGTGTGCATATGCAAGTTGTGTTAGCATAGCATCCCTAACTGCAGTAAGTGTGGCAACTGTGGGTGGTACACGCTGCGCAGGCATTCTCATCTGGCATCTGTTCGAAACAAGCCCCCTACCACATGTAAAATACGGTCTGTGGGGGTTGTTATTTTCAAAACGTCCATTTTCCGCGTCTGCGTCATCCATATACACACGTACAGTGCATTGAAGGCCGCATGTATAACAAGGCATTCCATTCTCCATTTCAAGACAACCTACCGATTCATTATGTCATGTATATTATTAGGATCCAGTAAAAAGTTCGTAAAAAAAACAAGTAAAGGTTACAAAGTTTTATCGTGGACAATTTTTCAAATAATGTCGAAGACTATTACAGATACAATTGTACGTCAATGGGCATCCCATAGCAAATTAGAAATGGATTCACGTAAACGATCGCCCTCCCTTGAATCGGCCTGAGTTGTTTGTTGGAGGGAACTCAGGTCAACCCCAGCAGGGGGAACGGTAGTTGTTGAAATGTCATCTGGGAGTTCGTCCATGGTACTGTCGCCATCATGTTGGCGGCGTATGAAATTGTGGATGATACAACAAGCCATTACGAGGTGACACTGCAGATGTATGGGATATGTCGCTCCCTTTTTAAGGTAGGCAAACCGCCGCTTCAGCACCCCAAATGCTCTTTCTACAACATTACATAATTGTGCATGGCGGTGGTTGAACATCTCCTTCTTGCTGGTGTAGGCATGTCTGTTTCCTCGGTACTCAGAAATATGGTAAGCTGTGTTGCGATACGGTGCAAGGAATTGCCGAGTGTTGGCATACCCTGTATCAACTAGGTAAAACTTTTCCGGTGGAACTTTAAACCCGCCAGTGGTCGTCGCTGACTGTAGGACCCGTTGGTCAGCAGCCGATCCCTCCCACCCAGTTAGGACATATGTAAACGCCATGGAGAAGTCAACTACAGCCAAGACATTAAGAGAGACATTCCCTTTTCTGTCTCGGTAGCGATTTTGCTTGTCTCGTTTAACCAAGACGGGGATGTGTGTTTCGTCAATTGCCCCGATGGCATTCTATAACACCAAAATAGGTTGTAAACATACAAAATATTTCCAAATGATTAAAGATTGTAGGGGCTAACTATTACCTTGAAGTACGGGTAGAACCTTGGGGTCTCCAATATACGAGAATGTGTTGCCGTGCATGTCGCTGCAGTTTGCATGACAATGTACTCATTGGACAACGAACACACAACGTCTAAGACTTCATTGAACTTTCTACTGATGGTCTCACCAGAGTGAATGTAGTCCTCAGCCAAAGCACGATTTGTATGTCCATGGTCAACCATTTGTAGGAAGTAGCACACAGCCTCAACCGAACTAACGCCTCTAGTGCTTCGTAACAAGGCCCGACTCTCAAGCTTGTCCACAAGGGCCAATATAGAATGTGGTCTCATTCGATATAGGTCATAAGCCTTTTGTTCATGACCGTTTAAAATTTCTAAGACCTTCTGGTGGCCACTCCTAATGCTAACTGACCTAGGTATTGTAGGTGGTATGTCGGAAATGTCGTCAATGATGGAGTTTGCTATGGACTCAGCTATTGTATCAGAAATGTGATTAGCTGGACCAGACAATGTATGTAGAATGTGCGTGAGGAGGTGAGGTGTTTCTGTTTGGTCAGTGGTTGACATTATGCCTACAAGTGGAAGCATAGCAAGGTTGTCATGGCAATGGCAAGGAAAATAACTACTCGACAATCATATGTAACTGTGGACATGACAAATAATGGCTTGCAGGATACATAGCAAATTAGATTGAATGCAAAATAAAAGCATGGTGCTGAAATAAAATATTACAACAGTTAATCAATTTAGTTTGTGCGGTAAAATAATGTCTGGACGGGAATAAAAATATTACAACAATTAAGCAAATTAGATTATGCCCAAAGAAAATGTTTGGATGGGAGATAGATTATTACAACAATGAAAGAACTTTCTACTGATTTGCTGAGTTAAATGTCTGGCTGTTAATGCTTGGTGATCCGGAAGGGCCAGCATCATTGGACAAAGGAAAAAATGCACGGTGAGATGACACAAACGACGATGGCATACTTGGTCAGTTGCTGAAGTTGGGTGTTGGGGATTGCGGGAAAAATGCATGGTGAGATGGCATAAACGAGGATGGCATTGAAGGTGTTGTTGTTGCATTGGCAGCTTGGGACCTTTCCCAAAGGTCTTGCAACCATATGGTTATCTTTTGAGGTGTGTCTATAAATCTGAGGTAGATGGTGCGGTTTGTTGAGTCCTTGATGGCGTTCACAAGTGTTGTAAACACAGCAGTGGGGGCATCTGGGTAAGTGTCATGGAAATGTTGTAAGATGGTTGTAAACTCTTTCTTTTCAAAGGCTCTAGTTGCCACACCACTGCCTAGCTCGTGAACCTTTGCATAAACCTGTGTGAATTCAGATAACACTTCATTTGAAAACCCACATCGATCTTGAGCCATTGATGGCCGCTTCTTGCGCCTAATGACAGGAGGCCTCCCGCCAACACTCGGTGTATTTATTCCGCCTCCCCCGGTGTCTCCCTCATTTTGCATCCCATATGCGCCCATATTAGCTTCCCCGGATTGGCTTCCAGTGTTCATGGGTGTGTCTGGGCCATCTAAGTCGACAGTGACATCATCCTCGGAGGCAACATCAGAAGGGATTTGTGTGTCCGTTAAAGACATTGCATGATGTCCTCTAGCAATGATCCTCCCCGCCATCATCTCGATGTCATAGTAGTGGGGAAACGGCTTGTTAAGCAACCTAGCAAGGTCCTTGTTTGCTTAAGTATAAAAAAATGTTGTATTAGGAAATTCAAGTGTAAATAAATGACATTATTTTTTGTAAGGACCCTGACCTGCGTTTAGGGTTTACCCTGTTTGTTTTGCTTGATCTTGGTGCTTTGGTGCTTGCTAATCACCTTTGAGTGGTGATTAGGATTTTGTTGTGCTTTGTTGAGAGTTCGAGGGGCTACTTGCAAATAACCCAAGTTTGGGGTTTTGTGGGCAAGTTTGCCATCTTGTGAGATGTTTTCCCTCTTTGCTTCCTCTAGGGTTGAGAGGAAGGCTTGGGCTTGTTGTTTGAGTCCTTTGGGCCTGAGTTGAGCTTGTTTGGGCCTTGGAGTTCCTTGTTTGGGCTTGCTTGAGCCTTGTGTCGCCCATGGCAGGTGGTGTGTCGCCCAGTTGCTGGGTGTGTCGCCCAGTAGAGCTGCTGGTTGTGTCGCCCATGTTGCTTGGTCCAGCTTTGACCATGTTTGGTGGACACATGGTGCACATCTTGGACAAGTGCCTTATGGCTTGCATGAGAGGTGGCTTGAGTTGGTGGACATGTGTCCCTTGGGTGGACGACACATAGCATGGTTGTACCTTGGTTTCTCCTCCCTTCCCTCCTATATAGAAAGCTCTTCTCCTTGCCTTAGTCTCCTTTGGTCCTTTGGTCTCCCCTCCACCCTTGGTGCACAATATCCCTCTCCATCTTGTTTGTGTTGGCCGATACACTTCCTTGGAGCTGAAGTGGTGGCCGATACACCCTCCTGGAGCAGCTTGGTGGACGATAGCTTTGGACCTTGGAGTGCTTTGGAGCTTTGGTGGCCGACAACCTTGGAGCTCAAAGTGCATCTTCTTCCTTGGAGCTTAAGGCGGGTTGCATAGCTTCTAACCCTAACTCCTTTACCTCTTGCTTGATCTTATGCATGTTAGTGGACTAGCTTAGCTCCTTGCTTTTGTACCTTGCTAGTGTATCCTGGTGGTCGATATCCCCCTTAGGGTTTAGGGTTTCTTTGAGCACCTTTGCTTTCTAGGGTTTGAAGTCTCTTGTGTTGGGGGTAGGTGATGACCTAGGGTTGGGCGATACCCCCCCTTCCTTGTGAGTGTGTTGGGCGAAACACTTGCCCCTAAGTTGAACGATATGATGCTTTAGGGTTTGAGTTCTTTGAGTTGGAGATCGATAGGTTGACCTAGCTTGAGTGTTGGCCGACATGGTGACCATGTTGGGCGACATGGTGCTCTCTTTGGAGACCGACATGACACCTTGGTGGACGACATGATTGAGCCCTTGAAGTTGGCCGATACCCTTGCCCATGAGTGGGCGATAGGGTGAGCTAGGGTTTGGTTGACCGTTGTGATGGGAGACATAGTAATGTTCTTTGTGTTGTGGTGAGTACCCTTGGAGATGGACGATACTCTCTCTCTCTCACCCTCTCTCATGTTGGGCAATAGCCATGATGGGCGTTACCCTCCCCATGTTGGCCGATATGGTTGAGGGCATGTTGGACGATAGGCTTGTGTCCTGATGGCCGATAGCCCTAATGGCCGACACCATGGTGGGCGATACCCTAATGGCCGACACCATGGTGGGCGATACCCTAATGGCCGATAGCCATGTTGGACGATACCCTACCCTATGTGCTTGAGTGTGGTGACCGATAGGGTTGATGTGGTGGCCGATAGGGTTAGTGATGTGGTGACCGATAGGGATGGTGTGGTGGCCGATACCATGTTGGACGATAGGTCTTGATAAGTGTTAAGTGAGGGTTGTGAAGCTTTAGTGAGGGAATGAGGTTCCTTTGGTGACGGTCTCATATGTGATGGAAATAAACAATGGTAGCGTTTGTGATATCATCAATATATATATATGATACCTTGCAAATAAATAGGATGCTAATGATAGTAACAATGATGTTAGCCCTAATGTATTAGGTGCATGATGTGACCTTTATGCTTAAATTAGTAATGATTGTGAGGATGATGATAGTTACACTAGTAGTTTGTTTTATTATAATAATGATTGTCATAGTGATGCTAAGTGACAGTTATATTAAAGGTTGCTTCATGATAAAGATGACAATAGTTGATGGCATAATAATGACCTTGTAAATACTAGTGTTGGTTCGGTAAACTCAACATGATTTCTATATACCTGGATTGCTTGTATAATCCTGAGATTGAGGGTAAGCATCAGTATGGTTTGAATAATGATGTACTTGATACCCTTGATTACCAAATGATTGTAATATTAATGAAGTAGATTATCTTGAATGATATTTCATAATAGTGATCATATTCCGTATGTTGAATCTACAATTATGATGTACCCTAACCTTGCAGGTGATGTTTTAGCCATGAGAAGGCTATGAGATGTATGAGATGAATATCATTATTTGTTAATTATCCTATGAGGTTGTGTTGGTCCCATGACGATGATGTGAGCCTGAAGAGGCAGTGACAGTACATGATGGGGGAATTGAGACCCCGTGGTATGTGATGATCCTTGAGATGGATCTGGATGGTTGGCAAGAGGCCAAGTGGTAACATGTGATGTTAGACCCTTGAGATGGGTCAGGTTGATGTGATTATAATATAATGTTATTTACTTTCTGTTATATCTTGCATGTTATACAACTTGGTTGAATCCTGCAATCCATCTAAAAGATACTAATTAATCACAGTGAAATATATCATGTAGTTTGCCCTAGCCATAGATCCATCATCGTCAGGACTTGGTGATGTTGAAACAGGTTTTCCTACGGGTTAACCTGGAAGCGCATATTGTTGAATATGTGTAGGTTGCTCCTAGCCTGAAAATGAGGAGGTAAGAGTGTAACTTCGGTTGCAGACTCAGATATGTGTGTAGAGCATGGTGAACAGGCCCGTGGTTCAGTTTTACTAGCGCCGAGACCTGTACCAAGGCGGGCTAGAGAATGGGTAGCCTATGAAGCTAACCCTGTGGCTTAGACCACTTTAGCATGTGACTGCGGTCCTGCTTGTGTTGTACTCATGTACTGACCATGAGGTGGGAGGTCGTGGAGTCCGGCTCTTCCATTGACCTTGTATGGCACCGGCTTGGGTTTCGTAACCGAAGGTTGGACTTGAACAGTACGGTTCAAATCCTCAGGGCATAATAACACGTAATACAGCCGTTTAGTATTTACTGATCAAATCAAACACGAAACATTGGTTGAGGCCTTGTTTGGGTAATATTCTGTTATACCTTGCAGGTTATGTGGTAATCTACCTTATCTTGATAATCAGGTTATGTGACATTATATTCTATTCTAATAATCCTGTTACATGTTGATATATCTCATCTTGATAGTCATATTCCTTTGAAAGACATCTGGTCATAAGTTTTAGTACAGCTGGTATGCTTGCCGGTAAGAATGATCTTGCTATATATATATATATATATATAACTGCTTCTGATATATCTGCTCATGTTATAATTGTTGTTATAGTTTCTCTTACTGAGGTTCTATGGTTGCGGTGGGAGCTATGTTTCCCGCTGGGACAATTGTTCAATTGTCTCACCCCGCTGGTTTACACCCTTTTTAGGTGGTCGAGGTAGACGTGGTCGTGGTTGTGGTGTTGCGGACGAGCAACTTGAGGAGCAGTAGAAGGCAAGCGATGGACATGCTGCTGTTTTGGATGTTTTGTAGTAGAGTCTAGAGTCATCCCTGTACTCTCAGGTCCTTGGCAGTGTTTTGACGTTGTTTCACGATGACCGTTCGATGATATCTGTATATCCTGCAGTTGGCCGGTTGTGGGCCTTTATGAATATATGAACAGGTGGTGAACTCATGTGATGGATGAACAACTGTTCCTGAGCTGTGGACACATGTCAGATCTTGTGCACATGTTTATATGATATGTTTCTGTGCAGGATGAGGACTGGAAAGTAATAGTTTCATTGTTTATCAGTTTTCCGCAATCGGTTTTAATTAACCCGTGTTTTTGATAATCTGTGGTTATGGTGTTTTCCGCACATTTTCGCATAACACCTCGTTATCTGTGTGATAATGGGATGTGTTGCCACAAGTTTTGGTATCAGAGCTTTAGGTTCGCTGAGTCTACAGGGATCTAGGACTAGGTTGAGTCTGTTCTTATGAGTTTCAAGGATATCTTACAAAAATCTTCTGCCTTCAGAAGAAGAAAAGCCAAGATGTCTGGAAACTACGAAGAACATGCTCCTGAGCATAGTGATGCTGCATCGGTTGATGGAGTAGATGGACGGGCACATGAAGATCGGGTGCCTGAGGTCCCCCAACCAGACCCAGCCATACTTGAACACCCTGCCTACCAACAGCTTATGGGGCAGTTAATGGTTACGATGAATCTCATGGTTGAGCGATTACCAGTGCCTCCTCCACGAGCACAGGTTCCCCATGGAGAAGCATCGGGTATTGGGAAGACCTTTGAGCGGCTTCGCCGAGTTGGAGCTTCGGATTATGCTGGAACGGCTGATCCAGCGGATGTAGATCTGTGGCTGACAAGTCTTGAAAAGGCTTTCCGGATCCTCGACATCCCCGAAGCAGACAAAGTAAAGCATGTTGTCTACCTTTTGAAGGGTAGTGTTGGTCACTGGTGGACCATCGAGGAAGAGAAGCAGCCTGGTGAGGTGATCTGTTGGGAAGTGTTTCGGCGCGAGTTCGTCACCAGATACTTTCCGAAGACGTACCTGGATGAGAAGATCAGTCAGTTTGAGAAGTTGCGGCAAGGAACGATGAACATCACCGAGTATGAAGCTAAGTTTATGGATCTGTTGAGGTTCTATCCTCACATGGCGGCGACAGATGATGAATGGATCAGACATTTCGAGAAGGGTTTGAGTGATGAGTTGACAACCCCTGTGTCTGCGCTGGAAAACCGAGAGCGGTTTGCTACATTTGTGGAATCAGTTCGACGGATCGAGAGGACAGTAAGGGAGAAAAGAGAGTCGGTGTCTCTTAAAAGACCTGCTCAGTTTCAAGGACGAAGGTTTGGTGGCTTCAAGAAGCCCAGGTTTTCAGCACCGTCAGTGATGAGAAGTGCTGGTGTACCATCTCAGTGGTCTCTGAGTAAGGGAATAGGTTATGTTTCTTCACCATCTAAGGCGCACAGTTCAACTTCGGTGGTAGTGACAGGGCCGTCTAGGCCACGAGTTGACAATAGAGCATGTCATCTCTGTGGACAAGTCGGGCATTGGAAGTTCAATTGCCCGAATAGAGATGTTGAAGTGACGCAACAACCGAGGAAGAGTTTCCAGAAGTCTGAGAGACCACAGCCCAGTGGTAGCAGAGGACGAGGACGCGGTCAAGCGTCCCAAGCTGGATCGTCTGCTCAAGGGAGCAGAGGTCGTGGACAGCAAGCTACGGCTCGATTCTATGCCATGAATCATCTGGAGGCGATAGTCAACCCGCGAGTGGTGACAGGTCAGATGGAGTTATTTCATTCTGATATGTCTTCTTCTTGCTTTATATCTGTTCTGGTTGACCCGGGTGTTACACACTCTTTTATCGCCTATAGTATGCTTGAAAACTGTCATCTACCTGTTAGTTGTAAGAAGGATAGCTTGTTGTTAGAAACCCCTCTTGATGGTTCCTCTTTGCTTCGAGAAGAGTGTCCATCTTGTGTTTTGTCTTTTTCGGGACACAACATTCAGGTGGATCTCATACCACTTGATATGCATGGTTTCGATGTTATCCTTGGGATGGATACCTTGGAGAAGTATAAGGTTGTCTTGGACTGTGGTTCCAAGCAAGCGGTGTTTGATGTTGCTGGAAAGAAGTGGATCTTCCAGGGAGATAGGAAGATTCTTCCGACGTGTCTAGTGTCAGCTATGGTGGCAGATAGGTTGTTGCGACAAGGATGTGAGGCGTTCTTAGCTCACATTGTGGATACCGTTGTTGATACCAAGGTGAAAGGCCTTAACCTTGAAGAAGTGTCAGTGGTCCGAGAGTTTGCAGATGTGTTTCCCGAGGAGTTTCCTGGTGTTCCTCCACCCCAAGAGATCGATTTTGAGATCAATCTGGTTCCGGGAACGCAGCCGATTGCACAGACACCGTATAGGATGGCTCCAGCAGAGATGGTAGAGTTGAAGAAGCAGTTGCAAGAGTTGTTGGAGAAAGGTTTCATCAGACCGAGCACGTCACCTTGGGGTGCTCCCGTGTTGTTCGTTAAGAAGAAGGATGGTTCGATGCGGTTGTGTATAGACTACCGACAGTTGAACAAGGTCACAATCAAGAATAAGTACCCGTTGCCGAGGATAGATGACATGTTCGATCAGTTGCGTTGTGCTACAGTGTTTTCAAAGATCGATCTACAGTCTAGATATCATCAGTTGAGGATAAAGGCGGATGACATATCAAAGTCAGCTTTTAGGACGAGGTATGGTCATTTTGAGTTTGTGGTTATGCCGTTTGGATTAACCAATGCACCTGCTGCTTTCATGGACCTGATGAACAGAGTGTTTCGTCCGTTCTTAGATCAGTTTGTTGTAGTTTTTATAGACGACATATTGATCTATAGTCGGAACCGGCTAGAGCATGAGCAACATCTTCGTCAAGCATTGACTCTCCTTCGTCAACATCAGTTGTATGCTAAGTTTAGTAAGTGTGAGTTCGGGTTGGATGAAGTGACTTTCTTAGGTCATGTGATATCTGCTGAAGGAGTCAAAGTAGATCCGAAGAAAGTGGAATTCGTTGCGGATTGGGAACAGCCAAAGACGCCGACGGAAGTTTGTAGTTTCCTTAGTCTAGCAGGATACTACCGGAGGTTTATCAAGGACTTCAGTTCGATAGCTCTACCGATGACGAAGTTGACCAGGAAGGATGTACCTTTTGTTTGGAATGATCGATGTCAGCAAGCTTTCCAAAGTTTGAAGGAAAAGCTAACCAATGCTCCAGTGTTGATCTTGCCAGAATCTGGAAAAGGCTATGTTGTTTTCTGTGATGCGTCCAAGAAAGGTTTGGGTTGTGTACTGATGCAGGAAGATCATGTGGTTTCTTTTGCTTCACGACAGCTTAAGAAACACGAGGAGAACTATCCGACCCATGACTTGGAGCTGGCAGCAGTGGTTCATGCGTTAAAGATTTGGAGACACTATCTTTATGGGGAAGTGTGTCAGATCTTTACAGATCACAAGAATCTGAAGTACATCTTCTCACAGCAAGAGTTGAACATGCGACAGCGTCGGTGGATGGAGTTGATCAATGATTATGATTGCACTATCGAGTATCATCCTGGTAAGGCGAATGTGGTAGCAGGCGTGCTTAGCAGAAAGTCTTCTACTCCCAAGAAGGCACACATGAGTTCTTTAGTATGCCATAGGCGGGACATGTTAGTCTCCTTACGGCAGATGAACGTACAGATGGAGGTTTCCTCATTAGCTGGACTTTTAGCATAGATGCAAATCAAGCCCACGTTGAGACAGCAGATCAAGGATGCACAGCAAACGGATGATACAATACAGCTAATCAGATCAGAGTTTGGTAGCGAAAAGCGTGATGGGTTCCATGAGTCTGAGGATGGAGTGGTTTGCTATCATAATAGGATGGTGGTTCCAGATGCTAATAATCTGAGGGAGTTGGTGCTCGAGGAAGCACACACGTCGATGTATGCTATGCATCTAGGTGTCACCAAGATGTACCATAGTCTGAAGGACTTGTACTGGTGGCCCGGCTTGAAGAAAGATGTAGCTGAGTTTGTAGCTAGGTGTGCAGTGTGTCAGCAAGTCAAGGCTGAGCATCAAAAGCCGGCAGGTACGTTGCAACCTTTGCCTATACCGCAGTGGAAATGGGATCATATAACCATGGCTTTCGTAGTTGGTCTACCCAGGACAACTAAGAATCATGATTCCATTTGGGTGATAGTGAACAGATTAACGAAGTCTGCCCATTTCATACCTGTGAAGACCACATATACAGCTGAAAAGCTCGCTCGAGTATATGTGGATGAGATAGTTCGTTTGCATGGTGTGCCAGCAACGATAGTTTCTGATAGAGGTCCTCAGTTTACAAGTCATTTTTGGGAACAGTTGCACAGGGCGATGGGAACGCAGTTGAAGTTCAGTACCGCTTTTCACCCGCAGACAGATGGACAGTCTGAGAGGACTATTCAGACTTTGGAGGATCTTCTTCGTGCTTGTGTTTTGCAGTTCCTAGGCAGTTGGGACGTACATCTCAGTTTGATAGAGTTTGCCTACAACAATAGCTATCAGCGGAGCATTGACATGGCTCCCTATGAGGCTTTGTATGGGAGGAAGTGCAGATCTCCTTTGTGTTGGTATGAATCAGGTGAATATCAGCTTTTGGGCCCTGAGTTAGTACAACAAACGACAGAAAAGATCAAGGTGATACAACAACAGTTGAAAGCGGCACAAGACAGGCAGAAGTCTTATGCAGACAATCGTCGACGACCTTTGGAGTTCTAGGTGGGAGACAAGGTGTATCTTAAAGTCTCTCCGTGGAAAGGTGTGCTGAGGTTTGGACGGAAGGGTAAGTTAGCTCCCAGATATATGGGGCCTTACTCAGTCATAGCACGTGTTGGCAAGGTGGCTTATGAGTTAGAATTGCCTCCAGAGTTGCACAGGTTACATCCAGTGTTCCATGTCAATATGCTGAAGAAAAGTCATCCGGATACAGGAACAGTGATACAACCAGTGGAAGTTGAGCTTGACAAAGATGTGACTTATGAAGAGGGTCCTATGATGATCTTTGACAGAAGAGTCAAGAAGCTGAAGAGAAAGGATCTGGTTCTTGTGAAGGTCCTTTGGCATCACCGTGGCGTTGAGGAAGCCACGTGGGAGCTTGAGGAAGAGATGAGGAGGAAGTCTCCCTCGCTTTTCTCTTCGGATTTCGGGGACGAAATCCTTTTGTAGAGGTTTATGGCTGTAAGGACCCTGACCTGCGTTTAGGGTTTACCCTGTTTGTTTTGCTTGATCTTGGTGCTTTGGTACTTGCTAATCACCTTTGAGTGGTGATTAGGGTTTTTTTGTGCTTTGTTGAGAGTTTGAGGGGCTACTTGTAAATAACCCAAGTTTAGGGTTTTGTGGGCAAGTTTGCCATCTTGTGAGATGTTTTCCCTCTTTGCTTCCTCTAGGGTTGAGAGGAAGGCTTGGGCTTGTTGTTTGAGTCCTTTGGGCCTGAGTTGAGCTTGTTTGGGCCTTGGAGTTCCTTGTTTGGGCTTGCTTGAGCCTTGTGTCGCCCAGGGCAGGTGGTGTGTCACCCAGTTGCTGGGTGTGTCGCCCAGTCGAGCTGCTGGTTGTGTCGCCCATGTTGCTTGGTCCAGCTTTGACCATGTTTGGTGGACACATGGTGCACATCTTGGACAAGTGCCTTATGGCTTGCATGAGAGGTGGCTTGAGTTGGTGGACATGTGTCCCTTGGGTGGACGACACATAGCATGGTTGTACCTTGGTTTCTCCTCCCTTCCCTCCTATATAGAAAGCTCTTCTCCTTGCCTTAGTCTCCTTTGGTCCTTTGGTCTCCCCTCCACCCTTGGTGCATGATATCCCTCTCCATCTTATTTGTGTTGGCCGATACACTTCCTTGGAGCTGAAGTGGTGGCCGATACACCCTCCTGGAGCAGCTTGGTGGACGATAGCTTTGGACATTGGAGTGCTTTGGAGCTTTGGTGGCCGACAACCTTGGAGCTCAAAGTGCATCTTCTTCCTTGGAGCTTAAGGCGGGTTGCATAGCTTCTAACCCTAACTCCTTTACCTCTTGCTTGATCTTATGCATGTTAGTGGACTAGCTTAGCTCCTTGCTTTTGTACCTTGCTAGTGTATCCTGGTGGCCGATATCCCCCTTAGGGTTTAGGGTTTCTTTGAGCACCTTTGCTTTCTAGGGTTTGAAGTCTCTTGTGTTGGGGGTAGGTGATGACCTAGGGTTGGGAGATACCCCCCCTTCCTTGTGAGTGTGTTGGGCGACACACTTGCCCCTAAGTTGAACGATATGATGCTTTAGGGTTTGAGTTCTTTGAGTTGGAGATCGATAGGTTGACCTAGCTTGAGTGTTGGCCGACATGGTGACCATGTTGGGCGACATGGTGCTCTCTTTGGAGGCCGACATGACACCTTGGTGGACGACATGATTGAGCCCTTGAAGTTGGCCGATACCCTTGCCCATGAGTGGGCGATAGGGTGAGCTAGGGTTTGGTTGACCGTTGTGATGGGAGACATAGTAATGTTCTTTGTGTTGTGGTGAGTACCCTTGGAGATGGACGATACTCTCTCTCTCTCACCCTCTCTCATGTTGGGCAATAGCCATGATGGGCGTTACCCTCCCCATGTTGGCCGATATGGTTGAGGGCATGTTGGACGATAGGCTTGTGTCCTGATGGCCGATAGCCCTAATGGCCGACACCATGGTGGGCGATACCCTAATGGCCGACACCATGGTGGGCGATACCCTAATGGCCGATAGCCATGTTGGACGATACCCTACCCTATGTGCTTGAGTGTGGTGACCGATAGGGTTGATGTGGTGGCCGATAGGGTTAGTGATGTGGTGATCGATAGGGATGGTGTGGTGGCCGATACCATGTTGGACGATAGGTCTTGATAAGTGTTAAGTGAGGGTTGTGAAGCTTTAGTGAGGGAATGAGGTTCCTTTGGTGACGGTCTCATATGTGATGGAAATAAACAATGGTAGCGTTTGTGATATCATCAATATATATATATGATACCTTGCAAATAAATAGGATGCTAATGATAGTAACAATGATGTTAGCCCTAATGTATTAGGTGCATGATGTGACCTTTATGCTTAAATTAGTAATGATTGTGAGGATGATGATAGTTACACTAGTAGTTTGTTTTATTATAATAATGATTGTCATAGTGATGCTAAGTGACAGTTATATTAAAGGTTGCTTCATGATAAAGATGACAATAGTTGATGGCATAATAATGACCTTGTAAATACTAGTGTTGGTTCGGTAAACTCAACATGATTTCTATATACCTGGATTGCTTGTATAATCCTGAGATTGAGGGTAAGCATCAGTATGGTTTGAATAATGATGTACTTGATACCCTTGATTACCAAATGATTGTAATATTAATGAAGTAGATTATCTTGAATGATATTTCATAATAGTGATCATATTCCGTATGTTGAATCTACAATTATGATGTACCCTAACCTTACAGGTGATGTTTTAGCCATGAGAAGGCTATGAGATGTATGAGATGAATATCATTATTTGTTAATTATCCTATGAGGCTGTGTTGGTCCCATGACGATGATGTGAGCCTTAAGAGGCAGTGACAGTACATGATGGGGGAATTGAGACCCTGTGGTATGTGATGATCCTTGAGATGGATCTGGATGGTTGGCAAGAGGCCAAGTGGTAACATGTGATGTTAGACCCTTGAGATGGGTCAGGTTGATGTGATTATAATATAATGTTATTTACTTTCTGTTATATCTTGCATGTTATACAACTTGGTTGAATCCTGCAATCCATCTAAAAGATACTAATTAATCACAGTGAAATATATCATGTAGTTTGCCCTGGCCATAGATCCATCATCGTCAGGACTTGGTGATGGTGAAACAGGTTTTCCTACGGGTTAACCTGGAAGCGCATATTGTTGAATATGTGTAGGTTGCTCCTAGCCTGAAAATGAGGAGGTAAGAGTGTAACTTCGGTTGCAGACTCAGATATGTGTGTAGAGCATGGTGAACAGGCCCGTGGCTCAGTTTTACTAGCGCCGAGACCTGTACCAAGGCGGGCTAGAGAATGGGTAGCCTATGAAGCTAACCCTGTGGCTTAGACCACTTTAGCATGTGACTGCGGTCCTGCTTGTGTTGTACTCATGTACTGACCATGAGGTGGGAGGTCGTGGAGTCCGGCTCTTCCATTGACCTTGTATGGCACCGGCTTGGGTTTCGTAACCAAAGGTTGGACTTGAACGGTACGGTTCAAATCCTCAGGGCATAATAACACGTAATACAGCCGTTTAGTATTTACTGATCAAATCAAACACGAAACATTGGTTGAGGCCTTGTTTGGGTAATATTCTGTTATACCTTGCAGGTTATGTGGTAATCTACCTTATCTTGATAATCAGGTTATGTGACATTATATTCTGTTCAAATAATCCTGTTACATGTTGATATATCTCATCTTGATAGTCATATTCCTTTGAAAGACATCTGGTCATAAGTTTTAGTACAGCTGGTATGCTTGCCGGTAAGAATGATCTTGCTATATACATATAACTGCTTCTGATATATCTGCTCATGTTATAATTGCTGTTATAGTTTCTCTTGCTGAGGTTCTATGGTTGCGGTGGGAGCTATGTTTCCCGCTGGGACAATTGTTCAATTGTCTCACCCCACTGGTTTACACCCTTTTTAGGTGGTCGAGGTAGACGTGGTCGTAGTTGTGGTGTTGCGGACGAGCAGCTTGAGGAGCAGTAGAAGGCAAGCGATGGACATGCTGCTGTTTTGGATGTTTTGTAGTAGAGTCTAGAGTCATCCCTGTACTCTCAGGTCCTTGGCAGTGTTTTGACGTTGTTTCACGATGATCGTTCGATGATATCTGTATATCCTGCAGTTGGCCGGTTGTGGGCCTTTATGAATATATGAACATGTGGTGAACTCATGTGATGGATGAACAACTGTTCCTGAGCTGTGGACACATGTCAGATCTTGTGCACATGTTTATATGATATGTTTCTGTGCAAGATGAGGACTGGAAAGTAATAGTTTCACAGTTTATCAGTTTTCCGCAATCGGTTTTAATTAACCCGTGTTTTTGATAATCTGTGGTTATGGTGTTTTCAGCACGTTTTCGCGTAACACCTCGTTATCTGTGTGATAATGGGATGTGTTGCCACATTTTTTTAATTAAGGGACTGGTTATTGGATATACCGCAAGCCTCTCCCTCCATTCAGGGATGTCGGGCAGCATGGGCTTATGCCTAGTGTCATCCCATCCAATGCCGCTCTTATTCGTCACAAGCTTCAAAGCGGCATAGTCCCTCCTCAAGTTCTTCCACCGAGTTTTCATCTGGTCTATATTGCAGGCCGTCTTCCCCATCCTATTTTGCATTCCCACAGTTGCCTCCACAGTTGCCTCCCTCCAAGCCTCCCTAGTGAAATGACCATCGACACACCTGCCTAGGTCATATTGTCTGCGCAATGCAGATACTAGAGCGGCATCAGAATCTCTTTCCCAAACAATACGAAACTTGGGGTCAGCGAAAGACATACCCCCGTAGGTGCTGCAATATATTATGATACACAAATCGTTATATCTTTTATCTTTTCAGAGAAAGTATTTACTTAGATAGTGGCGTCTAAGTTGCAATTACAATATGAAATTACCTTGTGCATCAGTTGCATATATTTTCTCTATATTAGTTCCAATAAAAATAAAAAAGGATCTCAAGTCGTGGATGGAATATGCATGTTCTAGTATCTGGTGGTACAATGTTACCTCTACGTTATTCTAACATACATGCACAAAAGAGAGGCAAGATTAATATTTAGGCATGTGTAGTTTATTTAATATTATAATGATATGAGAACAATTGTGTTATATAAAATTGAGGTGAAACATCCATAAAAAATAATTCAAAAAATATCAGTAACAAATGAAGAACCCACCTCTTCTTTTATAAGGTCTTCAGATCTAATATTGGCACTCCAGCATCAGATGATAGAAGGTATTGTCCTTTTAGTAGCTAAAGCAAGCTGGAGCAGTGTACTAAAACTTTAATGAGAGCATTATACGAATTGCCATCTTATTCAATAATCCCATGAGCTCAAAAGAGGTATAAGAGAAGTGAATTAGGATAGAAGAAAAGTGAGTAGAATAGCACACAAGAAGGCCATCAGGGTAAAATAGACATGTACAGTCTCAGTGAATATTGATTACGAAATTTCAACAAACCAATGTTATGTTTCATGCCCCTATGCAACAATACAGAGAAACCAAAAGATAGTTTCAAGTTGGATTTCTAGCAAGGATGTATGAGATATACTTTATGTTTGCCTCAAACATGTCAAGATGTAGTTACTGAGCACTCATGTGACATATAAAAGTTTGACAATAGATACACTCACACAACTGATAGAAAGTAACATGTAACATATGGGTAAAATGGTGATATATTGTAGTATGTTTTTTCTAGGATGGGGGAATTTTTATTAATACCACATACGGGAAAGCACAAAAAATACATATTGTAGTATGTTTGACAATAGATACACTCACACAACTGATAGAAAGTAACATGTAACATATGGGTAAAATGGTGATATATTGTAGTATGTTTTTTCTAATATGGGTAAAAGACCAATATGCAGAACATTTGGATCAAAGAAAACTTGAGGAAGTATATGAACCTATTTATATATGTTTTATACATTGTACATGCGATGACATGCTTGCTAGTATCTACCCAACAAACTTGCTCTATATTTTATAAAATTGGACATCAATGTGTTCACCTCCCCATACACAGATTGCAACCATAATGACAAAATTGTTGTTCATCAAAGTAAACTGCAACAATGAAAGATCAATAAGATATGTCATATTGATGACCAAAATAAAGATACGTCATACATAGTGCAAAAAATTATTTATATTGCAAGATTTCGAACTGATTTGTATATAGATATGTCGTTAACACAAAAAAGAACGAAAAGATGGGTCAAGTGAAATAAGATCCAAAAATCAGTACCCACACACACCATGAGGATGAAAACCAAAATTCTCAACATTTTGGTGGATGTACTTGTTTTAGGAATAGCAATTTTCAAGTAAGAATTACCTTTGGGTGCTAGACAAAATTCTCTAGCTGAAAAGTAAGAATTGTAGGAAGTTCATGGTGTTCAATGCATTGAGTAGATTCAGCATGCTAACCACAATGCCACATGATTCATAAAAGTGATTTCCATCTAGATTTTCTAACCTAACATAGTGCATGATAGTCACTAAATAATTTAAGCAAATCGTATTTGTATAAGTGAAGCTCACAGTGGTAAGCGCCTTGAATAAACCATAGCATTGATCAATAGGTCAGAGTATGCCAGTGTAAAAAGAGCAAAAACTCAATGGTTATAGAGCTTGGGTGGTGTGTATCACATCACAACTGAGGTCACAAATGAAGTTGTTTATGCAACTTTAACTTTATATAAGAAGGAAAATAGAGGTCAAGAATGAAGTAGCCATGAATACTGTATCTGAGCAAGAAATTGTAACAACCCTTCCTCATTGAAAAAGTAGGGTCCAACTGAATTAGACAATAGCTTTGCAAAATGGTGATATATTGTAGTATGTTTTTTCTAGTATGGGTAAAAGACCAATATGCAGAACATTTGGATCAAAGAAAACTTGAGGAAGTATATGAACCTATTTATATATGTTGTATACATTGTACATGCGATGACATGCTTGCTAGTATCTACCCAGCAAACTTGCTCTATATTTTATAAAATTGGACATCAATGTGTTCACCTCCCCATACACAGATTGCAACCATAATGACAAAATTATTGCTCATCAAAGTAAACTGCAACAATGAAAGATCAATAAGATATGTCATATTGATGACCAAACTAAAGATACGTCATACATAGTATAAAAAATTATTTATATTGCAAGATTTCAAACTGATTTGTATATAGATATGTCGTTAACACCAAAAAGAACCAAAAGATGGGTCAAGTGAAACAAGATCCAAAAATCAGTACCCACACACACCATGAGGATGAAAACCAAAATTCTCAACATTTTAAAGATAAATGCAATAGCTTTGCAAAATGCCAGGAAGCACTTATCAATAGAAGACAACTAGCCATCTAAACAGATTCCAAATGGCTTAGCCTTCACATTTCATACAGAAAAGGAAAGGATCCACTGATGAAAAATAGTATGGAGCCTTGAGATAAACATCATTTTATCAATCTAAAACACACACAAGGGATCCAACACACACCATGGAACACGGGGAACCCCTTTGCATAATGATTCAGTACAAAAAATAGGCATAACTATTTATCATCACCAACATATTCAAAAGTGGTCGACAACGAGCAGCAATTGCAGAATCGACGGGATGAGCAGCACCGCCGGAGAACCAGGGACGAAGAAGTGGTCGACAACGAGCAACAACTACGGAATCGACGGGATGAGCAGCACCGCCGGAGAACCAGTGACGAACACCAGCTTCCTCCAAGATGCGTAGGTGGATGTGAAGAACATCGATGCACAAGGTGATCAATATGAAGGAACACGGACACTGCTTGCCCTTGCTAGGGTTTGTCCTGTGCGTCGACAAGATGGGATGATGACTACTCAACCTGAGTCAGGTGGACGGTGCAGATAATCGATGGTCAGAAGGACAGGACAGGGCACTGGTACCTTGCCTTTGCAGGATGTAGCCGCCCTAGTAGACCGGCGGTCGCAGATGGCCGCATTGAATCACCAGGCGGCGAACGCTCCACCCGACGACTGCTGCCCTCCATCCGCGAGCTGCTCGAGGTAACAGACCTCGCTTTAACTCACGGACCAACAGTGAGTTGGTAGCAGGTACAGGGAGAGGGGAAACCAACTGCAACGAAGGAGAGGGGCGAGAGGGAGAGGGCCGAGAGGAAGAGGGAGGGGCGCGAGTGAGAGGGAGGGGAGCGAGGGAGTCGGGGTCGAGGGGGTGTCAGGGGCGCTAAACCGGACTGAGATTTGCAATCCCGCCTATACCGGGACTGGGTTAGTCCGGATTATAGGATTCCGTTATCCCAAAACGGGGGTCGAATGGGATTGCGAACCAAATAACATTTTAGCCCAAACCGGACTGGGTTACGCCGACCCGACGCTAGACGACAACTCTTAATCCGGATCCAATCCGTTCCCCAACAGGGGCCAAGGCAACCGGGCTCTAGTATCCGGCAGCCTATGCCTTTTCCCACACGTGTGTTGCTGTATCTCACATCACAAAATCCGCGGGCAGCGAACCTCCTGCGACGCCGCCTCACAATTCGCCAGCGTCGACGGTCGAGCCGGTTTTGTACCAGCTCGGTCTACTTATCCAGGGGCAGGGTGGAGGCGCTTACCGGCTATTGGCGGTGACAGCCTTACCATAGACCGACTCCAGCCCGTTCACTCTCCCACCCCTCGGGCGTTCTCCGCGTCACCACCCCTCTTTCCTCCCCCTCTCTATACTAGTTTCAGCAATCCTCACGCTTCCTACCCCGGGTAACCCGTAACCCCCAAGCCAGCCCGGTGTTCTCCAGCAACCCCCATTCTGCAAAGAAACGAAGAGGTTCTTGATCGCCGTTTGGTCCGGCGCTTGCACGATTTCCTTGTTCTGGACGGATTCTTGCGAGGTAAGGCGGTTGATTTCTGTCGATGGAACTGGTTCGACTTCTTTGTGCAAGCTGTTTGGTCGATTTTCTGGTGCATTGGTTGTAGAATCCCATAGAAAAGAGGCATACAATCACTGTCTTCTCCTTACTGAATTCTCCAAACGATCCTGCCGTTTCACCATCGTTTAGAACGTTTCTCTACTTTCTTCTAGCCTTTACTCACGCTGCCGGAGAAGGTAAGCGGAGGTTCAGTGAGTAGGGAGAGGGGTTGCATAGTTAAGGAATTTCTAGCTGGTAAAGATGTTACTTTTCTACTTCTGTTTGTGTTCCGAAGCGTCTTCTGATTTCACCCCTCTGCCGGCCAGCCTAATCTGCCCCCTTGTCCTACCCAAGGAATTCACTACTATATATATCTGCGTCTTACTTTACTCTTTTGATCTACATTGCAATTTTTTTGTCTCCGCCTCGTTTGCGCTTCAACCCTTCTACTACTAATCATCTCCAAACCTGCGATTTTGCAGGCTGCAAACTGGCCTCTTTTATCTGGAAAGTTGGACCTGCCAATCAGAACATAGGGTTTCTGGACTTGGCAGGAGAAATTCCTGCGTTTTCTTAACCAACGAAGCGGTTTGCAAAGGGTGCCGTGAAGAAGTAATTCTGGATTCCAGCGGGCAGTTGCAGCAGCAGGTGCCTGCTGTGGCGCCTTCCCCACCTGTGGAAGGCGGGGCTGTGAAATCCTCTCCTGGGAAAGCCCCCGTCTCCCAGGGCGATGCCCATAGCCAAGTTTTGGTAAGTTCCGAGGAGCCCAGTCAGCTCACCGCCTCGGGAGACATGAACCGCGGTGTGCCTACGAGCGCGGATAATTCCTCCGGACCAAGTGTTGGCGCCAGTTCCCTGGTCACAGATGCAAACTCGGGACTTTCTGGTGGCCCTCATCTGCAACGAAGCGCCAGCATCAATGCCGATTCCTACATGAGACTCCCTGCATCACCGCTATCCTTCTCATCGAACAACATCTCTGGATCATCGGCTGTTGAAGCCGGCTCTGTCCTCCAGGATAGCTCTCGTGCTGGTCATTTCCAAGGGCAGGTGGCGTCCTGCGCAACTTCTCTTCTTGCTCCGCAGGATGCTAGGCTTCTGCTACCGCCACATAAGAGGCCTAAGGTGGAAAGGAATGTGGACGATCTTATACAGCAGCAAGCCATCCAGAGGTTACTTCAAGGGCAGCAGCAGGGGTTGCAACAGTTTCAAGGAGGTAGCAGCTCTCAGGTGCATAATATCCCATTCCAACAACAGCAACTCCAACAGAGGTATCATCCACAGATGCTGCAGAGCTTGCCAGCCATGCAGAACGCACAGATTGGACAATCGGAGCAGATCAGGCAGCAGCAGCTGTATCAGCAAGCCCTGCAACAAGCGTCCAGTATGAAACGCCCCATTGAAGGGGGTATATTGGCAAGACGCCTTATGCAGTATCTGTATCACCAACGGCAACATCCACATGTAAATTGCATTTCTAGAATTGTATTCCCTGTTTGTTGTGTTCCTGTACAAATTTCTTATTTACTAATATGCATGCTCTCTTATAGGATAACAACATATTCTACTGGAGGAAATTCGTGGCGGAATACTTCTCGCCTCGTGCTAAAAAGAAATGGTGCCTATCGTCTTATGAAAACATTGGAAACCAGATTTTTGGTGTTTTCCCTCGTGCGGCTGTTGTAAGCTTCCTCTATCCTTTCACGCTCACTGCTTATGTGAGTTCTTCTCTGCAAAACTAGCAGGGCGTAGCAGTCTGTAAATTGTCTTTATGAATACATATGGTGTTAACTCAAAGGTTCCAAGCCTTAGTGCCTACCATGTTAAGGTTGGCTACATGGATACATCTTTGTTAGTTGGTTGTACCATCTATATGATGATCCTCTCCTAGTTTATCTTTGATACTTTCCACTCTCACTTCACATCTTTTTTCGAGTGCTTATGTTTGTCTTTAATCATACTAGTTGGTTGAATGGGTATGGCTGTCTTTGATCATACTAGCAAAATGTTTCTTTCTACTTCTCTTGTTTTTTGGACACCTACCGACATAATATATTTCTTAAAATTTTTCAGGATGTGCGGCATTGTGGCATTTGTGGATCAAAATCTGGAAAGGCATTTGGTAAGGAGATTTGTTATAAATTCATTTACACTGAAATAAACCTTACAAATGTGACTTCCTCCTTGATTTTATAAATGTGATCTTCTAAAATATGAAGTAAGACAACTTATGATACCCCCTTAGGCCTCGTTTGGTTCGCATGAAAGGGTATCTAAAGGATGAACCAAAAGATGGGATGTAGCAGGATGCAGTTTGTCCATCTCATGTTTGGATAACACACATGAAAGGATATGCTACAACGCGTTCAAGCCATATTTTTCAGAACCGAACCGGTGAATGAACCTGTGAGGCCTCCGGTTCTCGGTTCACTGGTTGTGGTCGAACCGGTTCAACTAGTGATGTCATCATGATGTCATATTTAATTTAAATAACCTAAACATATATGAAAAATATGGAAAGTATACAAATGAAACAAGAATAATAACATGTTTGCTCGCAATAATATAATTGACTACTTTACTACATTCCCATATCAAATTATAAGTACACTACAAACTATAAAATATTAAAAAGAACAAACTTAACTAATCAATAAATCAAGCAAACCATCCATAATTTTTCAATCATACTTTAAGCTTTAAGATAAAGTAGATACCCATGTCATGTTCACTAAGTCACAACCCATAACAAGTACTAGTTGACCATATGATTCCACAAAAAGAAGCACGGTAGCAACAACTAACAACTATCAAGTGAACCACACACATAGTTCATAGTACAAAACTCAAAATGGTAACATAAATGATATCCATCATTGTGGATCATGGCATGTAATCTGCATCTGCATCTGCATCTGCATTCTCTTCATCATCGTCACTTTGATCTTCATCACGAAGAACATCTCCTGGTTCCACATCTGGTTTTAGGAACATAATTAGAGCCTAAGTTACATAGATGGAGTTAGAGCTTAAAAGTCAATCACACGAACAATTGTTACCTTCAAGTTCTACACCATCTTCATCGTTTGTCCTCCTCTTATTTTGAGGCATTGCAATCTCAGTGAGCAACTCTTGCCTCTCATCATCATCAAGCATTGGTGCTTCCTCTGCTCCCTCCTTTTCTTCCAACACCCATTTATTAGTGACATCAATAGAATCAATATCAATGGGGTCAACATTCTGATCCTTCAGAATACGCCTAGACATTCATAACAAAAATGATGTATGCTAAGTACGAAGTAATTAGGATTGCCAGAATATCTAAAAAATGATTTGCACAATACTTGTGCTTCAATCTCATGTTAGTTCTAACATAAACAAAGGAATACAACCTCTCATGTTCCAACTTATTCCTTCTTTTTGAATGGATGTGATCAAATGAACTCCAGTTCCTTTCACAACCAGAAGAGGAACAAGTTTGGCTCAAAACCCTAACAACAACCTTGTGCAAGTTAGGAGTATCTTTACCAAAAAGATGCCACCAATTATGAGGCAATTCAGTATTCAATGATGATTGTGCCAATCGCCTTCCAAAATTCATCTCATGGCTTTCAAATATGCTCATCTCTAAACTATCATTGCCTTGGGCACATTTTTTCAATCACATCATACAAACCACTAGTGATCTCAGGATGCTTGGAGAATGCTGCCTTGTTGTAGTTGAGCTTTGGATTCAACCAATAACATGCATCATGTAAATTTTTATGCAATTGCTTATCCCACCTTTTGTCAACAATCTTCCAGTAAGGATCATACAATCTCTTCTTTCCCCGACATGTTTTTTTAATGGCCTCTTTTGCCCTGTCCATGGACTCATACAAGTAGCCCATAGTCGGTCTTTCATCAGAATCAACACTACGCAATACACGGACCAGAGGCTCAATAATACGAACTATAGTAGCACCACTGACTCCAAAAAGAGTGATCAACAATGATTTTTTGGACATTTTTACCTTTGTCCTTGGAGTATCTGGAATCATTGAATTCTTTGCTCAAGAGCACACTTTGCAAGTCCGTCTTGTGTGAAAGGACACTCTGCATTGCCAAAAAATGTGGCAAACCTTGTAGGCCCGGGGCGTATGATTTCTACCCATCCTGGTCTCCTCCTAAACATGTGTAGAACATATATATGGTTGTAAATGAATGTGGAGATCTTCATAGCCTTACTCACAACAGATTTTACTTGAACTAGACCGACAATATCCTCCAAAATCAGATTCATACAATGTGCAACACATGGAGACCAATATATAGAGGGATAATCAGTTTCAATCATTTTAGCACACTAGACATAATTGGAAGCATCGTCACTTACAATATGCACCACATTTTTAAGACCAGCCCATTCTATCACTTCTTTGTAAAGATTAAACAGGCTCTCCCTGGTCTTCACAATCTCACTAGCATTCACTGATTTCAAGAAAATGGTTCCTTTAGGGCAATACACCAAGAAATTAATCAAGTTTTTGCTCCTTTTATTTAGCCATCCATCTGCCATAAGAATGCACCCATATTCTTCCCACGTCGCCCTAAATGAATCTACAAATAGGAATATCTCCTTCTTCGACTTTGCTAGAAGATTGAGTCGGAGATCATGATATAAGGGTGCCTTGATACCTGGGCCTGCAGCTGCAATGCCATCTACCATTTTTTGAAATAATGGAGAATTAAAAGGGATACCGGTGTCATAGAACCAATTTGCCACTAAAGAGTGCATATGCTCCTTTGCCTCAGCTGTAAGAAATGCAGATTTAATAGAAGGTTGTGACCCGGGAGTGGTTCTTGGGGCAAAGTAATCATGTAGTTGACCCTTCCCTTTATCACTCACAAAAGCAGAAGATTTGGAAGAAACCCTATAAAAAGTATCCAAGACCTGAAGATCATCAACATTTTGACTTTGTCCTGCCACAAATGGATTGATCTCCTCATTGCGATCTGCTGCCTGCTTCTTTTTCTCCTCCTGTCCTTTCAAAAGTGTGATACACCTTTGCATGCTTGAATCTGTCATCCCATTCCGGCCAAATGTTGTTTCAACCTATGATACCACCACCCTTGAAAGCACTAGTACAGTGAAGACAAGTCCAAGTTTTTTTCCTATCAGCATCATTTTTCTCCACAACATGCTTCCAAGTGGGATCTGACTTCCCTCGCAATGAGGGTGCATTCGGCTCTCTTGGAGGAGGTTGAGGGGAAGACATATTTGAAGTGTGATGATAAATGTACAATAATTTCATTACAAACCACATCTAATTAGCAAGATAAAAATAAAATACATTGCAATGCAATACAATGAACAATAAAACACATCGCAAGGAAATACAGTGAATAATAAAGCTCATTACAAGGCAACACAATTAGACTGATTGCAATGTTTGGAACAATAAAATTGGCAATCCAATTTGGCAGCAGATTGTAGTGAGGGAGAAGAATTGGTACCACGATTGGTGATAGATTGCAATTGCAATTACAAAGGTTTGATAGCAGCAAGCAGTGCACCTCACCAATTCAGCACAGTAGCAATCCGTCAAACAACAACAAAGCACCAAAACACTGACAACTAGCAGTAGAGGTAGAGATATAGGAGATAATTAGAGGACAATAGAATAGTATTAGTAATACACAGAACCATGCAAATTAGAGTTCGACACAACAAACATTTGACACCAATCAAAATTTCGCACTTAGCAGTAAAAAATGTTTGGGAAGAAGCATTTTGAAGAAAACAATAGAGAGAAGAAGAAGGAAGCTTGTGAACAACAAATACCCAACAGCCCAAGGGGGGAGGGTAGCGTAGAGAAGGAGCCACGGAATCAATGAGGAAGAAAGAGTGCTAGAGAAGAAGAGGGTAGACGTATAGGAAACGAAAGGGGGGAAGGTAGAGAAAAACAGGGAGAGAAAAAGAGAAGGGGAGGTATAGCCGTACATAGGAAAAGAAGGGGGGAGAAGGAAGAGCAAAGCAAAGGTATTGCAGGAAGAAACTCGGAGGAAAAAGAGAAAGCAGCCCGCAGGAAAAGGAGGGGGAAGTGCACAGGAGTAGAAAGAAGGAAGATTAGGGGCGGAAAGGAGAGAGAATCGAAGAGGAGCTGCGTACTTTGGTGGTGGTCGTGGTCACGTCAACAAGCAGGGAAGCGATGACTTCTATCGGCGGCAATAACTCCAGTACAGCTAGCTTCGAACGGCGTCGGCAAATCCAACTACGACGGCTGAAGACGGAGCAGAAGCTTCGGGTGGAGACGTTGCAGAAGCGTTGGAGATGGAGCAACAATGGCCGCCGGAGATAAAGCAGCAGAGTGGACAGCAACACGCGGCGCGAGTCTTCGTTGGTCAGGGCCCGAGTCAACAAATCTACAAAATCGGGAGAAGAGGGTCGGGTTTATTTCCCTCCAACAGCAGCCACGTGCAAGTCACATGGGGGATAAAAGTAGCGCTAGGAGCAAACCGATCGGTTATCTAGAACCGCGCTGGGTCGCCGGTTTACCGGTTGAATCGGCTGGTGCGCCGATTTTTTACCGGTTTTGTGTGATTTGCGGGTCTGGAGGCCAACTGAACCAGTCAAACCACCGGTTCCTGGTTCAACTAGTTGAATCAACCGGTTCGGTCCGGTTTTCATAACTATGGTTCAAACAAAGTAGATAAAATGACAGTTGCAAATAGCAATGAATAAATTCCCACAAAAAATATACATGAAACAAGCAAAATAAGGTATGTACAACCACCCAGGACAGCCCATCACATAAATTCATTTACAATGTAGAAATTGATAGTATAGTTTGCAAACTCAAGCAACAACAGAATGAGACAACTCCAGCATTGGAAGTGATAAACAATATAAAATTAATATAACTTATAAGTTATAACCAAACTTGACTCCTTTGTCTTCTGTATCGACACCATGTCCTCTTTTTCCTTTGTGCATGTAAGAAGAAGAATTATGGCGATCGCTAGTTGTTGTATTGGGCAAGAACGTATGGAATAGTTTATACGTGGTCTGTTGACCTCCGACGTAGGTTTAGCCTGCTGTAGGCAATGAGGAAGTCGACGCTTTGATTCTAGTCGTGGTATGTCAGAAGAAGATTTGCCCAGTGGCATAAACATTTGAGAATGCAAACCGAGGTGGGGGGGCTGCGGAAACCAGAGAAATGAAACCTGATAGAAATCGGAGAGATGAAGAACTGTAGGAGTCGCGTGAGTTGCTGGTGGAACATCTCGACTTGGGGTGTGAGTCGATTCGGCCAGTTGTGTTGGAACAGATGGCAAATACCTTCCGTTGGGCGGGTTTTGATAATACTTAGTCATCAGGATTCTAATTCTGACATGTGATTTTCCTGTCTAGTTTTTTCTCCTAACAAACATAGGATTAGGATTAGACTCAGAATTAGAATCCTTTCCCATGCCAGCCTAATACCATGAACCAAACGGGGCCTTAATGATTACTGTTGTGATTATATTTTTAACTAGAATATTGTTTTGGGAATAAAATCAGAAGAATTGATGCAGTAAGGGCATAGTTCAGTGGCTCACTAGATACCCCACACCATTGAGAAGATTTGCTTTTTGAGTCCTTATTGTGATTAACACCATATTGTGGCACATGTACGCTTAGTGTACTGCCAATTGAGAAAAAACCTACATTTAGTTTTGTTATTTAAGTTAAAGCTACTCTCCATCCCTTACATAAATGAGCTGCAAGATCTATTTATGTTCAAATGAATCATGAAACTCTAAGCTGGGTGCAGGCCACATTCTCTAGTTCCTGTCAAGTCGAGTAGAGTAAATTTAGGAATTTCTTTTTATTTAGTCAAAGTAATTGTAGCAGTTAGAGTAGGATGTCTTCTGTCCTACCTTTTAGGAGTTTGACGGGTTATGATTAACCTTTAGCTAGAGCACGATGGTGTCAATGGACTGCATTGAGAAGATGCCCCATCTGTATATGTCTCAATGAAGATTTTATATTCCTTCTTGAAGCCATTCATTGTGAACTTTTCTCCCATATTATAGTCGGTTGTTCCATTAATTTTTAAGGCAACACAGTTTTGGTCCTCTAATATTTCACCTTAATGCATATTATCTATCATTAGTTACGTGATGTTGATTATCATAGTTTCATTTGTATGAGCATCTCACTCTGGGTTGGACTAACATGTATGGTGTCCAATCAAATTGTGACCTGCCACATGTATTTTTTGTCATGATCTGATCAAGCTAGGTCGTTATCTTAAGTCGGTAAATGCAACCATTTGTCAACATACAAAAAATACTGCATGATCGTTTTGCATGTGAAGTGAATTCGACCCTGGTTCTCTAAATGCACCAATTTTGGTTGCAGAACAATTCAAGACTTAACACAATGATTTGCTGCACGTTGACTAAATAGCCAAATCCCTCTCGATATATTGACCCACTTCGACTGAAATACCATATCAATCAATTATTTGCACAAGTATTAAAGCATTTATTATTATTTGTTGACTCAAGGTCAATTAGGTCAATGTTGACTCACGTCTAAATTGACTAAACTCGTATTTTGATGATGATTAACCATTCCACATATTGGTGTCTAATGCTTCTACTTGAGTGATTTCAGATTAGGTATAGACACACTCCAATTGCCCTAACTTGCACATATCAAATTGGAGAAAAGACAAGTCAAAGTCAATACAAGTGGACGTTTTTGTAATATGATGTATATCAATTAGAATCATGTTGTAAATCACTTGTAATGATTGTATGACTTGTAATTAAGCTTAGAAAAATATCAGGAACACTTAGATCGAATATTAGAGCACTTTTAATGCAACTTTGAAAATCAATTACAGGCACTTGTTCGGTCGAGTTTCCCACCCTGAAACTCGACCGATCAACCTTGATCGATTTTCTGAAGATTGCATCGGTCGAGTTGTGCACTCACATGACTCGACCGATTGGGTAGTAGGCCATTTCCAGTTGGAATGGTCGGTCGAGTTTTCTCAGGACAAACTCGACCGATCCTTTGAACATCGGTTTGCCTGCTACTTGATCGGTCGAGTTACACCCATAGAAACTCGACCGATTGCACTGTACGGAAAAGTGCAGAAAAGTGTTTCTAGCCGTTGTGGAATTGCAACAAGTGAAAATAGATCATTTGCAAGCCACAAAACGGCTAGTTTTTGTTCATAAGTGTTCCCAAAGGCTAAGAGGCATCCCCAGCTATAAATAGGACCCCTTGGGCTTCATTCCAAGGTTGAGCATTCATTGCAAACTCTATGTGAGGCTCCTATTCTATAGTTGAGTGCTTCCTACAGCCTCCTCTCTCTCTCTAAGCTTAATCACTTGCTACATCCATTAGAGTGAGTAGGAAATCTGTAAGAGAGCTAGTCCTATTTGTATATCTTGTGAGACTCTCACTTCTACCACCTCCCCATCTCTCATTTGCTATCTTGAAGATGAAGGTTCTCTCTCTTGTCCAAGAGAGGTGAAGAAGAACAAGGGAAGGAGTCCCTTGGTGAAGATCAAGGCAGAAGACTTGGAGCTAGAGTGGGTAAGCCCTTGGAGAAGGCAAAAGACTCAAGCTCAAGTAGGTAAGACCTTGGTGGAAAGCTTCTCCGAGTGAAGGTGAAGTCAAAGGCGGAAGATCCAAGAAGAGTGGGTAATTCCTACAAGGCCGAAGACTTGTGTAAGAGTGGGTAAGTCCTTGGAGAAGGCCGAAGACTCTTGCAAAGTGGGTAAGTCCTTGGTAAGATTGAAGACTCTTTGTATTGGATAGGTAAGTCCTTTGTTGGTCATGTATTGTATGTCTTATAAGTGAATATAAGAGTGCAATTGTTGGAAGTCCTAGAGGTTGACCTCTCTAGGCAAGTGGACTGACACACTTCTAGTTTGAAGTGTGGAACCACTCTAAATAGCTTGTCTAATTGGTGCATGCTCAATCTCTCTTATCCTTGCTATGCATGATTTAGTTGCACTCAAATTGCCTATTTAGCAACCTTATATTGTCATATATTTTGAAGGTTTAATGAGTTTTGTTTAAGTGCTTTCAACTCTATTCACCCCCCCTCTAGAGCATCTAATCACCCATCTAGGATCCAACATTATTATTATTATTATTATCCACAACTGAAAAGTTTAATTTGCAATTAATAGCCAATTAAACAGGGTTTAGTGTTATACAATTTATAATGACAAATGATTTATGGATGAAGCGTACTCTGCATAGTATCAAATAAAATATCCATATAGCAAAATGTAAACTTGCCGAATATTAGGTGGTCAACCCTATTCATTAGTATAGGCACACGAGTAAAAAAAAATACGTTGACCTAGTCCAAATTAAAAAACAGTGGACTCATTAGTTCATCTCAATTAGTATTTATTTCAGCACTCTCTCATGTTTAGCTATAAAAAAATATAATAAGTTATTACAACAAGTTAATACAAATAAGTTGTTACCCTCTTGAAGCTTGAGTAGAAAAACAAATATCTCAATCATTTTTTTTTTCAAGAGCGACAAACAAATCGTGGATGAACCATGTGATCAATTTGAGCAATATCAATGGCATGCACAATGGTCAACCACAACAACAATCAACATGGAGCAGTTAACAACGACAAACAACATGGACCAAGTGCAACTAAAACAACAATGGTTGTAGCTAAAATGGAAACCACTACATATGTGAACATTCCCTTTCAAAGCACAAAATCGACTATCGCAACCAATGAATTAAAAAGCGGGTGAAGCGACCGCTTAAGCGGTCAAGCACATGTCCCGTTGTAATTTCAGCAGAAGCGGGCTTTGAAGCGTTTTGAAGTGAAGCGGCCGCTTTTGCCCGCTTTTTGCCGCTTTAGGCCGCTTTTTCAACCCCACTTAAGCTGCCGCTTCAGGACGCTTCACAACAAGTATTACTGGAGTGGCCCAATCACACGCAAAATCTATAGAAAAATGAAAGCACGACTTCTAGGTGATGTGATGCTCCAGATGTTGTATTTCAAAAGGTGTGAGAAAGTTTAGTTATTAGTATTTATTCTTTACTTCGTTACTGCTGTTTGCAGCTGGACTAGTACTTTGTACCGTCAAGTTTGTATATGATATTATAGTGTATGTTTAATGTTGTTTATTACTGCAGATAGTCTAATAGTCTGATATTATGTATACTTGTACAAAACCTTTGCACAACCAACTGTAGACTGTAACAAAATGATGTTGTAAAATATTGTTATATTGTCAATTATGTACTAAGTGTAGTAGTTTATTGATCTTTACGACTTACTATGTATGATATTGACATGTATGTTTAATGTTGTTTATTACCACTGACAGATTGATAGTCAACCATTCTGTATACTTGTACTTGTACAAAAACTTTGCACAACCATCTGTAGACTATAATAAAATAAGGTCGTAAAAATTTGTTATATTATCTATTATGTACTAAGTCTAGTGGTTTGTTGCTCTTTAGGATTTACTGACTAATATCTAATTATCTTGATTCTACTATATTGTAATGTATTTCTCTTTAATACTGTTTAAATATGCACCTATTTATATTATATTGAAGACTACCTTACTTAGTCAACAATATATGTACAAAGTACTAGTATATAAGTATTGTTCAGGAAAGCGGTTTGCGGTATACGGGCGGCGAGGTACTGCATAGAGTGTATGCGGTATGCGGGAGTATATACGGGAGTATATGCGGTTTTGGATTTTTTTTAACAAACTAATTATATACAACATGATAGATTGAGATTATAAATTAAAATATATAGAGTAGGCACGTATATACATATACATATAAACATATTAATATGCATGTATATGTGATGTATGTATGCTTATATATGTATATATCTTTATATATGGAATGTGTTTGTAATTCTAATATTTACTAAAGTGTATGTCAATCAATGTACAAATATGTGTAGAGCGTGTGTATAAATGTGAATAAATGAAAATGTATATAGACATGTACAAATATGTGATTGTATATTTAGGTATTTTTGTATATGTATGTATACACGTTAATATATCAAAAGGTATTCATATAGATGTACACATGTGTGTGAAATTTTTTATATGTATTACAATGTATACTTATAAATCGATGACTATATTTAAATTTAAATATATAATGAAATGTTCGTATATGTATGCATGTGTGTATGTACTGCACATACATAAGTTGTGGCCTTTTAAAAAATGGAGTTTAATTGGCCGCTTAATCGGCCAAGCGGGAGTATATGCGGCTCATGACCGCTTAGTGGACCGATTAATAATATGCGGTGTGGTAGGGTGACTGAATAGGTATATGCGGGAGTATATGCGGTTGTGCGGACCGATTTCCCCAACAGTGAGTGCTACTACCTACTAATGTTTTTTTACTAGATGGTAATTTATAAGCCCAACCGTTGAAACAATATTGAGTACATAGTACTAGTATGATACTTGATTGTTGAGCGAGGATTATGGGTTTTTATGATGTTTGAGTGTTTTTGGCTTGTAACAGTTTACTTTTGTAATTAGGACACTTTTTAATCTGTGAAAGTCATTCTGATGGAATGAAATATCATTTATAATGCTTGATTGTCGAGTAGCATTATGAAATATCATTCATAATGCTTGATTGTTGAGTACTATTTTCTTTAATTATGTTAGTAATATAAAATTTTCTACATTTTTTAAAACAATAAGGACTGCTTTTTCAAAAAGCGCCCGCTTTGGTCCGCTTAAAAACCCGCTTTTCGCTTCCCGCTTTAAGGGTGTCAATCCGCACGCTTCCCGCTTTCCAAAACCTAGATCGCAATCATGGTGCATGACTTCGACTTCATTTCGAATTAATTTCGACTTTGCCAGGTGTAGGAATGTAAGTGTGTGGAAATTTTGAGGAAGTTTAGATGCAAATTTTCATAAAACTTCAATGCCATTTTTGGAAGAAAATATTGTGAATTAGAAGGGATTGAAAATTTCTAATCATCCTATAACTCTAACATATAGTGTGTTGATATAGCCAGAAACCATGATTTTTAGGCCTTGAGGTAGATAAACGAATAGACAATATACAAAAAATAAAGAACATAGAAATCATAATATTTGCTAAACTAGAATAGTTAAAGATGTATCAACTATTTATATGTAAGATGGAAACCATAACATTTGTTAAACAAAAGTAGTTAAAGATGGATGAACTTTTTACATGTAAGATAGATGTTCTTAAATCTAAAATGGATGTGACTGGAGCTAGGATAGATATACTTGGATTAGCTAAAATATATGAAATCTAGCTGGATATTCACATCCAAACAACAATTAATTTAGGAGAGAAAGAGACTTTGGAATTAGATGATAGAATGGAGAGAGGTTTGTAGAGAGTTAGTGGATAGTATCTAGAACTTCAGCGAGCAACGACAAATCTTCAACAGTTAAATGCTCTCCAAGGCCCGGATTCCAAGACTCCATCCTCAAATATCTTCATAATTCCAAGCCTCAATCGTATGGGATATGTTAAGGCCACAATTCTCATTGGTAGCCAACTTAAGACACTGCATGCAGGGAAAATTAGTAAAAGGGCATTTCAACAGAGTTAGTCTGGGTCCGTGCTAACTTTGACCTGACTTTGCCAACTTCAAGGAAAAGTTGACTACTTTGTTGACGTCTGGACAAAACAATGCAATGTTGGTCTGACTTTGTGGAAGTCACCAAGTGTCCGTCCGACATTGAGACCAACTTGAAGGGCTAGTTTGGTTGGCTGTAGTGGGGTGTAGTTTGGTGAGTTCCCAATGTAAAAATGTACATCAAGCACGCACTTTGTCGTCCGACTACACCCTGCCAAACAGGCCCGAAGTATAAGAATATAAACTTCGCCTAGCCTTAACATCAACAAATCGGCAAAACTTTGCCCAACTTTGCCGATGTTTTGGATGAGATCACAACAATAAGCTACTGAAACGTAAATAACACAACACAAACATTAGAGATAGTTAGTCTTGCTCTAACTAAAATGCCTCTATTGTTGTATACCGTTATACATATAATAATGGCGTGCATGCCATGACAAGGGCAACAATAGAGCAGACTTAGTGTGGCCAAATGATGCAATTGTGCTGAAATATACACGCTCGATGCATGACAAACTTTATAAGTAGATAGTGCATCATGATTTGGTAATTTAAGTAGTGAAAACCTTTGTCCCATTCGGCAATGACTTTAGGTAAAGCCTTAAGCTCCATGAAAATAATGGAACCTCTAAAGAAATTTTAAGATTTTTTCCATAAGACAATGGCATTTTGTCACTGTTATATCTCATTCTTCTTACTCTTTCCTTTATATATCTCCATATGCCAACTACAATAAAAATCTAAGAGTAGTTTGAGCAGATATAACACAAATTCTCTTTCAACATATACACACTTGCAAACTTGTACACACATATTCCTCCTTTATTTCTTTGGAATAAATGATTGATATGACTATTCTCTTCTCATATTAGGTGAGAACAGGCGAGGGCATTGTGTTATTGTTATACTTTGATGTCCTGTTGGTGGGAACATCACGTAATGCATGCCTCTATTGAGGTGAGAGATAATAGTTAAGTGTCTGTTTAGAATATAGTTCATACAGTTAAATGGAAAAAAAATTCTGTTTAGCCAATTACAACATGGTTAGGTCTGAGCCTTAGATGTCGACTACAAAAAAGAACAAATGGGACAATCAGAAGCTCTTTAATGGGTTGCGATAGACTATCCTTAGCAGTTTGGAAAAAGTATGATCAATGTTACAGCCATCTCAAACATATTCTAGTCTACTCAAGCTAAGTTCCAATGGTCAATTGAGTCTTTTCAAGAATGAGTCTTCTCGAGACAAACAACTTAATGAATGGTAAGTTAATTGAGTATCTTATGAAATCACGAGGTAAGCGATGATCCATTGGCCAAGTGTGTCTTCTCAAGACAGACATCCTAATGAATCATAAGTGAATGAAGTAGCTTATGCAATCATGAGTGAGAGTAGAGTTTGAGCTGACTTGCTCCATTATTTTGTCCATTTCATTTGGAAACCTCGTCATCTCCTCCCTTTAATGGTGGTTGCGGCAACTAGTCAGACATCTACACAACCACCTCATGAGTGGATTATGTGTCAATGACAATGAAAAAAATGCTTATCAAAAGAACCTCATGTATCTAACACAAGTTAGGTGATGGGGGATTAAAAGGAGTGTGCTTAGGCCCATAGTTGTCTGTAGCATGCAATGTCAGCCTTTGAGATTGGTTTTTGACAATCGTTGTAGGATATAAGTTTGACAACAATGCCTTTTCTCCCTTGAAAAGTTTGTAAGCCTTTCCTTTTCTCTATAGCCAATGAGAGCAACGATATATCCTCCAACATATGTATATATGTATCATCATCATCATCATCATCATCATCATCTATGCCTCGTTCTTGACATTGTGGGGGTCGACTACATGAATCCTTCTTATTTCATCAATTGTGTTATGGATCATATCATCATTAAGACGTTAAGACGAAATCTTTTTTTTATAAGCTCTCTCCATTTAGTTTAAGCCCGCCTCTTCCTCTTTTAATCATGCTCTACTTTATAACATGCATTTTTTGGGACCGATGCATTTATTCATCTGCGTGTATATGGTTATACCACGTAAGGTGACCTTCACATAGCTTGTCCTTATTCCTTAATACTTACCACCTCTATTGTACTCCTTAATAGTTATTTTTTGAAGCGCTCTTTCCTCGTCATATTATGCATCCATCTTAACATTCACACTTTTGTTACATTCATCTTATTGACACCTTGTTTCTTCACTACTCAATAGTCACTCCCGTATGGCTAGGATCTTCATATAGTTTGTATAGAAAGCTTTTTAATCTGAAAAGGATCTTGCGGTAACAAATTCTTCCAATTGCACGCCCCCTATCATCCATCCTATACTATAGTCCCTTGATATACATCATCTTGAACATCGTATGCCATTTAAATATTAAAACCCAAATAACAAAACTTATCACAATTTGTAATATTCACTCCATATATCTTGGTAACACCTTCACCATACTCAATCAGTTGAAATTGCAACGTTTACTCAATATTGATTATGGTAATCTTAAACCTATTAGATTCCAGTTTATTTCTCTTAAAGTTTAACTTTTATAAATTGTCATTCAAATTTGCCTTTGATTTTATAAAGGAAGCACTAAACTAGCATTATGTAAAAGGGCAACTAGAGAGCTACACTAGCAATTGACTAACAAAAACTAACACAAGTAAAAGCTAGCACGAACTACTCTAGCAAGGATTAGCTATCATAAGCAAGGCAATTGATTAAGCAAGTCAACAAAGAAGCTAACTAAGTTAACACTAACTAAGCAAGGTGAGCGATTAGGATTTAATCAATTAATTTTGGGGTTTAGTGTTTGAATCAACTAGGTTGGGAGTTCATAACATGCAAACATCATTCATTCATTCTAGTTATCAAATCAAACAAGCAAGCCAAGTTAGTGAATTTCTAAACCACTAGTTGGCTATGGATGGATATAAGTGTGCATAGAGGAAGTAGTCCCTATCGGCCTCCAATCCATCCACCCTTACGAGGCTCTATTGACTAGGGTTCAGGTGAGAGTCACTAAGACCTAACAAGTCTAGGTTTCTAGGGATGAGCTTCTTAGTGCATTTGACGGGGTAGTAATAAGGATGAAGATGAGTGTATTACAACTCATGTCATATCCCATCTAGCCTCTAGGTAGCACCAAGTCAATTACATTAAGATTCTCATGCCCATCTACTTAGATCTCACATTTAGGGGTAAGAGTGGATTGATTTGTAGGATAGGGGGTAGCTAGCTAGGGATCCACTAGTTGGATCTTTAAGCAAAATCCCAAATGAGTCACATATCACCCATTTCCCTACTACCTAGATGTTATCATGCACCATTCACATAAGAAAAGATGAGAAATATGATTGAAGTAGAATATAACCATTCACTAACGAAAACATAATGTTTTACAAAGTTATTTACCCCAACATGATATCAAAGTCACATTTTCACACCCAAAACAACCCACAAAGGGGGCTTGGTTAGACACGCTCAAAGAAACTGCGAAAGAAAGGAGAGAAGAAAGATGAAACTCCATGGATGTTGATGAAGAAGCTTCAATCTTCACCTCCAGCTACTCAAAGCTCAACCTCCTTTTCTAAGGGGAAGAAATGGCTGGAAAATGCAAGTGTAATTGTCAAAATCCTAGAAAACTAAGTTTTTGAGGTAGAGGAAGGTGAGAATGAGTGGAAGGTAGGTGGGAGAGTGTAAGTGGCGACTTGAATGCTTGGGAGAGCTAACATTGTGCTCCCAGCCGCTAACAATGTTATATGGGGGTTTGGGAAGCATTTATGTGGGGGTGATATAGTTAAATGATAGCAAGGAAGCATTAGGGTTTGGTAGGTAGCATGACCGTTCTAGGCAGAACGACCATGGTAGGGGAATGTGGGAATGGGCGTGATGGTGGAGAATGCCTGTATTGGAATGGTGAAATGATTGAAATTTTGGGTTTTGAGGTTGGAGGCACGATCATGCTGAAAAGCATGATCGTGGTGGCTATCATGTGGAATGATCGTGTTGGGTAGCACGTCTGTTTTGGACGGTTTGAGGTTGAGTTGTGCCTTGGGGCACGGTTGTTCTAGCTGCTGTTGGGTATGGTCGTTCTGACTAGCATGGTCGTGCTGCCGAGCTTGTAGGAGTTACTTCAATGCTGGTTTTCGATGCAAATTTCATATTGGTGGTACAATCATTTTGTTGTGCCATGACCGTGCTGGGGGTTTTCTCTTGCACTTTGTTCTTCAATTTGATCTTCCATGGTGATGGTGTCCTTTGCCTTGGCTTGATCTTTGGCCACTTGGGGTAGGTCGGGGTAGCTCTAGGGCTCATTTTGGGCTCCTCCAAGGATGAAGGAACCCTAGGTTCCTCCTCTCCCTTTCATCCAAAGCGTGACCGGACTACTAAAAAATTATAAAAAAAATATTAAAGTGCAATTTTGGCTATAAAACCATTTTTTTGGGAAAAAATTATGAGACATCTAGATGTAAATAATTAGCAAAATGACACAAGATGGAGACCCAATTAAGGGATTCATCACATTTCTCAACCTCAACCACCCTGACCGCTGCATATACCCCCCTGGTAGGATGCAGAGTTGAAAACAACAACACTGTGAAGCATGAACTGGAACTATGTGAGTGGACGAGAACACATTAAAGGACAACATCAAGTCATGATTACTCCAAAAAGCACACCTGAATGAGCAATTCCAAGCAATGCCAAACAAATGGTGATTATAGGTGTGCTTAACTACATTTTTTTTTTGGAAAATTCTTAACAACAATTGGTTGGGTTTCATATCAATTTTTATTTGATGGATTATCCCTTGTAAGGCATGAATGTTTGATGCCACTTTTTTTGCTGAACACACTCTTAGGGTATTGTCGACGAAGAACATCACACGTCAACCAAGTTTGACATCATATATTAATTAAAAAGGTTCTAAATGGTAACCCGTCTTCTCTAGTTTTCATCAATTAAATCCCAGACAAAGGGAGAACTACCATTTAAACAAAGACATATTAATATCCATTATACCTGCAAATGCTAAAGATTTCCAAACATCACCATCATCGTCATCATCATCATCATCATCATCATCATCTAAGTCTCAGCCCCAACTATGTTGGGGTCGGCTACATGGATCCTTCGTTTCCATTCAGCTTTATCATGGATCATATTCTGGTTGAGATGTAGAGATTCAAAATCTCTTTTTATAAGCTCTTCCCATGTTGATTTAGGCCTTCCTCTTCTTCTATTAATTGTGCTTGACTCAATAACATTGCATCATATAGGCGCATTAGTCGGTCTGCGTTGCACATGTCCATACCATCTGAGTCGACCCTTGTGCAACTTGTCCTCAATGCTCGCCACCCCACTTTATTCCTGATATAGTCATTTCTCAAGTGTTCTTTTCCTGTCTTCCCACACATCCATCTCAGCGTACGCCTGTGTTGTACAGGCTCTCGCCTGGGCGGCGCCTAGGCTTAAGGCAACCCGCCTCAAATTGGGCGCCCAACCCCCTAATTGACCTAAGTTGTTGCCTAAGGCCTTTTGAGGCCCAAATTAAGCCAATTCAAGGCTAATTTAGCATAAATTAGATCTGAATTTGATCAAATTGAGTCATTTTATGGTTAAATTAGGTCTGATTTATCCCAAACAAGGTCAATTTCGGGTAAATTAGGTCTGATTTTGGGGAAAGCAGGCCTGATTTTGGGGAAAACAGACCTGATTTTGGGGAATTAGGTCTAATTTGGGGGAATCAGGTATGATTTGGTCATGTAAGGCCTCGTTTAGATCAACATAGAGAAATTTAGGGTTAGGTTTGATTTGGTCATGTTATGCAAATTAGGTTTAATTTTAGGCCAAATTATGTCAAATTTGAGCAGATTAGGTCTGATTTGGGGAAAACAAATCTGATTTTGGGGAAATGGTTTGATACGGTGAGATTAGGTCTAATTTGGCCAAATTAGATATTGTTAGGTCAATGTAGGGAAAATTTGGGGAATTTAGGTCTGATTGGATCATAATATACAAAATTAGGTTTTATTTAGACCAAATCATGTCAAAATTGGGCACATTAGGTCTAATATAGGAGAAACAAATATGATTTGGGGGAAATTGTTCTAAATTGGATGACGAGGTCTTATTTGGCCAAATTTTGTCTCACTTTGGTGAATACATGAAAAAATTAGTGAAATCGGGATTGATTAGGTCATGGCATACAAAATTAGGTCTGGTTTAGGGTAAAATAGGTCAAATATGATCAAATTTGGATCAAATGAGTTCAAATTTTGGCCACTCAGTTCTTGTTTAGGTCCAGTTAGTTTTGATTTAACCTATATTCTACATAATAGTATTATACATGTTTTGGCTACAAACATTATACATGTTTAGCTTTCTGATTTCTATATGAATTTTGTTTAGGTAAAACTTCCACAATTCATTCCATATCAAATGATTTTGATGCTTTTTCTTCATATGATGCTAGCACATTGATTGCATATTTATCATGTATATTTATGTGTAAGGATTGTATTTTTCAGAAATTGTACACATCTGTTAAAATAAAAAATATATAAAAACGCCTGGAAACGCCTGGGCCTCCGCCTGGGCGTCCCCCTGGAACGCCTGGCCGCCTATACAACCATGGCATACGCATTTCAGCCACAGTCATCTTATTGAGACCTTGTTTCTTCACCGCCACATTTCACTCTGATAGAGCATAGCTGGCCATATAGCTGTTCTGTAAAACTTGCTTTTTTAATCGCACATTCATTTCCAGACATCAACAACAAGAAAAAAAAAGATAGTGCTTGTCTGACACGACCCTAGCGAGATTAGCAATGATGTGCGTTCAACTGACTCATTGATTCTTCAAAAGATAATGCTGGATGCTCATAGTGGCAATGCCACTATATTAAGCACACTCAAGTGGAAGATGTAATATGTTTTGAGAGGTTGAAGTGAAACTTGCAGACCGATTGTCCCCTACTGTTGAGGTCTGGCAAAATCTAAGGATTAAAGATCACCGAACATCACAAAGACTTAACGAGTTCTGCTGCAAATATAAATTTAAAGGGCAATTCAGTAATGTCTGAACTAATTACAAAGTGAGTAAATGGGTTGGTTGGATTGATTGGTCTAGACCCCGTGTATGTCTAATAAACACCTCGTTACGGTGAAGACACATGGTGCGAGGAACATTGGCATCATTTCTTAGCAATTAAGGCTGCGTTTGGTACATTGTTGTGATAAGTTTAGTTGCCAGAGATAAATTAACCAATGATATCTTAAATTTGTGTGAGATAACTGTTGTTTGCAACAGCAAATAAACCTGATGGTAAGATGTTTGTTGTTTGGTACACATGCTAGTAATCTTTCTGTATTTGTACAAAGTCTATTATGCCCTACACATAAATATCATTGCATGTATTAAGGAATTTGTTTGAGGGGTGTGAGACATAAATATCCACGGCAGATAAACCTGTTCTCTGCCGCGAGGATTTCAAGCGGCACATTACCTGGAGATTATCCGGTTAACTAACCCGTGCATCATCTTATTATCTATCCTCTGAACAACGTAATAAACAATGGCTAATATGCCGTGTCTAGTTTTTTTGCCGTGCCGATAGAACAAACACAGCCTAAGACTTCACAACTATCTGTCAAGATGACCTTGAGTTAACCATCCAGGAGGATGGAGCATGAAAGGCTAGCATGAACCTGAAGCAGTTACCGGGTGCATTACACATGGAGAAAAAACCTGAGTCGCCTGGAGAAGGAGAGTATGCTCCTTGGTGATGGTACTTCTTATCTGCCCTACAATGGTCTCTGTGAAACTTGCAGATCTAGCATAGCAGCCTCAATAGATGGTTTAACCAAGGCACCCATGAAATTTGCATTTTGGTTGAGATGACCTACCTAACCCAATGCCAAGTCTTCCCGTCCTCACCCTCTACAACAGCTAAGGAGGCACAAGTATTAACTTGAGATATCAGAACCTTTCAATGCAACACTGGGCTTCTATAGAAGTATGAGCCTCCAAACTCGCAAGTTTCCTCGTGGTTGTAGGAATACCACGAGTGTAGCAAACCTGGCATGTAATTCAGATAAAAGAATTGACGGCAATCTTCAGATTCTCTTATCCAGTAGTTGGCTTTATTTGCTGGTAGGAACTAACCATGCCAGTATTAGAAATTTGTATGCCATTAAAGGATTCATGCGTCGATTTAATACCCGGGGGATCGTTCTGATCCTGCCATTCAAAATTCTGGTACTTCATGTATAAAAAGGTATGACATTGGTATTTGTAGCAACCGATGCTGAGTAGACCAGACAGTTGTCGGATAAGTGTGACCTGCTGAAAAAAGTTGAGACAGCTCTCATGTGGCAGTTTAAGAACCTGCCAAATTTTACACTAGTTGTCAGTCCCGCATTTCAGTGTATCAAGTACATGTGGTTATCAGTGACCACTAATTTAGAGTGTGTTTTCTCATATGAGTTACCAGGATTTTAAAAGATGGAATCCAAACTAGGCCCTAGTGTCTCTGAGAGGAATTTGTACCAGATGTTATACAATTACAAATTTTTCTTATAAGGTACAATGCTTCTCGACTGCATCTTAGGTCTCTTTGGTTATGATATAGAACGTGAATGTTGATGCATTTCAGTCTGTAAATTCATACTACACAACCAAGATCTTGAAAAGGCTTCTTCTTAGGCGAGTCTGTCATTGTTGACAGGTTAGGGAAGTTTCCAGATTATCCTAGGATTTTACTACTGTCTAGACTATATTAATCCAAAACATAGAATTTGGAGCAATCAATATACAATAATCTGGGACTGGCTAGCTTGTCTCACCTGTATTGAACGTCGCCATAGCTCCGAGCCGCCGACTTGGTTGCTGGTGCTAGGCGGCAAACAGTGGTCTGATCAGATGTCCTGTATGCCGATAGCAAGAACGCAGAGGACTATCGGAGCTGCTGCTGACCGCTGAGAATCATGGAAGGCACATCTGAGGATGATAAAGCATGGGGATGATATAGCCCGGGCCTTAGGCAGCTAAGCACTGAGATATCGAGTCGATTGGTATAGATCATTTCAGCTGTGATAGAATAGGCTGGAAGTTGGCTCCCCTTGATTCATTATTAAATGCAGCAATTATATGTAGGTTCGCAAGAAAAGAAAACATAATCAGACAGTTATACAGACCTCTATTTTCCAGCATAACTTATCATACAATTTGCATGCTCCTCTTTCGGTTTACCAGTTGTCATATCTAATAATCTGTAATCAGCGCTGTTTTTTCCTTGATTTGAAGTGCATTTCCTTAATCACATACTGTTACATCTTTTCTGAGACACTGTTTACTTTTGTCATGGCAGAAACGACTTTTGAAGTTCTTCCAAGACTCTACAAAATCAAGTTTGAAAGCGGAGTTACTGATGAGATTTTATATCTTGACATGCCTCTTGAATATAGGCTCGCATCAGGTATAATGGTACTTGATCATGCAAAAGCTGTCATGGAGAGTGTGTATGAACATCTCCGTGTTGTCCGAGAGGGGCAGCTTCGGGTAACATTTGCAACAGATTTGAAGGTACTACTGATGTGTGATCGCAAAGTATTATTTGATCTTTTCACAGAACTTGTGACCAATCTCATTAAGCATGTGATGCTGTGCAGATTTTATCTTGGGAGTTCTGCACTCGGCGACACGAAGAGCTCCTTCCTAGAAGATTAGTTGCACCTCCGGTATCGAGAAAACTCTATCCTCTTAATTTGAAGTATCCACTTAATTCATGGCAACACATCATACTTGGTTCATGCTACTGACGTGCTTATTATAATGATCGGCTTAAATGAGTTGCTTTTCCTGAAAAATTTATGTAGGGCGAACTTCGTTATAGTTTTTGGATAGGTAATACTAGACTGACGTTTAATTAACAGACACCCACGTGTTTCAAATTTCTTGGTTACACTGCAATATTGTGTATGCCTACTCACATATCGAAGACATTAATGAAATTTCAATCGAAGGAAACTGTTTCATATTCTTCATATTCCAGCATTCTTTCTTGGCCTAATTTGTTCTCCTTTCTTGTCCCTTTCCCACTCAACCCTTCTATCTCCTGTTGCTTTTGTAATTTTCCCTATCATTGTTGCCTAATCTTCCGATCACCATTCTAGTCGCCCTTCATTTTCTTTTCTTCCGTAGTTGGACTATTGGTAGTAGCTTTTAACCTACAATGATGTTCATCTTAGGTAATGTGGAGCTTGTCATGGTTGCTATCCAGTTAACAGTTTTCCTGCTGCCCTTTATTTTCTGATGCTTAGTGAAACACCAAACAATAAAGGTTGGAAATGTGTTCTTACTGCAATGTCTGTCCATGACTGTGTGCCTTGTTTTATGCATTTGGATTGTTGAATACACTAATGTTTTTGCTTGTCAAGAAACTAAAAGGGGTTCTCATTTAAGGGCTTATGTGATACACTTCAATATTGAAAAAAGTGTGTAAAAAATGGAAAATATTCTAGCATTGCCTTATTGCCCTTAAGATGCAGTTAGTCCTATAGACCAAATTGCATGTGCCTTTTTTAATTAAGAGAATTTTACATCTTCATGGTTTATGTTTCAACTCATTCCGATCTGCAGGTGAATCAGCTGATTCAAGCAGCACAGAAGTATCAGAATGCTGTAACAGAATCTGGGTCTTCTGGAGTTCCTCCCCAGGATCTGCGTGCTAACTGCAACATGTAAGGGACCTGCTGCTATCATCTGTAACTTATTTTTTCTCTCTCTTTATTTAATGCTTTCCACATTTCTCTGTGGTTTGTAACTGATGCTAGCCTCTGCATTGATCTCTAAGCTCTTTTTAGCATTTGGGTGGTTTTACTGTCAGGTGATCCATATGACTTCAGTGAGTCATCCTGATTCTTGAATATGCAGACTTATGTTTTGCAAGGAATACCATAGAACTATCCGGTTTGCCGGTCAAGGGAGGTACGGGGTGTGTGGTCATCAGTCATAAACCTGACTATACCAAGTGCATTTGCAATTGTTGAGCATAAGTTTTAATCAAGAAGAATCTGTGAATGACCTGATAGCACATCTCCCTTATGTGATCTAGCTTTTGCATGCTGTGTGCTTCTTTGTTACCTACTTATCCACGAGGTTGCTAGCTAGGAGGATTTGCATCCAGTGGTTGTTGCTGACTTGCTGCTAACTGTATCTCATTACTACAACCCGCAGAGGGAAACTCTGAATGAACCATCATGTATCATTGCCACTCCCCAAACAAAGCAACATAGATGCTGCTTTTGGTTATCTCCTATTTCGGAAAAATGATGAGAGCTCTGACCGCTTTCACTGGTTTGCTTTAACTGCTACCTGAGGAGTTAGACAACGTGTCAAACTCATTGTCGCATAGGTAGTGGCCACAATATTGGGGGTACCTAGCTCCTTTTATCTATCTTTTCTGGTTTTGTCTTTCCGTCAGTTCTGTTCGTCAGGATGCCGCCTGCATATTGTCCTTAATGAACTAAATTTGGTTCGAATGGTCCTAGGCACAATCCATTCCACTTGATGAATGAGGTTCCTAGACCTAAAGACCTCGTTCGATGCTTAGGTGGGGGACACATTGATAACTATGGCTACATGGCTTGAAATCTATGTACACTTGAGTTAGTCATACCCTCACCCTGGAAAGAAGAAACCGCCTCAAATATGCTCTTTATTACTGATACCATGGCCATGATGGATTGAACTGAGAAACTCCGTGTTGGCTAGTAAAAGATTTCATCAATGTTTCTCTCAAGCTAACCACCATAAGCGATGCATATTTATGAAGCCCAGTGTTCGCCATAGCAAACAAAAGGGGAAAGATATAAATTTTGGGAAGATGTCCGTGTTGGCTAGTAAAAGATTTCATCAATGTTTCTCTCAAGCTAACCATAAGCGATGCATATTTATGAAGCCCAGTGTTCGCCATAGCAAACAAAAGGGGAAAGATTTAAATTTTGGGAAGATGCCTAATCAAATGACCATTGTTCACAAATTTGCATATATGCTACAACATCCTACCTTTCTGCAAGGCCAATCGGCTCACTAGGCAGTGCTTGGCTGGATATGCAACTGCCCAAGCATCTAGTTAAAACTCGTTTTCTGTAAACGCCAATACATATACACATACTGCATATGCTATAGTATTTGTGTGTGTATATACATAATATTTTTATCTATACATTGCGAGGCACAAACACATATGTATGTATACACACATATACATATATATGAATGTTTGTATGTAGGATTCCACCTATACCCGTACAAGTATTTTACCTGAGTTAACCACTGGGCCAAAAAGGTACCTATTCAGTACAAAAAGTAATATACACACAAAAGAATGGAGCCTTGTTGGCAGCAAACAAGAATCTGATAAAAGTCCTCATAAAGACAATCAGCTCAAATGCCAACTGGAACGAGCAACTTTTGATGGATCATGTCTATCAAAACTTCCACTTTAGCCACTCATTCGCTTGTATATGGTATGAAGCATTCCTACTGTAACACATATATCTGGAATTACCTGCTTTGTAAGATCTTGGTCCCTTTCTCTGGGCCAAAAGAGTACCTATTTAGTACAAAAAGTAATTATTATACACACATTATGTATGTACTTGTTCGACACTTTCTGACTTCCCTATAACGGTTTTCTTTCCCTTACTATATAATGGGATCAGTACGCCTCCACTAGTTCGCTAGGTCTGTTGAGGTACACATAATTCCACCAACCCGCTCGTTTATTTTACAGAAGCTCCCCGCTGGGCTGAAAAAGTAACTATTCAGTACAAAAGTAATAATTGATACCAAAAAATGCAAAAAAATGTCACAACACTGTAAAATAGTACTGAGTGATATATTCTAATCTGTATGTTGTAGCAATGGTAGTAACATATTATAATGTAACTATGAGGAAGAAAAAATATTTTTGCTGCAGGTAAAGAAGCAAGTCCAAGAAAAAAGGTTCAGAGTTGGATCTTGGAATATTGGCTATTTGATAGAAAAATCTTTGGAGATAGTAGATACCGTGATGAGAAGAAAGGTCAATATAGCTTGCTTACAGGAAACTAAGTAGATAGGGGAACGTTGTAGAGAGATTGGAGACACAGGATACAAAATCTGGTATACATACATTGATAAACATAGAAAAGGCATATGTATTATTGTTGATAAGATGTTGAAGGATGATGTTGTCAAGATCACTAGGATGGGTGATAGAATCATAGCTATCAAGGTCGTTCTTGGGGGAAGATTGTTAACATTATTAGCGCTTATGCCTCCCAAGTTAGCCTTAGCGAGGAGGCTAAGAAGGATTTTTGGGATAACATGGATGAAACGATGCAAGGAATACCGATAGAGGAGAAGATCATTATTGGGAGTGATTTAAATGGTCATGTGGGGAGTAGCAATGATGGATATGAGAGAGTTCATGGTGGCTTTGGATATGGCGGCAGAAATGGAGGAGAGAGGATATTAGATTTTGCAGTTGCATATGATATGATTTTGGCAAACACCCATTTCAAGAAAAGACAATCTCATAAGATTACTTTCAAGAGTGGGTACAATTGTAGCCAAATTGATTACCTCCTTACAAGGCGGGATGATCATAAAGTATGCAAGGACTGTAAAGTGATTCCTGGCGAAGAACTCATGACTCAACATAGGTTGGTGGTTTTGGATATTAACATGAAGATCAATAAAGTCAAGCATAATAAAAATCAAGATAGCAGGATCAAGTGGCGGAATCTTAAAGGAGAAATGAAATTGACCTTTCATGTTAAACTCATCAAGGAGGGAACTTGGAACTTAGTCTGATGTCAACACTATGTGGCATAACATGAGCTCCTGCATAACAAAAATTGCCGCAGAGGTTTTGGGGGAGTCCAAAGGTTGTGGGCCTCCACAAAAAGAGACTTGGTGGTGGAATGATGAAGTACAAAAGGCCATTAAACTGAAAAGGGAGATTTATAGGAGCTTGCCCAAATCTCAAGAGGATGCAACGTTCTAGAGATACAAGCAAGCAAAGAAAGAAGCGAAAAGGTTGTTCAGGAGGCAAGGTTCAGATACTTTGATGATATTTATAAGAAGCTGGACACTAGAGAAAAGGAGAAAGATATATATATATATATATATATATATATATATATAGAGTGAGGCTAGAATACACTCGAGTGTACGGATCGCACGAATACACTCAAGTGTGTTTGCATATCAAGACTATTTTTTGCAAAATGTAAACCGTTGATCTTCACCGTCATACTATAACTAGGCTACATACAAATTTTGAGCCCATTTGGATGAGTGTAAGTCACTCATCCGAGGGCAACAAAATCGACGCGGGAAACTAATTTGAAATGCATAATTTTTGCGGTCTTCATAACATGAGCTATACATATCCAAATGTGCTCAAATTTTGCGTATGAGTTGTTCATGAGATGTTTAAGAAGATCAGCGGATAAGATTTTCAAAAAAAATATTGCATCATGAAAAACTACTTGAGTGTATTCCGTTCCGGATACACTCGAGTGTATTCTAGCCTGACTCTCTCTCTCTCTCTATATATATATATAAAATGGCTCGTATAAGAGAAAGGAAAGGAAGAGACTTGAGTCAAGTAAAATGCATCAAGAATGAAGATGGTAGAGTGCTGGTAAAGGACGATGATATCAAGAACTAATGGAGAAATTACTTCCGTAAGCTTTTCAATGGAGATACTGTAAATAATGTTAGAGACCTGTGTGACAGGGATACAAGAGATATCATTTACACACGGCGAGTTTCACATTTTGAGGTCAAGAATGCCTTGAAAAAGATGAAAACGAGAAAGGCATGCGGACCCGACAGTATTCCCATTGATGTATGGAAGAGTTTGGGGGATGGAGTTATGTGGTTAACAAATCATGAAGACAAAGAAGATGCTGGATGAATGGAGAAATAGTACTATAGTCCCCATCTACAAGAACAAAGGTGATGTTCAAAGCTGCACAAACTACAGAGTACAGAGGTATCAAGTTGATGAGTCACACAATGAAGCTTTGAGAGAGGATTATTGAGCAGAGGCTAAGATCCATAACGCAGATATCAAACAACCAATTTGGTTTCATGCCTGGTAGATCAACAATAGATGCTATTTTTCTGATAAGGAGGCTTATGGAGAAGTATAGGGAAAGAAAAAGAGATCTTCACATGATTTTTATCGATTTGGAAAGGGCTTATGATCGAGTACCCAGATAAGTGTTGTGGATGGTTTTGAAGAAAAGAGGTGTGCCAATCCCATACATTGACTTGATTAAAAACATGTATGGTAGCTCTACTGCAAGTGTGAAGACTCCTGGAGGTGAGACACCAACATTTCCCATCACAGTTGGGGTACACCAAGGATTCACACTCAACCCATATCTGTTCGTTCTTGTTATGGATGAGTTGACAAAGAACGTTCATGATGATGTTCCTTGGTGTATGTTATTTGGTGATGATATTGTATTGATTGATGAAATTAAAGATGGTTTGAATGATAAAGTTGAACTTTGGAGAAAGACACTGGAATCAAATGGATTGATGATTAGTAGGAGCAAAACTGAGTATATGCATTGCAATTTCAGCCAATCTCGCAGTGTGAATGGTGGAGCCAAGTTGGACAGAGTAGAATCAGTAGATATACCAAAATGTGATAAATTTTGTTACTTGGGCTCTATCATTCAAACAGATGGCGATGCCCAAAATGACGTTTGTCATAGGATCACTGCAGGATGATTGAAATGGAGTGCAACTGGAGTATTATGTGATCGGAAGATCCCTCTCAGATTAAAAACCATGCTCTATGGGAGTGAATGTTGGGCGGTGAAGAAACAAGGACTCAACAAGATGAACGTGGTTGAAATGCGTATGTTGAGATGGATGTGTGGGAAGATAAGAAAAGATCGCTTAAGAAATGACTATATCAGGAATAAAGTGGGGGTGGCAAGCATTGGGGACAAGTTGCGCGAGGGCCGACTCAGATGGTATGGAATGTGCAACGCAGACCGACTAATGTGCCTATACGAAGCAATACCATTGAGGCAAGCACAATTAATAGAAGAAGAGGAAGGCCTAAATTAACATGGGAAGAGCTTATAAAGAGAGATTTTGAATCTCTACATCTTAACCGGAATATGACCCATGATAGAGCTGAATGGAAAAGAAGGATCCATGTAGCCGACCCCAACATAGTTGGGATTGAGGCTTAGTTGATGATGATGTATTGTATTTGTAGCTATTTGGCAAAAATGTGCAATAAAACCTACCTGCATGGGTATTCTAACCTTTGCCACATACACACACAAAAGACACATTTCCACATAAAAAATAAATATTAATATTTGTACATTTTGACACACACACACACACACACACACACACACATATATATATATATATATATATATATAGAGAGAGAGAGAGAGAGAGAGAGTCAAGCTAGAATACACTCGAGTGTACAGATCACACCGTACACCCCAATGGTGTTGCCTATTTGCAAAATCTAATCCGTTGATCGTCATTGCTACAATGTTATAGAATCCATGCAAAATTTGAGCCCATTTGGATGAGTGCAAGTTAGTCATCTGAGAACAACAAAATCGGCGCACAAAACTAATTTGAAACGTATTATTTTTTCCTCCTTTAGATGCATGACCTATAAGTAAGGAATGAAGTTTCCACGAAATTGGCAAAATTTCGCTCGAAATTTCGATTTCGACGCCATCTGCTATGAAATCTTGCGACTGTACCACCATGTCAAAATCAACGAAATCTTTTGCCCAGTTTTCCATTTTTTTCAGGAAACAATAAAGTTCACTTATCTCCCACATCAAGGACCCCCCACCTATATCCATATCAAATTTATTGCATAAAACGATGCATTCAGGCATAGAGATCACGCCTGTAAAATTTAATAAATTAATTTATTCATTTTGGCGTTGAAACGAGCACGGTTGCATCTATTGAAATTTTCGTCGAAATTTCAAATTTTTTTGGTTTCCATGCTGTCGAAACGTCATCGAAATCGGATACCTCGTTCCTTGCCTATAAGTGTCTAAATGAGCTCAATTTTTTTACATAGTATGCTCTTAAGATATTTAAGAAGATCAACAGTTTAGATTTCTACAATAACTGCTTCGTGATGGAAAATGATTGAGGTGTATAGCGCCTCCGGTACACGAGTGTATTCCAACTTCACTCTCTCTCTCTCGATTGAAGCTGGAATACACTCGAGTGTACCGGAGGCGCTATGCACCTCAGTCATCTTCTATAATGTAGTAATTATTTTGGAAATCTAAACCGTTGATCTTCTTCATTATCTTAAGAACATAGTAAATAATAAACTTCAGCTCAATTGGACACTTCTAGGTGATGCATCTAAAGCAGGCAAAAATCATGCATTTCAGATTAGTTTTGTGCGTCCATTTTGTTGTCCTTAGATGAGTGACTTATTCTCATCCAAATGGGCTCAAATTTTGTATTTGTTCGTGATGGAAAATGATTGAGGTGTATAGCGCCTCCGGTACACGAGTGTATTCCAACTTCTCTCTCTCTCTCTCTCTCTCTCTCTCTCTCGAGTGAAGCTGGAATACACTCGAGTGTACCGGAGGCGCTATGCACCTCAGTCATCTTCTATAATGTAGTAATTATTTTGGAAATCTAAACCGTTGATCTTCTTCATTATCTTAAGAACATAGTAAATAATAAACTTCAGCTCAATTGGACACTTCTAGGTGATGCATCTAAAGCAGGCAAAAATCATGCATTTCAGATTAGTTTTGTGCGTCCATTTTGTTGTCCTTAGATGAGTGACTTATTCTCATCCAAATGGGCTCAAATTTTGTATTTGTCCTACTATTATTGTAACCATGAACATAGTTATCTAGGCTCCTGCCTGGGCTCCGCCTAGGCGCGCCTAGACCCCCTAGGCTCTTGGAGGGCCGCCTTAAACTGGGCACCTAGGCTTTCAGATAAATGAAATGGATGCCTAAGGCCTTTTAGGCCGAAATTAAGATAACACCAAATTAGCATGTATTAGGTCTGTTTTTGATCAAATTATGTCCAAGCTAGTTATATTATGGAAGAAATAGATCTGATTTAAGCCAAATCAGTTCTAAATTAGGTATGAGTTGGGGGGGGATAGGCCTGATTTGGGGAAAACGTCTTAATTTGGGGAATTAGGTTTGGTTTTGCCAAATTAGGGCTCATTTATGTCAATGTAGGACAAACTAGGGGAAGCCACGTCTGATTAAGTCATATTATGCCAAAATAGGTCAGACTTAGGCCAAACTAGGGCAGACTAAGTTAAATTAGGTCCAATTTAGATCATGTTAGGTCAAATTAAAGTCAAATAGGTCTAGCCGAGGCCATGACAGATGTGATGTAGGTGAAATTATGTTTGATTAAGCTTAGGGATAACCAATACAAATGTACATAGTGATGTATATATTTGAATAAAGCTAATGTATATGTAATAATCATTTATATATATGTAAAATATAAACAACTAGGAAGAACGCCTAGGCTTCCCCTAGGTGAGAAGGACCGCCTAGCCGCCTAGACAAGTATGCCATGAAGATCAATGGATTAGAATTTGCAAAAACATGGTCTAGATAAGCAAGCATCATTGGGGTGCACAGTGTGATCTATACACTTGAGTGTATTCTAGCCCGACTCTCTCTCTCTCTCTCTCTATATATATATATATATATATATATATATATAGTCAGGCTAGAATACATTCGAGTGTATTCGAAGCAGAATACACTCAAGTAGTTTTTCATGATGCAATATTTTTTTCAAAAATCTAATTCATTGATCTTCTTAATCATCTTGTGAATAACTCATATACAAAATTTGAACACATTTGGACATTTATAGGCCATGTTATAAAGACCGCAAAAATTATGTATTTCAAATTTGTTTCGTGCGTCAATTTTGTTGCCCTCGGATGAGTGACTTACACTCATCCTTATATATAGATATAGATATGCACACACACACACACACACACACACACATATATATATATATATATATGTATATACCTATATACATAGGACAATGATCCAATGAGAAACAGATCTTGGTGAGGGCATGAGAGACATTTGAATAACTCCTCACAGTGATCAACTTTTCATAATCCAACCGTATGGATTAAAAGTATATCTTAACATTTATACATATATACACACACTATATGGTTACAACCATAGTAACAAGTTCGGGATTCGACAACTTTTCGGCTGGCTAGAAAACATCAGAATTTGGAAAAAACCGAGAAAAATCGTGAAAAATTTGATAAATTTTGGTCAACTATTCGGAAATAATCGAGCATAAGTCGGCTATATAAGTATGTATACATATGTATGTATGTATATATACATATATATAAATGTATGTATGTATATACATACAATTATCTGATACATGTAACTATTAAGGTCACAAGACACAATCTTAGTGAGTGAAAATGTAGGAAAAGAAGTAAAGAATAGTTGAGTAATAACAACGAACTGTCTGGAGTAGGGATTTGAGGTTTAGTGTATATCATGAGTTTTATGTACATGGTTTGGCAAAAAAGAGCAAGCGGCTTAAAAGAGAAAAATCGTGAAAAGTCACGAAGAATCGAAAAAAATTGTTTTAATCGCGAAAATGCGAGATAAATCGTGAAAAGTCGTGAAAAATCGGCGACCGGCGTATCAATCGTGATGAATATCCGGGAGCCTATAACATCGTAAAAAATCGCCGATTTTTTGTAAAATTCGGACTTTTATTACTATGGTTACAACTATAATGGACATATACACATATTTCCACAGATGCATAGTAACAAGTTCGAGATTCGGCAACTTTTCGGCTGGCTGGAAAAAGTCGGAATTCGGAAAAAATCGAGAAAAGTCGTGAAAGATCGATAAATTTCGGTCAAAGTTCAGTCAACTATTCGGAATTAATCGAGAATAAGTCGGCAATATAAGTATATACATATATATATGTATGCATGTATGTGTGTGTATATATATATATAAATGTATGTATGTACATACACATATGATGCATGTAACTGTTACGGCCACAAGACATACAATCTTAGTGAGTGAAAAAGTAGGAAAAGAAGTAAAAAATAGTTGAGTAATAGCATGAACTGTCCAGAGGAGTGGGGGGTTTGAGGTTTAGTGTGTATTAGGAATTTTGTGTACATGGTTTGGTAAAAAAAGAACAAACGACTTAAAAGAGAAAAATCGTGAAAAATCGTGAAAAGTCATGAAGAATCGTAAAAAATCGTATAAATTGCGAAAAAGCGGGATTAATCGTTAAAAGTCGTGAAAAATCGGCGATTGGCGTATTAACCGTGATGAATATTCGGGAGCCTATAACGTCGTGAAAAATCGCCGATTTTTTGTAAAATTCGGAGACTTTTGTTACTATGCACAGATGTACCTAATTAACATATATAATATACCTACATATTGTTACACATAAATCTATATATAAAAATGTATAGTTTCAATAGTTATGCATATACACTCACATTTTAAATATATGTACATATACACATCTAACATATTGGTCATGCATTTTGTATTTACAATTTTATAATGCATAACTCTATTCCACTATTAATATATGATTTTATAAATAAAATTAGATGTTTATATGTTTACTATAAAAGTCCCAATCCACTTGTTCTTCTGATACCACATATACTCTATGCAATATCCTTTAGTCCATGACTCCATGTCCATGATGCTTCTTGCTTCAAAACATTGGAGTGAACAGTAGTTTTCGTTGCAAAAAAGGGAGATATCCATGCTGCACAAACCATAAAGGAATCAAGTAACGAGTTACACTGAAGCCGTTAGGAAGGATTATTCTGTACAGATGCAGGTTTATGACAAACGTTGATATAGCCTATTGGTTTCATACACTAAAGATCATCTCTATTTAGGTCAATTGTGATAGGGTTTATGAGGAGGTAGCTAGGTAGAATACACAGAAATAAAGAGATCTTTGCACTCTTTTAATTGATTTAGAAAAGACTTATCATCATTATCATTTTCTAAGCCTCAATCCTAAACATGTTGAGGTCGGCTTATTTAGGAAAAAAAACTTATAAACTGGGTATAAATGGAAAATCATTGGTGGATTTTGGTATAATATATTCACCTAAACAATGGCCGAGTGTTTCAGCTGAATGGGCGCTGATGAAGCAACCCAAGTTTGAATCCCTAGAAAAATATCCAGGGTTTGTGTGGTTATTAGACTGGCAAGGGGGCAACCCCAATGAGAAGTTTTGTAGGGTACTTGTTGTATTGTGAAGAAACATGTGTTCACAAGATAAACAGCAGAAATGAGGATGCTAAGACGGATCAATAAAAGTTAATATGTAAGAAATAAAGTGAGGGTGGTAAATATGAAAGATAAAATATGCTCACCTTAGCTTGTTCGAATGAACATGTGCAACGTTATGCCAGTCAGTTCAACTGTTTCGAGTAATGTATTTGATTAGGTAGAATTAAGATCCAAATGAACTTAGGGGAGAGCTAATAAGGGGATATTTAATTTCAGTACACCCCAGTGTGACTCATTATAGAAGTGAATGGTAAAGAAAGAATCTGAATTTAACACTTGATGACGAGAATGACAACCATACCTAAAATCTGTTATGATGATAGTGAATTTAAAAGTCACAGAAGAACATAAACGTTCCTTCTTATTGTTGTGCGGGGCTAAAACATGTGTTCACAAGTACAGCAGAAATGAGGATGCTAAGACAGATCAAATTAAACTTAATATGAAGAAATAAAGTGAAGGTGGTAAATACGGAAGACAAACTACGGCTTACCTTAGCTTGTTCGAATGAACACGTGCAATGTTGTGCCAGTTAGTTCAACTGTTTCCAGTAATGTATTTGATTAGGTAGAATTAGGATTCAAATGAACTTGAGGGAGAGCTAATAAGGGGATATTGAATTTCACTACACCCCAGTTTGACTCATTATAGAAGTCAATGCTAAAGAAAGAATCTGAATAACACACGTGTCTGCATATAGTTCCTTTTATATATGGTGCCATGTTAATGTCAGCGGGTCAACCGGGATGACTCGACAGTTGAACCCGTGATGCAGAAGCTTTACCAGGTCGGTCTCCAGGTCAGGTTCTGAGAACCTTGGTTTGTAGCAATTATTTAAGCCACACTTCGGATTTTTATATTTCTGAGTGATTGCTTCTTTTTTAATCACCTAAATTACACACAATTTTGGTTTTTCTTTTATTGGTTTGGGTTTGACGGCTTCATCCATTCTAATTGCATGATAGTGATTTAGTCATTGGTCTTATCCACTGATCACTTGTCTTCTTCAGGTTCGTATCTGCTGGGTGCCAGCTTGCTAGAAATCTGGAGCTACAGTCTTTGAATGATCTTGGTTTCTCTAAAAGATATGTTAGGTGCTTGCAGGTATCACTATCAGTCTCTAGAATTGTGCATTCTTCCTGGGTATCAAGTCATGTTGTAATTGATGTCTTTTTATTTTCGTAATGGTGGCAGATTGCTGAGGTTGTAGATATCATGAAAGACTTGATCAGTTTCAGCAGAGAACATGATATTGGGGCCATAGGTATAGTAACATTTTGGTTTCTCACTATGCTGCTTTTACCAAGTTTTTATTGCCCATGGGAACTACCTAATGTATCACATTACATTATGTGCATATTTCTCACATTTATTAGATAAAAGCGATATTTTACACGGCCACAATTGAACTCGAACAATATATTAAATGATGAAGTACTCATATGCCTTTAATATTTGCCTGGATACTGAAGTGACACTATTCTGTGCCTTGCTAAAGTGAACACCGGTTGCCACATGTTTAAATCTTAAGTGCCTGTGTTGCCCCCTTCGAGCAGCATATTTCCAAGGCACACAAGTCTAAGAAAGGAATTATAAGATGACAAACATTTGAGGAATGTGTGCCTTAAATGAAGATTATTTATTACAATTAAGGTTCTCATGTTTCCCCTTAGTCTTTTTGTAATATATAAGTTATTTTCCTTATTTTTAATTTTTATTTGATATAATACTTTGATTTGTCTCTTAAAACTTCTTATGCTTACTTGGGTTATAATGATTTTAACGACAATCCAGATTTGCACAGAAAAGAAATTTAGTCTTTTGCTCTGATATCACTCATTGGTCGTAAAATTAGTAGTTCATTCTTGAAATCAGATGCTTGAAGTTATGCTATGCCTGACCACGCGTTTGCTTGTCATTATATATATGCATATCGGCTACAAGGCATGTAATTCCGTCACTTGATTGCTATTCTGTACTTACTGGATATGTTCTCACTCTATGTCCCTCCAAGCAACAATTGCAATGGTTTTTCTGAGTGTTTCTAATCAGTCTTTAGGCTTATTTATGAAACAAGCTACTTCTGTTTACAAACCAAAGCTTCTGCTAGAATTAAAATACTAAAGAATGTTTGTGGTCGAACCGTTTACCATTTTTTATTATCTAATCCTTTTAACTTTCTTTCTGTCTTCTTAAATAATGCACGGTTAACAGTTTCACCTTAGCCAACAATCCAACACAACTGATCATCTGTTGCATTAACTTTGCTGTAAACATGGTTTTAACTGAGGTATATTGATGGTTATTGTATATCTGTAAACCTTAGATATATCATGGACTGATGGATGTGGTACCTTTCTTTACGTTTACTTTTAACTTTTCTATGTCATGACAAGCATCCTTGTCAATTACAGAAAGCTTAAAGGTTTATCCTGGGAGAGCTGCAGTGAAAGTGGAAACTCAAATGTTGCCTGAGAACTGTGGTATGAATCCGCAGAATTTGCCCAACAATCAGGTTGCCGCATTGACCAAGCTCTTGGGCAGCCAACCCAATCCCAATCCTCAGATAAACAGGAATCTGATATCTGGAATCTCTCAGGGGACAATTCAATTGAATAATTATCAGGCATTATTGCGGCATAATTATATTAATCCTAATATGAACACTATTCCAAGGGCTATCCACAGTGGTACCGGATTGGTATCAAATAATATTTCTTTCCAGGGCCCTGCTGTGCCTTCAAACGCTGAGTCTTTCTCTCAACCAATTCAGAATAGTTTTCTGCCACAGAAGCGATCGCTAGGGCAGATGGCTGGCATTTCTCCTCAGAACGTACCAAATGTGATAAATCAGTTCCCACATCTTGTTAATCAGCGGATGGTACAAGATACGGCAAAGAATAAACAAGGCACCTCTCTACAATCTATAAATGGATCTAGTACAAGTGGTAGCGCTGGTGGAGTGGCATTTGGCTCTGGGATCGAAAATGTTGAACAGTCACAGTCTAAATGGATAGGTGCTTCTACAGCGGGAAACAATACCGTCTCTGCCAAGACGGAGTCCATGGCGAATCCAACCAGTGTGTCCTTGCGGCCCAACGATGCAACTAGTTGCGGAAACAAACAGTTTAAGTTGACGCCAGACAGCTCGGCAGATGTTGGTAGCAGCTCCAGTTACCTTTTTCAGGAGACTCCTGGGAGTCCTAATTTGGAACAGCTCTACGAGGAGATCTCACAGGGATTTCTGAACGGTGGAATGTTTGAAAGCCGACAGCGAGAAATTGGTGATTGGAAGTCATGATGACAACTGATAAATAAATGATTTCAATCGTCACAGGGAAAATTCTATTTTTAGCGGTCTAAACTATTATTCTTGTACAGGGACATTTGAGTCTGGTTAACTTAGCCCACTGGGTGATAGGACAACAAAGAAATCTTATTTGTTAGTATAGAACGAACGTTTTTGATTTTGGACTCAGTTTATACTTTGTTATGCTGACAGGGCCGTGTATATGCAACGGCACTCTTGCTTTACCTCAGACCTGCTGCCGCTAACTTATATTGAGGTGGGCTGCGCTTGCTTCAGTGTCATCTTTCCTATTTTCCCAAGATATATTCACACTATCATTCTTTTTGAAACCCGTGATGCCCATGTAATCACCGGATGATGAATACACGATTTCTAGATGGAAAATGATTACTTCCAGCGGTGGAGCTACATTCAAGCCCGGGGGCACGTCCTACTTAGGTTTGCTGATCGTTCTTGATTTCATAAAATGAATTTTCTCTTCAGTTGATGATTTTCCGTAACCCCAACCTCCCTTTGTGTGGGTTCTAGCTCTACCACCGCCTAGCCCCGTACTTTTAAAACACATCTGCTACCTCGATGGAGCGGGGTCGTATGAAAAAAAGAAGATAAAATGTTAGCAGCGGATAGCGAAAAGGGTAAGGAAAATGTGTGCAATTACGAAAAAGTTGAATACCAAAAACATGATGAGAGTTGTGACAGTGAATCTTTAAGAAAGATAGCGTTGGTGATTAGGATAGAGAGAGAAAAGAGTAGAAAAATATATATCAAATATAATATCTTGACAATACTACTACAAAACAGAACATGAGATGAGACCAAAAGCACGTCCAAGTATACGGACACAAAACACGTAATCTATAACGCTAACCGTCAAAATGCTATTTGTCTGTATGTGTAATTTTTGTAAGGGGTGTAATTTGAGACATTTCTTTGTTGTGTATCATTCTTGCCCCTAAGATCTAAAATTCATACACAATGGAATATTTTACATTTTTTTTTTGTTAGGAGTGTCAGTCGATATCAATAAGTGTAAAATATATTCTTAACATGAATACCTTGCACTAAATAGTACACAATACTACATGTAGTAGATGATATAACATACATATGAGTAAAAGTATATTAGATAGCAACATTAGGGTTGACGATATCTATATTCAAATTTCATTAAAATAATTAATAAATATAAATAGAGATCGCAATTGGAAAGTACCTCGTATGATATCCAAATGGGAAAAAACCCAAAATGGCACATTTTGATATAAATAATTTTGAAAATAGTACCTCCATGAAAATATTTCTCAAAGTAGCCCACTTTTTTGATAAAATGCCATTTGAATTGGCATTTTTCTAATGAAATTTGTAAAAACACCACTACATTTGGAGCTTTCAATAAAAAAACAAAAACAAAGTAAAAACGCTAAGAAAGTTGGCGCTTTCACCCAACACTTTTGGATGAAAATGCCAACTCTTTTGGCGTTTTTACTTCACTTTTTTATTTATTATTAAAAGCTCCAATTACATTGGTATTTTCACAACCTTCATCAGAAAAATGCAAATTCATGTGGTGTTTTCTCAGAAAAGTGTGATAGTTTGAGAATTATTTTTACGGAGGTGCTATTCTCAGAATTATTTTTATCAAACTGTGCCATTTTGGTTTTTTTTTTTTCTATCCAAATTGACAATACACATCTATTTTATATAGGAAAGCTAGTTGCGAGTTTTCTTGGAAATTTTCCTTCTATTTTTAATATTGTAAAACAATCCGTATATTGTAATTCTTATTGTATAGAGGAGAGTCTACGAGGTATCTTATGCTATTTTTGTTGTGCTTTTATTTATAAGTTAGTCTTTTATTCTAATGATACAATTGTGTGGCCGCATAGAAGAGTTTGGATTTAACTTTTTCTTACAGCTTTCACATTAATTGATCCAATGTGTATTCCTATAGTTTTCATATACATATTGATCTTTGTGTTACTATATAGGAAAAGTCGTACGTAAGGGTTTTATACATTTTATCTTTAGTTACAAGTTGAGTCTGGTGCATTCTAATGAAGTTGTAACTCAGTAATGGGAGTTTGACTCCTAATTGGCATAGTCTTGTCATCTTTTTTTTGGTTTCTAGGGTTGGTAATATGCTATGCAAAGCTAGAAAAGATCTACACAATGATGTTGCCCTACATCGAGAAACAATTAACAATACTTCCCTCCTGTCTTGTTCCTTACTTCTTTTTGTCATAGTTGCTCCAATCAATTTTCTCTACTCTTTCCTAGTTGAGGAGATAATTCTAATTAACCACTTATTTACAAATCCAACTCCCTATGCAAACCCCATGAAGTGTCAAACCTCTTTTAGAATTGTGCGACAGATGAGCACATCTCTGTTTCCTAATCAATCAGTATATGCAATGTATCACTACCTTTCTAGATTGTCACATTTAAGAAAAAGGTACCAATCTCATGCGACCTCTTGGAAAGAAGTAAAAGAATTCTATTTACCCCATCCTCATGGGCTAGAAATACAATGTACAACGTATCACTGGGGTATATGACCAGATTCGACAAAGAAGGTCTCATCAACCATGCATTGGCTTTATTTGGACATGTTTCATTTTTGATATCAATCTCTAGTTAAAAAATAATAAACACCGTCCTCCATCTTGCGTGCTGTGTGTCCTACCTAAACTATCAAGACCTGCCAATCCCAACTCTTATCCATATGTTACCAAAAATAAAACAATTACTATATTTTTTTAAAGTGCAACATTTATTTATACATGGATTGCCTAGATGCATGATTTGTCGCAATCTAGATCAATCCCATAATCCAATCATACCATATTTATCTATGTTATCTATAATCACCTGAATATGCCTCCAATGTATGAAGGGCCATACAATCTGTCTTGTAAACCATTCTCATTGAGGTTGGTATCTTTGCAAGACTCTTAAAGTCCACCAACTTTACTCAACATTTGTGGTTGCCATTTTGTTCACCACCCTATGTGAGCTAGGCTCCTCAGTTCTTTCCCCTTAAATTCTTTGCAACTTATCTCAACCATGATCTTATTCTTTGAGGGGTGGAAACTTGCCCCCCAATCAACCTTTGATGCCTTAGATCAATGACCTCCATTACCGTAGTCTAATCTTTTGTTGAAGCAAAACAATGTCCAAAATAAAAGAAGAATCCAATTTATTTTGTCTACTACTTGGAGGTTGAATCCTTAGACACTTCCCCATATTTCTATCTAAGCATCCCATGAATTGGTCTTCCCCTTCTTCCCTAACGGTCGTCTAGGCTAGTTTTTCCATGTAAAGTAAAATTTATCTATCCTCTAGTTTCTCCTAGCTAATAATGTGTGGAGCCAACCTCCTAATTGTCACACCTAGCGTGAACCTCTTCATTCTCTATGCCTCATTTGAGATCAAATTCCCCATTCCCCATTTCTCTTCTATTATATCAAACACTCATGTAGCTACATGATGCCACATTCATACAATGCATCCTCTTCCCAATGTCTTAAAAAGTATCACAAGAGGAAGTAACCACTTGTGCCCTCCGTTAGGCTAATTTTACTAGCATGGGCCCAACAACCCGCCAAGGTGTGTCCCACCCATTATGTTGACCAAAACATTGTTACCTACATCACAATATATGCCCACAACCATATCCTCCTCGCCACACCACCCTCAAGAAAAATGATCAACTCTCTCTTGTTTCATACCCATGCAACAATCACACCAATACACTATATGGATGTGACAACTTTCTTTTGTATTATCAATGACTACTATTTTCCTCTTAATTTTCAAAATAAGAGTGGATACTCTCAAAGCTAGGATCTTGTCTCATATATACCATCCAACCAACCGTTTCTTCTCACACGCCCAACATCCATGTTGGTCTCATCTTGAATCAATGTCCATCCTCCCATGAACATCATATATATATCAACAAAATAAATTTCCTACTATGTAGCTTTATAATTTCCTTACTGGATTTTCTTTCCTTCTTTGCATCTCTTTTAATCACAAAGACATTTATATTATGAAACACAATGTGGGTTCCAGAGGTGGGTGTGGATAATAAAAGGAAATCCAAAATATATGACTAATCATACAAAGGCTATAACACACACAAGTTAAGATAAAACCACAAATACACAAGGTATATAGTAATTCTAATATGAAACACTGTAAATCATTGCCGAGTAGTTTCCCACCATCATTTCTCAGCCTTGTAATTTTTAATTTTTTTTTTGAAGTGGGGAATTTCACTCCTGTTCAAGGTAGCAGGAGAGAGAGAACACCATAAGCTACGCCGAGGGCTATAATCCCTTCCTGTAATGCCCCGACAAGTTCACTGAGATTCGAACCCGCAACCTACGCTTCACAAGCAACATGCTTGACCAACTGAGCTAGTTGGCAAGTGCTGTAATTTTTAATTTCTATTTGGTACTATTTACAATACGTATGCCTTTTATGACCAAAGTTAAACCCCCTGTCGTGGTCATGAACAACCTTCTTTTTCAATCAAATGATAAATTTATCTTCTCTGGATAATGAAATCCAACTAATTTTTTTGAGGGCTCCCACTTCAAACCTTCAGCTCTTCCCAAAAATTGTAGAAGAGAAGATCTTGTAGAGAAGAATCCCTTTTTACATCCACCAATAACTACTTTATTAATGATCATAAAATACGCTCAAGAGGTGATTTCCACTAACTGTTGAATTAGCCTATAAAGTTCGGCAGAGAAGATAGTCCATAATGATAATACTTGTTGTATCTTGGTCACTTGAAGAACATAAAAAATAATGAATAAGATACAAATGTGAGTGCCCTCTTCAGCTAGATTTTACCTTTGGTAAACTGGACCCACTCACCAAAGGATTAGGGGACGATTCACAACTCAGTTTAAAAATATTATGTAAGTTCAATCATTATTATGAAGACACACAACTTGGTTTTAATTTAGCAACTGATGCGCACAAGACCGATTAGAAAGGCTAAAGAAATCTTGTTTATCTATGTAGTACCTTTTACTAATGAAAGTTTAATAATAATCTTGCCAATTTTAGAACAAGTTAGTGGAGAATTTTGGAAAATTCCCAACTTCCATCTACTCTCGGCAACTACATGTTCACTAACTATATGTATTACCATTGAATAGACAATTGTATTTCCTTAAGAGAAGTATACTTGACTCTACATGTAAATCAACCTAGAGATGATGATAGGTTGGAATTTCTATAGGAGATTTCATGCCACTTGAGTATCTACCTAGGTAGAAAAACTAGATCAGTGGACTTCCTAGAGGAATGTACAATTGAGATAGGGATCTTTCTAAGCCTTGACTATTCTACTCGACTTCCTTTGGACAAGTGTATTTAACTACTACTATTGTCACATAATATGTCCAAAAACCCTAAGGACTAGTGTGTTTCGAGGGTGTAACAATGATGGTTTTTGCTAGTATTTCATTCAAACAGTTAATCGTTAAAGCATATATATCTAAGTGATACCAAGCAAATATAATTAAGTACACTAGTACAATCAATTTATATCAATTTCTTTCATAATTTTTTGATTCAATCCTGAAACACTTTGAAAAACAAGTGTGCTCTTAGGAAAATGCAACGTTTATGAAAAGTATATATCATGTACATCAAAAGTAATGACTTTTTATGATTATATATTACCAGTGGCGGACCTACATAGAGGTCATCTGAGGCCTTGGCCTCACCCTGCCATTACAAAATTAACTTCAATTTAATGATTCGTCCGTTCCACTACTTAATGGCACACACTTTGGCCTCACCTTATCATCACGAATTTAATTTTGATTTAATGATTGACCCTTTCTTCTTCCCAACGGCCATACACATAGCCCCACGATTACAGTTGAATAGGAAGGCATGATGCCATTTGAATGGCATGAAGTTAAAAGGCTGAACAAGACACCTCGTATCTGATTTCTACATATGAAGTATCAATAGTTATTTAGTTAAATAAATGGAAAAGAAACCATGATGTGTGTGTATGAGAAGGAGAGATAGTGGAAGAGGGAGAGAGAGGGGGGAAGCAGTGGCAGACCTACATAGAGGCCACAAGAGGCCTTGGCCTCACCCTACCATTACAAAATTAACTTCAATTTAATGATTCGTCCGTTCCACTACTCAATGGCACACACTTTGGCCTCACACTGTCATCACGAATTCAATTTTGATTTAATTATTGGCCCTTTCTTCTTCCCAATGACCATACACATAACCCCACGATTACAGTTGAATAGGAAGGCATGATGCCGTTTGAATGACACAAAGATAAAGGGCTAAACAAAACACCTCGTCTCTGATTTCTACATATGAAGTATAAATATTTATTTAGTTAAATAAATGGAAAAGAAACCATGATGTGTGTGTATGAGAAGGAAAGATAGTGGAAGAGGGAGAGAGAGGGTGCATGGAGAGAGGGGGGGTTTAAGTGTTGTGTGGAAAAAGAACATGCCACACTTTTTTAGTTAATTGAATAGCAACTGAATGTTTATTATATTAAGTCAATTGACGTTCTTTTCTAGAAACATATCCTTTATGTTTAAAAAACTTTGTCCATTTTATATAATCATCATCTCATAATAATAATAATTGATGTTTCCATTTTCTTGTCTACTTTTAATAGTATTCTTAAATAAAAAAAATACTTTTATATCTTGTTGAAAGGCTAGATATAGAACAATATATACCAATTATTTTGATCGTACTCTATTTTCTATTTTATGTTTGTCTCCTTTCCGTTAATCGTATCCTCTTATAAAATATTGTATAGAAAGGGCATCAAGTTTTTTCTCACTATAATTCAGTTTAGCTTTCACAATTTATCATGTCCTCGTCTACTTCCTTTTACTGATTTGTTGTGGGTTCATAAACGATCAAGTTTACTTAACCGTGACAAACATTATCATCACTTAATATTGTGCACTTTCTTCTATAATAAAAAATTCTTGCACAATCCAATCCCTTCTCATTATATCTATTAAGACATCAAACATATTATTAACGTAACTTAATATCATTTCACATTAGAGAATATTAAAAATATCTAGACAACGCATAAAGATATTTTACTAAATTAAACAAAAATGTAAGATACTTCTTTGTTAATTTTAAAGAAGTAGTTTTACTTGTTAAACATTAGTATAACCACTTTAGACATATATACATGAATACTATATTATTATGGTGAGATAATGTACTTACATAACTCAAGCCATCTAAATATTTACATTGTTTATTTTGATTTGGTTTAGTCAAATTGCAATATCAAATTTTACGTATTTGTTTTGCAATGATTCTAATAGCCTTAGAACCCCCATATGAAAAGATTTTTTTAAGTCTAATTAAAAAGTGTCTCCCAAAATAAAATTAAGTGTGGTTAGTTTATCTGATTATGTTAGATTCAATGATCCAATTTAATTTTACATCCAATGCTAGTCGATAAATTGGTGTTTCTGATCCCAACCGAGTTCTATAATGCGGAGTTCAGATTCGTTTTGTATCTCTATATGCACAAATTCTCTCATGTCATAATTTTATAACATATGTAGTTTTATAAAATTAACACACCATGAAACTATGTAAATCTAGTCTCATTGCTTTGGATTAACCTCCATCCATGTATTACATATTACAAAAAATATGAATGATCATTTTTTCAACAACTGAATCACATTATAAAGTCAAGCAAACTAGATTTTGTTTCGTTGCATATATATAAAATATCCTTTTAAATGAAAATGTGTGAATTACATTATAAAACATTTTCATACCTAAGATGTTGATATTTATTTGACTCTTTTGTGCACTTAATATTATGTAATAGAAAATGCAATTTTCTTACTTTGCATTAGGATAGTGGTTATGTTGTTTGTTTTTATATTTTTGTTAATGACAAATATAATGGACAAAAGTCTTTTATAGTTACTACATTTTGGCCTCACCACATCGGATCTCTGGATCCACCACTGTATATTACATTTATAGTACGTGATCTTGAAAATATGTGTATGTTACATTTTTGTATGATAAGATTCATCTTTTGAAGTAGTACAAGGCATACTTAATTTTGTTGGGAATATGACATTCTTTGTTACAAATATAATTCTGGAAAAATGACAATTGACCTCATTCAAATGATCATCTTGAAGCACAGGTAGTTTCATAGTTGGAAATCCAATATTAGGTGACATTATGACTATATCAATGAAATCCAATATCTTGATAACATCTTGTAAGTACATTTTTTGTACAATAAGATTCATCTTTTGAAATACTACATCTTGATAATATCTTTTGATAACATCTTTTGATAACATCTTGTAAGTACATCTTTTGCTAGATACATGATATTCTTGGTTGCAAATAAAATTCCGTAGACATGCTAATTGACCTCATTCAATGACCATCTTGAAGCGTGGTTAGTTTCATAGTTGGAATCCAATATCAGGTGAATATATGATTATATCAGTGAAATCCAATATGAATGAATGGTGAGCAACAAAGGAAAAGGATTGAAGTCCTTACCTTTTTGTTTTTTTTGTTGAAGAGGGTGCAAGAAGAGTACTCTTAAGGTTGTCAAGGGCTCCAAAAGTACATTTTACCAAATGAAGAGTAGTTGACTAGTGCAATTATAAAACATTTTACCAAAGGAACAATAGTTGACCAGTGCAACTAGTTTAACATTTGAGTCTCACACTCTTCCTCTTCATCAAGCATATAGCTAGTGTCAAATATCTCCTTTGGTTGATGATGGAAAAAACTGTGACCTGTCATCGCCAACTAGGGAGAAGTTTAGAAGAATATTGCATCATCTTGTTCTTGAAATAATATCAAGTGTCTTGACAATCTTGTGATAGGAGTTTACAAGTCAACCTTTTGAACTAGGATTGTTGATCTTATGATGTTGAACGAGCTCAATGCCTACTTCATTATCGACTATAAACCCAAGTTGTAAGAAGGGTAGTAAATGTAGGATGCACCAGTATGGATAGGCCAAAACACCATTGGAATGAAGATTAGAGTTTGAGGAGAATGTACCCTCTAGATTCAGATGGAATGTTGAACTTTCAAGTTAAAAGATCTTACAAAGGGCCATAGTTTACCACAAACAACTTATCTATCACCACTGTGAACACACAAACACACATGCATGTACACACATATACATACAGATATACATAGACTCACACACATACGTGAACACACATGTCCACACACATACACACAAAGATAGATAATACATATACATATACATATACATATAACTTTCATAGAATCTGACATAATTTTTGCCATCTTTCATATAGATAATGCACTTTTCATGTTAACCTTTTGCACGATAAACTTTCTACTGCAAAGAATAGTAATGAAGTGATCATAAAACATTCCATATAGTCTCAATCATTTTAGAGTTCATACAAAGCCACGATAAAAGGTTAAGATCAAAACCAACAATGTCACATCAAACATGGCTATTTCAAGTTGCATATATAGTTAGAGTAATATGCCACAAAAAAAATAATTCATGTTAAAGTGCACATAGTGTCACCTAATGTAGTTTAGTTTATGTTCTTTTTGTACCACAATTGTTGAGGGAAAAAACTACTATAAATATTTTAATGAGTTTTGCTATAAATTTACAAATCCCAATGTGATATCCATCTAGGAAAGAACATTTTAATGCAAAAAACCTTATGTAGTAGACAAACAACAAATACATGGAATCATGGTCCACTAATATTTTTCAGTCATTGAGAAAAATATAATGTTAATTGACATGGGTTGACCATAAAATATCTGACTGCCTATGCCACCAAGAGTCATTCTTTGAACCAAGAGGAAGTTGGGAAGCCAATCATAATATTTCTCATAATATGGACATCATATATCATTAGATAGACATGATTTTGACACCACTAATCATACATATATTAGTTTTAATAACCGATTAGTATAAAAACACTTACACTATTAAGCTAAGATAACTTAAATGTATAACTCAATTGTTATCTACCCTACCAAATGGAAAATTACAATAGAGAAATACCAAGTGGTGAAAGATATATATCTTCATTTTGATACTAGAAGTCCACCCACAAACATAACTTGTTTGTATCTTCTTCATTTTTCATGCATTAATGTCTTCTATGTTCTACTACTTATGGGAGTACTACTCAAAGAAGACCTTGATTTGATACCACTTGAAGGATCTACATGCACAAGAAGGGTGGTGGTGAATTGAACTATTTAAAAACTTAAAACAAATTTGTATACCTTAAAAAATAAGAATTTAAGTCAAGGGAAATATAGGTTAACTAAAAACAATTTGAAGGAAAGTATTTAGAGTGGTTTCGACTCCAAACACTGCCTCTCCACTAACTAGAGAGGTAAAACTTCAAGAATTTTCAAACCTCTAATGCCACCTTGTATTCCATCATGAGAGCATACACCAAGTGGACCTATCTTTTCAAAACAATATAACTATATTCCTTTACTAGTATAAGGAGACAATAACCTAAACAAGGGCTTCACTTATCCTTACCAAGGACTTCTTTCCCTACACCTTCCTTAGTGAAGGAAGGGCTTCATTCAACCTTTGTAATAGAAAGAGATTGAAAGGAGGAAAGATTCAAAATAGAAAATTAGGATTAGAGATCTTACAATCACTCTAATTGATAAAAGCAAGTATTCAAGATCAATAGAGTGGTTAGGGTCTCTTTGATCCACATGTAACCTTGAGAAGCTCCCATTTAGGTCCTATTTGTAGTTGTGAGTGACTACTATCTAGTAGACTTGATGGGATGAGTTTTATCCATTTTTTGGGAAAAAGGTAGATGTCTAAATAGATATATTTCCACTCCCCACCCTATGTAGCTATTTTGGCACTTGCCAAGAGCTATAACTACTGCACATTCGACAGAGTTCACTTAGGGAAAACTCAAGCGACAAACACTTATCACATACTTAAGTTGAGTAAGTTGGTTGTGTTTTTTTTTGAAATCGTGGATGATGATATTGAATAGGTACTAGGCTTTTTGTTGGGAACTCGCGTTTTTCCAAGAAACACTAGGCTATGTAGGATTTATAAAAACCATTAGAGAGGGGTTGGTTGATTTCCTCAGGGAATACTCGGATGATGGATCTTGTAGTTTGGCATTTTCCTAGATGTCCCAAAGTGCAAATAAGGCTTTTTCTAGTTGAATCTATTACATGTTTGAGATAAATTACAAGTCATAAAATCAATACACATGATTTACATACAATATCTATAGAGAAATTATCTATTCTTTAACTTTGTCTTTGTCGGATGACTTGACTTGATTTTCTCCATTTCTAAGGGTTTCTAAATTGGGGCAATTCAAGAGTGTCTATTTAAATGTGATAATATTAGTAGAAGCATTAGATACATTAATGGAATAGAGACTCATCATGATAATGTAAAATGTATAGTAAAAAACTTTTGCGTACCTTATAGTCTAATTTCTCACTATTTAATTTGATTTCCAAACTGAAGTCGATGTATTTTCATCCTCATTCTCTAACATTCTCTTCGCAACACCATAGTAGAAGAAACCTTTTGTTGTCTCTTCTTCTTCTTCTTCTTGTTGTTGTTGTTTTTTGTTCTTGTTCTTCTTATCATTCTTCTCTTCTTCAACGAGTTATTCTCATAGTCTTTCTTCAAACTCAAGACCTGGGTTCTCTCTAAAATGCCATCCAATTTGAACTATTATAGATTGGTGGTCACTTCTACATTACTTAGCTAAATAAAGTAATATATCTAAGAAATATACTATCTAATATGATATACAAAAAATTTGGAATCATACTACCAAGTATTTGCTACTGTAGTCGTTATCATAGGGGACGTCTTCCTCTGCTACTATTTGTTATCACCTCTATGAATGAAGAAGTGGTTTATTCATACCATTACTTTTTGGATGAAGACCCATAAATAATTTTTTAGTCCTCATTGTATCCATGAGTTTGTAAGCATATATTTGAGGTACCTCCACTATTTGAGTTTCATATCCCACTAGATCCAAAAATATTGTTTTGATACTTTATTATTATGTGTGAGGTATCAAGCCTATCTATATATAATAATGTATGTATAAAAAATACTTAGTTGATATATCCCTGACCCCATAAAGGGGGACAAAAGTTCAAGCCACGTTATTCACTTAGATATTACATAAATAAAAATCTTTCACCTTTGTAGATAGGTTTAGCTTACAAAATATTCCAATTCCTTTTCCATTTAAAAGCAACCGTCCCTAGTCTATCTCTATAGGTAAAATATAGAATATTTAAATCTTTCTCTATCTTAGTGTTTCAATATTGCTACACTCCCACCATCTACTCTTATTCTATTTCTTTTAGACTAGGTTAAATGAACACAACTAGTTAGGCACCACCCCATGGGAATTGTGCCTCCATCTTTTAGCTTGTTCAAAAATGTTAAACCTTAATTCATTTCTTGAGATTGTTTAATACATAGTTTAATTTTATATAAGTATTTCTCATATTTACAAATACCAAAAATACAATCTACTGTTTCATCATGGATGTCACACATTGATCATATAATGTTTATGCTTTTCCATTTACCAACTGTTTTGAGAGTTGGAAACATATTTTTGTAGGATCTGAAGGTGGTGGATCTCCATGTAGGATCATGTAATTTCATCCAGACATTCTTTGTAGCATCATCTTTATGGAGTTTTGTTCTTCATAGGTTCCATAGTTCATTATTTTTAGATAAACTTCTATACTTTTGCCATATATCGACCATTCTCTAGGTTGTTGAGCCCCATCCATGCTTTGATATTTGAGTTAAACCAGTACCATACATAAATCTCATCCATTTTACCCAGGTTGAATCTTCATTCACGACTTTCTTGATCAACAATGTGGTATGAAGATTAACTAGTTCTACTAAGGATTGCAAACCCCCTACTTCCTCAATTGAGTATGCTAGTCTATTCCAACTAGTAGGGTGAGTTGATATCCCCCATAGATATGTATATATTCATGTGATATAATTTGTATAATTGATTCTAAAGACCCTCAATCAAAGGACAAAAAACACATAGTCAACATTACTATTTACAACTCACCAAACTGATCTAGTTCCTATGCAACTGTACTATACATCTCACTAATTTGCAAAGTTATTTGGTCACTCTACCAGAAGTAAAATATTTCTCCTCATGATTTTTCAAACTTCATTCTTCCCAAACATGAAAGCAAACCATAGAATTGTCTATATGGAAAATCATTTTGGTCCTCTCTACATTTTCCCCATATTTCTTTGTTATTCTCCTTATATCAGTTTGCATATTAGCTGTAGCTTCAAATGCTCACTTAGTTTTTTCACACTCCCTTACTCAATTTTCGTTCCTCAAATAGGGGACTATGCAATTTATTCTCAGTCTTACCAAGTTTTTACTCAATATAGTGTTGCCTAAAAGTTATATACAATTGTGTATAGCCAAAAAATCCATAACTACACTATGTTTTCACACCATATTAACTTGGAGACGTCATTTTTGTGACCTTTGTTAATAATTAATTCCCATAAATCTAGGTTGATATTAGTAACCTTCCGTCTACCTTTACATCAAAAGATGTTTCTCACCTACTACCACAATATTGTCATCATGTTGATCACCAGAGAATATCCCCCTATAGTGGTAGGGTTGTACTCCAACACTTCTGAATATATAGTTTCTATCAACTTGGATAACAAAGTACCCTTTTCTACATTTTGATGATTATTGTCAACGTTCCGCATCTAGAAATTTCTATAGATATTCAAAATTTGAGTCCACCTTCTTCCTTTTACACATCTAGTCTCCCATATATCATTGGGTGATAGTTCGAAAACCGATCTTAATTGAGATGGCCATCTTAATTCTATTTCGTAGTACCCCTAGTATTTCTTCATGCTATACCTTTAATATAAGCATAATTGACATAATAAGGGTTCCTTTAACTAGCATGTTTTGTTGGTTGGAAATTTCCCAATCCCGTATTCTGGTCTATCTAATAACTAAGTGTAGGTGCCACTTTTAGGTTACTTTCTGTGAGTGGATACCCTAAATACTTGGTTGGTAGTTTGCTGATGTCTATCCACATGGCCGAACCAATTTTTCCCTCCATGAAATCACAATTCTTAGATATGAAAAGTTGGATTTTATTATCATTTGTATACAAACCATTTGGGTATGAAAAGTTAAAAATCATCTATGACCCCCATAGGTTCTTGAGTGTTCTAGATTTTACTTCCACAAAGCCACTACATCAATGCAAACACTAGATGACTCGTCACTTCGATATCATACTCCCCATAGGAGGAATTCGTTTATTTGTCTCTCTAAATTTTGTCTTTAATGAGAACAATCCATTGCTATTTTGGATAGTAATGAGGATAGAGGATCCCCTTGCCTCAAGCCATTGCTACCTCAAAATAATTCCATTATCGGTCCATTCACCACAATTGATATCTTATCTTGCTTATGCATTTCTTCATTAGGTTAATCCAAGTTTCTTAGAAACCTATATGTTTGCATAACTGACCATGTCCTAGAAGGAACCATCATATGCCTTGATACATCTAGTTTAAGGCATACCTTTTTCTATCCTCTTTGCACATTCAAGTATAGTAGAATTTACCTGCTAAAAAGATACAAACACTAATGATACTTTATGATATAAAACATCCTTGATTATTGGATATGAATATGGGAGGAACAATTGTAGTTGTTTTGCATGAATATTAGCATTATCATGCATTATAGTATGATTGGTCCACTATTTATAAAAATATGATGCTTTTCTTATTTGATGGGACATGTGCTCAATCATGTTACCTCATTCCATGAACCACCTAGATCATTCAATTAGATCTCCTTTGATGATTTCCCACACACTTCTATAGAATCATGCTTTGATCCATCTAGGAAAGACGACTTGTTGAATCATATGCTCCATAAAGCATTCTTTATCTCCTATTCATTTACCCCCTACATAAAAATGTTGGGTATTAGTGTTAGCGAGCTTAAATATCCAATCTAGATCCTCAAGGATCAAGTCATTTTTTTGTAGGGTTCATTATAGAAATGGTTGGCCTACATATTTAGGCCCTCATGGGTTTCAATCATACCTTCCTTCTCATCAACAATCTTGAACATAATGTTGTGGTCCTCTCTTCTTTTGAGAGAAATGTGGTACATCTTTGTATGGATTTCCCCTTCATCGATCCATTTTAGTCTATTCCTCTGCCACATGAACTTATCCTCAACAATTTTCAAGTCTTCTAAGATCTTTTCCAATTCCAATCCTCTCTAAGTTAGTTCATCATTAAGGTATGTGAGTATCTTTTATTTGTATCAAAACACTCCTCTATCATTACATTGGACAATCAAGGAATGTTGACTTGTTCCTTAGCCCATGTTTTAAAAGCTTTCTTCGACCTCATGAGTTGATTTGTGAACATGTTATTTGATTGAATTTTATTTTTGTTCTCCATGTCTTCTCAAGACTTTCTTCCACTCACTCCAAATTTTTTGGGAACTAAAGTGTCCACATTTATTTTTCTTCTCCATCAACTCCATGATGACAGGGTATGCTTATTGATATCAGAAACACCAACCTTTATTTATGCATGAGAATCATATGTAAACTTTTACCATTAACTAATGGCTTTGAAAGATTGAACTATATTCTCTTCCTAGGATTCACTTCATTATTCCATGTAAATATGTCTCCTACCACCATGGGAAGATTGTATAGATATGCTTGATTGATGGTATGTTTGAAATTTTTTATGACTACTTCAAGTATGACACAACCACCTCACTTCTCTTCATGTAATATCATTCCTTTCTAGTACCATCAACCATATTATTTTTGTAGGACTGGTATCGGTCTCTGGATAAAAAAAATCTAATGTCATCAGTGCTTGCTGTTTTAATGTGTTTTGTTGAACACATTATGCATGCCATTTTCTTTGTCTATGATCTCTCACTATATGGAATATTCATCCATATAGGGAGAAAGTATAGAATATAATCTCATAATCAAACTTGTAGTTTTTTGGTAACAACCAAGTGATTATAAAAATCTACAGTTAACATTTAGACTGTCATTCTTACCATCTTCATTAGATAATTTGTTCAGAAACATGCCATCCACCTTTGAGATTAGATCAAAATTACCTCAAGGATTCCATGTCCTTCTCTTAAACATAGAATATGTAGATCCAAGGATATATTATCCATGACACAAAATAGAATAGTATGCTCCCATTTATCTATCATAACTTCATATTACTCTTTGTCCAATCTCACGACAATACATCCATCCTTCTTCATTAGGTTTTGGAAGACTATTTATTGTAATTCCTTCTCTTGAGTTAGGCTCTATTTTAAAACCTAGCTCCATAACTTAATAGTAGGATTTCCACCTTCCTCAACATTCTACTTTCATGTGTTGCTACTTTGGGTGGTGCTAGGGTTTGTGGTGGTGGCTAGTTGGCTGTTTGGTTGGTGGGGGTGGGGTGGAATTGGTGGATCATCCAATTATGATCTTGGCCACTACCATGGACACATCCAGTCCTTTCTTTATCTTCTAGCAATATCATGGAAACCATAGAAGAGAGGAGGGAGGGGTGTACTCTCTTGCATGTTGCATGTTGTATGTATGTGATCTTCAAAAAAGTATTGCCCCTCCCCCACAATTTGCGGTGAAGGATGGGTGCTAGGGTGGTAAGTTGAGAAATTTTTGTCTGAGTTGTTCAATTTTGGGTCCCTTCATTGGAGACCATTAGAATTTTCCAACCATTATATCCCTCACCAACCTATGTTATATGTATTTATCTATTATATGTATGTTTCTTTGTTTATACATATATATACATGTATGTATTAAAATTATTTTAATTTTAATTTGAACTATCTATCAAATAAAGGGGGTAATTAAATATAAGTAGTCAACATTACCATACAAAAATAATGAACTATTCTGTATATTTGCACAAGATGCACCTATTAACTGAAACTCTATATTCTATAGTTTTTGCTATTTTCTCCTCTGTACTTTTAAACTTTCAAAGACTATGATATTTCTTACTCTATAAATGTGGAATAATAATAATGTGTATGTATGTACATATGCATACATGTATATGTATGTATATATGTATATATATGTAAGTATACAAGGGAGAAAAGAAATTTTAGCTTTTCTTAAAATAAGCACAACCTCTCTTTTCAAATATTTTAATAAAATCTTGAAATAGGAACACATTTTCCATCACATCTTTGGAAGTAGAGTGAGTGAAAATAAAATGATAAAAAATATTAGTGTGCATTGAATGCACATCTTTGGTTTTTAATGAAAATGTTATATGGTGCACAATGTGATCCTTACACAAAGACACTTCAATATGATTCACCACCATAGTTTAACAGTCAAGAGTGAATGAGTCAATGAATATGAAAAAAATCCTTTAGATTCTGAGCCACCCATTTCACACCCTAACCTTGGTCTATCGCCCACCAACACCCTCCTCCCACCTCACTGATCAGAATGTAGTCTAACAAGATAAATGCAGATACTTCGAAGAATAATGCAATAATTTGGATGATAAAAGGGGGGGGAAAATGATGTACATAAAACTAATCATATAAGGGAAAGAAAAGGAAGTGATATGCATAAATAATATATATGGTAGAGGGTTAACAATGGGGATACTTCACATAATGTCCAATACTTTTCTAACATAGATTGCACCTAATGTCATCTAAACACAAAGAATAACACAATAGAAGGTCACTAATGTTTTATAATAGGTTAAAGTGGTGAAGGTATGCATGACACAACATATATGTGTTGATGCATGTAATATTATGGTGGAAAACATGGTATGGCTGAAGAAATTCTTCAATAATATTATGAAGACAAAGAAATTAGACAACAAAAGAAGAAATAATAGCATAGTATTCATTTACAGAAATGAAAGATCTATTTACATATGAAAAAATTATAGAAGTATCAAGATGATGACTATTGCAATGAAGCTATAGAAGATTATTATTGAACATGGACCAAGATCTACAATGATGTTATCAAGCAACCAATTTCGTTTCATGCTATTCAAAATTGTTGATAATTTCTAATAAGTCACATGCTTAACTATAGAGGGAAAATGCAATCTTCAAGTGGACTTATTAATTTGTAAAGGTGTATGTTTGAGTGACAAGGGGTGCCAATGCTATTTAAGCACACTAAGTTCACAAAGAATGGTATTCAATCATATACCAACACCTAACTATGTTACTTATATCAAAGCCTTAACATTTTAAGTTTGCTCACCCATCATTCACTCATAAGTGTGTGATCTATTATAGTGGGGTCAGGTATTATCTAAAGGATCACAACAATGAATTGATACTTCTAGAAATTTTAAATTATATAACTCAACTAGAGCATAAGAGATTATTTATGAACTAATAAAATTAAGAGCAAAATAAGAAATAAATTGAAGTACATATGGAATGATATCATAGAAAAAGACATATTGATCTGGGTTTGTACCACCTCAATACACTACTAATCCAACCATAACTAACACAAGCAATATCTCGATTAACTCAGTGAATTTTGTTGTATCTATACTCAATCTTCTCCATGATTCAGATATAATTTGCATATATAGTGGAAATTATTCTCTCAAGACTATTCATTTTATGTTATGATAATAAATTGACTCAATGTGACCACCCTCTTGTAATATGATCATATCTTTCGACCATGGTACATTAATTAACCACCACTGGCCCACTACGGTAGTAGTTTTAGAGAGAAATTCGATCCATAAAGACAATGACATGACAAAGTAACTATGATGTCCCTATATTTTCAAAATCTTAATCTGATGCATGACATCTAAATTAAAACCCTCACCTCAGTGAGGATCCCAATTTTAGACTTTATGCACTAGGTCAAGACAAAAAAAATTCTAGAGTAAGCCATAGGAAACCAAAGTAGCACATGTACATGAACAAAAGTAAATCATAACCATAAGCTTACCATTCAACATATAATTACAAAATGAATTGTTACAAATTGATATTAAACATTAAATAATAAACTTTTACACATTTACATTCTAGATTCTAAAACATGATATTTAGACAATAGGTCTACCTATACATCTTCTCGCCACCCAACTCCCAACTATTAAGGTTCTTTAAGATCATATGTCCAAATCACCTAAACAAGAGACTGCAAGTGGTACACGTCAACACAATATACTAGAATATATTGTGCTGAGTACGCTACATGATTCATATATATCTCTAACACCATGACTTGGCAATAATATAAATCAAATACTTGATAGTTATAGGCAAATATAACAAAACCATACCCAAACAAAGATGTTTATTAACAAAAGAGAGCACATATTTTAGGCACACTTTTCATTACATTATCCATTCATTTAATACCTAAGAGTTGAATGCATTAATGCCTTATGATATACTAAAGAGTTGGATCATTATATAATGTGATCTACTACCAAAGAGTTAGATCACTTTCAAGTATTTTACTACCAAATAGTCAAAGTACTTTACTTTCCAGAACTTTACTATCAAAAAGTCGAAATGTTTAGATATAATGGAACAAATATATTATATTTTATGTTTTCAAGATTATATATATACATAAAATAAAAAAAGGTAGCATACAAGAACAATTATTTGATCCAATATCATATGCCAAGTATTTTGTACACACATAATACAACCATACTAAATAGTAGGCTAAGTAAGAGGTAAAGCATACCTTGAACCAAAGACAAACTTAATTCACATTTTCCTTAGTCAACCGTATACTTGGTCAACCCTGGTTAAGACAACATTACATGTACCATAATTAGATTCTCATCATTATTAAACCTAGTAAATTTCATGTTAGGGTTTAGCCTAGTGCATTAAGTTAGTATCATTAGTATTTGTCTTGTCGTCATGGTATTAGGTTGTTTAACTTTGATTTTGGATTAGGATGCATTATTTAAACAATAGGTTCCACATCATTTTTTCACATATTAACCCTAGGTAATATATATTAATCCAATTAGGGTTATTAACTCTATATTATGAGTCATTACCATATAACATGAATTCGTGTGTAAAACTGATGTATTAGTTCCATATGAGGTTGAATGTACTTTTCCTAGTATATTCTACAAATTCTAAGATTGATTGGTCATATATATATTTATTATATTTCATGTAGTGTTGTTAACCCTAGTTAGCCATATGAAGCATATTGCATGAATATATGTATTAAACTCATCATCTCACACTTCATACAAGTTTTAAACATGATTAAAGAGTTTCTGATCTAGTTCCATATTATTCGAGCATCATCACTATATTATTATGCATAAAATTAGTATTATACATTTACATGATCTCATCCAATTTTATGCATCAAAGTCCTTATATTATACTTCAATGATGTGCTACATAATTTTCTGAGAATTTAAGTACTTTGTTTGTATTTTTCAGATAAACATGCTAATTACTATGCATTATTGAAGATATGTATGTTTTTGAGGTATTTACCTTTTTAGACCACTTAGAACCGGCCACATGGCTACTATGGGAAAGCTTGAGCCTCAGTTCTAGGATGAACCGATTGGACCGCCCGCTCCCTTTTCTTCAGTCTTCCATGTATTATCAATTCAACACTCGGTTCACGTCTCCACACACTCCTTTTTCTCAAAGCTGCTGCATAGAGAGATCTCTAACGTGGGATTTGCGACACCTTTTGTCGAAAAAAGGTATATTTCAAATATAAAAGGAAGTGTTTAGTCCCATAGTGGTTTCTTTAGAGACTTCCCTCCTCCTTATATACGGGTTCTTACCCATAGGATATTTGAGGAACACAAAAAGATGTCGGCTTTGCACATGTATGGGGAGACAACCCTGTCAATATAGAAATCCTTTAATCGGACGTGTCAGCGTATGTCGCATCCTGTGCACAGGGGGGGTACAAGTCCAGCCTCCTGAGCTCCTTGCGTGGGTGCAACCCCGGGTTGGTTTGCAACCGCAACACAACCTTTCACGAGTGTTTTTATTATTATTTAACAATGTTTCCACCATCTCTTAAATAGTCTAAAAAAATTCAGACAATTTTCTTTCTCGTCTCTCCGTTACTATTCTGTTCATTGGAAGAACGATTGATTCTTTCGCTGGCCGTCGTGATTGTGTGTACATGCTTTACGCTGACAACTATTGTTAGATCTTGGGAGAGTAGCTGTCGTTGTAGCCTACTACATTGAGATTCGTCGTAAAGAGCTATAAATACTCTTAAGTACAATGCAACTTGCATGCCTCAACATCATCTGGTATAGTCTTTCATATTTACTGATTCATCGTGGTCTGTACCTATTCTCAAACAAAAATCTTAAGAGTATTTTGTAGTCTGATGGGTACTAATATGAAAGGTTTTGAAACTCCCTCTAACGTGTGACACCGTCAAATAATAACAATAATCAAATTCTTACTATTTCTACTATTTTGCAAATACCTCTACTTGATGTTGTAAAAATTGAACAGTTTAATGGACAATATTATAGGCACTGGAACGAAAAAATTCTTACTGCTTTAAAAGTTTCAAATGTAGTATTTGATTTATCTAAACCCAAACATGAAAATGAATTTGTTGATTGGGAAAAAATAAATCATATTTGTAGGCATGTTATTCTAAGTAGGATATCTAATCAAATATTTGATGCATACTTTCCAATTAAAGTTGCTTCTAAAATTTGAGAAAGTCTAAACAAGAAATACATTCTGGAAGAGGCTTCTACTCAAAAATTTATTGTTACAAAATTTCTAAATTTCCGTATAGCTGAAGTTAAAGAAATAACAACTCAAATTCATAATTTTCAGATCTTACTAGACGACTTGGAAAATGAAAAAAAATGATCTTCTTGAGTCTTTCATTGTGGGGTCGTTAATTAAAAAACTGCCTGGTTCTTGGAAACATTACAAAAACAACTTAAAGCACAAGAGAAAGACTATGTCATTGGATGATGTAATAATACACATTTGAGTACTCATAAGATCAAAATCATACTAGAGAAAATATGATTTGAATAAAGAATTATCATGTATTGCAATCTTTGTTAACAATAAAGTTAAAAATAATTCTTCTGATTAGTCTAAAAATAATTGGAAAAATAAGAAAGGGAAAGGAAATAAAAATAAAAATAAAGGCAACAAAGACATTAAGAAAAAGAATATTTTTTGCTATGTTTGTGGCAAACCTTGTCATACTTCTCCTAAATGCAGGCATAGGAAGAAGAAAGTAGTTCAGGATTCTACAAAAACAACAACCAACCTTGTCACTGAGGATGTATTTGTGGCATTCATCAGCCTGGTCAGCATGTGATCATTCCAATAACATTATTGGATCATTGAATCTGGGGCTAGTCGCCACATTAGTGGCAATAGAGATGCCTTTGTGACCTACTCAGAAGTAGGACAAGATGAGCATAAGGTTGTCATGGGCAACTCCAGTATTTCTTCTGTGACCAGAAAGGGCAATGTCATGATCAAGATGACTTCTAGGAAAATCTATTGATCAAAGATGTGCTATATGTTCCAGACATTTAGGTTAATTTGATTTCTGTCTCTCAACTTGTTAAGTTTGGGGTCAAGGTGTCCTTTGAATCAAACAAGGTCATTTTGTCTAAGTCTGGGGACTACCTTGGTATGGGGTACTGTTCAAATGGTCTCTTTCTTTTGAATGTACCAAACTCTTTTGTTAATGAAATTTCCTCTTTTACTTATATCGTTAACTCCTTTGATATGTGGCACAATAGACTTGGACACATTAATTTTAAATATGTACAACACATAAAATCTTTAAGTTTGCTAAAATATATACATGGTGTTGTTGATTTAAATAATAAATGTCAAGTATGCATTGGAACTAAATCTACAAAGAAACCATGTCCCCAAATTTCACATAGAAATTCTGAATTACTAGATTTAGTACACACCGATCTTAGAGATTTAAAAAGAAATTTATATAGAGGTGGAAAAATGTTCTATATTATCTTTGTATATGATTTCTCACGACATACAAAATAATATTATTATATTCAAAAGATGAAGCCTTTGAGATATATTTTAAATATAAAAGAGATGTAGAAAATCAACTTAATAAGAAAATTTAGCATCTTCGCTCCTATAGGGGTGGTGAATATGATTTTTCTCCTTTTAATGATTTTTGTGAAACCAATCATATCATACATGAATACACTCTGTATTCACCTCAATTAAATGGAATTGCTGAATGTAAAGATAGAACTCTAAATGAAATGATAAATTCTATTTAATTAATTCAGGAGCACCCAACAACTTGTGGGGGGAAGTGATTTTATCATCTTATTTTCTTCAAAATTATATTCCTAGTAGGAAGAAAAATAAGACACCATATGGATTATGGAATGGATATCCTCCTAATTTGAGATATTTGAAAGTATGGGGGTGTTTAGCTAAAGTCTTATTAACTGAACCTGAGAAACAAAAATTAGGATCTAGAACTTTAGATGGTGTTTTTATAGGTTATGCACAAAATAATGCATCATATAGATTCTTGGTACTTTAGAAGTAGCAACGATGTTGTAGAACCTCCTAATACTATATTGAATCTAAAAATGCTGATTTTTTGAGCATATTTTTCCTATGAAACCCCTATGGAAAAAGTGTCTAATCATTCAAATAAAATTTTAGAGAACATACCAAGTACATTCAATACTAATGATGTTTTTGAACCTGATGATGTAGAACCTAGAAGATCCACTAGGATGAGGAACGAAAAGAATATCGGCGTTGACTTCTATTCCTTTATTATAGATAATGATCCTCAATCTTACAATGATGCGTTTAATTCATCTAATTCTTCCTTATGGAAGTAAGAAATTAATAGTGAGATTGAATCTATATTATCTAATCACACATGGGAATCAGTGGATCTTCCACCAGGTGTCAAACCCATTGGATGTAAATGGATATTTAAAAGCAAATTAAAAATTGATGGTATTGTAGATAAATATATAGCTCGACTAGTTGCCAAGGGATTAAAAAAACAAAAGGATATTGACTATTTTGATACTTTTTCTCCTGTAACTAGAATTTCTTCAATCAGGATTTTAATTTCTTTGGCATCTATTAAGAAATTAATTATACGTCAAATGGATGTTAAAACCGCCTTTATGAATGGAGATTATGAAGAGATTTATATGGATAAACTGAAAGGCTATATTATTTTGGGAAATGAACATATGATATGAAGACTAATCAAATTTCTCTATAGCTTGAAACAAGCACCTAAACAATGGCATGGCAAATTTGATAAAGTCATTGTATCGTATAGTTTTCATATGAATGAAGGAAACAAATGTATATACTCAGAAGTTGATAACCATGGTTATGAAATTATGTCTTTATGCAGATGACATGCTTATATTTGGCAATAATATCGATATAATAATTAGTACAAAAGTTTCTTTGCTTCTAACTTTGACATGAAAGATATGAGAGAAACATATGTAATTTTAGGAATTAAACTTCTTAAAAGTGATGATTACATCATGCTCTATCAAGAACATTATGTTCAGAAAATCCTAAAAAGACTTTTAATGTTTGATTGTAAGCCAGTTAGCACACCTTTTAATTCTAATTGCAATCTTAAGAAAAATAAAAGTGTTAGTGTTCAACAAGTCAAATATGCACGAGTAATTGGAAGCCTGATGTACTTAATGAATTGTACTAGTCCAGATGTAGCATATGAATTGGAGAGATTAAGTAGATATACTCAAAATACTGACAAGGATCAATGGGATTCTCTACATAGGATTTTTAGATACCTAAAAGGAACAATTAATCATGGATTGATTTTTTTATGGATCTCCAACTGTGCTAGAAGGATTTTGTGATGCCAATTGGATTTCTGATTCAGATGAATTGAAATCTACAAATGGCTACATATTCACCATGGGTGGAGGTGCTGTGTCTTGGAAATCCACCAAGAAAATATGTATACCTTGTTCCACTATGGAATCCGAGTTTATTGCCTTAAAAAGGCTGGAACTGAAGCCAAATGGCTAAGACATGTTCTAATAGATTCCCATTTGGGAGAAACCTTCTCCGCCAATGTTTATTCACTGTGATAATCAAGCTGCCATAGCAAGAGCTAAAAACAAAGCATATATTGGGAGGAGTAGACATATTCATCTACTCATAATATTGTGGGACATCTTATTAGTGATAGCATAATCACGATGGATTATGTAAAGTCAGAATTAAATTTATCCAATCCTATGATGAAGCCATTAAGTCAAAGACTAGTGAGAAACACATCGAGGAGAATGAGATTATTCCCATATTAAAAGTCAAAGTGATGGATACCCAACCTCCATGAACGATGATCCCGAGAAGTAGGTTCAGTGGGAAAAACTAAGTCACCAGATGACTCAATGTATTACAATATTACATATCTCATTCTTATGATGTAAATAATAATTTGTAGTGATTAAGTTGAATGTATTTTATTAATGGTTTCATAGCTATTGGTGGTGGTGTATATAATTTCAATATATAATTGATGAAAGTCTAACTATGTGAGTGTGGAGTGGGGCTTCTCCTATTGAGATTTGGGTAGATATCTAGAGCACTCATGAATATTTCTAGTAGGCACATGGCCTTAACATGCAAATTCGTAAGAATGGTAATTGATTTATGAATGCCATGTGAGTAATGAACCTAAGATCAGATAAAAGGGAAATTGGTTCAAGAACATAGTTCTACTAATTCTTTATTCATCATGGACATCTACTCTATGCTTTGGTTCAAAGAACTTAGTTCAACTAAAGTTTATGCATGTCATTTCTTTAAGCTCTTCCAGTGAGCTACTATTGGAAGATTTAATGTATTGTTCTTGAAATAGTGGGGGATTGTTGTAGAAAAAGGTGTATTTCAAATACAAAAGGAAGTGTGTAGTCCCATATTGGTTGCTTTGGAGACTTCCCACCTCCTTATATATAGGTTCTTGCCCATAGGATATTTGAGGAACACAAAAGGATGTGGGCTTCACACATGCATGGTGGTACAACCCAACTAGATTTGGACCGGGCCAATCCGGAAACCCTTTAACCGGGCACGTTGATGCATTTCACGTCCCGTGCCCAGGGGTGCAAATCCAGCCTCTCGAGCCTCCTTGTGTGTGTGCAGTCTCGGGTTGTGTGTCACATATTTTCACTGTTGCGGCTGTTCATTTGGGCAGTTCCAAACTGTGCTTGGTTTGCAACCGCAACACAACCTTGTATGAGTGTTTTGTTGTTATTTAACAGTGTTTCTGCCATTGTCCCAAAAAGCTAAAAAAAACTCTCCAATTTTCTTTCTCGTCTCTCTGTTACTAACTATTATGTTCACTAGAAGAATGATCGATTCCTTCTCTGATCATTGTGATTGTGTGTGCACACTTCACGTCGACAACCGCTGTTAGATCCTGGGAGAGTAGTCGCTGTTGTAGCCTACTGCACTGATGTTCGCCGTCAAGAGCCACGGAAATACTAAGGACAATGCAACTTACAAGCCTTAGCGTATCTATTATACTCTTTCATATTTACTAATTAATCGATTTGTACCTCTTTTCCTACAACACCTTTCTCCTCATCTCTGTATACCTCTTCTCCAACTAGATTCAAGGCATAGTTCCGCATGGCTTTGGCTTCTTTGCCGGTCTCAGTGGCTGATGGAACTAGGGCTCACCGGAGTTCCTATGAGCCCACCGTTGTGAGGCTGGTTGACGATGAGGAACTGCAGACCCTTTCATCATTCTCACTTGCTTGTGTTGTTTTGCCCTAGCTTTAGGGTATCTTAGAGGGCTGTTGCGGCTAGCCAAGCCATCACATTCAACTTTGGAGATCCAGGTCCACTACCTCACCTCCACTAGCTGCTGTTGTAGTAGAGTGAGAAAGGGGAAAGTCCCTCCAAATCATGAAACATCTCGCACTTCCTCTGGAATCTCCACAAGATAGATGGAAACTCATTACCGCCTTCCAAAATGGATGGGAAGGGCTCAAAGCTCCTCCCCAACTTGCTCGTCATCCCAAGAGAAACTAGTGTGCCTAGTTTGCTTCACCATCAACCTAGAAATGTTTTCCTCATGTGAAGGTCCCCCCACTCAAAACTCCTCCAAAACTCTTCTTAACCCTACTTCTTTCTTCCTCTTCCAACTTGTTCTGCATGTATCCAAAAAAGGAGATAAGAGGGAAACTTGGATCTTGTTCTCCTTGCTCCCGTTAACCACTGTGGTTTGGTAGCGGTTAAACGATTCATATAGACTTGAAGAGAGAAACTACCCACTTAGTCTTGCCTCTCAACCCATGTTCAGAGATCGTGGTGGTCATGCATCGAGGCACAATGAGTTTCCCTCGCACTACTTCGATTTTGTCAGGGCAAGGAGATTACATCTCCTCCTCTTGATCTGTATCCAAAGGCAATAGTTGCCTCATTTTGAAATAGGATATCTGACTACTCAAACTAAGTCCACATCAACCCAAACCAAATTGGGCGCGCATGGTACGACATCCGATCGATCAAATCCTATGTCTCTAAACATGAAACGTTGGTCCCATGTACATCAAAAAAATCATTATTAGGCCAACTTCAAACCTAAATATCTCCCTCTAGGAGTGTCAAAATCTAATTAAACTTTACCCATACCACAATCCAAACTACGTCCCATTAAATTTTAGTTTCAATGATCACTTGTTTGATCAGTCAATTAGATACCTCAAAAGATCATAAACTTGAGGATCTTAATCATGATATCAACACCAATCAACACTCTAAATCTACCAAAAGACTTTAAACTCTTAATATAACTCAAACACATGAATTCAAATATGTCATTTAAAATTTGAAGACTTCAAAAGTTCATTCCATCACGTCCTACACACGTAAAGAGAAATTTCATCCTCAAAATAAAGCAAAAAATCCAATTCATCACAATAACTAAAATTGGTATAATATGGTAATACAATGGATTAGCATGACCAAGGGGGAATATCCCCTAGTCGAGAGATGAGACTAGCCACTCATGAGTGAGACAATGCTAGAAAGCTCAAGGATGGAGCTTAGACCCATCATTGTTACATACGGGAAGATATCACATAAGGATTTTTTGTTGAAGGAGAATGTGTATCTATCTGTCATAGAATATGCATGATATCATTATGAATTCTTAACCATAATAGTGGAACTTCTATATACAACATAATTTGATATCTAGGGAGGTCAAATGTGTTCAATGAGGTAGTATGTGGATGACTACATAGAAAGTGTTTATAGAAAAGTTGTGTTGTATGTAGGCAAAGAGTAGAAGAGCATAAAAGATGGAAGTGAAATAGAATGGCATGGGAAAATATTTAACCCTGGGAACGGATGTGAAGAAGTTCTATTTATAGGCACGATGTTTGGGTGAGGGGTATATGTATCTTTTCATTAGCATCTGGGTGGCCTCTGGTCGAGTGGAGGTCATATTTGAGATGGATAGATTCTGATAGTAGATCATTTTTTACCTCTTTGGTCAAATGTCAAACTTCTAGATTCTATATCTATTTGGATAGGATTTCATCCCATTGAGTTGGGGAAGACTATGATGCACCATGTTTGTGTATCTACCTAAGTTGATTCCAATTGGCCAAAAGTGCTTTTACGACGAGGAGCTTGTGTCTTAATAACACGTATTTAGTAATCATATTTGAGCTTCAGTCTGCAAACTAGTCAATATATTGAGAGGCTATCTAATATTGAAAAATTCTAGCCAATTAGATACCTATATGTGAGTTGTTCTTAAGATGATATGTAGATTCAAGAATCAAGGTATCAACTTTCTAGACACTACATCAAATTATTCATACCTTATTTGTCTAAATTTCTATCATGGAATATCATTGGCTCATATGCTACTCATATGCTCAATTGAGGACTTTGAATGAAAGGATATTGTCAAGTGAGTACTGAAGAATACTTAAATTGAGCGGTAAATACTATTTGTGAATTTATTACAGTGACACAGAGAATATCATGATATGATCAATAGAGACATATATTCATCTATATTCTAAGACAATTTAAGGTGAACATAAAAAGAAGATGTTATCAACCACCCTACACTTGATATTTTGCTTGTCCTAGGGAAAAAAATTAAGTAAGAGTAAGAAGATATATGATGTATAACTTCTTGAATCAAAAAAGATTTTTTTTCCCTTGGACGATAATCGTTCAATAAATATATAGAGGAGGAATATCAATCCTCTTCCACATTTCTAACTCTTTTAGGTCATTTGCGCATCATCAAATTCTCCAACATTTTATGTGATCTATTTTCAATCTCAAGATACTTCAAACTGAATTATTATCTCAAGAGGTTGGAATGTCGCAAACTTGTTTATAGGAGTGTTAAAACTTTCGAATATATGCTGATGCATTTCTTGAAATTTAAGTAAAGAGTCAATTTCAAGCTATTATTTTCCCTGAGTATACCATCTTCTTGACACACAACATATGTTCCTTCTGGTAGAAGGACAAGATGGGTAATACAACAAGCCACATGCCATGACCATTATTTGTTTAAATATTACTCATTTATTGCAAGTGGTGTCTTAGAATAGAAACTAGTCCTGCTCAAGCCGATCACTACCTTTTGACACTCACACTAGACTTCCACATTGAGTCATTATTCTCTTTATTTCTTATTCTATTCTTTTATTGACACCCAATTGACCTTTCTAAATATTCTTAGATCGTATAATTTTTATTCATAGTTAGTTTTCCAAAGATGAAATTCTTATTATTAGTCCATAGTAGAGAATCAATAGTAAGCAATGAGAGAATATTAGGGGGAAGTCATAACGTGTTATCAAACCATCTTCCATAAGAGATTGATTTTTGCTACCAAATAAATAGACAAAGAAATGTGGAATAACATATTCTTTTTTTGGAAAATGGTATCTAGTACAATTAAAGAAGTCAAAGTTCTCAAAAGATTTTGGAATTTTCAAAACTCTCGTATGGTATATAACAACATGGGGAGTTAATATCATATCAGAGTCTTTCTCTATAAGTTTTGGTAGAAAAGAAAATAGTAAAATACTTCTACATATAACTAAAAACCTAAAAGTTTAGAAATGTTATTGGTACATTGAACTTTTGCTTATCCTACAACAAAAAGGAGAAAAAGAATAGATACAAAAAGTAAATGAAGTGAAAATCCTCTATTCTTCTTGGGATTTGAGTGTCTGTATCTTGATGTGCTAAAAAATCCCAGAAACAATCTCCCTAAAATTGATGATATTCCCTTGGTAGAAGCTTTGAGAGTTTGTGGCACATGGGAGATATTCACTACATGATGTAAAATAGATAATATTTTGATTTGACTTTTTTTGAGGAGCAATGCAATTATATTCAACTATAAATACCAAAATGGATAAAATATACATATGGGAATAAATATGTGATCTTTGATCTTAGCTCAACAACTTAATTTTCTTGGTTCATAATCACATTATATGTATATGTATCTTGACCTTTATAGGAGTCATTGCTATTGTTTTAAAGATATTATCTTATTTGGTTAGAAGAGAGAAGGCTCCAATGACCTTATTGACATTTAGGCATAGCAAATAGTTTTAGTGTCAACAAGATTGGCCTTCTTCAACAAATTGGATGCACTGTATAGACTTGGTGCTTTTGGTTTACCTTCTAAGAAGTTAGCATGCAAAATGGAAGTTCTAAACAAGGAAGATTTATTAAATGGTAATTGTGCAGTGCCATTTATAATCTTTTGTCAACTAGAAACAAATATAGAAACATGCATGTATCCATATGGAGTTAGACATTGTTTGAATTCTCATTGAAGAATGCTGATGTCACTGTTGAATCAGACATTATCTTAAGGAATTTTAGCATATACAATCTTGATTATTAGAACTCCTCCTTCTCAAGATAGAGATGACATTTCATAATAGTTAAGAGATTTATCTAATAAATGTGTTTGGAATAAGAGGGATATAATTTGGTACATTGAAATCTCCTTAGTTTCTCAAGAAGGTGATAATTATAGGGCATGTGGAGAATGAATTGATTCAGATGACTCAAGTTCGATGCTACTTCTTAGTAAAGAATTCATATAAAGGGATATCCTTGTTAGTGATGATGAAGCATTGATGTTTAAATTTTGGTGACATATTTTCATATTGAGACCTTAAGACAGTAGAAATAGTAGTGCTAGAAGATAGATTTGGGTCTGGGGTTGATTATTATCAATTGTAGTTTGCATGTCTTTGACTTATAACTACAACTGGACTAGATGGGTGTCATATTTGGCTCGAGATTTGTATTCAACTTGAGCTTTAGAAATCTTCTTAGTTTTAATAGTAGTTGGATCTGGAAACAAGTCTTTAAGCTCTATAAACTGACTATCACTAGGAATCAATATGTATCTGGTATTCAAGAATGGAAGTCGGGAAACCACTAGGAGGTCTTTTGACTTGGCTAGCTTGAACATATTATTCAGGTGATGGAAAATGAAATGGTTCTATCCAAATAAGTTTGTGATATTTATTAGTCCTAGAAAAATATTAGATATAAAAGAACTGACTTCTTTATTTATTTTTTTTCTGGTGGGATAAGAGTAATTACATACATCATAAAAAAATAGCAGGAACTGAAGATTCTAATTTAGAGATTTTCTATGACAAAATTTTGGTAGTTGACTCTTAGGAATTTGTATTTTTTTTGGTAGAGGGTTCTTCCACACTTCTCGATAGTGAAAGTTGAGTTTGTTCAAATAAGGATACATCATAGGCTCCCATAGAATCAAACTCATAGAGCTCTAAATCTCTCTATGTAGAATTTGAATATGCAATTAGATTTCCCTTTTGAAGACTTTTGATACATTAAATGGGAAAATCTTATTTTCTTTTTCCTCATGCATTAATGACTCTAAGATTCTCCAAATTTGATGAAATTTCACCCACAAGTTGCATTAAGTATGGTGGATACGAATTTAACCTTAATTTCACATGTTGAAGTTGTTGGTGCATTATTTAATGTTTTTAAGGTTCTACACACTCTCTCGCTTAGCTTCACCTTTTTATGAATCAATCTCAAAATTGAATGAAAATTCAATCAAAGGAATATTTTAATGTGTAGATCATGAATTTGGCATCAGTTATTACTTTTGGATTCATTATTGGTTTTATTTTATATTTTTCAGATATCTCCTATTTTCCTATTCAATCAATGCAATTATAATTACTAATTTCCCAAAATTGTAAAACTTATAGTAAACTTGAACTCAATGAAAAAAAATTTGGGCTTGGAGTTATCGTTTGAGTTTCTCTTTTATAATTTTTAGGCAATTTCCTCAAATTTCCACACTTTTTCAAATTAATTCATTTAATTCCACATTTTCATTGATTTAGGATTTCCTTTTTCTTTCTCTTATTCCAAAAAGCCATAGAAACTGCTAGTACAAATTTATTTTATCTTTATCCCTCTTAAGTGGTTATTTGCAAATTAGAATCTTTTATATCAACTTTCATTGAGGCATTTGTGCATAAAACCTTTTATTGGTATAAATAATGAACTAATTGCCCACCAAACCACTATGAATTCCACTAATTCAACATTGATGACAAAAATGATAGAAATAAAAGGAAAACCTTAGGAAAAGGGATAAACTAAGACCATACATAGATTTCAGTTCATTACATCACTCCACCTATTAAAAAGGATTTTGTCTACAAAATCTCAAACAAAAGAGAAGGGTGAGTACACAACGTCTCATCTATAAGCTCCCAAGTGGTTTCTTCCAAACCATGATACTTTTATAAGACTTTCACCAGCTCGATCTCCTTATTCTTCAACTACTTAAATTAGGAGTTGAGAATATTCACATGCAACTCCTCAAAGTTTGAATTCTCATGGATCACCTAGGGTTCCATTTTTAAGATTTCCTTTTTATGAGATATAACACATTTAGCATTTTTGGTTTATTATATTTATTATGATATTACATCATCCTTATTATTATTTTAATTGTGTCCTATTAAATTCACTTTATTTCCAAATGAGTTATATTTCAACATTAAGCACAAAATCATGTATATTTATTATTTATCTCATCAAGAATTTTAAGCACAATTAGAGTTTACTCAATTATATCAATATACTAGATCATTATCCTTAATAATTTAGATTTTGACATCATTATTCTCACATTATCACCATATTTAATTATATCAGATTATTTTGCATGAAATAAGACATTTTATCCAAATTTTTATTAAGTCTACAATTGACCCAATTAATGTCACATTAATTACTTATATCTATATTACACATTGTCACATTACCCTTCATACTCACATTAATGTTCTCATAAATTATTTACTCATGTTTATTCACTTACTATTACTGATTATGCGTATTTGTATGAAGCCAATTGCTTCTTATCCATATTATATATTAATGAATTGATTCACATACCAAGTTATAATTCAGTGATTAATTAGGTGTGGTTTAGAGAACAAGGTGATATGCATTTCATATTGATGACTTTATTAATTTATGATTATATTATTATATGCCATTTATGTTTATCAGAGTATGTTATCTCATTATGACACCTAATGTCATAATGTATCATGAATGTCATTAAGGATGTATAGGGTAAGGTTAGATGATTACAACTTAGGCTTTAGGTCAACATGATCATTATACTTTACTTATGCCTTCTTAGCATGCATTAACTCTAGAGTTAAGTTCCAATTATCTAGCTCATCATATCATTAGGGTTTATTGGTTGATAACATGGTCAACATCATGCGTACTCACCATTAGTATTAATACGTGAGTTACTCATATTATGTGCATTAGGTATATATTAAGCTTCAAACATATGAACTATTCATTAGATGACTATTACATATTTATTAGTTTATAAACAAACATGCTAGGGGATAAGTCTAACTTTTTTTGGTCAATTATAAGGATTCAAGCACACTAACCTCTTATTCATAGAGTTAAGGTTTATCTAGTTAGAGTATCTAGATTTCTGTATGTCACACATCACCTAGATCTGACTGATATCTGCTCGTCATGCTTAAAGCATACGAGACATTTGGATGTGTGCACAACATCACATACAAGATGGATCCAATTGCCAATGCATATGGAATCATACTCATGCACTCCCTTTCTGTACAAGAATGGGGACATTGACCTTTAGAGATGGTAACTCCATGTAGCATGGGAAGATTGCCTCTCTTTGAGTTCTCCATGTTGAACCTCTTCAAAACTTTGTCTATATATGTTCTCAGACTTAGTCCAAGAAGACTTCTTGATCTATCTCTATATATATGTATCCCCAATATGTAGGATGCTTCTCCCAAGTCTTTCATAGAGAATATATTTCCAAGCCATGTCTTTACCTTTTGTAAAGTAGGAATGCCATTCTCCATCAATAGTATGTCATCCACATACAATATGAGGAGTACAACCGTGATCCCACTAACCTTCTTATACACACAAGGTTCATCTTCATTATGAACAAAGCCAAACTCTTTAACTGTCTCATCAAAATGAAAATTCTAGCTTTGAGATGCTTGCTTCAATCCATAGATTGACCTTTGTAGCTTACACACTTTATTTGCATCCTTTGGATTTATAAAACCCTCAGGTTGTGTCATGTACACATCCTATAGAATATTCTCATTAAGGAATACAATTTTAACATCCATCTTTCAAATCTCATAGTCATGATAAGCTGCAATATGAAGCATGATCATGATGGACTTAACCATGGCCACCAGAGAAAAGATTTCATCATAGTAAACACCTTGAACTTGTCTGAAACCCTTTGCAACCAATCTTCCCTTATAGGTTTTTACCTTACCATACATGTTTGTCTTCTTCTTGAAGACCCACTTGCACCCTATGGGTTTTACCCCTCCAGGTGGTTCCACCAAGGTCCATACCTTGTTGGCATACATGGATTCCATTTTAGATCTCACGACCTCAAGCTATTTCTCAGAATTTGGTCCCTCAATAGCTTCTAGATATGTTGTTGGCTTATCATCTATGACCAACTCACCACCCTACTGAGTCACAAGATATCCAAATCTCTTAGGTTCAAGGAGTATCCTACTAGATCTGTAAGGTTCCTGTGTTACTTGAAGAATTTGAGTTTCCAAAAAATTTTGTGATTCTCTTTGTTCCTCTTATACATCTATAGGTTCAATGTTCTCTTACTGGTCTTGAACTCTTCGAATTCTACTTTCCTCCCACTAATTCCTTTGAAAATGAATTTCTTTTCAAGGAATGTAGTCTCTCTAGAAACAAACACTTTTTTGTCAGTTGGGTTATACAAATAGTATCTTCATTTTTTTGGGATATCCAACAAAATAACATTTATCAGATATAGGGCCAAGCTTTTCAGGAAATATTTTCTTAACATAAGCTTCACAACCCCAGATCCTCGTAAAAGGCATTTTGGGACACTTCCCAGTCCGTATCTCATATGATGTATTTTGAATCGATTTTGATGGTACTCAGTTAAGTGTAAACATGGTGGTTTCAAGAGCATACTCCCAAAAGGAAGTTGGAAGATCAACAAAACTCATCATAGATCACACTATATCTAGTAATGTGCGATTCCATCTTTCTGATACACCATTATGCTTTGGTGTTCCAGGTGGAGTCCATTGTGATAAAATACCATGAGCTCACAAAAGGTCCACAAACTCTCCGTTCAAGTATTCTCCACCTCGATCAGGATGAAGTGCCTTAATACTTTTACCAAGTTTGTTTTGTACTTCATTCATTAACTCTCTAAACTTTTCAAGAACTTCTGACTTATGTTTCATCAGGTAAAAATAGCCATACCTATTGAAATCATCAGTAAAGGTAATGAAGTGATACCCACATCTAGCAGTTGTTCTAAAAGTGCCACACACATCAGTATGTATGAGTCCTAATAGATTACTAGCCTTCTCACTGTTTCCAGTGAAGGGAGTCTTGGTCATCTTACCCAACAAACAAGATTCACATGTCTCTATTAATTCACAATCAAAAGAGTCCAGATAACCATCTTTATGGAGTCTGGTTATGTGTTTCTCATTTATGTTTCCTAGATGATAATGCCAAAGGTATGTTTGGTTTGAGTCATTTAGTTTTTGCCTTTTAGTATTTACATTATATATGCTTGTCTCTAGATCTATCAAGTATAGAACATAGGACATTGGGGCACTGCCATAAAAGATTCCATCTCTATTAATAGAACATCTCCCATTCTTTATAAAAAGTTCAAATCCATTCTTGTCCAAACAAGATACAAATATGATGTTCCTATACATGGCAGGTACGTAATAACAGTTCTCTAACTTTATTACTAGCCCACTTGGAAGAGATAACTCATAAGTTCCAAGTGTATTAGCCGACACTCTTGCGCCATTCACAACTCACAGTTCCACCTCACCTTTCTCTAAAGGTCTACTTCTTTCTAGATCCTTCACATTTGAGAAAATGTGTGATCCACATCTGGCATCTAGTATCCATGATGATGAAGTAGTAAATTTAACCTCAATAACGTATATACTAGAAGTAGAGATCTCAATCCCTTTATTCATCTTTCGAGGTTCCCTTATCCTTCTCCTTATTTTGAGTGAAGAAGACTTTGACTTTAGCATAGCCACATAACGCTTTTTGGCTTTGCCTTTGTCCATGGACTCAACTCCGTTGATCATCATCATGGATTTTTCCATCTTCATTTGTGCTTCGACACTTATCAATATGTCAAGCAACACTGACATCAGTCTAGTCATGTTATTCAAGTGATAACACTTGATAAACTGGCTATATGATTTGGGTAATGATTGCAAAATCATATATGTGGCCAACTCTTGGCCTAAAGGAAATCCCAATCTTTCAAGATACTTCATATGCCCAATTATATTGAGCACATGATGTTATACTGGATCTCCCTCTTTCATTTTTTACTCAAATAGTGCCTTAGAGACATTATACCTTTCATGCTTATCATGATGTTTATGTGACTGATAGTTCATACAACCCAACACAAGGTTCTTGATGTTCACAACATCATTGGTATGAATCAAAGAAGCATCCATGTCATTCTTAGGAAAATATGGAGTGGATACCAAGACTGGTGTTTCAGGATCATGCAGAACACTTCTCAAGGTTCTGAACCAGTTATGGACATAAATCTCGTTTAATTCGACAGATTGCAATGATTGAGTGTTTTTCATTTGATTCTATAAGAGAAAATTTGCATTTATCAAAAATTATTTTTGATTTGATTTGATTTTAAAAGTTGATGTTAATTAGGTCTTTAATTAATTATCATTACCACTATTTTGTTCAGATTGATATCCCTTACTACCAATTTGAAAGATTGCAGCGCACAATCTTCTATTGGGACAAGATCCATATTTCATCAAGTTATGACTCAATTTTGGCTGATCACCCACAACTTGATTATTGAGGTAGGCCAAACTTGCCAATTGCATCTGTATGTAACTTTTGGAGAGATGATATGTGCAACTTTTTGCCATAATCATCTCTATGCCTCTGGTGCCTGGTCTCACCAAGTTATCACCAATTAAGTCTGACCCAAAATCCAACATGATATGATATGTACCCTACTTTAGTAGATGTACATATCTACCATCACACTTCTATGAGATAGAAAATGCACCATGCTTTAGCGTAAACTATGCTTGGTCAATTAAGTTTTTCAAGTGTGTTACTTTTGGAAGGCATCTCAAACTTAATATTATATTAAGGGATTTTGTATAATAGATATACATTAACCAATCACCACATATATATAGTATGTATCTTATACATGTTATAACCCACAACAAAAACATGCACTAAATAAAAAGCGATGGTTGTGGCCATTCTAATGTAATTCCTTGGAGCCACAAGGAATTGCCACAACCTAGGGTCTACATCATATGCAAAAAGCTAATTGTTGAAGAAGATCTGTGCTTGCCAATCTAGGTCGATCGGTTCAACCCTTAAATAGCTCCTCACTTCCTGGCTGGTCAGTTGGTCTTCACACCGGTCATCTGGTCATTGGTTCCATCATCTTCTAGATCCTCCAGTGGATCAGTCAGGTCTGTCAATGGATCTGGTCGGCTTGTCCTCCTTGGTCCTTATCGGTCCTCCAACTGGTCGACTCACCTCCAAGACAGTCTATTTGCCTTTTGTGACGATCAGTAGACCTGGTGCGGAGCGTCTTCTTCTTTGTCGTAACAAGAAAGTAACCTGTCCTACTATTACATGATTATAGAGAAACCTCGAGTTACATTTGAGGGGAGCAAAGGTAGAAGAGAAGAATACTTTTACATTGGGAAGATAAGAGAGAGGCCCAGTTCATAAACTGAGATATCCAACACACAACCACCATGCATAGATAAAGGGTATTGGGCATAACCACACTACACATCCACCATCAAAACTGGTTTTTTAGGGTGACACATGTAATATGCATTAATATATAATATACATTCGTTTGGGTTTTTACATGGTGATCAGTCAGACGTGCACATCAACCAGTTTAAATATTCACATCGTATGCAATAAATAAACATGATAAAATAAAAAATCTGGTCATATCGATTATCTCAAAACATAATTATTGATATTGCTATGATACCACTATAGGGAAATACATAGGCAATGGTAACAAAAATTTTACTGACAAATTTCCCACTAACCAGCGGATCACGTCAAAACTATACCATGGAAAGGATGGTTTAACAAAGATATACCTGATCTTGGAGCAAGTCTGGCTACAATCCTCTTTGATGTCGATGCACACTCTGTCTTAAATGGTGTCTGCACAACTCTTGGTTGCACTAAGATTCCACTGACTTCTCCTCCACAGAAAACATACTCGAACGTTTCCATCTTTAGTAGTTCCTCTCATCACATACTACTGGCTGACATCGTCCTCCTTACCGATGGTCAAAGGCCACCTTGCCTGTACATAAGTCTACACGGACCAACTAGAACTCTTGTCATCCTACTAGAGCAGATAGGAAGGAGTTGTCACTCTCATTGGTGTACTAGTCACCAACCTACTCTCCCACAACAGTGATCCTCAATTGTTATCTCCCATAGTTATCCATCCCTAGTCGGGTAGCACTTACTTGGGCTCTCTTGGTTACCACAACTAGAGAGGACAACAATTGTCAGATAACCTGATTCTCAATTGTATGTGTTTTGCTCTAGTAATCCCCCATTACCCCTCTATTTATAGTAGAGGCCAGGGTCAGGGTTCCCAGTCTATGCGGGAGTGGAAAGGGCCAGAAAATCTTGAATATTTACAACAATTTTGGAAATTTCACAGCATGCAACAGGCAAAATAGCCATTTGGAAACCCAGACGGTCGTATGGCACACAAGAATATCATCCTGCACTGCGAGATGTCTGTTGCACAGTTTCTCAATTTTGTACATGTTTTGGCAATTCAATCCAAATGATGCATAACATGACGTCAGTAGCAATCCTTGATGTAATCAAATTACACCCCAAACCAAAAGTTTGGTGTAGAGGAGACACTCTTCTCGCACTACATGATACAGTCATCTCGTGCAAGTGATATGGACATCTCGCATCCTGTGTCAGGATGATTCTAGCCAATGTACAATACAATCAACCTGACACTCCAAACAACTGTCTCAACACTTGAACTAATCATTTGGCAGTTTAGTCATCTAATTTGTTGTGTGATATGAATACCTAAACATTTTAGTAATAAATCCAATCACCTTTCAAGATCATACTCCACTTCTAGATGAGTTCCTATGTGTGCGACCCTATAAGTCCCATATTTTTCATTGACAATGAATGTCCATAACAACTTATGACATCACAAGCAGTGAGCGGTGCCTAGTCACACATCATTACTACCCAATTAAATGGAAAGTTAGAGAATAACTTCAACCTACAATCTTTGTATGTTGTTATAGTGTTTGTATAGTTCCTTTGTCACTAATATCTAGATTAATTTTGAGGCATGGATTTTTCATCCTCTTCAACATTCAATCTATGTTTCTTGCTATGGCAGACTGTATGAGATATGTGTAAGCTCAATATCATATATTGACTCACATGTACATGGCCATGTATTTCTCAGTCTTGCTAACTCATGTGGCCTTGTATATCATACTCCAATAGGACAGATATATCCCATCTCTATCACTCACAGTCAGTCCCCATGTGTCACAGTCACTCAATCATCACCTTTATGACAACCCATCTTTTAAGATTGTGTTTGATGATGTCAAAGCATACCAAATGACATGTGAACAATGTAGTGATTTCAAGTCAAAGAACTACAAACACCACCATCACTATGAGAGCTAACTATGACTACCATGGTAATGGTTTCCATGTGTGAGTCTCATGGTGGGTCTGTCTGATACACTGTTCTCTAACATGTATCTGTGTGCTTGGTTTGATATTGCCATATCATAATGAGATTCTATCATCAACCAACTCACACTCCGATCTTATGTGCTATTTTTTTTTCTATCTACCTTCCACAATAACAACTGATCAGGGACATAATGAGAATGTATATACTCTTAACATCCGTATGATCTCATTCTTCTAAGTCAAGTACTTGAAAACATACATCATTGAGTAATATCATTCTATAGACATTTATTATGTTATTTCATTATCTCAAAACTGAACAAACAAAATAAATTGGAAGCATTCCTTTATTAATAATCAAATCATTTACATGTAATACCATTACAATCATCATATGATTGTCTCTTTGGACATACATACCAACAATAAATTCACTTTTAAGGAATACAACATTCCTGGAAACAAACACTTTATTGCCAGATGGAGTTTAAAAGTAGTATCCTCTTGTTTCTTTAGGATATCCAACAGAATAAAATTTACCTTATTTGGGTCCAAGATTTTCTAGAAACTTCTTTATCACGTAAGCTCCACATCCCAAATATTCATAAAAGACAAATCATGGCATTTCCCCTACCATATCTCATATGGTGTTTTTTAAATTGTTTTAGATGGTAGACAGTTAAGTGTAGAAACAGTCATTTCTAAAGCATATTCTCATAACAAAATTAGAAGATCAGAAAATTCATCATTGCTCGCATTAAATCTAGTAATGTGTGATTCCTTCTTTCTAATACACCATTATGTTGCAGTGGTCCAAGTGGAGTCCATTGTGATATGATACCACAGGTTCATAGAATGTCTTCAAAATCTTGGATTAAGTTTTCTCCACCTCGATTAGAATGAAGTATTTAATACTTTTACAATGGTTGTTTGGCACTTCATTCATGAAATCCTTGAACTTTTCAAGGGTTTTTGACTTGTGTTTCATCAACTACACATAGCCAATGTAAATAGTGTGACCCAATAGTGGGCCCAATCAATGGTAAAAACATGAGACATGAACTAATTAAGAAGAAAAAAACATAACTATTTACAAAGTTACAAAATATTTCTATGTACATAACCTTCTCACCCTAATAGCGATACATAAAATGAAAAGGTTACATCTATATACACATAAGACCATATGCCGAGGGTAACAAGGCTATCTCAAGTTGTCCTTATGTTCACCAATGAGGTCACGATCATCCTCAATTTTTCCCTATGAAGAACCTACACCTAGGTAGAGGGAACACCCAAAAAATTAGTAAACAAAAGAGTATGCGTCGGAAAAAGCTGAGTATGTACATTTAACAATATTTTGGGCATTTAAATGGGTTAAAAGAGAACAAGAGATGTTCCCTTAAGAAGGAGAGTCATCAAAAGATAGGTAAGTTTCAACAAGAGACATATCAAGAAAATGAATTCCAAAAGAATGCGACATATAAATAAACAAGTGAGATAACACATCTTGCCATTAACATCCACAATATCACAACAATCATAATCTTCACATGTAGATATATTGGATTAAAGTAACTATAGCAGGGCCAAGACACCACTGAGTCATTGGCCTGACTAAAAAGGGTGGAAAAGAACACCATAGGTAGAAAAGCATGCCTTTGTATGAATAAGGGCGGAAACACATTCCCCAGGTAGAAACACATACCCTAATGGATACACATAAGCATCTACAATAGTTATCTAGTCAAATTATCTAACATGCATAAATAGAGTAGCAAGATAGTTTATATTCACCATTCACATTTCCAAGTACAACAACCATGCAGGTGGGGTCATAGACCCAAGGCAACAAAGAATTCTTCAAGCGACGTGGAATCTGATGATATAATATCATGAAATAAGGAATTTACGATATGGATGAATAAAAGGGGATAATTGAAACAATTCGTTTGAACAAAACATTACTAATTAAGTGGAAGCAATCATTAAAAGTGGATTATGGAAAATCATTAAAAATTTAAACCTTTTGCAAAGAGATCCATACATAGGAAAACTCTTTTATCAAGAGCCAATGCATTTCATTTACATCCTAGTTCATGAGTACATATTCTGTACCATTCCTTTTTCAGGATTACAAGCATCATCTACTCTGTTAACAACTAAACACATACATCATAAGAACCTCAAGGCATCTAGCCAAAATCTCAGATTGATTTATTAAAAACACTAGCTACTAACTCCGAGGACCTAAGAGTATAGAGACGACACATAGGACTTGTATCTACAAGACACGACAGACTGTACACTCAACCTGAGCTGTCACTGCTGCTGCTGATGTTCTTCCTCTGCAAGATATTCTAAGTCTCCTCCGTGCTTGTCCACCTAAAATGTTGAATCCCACAGGGGTGAGACAATTGTAATTGCCCCAGCGAGAGATATAACTCTCTGCCAAAACATTATTATTGCAGTTTAATGATATAAAACTGGGCAGATGATAAGCAGTTTAAATCATTCTCATCTTTTAAAGCATTGCACTATTTATGATAGAACAATAGATCATCTATTCTCTTAATAAGGGATAGGAAGAACATGTATATCATATATCCACCATATTATACCATCATGTCAAACTTCTCTTGTGACACTCATTATCTTGATATGTCACCCATGAGACATTCTTATTTCAATCTATTGGCCTTAGCCAATCTGCTAAATAGATATGGGATTATATCTACCATGTACTCATATATCAATAATACATGCATTGGGTTATTATCAATCATGTGTCATCATTATAGGGCATTGGGTTACTACCAATCATGTGTCATCATTATAGGCATTGGGTTATTACCAATATTGTATCATCAATACATGCATTGGGTTATTACCAATCCTATGTCATTACAGGCATTGAGCCTCTGCCAGGTATTGGACTCTTCCAAACCTGATTACACTGCCAAGCATTGGACTTTAACCAATCCTGATTACATGCTTCATGCCTCTTCCAGGTATTGGACTTTAACCAATCCTGATTTCACAGCCAGACATTTGACTTTAACCAATCCTGATTACAAGCTTCATGACTCTGCCAGGTATTGGACTTTAACCAATCCTGATTTCATAGCCAGACATTGGAATTTAACCAATCCTGATTACACAACCAGGAATTGGACTTTAACCAATCCTGATTACACAACCAGACATTGGACTTTAACCAATCCTGATTACAAGCTTCATGCCTCTGCCAGGTATTGGACTTTAACCAATCCTAATTTCACAGCCAGGCATTGGACTTTAACCAATCCTGATTACACAACCAGGCATTGGACTTTAACCAATCTGATTACACAGCCAGACATTGGACTTTAACCAATCTTTATTACAGGCTTCATGCCTCTACCAAGTATTGGACTTTAACCATTCCTGATTACACAACCAGACATTGGACTTTAACCAATCCTGATTACAAGCTTCATGCCTCTGCCAAGTTTTAGAATTTAACCAATCCTGATTTCATAGCCATGCATTGGACTTTAACCAATCCTGATTACATAGCCAGGCATTGGACTTTAACCAATCCTGATTACACAGCCAGACATTGGACTTTAACCAATCCTGATTACATAGATCATGGGATATAAATTCCTTTAACTCATCATTAATCATCACATCCTTCTCTGGGCTCTGAACCCTGAGGTTAGCCTTCATAGCTTTTCACATTCATTATTGAATACAATTGTTCCTTTTATTAAGTTTATTAAAACATTATCATTTCTTACAATAACTTTTATAATCATCTTGGTACCTCTCACTATGCCACAATTATTCTCATGGCTCACCTCTCACTAGGCAACATCTAACATATGGCTCACAAGGCCATTAAACATCTTGTCACCTATCACTAGGCAACAATAACATATTACCTCATGTAATACAATAGTAACACCACTATTCTCTCAGTAGGGTTAGTGTTGGGTTTTAGAGGAGGCAGAGAAGCAGCAAAAACAAAAATTTTCTCCCCAAAACCCAGAACAAAAGGAATCGCGTCAATGTCTATACAATAAGAAAGATGGTTTATGAATGCATACCTTGTCCCGAGGCTTGCTCGGCAACAGTACCTTGCGCCTTGCGCGGTCTTCACCTCCGGTCTTAGACGGTGTCTGTACAGCTCCTGGTCGCACCGGGACTGATGACTCCTGGTCTCACTGGGACTGTCGGGATTGACAGTTGTCCTCTGAGCGGCAGAGGTCTCCCGCCTCTACAGTCATCCACACGGACTGCCTGGAAATCCGATCTCCTTGTCCCACAAGGAATCAGAAGGAGTCACACCCTCCTATCGGCATACTAGTCGTTGACACACTCTCCTGCCACCAGTCACTTTCTGTAGTTGTCTTTCCCTTGTTGTGCCTCCCTTATCAGGTAGCACTTGCTCAGGCTCTCTCGGTTACCAAAACCAGAGAGAATGATAACTTTACAGAGCAACTGGTTGCAATGTGTTGTACTTTGAGAAGCCCCCAATACCCCTATATATAGGAGGGTCATGGGACATGGTTCTCTATCCCGGGCAATGCGGGACTAAAGCAGGAGTAGAAGGGTTCGAGATTTTCCACAAAAACAACCAAATGCGTAACCTGAACCGATCGTTTCACAACTGAAACGGTCGGTTGGGGATCTGAGCAAGTCGGTTGACACCTCAACCGATCGGTTGGGACCCATGAAACGGTTGGTTCATTTCTGAACCGGTCGGTTCATGGTCCTGATTAGTTCTCAATTGACTTTTCTTCTTTTGTTTCTAATTGGTACCAAATACCAATCCTTGTTCCAATCAAATTGGGCAAGTGAAATGAAAAGAAATTTCTCACCAATCTTACTTTCCAAACTTGCTCGGTTGGACTTGAACCGATCGTTTCAACACTTGAATGAATCACTTCACCCTATCCATGAGCTGATCGACTCACCAGTTGAGCCGATCGGTTCACCAAGCTCATCCAATCGGTTCATCACATGAGCCGATCAGTTGGGAGTGCAGATTATGCAGAATCAGTCAATCACAGTTTCAATCAATCTGATACTCTAATCAATCAGTCCAATGCCTTGAACACTATGATATTGAACTATCAATTGATTGAGTGTTTAATTGAACTACTAAACTCCTTTAGTAATCAATCTAAACATGTTTGTGGACAAACTCCTATTCCAGGTTAAATCCTATGTGTGTGACCCTGCAGGTCCATTTCACGTTGGCAGTGAAAGTCCATAACACTTATGACTTCACAAGCAAAGAGCGGTGCCTAGTCACACATCAGTGCTACCCAAGTGAAATAGAAAGTTGGAGAACAACTTTCAATCCTACAATATGTGAATGGTGTTACAGTGAATGTATAATTCCTTTGTCACTGATATCCTGAATGAACTCGAGGCATGGAACAATCATCCTGTCAACGTTCATTCATTTCCTTGATCTCAGAGCAGACTGGGTGAGATGTGTGTGACATCAATATCACATATTGATTCACACGTGCATGCACATGCCTTTCTCAATCCTACTCATCAAGTGGCCAATGACATCAAACTCCCTCAGGAGGGACAAATCCCATATCTATCACTCACCCCTCAAAAGCCCCATGTGTCAAAGCCACCCAATCATCACCTTTATAACAACCCATGTTTTAGGGCTGCATTTGATGATGTCAAAGTGTACCCAACGACATGTGTTGAGTGTAGTGATTTCAGGTCTAAGAATCACACTCACCACCATCACTGTGAGAGCTGACTGTGACTACCAAGTCATGGTTCCATGTGTCACTCTCACGGTGGGTCTATCCGGTACCTTGTTCTCTAACAAGTACCTATGTGCTTGGTTTGATATCACTATATCATGACTAATGAGCAACTGTCATCAACCAACACACAATCTAGTCTTCAGTGTTATTGATGTCTATGGTTATTTCTATAATAACAACCGAATAGGGACTAAACATGAATGTATACTCTTAACATCCGTATGATCTCATCGTTTAGGTCCTCAACCCAAAAGCATACGTCATTGAGTAAAACAGTTCTTTAGACATCTATCATGTTACACCATCATCTCAGAAACAGTTTAAACATATTCATCGGAAATTGCCTTTATTATTATTCAAATCATTTACAAATGATCCCATTACAATCATCATATGACTTGCTCTATGGGCATACATACCTACAGACTCCCACTTGCACTTAGAGCCAGTCTTCAAGGAACCTCAGTCCTTGTGACCTAGCATGACCATCATGCTTCTGCTGAGAAAGGGCCTTAGTCAGTGGATCAGCTATGTTTTTTTCAGTTGGTACTTTGCAAATCTTCACATCTCCTTGCTGTACGATCTCTCGTATGAGATGGAAGCACAACCATATGTGCTTGGACCGCTGATGTGATCTGGGTTCCTTAGCTTGTGCAATAGCTCCATTATTGTCACAATAAAGCTCAATTGCATCACAACTACTGGGAACTACACCAAGTTTAGAAATGAACTTCCTGATCCACACAGCCTCCTTTGCTGCATGTGAAGCAACAATATACTCGACCTCTGTAGTAGAATCGGCAACTGTTTCTTGCTTGGAACTCTTCCAGCTCACAACTCCATTATTAAGGCAAAATACAAATCCTGACTGCGATCTGTAATCATCTTTATCGGTTTGGAAGCTTGCATCAGTGTAACCCTTTACAATCAGTTCTTCCTCACCGCCGTAAATAAGAAATTGATCCTTAGTCCTTCGCAAGTACTTGAGGATGTTCTTTACGGCTGTCCAGTGAGCATCCCCGGGATCTGACTAGTACCTTCTCGTCATGCTTAGAGCATACGAGACATCTGGGCGTGTGCACAACATGGCGTACATGATGGATCTGATGGCTGATGCATATGGGATCCCATTCATACGCTCCCTCTCTTCACAAGATTGGGGACACTGAGCTCTAGAGACGGTGACTCCATGTAGCATGGGGATGTTTCCTCTCTTTGAGTTCTCCATGCTGAACCGCTTCAACACTTTGTCAATGTATGTGCTCTGATTTAGTCTGAGAAGCCTTCTAGATCTATCTCTATAGATCTTAATTCCTAGAATGTAGGATGCTTCTCCTAAGTCCTTCATTGAGAAAGTATTTCCAAGCCAAGTCTTTACCTTCTCTAAGGCTAAGACATCATTCCCCATCAAAAGTATGTCATCCACATACAATATGAGGAATGTGGTCGAGCTCCCACTAACCTTCTTGTACATACAAGGTTCATCTTCATTTTGAGTAAAGCCAAACACTTTGACTTTTTCATCAAGTTGAAGATTCCTACTCTGAGATGCTTGCTTCAATCCATAGATTGACCTTTGTAGCTTACAGACTTTATTAACATTATTTGGATCTACAAAACCTTCAGGCTGTGTCATGTACACATCCTCATTTATATTCCCGTTAAGGAATGCAGTTTTAAAATCCATCTGCCAAATCTCATAGTTATAATAAGCTGCAATAGCAAGCATGATCCTGATGGACTTAATCATGGCAACTGGAGAAAAGGTTTTGTCATAGTCAACACCTTGAACTTTTCGAAATCCCTTCGCAACCAATCTGCCTTTATAAGTTTGCACATTGCCATCCATGTCGGTCTTTTTCTTAAAGACCCAATTGCACCCTATGGGTTTTACCCCTTCGAGTGGTTCCACCAAAGTCCATACTTTGTTGGAGTACATGGATTCCATCTCAGATCTCATGTCTTCAAGACATTTCTCAGAATCTGGTCCTTCCATAGCCTCTACGTAGGTAGTTGGATCATCATCTACGATCAACTCACCACCTTCCTGAGTCACAAGGTATCCAAACCTCTCAGGTTCAAGGCGGGTCCTACTAGATCTACGAGGTCCTTGTGTTACCTGAGGAGACTGAGATTCCACAACACCTTGTGAATCTCCATATTCCTCTCGTACATCTACCGGTTCAATGTTTTCTTGTTGGGCTTGAACCTCTTCAAGCTCTATTTTCCTCCCACTACTTCCTTTGGAAATAAATTCCTTCTCTAGGAATACATCATCCCTGACAACAAACACTTTGTTGTCAGTAGGGTAGTATAAATAATATCCCTTGGTCTCCTTGGGATATCCAACAAAATAACATTTATCAGACTTGGGTCCAAGCTTATTAGGAAACGTTTCCTAACGTAAGCCTCACAACCCCAAATCTTCATAAAAGACAAATTGGGACGCTTCCCGGTCCATATCTCATATGGTGTCTTTTGAACCGATTTAGATGGTACTCGGTTAAGTGTAAACGTGGCGGTTTCAAGAGCATAACCCCAGAAAGAAATTAGAAGATCGGCAAAACTCATCATTGATCGCACCATATCCAACAATGTGCGATTCCGTCTTTCAGACACACCATTATGCTGTGGTGTTCCAGGCGGAGTCCATTGTGATACAATACCACAGGCTCGCAGAAGGTCCTCAAACTCCTGGATTGAGTATTCTCCACCTCGACCGGATCGAAGTGCCTTAATACTTTTACCAAGTTGGTTCTGTACTTCATTCATGAAATCCTTGAACCTTTCAAGGGTTTTTGACTTATGTTTCATCAGGTACACATAACCATACCTACTGAAGTCATCAGTAAAGGTAATGAAGTACTGATACCCACCTCTGGCATTAGTTCTAAAAGGCCCACATACATCAGTATGTATGAGTCCTAATAGATCACTAGCTCTCTCACCTTTACCTGAAAAGGGAGTCTTGGTCGTCTTGCCCAACAAACAAGATTCCCATGTCTATTGATTCATAATCAAAAGAGTCTAGATAACCATCTTTATGGAGTCTAGAAATGCACTTCTCATTTATGTGCCCTAGACGACAATGCCAAAGATATGTTTTGTTTGAGTTGTTGAGTTTTTGCCTTTTGGTGTTTACGTGAAGATTGTAGTGCACAATCTTCTAGTGGGTCAAGATCCATATTTCATCAAGTCATGAGTCAGCTTTGGCTGATCGCCCATAATCTTGACTATTTAGGTAGGCCATCATGCCAATTGCATCATATGCAACTCTTGATGAATGAACATGTACAACACCTTGCCATGAACATTTCGTGCCTCTGGGCTTAGACGCTCTAAGAATCACCAGTTAAGTCTATCCCAAAAACCGACACGGTAAACATGCACCCTGCTTTGGCTGAACCTGCATGTCGACCCTTCACACTTCCACAAGATGGACGACACACCATGCTTTGGCATAACCTACGCTTGGTCGATCGAGTTTTCCATGTGTGTCACTAATGGAAGGAGTATAAGACTTAATATTTTAATGAGGGATTTGGTTTTTATATACATATATATATCCAATCACCACAATATATAGTACGTATCATATACATGCTATATCCCACAAAAAACATGCAAAACGATAAACGCAATGATTATGGCCATCCTATTGTGATTCCTCAAGCCAAGAGAAATCACGGTCATCTAGGTCTACATCACATGCAACCTGTACAAGATGAAATCTGTGCCTGCCTTTCTGGGTTTGATCAGCTCATCTCCCTGAATGATCGACTCTCCATCAAGTTGGTTGTTCGAGTGCCACCAGCCGATTGACTGGCGCCTCCAGCCGATCGGTTCACCGGTCGTCGTGCATCTCCTCAAGTCACCACCTCCTCATCTTGCTCCTCGAACTGATCGTCTGGAACACCAACTGATCGGTTCATGCCTTGAACCGATCGTCTCAGGTCGTCCGTCGTTCTTTGACATAACAGGAAATAAAAACTATCCTATTTACAATTGAATTGTGAAACCCCGAGTTACATTTGGGGGGAGAAAAGGTAGGAAATAAGTCTTGAATTATTTCGAGTTACATCAGGAATAGGAGAAATGGAATCAGTGCGCAGACCGAGATGCAAGCAACCACATACAACCATACAAAGATATAGGGTTTATAGGCCATAACCATGCTACACATCCACCACAAAACTCGTTTAAGGGTGACGCGTATCGAGTGCATTAATATTACATATCATATATGTATATTTGGGATTTGTGGATTGGACATGCATAAAGCCAATTTTATTTGCATCGTATGCAATAAATAAAGGCGACAAACCAAAATCGATCATATCGATAATCCTAAAATATAGAGCAGTTGACGTGGCTCTGATACCACTGTTGGGTTTTAGAGGAGGCAGAGAAGCAGCAGAAACAAAAATTTTCTCCCCAAAACCCAGAACAAAAGGAATCGCATCAACGTCTATACAATAGGAAAGATGGTTTATGAACGCATACCTTGTCCTGAGGCTTGCTCGGAGATAGTACCTCACACCTTACGCAGTATTCACCTCCGGTCTTGGACGGTGTCTGTGCAGCTCCTGGTCGCACCGAGACTGACGACTCCTGGTCTCACTGGGACTGTCGGGATTGACAGTTGTCCTCTGAGCGGCAGAGGTCTCCCACCTCTGCAGTCATCCACACGGACTGCCTGGAACTCCAATCTCCTTGTCCCACAAGGAATCAAAAGGAGTCGCACCCTCCTGTCGGCGTACTAGTCGTCAACACACTCTCCTGCCACCAGTCGCTTTCTGCAGTTGTCTTTCCCTTGCTTTGCCTCCCTTATCGGGTAGCACTTGCTCGAGCTCTCTCGGTTACCAAAACCAGAGAGAACAACAACTTTACAGAGCAACTGGTTGCACTGTGTTGTACTTTGAGAAGCCCCCAATACCCCTATATATAGGAGGTTCATGGGACAGGGTTCTCTATCTCGGGCAATGCGAGACTAAAGCAGGAGTAGAAGGGTTCGAGATTTTCCACAAAAACAACCAACTGCATAACCAGAACCGATCATTTCACAATTGAAATGGTCAGTTGACACCTCAACCGATCGGTTGGGACCCATGAAACGGTCAGTTCATTTCTGAACCGGTCGGTTCGTGGTCCTGATCAGTTCCCAATTGACTTTTCTTCTTTTGTTTCTAATTGGTACCAAATACCAATCCTTGTTCCAATCAAATTGGGCAAGTGAAACGAAAAGAAATTTCTCACCAATTTTACTTTCCCAACTTGCTCGGTTGGACTTGAACCTATCGTTTCAATACTTGAATGAATCGCTTCACCCTGTCCATGAGATGATCGACTCACCAGTTGAGCCGATCGGTTCACCAAGCTCAGCCGACCGATTCATCACATGAGCCGATCGGTTGGGAGTGCAGATTGTGCAAAATCAGTCAATTGCAATTTCAATCAATCTGATACTCTAATCAATCAGTCCAATGCCTTGAACACTATGATATTGAGCTATCAATTGATTGAGTGTTTAATTAAACTACTAAACTCCTTTAGTAATCAATCTAAACATGTTTGTGGACAAACTCCTATTCCAGGTTAAATCCTATGTGTGTGACCCTGCAGGTCCATTTCACATTGGCAGTGAAAGTCCATAACACTTATGTCACAAGCAAAGAGCGGTGCCTAGTCACACATCAGTGCTACCCAAGTGAAATAGAAAGTTGGAGAACAACTTTCAATCCTACAATCTGTGAATGGTGTTACAGTGAATGTATAATTCCTTTGTCACAAATATCCTGAATGAACTCGAGGCATGGAAGAGTCATCCTATCAACATTCATTCATTTCCTTGATCTCAGAGTAGACTGGGTGAGATGTGTGTGACATCAATATCACATATTGATTCACACGTGCATGCACATGCCTTTCTCAATCCTACTCATCAAATGGCCAAGGACATCAAACTCCCTTAGGAGGGACAAATCCCATATCTATCACTCACCCCTCAAAAGCCCCATGTGTCAAAGCCACCCAATCATCACCTTTATAACAACCCATGTTTTAGGACTGCGTTTGATGATGTCAAAGTGTACCCAACGACATGTGTTGAGTGTAGTGATTTCAGGTCTAAGAATCACACTCACCACAATCACTGTGAGAGCTGACTGTGACTACCAAGTCATGGTTCCATGTGTCACTCTCACGGTGGGTCTGTCCGATACCTTGTTCTCTAACAAGTACCTATGTGCTTGGTTTGCTATCACTATATCATGACTAATGAGATTCTATCATCAACCAAAACACAATCTAGTCTTCAATGTTATTGATGTCTATGGTTATTTCCACAATAACAATTGACTAGGGACTAAACAAGAATGTATACTCTTAACATATGTATGATCTCATCGTTTAGGTCCTCAACCCAAAAGCATACGTCATTGAGTAAAATAGTTCTTTAGACATCTATCATGTTACACCATCATCTCATAAATAGTTTAAACATATAGATCGGAAATAGCCTTTATTATTATTCAAATCATTTACAAAGTATCCCATTACAATCATCATATGACTTGCTCTATGGGCATACATACCAATAGTTAGGGCTTACTATTCATGTCACATTAGGGTTTCTCATGTCCCTTTACCCAATTTAGGGTTAGGGTTTCCCATCTCACATTGATTAGGATTTCATATTTATCAAATAAACCTTAATAAATTACTCCACACCTCTAGGAGCATCCATTAACATCTCGAGTATTCAATCATATTTATTACTCTTAACATTTATCATTAAAGGTTTATCAATACAAGGTATGAGTTCATTTCTCATCCTTATCATGGTATGATTACATCATACTCATTAGTTTGGCTTAACCCCATTCTCAAGGTATATTAGCCTATAATTATCAAAGTATATCAAACTCATTACATTTCATTGTAACAATTTACATAACACACTTCATGTTTTTCTTGTACAAGTATATTGGATTTGAGGCGCATCAAGGTATATCAATCCTGGAATGCTACAAGTGATATCTATCATATCTTGATGTATCACTTTCCTCATCACTTCCAACTTACTTGAGTTATCAACTTATCTTGGATTAAGGTATTTTCCATCTTAATACTTTCATCCACTAACCTATCACTTTTACCATGAAGTGCATAGGTCACACACAAGAATGGTCCAACTATATTCAATGATATGCACTCATTTCAGGTTAAGGCATTGCTTACTATAATGTTGCCTATGATCAACCATTTGAGATATTTCACCTTTATAAGGCATTACCCACTATTTATCATTAGGGTTTTCACATACCATTGCATAGGGTTTCACATGGCATCACCCTCAATTAGGGTTTCACATGGCATCACCCTCAATTAGGGTTTCACATGGCATCACCCTCAATTAGGGTTTGACATGGCATCACCCTCAATTAGGATTTCACATGGCATCACCCTCAGTTAGGGTTTCACATGGCATCACCCTCAATTAAGATTTCACATGGCATCACCCTCAATTAGGGTTTCACATGGCATCACCCTCAATTAGGATTATGGCTTATTAACCCACTCGATTAGGGTTTCATGATCTCTTTACTAAGGATCATACCCTAATCACATATTCATCATGATTAATACTCATGTATGAGTTCCTTTCTATCATCCTCTCAGCTTGATTATGTTGCATCAACCTTTCAATCAAAAAATATACAACTATGGTTGTCATAGTGTATTGAGACATTGCTTTCATAAGCTTTTAGGGTTAACCATTCTAAAGGTACTGATCATCTAGATACTTTAGGGATTCAACCACTATACCTATCTTTGATTATCATTTTTATCAACCATTGGATCAATGGACCAGTCACCACTTTAAATATCCAAATGATTTGATCACTTTTGACCTCCATTCGGTTTTAGCATTTCAACACCAAACGGTTTTGAAACCGTTTGATTCCAAATGGTCCTGAGACCATTTGACCCCAAACGGTTTCAAGACCATTTGGACTCAAACGGTCTCAAGACCGTTTGGTCCAAGTCAGCCTCAAAACCGAAAGGGTCACCTAAAGGTTTCCATCAACCAATCGATCATGGTTTGCACCATTGGAATCTTAAATAATTGAACTAGTTAAGTACATCAATCATTGACTCTTGAATCTCCAAACAATCCACCTTAGCTTTTGACCTCCAAATGGTCCTGAGATTGTATGATCCCAAATGGTCTCAAGACCGTTTGGTTCAATTTGTCTTGAAATCGAATGGATTCAATTAGGGTTTTCACCACTTCACCCGATTAGGGTTTGTAATTGGTAGATTATCCAATCATGGAACCTTTAGAAACCAATCAATTAAATCTATTAGATCATTATTCAACACATCAGCAACCCCCCCTCAAACGGTCAACCCCCTCCATTCGGTCAACCACTCCAAACGGTTTGGAACCCGAACTTCCAAACGGTTTGCAAACCGTTTGGTCACCAAACAGTTTGGTGAAACCGATTGGACCATATTGTTGAAACCGTTTGCACCCAATTTTCTTTTGAGGTGTGTGCTTAGGATGATGTAATCATCCTCAAGCTTCAACCCTTCGAAACTTGCTGTGATATTGGTAATGATTTCATCAATTAATAAAAAAGAAATCCAAGAATGATAAAGGAATCAACATGTGTTGAAGATATGAAATCAATAATAACATTCAAGGGTTCAAGTTATAAAACCCGCCTCCAAAGAAGTTTAAAAGATTCAAGATCCACGTTTTCAGTGATGAAAGAAACTCCTTCAACTATCCCAAGCTCATCCTCAAGTCTTTGAGTGAGACAAATGGCTAGGGTTGAAGATTGAGTGGAGAAAAGAGGAAAATCAAGCATTGATTTGTGATTTCCACCATAAAATTAAGGTGAAAGAAGGTCATGGAGCTTACATACAGGTTGGGGGTCGTCCTCCTGTTTCTCCTAATCTCCCTTGGTCTTTTTGCAAGCAAAGAGTGAAAGTGGATTCGAAATTCCCCTTTCTAGCTATGGATAAATGAGCTTATATGTATTTTTATTAAAAATTCATTTAAGAGAGAGAAAGTAGGGGATAATTCTTCCATTTCCTTGCCACTTTCCCCCTCCTCTTCCTTGGATAACAGGCTATCTTCCTTGCCTCTTATTCCTCTTAATTATCCACGAAATAAAGCAAAGCAAATTAAGCACATTAATCTATTTAATAATATTATCCATAAGTTAGTGGATATTTCTTTTCCTTTTAATAATGTGAGTGAGTTATCCACTTCCTTTAGATATTTCATTTCCTTTGCAAGGCATAAGGATGCACACGTATATGGATTTTCAACCAACACAATTTTGGTTGAAGGGCACTTCAATTAATATATTTATTTTTGCATTAAATTGAATTAGAATTTCAATTATGCTTAAATCTTGATTATTTTAATATCAAGATTCTCTCTCCTTCAAAGTGATACAAATGAGATGCCACTCTCATTTTATTTTCTCTACATGATGCCAAGAAACACTAGGGACTCTCTAGAAGTGGTATTTTGCATATTGAACCCTAGGTTTTGGGTAAATTGCACATTACACCAAAACTAGGTTTTAATGCACAAACATTACTTAATAAGCTCTTTCTTGGTGCTCAGCTTCCACAAGACATACCTCTACATAATTTTCATTCTCATGATTCTAAAACACTTTGAGGAACATTTTATCATGTAACATTTGCAATTTAACCCCTCAACTTGGGTAATTTGCACTTTAGTCCAAAATAAGCAAACATTGCTTCAACATTATTCAAACAAGACCAAAATTGAAACATAAGTTCCTCTTGAGCCTTAATTACTTTCTAAAAGATAAAATCAAGGATCTAATTAACTTTCTTAAACAAAAACTTCCAGGGTTTAGAGCATAACCCAGGTTAGAGATATTACAATTATAAACCCCTAACAAGGATTTCGTCCCCGAAATCCCAGATAAAAGGAGACAGATATTATTCATTCATTATATCATCAAGTCTCCACATAACATCTCATTGTTATGGAGACACCATAGAACTTTGATCAGTACAAAGTTCTTCCACACAAAATTCTCATAGAATCAAACACACAGGACACATACTCCACTGTCCTTTCATTATTGGTTGTGGAGTTAATTCTGTGTCAGGTAACACTTTTCTTATTTAGATAGAGGTTATTTGTTAATTTAATTTGATAAAATTTTATTTCAATAATTTTACAATTATTCCTTCAAATAGTTCATTCTCATCAATGTTATGTTTATGCAAAGCATAAACCCCTAACATATGATGTCCATACTACATTAGGTAACTGGACTGATTCCACAGTTAACCATTCTAGGTAACCATCATAAAATAGCTTGATATTTCTTAGATAGCAGAATCCCTTACCTTGGTATCCAACACATCACATCCTCATCTTCCTTTGGTCATTGTATAAATTTTCAACTGTTCATGAGTCATTTACTCTTGTTTCATCCTAGGTTCCTTGCTATCATCATAGGAATTATAAGGATGATTATATATCATTATCCCTCAACATCATTATCACCATGAATACTAGATATGGTATTCAAACCTTCAGTTCATCATTGAACATTGTTATCTCTTATCAGATAACTGTTACCTCTAGGTCTGAGGACCAGGGTATATATTATACTAAACATCTTCTTTTTGTTTATAAGTTGATTTATAATTAAATAAAATTCCTCTAGAATGTGGTAGAAATATCTATGCCAGATGTCCTTCTTGATTAGACTTCTTTGGATTGTTTCAGAATGATTGCTTGATCAGAGTAATAAAAAAGATAACAATCTAGGTATGTCATACTTACCTTTCCTTCAATAAATGAATACTTGGCCAGGGTATTCAAGAACTAAAATTAGGTAGTATGCATTTATTTTACTTTATGTTTTCATCTCTTTAAATTTGATATACTTAATATCTCAGATTTTCTATGAGTTCCTTTTTCATCTCTTCCCTCCCTTAATGAAGAAAGAGAAATTTCAAAACATATAAAAGAATATTAAACTGAACACAAGTTTTCATCTTACTTATTTCTTCCTCATATCCTCAAAGGATTATACAGATGAACTAAATAACACTACCTTTCTTATAGTAGAGAGTAGAGGATATTTCAAAATAGAAAGTTTTATCTTGACATATCTACCTCTCACAAGTTATCTAGTGTCTTGTCTGTTGGGTCACCTCATCACTTTCTATTTGGACATCACCACCTTAGATGTCCTCTCTGTCCACATCTATATCAAGCTCGGAGCCTCTTAGGTGACTGCTGCTTGGGTGCACTACATTTTGATTGAGTCGGTAGTATTGAAATCTTTGATTGTTTAGTACCACCAATTCCTTGTTCCTGTGACTATTTATACTTCCTTTTAAGGTTTGTCTCATGTTTCTTTATCATAGACCCTTCTATCCTTCGAATTGACTCCACAAATGTGGCAAACCTCTCTCTACTTTCTAGGGCATATGATGGAATAGACATTTCAACATTCAGTCCCTTCTCAAAATCTCGAATCTTTTCTTCCTCAGTAGTAGCCATTTGAGGACAAAATCATAAAAGTTCCATAAACTTGACCTCATATTCATTTATTGACATGGCTCCCTGTCGAATTTTCTCAAACTATGAGATCTTTTCATCTAAGTATGTCCTTGGAAAATACTTATTGATGAATTCTCAACGATTAACCTCTTCGTCATTCCTTTTTATTTCTTCTATAGCCCACCAATGTCCAACACTACCCTTCAAAAGGTATACATCATGTTTAACTTTGTCAGCCTCTGGGATACTAAGGATCTTAAAACCTTTTTCTAACTCAGTGAGCCATAAATCCGCATATACTGGGTCAGATGTCCCATCATATTCTATGGCTCCTACACGACATAGTCATTCAAAAGTCTTACGAGACCCATATCCCTCATTGGGAGTTGGTGCCCTGGGTGGTGGTACCGACATCCGGTCTGATATATGCATCACTGTAGTCATGATTTGCCTAAAAAGAGTATGAAAATCTGGGTTTCTCATCATGACTTCATCAACATGGGGATTCTCAGACACTGTTTCTTCTCTTGCCTGGTCCCTAGCACCTTCTACTGGTGCAACAACATTGCTCTTAGCAACGTGTCCCCCATGTTATCCATACATCTTGGAGTTATATATCTTCTTCTGCATAAGCAGAAGGCACTATAAGATACATTGGGGTACACTTAGAACAAACTTGACACCTTAGTCCTATGTCTCTGTAGACTCAGCGAACCTAGAGCTCTGATACCACTAATTGAAACAACTCGTTCGAACAAAACGTTACTAATTAAGAGGAAGCAATAATTAACAACAGATTACCGAAAAGCACTAAAATTTAAACCTTTTGCAAAAAGATCCATACACAGGAAAACTCTTTTATCAAGAACCAATGTATTTCATTTACATCCTGGTTCATGATTACATATTCTGTACCATTCCTTTTTTAGGATTACAAGCATCATCTACTATGTTAACAACTAAACACAGACAACATAAGAACCTCAAGGAATCAAGCCAAAATCTCAGATTGATTTATTAAAAACACTAGTTACTAACTTCGAGGACCCAAGAGTACAGAGACGACACATAGGACTTCTATCTACAAGACACGACAGACAATACACTCAACCTGAGCTGTCACTGCTGCTGATGTTCTTCCTCTACAAGATATTCTCAGTCTCCTACGTGCTTGTCCACCTAAAAATGTTAGATCCCACGGGGGTGAGACAATTGTAATTGCCCCAGCGAGAGATATAACTCTCTGCCAGAAACAATATTATTGCAGTTTAATGATATAAAACATGGAAGATGATAAGCAGTTTAAATCATTCTCATCTTTTAAAGCATTGCACTATTTATGATAGAATAATAGATCATCTATTCTCTTAATAAGGAATAGGAAGAACATGCATATCATTTATCCACCATATTATACCATCATGTCAAACTTCTCTTGTGACACTCATTATCTTGATATGTCACCCATGAGACATTCTTATTTCAATATGTTGGCCTTAGCCAATCTGCTCAATAGATATGGGATTATATCTACCATGTACTCATATATCATTAATACAAGCATTGGGTTATTACCGATCCTGTGTCATCATTACAAGCATTGGGTTACTACGAATCCTGTGTCATCATTACATGCATTGGGTTATTACCAATCCTATATCATCAATACATGCATTGGGTTATTACCAATCCTATGTCATTATTACATGCATTGAGCCTCTACCAGGTATTGGACGCTTCCAAACCTGATTACACCGCCAGGCATTGGACTTTAACCAATCCTGATTACATGCTTCATGCCTCTGCCAGATATTGGACTTTAGCCAATCCTGATTTCACAGCCAGGCATTGGACTTTAACCAATCCTGATTACAGGCTTCATGCCTCTTCCAGGTATTAGACTTTAACCAATCCTGATTTCACAGCCATGCATTGGACTTTAACCAATCCAGATTACATAGCCAGACATTGGACTTTAACCAATCCTGATTACACAGCCAGGCATTGGACTTTAACCAATCTTGATTACAGGCTTCATGCCTCTACCAGGTATTGGACTTTAACCAATCCTAATTTCATAGCCAAGCCATTGGACTTTAACCAATCCTGATTACATAGCCAGGGATTGGACTTTAACCAATCCTGATTACACAACCAGGCATTGGACTTTAACCAATCCAAATTACAAGCTTCATGCCTCTGCCAGGTATTGGGCTTTAACCAATCCTGATTACACAGCCAGTCATTGGACTTTAACCAATCTTGATTATAGGCTTCATGCCTCTGCCAGGTATTGGACTTTAACCAATCCTAATTTCACAGCTAGGCATTGGACTTTAACCAATCCTAATTACACAGCCAGGCATTGGACTTTAACCAATCCTGATTACATAGCCAGGCATTGGACTTTAACCAATCCTGATTACACAGATCATGGGATATAAATTCCTTTAACTCATCATTGATCATCACATCCTTCTGTGGGCTCTGAACCCTGAGGTTAGCCTTGATAGATGTTCACATTCTTTATTGAATACAATTATTCCTTTTATTAAGTTTATTAAAACATTATCATTTCTTACAATAACTTTTATAATCATCTTGGTACCTCTCACTATGCCACAATTGTTCTCATGGTTCATAAGACCCATAAAGCATCTTGTTACCTCTCACTAGGCAACATCTAACATATGGCTCACAAGGCCATTAAACATCTTGTCACCTATCACTAGGAAACAATAACATATTACCTCATGTAATACAATAGTAACACTACTATTCCCTCAGTAGGGTTAGGGCTTACTATTCACGTCACATTAGGGTTTCTCATGTCCCTTTACCCAATTTAGGGTTAGGGTTTCCCATCTCACATTGATTAGGATTTCATATTTATCAAATCAACCTTAATACATTACTCCACACCTCTACGAGCATCCATTAACATCTCGAGTATTGAATCATGTTTATTACTCTTAACATTTATCATTAAAGGATTATCAATACAAGGTATGGGTTCATTTCTCATCCTTATCATGGTATGATTACATCATACTCATTAGTTTGGCTTAACCCCATTCTCAAGGTATATTAGCCTATACTTACCAAAGTATATCAAACTCATTACATTTCATTGTAACAATTTACATAACATACTTCATGTGTTTCTTGTCCAAGTATATTGGATTTGAGGTGCATCAAGGTATATCAACCCTGGAATGCTACAAGTGATATCTATCATATCTTGATGTATCACTTTCCTCATCACTTCCAACTTACTTGAGTTATCAACTTATCTTGGATTAAGGTATTTCCCATCTTAATACTTTCATCCACTAACCTATCACTTTTACCATGAAGTGCATAGGTCACACACAAGAATGGTCCAACTATCTTCAATGATATGGACTCATTTTAGGTTAAGGCATTGCTTACTATAAGGTTGCCTATGATAAACCATTTGAGATATTTCACCTTTATAAGGCATTACCCACTATTTTATCATTAGGGTTTCCTCATACCATTGCATACGGTTTCACATGGCATCACCCTTAATTAGGGTTTCACATGGCATCACCCTCAATTAGGGTTTCACATGACATCACCCTCAATTAGGGTTTCACATGGCATCACCCTCAATTAGAATTTCACATGGTATCACCCTCAATTAGGGTTTCACATGGTATCACCCTCAATTAGTATTTCACATGGCATCACCCTCAATTAGGGTTTCACATGGCATCACCCTCAATTAGGATTATGGCTTGTTAACCCACTCGATTAGGGTTTCATGATCTCTTTACTAAGGATCATACCCTAATCACATATTCATAATGATTAATACTCATGTATGAATTCCTTTCTATCATCCTCTCAACTTTATTAGGTTGCATCAACCTTTCAATAAAAAAAATATACAACTATGGTTGGCATAGTGTATTGAGACATTGCTTTCATAAGCTTTTAGGGTTAACCATTATAAAGGTACTGATCATCTAGGTACTTTAGGGATTCAACCACTGTACCTATCTTTGATTATCATTGTTATCAACCATTGGATCAATGGATCAATCATTACTTTAAATATCCAAACGATTTGATCACTTTTAACCTCCATTCAGTTTTAGCATTTCAACACCAAACGATTTTGAAACTGTTTGATTCCAAACGGTCGTGAGACTGTTTGACCCCAAATGGTTTCAAGACCATTTGGACTCAAAAGGTCTCAAGACCGTTTGGTCCAAGTCATCCTCAAAACCGAAAGGGTCACCTAAAGGTTTCCATCAACCAATCAATCACGGTTTGCACCATTGAAATCTTCAACAATTGAACTAGTTAAGTACATCAATCATTGACTCTTGAATCTCCAAACAATCCACCTTAGCTTTTGACCTCCAAACGGTCCTGAGACTGTTTGATCCAAAATGGTTTCAAGACCATTTGGATTCAAACGGTCTCAAGACCGTTTGGTCAATTTGTCTTGAAATTGAATGGATTCAATTACGGTTTTCACCACTTCACCCAATTAGGGTTTGCAATTGTTAGATTATCCAATCATGGAACCTTTAGAAACCAATCAATTAAATATATTAGATCATTATTCAACACATCAGCAGACCCCCTCAAAAGGTCAACCCCCTCCATTTAGTCAACCACTCCAAACGGTTTGGAACCCAAACCTCCAAACAGTTTGTAAACCGTTTGGTCACCAAACGGTTTGGTGAAACCGATGGGACCATATTGTTGAAACCGTTTGCACCCAGTTTTCTTTTGAGGTGTGTGCTTAGGATGATGTCATCATCCTCAAGCTTCAACCCTTATAAACTTCCTATGATCTTGGTAATGATTTCATCAATTAATAAAAAACAAATCCAAGAATGATAAAGGAATCAACATGTGTTGAAGATATGAAATCAATAATAACATTCAAGGGTTCAAGTTATAAAACCCACCTCCAAAGAAGATTCAAAGCTTCAAGATCCACGTTTTCAATGGTGAAAGAAACTCCTTCAACTATCCCAATCTCGTCCTCAAGTCTTTGAGTGAGACAAATGGCTAGGGTTGAAGATTGAGTGGAGAAAAGAGGAAAATCAAGCATTGATTTGTGATTTCCACCATAAAATTAAGGTGAAAGAAGGTAATGGAGCTTACCTACAGGTTGGGGGTCGTCCTACTGTTTCTCCTAAGCTCCCTTGGTAGTTTTGCAAGAAAAGAGTGAAAGTGGATTCGAAATTCCCCTTTCTAGCTATGGATAAATGAGCTTATATGCATTTTTATTAAAAATTCATTTAAGAGAGAGAAAGTAGGGGATAATTCTTCCATTTCCTTACCACTTGCCCCCTACTATTCCTTGTATACGAGGATATCTTCCTTGCCTCTTATTCCTCTCAATTATCCACGAAATAAAGAAAAGCAAATTAAGCACCTTAATCCATTTAATAATAATATCCATAAGTTAGTGGATATTTCTTTTCCTTTTAATAATGTGAGTGAGTTATCCACTTCCTTTAGAAATTTCGTTGACTTTGCAAGGCATAAGGACGTACACGTATATGTATTTTCGACCAACACAATTTTGGTTGAAGGACACTTCAATTAATATATTTTTTTGCATTAAATTGAATTAGAATTTCAATTATGCTTAAATCTTGATTATTTTAATATCAAGATTCTCTCTCCTTCAAAGTGATACAAATGAGACGTCCCTCTCATTTTATTTGCTCTACATGATTCCAAGAAACATTAGGGACTCTCTAGAAGTGGTATTTTTCATATTGAACCCTATGTTTTGGGTAAATTACACATTACACCAAAACTAGGTTTTAATGCACAAACGTTGCTTAATAAGCTCTTTCTTAGTGCTCAGCTTCCAAAAGCCATAACTCTGCATCATTTTCATTCTCATGATGCTCAAACACTTTGAGGAACATTTTATCATGTAACATTTTCAATTTAACCCCTCAACTTGGGTAATTTGCACTTTAGTCCAAAATAAGCAAACATTGCTTCAACATTGTTCAAACAAGACCAAAATTGAAACATAAGTTCCTCTTGAGCCTTAGTTACTTTCCACAAGATAAAATCAAGGATCTAATTATCTTTCTTAAACAAAAACTTCCAGGGTTTAGGGCATAACCCAGGTCAGGGATATTACAATAATAGTCAAAAGATGCCTCATTGTAAGAAGAATGAAGTCAAACTATGACCAAAAATATATAGAGAATAGTACATACCTGGTCTTCAAGACTAACCCTATCCCTAAGGGTGAAATTTGTCATTCTTCCTTCCCAACCTAAAAATGTTTCATATACACACAATTAATTCATGATTACTCACTCATAATGAAAGTATATGTAATCTGAGTATTGGTTACATAATATGTATTTACAGTTTTTATATATGAGAAGTACTCATATATAATGTTAGGGACGGTCTTAACTATTATTTATATACATACTCTCCCTAGAAACATCTAGGTATATGTTTATAAAAGTACATTCTTATACATGTTATTATCTTTTTCACCATTTAATTCATAAATTGGCCAATCATAAGATACATTACCTATATTTATTTGTATCAACATCAATTGTATAGATTCTTGTATGTGTATCTATGTTTCTAATTCTTACCAAAGATTATATTGATACCTATGATGTTTTCCATAAACTTATAATTAATTACCAAGGCTTGCTATTTATTAACATTCATATGCTAATATGTATATAATCATTTTCCAAGTTAATTGATCAAAAAATTTAGTTAAGTTTATACTAATATGTGTTTCTTTGATTGTTTTATAAACAAAAAGAACCTCTATAGGGTAAGGGTCATTCATACCTTGAGGTGGTGTTGAACTCATCATATTGTCCATGAGGGCAGATGTTGGGAGTCGTCAACAACTACTGGGAGGAGGTTTCCCTTTTGCTTCTCAAATCTGGGGGCCCATTCTAAGAGGAGGCAAATTTGTCAAAGACTTTATGTGTTATACATCTCCTTGTCACGGTGGACACATGGTGTTGCATTCTCTTGTCTGCTACAACACAGTTGGGGTGTGTCTTGTATAGATTAGGAATGGGTGTTAAGGATTGGAGCTTTGCAAGGAGTAGTCGTTGTGAGATTGTGGTGCGCTGGAATGACATTAGAATTTGGATGATTGGAAGGAACGGTTTGAATATTGGTTTATGGAGAGGATGATCTATCTTCATGGTGGCGGTTAGCAGCCATACACATAATGGCGGTGGATCAGGAGGTGAAGAAGGAGAGTGGATGTCGTCATTCTGGACAATAGCAGGGCTTACGCTGGCCACTACAGAATGTTTGTGGCCCTTGTGCCATGTATACTTGTGATGGAAAGACTCTCTGTATGTCATGATGTCATTGCAAGACGTGGATAGGAAGAGGATATGAGAGGTGTGCTTTGTTGTTTTGGTCATATAGGAATGGAGGCCGCCCATGTTAGAGAAGGATGAGAGGTAAGAGGAGAAGGAAATTTGGCAGTCGTTTAGTGGCATGGCTCTATCAGTAGTAGGTGGAGGCAACACTATGTTGTGGTAGCTGACAAGACATAGAATGAGCCGTCGGTGTTGAGATTTGGTTGTGTTGCAGGTCAGGTTTGCAAGTCTTAGTTGTTGTGTTGTAGATGGTGCAAATTTATCGGGGTGTTCAATGGTCAGGTATGGAGTTGCAGTTCGTGAGCATTGAGGACTGAAGATGGCGGCTGAGTCAAACTTTCTAATGGTGGTGGTGGTGGTTTATATGGAGACTCAGAGGGTGAAGGAGGAGGAGGAGGGTCCATATTCTTGTCGATTGGTGGGCAGCGATAACAATTCCTATTTGGTGTGGTTGCACAACACCAGGGTGGTTAGGGAGTTGTGGTTTGTAGGGTAGAGTTGCTAGGGTTGTGGGCATGTGTTGAGTCAATTGTTGGTGAGAGGGAAGGAAGGGGAAGAAGAAATAGGAGGTAGGCATGGAGGAAGAGGAATAAGGGAAGAGAGGGGCAATGAACGGATGTTCCAGCCATTGTAGGCGTCATGCGAGTGCGAGCGACGTCAAGAGAGGTCCGAATGTGGAGGGTAGAAGGCATTACATGAATGATCATTTTGACCTTTAATAGAATATTGATTTTATTAAAATGAATAAAAGCTTATAATTTCAATTCAATTAGCTAGGAGGGTAAGTAATATTTGATTGACCTAAATTTTATTATGTCAGCTAATCAAGATGTGTAGTACCTAATTTTAATGTTAATTTTATCATTAGTGTATGTTTAATATTCTATTTTAATACATTTAAGCTAAGCACTAAATTAATGAATTTAGTGTCTTTCTTATTCAATTAAATACATCATTTCTTATTCATTTAATTCCTTTCTTCAACTAGACTTAGTGTAACTTTAGAGTGTCAATAAAAATTAGTAAATGAAATTATATTATTAACTTTGAATTGATGACTTTACTAATTAATTTAGTCACTAACATTATTTAATAGATTATTTGTGAATTTATTTTCTTAAACCCAATACTCATAATTAATATAATCTTAAGGAACACTCATGTAATTAAAGGTGGAATGAAGAAAAGGAAAACTAAGCTACATACTCAGATTCGAGTATTTTACAACACTCTACCCCCTTAAAGAGGATTTTCCCCCGAAATCCACCCAATCATAACCTAAAGAAACAATATGACTGAGATCAACCAAATTACTCCTCTCCTTTTTTACTAAATAATTTCCTACCCAAATACACTATACATACTCTCATCTATTTGTGCCTATTTGACCTAAATGTTTATCTTACATTTATGAGAATTTTTTTTGCATTCATTTAGATTATCTAATTAATGTCTGAATTATCTATCTTGCAAGGGTTAAGTATCATAATTGGGGGTACTTATATTTATTTGACGTTCATTGAGGAACTTTTCCAAAGGTTTCTTAGTCTATTCATTATTAATTTCAAGCCAATCCTTGAGTCAAAATACCCTACTAGGTCATATGACATCCCTTAAAAATCCCTAAATAACCATACAGAGAGTCTAGAGGGGTAGCCGACTAGATTATAGCTATTATATTTCTTTTCTTCCTCTTAAATCCTCAATTGCACTTATGCCTAGGGTCAGAGGGTTGAACATGAAAATCAAAGGTTTGTTCACTAACAGCCTATGTACTACTACAACTTCCTTCTTGTGGTGACTTGGTTCAAAAATCATTGATGAAATCTGAAAAGTTTTTTTTGTTTACATATAATTATAATTTAATAAGGAAAATAAGTTTGACGATGAAAACCTTACAATGGAACCAAATGGAAACATAATAAATTTGAGAACCAAGTCAACCACCTTCCAGAACATACAACATATACTCTCACCCTAACACACATCATCAATGTATACAACAAGAATATTGAAATTCTATATTAGGAGGGGATACATGTTTCTTCTAGCATGTAGTTAACTTCTAATAGGTCCTATTAGACATGACCTCCATTATTTCACCATTCTCTTAATCATGACTCAGGCTATCACATCCCAAAACATCATTTATTTATAAGATTGTGTAACCATAACAAGAAGAGATTAGAGTCTTTACTTCACTAGTTGGTTTACATTCATGGTGTCCATACAAGACCAGATGAACAAGATAGTCAAGTATTCTTCATATCACATATCATGTTAACTAATTGCACAGTGGCAACAAGAGTGTGGTCAACTCTTCAAGGATCAATACTAGATGTACCTACTTCACCTAACCTCAGTGTCGATGTACATCTATTGTTTCAAGAAAAAGAGTATCCACTATACCTTCCAAACATGACTGTGCATCCATATGTCCTCGGGAGAAAATAACATGGTACCAAGTTTTATTATGTGATCCAACTACATGATCATTCCTTAATAGGACAAGGGAGATCAGAATAATTACTACCTTATGGGTATATGAGGGATGAAATCCCAAGTATTATTACTGGATACTGATAATGCATCAAAGTACACTACAATCACTAAGATTTTAATCCTAGAGTTTAACCTTTTTTACTATCTAATTAAGGCTAGTATAGAAGGGTCAATCCTACAGGGAAAAGTTCTTAAGAAAGTAGACTCTAATCCTAATTGTTTTGTTGAACTTTTTATTTCTTTTTGGTATTTTTATTTTTTTGGAATAGGAAGTAAAATCAGATTGAGGGTTGATGATTTATGCCAAAATAGGAAATGAAATGCAAGAATTAAGATGACACTAACAATAGATAAAATTACTCTATCACAAGGAAAAGGAGATGATTGTTAGCGCTATAAATATTATGATGGGAAAGACTGGAATGTAAAAAGGAAAGTAGATCAAATGATGATTGAATTTAGATGAGGGAATATCGAGGCTTGTAGGGGTTTTCGCCACCTTAGCCTAGGCGAGAATCAAACTAAATCTTTTAAATGACAAAATAGATGAAGGCACGTGAATTAACAAAAATCCACAAAAGAAGAACTCCACATGAGCCCATTGGTCTTGGTTCTCATGTTTCTTAGTCCATCATCCAAAAATAGATAAATCCACGTCCATTTCAAAATTTCTATGTGATTGGTTTTATTGTTCTAAATCTAGGTTTCCATGGTCATTTTCACCTATATTAACAAATGATCTAATTGGTTAATCAGTTCGATAGACCATCAATTCTTAAAACCAAAAGCCATATAACAGAAGTCATTCTTAAGATTTAATTCGATTCAAACCATGGCTAAGGGGTTATTCCCCTTGCCTCGATAGAAAAACTACTTTCTCATGATTGTAGAATAAAGGGAGACGGAGGAAGAAAGCGTTCTAGCCACAGTCTAGACTTATCAAAGGATTAATCCTTAGGCTAGAGACTATTAAATGGCTGACTCTTAATTCCTTGCTCTGATATATAGAAATAGAAGAATAAGGAGATGAACTAGATCTATCTAGACTTATAAAAGGATTAATCCTTAGGCTAGAGACTATTAAATGGCTGACTCTTAATTCCTTGCTCTGATATATAGAAATAGAAGAATAAGGAGATGAACTAGATCTAAAACAATTGAAGTAAAGGAACAACAAATTAAAAGAACACTTAGCTTGCGAACAAATAATTTTTATTGATGAACGAAATATAAGAACATAAGAGAACAGTTGCTCAAATATTCTTCATACAAAACATGATGGTTGTGAAGGGGAAGTGCCCCTCATTTTATAGGAGAAGGAGGGGATTTACAATTAGGTTTTTGGGGGTAGAAGAGTGATGGAAGATGCTTTTTGAACTGGTTTCAAACTGCCATCCGATCGGTTGGGGGAGCGAGCCAATCAGTTGGGGTCTGGAAAGGGCGGGAGCTAAGGAAGCAGTCAGCAACCCTAGGTTTGGGTGGCGATGCCCTTTGAATTCACTCGGCTGGAGCGGGGAAATCCCTCTTTAAAGTCACAAATGAGCATTTCACATTTGAATAGTGTGTTGATTCAACTGGGTGTTTGAACAAGATGCGGCGGCTGAGGGTGGTGTCAACCGATCATCTGGAGGGAGTGAGCCGAAGATCTAGAGAGAGTGAACTGATTGTCTGGACTCTGAAATTGCTCGGTTGGAATGTCAACCGATCAGCTCGTGACATGATTCTGTAAGAATTGAATAGTTTTTTATGAGAATAAGGTTTAATTCTGATAAAAGGAGGCAGATAACAATTTGTTCTTTTTTAGTGGATAAAAATAAGAAATTCCATGTAACAAGACTTAGAAAGTTGTGAAAAAGGATGTTAAATTAGCACGCATCAGATACCAATATGTTCTCTCAACATTCATCATTTATAAGATATCACAAGTTCAACTAATATAGTATTGAAACCTTAGATGGCAAGTATTAAGCAAACTATGTGGAAATAAATCTATGTTATAGGCAAGACAAGTCTAATTTTAATGATCTAGTTCACATCCTCATATGCCATCATAGAGCATCTCAAAATCTAACCTCATGTCAATATTCTAGGCTTGTATCCATGCATGCCCATTCCACCAATGTGTGTATCATAGGCATGCAAGAAATCAATAAAAGCAAAAGGTTTAATGACTTAACTAGGGTTACATACAATTATGTGAGTTTAAGTCAGCCTACTCTCTATAGTAGATGAATTGTACTCCCCTAAAGTGGGAGGTAGGGTCTACTTCCCAAGATATCCAACCTTTAGGTATAGAAATTATACCTATAAAGAGTGGGTAGCATTGATAAGAGTTTACCCAAAACTAGCTCATCCACATACTTTGTTTGGGATACACATGTACCACCAAATTGGATAGAGGCGAATTCCTAATTGGTGAACATGATTCAGGTTTAGTTATGAAAACAACCTCTAAAGGGTTAGATACTTATTAACAAATAATAAGGGATAACTTATATTAGTCTAGTTATTGACTGCTTAGGCTCTAATACCATTCTATAAAGAGTGTGACTCGATAGTAGGCCCACTCAATGGTAAAAACATGAGCCATGAAATAATTAAGAAGTAGAAAACATAACTATTTACAAAGTTACAAAATATTTCTATGTACATAACTTTCTCACCATAGGGTGGTACATAAAATGAAAAGGTTACATCTATATAAACATAATACCATATGCAGAGGGTAACAAGGCTATCTCAAGTTTTCCTTATGTTCACCAATAAGGTCACAATCATCCTGAGTCTCTTCACTATGAAGAACCTACACCTGGGTGGAGGGAACACCCAGAAAAATAGGAAACAAAAGAGTGAACGCTAGAAAAAGCTGAGTATGTACATTTAACAATATTGTTGACATTTGAATGTGTTAAAAGAGCAAAAGAAATGTTCCCATAATACAAAGGGTCATCAAAAGATAGGTAAGTTTCAAAAAGAGATATACCAATAAAATGAATTTTAAAAGAATGAGGCATATAAACAAACAAGTGAGATAACACATCTTGCCATTAACATCCACAATATCACAACAATCATAATCATTCACATGCATATATATTGGACTAAAGTAACTATAGTAGGGCCAAGACACCACTGAATCATTGTCCTAAGTAAAATGGGTGGAAAAGCACACCCTAGGTGGAAACACACACCCTAGGTGGAAAAGCACGCCTCTGTATATATAAGGGTAGAAACACACACCCTAGGTAGAAACACATACCATAATGGTTACACATAAGAATCTATGATAGTTATCTAGTCAAATTATCTAACATGCATGAACATAGTAGAAAGATAGTTTGCATTCACCATTTACATTTCCAAGTAAACAAAAAATTCTTCAAATGATGTGGAATCAGATGATCCAATAACTTGAAATAAGGAATTTGTGATATGGTTAAATAAAAGGGGATAATAGTCAAAAGATGCCTCATCATAAGAAGAATTAAGTCAAAATTTTCTTAAAATTAAATAGAGAGGAGTACATACCTGGTCTTCAAGACTAACCCTATCCGTAAGGGTGAAATTTTCCAGTCGTCCTTCTCAACCTAAAAGTGTTTGATACACATACAATTAATTCATGATTACTCACTCATAATGGAAGTATAAGTAATCTTTGTATTGGTTACATAATATATATAAGGTTTTTAAATCTTATAAGTACTCATATATAGTGTTAGGGACAATCTTAACTATTATTTATCTACATACTCTCCCTAGAAACATCTAGGGTTTAATATGAAATACTTTTATATGTATATTGCTCAAACTCATGCTTAGATCTTAATGTGTAAGTATATTCCATATGAAAATACTTTAGGTTCACATACAGTGTGGATAAGATGTCATCTAGATACGTGTTTATAAAAGTATATTCTTATACATGTTATTCTCTTTTTCACCATTTAATTCATAAATCAGCCAATCATAAGATACATTACCTAGATTTATTTGTATTAACATCAATTGTATAAATTCTTGTATCTGTATCTAGGTTTCTAATGCTTTCTAAAGAATAGATTGATACCTAGGATGTTTTCCATAAACTTATAATTAATTACCACTTTCTATTTATTAACATTTGTATGCTAATATGTATTTAATCATTTTCCAAGTTAATTGATCAAAGAATTTATCTAAGTTTATACTAATATGCAGTTCTTTGATTTTTTGCTAAATAAAAAGAATTGCAATAGGGTGAGTGGCATTCATACTGTGAGGTGGTGTTAAATTGATGCTATTGTCCATGAGGGTAGATGTTGGGAGTCTCAACTCCATGCATGGTAAACAACTGCTAGGAGGAGGTTTCCATTTTGTTTCTCAAATTTGGGGGCCCATTCGAAGAGGAGGAAAAGTGTATAAGGCTTGTGTTATACAACTCCTTGTCATGATGGACACATGGTGTTGCATGCTCTTGGGGTTTGCAGCACAGTTGGGGCGTGTCTTGTATAGATTAGGACTGGGTGTTTAGGATATGAGCTTTGCAAGGAGTAGTCATTGTGAGATTGTGGTGCGTTGGAATGACATTAGAATTTGGATGTTTGGAAGGAACAATTTGAATATTGGTTTCTAGAGAGGATGACCTATCTTCATGGTGGCGGTTAGCAACCATACACATAATGGCAGTGGAGTAGGAGGTGAAGAAGGAGAGTGGATGTCAACATTTTGGTCGATAACAGGGCTTACGCTGGCCATTACAGAAGGTTGTGGCCCTTATGCCATGTCTACTGGTGATGGGTAGACTCTATATAGGCCATGATGGCATTGCAAGACATGGTGAGGAAGAGGATGCAAGTGGTGTACTTTGTTATTTTGGTCCATACCCTCCAGGGCGGCGGTGGGCCTACTGATGTAATCCGGTGACAGTGGGGCTCCTGTTCAGAGATGTTCCATGCAACAAAGAGGAACAAAGGCCGCCTAGGTTAGAGAAGGGTGAGAGGTAAGAGGAGAAGGAGATCTAGTAGTCATTCAGTGGCATGGATCCATCAGCTGCAGGTGGCGGAAACATTGTGCCGTGGTGGCCGGCGAGACCTAGCATGGGTCGTCAACATAGAGATCTGGTTGTGTTGCTGGTCAGGCTTGCATGTCTTAGTAGATGTGTTGCAAATGGTGCAGATTGATTGGGGGTGTTCAATGGTCAGGTATGGAGTTGCAGGTCATAGGCATTGAGGTCTGAAGGTGGCGGCAGAGTCATATTTTCTGATGGTGATGGTGGAGGTTTATATGGAGACTCGGTGGGTGAATGATGAGGAAGAGGGTCCAGGTTCTTTCCGATTGGTGGACAGAGATAGCAGTTTATATTTGGCATGGATGCATGACACCAGGGTGGTTAGGGAGTTGAGGTTTGCAGGGAAGCTTTCTTAGGGTTGTGGGTATGTGTTGAGTCGGGTGTTGGTGAGAGGGAAGGATGGGAAAGAAGAAATAGGCGGCGGGCAGGGTGGAAGAGGAATAATAGAATAAAGGGGGTGATGAACAATTGTTCCAACCATTGCAGACGTCGTGCGAGCGTGAGTGATGTCAAGAGAGGGCCAGACGCAGAGGGTAGAAGGCGTTACATGAATGATCATTTTAACCTAGATTTAATAGAATATTGATTCTATTATTATAAATAAAAGCTTGTAAATTCAATTCAATTAGTTTGGAGGGTAAGTAACATTCAATTGACCTAAAATTTATTATGTTGGTAATCAAGACATGTAGAACCTAATTTTAATCTTAATTTATCCATTAGTGTATGTTTAATATTCTATTTTATTACATTTAAGCTAAGCATTAAATTAGGAATTTAATGTCTTTCTTATTCAATTTAATACATCATTTCTTATTTATATAATTCCTTTCTTCTACTAGACTTAGAGTAATTTTAGAATGTCAATTATAATTAGTAAATGAAATTATATAATTAACTTGGAATTGATGACTTAACTAATTAATTTTGTCACTAATATTATTTAATAGATTATTTGTGACTTTATTTTCTTAAACTCGATACCTATAATTAATCTAATTTTAAGAAAAAAGAATTTATCACTCACATAGTTAATAGCGGACCTAAGAATAGGAAAATTAAGCTACATACTCATATTCGAGTATGTTACCACCAAACCTAATGAAATCATCCGTAAGGTAATGAAGTATTACTAACCACCTCTAGAATGTGTTCTAAAAGGTTCACATACATCTGTATGTATAAGTCCTAATAGATCACTTGCTCTCTCACTCTGACCAATGAAAGGAGTCTTTGTCATCTTGCCCAATAAACAAGATTTGCATGTCTCTATCTATTTGAAATCAAAAGAGTCTAGATAACCATCTTTATGGAGATTAGATTTCTGTCTCTTATAAATATGCCCTAGACGACAATGCCAAAGGTATGTTTTGATTGAGTTATCAAGGTTTAGAATTTTGGTATTTGCATTATAAACACTTGTCTCTAGATCTAGCAAATAAAGACCATAAGATATTAGGGTACTACCATAAAAGATCTCATCTTTAGAAATAGAACATAGACCATTCTTAATGTGAAATTTGAATCCATTCTTATCAATAAAAGATATAGAAATGATGTATCTATAAATGGCATGTACATAATAATAGTTCTCTAACTCTATTACAAACCCACTAGGTAGAGATATATGATAGGTTCCAACTATAGTGGTAGAAACTCTTGCTCCATTTTATATGCATAGCTGAACCTCACCCTTTGTTAAAGGGTTACTTCTTTTCTGATCATGTATATTAGGGCATATGTGAGACCACATCCAGTAGCTTGTACCTAAGATGATGAAGTAGACATATTTATCTCAATAAAATATATATATACAAAGTGGAGATCTCTATCCCCTTGTTCTTCAAAAATTCCTACTGATAAAGAGGGCAATTTCTTTTCCAGTGTCCAAACTAGTGATAGTGGTGACGATTTCCTTCCTTGTTCACCCCTGCCTTGGCTTTCAGTGCTGATGACCTGGGTTTATAGCTAACTTTAGAATTCTTCTTACCTTTTCCTTTTCCCTTGAACTTCCCTTTGCCTCTACTGATCATCATCACAGATTTGGGTTTGTCCTTCTTCATCTACACTTTAGTATTTCTCAAGATCCCAAGTAATTTTGAAAATAGCTTGTCAAAATTGTTCATGGTGTAGTTCATGACAAACTCATTGTATGATTCCAAGAGTGACTGCAAAATCACATCTGTGGTCAACTCTTGGCCCAAGGGAAATTGCAGTCTAGAAAGGTTCTCCACATATGCAATTAACTTGAGCACATGGTGACTTACTGGATATCCTTCTATCATATTTGTACTTGATTAACGCCTTCGAGACATCATATTCATCTTATTTTGCCTAATCTTGGTATATGTTACTAAGATGATTTACCATCTCAATAACTTCCATATTCTCATGTTGTCTCTGCAACTCTTAGTTCATTGAGCATAGCCTCAGGCACTTGAAATCTATGACATCACCAGTATGCTTTTTGTAAGCATCCATGTCAGCCTTAGCTGCATTGGGAGCAGGTTCATTGGTCTCTGGTATCTCCATGACATAGATCTTGCACTCTTGTATGAGAACAATTCTCAACATCTTGAACCAGTCATGGAGGTTATTCCTATTTAACTTCACCTTCTTAAGGATTGATTGCAAAGAAAATGTGTTGTTGTTTGTCATTAGTTTCTACAAAAGAATTTGCATTTTTTCAAAATACTTTTGATTTGATTATATTAAAAGAAATTTTGATGACATTAATTTAGGCCTTTGATTAATTATCACTCCCACCATTTTGTCCAAATTGATAGCCCTCACTATCAATTCAGAAGATTGTAGCGTACAACCTTCTAGTGAGTTAAGATCCATATTATATCAAAGTCATGAGTCATCTAGGGCTGATCTCCCACAACTTGACTATTTAGGTAGGTAATACTTGCTAATCACATCATATAAAACTCTTAATGGATGGATTGTACAACTCTTTGTCATAATACACCTTATGATTCTAGGTGCTTAATCCCATTAATATTTCCTAGTTAAGTTTGACCCATTTTCCAACAATAGAATATGCACCATGCAGAGGCAGACCCACATATCTACCATCACACTTCCACAAGATAGAAGGTGTACCATGCTAGGGCATGACCACTCTTAGTCGATCAAGTTTTTTATGTGTGTCTCTTATGGAAAGAATCTAAGACTTATTATTTAGTTGAGGGATTTGTATTTATAAATACATATACATATGCAATCACCACATACTCATAATATTTATCACATACATGCTATATCCACAAATAAAATATGTAATCACTGAATACGAGTGATGCTTATGGCCATACTAACACAATTATTTGGAGCCACAAAGAATTGCTACCACCTAAGGTCTACATCATATGTAGCAACTTGTTCTTGTAGAAAATCTATTTTGGAACCAGCCTGGTCGGTCAACCAAACCCTTCACTCGATCGATTGGCCTTCTAGTCAGTCAATTGGTCTTCATGGATCGTCACCTAGCTCCTGACTCAATCCGTGTTTAGGCTCCTTCAATCAATGAATTGGGCCTCCATTTGATTGATTGTCTCCTCCTATCGTCTGGCCTCCTTGGTCCTCCAGTTGGTTGAATCGACTTCCCAATCGGTCGACTCCTCTGGTGTTGAATGCCTTTTCTTGCCAAAGCATAGAAATATGGCAAGAATAGAAATAAAACTATCATATTCCAATTAACTTATTACATTATAGAAGTGAAACCTCAAGTTACATTCACAAGAAGCATAGGGAGGGAAGCATTAATTAACATGTGCAGGAAAGGTAGAGGTTTGGTATGCAAATTGAATAACCGTAGGAATAAAACCATTCAACCAAGCACACATCCAAAAAGGGTTTTGATCATAACTGCACATTCATCCACCATCAAAATTTTTTTTAGGATGAGGTTTATCAATTACATGTACATCATATCATATCTAGGAGCATATGTGATTTCAATCCGATATGCACATTAATCATTTCAAGTATTCACATCATATGCATTAAATAAATTATAAAATGAAATCTGATCATATCTATTCAAATCCTAATATACTGTAAATTGATGTGGTTCTAATTCCAATGTTAGAAAATTAGATAGTAGAGAAGGCAGCAGAAACAAAAAAAATCTACATGTATCCCAAACAAGAAGATCACGTTAACAATGATGTATATAGGAAACAAGGTCTACAAGGTATATACTTGGTCCTGGAGTAAGTCCAGCAAAGATCCTCCCAATAAGGTGCTTCTAGATCTAACAAAACCTAGACAATACTCGGGATGGTCCCCTAGTGCAACACCATAGACGAAGGCTGCCTTAGTCCTCCTAACATGTTGGTGATGTTTCCACGCCTCGATCATCATCCATGAAGACTATCAAGAACTCCTCATCGTGCTTTATTAGAGCCAATGGGAAGGAGTTTGTCACTTTGATATCAATATGCTAGCAGTGATTTGTTCTCCCTTGTTGCTCTCCTTTATACGGGTAAGACTTTCTCATGCTCTTACATTACCACAACTATGAGAGGACAATGTTTGTCTGTGTTAGTTGTGTCTTCTGAAAGCCTTGACTACCCCTCTATTTATAGGAGGGTCAGGGTCAAGGTTTCTAGATCAACTGGGAGTCAAATAGACATATTTTCATGAATTTTTGGCTATTTTGAATCACAAGTTGGTCAACTCAAAACTTGAGCTTGTTGACTCGCACCCCAATCGTTCAACTGGAACATCCATTTGACTGATTGGAATGCTTTTCTATTTGCAAACATATTAGGTTTCAATGCAATGATCAATGCACAACATGACGTCAACATAAATCATTGATCCAATCTTACCAATTGTTCATTCAATTGACATCACACTTGAATCGGTTGACTCGACACATGAATCGATCGATTTAGCACTTGATTAAGATGACTCACAATCCCAGTCAGCCAATTGTCAACCAATATTGCATAAATCAATTACCTAAATACTTTAGTAATCGAGTCAAACCTTACTCATGAGTAAACTCCTATTCTAGGTTCATCCTATGCATGTGGTCCTATAGGTCCTAAGTTACATTGGCAGTGAACATCCATGACTAGTTTATGAAATAATAATCAATGAGCAGTATCTTGCAACACATAATTGCAACCCAAATAATTAGAAAGTTGGAGAACAAATTCAACCTAGATTTTTGATCAGTGTTACCACAATTGTATAATTCCTTTGTCTCAAATATCTAGATTAAACTCGAGTCATGGAAACAACATCCTCTTAATCATTCAATCCTTGTTCCTTGAACTAGAGTAGATTGTAGAGATTCATATGAGCTCAATATCATATATTGACTCACATGAGTATGGTCATACATTTTCTCAGTCTCTCTTATCAAGTGGCCAGGATATCAACTTCAGTAGGAGGGAAAAATCCCATCTACATCACTCATAGTCAATCCTCATGCGTCACAATGTACCCAAGCATCACCCTTATGGAAACCCTTATTACATGTCACGTTGGATGATGTTGAAATACATTGAACAACATGTGATGAATCTAGTGACTTTAGGTCTAAGAATCACTATCACATTGAGATGTGATTATGACTATTATGCATGTATCACTTTTCTATGTGGGTCTGTCCCGTACATTATTCTCTGATAAGTACCAAAGTGTTTGGTTTGATATCACATATCATGACTAATTAGATTCTTCCATTGACCAACACACATTCTAGTCTTATGTATTATTGTTGTCTATTAGCTTCCACAATAATATCCAACTAGGAATATAACCAAGAATGTATAAATACTCATATAATGTATAATCTCATTGTTCAAGTCCTCAAACTAAAGACATATGTCATTGAGCATTATCATTCTTTAGACATCTATCATGTTACATCAACATCTCATATATGAAAAAACATACATATGTAATTGCTTTTATTATTAATAAGATCATTTACAAGATATTCCAGTACAATTATTGTATAATCGACTCTCTAGGAATACATACCGACAAACTCCCACTTGCACTAAGAGCCAATCACTCAGGAACTTAATTTCAAGTGACGTTACATGCCCGTAATGCTTCTGTTGTGAAAGTGCTTTTGTCAGTGGGTCAACAACATTGCCTTTAGTTAGTACTAAGTAAATCTTCAGATCTCCTCATTATATGATCTCTCATATTAGATGGAACTATTGTAGAATGTGCATGGAAAGTTGATGTGATATGAGTTACTTATCTTGTGTAATAGCTCCATTTTTTTCGAAATACAACTCTACTGCATCGCTAATGCTTGGAATTACCCTAAGTTCATAGATGAACTTCCTGGTCCAAAAAGCCTCCTTTGTTGCACTGGATGCAGTAATGTACTTGGCCTCTATTGTAGAATTAGAAACTATCTCTTACTTGGAACTCTTCCAGCTTAAATCTCTAACACAAATCCATAGTGCAATCTATAGTCATCTTTGTCAGTTTGGAAGCTAGCATAGGTGTAACCCTGCATCACTAACTCTTCTTAATCGTCATAAATAAGGGATTGATACTTAGTTCTTCTCAAGTACTTAAGGACACTCTTTATGGTAGTCCAATGACTTTCACCAGGGCCGACAAATGCCTACTAGTCATACTTAAGGCATACTAAACATCGAGACGAGTACATAACATTGCAACCATGATAGATCCAATTGCAGATGCATATGGAATCTTACTCATGCACTCCCATTCTTTACAAGAACTAGGACATTTAACTCTATAGATACTAACACCATGGGACATGGGTAAGTTTCCACTCTTTGAGTTCTCCATTCTAAACCTTTTCAACACCTTGTCAATGTATGTGATCTAGCTTAAGACTACAAGCCTTCTAGATCTATCTCTATAGATCTTAATTCCTAAAATATAGGATGATTCACCTAAATCCTTCATGGAAAAGGTGCTTCCCATCCAGGTCCTTACCATTTATAAAGTAGGGATGTCATTCCCCATCAATAGTATGTCATATACATACAATATGAGGAATACAACTATGCTCCCAATAACCTTCTTGTAACACATGGTTCATCTTCATTTTGACTAAATTCAAACTCTTTGACTATTTTGTCAAATCAAAGATTCTAGCTGTGAGATGCTAAATTCAATCCATAGATTGACCTTAGTAACTTACAAAATTTATTGGCTTCCTTTAAATTTATGAAACCCTTGGGTTGTGTCATGTACACATCTTCAAGAAGATTCCTATTAACGAATGTGTTTTTAACATCCATCTACCAAATATCATAATTGTAATAAGTTGCAATGAGAAGCATGATCCTAAAGGATTTAACCATGGCAACTGAAGAAAAGGTTTCATCATAGTCAACACCTTGACCTTGTATGAAACCTTTACAACCAATCTTCCCTTATAGGTTTGAACGTTTCTATCCATGTCTGTCTTCTTATTGAAGATCCATTTGCACCCTATGGATTTGACCCCTTTGAGTGGATCCACCAAGGTCCACACCTTGTTGATGTAGATAAATTACATCTCAGATCTCATGGCCTCAAGCCATTTCTGAGATGTTGGTTCCTCAATAGCTTCTAGGTAGGTTGTTGGCTCATTATCATTGACCAACTCCTTGCCTTCTTGAGTTACAAGATAACCAAATCTTTCAATCTCAAGCCATGTCCTACTAGATATACAAAGTTCATGTGTCACAATAGGAATTTGAGATTCCACAATAGTTTGTGAGTTTTCTTGTTCCATGCATACCTCTACAGGTTCAATGTTTTCTTGTTGGTCTCAAACTTCTTAAATTTCTACTTTTGTCCCATTGATTCCTTTGGAAATATATTCTCTTTCAAGGAATACAACATTCCTGGTAACAAACACTTTGTTGTTAGATAAAGTGTAAAAGTAGTATCCCCTTTTTCCTTTGGGATATCTAACAAGATAACATTTATCTTATTTGGGTCCAAGATTTTTGGAAAACTACTTCCCACATAAGCTTCACATCCTCAAATCTTCATAAAAGACACACCGGGACATTTCCGATGCCATATCTAATATGGTGTCTTTTGAATCAATTTAGATGGAACACAGTTAATTGTAAATGTGGCAGTTTCTAAAACATATCCCCAGAATGAAATTGGAAGATAAAAAAAATCATTATTCCTTGCACCATATCAAGTAATATGTGATACCTTCTTTTTGATAGAGCATTATGTTATGGTGTTCTAGGTGGAGTCCATTATGATAGTATACCACGGGCTCGTAGAAGGTCCTCAACTCTTGGATTAAGTATTCTCCACCTCAATTAGAATGAAGTGCTTTAATACTTATACCAAGTTGGTTTTATACTTCATTTGTGAAATCCTTGAACTTTTCAAGGGTTTCTGACTTGTGTTTCATCAAGTACACATATCCAAACCTATTGAGATCATCACTAAGTTATTAAAGCATTGATAACCTCCTCTGATATTTGCTCTAAAAGGTCTGCATACATCAATATGTATAAGTCCTAATAGATCACTTGCTTGGTCACTATGGCCAGAGAAAGGAGTCTTTGCCATCTTTCGCAATAAACAAGATTCATATATCTCTATCTATTTGAAATCAAAAGACTCTAGATAACCATCATTGTGGAGTCTAGAGCTGTGTCTCTCATTAATGTGCCCTAGACGACAATGTCAAAGGTATGTTTTGTTTGAGTTATTGAGTTTTAGACTTTTGATATTTACGTTATAAACACTTGTTTCTAGATCTGGAAACTAAATACCATAATACATTGGGACAGTGACACAAAAGATATCATCTTTAGAAGTAGAACATCAACCATTCTTAATGTGAAATTTGAATCCATTCTTGTCCATACAAGATACAAAAATGATGTTTTTATTAATGGTAGGTACATAATAGCAGTTCTTTGACTGTATCACAAGCCCACTGGGTGGAGATAAATGATAGCTTCAAACTTCAGTGCCACCAACTCTTGCTTCATTTACAAAGCACAGTTCGACCTCACCCTTTCTTAAAAGTTTACTTCTTTTCTATTCATGTATGTTAGAACATATGTGAGATCCACATCCGGTATCTTGTATGCAAGATGAAGAAGTAGACATATTTATCTCAATAATGTATATACCTGAAGTGGAGATTTCTATCCCCTGCTTCTTCTTTTGTAATTCCTCTAGATAAAGAGGGCAATTTCTTTTCCAGTGCCCATCCTGGTGACAGTGGTGACAATTACCTTCCTTGTTCACCCTTTCCTTAGCTTTTAGTGCTTGAAGACTTGGGTTTCTGGATTGATTTAGAACTCTTCTTAGATTTTCCTTTTCCCTTTTACTTCCCTTTGCCTCTACTGATAATCATCATATATTTGGATTTTTCCTTATTCATCTGTGCTTCAATGGTTCTTAACATGCAAAGTAATTCTGACAACGACTTGTCAAAATCGTTAATCTTATAGTTCATCACAAACTGGTTGAATGATTCCAACAGTGAATGTAGAATCACATATATGGTCAACTCTTGGGCCAAGGGAAATCCTAGTCTAGCAAGGTTCTCCACATACCCAATCAACTTGAGCACATGGGGGCCGAGTGGATCTCTTTCTGCCATATTGCACTTAAACAATGCCTTTGAGACAACATGTCTCTCTTGTCTTGCTTGATCTTGGTAAATGTTCTTAAGATGTGTTACCATTTCAATAACATCCATATTCTCATGTTGTCTCTACAACTTATAGTTCATTGAGAATAGCATCAGGCTCTTGAAATATATGACATCATCGATATGCTTCTTGTAAGCATCCCTTTTAGCCTTAGGTGTAGTGGGAGCGGGTTCATCTGGCCCTGGTATCTCTAGGACAAAGAGCTTGCACTATTGTGTGAGATCAATTCTCAACATCTTGAACCAGTCATGGAAGTTATTCTCATTTAACTTGTCCTTATCAAGGATTGATCACAACAAAATTGTGTTGTTTTCCAGTAGTTTCTACAAAATAATTTGCATTTTTTTTTCCGGGGACTTATTCATCCTGCTCCCGGACCAGGCTGACGGTAGGGTTCTCCCCGTTTACAACAGCCCCAGTTTCATTACCCCAAATAGTAGAGGCAAAGTCTAGGCATGAATCCCAACTATACTGTGGACTACTCTCAAGCGAAGCCCATCTAGCTAGCTTATTCGCAAGCTTGTTGGCCGTTCTTGGTATGAATGAAAGCACCATGTTCTGCTTCTTCCTCAGCTCCTTTCTGATTGCCGATTCCAGCTATCTGAACCTGGGAATAGCACCATGCTCGGAGTTCACTGCTTGACAGGCTACCTTGCTATCCGATTCGATGATCACAGGTTCCGTAACGCCTTGCATGACTTTAACAACTTCGTAGATGGCCATTAGCTCCACTTCTAGAACATCCAACGATTCTTTACAGAAGGTACCTCCCTTAATCCAGCTCCCGCTATGATCTCGGATGACATAGCTTATAGCTGCTTTCTTCCTCTTCATCCTTACTGATCCATCGACATTAATCTTGACCATGTCAGCTTGTGGTCTTGTCCACTGAACCTCCGCCGATTCCCTGCCTCCTTGTAAAACATTTGATGCACCAAAGGCTCCTTGAGCAAGACTGTGGGCTCTGATCTCCAAAACCCGAGATAAACACGATTAAACTCAGCGGAAGCGATTCGTTTAACAGCGAAATACGAAAATCACCGGAAATTTAAAACTTTTTGAGATAAGATCTTGAAATCATGAAACTCCTTTTATAAGAAACAAGGTAAACAAATTACATCTCTGTTAGATCACTTCATGAGTGATTATATACAGCCAGATACAAAATCTCAAGATTTAAAACCCAAAATCTCAGACCAAAAGACTCCAAGGACCTGAGAGTACAGAGACGACATAAGACCATCTAACTACATGACTCAGCAGTCAGTATCTCCACCTGAGATTCACTACTGCTCCTGGTGCTGCTGCTGCTGATGCTGCTACTGCTGATATTGGTCACCTGAAGATTGATTCCTTCATCCTCGACGACCACCTAAAAAGTTGAAATCTACGGGGTGAGACAATTTTAAATAATTGTCCCAGCGAGAGTTATAACTCTCCGCCAGAAGCTTTATTATAGCAACCAAGAATAACATAGGCAATAAAAGTTCTAAGGTTATCAGCAGCAGATTGTTATCAATTAGAACAACAACATTTAAGGAATATGAAAAACATGTATACTAAGTAATGTATCATCAACCAATGTATTTCATGGTTCAACCTAAGCAGATATGCTACGCGGTTGATTATGTTTTACAAACATCATTATGCCCTACGGAGATGAGGTATACCGCTCATACTCCAACCGATCACTATTGAGTCGCATCGGTATCATACATAGGTCATCAAAAGAGCCGGATTCTTATGACCTCATCTTCCTCAGTCAGTATGAGGATCAACATGCAGGACATCTAATGTCTCTGCTACTATAGCTTACCAGGGTATTCTGGTACTTCGCTATTAGAGTCATAGTGGCATTCTGTACTCTCTTCGCCATCGAAAGATTTCTTGTTTATCTCTCATCGATGCGGTATAAAAGAGTTCCTCGGGAGATTAGTATTACATCACCCCGGTATAAACACATAGTGAAAGGGTTGATGGATTTAAGATACATCTACATCAATTCATTCACTAGGATGTAAGGTTTTACACATCCATATACCCCACATACTCAAAAGTATGTGCTTCAGGAGTTCCCTTAGGAAAACCTGTTTCACCGTCATTTGGTCTCTGACAATGATGGATCTATGATCAGGGCTCTACATGGAATAATTATACTTGATTAGTTAGGTACATTTCAATATTCTTTTAATATCATACAGGTTCTCAAACATCAATCATTAGAACATCAACTATGAAAGTATAATACTAAATGTAACAAGCCTAACTCTCTTCAATTATCATTTCTCAATATTCTCATCACAAGTCATCTCTTAAAGCATGACCTTGATGGTATTCATGGCTCTCACAGCCTATCAATCTCATAAGATGTTATTAACCTGGCATTAGGATAAATCACTTATTCATAAAGATAACAACATGCTTTCAATGAATATAGTATCATCATCCATACCTGGATATGATCATCCTCTTATAGGAACCTGCATGATTAAATCAACTGATAACAATAAATAACTCATTTAAAGAAGTTGTATCTCCATAATCATACAAGAGCTAAGTTTCCCTGATTTTTCATCAATTAGGGTTTACTATTCATAATACATGTCATCACCCTAGAATTAGGGTTTACTATTCACAATACATGTCATCACCCTAGAATTAGGGTTTACTATTCACCTATTGGTGAATTGATCTCTTAACATCACTATGTATGAGAAACATCATCATTAAAGTCCTCAGATAAGGTTAAGATTCATCAATTATCATATTTAGGGTTTCCATGATCTCATCTGGTGGATCATACCCTAATCATGCACATTCATGTATATTGAAGGTATTTTACTTGAGTTTCCATCATAATTGGTACTTTCTCTCTCCTCTTACTAGTAGATGGTGATTACACCACTCTAAATTTGGTTAGATTAAGTCCTCTTTGATTAACATAGACCAAATCACCATTATTGAGTGATTAGGGTTTGATTAGGACAAAGTATCACTCAATTGAACCTTTCAAGGGCATTTTGGTAAATTACCCTTTGATCATCATCATGGGTCACTTCATTAGTCACTTAGTTCCTTAATGTCTTAAGTTACCATTATGATGTAGATTGGATCATTATTTAACCATTTATACCTTCAAGTGGTTAAGTATAATCATCCTTGAAAGTCTTCAATTATGTTAGGGTTTAACCTTCAACCTTCAACCCATTTGAACCTTAAACGGGTGTGAACCTTCTTGACCTTAAACGGTTGTGGACCCATTTGAGTCCAAATGAATGTGGACCCATTTGAGTCCAAACGAGTGTGGACCCGTTTGGACCTAAACGAGTGTGAACCCGTTTGAGCTTAAACGAGTGTGAACTCGTTTGGGTCTAAACGAGTGTAGACTCGTTTGGGTCTAAACGAGTGTGGACTTGTTTGGGTCTAAACGAGTTTGGACTCGTTTGGGTCTAAACGAGTGTGGACTCGTTTGGGTCTAAATGAGTGTGGACTCGTTTGGGTCTAAACGAGTGTAGACTCGTTTGGGTCTAAACCGCATGAACATGAAAGGTGATACAAAGGTCATGATTGAAAAGGATTTCTTAAGTTGATGCCTTCAATTGGCCCAAGCCATGTTAACCACTTACAAATTGAGTCAAATAGGATGAGCCTCAACCAATTGGGCTCCAATTTGACCTTCAATTGAAAGCCAATTATGGTTAAGTCTAACTCAATTAAGGTTTCCAATCGGCTACTCATCAATTTTCAACAATGTGAATCAAAACAAGGTTGAACCTATCAATTAAACTCCAATTGGGCCCAAACTTGGCCCAAACGGTCTTGAGATCATTTGGATGATCTCCAAACGGTCTTGAGACCGTTTGCCCAAAGTTTGACCAAAAATTAAGTTGATTTGGTAAGGGTTGAGTCCTAATAAAATTACAAATCAGAACTTTTCATCAATTTATCAATATCTTGTGATTGGACCCTCAAACCATCACATTCCTTTAACCCTAGACCTTCAAACGGTCTTGGGGTGTCACTAAACGAGTGTGAGATCGTTTGGATGAACCCCCAAACGGGTTTGAACTCGTTTGGGTCCTTCAACCCAACACTCATCAAAATCTATATGAAAAACAGCAAATTTAACCCGATTAGGGTTAGGGTGTTGAAATGCCTTCAACTCTTAATTGGTTAGGAATTAGATCATGATTCTTGGTAGAAATGAAATTAAATATATTATGAACAGGAATACCAAACGGTCAATGCTTGGTCAACTCCTTCAAACGGGTTGGAACCCGTTTGCCCAAAGATTCAAGTTAATCAGTTTAGAAAACATCACTTAATTCAATTCAATTGCCTAATTGATTGACCTTCAATCTACGATTCCTTTGGATTTAACCCCTCAAATTTGGTGGGTCATTATCCTACATAATTGTGAACTGAAATCCCAAACGGTCAACGCTTGGTCAATGCCCTCAAATGGGTTGGAACCCGTTTGGCCAAACCGACCTATTGAACCCGTTTGGATTGAAACGAGTGTGAGATCGTTTGACCTATTGGTCCAAGATCGTTTAGTAAAGTTGGATAAGGACCAACATAGGTATTAATGCCCCTTGTCTTCAACCTTGAAGCCAAGGTCTGTTCTTCACGAAAAATCTTGCAAGGGTGCAAAGAAGGATGGGGAAGAAGAAGAACTAACTATTATTTGCACGAATAAAAGTATGCATAACAAAGCAAAAGGTTTAGAATTATAAAACCCGCCTTAAGGTCGTTCCTTGAGCTCCAAGCTTCCAAGCTTCAAGTATTTAATGGTGTCTTGAGCTCCACAGGTCGGCCAAGGGTTTTTATCCAAGGAAAGGTTGGGAAATGATGGCTAGAACAAGAAAGCTAAGTGAATCATCCACAAAACCAACCTTAAAAGATGAATTCATGCAAGAATCCGAGCTTGAGGATGGTTCTTCTCACCTTAGCTCCTAGTTGATTATCTCCTGAGATCCAGAGCTCAGCCTTGGTCATTTTGAGAAAGAAGAGAAGTGAAGAGAATGAGGAATCGTTTACTTGGTTTACTAGGAAAAAGACGTATATACCTTAACGCCATTTTGCACCATAAGGACCTCTAAAGCATGGGATTCTCATCTAAGTCCCTCCTTATGTCTAAGGCACGTCCAAGCCATCTGAACTTAAGCAAAGTTCATCACTATTCAAGATCTAAGGGTAGAAAAGATCAACCTTCAACTAGGGTATACACATGAAGGTCCTCTTACACATACATGGTGAATTTTATGCACAAGATCATTTTTTCTTATCTGTTTATTCATTGATGTGTCCCTTTCATCATTTCTACTCATATGATGTCTCATCATCAGAGGAACATCTTAACTTGTGAAATTTGCAAGTTACACCCCTTAACTGGGTAATTTGCACATAGGCCCCTGCATTACCAAATAATTCTACAATATTGTTTTCAAAGGACAGAAATGAAAATGTATGTTCCTTAGGAACTTAATTACATGACTAAAGATAATCACCAGGGTTTACTTACATATTTAGGCAAAACACCTAGGGTTAGTTTATAACCCAGGTCAGGGATGTTACAAATTATCCACCCCTTACAAGGATTTCGTCCTCGAAATCAACAAAACGTATTAGGAGAAAAGAGCAGGGTATTTTCTTCTCATCTCATCCTCTAGTTCCCAAGTGGCTTCTTCAACACCATGGTGGTTCCATAGGACTTTTACAAGGCTTATATCTTTCTTCTTTAACTTTTTAGTTCTGCTATCAAGGATTGACACTGGCCCTTCCTCGTAAGATATATCATCATTCAATTCTACCTCCATATATCAGGGTGACATTTCCTTAGCATAGAAATGTGAAACACAGGATGTAACCTTTGTAACTCTAGTGGCAGCTCTAGTTTATAGGCTACTTTTCCAATTCATTCAATGATTGGATAAGGCCCCATAAATCTAGGTGCTAACTTTCCTTTCCTTACAAAGCGAAGGACTCCTTTCCAAGGCGAGACCTTGAGGTACACTCTGTCTCCAACTTGGAACTCTAACGGTCTACGGTGCTTGTCAGCATAAGATTTCTGCCTATCCTGTGCAGTCTTAATCTGTTGTTGTATTACCTTAATCTTTTCTGTAGTTTGCTGCACAAGATCAGGTCCTAACAACTGATGCTCACCAGTCTCATACCAACACAAGGGTGATCTACAACGTCTGCCATACAAGGCTTCATAAGGTGCCATATCAATACTATTGTGATAGCTATTGTTATAGGCAAACTCTATCAAGCTTAGGTGTAGATCCCAACTTCCGGTAAACTGGAGAACACATGCTCTCAATAGGTCTTCCAAGGTCTGTATGGTTCTTTCCGACTGTCCATCAGTCTGTGGATGAAAGGCTGTACTAAACCTTAGCTTGGTGCCTAAGGCTCTGTGTAACTGCTCCCAAAAACGACTTGTAAACTAGGGACCTCTGTCAGAAACTATAGTGACAGGAACTCCGTGCAAAAGCACTATCTCTTGAACATACAACTGTGATAACCTCTCCGCAGAATAGGTTGTTTTGACAGGTAAGAAATGCGCTGTCTTAGTCAACCTATCAATAAATACCCAAATGGAATCATGTCCTTTGTTTGTCTTAGGTAGACCAACAACAAAGTCTATGGTTACATGATCCCACTTCCACTGTGGTATGGGTAAAGGTTGCATTGTTCCTGCAGGCTTCTGGTGTTCAGCTTTAATTTGCTGACACACTGGACACCTTAGAACAAACTCAGCTACGTCCTTCTTCATCCCAGGCCACCAATACATATCTTTCAAGTTTCGATACATCTTGGTGCTTCCTGGATGCATAGCATACATTGAAGAATGGGCTTCTTCCAGGACTAACTTCCTCAGGTTATCTACATCTGGTACTATCATCCTCCCACGATAGCATGCCACTTGATCATCTGATTCATGAAAACCTTCTCGCTTCTCATCACCAGATTCAGATCTGATCTATTGAACTGCAACATCAACTTGCTGTGCCTCCTTAATCTGCTCTCTTAGGGTGGGTTTGATATGCATCTCAGCCAACAACCCGGCAATCCATGACACCTTCATTTGTACATTGTCTTGCCTTAAGGAGATAAGCATATCTCTCCTAGGGCATACTAAAGAGTTTAATTGTGCCCTATCAGAGGATGATGTTGCTGATTTCCTACTCAAGGCATCTGCAACTACATTGGCCTTTCCTGGATGGTAATCTATTGTACAATCATAATCCTTAATTAACTCCATCCAGCGACGTTGCCTCATGTTAAGCTCATGCTGAGAGAAGATATACTTAAGATTTTTGTGATCTGTGAAAATCTGGAATGTCTCTCCATAGAGATAATGTCTCCAGATTTTCAGGGCATGAACCACAACAGCTAACTCCAGATCTTGTGTCGGATAATTCTCTTCGTGTTTCTTAAGCTGTCGTGAAGCAAAAGAAATCACTTGCTTATCCTGCATCAACACGCATCCGAGTCCATTCTTGGAGGCATCACAGAAAATTATGTATCCTTTTCTTTGCTCAGGTAACACAAGTACAGGTGCACTTGTCAACCTCTCCTTTAACAGTTGAAAAGATTGTTGACACTTATCACTCCAGGTAAAAGGAACATCTTTCCGGGTTAACTTGGTTAAGGGTAAGGCTATAGAACTGAAATTCTTAATAAACCTTCGATAATAACCAACTAATCCCAAGAAACTTCGAATCTCCGTTTGTGTCTTCGGTTGTTCCCACTGTAGAACAGATTTTACCTTTGTAGGGTCAACACGAATACCCGAGGCAGATATCACATGTCCAAGAAAAGATACTTCCGGCAACCATAACTCACACTTGCTAAACTTAGCATATAGCTTATGTTTTCTTAGCAGAGTTAGAGCCTGTCAGAGATGTTGTTCATGCTGCTGAGCATCCTTACTATAAATCAGAATGTCATCTATGAAGACGACAACACACTGATCAAGGAAAGGTCGAAAAACTCTATTCATGAGTTCCATGAATGCAGCCGGTGCATTGGTTAGTCCAAACGACATAACTGTGAACTCATAGTGACCATATCATGTCCTAAAGGTAGACTTGGATATGTCACTATCCTTAATACGGAGTTGATGATATCCTGACCTCAAGTCTATTTTTGAGAAGAGTGTTGCACCACACAACTGGTCAAAAAGATCATCAATCCTCGGCAACGAGTACTTATTCTTTATCGTTACTTTATTTAGTTGTCTCTAATCAATGCACAACCGCATTGACCCATCTTTCTTTTTAACAAATAAAACTGGAGCACCCCAGGGTGAAGTGCTCGGTCGGATGAAACCCTTCTCAAGCAACTCTTGAAGCTGCTTCTTGAGTTCTGCCATCTCAGCAGGCGCCATCCTATACGGTGTCTGGGCTATAGGTTTTGTATCTGGGATCAAATTGATTTCAAAATCAATTTCCCGAGGCGGTGGTATACCTGGAAGTTCTTCAGGAAACACATCCTTGAATTCCCTGACTATAGGAACTTCAGTAGGGTTGGGACCTTTTTTGGTAACATCTACTACATGTGCCAGGAATACATAACATCCTTGCCTCATCAGCTTGTTAGCAACCATAGCTGATACCAGACAGGTGGGCAGAATCTTTCTTTCTCCTTGAAAGATCCATGTGCTGCTATCATCAGCAAACACAGCCTGTTTGGATTCACAATCCAAGACAACCCTATACCTTTCCAAGGTATCCATCCCAAGAATTATATCAAATCCTTGCATCTCAAGTGGTATAAGATCCACTTGAATGCGATGATCAGAAAAGAAGAGGATGCAGGGAGAGCATACCTCCTGCAAAACGGCAGTCCCACTCAACGGAGTCTCCAAAAACAAGCTATCTGCCCTATGACTAATTGTCATATTGCAGTTACGAATCACTCTCCGAGTGACAAAGGAGTGCGTAGCACCTGGGTCAATCAGAACAGATACAACATAGGATTTAGACATATCAGAATATAAAAATTCCATCTGACCTACCACTACCCGTGGATTGACCACTGCATCTGGTGGGTTCATAGCATAGAACCTCACTGTCGCCTGGTGTTGAGGTGGTGCTGATGATCCAGCTTGAGACGCTTGTCCACATCCTCGAGTTGCTCCTTGAGATTGCCTTCTCTGTGATCCCTGTTGACTCTGTCTCAGAGGCTGTGTCACACTGACAGGCCTAGATCGGTAGTCCTTCATCAAATGTCCCACCTTCCCACAGTTATAACAGCTCCTCTCCAGTTGTTGTGGTCTGGGTGGTCATGTAACTGACATTGATGATGAACTGTGAGTCTCTTGTAGTGGTAGGCTTCGTCCCCTGCCTCTACTCGGTGTCCACTGTGTCTGAGCACTAGATCTGGGTGGTGGAGGTGTAGGTGCAGAGAATTTAGGCTTCTTAAAGTCTCTAGATGAAGAACCCTAGAACTGCGGATATCTTTTATGGGTTTGTCTCTTCTCGACTACGGATTTCTCTATCCTTCAGACTGACTCAACGAAGGTAGCAAACCTCTCCCAATTCTCTAGGGCAGACACGTGAGTAGTCAAGTCGGCATTTAAACCCTTCTCGAACATTCTGATTCTTTCTTCTTCTGTGGCAGCCATGTGCGGACAAAACCGTAATAACTCCATAAACTTAGCTTCATACTCGCTAATGTTCATCATGCCTTGCCTCAATCTCTCAAACTGAGAGATCTTCTCGTCTAGGAAGGTCTTTGGAAAATATCTGTGGACAAATTCCCGACGAAAGTCTTCCCACGAGATCTCTATTCCAGGCCTCTTCTGCTCTTCCATGGTCCACCAGTGACCAGCACTTCCCTTGAGAAGATAGACAACATGTCTAACCTTCTGAGCTTCAGGGATGTTGAGGATTCTAAAAGCTTTCTCCAACTCTGTTAACCACAGATCAACATCTGCAGGATCAGCTGTTCCAAAGTATTCGGTTGCTCCGACACGACGAAGTCGCTCGAACGTCTTACCGATACCTTGTCCTTCAGGCTGGGTAGGTTCCCTAGGTACAGGCATGGGCATCCTGTCGGTGATGTGTGTCATAGCAGTCATAAACTGCCCGAACATAGTTTGAACAGCTGGGTTTCCCATGTCAGCTGGGTCAAACTGAGGTGGTTCTCTTGGTGGCTCAGGTACAGGTTGTTCTATTTCTAGGTTCCTTGCACCTTCTCGAGGCGCAGCAACACTACTTTCGGCCTCATACTCCTCCTGTGGTCCAGGCATCCTTAATTATCTTCTTCTCCTGAGGAGCAGAAGACTCTATTAGATAAGAAAGAAGTACTAAGGATAGACTTGACACTCTAAGTCCTATGTCTCTATAGACTCAGCAAACCTAGAGCTCTGATACCACTTAATTGTGGGCTCTGATCTCCAAAACCCGAGATAAACACTATTAAACTCAGCGGAAGCGATTCGTTTAACAGTGGAATACGAAAATCACCGGAAATTTAAAACTTTTTGAGACAAGATCTTGAAATCATGAAACTCCTTTTATAAGAAACAAGGTAAACATATTACATCTCTGTTAGATCACTTCATGAGTGATTATATACAGCCAGATACAAAATCTCAAGATTTAAAACCCAAAATCTCAGACCAAAAGACTCCAAGGACCTGAGAGTACAGAGACGACATAAGACCATCTAACCACATGACTCAGCAGTCAGTATCTCCACCTGAGATTCACTGCTGCTCCTGGTGCTGCTGCTGCTGATGCTGCTACTGCTGATATTGGTCACCTAAAGATTGATTCCTTCGTCCTCGACGACCACCTAAAAAGTTGAAATCTACGGGGTGAGACAATTTTAAATAATTGTCCCAATGAGAGTTATAACTCTCCACCAGAAGCTTTATTATAGCAACCAAGAATAACATAGGCAATAAAAGTTCTAAGGTTATCAGCAGCAGATTGTTATCAATTAGAACAACAACATTTAAGGAATATGAAAAACATGTATACTAAGTAATGTATCATCAACCAATGTATTTCGTGGTTCAACCTAAGCAGATATGCTACACGGTTGATTATGTTTAACAAACATCATTATGCCCTGCGGAGATGAGGTATACCGCTCATACTCCAACCGATCACTATTAAGTCGCATCGGTATCATACATAGGTCATCAAAAGAGCCGAATTCTTATGACCTCATCTTCCTCAGTCAGTATGAGGATCAACATGCAGGACATCTAATGTCTCTGCTACTATAGCTTACTAGGGTATTCTGGTACTTCACTATTAGAGTCATAGTGGCATTCTGTACTCTCTTCGCCATCGAAAGATTTCTTGTTTATCTCTCATCGATGTGGTATAAAAGAGTTCCTCGGGAGATTAGTATTACATCACCCCGTCATAAACACATAGTGAAAGGGTTGATGGATTTAAGATACATCTACATCAATTCATTCACTAGGATGTAAGGTTTTACACATCCATATACCCCACATACTCAAAAGTATGTGCTCCAGGAGTTCCCTTAGGAAAACCTATTTCACCATCATTTGGTCTCTGACAATGATGGATCTATGATCAGGGCTCTACATGGAATAATTATACTTGATTAGTTAGGTACATTTCAGTATTCTTTTAATATCATACAGGTTCTCAAACATCAATCATTAGAACAGCAGCTATGAAAGTAGAATACTAAATGTAACAAGCCTAACTCTCTTCAATTATCATTTCTTAATATTCTCATCACAAGTCATCTCTTAAAGCATGACCTTGATGGTATTCATGGCTCACACAGCCTATCAATCTCATAAGATGTTATTAACCTGGCATTAGGATAAATCACTTATTCATAAAGCTAACAACATGCTTTCAATGAATATAGTATCATCATCCATACCTGGATATGATCATCCTCATATAAGAACCTGCATGATTAAATCAACTGATAACAATAAATAACTCATTTAAAGAAGTTGTATCTCCCTACTCATACAAGAGCTAAGTTTCCCTGATTTTTCATCAATTAGGGTTTACTATTCATAATACATGTCATCACCCTAGAATTAGGGTTTACTATTCACAATACATGTCATCACCCTAGAATTAGGGTTTACTATTCACCTATTGGTGAATTGATCTCTTAACATCACTATGTATGAGAAACATCATCATTAAAGTCCTCAGATAAGGTTAAGATTCATCAATTATCATATTTAGGGTTTCCATGATCTCATCTGGTGGATCATACCGTAATCATGCACATTCATGTATATTGAAGGTATTTTACTTGAGTTTCCATCATAATTGGTACTTTCTCTCTCCTCTTACTAGTAGATGGTGATTACACCACTCTAGATTTGGTTAGATTAAGTCCTCTTTGATTAACATAGACCAAATCACCACTATTGAGTGATTAGGGTTTGATTAGGACAAAGTATCACTCAATTGAACCTTTCAAGGGCATTTTGGTAAATTACCCTTTGATCATCATCATGGGTCACTTCATTAGTCACTTAGTTCCTTAATGTCTTAAGTTACCATTATGATTTAGATTGGATCATTATTGAACCATTTATACCTTCAAGTGGTTAAGTATAATCATCCTTGAAAGTCTTCAATTAGGTTAGGGTTTAACCTTCAACCTTCAACCCATTTGAACCTTAAACGGGTGTGAACCTTCTTGACCTTAAATGGTTGTGGACCCATTTGAGTCCAAACGAGTGTGGAACCATTTGAGTCCAAACGAGTGTGGACCCATTTGAGTCCAAACGAGTGTGGACCCGTTTGGACCTAAACGAGTGTGAACCCGTTTGGGCTTAAACGACTGTGAACTCGTTTGGGTCTAAACGAGTGTAGACTCGTTTGGGTCTAAACGAGTGTGGACTCGTTTGGGTATAAACGAGTGTGGACTCGTTTGGGTCTAAATGAGTGTAGACTCATTTGGGTCTAAACCGCATGAACATGAAAGGTGATACAAAGGTCATGATTGAAAAGGATTTCTTAAGTTGAAGCCTTCATTTGGCCCAAGCCATGTTAACCACTTACAAATTGAGTCAAATAGGATGAGCCTCAACCAATTGGGCACCAATTTGACCTTCAATTGAAAGCCAATTATGGTTAAGTCTAACTCAATTAAGGTTTCCAATCGGCTATTCATCAATTTTCAACAATGTGAATCAAAACAAGGTTGAACCTATCAATTAAACTCCAATTGGGACCAAACTTGGCCCAAACGGTCTTGAGATCGTTTGGATGATGTCCAAACGGTCTTGAGACCGTTTGCCCAAAGTTTGACCAAAAATTAAGTTGATTTGATAAGGGTTGAGTCCTAATTAAATTACAAATCAGCACTTTTCATCAATTTATCAATATCTTGTGATTGGACCCTCAAACCATCACATTCCTTTAACCCTAGACCTTCAAACGGTCTTGGGGTGTCACTAAACGAGTGTGAGATCGTTTGGATGAACCCCTAAATGGGTTTGAACTCGTTTGGGTCCTTCAACCCAACACTCATCAAAATCTATATGAAAAACAACAAATTTAACCCGATTAGGGTTAGGGTGTTGAAATGCCTTCAACTCTTAATTGGTTTGGAATTAGATCATGATTCTTGGTAGAAATGAAACTCAATATATTATGAACAGGAATCCCAAACGGTCAATGATTGGTCAACTCCTTCAAACGGGTTGGAACCCGTTTGCCCAAAGATTCAAGTTAATCAGTTTAGAAAACAACACTTAATTCAATTCAGTTGCCTAATTGATTGACCTTCAATCTACGATTCCTTTGGAGTTAACCCCTCAAATTTGGTGGGTCATTAGCCTACATAATTGTGAACAGAAATCCCAAATGGTCAACGCTTGGTCAATGCCCTCAAATGGGTTGGAACCCGTTTGGCCAAACCGACCTATTGAACCCGTTTGGATTGAAACGAGTGTGAGATCGTTTGACCTATTGGTCCAAGATCGTTTAGTAAAGTTGGATAAGGACCAACATAGGTATTAACGCCCCTTGTCTTCAACCTTGAAACCAAGGTCTGTTCTTCACGAAAAAGCTTGCAAGGGTGCAAAGAAGGATGGGGAAGAAGAAGAACTAACTATTATTTGCACGAATAAAAGTATGCATAACAAAGCAAAAGGTTTAGAATTATAAAACCCGCCTTAATGTCGTTCGTTGAGCTCCAAGCTTCCAAGCTTCAAGTCTTTAATGGTGTCTTGAGCTCCACAGGTCGGCCAAGGGTTTTTCTCCAAGGAAAGGTTGGGAAATGATGGCTAGAACAAGAAAGCTAAGTGAATCATCCACAAAACCAACCTTAAAAGATGAATTCATGCAAGAATCCGAGATTGAGGATGGTTCTTCTCACCTTAGCTCCTAGTTGATCATCTCCTGAGCTCCAGAGCTCAGCCTTGGTCGTTTTGAGAAAGAAGAGAAGTGAAGAGAATGAGGAATCATTTACTTGGTTTACTAGGAAAAAGACTTATATACCTTAAGGCCATTTTGCACCATAAGGACCTCTAAAGCATGGGATTCTCATCTAAGTCCCTCCTTATTTATAAGGAACGTCCAAGACATCTGAACTTAAGCAAAGTTCATCACTATTCAAGATCTAAGGGTAGAAAAGATCAACCTTCAACTAGGGTATACACATGAAGGTCCTCTTACACATACATGGTGAATTTTATGCACAAGATCATTTTTTCTTATCTGTTTATTCATTGATGTGTCCCTTTCATCATTTCTACTCATATGATGTCTCATCATCAGAGGAACATCTTAACTTGTGAAATTTGCAAGTTACACCCCTTAATTGGGTAATTTGCACATAGGCCCCTGCATTACCAAATAATTCTACAACATTGTTTTAAAAGGACAGAAATGAAAATGTATGTTCCTTAGGAACTTAATTACATGCCAAAAGATAATCACCAGGGTTTACTTACATATTTAGGCAAAACACCTAGGGTTAGTTTATAACCCAGGTCAGGGATGTTACAAAGACAGACCTTCTAGTCAAAACACTTTTGATTTGATTTGATTAACAAAAATTTTTATGACATTAATTATGCCTTTAATTAATTATAGCTCCCACTATTTGTTCAAATTGATATCTCTCACTATCAATTTGGAAGATTATAATGTACAACCTTCTAGTGAGTTAAGATCCACAGTTCACCAAATTCATGAGTCGGCTAGGGCTGATCTTCCACAACTTGACTATTTAGGTAACCAACACTTGCCAATTGCATCATATGCACTCTTGATGGACGAATTGCACAACTCTTTGTCATAATCCATCCTTATTCTTCTAGGTGCTTAATCCCATTAAGATCACCTAGTTAAGTCTGACCCATAAGCTAACATAATATAATAAGCACTCTGTGGAGGAAAACCCACATATATACCATCACACTTCCACGATATTGTTGGTGTGCCACGCTAGGGCATGCCCACACTTTATCAATCAAGCTTTTCATGTGTGTCTCTTATGGAAAGCATCTAAGACTTAATGTTTAATTGAGAGATTTGTATTTATACATACATATACATATCAAATCATCACATACTTATAATATGTATTACATGCACGCTATATCTATGATACCCCGTCACGCTAAGCGAGATTAGTCAAAACAAAACAAGCGATCAACTCCTAATTAACCATACATCCGAAAAGAGGGTAAATTTAAACTAAATTATACATTACTATCATGTTCATAAACATTTACACAAAGGTTAAACAACTTGCATATAAGCACATACCATGTCCGATATTTACATATATGTCCATTGGACTCAGCCACAACATGTATACAAAAGCATAATGGTTCCACATATACATTCCATTTACAAACATCAATGCATTACCAAATACTCGAGTCTATGTACATATCATCTACAAAAAATCCCCTACCCGGACCTGAGAGTACAAGGATGACTCTAGGACGCACTAACTACTAGCAGACCTTCTTCTTCTACTACTCTTCCTCACCACCACGATCCTAACAAAGTTGTTGACGACAACTTAAAAGGATGTGGTGACCCGCAAGGTGAGACCAACGACATAACGAGATATATAACTCTCAACAACGCTTATTGATTATAGCATGTTATACAATTAAGAAGATTAAGCAGATTAAGCTAAACAGATAGGCATAAAAATGGGCATGATTAACAAGTATATAAAGAACAAATAAGACTATCATCTACTAAACATGTGACTCATCCCATAGTATTATATAACAACTAAGCAGTATAAGAAACATGGCAAAGGTTATCAACCAATGTGAATCATGTTTAACCCTAAACATATATACTGCATGACCAGATTATGTCTTTTATTAAGCCCAGGGGAGTTTGAGGTATACCACTCAAAGTCCAACTGACCACTGCTTGGTCACAATCAATTTACAAGATTTAAGAAATCTAGAATCCTACGATTGCACCCCCTCTATAATGCCTGGGCCAACTGCCCAAAGATCTAGTAGGGTTTCAAGAATGAAGACTGGCCCCACAAACCACCACTAGCCTTAGTTGTGTGCTTTGTCCTCACTCATGCGCAAGCCTGGATCAACTTTCTGACTGGTCACCCATCCTAGTACTACTCCAAGCTGAGCACAATTAACTATGGAGTTCTTTAGTGATGGGCTCCCAGAAAAAGAGGTGCACCTTGGTGATATGGGTAGTCCAATCATTCCTTTTAAGATCATTAAATCTGAGGCCCCAAATCGTGGGATGTTACAATGTCTCCCACTTAGACTCTTGATGTCCTCGTCAAGTCTCAACTATATGGCCTCATAATCTTCCCCATTTTAGTGTAGACCCAAATGACCCATGTACACCCAGCTCCCGACCATAGCTACCAGTGCAAGGGTGGGTCCATCAACTCGAATAGCCCTTTCCAACATGCTTGGACACTATCGGTGCATGGGTGGCTCCATCAACTCGGACAACGCTTTCCAACATACATAGATCACACGATTCAAAGACTGGCATGCCCAAGCTCATGTAGGCCCCACCTACTGGAGGGGAATTGGCTCTTATACCATTTGTAATGCCTGGGCCCATTGCCTAAGGCTCTAGTAGGGTTTCAAGAATGATTGGCCCCATAAACCACCACTAGCCTTAACTATGCACTTTGTCCTCACTCATGCGCAATCCTGGATCAACTTCCTGACTAGTCACCCATACTAGTACTACTCCAAGCTGAGCACACTTAACTATGGAGTTATTTAGTGATGGGCTCCTGGAAAAGGAGGTGCACCTTGGTGATGTGGGTAGTCCAATCATTCCTTTTAAGATCATTAAATATGAGGCCTCAAATCTTGTGATGTTACACCCTCGGTCAGTATGAGTCAACTACAGTGACATATCAGTCAAATGCCCACAGTGACACATAATTCAAGCTACACAATTAGCCTAGTCCTCCCTTGGTATACAAGTCACAACACTGGTAACCAAGGTATACAAAACCCTATCATCTGAGGTACAACCATAGTTGTCCTCAACACATCACATATATCCATGTATTAATTGTTCTTAAACTGAGGCATGACCACAACCATCCTCCAAAACATGAAATCAGGATGACAAGGACACATAGTCACTTGCACCCGTGTATACTCAATGATTATGTATGCGACTCTGAGCATCCATTAGGAATACTCATTTCCCCATCCAGCAAGTCATGACGCTGGAATGGTTCTATGGCACATGGCACTACATGATTAGGGTTTCACTAGATTAGTTAATACCAATTGGGTGAGTTAAGGTCACATCAATCAAGTTACATACAAACCATAAAAGAATTCTACAAAAACATGGTATGTTGCAACTTCAGAAGATATAAAATGAATGAAGTATAATTTTTATCACATTATCACATGGTACTAATCCCGTCACATCATGAATAGGATTACACCTCCATTAGGGCTCAAATCATTCCTAGGGGTTAGTAATACCATCGCATCATTCTCTCCAAGAACATCATTATCTTTCCATGCCTTAACAAGGCTCGTCAGCCATCACCATACATGTTTAATTAGTATTGTACTTAAGAGCGTATGATCATTCATACTGAAGCATATTAGGATTACAACAACATAGAGAGAGAGAATATAACTCATCATGACAATCACATAAAGAATCTAAGTATGATTAACCATCATCATGTATTTGTATTAACTTTATGTTCTACAAGATAAGTTAGTTAATAATACAAGTCGTCATTCATGTATAAAACCTAATTCTTAATATTTTCAACTGACCATGAATGCATAAAGTTAAACATCACCATCTAATTTTGTACAACTAAACTCATAACCCTTACTCATAAGATTAGGAAACCCATCTCTCATAAATCATGAGAACATAGCGACCACATAGGTCAAGGAACTATCATAAACCACTAGGGTCAGGAATCCTTGGTGACCGCTAGGGTTAAGATCCTTGGCGACCAGCTAGGTCATATGATCTCATTGATCGCTAGGGTAAGAGATCTTTAGCGACCACTAGGGTTAGAGAATCTCACCAACCACTAGGATCAGAGATCTTAGCAACCAACATGAGTTCAAAAACTTGGAAAACACATGAACTACAAAAACTTAGTGACCACTATAGGTTAAAAAAAACTTGGCAACCACTAGAAAATTCAAAACTTGGCGACTAGCATACAAGCAATAATCTTAGTGACCATCTACATCAGAAAATCTCATCAGCCATGTAGTCAAAATTTGGTGACCACATAGATGCACACACATATGGAAGGTTTAGGGTTTCCATAATCAAAGAAGAAGTGTGCACTAGGTTCAGAGGTACATCAAGAAGAATCATGTACTCAAAATCTATTGTCTAAGATCAACCCTAGAATAAGCACTACAAAAAAATATGATTTAGCTACAATTACTCTAGTTACATGTAATTAATATGTATCCAAAACCTCTTTTAGCTATAAAATAACAAATGTAAATAAGTAATTGTAGTTAATTCAATTAAATCTACATCCCTACACTTTTTCTCTTTCTATGCCAAGTGTACCGAACAAAATGTAGTTGATACGCCACATTTCACATTTGTATCTCATCTAATTTTTTTTGTGCCAACTCCCGCGCACCTCCCCCCACTCCTCAATTCAACATGTACACAGTCCTAATCCTTCCTGATCTCCCTCCACATTGCAATCTCCCTCTCTCTCCCCAAAAACTTGTAGTTTACACCTCACACCATCACCCTCATTTGGCCGATCAAGAGCCCACACTACCTTTCTTCTGGACCCTCTACCGTCCCACCTTCACACCCTATGTATTATGCACAAGGTTTCAATATGGCCGTCAGACCTCTCTAGGCCACCACAGATCCCCTCCATGCTGCCAGTATGTGTTGTCCTGCTGCCCAGTGCTAGGCTTCCTCCATGTCATGTTTCCACCTGCCCTCCTCCACGTTGCTATTACCACTCCTCCTCCAATAGGCCATCACCATGGATCCTCCTCCATGCTACCTCTACTGATCTTCTTCCAAGCTTCCTCCGCCGATCATGTACTACATAGCTGCAAATATACCCCATTTAGGTAATTTGTACTTACAAAACTTATGGAGATCGTTGTTTTGGTTATAGTACAAAATTTATGGAGATTGTTGTTTTGGTTATAGTAGTGAATGTTGAATTGTTGAGAGAGATGGCCTCCCAATCTTCATTTGTGCTGGGTGTCACTACAGTCCATGTAAAAGTGGAAATTTTTGTATTATACTTACAATGTTGTTAATGTAAGACCCATATGAAGATCAAGGAGGAAAAGACAATGGAAGTTATGAAGAGTTGTTTCACATAATAGGAACTGTTATGAATTTTCATCTATGTCTTACCATTTGGATCTAACAGACTAAAAAAGCCACAAGTAAGCAACCCACCTTCAGTTCAACTTGTTGATCCTTAACTACCTATTGAGTTTGCATTATATATTAGAACTAATGTTTGTTGTTTAAGTATAGTTTTTCTTAGTGTAAGAGGTTGATTGTGAATTGAAAATAGAGGTAATGAAAGGATTGTATTGTGGCATGGATTTGGCTCCATTTTACAATTAGATGCAAGATCCTTAATGAATCACGACTTTTATCTTCTTCTTTTCTTACATTCAGGGTTTTCTTCTCTGCCTCATGAAAACAATGCTTCTTTGTGCTTTAAGATTTGTTCACTCTTCATTTTCTTGATCCTGGCATGCATCTTTTCAGAAGCTGAGTTTGAGACATGCACTATAAATTTCCTCTATTTTAGTGGTACTTCCTTCACTCTTGCCTAGATTTGAATAGAGACTGTTGCTATGATTGGATTCATTTTTTTGGAGATTTCTCACTACATAGGCTACCAATTGCACTTGTGTATGGGAACCCTTTCATCTTAGTAAAAATTCAACTCATTTTAATTACCATAATATTTCATTCTATGTCATTTGGCAGACACACCAGGACATGACATGCTCAATATTCCTATTGTGCAAAAAAAACAAGCTTGAGATAGGATCCTTTGGGGAGAGCCTTGGTTTGAAGGTGAGGAATTACTACTCTTACATGTAACCCTATATACCGATATACCCTAACTTGCTTCTATTTGGTACTCTCCTTCATGTATACTATTTGCATGTTCTTTTTATTTATGTCATGTAATGGTAGATCTTTAAGAAACCATGTTGCTTTTGTCTAGTAATATGAAGAAGTTGGTAGGTAAGAAATTTTCATTTTGCTAGCTTGGTGTTCTTCTTCTTTTCACTAAAGGAAAATAGATTTGTATACCATGTATTGATGTCACTTATCAGTCTACAATACCATTAGGGCATGCTTCATTTGCAAGGCTACACAACTAGAAAGTTGTCACTATAATTGTAGGCTTTGATTCTCTAAGTCTCCAATTCCCTACACTTGCCATCATTTCTATGTGGAGTAGGTGCCATCAGTGCTGGTTTCCACCTCATCTCACTTGATAGTGTGGTTGGTGATGTCTCTCACCTTCTATTGATGGTGCGCCTCATTCCATATCCTGGCACCCTACTCCCCCTCTCTCCCACTATATATCCTAATATTAATATCCAAATTTACCTCACTTATTTGGTTTGTGTTATGTTGAGTATCTCCATACCCATTATAGCCCTTTTTCTTTTCTGTATTTTCCCTATCTCCTTTCCTTGGGTGAGTTGGTTTTGGCTGACCAAAGACCTGTGATACCACATACCACAAATCTTGCTCCTTCCCTTTCTTCTCAATACCCATATACATCTTGTCAGTAACTAGTACTAGTGGTTGACCTCTTATCTTATCTGCTATTGAAGTCACTACATTTTCCCTCCTGACCAATGACCTATGATCCCACTTGATAACTCAGAGTTGTTCAAATGTAAGAATGTTTTTGTATTCCACATATCATGTTAATTAGGATCTACATTCTCAGAACAAGTGGACTTTCATTTTCTCATGAAGCTTTTAATGCATTATAATATCCTAATGTTTGAAAAGTTTAACCTAATTTGTTTGACATGGCTACCCATACACTATATTAGTGTGAAATTACTCTACCACTGCAGGGTCTAAGTCAAAGAAACAAGAACTCCATTAGAATTTGGATAATGCAATCTCAATGTATTATGGGAAGTTTGAACTACAGTTACAAAAGGCTTGACATATATAGTTCATATAGGCATGTATCATAGAGTCATGCCTCTTATTTTGAGATAGTCTCTTCAGTCTTCCTTGGTTATCTCTCCTTCAAGTAGGTGGTCCTGGAATAGAAGGTAAGGGGAGCATGTCGGTTAACTTACGTGGTATCTTTCATAGCCAGTTCTACTTAATTTATAAGATAATCGAGATAGTGGGTGTGCAAGTTCTGTGTCTAGAATAGACACCATGGACGGTTTGTCTCATCATTTCATTATTTGTGAGGTATTCCTATAGTCTGGGAGAACCCATCAATAATGCTCTGAAGTAGGGAGTGATCAGTTGGATTCCAAGATCATTTCAATTTATCTCCTCGTCCATGTTTCAAGGCAAGGCAACTGGCTCAATTGACAACATGAAGGTAAAAGCCTCCAGTCATCCTTGATTGTTCAATTTCATTTTTGCAATGCTTTGTTTTTCCCTTTTCTGGATGATATTTGCTGTAATACCTACCTCTTCCCCCTCCCGAATTCACGATCTCTAATCTGTCCTGAGCTTTCTTAAAAGGAATTTGTACCCTGTAAGAGTTCTAGTTCAATTTTGCAATGCTAAAACTAATTTGTAGCATATACATATGGACTCCTATTACTCAAGTAAATTAGATAAAGGAGTAATAGGCATGTTGGGTAGCTCTTAACAGCTACTACCCTTTGAACCCTGTCCCTAATTGTTCCTCTTACCCCAATTGCTTATACAACTTGAAGAAGCTCTGACATGTAGAGTGTCCCATCTCATACTCATGCCTTCTCCACAGTTTCCTAAGATATGGATACCACCAACATCCCCCAAGGTTGCATGAGAAGCCATAAGTAGTTATGGAAGCTGTTGAAAGTTCCAGTGCTAGAAGAAGCCCCGACAACTGCGTATGCATCATAACTCTAGATTTTTAGGTCCTTATAGTGTAAGGGTGTTCTCGGTTTTTGGAGCTTCAAACTTACCATACCACCATGCTTATGCAATTGTTTCATATCGGTTTATGGTTGCCCTTCCAAATGGCTGCAATATTCATTTTCACTTTCTCTTCCCTTAGGAATTGCTAGCTCCCACATCTGATCATCAACCTCCATTTCATCTATAGGCTTCCTTTGCCAAAGACGTGTTCTTGTTGGTATAATTGAACCAGTTAGGCTAGAAGTGAGGGGTGAACACCCTGGGCCTGCCCTGAAGATGGGCTTAAACTGGGTGGTATGCTGTCTTAAACTAGGTGGTATGTTGTCTTAAACTACAATATAATCTTTGTAGTTTTTGCCTGTGTTGTAGTGTTGGTGAAAAGCATGGTAGAGTTGTTATTCTATATTACTACTCATAAACTATCATCTAATTCGGGTGGCCACTATCAATATCTCATAACACTTTGTTTAGTATCTCTGTTCCTGGATGATACCTCTACATGGCTATTATGGACCATTGTGTAAGGTGTTCATCTAGTACTTGCCCAACTTCTATTTATGTTATTTTGGGCATTTAAATTTCCATTGTAGATATGGGTGTATTTCTTGTGAAGCCTCAAAGTCACCACTTAAAAGCTAGAGTTCAATAAGAAGGCCTTGTTATATCGATTGGTGCACATGTTGATCCATATTATTCGTTGTCATTAATCAAGATAGGTGCATGTTTACCATGATAAGAAGATAAAATTTTCCTCAAAATCCAATCCATTTTCTGTTCTTTTTCCCATCGAATGTTTTATTGTGTTACATTCATACATGTTATGCTTGATTTGATTACATTTCTTATAGAGGGTAAGAGTGTAGCAACTATGCACTCCATGTGGACATGGATATATGGAATGGCAACAAGTGCTTAGATTGGAGAATGCTAGTGATGCTTGTTTTGGAAAATGATTGATCCATGTGTTTGAATCGTGCTAGTCCTACATTGTATTCTCTAGTTCCTTGGACTATTTGCTTTTAAAGGTTCCAGTTGTGACTGACACAGTGGGTTCGTGACTCTATAAATCTTGCATTGGATGTGTTTTTCTCTGACTTCTTGGACGTGGTTATGGCCCTTGGTTTCAATATCTACATGCATCAGAAGAGATGTCCTAGGAGTAGTCTACTACTTGTTTATGGGATGATGCACTTCTGGTCATTCATTCTTATGTGTATTTCTTTTCCATTGAAGTCTATGTTGGTTATTATTTCTTCCCAACTTGCAGTACTACTAAACACACTAACACATGGCATTTTACAGAAAAAATAGTCACTATTATGCTTCATGATTTTATCTGAACTTTATTTATAATAGTTGATACTCATGAGCATGTAACTTTTTAGTATCATTTATTTTTTCATAAAGTTTTGAATCTGAAGCAATAGTTTCTCTTGTGTTCAGATTTCATATCATTTTCTCAGGCCAAGATGCTACTTTAGCTATCTGTTTCTATTATCATTTGCATTGAAGTTGGCCTATTATCAATTTTGTTCTCTTAAATACTCTATTCGATATCTTTCAGTAATTTATGCCTCTTATGCTATGATATGCTCTGTTTTCTTTCAGGAAAGTAGTGTTAGTAATCTGCTAAATAGTATATTGTCCTCTTATTAGAGTTTGGAAGGTGAAGATGGAATCAAACTATTGCAAGATATGTTGCAGTTGAAACATAAGAGATATAAAAGATATAAGTTTGTAAGAGTCCACTTGCTGCAATAATGATGCAATAAGTTTATAAGAGTCCACTTCCTGTAATGGTGGTGCAATAAGTTTGTAAGAGTCCACTTGCTGTAATGGTGATGCAACAAAAGAGAGCCTCCCTAGAAGACAGTTCAATCTCAACTGCCTATTTTCATCATAAGTTAACAGAAACCTACTACTTAATTCAATGGACATTATAAATCAATCCACTAAGGAGTGATATCCTCTCATACAAAAACCCAGAGTCTCCTTTTTCAATATAGTTCACACAAAGTGAAGATCAATAGTTCAACAACAAAGTCATCTAAAGGAGTATTCCTACTAAATAACCATTGTAAACGTCCCATGCATTCTCTTATCACAATTAAATGGATTTTCCTATATTTATTAGGGGCATATTATTTAGGATATTGTGAGTCAAACTGTTGGCAATATAGTACAGATCACAAGCTATATTTTAGAAGTAATCTCAGCAACTCGAATTCGGCTGAAAAAGAAAGTCATGGGGGAAGTCGCTGGAATTTGTCTCAGAGAAGTCGTGGAAATTTGGCTTAGAGACGAAGCTATGGAGATAATAGCTTAAATTTGGTGTCATTTATTACCAGAGTCAACTCATTTAAGAAACAATAATTCTAACTATTGGCAACATATTAATGATCTCAAACTAGATTTTAACCGTAACTGAGGCAGTGGCTTAAGAAAAAAGCCATGGGGGTAGTGGCTGAAACTTGGCTTTGAGGCGGAACCTATGCAGATAATAGCTTGAATTTGCATAAGAAAGGAGGCGATCGAGAAAGTGGCTCAGAAATGGAGCATGTGATTTCAATAACATCTGTACATAATGGAGGTAATCAATCCAAATATCCAATGAGAAGAATTTTACAGTGAGTATGAGAGGCATTTGAATAACTATATATTTAAAGAGTGTTCTTTAACAAGTTGCATGGATGGAGAGCATAAATTTCCTATCAATATTGTTTATCCATCTACACACTACATAGTATACACTCTATAGGTCAGTCTGAAACTCATTAATGTACCTTCATAGTTTCAAGGAGGATGCCTAACTTCTCGAAGTCTAGGTTCCTAGGGAGTTTTGTGTGGCTGTGTGGGCTGTGGACTAGGAGGGGATTTGTTAACTAGTATGTGAAAGTTTGTTGTACAAATGGGCACGCTCAGTTATTTTATTATTGTTAATATATGAGTTGTTATTTCTATTCTGTTATTTTACATTATATCTAGTCCTTTGTGTAATTATTACATTAGTATAAATATAAGGGTGCACACATTGTGCAACCCTAAGCTCTGTTACATGGTACCAGAGCAGGCCTAGATCTGGCCACCGCTCCTCCCTCCCTCCTCCCCCTCGCCCCCACCCCACCGCCCTCGATCCTCCCTCCCTCCCTTTCCCTACTACCGACTCCGGCTGGTCGTCCCCGTAGTACTGCGCGGCCCGTGCGCCACCAGCTGGCCGTCGGGCGGCAACCACATCACCTCTAGCATGGGCTGCTGCCTGCACATCATTGGCAGGTGCACCACTGGGTGGCCCCACCGCTGCCGGGCATGATCGCCGCCGGGGCAGCTTGTCTCCGAGGCTGTTAGCCACCTAGCTGGCCCATCCGGGCATCCGTGGCTTGATTTTGGACTGAGGGACAACCTTGTCTCTGACCGTTCTGCCTGCCCATGTCGACCGTTGAGCCATCGAGTTTCCTACTACGCTCCGGCGTAGCCCGTATGTGAGAGGTCTCAAATTTCGATAAACTTGTGCCTGTTGCTGCCTACCTGATGACGTAGGCAACCTACTTCCTGTTCGTGCCTTCTATGCCTATTCATTCCTGTGTACCTGTGCTTCAAGGACTCTATTTTTTTGCTTCCTCATGGCATCTTCCGGTGATGATGTGCGCCGTCAAGTTACGACTGTGAAACTTGATGGGCACAATTACCAGTACTGGGTATGTTCCATGGTGATTTACCCCAAATCCCAGGGAAAATACTCACATCTGACGTGTGCCGCTCCGATACAACCTGCTGTGAATGCTGACTCCAAAGAAGTGAAGGCCTACGATGACTGGATCAAGGATGACTCTATCATGATGACATGGATTCTCAATAATAGTGAGCTGAGAATAAGTGTCACCTTGCTACGTCTACCTACGGCGAAGGAGATGTGGAATCAACTCGCCAGTACCTATTCGCATAGCCAGAACCCCAAGAAGGTGTTTGACATCACCAAGCAGATTGGACGTCTTCACTTCATGGGGTCGGATATTGCAGACTACTTCTCTGAATTTATTGGCCTATGGGGGGATCTAGAGACCTACCACCCCTTATCTATTGATCTGGCCACCATGCAGCGTCAGCGTCAAGAGCTGTAGTTGGTCCAGTTCCTGTGCAGTTTACCAGAGTCCTACACTGGTGTTGTTGACCAGATACTGGCTAGTAACCTGCTTCCATTGTTGTAGAGTGCCTTTTAGAGACTTCAACGCCTAGCTTCTGCCTCATCTGCACTACCCACTGACTCTGGAGACTCCACTGCTCTTGCTGCCATGTCTGGTTGTGGCCATGGGCGTGGTCATGGAAGATTTTCTGACAGCCATCCCCCTCTTGGTGCAGAACGAGGATGATCATCTTATGGACGTTGTGCTCCTACTGCTGCATCTTCTACTGATGCGCATCCTCAGACAAGACAGTGCTTTTGCACATTCTGTGGTAGGTCGAACCATATAGAGGAAAAATGCTGGGAAAAGTATGGTAAACCTGCATGGGCCAATGCGGCCACTGATACTACTACTACTTCTGAGATAGCTACCCAACCTACTGTGTTTGATACCTCGGGTACTGCTACTGCTGACTACATTCGTGTTGAGGTGGAGCGCCTGCTGCTTGAGCGTACTGGTTCCTCTTCCGCTGCTACGACTAGTGAAGCCCATGCTGCGACTTACTCTGGTTGTGACACTGCCTTCCTCAGTACTCCATCCTGTAGTGTTGGTAATACAAAATGGGTTATAGATTTGGGTGCATCTTCTCATATTTCGGGAAATCAGTATTTATTAAAAAATCTATCTAGACCAGTTACTAATTCCTCAGTTATGCTTGCTGATGGCTCCAAGTTTGCTGTTTCTGGAAATGGAGACATTGTTTTTGAGTTTCTTCTAAAATCTGCTTTATATGTGCCTCATTTTCTGCTAAATTTATTATCTGTCAGCATTGAAGGTGGCAGAATTGTAGTGGGATAGAATCCGATAGTGTGGGATGTGCAGATGATTTTTTAAGAGTGACCAGTTGATTACTTTGAGTTGTATTAACTTAGGGGGGGTTCCACTGTGTGGTGACAACAGTCTATGGATCTAATTTGGAGATGGATAGGAGAAGACTCTGGGAGATGCTGGTGGAATCTACCTAATAGGAATTGCCTCAGTTGGTTGTTGGGTATTTTAACCAAGTAAGGAAGCCCAGGGAGAAGTGGGGTGGCTTGCCTATATCAGAATTGGTCTTGAGACGTTTCAATGAAGCTGTTAATGCTGCTGGGCTATTTGAACTCAACATGAGGTCGGATCACATGGCACAATAAAAGGATACAGATGAGAAGGATCTCTAGCAACCTGGACCGGGGGTTGGTGAATGAAAAGTGGCTTGAGGTTTCCCTGAGGTGGCTCTCAAATTGGGTGGTCACCCTAACAGTGACCATTCTTGGATAGAGGTTCAATTAACAAGACAACAACAACCCAACCAGCCTTTCAAATTTCTTAACCACTGGCTATCTTGGCCATCCTTTGAGGGTGTGGTCAAGTGTGCATGGGAGGTAAAGGTTAGCGGCAATCCTTTCTTCGAGTGGTTGAGAAGCTTAAGAGGGTCAAAGCATAGCTAAAGGATTGGCCTAGGAACCTGGTGGACCTACCTAACCTGATCAAGAAAGCAAGAGAGGAGTTTGACAAGAAAGCGACTAATCTTAGATTGAATCCAGTTGACAAGAAAGTGACTAATCACTTGGAGGTCTGAAAATCAGTATACTAACTCACATGATAGTAGTAATTTATAAGTGCTAGGATCACTTTAGTGTGCCAAGCTATCTTTAGTTAGACAACTCAATAGAAACCTGCAACCAACCAAGAATTCCTAGAAATCTATCACAGATTTTGAGCTCTTGTTGTGTCCAATAAAGACCGCATTACAAGGCCTTAAAAAATCAACTAGCTTTACTCTTGATTGTACTATGTATTTTAATAACATATACTATTCAGTTGCCATCTGTGATTGGTTTCTTCTATTCATGATTTGTTCATGGATATCCTTATATAGAACATGACAAATGTAGTAGTACCACGTAGGTAGCAGGTCTGTACCGCATGCTCTTATACAAGTTTGGCTTTTAAATTGTGTGATGGATATGCATATGCACTTAGAATGATGCCTTGTAATTTGTTCTATTTTGTTTAATAACTTTGTGTCTATATTCATGTATTTCTTAAAATTTATTATTCTAGAAAATTGTTTGGGTTGGATGGATGACTTGTCTCTGTCAGCTGGCAAAATGTTGTTAGTTTTCTTATAAGTTCTTTCTTGAGGTGCAAGGGTTGGTGGAAGACAACCTGACATACTACTGGAACAATAGTGGAAGATTGTTTCCTTTTCCTTCTTCTTTGTACAAAGGTTCATACAAAGATCATAAGATACATGAGACAATCAGAGCCACCAAACGTGCACTAGATTAACTGCGACCACAAAAAAACCTTTTCCTTCTTATATGGCTCGTTTTATAGGTTTATTCTCAAGCATAGTGACAACAGCCTATTTGCAGAGGGGGGAGATTAATATCTGTAGCTATGCTGATGTCTAAAATTACTGTTACTCTATTTCAATTCAGTCTATTTATCTAGCTCGACTCTATCACTCTATTTGGTTAGGCCCAACTTTCTCTTTTTCTTTGGAGCTCAAGAGCATATGGTTGGGAATCATTGAGGAAAATCCAAGTGACACCTCGTCTTCCTTCCCAAAGTTCTTTTTGTCGACAGAGCTTGGAATATATGCATGCAGGTAGCCTGTATATCAAATAGGTTTCTAGGCTTCTTAAAATTGGGGTAACTACCTTGTGAAGCTAATCATCCTATGAGTTGGTACAAGGTATTATCATTTATATTTATTGGGAGATTCTGTAATCCTTTCCCTACTACTTACTATTTTATTTTCGAAACATGTTCTGGTGTCATCAGAAACATATTATTGTCTATTAAAACCGAAAAGTTCTACTAAAGATGAGGGTGTATGAATGCAACTAGGATCTGGTGAAATCCATCTTTTATAAGCTTTTTATTTTCCAATTGTACTTGATGTTGATGTTTAATGTTTCGGCATGAACTAAGGTTTCAATCCATGTTTTACTTTTGTTTTATTATCCTATCAATTTTTATGGAATACATATTTATGAAGAACCTAACAAGTTAGTATCCTGTATAGTTTTCCAGAGAGTCATGGTGATGACTTAATTTATGAAGTTTATGACTCCAAGGGTAAATCCTGTGGCTGTGCGCTTGCTCAGATTGCCAACATTGTGGAGGATCCTGTAAGAATCATTGGTATATCTTTCCAATTGATGTTAAAAAGCCTTTACATAACTTCACATTTCTTATTTGTTCTGCAAAATGAAAAGCTTCGTTGGTTGCCTATTTTCCGTGAACCTGAGCATGACCTAGTGGGCAGAGTCCAAATGTGTATAACTTACACAACTAGCTTTGATGAGAACACCAAGGTCGGTATCCTTCATAAATATCTAAGGGAACACATTTTCAAGACAACATTGTGTTGTCAAATCTGTACTATTAGTTCAAATTGAACTCTTTCTTTCTTCTCGCTTGGTTATGTTCCATTTTAGCACACAAACTGAGGTGATAAATATATATTTATAGAGCAGAAGTACGATTGGCTCTGTTGCTATATCCGAAATCATTTACTTATAGAGTTATGTTTGGTTAGAATTTAGATTGTGTTGGCTAATTCAAAAGTTGGGTGGTCTATACTTCATTATCTAGGAACACATTCACTGGTTATTGCCTTCATGGATTATCCAAGGAGTACATGAGACCTATAATCTGTTCTCTTATGCCGTGTGTTTACTACTACCAACTTAGAGTTATTTTTACTATCTCGTATCCTTAGTATTTTTCTCTTAGGGAGATATGATTTATTGGGCCGGAAAATGGACAAATAGGTTGATTCGTGAGGGATTGAAACCACATGATCAATCTTATATGCCTAATGATATTGCTTCACTTGATCCTATTGGTCATCATATAAACAAAAAAATCTAGAGCATCAAACAATAATAAAAAACCAGTTGCTAAAATTAAAAAGGAAAGCAAAGAACTACAATTCCATGAAAAATAAAAAGGAAAAAGTAGTCCTTAACCCCTACTTGCAATTTGAATATTTGAATTAGCCTACAAGGCCTCCGCCTCCATTATGTCATTAACAACGCCTGTTTCTAAAAGCAAATGTTTGCTTTTAGATCATTTCCTTATTTCTTAGATGTTGGATCAGGTATAACATCTTGTCTTACTGGTTTATTTACTGTCATAGATTGTGGTGATCTCCGGTTTGGTGAAAACACATGGCTGAGTTATTGACCATGGTTATTGCTAACCAAATCACATATTGTAGGATTATGATCTGTTCTCTTTTCTGTAATGAGAGTGTTTAATTGTACAATTTTCACTACGTTAAAAGCAAGCTTATTGAACTAATAAGAGGTAAAGCGAGGATTAAATCTAATATGGACTAAGCTTCTAAAACTCAAACTGGACTACTATATAATTCAAGCATTATTTTCTACAGGCAACCTAATTGCCTTTGTATAAATAGATGTTTTGGAGTGTTTGAATTTGATATCATGATTTTAGTTGTAATGTGTGAAGGACAACACAAATCTAATTCTGGTTTCATTGTTTCAGCCTAACCTTCATTACTTCCAGAATAACAACGAAGCTAGAGACTTGTTTAAAGTTGAAGCCTGAAGGTAATCACTAGTATAGAACAGTAATAAAGAAATTGCATTTTGTCACACTTTGATAGTAAATTTTTTGAGTAAAATGTATCAATAAGTTTTAGTCCTTAGCAGTGAAAATGACTTCAACCTTGAGCATGTTACAAATTAATTATACAGGAAGCATTAGAATGTATACATTGCTTTCTTTGCATTTGAACGTATAGACCTCATTTCTTCAAATATCAATTAATGACATCTACCTAACTGTTATGGTCATAAAATATTTCCATCCTGGGCTTGAGAATGGTTTGTATTCCATTTTTCCAGTAAGTATGACCACAACCTCTATTTAGGCTATGCGGTCAACTGAATTTCCATCTTAGGTTCACATTTCATATATGCCTAAACACCATGCTTTTCCAACACCACAGGTTGTTCCACCTGTGCTCCAATTGGCTCCTTGCACTTCCAACCAAATACCACTCAGTTTTCTACAACATGAAATCCCTTCTTACAGCCAAAGATGATGCTACCTCTTGAATTTCCATTCATAGTTGGAAAGGGAGCATAACAGATGGAAAAGGCCCTAAATACCTACAAGTTTCGTAAATTTAGTAATTGTAGCATGAGTGAAAGTTCTTCTATTGAATACTTACACAACAAGCCACTGCCTGGTTCTGATATTCAGCCATGGGACACCGTGATTCCTAATTACTTTGATGGTAGGCTCTTGGTTCCTGGTGAAAGTTCCCACAGATATGTCAGAAGACGTCACAATGTTAAGTTTGAGCCCAGGTTGCCTAGATCCCAAGTGCCTAGCATCCTCCCCGAGTAGTGTATCTTTTTCATTCACTGATCTTTCTGGTGCTAGAATGACGAGTAGTTGGAGGAGCAGCACATTCAAAACATGCTTCTAGGATTCATTGAATCATGCTTTGGTTTGGATTCCACTTTAAAACCCATTTATACGCGAGGCCCCAGATCATCACCCACGATGATGCCTAGTTTACCATCTGAAATGGTTTGGGTCAGTTCAGTATCGTATGGATTGTGGGTCCTAGATATTTTTTCCATCCCTAGCTAGAACAAATCTGTATGAGTAGCTCCTCCATCACTTTCTAGCTTATGTATACATGCATCCCTCTTTCATTTCACTTATTTTTTTGGTATTTAGCTCTATCAGCATAAAGTGTATTGATAAAAAAAACACTGTATGGACTGAGTTGAACATAATCAGTCCATCTAAAAGTCTAAAATTCATGTCTTGAAGTTTATTCTTTGTGATTGATATTTGAAACATCTTCTTTAGGGCAATATATGCAGTCTAATGTTTATATCCTTTTATTTTGACAGATCCACCTATGAATAATTTTTCTTCACGGTCCAACATCTTTGGAAGAAAGGGGATGATCCAGGAAGCATTTTGACATGGTCAACTGCTTGGAACTCAGAGTGGTCCCTTGACCTTAAGGTTTTAAAGTTTTGTGAGGTTAGTGAGCCATTTTTTCATGATGGGGGAAAGTCATAACCTTAATATGTTTGATTTAGAAGCTTCAGAGTAATATGAATCTAGCACACAATGGATTAGAAAGATAGAAAATTGGGATGTATACCATGAAGGGTCACAATTGCAGCTTGGTAATGTTTTTCCATTCCCCTTCAAAACAAAACTTCTTTCTCATATTTCAAATAATCTACTATGCATTATCACTTCTTCTTTATTTCCAACAGCGGTTGGCTTATTAACAAGAAATTGTGGGATATATTTGTAGAATTTGAGGCCTTTCATTCCGATCTGTTAACAAATAAGCAACTCATATTTTCTTTTGGATGTGTACTCCCACTTCAAGTTGTACATTACATTTGAGTTGCAGCACTTGATTTCACAGTGTTATAGCTAAGCTTGATCCATGAGGTTGCAATGGCATATACAACTCGTGGTGTGTTTCACATGGCTGCTTACATTCAAAAGGAGAGTATTAGTATCTTAATTTTTTTCTCTAAAGGTAAGTGTGAAGATTGGCACATCACTATCTTGTGAGATTTAAATATGTTCTTACATTTTATCCATTCATGCAAGGTACCTCACTGGCCTGCTTCAAACTTGAGCTGCTACATCCTTACTTCAATGGATGTTGTGAATGACCTCTATTGACGACCCTCCTATGCACATGTTCTTCATATACATTTGATGTTTTGAACACAATACTTAACTAATGACTGCTAATCAATTTATTAATTGTTCTTGTTATGTTTCTTGTCATGGTTTTGAGTACATTGAAAATAGATCATCAGTAAGTTGAAGGCTAACATCAGCATATGGAGCATCCGACACCTACTTCTCAGCCGTCAATTGGTGTTGCATACAGTACTCCAGCATACCAACTTGCCATGATGGTAGGAACTAGTTCCCCGATAGTTGGTTTAGGATCTCCTACTTCTCCATCACATCTATCAAGCCAGCAACAACTTGCATATCAGCAGGTTCAACAGTTTCACCACCTACAACAACAACAGCGGCAGCAACAACTCTAGGCGTTTTGGTCCAATCAGATAGTTGAGGTTGAACAAAAAATATTTATACCATATTCTCCTCAAGATACTTACTTTACATCATAGGCATGACTTTCCCTTATCATTTTCTCTCACATTTCCTGCATGATAACCATAATTCTATTCATATCACTTTGTTGTAGCTTGAATTTACTATAGGTGCATACTGACAATAATATTATTGGGTTGTACTTTCAAATGGTATAAATGAATGACCTTATTGTGCATGTTATAGACTGAAAATTTTGGACATGGCAAGCCTCAATGGTGCAAGTGAACTATCTTACAACTCTCCCATACAATGCTTGGGCTGCAACAAAACATGGATGGGTTGCTTAGATACTTCTCGTCTCTTCAAGGTACTAATTCTGTCATCTTATTCTCATAGAAACCTTCATTTATGCCATGTATGAATGCTTATATATCTTTATTAAACTATTTAGATGATCTTTACCTTATTTTTTATGCCTCCCCATTTGTGAAACCTTATTTTCAGGATTAAGAGAAGTACAAGCTTTGCCATCGTAGCAACTTCCATTACCTGAATTAGAGATTGAGCTTAACAACGTCAAGAATTCAGATACAGAGTATAAGAAGTATCTAAGACAGCCCCGACGCAACATGTTCTCTCTTATGAAGCATGATGATGCGTCTCCATTTGAAGCCCAGGCGTGCCCAATCACAACTGCAACAATAGCCACAGACGCAACAATGTATCATGATATGTTGCAATTTGATATGGCTCTTTGTTGCTATGAGAAGGCTGCATTTCATAGACCTATGTATATATTTGAACAATCACTGTCAGCATCTACAAACATAGCGACCAACTTCGTAGGGACGATATTCCTTCTATCTCTGCTCAGAAGGTTCTTTTCATATTCTTATATCAGGTGCTTTTAGACGATGATGGCCAAACAACAAGAGCTCGAACAAAAGAAGAAGACAATAAGGATGTTAAAACTGGCCGAGAAAGACACAACTCTTTCACAAAGATGTTAGTAGACCACTGAATCATTGATATATGTATATACTTTTCTTTGTACACATTGTGTAATAGGGGCAAGGTATACGTCCTCCCCATGTACATTTGACGTTTCATTATAAATGAAAGTAAGATTGTTGGCATAATGAGCATAACTTGCTCTAAATACTATATTTTTGTTACTAAAAGAGCTTGTGTACTAACAAATTACACTATATATATATATATATATATATATATGAATATATAGTCGAGCTAAGCATATATGTATGTGTACTAAATGGCACTACATATGTAGCTAGATGCATAATCAACTACATATATATGCATATAGTAACTGCTGCCTTTCCCTACACACTAAATACATATAAAGTGTATTAACTTCATGTGTTTGATACATACTAACTATATATGCAATTGTAGTGATACATTTAGCTATAATTATACTTATATTTAAATATGTAAGGACAATATCTAGCTACGCTTCTGGATACATACAAATTTGTAGAGAATGGATTATCTAACTACATATTTGAAAAATATAGTTAAAGTCTTTAGCTATACGAGCATATACTACAACTTGTATGTGTAAAGAAATATGTAGTTAAAGCCTTTATCTACAAAATATGGGGTTTTCACTACAACTTTTTTTTATAGTTAAAGACCCTTTTTTATAGTGAAGGTATCAACTTTCTTACTTGGAATAAGTTGTTAGGGCAAGGTCATGTACAAGCCAGATGGAAGTAAGCAATAAACATGGACAAAGTTATATAACTCACCTTAGAGATGATGAAGAAACTCCAAACAACAAGGTGTCTCAAGGATGGAAGGTAGAAACCCTAGCTTGAGCACTCCACTCGGTCAAGCTAGCTCCTCCACCAAAAAAGGAAGCAAACCCTAGGTCAAGGAAGCAAAAAAGGGGTGTTCTTCAACCACTAGCTCAAACTCCACCATGGATCCAAACTAGAAGGAAAAAAAGAAGATAAGATAGTAAGAAAATTAAGGAACAGAGTGAGATCTCACTTACTTAGGCCAAGGAACCAAGCAAGGAAGAACCAATCAACCTCTACTAGGATAGATTTAAACCCTAGGTGCACATGCAAGCTTGATCGACCACCTTCTTCAACCTTGAGCTCCTTCTTCTCCACCAAGCAAGGGGGATGATCTCCGAGCACAAATGAAGAAGGGAGAGAGAGAGATCTGGGTGTGTAAAGATCTTACTTGCATGCTAGGAGGGAGGTATATATAGGGTTCAAGGTGAGAGAGAGAGAGGAAAGGAGAGGTATTTAACCATGCATGCCATGTGTCCAAGGTTAAAGAATCTTGCCCATGCAAGCATATCAAACATGCAACAAGGTCGACTAAAACAATAAAAATCATCGACCAAGATGAGTTAGAAATCATAGTGACTACATAGAAATTCTTAGCGACCATGGTGACCAGAAAACCTCGCCACCACATAAGATTCTTGGTGATCAAGATGAGTGAGAATTCTCATCTACCACCAACCCTAGGAATATTGGCAAACATGATGTGTTAATATCGACCAATGACACTAGGTGTCCACATAAAACTTTGATGACCACTAACATTAGGTGTCTCAACATCTAAGGTCATCCATGTGAGTTAGGGCATCCATGAGGGCAAACCCTAATCTCAACATGTGACTAGATGTCATCACTCAAACCAAGTTGTAACATGGCACACCCAGGCACAACTATACCAAGAATGACAAAAAAACATTTGAGTAACAAAAAGCATGTAAAAAATTGTAAGAAAAACCCTTGACATGGGTAAATTTCATAAAAGCCCAAAACAAGCATATAATTGCATAGCTTAGCCAGACAGTGTCCAAACTGGACCAAACTTGAAACCTAAGCTTGTCAAGTAGAATCAAAGAACATATTAGGGCTTAATTAAGGTTTTAAGTATCCAATTATGATAAGAAAGCATGTTCAACCATAAATCAAGGTTATGGTCTTACAATATCCACAAATAAAACATGAAATCACATAATACGACCGATGACCATGGCCATACTGACACAATTATTTGGAAACACAAATAATTACTACCACCTAAGGCCAACATCATTTGTAGAAACTTGTTATTATAGAAAAGGTGTGTCAGAACCAGCTCGGTCAGCCGATTGAACCCTTCAATAGGTCCATTGGCCTTCTAGTCGGTCAATTGGTCTTCATGGATCAGTCGACTGGCTCCTAGCCCAAGCAATCTAAACTCCTCCAGTCAATCAATTGGGGCTCTAGTTTATTGATTAGATCCTCCTATAGTCTGGCCTCCTTAGTCCTCTAGTCGATCGACTTGACTTCCCAACCAGTCGACTCGTCTGGTGCAGAACGCCTTCTCTTACGGAAACATAAAAATAAAATTGTTATGTTCTTATTAACTTGTTACATTGTAAAAGTGAAACCTTGAGTAACATTTGAGGGGATAATAGGGAGGGAAGCATTAATTTACATGTGGAGAAAAGGTAGAGGCTTGATATGAAAGTAAACAAAAGCAAGAATAAAACCACTCAACCAAGCACACATGCCCAAAGGGTTTTGACCATAACTACACATTCATCCACCATCAAAACAAATTTTAGGGTGACACTTATCGATTGCATATATATCATATCGTATATATAGGAGCGTATATGGTTTTCATAGGATATGCACATTAATCATTTTAAGTATTTGCATTGTATGCAATAAATATATGATAAAATTAAATCTAATCATATCGATTTAAATCTCAATACTTTGTGAATTGACGTGAATCTGATGCCACTGTTGGGAAATCAGGCAGCAGATTAGGTAGTGAAAAAAAAATTCTTGTATCCCAAACAAGCAAATAATGTCAACAATCACTACTACAGAAATAGCATTCAGTGTCGCTTTTCTGGGCGTCGGTTGTTTACGGAAACCGATGCCTATACTATTAGACGTCGGTTATTTATACAAACCGACGTCTATATTTGAAGACCATCCAGACACGGGTACCGCTTTATATTCAGCGTCGGCTGTTTATAAAAAACCGACGCCTAAAATCACCCGCGAAATCCAAATTTCTAGCAAAAACATTTTAGGTCATCTTTAGCGTCGGTTTTATAGGTATTCACCGACGCCTATTTAAAATGAAAATTTGTGCGAAAATGTCCCACTTTCAGCGTCGGTTGTGCCAGATAACCGATGCTGATTATGGTTCCCGCCAAAAAAATTAGGGTAAAGGTTTTCTAAACGGGCGTCGGTTTTTTACAGACAACCGACGCTAAAGCGTTATAGGCGTCGGTTTTCTAAATAACCGATGCTGATTACCAAATTAATAGACCCGATCACCCAACTCTTCCCCCTTTCTTCCTGTTTCATCCTGTTGCTCGCCGCTCGCTCTCTGCCCGACGACTCCAGCTGCTGCTCTCCGCCGCTCGCTCTCCGCCGCTCGCTCTCCGCCGCTCGCTCTCCGCCGCTGCTCTCCGCCGACGTCTCTGCCACTACTGCCATTGCTCAACGCTGCTGCCGGAGAATTGCCTCTCCGCCGCCGCATCTCCGCCTGACGACCCCCGCGTCTCCGCCGCTGCTGCCACTGCCCTACGCCGCTGCCGCCTCCACTGCCTACACCGCCACCTCCACTGCTCAACGTCGCCGCCTCCACTGCTCTTCTTCCTTAACGGAGCTCGCTACCGACAGAGCTACTCCTCTTCTTCCTCCACGAGCTCGCTACTTACATGTTCGATTTTACTCTGTTATAGGATCCTTCAATGTGTGTTCTTTATAAGGTCAGATTGGTTTATGAGTTGTTGGTCAATCATTTGGTTATGAGTTTTTATACCTAGTTACACAGCTCATTTTTGCTTCAATCATATTCAACATGTTGTTGTTTTTTATTGCAATTTGGTTCATTTTGTCATTTATATTTGCTTGTAATTTTTCAAAGGAGAACGGTTTGTACAATAAATCCAGTAGATTTGGATTTGGTTCTGATTCTAATTCTGATTTTTGCTTTGACCTTGCCCTGAAAGTTGTTCATGTTCTTCTGATAAGTTGTATTGTGGGTGAACCTAGATGACCGACCTCAAAGATGGACCTTCAACTCAAATTTGTTCATGTTCTTCAACTCAAATTTCACAATGTTAATCCTGGGACAAACGACCAACTTCCTTGTTCATTGGCTCATATGGTAGCCAAGGACTGCAAAGATGGACCTTCATCATCCTAAGATGGGGGGTTATGAACTTCTAATTTGTGCATATATTTGTCATACATTTGTGCTTGCATATATGAACAAATCTTTTGCTTGCATATATTTGTCATATCTATTATTGTGTTTGTTGGCCTAGAAACCCGTCCAAGATTTACTCATTAGGAGTAAATCTTGGATAGTCCCCGGTTTGGGACTGTTCTTGAACACCTAATCTCACTTAGGATGTAAGTGTATAATGTGTATTGGGTTTTCGAGAAAATTTCGGTAGCATTTCCCCGTTTGTTCTCTAAGTACATATGTACTTAGAGAACAACGGGGAAATGCTGCCGAAATTTTCTTGAAAACCAAATACACATTATACACTTACTAGTGAGATTAGGTGTTCAAGGATGGGATAGGTGGTACACATTTATTATATATAAGAATGACATCAAATGTATTTGTTGGCCTAGAAACCCATCCAAGATTGACTCATTAGGAGTAAATCTTGGATAGTCCCCGGTTTGGGACTGTTCTTGAACACCTAATCTCACTTAGGATGTAAGTGTATAATGTGTATTGGGTTTTCGAGAAAATTTCGGTAGCATTTCCCCGTTTGTTCTCTAAGTACATATGTACTTAGAGAACAGCGGGGAAATGCTGCCGAAATTTTCTTGAAAACCAAATACACATTATACACTTACTAGTGAGATTAGGTGTTCAAGGATGGGATAGGTGGTACACATTTATTATATATAAGAATGACATCACATTATACGCTTAGGATGTAAGTGTATACCCTAATCTTTTCCTAATATATACTTGTTTCCTAATATATACTTGTTTTCTCTGATCATAGAATGGATAGATCATGGATGTCCATTCGTAATCGTTGCACCCCAGAGTTTATATCTGGTCTTGATCAGTTTATTAGATTTGCCGAGGAACATAGGAAAAAACCTACAGATAGGTTCTACTGTCCATGTAGGCATTGCGGTAACAACTTGAAAGTCAACACTGGTGAGGAAATCAAAAGTCATGTCATGTGCAACGGGATTGTACAAGGCTATATAGAATGGCACTGGCATGGAGAGATTTCAAAATCGAAACCAGTAGATGTCGATAGCAGTGCTTGGGTGGAAGAAGAAATTGCCTCTGATGACGTAAATGTGAACGAACCAGTTCCAGCAGACATCGTTGATGTGATGCTGGATAGTTGTAGGGTAGAGCACACCGATCCACCTCCTATCTTTACAAACATTGTGCATGATGCTGAGATACCATTATACACAGGCTGTGCTAAGTTTACGAAGCTTAGCGCTGTGTTGAGATTGTATAAGTTGAAAGCTAACAATAGATGGAGCGACAAAAGCTTCACTTCATTGTTGACTTTGTTGAAAGAAATTCTTCCTGAAGGAAACGAGCTTCCAATCTCAACATACCAGGTAAAGAAAATGTTGTGCCCAATGGGAATGGAGGCCAAGAAGATACACACATGCCCGAATGATTGTGTATTATTTCAAAAGGACTATGTAGATTTGAAAGATTGTCCAAAATGTGGTGCGTCACGGTATAAATTGACGACTTCGGGGGAGTCCAAAACTGGTTCTCCTGCCAAGGTGTTGTGGTATCTACCTATAATATCACAGTTTCAACGCTTGTTTGCAAATCTAAAAGATGCGAAGAATTTGAGGTGGCATGCAGATGTTAAGAAAAATAATGATGGGATCCTACGACATGCGTCTGATTCCCCACAGTGGAAGAAGATTGATCTATTGTACCCTAAATTTGGTGAAGAAGATAGGAATCTAAGACTTGGGCTTTGTACAGATGGGATGAATCCGTACGGGACATTGAGCAGCCAACATAGCACTTGGCCAGTCATGCTTGTTATATACAATCTTCCTCCCTGGATGTGTATGAAAAATAAGTATGTTATGTTGTCATTGTTGATATCGGGCCCTAAACAACCCGGAAATGATATTGATGTTTATCTTGAACCTTTGATTGATGACTTAAAGAAACTTTGGGCTGAAGGTGTGATGACCTATGATGCTTCAGCAAGAGAGACATTTCGTTTGCACGCTATGTTGTTTTGCACTATTAATGACTTTCCAGCATATGGGAATTTGTCTGGATATAGTGTCAAAGGAGCTAAAGCGTGTCCTATATGTGAAGAAAACACTGATTCAATAAGACTAGAACATGGCGGCAAGACTGTATATCTTGGTCATCGAAGGTTTCTTTCAAAATTCCATCCGTATCGTAGGAAGCGCAAAGCATTCAATGGATGGAATGATGAACGGAGTGCACCTAAACCTATACCAGGGGATGTTGTTTATGAAAGAGTAAAAGACATTGTCAATGAATTTGGTAAGAAATCACAATGTAGTATGGCCACACGGAGTGACAATTCTTCATTCAAGAAGAAGTCAATATTTTGGGATCTTCCTTATTGGAGTTCTTTGACAGTCAGGCATTGTATCGATGTAATGCACGTTGAGAAAAATGTCTGTGATAGCATCATTGGTACTCTATTAAATATACCAGGTAAGACTAAAGATGGGATAAAATCCAGACTGGACCTACGTGAAATGGGAATAAGGTCAGAATTAACAGAATTACGTGAAATGGGTAATAAAAGAACATACTTACCTCCCGCTTGTTACACGTTGTCTAGAAAGGAGAAGAAAACTTTTTGTGAATGCTTGGTAAATGTTAAGGTGCCACATGGTTACTCATCCAACATCCGTAGATTGGTATCAATGAAAGATCTGAAGTTGATAGGTCTTAAATCTCATGATTGTCACACTCTAATGCAACAAATATTGCCCGTGGCAATTCGATCTATATTGCCGAAGCATGTAAGGTTTGCAATTACCAGACTTTGTTTCTTTTTCAACAGTCTATGCAGCAAAGTTATTGACCCTGATACTCTCGATAATTTGCAAAGAGAAGTGGTTGTTACCCTATGTCAGCTTGAGATGTATTTCCCTCCTTCGTTCTTTGATATCATGGTACATCTTGTTGTCCACTTGACTAGGGAAGTGAAAATGTTGGGACCAGTTTTCTTGCATTGGATGTATCCCTTTGAACGATACATGAGCGTTTTTAAAGGTGATGTTCGAAACCGTTATCGGCCTGAAGGGAGTATTATTGAAGGTTATGTGGCGAGAGAGGTTATGGATTTTTGCAATGACTTTCTCAGTGGTAATGACACTCCTGATAATGACAAGAATATTGAGGAGGGCAAAGGAATTTTGGGATCACGGGTGAAAGTAATCAGCCGTGAGCAGTTGGAACAAGCTCACTTGTATATTTTACACAATATGGATGAAGTGAGTGTTTATATCAAGGAACATACCAATTTCATAAAGAGACAACATCCTCGAGCAAGTTCAATGTGGCTTGCTAGAGAGCATAATAAGACTTTTACTAAGTGGTTTGAAGATAAAGTCTTACATCAACTATCTCAAACACCAAATGATATTACAGAAACTATCAAATGCCTCGCCTTTAAACCAAAACCGAATGTTATGTCTTATGAAGGGTTTGACATTAATGGATTCACATATTACACAAAGCGCCAAGATGATAAGAGTGTCGTCCAAAATAGTGGGGTCACTCTTCAAGCGTCGACTATGTACTTTGCAAGTGCAAAGGATAAGAGTCCACGTGAAGCTAAAATGTCATATTACGGTGTCATTGAGGACATTTGGGAGTTTGACTACATAGATTTCAAAATTACGCTCTTTAAATGTAATTGGGTTGATAACACCAAAGGAGTTATAGTGGATGAATTGGGTTTCACTTTGGTGAACTTTGAAAAGATTGGCGAGAAGGGTGAACCATTCATATTGGCATCACAGGCGAAACAAATATTCTATATCGATGATCCTGCAAATGATAAATGGTCGGTTGTTCTTCATGGTAAAAGATAGTTCATTGAAGATCCTATAGATGAAGAAGAGTACTATGATAAGTATGATGACTCCAGTCCATTCTCAGTTGGGTTGCCAACTCCACAAAATATTGAAGCTAATGATGACTTATATGTGCGCGGAGATCACAATGAAGGATTGTTAATTGATAAAAGATCACAATTTTAGAGACATGTATGTTTATACAAATGCTAAATGTTTGCCTTTTTCTAGTTAATACAAATGCTAAATGTTTGCCTTTTTCTAGTTATAATACAAATGCTAAATGTTTGCCTTTTTCTAGTTAATAGAAATGCTAAATGTTTGCCTTTTTAATGACATTTTCAGATGGCTGACCATGATGAGCATGATGTCCATGATGAGCATGAAGTCCATGATGAGCATGCTGTCCATGACGAGCATGGCGAGGATACTAATGTAAGTTCTAAAAACATATCCTGTATTTCTATAAAATTCATTATCTTCTAGTTATGTCATATATCCTATATTTCTATATTGGGCTAAGTTAGTGTGTTTTATTTTTGTCAAATTTTAGGTTGATGCACCTGTACCCACTGAAGCACTGGAGCAACTTGATGCGCAACACCAGACACTTAACAAGAAAAGGGGAATCACTCTGTTGAAGAAGTTATTAGCGCTAAGTGGTAGTGGATCCAAATTGGTGGTGGAGTTTGATAATGGAGGAAATCCAATTGGAGTGAACCGCAATAATTTTGTGAACTATCTTGGGTGTACCACTCGGAGCCATTGTGGTGTTAAGTATGACAATTGGCATAAAGTTCCTCAAGGGAAAAAAGACTTGATATGGAAGGATTTATGCGTGAGTTATTATTATTTGCAATTCTATTTTGTAGATTACAAATTCTATTATTTGCAATTCTATTTTGGATACTAGTTAATAACATTTCTATTTTACAGAATCTGTTTGCATTGGATGAGAAGTTGCATCGTAAAAATGTGATGCAACGCGCTGGAAAGATGCTTAGGAATTATAGGACAAATCTGAACAGAGAATACATAAAAGAGGGTGATAAGAAGAAGAAGTCAGCCCTTGAACAATGGAACTTCTTGGACAAAGAAGATTGGGACAATTTTGTTGCTTCAAGAAAATCTGAAGAATTCAAGGTATTAGGCGTCACTCCTAATTTAATTAATATACATTGTATTCACCTATTCAAGATTAGCATTTAGTGCTACTAACCAAATCATTAATGTGCATACTAACTAGGCCCTCAGTGACGCACAAAAAGCAAGGCGTGCACTGAATGTGCATGACCACACTATGGGTCCAAAAGGCTATGCAAGCGTTCGCCAAAGACTACAGGCGGAGTCTGCAGCTACTCAGGAGTATGCTCCTACTCAGGAGTCTGCCACACCCTTGCCTCGCCATGATATCTGGATAGATGGCAGACAAAACAAGAAGGGTGAAATAAAGAAGCCTGTAACTGCTGAGGCGGCTGCAAAAATGGTAAAATACAACTCTTAGAGAAATCGTTTGAATATTGATTATTTGTGGTGTTAACTTACCAATTTCTGTTTATGGTGATTAGCGGGAGCTGCACGAGCAGAGGAAACAAGGCACGTTCATCCCTCAGGGCACAAGGGATGAATTGACAGTTGCTCTGGGTAACCCAGAGCATCCTGGACGTGTTAGAGGTGCCGGCGCTGGTGTTGGCATCAAAGCATTCTTTGGGCCATCCCAGCGCAAACCCAGAGCGGGACTTTCTCAAGAAGAGGTAACCTATTCTTTTTTTAGAATGTTACTGCAAAAGGAAATTCATTAATAAGAAGCTAATGTTTCTTTTATCCATGTATAGGAGAATAAGAGAGTTGAGGATTTAGTTGCTAAGAAGATCAACGATGTAGTTGCTGAGAAGGTCAAGGAAGAATTGCTGCGGTGGCAGGCATCTCAGGCTTCCAATACGCCTATGGCGACCCACTCTTCTCCTGATGCACAGACTGCGAGTAATCCTGGAGACCCATCGCCTAGCACGTCTGCTGTAAGTATTGTTTATGGCATTGTAGTTAGTCTTTTCAAGTTGTTATGTTTTCAATATGATATGTATATATGTATAATATTCTTTACGTAAATTTGTAGGCATTGAAGCCATGCCGCTTAAGAATGCAAGACTACGTTGTTGCAGAGGCGCAAGATTACCCGTCCCTTCCTGGGGAAAGGTTTCACGGGACTCCAATGCCACAGGGCTATGTTCGTGTGGGCCCATTACGTGTGTTACCCGATTGGAGGGAAGTTGCGTTGCCATATGCCCACCCAGATATTGATACACTTGGTGAGGCAGAAGGCGGGGTGATATTGTGGCCCAAAGCAGATGTCGTCTACACGACTGAAATTGTAAGATAAATTTACATTGATTTACACTGTTAATGTGTATATATGATGTCAACTGATCTGAAATTATATGTACAGGTTAAAAAGAAGACACCAGGAGCACCTAGGCCTCCACTTCCACTTCCGGCATTACCCGATTGGGTTCCAACTGACCTAACATACCCGTTAGGTCCTTCTTGTAGGGGAATGGCATGTTGGCTACGGGCACATAATGTACATTGCCCTATAATTATTTCTTTAGATGCAGATTATGCAGGTCAATCATACGATAGCTCTTTATTTATACAAGATATTATTGAGCTGTTTATGTATGATTGGCTGAATACATCAATGATAGAGACATGGATAAGGTGAGATCTTGTTTATACATCCATATACCTTGTGTAAGATCCGGTGATCTGGTTTCTTATATATTAATGCATACGCCTATATGTTTTGCAGCTACCTAGTCGAAGATCATTGCAAACAATTTGCATTTGATCATGTGGGACTTTTGATTCCATCATTGATTAGTTTGGTAGCTAAAGACCCTGATAATGTTCAACAATACTGTATAGATGCTTTTACAATTTTTGGTCAGCAAAAGAAGACGATAATAATAGCTCCATTCAATGTCAAGTAAGTTTACTTTATTTATAATTTGGACTTAAGAAAATTCCATTTTTATTTTGCATTTTGAGTTATTAATTGTTAACTTCTTACTTCTAGCGGTAGACATTGGGAGTTACTAGTTATTGTCCCCGGGACATTCACTGTTTATTATCTAGATCCTGTGGGGAGTACATTGAACACTAAAATTGGACACGTAATGAGAATGCCATTATTCTGGTGAGAAATATTTCATTTTTATATCCGTTAACATCTTTTATTAAATTACTATTTACTTATGCAATTTATTGTGTTATATTAACATGTAGGGGTTTAGATGCATTCAAAAAGGCTGGAGGAACGGTCCCAAGGAAAAAGAACCAGCCAATAAATTGGCAGAACGTACAAGTAAGTTCCCGACTCGAATATATATATTATTGATGTGAATTGTGCTTAGTTGTATTATTTTGTATGTTTCAATTTATAGTGTGCTACACAAGACAATGGCTGGGCATGCGCATACTATGTGATGCGATTTATGCAGATGATTATCAAATATGCCGCATTGGACATCGATACCATACATGAGGTATTATATATACTCTCATTAGTTAGTATGCAATATATCAATCTTATCTTATTTTTATATTATTACTTATATATATACATCATTCTCTTTGCAGGTGTTTAAAACTGACAACACTACAGGTAAACGCTTAAAAAATATACATGCTCCATATACGATGGAAGCATTAAATGAAGTAAGAGAAGAATGGGCAAAAGCCATACAAGCAGTGGCAACTGTAAGATATAATTGGGATGTTGATAGCGATAATGAATGATACTTTGTAAATGAATATTTCTGAATGTTAATACATGTATTTGAATGTTTCTATATGTGTGAATGTGAGAATTGAATTGATGTCTGAATGTATGTACTTGTGTGAAATTTTGCTTATGAATTTTGCAGGTTTGCGGCCTGTTTGTAGGCTGATATCAATGGATGTCGTAAACCTGCAGTTCAGTTACTGAACTGCAGGTTCTCATCCTGCTGACCAGCCAAAGCAGGCCTGCAAACTGATATGAAAAAAAAAATAGGCGTCGGTTATTTATAAAAACCGTCAGCAAAGATCTACAGCGTCGGTTATTTATAGATAACCGACGCCTTATGTGGCCAAAGCAGTCCTCGAAATGGCGTCGGATATACGTATCAAACCGACGCCTATTTAAATTCGAGGCGTCGGTCTTTTGGTATATAACCGACGCCAAAGGGGTTCGCACCACAAAAAATGGCGTCATTTAGGACACTTTATGCGTCGGTTATCTACTAAAAGACCGACGCTATAAGTAGTATAGGCGTCGGTCCGTTAGTAAATAACCGACGCAGAAAGTGCCCTAGCTGACGCCGTTTTATGTGGCGCGAACCCCTTTGGCGTCGGTTATCGACTAAATGACCGACGCCGATAGTTTAAATAGGCGTCGGTTAAACAACCGACGCCGAAGTGTTCGACCTTTAGCGGCGCCCACATAGGCGTCGGTCGAAAACCAACACCAAATGGGGTTAAACGACCGACGCCAAAGGCCACTTCTGTAGTAGTGAATGATGTATTTTGGAAACAAGGTTGTGAGGTATATACCTAGTCATGGAGAAAATCCAGTGATGATCCTCACAATATGGTGCATCTAGATCAAACAACACATAAATGATAGTCATGGTAGTCTGCTGGTGCAACACCATGGATAGAGGTTGACATAGTCCTCCTAGAGTGTTGGAGATGGCCTTCATGCCTCTATCATAGTGCACGCAGACCATCAGGAACTCCTTGTTGCACTTTGCTAGATATCAGAGCAAGGAGTTTGTCCCTTTAATGGCAACATGCTAGCACTAAATTTTTCTCCCTTTTTGTCTCTCCCTTTAATAGGTAGGACTTGTCCGAGCTCTCACGCTACCAAAAATGTGAGAGGACAATATATTTCAGCAATATTGGTGTCTTCTGAAAGCCTTGACTATCTCTCTATTTATAGGAGGGCCAGTGTCAGGGTTTCCAGATCAAGTGGGAGTCGAAGAGACTGATTTTCAGAAATATCTGGCTATTGTGAATCACAAGTTAGTTGACTCAACACTTGATCAGTCGACTCATACCCCAATCAATCGACTAGAAAATCCAATCCGCCAATTGGAATGCTTTCCTATTCACAAACATATTGGCTTTCAATGAAACAAGCAATGCACAACATGACATCACCATCAAACATTGATCCAATCTTACTTATCATCCATTTGGTTGATTGGACACTTGAATCAGTCAACATGACACATGAATTGGTCGACTGAACACTTGAGTCAGTCGACTCACATTCCTAATCAGCCAATTATCAACCAATGTTGTTTGAATTGATTATGTAAACACTTTAGTAATCAAGTCAAACCTTACTCATGAGTAAACTCCTATTCAAGGTGCATCCTATGTGTGTAACCCTATATATCCCAAGTTACATTGGCAATGAATGTCCATAACAAATTTATGACATCAAAAGAAATGGGTGGTATCTAGCAACACATCATTTCTACCCAAGTAATCAAAAAGTTGGAGAACAACTTCAACCTAGATTTATGATTATTATTATTGTGATCGTATAATTCCTTTGTCTCAGATATCGATATTGAACTTAGGGCATGGAAATGTCATCCTCTTAATCACTAAATCCCTGTTCCTTGAACCAGAGCAGACTGTAGAGATGCATATTAGCTCAATATCATATATTGACTCACATGAGTATGGCCATACATTTTCTTAGTCTCGCTTATCATGTGGCCAGGATATCAACTTTAGTAAGAGAGATGCATCCCATCCACATCACTCACAGTCAATCCTCATGCATCATAGTACCCAAGCATCACCTTTATGGCAACCCTTATTCAAGGTCACATTGGATGATGTTAAAATACATTAAACAACATGTGATGAGTGTAGTGAATTCAGGTCTAAGAATCACAATCACCAATATCAAATTGAGATGTGATTATAAATGTTATCCATGTATCACTTCTTAGGGCGGGTTTTTATGGTACACTGTTCTCTAACAAGTACCTATTGTGTTTGGTTTGATATCACATATCATGACTAATGAGAATTTATCATCAACCAACACACTCTAGTCTTATGTATTATTATTGTCCATTAGCTTACACAATAGTATCTGACTATGGACATAATCAAGAATGTAAATACTCTTATCTTACATATGATCTCATTGTTCAGGTCCTCAAGCTGAAGACATATGTCATTGTGCATAATCATTTATTACACATCTATCATGTTATATCACCATCTCATATATGAATAAACATATAGACAAAACTGCCTTTATTATGAATCAAATCATTTATAAGATTTTTCATTACAATCATCGTATGAGTGGATCTATGGGCATACATACCAAAAAATATGAACATCTTACGTACAAGGGGTATGTAAGAAGAAATTATATAGGGAAGGGTTTGTGTTCCACCTAGAGGCTAGGGTATGACACACTTTTTGGCTTTTTTATTATTTGTCAAAATGGTGGGTTAATATGGTGATATAGGGAAATGTAGAAGAGGATTAAAGTTGCACATCTCATGTATACGAATTAAAATCATAGGGACAATCTTACACAACAATTTGATCACATCATGTCACATGCAAGATTAAGACATTTCCACAAGCATGTTGTGATAATCAATAAAGAGACATGTTGCATTTGATTTCTGTCAATCCCATACTATTTTCCATCATTATTAGGGAACATGATGCTATATTCATCAGCTAAAAAGTGTGATTTTTAACCATTGGTTGGTTTGAAAAGTATAGATAACATAAAGGATTTAAATCTAACAAAAGAGGTTGTATGACCAACTTTATATGAAATACAAAGATGAATGCAAAATTAGATGACTAAATAATGATTTCAGCTAACCTTGCAAGAACGAAGAACTAAAATGATAACAATTTTAAGCTACATTTATGAAAGTAATCTACATAAAAATCTAGAATGTTTAATTAAAAATAAGAATATAATAACAGATAAGTGTGGGTTAAGAGTAGTACATACCACCCAACCTCCACCCCGAGCTTAAAACTTTACTTGTCCCAAGCAATCACTTAACCTAAGATAAAGGGAAAGAAGCCTCAATGCCCATCCAAGTGGTCTTGGTAACTCAGAGAAGGTCCATCTAAAAGGAATATGGACAAGGGTTGACACTTTGAGCATGTGAACTTCATGGCACAATATGTGATGAGATGGCTAGAGTAACTCAAATGTATTGTCAGGAAGCTTGGAGCAATATTTTTTTCACCCTACATACCATCCATACTCCTTCATCAATAGAGGTATTGTAGTAGTGGTGTGTGGACCTAAAATATGTAGCACAAAGTAGGAGTGGTGCCTCTATGATGGCCCAAAGATCTTCTCATCTATAAAGACTAGAGACAAACTACCTTCTCCCGTTGAAGAAGTACTATGTAACAAACATGTATCTTTTGCTTCCAAATGTGCTACATCAAGTGGAGGATCCGGATCTGGATTCTTATCATCACCTAGATCTACATGTAGAAGATGTAATGTTGGTGTAGGAAGAACCATATCATCTATAAAATCATCCCAGTATATACTTCTAAGTGGATGTGCATCCTTCTAGTAAACAACCCAACAAGCATTCAAATCATTTTAAGTAATGGAATCCTCTTTCATATCAACTTACAACTCCGGTTCATCCACATGAGACATACCCAACTTTCCCATGGGTCTGGCCATATCATGAACTACATAGGAGATAGAAAAACCAATATGTTGTACCATCTTGTAAATATTTTATTGGAGAAGTACATCACCACTTAAAATAACCAGATATGAAATATAAGTTGGTTATTCATATTCCAAGATTGACACAACCACCATTGTTTGATCATTGTAATGGTATTGATCTTGGCATAAAATAGGGAAGCATGATGGAGACTTCATTTGTTGGGAGATTTGTGCATTCATATGGGCCAATTGCTCAACTAATCTATTGCTTTGGGCTTCTCCATCTTCTAGCATTCATTTCCAGTCATCTAGCATTACTTGTTGACCATATAACTTCTCATGGATGACATCATCTGCTCATCTATGTATTACGGAGATTGAACTACATAATAAGGATCTCCATTATAACTTCCACAATGTTGTTAATTGTAGTATGCCTTATTTGGATACTCATCCACATAGCATATCTCCTCATAATGGAATCTAGAATATTGTGGGTTCGGATGGAAAATATGTACCCTAATAATACATAAAATTCTACTCAATGATGATTTTTTGAAATGCTACTCTAAACTATGAAAAGGCGTAATGGTAGTTTACCGACGTATGGTTGTAATAGCCACACATTTAACATTACTCTAGTTGTGGCATAGATCACTCCATACAATATGAATGTTCAGAAAATAGAAAATTTGAGTATCAGGATCACAAGAATAAATTATTAGTCCAGGAAAGAAGATATTTTTTCCTTACAACTAAATAGAAGCAAAAAAAACAAAAAAAGACAAAAAGAAAAAAATATCTAATCTTAAAAAATTATGGATCTAAAATAAAATTTATTAAAACAAACTAACAATTACAAAACTAAAAATTGCAAAAACAAACTAAGAAATTATAAAACAAAATTTAGAGTTACAAAACCAATCTAAAGATACAAAAAATAATAAAGAAAAGAATCTAACTTTCTTAATAGAAAAAAATCCAAAAAGTCTCCTTGGCCCCGACAACAACAACAGAAATTGATGTGATACATTATAGCATGAGACATTCATCTAGTAGTAAGTTCATAAAATTTACCTAAACTAACTACAACAATCACCACCTGTAAGAAGACTGGTCTTATTGTAGTATAGCTTTAAGATCAAGCCCAAAAGACTATGTCATTATGCACATAATGTATTTATGCCTAATTAAGAAAATTAATTATAAAGGATGACTATTTTAAGATTTGTTTGGTTAACAAAATTAATCAAATAAGAAAGATAAATTAACTAAGAAAATATTGATTTATAACAATATATAAAAAGACCAAGATGACAGGGTTTACTGCAAATACCAATGCATCCACTCTCTCACATCACATAGCTCATTCATATAGATGTTTATATTAGGGACAAGGAACACAAGGATATATTTCCTTGTAGGCTTGAGGTCTTTATACCTATAGATCCTTAATCCATCACCTCAAAGAAATCCTTTTTACGGTCTCATCCAAGGGGCAATGATACTGATAGGTAATTTTGTCAATGTATCTACGTCTAGGATTCTAATAATCATGCAAAATTGGTAGCTAATATATAAAAAATTCAATCAATCAATTGATAATCAATCCAAAAATCAATATGGATAGTAATTTATAACATGAGAGTATAAGATATAGGAAATGGGTCTAATATCTAAAACCCAATAAAAGTTATACTCTCTAATATTATTCATGATATAAAAAGAGAGAGAAGAAGTTCTTGTTGAGAAAATAGCATCATGGAGGAGAAACTAAATGGTCTCGTCACCACTCCTAAATGATACCTACAATTTCTGATCATGTTCGTTGAAGGAGAACGTCTAAACATCAAGCATTTGACTCTTGTCTTTGTCTCTCCTTGACGGTGGTCAGGGTTGTGGATGGGGAGGATAGGTCATGAACCCCTACCCTTTATGTCCCCTTAGTATTTTTATATCATCCCACAATATATCATTTTGTCTAAATTAGTCCAATTGCTATCAGGCATTTATTATAGATTTCTATCCAAGAATTTCAGTTGACTGGAGGGTCAGTTGGCCTACTAGAAATAGTTAATAAATATATTCACTATGCAGATAACTAAATTATGTTTTCAAGCAAACTTCAATTGTTTAATTGTTACATAAAATGTAGAATCTTTACCTACTTTAGTACTAGGGTATACTTTCCAATTGACCAACTCATGGAATGAGACTAGAAAATCACTAACTGATAAGGATTTCCACCTATAGGTGAGTTGAGTGACTGATGTTTGAATCATCCAATTTTCTGGAGCCTCACTAACTAATAAGTATTTTCACCTTTAGGCAAGTCGAGTGACTATGTTTTAATCAAAAAAATGGAACGTTGTCAAAAACTTTGTCATTTGGTCACTTTGAAAGAAATTGAAGATGAATTCCAATCTCCTAACTGGTAACACTAGTTAGCCGACTCACTTGGTAGATGTTTTTCAACCTGCAACCTAGCAATCCAACCCACAAAGCATTTCAAGCATAAGTTGACTCACGTGTACCATATATATACTTGTTTTGTAGGTAATTGAATTGTGCATCCAATGGGCTTCTAAATTATCCATTTCCTAGTTTGTGTGTGAACGTTGTGTCTATTTAAATGGCCATCTATACTTTAATAAACCTCTCACTAATAGTCAGAGTTGAGGAGTGAGGATATGCAATCTTTGATCATTTTCTTAGACTTTTTATGGAGTGATAATTGCATATATATTTGAATTGAACCAATCCTACAAATTAAATATAAAAATTCATTGAATACCAAAAAATTGCATAAATTACTAAAATCCTAGAACACATGATTTATGAAATTAAATACCATAAAACATACTTAGACAAAGTATAAGATGCACCAAAAAATGACTAATATACATTTATTAATCATATAGTGAGGTGATGTGAAGATTTATAGAGTACCAACTCAAAGCAGTGGTGTTGACTCTTTGAAAAAAGAACTTTCACAGCTAAAGCATGATGGTCATGTTATATCACATGGACTTAGATTCATGAGTGATTGGCTCCAGTGCAAGTGGGAGATTGTTGGTGGTTTTTCTTGAGAGCCAATCATATGAATCTTGTAATGGCGCACTCTATAATTCATTTGATATATAAATGAAAGCAATTCCAATTATTGTGTTTTCTTCAAATATGAGATAAGTGATAAATATAGTAATGTCCGCAGAATGAATATCTCAATGACATGTGGATATCAGGTTGAGGACCTGAATATGAGATCATGTATATGACAAATGTATCCATTGTTCACTAGGTACTAGTTGGTTATTATTATGGAAGTTAGGACAACGATAATATGTTAGCAGTAATATGTGTGTTGATAGATGATTACGTCTCAATAGTTATGATATTGGATATCAAGTCAAATGCAAAGGTACTTATTATGAACAAGTGTACTAGAAATACCAACTTGAGTCTTCTACACGACACCATCATATCTCTATGTGATAGTGTTGATTGTGGTCCTTAGACCTGAAGAAACTATAATGATCACATGATGTTCGGTGCACTTTAACACTAGTCAATGTGACTTTGATTAAGGGTTGATGTAAAGATAGTTCTTGGGTTCCCAGTGACACATGTGAGTTATTGTGAGTGATGTAGATGGAATTTATCCCTCCAATTGGAGTAATAGCTTAACCTCTTTATGAGTGAGAATATCTGATGCATGACTTTCTCATGTGATGCAATATATAATTTGAGATCATATGTATCTTAAATAGTCTACTCTGGATCAAGGAACAAATATTGATCATTAAGAATATGACATTTTCATGCCTTAGATTAATGTGGATATTGGAGACAAAAAGGGTATGGTCACCGTAACACTGGACACAATACTAGGTAGAAGTTGTTCTTTAACTTCTCCAGTTATTTGGGTGTCAATGAAGTCTTTCTAGATACAAATCATCATATATGAAACTATAACATGATTATATATATCACTACCTACATAATTTGAAGGTTGTAGGGTCACACGTATAAATGCATAGGGAAGAGGATAATAATAGTGGACATGATTAATTGATTACTAAAAGGTTTAGTAAATTAATCGAATCACCGATGAACTAAGTGGAAGCCTAATTGGCTGACTAAAAAGTCTAGATGCCTGAATGGATAGATAGGTTAATTGGATGGGAGGTCTAGTTGATTGACTAGGCCGACATATGCTCAAATTGGTTGATTGACTAGCATAGTCACCTGACTAGACAACATCAATCGGTCAAATGGTTGGTCTAGTCACCCATCTGGTGGACCAATTTAAAATGTTTTGATCCAATCTATTCGCTCGGCTAGATAGCTAGTTCCTTAATTGAAATTCCATATGTGTTATAACATGATTTTTCACATGTATTTACATATTTAAACTTCAATGATTTGTTTGTTAAATATGTATTAGAAAATTGAGTATGCCTTGTTTTAAAAGTATCAATTTAATACGCAAATTCTCCTTTGCAATGCAGCTTCAGTGATCCTTGGTTCCATCACGCACCACAGCCTCTGCGTGAGTTTACCTTGCTGACCCTAATGTGTGGGTTGTTGGGGAAAATCGGGGGTTTACACTTCCATGGGGGTCATAATCATGGCACTTCCTCGGGGGTGGTTCCCACGTCATAAAAAAATGTTTTTGGGGATTCAATGTTTTCAATAAACCAATAATAGATATTGGAAAAGAAATAGAGAAAATCCAATAATGATTGAATTACTAAAGGTAATGTATAATTAGTATTTTACATATGGAATTATGTCACTACTACAGAAACAGCGTTCAGTGTCGCTTTTCTGGGCATCGGTTATTTCGGACAACCGACGCCTATAATATTCGGCGTCGGTTATTTATACAAACCGACATCTATATTCGAAGACCAGCCAGACACGAGTACCGCTTTGTATTCAACATCGGCTGAGTGTAACCAACCGACGCCTAAAGGCGCCCGCGAAATCCAATTTTCGAGCGAAAAAAATCTGGGTCACATACAGCGTCGGTTGTTTAACAATTCACCGACGCCTATGTGAAATGAAATTTTGCGCGAAAAGTTCCACTTTCGGTGTCGGTTATCCTTGGATAACCGACGCTGATAATAGTTCCCGCCAATTGATTTGGGGTAAAGATTGTCTAATTGGACGTCGGTTATTACGATCAACCGACGCTGAAGATAATAGGCGTCGGTTGTCCTAGATAACCGATGTCGTTGACCAACTTAATAGAGGCCCGATCACCCGACTCTTCCCCCTTTCTTCCTGTTTCATCGATTCTCCTGTGCGCTCTCCCAAAATCGCCGCCTGGTGCCTGGTGCCTGCTGCTTCTCACTCGCCTCCGACGATCCCTGCTGCTGCTCTGCGTCGCCGCCGCCGCCCGCCGCCTTCCTCCTTGCGCCGCCGCCGCCTGCTCCTTCCTCCCTACTCACGCCCTACTGCGGCGTTGTCTTCTTGCTTGCTTCCGCTGCTCACAAGGTATTAGCCGTAGCACCTTCTTCCTTGTCTTCTTCCTTGCCACCCGCTTCTCTGCTCTGCTTGCTGCTCTGAGTTCAAAACCTAAGACTAGTTAGTGTTCTACTTCTTTCACTGAGAACTGAGAAGAATGGCCTACCACGGCCGTGCTGGGCAGCACGACCGTGGTAGGCCAACACAGCCACGACCGTGTTTGATTTGATTTAAACCCTAATTTGATTTAAACTTGTCCATTCTAGCATCCTAATTTGATTTGATTAAACACTAACATTGATGAAACCCTAACATCAATTGTGATGAAAGCCTAACATGTACATATCTATTATTGTGTTTGTTGGCCTAGAAACCCATCCAAGATTGACTCATTAGGAGTAAATCTTGGATAGTCCCCGGTTTGGGACTGTTCTTGAACACCTAATCTCACTTAGGGTGTAAGTGTATAATGTGTATTGGGTTTTCAAGAAAATTTCAGTAGCATTTCCCCGTTTGTTCTCTAAGTACATATGTACATAGAGAACAACGGGGAAATGCTGCCGAAATTTTCTTGAAAACCCAATACACATTATACACTTACTAGTGAGATTAGGTGTTCAAGGATGGGATAGGTGGTACACATTTATGATATATAAGAATGACATCACATGTGTTTGTTGGCCTAGAAAGTGAACAATCATTGTTCTTTATATTACTTGTACATTGGTATAAATTAGAATGAACAATCACTAAATTATATACTGTTTGTATGGAGTCCGGCTTCATTGTAGATATCTATTATTGTGTTTGTTGGCCTAGAAACCCGTCCAAGATTGACTCATTAGGAGTAAATCTTGGATAGTCCCCGGTTTGGGACTGTTCTTGAACACCTAATCTCACTTAGGATGTAAGTGTATAATGTGTATTGGGTTTTCGAGAAAATTTCGGTAGCATTTCTCCGTTTGTTCTCTAAGTACATATGTACTTAGAGAACAGCGGGGAAATGCTGTCGAAATTTTCTTGAAAACCAAATATACATTATACACTTACTAGTGAGATTAGGTGTTCAAGGATGGGATAGGTGGTACACATTTATTATATATAAGAATGACATCACATTATACACTTAGGATGTAAGTGTATACCCTAATCTTTTCCTAATATATACTTGTTTCCTAATATATACTTGTTTTCTCTGATCATAGAATGGATAGATCATGGATGTCCATTCATAATCGTTGCACCCCAGAGTTTATATCTGGTCTTGATCAGTTTATTAGATTTGCCGAGGAACATAGGAAAAAACCTACAGATAGGTTCTACTGTCCATGTAGGCATTGTGGTAACAACTTGAAAGTCAACACTGGTGAGGAAATCAAAAGTCATGTCATGTGCAACGGGATTGTATAAGGCTATACAGAATGGCACTGGCATGGAGAGATTTCAAAATTGAAACTAGTAGATGTCGATAGCAGTGCTTGGGTGGAAGAAGAAATTGCCTCCGATGACGTAAATGTGAACGAACCAGTTCCAGCAGACATCATTGATGCGATGCTGGATAGTTGTAGGGTAGAGCACACCGATCCACCTCCTATCTTTAGAAACATTGTGCATGATGTTGAGATACCGTTATACACAGGCTGTACTAAGTTTACGAAGCTTAGCACTGTGTTGAGATTGTATAAGTTGAAAGCTAACAATAGATGGAGCGACAAAAGCTTCACTTCATTGTTGACTTTGTTGAAAGAAATGCTTCCTGAAGGAAACGAGCTGCCAATCTCAACATACCAGGTAAAGAAAATGTTGTGCCCAATGGGAATGGAGGCCAAGAAGATACACGCAGCAGACATTGTTGACTTTGTTGAATGAGTGTTTATATCGAGGAATATACCAATTTCATAAAGAGACAACATCCTCGAGCAAGTTCAATGTGGCTTGCTAGAGAGCATAATAAGACTTTTACTAAGTGGTTTGAAGATAAAGTCTTACATCAACTATCTCAAACACCAAATGATATTATAGAAACTATCAAATGCCTCGCCTTTAAACCAAAACTGAATGTTATGTCTTATGAAGGGTTTGACATTAATGGATTCACATATTACACAAAGCGCCAAGATGATAAGAGTGTCGTCCAAAATAGTGGGGTCACTCTTCAAGCGTCGACTATGTACTTTGCAAGTGCAAAGGATAAGAGTCCACGTGAAGCTAAAATGTCATATTACGGTGTCATTGAAGACATTTGGGAGTTTGACTACATAGATTTCAAAATTCCGCTCTTTAAATGTAATTGGGTTGATAACACCAAAGGAGTTATAGTGGATGAATTGGGTTTCACTTTGGTGAACTTTGAAAAGATTGGCGAGAAGAGTGAACCATTCATATTGGCATCACAGGCGAAACAAATATTCTATATCGATGATCCTGCAAATGATAAATGGTCGGTTGTTCTTCATGGTAAAAGACAGTTCATTGAAGATCCTATAGATGAAGAAGAGTACTATGATAAGTATGATGACTCCAGTCCATTCTCAGTTGGGTTGCCAACTCCACAAAATATTGAAGCTAATGATGACTTATATGTGCGCGGAGATCACAATGAAGGATTGTTAATTGATAAAAGATCACAATTTTAGAGACATGTATGTTTATACAAATGCTAAATGTTGGCCTTTTTCTAGTTAATACAAATACTAAATGTTTGCCTTTTTCTAGTTAATACAAATGCTAAATGTTTGCCTTTTTAATGACATTTTCAGATGGCTGACCATGATGAGCATGATGTCCATGATGAGCATGAAGTCCATGATGAGCATGTTGTCCATGACGAGCATGGCGAGGATACCAATGTAAGTTCTAAAAACATATCCTGTATTTCTATAAAATTCATTATCTTCTAGTTATGTCATATATCTTATATTTCTATATTGGGCTAATTCAGTGTGTTTATTTTTGTCAAATTTTAGGTTGATGATGCTCATGTACCCACTGAAGCACTGGAGCAACTTGATGCGCAGCACCGAACACTTAACAAGAAAAGGGGCATCACTCTGTTGAAGAAGTTAATCGCGCTTAGTGGCAGTGGATCCAAATTGGTTGTGGAGTTTGATAATGGAGGAAATGCAATTGGAGTGAACCGCAATAATTTTGTAAACTATCTTGGGTGTACCACTCGAAGCCATTGTGGTGTTAAGTATGATAATTGGCATAAAGTTCCTCAGCGGAAAAAAGACTTGATATGGAAGGATTTATGCGTGAGTTATTATTATTTGCAATTCTATTTTTTAGATTACAAATTCTATTATTTGCAATTCTATTTTGGATACTAGTTAATAACATTTCTATTTTACATAATCTGTTTGTATTGGATGAGAAGTTGCATCGTAAAAGTGTGATGCAACGCGCTGGAAAGATGCTTAGGAATTACAGGACAAATCTGAACAGAGAATACATAAAAGAGGGTGATAAGAAAAAGAAGTCAGCCCTTGAACAATGGAACTTCTTGGACAAAGAAGATTGGGACAATTTTGTTGATTCAAGAAAATATGAAGAATTCAAGGTATTAGGTGTCACTCCCAATTTAATTAATATACATTGTATTCACCTATTCAAGATTAACATTTAGTGATACTAACGAAATCATTAATGTGCATACTAACTAGGCCCTCAGTGACGCACAAAAAGCAAGGCGTGCACTGAATGTGCATGACCACACTATGGGTCCAAAAGGCTATGCAAGCGTTCGCCAAAGACTACATGCAGAGTCTGCGGCTACTCAGGAGTCTGCTCCTACTCAGGAGTCTGCTCCTACTCAGGAGTCTGCTCCTACTCAGGAGTCTGTCACACCCATGCCTCGCCATGATATCTGGATAGCTGGGAGGCAAAACAAGAAGGGTGAAATAAAGAAGCCCGTAACTGCTGAGGCGGCTGCGAAAATGGTAAAATACAACTCTTAGAGCAATCGTTTGAATATTTATTATTTTTGGTGTTAATTTACCAATTTCTGTTGATGGTGATTAGCGGGAGCTGCACGAGCAGAGGAAACAAGGTACGTTCATCCCTCAGGGCACAAGGAATGAATTGACAGTTGCTCTGGGTAACCCAGAGCATCCTGGACGTGTTAGGGGTGCAGGCGCTGGTGTGGGCATCAAAGCATTCTTTGGGCCATCCCAGCGCAAACCCAGAGCGGGACTTTCTCAAGAAGAGGTAACCTATTCTTTTTTTAGAATGTTACTGCAAAAGGAAATTCAATAATAAGAAGCTAATGTTTCTTTTATCCATGTATAGGAGAATAAGAGAATCGAGGATATAGTTGCTAAGAAGGTCAAGGAAGAATTGCTGCGGTAGCAGGCATCTCAGGCTTCCAATCAGCCTATGGCGACCCACTCTTCTCCTGATGCACAGACTGCGAGTAATCCTGGAGACCCATCGCCTAACACGTCTGCTGTAAGTATTGTTTATGACATTGTAGCTAGTCTTTTCAAGATGATATGTTTTCAAGATGATATGTATATATGTATAACATTCTTTACGTAAATTTGTAGGCATTGAAGCCATGCCGCTTAAGAATACAAGACTATGTTGTTGCAGAGGCGCATGCTTACCCGTCCCTTCCTGGGGAAAGGTTTCACGGGACTCCAATGCCACAGGGCTACGTTCGTGTGGGCCCATTACGTGTGTTACCCGATTGGAGGGAAGCTACATTTCCATATCCCCACCCGGATATTGATACACTTGCTGAGGCAGAAGGCGGGGTCATATTGTGGCCCAAAGCAGATGTCGTCTACACTACTGAAATTGTAAGATAAATTTACATTGATTTAGACTGTTAATGTGTATATATGATGTCAACTGATCTAAAATTATATATACAGGTTAAAAAGAAGACACCAGGAGCACCTAGGCCTCCACCTCCACTTCCCGCATTACCAACTTGGGTTCCAACTGACCTAACATACCCGTTAGGTCCTGCTTGTAGGGGAATGACATGTTGGCTACGAGCACATAATATACATTGCCCGATAATTGTTTCTTTAGATGCAGATTATGCAGGTCAATCATACGATAGCTCTTTATTTATACAAGATATTATTGAGCTGTTTATGTATGATTGGCTGAATACATCAATGATAGAGACATGGATAAGGTGAGATCTTGTTTATACATCCATATACCTTATGTAAGATCCGGTGATCTGGTTTCTTATATATTAATGCATGCGTAATACATGTTTTGCAGCTACTTAGTCGAAGATCATTGCAAACAATTTGCATTTGATCATGTGGGATTTTTTATTCCATCATTGATTAGTATGGTAGCTAAAGACCCTGATAATGTTCAACAATACTGTATAGATGCTTTTACAATTTTTGGTCAGCAAAAGAAGACGATAATAATAGCTCCATTCAATGTCAAGTAAGTTTACTTTATTTATAATTTGGACTTAAGAAAATTCCATTTTTATTGTGCATTTTGAGTTATTAATTGTTAACTTTTTACCTCTAATGGTAAACATTGGGAGTTACTAGTTATTGTCCCTGGGACGTTCACTGTTTATTATCTAGATCCCATGGGAAGTACATTAAACACTAAAATTGGACACGTAATGAGAATGCCATTATTATGGTGAGAAATATTTCATTTTTGTATATGTTAACATCTGTTATTACATTACTATTTACTTATATAATTTACTGTGTTATATTAACATGTAGGGGTTTAGATGCATTCAAAAAGGCTGGAGGAACGGTCCCAAGGAAAAAGAACCATCCAATAAATTGGCAGAACGTACAAGTAAGTTCCTGACTCCAATGTATATATTATTGATGTGAATTGTGCTTAGTTGTATTATTTTGTATGTTTCAATTTATAGTGCGCTACACAAGACAATGGCTGGGCATGCACATACTATGTGATGCGATTTATATAGATGATTATCAAACATGCCGCATTGGACATTGATACCATACATGAGGTATTATATATAGTCTCATTAGTTAGTATGAAATATATCAATCTTATTTTTATATTATTACTTATATATACATCATTCTCTTTGCAGGTGTTTAAAACTGACCACACTATAGGTAAATGCTTAAAAAATATACATGCTCCATATACGATGGAAGCATTAAATGAAATAAGAGAAGAATGGGCAAAAGCCATACAAGCAGTGGCAACTGTAAGATATAATTGGGATGTTGGTAGCGATAATGAATGATACTTTGTAAATGAATATTTCTGAATGTTAATACATGTATTTGAATGTTTCTATATGTGTTAATGTGAGAATTGAATTGATGTCTGAATGTATCTACTTGTGTGAAATTTTCCTTGGGACTTTTGCAGGTTTGTGGCCTGTTTGTATGCTGATATCAATGGATGTCATAAACCTGTAGTTCAGAAAACTGAACTGCAGGTTCTCATCCTGCTGACCAGCCACAGCAGGCCTGCAAACTGATATGAAAAAAAATAGATATAGGCGTCGATTATTTATAGAAAACCGTCAGCAAAGACCTACAACGTCGGTTATTGGATAAAAACTGACGCCTAATATTACAAACAACCCAACCGTGCAGGAAAGCACGGCCGTGGTGGAAAAGGCATTGCTTATTCATATAAAACCGACGCCTATAGTACTAAACACGGCCGTGCAGGGAAGCACAGCCGTGTCGTCTTGAAGTATGGCGTTGGTCTTTTAGTAGATAACCGACGCAGAATGTGTCCTAGATGACGCCGTTTTCTGTGGCGCGAACCCTTTTGGCGTCGGTTATCTACTAAAAGACCGACGCCTCTATGTTAAATAGGCGTCAGTTAAAAAACCGATGCCGAAGTGTTCGACCTTTAGCGGCGCCCACATAGGCGTCGCTCAGAAACCGACGCCAAAGGGGGTTAAACAACCGACGCCAAAGGCTGTTTCTGTAGTAGTGTGTGGAGTTGCTAGAAAAGTGACGTTGAAGGTAACTAATAGATTGGTTTCAATTCCATGTTGTACTTAATGAGAAAAGATATCATAATAGCCAATCATGCCAAGTTTAGAAAAGAAAATATAAATGAAATAAATAGAAGACTTAAGGACAAATAAAAGTATATTTAACTTGTGTGTTTGGTTCAAATGTCACCCACACCTAGATATAAGTGTTTAAGACTTTCCTTCAAAATTTGGAATTAAAATGATTAAAGGAAAGGAAGATATGAATTAAACTAGATTTCTTAAGTGGAATGGATAATGGAAATATGAATTAAATTTCATGGTTTTAAAGGAAACAATACTTACTCCTTTTGTTTTATGCACACATGGATGGCCATCAGATGATATCTTATGACACTTAGATCGTCGTCTACCCCCAGTAGGAAAAGGAAATAGGAACCCAAGATTGATATATTTCCTTCTCAATTTCCTCGCAACCCAGTACGTGTGCAACATTAGAAACCTCACCCATGGATTCACGAGAGTAATACTCATCCACCTACCCTAGGTTTTACCTACTTTGGTTGGACATTATGGAATTTCCCAATTCATGAACTCAATGGGAACCCTACCTCAATAGCCAAGTCTATATAAGGGCATGTGATCCCACTACAAGATCACCAACTCATCAGTGAGGGTTTGCTCAATTCTTGAATCATTACCTCACCTTTAATTTCCCTTCCAACCTCTATTCTCTTTCCCTCAAATTGTCTCTATTCAACCAAGGGGAAGACTTTACTATTATCCTAGTCCAGACCATCTCCGAGCAATTAGGTACCATTCTCAAGTCCGACGAAGTGCAGCAGACGAGGTGGTGCCTTTGCTTGCCACTGGGACGGCCCAATGCTCAAAGTCAACCATTGAGTTGACCACCTACTCAGGTAGGAAGGGGAAAAACCAATGTTGAAGATAACCCTTGGTGAAAGGACTTCCTTGTCCTTGATTTTCCTTCTTTGTGGTAAGGGTCATTTCCATCCTTTCACTCTATCTTTCTCATGTTACCTAGTCAGGCCACACAAGTTTGGGCCCTGACTAGTGCAATCTAATCGGCTCAGTTGTGGCCTTGTGCCACACTGGCATTGCATAGTCAACCACTGAGGTGATGGCCTATGATTGGCCATAAATGAATTAACTTCTAAATATCATTGAAAATCATAGGATTATCCAAACAAGTCAAATAATATATGAAAAATGATCAAAAAAAATCCATTAAAATTGATTCCAAGATATAATTCTATCCTAAATTCAAAAATGGAAACAAGAACCCAGGGTGTGATGGCTTAACTAAAACTATTTTAGTGTATGTTGGCATATTATTGGATCAGATATAGTACATGCTATCCATTAAGTTTTTTAATGCATATTACCTGTAGGAATTTTATAGAACTTTTGAGTCCCATTTTAGAAGTTAGGAATGAAACGTATTCTATAGTCTTGAGATTTATTTCCCTTTGCAACATACTGCATGTGAGAGAACATTTATCCTCTATATAAAGTGTACGTAAGGCTGGTGATATCAACATCACCCATATATATATATATATATATATATATATATATATATATATTATATATATAGTCAGGCTAGAATACACTCGAGTGTACAGATCACACGAATACACTCAAGTGTGTTTGCATATCAAGACTATTTTTTGCAAAATGTAAACTGTTGATCTTCACCGTCATACTATAACTAGGCTACATACAAATTTTGATCCCATTTGGATGAGTCTAATTCACTCATCCAAGGGCAACAAAATCAACGTGTGAAACTAATTTGAAATGCATAATTTTTGCGGTCTTCATAACACGAGCTATACATATCCAAATGTGCTCAAATTTTGCATATGAGTTGTTCAAGAGATGTTTAATAAGATCAATAGATTAGATTTTCAAAAAAATATTGCATCATGACAAACTACTTGAGTGTATTCCACTCCGGATACACTTGAGTGTATTCTAGCCTGACTCTCTCTCTCTCTCTCTCTATATATATATATATATATATATATATATATATATAGTCAGGCTAGAATACACTCGAGTGTATAGATTATACTATACACCCCAATAGTGTTTGCCTATCTAGACTATGTTTTTCTAAAATCTAATCCATTATTCTTAATCTTTACAATAATAATAGGCCACATAAAAAATTTGAGCTCATTTGGATGAGTGTAAGTCACTCATTCAAGGGCAAAAAAATTGATGCACAAAACTAATTTGAAATGCCTGATTTTTCATCCTTTAGATGCACGACCTATAAGTGTCCAAATGAGCTAAAATTTATCATATAGTATGTTCTTAAGATATTTAAAAAGATCAACGATTTAGATTTTTCAAAAAGTTATTGCATCTTTAAAAATGACTGAGGTGTACGGTGCCTCTGGTACACTCGAGTGTATACTAGCCTCTCTCTCTCTCTCTCTCTCTATATATATATATATATATGTCCCACCACTACAATTAGATAATGATGATCATGAATCTTTAACGTGAAAAAAATGGCAATATATATAGTTCACTCTCGTATTGAAATTCAATTATGAAATAGGACATACAAGGCCAAGGCATGGCAGGAATCAAGAATCCAGAGTAATTAAGTTCAACATTTTCTTTCTTTTGGTGAAAAATTCAACAACTTCCTTTTTTTTAAACTACTAAAATTGTTATATTTTTTTAAAGGAATCTGAACAAAACAAGTTCAACATCTTGAGTAGTTCACAAAATAGGAAATCATATGATAATGAATGTCATATATAGAATTCTAAAAGTATTTCAAGAGAAGGTTAATTTCTAATTCATTCCTCATCATAACACAATTTAGGGTTATTCCATTAGATGTATAAACTTTAAAAACAACTTTTCTTTAGGTTGAGTCAAATTATAAAAAAACTTCCCTCATGTAATTAACTTTAGTATGATTTTAATATATATTTTATTTCATTTTTTTACTTAACATCAATTTATTATAAAATTTACAAAATGTGACCAATTAAAAAATTCCTTAACCAACATGCATGTGTTTTATGATAAAAGAGCTAGTGGGACCCCACCGATGTGGCCAGTTGGCGAGCAGTCACATGGCCTGGTCTCAGTCAATTAATTTGTGATAAAGTTGATCAAAATAAACCTAGAAAGACAAGACTATTGATATCCATTATAATGGTCATGAGTAAGATTAAGGGAACACTCATAGGATCTCCCGTGATTATGTGATCAAGTACCTATTAGAAACATTAATATAGGAGAGAAAACTCTGATCAACAATCACTTCTCAGTGAACAACATGAATAACCACATTGGGAGTAAAATCCCTAAGCCAATATGACACAACGACCCCTAACTAAGATTATTGGGCATCCAAAATGACTTGCCATAGATTCTACAATTAGCTCTAGAGTAGAAAATCTTATGTTACCAAAAAAAATGTAGAAATGTCAAGAGTACTAAGGTGGGTTTTAACCATGACATCTATATGAAGAAAATTATGGAGACAAGGGGTTGAAAGTTGGATAGGGACATGAGAATTCCCCTGAGAAGTGAAAAGCAAGAAAAAGGAGGAAAATTAATAATATTCAGTTGGGGAGGAATTGACTTTAAGTAAGCTTGTTGAATTGTGATGGTGATCATCCAAGACTTTAGTGATGACTATGATAGGTAGGAGCACCCCTGTCGACTGCTAGACGTGCTAAGAGGAGGTGGAATTTGGAGAATGGGCTAGGAGGTAACTGAGATGGCTATGGAGTTAGGGTTTCATTCTTAAAGGTGTAAGAGATGTTTACAAAGAGTTTCAAGTGGCTATTTACATGTAGATATATAGGGGAGAGGTTCTAGGGTTCTCGACAATAATTAGTGTTGGATAAGGAAATATAGGAAACAACATGCTAGAAAAAAAGGTTATATAATTTGTTTAGAAGAGATAAATGTATTACAAAAGGTCCTCATGTTGGGGTTGAAAAGAAAGAGAATGGAAAGAGGAGTGCTAGTGTTTCTTAAGGAAAGAGGGAGGTTGGATGAGTAATATGAGAAGCGTCTAATTGACCAGAGACCAACTAAGAATTTGGGAATAAAACATCATATTGTTCCATAAAAGAGTTGGCACATAAATGATATTCAAAAGTGAGTGATAGCTACTAAATATGAAACTCTATGAAATATCACTACATATATTATATTGTTATTATACTCATTTATTTAAATTATATTTCTATTTCCTAATTTAGTTTGGGTAACTAGGAGAATCTAGTCTAAATAAGAACTAACACCAAGGCCAATTCATGTGTGTAGATTCCAAATTGTCATTGGGTTTACAATTTTAGACCATTCATTATGTTATTTAACATTTTAGGGTTTAATCAATATATTTGTTGTAGAAATGAATATATGTCACTAAAATTTTGATGTTGAATTAGATGCCCAATTATCTTATCATGAACACCTTTACTTAATACTTATCTATAATTACCATTATCATTTTATTCAATTTTCCATTTTAAAGACTTTGGTAATTTATTTAACACCTTGGAGTTTAGATCTATTTTTGAATGAAGTTTGTGATAAAAGGAGTTTAGGTTCTACTATTTATCAAGATATTCTCTCTATTTAACATGAAGAAAATGGTAACCATCTCGTTTTAGTTGTATGTTCTCTATGGTGTTATGGAGGCATGTGAAGGAGATTGTGGGAAAAATATTCTCTGTTGACTGGACCTTAATACCATGAGGTAAAAATATAAAATTAATAATGCTCTAGTAATTTGTGTTGTTTGACGTGAGAGAAACTGGAGATCTTCTTCCAGCGTCTCTAAAGATACAAGTATTGTTTGGGATAATATTAGGGTTGATTTGGAGTTGTATTTAAAGTAGGTTTATACACATGTGCATAGATTTTATTTTCTATTTTTTCATTGTTGGATAGATAGATGTTTAAACATTTTGTTCTTTTGTATATCCTACAAACATAACACCACAAAAAAGCAATAAACAATGATGGGGACACGCTTGGTTCAACAATTTTTTTATATTTATTATTCCTTTAAATCTTTTGAAGTGATATTTCAAATTCATCTTATATTACTAACTATGTAAGCTTGTGAAGTTCTAGAGCATCCATTTTATATTAAACCCATTAATTAGTAACCTTGTATGTTTCATCATCGCTTAAAATCATGAGTTGTTTAAATATGTGAAATCCTCCTTTTGTGAACATTTAGCTTTAGCACTACAATTTTGAGCTCCTAGTACTCCTATTATCATCTTATTTAGTGTAAGACCCCAAACCTAGCTTAATGCTTTATGGTGATTGCTTTGCTTAATAAGATTCTTAAACCTTAATATAATTATGCGATGGTCGTTAATAACATGTAAAACGTTTGTGTTTTCAGTTTGGTCCAAATTGAATGATGTTTGATATGATTATGCTATATGTGTGCTTGATTTGGACCAAGTTGCAATTCACCCATGTTGAGGAGTTACATTGCAATTTACCACATGTTGGATATGCCTCACATGTTTTAGCATCATGTGAGAGAGGATGGTGCTTTGGTATGCCTTGTTGTGCATTGGTTTGATGAGGAGAGAAGTGGTGACTCTTTGGATGTGCTTTTAGGGTTTGTTTTGGTGGTTGAGCTTGTTTGAGTTTTAATCTCTTGTGATGATTTTCAGCGACCACCCTTATGTTTTCTTGGTGTTTCTCTCTGCAGTTGAAGGATTTTGAGTGTGTGCTTGAGTTTCCTATGATCTAAGGGGCCTGGATCTCTTTCTTTTGGTCGTTGATGATCTAGGGTCTCTTGTGGTCGTTGGTTTCTCTTTGACCTAGAGGTGATGATGATGTCTTCGACCGATGGTCTTTGTGCCCTTGGTTTCTCTTCGACTGATGGTCCTCTAGGGCCAAGTGAGGTCACTGGTTTGCCTTGTTTTTCACGACCTTAGTTCTTATATGGTTTTAGAGTATACATGGCTGATCTTTTGATGGACAAGTATCATGAGAAACCCTAATACCTTAACACCTAACCCTTTTTCACCTCTCTCCTACTATTAAGTATATAACCCCTCTCCTTCACATGAAAGTAACTCTTTCAGCCCTCCTCCTTATCTCTTATATCTTGTGTTCAGATCTTGTGTGCTTGGTGGGGTAGAAGAGCTTATCCTTGGAGCTTCGGTGGCCGACCATCTTGAGTGTGGTGATCTTGAGTTGAAGCATCATCTCTTATTGCTTTGTTGGTGATTTTGATCCTTGGTAAGTAACCCATATCTTGGTTTGTTTTCTTGCAAAACCCTACCTCTCTTTTCTTCTTCTTGGTCTAATCCATGGAGATTCCATGGTAGTGCTTATTTTGGGATGGAGGTACTCCTCTCTGTAGGGCCGAATTCCTAGTTTTCCAAGGTAGTGATCAAGTTTAATGGAGGAACTCTTTTCCCCTTTCTATCTTTTTGTTCTTTTCAGACTAAAAGTTTTGGTTCTCCTTCTTGCCCATTAACCTAGAGTTTTTCTTCTCTTTTGAGATGGTGACTATCTTGGTCATGGAGGAGATCCATACAAACCCTAAAACAAGCATCACATGAGATCAAAATGGAAACCATTGCATGGTAGATGTAAATTCGAGGTTAAGCACATGAAAATAGATCCAAAACTTCATCTTATGCAAGAGGACCAAACCAAAACCCAAATAAACAAAACCAAGGTAATATACATGCGAAGACATCATCATCACCATCAACTAAATCTGAGCCACATGAATTAGGGTTTAGGAGAAAGAGCAAACTAGTCAAGTATACTTCATAATCACTTACCCTTGAACAAGACAGTGACATCTAGCATATTATGATCAAGATTTAGAGATAAAAAAGTAGCATGCAAGAAATATTATGGTGCAATAATAGAAGAGGGGAAAGTTATATAACCCTTCTTAGATGATGGTGCAACCACCTCCAAGCAAGAAGCTCCAAAAGAAAAAAAGAAACCTAGCTAGTTTGAATGTCTCTATTGTCAGATTATGTTATGGTTCTTTCTGAGCCAATCGTGTTGGGAATATGTTCCTTGAAGGAATCATATCTCCCCTTTGGTATAGTAAAGTACCACGATGCCTCCATCTTCCTTCATATTGATGGAGTATCAGATGAAGAGGACACAAGATCACATACAAAGTTACATCAAGCTGATATGATGTTGAAGCACCCTAAGTCTTCTCTCAGCGTGGGTAGCTTTCTTTGAATCAACATTCCAACCTCCTCATGTAGCACTACCACATCAGAATCTTGCATCCTCTTCTTCTTGTTTATGTCCATAAAAAAATTAGGGTAGGAGGAGAGTTTCTACTAAGGGACGATTTACACAAAGCTTGTGAAATATATCAAGACACTCCTTGAATTGTTGATCTTCCTTCATCTTCTTATGGCTGTCTAAAAAAGCACATGTACCATAATATTCCTGAGGTGTGGTGATGCTTAACCCTTCTTAGGGGATTTTCTCCTCCTAAGATGGACTGGGTAGAATCTTCACCTACCATTTGCTCAGGTATCTAGTCTGAAACAACCTTCTTGTCTTCAGCTGTTGCATCAGGAATGACTATAATTGGTTCAATCTTCTTTTTGTTCTATCATGTTACCTACTCAATTCTCTATCACCTTCCCACTATGCAATATTACTGCTTTGACTAGTTTATTATTTTGTGAGATGTCATTATTTCTTGGGAACCCTTGTTGAGGAGGCTTCATCAGTTATGCTAGGTCTGCTGCAATTTGTGAGATTTGAGTCTTCAGACTTCTAATTTGGTCCCCTTAGTTATGTGTCTATCTCTTAGATTGATTTAGATATAAATCATCTTGGTGATAAAATTTTCAAACATGTGCTCCAACCTATAAAACTTTCATGGATCATAGTTGTCGGGACCCACTCTTTTGATCAGCAAAAATACCAACCATTATAGCTAATCCCAAACCTAAACCCAAATTATGAAATAAAAAAAATGAATTCTCGACAAAGGCGATTAAACAATATATGAAAAATACAGATAAATTTTTCCTTTTTCTTTCTTCACAAACTCATAAATCAATGTCACATCAAGGACATCACATTCAGATATCACAAATCATATTCAACTCCATTAAATATAGAATCAAATCTTGTTCTCATATGCGGTTCAGTTTACATCATATACATGTACATTGATGAACAAACTTAATCTACAACCCATCCTGGGAAAGAGAGAGTACAAGGACATTCTAATCTATCTACATTATACTATTTATATCTTCTTTGTCACGACCTCTCTGCTGGATAGCATTATAACTAAAAACATTTGAAACAACCTCATGAGACTCATATAGAGCCCCAGTGAGTGGATACCTCCCACTCAAGCTAGGTACATGCATCAGCATCAGATTAAGTATAATAAACTTAACAAAAACATGCAGATATTGAAAAGTCTAGCAGATAGATCTATCATAAGTCATTTCTAACTTGCAATGATAATCTGATACAACAGATAAGGGAGTCACTTAAACCAATTATAACTTTGAAACATCTTTTAAAGCATGTCTATGAATAATTCAACAAATACATCTTAGTTTAGATTAAGAATCCTACTGTATGAGAAATAAGTCAAGTTCTAAGCATTTTGAATCAATACATAACAATCACATTATCTTTATGACACTGCACCAGCTAGACCAGGAACACATCCTGTAGTCCTGAAGCTGAAGAACACATAATACATATCTACCAAACAATACTATCAAATAGCAAGCAATCCAACTCATATTCAGAATGGATATAAATCCCAACATTTATAACTTGTCAGCATGACATATCATAATATGAAATAGAAAATATCCATATCAACGTGATTACTTTCCTCAACAAGAAGCATAATCAACAATAAAAAATCATCAAGTAGCAGTACAAAGAATGTAACAACCATTCAAATCATGTTCTACACGGCTTATCATCTTTTATTTATTTTTCCTAAAACTTCTTGGCTTGTACCTCACCAAGTAGAAGTCGCCACGCCTGATTCTCGTGTCAACGACTCACCGTCACTATATTAGGGTTTAGCCGGCCACCCTAAGATATCAACAACATACCCTGGCCACCTCAGGGTTGCCTAAAGAGGCTCACGTCCTCATCTCAGGTACACGAGATAGGAACCAGCAAAACTATATATCACATATCACAGTATTTCACATATTTTTCATTTCACATTTCACATATTTCATTTCAACAGAGTCTATTCCATCTGGACATAGAGTTTCACAGCAAGGATTTAGGGCCAGAGCCACTCTAGATGACTCACTCCTAAATCCTGGTGGTCTAACCTTTAAGGTCTCGATCCACACTCTGGAAATCCTTCTCATAATTCATCGATTACTACAAGGAGATCCGTTTTGTTTCCCCAGTGTGGTCCTCGGGGGAAACTCACGGTGTTCAGGGCATCTAACTAGATGTTCCATCATTTCACTTGTTATTAATCTCTTTTACTCAACTTATAAGAATTCAAAACATCATATATCATATCTGTGTATTCTCGCGTAACTATAATAACATGAAACAGATTAAGTTTATCAATAAGGGAAATGATCAAAGCAAGAAGCACAATAAGTCTATAGATTGCAACAAATATGATTATTTCTATCTTCTGCATCAACTCATAGAAATCATCAATAGTAAGCCTTCAGCCCGAGACATAATCTTATTGTCCACCATTTACCCCATCAGGGTTTTATCATCATCAATGGGCTTTCAACCCTAGACATAATCTCATTATGCAACATTTACCCTTATCAGGGTTTCTCAATGTAAGGAGTGCATATTAAATTCCATTTCAACATAAATCTTATCATCTCATTGTATATCACAGTTCTGGACAAATATTAGCAGATACATTAAAACTAGCAACAGTAAAAGCATATAGATATCATGTATCATTCCTCACACTAAGAATGGATTTATCATACAACATTGCTTGTTCCATCTAATCTCAATAGATGTAAATAAATTTCATGCATATACATGCATAACATACTTAGTTCTCTTCTTCTTTTATTTCACATTCTTCATATGGGGCTACTAGTCAACACATGTTGATTATCATTTGAATTCCAACAAAATGGTTCATTCTCATAATACAAGTATTCTATCAAACGATCACAATACAAGAACACATTCTTGTAAGTCAATTCAAATACTTGAGTTTCATCATTTAGTTGAATTCAACTACAATTATTTACATCTCTTAATCACCCATTTGATATTGCCATTCATTAGCATCATCAAACTCATCATTTTAGGGTAAGAGTTACATTCTTAGAATCATCTACTAATTCCTATCTTTTTCCATCATTTTATACTCAGTAGTCTCAACTTCTTTCATTTTATGTTCATTACATCATCTGGACCAATCTTTCTTGATTCACTTTACATACAATACTTCTCTTCTACATAACATTTATCAAAGTACAGTTCTTAGTGTATTCATTTAATTTGGGTTAATCCATATGTAAGTAAATAAAAGATAAAATACTTCATCATACTATCTTCATTAGTTTCATCTTTATCTTGCAATCACCATTAAGTACATCTTGTTCATATTGTCTCTTATATTCAGATAAGTGTACCTTGATGTTGACTACTATTGTCATTCTCATAATAAACAATGATCATTCTTTATTATACTAAAACAAATGCATTAGACTTAGATGATATAGTAAGACTCATCATATTCAATTGAAGTATTAATACCTTCAACTTCAACATTTGATCACATTTACAACATCATATACAAGTTCTAGCTTTATCACTCATAATATTCTTAATAATAAACTTTTAGGGTTTTCAAAAAGTCATTCCTTAGTTCAACATATCATAAAAATAATATCATTCAGTAATCCAATCATGACCCAAGGGTTCATTAGGGTTATTCACAAACATGGAAACCCTAGTTTCCATTTTCACACATTTTATTCATCAATCATAAGTATACATTGATTAATTGACTCATTTGATTCACTTCCTCAACACAAAATCCTAATTAGGATATGTGGTCATTCAAATCCATTAACATTCAATAATGCACTTGTATAATACAATCTAGTACAATTCAAATATGACTTTATACATGTCAATTTCAATTCCAAGCATATCCGCCATTGGGCTGATTTTTAAGCAAAATTCACATGAAATACCATAGTCATCTACCCATAAGAATACCCATGCATCCTCAATCAATATATCAGGAATTAATCAACTTTCAATCAATGAGAAATAATAAAAAACAGTAAAATTGGATTCCCCAATACCTTTCCCAAATCAAATCCAATCACATATATATACAAACTAGGTTTCTGATTGTTTTAGCTGGATTGAATTAGGCTTTCAACATGAATACAAACCTTAGGAGGGATAAAAACACTCACCTCAGGTGTGAAACACCTGAAATTCGTAGCCCAGCTACTATTGCTAATTCTTGAATCAAGTCCTTGCTTCAAGAAAATAGAATCTTCCTGCTCCTCTTCACTCAAGAACCTAGAAGAAGAAGAATTGAAGAAGAAAGAATGAAAGAAGAGATCAATTTGGATTCTTTTGATCCAAATCAGGGAAGTGACGAGTTCTATACATAGGAGAGAATAGAAGCAAATAAACCTAGTAAAGATTTATGATCTATGCAGAATTTACCAACCTTGGAAAGAGAAAACCCAGAAATCTGAAATTTCCACTTCAGATTCTCCAAACCCTAAAATCCCCTCCTCTCTCAAGAATTACGAAGCTCTGAAGTGTGGGACGGAAATGAGAGGTTCTTGGGTCGTAATAGAGTCCTATATACTCATTAAGGTGCTTGGAATAATTAATTATAAACATTTTTCAGTCTTTTTTATTTTTCCAGAAAAATCTGGTCTGTCGAGTTTGTCTCTCTCAGAACTCGACCGATCAGGGTTTTGTTGTGATACAAAATTTCTTCCAAAAATTATGAAAATGTTATACTTTGTTAGAAACTGAGTGTCGAACCTTCAGTTAAAATTTGAGCTTAATTGGATAATCCAATAAATTATAAAAAATAAAATACTACACTGCTATACTGCAGTCAGCAGCATGGTCGGTCGAGTTTGTCCTGCACTGAACTCGACCGACACCCTCTCCGTAGAGATCAAAAGTCATCCAAAAATTACGCCAATTTAACAGGGTGTCTACAATTGTATTTATAAAATACAGTAAAAATTTGAGATCAATTAGATATACCAGTAAAAATATAAAATTTAATTACCACACTGCTATCTCAATCTGAAAATATGATCGGTGGAGTTTTAAACTCGACTGATAAACAGGTCATACCATTCTTCAAAAATTCTGATATTTTTCAATATTGTTCACATTTTATATATCCAAATCATATCTAAATTTTATATAAATAAGAGGTACACATAAAATACTAAAAATCATTTAGTGAGACACTATATTTATCAAATTCTGTATTCATGTCATCAAAACCCTAATTTGGGCCGATTAGGGTTTATGAAATGTTAACCCTAATTAGGTGGATCAAAGTATGATTAAAACTTATCATTATATTTAAAACATGAAAATTTAACTACCATCACTAATCAAGCTTTAAACAATGATCAACTTAATTAAGCATACAATTATCCAAGTAAACCCTAATCAGATGACTAATTTGAAAATGAGTCATTACAAATTCTCCCCTCCTTTTAGGATTTCATCCCAAAATCTAAGAAAAGATACAAAAGAATATCATATCATCTAATCGTTCACTGCTCTGAGCATCAAATTATAAAGACTTTCATTTTATCTTTCTTTCATATGACACTTTCTTTTTGCATTAAATGAATATTTCTTCCCTTGTAATCATCACATCTCTCCTTGAGTATGACAAACACTCACTTCACAAATATTAGTAAGACATCATTTATCAAGATCTGATTCACATCACCTTTCACATCCTTTTTTTTATTGTGTATCTCATGGATTAAGATTATGACTCATTCAAATATTATCACCTACATTCATCAATTTCCTTTATAAAGAAGATCATCTAGTGTGCATCTTAGTTCATAGCTTTTTCTCACAATTTAAGATTTCATACTCAAATTCAAACTCATTATAAATTGTCTTCATAATCCATTAAGCTTTCATATTTATTATATGAAATTTCTGCTTTCCATAGGTTCCATATTGAATTATAAAATCCTTTTCTCTTTCACCATTTTATCGCCATTGTTCTCTTTTTCATCATGTATCTTATTATACTACCAAACTATGTTCATCTGGATACTTGGTCAGGGCATCCAGAAGAAGTATAGTCGGTAGTTCCATACTAGCTTAGCTCAACACCCAAATACTTGACCAGAGTATCTGGATACTAAGTTCAGTCAGTATGCATATCATTCAGGTTATATTCAACATCCACATTATCATTTATTCCTAGATCCTATTGTCCCTGTAGACTCATCTAACCTAGGATCTGATACCACTTCTGTCGGGACCCACTCTTTTGATCAGCACAAATACCAACCATTACAACTAATCCCAAACCTAAACCCAAATTATGAAATAAAACAATGAATTCTCGACAAAGGCGATTAAACAATATATGAAAAATATAGATAAATTTTTCCTTTTTCTTTCTTCACAAACTCATAAATCAATGTCACATCAAGGACATCACATTCAGATATCACAAATCATATTCAACTCCATTAAATCTAGAATCAAATCTTGTTCTCATATGCGGTTCAGTTTACATCAGATACATGTACATTGATGAACAAACTTAATCTACAACCCATCCCGGGAAAGAGAGAGTACAAGGACATTCTAATCTATCTAGATTATACTATTTATATCTTCTTTGTCATGACCTCTCCGCTGGATAGCATTATACCTAAAAACATTTGAAACAACCTCATGAGACTCATATAGAGCCCCAGTGAGTGGATACCTCCCACTCAAGCTAGGTACATGCATCAACATCAGATTAAGTATAATAAACTTAACATAAACATGCAAATATTGAAAAGTCTAGCAGATAGATCTATCATAAGTCATTTGTAACTTGCAATGATAATCTAATACAACAGATAAGGTAATCACTTAAACCAATTATAACTTTGAAACATCTTTTAAAGCATGTCTATGAATAATTCAACAAATACTTCTTAGTTTAGATTAAGAATCCTATTGTATGAGAAATAAGTCAAGTTCTAAGCATTTTGAATCAATACATAACAATCACATTATCTTTGTGACACTCCACCAGCTAGACCAGGAACACATCCTGCAGTCCTGAAGATGAAGCACACATAATACATATCTACCAAACAATACTATCAAATAGAAGGCAATCCAACTCATATTCAGAATGATATAAATCCCAACATTTATAACTTGTCAGCATGACATATCATAATATGAAATAGAAAATATCCATATCAACGTGATTACTTTCCTCAACAAGAAGCATAATCAACAATAACAAATCATAAAGTAGCAGTACAAAGAACGTAACAACCATTCAAATCATGTTCTACATGGCTTATCATCTTTTATTCATTTGCCCTTAAACTACTTGGCTTGTACCTCACCAAGTAGAAGTTTCCACGCCTGATTCTCGTGTCAACGACTCACCGTCACTATCTTAGGGTTTAGCCGGCCACCCTAAGATATCAACAACAGACCCTGGCCACCTCAGGGTTGCCTAAAGAGGCTCACGCCCTCATCTCGGGTACACAAGATAGGAACCAGCAAAACAGTATATCATATATCACATTAATTCACATATTTTTCATTTCACATTTCACATATTTCATTTCAAGAGAGTCTATTCCATCTGGACATAGAGTTTCACAACAAGGATTTAGGGCCAGAGCCACTCCAGATGACTCACTCCTAAATCCTGGTGGTCTAACCTTTAAGGTCTCAATCCACACTCCGGAAATCCTTCTCATAATTCATCAGTTACTACAAGGAGATCCGTTTTGTTTCCCCAGTGTGGTCCTCAGGGGAAAGTCATGGTGTTCAGGGCACCTAACTAGATGTTCCATCATTTCACTTGTTATTAATCTCTTTTACTCATCTTACAAGAATTCAAAACATCATATATCATATCTGTGTATTCTTGCGTAACTATAATAACATGAAACAGATTAAGTTTATCAATAAGGGCAATAATCAAAGCAAGAAGCACAATAAGTCTATAGATTGAAACAAATATGATTATTTCTATCTTCTGCATCAACTCATAGCAATCATCAATAGTGAGCCTTTAGCCCGAGACATAATCTTATTGTCCAGCATTTACCCCATCAGGGTTTTATCATCATCAATGGGCTTTCAACCCTAGACATAATCTCATTATGCAACATTTACCCTTATCAGGGTTTCTCAATGTAAGGAGTGCATATTAAATTCCATTTCAACATAAATCTTATCATCTCATTGTATATCACAGTTCTGAACAAATATTAGCAGAGACATTAAAACTAGCAACAGTAAAAGCATATAGATATCATGTATCATTCCTCATACTAAGAATGGATTTATCATACAACATATGCTTGTTCCATGTAATCTCAATAGATGTAAATAAATTTCATGCATATACATGCATAACAGACTTAGTTCTCTTCTTCTTTTATTTCACATTCTTCATATGGGGTTACTAGTCAACACATGTTGATTATCATTTGAATTCCATCAAAATGGTTCATTCTCATAATACAAGTATTCTATCAAACAATCACAATACAAGAACACATTCTTGTAAGTCAATTCAAATACTTGAGTTTCATCATTTAGTTGAATTCAACTACAATTATTTACATCTCTTAATCACCAATTTGAGATTGCCATTCATTAGCATCATCAAACTCATCATTTTAGGGTAAGAGTTACATTCTTAGAATCATCTACTAATTCCTATCTTTTTCCATCATTTTATACTCAGTAGTCTCAACTTCTTTCATTTCATGTTCATTACATCATCTGGACCAATCTTTCTTGATTCACTTTACATACAATACTTCTCTTCTACATAACATTTATCAAAGTACAGTTCTTAGTGTATTCATTTAATTTGGTTTAATCCATATGTAATTAAATAAAAGATAAAATATTTCATCATACTATCTTCATTAGTTTCATCTTTATCTTGCAATCACCATTAAGTACATCTTGTTCATATTGTCTCTTATATTCAGATAAGTGTACCTTGATGTTGACTACTAATGTCATTCTCATAATCAACAATGATCATTCTTTATTATACTAAAAAAATGCATTAGACTTAGATGATATAGTAAGACTCATCATATTCAATTGAAGTATTAATACCTTCAACTTCAACATTTGATCACATTTACAACATCATATACAAGTTCTAGCTTTATCACTCATAATATTCTTAATAATAAACTTTTAGGGTTTTCCAGAAGTCATTCCTTAGTTCAACATATCATAAGAATCATATCATTCAGTAATCCAATCATGACCCAAGGGTTCATTAGGGTTATTCACAAACATGGAAACCCTAGTTTCCATTTTCACACATTTCATTCATCAATCATAAGTATACATTGATTAATTGACTCATTTGATTCACTTCCTCAACACAAATCCTAATTAGGATATGTGGTCATTCAACTCCATTAACATTCAATAATGCACTTGTATAATACAATCTAGTACAATTCAAATATGACTTTATACATGTCAATTTCAATTCCAAGCATATCCGCCATTGGGCTGATTTTTAAGCAAAATTCACATGAAATACCATAGTCATCTACCCATAAGAATATCCATGCATCCTCAATCAATATAACAGAAATTAATCAACTTTCAATCAATGAGAAATAATCAAAAACAATAAAATTGGATTCCCCAATACCTTTCCCAAATCAGATCCAATCACATACATATACAAACAAGGTTTCTGATTGTTTTAGCTGGATTGAATTAGGCTTTCAACATGAATACAAATCTTAGGAGAGAGAAAAACACTCACCTCAGGTGTAAAACACTTGAAATTCATAGCCCAACTACTACTGCTAATTCTTGAATCAAGTCCTTACTTCAAGAAAATAGAATCTTCCTGCTCCTCTTCACTCAAGAACCTAGAAGAAGAAGAATTGAAGAAGAAAGAATGAAAGAAGAGATCAATTTGGATTCTTTTGATCTAAATCAGGGAAGTGACGAGTTCTATACATAGGAGAGAATAGAATCAAATAAACCTAGTAAATATTTATGATCTATAAAGAATTTACCAACCTTGGAAAGAGAAAACCCAGAAATATGAAATTTCCACTTCAGATTCTCCAAACCCTAAAATCCCCTCCTCTCTCAAGAATTACGAAGCTCTGAAGTGTGGGACGGAAATGAGAGGTGCTTGGGTCGTAATAGAGTCCTATATACTCATTAAGGTGCTTGAAATAATTAATTATAAACATTTTTCAGTCTTTTTTATTTTTCTAGAAAAATCTGGTCGGTCGAGTTTGTCTCTCTCAGAACTCGACCGATCAAGGTTCTGTTGTGATACAAAATTTCTTCCAAAAATTATGAAAATGTTATACTTTGTTAGAAACTGAGTATCGAACCTTCAGTTAAAATTTGAGCTTAATTGGATAATCCAATAAATTATAAAAAATAAAATACTACACTGCTATACTGCAGTCAGCATCATGGTCGGTCGAGTTTGTCCTGCACAGAACTCGACCGACACCCTCTCCGTAGAGATCAAAAGTCATCCAAAAATTACGCCAATTTAACAAGGTGTCTACAATTGTATTTATAAAATACAGTAAAAATTTGAGATCAATTAGATATACCAATAAAATATAAAATTCAATTACCACACTACTATCTCAATCTGAAAATATGATCGGTTAAGTTTGAAACTCGACCGATAAACTGGTCATAATATTCTTCAAAAATTCTGATATTTTTCAATATTGTTCACATTTTATATATACAAACCATATCCAAATTTTATATAAATCAGAGTTACACATAAAATACTAGAAATTATTTAGTGAGACAATATATTTATCAAATTCTGTATTCATGTCATCAAAACCCTAATTTGGGCCGATTAGGGTTTATGAAATGTTAACCCTAATTAGGTGGATCAAAGTATGATTAAAAATTCTCATTATATTTAAAACATGAAAATTTAAATACCATCACCAATCAATCTTTAAACAATGATCAACTTAATTAAGCATACAATTATCCAAGTAAACCCTAATCAGATGACTAATTTGAAAACGGGTCATTACAGTAGTCATGCTAATTTTGTTATAAAATGTTGTATTGGTTACCTTGAGGGTATTGTACCTGTGATCGATCCTACTAAAAAATTGTTTGGATTCTTTCGGGAGAATTTAGGATTGCTCCTCCATAATTACTCATTTCTCATATTATTAGATTGTTGCATGTACATGCACTCTTCTTCCTCACCTCTAGATGAGGTGAAAAGTTTCTTCTCTAGTTGATGTGTCAATTGATCCATATGTGTCTTCAGTTCCATGATCTCATATGATTCCATGGAACCCTTGGATGAAGTTAAATACTCATATTCATCACCCCAAGACTAATTTGTGGCCATGTTCCTCAAAATTTCATGACACGTTGATGCCTTATTATTTAAGAACCATGCACATGTACTATTAAGTTAGTCCTCTCTCCTTTATGCAATCCATAGTATAAGGTATTTGTATGACCATACAAATCAATCACATGACGTGGAACCTTCCTTAGCATGTTTTATATCCTCTCACAAGCCTCTAAATAGGATTCATATGCACATTACCCATGTTTAGTATAGTGTCTTCCACTTCTTGTTATACTACACACTTTTATGGAATGATTACATGTTCTTCCTTGTCACTGAGCTAGTGTGACGGCATAGTTTTACACCATGCATCCATGTATGATAACAAAGTAGCTTGAACATCAACAAAATGAAAACACAACTATTGTTCTCTCAGAAAATACATGAGATAAAGAGTTTTGTCCTCCAGGGACTACAATGCTAAAAGTACTAAAGAAAAGAGGATCACAAAGGACACCTAGCCTTATGCTCCTTCACCATTTAGTATCCAATCTCAGCAGCGAAATCTTCAATGTGGGGTGATCCTTCTGTCCATGAATTTCCCAGAGGGAAAGAAACAACACATGGACCCCATAAAGGGAAGAAAATAGGGTCAGCTAGGCTGGCACTAATTCAATTATTGAACTAATAAAAAAATAAAGAGGTATAGATCAAATTTGGGTAAGATTGCTTGGTGGACTATGATAATAGTAAAAAAAATGAACTAGCTAACATGATAATTTCAAAAGGGGTACAATAATGTAGAGTGTTAATTAGAATCAACAACGAGATTTCTCAAACAAATATCAACATATCAAAATTTTCAAAATGAAATGATTTATCTATTGGCACAATCAATCTAATATTTTGTCTTCGCCAGTGGCTAGGTGGCTAGTGTTCTCCCCTCTATGAGAGAATGACACTTCGCCTATGGGGGTAACCAGTACTGGGGGACCTCTAATTGTCCATTATCCACTGTGCAGGGTTGGGGGTCGTAACCCACCAGATCTAGTGAGTCAAAGCTCTTTAGCCAATATTTTGAGTTTTTTTGTGCCAATGTCTAAATCTACAACATTTCTATTTCTCTATAATATTCAACTTTCAAATGTAGTTGTGGTGAACTTCAACAATAAGGAAAAAGGCTAATAAAATGGTTCACCACTTTTCAAAGTTATGCAGATGAAATCCTAGAGGGAAATAAACAGTTCAATAAATAATCGAGAATTAAGTACATGTTCGAAATTGAGAACTTCCAATCAAGTTGCACACAATGATGCATTTTCCTCAAGAATCTAGAAAGAGAGGAGGTATTAGAGTTATTTGATTTTTCTTGGCTTGGAATCACTTTCTAGTTTCTTATTAGGTGAAATTACCATTTTACCCATAGGGAGTATTACATTGAATGATTGCTTTTAGTTGTTGTAACATCTCATCTGAGTCATTAGTATGGTACCCATATTTATACATATAGTCACATATGATATTCTAATAATTATCCATGTTCACTATGTACATGATTTATGTATTCATATGTTACATACCCATTAGGGAATACATATAGTATTGACCACGTGCATATATTTATATATTGGTACTATGAAACCATATCTAGAAATTGGTATTCTACACCTTTATAGGTTGCAAAATTTGTATTATAACTATTATCTTAAACCTATTGAATTTGATTTTTCCACATATGTCCCTTAATATCCTTAGATATATATAAGGTAGGATTATAATAAGGTCATCAAGTGTATGCCCTTTGGTTTCCCACATTTATTCCTTAATATACTTATTCCTTCATGTTGGTCCTTAATGGTCGAATAATATAATTAAACTAATAAAAATAAGGAAGTATGACTTAATACTATAAGAATTTAGTCTTAAATATTGGACTATAGTTATTGAGGATACTTCCTGATTTTCTCTTTATTTTGTAGGCTTCATTATAGCTCCTAGATTTCATAATAGACATATTACATAGGTGATATTGATGTGCTTAGGAAAGGCTTTTAGGTGGTTAGGGTGATTCATCGTTTGTAATTTGATTCATGTATCATAGTATGGATTTATTGACCGTGCCTTTGTATGGTAGATCGTGATTGATTTTACATATAGAATAGAACATGAAGAGGAGTCGTCATGGTGTATATACCTTGTGATGTGTCAATGCCTTGGCTGTGATCTCGGCTTGGCTGCACGGTCATGCAGTTGGCTCGCCTGCTGGTATTTGTCGTGGTAGTAGTGACATAGTCGAGGAGTTAGTGGTGGCTGGCGAGGTTCAATGCTGGTCTTCGGCACAACAGACTAAAGGAAAAGAAGGCGGTGGAGGGGTATGTGTAGATCTTAGATGCAGCATAGGAGCTGTGATGCTCCCTACCGATAGCAGCAAGATCGTCTTACGACCACCATAGGTACCGGGGTTGGTGGTACTCGTGTTGCAGAGGGTGGCACAGGTATGTGTCGTGGTGTCGGGTGAGGCTCTGGCGGAACAGTAGGTTGAGGGAGTACGATGGTCAGGAAGAAGATGCAAGCGTGAAGGCTCATCGGTGTGCACCAGGTTGGGTGCTACTGTCATCAGCAAGGAGGAGAATAGGGAGTCCATGGACCAGGAGGACGGTTGACGGTTCAAGGAGGAAGAGACATGTCGCCGCCGTTGCAGGGGGTGGTGGTGGTGGTGTTGTCGTAGTGGTGGAAGTTGATGGCAGAACCTGATAGCAGGTCAGAGAGGAGAGGGCGGGGAAGGAGGTGCAATGGTGGAGCAGGTCTTACAGATGCGTCTAGGTGCCTGGTGAGGTCGTGGCTATGCCGGCGGCGTAGCAGATTGAGGGAGGTGGAGATGATGCGAAAGGTTTGTAGATTCTGGGTACCTTGGCGTCGAGATTGATGGGGATATATATATGAGTTAAATGGTGGATCTTAGGGTTTCCATAGCAAGGTGGAGCTCTGTCAAATAGCTTGGGGCAGCACAACGTAGGGATCAGAGGCTCGTCAGTTTCTGTCAAGCTCTAGGAGGCTTAATGGAAAATCTTTTAGTGGCAGTTTGGGTGCTTGGAAACGTAAGTGTCGAGTTGGAGGATTGAAAGACGAACTCGACAGACTTTGAATCGATCGAAACAGATGAGAATCAAGGGAGAATGGCATGGCCATTTCTCCTTTACAAGAAGCGTCCGCGGCACAGATCCAGCGCAAAGGAGCGGGGCACCAGGTCAAACCTGGTTTGACGGATCAATTTACTTCCTTTCTTAGATGTTTTCAAATTTTGTATCTCTTATATCTTTTATCAGTTTCTCTTGAAATTTTCAACATTGGTTCGCATGTTATTATTCTAAATATAGAAAATAGTAACTCCCTTAGTTATGGGTCCAAGATGGTTACAATAATTACTCTCACCATTAATTCTAATTTGATATCTAAGTATCCAATATATATATATATATATACTTGTGATTTCAAGTCCAAGAATTTGTTACCGAGTTCAATTTATCAAGTGTGGGTCCTAGAAGGGATACTTTGATCAGAATGAGGACAAACTGCATTTAGATGCTCATGTTTCAACATAATTCAAATGAAGTGTAAATATGAATGTAAAGGTTAAAAAAAGTTTTTTTTTAATATCTCAGCAATTAAATTTTATACCGAATTTCGGTATGTTACATCTAGCCTCTGATATTATTGGTGGTGTACCTAGGATTAGCCCTAGAGATGATTCTATGTGCTTTTGAACTTTTTCCAAGAGTTCTGCAAGGTCTGAGAATAGTAGAATAGGATGTCCATAGTCTGTGGGTCGTGTTTGGACCATAAACTAGTACCTGAAAAGTAAATACTCTGTGTAAGAACACAAAATACTAGTTATGAGTGACAGAAAGAAAATTGATTGAAAGTAAAATTTACAAAAATAAAATTGGACTAGAGTGGTTAATTTTTATTACTCTTAGTGTTAGCAATGTCAATTCCAGGGCAACGACGTCAAAAATTTGACACCACTCAAATGTGTGTCTAATATGAAAGTGTATGCATCAGAGTTGTAAGGGACTTGAAGATGCCCAAATTGTGAATACAAAATTGTGACTGCTACTAACTAACATAGACCTACTAGGCCTACTGAAAGAGTTGAATGAGTTGATGAAACTAAGAACTCAATAGTAAATATCACAATATTAAAATTGGTTGAAGATCATATAATTGAGATCTTTCGAATACCAATTTCACCATGGTGTGATTCATGCAAGAGTTCTATTCGATTAATATAAAGTATCTCTACTTATTTAGATTAGGCTTATTAGCTTGCACTACCCACTCTTGTAGTGTAGTATACTATTTAACCTAATTTGTAACCCACTCTCAAAGTGTCAATATAGAAGGATAAATGATATGATCTCTCTAGACAATTGAATTCACAATAGTTAGCCCACTCCTTCATGCATTACTAACGTTAATTGTTATGTTGATAATGGATTCTTGAATTATTAATCCCACTCTCATAGTAATCAACTATCGAATACATAATTTTGGTGATCAAGCACAAATAAGGCAAATCAATTCCATTATAAAAAATGAACTTCCATTATCAAAATCTGAAGCAAAGACATCTATATTAATAGAATATAACCATCCATAAATTCGACACTAGGCTACTATCAGTTCCTAAAGAATTGGGGGTTTATCCCCTCATGCTTGACATGAGATCAAAAGAAGTGTTGGAAAACAACAAAAACATAGGGAATGGAGAAACCCCTATACACAGGTGTGAGGATGATATCCCCAGAAGATTTCCACACATGACATCATTTTGATTATCAAACTACTCCTTAGAGGTTTCAGGGTGATCCTTTTTCCATGTCTTCATGTCCATATCTCCTCCATCTCTGATCTCTCATAAAATGCCCTCTTTTTAGTTGTCCCCTAGGTTTTGATCAAATAGGCTAAAACACAACTTATCCAACGAACCTTTGTATCCTATCTTTGTTAATTGCGACCTTAAGGAAAATCATGATGCCATCAACTTTGATGTCGATGCCACCAATATGCCTTTTTTATTGACTCAAACAGGGCTATCTTGATGACACCGAGTTGGACGTCAGTGGTACCAAGATAATAATGGGACTTTTTGGTCCCTCTTATTGGATCTACCAAGGTTATTATTGATGACCCTGACTTGGCATCTCAGTGGTATTGAGTTTCATCTCTGTCCTACTAAGATGAATCTACAACTTTGCCTCTCTTTTTTCATGTTAGTGGTACAAACAATGATGACAGTGGTATGAATTTTCTTTTGTTTTTACTTATTTTGTCTACAGTGAAGCAAATAATGCATCATGGTATGATAAAATACATAAATTTGAACCGAATGTATTAAAACTAGATAAAATTGATGCACAAGAGCAATTACATGCTTTTTTGGCAACACATGCATAAAGCATGTGAAACTAAGAGATATTTCTACAACAACATGACTATATTAGCCCAAAAAATGGTAGTGAAAATGTGTGCATCAACAACCTCTCTGATTATTTATTTGTAACTAGTTTGTGATGTGTGTTATATGTGATAAACTAACTTAGATATATCCTTGACCTTTGAAAATGTAATACATATGTTGAACATAATTACACTAGTCTTACAAGATTCATGATTGATACTCATTTTAGTCAACTTAACTCTATGTATCTTACATTTTCACTCTTTTATGAAATATTACTTGAAGTTCCACTATCTCTTTTTAGACATTATATGTGATACTACTGACTTGTTTTCTAAATATAAAAATAATTGATGCAAAAATTGCACATAACCCAAGACATTGATACTTCAAGTGAGATAAAAAATAGAAAATCCTTTCAAAAGATTACAACTTAAATAAAGAAGCATATATGTCAAGAAATACAAATATAAAACAAATTAAAATACAATAAAATGTGAAGTTGGAACAACAAGTCAAACAAAGGTTTACATGCAAACTAGGTTGAGGGTGTTATCAAACAACTTACTTAAGAGTGACTGCCTTTTAATAGATAAGTAAATGAGCTTGTAGATAGAATGTTATATATATATATATATATATATATATATATATATATATATATATATATATATTCATTGGTTACAATATTACAAACAAGATCGATGACAGTATAATAGGTCTGTTATGAGTTATTGTGCCAAATTAGATTATATTATAGTTGTTTAATTTTTAAACATGTATTGGAAGTTAAATAAAATATAAATAATACAAATTGTGTGGGCTGTAGTTGAGCATATCAATAAAAGAAACTTCAAACTTCAACATATATAATGTCACTATATTTAGTGAAGGCAAAAATTTTGCTATAGTGATTATGATAGAAAACTTGTGTGAAATATAATTATCTCGTTGATTTGTTTGACAAATCATAATATAAGTGTCTCAATGAAAATTACCTTTGGTATTACTATCATAGTTAATTTGGAATATATATATATATATATATTATATATGAAGTCGTCAACCTAATAAATGGGAAATTTATATAATGCTCCCATATATATATATATATATATATATATATATATATATATATATTGAAACATATTAGACCGTTTATTATAGTAATCATTGAGGCCTTTTTACATTTTGAAAATATAGATTACATATGATTTTTGGGAAATATTTGAATACTATGTAATTGGCTAAAATGACAAAGCAAATGAATTGGCACACTGATGATTAATTATAATTAACACAAAATATATACAAACTACAATGAGTTTTGATCTGACAATAGAATTTTTGAAACTATATAGCATGAATAGGATGATGAGAAATAATTTTGTTTTGAAGTGTGGAACTTATTTAATCAATATCCACTAGTGTTATTGTTCCACATCTGATGACAACCTTACTGAAATATACTATCTTTATACATTGGGAGATATACAAGATGCATCTAAAAGGAGATTCAAACACCAAATTGAACTTTTATCTTTCATTGATATTAAGGTAAAATCATAATCCTAATAGTATTTGTATTATCAGATAGAGATGTTTTAGCCCCCATAGCAAGAAAGCATATGCATATATCGTTGGTAATGTACCTTTTATTTCATACATAATTACTTGACAACATTAAAACATCAACAAATGGTACATAATATAATAAGTTTGTCGTTATTTAGTGTTGGTTACGATTAGAGACAAAATGCAAAATTTCTAGCTTATAAATTAATACTATTTCCCCACAAACAATGATACTAACACTGTAGAATCAATGGATGATTATATACAAGTTATTTAATTATAGAAAGACATAAAAATGTACTCTTTGTATGATAAATGGACCTAAATATATCATTGAAAAGTTAAAAGATGACCAATTCAAGACAATACATATCTCAAATAAACAACAATCTAAAATTTCTATGAAGTGAAGATGAACACAAATAAAAGTTTACTTGTACAAATGATTTTAGTTTATAAATTAGTTAGTAAAAATAAGCTATCTTAAGAGACCTAGTACATGATATTATCGATTTAGTCTAGGGTTCATATATGTCTACTATATTTAAACAATTGCAATGGCATTTATGGGGTTACATAATGTCACACAATGTGAGAGATTAATAATTATGAAAAGGTGGCTCGTAAGAGATCAATTACAATTTAGAATGAAAATTTTAAAATATATACAAAATACTAATGAGTTCAATTCTACTATATATTTGTCAAAACTATATGGCATGATACCACTAAACTTTAGAAATAGATTTAGATCGAGATAGAAAGTAAGGGGGGCAACAAGCAGCACTACCAATCCTTTTTGGATGGCAAATATATCCTATGAAATAGTACATTCATAGACTTAGTGGTCAAAATATTACTATAGTATGAATAGGAAGATGAATAATAGTTTTATTTCAAAGTGATCGAACTTATTTAAGCAATATCATAACATGACTCTAGTGTGACTGTTGCGCATTTGATGCCATGTTTAAAGAAATCAAATAAATTTAAACATCAGGAGATAAACATGATGCTTCTAAAAGGAGGTTCATACACAAACTTGAAATTTTCTATTTCATTGATATTAAGATAATATAATAATCCCAATAGTATCCCTATAATCTGATAGAGATATTTTAGTATCAATATCAAGATACCATGTCGAACGTTTCCTTGTAAACTACACAAAATTTGAAAATTATTTCTTGACAATGCCCACATTGTTCATTGAAGTTACTAGATATTTGTTTACATATTACTCCCACAAAAAGTAAACATCTTTATTGTCATTCTATTTTTTTTCATTTTTGACAAAGTTTTAGCAATTAAAAATATACAAATGAGGATATGACATTCTGTAGGTTGTAAACAAATTTTATTACTAGGAAACTAAAATATGAAGAGTTAATCAAGTATTGCATGTTGTACGTAAAAAAGACTGAATGTTTCAGTTTTTCAAATTGAACTCTATCAAATGTCTGGATAGATAGATTTATTATATTTAGTAAGTTTAAACCCTTTGATAATCATAATGAAAAAATATAATATGTACAATACCAATTTAAAATTGTGAGCAGATGCAAAGGATAGTAATAATAAATAACAATATTCTTTTTTGAACAATAACAATATAATTGTCAAAATCAAAACCTTCGTAATATATAATATTGATGAAGCAGTAAATCTAGTCAGTTATGAATTACATTTCTACTAAAATAGATACTTGATACATTATTTCCAATTAGTATGATTTCAATATATTTGGAAATGGATTCTACATAAAAGTACAAAATTTCGAAACAAAATAAAAAAGACTAAAGCCCATTGAAATAAGTACAACGATGGTCCATACACTCAATATTGTAGAAGATATCAAAATTATAAGGAGTTCAAGCTTTCTATTAGGATTCTAAAGAATATATCGTATAAATGAGACAATTAGGATCAGTTATTGCGCCAAGTGATGGGACCTATCTATGTCTTTCCAATGGTATAACTTTCGTATTACTATCGTCATATAACCTATTTTGTAATAAAAAGTACTAGGTTTAAACACTCGAAGGTATACTAAGACACATCTGAGAAACATATTATGGATACCATGTTAAATGCGGTCTCTCAATGATAGTAAAATAAAATGACGTCTCAATAATATATATGCTATGGAATAGAGATGTATTAAAATACTGATTATTTTACTTCCCGTTTTAAGTAAAAGATGTAGACATCATGTTAGCTTTGTGAATTACTTAGTCTCATACGTGGGTGTATCATTAACTTGACCATATACGAATAAATAAAATTGACATACGAAAAATATAAATAAACAGAACTTCATTTGATTAATACTCACGTCTAAACTAAAGCGAGAACTTCCAACTACAGAATCGTATTCTGTAAGTGTTAATGACAGGCTACGTGATAGAAGACCTACTTAATTAGGAAAAACATAGAACATATATATTTTATGTGAAATTACCTGAAACATATAATTGAAAATTTAGATATGCATGCATATAGTGAACATAAATAGCCTATTGATTACTAAGAATAATAACTTCGTAGTTATTTCTAAATGACTTAGGTTATAGCTTTAGAGACAATATAATGAAAAAATACGTTTCTGGGATTATTTGTTACAATAGGCATTACTTGAAAGCATGATAATGATGATTTCATGAGAGCGTTTCCTAAATTTGAAGATTCTTTTTGCCTAATATTATCAATGACCATAAGGTTGTATGTTTAAATATTGGGGAAAAGAAGAAGATTAACACTTCTTTCAGGTTCATAAATGCGTGGAGTAATAAAAGTGATTTCATGAATATTATCAAAAACAAGTGCGACATTCATGTTGATGGTCATCCTATGTTCAAAGTCTATGTCAAGCTGAGAATTCTTAGAGGCTATCTCTCCGTTTCAAACAAAACTATGGGGGCGGGGGACTTCTCTTGATAATGCTAGACTTCTTGAAAAATTTGTTCTCAAATTCTCAAGTGAAACTGGAAGCTAACCCTCTAGACCAAAAAATTGCATCAAGAGGCTATTTTTTATATGACGTGGGAAACACACACAAGGAAGAGCCACTTTGATGACCCCACCCGACAGTATAAACCGAACAGATCCCCCTTGGCGACTGGCACACTACAGAGGGTATTCGAATCATGCAGTGGAGTAGCCTATGTGACAGGATAATTCATTTCCAATGCACACAACCTGCATTTTGAACCTGGATCTCTTCATTGAGGAGCATGTGTCTTTACCACCCGACCTATGACCTTGGTGGCCAGTAAGAGGTTATTACCAATAGAAAAGGGGTCCAAAAAGCTCTAATGATGGAAAAATTGATTCTTAAGAAGAAATCTAGAGTATAATGGCTAAAAGAGGGTGATGTAAATACAAAATTGTTTTACTCCTCTTTTAAAGTAAGAAGACAAATGAATAATATAAAATACAACAACATCAATGGTAGTACTGACAAAAAAAAACATCAATGGTAGTTTATGTATATTTGTAGAGATGATCAAGAGATCATGTTGTCTAGAACTATAGAGATTCGTTTTTGTAATGGGATTGCCATCCCTTTCAGTGACCTTGATAATATCGATTTTCCAAAGATTCATTAAGTCTAAAAGATGATGTTGGATAGATACATTACTCCATGTGAAGTAGAGGGGCCATAAAGAATCTCAATACTAAAAAGTGTCCTAACTATGATTGTTTTAATGGTAAATTTTTCAAATATTGTTGGGTTATCATCAAGTCTGATATTACTGAGATTGTTCTCTCTTTTATCAAAACTTGTATATTTATGAGATAAACAAACATAACTTTCATTTCTCCCATATCAAAAATATTTTATACACAAGATTTGAAAATTTGAAGATGCATTGCCTTATGCGGCCATTTTCAAATGCATCTCTAAGGTCATGAGAAAAAGATTATAGGCGGTTCTTCCTACCTTAATTAATAACAATCAATACACTTTCATTAAAAGTAGAAGTATATGTGATGTCATCTTGCTCTGTAATGAACTCATTCATGTTTCTAATAGGAAAAATTATAAACATAAACTTGTTTGATGATGGATTTTACTAAAGCTTTTGACATGATTTCTTGGTAAAATTTGTCTCGTATTATTTGTATCATGAAATCCTCTAAGTGTTGGTGTGTTTGGCTCAAAAAATCTTTAGAACCATTTCTTACAAGGTTCTTATTAATGGTGTACCATGTGAGAGTTTCAAACCTAGTAATGGGTGAAGCAAGGTCACCATCTACCCCCTTAGTTAAAAAAAAATTTATGCAAACATTCTCTCAAGTTTTAGATAAATCTTCTAAAGAGGGACATTTTACCCATTTGAAGATTCTCCTAATATGGAGGTTTTATATCTTATTTTTGTTGACGGTATCATGGTATTCATGGAGGTATATGAAAGAGGTACCAACACTCTTAGAGACATTATGAATGAACCCCACTCTCTTACTTGTCTAAAGGTTAATGTTGACAAAAATTCTATTATTTCTAATATTGGGGTTGACAAAGATAAAACTGTTGAAATCTTTAGTATAAATTAAGGTTGTTTTCCTCAAAGATGTCTTGGTGTCCCAACTTCCACTAGTAAACTTTTGAGACAACATTGCAATCCTTTGTTAGATACAATTAAGAGTAAGCTTGAAGAATTACCTCCTGGATTAACTAAAAAAAGTAAGCTTGAAGGTTGTAAAGCTAATAGAATTTTTGTAAAGGAGATTGAACTTGTTCAACCAAATCTTTCCTCCAAACATCTTTTCTAGACCTCATCCTTCCCCTTGTCATTTTTAGTCATGGATGACATTGAGAAACTTTGTAGAGACTTTTTGGGCAAGAAAATAATAACAAATTAAAGAATAATCTTGTTAAATGGGAGAAAATCACTAAACATCAGATGTGTTAATTCCAATTATGCAAAGGGGCGATGGCGAGGAGAGGCGGAAGAGGGTGAGGAGGAGGGAGAATCCCTAGCGGCGGCGTCGAGGCTAGAGATGGAAACAGTGGTGAGTCTGAGTCTTCTACGGCTCCTCCGGTGGGCTCAAGAGCGGCTGACGGAGTAGTGAACTCCACCTCGTCTCCAGATCACGCTGGTCAGAAGGAACCATTGCCATCCACATCCCAATCCCCTTCCTACTCTCCCACACAATCGCAAGCAGGAGATACGATTCTAGGGCCAAATCGCAAGCAGGGCTTAAGGAGCTACCCCAGTCATCAACTTCGTGGAACCATTGGTAAAGAACGGGTCCAAGTACTTCGCGATGTCCAGTAAGGAGGAGACCCTCCCAACCTGGGAGGAATTTGTCTCGATTTGGTTTACTGGGAGGAAGCCATTCAGAAGCCAACTCCATGGATGGGTTAAGCGTTAATGGAGGCCTAGCGGCGACTTCCAGATCATCGTAGAAGAAAATGAAGGCTTCATCATCAAGCCCCTGTCAGCTACGAAAAGGGATAGGGTTTTGGATGAGGCCCCCTGGATGATGGACGGCGGCCTTGTCATCGTCCATACGTGGAAGCCGGGGAGCTCCCTCTGTCCTTTTTCCTTTCAGAAACTTCCCGTCTGGCTTAGATTGGAAAATCCAGGTTTGCCCTGGACTCTAGATAGGCTAGGGGGGATTGCAAGTCTGATCGGGCATCCTGTCGACTTCGATGTTGCTGCCATCATGGCCAACTGCTTGAAAGAAGCTCTAGTTTGCATAGAGCTGAATGCAGGTTAGGGATTTCCCAAAGAAGTCACTGTGGAAATGGACGATGTGCCAAGGCAGCTCGGTGTCGAGTATGTATCCAAGCCTTCGCTATGTACCAAGTGTTGTTGCTTTGGGCATAGGCAGTCGTCGTGCCCTCTTGATTCCAGGAAGAAGCCAATGCCTAATGAACTCCAGCTCCGGTCAGGAAACCCAGCTGCACACCAAGTGTTCGACACTTGACAAAGGGGTCTTCTATTGCTAAGGATGACAACACTAGAGCTGCTCGGGAGTCTGAACAGGGTGGAAGGGGTGATGCTGATAGCAATGCACTTCCTTCGGTTATGGAACCAGAGATGTTTTGCACCTCTACATTTGTGGCAGGGGAGGCTCTCAATCTCGACTGGGAATTGTCTCTTTCCAGGTTGGAAATCACCCCACAAGGAGCAAAGAACTTGGTACAAACGACCAGGATTTACCTGGAGTACAACAAAGCACATACTCTAGAATCTGATGAGGAATCTTGTTGCTCTTGTGACCTTGAACTAGATTTAATGGATGATTTCAAGGTAAGTGATAGTCCCAAGCAAAGGAAAAAGAAAAAAAGCCTAAGACTAAGATTGGAGAGATCACAAGAATTGAATTCAACAATCTTGGCGATTCTGTCTAGTTGTCTTGGGGCTATGTAGGTCCATTGAAGGAGTCGATCTTCTCATGGATCCTCCCTGGTTGAATTCCATATTAACTGGTTGTTGCTCTAAAGCCGGTCAGTGAGTTATGAAGGATATGTTGGTTGATCTCTATCTCCTTTTTTTCACTATTTTTAGGTGGGCTTAATGCAAGTGAAGAAAGGTTTCAGCGCGCTTCCAACGTCAGAATTCCTGATTCTTTGACTCCTTCAACCTGGTTGCGAGTCTGATATGCACATTGGATGTTTGATTAATCCTATGCTGACTTGGGGTTTTTTCTCCCTAAGTCCTGGTTTTCAGAAGTCTCCTGATCGTGTGTAATGGGTCTGTGTTTCCATCTGAACTCTTCCCTGAAGGGGTTACTTGGACTGTAGTGTTTTGTGTTCTTTATTTTTGGGTGTTCTTCATGCTAAACGCAGGGCACTGCATAGGTTCAGCCCTTTTAGCTTGAGTTTTTGATGGTCATTAGTCGTCTTTCCACTTAGGCCAGGGTTTTGTTTCTCTTGTTTCTTGATTGCTCGTTTGCTGAGTATCAAGATTTTATTTCCTCTTTATGGGGTGCTTTTTGTACCTAAAGTTTTTTTGGTAATATAGCAACACAATTTTTAGCCGACAAAAAAAAAAAGAAAATCACTAAACATATAAGTGAAGCAGATGTAGGTATTAGATCTATCAGAGAGGTGGTACAAGCTACTTCTATTCTTCATGGTTAATAAAGCCACATAAAGGATAGTTTGTAGATGAAATCACTTTCTAAAAATATTTTTTGAAAGGTACTTTCTAGATCATCAGTGAGAATGCATCATTCTCTTTGCACTTAGAGAGAATCATTAGAGAAAGGGATGCCCTAGAATCACATAGTATGCTCATAGTGGGGAATGGAGTTGGAATGATCCCTAGGTTCCATGTTGATTTCCTTTGCAGAGATAGAATCATTAAGTTGTGGTTTATGACAAAATACAAAATACCCCATCTCATTAAAGATAAAGATTGGATGTTTGAGAAAAGCAAATTTTGTGAAGGCCTTAAAATTCTATTAGAAAATGTACCTAAGCCAAAAGGAGGTACATATGTCATTACTTTTAGGGTATATAAGATGCCAAACTAAAACATGTTTGGTCTGGAATTAGAAAAAAAGTGGAATTTGAGCCTACTTTATATGGTTATGGATCTATAGCAATTCCCAAAAGGCATCACACTAACGGGTGAAGTGGGACACAATAAACTTTGCACAAATAACTACATCGGGAAACTGGGCATTCCTATTCCTTCTAATTGTTTTCTTTGTAAAAATTAGTGATGAAGACATAGAACACCTAATGTTTGACTGTAGTTTTTATAAAAGAATTTGGGAGAAAGATATTTCCATCATCCAAGGAATCCTAAAATCCCAATATGATCTCAACTCGTATAAGTATAAGAAGTCCCATTTCCTAAGTTGTACAATTCTTTACAGGACATGGAAGGAAAGAAATGCTAGAGTTCATGAAGAAGAAGATGTGTCTTCAAGTTTCCTTCGGTCTATTAATATTGATGATTTCAAAAGTCCCTTTAACTGATTCATCAAACATGTATGTTTCTTGATGGGTTGATGATTCTGGTTGGTTTTCTGTATATTTCTTGATGTGAAAAGTTTCTAAACTTTCAGGTTTCAATTCTTCTTTTCTAAAGAAGCTAGTTATATATATATATATATATATATATATATATATATATATATATATATATATATAATTAGGCCGAGTATTTATTCATCTTGCCCACCTATCAAGCATCTGTTGAAAGCTAGTATAAAACAATTTATGACATTCCAATACATATGGATGGATGTTAGGTTGGTGATTTTCCTCGGATGACTCTCCTATTGGAAAGACTATGCTTCTTATGTTCCTTAATAAGCAATCTTTTGCATCTTTGTTTGCTATTTCATTCGTCCCCCTACCTTCAAACTCCAGTTTCCACAGTACATTCTCCTTCAACCTATGTTGAATCCTCATAATCAAGTCTGTGAACTAAGGGTTATTAGAAGCATCCTCCTTTATCATCTTGGTAGCTACTTGGTAGTCGGTGTTGATGATTACCTGCTGAAGACCCATCTCCTTTGCTAGCTCCAAGGCCAATAAGATGGCTCTTGTTTCCACTTCTAACGCCGACCATGCGTCCAGTGACAGTGTTGCTCTTCCTAAGAATGTACCTTCGTTGTTCCTCCAACCTACAGCCAATGCACATCTTTTTTTTCTTTATAGCGGCATCTACATTGAGCTTTGTCCATTCTACTGGTGATGGTTTCCATCCACTGCTTGTGTCACCCGTAGACCTCGAGCTGTGTCTACTGAGAAATTGGGATTGGAACTCAATCTCCTTCTTGGTGGTCGATACCATGTAATCTGTAGACGGTTTAGCACCCTCAAAACTTCCTTGTTCCTGAACGTCCATATCATCCATCAAGCAATAAGGAATCATTCTCTATCCTTCTCCTTCGGATTCAGATGTTTATCCACCCATCCTCTCAGATTTGAACCTTCATTAAGATTTGACAGTTCATATACAAGAATCACCATAGCCATCATATATGTTTTTCTTATATGATGGCTATGGTGATTCTTGTATATGTTTTTCTCCCTAACTATCTTTTCCTTCTTACTACATGGTGAGAAGGTGTTATCCCAAGATGTATGGAAAGGAATTGTGCATAAAATAGAAAATGTTATAATATCAATAGATGAGATTCTATTACCAAAAAATGATATGGAGAGAAATACAATTGATATTATTTATATAAATTTAATAAATAATAAAATAAAGTTGATAAGATGAAAAGTTAAAAATAAATCTTATATGTGATGAAATCATAAATACGAAAACATGAACAACTGGAGTGTACACATGAAGTCAAGAAAAAAGATTTATTTGCAAAAATTCATTTTTAATAATATATTGAGTGTTTACTATGATTAAATAAGTAATGACCTCTCTTTTTATTAAGGTTAATAAATATGTAAAATATTAGTTTTACAAAATATAAAAAATATGTGTGAAGAGACATCCTTATTATAAATTGAGAGGATTACAGAGAGTCATATATATATAGCTTCTCAAAGTATGGTGTACTTGAGACACTACATAACATAAAATAAATTGACATGAACAGGATTAAACAGTGATAGCCCATTTAGCTATTAAAGAGATAATAACTAACATAAAATACCACCAACACTCCCCCTCAGGTTGTTGAGTACACATCATGTATTACCAACTTTCTAGGCATATATTAGAATGTTGAAGGTGGAAGTGTCTTGGTGAAGACTTTAGTAGTTTATTCTCCAGTCTTCACATATGGTGTAATGCTCTCTTTAGAAAAAAAACAGATCTCTCATGAAGTGGAAATAAACCTCAATGTGCTTGGTACATTCATGAAAAATAGGATTATTATCTATATGGATAGGTACTTGATTATCAAATTTGAGAGTTGGTGGGGATGAAAGAGGGAGGCCTAATTATTCAAGGATGTATGTCACCCATTGGATTTTACACCAATCATGTTCCATGGAACAATATTCTACCTCAATATTGGAACTAGCCACAACATACTACTTCATACTCTGCCAACAGATGGGATGGACATCCAATAGAACACATAATTTAGAAATGTATCTCCTATCATTCACATCTCTGAGCCAATTGGAATTTTCATGCCAAGTCAAAGGGATATCGGGAGAAGGTGGTTTCTTCTATAAGAAACTCCGTCTAGTTGCATATCACAGAATACATTGTACATGACCCCAGTGGCATACCAGTGATTTGGCCATGTGTTGACGAAAACCACTAACAACAAAGGATATGTGTGGTTGGGTAAATGTATGATAAATGAGTTCCCCAACCACACATCTATAATTTGCATTATCAAAAAAGTACTTCCCCTTACATTGAACTTTGTCGTGATAGTCCATTGATAAAGTAATAGGTTTTGAATTGAGCACACCAAAAAAATTCATAGGTTGAGAAGGTACTTGTGTTGAGATAAATAAGTTCCATGACAAGAGCTTAGTACTTCAATTATGAAGAAGTAGCAAAATTTTCCCAGATCCTTGTTATGAAAATGTAGCTGGAGTGCCTTCTTCAAAACTAAAATCCCATGAGCATCACTACCAGTGATAATAATATCATCAACATATGTAATGAAGATATTGGTTACATCTTGGGAAGTAGAAAAGAAGAGGATGTGATCATTGGAAAATCTAGTAAAACCATTCTTGTTAGAACTCTATTGAATTTTATAAACTAGACCCACAATAATTGCTTGACGCCATACAAAGAGTGTTTAAAATGGCAGACTCTTGTGAAAACTCCTCGTGAACATAATCTCGAAAGCTATTGCATATGTAACAAACTTGATTTTTAGGATTTATAATCCAATATATGACTTTGAGATTTTGGTGGATACAAATGACCCTAACTTTTCCATGAAGCTCATAATCATTTATTAGATTTATATTTAAGATTTGAGAGTTTTTGGAGATCATTTGAATAATTATAAAGTTCATATGGGCCGAAAATAATATTTTTTGGAGATATTTTAGTTAGATGGACAAACAACATTTTTTTTTGAAATCTAGTGCAACAGTTGTTATGGTAGTATTGAAGTGTGATAAAACATTTCTGACCAAGTTGAGCTTGTTTGATGGAAAAAAGTATACAAGAACTATAGGAACTAAATTTAATGGTTGAAGTCGTTTACATTATTTCAATGAAAGGGTAAAACTTTCATATCATGGGATTCTTTTGTCTGAATAAGGTGAAATTTTAAATGGATCCTTTTGATTACAATTTTGATATTTGATAAAGTTTGGAGAAATTAAGATTTACTACCTTGGAGATATGATTTATGAATAGTGTTTAAAATTATGTTCAATGAATGGTGTGGTTTGAAATATGTTTTAAATTGTAATGGGTTCTCACATGACTGGTCTGATCCAGTTTTGCGGTCTGGATCATACACCAAACCATCAAAACATAAAACACAATCAATCACCAGTTAACCACATACCCAAAAATATGGATAAATTAAAATCGATTTCAACATCAACACCCACTCATAAACATTTGCATAAGAGCCCAACATCTTTCTTATATCCATACTATGCAAAGAATTTGAGACAAATTGTTCTATCACCTTAGCTACAACATATATACAAAGGAGAACAATATTTGTATATGCCACACAACAAACATTAACATGCTAACAAAATTTTGATTCATTTAAAACACCATATACAAACTTTTCCTACCTGGACCTGAGGGTACATGGATGACTCTAGGACACACTAGACATCTAATTAACTTTCTCACAGATTCATTACTATAGCTCCTCTTTGCTTCCACATGTTTGTTTTCATCACTTCCAATTACCTAAAAAAATGTGGCGAACCACAAGGGTGAGACCCATATCCCAGCAAGAGATATAACCTCCAACAATGTTTATTGATTCTAACATTTTTAGGTAATGAGAGTTTAAGCAGTTTAATCATATATAACAAATAATCTCAACAACACTGTTGATTAAAAAAAATACATAAATGAGTATATAATAACTATCTTCATTAGCCAGACTATTCTCATATCCCTATCAACAATATAAGGAGTCTAGCAGCATGAGCATCTCTAACATCATGAATAAATCTAGTATAATATGCATAGCTAACAACATCAACATGTCTAATAGGTTGAACATATCAACATCATAAGAAGAGCTAAAAACATAAGAACAACTATCTGAATAAGCATGATTAGCAATATATGCATCTCTAGTTATAAAGGCATGGCTAGCATGCTTAACATAACTAACAACATGAGATAGCTAGCATCATGATTATAATCTACAATATAGTATAGTTATCAACACATGCATAGATATTGTATGTACACATCTACAATCTTAAGTATATCCACAAACTAAGTATATCAACTATCTTTTAATTGCCCTAGCATCATCTTTATGTAAAGATAACAAACAAGGGTTATCATCCAATGTGAAATGTCGTGTATAATCCTAAACAAATATGCTACATGGATGCATTACATCTTTTATTACTCCCTTGGGAGTTTGATTCGTACCACTCAAAGTCCAATTGACCACCGCTTGGTCGCAATAAGTTCCATATAGGATCTAGGAAGAGCCAGACTCCAAGATCTTCTCCATACTCGGTCAGTACGAGTTTGCACCGTAGTGACATCTAGTCAAACTGCAAAATAGTGACATATAGTCCTGTAACTATCCCACCTTGGTACAGGTCAGGCGCTAGAATCTTAGGTGTTCAAACCCAATCACTGAGGTACAACCATGGTTGTCCTCTAATCACATCATGTTATAATCACAAAGACCCAACCAAAGTCATTCTCAAAAAGTGGGCTAGGTATGACAAAATCCATCCTCCCAAAACACTTGGTGTCAGGATGACAAGCATCCCGCATACTCAATAGTATGCACTCCTAGTTTCCCTTAGGAATACTCGTTTCACCATCCAACAAGTTCTGACACTGAAGATGGTTCTATGTCACAGGGTACTACATGATTAGAGTTTCACTTGATTAGTTATCTCCAATTCAGCGAATTAAGGTTGCATCAAACAAATGGACATACAAACCCTAATTTACATCTAGCAAGCATATAAGTATCACAACTTCAAAATTTATAAAATGTGTAAAACAAAATTTCTCATCTCATCAATACATGGTACTATTCACTTGTCATTCATGAGACTACACTAGTCATCATACTATCACAAGATATAAATCCTTTTTACAATCTCACAGGGTATCAACCCTTATCAACACAAGAGGATTACACCTCATTCATGGCTCAACCATGCCCAAGGGTCATTAAGACCATCATACTATTCCTTGCAAGATCATCATTATCATTCCATGCCTTATAACAAGGCTCAACAACATCACTTACAGATAATACACCAGATCAACACAATATTGCATTAGTGATCTAGGAGATATTCATAAACTATCATAGAAGGGTTAAATTAGCATTAACAATATTCCTTTATTACATCAACATGCAAGGAATCTATATAAGATTAACCATCATCATATTCATAATGCACATGTTTAGCATAAGAAAGTATCAACCATGTGGATATGATAACCATCAATTAACACATTAAGGTTCTGATCATATTAAGGAGGTTATTTCACCATCATGCCATCATATAAGAAGTTTAAACATGAATACTCATCTTTATCTATTTGCATTAGAGTTAGGTTCAACATGATAAATTATATTAATGTTACTAATCAACACTCATACCCATACCCTAACTCACGACATCCCCATTAGATCATGGATGCATAAGTACGTGAAGCATCACCATCACATTCCATTGTATTCTCAAGTATGAAACCACACATAAATCAAGGTGTAACCTTAGGTTTATATCATACTTGGTTTTCAACAACAATAAGAAAGTACTCCATGATTGTATTAGCCATTCAAGGACTATTCATACCCAATTACCATCATTTAGTTATATTAAAGTTAGGTTTAACAAGTTGTACCTCATTAGGGTTACCCATTAATTCATTATGGTGATTATAAATCATAATTATATGAGGGCAAGGGTAATACTACAAGTTTAAGGTATTGAACCATCAAATTCTCAGCATTTGAGTCATAACATTACACTACACGCTTCACCCAAAATAATGGGAATATTGAGGCATCAACTTCTAACCATGAAATGTTGAAAAGGTAAATCCATTGGTCGTTAACATAAGTAAACACCTTGAATGAATCATTTATGATGTTATTGAGTTGTGATCTATAAAATTCACCATTTCACCCTAGACATCCATTGATTAACAACAATAAGGGTTTTGTTGAGAGTAGGGTAAAACCCACAATAGATTGTTCATTTAAAACAAGCCATCCATTGTAAAAAAGTAAGATCCTTAAGTTAATCATACAAAGGGAACCATCTAAATAACATTATTAGGGTAAACATATTACATTAGCCATCATTCCACTTCATTGGAAGAATAAACATTAGATCTTGACCATTGGGTGAAGTTCATATGTTAAAACCATCAATTACAGTATAGGTCCGACCATTGCATCCAGTAACCCAAGAAACCATTGGTCTAAGACTTAATTGATGCTAAAACTATATGATTAACTCATCATAGGTTTTTGATACCTGATACACCATCATTAGTGACCATTAAGTCACCATAAGTTGTTAGATCAACACTATATTCATAAAATAACATCAAATATCAAACTAATATCACCATTGATAGATAGCATAATTGGGGTACTTAGTTGTTAATCACTAGGCTTATAATTAGGCCAAAACCTAACCTAAGGGGTTAATGTAAGTTGACACCCTTGGTCATGACCATCAGTTGTCATGAAGACAACACCATCGGTTGTTGCAATGGTACCGCCATCGATTCATGTGTTTATAGAAGAAATCAACTTTAAACTCTAAAATTGACCATCGGTTGATATGTGCTTAGCAGGATAGGTTGTCAAACCAACCTGATCCAAGTCATATTATACCTTAGTAATAATGTACACATGATCAAAGGTTCATCTAGAACTGAAATCAGCATAGGGGACATTATAAAAATCAAAATCTAAGTCAAGCATAGCTCTTTAGTGCATGGATCATCATTTAAAAGCAAGAACATGAGCTAGCAAGTTTATGGTAAGCAATAAACGTGGAGCAAGTTATAAAACTTGCATATAGTTAGATTATAAAATCCCAAATAGAAGAAACACGAGAAGGTAAGGTAGAAAATCCAAGCATAAGTTGTGAACTCATCCATCTAGCACCTTTCTTCATTAAATGAGCAAACTCGAAGCATAAGAAGAAAAAAAGATAGCGTTTTAGAACTTTAGAGAAATTTCTACCATGGAACAGAAAGGTTCCAACCTGTAGAAAGGTAGGATTAAGGATAAAAAATAAATAAATGGAGGAAAGAAGGGGATTATTACTCTTTTAGGTAAATATCACTAGAAGGAAGCTTTTTAAACCCTAAAAGGAAGTCTATTGCAACCCTAGATGCTTTTTCCCCAAGAAGATCCCCTATTTCTTCTTCCTTGGACAAGAAATTCATATTAGCACAAAGGGAAAATGAGTTTCATAAGGTAGGGAAGTGGTGGAGAGAAAATGGATTGTTTGGATGCTTAGGGATAAGTATATGAAACTTTAAGATAAAGAAAAAGAAAAGGTTGTAGTTCTAGTATCTTTTCAAGTGTCCATGGCCTTAAGATATTAAGAATATACAAGAAAACACATAATAAGCTCCCCCACCGTCCATAGAGACATTTTTATCCCTTGTTTCTTTAATTTCCAAGCAAAACAAATAAATCATTAGTTGATAGCTCCTAAAGGTAGCACATCCATAAAGGGGTAAACCCTAAAATACCCTTGGAGAAAACACCTTCAAACCAAGGTTTAAATAGGTTCCCAATTGATCAAAAATCTCAACAATGATGAGATAATATACAAGGAAAATAATTCAAGTGATAAATTGCAAAGAAAACATCTCAATTGGGTAAATTATAGAAAAGTCCAAAATATACATAAAATTGTGTAACTTGTTCAAACAATGTCTAAATTGGACCAAATTTGAAACTTAAGCTTGTATTATGATTTCAAAGCATATAACATGGTTATATTAGGGTTATAAGGACTCAATTATGATAATTAAGCTTATTCAACTCTTTTAGCAAGTTGAGGGGCCTTACAACCATAGACTCATAACAGGGATTTCGCCCCCGAAATCCAAGGTAAAGAAAGATAGATACTTCTCATGGACCTCATACCCCGTATTCCTCATGGTAACCTTTGTCTCATGATGATTTCACATTATTATCATAGAAGTCATATTCATTTCCCTCAATGTCTGCATGTGTCATCTTTATTTAGCATAGGAACAGTTGTACCACATGTACATGTCTGGTAGTACCTTTCAACTTTGGGATTCTATTATCATCTGATATTCTATCTGTTGTATTCACATCACTCAGAGGACATACTCACCGTCTCTTACTAAATGTAGAACAACATGTATCTCTTATCATATGTAACTTTTATAAGGTTTCATCTCTATGCTCCTTTAATGGTTGTTGTAATTAACCACTTAATCAACCAGGTAGGCATATCCTAATTGCCAAGAACTATAAGGCATAGGTTCTTAGAAGATTCTTCAATCATCTTAATGATGGACTGACCATCAGTCTATTTGAAGAATCATACACTTGTCTATAACTGTTAACAAATAAAACTTCCCGATTGACATTGTTAGGGTTAGGGCAACAACATTGTCTTCATGTTATCAGCATTCACATAACATCCATAATTGAGGTATCATAACTCCAAGAGGATACTTTAGTCAACCCCCAACTCATTCTTGCTAGACTTGTCACACATAAGTACAACTATTTTAACATTCTTAAGGTTTAACAAAGATGTTGACCATGTTACTGACCATCTCTGAAATACCTTGAGATGTCATCATTCAAAGCTTGCTACAACTTATGACCTGAACACTTTGCTCCTCCTATTCATAAATTCTATTGGTACATTGGTTAGTCTAAAGGACATAACCATAAATTCATCATAGTCATGTAACTTATGTCATTCACTCTAACTCTTATGCATTGATATTTGATCCTAGGTTTATCTTAAAGGAACACGGTAACACATGTCTGCTGATAAAAAACTCATCTATCCTTGATAGTGGTGTTGCCCAGCTATCACTGAACCATGCACAACATTATAGAATCACTTTTATTTTTCCTTCCAAACAACATTCATAGGGTCATCATCAACTCTCTCTCTCTCTCTTTCTCTCTCTCTCTCGCTAAGGGAGAGGAATACTTGGAATGTTCATTTAATAAACATCTCCAACCTTGACATACTTCCATACTATTGATACACCTTAGATACTAGGATTCATTAACTTGGTATCCACCTCATGCACTATAAGGAACTCACATCCTTATCTCATCTAATTTTACCAACATAACAATCTCAAGACATATAAGAGGAGTCTTCCTAATTATTGGAAGGCTCAAAAGTAAACTCATTACAAACTTTATGATCTTAGAACCATAGTCCCATAAACCTTATGCTATAATAAGCTAACCAACCTCATGTTTATAATGAATCCACACATACCAAGGGGCAATGATCCACTTGAAAGATGTTCACTAGAAAGAAAATACACAAAGGGAAACACACTTCCCACATCATAGCAGCATTGTTCAAGGGTCACTAACAAAAAGGTAACCAATTCTATTTTCATTATGCAGGTTACAACTTCTTATGTATCATTTTACCTTTTTCATTTTGGGTTCCTTGCCATTAGCATAGGAATGATCATGATTAACATATCTAATTACTCCTTCCTTGATGACTATTTATCCCACTAGGATATGCTCTCTTATTTTATTATGTGTTTCAACCACTTATCAACATGTAAATAATCATATTCTTCATTTTCTTCATTAAACATTGATCATCTCCCTTAATTTCTTTCACATGCCATGCTGATTTTACATTAACACTTTCTTACACACATAGGTTGGTATGAGATTAACTCAGGTTCCACCTTATTCCTTTGTCATTGTTCCCATTTATCTTCTCATTTTTTATTATAGGAGTTCTCTCCATGTTATGTTGATTTCATACCTTGATTCACTTTATAAGCACAAACTTATGTGTCTTTTACTTTATTATCTTCTTGAATCACATCTTCAAGAACTCCTTTTTTTCTTATTTGTATTTGGATTTAGATTTCATGGGGGTGGTATCTTTCTCTTATAGTTACCAAGTGTTCAAGTTTTGATAGTTAATGATGTAATGCTCATCTTCTCTTGAGGTAATATTGAGTATCAACACCATGATTTCTGATTCATTATGCTCTTTAGATTTTTTCAAAATGACTGCTTGATCAGAGTAATAAAAAAATAACAATCTAAAAGTTCCATACTTACCTTTTCTTCAATAATAATATACCTATCCAGGGAACCCAAATACTGAGATTATGCAGTATGCACTATATTTTTATGTCATATTCCTAATTTTGACATCATCCTAGTCATAATTCCTAGTGTCCCTGTAGACTCAGAGAACCTAAAGCTCTGATACCAACTTGTGAGAACCCGTTACACTAAACGAGGTTACTCAAAACATAAAACACAATCAATCACCAATTAACCACATACCCAAAAATATGGGTAAATTAAAACCGATTTCAACGCCAGCACCCGCTCAAAAACATTTGCATAAGAGCCCAACATCTTTCTTATATCCATACTATGCTAAGAGCTCAGAAACATTTGCAAAAGAGCCCAACATCTTTCTTATATACATACTATGCTAAGAATTTGATACAAATTGTTCTATCTCCTTAGCTACAACATATATACACAAAGGAACAATATTTGTATATGCCACACAACAAATATTAACATGCTAACAAAATTACGATTTGTTTGAAACACCATATACAAACTTTTTCTTCCTGCACCTGAGAGTACAGAGATGACTCTAGGACACACTAGACATCTAATCAACTTTCTCAAAGATTTATTACTATATCTCCTCTCTGTTGCCACATGTTTGTTTTCATTACTTCTGATTACCTAAAAAATGTGGCAAACCACAAGGGTGAGACCCATGTCCCAGCAAGAGATATAACCTCCAACAATGTTTATTGATTCCAACATTTTTAGGTAATGAGATAGTTTAAGAAGTTTAATCATATTTAACAAATAACCTCAACAACACCAATGATTAACAAAATACATAAATGAGTAGATAATAACTATCTTCATTAGCCAGACTATTCTCATATCCCTATTAACAATATAAGGTTTCTAGCGGCATGAGCATCTCTAACATCATGAATAAATCTAGTATAATACACATAGCTAACAACATCAACATGTCTAATTGGTTGAACATATCAACATCATAAGAAGAGCTAACAACATAAACACAACTATCTGGATAAGCATGATTAGCAATATATGCATCTCTACTTACAAAGGCATGGCTAGCATGCTAAACATAACTAACAACATGAGATAGATACTATATGTATGCATCTACAATCTTAAGCATATCCATAACCTAAGTATATTTACTATCTCTTAATTGCAATAACATCAACTTTATGTAAAGATAACAAACAACAGTTATCATCCAATATGAAACATAATGTATAACCCTAAACAAATAATCTACACGGTTGTATTACATCTTTTATTATGCCCAGGGGAGTTTGATATGTACCACTCAAAGTCCAACTGACCACCACTTGGTCACAATAAGTTCCATATAAGATCTAGGAAGAGCCAGACTCCAAGATCTTCTCCATACTCAGTCAGTATGAGTCTGCACCGTAGTGACATATAGTGAAACTGCAAAACAATGAAATATAGTCCTATAACTAGCCCACCTTGGTACAGGTCACGACGCTAGCGTCTAGGGTATTCAAACCCAATCACTGAGGTACAACCACAATTGTCCTCTAATCACATCATGCTATAATCACTAAGACCCGACCAAAGTCGTTCTCAAAAAGTGGGCTACGTATGACCACATCCATACTCCCAAAACACTTGGTGTCAGGATGACAAGCACCCTGCATACTCAATATTATGCATTCCAAGTTTCTCTTAGGAATACTCATTTCACCATTAAGCACGTTCTGACACTGAAGATGGTTTTATGACACATGGAACTACATGATTAGAGTTTCACTTGATTAGTTATCTCCAATTGGGTGAATTAAGGTTTCATCAAACAAATGGACATACAAACCCTAATTCACATCTAGAAAGCATATAAGTATCACAACTTCAAAAGTTATAAAACATGTAAACATAATTTCTCATCTCATCATCACATGGTACTATTCACTTGTCATTCATGAGACTACACTAGTCATCATACTATCACAAGATATAAATCCTTTTCACAATCTCACAGGGTATCAACCGTTATCAACACAAGAGGATTACACCTCATTCATGGATCAACCATGCCCAAAGGTCATTAAGATCATCATACTATTCCCTGCAAGATCATCATTATCATTCCATGCCTTATAACAAGGCTCAACAACATCACTTACATATAATACACCAGATCAACACAATATTGCATTAGTGAGCTAGGAGATATTCATAAACCATCATAGAAGGGTTAAATTAGCATTAAGAATATTCCTTTATGACATCAACATGCAAGGAATCTATATATGATTAACCCTCATCATATTCATAATGCACATGTTTAGCATAAGAAAGTATCAACCATGTGGTTATGATAACCATCAATTAACACATTAAGGTTATGATCATATTAAGGAGGTTATTTCACCATCATGCCATCATATAAGAAGGTTAAACATGAATACACATCTTTATCTATTTGCATTAGAGTTAGGTTCAACAAGATAAATTAAATTAATGTTACTAGTTAGCACTCATACTGAAACCCTAACTCACGACATCCCGATTAAATCATGAATGCATAAGGTGAAGCATCACCATCACATTCCATAGTATTCTCAAGTATGAACCCACACATAAATCAAGGTGTAACCATCGGGTTAATGCATACTAGGGTTTCAACAATAATAAGAGAGTACTCCATGATTGTATTAGTCATTCAAGGACTATTCATGCCCAAGTACTGTCATTTAGTTATATTAAAGCTAGGTATAACAAGCTATACCTTATTAGGATTACCCATTAATTCATTCATTCATTATGGTGATTATAAATCATAATCATACGAGGGCAAGGGTAAGACTACAAGTTTAAGGCATTGAACCATAAAATTTGCATCATTTGAATCATAACATTACACTAAATGCTTCACCCGAAACAATGGGTGTAAAGAGTGGGACCCGATAGTGGGCCCACTCAATGGTACAAAAATGAGTCATGAAATATTTAAGCAGCGTAAAACATAACTATTTACAAAGTTACAAATATTCCCATGTACATAACTTTCTCACCCAAACGGTGGTACATAAAAAGGAAATACTATAACTACGTTTCGTAGGAGCCCCAGATGCTAAGGGCAACCCGACTATTCCAACTATCCTTAAGCCAACTTCAGGTGTATGACCTTCATGAGTTCACGTCCTTCAAAGCACCTATACCTGGGTAGTTTTGGGAAGACCCAGAAAAATAGGAAAATAAGATATAAATCAGCAAAAGCTGAGTATGTACATAAGAGAATTAACGAGGGCATTTAAAAAGTAAAGTAAGATGTTCCCATCAAAAAGGGGCTATTAAAAATTAGGTAAGCCTCAAGGAGAAGTAACAAGAGAATGAATTTTCAAAAGAATGAGGCATATAAATAAACAAGTGAAATAGCACATCTTGCCATTAACCATTCACAATATCACAACAATGATAATAATTTGCATGTAGATATAGTGGACTAAGGTAACTATGGTAGGGCCACGTGTAACGCCCCTCCAAGCACATATAGGACAGTGGAAGCAAACCTCATGTTGTCCATAACATGGGTTACTTGGCTCGGAGGAACATTACAAAACATGATATACATTGCAATAAGATAAATGAAACACCATGCATTCAACTCAAAATATAGATTCATACATTGTTCATGAAAGGGAAAGACAAAACTATATCATCTGATATCAAAACCTAATACATGTAGGCTGAGCAAAACTAAAGTATAAACTGTCTTATCTTGATCTCAAGTCTAAAATGTATAAACTAAGCAAAGCTAAAACATGGAAAGATAAACTAGACTAGAGGATCTACTGAGTGGTAGATGGCACCCCACCAAGCTAAGGTCTTCCTTGAGTCAGCTACCCTTGATTGCTCACGTCAGTTCCCTCTTGCTCCTTGATCTAGGGACATCTCGTCCCATGACCATGTGAAATAAATCATCAACATCAGTAAGCGGCATTATGCATGTTATAAGAACTGAAAATAAACATATACTTCAACTGAAATAAACTTGTCATAACTTGGCATTACGAATTCTCATTACGCATTAATCCTCATTACATCAATGGATTAAGAACATTATTATATGCATTCTCTCCTCACTGCCCACATGGGGCACATCAAGCTCGGAAAGCCCATCATTTCTAGGAAGCCCATAACGACCATAAAGGTCCATCATTTCGAGAAACATATAATAAGTTACTTAATTCTCTTAACTTAACATTAACATCATTGTTCTTATCTTGCCATCAATGTAAATTGTCCTCATCCAATAATTGCACCAAAGTGCTCATCAGGCCGGTAAAGGCTCACCTTAGTTGCACCAAAGTGCTCATCAATGTCATAAAGACAAAATAACATAAAGAGGAACAATTTATAACTTAAGTGCGTTATCTTAATCATCATGGGATTTCTCCCTCTTAATCTTGACATTAACATTACATGATTTTCATAATTCTTTATTCAACTTCTTAATCATTGCATAAGCATAACATTAAAATAATTAACATCAGTGATAAGCATATGAATTTATGGACATAACAACAAGCATATAATCAAAGGCATAATAATTATCTTGATTCCATTCATTAACATGAAATTCTAAAGCATAATCTTAAATCATACATAGAAAGCAACTCATTCAAAATACATATGCATAATGACATGGCCCGCTTACCTTATTGGAGCAAAACCTAATCACAGTTTCCCTGATCCTGACTCGAGTCCTAGGTTCCTGAAATTAATCATGGTTTATATTAATTATTAGTTTAATTACACCTTAGACCCTAATTGTCTCAAACCTGACACTTCGTGAAAACCAAACCAAAACACAGCTCAAAACCCTAACCATTGGATAGATCTCGAAAAATCGAACAAGATTCATATAAAAACTTGACCCCATACGATCTACCGATTAAAAGCTATGAATTTTCATGCATCAGCCAATCAGAAATCCAGGAAATATATTCATGAAAACAAAATCGATTTAATGAGACTAAGATGACCAAGAAATCCATAGCAAGCGTTACATCTGATTAAACATACGGGGGCAAATTAGTAAAACTCGCATCTCAATCAAAGGCACTGCCGCTTGATTAAAAAGTCCTAAAATGCCCTAAATATGTGTGACATATCGAACGAGATCTAGAGGGCAGAAAAGGGGAAAGTTGCACATTGCTTCTTCCTTCGACTGAATCGACAAAAGGAACTGAGACAGAGAAATCAGGCAGACGATCAATGCTATTCCAGATCGCTGAGATCAAAAGCAAGCAAAAGACCACAATCTGTAATGAATTGCCCACATCCTTACGAAGACAACAAGCCCAAGGTTGGGCTGTCTTGACTCCTGGAGAACCAGCAGTCCCTCCCACCATGGCCGGAACAGAGCATAAGGGATCGAAGCGCTGACACCATCGATTCAAGGCAAGATAACAAGAACTAAAACTCACAAAGCAAAAGTCAGAGGAAGGCGAAGCCGGCACCATATATTCCGTGTCTAAAAGGGCTCTGAGGAGCCATGGCGGTGAGCATCGACGTCGTGCTCCAACCTGGTCTATAGGACCCAACGGTTGGGGAAAGCTCGGCGAATAAAGGCTATGCGGAAACGTCTACCGGGGGTCAAGGAAGCTCACCGAGGCTGCAATCGAACGATGGTGGCTGGAGTGGCCGGGGTGAGGTGCAGGTCACCGGAGACTATAAACTGAGTAGGCGGCGGCGTCTTGGAGGGCAGGAGATGAAATTAAGCGGACAGGGGGGTCTCTCTAGGGCTTGCGACCGTTTTCGGCCCTTCTTATATAGATTTGGGCATCGAGAAGCCCTCCTGTAAACCTGGGGTGGCGGAGAGAGTCCGAGCTCAATTGGGCGTTTCTCAATAGGGCACCAAAACACGTCAAACCAGGGACCATTGGGTTCGTGGCTTGCTCCCGGTCGTGATGGCGAAGGAATCATCGAGAACCGTGGTTTGAGGAGGGAGAACCGAGCCGGAGAAGCTAGCGCCAGAGACCTGGCTGCTCTCGGTCTCTTACCCGAGGTAGGAGATGGGTCCGCAGGCGTCCGATGGGCATCCTACAACCCAAAACAAATCCGAAATCCAGAGATAGCGTGCGACACTTAAATAAATGGAAACTTAGGCAGATAAATCAAAATATCAATGAATAAATAACCCAAACTATATGCTAACTTCCCTAATGGATTTGGAGGGTCAAACGAAGTCCGATTAGGCTCAAATTTATACCACAAGCTAATTAGGACCTCTAGAATCTCCCTATCCACTTATATTTAGGTTTCATCAACTTTTGTTCATTAACCCCATATATGCTGCTATTTATGCACATATTATTAAAAAGGTGACATTGATAGAATTATCATTTACTAAATGAGTTATTTAAGCCAAAGCTAGGTTTATGAGATTATTTCATCATATATTTGCTCAAGAGGTCCCATTGAATTCTAGTTTATTGGATAAAAGCTTAAACTTGGAAACTAGGGTTTCACATTAAGGTACATTAATAAATCTAGGATTTTGAGGATGTTACACCACGACACCACTGAGTCAATGTCCTAAGTAAAATGGGTGGAAGTAGCGCACCCTAGGCGGAAGTAGCACGCCTCTGTATATATCAAGGTGGAAGTAGCACACCCCGGACGGAAGTAGCGTGCCCTAATGGTTACACATAAGCATCTACAATAGTTAAACTAGTTGAATTATCTAACATGCATAAATAGAGTGGCAAGATATACCATTCACAAACGTGTGGCATGATTTAAGCAGGGGTCATTAACCCAATTCAACATGATAATAATTTCAAAAAAATAATAAATCCAACTTGAGAGTATATGAACTATCCAACAAATGAAATAAGAGCAAGTATTTCAAAAGATTGCCTCATTATGGGAAAATTTAGTCATATAAATGCCCAGTTATAAATAGGGAGGAGTACATACCTTAATTCTTGTCTAAGTTAAAATAAATGTCACCTAAGTCTGAGCCAAGTTAATATCACCACCTAAGCATAAAATGGTATTTAGTGTTAATTTTGTTCCTTATGCGATATTTAACACAAATAAACATTCCTTCAAAAGATTCCGTTATTAGGCACAAAGGCCTACACTAAATATCAAGAAAAACTTCATATTCGAAAAGCACATTGCTGATCTGCACTAACTCACTAAGGCCCTATTTGGTAGGGTGTAATTAGGGTGCAAAGAGTGATCTGGAAAGTGATGAGATTAAAATATGGAACTGAAACTACTGCTAAATTATTTGGTAGGGTGCACTTAGACTTCTTAGAATTCATTTTCATGTGTTTGGTATGACAACATTTTCCCTCTTGTCGTAAAGTACGATACAGATGTAGCTATTGCCGGTGTGGGGACCAGGAGAGAGAGAGAGGGCGGTCTTGAGCCGGTCAATTGAGTGGTGGGACCATGGGAGTGTGGGGCCGGAGAGAAATAGAGAGGAGTTGCCAGTGGGGCATCGTGGGGACCGTGGCCAGCTGTACATAGGGTGCGGCTGAAAAACTACACCCGACCACCCAATTTTATGGGGTGGTACAAATTTCTGGATTTGTGGTTGAAGTGTGTAGTTAGATGGGGTTGTAAATCACTAAACTACATCCTACTACATCCTACCAAATAAAAAATTATCAATAAAATAGTGAATTTAAAAGTTAAACAAAAGTAACACACCCTACCAAACAGGGCCTAAGCCATAACACTCGAGATCTGATCTCCCAATCAGCATGTCAACCTACGGAAAGTGTGGTGGTTTTAACACAGAGACACCTGCTCCCACCTCGCGCTCCACTGTCGGAGCAAATTAAAAGGATTGGGAATCCCTTTGTGGACGAATCCCTTTTAAACGGCAATATCCTTCGCAGGTGGTTGGCCTTTCTACGTTAAGGGCCAATTTGGTAGGATGTAGTTAGTGGAAAAGTATGAATTTAAAAGCATGGAGATGAGATGTATGTTTTTAAAGCTGCACAAGTTTCATTTGGTTTGATGTATCTAGTACTTATTGAAATTGGTCTCCCTTGTTTGGTTAGCTGTGCTTGTGGACTAAATATTCATGTAGCGGAAAGTAGATGGGCTGAGAGCTTGATCCAGCAGCACATACACATATTCACGGAGACTGGAGGCATGGATAGCGGTGGCAAGATGCTGTAAATAAATAAGTAATCAAATGACTTTGCACCGTGTACTGCGCTGTTGCAGGGCGCGGTACCTTTTCCAGGAATTGTTAGCCAACAGTGAAGTTAAAAATCAACCAATTACACCACACTGCATCGTACCAAATAAAAACTGATTACAAAAAGCATACATTTTAATTCAGGAAACCAAATCACACCCTACCAAACACACCCTAAAATGTGTTCCGATGGCCAGATGGAATTATCGGTCGTGACAGCAGGGTCCTGAGAGTACAAACACAGCTGGGCCATCGTCCTGATGACAGGGAAAAATAGGGACTTGGATCTCCGGTGTCAAACGCGGCAGACTCAAACTGAAGGCATCCAATAAATCCCGAACCAAACCAAACAGGAATTGTCTCGTTGTTCAAAACTACCCTGCAAGGGTCGGGCATAATCGTCGGTTCACAGGAGGCCAGGTCCACCAGAAGTTGGCCGTGAATCGACACAAAGGGAAGGCGGGTTACCAGACGTAGATGATTAACCTCCCACGAGAGCACACGCCGCAGGACCACCCATATCTGAAACAGAAACATTATTTCTGGCGTCAATACAAAAGAGAGCACGGCTGTAACTAGTCAGAAGGCAGTCTCACGAGTTTCTGCCTGCACAGGTCACATTCCATCCCCACGACTCTGCGGGCGATTGGGCATCCCTGTCGGGTCCGAAACCAGTACCTCGCCCAAAGGTGAACCGACACAGGTCGAGCAATTTGCCACAGAATCTCGGAATGAAATCACAGCTGACAGCAGTCCAAAAAAAAAAAAATAACTTGGTAACAAGAATCTACGGAATGCAGCGTTGGGTCATAAGGCTGATAGGAAAGAATCCGGCCTTCTTCCTACACCCTACCGGCAATGTCCTTACTAGCAGAAACAGGGTCTTTCATCGACCCAAGAGTCGGGACCAAAACAGAGCGATTGGAGAACGGGAAACAAACATATATGGACCAAAGATTGTTTCTTTACCTTTAATCATTTCGAGACCCCAAACAACAGCGCCCCCGCTAGCTTTGACACCGTAGAAGGGAATAGCTCCGACACGAGATGCAGCGCCGTTCCAAGGGGATTGATCGGATGACTCACTTGGAGAGGGTCGCTGTTTGGTTAGGGACAACTCGTAATGTATGGAGTTAAAAGAAGAGGGGCTGCGAAGCGCCTTCGGTGAGAACGGCGGAAGGCAACCAGGCAACTTTTGGGCGTCTGGTATTTAGGGAGTCATAGGCCTTAAATTAGGGTTCTTTGTGGTCACTATGCTCTCGTGAAATTCAAACCAGCGAAAACGTCGGCAATCAAAGCTTCCGGTGCGAACAATCGACAGACGACATTATGGTTGTTCTGTAACGCCTGCGCGCGGCCTTTCGTCAGGATGGAGAGAAAGTCCTTCCCGATCCACAGCTCTTCACCTGACTTCAGTGCGGTAAATACCCAAAGTGAGGCAACGTGACCCATTATATGGAAATAAACTGTAAAGTTTATATTATTCCCTTAAGGCAATTAAAACATGCGTTGAACTCTCCCCAATCCGTGGGTTCGTCATTTAAACTGGCAATGAACATGATTCTGACTTCAAAAGTCCATTGTTAATCTATTAGTCAGTAATATAAACATATGAATGTTAAATAACCTAATAAATGTATGATACATTTTCCTTTATAAATTATATTGAATGTAGGTAGTTTCTCCTCGTCAATTCTCTTTCTAGATAATAGGAAAATAAAAAAAATTAGATTCAACTCCGCACTCAAGGTTGGATTTGATAACACCACTGATGTGAATTAAAAACTATATATCCTTGAAGGTCGCTCTCAAAATGGTTATATAATTGGTTGATGACATAAGGTTCAAACTATTCTAGAGTATTTCTGGGTCTAAAATACTATCTCCCGACAAATAACTTGTATATGAAAAGGAAATAGAGGGTTATACCTAGGTTCGAGGTCGTTACAATGGGAATATTGAGGCATCAACTTCTAACCATGAAATATTGAAAAGGTAAATCCATTAATCGTTTACATAAGTAAACACCTTGAATGAATCATCTATAATGTTATTGAGTTGTGATATATAAAAGTAACCATTTAATCCAAGACATCCTTTGATTAACAACAATAAGGGTTCTGTTGAGAGTAGGGTAAAACCCACAATCAACTGTCCATTTAAAACAAGCCATCCATTGTCAACAAGTAAGCTCCCGAAGTTAATCATATAAAGGAACCATCTAAATCACATTATTAGGACCAACATATTACATTATCCATCATTCAACTTTATTGGAGGAATAAACATTAGATCTTGACCATTGGGTCAAATTCATATGTTAAAACCATCAATTATAGTATAGGTCCAACCATTGCATCCAGTGACCCAAGAAACCATTGGTCTAAGGCTTAATTAATGCTACAAATATATGATTAACTCACCATAGGTTTTGAAGACCTGATCCACCATCATTAGTGACAATTAAGTCACCATAGGTTGTTAGATCAGCACCATATTCATTAATCAACATCAAATATCAAACTAATATCACCATTGATTGATAGCATCATTAGGGTACTTAGTTGTTAATCACTGGGATTCTAATTAGGCCAACACCTGAACTAAGGGGTGAATGTAAGTTTACACCCTTGGTCACAACCATCAGTTGTCATGAAGACAACACCATCGTTTGTTGTAATGGTACCACCATCGAGTCATGTGTTTATAGAAGAAATAAGCTTTAAACTCTAAAATTGACCATTGGTTGATATGTTCTTAGCACCATAGGTTGTCAAAGCAACCTGATCCAATTCATATTATACCTTAGTAATAACGTACACATAATCACAAGATCATCTAGAACTGAAATCAGAACATGGGATATTATAAAAATCAAAATCCAAGTCAAGCATAGTTTTTTAGTGCATGGATCATCATTTAAAAGCAAGAACATGAGCTAGCAAGCTTATGGTAAGAAATAAATGTGGAGCAAGTTTTAAAAATTACCTATAATTAGATGATAAAATCCCAAACAGATGAAACACGAGCAGGTAGGGTAGAAAATCCAAGCATAAGTTGTGAACTCATCCATCTAGCACCTTTCTTCATCAAATGAGCAAACCCTAAGCATAAGGAGCAAGAAAGGTAGCGTCTTAGAGCTTTAGAGCAATTTATACCATGGAACAGAGCAAGAAAGGTAGCGTTTTAGAGATTTAGAGCAATTTATACCATGGAACAACAAGGTTCCTACCTGGAGAAAGGTAGGAGGAAGGATAAAAAAGAAATCAATGGAGGAAAGAAAGGGATTCTCACTCTTTTAGGTCAAGATCACTAGAAGGAAGCTTTTTAAACCCTAAAAGGAAGTCAATTGCAACCCTGGATGCTTTTTCCCCAAGAAGATCCCCTCTTTCTTCTTACTTGGATAGGAAATTCGTATCATCACAGAGGGAGAACGATTTTCATAGAAGGAGGGAAGTGGTGGAGAGAAAATGACTTGTTTAGGTGCTTAGGGATAAGTATATGTAACCTTAAGATAAAGAAAAAGAAAAAGTTGAAGTTCTAGTATTTTTCCAAGTGTCCATGGCCTTCAGCTATTAAGAATATACAAGCACACACAAAAGAAGCTCCCCCACCATCCATAAAAGAATGTTTATCACTCATTTCTTGAATTTCCAAGAAAAACAAATAAATCATTAGTTGATAGCTCCTAAAGGTAGCTCATCCATAAAGGGGTATACCCTAAAATACCCTTGGAGAAAACACCTTCAAAAATAAGGTTTAAATAGGTTCCCCATGGCTCAAAAAGCTCACAAATGATGAGATAATATCCAGGGAATATACTTCAAGTGATAAATTGCAAAGAAAACCTATCAATTGGGTATATTATAGAAAAGTCCAAAATGTACATAAAATTGCATAGCTTGCTCATACAATGTCCAAATTGGACAAAATGTGAAACTTACGTTTGTCTTATGATTTCAAATCATATAAAAAGGTTATATTAGGATTCTAAGCACTCAAATATGTTAATTAATCTTATAACTCTTTAAGCAAGTTTAGGGGTCTTATAGGTCAGTCCTAGACCTTTTTGAGTTTGGTCCAGTCCACGGTCTGGAAATTTTTGAAACTTTGGTCCATGATTTGGTCAGTCAAAAACTAGTCAGATCAGGGTCTGGACCATGGACCATTTTATATGTAAATGTTTTCTTAAAAAAAATTATTATGTCAAAAGTATAAACAACTCACATATTACAACACTAGTAGTGTAAATGTTTGATAGTAATGATAAACAATACTTAGAAGTAACTAAAATTATTAAAATTTTACTATTAAATAAGTTATGAAATGCTAAAAAGTTTCAATTGTGGTCCAAACTTTCTAGTCCTACTTTAAAACGATCCAATCTCGTCTGGTCCTACGTCAAAATGGCCTAGTCTGTGGTAAATACTTTTGCACAAATACAATTCTCAATTCAGTTTGGTCCAGTTGTGGACCGATGTTCACCGCTAGTTTGGTGAATCTTAATGACAATTATGACTTTTTACATATATCTTGTTAGAAGAATTATGTAGACCTCCAAATATTTACCTTTTACTCTCTTTATTAAAGAGAGGGAGAGAGATAAAAGTTTTACATAATAAGAGAGATTTGATAAACATTTCATTACGTTGGAAGTTATGCATTTTCAAGGTTATAATATTTTGGAAAGGAAAGAATTGAGGTGCATAATACTATTTTAAAGGCGTTAGTTTAATTTAGTAGTAGGTTGGTGGTAGAAATCATGTACAAAGATGGTATGCAATTTTGATATATTAGTTACATCAAGGAATTATGTTAGGAGATATAAGACTTTTCTTACAGTGGAGATATTTTGTTTTAAAAAATATATTTTCATATAAAGGGATCAATTACATTGCGGAACATATGCCTTGACCAAAAAGTTGTTTGAATGGTCAAACCAAATAATAATGAGTTTCTTTTAACATAAGATAAAATTAAATTATAAAGGAAGTTTGACCACAACTTTTCTCTCCTATTTATATAAGCACACATTATTGACTATGACTATGCAAATAATGAACCACTTAGATTACCTCGTCGACCCCTCTCTTGTAATTTCCCCCCAAGATTATAATAGCAACATGTTGTTGCAGCGCCTCCCAAATCATGGCCACCAAAAGACCAACAACTGTAGTGCTATGGTAACACGAGCCACTTTCTCTCTCCTCAGGTTGGTCTTCTCTATATTTCTCTCTCTAAAAACATGTTATCATCATATCGTCTACATCTGACATAAAAAATAGTCAAAATATAGTTCACTTTGATCTTGAGAATGAGCCAGATGCAATGGAACTACTTTTAGCATCTAAATCTTTTTCATTTTCTAAAAGTTCCACTATTTTGGACTTCTATGGTGATTATGAAATAAAGGTTTTACCTTTATCAAAAATTGACCTTGATATCATGAAATCCTATGGAATCAGTTTTAGATCTATTATATGAATCATAATATTGAACTTTTTGAATGCAATACTTTTGTGAAGATCATCTTAATCTTGATCTAGAAGTTGACCAGTGATCATGCTTTTTGATAAGGTTATATTATGAACTAAGTATGGATCTTGACGTAAATCTTAATAATCTTGACGAAAAGATGAAATCTTGACCATGGACATATACCACATCCAAGTTCACTTATAAGAATTTAAACTCAAAATGTTCATTGTGCCTTCTTTATGATGAAATCCCTATTTTGATGCATGTGCACTTGTTTACATACCAGGACTTACTAATCTTGACTTGAGTTACTCAAGATCTCACTCTAGACTCTAAAGAAGGTATTATTTATCCCAATATTGACCTTGATTATGATATTATTGGTTGTGTATTATAACTACGAGTCATATGCTTGGCCTACTCAACTTGATTAAGATATTGTTACATATAAATAAGGCTCTATTTTTCATATATTTAGTCTCATCAAACTCAAACACATAAATGAAATCTCCATTATACGAACTTGGTTTACCTTGTTGTGCCTATCCGTATCTTAGGGTAAGGGTGCAAGCCTCGACTTACCTTGTTGCATTGCTTTTGGGTAAGGGCACAAGTGTCAGTGTACCTACCCATATTGTTAGGGTAAGGACACACTTTTAGAGGGTACCATGGTATATCATTACCTGGGCCCATCCTCTAGAATGTTGGTTATGGCATTTTCCCTAATGGCATTGCCTTCTTGAGTATAATGGAAATTGTAAATTTAAGATGTTCAAATTTTGAATAATTGACATTTTGAACTCATTGTTTCATTGCTTGTGGATTATATTACTTTCTGAAAAGCATTATGTTTTATAAAAAATGCAAGTTCCAATTCAATTTTAAATGCATTCCAATGTATTTGAATTGATTATATCCAATTTTTCTTGATTTTAGGTTCATGATGACTAATTGACTAGGTCGCTTGTGCATTTGAGAAACTCAAATTACAAAGACAAATCTACAAAATCATATATCGTGTGGGTTATCTCTTTCAAATCTTTTATTTTTTGAGTTATTATTTCTTATTGTATATGCCATCGTGTGAGATCCATTTGGGTTACCCAGGGACGGGAACTTCAAACCCTCTACCACTACCATGAAAATGGGATTGGAATTGGAGTAAGAATGGTTCAATGACAAATGGTATTAGAAAAAACACACTCTCATATGCATTAAGTAAATAATTTCTTCATTATCTTGAACCAAAGTAAACCTGGAAAATCCTTAATGGAGATATTTTGGTGTCTAGGCTTAGGGTTTTGGCTAATAATCACCTCCTACACATCTCACAATGGTAGCTAAGGTTCCCCACTCTACTTGGACAAATTTGATCCAGAAGGGATTTTCTTTAACCCTGGATAGTCATCCTTCTTCTCATCTTTCTTTTAAGGACTACTCCTAGAAACCTATTATAAGTAGGATGACTTCTTGTCTTCTAGACTCTGATAGAGTATCTTGACTCAAAATATACCTTCCCTATTTTGGGTAGCATGGGGAAACAACTATATATGAGATAAAAATTTGAAAAATATAGACCAATATGGTGCCATGATATGATATTGAATTGAAATCCCTAATTGATATATGAAAGTACTCTTGAAAGTGATACACTCATATGTAAAGTTTTATGCAAACTCAATATCACCAAATCAAATATAAGTTCTTTCTATGTTTGAGGTAAACTTGTGATATGGTGAAATAATGTGGAACTCATGTTTTACGCATCATATTTGATGGGTTCCCTATTGATTGAACCTATATTGCCCATGTTTTTAACAAAACCTCAAGCCATGGTTAAGCAAATCATTTTCTATTGATATGTATCATTCCCCATACAAGATATGAGTATGCCTTTGAACCCCTAGATCATGGTGCAAGAATTTTAAAAAGAGGAAATTCCTTATTGACTATTAGCCTCTTTATAAAACTCAACTTTGAATAGTGTGAATCATACTAAGTCTTGATAACAAACAATTATTCTTGAGTTCTCAATTTGACTCCCCTATTTCAAAAAGACTCCTTTCATTGATCAATGAAAGAAGGAGAGCTATATTACAATCCCAATTTTGTAAAATATTTAAATATGATTGCCCTATTGTAACCTTGATCTTTGATCTCATGAACTTACATAGTACAAATTGATACTTCACCTATTTTGCAATGATCAAAATTTAATGACTACGAGTACTAATGTGCTAGATTATGGTGGTCGTTGACATATGACTCCCCTAACCTTGGGCATGTCCTTATTTATGATTGCCTTTAAATTTTCATCTTGTTGATTATTTAGAGTTTATAAAGGTAATTTCTTCCACCCAATTTTGATTCCTTGAACTAAGTATCAATAGGTTAGCTCTATGACAATACTAATACTCAATCTTGAATCGTGGTTTAAATGTAATATTCACTATACATTGTGGATAAATTCCTAGAAAGACCTAGGTCTAGATCATTCATCAAACCTCAATACCATGGTAATAAAACTTGGTGATTGATATCACAAAAATTCACTTGATTATTGCTTGATTGTTAAATAAGGATGAATGATATCCCCTAAGGTATATGGGAACATAAACCCTAGATTTGAAATGTTTGGACCTATGATCTTTGTCCAAACTTCGACGCTCAATATTGATGTATGAAATCTTGACACGTGATTGTGGATCTTGGTATTGATGTGACTCGTATAATCACCCATGTGGATCCTGAGATCACCCTCGATATATGTCTAGTGACTTTCATATTCCCAAATCTCAAAAAGTTTGAAAAGATGACTATGTGGATTCACTCAATTTGTGTATTAGGGTGTAACTCTCATGTGGACTAGGTGAAGCCTTCATTGATTTTGAGCATGAAATCACGATATTGAAATATAATGTTTGTATTGAATGGTTAAAATACAAAATTTATATCATTGATGTATAACCCCACCTAGGACATGTAGAATCTAAGACCCTAAGATTGTTGGGATTGTTGTACTTTTGACCCAAGAACTTTATTCCTTTGACTTAAAATTTGATCATCCAACTTTTTGACCATTGACCCAAAACCTCAGATCCTGAGATGTTGACTCGATGATAATTTTAAGGATGATATCTTTGGTAATAGGGTCAATTTCCTAAAAATAACCTAGGTATAGTCATCATCATCCTTGATTATCCTTGACCATGAATGGACATCAATGTCTCAAGATTTTTCTAGATTTTTGCTTTCAAATGAATGTTCATGTCTAGGGTCTAAAATAGGAAATAGTAGCCTACTTCTAATGATTGGACAAAAAGAATTTTGATATTTGGATCTTGACTCTTGAATCACAATTATGTGAGATCATGGCTTGATTTGATCCATGATGGATAATCTCAACTCTCGTTCCCGACCTTTTCTCGATATATACATGACTTGTAACTATGATCTTTTGACCTCTAAATTATCAATACAAGTTTACAAGTGACACTTAACTCCAACCTGATCAAAAATTTGAGGACATGAAATGGATTAGATAGTCCCACTTGTTGAGGTTATTTTTGTTTAACTTTTACAAACAAAATTTCTTTTGAGGTGTTAAGGATGTGACAAACTTGATTTATAAGATTTTGTGATCCAATATATGACTTTAAGATTTTGGTGTACCCAATTGACCCCAAAGTGACAAACTTGATTTATAAGATTTTGTAAAACAACCTTCCATGGCCAAACATTTTCTTGTTAAAAAATATCATAAGAATATGTGGGATTATCTAGAAATATCAAGAATATTACATCTTGTTTATACTATATTTTTCAACATGGAGGTAGGTATGGAAATCAAAGTCAAGACAGAGAATATGGGATTTTTTTGTAAAGAGTGGGACCTGATAGTGGGCCCACTCAATGGTCCAAACATGAGTCATGAAATATCTAAGTAGTGGAAAACATAACTATTTACAAAGTTATAAAATATTTCCATGAACGTAACTTTCCCACCCTAAGGGTGGTACATAAAATGAAAATGTTACATCAATATACACATAAGCCCATATGCAGATGGTAACAAGGATGTCTCAATCTATCCTTATGTTCCCCAAAGAGCTCATGATCATCCAAAGTATCCGCCCTATAAAGCACCTAAACCTGGGTAGAGGGAACACCCAATAAAGGAAACAAAAGAGTACGAGTAAGCAAAAGTTGAGTATGTACATTAGAAGATTAACTAGGTTAATATTTATTTCAAAAGTAAGTAAGATGCTCCCATCAAAGAGGGGGCCATTAAAGCTAGGTAAGTTTCAATGAGAAGTAATAAGAGAAGGAATTTCCAAAAGAATGAGGCAGTATAAGTAAAGCATTGGCAATGATTCTTGCCATAATTAATCATCAATATCACCACAAATATTTGCATGCTGATATATTAGACTAAAGTAACTATGGTAGGGCCATGACACCACTGAGTCAATGGTCTAAGTAAAATGGGTAGAAATAGTGCACCCTGGGTGGAAATAGCGTGCCCCTATATAAAAGGAGGTGGAAAGACGCACCCTTGGAGGAAATATACACATTCTAATGGTTACACATAAGCGTCTGCAATAGTTAAATTAGTTAAATTATCTAACATGCTTAAATAGAGTGGAAAGATTCACTTTTCACATACATACATGGCATAATTCAGGCACAATAACATCTGGGGTCATTGACCCAATTCAACTTGATAATAATAATTGCAGAAGATTAACAATAAGTTGCAATTGAGAGAATATGATATTTCAACAAGTGGAACAAGGACAAGCATTTCAAAAGTTTCATCACTATGGGAAAATTTAGTCAAATAATGCCCAATTATAAATAGGGAAGAGTAAATCATTGGTTTCACGACTAATGGTTGGCTCAGTAGGTATAACAGGTTCCCAAAGTTGAGTATTCATCCTAGGAAACATGATATATATATATATACATACTAGTAATTGCACGTGTGTTGCACGTTTCAATTAATGAATTAAATGGATAATTTCTACATAACTCAAGGTATTATTGGCATGTATCTACATGTGACATAAGTTTTGTATGATACTAACTTTAAACACATATCACATTATTAAATGTTTTATGAATAGCAACATATTAGCAAAGTTCTCATAAGAAGAATCATAAATACATGTGTGTGACCAATATTATTAACATGTTGGGATTTATAGTTGAACTATACTAAATAGTATACACTTAAGAGTCCCATACCAACAACTAAAAATTGGTTGATTTTACATATTGATGGATGATATATCACTCAGTTAATTAACTGTGAACATGCCTAATAGAATCATTATTATAGTCTACATGAAAAACATCCTTAACCTTATCAACCCATGTAACTAATATTTTATCTTTGACCTTGTTTCCCATAGAACATGGTGTGTTCCATTCATAGAAACAGACATGTCTCTTTTTCATTTTTGGATATTGTTGACAATAAAAGTGTGACCGGTGATACATTGTTAGTTATGTTTTCCACGTCACTACTTTTTAATATGAAAAAGAACAATCTAACAATTAGAAATATTGAAATCTGCTGGAACTTAAATGCAATATAACATTTGAAAGATACCAAATGTGGAATAGAACTATCAAACCACAATCCTTAATGTCTAAAAAGAAGATAAAGTGGTGGTATTCATCAAAAGATTTGCATACATTTTTCATATTTTCTTCCAAATAAAACCACCCCATGGATATTTATCATATAAATTCTATATTCATAAATTTGTTCATCAAGTGCATTAGAAAATATGTTTTTTCATAATAAAATTGTATACACCACTTTGAAGTCTATATATATATATTGTCCTGACAGAAAAAGGAATACATATGCTCATCTATTCTATTTTTGATTCAAATTTTTATGTGTGTTTGTCTTTAGATATAGGCATCAACCAAGAACTACCTTGATGTCTACTTATGCACTTATAATCATTGGTATTCAAAATCATATTTATAGGGATTGTTTATCTTGCATAGAGAATTTCCATATAATATATTAATTTAGGAAAATAACACTTCCATATGTAACTTGTTGTTGTCTTATTTAATAACTACACTGACCTTAGTTATGTTGATTGGTTTTCCATGTAATGAGGTGGCTAAAAATAAATTTCTTTATATATTTGTAGATATTTTATTGGGGTATTATGAATAATCAATCACTATTTTATAACATGCATTCTTTCCCTTGCCCCTTTTCAAGAACAAACATCAGAATATCCACACTTATCAAGATTCAATAGATATTCTAGTTGAGGTTCAATACTATATCTAAATAATTGATTAGCATATTTGTCTTGGTTTAACCAACATATGTTTTAATTCTAATATATTGAATAACACAATTAGAACAAAGTTTAACTTTAACACTCTCCACCACGGTAAACTTTTGAGATTTTTTAATAAAAACACATCACATATCTCTATATAAAAATGTACTCTATTCTATCATCTAAAAGAGCAATCACTTGTTGGGTACACTATAAAATATTTATCATTTGAGCAAGTTTTAATGTGTGAGATAGACTTTAACTTATATTATAATTTTGTGAAATAGTAAATAATACCTTAGTTTGATTTGAAAAAGGGGTTAATTTACAAAAATCAAGAAAATTATGGTTACAAGTGCTAAAGTATAAAATGTATGTTGTTGTCCATAATTTAAGCTGCTTTGATATTCCATTCTTATTTTTTGTACTACATTAACTTAAAATTAAGTTGTTTTTATACCTGGATGTGAGAAATGCTAGAGACTAACTCAAAGCAAGAGTCTTTCAACAAATATTAATCACAATGTATTTATATTATGTATTTTCTAAAATATAATAAGACCAATTATGATGCAATCATATGTAAAGTTATTATTGTGTTACATTTAAAATAAGGTGAAAATACTCAATTATATTCCTCTATGCATATATATTGTCAAAATTATGTTACACATTTTATCACGAATACATATAATATTAGATTGTGATCATAAAAATGAATCCAAGTCATTTATAATATAAGAATGATAAGGGGTTATTCATTTTTATGTATCATGCACATTAGAAGGCTTTTAAGTAATTTTGATGCTAAGGAGTTTCCTATTTGTTTAGTAATTGTATTTATGAAGTATGATTTTCTAAAGGAGAAAGGCTGGTATCATTTGATTTAAGATGTGAAAAGAATTTTTCAGGCACCAATCATGTTAATGATGTGTAATGTACTTGATTCTTTTTTGTTGAAAGCATATGATGACATGAATAATATTAAATATACACAACTATTGAACTCATTGTTCAAGTATATCTAGATACCATTTCATTTGATGAACCATTTAGTTACATTAATAAGTTATTGTATTATAGCAAATTGATGAATCCTCATTTAGAAATGCTTAGTATGTACTTAATTCTATGTAAAACATGTGCACATACCTTTTTTAGCATGGAAACTTAATTTATGATTAAAGGTGAAGCCATACAAAAAAAATATACAACTCCTTTTACAAATGTATAATGATTTTTTTTGCATGTTTACTATTTTTTACGTTTTATAGATTTATCATTTCCATGTTTTTGGTCCTTATAAAAATCTGTGGGTTCTATAGCATTTAATATATTCCAGTACTTCAAATAAACTAAAATAAAATAAATTTATGTATATTGGAGTCATGTTTATTTACCTTGAAGAATATTAGTATATATTGTAGAATATACCTTACATACTCCTTTAATTGTAGCTTATATCTTATACATATTTTAACTATTGTACTCCAAATAACTACAAAAGCATAGTCTTAAGAATCCATATTCATAACAAAATTATATCTTTGGAAGAAACAAGTACTTTTGACCATAATACCTACAACATGCATGTAATAGTTTATGCATATGATAACATCAAATAAGAAAGTTTTGGGTTTTCAAAAGTGATTTAGGTGTTAACAATTGTTATAAGGTGTAAACTTCTATATATTACAAGAAAGACAAGAATTTGATCACAAGTTGGAGAACATATGATGATATAAATTAGGAATATGGATATATGTCCTTGAGAAGAACAAAATTACACCAATTTTTGTGAATGTAGCATTCCAAGTTCAAAACAAAACAAAATAATATGCCTAACATTGGATTTTTTTAGATTCCCAATTTTGAATTTTCATTCATTTTTTCTGTAGAAACAAATATTTTGTCTTTATGGAATATCTATAATCATGACTATATATGTGAAAATAGTAGAGTAATAAATTTTAAAATAGAAGTTGGATGAAATACGAATATTATTATTTTTCCACCAACACCAACCTAACAACAACAACCTAAGAGCTAAATAGAATGATTTTAGAGCGTGTAACATTGATGCATGTTAGGAAACCAATTTCATTAGGCTGAATTTATAACTCGTGTGTCAGTATATTGGGGATAGATGTACTAAACAAAATAGATCTAGGTAAGACCACATAACATTAACATGCATTACTTTCTTTCCATCCACACATCATTCTTGCATAGGAAATTCTATTGAAATCATTATGTATAGTGTTACACATATATAATTATTATTGTTTTAAATTTGAGGGCACTATAATATCTAATAAAAATCACACAAACAAAAAGAAATACCAATTCCAAGATGGTATTCTTGATTCTTAGATAGAAATCATAAGCTTCACTACATAGACGAAGAGGCAATTTGAATCAATAGAGAATATTCCATCTAAACTTAGTAGAAGTGGGTTGCTCTAGAAAGTTGTTTGTAAAGGAGGCATTGACAAGTTCTTATAAGTAATGTGTAAAGAAGGCATTGACATCGATGTGGAAACAATTGTTTATCTTAAAATGATCTTCTTCATAAGCATTTAATGTTAACAATCCACATAATCATATTTTACCATAACCCTTCAACTATTTTTGGCCATGTTCTTATCTTTCTAATGTTTAAAATGACATTCTTTCCTTATAATTATGCAAGGCCTTTTATAACTCTACGTGTTTGAGGAACATACCTCAACTTAATATATGAAACTTTCATCATTATAGCCCTTCATGGTTAACAAAGACCGTGCAAAGTCAATGTGCTAGTTCTAAAAAAGAATTCTAAAAAAGAAAGGACTGCAATATCTTGCAAAGAAATAAGTAAGTAATTATAGTCTACAGAAGAAACTTCAAATTTAAAATAAACTTGGTAGACAATAAGAATAGCAAATTCATTGCTTTAACATTGATATCATAGTTCCTATCAGTGTTGAACATGATAACAATGATTTAATGACATAGTTATGTCAATCATGGATTTTAACTTCAAATCTGTGAAACAACAAAGTTTATTTTACCTCAGATATAAGCCATACACCACATTACTACCAGAGTCTTGATTTGTCAACCCCATGCTTTGAAAGTGCAACCCCTATTAGCTTGCAGTTCAGAAAAGCATGTTGATACCTATAAGAAAATCCCATTATATATAAGCTGTGGAAAAAAATATCAACTTGTACTGCAGAAAAAGGTCACAAGATTAGTCTTTGTTCCAAGCAACGGTGTGCTTGAAGGATAATTAGTACTTACAATTGTTTCTCACACAATATGAAGATCCATATACATGTCTATCAAACTCATGTACTTCAAGTTGGTGCGCACCATTAAGATAAACGTTTCAACTTTCAGACTACTGAAGCATCAAGATAGATATGTTTATTGAATAAAAAAAAGATAGATATGTTTATAAATCATTCACGTAACAATAGTAAACAAAAAGTTGATGAGAAAGGTCACCATGCCTTGAATCCAATATTTCATTGTCTTTATTAAATCTTGGCATAGTCTTATATATACTTATATAGCAATACAATGATTAAAGGTCTGATAACAGACCAATTTAATTGATGATCATGCAATTCTCGAATTCAATGTATAGAATATGTGCATCAAGAATATTATTCCAAGGTAAATAGAAAAATGTTACTTACTTTTGTATAGTTGGAATATACCAACGTCTATTCACAGTAGGAATCTTGCACTGATCCCATTAAAGAATGTAGCAGCAAGACACACGAAATGAATGAATTCACATTCCATGGAATGGAATGTCAACAAGCATCATTGCTTCCTTATAATAAGGATCTCCAAAAAAAATTTCGTGTCGACCATAATCTATTTAGGTTGCTTGCTTATATCTCCATCACTTTCACGACAAGCATGTGATGAACTCCTATGTCTTTAAGACGAATGCACTATAGGTCGATAACAAGAAATAATTAGTATTGTAGTAAACAAAGTCAGGAGTAAAGATAGCAAGGAGGGCTTCACGATATAACGAAGACCATAAATGACCATGGGAACCTGCAATGTAGATATCATACAGATATCGTAGCTAGTAGTGTAGATGACCATACAAGGATTAGATGAACCAAGTTCGGGTTGTTGATGATTGAGGATGAGACGTGCACTGAGGCCCCTTGCGCTCGGAATTCTATAGCCTCCACTGTTGCTCAGAGTCAAGAAAACCCTGTCTGGCACAAGCATTCATGCTAGCCATCTGGATTCCCAATTCAAGTGAAAGTCAATGGTTATCAGACCCTAATATGGAAGTAAAAAGATTTGACTATCGTAACTAACTCATTAACTCATTAATTAATGTAGTTTAGGACTTTTGCCTCATGTGTTAAGCAAGTGTGAGGATGGAAATGAGTAGAGAACATGATCGTGCTTAGTATGGTAATAATAATAGTAGATATATATGCATATTAGTTCAACTAAAGTGAAAAAGTGTGTGCACACTTATTATACTTTTTCCTCATATTACTATATCCTAGTCCAGTTTTCCTGATGATGTTAGGGGTTTTAATGTGATTAAGTGAATATATGATCCATTGGATATCAACTTTGGTTATAAGGTTAAACTTTAGATACATATGTTTAAATATGTATAGATTGAATATAAGTATGTCCAATGGTGTATACCTTTCCAATTTAGGTCTCATAGTGTCATCTCCCTCTCTATATCATATAGTTCAAATTGGTCAACTAGGTCAAAGAGGAGCATTATATGGAATATAATTGGATTAAAATATCATTATTAGGATTATATAGGGTTGAGTCAATAGCTTTAATTAACACTAAATCTTGACATGTATATGAATGATGAAAATATATTGTACAACTATATGAAGCTAAAGTATATTCATGTATGGTCCAAACTCACAAGTTGTGTAATGGAAATTTTGTTGATATATGAGTCTATCCTCATATATGCTTATAAAAGTAAATACTTGTATGGGTTACCTCTTTTACACCCTTTCATTCAATCACGACAACTATAGATAATTATACTTCCTAGTATGTGAAATTACGGTATTTAGTTCATATCTTACATGAGTTAAATTGGTGATATAAGTGAGTAACTTGTTTCATTAGGTTGCTTATGTTTTATACACAATAGGCTATGAAACTATGGAATGCGTAGTAGTTCCTACATGGTTTCAATCTTGCACACATGCATGTATATCCTATGATTACATGTTATTGACTTGTTGATTAGGGTTACTCATGTTGATCATAGTCTACTCTTAAATAGTTTTATCAGTGTTCTTACTAGTTCCATTTTCTTAGATGATAATATTTTAAAAAGAACACTATGATAGTGATATTGACCTAAATTTTGTTGTGCGTCCATCGATCTTTGGTAGAGAGGCTCCTCTTGATCGAACTTGATGAGATTCAATCATGGACCTCGTGTCCTCTTTTTTCGGCCAAATAACAATTGCACAATGGTGGCTACATGACTTGTGTGGACTTCAATTGGATGGTAGAGTCTGTCCACTAACATTTGTCATTTTTGGGTTTGGAGGAGACCACTATGATCATGTGGTGTGGATGCTATTGTCGATGAAGGTCGCCATCAACCCTGATCAGTGTTGTAGGGGGAGGAAGAGGGCAGTTATGGAGATGTGGCAACACGTTAGCGGGTCATGTGGAAGGGAGAAGAGGGATATGAATATGGTGAAGGTTATGGTGTTAAGTGATGCTTGGTAATATAGGCATGCTGATGAGGTTGCAGGGTAGTGCCCTACGGAAACCATCGTAGGTGGTTGTGATCTTCTGCTGTCTAAGAATTGGGGTGCCAACTCGAAGGTGAAGTAAGGCATCAGATGAGAGGGGAAGCCCATCATAGAAGGAAGGGAATCGTTTGATAGTTTCTCGATGGATGATGGGGTTTTCATGGCCACTACAGTAGGTGATGACTCATTGCTACTATCATGGCAGTGATAGTGGTTGCTTGCGACGACCAATATTATAGGTGGCAGTGATGGTGTAGGAGTTTCTAGTTGTTCCTATAAAAATTGTGAATAGAGTTGTAGAGATCGCTGTTCTAGATAGATGGATGGAGGAACCCAAATTCCAGTGGTGGCAACAACCATGATGTTGCACAGATAAGGGAGAACTACCACCCTTGTTATTATAACCTCGTTTTTTCCAAAACATGTAATGAGATTTATGAATCTCCTTTAAAATATAAATAATATCCATGTTTGATTTCATGGTTTGATTTGCATGAATTTCGTGCATGCTTTCTTGTTGGGCCTTATTGGCCATTAAGCCCATTTGAAAGAAAAATAAAAAGAAATGAAAACGGAATTCCATTTAATAAAAGAATACAAGGGGATAATGGAATATATAAGAAAATGATTAAAGGATGATTAAAAGGATAAAAGACTTTTTCCCAAATAGGATTTTCAAGTTATTAATGTTCCTTGGGGCTCAAGGAATCTAGGGCAATAATATAATAACAAAAGAAAAAGAAAAAGTATGGAAAATACAATTAAATAAGGAGTAACTTGAAGTTGAAGAAAAGGACTTGTTTCCTTTGGATAATTACTCCAAATTTTGCACAAGGAAGGATAAAGGCATGAACAAGCTTTCCTCAAAATTTGAAATAAAACGGAGTTAAGAATTGGGAGTTATCAAATTTTCAAGTTATCATCAAAATAGGATTTTCCTTGTATATTTGGGAACTCTTTTTCCTTTTTGGTGTGAGCAAGGAGGATAGGGGCTGTTGGATCTTAATCCAACCGATCGAGCTCATCGTCCAGAGTCCCAAAGGGATGCAGACTGTAGCACAGTTACAGGGGGGAACTTTCCCCATCGTTTTCTCACGATCAAGTGCGTGTGCACTCATAGAAAGGGTCTCATCGAGTTCGGGGTAACGAAACGAATCTTCCAGACCCTAGTTTGATAACCTTCCATCGTGTCCTTGCAAAACGCCCAATTGGGCTATGAACCGAAATGGCGGCAGGGTTGGGGGAACCCTAGAAAGGCCTCCACACCCTATAAATAGGGTCGCTCTTAGTTCCTTGCTCCTTCACGCATCCATACAGCTACTCCTTCAGTGCCTAAACCCTACCTCGCGCTCGATTGACGTTGCTTCGGCGAGCTCCAGCCGCGGCGCCGCTGGATGTTCTAATTGGAAAGAAGAAGAAGATGACGAGCGGGAGTCGTCAGATCCTAGAGCACGGTGGGCCGAGGTGAGATCTAACAGCCTCAGGGGAAACACGCGACTTAACTCGCTGAGTGGAGCGCTTCAACGCAAGCCGCTGGATCAAGAGTCCATCGTGGACCAGGACGCAATCCAACGGGCGACGAGCCACAACTGCGCGCGCCTCTCAGCTAGAGCATACCACTAACGTGAAGCATCAAATCAAGGCACGATCCATCGGCGCACCGATCGAACGGCCCAGAATTTTGGGTAAAATTCTATCTCTGATCGATATTACAGAAAATAGCTTTTCCTTGCTAAAATTATAGAAATAGCTAGGAAACTCGTATAAAAGAACTTTATATATGAAAGTTGGTTAGAAAAATGCAAGGAATCTGATAAAAATGATTGTAATTCCTGATTCCAGTTCGTTTTGCAAAAGTAATTTAATTTGCTAGTAAAATGCATTTCAAGTTAATTGGAAACCCTAATTGCATATAAAAGATGTTTCTTTGTAACTTAATGGGTTAAATTGAGGATTATAAACCTGTTAATTAATAATATGAAGTTTTCATTCGTTTTGAGTACCAATATGGATAAATTAGGGTTCATGTCTAAGAATGAGAGATAATGTACATGAAAACCCTAATTTAGGGTAAAAGAAGAAGGAAACCATGTAATTTTGGTAAATTCCAAAATAATGATCCAAAAGCTGTTGGAATATTAAAAGGAGATAATTTAAAGGTTTTGGGTATATTTGATGGTTTAGGGTTCATAATATCTAAGAAGGAAAAGCAAAACCCTAATTTTCAAGAAAACCCTAAAATTGAATAGAAACCCTAAGGGACATGATGAAATTGGTTAAATATTAATAAAAGTAAACTTGTACTTTTATTTCAGGGTTTTCTGTGCACATTGTTTGATTGCTTGGACAATTCTCTCTCTCTTCATATTTAATTCTGTAACCAAGTTTGCAATAAGAGGTATGTGGTTATGCTTATGACTATACCGATTAGTTTTCCGAGGATTTTATCGACGTTTCCCTCAATGATTGAAAAAACTGTTGGATGTTTCAATTCAAGCAACTATAAAGTGACTATGACTATCACTATGGGAATACATGTATAACTAGCTAGATCTGAGTCCACCCTTATGGCTATGCAAAGGCTAAGGATAACCTAGAGAAAGGTCTAGGGTATCATGAGTTAGAAACTGGGCTACCCACGTGTAGTACCATGAGACTCGTAGCATACCATGAGTTAAAGAGTGGGCTACCTACGGGTAGTGCCATGTGACCCTGCCCTAGAAATTGATTCACTTGATAGGTGAAGTCATGAGGGGTATGAAGGGAATATGGGACACATGGATCGCGTAGTTATACTTAAAGTGTAAAATTGTTTATTAAATGATAATTGAATGCAATACATTGTTATAGATAATTGCATGATTAGTGATCCCCCACATACCAGCTTTGGCTGACCGATGTTTTGTTTTTCGGCGTTTTAGGTACTTACAAAAAGGACAAATAGTAAACTGTCATTTGTTAAATATACGAATTAAATCCAAAGGAGGAGTAGTTAGCTATCCCCAGTTCCAGATAGAGTTTTAGAATTCCAAAATTTTCAAAGGTATGCAAAATTTTATTTATTACAGCTTTTCAGTTTAGACTAGTAGAATTTAATAATTGTTATCAATTAATTGCTGAACCTTGATCCAGAAATTATGTGTGCGGCTCCGACCTCTCGGTCTCCCGTAATTGGGGGTTATCGGGAGGTGGGGTCGTAATATTTGGTATCAGAGCCAAGGTTCTCCACTTAATTGTTAATAATTATTAAATTTTACAAACTCTGTAGAACCCAAGGGAGTTATTAGTGGATTTTCTGAAAGACTGAGGTGTCTAGAAAAGGATCACTTCTGGGGGCTGGCAAAATTTTCCTCCGTACCGCTAGTCGGAATACGAGGACTCCCGGAATGTGTGACTGCCTGGCCGATGTCCTAGGATTTGAATCGAAATAAGACACCTTTAGGACTTTCTCATCTTACTCACACCTTCTCATCACAAATTATATTAAGGACTTTAGGAGTTAGGGATTTCTCTCTCTTCCCCACCCTCGTGTGGTATGGGCAAATAAGTTAAGGATTAAGGAATCCTCCATCAATTTAATAAAAGATATGTAATGAGATGTCACTGACATAAGTATAATTAGTTTAATGGTAGACTAAAGGTATGTTTGTTATGCTTATGTAGATGGCTCATACAAAGACAGTTGCTATCCCTGAGGGTACTGGGAACCCAACCAGGTGTGTTTGGCCTCCCCGCAAAGGAAAGGGGTCTTCAGAGAAAAGGAAGAAGAATCATGACAGTGAATCCTCTATGAAGATAAAGAGGGCCGAAGAGACCACTCATGAGGTCCCAAACCCTGATCCGATACCCTTCGACAACCTTGATCAAGAGAAGGACCAAGGGTATGAAGAGCAACATGTGTATGAGGAAGTAGACCAGATGGAGGAGGACCAAGCTGGAGGTCCAGAACCGACTATGATGATCCACACCTCTGAGGCCTTGTGGATAGAGAAGCAGAAGAAGCTGACTGAGGCCATTAATGCCTTGGCCCTCCGAGACCTAGCCAAAGCTGAGAATGGTGAGCCGCATCCAGTTCGTCCTCGACTAGGAGCCACCATCCTAGACTTCATCAAGTTGAATATCGAGAAGTTTTGGGGAGAGGACAAGACCGAGGTAGTCGACAAAGCAGAAGCTTGGCTGCTTGCAGTCGAGAATGGGTTCCCTATGCTTGAAGTTCAGTCGAGCAAGAAGGTCCTCTTTGCTGCTCATCTCCTGGAAGGAGCAGCCAAGATATGGTGGGAGACCCACATCACTGGCCGGGATTTGACAGAGGAACCCATTGCCTGGTCTCACTTCAAGACCATCTTCACCGCCAGATTCCTCCCCGTCGCAGCAAAGAAAGAGAAAGAAAGAGTGTTCACTAGCATGACTCAAGGAAGTGCTTCAGTGGCAGACTTTGGTCGTAGGTTCTGCCTCCTGGAACGTTTTGGACATATGATGGATGAAGAGAGGAGGGTGGACCACTTTGTGGAATGCCTTCACCCTGCCATCAAGCCCCATGTGATGGCAAGTAAACCTAAAACTTTTGCCGAAGCCTACAACACTGCTTTAGACATGGAGAGGACCGTGATGCCTGCCCAGTTTCCACCCAAGGGGTACTTGGGTTTCACTGAGGGAGCCCAAGGCCTGAGAAACAACCACAAGAAGGGCTCGGGACGTCATCAAGCTAAAGGAAAACATGGAGGAAAAGGGAAACCCCGTCAAGAGAACAACCGACCTCCTTGCCGCACCTGTGGAAAGGGGCACGCCAGTGAATACCGCTACAAGAAGAAGACATGCTTTTGATGCCACCAAGAAGGACATCTGCAATCCGTCTGTCCTATGCAAGATCCCATGGGACCAGGACAGGTGGCAACCCCACCAGTAGAAGCTCCGCCAGTAGCAGCCCCACCCATAGTTGTATCCCCACTTGCTGGAGAAAGAAGACAAGCTCGGGTGTTTGCCATTGATAATGAGGAAGCTCAAGCAAATGCCAATCGATTGATCGAGGGTAATAACCCTTAGAGTTTTCTTTTTTGTCTTAAAGTTAAGCATGTAATGGTCTAATGCATGGTGAACAATAATGTATGCATGCTTGAAGTTATGGGACATAATGTGAAAGATTTGTTTGACTCTGGATCTACTAATACTTTCATTTCGAGAAATCTTGCAACTACACTTTGTTTGGATATAAAGGATCTAGGATATATCTTAGATGTTACAACCCCAAGTGGTCGGATCTTTACTTCCCTTTTGAAAACTCCGGTGATACCTGTGAAATATCGAGATCATGAGTTTCCTACATATTTTATCCTCCTTGACATGAATGATTTTGATGTAATCATTGGCATGGATTGTCTTTATACCTATAGGGCCAACATTGACTGTAGGGAGAAGAAAGTGATCATTAAGAGACCAGGTCACCCACCTTTTATCATTAGGGGTAGGAAGGATGCCACCACCAGCCTATATGTGTCAGCCTTGAAGGCAAAACAGATGATGAGTAAAGGGTGTCAAGCTTACTTAGCAGTAGTCACCGAGTCGGAACCCAAAGCGCAACCCTTAGAAGAAATAGAGGTAGTTAGGGGCTATGCAGATGTTTTTCCAGATGATCTACCTGGAATTCCTCCCGAAAGAGGGGTAGATTTCTCCATAGAGCTAGCCCCTGGTAAAAACCCTATTTCCCGAGCACCCTATAGGATGGCCCCTGCTGAGTTTCTTGAGCTAAAGAAGCAATTGCAGGAATTGTTGGATAAGGGTTTTATCCGCCCTAGCACATCACCATGGGGAGCGCCGGTTCTTTTTGTAAAGAAAAAGTATGGTTCGCTCCGAATGTACATAGACTACCGGATGATCAACCATTCTACCATTAAGAACAAATACCCTTTACCATGGATAGATGACTTGTTTGACCAATTGAAGTTAGCTCGAGTCTTTTCCAAGATCGACTTGAGATCAGGTTACCACCAGTTGAGGGTTAAGAGTGAGGACATCCCAAAAACCACTTTTAGAACCCGATATGGCCACTATGAGTTTGTGGTTATGCCTTTTGGGTTGTCCAATGCATCCAGTGTGTTCATGAACCTTATGAATAGTGTGTTCCAACCCTTCCTTGACTCATTTGTCATAGTGTTCATAGATGACATACTAGTCTATTCATATGACTTAGAACAACACCGAGACCACCTAAGTAAGGTCCTTGATATCTTGAGAAAGCAGAAGTTTTATGGGAAATTCTCTAAATGTGAGTTTTGGATATACCGGTTCATGTTCCTTGGACACATCATTTCAAGAGGAACGATCACCGTAGATCCAGCTAAAGTGTCGGCGGTTCGAGACTGGCCAGCACCTAAGAACCCCTCCAAGATATGAATCTTCTTGGGGTTAGCATGATATTATCGACGCTTCATCGCAGATTTCTCAAAGACCGCCTTGCCTCTGACTATGTTGACTCGGAAAGATGTGAAGTTTGTGTGGTCCGATGTTTGTGAGGCTCGTTTCTAGGAGCTGAAAGAGAAGTTGACCACTGCACCAGTTTTGACTCTACCATCAGGCAATGAGGGTTTTATGATTTTCACCGATGCATCCAAGATGGGACTAGGCTGTGTATTGGAACAGAATCGACATGTGGTTGCATATGCCTCCCGACAACTCAAGCCCAACGAGGTGAATTACCCGACCCATGACCTGGAGTTAGCTGCTATAATCCATGCCCTGAAGATATGGCAGCATTACCTGTATGGTGCCGCTTTTGAGATCTTCACAGAGCATAAGAGCCTAAAGTATCTACTGACACAAAAAGACTTGAACCTACGACAAAGACGATGGATGGAGTACATGAAGGATTACAACTTCACCATTACTTATCATGCAGGAAAGGCGAACGTCGTAGCTGATGCCTTAAGTCGAAAACAACTCAGGTGTGCAGTTGTTCTGTCTAGTCAGTGGAAGAGCTTAGAAGAATTGGTGGAATGGTCACCTCAACCGTTGGATGATTGAGTTCGATTGGCCAATATCCAGATACAGTCTTAGTTATTAAGTGAGATTGTTGCAGCACAGTTGGCCAGTGGAGGACTTGACAAGATGAAAGGCTTGATGCAGAAGCCTCAGACCTGTCTTTCGTTGGGAATAGATAGAGGAATTCGATTTGAGAATCACATATGGGTTCCCGAAGATTCACCGTTGAAGGAACATATCTTACAAGAGGCTCATGGTTCTAAGTACACAGTACACCCATGAACTACTAAAATGTTTAAGGACATGCAGATATTTTTCTGGTGGCCAGGAATGAAGAGAGACATTGCAGCTTATGTAGGTATTTGTCTTACGTGCCAAATGGTGAAGGATGAACACCAACGACCCGACGGGATTTTACAGTCTATAGAGATTCCAGAATGGAAATGGGAGCAGATCACCATGGATTTTGTGGTGGGTCTACCCCGGACCAAGAAGGGTCATGATGCGATATGGGTTGTGGTAGATCGCCTTACCAAGTCAGCACACTTCCTCGCCCTAAAAACCACTACCAAAGTGTTAGACCTAGCTGAGTTGTACATCAGAGAGATAGTGCGTTTACATGGCGTACCCGGTTCCATCATCTCAGACAGAGACCCAAAGTTTATTTCCAAATTATGGAAGCAGGTTCAAGAGGAACTAGGAACAAGGTTGAAGTTCAGTACCGCTTATCACCCCCAGACAGATGGATAGTCGGAAAGGATGATTCAGAACTTAGAGGATCTGCTGCGAGCTTGTGTGCTCGATTGGGGTAGATAATGGGAGCAGTACTTACCTTTAGCTGAGTTTGCTTACAACAATAGTTACCAAGCCAGTATCGGGATGCCTCCATATGAAGCTCTATATGGGAGAGCGTGTCAGCCACCACTTCACTGGGATGATGTTGGTGAAAGGACCTTATTGAGTTCAGATGAACTTCAAGTGTATGCTAATAAAGTCGCTTTGATCAGGAAAAGGCTAAAGAGAGCCCAGGACTGATAGAAGTCGTATGCTGATGCGAAGCAGACTGATGTGCATTTTGCTGTGGGAGAACATGTTTTTCTGAAAATCCGACCGCTCCGAGCTATAGCCAAGAATAGAGGACAGTTGAGTCCCCGATACGTGGGTCCGTTTGAAGTGTTAGAACGTATTGGTGAGGCCGCATATCATTTGGCGTTACCTTCTTAATATAGTATGATGCATTATGTGTTTTACGTGTCCAATCTGAAGCGATATGTGCAAGATCCAAGTCATGTGCTGAGCATTGAACCTATTGAGCTTCAAGGAAAGCTGTCTTATCCTGAGTTGCCTTTGCAGATTATAGATACCAAGGTAAAAGAGCTCAGAAATAAGAATATTGAGATGGTAAAGGTTCTTTGGAAGCACCATGGAGAGGATGAGGCCACATGGGAGCTGAAGACGGACATGGAAAAAGCATATCCTATTTTGTTTTCTTGATTGTTGAATTTTGAGGACAATATTCCTATAAGGAGGGGAGGATGTTATAACCTCATTTTTTCCAAAACATGTAATGAGATTTATGAATCTCCTTTAAAAGATAAATAAGATCCATGTTTGATTTCATGGTTTGATTTGCATGAATTTCGTGCATGCTTTCTTGTTGGGCCTTATTGGCCATTAAGCCCATTTGAAAGAAAAATAAAAAGAAATGAAAAAGGAATTCCATTTAATAAAAGAATACAAGGGGATAATGGAATATATAAGAAAATGATTAAAGGATGATTAAAAGGATAAAAGACTTTTTCCCAAATAGGATTTTCAAGTTATTAATGTTCCTTGGGGCTCAAGGAATCCAGGGCAATAATATAATAACAAAAGAAAAAGAAAAAGTATGGAAAATACAATTAAATAAGGAGTAACTTGAAGTTGAAGAAAAGGGATTGTTTCCTTTGGATAATGACTCCATTTTTGCACAAGGAAGGATAAAGGCATGAACGAGCTTTCCTCAAAATTTGAAATGAAATGGAGTTAAGAATTGGGAGTTATCGAATTTTCAAGTTATCATCAAAATAGGATTTTCCTTGTATATTTGGGAACTCTTTTTCCTTTTTGGTGTGAGCAAGGAGGATAGGGGCCGTTGGATCTTAATCCAACCGATCGGGCTCATCGTCCAGAGTCCCAAAGGGATGCAGACTGTAGCGTATTTACAGGGGGGAACTTTCCCCATCGTTTTCTCACGATCAAGTGCATGTGCACTCATAGAAAGGGTCTCATCGAGTTCGGGGTAACGAAACGAATCTTCCAGACCCTAGTTTGATAACCTTCCATCGTGTCCTTGCAAAACGCCCAATTGGGCAGTGAACCGAAATGGTGGCAAGGTTGGGGGAACCCTAGAAAGGTCTCCACACCCTATAAATAGGGTCGCTCTTAGTTCCTTGCTCCTTCACGCATCCATACGGCTACTCCTTCAGTGCCTAAACCCTACCTCGCGCTCGATTGACGTTGCTCTAGTGAGCTCCAGCCGCGGCGCCGCCGCACATTCTAATTGGAAAGAAGAAGAAGACGATGAGTGGGAGTCATCAGATCCTAGAGAACGGTGGGCCGAGGTGAGATCTAACGGCCTCAGGGGGAACACGTGACTTAACTCGCTGAGTGGAGTGCTTCAACACAAGCCGCTGGATCAAGAGTCCATCGTGGACCAGGACGCAATCCAACGGGCGACAAGCCACAACTGCGCGTTCCTCTCAACTAGAGAAGACCACTGACGTGAAGCGTCGGATCAAGGCACGATCCATTAGTGCACTGATCGAACGGCCCAGAATTTTTGGTAAAATTCTATCTCTGATCGATATTACAGAAAATAGCTTTTCCTTGCTAAAATTATAGAAATAGCTAGGAAACTCGTATAAAAGAACTTTATATATGAAAGTTGGGTATAAAAATGCAAGGAATCTGATAAAAATGATTGTAATGCCTGATTCCAGTTCGTTTTGCAAAAGTAATTTAATTTTCTAGTAAAATGCATTTCAAGTTAATTGGAAACCCTAATTGCATATAAAAGATGTTTCTTTGCAACTTAATGGGTTAAATTGAGGATTATAAACCTGTTAATTAATAATATGAAGTTATCATTCGTTTTTAGTACCAATATGGATAAATTAGGGTTCATGTCTAAGAATGAGAGATAATGTACATGAAAACCCTAATTTAGGGTAAAAGAAGAAGGAAGCCATGTAATTTTTGTAAATTGCAAAATAATGATCCAAAAGCTGTTGGAATATTAAAAGGAGATAATTTAAAGGTTTTGGGTATATTTGATGGTTTAGGGTTCATAATATCTAAGAAGGAAAAGCAAAACCCTAATTTTCAAGAAAACCCTAAAATTGAATAGAAACCCTAAGGGACATGATGAAATTGGTTAAATAATAAAAAAAGTAAACTTGTACTTTTATTTCAGGGTTTTCTGTGCACATTGTTTGATTGCTTGGACAATTCTCTCTCTCTTCATATTTAATTTTGTAACCAAGTCTGCAATAAGAGGTATGTGGTTACGCTTATGACTATACCGATTAGTTTTCTGAGGATTTTATCGACGTTTCCCTCAATGATTGAAATAACTATTGGATGTTTCAATTCAAGCAACTATAAAGTGACTATGACTATCACTATGGGAATACATGTATAACTAGCTAGATCCGAGTCCACCCTTATGTCTATGCAAAGGCTAAGGATAACCTAGAGAAAGGTCTAGGGTATCATGAGTTAGAAACTGAGCTACCCACATGTAGTGCCATGAGACTCTTCACATACCATGAGTTAAGGAGTGGGCTACCTACGGGTAGTGCCATGTGACTCTGCCCTAGAAATTGATTCAATTGATAGGTGAAGTCATGAGGGGTATGAAGGGAATATGGGACACATGGATCGCGTAGTTATACTTAAAGCGTAAAATTGTTTGTTAAATGATAATTGAATGTAATACATTGTTATAGATAATTGCATGATTAGTGGATCCCCCACATACCAGCTTTGGCTGACCGACGTTTTGTTTGTCGGTGTTTTAGGTACTTACAAAAAGGACAAACAGTAAACTGTCATTTGTGAAATACACGAATTAAATCCAAAGGAGGAGTAGTTAGCTAGCCCCAGTTCCGGATAGAGTTTTAGAATTCCAAAATTTTCAAAGGTATGAAAAATTTTATTTATTACAGCTTTTCAGTTTAGACTAGTAGAATTTAATAATTGTTATCAATTAATTACTAAACCTTGATCCGGAAATTATGTGTGCGGCTCCAACCTCTCGGTCTCCCGTAATTGGGGGTTATCGGGAGATGGGGTCGTAACACTTGTGCACCGCCAAGTCCTCTAACAACCACTGCAACAGGTGACGGTAGTTTCCTTGCTACTTTGTTTGGGCGTAGGAAGATGGGGATGCTGGTGGCTAGGGCATGGGGCGTTGAGGAAAGGAGAGGAAGAAATAGAGAAGGGCTATGGCGGGGTGTAAGAGATGGGTCTGGATATGGAAGTGTCAGTGTGCAACCATTTCCTATAGAGGTGGAAGTTAGTGGGACAGGGCACGTGCGAGGCCACTTCACAGACTAAGGTTGATAAGGTGGCATTTCTGTGATCTGAGGCAGTGCACAGGTTAAGTAGTGGCAGATTTGTGGAGAGTGCAGTTTGTGTTAGTAGATGGTGGGAGTTAGGCAATAGTTGCACTTTGTCATAGGTGAGGGTAGTAGATGAGGGTGGCTGAATCTGCAGATGGCGATGATGGTTACATGTCACTGATGTAGGTCATACTCTGTGACTGTGTGAAAGGTTTTCATGAGGAAGTCACTATGGAGATCTACTAGCCTGTCACATGAGTTGGCATCTTGAGGACAATAGCGATGGAGGTGATAGTGTTTGGTGGTGTGGTTAGGCAGCACATCAGGGGTGACCAACGGTGCAATGGAGGAGTAGGGAGGAAGTCAGGGTCTGAGTAGGCTGCCCAGCTTTGTTGTCCATCTTTGTGATGCCTTGTGGTCAGGGTTTATATATAGAGGAGGGATATCTCTAGGGTTTTCATGAGGAGGGGGGTATGAGAAGAGAAGGAGGACAACGCATGTCTCCGGTTACCAGTGGTTCTATGGGCGGCATCAACGCCAAAATCATGTGGGTTGCGATTGAGAAACGGGTAACACACGTGGAAGTGTTACATATAATGTTTTAATGAGTTATGTTATTAATGTAATTAAGTTCTTTTTATTCCTACTTATGTCATATAATTAGGTGATCAAAACAAGTCTACTTGATATGAAAATGGGTAAGTTAACTAATCAAGACATGAACAATTCAATTTCAAGGTCAGTTATTCCTTTCAAAAGGGTTTGATATTTTATTTAATTACTTTAAGTTAAGTATTCACTAATCTAGTTGATTCCTTTCCTTATAAATATTTTTTGTATTTATTGAATTTCATTGATGAATAAGAGTTGGAATTTTTTTCTAAAGTGCCAATTTAGGGTCAGAAGTAATTAACTGATGTGTTTGTACTATAAATCCATAATTGAGGGCTTAATTAATAGGTGTATAACTAATAGTGTAATTTCTTTGATTAATAACACATTATTTAATTGAAATTAGAGAAAAGATATTTGTATTAGCATAATTGAAAAGAAATAAAAATAATGAAATATTAGAGTACATACCTAGATTTGGGTATGTTACAACACCCCACCCCTTAAAGAGGATTTCATCCCCAAAGTCCACTCAATCATGTCCTAAAGTACCCTTATGACTAACATCAAGCAATAGGGCTCTCCCACCTATAGGCTTAGCGATCATATGCGTACAACTATTATATTGATTCAATTTAGGTTATCCAATTAATGTTCAATGTGTCTGTCTTAGATAGGTTTCATTACCCTAATTAAGGGGTAATCATAAGTGTATGACTTTTAGTGTAGGAAATTACACAAGCATTACATGTTATATACAATATTAAGTTCATATAGTCCTTAAGTTATGTTGTGTTCATGATGATCAAGTGTACATGACTTTGTTCCTTAAAATGGTTAGTCTACAATCTAACTAACTATGAGATATAATAGGGGGAGGTCGACTAGGTCATTCATATCTAAACTTAATCTTCATACTTACTACTTCTCACTTAGTTCTAGGTTAAATGTTACTCCCAACCAGTCATAGGGTCTTTTCTAAAGATTTTCTACACAAACAAGTCTATATACTACTACCACTTCCTTGTGATGGTTACTTTTTCCAGAACAATCGATGCAATCTGAAAAAGTTTAATAAATATAAGTTGATAATGAACATAGGTCTGACGATGAAAGCCTTGCGACGGGAATCCAAAATGATGCTAAAATCAAATTGAGAACCAAGTCAACCACTTTCTACTACCTACAACATATACTATCACCATAACATCACTTCATCTTTGTAAAGAGATCTCTTTATACACATAATTAAGGACTACAAAAAGCATATACAAATTCCAGATGGCGGATACATGTTTCTTCTAGTATGCATCTAACCTTTATTATGTCCTACTAGGCATATGCTCTATTATTCCACCATTCTCTTAAGGGTGACTTAGGACATCACATCCCAAAACATCATTAATGTATAAGATCATATAACCATAATAAGAAGAGATTAGGGTCTCCACTCCCCTAGTTGGTCTACATCCATGGTGTTAATACAAGCCCATGTGAACTAACTAGTCAAAACTATTCTTCATCTCACACATAAAATAAACGAATTACAAGGTGGCGATGAGGGAGTGGTCAACTCTTTCAGGATCAACCCTAAATGTACATACCTCACATAACCATAGTGTTGGTGTACATCCCGAGTTTTAAGAAAAAGAGTATCCACTATAAATTCCAAAACATGACTACTCCTCAATATGCCCATGGGAAAAATAACAAGGCACATACTTTTATTATATGATCCAAATACACGATCATTCCTACATTATGGATATGTGAGGGATGAAATCAAATGGATAGTTACTTGAAACCTATATCTTCCTTCAACAAACCCTCATTTTTGAGATATTACAAGTTCAACTAGGATAGTATCGAATCCTTGGATGGAGAGCCTCAAGAAAAATCATGTTGAGATAACTCCATGATGCAGGCAAGACAATCTTAACTTTAAAGGATCTAGTTTATATCATCATGTATTATCATGGAACATCTCAAAATCTAAAACTAATGTCAATATTCTAAGTTTGTACCCATGCATGTGTAGTTCACCTAATGTGTGTGTCATAGGCATGCTAGAAAACAACATATGCAAAAGGTTTAATGACTTGTACTAGTGTTACACACAATAATGTGAATTTAAGTCAATCTAATCTCTTTACTAGATGAACTGCCCTCCCCTAAGGCGGAGGTAGAGACTACTTCATAGGAGAGTCTACCTTTACTTATGGAAAGCTAGACATACAAAGAGAGGGTAGGATTGATAAGAGTTTACCAAAAACTAGGTCATCCACATACTCTGTTTGGTATACATATATACCACAAAATTAGATAGGGGTGAAACCCCAACTGGTAAACACAATTCATGTTTAGGTATGATAACAACATCTAAAAGGGTAACCTGCCTACTAAAGAACAATCTAGGATAACTTGAAAATAGTTTAGTTACCGACTGCTTAGGCTTTGATACCATTCTGTAAAGAGTGGGACCCGATAGTGGGCCCACTCAATGGTACAAACATGAGACATGAAATATCTAAGCAGTGGAAAACATAACTTTTTACAAAGTTATAAAATATTTCCATGAACATAATTTTCTCACCCTAAGGGTGGTACATAAAATGAAAATGTTACATCGACACACACATAAGCCCATATGCAGAGGGTAACAAGGATGTCTCAAGCTATCCTTATGTTCACCAAAGAGCTCATGATCATCTTGCATCTCCGCCCTATAAAGCACCTAAACCTGGGTGGAGGGAACACTAAAAAAAAGAAACAAAAGAGTATGAGTCAGTAAAAGCTGAGTATGTACATTAGAAGAATAACTAGGACATTATTTATTTCAAAAGTAAGTAATATGCTCCCATCAAAGAGGGGGGCATTAAAGACAGGTAAATTTCCATGAGAAGTAACAAGAGAAGGAATTTCTAAAAGAATGGGGCAATATAAGTAAAGCATTAACAACAATTCTTGCCATAATCAATCATCAATATCAAAACAAATATTTGCATGTCGATATATTAGACTAAAGTAACTATGGTAGGGCCACGACACCATTGAGTCAATGGCCTAAATAAAATGGGTGGAAATAGCACACCCTGGGCAGAAATAGCGTGCCCATGCATAAAAGGAGGTGGAAAGATGCACCCCGGGAAGAAATAGATGCACCCTAATGGTTACACATAAGCGTCGATGATAATTAAAATAGTTGAATTATCTAACATGCATAAATAGAGTAGCAAGATTCACTTTTCACATACATAGAATAATTCAGGCACAATAGCAGGTGGGGTCATTGACCCAATTCAACTTGATAATAATAAATCCAGAAGATTAACAATAAGTTCCAATTAAGAGAATATGATATTTCAACAAGTGGAACAAGGACAAGTATTTTAGAAGTTGCCTCATTATGGGAAAATTTAGTCATATAATGACCATTTATGAATAGGGAAGAGTACATACCTGGTCTTCATGACTAATGGTTGGCTCAATAGGTATAATAGGTTCCCAGAGTTGAGTATTCATCCTAGGACAATATATATTAGTTCAACTAAAGTGAAAAAGTTTGTGCACTCCTATTATACTTTTTCTCATATTACTATTATCCTAGTCTAATTTTCCTGATGATGTTAGGGTTTTTAATGTGATTAAGTGAATATACGATCCATTGAATATCAATTTTTGTTATAAAGTTAATCTTTAGTCACCTATGTTTAATTATGTATAGATTGAATATAAGTATGTGAAATAGTTTATATTTTTCCAATTTAGGTCTCATAGTGTCATCTCCCTTCTATATCATATAGTTCAAATTGGTCAACTAGATCAAAGAGGAGCATTATATGGAATATAATTGGATTAAAATATCATTATTAGGAATATCTAGGGTTTGAATAAATATCTTTGATTAACACTAAATCTTGATATGTATATGAATGACGAGTATATATTATACAATCGTGTGAAACTAAAGTATATTCATGTATGGTCCAAACTCACAAGTCGTGTAATGGAAATTTTGTTGACATATCAGTCTATCCACTTATATGCTTATAAAAGTAAATACTTTTATGGGTTCCCTCTTTACACCCTTTCATTCAACCATGGCAACTATAGATAATTATACTTCCTTGTATGTGAAATTATGGTATTTAGTTCATATTTTATACAAGTTAAATTGGTGATATAAGTGAGTAAATTGTTTTATCAGGTTGCTTATGTTTTATTCACAATAGGATATGAAACTATGGAATGGGTAGTAGGTTCACCTTGTTTCAGTCTTTCACACATGCATGTATATCCTATGATTACATGTTATTGACTTTCTGATTAGGGTTATTCATGTTGATCATAGTCTACTCTTAAATAGTTTTATCAGTGTCCTTACTAGTTCCATTTTTTTAGATGATAATATTCTAAACAGAACACTATGATAGTGATACTGCCCTACAATTAGTTGTTCATCCATCGATTCTCCTCTTAATTGAACTTGATGAGATTCAAGCATAGACCTCGTGTCCTCTTTTGCCAGCCAAATAACAACTACACAATGGTGGCCGCAGGACCTGTGTGGACTTCAATTGCATGGTAGAGTCTGTCCACTAACATTTGTCATTGTTGGGTTTGGAGTAGACCACTAGGATCATGTGGTGGATACTACTGTCGGCAAAGGTCGCCATCTGCCCGGATCAGTAATGTAGGGGGAGGAAGATGGCAGTTATGGAGATGTGGCAACACGTCAGCAGGTCATGTGGAAGGGAGAAGAGGGATATGAAGATGGTAACGGTTATGGTGGCAAGTGATGCTTGGTAATATAGGCATGCTGATGAGGTTGCAGGGCAGTGCCCTACGGCTGCCACCGTAGGTGGTTGTGATCTTTGATTTTCCAAGAAGTGGGCCGCCAGCTCGAAGGTGAAGTGGGGTTCCAGATCTTAGGGGAAGCCCATCGTAGAAGGAAGGGAATCATTTGACAGTTGCTCGGTAGCTAACAAGGTTGTCTAGGGCACTACAGCAGGTGATGATGCCTTGATGCTATCGTGGAAGCGACAGTGGTTGCTTGTGACAACCAATATTGCAGGTGGCAGTGATGGTGGTGGAGTTTCTGGTTGTTGCTAGCGAAATCATGAATAGAGTTGTAGAGATCACTGTGCTGCATAGCTGGACAGAGGAACCCAAATTCTAGTGGTGGAAACGGCCACGATGTTGCAAAGATAAGGGAGAACCGCCGCCCTTGCGCGCCGCCAAGTCCTCCAACGGCCACTGCAACAGGAGAAGGTAGTCTCCTTGCTACTTTTTTTGGGCGCAGGAAGACGCGGATGTTGGCAGCTAGGGTGTGGGGCATTGAGGGAAGGAGGGGAAGAGATATAGGAGGCTGAGGGTGAGGAGGAAGGTATGACGGGGTGTAAGAGATGGGTCTGGCTATGGAGGTGTCGGTGTGCCGCCGTTTCCTGGAGAGGTATAGAAGCTGGCGGGCCAGGGTGCCTCCGAGGACACTTTGCAGACTGAGGAGGAAAAGGCAACGTTTCTATAATCTAAGGCAGTGCACTGGTTAACTAGAGGCAGATTTTGGGAGAGTGCAGTTCGTGTTAGAAGATAGTGGGTGCTAGGCGATAGTTGCACTTTGGCAGAGGTGAGGGAAGGAGATGAGGGTGGCCGAATCTACGGATGGTGACGATGATTACAGGTCAAACTCTGTGACTGTGTGGCAGGTTCTCATGAGGAAGTCACTGCGGCGATCTACTAGCCTGCCACATGAGTTGGCATCTTGAGGACAACAGTGATGGAGGTGATAGTGTTTGGTGGTGTGGTTAGGCGGCACATCAGGGGTGGCCGACGGCACAGTGGAGGAGCAGGGCAAAAGTCAGGGTCTGAGTAGGTTTCCCAGCTTTGTTGTTCATCTTCGTGATGCCATGTGGTCAGTGGCAGAGCCAGAAAAATTGATCAAGGAGGGTACCAATAACATTGAACCTCAGTTGGAGATATTAGATAGGGCACTATATGCAATTTTGTAGAAAATATTGCCTAATTTCTCTTGTGGTTATGTGTAATTACAAAATCCAGGTAGGGCCCGTGCCTACCCTGGCCACCATGTGGCTACGCCACTGCCTGTGGTCAGGGTTTATAGATAGAGGAGGGATATCTCTAGGGTTTTTGTAATGAGGGGGATATGAGAAGAGAAGGAGGACACTAGACGGCTCCAGGTGGTTCTGCGGGCGGCATCAGTGCCAGAATCGTATGAGTGGAGATTGAGAAATGGGTAATGCACGAGGAAGTGTTACATGGAATGTTTTAATGAGTTATGTTATTAATGTAATTAAGTTCTTTTTCTTCCACTTATGTCATATAATTAGGTGATCAAAACAAGTCTACTTGATATGAAAATGGGTAAGGTGACTAATCAAGACATGATTAATTCAATTTCAAGGTCAGTTACTCCTTTCAAAAGGGTTTGATAGTTTATTTAAATACTTTAAGTTAAGTATTCACTAATCTAGTTAATGTCTTTCCTTATAAATATTATTTTGTATTTATTGAATTTCATTAATGAATAAGAGTTGGATTTTTTTTTCTAAAGTGCCAATTTAGGGTCAAAAGTAATTAATTGATGTGTTTGTACAATTAATTCATAATTGAGGACTTAATTAATAGATGTATAACTAATTGTGTAGTTTCTTTGATTAATAACACATGATTTAATTGAAATTAGAGAAAAGAGATTTGTATTAGCATAATTGAAAAGAAATAAAAATAATGAAATATTAGAGTACATACCTAGATTTGGGTATGTTACAACACTACACCCCTTAAAGAGGATTTTGTCCCCGAAATCCACTCAATCATTTCCTAAAGCACCCTTATGACTAACATCAACTAATAGAGCTCTCCCACCTTGACGATTAGCTATCATATGCGTACAACTATTGTATTGATTTATTTTAGATTATCCAATTAATGTTCAACGTATCTGTCTTAGATAGGTTAATTTCATTGCCCTAATTAGGGGGTAATCATATGTGTATGACTTTTAGTGTATGAAATTACCCAAGCATTACATGTGATATACAATACTAAGTTCATATAGTCCTTAAGTTAACTTGCATTCTTGATGATGAAGTGTACATGACTTTACCTCTTAAAAGGGTTAGTCTACAATCTAACTAACTATTAGATACAATAGGGGTAGGTCGACTAGGTCATTCATATCCAAACTTATTCTTCATACTTACTACTTCTCACTTAGTTCTAGGTTAAATGTTAGTCCCAACCAGTCATAGGGTATTTTCTAAAAAAAATCTACATGAACAAGTCTATTTATTACTACCACTTCCTTGTGATGGTGACTTGGTTCCAAAACCATCGACGAAATCTGAAAAAAGTTTAATAAACTTAAGTTAATAATGAACATAAGTTTGATGAAAACCTTGCTATGAGAATCCAAAATGGTGCCAAAATCAATTCGAGAACCAAGTCAACCACTTTCTACTACCTACAACATATACTATCACCGTAACATCACTTCATCTTTGCAAAGAGGCCTCTCTATACACATCATTAAACATTACAACAAGCATATCCAAATTCTAGATGGGGGATACATGTTTCTTCTAGTATGCAGTTAACCTTTATTATGTCCTACTAGGCATAACCTCCATTATTCCACCATTCTCATAAGGGTGACTTAGGCCATCATATCCCAAAACATCATTAATGTATAAGATCAAATAACCATAATAAGAAAAGATAGGGGTCTCTACTCCCCTAGTTGGTCTACATCCATGGTGTCAATACAATCCCATGCGAACTAACTAGTCAAAACTATTCTTCAACTCACACATAAGATAAACTAATTACAAGGTGGCAATGAGGGAGTGGTCGACTCTTTAAGGATCAACTGTAGATGTACATACCTCACATAACCATAGTGTTGGTGTACATCCCAAGTTTCAACAAAAAAAGTATCCATTATAAATTCCAAACATGACTATGCCTCGATATGTCCTTGGGAAAATAACATGGCACAAAGTTTTATTATCTGATCTAACTGCGTGATCATTCCTACATTATGGATATGTGAGGTTTGAAATCAAAAGGATAGTTACTTGAAACCTATATCTTCCTTCAACAAACCCTCATTTATGAGATATTATAAGTTCAACTAGGATACTATCCAACCCTTGGATGGTGACCCTCAAGAAAATTCATGTTGAGATAACACCATGATGCAGGCAAGACAAGCTTAACCTTAAAGGATCTAGTTTATATCATCATGTATTATCATGGAACATCTCAAAATATAAAACTGATGTCAATATTTGAAGTTTGTTCCCATGCATGTGTAGTTCACCTAAAGTGTGTGTCATAGGCATGCTAGAAAACAACATATGCAAAAGGTTTAACGACTTGTACTAGGGTTATGCACAATAATGTGAATTTAAGTCAATCTACTCTCTTTAGTAGATGAATTGTCCTCCCCTAAGGGGGGAGGTAGAGACTACTTCATAGGAGAGTCTACATGTACTTATGGAAAGCTAGACCTATAAAGCGAGTGTGATGACCCCAATTTTAGGATTATGATACCCAATATAGTATTTTAAGACTATGAATGTTATGTAGATGATTCATACCAAATTGAGGAGTTGTTCATTCAATTGTGAGCTTCCTTCACTCAAAAGTTGCAACTAGGCATATGAATGACGATTATTATACTAAGTTGAGTCCAATGATGGTGTCTATCTATTTATTATTCGATTTGTGTACTAATGAGGCCAAGAGATCCACTTAGTAGTCATAATCATATCAAGTGGTCAAATGATGAGCCATGAGGTATGGTAGTACCATACCAAGTGATTTGGACTTGTTGAATTAATAATTGATGATTAGTAGAATTGAATCCAAGACTACATACATATTTATAAGGTTATTCCAGATTGAAGATTAATTGACTAGGTAAGACTGATAATTATAGTCAAATAATATTATACGTCTTAAGTCTGCCACACGGTTGGCTCCATCATCTCCCAGCTCCGAAAAGCCAGGAGCAAGTGGCTACAATCTGGACTCTGATGGAAGGAGTCTTGACGAGATATAAGGAAGGTTAGCTAGGTTGGCTGATTTCCGCCGCGTCCTCCGGATCAAAACAACCCATCGCTAGGGACTCCAATTAGATTACCAAGGAAGATCAACCTCTCACCCCGAAAACCCATCTCTCCACTACCATACACAGCAAGGTGGATGAGGAAGAAGGGAATGGAGATTAGAGACGAGTAAAATCATCCCTATTATAGGTCGCATATGGAGCAAGGTCCATAGGAGTGTGGCTACCAGTGGAGGAGGTGGTCGGACCCTACGCTTGCGAAGGGAAGGTCAGGGTTGAAGGAGATGGATCCAGCGGGAGCTGCTGAAGTAGGGAGAGCACGCCTGAGGTTACTGGGACGCTTTCAGATGTGGGCGGTGAGCTCTCCAGGCCTTTAGGAATACTCATGGAGATCTGACTGATGTCTCGGAGAAGGGAGACCATTTTCGCCCTTTCTCCCCTCACTGCGGCGGCGCCCAGATGAGCAAGCCACAACTCTACCGCTTCACGCCTCCTCTACCTAGAACAGATGGCTACCGATGGGACCAAGTCCCTGATGAAACCGACTCTCGTCGTGTTGTGCAAGTTGAAGGCATGTACTTCTCGTTACCCATCGCTGGATCGACCACCTCGGCAAGTAGGGGTAAGCCGCGCCTTGCTATGGGATTGATAGTCAGCACACAACGAGGAGAGAGAGAGAGCTAGAGCTTGCTGAAGGTCCACCTGCGGCCAGGTCATGTGTCTCGCACACGAGGAAGATCGCAGTACTGCGGTGATGAACGCAAGAAAGGGGGAAGTCTGCGGCGATGAACGCGAGAAAGGGGGAAGTCTGCGACGATGAACCAGAGGACGAGTCCTGCATCGGGTTTCAACGAATAGAGAGAGAGACTCGAACCAAGGAGGAGGATAGAGGAGACGACCCCTCACTGGAGCTCTTCTTCATGACGGCGGCGTTGGGTAGAAGCTCACGCCCAGGCGTCGAGCGGAGGTCGCGAGGAAAGCAAGAGGAGGACGACTCGCGACTTGCAGATAGCCGAGTCTCACAGTAGGCCAGACCAAATCCCCATTCGGTTCAATCAGGAACCCAAGCGGCTCAGGCCTGGAGCAGCTTTGCCCTCTCGGGGACACGTGGCACCATCCAGTTGGCCAAAAAGGTAATAATTCACTTGAAAATCCAGTTTATGTACAGATCTTAGAAAATGCATTATAAATAGCTCCTGTGTCCAAATAATTACCCAAAAATATCCCTGGACTCAGAATAATGTCCTCTACATTACTGGACCCTTAGATCAGACCTTTGACTAACAAATAATGATGATAATTAATGTAGATGATTTAGAGTCCATTAGTTGAAATAAATAGTATCCATGTGATATTAATTCTCAGAAATTTTTAATAGAACTTTAATAACACTGGAAACCCACTGGTGAACTCTGATCTGGGTTTTATTGATCTATGTTAGGTCTTTTCTCTTTAATTCCTAAATTACATGTTTAATCCTCATAGTAAATATAGATAATAGATAAGGCATCAGAAAAATATGAAATTTGTACCAGACCTTAATAATGACATATAGATCAGACTAAAAATATTAGGTACCACCCTAAAATTACGTTGACCTAGGTTTCACCAAAACCCTAGCTTGGACCTAAATAATCAAGACTAATGATGTTCTTTATTAATGATGATTTAATTTGCTATTAATCAGGTGATGACCAGAGATGTAGATGATCCAGAATATAAATAGGAATCTCTGAACTCAGGTACGTGGATATAATTATATGACTAGATTTGCTGGATGTTAAATATATGTACTTGCTTGCTTGTATTTGAATATCTTGTTGGATGTACATCTATATGTATTGTCATTTCCGCCTTGAACAATAAGAACACTAAGGAAAGAAAATGGAATGTAGTTACTGATGGTTCATTAATCTCCCTATTAGAGAGGGAAATCATTAATGTTGACTAGCACCTCCCTAATTGTCACGCCCCGATCTCACACTAGCCACGAACCACGAGATTAGGGCGCGACGGATGGGATTTACACACAAGCCAACCACTCATCACATTTTAAAACGTTTTAAAGACATTAAAAGGATAACCAGATTTATGCTGTAAACTAAAGCTAAACAAACTGTGGAAGCATTTCTATTAAACTGACTAGATATAAACACAGTCTACAGCATATTACATTATTCAACATAAAATAAAGCATAACAGTTAATTTACATCTTTTACACATTCGCCATACATACTTTCTCTCACCCACACCATGTCCCAAGGATCGAGGGGAAAGGACTAAGAGACCTCTAACTAGACTAACTACAAACCTTCTATAGACTAGGCGTTAGGATGAAAGGATCCTTCAGATTCCTGTTGCTGTTGATGACCTGAAAATGTTTTGAGTAGAGGGATGAGCCTACTCGCTCAGTGAATAGCATTTCACTTAGCTATCACTAAACAACTCATCAGATATATAAATTTGAAATAAAGCATAAGTACAGTACTAAATCGGGCATTTCTAATGACATAGCAGATTAACAGATAACAATCTCATTTCTGTGCAACATCAGATATTTTAATAATTAAACAGTTATAGGGAAAAGGCATAGAAGTTCAAATCTATTAACATATAAAACTTTCTGTGATCCTATATGATTACATATTTATCATTTTTATGCCCTAAATATATGCAGTGTACTCTGCATATAAAGATCTGTAGCGAACTACGATCCCACCGTACAAGACTTAGCGACACACCCGGGAAATGCTAAGTCTGACTGCCAGCCCTGGTCTGCTGCAGGACTCTCAGGCTCACAAGGCCTCAGGCTCACAAGGCCTCACTACACTCTCAAACGAGTGAACTCTAGACTCCTCCTCAAACTTGAGCACACAGGCGGAGAGTCTTACCGGGTTACCACTATGACACAAGCACAGATTAATGTTGAATAACCCCTATATACTCCAGTGCCACCGTGACATCGCACACGTTGTTGTTGAACACTGCCTCTCTCTATCCTCGTGCCTGTGACTCCGCACAGTTATTGTTGCAACACGAGTTTCACCCCCCTGGTGCAGACCTCTCAAAGGGGTTCTACGGTGTTAGGGCACCTAAGTCTATTAACTGATTAACATATAACCATTTAAACAGGAATATCACATTTCATGCATATTTCAAGTTTCTAATGAATCAATCATACACTATTGTACGTGCTACACTGCTTAAGAGTCATACCAACTGATACTGAAGCAAATAAGCATTTAAAATGAGTTAAATAATGATTTCTGAATGAACTGCCACTCACACTCTGAAACTCGGCCGATCACTCTGGAACTCGGCCGATCATTTCACAGTTTCTGAAACTCGGCCGACCAACTTCGGCCGATCAGCAGGAAACTCGGCCGATCCACTGGGAAACTCGGCCGATCGAAACACAGCTCGTTTACCTACAAAAGAAACTCGGCCGATTCAAGACCAAACTCGGCCGACCAAAACGCTGTTCGAAATCCTAAACAAGGAACTCGGTCGACCAAAACACGAACTCGGCCGAACCGCGCACAGATAGAAAATAAAAACAGACCTGCAGATGTCGATTTCACTCGAATCGACGGGAAAAACCCTCGATTTGCGTTGCAAATCACTTGCAAAAGGTGCACACCACAAGGGACTAGCTGGAGGGGAAAGAAAGACGAGCTAGGGCTGCTCTTGCACCCTAATCTTCATGCTATCTCCTTGCAACCGCAGCTCCTGCTGCTAGCTGGATCGATTTGATGGAGAAGAAGATGGAAGGAGGGAAGAAGGAAGGCCGCAGCTGCAGGCCGGAGCAACTCCAGGGCTCCAAGACGCTTTTCCCTTCTCAGCTCTCTTTCTCTCTCTCTCTCTCTCTCTCTCTTTCTCTCGCGAAGGAAGAAGAACGCTTCTGCGTTCTCTCGTTTCTGGAAAGAAACTGATAAGGGGGAAAGAAGAGATAAGGAGGAAAACTTAGGGACCAAAATGCTAAGTCCAAGAACTTCCAAAAACTACAAACGGGTCCCTACAAGCCCAAAAACATGCAACTTTTGACTCGAAGGTCGGATTCAAACGATTTCTCTGGCAACGCTTCAAGCGTAAGATCCTACACGTTTTAAGAGATAGGATTCACACTAAGCACATATCGTATCTGTTATAAACATTATTAACAAAAACAAGCTTACAGCTCAGCAAAGTAGCTAAAACACATGCTTAACAACATACTTACAGGTTAAGCTCGACGCGGGTCGTAACAATCTCCCTCCCTTATAAGAATTTCGTCCCGAAATTCCTAAAAAAGAAAAGGAAACTTGCTACGCATCTTAGACTCAAGCTCCCACGTAGCTTCTTCAAGATTATGGTTCCTCCACAGAACCTTTACCAAAAGAATCTCACAGTTCTTAAGCTTCTTAATCCGGTGATCGACTATCTGCACTGGTCCTTCCACGTAGGACAGATCTGTCCTAAGCTGTGCCAGATCTGGATCTAATATTTTCTCTGTACCGGGGTGACACTTCTTCAGCATAGACACATGAAACACATCATGAAGATTTTCCAACTCAGACGGCAAATCTAACATGTAGGCTACAGGTCCAATCCTCTCAACAATAGGATATGGGCCCATAAACCTAGGGGTCAACTTGCCTTTCTTGCCAAACCTTAGAACTCCCTTCCACGGTGAAACTTTCAGATACACCTCATCACCAACCTCAAACTCAAGAGGTCGACGTCGTCTCTCTGCATAACTTTTCTGTCTGTCCTGTGCAGCTTTCAACTTCTCCCTGATCACAGATATCTTCTCTGTAGTTATATCAACTATCTCAGGTCCAAGAATTTCTTTCTCTCCAATCTCATACCAACAAACTGGTGATCTACACTTCCTGCCATATAGAGCTTCATATGGGGCCATTCCAAGACTAGAATGGTAGCTGTTGTTATATACAAACTCCATCAGGCTTAAGTGTTCTTCCCAGTTACCTCTAAACTGCAGAACGCATGCTCTCAGCATGTCTTCAAGGGTCTGAATGGTCCTCTCAGATTGACCATCTGTCTGCGGGTGAAACGCTGTACTAAACCTCAGCTTTGTGCCCAACGCACGATGTAACTGATTCCAGAATCTGGATGTAAACTTTGGATCTCTGTCAGAAATAATGGAAACTGGAATTCCATGCAATCTGATTACCTCATCCACATAAATCTTGGCCAGCTTCGGAACATCAAAGGTTGACTTGACAGGAAGAAAGTGAGCAGACTTAGTTAGTCTATCCACAATCACCCATATCGAGTCTGAACCTCTAGACATCCTGGGTAATCCTACCACAAAATCCATCGTGATGTGTTCCCATTTCCATTCAGGTATAGGAAGCGACTGTAAAGTACCAGCAGGTTTCTGATGCTCAGCCTTAACCTGCTGACACACTCCACATCTAGCCACGTACTCAGCCACATCTCTTTTCATACCAGACCACCAGTACAACTCTATGAGATTCCTGTACATTTTCGTGTTACCAGGATGCATAGCATACATAGAAGCATGCGCTTCTTCAAGAATCTGCTCTTTCAGCTCATTGTTCCCAGGTACACACAACCTGTCATGAAGATACAACACACCGTCGTCAGAAAACTTGAATTCTGTTCTTTTACCTTCCAACATATCCTGCATAACCTGCCACAACTCGTCATCATTCTGTTGCAACTCCTTAATCTGATTGTAGAAAGTAGGTTTGACCTGCATCTGAGCAATCAACCCACTCTGTCCAGTCACATTCAAGTCTAAGTTCAACTTTCGCATATCTACAAGCAAGTCTCTCTTGAAACATGCCATAGAAAATGCATCTGCTGTTAAACTCGACTTTCTACTCAAGGCATCTGCCACAACATTCGCTTTACCAGGATGGTAATCGATTGTCACATCATAATCCTTGATCAGCTCAAGCCATCTGCGCTGTCTCAGATTCAAATCTTTTTGAGTGAAGATATACTTCAGGCTCTTATGGTCCGTAAACACCTGACATGTCTCACCATACATGTAGTGACACCATGTATTAAGAGCATGAACTATAGCAGCTAATTTGAGATCATGAGTAGGATAGTTTTCTTCGTTCTTATTAAGCTATCTAGATGCATAAGCCACAACTTTGCCTTCCTACATCAGCACACAGCGCAAACCTCTCCTGGAAGCATCGCAGAACACTGTATAACCCTTATCTGCTTCTGGAAAAACCAACACTGGTGCTGAAGTCAACTTCCTCTTCAAGATCTGAAAACTCTTCTTGCAGTTATCAGACCAAACAAACGGTGCATTCTTCCTCGTCAGGCGTGTCAAATGTGATGCTAACACACTGAAGTTCTGTATAAACCTTCTGTAATAACCTGCTAATCCCAAGAAACTTCTAATCTCAGTAGGAGTCTTAGGCCGTTCCCACTGAAGCACAAAATCAACTTTCTTAGGATCAACACTAACTCCATCTCTCGAGATAACATGTCCAAGAAATGCTACCTCAGCCAACCAGAACTCGCACTTGCTAAACTTAGAATACAACTGGTGTTGCCTCAACAACTGCAACACTACTCTCAGGTGTTGCTCATGCTGTACATCATCTCTGGAGCAGATCAGGATATCATCTATAAAGACTACAATAAACTGATCTAGGAACGGTTTGAAAATCCGATTCATCATATCCATAAAGGCTGCTGGGGCATTGGTCAGCCCAAACGACATGACCAAAAACTCATAATGCCCATACCTGGTTCTGAAAGCTGTTTTGGAAATATCAGAAGCCTTTACTCTAAGCTGATGGTATCCAGATCTCAAATCTATTTTAGAGAAAACCATTGCTCCACGCAACTGATCAAACAGATCGTCTATTCTCGGCAAAGGGTACTTGTTCTTAATAGTGATCTTATTCAATTGCCTGTAATCTATACAGAGACGCATGGTACCATCCTTCTTTTTAACAAACAGCACTGGAGCACCCCACGGCAAAGAACTGGGTCTGATGAAACCCTTATCCAGCAATTCCTACAACTGCACCTTGAGTTCCTTTAACTCTGTAGGTGCCATTCTATAGGCTGGCAGTGCTACTGGATGACTACCTGGATATACCTGAATCTCAAAATCCAGGTCTCTGACAGGAGGTAAGCCTGACAATTATCTGGAAAAACATCAGAAAACTCACGAACCACGGGCACATCATAAACACTGACGGTGCTCTTCTCTGCTCTAGTGTCAAACACATGAGCAAGGAACGCTTCACATCCTTTTTGTAGCATCTTATCAGCCACTGTAGCTGATACAATGCACGTAGGCAGAACTTTCCTGTCTCCAGTAAAGACACAAGAAAATTCACCTTGTTGAAAGGTAGCTTCCTTTTTCCAACAATCGAGTTGCACTCGATATAACTCAAGGCAATCCATACCCAAGATGACTTGAAAAGTATTGACATCCAGGGGTATGAGATTAGCAGCAAAGGTGTAACCTCCAAAAGATAACAAGCATCCGAGACAGAACTCAGTCAGAACTGTTGGTCCACCTAGTGGAATTCTCAATACTAACTCATCTACCAATTCTTGAGTTAACAAATTAAGTTTACCAACTAAAGAACATCGTATGAAAGAGTGAGTAGCACCCAGATCTATCAAAACTGAAACTGGTATACTATTAAACAAAAGCATCTCTCCTGTAACAACTTGTGAAAAGATTATACCTTCCTGAGGTGTCAAAGAGAAGAAACGTGCTGAAGCTCTCCCTCTGCCATGCTGTCCTCTCTGACCACTCCTGCCACTAGGCACTCCACCACCTCTAGAACCAGAAGCCACAGAAGAACTCAGAACATCAGGGTGCTGAGGCTGGAAAGCTTGTGATGCTGCTTGTTGAAGCTGAGGACATTCCCTTTTGAGGTGTCCTGTTTGTCCACAGACATAACAACTTGGACCCCAACACTGTCCAGTATGTGGTCTTCCACATTTGTTACATGGCGGTATCTCTTGTCCCTGGGGACCTGTCACTGACATTGACGACCCAGAAGACTGTCCACTAGCGGCACTGCCCCATCTCCCTGGGTTGTATCCCCCTCTGCCTCTAGAAGAAGCAACATCCTCAGATCTCTGTCTGCCAAAACAGCTAAAGCCACACCCAAGTTTAGAAAAGAAACCTCTACCTCCACCTCTGTATCCACTACTGGACTGTCCTCTACTGAAATCTGCATATCTCTTCTTAGACTCAGGCACCTTATCCGCATTCACAGATTCTTCAACCTGTCTAGAAGCCTCAACAAACTCACCAAAGTTCTCTCTGTTCCTCCTGCTAGTAGCAGAAACTGTATGCCGAATTTCTGGCCTTAGCCCTTCTTGAAACCTTCTGCATCTTTCTATGTTGTCAGGAACAAGTTGTGGATAGAAGTTCGCTAACCGGGTGAAAAGCGCTTCATACTCAGTAACTGACATGTTCCCCTGCTTAATATTCTGTAACTGCCTGATTTTCTCATTAAGGAAGGTAGGTGGATAAAACTTAAGATGGAACTCTTCAGAGAAATCCTGCCAAGAAAGCTATGTACCTCTTCTCTTTTCCTCCACACTATGCCACCACAGCTCTGCATCGCCTGTCAAAAGATAAACTGCGTGATTAATCTTCTTCTCTTCTGGAAGCTCCATTAAGCGAAAGACCTTCTCTATCTGCCTCCACCACTCATCTACCTCTGCAGGATCTATAGTACCACTGAATTCTGTACCACCAAGTTTCTTTACAAGCTCATAAGATCGCATCAGATCCTTACTGTTGGTATAAGTAGAAGCTCGCCTATCAGCTTTGTACTTCTCCCTGGTCTCCAGAAACATCTTATACATATGAGATGCTTCATCTACGTGGTCACCACCACCTGGACCTAAGTACAGAGGATCAGGGCCATAATGACTCTCGGCCTGGTCATCATGATCATAACCTCTTCCTGCCATCTGCAATGATATAACAGAATATTTCCTATTAGAAAACTACAGATAGAAGAAAGACACATAAACCTTAATCCTATTGGTCTCTTATCGTCCCCTGACCTGGACTTAGAGTATTCATATACTCAACCTATGCTCTGATACCAAGAATTGTCACGCCCCGATCTCACACTAGCCACGAACCACGAGATTAGGGCGCGACGGATGGGATTTACACACAAGCCAACCACTCATCACATTTTAAAACGTTTTAAAGACATTAAAAGGATAACCAGATTTATGTTGTAAACTAAAGCTAAACAAACTGCGGAAGCATTTCTATTAAACTGACTAGAAATATAAACACAGTCTACAGCATATTACATTATTCAACATAAAATAAAGCATAACAGTTAATTTACATCTTTTACACATTCACCATACATACTTTCTCTCACCCACACCATGTCCCAAGGATCGAGGGGAAAGGACTAAGAGACCTCTAACTAGACTAACTACAAACCTTCTATAGACTAGGCGTTAGGATGAAAGGATCCTTCAGATTCCTGTTGCTGTTGATGACCTGAAAATGTTTTGAGTAGAGGGATGAGCCTACTCACTCAGTGAATAGCATTTCACTTAGCTATCACTAAACAACTCATCAGATATATAAATTTGAAATAAAGCATAAGTACAGTACTAAATCGGGCATTTCTAATGACATAGCAGATTAACAGATAACAATCTCATTTCTGTGCAACATCAGATATTTTAACAATTAAACAGTTATAGGGAAAAGGCATAGAAGTTCAAATCTATTAACATATAAAACTTTCCGTGATCCTATATGATTACATATTTATCATTTTTATGCCCTAAACATATGCAGTGTACTCTGCATATAAAGATCTGTAGCGAACTACGATCCCACCGTACAAGACTTAGCGACACACCCGGGAAATGCTAAGTCTGACTGCCAGCCCTGGTCTGCTGCAGGACTCTTAGGCTCACAAGGCCTCAGGCTCACAAGGCCTCACTACACTCTCAAAAGAGTGAACTCTAGACTCCTCCTCAAACCTGAGCACACAGGCAAAGAGTCTTACCGGGTTACCACCGTGACACAAGCACGGATTAATGTTGAATAACCCCTATATACTCCAGTGCCACTGTGACATCGCACGTGTTGTTGTTGAACACTGCCTCTCTCTATCCTCGTGCCTGTGACTCCGCACAGTTATTGTTGCAACACGAGTTTCACCCCCTGGTGCAGACCTCTCAAAGGGGTTCTACGGTGTTAGGGCACCTAAGTCTATTAACTGATTAACATATAACCATTTAAATAGGAATATCAAATTTCATGCATATTTCAAGTTTCCAATGAATCAATCATACACTATTGTACGTGCTACACTTCTTAAGAGTCATACCAACTGATACTGAAGCAAATAAGCATTTAAAATGAGTTAAATAATGATTTCTGAATGAACTGCCACTCACACTCTGAAACTCGGCCAATCACTCTGGAACTCGGCCGATCACTTCACAGTTTCTGAAACTCGGCCGACCAACTTCGGCCGATCAGCAGGAAACTCGGCCGATCCACTGGGAAACTCGGCCGATCGAAACACAGCTCGTTTACCTATAAAAGAAACTCGGCCGATTCAAGACCAAACTCGGCCGACCAAAACGCTGTTCGAAATCCTAAACAAGGAACTCGGCCGACCAAAACACGAACTCGGCCGAACCGCGCACAGATAGAAAATAAAAACGGACCTGCAGATGTCGATTTCACTCGAATCGACGGGCAAAACCCTCGATTTGTGTTGCAAATCACTTGCAAAAGGTGCACACCACAAGGGACTAGCTGGAGGGGAAAGAAAGACGAGCTAGGGCTGCTCTTGCACCCTAATCTTCATGGTATCTCCTTGCAACCGCAGCTCCTGCTGCTAGCTGGATCGATTTGATGGAGAAGAAGATGGATGGAGGGAAGAAGGAAGGCCGCAGCTGCAGGCCGGAGCAACTCCAGGGCTCCAAGACGCTTTTCCCTTCTCAGCTCTCTCTCTCTCTCTCTCTCTCTCTCGCGAAGGAAGAAGAACGCTTCTGCGTTCTCTCGTTTCTGGAAAGAAACGGATAAGGGGGAAAGAAGAGATAAGGAGGAAAACTTAGGGACCAAAATGCTAAGTCCAAGAACTTCCAAAAACTACAAACGGGTCCCTACAAGCCCAAAAACATGCAACTTTTGACTCGAAGGTCGTATTCAAACGATTTCTCTGGCAACGCTTCAAGCGTAAGATCCTACACGTTTTAAGAGATATGATTCACACTAAGCACATATCGTATCCGTTATAAACATTATTAACAAAAACAAGCTTACAGCTTAGCAAAGCAGCTAAAACACATGCTTAACAACATACTTACAGGTTAAGCTCGACGCGGGTCGTAACACTAATGGTACAAGGTACGCAGGGAGATCCCTAATGGTACAAGGTACGCGGGGATAGGGCCAAATATGTATGTTTGTGCTAAGTCCACCATAGTAATACATGTCCATTGAAATATGGTTAATAACTTGGGCTTACCTGATTTTCCACCATTAAATAATGTTTCTTTCTCTCTTTCTTCTTTTTCAAGTATTTTCAATATGCCAGCATAGTATAGCTCTTTAATTCCACATACCAACTTTTGTTGATGTTTTTGTTTCTCATATTTTCTAGGTTCACAGCTAGCATGGGATAAAAGAATAGGATGTGAGCAAGTTGTACAGGTTGTACCTATTGTCTAAGATCCTGTTAGCATACATGTCCAGACTTGTAGAATTTTCATTCAATATGTAATTATAAATCATGTTGTAATATTGTAAATGTTGAATGCTGAGAAATGTTATGGTTGTATGTTCATGTATGCGTATTATGCTTCCGCATCGCTCTCTGATATGATTGGATGATGTTCTCGGATTATGACCTCTCATTCCCAATAGGGTTTGGAGAAGCCAAAATACAGGGACGTCACAGAGAGGGTAGGATTGATAAAAGTTTACCAAAAACTAGGTCATACACATACTCTGTTTGGTAGACATATATACCACCAAATTGGATAGGGGGTAAAACCCTACCTAGTAAACACAATTCAGGTTTAGGTATGACAACAACCTCTAAAGGGTAGCCTACCTACTAAGGAACAATCTAGGATATCTTGGAAATAGTCTAGTTACTGATTGATTAGGATTTGATACCATTTTGTAAAGAGTGGGACCCGATAGCGGGCCCACTCAATGGTACAAACATGAGCCATAAAATATCTAAGTAGCGGAAAACATAACTATTTACAAAGTTATAAATATTTCCATTAACATAACTTTCTTACCCTAAGGGTGGCACATAAAATAAAAATGTTACATCTATACACACATAAGTCCATATGCAAGGGTAACAAGGTTGTCTCAATCTATCCTTATGTTCACTGAAGATCTCATGATCATCCTGCATCTCCGCCCTATAAAGAACCTAAACCTGGGTGGAGGGAACACTAAAAAAAAGGAAACAAAAGAGTATGAGTCAACAACAGATGAGTATGTACATTAGAAGATTAACTAGGGAATTATTTATATCAAAAGTAAGTAAGATGCTACCATCAAATAGGGGGCCATTAAAGCTAGGAATTTTTCAATGAGAATTAACAAGAGAAGGAATTTCCAAAAGAATGAGGCAGTATAAGTAAATCATTAACAATGATTCTTGTCATAACCAATCATCAATATCACAAAAAATATTTGCATGTTGATATATCAGACTAAAGTAACTATGGTAGGACCACAATAGCACGGAGTCAATGGCCTAAGTAAAATGGGTCGAAATAGCACACCTTGGGCAAATATAATGTGCCCCTATATAAAAGGAGGTGGAAAGATGCACCTTGGGTGGAAATAGACGCTCCCTAATGGTTACACATAAGCTTCTATGATATAAACTACTCGAATGATCTAACTTGCATAAATAGAGTAGCAAGATTCACTTTTCACATACATACATAACATAATTCAAGCACAATATCAGGTGGGGTCATGGACCCAATTCAACTTGATAATAATAATTTTAGAAGATTAATAATAAGTTGCAATTGAGAGAATATGATATTTCAACAAGTGGGACAAGGACAAGTATTTCAAAAGTTGCCTCGTTATGGGAATATTTAGTCATATAATGCACAATTATAAATAGGGAAGAGTACGTACCTGGTTTTCACGACTAATGGTTGGCTCAATAGGTATAATAGGTTCCCAGAGTCAAGTATTCATCCCCTCTCTCTCTATATATATATTTATATATATATATATATTTATATATATATATATTTATATATATATATATTTATATATATATATATATATATAGTTCAACTAAAGTGAAAAAGTTTGTGCACTCATATTATACTTGTTCTCATATTACTATTATCCTAGTCCAATTTCCTGATGATGTTAGGGTTTTTAATGTATTAAGTGAATATAAGATCCATTGGATATCAACTTTTTTATAAGGTTAAACTTTAGTCACATATGTTTAATTATGTATAGAATTAATAAAAGTATGTGCAATGGTTTATACTTTTCCAATTTAGGTCTCATAGTGTCATCTCCCTCTCTATATCATATGATTCAAATTGGTAAACTAGGTCAAAGAGGAGAATTATATGGAATATAATTGGATTAAAATATCATTATTAGGAATATTTAGGGTTTGAATTAATATCTTTAATTAACACTAAATCTTGATATGTATATGAATGATGAGTATATATTAAAAAATCGTATGAAGCTAAATTATATTCATGTATGGTCCAAACTCACAACTCGTGTAATAACAATTTTATTGACATATGTGTCTATCCACATATATGCTTATAAAAGAAAATACATGTATGGGTTCCCTCTTTTACACTATTTCATTGAATCATGGCAACTATAGATAATTATACTTCCTAGTATGTGAAATTAGGGTATTTAGTTCATATGTTGCATGAGTTAAATTAGTGATATAAGTGAGTAACTTGTTTTATCAGGTTGCTTATGTTTTATACACAATAGGATATGAAACTATGGAATGCGTAGTAGGTCCTACATGGTTTCAGTCTTGCACACATGCATGTATATCCTATTATTACATGTTATTGATTTTCTGATTAGGGTTACTCATGTTGATCATAGTCTACTCTTAAATAGTTTTATCAGTGTCCTTACTAGTTCCATTTTCTTAGATGATAATGTTCTAAATAGAACACTATGATAGTGATACTAACCGACAATTAGTTGTGCATCCATCGATCTTTGGTAGGTAGGCTCCTCTTGATCGAACTTGATGAGATTCAAGCATGGACCTCATGTCCTCTTTTGCCAGCCAAATAACAACTCCACAATGGTGGCAACAGGACCCGTCTAGACTTCAATTAGATGGTAGAGTCTTTCTACTGACATTTTTCATTGTTGGGTTAGGAGGAGACCAGTATGATCATGTGGTGTGGATACTACTATCTACGAAGGCCACCATCGGCCTCAATCAGTGATGTAGGGGGAGAAAGAGTGCGGTTATGGAGATGTGGAAACATGTCAGTAGGTCATGTGGAAGGGAGAAGAGGGATTTGAAGATGGTGAAGGTTATGGTGGAAAGTGATGCTTGGTAATATAGGCGTGTTGATGAGGTTGTAGGGAAGTGCCCTACGACAGCCACCATAGGTGGTTGTGATCTTCTACTGTCCAAGAAGTGGGGCGCCAACTCAAAGGTGAAGTGGGGTGCCAGATCAGAGGGGAGCCCGTCATAGAAGGAAGGGAATCATTTGATAGTTGCTTGATAGCTGTTGGGGTTGTCCAGGGCACTATAGTAGGTTACGAGGCCTTGCTGCTATCATGGAAGCCACAGTGGTTGCTTGCGACGACCATTATTGCAGGTGGTAGCAATGGTGGTGGAGATTCTGGTTGTTGCTAGCGAAATCATGAATAGTGTTGCAGAGATTGATATGCTGCATAGTTGGACGGAGGAACCCAAATTCTAGTGGTGGCAATGGCCATGAGGTTGCAAAAATAAGGGAGAACCTCCACCTTTGCATGCCACCAAGTCCTTTGACAACCACTACAACAGGAGACAGTAGTCTCCTTGCTACTTTGTTTGGGCACAAGAAGGCGGGGATGTTGGCGGATAGGGTATGGGGCATTGAGGGAAGGAGAGGAAGAAATAGAGGAGGGTGAGGGAGAGGAGGAAGGTATGGCAGTGTGTAAGAGATGGGTATGGCTATAGAGGTGGAAGCTGGTGGGGTAGGGCGCCTGCGAGGCTACTCAGTGGACTGAGGGGGACAATGCAACATTTATGTTAGCTGAGGCAGTCCACTGGTTAAGTAGCGGCAGATTTGGGGAGAGTGCAGCTCACGTTAGCAGATGGTGGGAGTTAGGCAAATGTTGTGCTTTGGAAGAGGTGAGGGAAGGAGATGAGGGTGGCCGAATCTATGGATGGTGATGATGATTACAGGTCGCTAATGCAAGTTAATGCCTTTCCTTATAAATATCATCTTTTATTTATTGAATTTCATTGATGAATAGGATTTGGAATTTTTTTCCTGAAGTACCAATTTAGGGTCAAAACTAATTAACTGATGTATTTGTATAATAAAACTATAACTAATAGTGTAGTTTCTTTGATTAATAACACATGATTTAATTAAAATTAGAGAAAATATATTTTTATTAGCATAATTGAAAATAAATAAAAATAATGAAATATTAGAGTACATACCTAGATTTGGGTATGTTACATTTGTTTTATGTGATTTCAAGAAATAAGAATTACTAGGCTGTGTTTGGTAGTAGGGATTCAAACATGATGTGAGTATGAGGCATGTACATTGGTTGAAATATTTATTTGGAGAGTGTTTTGGATTTTGAGTTACTGGAGGACAAGAAGCGTTCAAGCTTGGGGTTTTATGAATGTCTATTAATCATGTTTCTTAGATGAATTTAAGATTTAATTTTGCATATCTTGATTACATTTACCTTGTTTTAACTTTTTAATTGTTTATGCAATTTAGTTGATATTTAGCTAATTTAATGATTAAATTGTAGGTTAATTTAAGGAGAGGAGGAGAAGCCATATGTAAGGAGTGAGAGCCCAGAGGGGATCCACTCTCTACTAAAAATTTGAAGAATAGAACCTCCAGTCCAAACACACCAAAAGATATGGTGGAGTGGGTGTAAAATTTTCAAATCTTATTAATGGTATTCAAAACAACCAAAGTACAACAGTAGAATAAAATGTTGACTATATTCAATTCTTCATAAAAGATTACAAGAGTACATCATAATCTCCCACATAGGGTTTACATGTAAGATACAACATATGGATCTAAGTAGAGGGAAATCTAAACCATATCAAATTGTCTCTGAGCTTCAACTCCTTAAGACAAGCTCATAACTTCATGCCATGTCCTCCATAACATTCACCTAGGGTTGTAAGCATACCCCAACAAGAAGAGAAAATAGAAGACATTAGCAAAGGCTAGTATGTGCATACTAAAAAGGAAATTGAGCAATATATGGAATAAAGGACAACAAATATAAAGGCTTCCCATGAAAGAGAAAAGAACTAACCAATCAGGCATAAAAGAAAGAACAACAACAAAACAGATACTTACCATAACCAAACAAATAAAATTATGCCATACTAGTACATATAAAGAATTAGGGCACACAACTCATATATTCATCATCAACCCGAATGCATGTGAGAAAAGTATAGCCCTAGAATAATATAAAGTCAAACTTGGCCAAGTCACACAAACTTGAAACCTGATGGAGAATGACGTACTGCCAAATTCCCAAATATATATAAAGTGGGCCAAACCACATAAAATTGAAACATGGGTATGGGGAAACATCCATCCCAAAAATAACCAGAGCATACTGCCTTGACCAGGAAATACAAATCTGCCCAAAAACTAATGAAAGTACACTACTCCAGTGCTACTAAATCACATAGCATGTTTAATGTAGAGGCAAGTAGAAATTATAGTCAAATTTTATAAAGTTGTCACCACAAAATGGCCATCATGTACAACCACCTCAAAGTGGGCACGTATCAAAAAATTGAGTTCCATCATGAACAAAGCATAAGTAAAGACCAAAAGAATGTCCAAAGATCAATAACAAATAAAAGGTACTTCACATGAAGAATATTTTCTGAAAGAAGAAGATATGGTGTTGGTTAATGTCCATAGGACAAAGAGAAAGAAGAACCATAGTCTAGATGCTCAAAATAAAAATAGGAGATGTAAACATACCTTGTTCAAGAATCTAAATAGTCCAAAGTCAGTCCTAGATCCAATCCTAGGTCTCCAAAACACCTATTACGCATATATGTAGAATTAGGGTTAGGTTTTTATTAATTATTAAAAACCCTAAAAATAGCCTTTTTATATTAGTGAATTAGGTTATCAAAACCATGCCATATTTTAGGTTATATTTTTTTGAGTTCGAAACATATTTTAGTATATTTTATGACTTATAGATTATTAGTTACAATATTTGCAAGTTATTATCTACTTAGATTAATCCATTGAAAATCACCCTTCATAAAACATTATATTTAGGCGATAAAACCAATACCATTAGATAGATATTATTTTTCTAAATTTATTGGATATTTATTTGTATTTTTCTGATCAGTAAATAATTTAATATGAATTTTGCAAAATCTGGCAAATCAAAAAATTCCATGTGGCATAAAACTTGAAGGGATAGAGAGAGTGCACAGTCCAAGTTGGCCCAATCAGGGATGGCCAACTCAGCCAGCCACTCCAAGTCAACAAAAATTGGCGCAAAGTATGCAAGAGGAGCAAAATCACAGTTTTACCCCTGATAGAAAAATAAAACACATGATGAAAATGAGCGGTAGATCTGGAAATCAATAGGGGGTGATCTTCCTCCCTTGGTGAGCCATTGAAAAACACGATTGCTAGTTATGAAGGATGATTATCCAAAATCAAATCTTCAACCCATTGTTCTTTTCCCTTAATTGACAACCACTGAATTCAGGGTAAAAAGTCGAAGCCAACAAGCTCAAAGATGAAGGTAAAAGCCATCCAGGGTCGGCGAAGCCCTAGGAAAAGATGGCATGAAGACCAGCGTTCATAAATCATTAGCTATGCGATGAAAATAGACTTGTTAAGCGAGTTTGGTAGGCTAAGATGAAGGTATTGCTTATCAAAATGGAGAGAATCATCGACTTGAAGAAGGTATTGCTCTGACACAGTAAAAAGGTAGAGAAAGGGGGATATCTGCATTACCTTGAACTGGAAGGCACAAAGATTTTCAAAGCTTTGCAAGGTTCTCTGAAGGGATTCTGGGGTTTTAAAGTGAGTTTGAAGGCCTTGATCTCAGCATCGATATCAAGGAGGCTACCACAGGTAACCAGAGTAGGGGGAACATGATCCACTGCAGCAAAGGTCAAGTCAATGCCAAAAACAAGTACTAGGGAACACGAGCAAGCTCAAAGATCTGATGGCCTGAGACTAAGAGAAGAGGGGAAGGGCGATAGAAAATAGGGGACACATAGGGGAAAGAGGAGACTGGATGTAGAATTGGTGAATGTTTCATGAGCCCTAGATTTTATAGGGTCAGTTGATCTGAGAAGAGATGAGGAAGGTGAGGGGAAGGAAATAGAGAGGAAAGATTGGGAGTAAAGAGGGAGAATCGGGGAAAGAAGATCATGGGGGAAATTGGTTTCCCAGTTTGCCCGGAGATAGTGAGAACAGAGGTAGGGGAAGCTATAGTGGCCGTACGATCAGATATCCAACGGCCAGAAAAGCTCACACATATAAAAAAAAGATGTGTGATAATAAATGAAATCATAAATCAACTTGGACTAAAGTGTGGATGTATTTATTTATATTTTTCTCTCTCCTCCATTGAGGGTGCAAACAAACTCCAATTTTAATGAAATTTTGTATAAAAGCTAATTAAGGCTTGTTGATTCTGATTAACAAAAATTAGATTTTCCTTTTGAAGACTTTTGATACATTAAATAAATCAAATCTTAGTTTCTCTTTCCTCATGCATTAATGTCATTAGGATTATCCAAATTTAATGAAACTTCACCCAAAAGTCAAATTAAGTATTTTGGATATGAATTAGACCTTAGTTTCACATGTTGAAGTTATTTGTACATTTATTTAATATTTTGAAGGTTCTACACACTTTCTCTCTCTCTCCTGATTTCAACTTTTAATCAAATATTCTCCAAATTGAGTGAAAATTCTCGTAAAGCATATTTTAATGATTATGAATCAAAACTTATTTTACACTTTTGGAGTCATTAAATAATTTATCTCATATTTTGAAGGAAAACTCATATTTTCTTTTCTAAAAGAAATTAGGATAATTATTATTGTAAAAATAAGGTGAAACTTGACTCCCAAGTTAATTGGGATCCAAGGAACATGAATCTTACATTATATATCGCTTTTGGAATCTCCTTTTATGAATTATAACATTTTGGGCTTGTTATCATTATATTTATTTTAATATTATTTCATCATCATTATTATTATTCATCTAATAGTGTCCCATATCTTTATATTACAACTAAAATATTTTAATATCATTATTGTGCACAAATTATTATAAAATCTATCATGTGACATATTATGTGTCCATCATTGGCCTAAGCCTAATGTGAAACATCAGATTGCATTAGGGTTATTTATACATGCATTAGCTCATTAGGGTTATACTAAACATCTTTTAGGTCTAACCTCAATCATGTTTGGCTAAGTTCAAAAGGTCAAAGTTCTAAGGTAGGGTCCAAGATCAGGTATGTTACAACACTCCACCTCTTAAAGGATTTCATCCTCGAAATCTATTGATCCAAAAATAAAAAACCAACTACTCTCCACCCCTTCAAAGGTTTAACCTAACAAGTCATATTAAACTACATTTAGGGTTGCCTACGTATTTCTTTTTTTGTTGTGAATGTTTTAGAGATTTATGTTGTTCATGTATCAAACTAACAACTCATAAAAATCTAGGGTTGAGTTTTAGGTCCTTGTGTTTCTAACCTAACAACCCTAAGATCCAAAAAGTCATAGGGTACAAAGGGTAGGTACACTACACCTTCATAATATCCACATATTCCTAGTTACTTCTTCATAGAAAAAATTAGGGTTAAGATTCTATTCCAACTAATTCTAGGGTTTCATTATCCACACTTTTAGAAAATTTTCATTGTGACTTAGTTCAAGAAAACTTCGATAAATTCCAATGAAAACTTATTTTGTACATATAATAGTATAACAAAAATAATTTTCTATGATAAGAAACATTACAATGTAAAACAAATAAGTTGGCCCAAATTCAATGCGAAAACCAAGTCACAATATATCCATAACAAGACCTCTTCATCCTACTACATCCTCATAACCTAATTCCATCCTCAAGTCAAACCTCGTAGCATCAAGAGATACAAATTATAATCAATCTATATGATAGGGTACGATCACCTAAAACCTCATCTCATAGATCAATTTTTGCGTGAACTTTTCATCTAGAGGTTAACTATCTAAGGAAATGGTTCTAATTAGGGAGACAAAATTGAAATAGTTAGATCACGACTACCATGGGCTCTGATACCATGTTGTAAGGAGTGGGATCCCAGAGGGGATCTACTCCCTACTAAAAATTTGAAGAATAGAACCTCCAGTCCAAACACACCAAAAGATATGTTGCAGTGGGTGTAAAATTTTCAAATCCTATTAATGGTATTCAAAACAACCAAAGTAAAGAAGTGGAATAAAATGTCAACTATATTCAATTATTCACAAAAGATTACAAGTGTACATAATAATCTCCCACATAGGGTTTAGATGTAAGATACAACATATGGATCTAAGTAGAGGGAAATCTAAACATATCAAATTGTCTCTGAGCTTCAACTCCTTAAGATAAGTTCATAACTTCATGCCATGTCCTCCATGTCCTTCACCTAGGGTTGGAAGCATACCCCAACAAGAAGAGAAAATAGAAGACATCAACAAAGGCTGGTATGCGCATACTAAAAAGGAAATTGAGAAATATATGGAATTAAGGACAACCAATATAAAGGCTTCCCATGAAAGAGAAAAGAACTAACCAATCGGGCATAAAAGAAAGAATAACAACAAAAGATGTACTTGCCATAACCAAACAAATAAAATTGTGCCATACTAGCACATATAAAGAACTAGGGCACACAACCCATATCTTCATCATCAACTTGCATGCATGTGAGATAAGCATAACCATAGAACAATATAAAGTCAAAGATAGCCAAGTCTCACAAACTTGAAACATGATAGAGAATGACATACTTCCAAAATCCCAAATATATATAAAGGGGGCCAAACCTCATAAATTTGAAACCCAGGTATGGGGCCACCTCCATCTTAAAAATAATAGGAGCATATTGCCCTGAGCACGAAATACATATTTGCCTAAAAACCAATGAAATTACACTACTCTAGTGCTATTGAATCACATATCATGTTTTATGTAGAGGCAAGTAGAAAGTATAGTCAAATTGTATAAAGTTGTCACAAAAAATGACCATCATGAGAATACACCTCAAAGTGGGCACATATCAACAAATTGAGTTCCATCATGAACAAAGCATAAGAAAAGATCAAAAGAATATACAAAGATCAATAACAAATAAAAGGTACTTCATATGAAGCATATTTTCCAAAAGAACAAGATATGGTGTAGGTTAATGTCCATAGGACCAAGAGAAAGAAGAAACATAGGCTAATTGCTCAAAGGAAAAGTAGGATATGCAAACAAACCTTGCTCAATAATCTAAATAGTCCAAAGTCAATCCTAGATCCAAGCCTAGGTCTCCAAAACACTTATTATGCATATATGTAGAATTAGGGTTAGGTTTTGATTAATTATTAAAAACCCTAAAAATTGCCTTTTTAATATTAGTGAATTAGGTTATTAAAACCATGCCATATTTTATGGTATCTTTTTCTGAGTTTGAAACATATTTTATTATATTTTTTGACTTATAGATTATTAGTTACAAATTTTGCAAGTTATTATCTACTTGGATTAATCATTGAAAAGCATCCTTCAAAAAACATTGGATTTAGATGATTAAATAGTACCATTAGATAGATCTTATTTTTCTAAATTTATTGGCTATTTATTTGTTTATTTTATCAGTAAATAATTTAATATGAATTTTGCAAAATCTGGCAAATCCAAAAATTCCACATGGCATAAAACTTGAGAAAGAGGAAGGGGGAGAGAGAAAGTGCATGCGGTCTGAGTTGGCCCAATCAGGGTTGGCCAACTCAGCCGACCCCTCATCCAAGTCAGTGGAAATCGGTGCTTAAGCAAAGGATGCAAGAGGAGTGAAATCACAGTTTTACCCCTGATAGAAAAACAAAATTCCAGTGAAAACAAGGGGTAGAACAGGAAATAAATAGGGGGGTCATCTTCCTCCCTCGCTAAGACATAACAAAACATGATTACTATTATAACGACCCCGCCTCCCAGTAACCCCCAATCAAGAGAGACCAAAAGGTCAGATACGTTATCCCAATATTTCAGGATCCATGGTTTGACATTTAATCAAAAATAATTATCAAATTCTACTAATACTAAACTGAAAAGCTAGAATAAAATAAATCTTTTTTCATACCTTGTAAAATTCGGATCTAGAATTCAATCCATAGAAAAAGTCTAACTATCGAATCCTCCTTGTACATGTTAATTGTATCTTCACAATATATTGATTTATTGTTTGTCCATTTTCAGAATTGTACCTAAAACACTGACAAACAAAACGTCAGTCAACATATTTCTATACTAGTATGTGAGGAACAATCACAATTTCACAAATAGTTTCTAACAACCTAATTATCGTAAATAATTTATTAACAATCCAAATTAGGCTTTCTATATGACTTCTCAACCACTTTTTCCCTAAACCATGGATTACCCTCTCTTAGGGTTTTATCCTTGCAAGGGACATAAGGCCACCTTCTCCATCCTGAGATTGGTGCTTTGGGTCACCTCTCGAGGCTCCCAATGGTCTTCCCTTTGGGACTTGACCAAATCAGACCTTCCCTCTAGAGCTTGGTCTTGCAACATACATCAGGGTGGCATGCAAGTTCGAGAAACACATGTATATTAATTGTGATACACATAGGGACTTTATATGATTGCATAATTAAACATTCAACAATTTAGGTTGCAATCAATCGAGAAACATCATGAAACTAAAGGTGATTATTCATAAATAACCACATACATGTTCAGTCGAATCAACAAGTTAACAATAGTCCAAGCAAAGAAGTATCCAGGAAAGCAAGCAGTTCACACAAGCAAGGATCCTGAAACCATCATATAATCTATTCACTATTCAAATTATTAGTATCTATTCATTTGAAATCGCTTCCTAGGGTTTCCTACTTCCTTTTAGGATTTCATTAGGGTTCATCTTCATTATTGACAATATTAACCCTAAAATAGCAAACCTATGCACAAACCCTAATTAACTTGTTATATTCCTCCTAACAGGCTTAGGATCAACTGATAATAACATTATTTCAAAGAATTTCAAATTATTCAAGTTAATCACCCTTTTTACCTTAGAGTAGGGTTTTCATATGCATTATCATAAATTCATGGACAAAAACCCTAAAACAAGCCAATCATTATCTAACATCATATTCAAATCTCAATTTATCTCTCAACATGTTATTAATACTCGAATTAACCCATTAAGAATCTTAAATCTGATCTCTAATCCGTATTATGGTTTTTAACCTAACTTTAATGCATTATATGATCATTTTAAGGTAATTTTGTAATTAGAAACAAAATCAGGTGCTAACAACAATTTAAACAGATTCCTCATATTTTCCTGATCATTTTTCAAACATAAAGTTTCTTCATCCGACCTTCCTATTAATTTCTATGATTTTTGCAAAGAAAGGTATTTTCTTGGATTTTCTACCAGAGAGGAACTATTATTAGGAAATCACCATAAAAGCTCGGCCGCTCGATCCGTGGTCTGCTAGACCATGTGGGATTGGACGATCGACGGTGTGCATCTCGCTCGCGATCAAAAGAAAACAAAAGACGATAATGCCCTTATCTGGACTGAAGGAGCGGGAGGGTAATTTAGTAATTTGGCTAGGAGTCATCTTCAACCTCTCGCATGTTGCCTGCTGTGAGCTGAGGTTAACTCTTGGGTTGAATTTGAGCTACTGTCCACCTGTGATCAAACTAACCAGATCGAGAGCTTCGCCTAGCTCTCCCAAACTCGAGGGTTCCCTTAATGATTTGCTTGCGCTTCTCCTTCACCACCGACAAACCTCGGCTCCTCTAGCAATGACTACTGCTAGACGAGGGGGAAGAATAGGGGCAACGACAAAATTGGTTGCACTAATCTACTCACCTCTGCGCTCTGGTCTCACTGGTGAAGTTTGTGGGATGGCTCTTGATGCCCTGGGCTATCCCTATATATAGGGTCGACCACATGTGTCTGGTGAGTTGGGGATTCTATCAATCCTCAACATAACCACCAACAATCCAAATTGGTTAAGAGGGGGACACACTCCCAAAGATGATGGACTCATCTAAAGCTCCACAGATGGTCTCAAACTCACACAATCTCTGATCAAAGACTCGCAGCCTGGACTCTACTATCCCAGTTCCTCACGAGACTGGGACTCGTCCCATGTCATGGATCGTTGATCCAATGATCGTGAGTGATGGTTTTATCAACAAAAATCAAGATTGAAATCCCAAATAAATCATGACACATATACCTTTCCACTTTAGGATAACTTCAAAAATCCATATCTCATAAACTGTGCATCTTTTTCAACCAAATTTTAAAGGAAATTTTGGATCGACATTATCTACTTGTATACCAAAATTGAGTCCCAAATTCCAAAGGAAAAGGGTATTACCTTTGTAATCAAGTTATCTTTTAATAAAGCTAATTTAATTGGTATTTTCTCTTTCCTTTCTTACTATCTTTGCAACTTGGGCTCCTTAATCCCAAAGATATGAAATCCACCTTTGGAGGCTACTCCTAGCCTTCTAGAGGCTTCTACCTCTTTATTTTCTCCTTTTCTTAATTATTCTTTTATTAACTAAATTTCTTTTTCCTTTTATTTCCTTTTTATTATTATTGGGCCCAATAGCCAATAAGGCCTACAAAATCACACAAGCAAGGCTATTTATTAACGAAATCCATACATTCAAGTCAAATAAAAAAATGACATGTTCATATATATTTAAAAGGAGAAATTACATTTCAATTCTGAATTTGAAAAATTAAGGTTATAACATCCTCCCCTCCTTACAAGAATTTTTCCCTCAAAATTCAACAATAAAACAAACAAGTCAGGATATGCTTTTTCCATGTTCGTCTTCAGCTCCCATGTGGCCTCATCCTCTCCATGGTGCTTCCAAAGAACCTTTACCATCTCTATATTCTTACATCTGAGTTCTTTCACCTTGGTATCTAGAATCTACAAAGGTGACTCAGTATATGTCAGCTTCCCTTTAAGCTCAATAGGCTCAATGCTTAGTACATGGATTAGATCTTGTACATATCGCTTCAGATTGGACACATGGAATACATCATGCATCATACTATACTGAGGGGGTAACGCCAAACGGTATGCAGCTTCACCAATTCATTCTAATACCTCAAATGGACCCACGTATCGGGGACTCAGCTTCCCTCTGTTCTTGGATATAGCTCGGATTGGTCAGATTTTTAAGATTACATGTTCTCCCACAGTGAACTGCACATCAGTCCGCTTCGCATCAGCATACGACTTCTGTCTATCATGGGCTCTCTTCAGCCTCTTCTTGATCAAAGTGACCTTATCTGCATACACTTGGAGGTCATCTGACCTCAATAAGGTCCTCTCACCAACATCATCCCAGTGAAGTGGTGACCGTCACAGTCTCCCATAAAGAGATTCATACGGAGGCATCCCGATATTGGCTTGGTAGCTGTTGTTGTAGGCAAACTCCGCTAAAGGTAAGTACTGCTCCCATGATCCACCCCAATCAAGCACACAAGATCTCAATAGATCCTCTAATGTCTGAATCATCCTCTCTGACTAACCATTCGTCTGGGGGTGATAAGTGGTACTAAACTTCAACCTTGTACCAAGTTCTTCTTGTACCTTCTTCCACAACTTGGAAGTGAACTTCAGGTCTCTATCGGAGATGAAGGAACTGGGTACTCCATGCAAACGTACTATCTCCCTCATATACAACTCGGCTAGGTATTTCACCTTGGCAGTTGTCTTTAGGTCAAGGAAGTGTGCTGACTTGGTAAAGCGATCTACCACAACCCATATCACATCATGAACTCTCGTAGTCTGGGGGAGACCCACCACGAAATCCATGGTGATCTGCTCTCATTTCCACTCTGAAATTTCTATCGACTGTAAAAGTCCACCGAGTCATTGGTGTTCAGCCTTCACCATTTAGCACGTAAGACAACTGGCCACATATGTCGCAATGTCTCTCTTCATTCCTGGCCACCAGAATTACCTCTGTAGATCCTTAAACATCTTTGTAGTGCCTGAGTGTATCGTATACTTGGAACCATGAGCCTCTTGCAAGATAAGTTCCTTCAACGGTGAATCTTACAGAACCCACATACGGTTCTCGAATCTGATCCCTCCATCTATTCCCACCAAGAGACGGGTTTGTGGCTTCTTCAACAAGCCCTTCATCCTGCTGAGTTCTGAATTGGTCAATTGTATCGCCACTATCTCACTCAACAACTATGACTAAATCTGAATATTGGCCAATCAAACTCAGTCCTTGAACGGCTACATAGTCCACTCCACGAGCTCTTCTAAGCTCTTCCACTGGCTAGACAAAACATACGCTCACCGGAGCTATATTCGACTGAATGCATCAGCTACGACGTTTGCCTTCCCAGGATGATAGACGATGGTGAAGTCGTAATCCTTCATGTAATCCATCCATTGTCATTTTCGTAGGTGCAGGTATCTCTGTTCTAGGAGGTACTTCAAGCTCTTATGGTCAGTGAGGATCTCAAAGGTAGCGACGTACATGTAATGCTGCCATACCTTCAGTGCATGGATTATTGTAGCCATCTCAAAGTCATGCGTTGGGAGTTCACCTCATTGGGCTTGAGTTGTCGGGAGGCATATGCAACCACATGCCAATTCTGTTCCAACATACAACCAAGTCCCATCTTCAAAGTGTCGGTGAATATCACAAAATCCTCATTTTCAGAAGGTAGGGATAATACTGGAGTGGTGGTCAGCTTCTCCTTTAGCTCCTGAAAATGAGCCTCACATATATCAGACCACATGAACTTCACATCCTTCTGAGTCAACTTGGTAAGTGGAAAGGCGGTCTTTGAGAAATCATTGACAAAGAGTCAATAATATCCGACCAGCCCCAAGAAGCTCCAAATCTCAGAGGGTTTTTTTGGTGTAGGCTAGTCTCAAACTGCCGATACTTTGGCTGGATCTACAGTGATCGTTCCTCCTGAGATGATGTGTCTGAGAAACATGACTCGGTCTATCCAAAGCTCACATTTTGAGAACTTTTCATAGAACTTCTGCTTTATCAAGATATCAAGGACTCTACCCAGATGGTCGCGGTGTTGAGCTAGGTCATCGAAGTAAACCAAGATGTCATCTATGAACACAATCACAAAAGGAGTCAAGGAAGGGATGGAACACACTGTTCACAAGGTCCATAAAGACACTAGGTGTGTTAGACAACCCAAACAACATTACCACAAACTCATAATGTCCATATCAGGTTCAGAAAGACATCTTAGGTATATCCTCTCTTCTCACTCTCACCTGATGGAATGTAGACATCAAATTGATCTTGGAAAAGACTCAGGATGATTTGAGTTGGTAAAAAATGTCATCTATTCTCGGTAGGGGGTACTTGTTCTTAATATTCACCTAATTAATCATCTAGTAATCAATACACATCCAGAGTGATCCATCCTTCTTCTTCACCAAAAGGACTGGTGCTCCCCATGGTTATATACTAGGTCAGATAAAACCTTTATCTAACAACTCCTACAACTGGGTTTTCAACTCAAGCAACTCAGCAGGGGCCATTCTATACGGTGCCTTAGATATAGGGCTAATCCTGAGAGCTAACTCGATGGAGAAATCTACTTCCTTCTCACAGGGAATCCCTGGTAGATCATCTGGAAACACGTCTGCATACTCTCGAACAACCTCTATCTCCTCTAAGGGTTGTACCATGGCCTCAGGATCAGTGACTATGTCTAGGTATGCTTGAAAGCCTTTGGATAACATCTGCTTATCCTTCAAAGCTGAACATAAAGGTTGGTAGTCGCATCTCTTCTTCCTCGAATGGTAAAGTGTGGATGACCAAGTTTTCCTAATGAGGATCTTCTTTTCTCTATAGTCGATCTGTGCTCTATAGGTGTAAAGCCAATCCATACCAATGATTACATCAAAATCATTCATATCGAGGATGATGAAGTCAGTAGGAAGCTCGTGAATCAGGTACTTAACTGGCAAGATAGGGTTTTTTTTAAAGAGATGTATATATCCGACCACTCAGGGTTGTTACATCCAAAACATAGCCTAAATTTGTGATGTCCAAACAAAGCATAGTTGCTAGATTTCTTAAACTAAAAGTATTCATAGAACCAGAATCAAAAAGATCTTTTACACTTTGTCCCATGACTTTAAGCATGCCTACATAGTTTCATACTGGATCAAACTACTATTACATGATCAAACTAAACTGAAAGGAAAACTCCTATGGGTTATTACCCTCGATCAACCTATTAGCATTTTCTTGGGCTTCTTCATTGTCGATGGAGAACACTCTGGCTTGCCTTCTCACTCCAACCGGTGGGCCTCTAGTTACTTCTCCTCCTATTGGGGGTACTTCTACCACTGGACCTCTCAGATCAGACATAGGATAGTTGGCGATGAAGTGTCCCTCCTACTGGCAACGGTAGCAAACCCTCTTCTCAAAGCGACACTTCCCAAGATGTGTCCTCCCATAGGTACAACACTTCTGAAAGTGACTCTCACCACATGGATTTCCTTTGTTCGCATGCTTGCCCTTGGTGTCATTACGTCCTTGTCCTTTCTTGTGATAATTCATCTATCCTTGAGTACCTTCAGTGAAACCCAAATATCCTTTGTGTGGGTTCTGAGAAGGCATCACTGTTCTCTCCATGTCTAAGGTCGTGTTGTAGGTTTCAGTGAAGGTTGCTGGTTTGCTCTCCATCACATGAGGCTTGATTGCGGGGTGAAGACGCTCCACAAAATGGTCCACCAACCTTTCCTCAGTCATCATGTGTCCAAAACGCTCCAAGATGTGAAACTTGCAGCCAAAGTCTACAATATATAGGCTACCCTAGATCATATTGGTGAACTCTCTTTCCTTCTCCTTCTTAGTTGAGGTGGGGATGAATCTGGATGTAAAGATATTCTTGAAGTACGTCCATACCATCGGCTCCTCACTTAGATATCTACCCATGATGTGGTTCTCCCACCAGATCTTGGCTACTCCCTCTAAGAGATGAGTAGAAAAAGGAACCTTCTTATTTGGTTGCACCTCTAGCATGCGAAAACTGTTCTCGACTTCCAATAGCCAAGCATCTACTTGTCGACCACTTCGGTCTTATCCTCTCCCCAGAATTTCTCAATATTCATCTTGACGAAGTCCAGAATGGTGACTCCAAGTCAAGGACGAACGGAAAGTGACTCACCATTTTCATCTCTAGCTATATCCCTGAGGGACAGGGCACTAATGGCCTTAGTTAGCCTCTTCTTCTATTCCATCTATAGGGAATCAGGGGTGTGAACTACCATTGTCGGTCCTGGACCACCAGTCTGGTTCTCCTCAAACTTGACCTCATCCTCGGACATGTGTTCTTCTTCCTGGTCCATCTCGGGGTTATCAAAGGGAACTGGATGAGGATCGGGGCCTTCTTCTGAGGCTCCCTCAGGTCTCTTTCTCTTCTTTGAGGACTCGTCATCCCGGTCCCTCTTCTCAGAAGATCCCTTCGTCTTACGAGGAGGCCAACCCCTAGATGGGTTCTCGATGGCCTCAACGGGAGTAGCTACGGTCTTCACATGAGCCATCTACCCTGACCTCAAGAGGGTGGGGAGGAGAGAGAAAAAACCTGAATCCTAGAATCCTTAATTGAATTAGGGCTGAGAAGGGATGAAATAGATGAGAGAGTCCTAAAGGTATCTTATTTCGAGTTAGAAACTCAAACATTGGCTAGGCAGTCATACTACATCTGAGAGTCCTCATGACCGACTAGAGGCACAAAGGAAAATATTGCCAGTCCCTGACTGTGATCTTTTTCTAGACACCTCTGTCTTTTAGAAAATCCTCTAATAACTCCCTTAGTTCTATAGAGTTTGTAAAATTTCATAATTACTAAGGATTAAATGAGAAACCACGACTCTGATACCAAATATAACGACCCCACCTCTCGGTAACCCCCAACCAAGGGAGACCAAAAGGTCAGAGATGTTATCCAAATATTTTAGGATCCATGGTTTGACATTTAATCAAAAATAATTATCAAATTCTACTAATACTAAACTGAAAAGCTAGAATAAAATAAATCTTTTTGCATACCTTGTAAAATTCGGATCTAGACTTCTATCCATAGAAAAAGTCTAACTATCGAATCCTCCGTGTATAGGTTAATTGTATCTTCACAATATATTGATTTACTCTTTGTCCATTTTCAGAATTGTACCTAAAACACCGACAAACAAAACATCAGTCAGTGTATTTATATACTGGTATGTGGGGAACAATCACAATTTCACAAATAGTTTCTAACAACCTAATTATCGCAAATAATTTATTAACAATACAAATTATGGTTTCTATGTGACTTCTCAACTACTTTTGCCATAAACCCTAGATTACCCTCACTTATGGTTTTGTCCTTGCAAGGGACATAAGGCCACCTTCTCCATCCTGAGATTGATGTCAGGGGTCAGCTCTCAAGGTGGCCAATGTTCTTCCCTCCGGGGCTTGAGCAAATCAGACCTTCCTTCTGGGGCTTGGTCTTGCAACATACATCAGGGTGGCATGTAGGTTCGAGAAACACATGTATATTAATTGTGATACACATAGGGACTTTATAGGATTGCATAATTGAATATTCAATACTTTAGGTTGATATCAATTGAGAAACATTTGGGAAACATTGTGAAACTAAAGGTGATTATTCATAAATAACCACATACATGTTCAGTCGAATCAACAAGTTAAAAACAGTCCAATCAAGGAAGTATCCAGGCAAGCAAGTAGTTCACACAAGCAAGGATCCTAAAACCATCATATAATCTATTCACTATTCAAATTATCAGGATCTATTCATTTGAACTCGCTTCCTAGGGTTTCCTACTTCATTTTAGGATTTCATTAGGGTTCATCTTCATTATTGACACTATAAACCTTAAAACAAAAAAACTACACACAAACCCTAATTAACTTGTTATATTCCTCCTTACAGGCTTAAGATCAACTAATAATAACATTATTTCAAAGAATTTTGGATTATTCAAGTTAATCACCCTTTTCACCTTAGATTAGGGTTTCCATATGCATTATCATAGATTCATGGACTAAAACCCTAAAACAAGCCAATAATTATCGAATATCAAATTCAAATCTCAATTTACCTCTCAATAGGTTATTAATACTTGAATTAACCCATTGAGAATCTTAAATCTGATCTCTAATCCTTATTACGGTTTTTAACCTTAGTTTAATGCATTATATGATCATCTTAAGGTACTTTTGTAATTAGAAATGAAATAAGGTGCTAATAACAATTTAAACAGATTCCTCATATTTTCCTGATCATTTTTCATGTATAAAGTTTCTTCATCCGACCTTCCTATTAATTTCTATGATTTTTGCAAAGAAAGGTATTTTCTTGGATTTTCTAGCAGAGAGGAACTATTATTAGGAAATTGCCATAAAAGCTCAGCCGCTCTATCCATGGTCCTCTAGACCACGCGGGATCAGACAATCTGTGTTGTGCATCTTTCTCGCAATCAAAAGAAATAATAGAGGAAAATGCCCTTACTTGGACTGAAGAAGCGGGAGGGCAATTTGGTAATTTGTCTAGGAGTCGTCTTCAACCTCTCGCATGTTGCCTTCCGTGAGCCGAGGTCAACTCTTGGGTTGACTTTGAGCTATCGTCCACATGCGATCAAACTAACCAAACCGAGAGCTCCGCCTGGCTCTCCCGAACTTGAGGGTGCCCTTAATTATTTGCTTGCGCTGCTCCTTCACCACTGACGAACCTCGACTCCTCCGACAATGGCTTCTACTAGATGAGGGGGGAGAACAGGGGCAACGACTGAATAAGTTTCACTAATCTACTCACCTTCTTTGCACTCCGATCTCACTGGTGAAGTTTGTGGGATGGCTTGTGACGCCCTAGCTATCCCTATATATAGGGTCGACCACAGGTGTCTGAAGAGTTGGGGATTCTCTCAATCCTCGATGAAACCACCAACAATTCAAGTTGGTTAAGAGCGAGACACACTCCATAAGATGATGGACTCATCTAAAGCTCTGCAGATGGTCTCAAACTCGCGCAATCTCTGATCAAAGACTCACAGCCTAGACTCTACTATCCTAGTTCCTCACGATACTGGGACTCATCCCAGGTCATGGATTGTTGATCCAATGATTGCAAGTGATGGTTTTATCAACAAAAATTGGGATTTAAATCCCAAATAAATCATGACACATATATCTGTCCACTTTAGGATAACTTCAAAAATCCATATCTCGTAAACCGTGCATCTTTTTCAACTAAAATTTAAAGGAAACTTTGGATCAACATTATCTACTTGTATACAAAAATTGAGTCCCAAATTCCAAAGGAAAAGGGTATTACCTTCATAAGCAAGTTATCTTTTAATAAAGCTAATTTAATTGGTATTTTCTCTTTCCTTTCTTACTATCTTTACAACTTGGGCTCCTTGGAACCTAAGAAATCCCAAAGATATGAAATCAACCTGTGGAGGCTACCTCCTAAACTTCTAGAGGCTTCTACCTCTTTCTTTTCTCCTTTTCTTAATTATTATGTTATTAACTGAATTTCTTTTTCCTTTTATTTCCTTTTTCTTGTTATTGGGATCAATAGCCAATAAGGCCTACAAAATCACACAAGTAATGCTATATATTAACGAAATCCACTGAATTCAGAGTAACAAGTTGAAGACAACAAGCTTAAAGATGAAGGTAAAATCCATCCAGAGCTAGCAGAGCCCTAGGCCAAGATGCCACGAAGACCAGCGTTCAGAAATCATTAGCTATGTGATGAAAATAGACCTGATCATTGAGTTACTTAGTCCAAGCCGAAGATATTACTTATCAAAATGTAGAGAATCATCGATAGGAAGAAGGTATTGCTCAGACATAGTAAAAAGGCAGAGAAATGGGATATCTATATTACCTTGAATTGGATGGCACAGAGATGCACAAAGCTTCGCAAGGTGTCTCTGAAGGGAATTTGGGATTTTGAATTGAGTTTGAAAGCCCCAGTCTCGGCATCAGTATCAAGGAGGCTACCAAAGGTAACCAGAGTAGGGGGAACATGCTCCATTGCGGTAAGGGTCGAACCAATGCTGAATATGAGTACTAGGGAACATGAACAAGCTCAGAGATTGGTTTTCTCGAGGTCTGATGGCCTGAGACTGAGAGAAGAGGGGAAGGTGGAAGAAAATAGGGGACACATAGGGGAAGTAGAGACTGGTTAATGAATTGGTAACCATGTTGTGAGCCCTATATTTTGTAGGGTTGGTTGATCTGAGAAGAGATGAGGAAGGTGAGGGAAAGGAAATTGAGAGGAACGATTGGGAGTAAAGAGGGAGAATCGGGGAAAGAAGTTCGTGGGGGAAACTGGTTTACTAGTTCACATGGAGGCAGCAAGAACAGAGGTAATGGAATCTATAGTGGTCATGCGATCAGATATCTAATGGCCAGAAAAGCTCACACATATAAACAAAACAAAAAATATGTTGCTTGACAATAAATGAAATCCTAAATCAAGTTGGACTAAACTGTGGATGTATTTATTTATATTTTTCTCTCTCCTCCATTGAGGGTGCAAACAAATGACAATTTTAATGAAATTTTACACAGAGGCCGATTAAGGCATGTAGATTCAGATTACGAAATTAGATTTTCCTCTTGAAGACTTTTGATGCATTAAATAAATCAAATCTTAGTTTCTCTTTCCTCGTGCATTAATGTCATTAGGATTATCCAAATTTAAAAAAACTTCACCCACAAGACAAATTAAGTATTTTGGATATGAATTTTCCCTTAGTTTCACATGTTGAAGTTATTTGTATATTTATTTAATATTTTGATGGTTCTACACACTTTCTCTCTCGTGATTTTACATTTTAATCAAATATTCTCCAGATTGAGTGAAAATTCACCCAAAGGCGAATTTTAATATGTAGATTACGAATCTAAAATTATTTTCCACTTTTGAAGTCATGAAATAATTTATCTCATATTTTGAAGGAAAACTCATATTTTCTTTTCTAAAAGAAATTAGGATAATTATTATTGTGCAAATAAGGTGAAACTTGACCCCAAGTTAATTGGCATCCAAGGAACACTAATTGTACATTATATTTCTCTTTCAGAATATCCTTTTATGAATTATATAATTTTTGTCTTATTATCATTATATTTATTATAATATTATTTCATAATTATTATTATTATTCATCCAATTGTGTCCCATATCTTTATATTACAACCAAAAGAATTATATATCATTATTGCGTACAAATTATTATGAAATCTATCATGTGGCATATTTTATGCGTCCATTATTGGCCTAAGCCTAATGTGAAACATTAGATTGCATTAGGGTGATTTATACATGCATTATCTCATTAGGGTTATACTAAACATCTTTTAGGTCTAACCTCAACCTTGTTTGGATAAGTTGAAAAGGTCAAATTTCTAGGGTAGGGTCCAAGATCGAGTATGTTACATCATAAGTTATATATAAAATTTTTATGTAATAAGTAAAAATATTGATGCAAGGAGAAGATAAGAAGTAATAAACTCGCTATGAAACTCCTAATATATAAGGCAAGACATTAAATCATCACCTTCCAACTCCAACAATTAGAGAGAGGGCCACTAGTGTGTACAAATTTCATAAAATGGATCTAGATTACATACAATGTTGGAATTTGATGATTAAAGTTTGGTTACAAAGTTAATTCAATTACTTATCCAAGTATTATATTAAAAAATTATTTCCAATCGACCATCTGGCCCTCCAGTTTTTCTCTAAAACTCATGAAATGGAAATCTGCAACAAACAGATAGTAGTCTTGAATTTAATTTGGATGGATCTAATATTTTATGAACTGATGTAAAATCACTTGGAGTACGTCCATGGAAAGGGTTTACAATCTATGTTTTCCCATCCACAACTGTGGCCACCATCAAGGAGAGTCAATGACAGAAGTTTGCAGCTTAATGCATAGACGTGCTCCGTATGAGGATATGATCAAGGATCGTAGCCATAGTTTAGGGAGCTGTGATAAGACCATTGATGTAACACCTGAGCCCACTGCCCTAGGCTCTAGTAGAGTTTCAATAATGACGAGTGGCCCCACATACCACCACTATCCTTAACTGCATGCTTTATCCTCACTCACGCGCAAGCTAGGGTCGACTTCCTGACTGGTCACCCATCCTAGTACTACTCCAAGCTGAGCATGCTTAACTATAGATTTCTTTAGTGATGGGATCCAGGAAAAGGAGGTGCACCTTGGTGGTATGGGTAGTCCAATCATTCCTTTTAAGATCATTTTTATTCGAGGCCTCAAATCATGGGATGTTACAATCTCCCCCACTTAGACTCTTGACGTCCTCGTCAAGGCTCAATGATATGGCCTCATAATCTTTTCCCCATTTTAGTGTAGACCCAAATGACCCATGTACACCCAGCTCCCAATCACGGAATACCAGTGTAAGGGTGGCAACGTCACCATGGAAAACCCTTTCCTACATGTCTGGACCGCACAGCTCAAGACTGGCATGCCACATGCCCATGTGAGCCCCACCTATTGGAGGGGTTTTGGCTCTGATACCATTTGTAACACTCAAGCCCACTACCCTAGGCTCTAGTAGAGTTTCAAGAATGATGACTGGCCCCATAGACCACCACTATCCTTAACTGTGTGCTTTATCCTCACTCACGGGCAAGGCGAGGTCAACTTCTTGACTGGTCACCCATCCTAGTACTACTCCAAGCTGAGCACTCTTAACTATGGAGTTCTTTAGTGATGGGATCCTAGAAAAGGAGATGCACCTTGGTGGTATGGGTAGTCCAATCATTCCTTTTAAGATCATTTTTATCCAAGGCCTCAAATCCAGGGACGTTACAATTGAACTCCTCTTTATGAGGCTATTTTCTCCATGATCTTCTTCTTCTCTTTTTCTCTTTTTGAATAGTGAAAATGAGTAGATGTAGATTGTTCACTAGGATAAGGGGATTTTTCATGCTACCCGTATAGTGGTTCTACATTGTTAATTGTTATCTATATGAATATCTAGATTTATAATCAATTGTTTAATGTTTAATTTATAGCTTGATCATCTATATTGCATGATTGTTATAATCCTAGACACAAAGACCATGAAATATTGGATTTGAACACCAAAAGATATCGTTGAACCCCAGACTAGACCATGGAAGGGCATTCTCTAGGATGACATATTAAGGATTTATAGGTAATGTGATAGAGAGTCTATGGGGAGATAGTCTATGTGAATTTAATACTCCAAAAGGATAGGATATTCTTTGGTTTCAACATAGTATTCATATCAATGATTTTTGTAATGCTATAATAGTTACATAGGCAGTGCCAATGAACCAAGTCATCCTTGTAATTTTACTACATTAAAAAATCATCTAATTATTAGCTTTACTTATTTTTCTAGCTTATTGATTCATAAAATCAATTTTAAAACAAATATCCTTACTATTACTTTTACTCAATTAGGATAGTGTTGTCCTTTGGGTTTTATCATAAAGCTATAATATGATAAGACATGTATGATTATGTGTGGTGATTATTGGACATTACTTTAGATAAACAACTTAGAAATTTATTCTTAGGTGAATTTCTAGTATTATAATATACCACATCATGTGAAGTGTAGCAAAAGAAGCTATATGGTTAATAAGTTCATTGGTGAACTAGAAGTGGCTTCATTCATTGATGGTGTAGTAGAGATATAATGTGACAACAATTGAGACATTGAACAAGATAAGGGACTTGTATCACATCAATTCTCCAAGCACATACTACAACGCTACCTTTCATACCGTATATCATTAATTTGATACATTATAGAAAATGAAAATTCACCTAGGAGTCAATTCCTAAGTTTTTATCTAAACTAATGTGCAATAACCACCAGTTGTAAGAGGAAGGGTCTTATCACAGTATAGTTTTATGATCAAAGCCTAAGGATAATTTTATCAAGAACAAAATAGATTTCTACACTAATTATTAAAAGTAATTAAAAGGGTGGTTTTTAGAAGGTTTATTTGGTTAGATAAATTAATTAAACAAAAAAGATAATTTAACAAAGTAAGAATTTATTTTTAACACATGATAAATCTAATGATTGTCTCACTACCTCTTCCTACGTATTTTCTCTCTTAAGTTATTTTTCTCTTTCATATATATATATATATATATATGTATGTATGTATAGACTGGGGTCAAGGAATTTCATATTCTTTTAGATTATGAAATTCACAAGGACAAATTTCTTGGTAGGATCGAGATCTAGATACCTAGGAATCATTAATCCATCACCCCAAAGAACTCCCTTTTGTGGTATCATTTGGGGGTCACAGATACTGATTGGTACCATCTTTACATCCAGGATCTTAACAATCATGTCAGATAGATATCTAACCTATAAAAAATGTAATCAATAAATTTGTAATCAATCCAAAAATTCATATGAATAGAAATTTATAACATGAGAGTTAAAAATACAGGAAATAGTGAAAATCTACACACCCCAGTAAAAGATCTACTATCTAATGTATGTTCATGATAGAAAAGAAAAATATAAGAAGATCTCATTTAGAAAATAGCTTCGTGGAGAATAAGCTTAGTGATTTCTTCATCACTCCAAAATAATATTTGGAATATCTAGTCACATCCATCGACATGGTGTGTCTTCACATCAAGCCTTTGATTCCCACCTCTAGCTCTCCTTGGAAATGGATAGGGTTCTTGATAGGAGATAATAGGTTGTGAAACCCTACCCTAGACTTATCCTATGCATTTTTGTATTATCCAATATTATATATATACATATATATATTGAAATTATTTAAAGATTTTTCATCATTTGCTATAAATTTCTATCAAAGGAGTTTTGGGCAATTGAAGGGCTAGACATCCAATTGAAAGTAGTCAATAAACATATCTATCATATAGATAATCAAATTACATTTCTAACCCAACTTCAATTGTGTATTTATAACAATCTATGTGGAATCCAGTGTCATTTTGTTGTTGGGGTATACTTTCTAATTGACCAACTCGTAGAACCATAGTGACAAATTTGACATTCGTCAACTTTTTGGGTAGCCAGAAAAAATTAGGTTTAGAAAAAATTATATAATATAGGGAAAACATCGATAAAAAACATCAAAGTTTGGTCAACTATTTGAGAATTAATTGGAATAAATCACCTATATATACATACATATATACACATAGATAGAGACCTTCACACATACATGTAGAATATATTTGTTCATGATTATATCATTATGTATTTCTAATCTTGTATAAAATGAGTTCAATTATGCATTGTTGTCATTTTGTAATCAGAAACATATAAGAGATATAATAAAACAAACACAAACAAATATCAAACACAAATCAACAAGCTCATTATGGAGATAGTAGATCAGTAATGAAATGGCAAGTAGACAATTTATATGCATATTCCAAACAATTCTCAAAACAAGTAAGCAAATGGAATATGGAACCGATAAGACACATAATGGCATGTCAAATAGACAAGGTATAATAAATATACAACAAATCTATAACAGAATATCATGGCATTTGGTATTTCAAATTTAAATAGAGAAATGTGATGGTAAATATTAGTCAACATTATGATTAATAGGAAAACTAGAAAACAAAATAAGAAAGGATTTTATTGATTAATAGTCAAGATACCATCAGACAATTAATATCATTTGAGGACAGTTTGTGGAGTGGGAGTGTGTGGTCAAAGGAACTAACTTGTTGTACCACTACGTGATGGTTGAGGAAGTGGTGGGAGTGGGTGTGTAGGGGACTTCAAAGAAGATAGGAATTTGTTGTTTGAGGTGATGAGGAAGGAGAAGCATGGAAAAATTAGGAAGGATTCACTGGATTTGAAGGGGGACATGAAGAGATGTGTTGTATTTGAGGGGTTGAGGGAGGGGGAACAATGAAGAAAAAGTGTAAAAATATAAGGGAATAAGTTGGGTAAGGTAGTAAGGAAGAGGAAGCAGGAAAAGTGAAGAAGGCCACATGGAGTAACAACAAGAAGAGTAGTGTTGGATTGGGAGGCGATAAGGAAGGAAAAGTGTAAAGGGAGAAGGAATATGTTGGCTGAGGTAGTGAGAAAGAGGGAACAAGGAAAATAGGAATGGATGTGTCAAATTTGGGAGGGGTTGAAGTAGTGAGGAATGTGAGGAGAAATTAGGAAGATAAGAGGAAAGCTAACAAAGGGTAGGGAAAAAGGTCAAGCAAAAAGAAAGAAAGAAAATTTGATCTTTGAGATGATTGAGAAAGGAAGAAGGGCATACAAGAACAAACCCGGAAGGAGGAACAAAGTGGAGATCACTAGTCTCGATGAGCTCCATTGTTTCTTGGAGTAGAGATTCACTACTTCTTGTAGCATCACTGCTAGTGGCAAAGCTACTTGCGATGGCAACTACAGTTCCAATGGCTGGTGGGGTCACCGTTGGTTGGTTCAGCTCCAACGGTCGGTGTTGTCATCATTGGCTACTTTACTTGGCCTCATTATTGTCTAGGAGTGGAAAGGCATTGGAGGAAAGGGATTGGGAGCAAGAGGGTTTGTGGGAGGGTATGTCTCTCAGTCAAGGGTTTAGGCAGGGGTGAGTGGAAGTGGGGGAGAGAAGTCAAAAGGGGTAGCTAGTTCATAGGAAAATAAGTTTTACCACAAGTTGTTGAGCCACCCAAATATGAAAAAATGGTGACAAAATGTGAAAAAATGCAAAACAAATGTGAAAAGCGTGAATAGTCATGAAAAAATGCAAAAAAAATCTCAAAAAATTGTCCCACAATATTTAAACGTGTTGAAAATGAGGCAATAGTGTGCAAAAAATTGCCAATTTTTCGAAAAAAACCATTTATGTTTGTTACTATGCTTAGAATGACTCATGTGTACTATTAACAACTGATAAATATTTTCACCTATAGGTGACTCAAGTGACTCATGTGAATCAAATAACTAGTGAGTTTCCAAAAACTTTGTTGTTTATTGACTTCAAAAGCAATAGATGAAATCTAATTGCCTAACTAGTAACACCAACCAGCTGACTCACAAGTTGTATGTTCTTTAGCAAATATCCATGTCACCCAACTCACAAAGAATTCAGAGGCAAGACGGTTGACTAACATGTATTCTATATTTACTTTTTTGGGTATATGAATTGTGCAATTAATGGATTTTAAATCGTCTAATTTGAGTTTGTATGCAAAAGGTATGCCCATTTGAGTGACTATCTATACTTTAATGATCCTCACTTCAACTGCCAGAGTTAGGGAGTGAGGATATGCAATCTTTGATCATTTCATAGGGATTTTCAAGGAGGAACAATTTTCTCTCTCTTTTACTTCAAACAATCCTATAAATTAAACATAAACATGCATTAAATACTAATCAAATTGCATAATCCACTAAATCCTAGAACAAGTCAAATGTGAAGTGAAATGCAATAAAGCATGCACAAACTAAATATAAATTGTACCTAAAATGTACCTAAAAACATGATGAATAGATATTTATCAAATAGATATTGAACACTTCTCATCCTTGAGTGATCCAAAACCCAAAATAGTTCTCAAATAAATATTATAAACCAATGTACATGCATCAAACTCACATCATGCTTGAAAATCTACCACCAAACATAGACAAGCAACCTTCATTTATAGAAATTACATAACAAAACTTCCCATATTTTCTATTCTGACATTGCTCCACACCATTTCCATGTCAAAAACATATAGTATAAGATGCAATTTTCTTGATGATTCAAATAATCTCGCATATTTTAATTAGGTTTTTGCACAAGAGCAATATTTGATTGGAAAATGGTGTTTTGGGGGGTATTTTGCTTCCACTAGGTAGAAAAAGAATAAATAGGTGTATTAAATAAGAATTGTGAATCTCTCCTCTATTTGACTTGAGATTTCATTTTGCTAATGCAATCATATTTCTTGTTTTGTTTTCTTTTTATGTGCACATTGACATCTTTTCTTTATTGGTGGTGATATTGTTGGGAAATCGGGCAACATATAAGGAAGTGGAAACAACAAATGATAAGTATCCCAAACAAACAGATCACGTTAAGTATTTAGGAAAGAAGGTTTACAAGGTATATACTTAGTCATGGAACAAGTCCAACAATGATTGTCACAATATGGTACTTCCAGATCTGACAACACGTAGACAACAGTCGGGGTGGTCCCCTAGTGCAACACCATAGATGGTGGCTAACATAGTCCTCCAAGTGTGTTGGCGACAACCTATACACCTCTACCATAGTCCATGTGGACCATGGGGAACTCCTCATCACACTTTTCTAGAGTCAATAGGAAGGGATTGTCCCTTTGATGTCAACATGCAAGAGATGATGTGTTCTCCCTTTTGTCGGTCCCTTTTATGGGTAAGACTTGCTCGGGCTCTCATGTTACCATAACTTTGAGAGGATAATGTTTGTCGGTTCTAGTTGTGTCTTTTGAAAACCTTGACTACTAATTATATTTATAGGAAAGTCAGGGTATGGGATACCAGATCAATTGGGAGTCAAAGAGAGGGATTTTCACAACTTCCTAGCTACTGCAAATAACAAATCGATCGACTCGCACCCCAGTCATACGACTGGAACATTAAATTTCCCAGTTGGAATGCTTTCCGATTTGCAAACATATTGGATTTCAATGCAACGATCAATGCATAATATGATGTCAAAAACAATCCTTGATCCAGTCTTACTGATCATCCAGTCAATTGACTGGACACTTGAATCAGTCGATTCGATACATCAACACTTGAGTCAGTCGACTCACATTCCCACTCAGCCAATTGTCATCCAATGTTGTTTAAATTGATTACCTTAATATTTTAGTAATCTAGTAAAACCTTATTCATGAGTAAACTCTTATTCCAGGTGCATCCTATGTATGTAACCCTATAATTTCCAAGTTACATTGGCAATTAATGTCAATAACTAATATATGACATAATAAGAAATGAGTGGTATCTAGTAACACATTAGTGCTACCCAAGTAATTGGAAAGTTGGAAAACAACTTCAACCTATATTTGTAATCAGTGTTACTATGATTGTATGATTCTTTTGTCTCTAATATCCATATTGAACTTGAGGCATGGAAACGTAATCCTCTTAATCATTCATTCCATATTCCTTGAACCGGAGTAGGCTATAGAGATACATATCAGCTCAATATCATATATTGACTCACATGGGTATGGCCATACATTTTCTCAGTCTCACTTATAAAGTGGCTAGGATATCATCTCTAGTAGGAGAGACAAATCCCATCTACATCACTCACACTCAATCCTCATGCATTATAATGTACCCAAACATCACCTTTATGGTAACCCTTATTTAAGATCACGTTGGATGATGTTAAAATACATTGAACAACATTTGATGACTGTAGTGACTTCAGGTTTAAGAATCACAATCACCACTATCACATTGAGATGTGATTATGACTCTTATCCATGTATCACTTCTCAGGATGGGTCTGTCTGGTACATTGTACTCTAACAAGTACTTATGTGTTTGGTTTGATATGACATATCATAACTAATGAGATTCTATCATTAACCAACACACACTCCAGGCTTATGTATTATTGTTATCTATTAGCTTCCACAATAATATTTGACTAGGGACATAATCAAGAATGTAAATACTCTTATCATACATATAGTCTCATTGTTCAAGTCCTCAAACTAAAGAGATATGTCATTGAGCATTATCATTCTTTAGACATCTATCATGTCATATCACCATCTCATATATGAACAAACATATAGATAGAATTTTTATTATTATTAATCAAATAATTTAAAAGATATGCCATTACAATCATTGTATGATTGGCTCTCTAGGCATACATACCAATAGATTTTGATTTGCACTTAGAGCCAATCACTCAGGAACTTGATCCTAAGGGACCTTACATGCCCATCATGCTTCTATTGTAAAAGTCTTTTTTCAGTGGGTCATCAACATTGCTTTTAGTTGGTACTCTGCAAATATTCAAATTTCCTTGTTGTATGATCTCTCGTATGAGACGGAACTTTCGTAGGATGTGCTTGGAATGCTGATGTGATCTATGTTCCTTATCTTGTGTAATATCTCCATTGTTGTCACAATACAACTCTATTGCATCACTAATGCTTGGAATCACCCCATGTTTAGAGATGAACTTCTTGATCCAGACAACTTCTTTTGTTGTATTAGATGCAACAATGTGCTCAACCTCTATTATAGATATAAAAATTGTCTCTTTCTTGGAACTCTATCAATTTACAACTCTGTTGTTAAGGAAAAACATAAATTTGGATTGCAATATATAGTCATCTTTGTCAATTTGGAAGCTAGCATCAGTGTAACCCATTACCATCAACTCTTCCTCACCTCAATAAATAAGTAATTGATCCTTAGTTCTTATCATGTACTTAAGGATATTCTTTACTATAGTACAATGACTTTCATGGGGGTCTGAGTGATAAATTCTAGTCATACTTAAGGCATAGTCAGACATCAGGATGAGTACATAACATTCCATACGTGATAGATTCAATTGTAGATGCATATGGAATCTTACTCATGCACTCTCATTCTTCACAATAACTAGGACATTGAACTCTAGAGATACTAACACCATAGGATATGGGTAAGTTTCCTCTCTTTGAGTTCTCAATGCTGAACCTTTTTAGCACCTTGTCAACATATGTGCTCTGGCTTAGGACTAGAATGCCTTCTATATCTTTCTCTATAGATCTTGATTCCTAAATATAGGATGCTTCCCCTAAATCCATCATCAAGAAATTACTTCCCATCCAAGTCCTTACAATATGTAAAGTAGGGATGACATTCCCCATCAATAGTATGTCATCTACATACAATATGAGGAATACAACTATGCTCCCACTAACCTTCTTATAAACACATGGTTCATCTTCATTTTGACTAAATCCAAACTCTTTGACTATTTCATTAAATTAATGATTCTAGTACTGAGATGCATGCCGCAATCCATAGATTGACCTTTGTAACTTACAAACTTTATTGACTTCCTTTGGATTTATAAAACTCTCAGGTTGTGTCATGTACACATCCTCAAGTAGATTATCGTTAAGGAAAGAAGTTTTAACATCCATATACCAAATCTCATATTCATAGTAAGCTGCAATGGCAAGTGCGATCATGATGGATTTAATCGTGCAACTACAGAAAAGGTTTCTTTATAGTAAACACCTTGTCTGAAACCCTTTGCAACCAATTTGCCCTTATAAGTTTGAACATTTCCATATGTTTTAGTCTTCTTCTTGAAGACCCATTTGCACCCTATGGTTTCTACCCCTGTGGGTGGATCCACCAAGGTCCATACCTTGATGGTGTACATGGATTCCATCTCGTATCACATAGCCTCAAGCCATGTCTTAGACTCTGGTCCCTCAATAGCTTCAATGTAGGTTGTTGGCTCATCATTAATGACCAACTCATTTCCTACTTGAGTCACAAGATAACCAAATCTTTCAGGATCAAGGCCTATCCTACTAGACCTATGAGGTTTATGTGTCACTAATGGAACTTGAGATTCCACAATAGTTTGTGAGTTTTCTTATTCCTTATGTACCTCTAGAGGTTCAATGTTTTCTTGTTGGTCACAAACTTCTTCGAGTTATACTTTTTTGCCACAGACTCGTTTGGAAATAAATTCCCTTTCAAGGAATACAACATTCCTAGAAACAAACACTTTGTTGTCAGATGGAGTGTAAAAGTAGTATCCCCTTGTTTCTTTGGGATATCCAAAAAAATAACATTTATCTGATTTGGGTCCATGTTTTTTGGGAAACTGCTTTCTCATATAAGCTTCAAATTCCCAAATCTTCATAAATGACACATCTCATATGGTGTCTTTTGAACCGATTTAGATGGTACACAATTCAGTGTAAACATGGTAGTTTCTAAAGCATATCCCTAGACTGAAATCACAAGATCAAAAAAATCATCATTGTTCGCACCATATCTAGAAATGTCTGATTCCTTCTTTCTAATACACCATTATGTTGCAATGTTCTAGGTGGATTCCATTGTGATACGATACCATGGGTTCGTAGAAGGTCCTCAAACTTTTAGCTTAAGTATTCTCCACATCAATTAGAATGAAGGGGTTATAATACTTTTACCGTGTTGGTTTTGTACTTGATTCATGAAATCCTTGAACTTTTCAAGGGTTTCTAACTTGTGTTTCATCAATTTCACTTAGCCAAACCTATTGAGATCATCAATAAGGTAATGAAGTATTAGTAATCACTTATGGAATTGTTTCTAAAAGGTCTGCATACATTAGTATATATTGGTCTTAATAGATCACTTATACTTTCACTATTACCAGTGAAAGGATTCTTTGTCGTCTTGACCAATAAACAAGATTTGCATGTCTCTATTTATTTGAAATCAAAAGAGTCTAGATAACCATCTTTATGGAATCTAGAGATGTGTCTCTCATTAATGTGCACTAGACGACAATGTCAAAGGTATGTTTTGTTTGAATTATTGAGTTTTAACCTTTTGGTATTTAGGTTATAAACACTTTTCTCTAGATCTATCAAATAAATACCATAATACATTGGGCACTTCCATAAAAGATCTCATCTTTAGAAATTGAACATAAATCATTCTTAATGTGAAATCAGAATCCATTCTTGTCCATACAAGATACATAATTGATGTTTCTAATAATGGAAGGTACATAATACTTGTTCTCTAACTCTATTACAAGCCCACTAGGTAGAGATAAATGATAGGTTCCAACTATAGTGGCAACAACTCTTGGTCCATTTGCAACTTGTAGTTTGATCTTACCCTTTCTTGAATGTTTACTTCTTATTAGATCATGTATATTACAGCCTATGTGAGATCCACATCCAGTATATTGTACCCAAGATGAAGATGTAGAAATATTTAAATAAAAAATGTATATACCTGAAGTAGAGATCTCTATCCCAACTTCTTATTTTGAAATTCCTCTAGATAAAGAGGGGAATTTCTTTACCAGTGTCCAGCCTGGTGATAGTGGTTACAATTGCCTTCCTTGTTCATTCCTCCCTTAGCTTTTAGAGATGAAAACTTGGGTTTCTGGATAGATTTAGAACTCCTCTTAGCTTTGCCTTTTCTCTTAGACCTCCCTTTGCCTCTGTTGATCATCATGAGAGATTTGGGTTTGTCCTTCTTCATCTGTGCTTCAGTTGTTCTCAACATGCCAAGTAATTCTAACAACTTCTTGTCAAAATTGTTCAAGTCGTAGTACATGAAAACTGGTTGTATCATTCTGACAATGATTGTAAAATCACATATGTGGTCAACTCTTGGCCCAAGCGAAATCCCAGTCTATCAATGTGGCATACAACTCCTGAAAACATAATTAACTAATGCGGAAGTGTTCACTAAGTAGTGGATTACCAAAAATCACTAAAAATTAAAACCTTTTTATCAAAAGATCCATCAAGTAACAACTTTCTCACATAGAATAAAAGTAACACATTTACATTTTGTTTTTCAAAAGTACATAACTTGTATCATCTCTTTCTGTGAATTACAAGTATCAGCTGCCCTGTTAAACTAAACACAGACAGTATGAAAATCTCGAGGCACTGAGCCAAAATCTCTAAAACACGAACTAATACTCCGAGGACCTGAGAGTACAGAGATGACACATAGGACTCTATCTACATCTATACAAGGCATAACAGCCAGGGTCTCCACCTGAGACTTCACTGTTGTCCCTGTTGTTGCTGCTATCCTTCACCTACTGAAGGATTCCTGCCTCCTCGTCCGCGTCCACCTAAAAATGTGATTCCCATGGGGGTGAGACAATTGTAAATTGCCCCAGCGAGAGATATAACTCTCCGCCAGAAACATTATTATTGCAGCTTAAGAAGATAAATATGCACATAGGAATCATATTTTTTTGGTAGCAGATATTTTCATGTCTAACAGATTATAACATTATTCTTATCAAGAGCATTATAGCTATAGTTTGATAGAACAACATGTCACTTATCCTTTAAAGAATATGAAGAACATGTATAACATTTATTCACTATAGAATCATTACCACAACATTAACTCTCTTCAGGCTTAGATCATATATCTAATGCCTAGCATTGTCATTGGGGAGTCATGGCCTGTAGCCATACTCTTTTCACAAAGTGTTGGGATCTTAGTCCCTCATCTCATCAAGTACATTTCCACTTCTTAACAAGTTCATTATCATGATTATAGAATCTAGTTATTTGAACCCATAACTCAATATAGAACACTTATTTCCACTATCAGGTAACTTTATACCTTCATATCATCTGACCCAGGGACATTATAATTCTTTCTACACAAAGCAATGCACATAGTTCACAAAGCTCATAAACAATCTAAGATAATTAACACATCATGTGACACACATGACTTATTTATTGTAGGTTACCTCTCACTAAGCAACAAAGCATATGAAGGCTTATAAGGCCTATAGAACATTTTCAGTATACAGAACATCATAGCTCATACCTGGCTATGCTCATCATCTCAACATATCTGCATGATTAGTAATCATGATACCATTACATATCAGTACTATGAAACTAAGGGTTATCTTATTACATTCATAACCCATTAGTCTGTAATTGAGCTTCACATAGGATTACTCTGTGTTAGAACTTCACATAGCATCACTTTGTACTAGGGTTTCACATAGCATTACCTTGTATTAGGGATTCACATTGCACTAACTTATGTTAGGGTTTCACATAGCATTACCCTGTATTAGGGATTCACATATCAAGGAATCAATATGAATAACATAAGTATTCAATCATACCTATTTATACTCATCATTCATCATTAAATGTATTATCAACACAAAGTATGAGTTTCTCTCTCATCTTTATCAAAATATGATTACATCATAGTTTATAGGTTTGGATTAACCTTTTTGTAAGGCATGTTAGCCTACAATTCACAGATTGCATTACATCTCAATGTAACCATTGACATGACACATCTCATGTGTCATTCATCCAATTATACTGGACTCATAACACATCAAGGTATACCAGTATTGGGGTGTTGGATGTGATATCTATCATATCTTAATGTATCACTTCCCTCAACACCATTATCTTTCTTGGGTTTATACACTTAGCTTGTATTAGGGTATTCCCCATCCTAATACTTTATGCACCAGTTCATCACATTTATCATGTAAAGTATTGGTCATTAGTCACTCACTTAGGATATGCAACCATTGCCAATGATATAGACTTACCCTTTTAATCAGGGACTATTAGTATAAGGATACCCATTATAAACCTCTCTAGGTGTTACATTTGTCATAACATTAATCACTATTCTACTATTAGGAATATCATTCTCCATACTTATAGTTTGAGGATTCACATAGAATATTCCATATATTTGTGGATTTCACATAGTATTACTCTTCAATAGAGTTTTATATAATCATCCTTTTATATCAGGGTTTCACCTAGTATTATGTGAAATTAGGATTTCACAACACATCACCCAGTGCTAGATCTTCACATAGGATTAGTGGCACTACCCTATATTAGGGTTTCATATATCTTTATCCCAATTTAGGGATTAGGGTTTACCATTCACATCCAGGTGGGGTTTCTCTTTTCTCATACCCAAATTAGAGTTTCCTTCATTGTTACACTAAGTTAGGGTTACATCATCACCCTGGATTTACAAAGACACTCAGTTTTGTCCTAAATTAGGGTTTCACACATATCTTTACTCTAATTAGGGTATCACACATAGCTTTACTCTAATTAGGGTTTCACACATAGCATTACTCTAATTAGGGTTAATGCTCATTGATTAGGGTTTCATGATCTCATTGTTATAGATCCACCCTTATCACATAGTTTACTCATAATGAGAGAATTAGGGCTTAATTATATAAGCATTCATCTCTCTCATTCCCTCTCTCATCCTCTTTAGGATGTTAACTACACCAAGATTAATCTAGGTCAACTCTTTACTTGAGTACACATAGCTAGGGTTAACCTTCACAATCATTATGGGACTACATCTTTAATAATCACATAGCTGATTGACTTTTGATCATATTAGATGTCCAAATGTTCTAATCAATTAAACCATCAATTATATAAAGAATTCAAAAGGATTGACCAATTAAACTTTCATTTCCACAAAGTGATCAATTGGGTTAACCATTGAAATCTTCAAATGCATTAAATATCTAAATAGGTTCACCATATTGGACCTTCAATTACATGAGCTATTCAAATGGATTAACCATGTTGATCTTCACAAAGTTAATTTACTTAGACCCTCAATGATCTTGGTTATCATACATCAATTGGTTGAAAACCATTTGAACAAGTTGTACTTGAAACCAATTGAACAAAATAGATGTTGAAATTGTTTGCACTTTGGGTCACCAAACGGTTTGAGATCATTTGGCCCCAAACGGTCTTGAGACCATTTGGTCCCAAATGGTCTTGAGACCGTTTGGTCCAAACCTCCTCAAAAACGCATGGACCAAATATGGTCTCAACCAATCAAATTAAAAATAGGGTTTCCAATGTTGGTTCCTTCAATCATTGAGTTCATGTATCCAATCATCAATTGGACCTATCACCATACTTCAATTGAGTTAAATAGGTCAACCTTCAACTGATTTGACCCTCAATTAACCCTCAATTGATCATCAATTAGGGTTTGAATCAATTGAATTAGGGTTTGGAATCGATGATCTTTCAACATTAACCAATGAGAAACTAGTTACTTTAAAACCATTGGACCATCATCCAAATTAGGCATGACCGGACCCCAAACGGTCTTGAGGTCGTTTGGATGACCTCCAAACGGTCTTGAGACTTTTTGCCCATGTCAACATCAAATCCAAGTCAATTAATCAAAGTTTGGATCATTAGATTGATCACCAAATCAACATTTGATTGCACTTCAACTTAGTACCTTTGGATCTTCAATTGCTTAACCATACTCAACCCTAGACCTCCAAACGGTCATGGGTAACCTCAAAACGGTCTTGAGACCGTTTGTATGATCTCCAAACGCTCTTGAGACCGTTTGGCTCATCCAACCCTTGGATTCTAGTGAACAATCATTAGGGTTTGAGCTATTGAGTTGATCATCAAATCAACACTTAATTGCAAAGTGATTTGGTACCTTTAGACCTTCAATTGGTCAACCACGCTTAACCATAGACCTCCAAATGGTCTTGGGTGACCCCCAAACGGTCTGGATACCGTTTGGGTGATTCCCAAACGGTTTTGAAACCGTTTGGGTCAATTAACCCAAAGCATCAACTCATTCCAATGCAAAATCAGCACTTAGCCGATTAGGGTTAACACCATATCTTTTGTCCTACAAACACTTAACCATATACAACCCTAGACCTCCAAATGGTATTGGGTGACCCCAAAACGGTCTTGAGACCGTTTGGGTGATCCCCAAATGGTTTTGAAACCGTTTGGGTCAATCAACCCAAAAAGTCAAATCAATCAAGTTGAAAATCAGCACTTAATCCAATTAGGGTTTGCCTAATTGATTAGCCTTAAAATCATGATTTCTTTGGAATTAATCCATCAAATTTGGTGGGTTATCAACCAACATAATTAGGAACATGATTCTCAAACGGTAAACCCTTGGTCAACTCTTTCAAATGGTTTTGAAACCGTTTTCTCTCAAACGGTCTCAAACTGTTTGCTCTCAAACGGTTTGGTGAAACCGAATGGGAAAACATGTTGAAACCGTTTGGTCTCGATATTTGGGAAGGTGTGTGCTTATGATGATGTCATCATCATCAAGCTCCAAACTCACGAAATATATTGTGATTTCCATGGATATTGCATCAATCAACCTAACTTAATTTCGGAAATGTAGAAATGATCACCAATTGATAAGGAATTGATTGCAATAATAAAATTAAGGGTTCAAGTTATAAAACCCACCTCCAATTGAGCTCCGAAGCTCCAAGCTCACGTCAACAATGGTGGATGCAACTCCTTTCACTATTTCAAGGGTCGTCCTCAAGCTTTGAGTGAAAAGAATTGGTTAGAATTGAAGAGGGGATCGAGATATGAAGAATTCATGCATTGTTTTTCGATTTTCACCATGGATTCAAGGTGAAAGGAGGTCAAGAACCTTACCAACAGGTTGGGGGTCGTCCTCCTGCTCCTCCACAGATCCTTGGTCGATTTCCAAGCAAGGGGAAAGAAAGGAATCCGAAAATTCCTTTGTTTTGTCTTGGAAAAGGTACTTTTATAAGAAAATTGAGGAGAGAGAAAATCTCTTATAAAAGGGTATTTATTCCAAAATTGTTGCCACCACTTCCCCCTTGGTTTCTTGAATGAAAGGGCATCTCTATACCCACCGAGATCCCTTCCATTATCCATGAATTAAGGGAAAATAAATTAAGCACCTTAACCCTTATAATAAGAATATCCATATTTGAGTGGAAATTCTTTTTCTTATAATAATGGTGAGTGGGATTTCACCTCCTTAGGATCGTGCCTTTGCAAGGCTTTAAGCTCATCCACACACATATTAATCCAACCATTTTAATTTTGGTTGAAGGCCCTTTAATTAATACATACATTTTTGCCCTAAATTGAATTAGGGTTTCACTTAGGATTAAATCTTGATTATTTAAATATCAAGATTCTCTCTCCTCCAATTAAATTCAAATGAGGCATCCTTCTCATTTTATTTGCTCTAAATGATGCCAAGAAATATTAGGGACCTTGTTGAAATGGTAATTTGCATATTGAACCCTAGGTTTTGGGTAAATTGCACATTACACCAAAACTAGGTTTTAATGCACAAGGATTGCTTTACAAGCTTAATCTTGGTGCCCAAACTTGTGAAAATCATACCACTACATCATATTCATTCTTATGATGTCTCAACATCAGAGGAACATTTTATCATGTGCAATTTGCTAGTTAATCCCTCAACTTGGGTAATTTACACTTTAGTCCAAAATAAGCAAACATTGCTTCAACATTGTTCAAACATGACCAAAATTGAAACATAAGTTTCTCATGAGCCCTAATTACTTTTCCCAAGATAAGATTAAGCATTTACTCATCCTTATTAGGCAAAAAATCTAGGGTTAACACATAACCCAGGTCAGGGATGTTACAAATTATCCCCCCTTATAAGGATTTCGTCCCCGAAATCCCAGGAAAAATGAGGGACATGTTATTCATTAATCATGCCCTCGAGTCTCCACCTAACTTCTTGATGTTATGGAAATACCATAGATATGTAATTCACACAAAGTTCCTTTCACTAATTCATCCTTATCAATGTTTATGCTTATACATAACATGAACCCCTAACATATGATGGGCATATTATTGACAAGAAAGAAGCATAAAAGAACATACTTCAATCATTACTCAAGAATATTTACCAAAAGAAAAACATATATATATCTAACAGAGATAATTCACTCAGAAATCCTTTATTCATTTAGGAAGGTTCACTCAGCAAACTCTATGTAATTGGGAATGTTCACATAGCTCTTCCTTTTTGTTGGGAATGTTCAAATAGCTCTTCCTATTAGTTGGGAATGTTCACATAGCTCTTCCTTTTTGTTGGGAATGTTCAATTAGCTCTTCCTTTTAGTTGGGAATGTTCACATAGCTCTTCCTTTTTGTTGGGAATGTTCACATAACTCTTCCTATTAGTTGGGAATGTTCACATAGCTCTTCCTTTTAGTTGGGAATGTTCACATAGCTCTTCCTTTTTGTTGGGAATGTTCACATAGCTCTTCCTATTAGTTGGGAATGTTCACATAGCTCTTCCTTTTAGTTGGGAATGTTCACCTAGCTCTTCCTTTTTGTTGGGAATGTTCACATAGCTCTTCCTATTAGTTGGGAATGTTCACATAGCTCTTCCTTTTATTTGGGAATGTTCACATAGCTCTTCCTATTAGTTGGGAATGTTCACATAGCTCTTCCTATTAGTTGGGAGTGTTCACATAGCTCTTCCTATTAGTTGGGAATTTTCACATAGCTCTTCCTATTAGTTGGGAATGTTCACATAGCTCTTCTTATTAGTTGGGAATGTTCACGTAGCTCTTCCTATTAGTTGGGAATGTTCACATAGCTCTTCCTTTTTGTTGCATTATACACTCTAGATTGTTTCAGAATGACTACTTGATCAGAGTAATAAAAAAGATAACAATCTAAGAGTTTCATACTTGCCTTATCTTCAATAATCATATACCTGGCCAGGGTATATAAGTATTGAGATTAGGTAGTATGCACTTTACTTACTATCATATTTCTCACTTTTCATATCATTATACACACAAGATTTTCCATTCTTGATTTTTTTTTCTTCAAGCATTACTTCTAAATCTCATCTTTCAACACACAGATAAGGGAGATTATAAAACATTTTAAGGAACCCTGAGTAAGATATAAGTTCTTATCTACCTTGTGTCCTTATAGGACTAGTCAAAGGAAGTTAAAAAACAACTACTTTTATATCTTTAACACATAGAATTAGAAAATGAAATATCAGAATGACTTTATTTCATCTGACCTGTCTAGGACGTCTGTCCACGTCCTCTATTGTTACTAGGAAACTGCCTCCTTTATGATCCTTGCTGACTCTGCCCCTGAGGTTGAGTCATCATTGGATTCCCGCCTGGACAATCTTTTACTAGATGTCCCGGTTGTCTACATTGATAATAGATCCTAGGTGCAAAATAGGGTCTGCGAGGTCCAGATACCGATGTTGATGCTATGTTGGAGGCTCTATTTGGAACATTACTACGATCCCTATCCCTACTTGACATCCATTGTGTCTGGGTATGGAATCTCGATGATGCTGCGGATGCAGAAAATCTCGGCTTCTTAAAACTTTTGAACCTTTATTTTTGAGTCTGAGTGTACACTTTCCTGCCACTAGTCTCTCGTTTATTGATTTCATACCTCTCTATCCTCCTTACTGATTCCAAAAATGTGGCAAACCTCTCCCTGTTCTCTAAAGCAGACACACGAGTGGTCAATTCAGCGTTCAACCCCTTCTCAAAATGCCGAATTCTTTCCTCATCATTAACTGCCATTTGCAGACAAAACCGCAGCAACTCCATGAACTTAGCTTCATAGTCGCTAACGTTCAACTATCCTTGTTTGATCCTCTCAAATTGAGAAATCTTTTCATCTAGATACGTCTTAGGGAAGTATCTACTGACGAATTCTCGTAGGAATACCTCCCATCCAATTTCTTCACATGGTCTCTTATCTTCCTCTATCATCCACCAATGACCAACACTCCCTTTTAGGAGGTACACAACATGTCTTACCTTTTCAGCTTTAGGAATATCAAGAATATTGAAAGCCTTTTCCAGTTCTGTCAGCCACAAATCAACATCTGCTGGATCAGATGTACCAGCATAATCTATGGCCCCAACCCGGCAGAGTCTCTCAAAAGTCTTGCCGACTCCATAGCCCTCATGGTGAGTTGATGTCCTAGGTGCAGGTATTTGCATCCTATCAATCATGTGAGTCATAGCAGCTATAAACTGCAAAAACATGGCTTGAAGGGCTGGGTTCCCCATGTCAACTTGATTGAACTGGGGCTATTCAGGTACGTGCTCCTCTCTATTATAGTCTCCTGCACCTCCTCCTGGTGCAGCAGTGCTGCCCTCCGCAGCATGTTCTTCATGTGGTCCAGACATCTTCAAGTTCTTCTCCTCCTATGTGAACAAAAGATACTATCAGATAAATTGGAAGACACTTAGAACAGACTCTACAACCTTAGTCCTATGTCTCTGTAGACTCAGCGAACAAAGAGCTCTAATACCACTTAATTGTGGCATACAACTCATGAAAACATAATTAACTAATGCGGAAGCGTTCACTAAGTAGCAGATTACCAAAAATCACTAAAAATTAAAACCTTTTTATCAAAAGATCCTTCAAGTAACAACTTTCTCACATAGAATAAAAGTAACACATTTACATTTTGTTTTTCAAAAGTACATAACTTGTATCATCTCATTCTGTGAATTACAAGTATCAGCTGCCCTGTTAAACTAAACACAGACAGTATGAAAATCTCGAGGCACTGAGCCAAAATCTCGAAAGCACTAACTACTACTCTGAGGACCTGAGAGTATAGAGACGACACATAGGACTCTATCTACATCTATACAAGGCATAACAGTCAGTGTCTCCACCAGAGACTTCACTGTTGTCCCTGTTGATGTTGCTTCTATCCTTCACCTACTGAAGGATTCATGCCTCATCATTCGCGTCCACCTAAAAATGTGATTCCCACGGGGGTGAGACAATTGTAAATTTCCCCAGCGAGAGATATAACTCTCCGCCAGAAACATTATTATTGCAGCTTAAGAAGATAAATATGCACATAGGAATCATATTTGTTTGGTAGAAGATATTTTCATGTCTAACATATTAGAACATTATTCTTATCAAGAGCATTATAGCTATAGTTTGATAGAACAACATGTCACTTATCCTTTAAAGAATATGAAGAACATGTATAACATTTATTCACTATAGAATCATTACCACAACATTAACTCTCTTCAGGCTTAGATCATATATCTAATGCTTGGCATTGTCATTGGGGAGTCATGGCCTGTAGCCATACTCTTTTCACAAAGTGTTGGGATCTTAGTCCCTCATCTCATCAAGTACATTTCCACTTCTTAACAAGTTCATTATCATGATTATAGAATCTAGGTATTTGAACCCATAACTCACCATAGAACACTTATTTCCACTATCAGGTAACTTTATACCTTCATATCATCTGACCCAGGGACATTATAATTCTTTCTACACAAGGCATTGCACATAGTTCACAAAGCTCATAAATAATCTAAGATAATTAACACATCATGTGACACAAAGGACTTATTAATTGTAGGTTACCTCTCACTAAGCAACAAAGCATATGAAGGCGTATAAGGCCTATAGAACATTTTCAGTATACAGAACATCATAGCTCATACCTGGCTATGCTCATCATCTCAACATATCTGCATGATTAGTAATCATGATACCATTACATAATATTACTATTCAACTAAGGGTTATCTTATTACATTCATAACCAATTAGTCTGTAATTGAGCTTCACATAGGATTACTCTGTGTTAGAACTTCACATAGCATCACTTTGTACTAGGGTTTCACATATCATTACCCTGTATTAGGGATTCACATAGCATTAACTTATGTTAGGGTTTCACATAGCATTACCCTATATTAGGGATTCACATAGCATGGAATCAATATGAATAAAAAAAAGTATTCAATCATACCTATTTATACTCATCATTCATCATTGAATGTATTATCAACACAAAGTATGAGTTTCTCTCTCATCTTTATCAGAATATGATTACATCATAGTTTATAGGTTTGGATTAACCTTTTTGTAAGGCATGTTAGCCTACATTCACAGAGTGCATTACATCTCAATGTAACCATTGACATGACACATCTCATGTGTCATTCATCCAATTATACTGGACATATAAAACATCAAGCTATACTAGTATTGGGGTGTTGGATGTGATATCTATCATATCTTAATGTATCACTTCCCTCAACACCATTATCTTTCTTGGGTTTATACACTTAGCTTGTATTAGGGTATTCCCCATCCTAATACTTTATGCACCAGTTCATCACATTTATCATGTAAAGTATTGGTCATTAGTCACTCACTTAGGATATACAACCATTGCCAATGATATAGACTTACCCTTTTAATCAGGGACTATTAGTATAAGGATACCCATTATCAACCTCTCTAGGTGTTACATTTGTCATAACATTAATCACTATTCCACTATTAGGAATAGCATTCTCCATACTTATAGTTTGAGGATTCACATAGAATATTCCATATATTTGTGGATTTCACATAGTATTACTCTTCAATAGAGTTTTATATAATCATCCTTTTATATTAGGGTTTCACCGAGTATTATGTGAAATTAGGATTTCACAACACATCAACTAGTGTTAGGTCTCCACATAGGATTAGTGGCACTACCCTATATTAGGGTTTCATATATCTTTATCCCAATATAGGGATTAGGGTTTACCATTCACATCTAGGTGGGTTTTCTCTATTCTCATACCCAAATTGGAATTTCCTTCATTATTACACTAAGTTAGGGTTACATCATCACCCTAGATTTACAAAGACACTCAGTTTTGTCCTAAATTAGGGTTTCACACATATCTTTACTCTAATTTGGGTTTCACACATAGCTTTACTCTAATTAGGGTTTCACACATAACATTGCTCTAATTAGGGTTAAGGCTCATTGATTAGGGTTTCATGATCTCATTATCATAGATCAACCCTTATCACATAGTTTACTCATAATGAGAGCATTAGGGCTTAATTATATAAGCATTCATATCTCTCATTCCCTCTCTCATCCTCTTTAGGATGTTAACTACACCAAGATTAATCTAGGTCAATTCTTTACTTGAGTACACATAGCTAGAGTTAACCTTCACAATCATTATGGGACTACATCTTTAATAATCACATAGATGATTGACCTTTGATCATATTAGATGACCAGATGGTCTAATAAATTAAACCATCAATTATATAAATAATTCAAAAGGATTGACCAATTAAACTTTCATTTCCACAAAGTGATCAATTGGGTTAACCATTGAAATCTTCAAATGCATTAAAAATCTAAATAGGTTCACCATATTGGACCTTAAATTACATGAGATATTCAAATGGATTAACCATGTTGATCTTCACAAAGTTAATTTACTTAGACCCTCAATGATCTTGGTTCTCATACATGAATTGGTTGAAAACCATTTGAACAAGTTGTAATTGAAACCAATTGAACAAAATAGATGTTGAAACCGTTTGCACTTTGGGTCACCAAACAGTTTGAGATCGTTTGGTCCCAAACAGTATTGAGACCATTTGGACTCAAACGGTCTTGAGATCATTTTGTCCAAACCTCCTCAAAACCGCATGGACCAAATATGGTCTCAACCAATCAAATTAAAAATAGGGTTTCCAATGTTGGCTCCTTCAATCATTGAGTTCATGTATCCAATCATCAATTGGACCTATCACCATACTTCAATTGAGTTAAATAGGTCAACCTTCAACTGATTTGACCCTCAATTGATCATCAATTAGGGTTTGAATCAATTGAATTGGGGTTTGGAATCGATGATCTTTCAACATTAACCAATGAGAAACTAGTTACTTTAAAACCATTGGACCATCATCTTAGGCATGACCTGACCCTGAACGGTCTTGAGGTCATTTGGATGACCTCCAAATGGTCTTGAGACCGTTTTCCCATGTCAACATCAAAATCCAAGTCAATCAATCAAAGTTTGGATCATTAGATTGATCGCCAAATCAGCATTTGATTGCACTTCAACTTAGTACCTTTGGATCTTCAATTGCTTAACCATACTCAACCCTAGACCTCCAAAAGGTCTTGGGTGACCTCAAAACAGTCTTGAGACCATTTGGATGATCTCCAAACGGTCTTGAGACAGTTTGGCTCATCAAACCCTTGGATTCTAGTGAAAAATCATTAGGATTTGAGCTATTGAGTTGATCATCAAATCAGCACTTAATTGCAAAGTGATTTGGTACCTTTAGACCTTCAATTGGTCACCATGCTTAACCCTAGACCTCCAATCGGTCTTGGGTGACCCCCAAACGGTCTTGAGACCGTTTGGGTGATTCCCAAACGGTTTTGAAACCGTTTGGGTCAATTAACCCAAAATATCAACTCATTCCAATGCAAAATCAGCACTTAGCCGATTAGGGTTAACACCATATCTTTTGTCCTTAAAACACGTAAACATATCCAACCCTAGACCTCCAAACGGTATTGGGTGACCCCCAAACGGTCTTGAGACCTTTTTGGTGATCCCCAAACGGTTTTGAAACCGTTTGGGTCAATCAACCCAAAAAGTCAAATCAATCAAGTTGAAAATCAGCACTTAATCCAATTAGGGTTTGCCTAATTGATTAGCCTTCAACTCATGATTCCTTTGGAATTAATCCATAAAATTTGGTGGGTTATCAACCAACATAATTAGGAACAGGGTTCGCAAACGGTCAACCCTTGGTCAACTCTTTCAAATGGTTTTGAAACCGTTTTCTCTCAAACGGTCTCAAATCATTTGCTCTCAAACGGTTTGGTGAAACCGAATGGGCAAACATGTTGAAACCGTTTGGTCTAGATATTTGGGGAGGTGTGTGCTTATGATGATGTAATAATAATCAAGCTCCAAACTCACGAAATCTACTGTGATTTCCATGGATATTACATCAATCAACCAAACTTAATTTCGGAAATGTAGAAATGATCACCAATTGATAAGGAATTGATTGCAATAATAAAATTAAGGGTTCAAGTTATAAAACCCGCCTCCAATTGAGCTCCAAAGCTCCAAGCTCACGTCAAAAATGGTGGATGTAACTCCTTTCACTATTCCAAGGGTCGTCCTCAAGCTTTGAGTGAAAAGAATTGGTTAGAATTGAAGAGGGGATCGAGATATGAAGAATTCATGCATTGTTTTTCGATTTTCACCATGGATTCAAGGTGAAAGGAGGTCAAGAACCTTACCAACAGGTTGGGGGTCGTCCTCCTGCTCCTCCACAGCTCCTTGGTCTATTTCCAAGCAAGGGGAAAGAAAGGAATCCGAAAAAGCCTTTTTTTTGGCTTGGAAAATGTACTTTTATAAGAAACTTGAGGAGAGAGAAAATCTCTTATAAAAGTCTATTTATTCCAAAATTGTTGCCACCACTTCCCCCTTGGTTTCTTGCATGAAAGGGAATCTCTATCCCCACCGAGATCCCTTCCATTATCCATGAATTAAGGGAAAAGAAATTAAGCACCTTAACCCTTATAATAAGAATATCCATATTTGAGTGGAAATTCTTTTTCTTATAATAATGGTGAGTGGGATTTCACCTCCTTAGGATATGCTCGTGCCTTTGCAAGGCTTTAAGCTCATCCACATACATATGAATCCAACCATTTTAATTTTGGTTGAAGGCCCTTTAATTAATACATACATTTTTGTCCTAAATTGAATTAGGGTTTTCACTTTGGATTAAATCTTGATTATTTTAATATCAAGATTCTCTCTCCTCCAATTAAATTCAAATGAGGCACCCTTATCATTTTCTTTGCTCTAAATGATGCAAAGAAATATTAGGGACCTTGTTGAAGTGGTAATTTGCATATTGAACCCTAGGTTTTGGGTAAATTGCACATTACACCAAAACTAGGTTTTAATGCACAAGGATTGCTTTACAAGCTTAATCTTGGTGCCCAAGCTTGTGAAAACCATACCACTACATCATATTCATTCTTATGATGTCTCAACATCATAGGAACATTTTATCATGTGAAATTTGCAAGTCAACCCCTCAACTTGGGTAATTTGCACTTTAGTCCAAAATAAGCAAGCATTGCTTCAACATTGTTCAAACACGACCAAAATTGAAACATAAGTTTCTCATGAGCCCTAATTACTTTTCCCAAGATAAGATTAAGCATTTACTCATCCTTATTAGGCAAAACACCTAGGGTTAACACATAACCCAGGTCAGGGATGTTACAAATTACCCCCCTTCCCTATAAGGATTTCGTCCCCGAAATCCCAGGAAAAATGAGGGACATGTTATTCATTAATCATGCCCTCGAGTCTCCACCTAACTTCTTGATGTTATGGAAATACCATAGATCTATAATTCACACAAAGTTCCTTTCACTAATTCAGCCTTATCAATGTTTATGCTTATACAGAACATGAACCCCTAACATATGATGTGCATATTATTGACAAGAAAGAAACATAAAAGAACATACTTCAATCATTACTCAAGAATATTTACCAAAAGAAAAACTTATATATCTAACATATATAATTCACTCAGCAATCCTTAATTCATTTAGGAAGGATCACTCAGCAAACTCTATGTAATTGGGAATGTTCACATAGCTCTTCCTTTTTGTTGGGAATGTTCACATAGCTCTTCCTATTAGTTGGGAATGTTCACATAGCTCTTCCTTTTTGTTGCGAATGTTCACATAGCTCTTCCTTTTAGTTGGGAATGTTCACATAGCTCTTCCTTTTTGTTGGGAATGTTCACATAGAACTTCCTAGTAGTTGGTAATGTTCACATAGCTCTACCTTTTAGTTGGGAATGTTCACATAGCTCTTCCTTTTTGTTGGGAATGTTCACATAGCTCTTCCTTTTTATTGGGAATGTTCACATAGCTCTTCCTTTTTGTTGGGAATGTTCACATAGCTCTTCCTATTAGTTGGGAATGTTCACATAGCTCTTCCTTTTAGTCGGGAATGTTCACATAGCTCTTCCTTTTTGTTGGGAATGTTCACATAGCTCTTCCTATCAGTTGGGAATGTTCACATAGCTCTTCCTATCAGTTGGGAATGTTCACATAGCTCTTCCTTTTATTTAGGAATGTTCACATAGCTCTTCCTATTAGTTGGGAATGTTCACATAGCTCTTCCTATTAGTTGGGAATGTTCACATAGCTCTTCCTATTAGTTGGGAATGTTCACATAGCTCTTCCTATTAGTTGGGAATGTTTACATAGCTCTTCCTTTTTGTTGCATTATACACTCTAGATTGTTTTAGAATGACTACTTGATCAGAGTAATAAAAAAGATAACAATCTAAGAGTTTCATACTTGCCTTATCTTCAATAAACATATACCTGGCCAAGGTATATAAGTATTGAGATTAGGTAGTATGTACTTTACTTACTATCATATTTCTCACTTTTCATATCATTATACACACATGATTTTCCATTCTTGAATTTTTTTTCTTCAAGCATTACTTCTAAATCTCATCTTTCAACACACAGATAAGGGAGATTATAAAACATTTTAAGGAACACTGAGTAAGATATAAGTTCTTATCTCCCTTGTGTCCTTATAGGACTAGTCAAAGGAAGTTCAAAAACAACTACTTTTATATCTTTAACACATAGAATTAGAAAATGAAATATCAGAATGACTTTATTTCATCTGACCTGTCTGGGATGTCTGTCCACGTCCTCTATTATTACTAGGAAAGTGCCTCCTTTGTGATCCTTGTTGACTCTTCCCCTGAGGTTGAGTCAACATTGGATTCCCACCTGGACAATCTTTTACTAGATGTCCTGGTTGTCTACATTGATAACAGATCCTAGGTGCAAAATAGGGTCTACAAAGTCTAGATACCGATGTTGATGCTATGTTGGAGGCTCTATTTGGAAAATTACTACGATCCCTATCCCTACTTGACATCCATTGTGTTTGGGTATGGAATCTCGATGATGTTGCCGATGCAGGAAATCTCAGCTTCTTAAAACTTTCAGACCTTTGTTTTTTAGTCTGAGTGTACACTTTCTTGCCACTAGTCTGTCGTTTCTCAATTTCAGACCTCTCTATCCTCCTTACTGATTCCACAAAGGTGGAAAACCTCTCCCTATTCTCTAAAGCAGACATAAGAGTGGTCAATTCAACGTTCAACCCCTTCTCAAAATGCCGAATTCTTTCCTCATCATTAACTACCATTTGCGGACAAAATCGCAGCAACTTCATGAACTTAGCTTCATACTCACTAACATTCATCTGTCCTTGTTTGATCCTCTCAAATTGAGAAATCTTTTCATCTAGATACGTCTTAGGGAAGTATCTACTGACGAATTCTCTTCGGAATACCTCCCATCCAATCTCTTCACCTGGTTTCTTATCTTCCTCTATCATCCACCAATGACCAGCACTCCTTTTTAGGAGGTACACAACATGTCTTACCTTTTCAGCTTCAGGAATATCAAGAATCTTGAAAGCCTTTTCCAATTCTGTCAGCCACAAATCAGTATCTTCTGGATCAGATGTACCGGCATAATCTATGGCCCCAACCCAGCGGAGTCTCTCAAAAGTCTTGCCGACTCCATAGCCCTCATGGTGAGCTGATGTCCTAGGTGTAGGTATTTGCATCCTATCAGTCATGTGAGTCATGGCAGCTATAAACTGCCCAAACATGGCTTGAAGGGTTGGGTTCCCCATGTCAGCTTGATTGAACAGGGGATGTTCAGGTACGGGCTCCTCTCTATTATGGTCTCGTACACCTCCTCATGGTGCAACAGTGCTGCCCTCCACAACATGTTCTTCATGTGGTCCAGACATCTTCAAGTTCTTCTCCTCCTATGTGAGTAGAAGATACTATCAGATAAACTGGAAGACACTTAGAACAGACTCTACAACCTTAGTCCTATGTCTCTGTAGACTCAGCAAACCTAGAGCTCTGATACCACTTAATTGTGGCATACAACTCATGAAAACATAATTAACTAATGCGAAAGAATTCACTAAGTAGTGGATTACCAAAAATCACTAAAAATTAAAACCTTTTTATCAAAAGATCCATCAAGTAACAACTTTCTCACATAGAATAAAAGTAACACATTTACATTCTATTTTTCAAAAGTACATAACTTGTATCATCTCTTTCTGTGAATTACAAGTATCAGCTGCCCTGTTAAACTAAACACAGGCAATATGAAAATCTCGAGGCACTGAGACAAAATCTTGAAAGCACTAACTACTACTCCGAGGACCTGAGAGTACAGAGACGACACATAGGACTCTATCTACATCTATACAAGGCATAACAGCCAGTGTCTCCACCTGAGACTTCACTGTTGTCCCTACTGCTGCTGCTTTTGTCCTTCACCTACTGAAGGATTCCTGCCTCCTCATCCACGTCCACCTAAAAATGTGATTCCCACGGGGGTGAGACAATTGTAAATTGCCCCAGCGAGAGATATAACTCTCTGCCAGAAACATTATTATTGCAGCTTAAGAAGATAAATATGCACATAGGAATCATATTTGTTTGGTAGCAGATATTTTCATGTCTAACAGATTAGAACATTATTCTTATCAAGAGCATTATAGCTATCGTTTGATAGAACAACATGTCACTTATCCTTTAAAGAATATGAAGAACATGTATAACATTTATTCACTATAGAATCATTACCACAACATTAACTCTCTTCAGGCTTAGATCATATATCTAATGCCTGGCATTGTCATTGGGGAGTCATGGCCTGTAGCCATACTCTTTTCACAAAGTGTTGGGATCTTAGTCCCTCATCTCATCAAGTACATTTCCACTTCTTAACAAGTTCATTATCATGATTATAGAATCTAGGTAGTTGAACCCATAACTCACCATAGAACACTTATTTCCACTATCAGGTAACTTTATACCTTCATATCATATGACCCAGGGACATTATAATTCTTTCTACACAAAGCATTGCACATAGTTCACAAAGCTCATAAACAATCTAAGATAATTAACACATTATGTGACACACAAGACTTATTAATTGTAGGTTACCTCTCACTAAGCAACAAAGAATATGAAGGCTTATAAGGCTTATAAGGCCTTTCAAAACTTGGTGTCATAATCCACCTTATGCTTTTAGGTTCTTAATCCCATTAAGAACACCTAGTTAAGTATGATACATCTGCTGGTATGGTATGCCCAGAGAGCTATGAATATGATGATTGACATGGCATATAAAATAAAGGATTTGATTAATAATAGTAAAGGCAAGCTTCTAATTCATTCTATTTCACTCAGTTATGAGATAACGAGTTACCAAGATGAATGTCTAAAGAATGACAATACTCAATGATGTATGTCTTCAAATACGTGACTTGAACAATGAGATCATTGGGATGTCAAGAGTATGTACATTCTTATTATGTCCCTAGTCGGATGTTACCATGGAAGGTAGATAGATAGTAGTATCACATAAGACTAGAGTGTGTGTTGGTTGATGATAGAATCTCACCAATCATGATATGTGATATCAAACGAAGAACACATATACTTGTTAGAGAATAGTGTATCAGACAGACCCACATTGACAATGACACATGGAAACCATATTTGGCAATCATAGTCATCTCTTATAGTGAAGGTGGTGATTGTGGTTCTTAAACTTGAAGTCACTACACTCATCACATGTCCTTTGGTATACTTTGACAACATCAAATATAACCCTGAAAAAGGATTTCCGTTAAGTTGATGATTGGGTAGTTGTGACACATGGGGATTGTCTGTGAGTGATGTAGATGGGATTTGTCCCTCCTACTGGAGTTTGATATCCTAGCCACTTGATAAGAGAGACTGAGAAATACATGTGCATGCATATGTGAATCAATATATGATATTGGGGTCACATATATCTCAAATAGTCTGCTCTTGGTTCAAGGATCTTAGATTGAATATTGAGAGGATGAAGATTCCATGACTCAAGTTCATTCTAGATACTAGAGATAAAGGAATTATACAATCACTACAAAACCTTACAAAAATTGTAGATTGAAGTTGTTCTCCAATTTTCCATTCACTTGGGTAGCACTGATGTGTGCCTGGGAACCGCTCTTTACTTGTGATATCATGAATTAGTTATGGACATTCACTACCAACATGAGATAGGACATATAGGGTCACACACATAGGAACTCATCTAGAAGAGGAGTTTAATCATGAATGATAATTGGACTAATTACTAAAGTGTTTAGGTATTAAATTGAAGTAACAAATCAGTTGACTGATCTCCCAACCGATCAGTTCGTGCGATGAAAAGCCCTTTTAGAGTGTCAGGTTGATTGGAAGACAAATTGGCTGAGTTCTCCATGAGTCAGGGCACCAAACGATTAGCTCACTGGGTGAACCAGTCGGCTCAGGTTTGGTGAGATGACTAGTTCACCTAGTGAACTGATTGGTTCAGTCATGCCAACTGAAGCTTCTGGTGATTTCCCAATTTGTGGGAATTGTTGATTGTTTCACTTGTTCAATTTGATTGGTACAAGGAACTAATTTTGAACATTAATTGGAAATAAATTATCAAGTCATATGTGATTGGGAAACATGACAAGATGACTGGTTCAGTGTGCGAACCGATCAACTCACATGTGATCTAATCAGTTCTATTTCCAAGCGACCAGTTCGATGCTCACACGTCACAAAAATTCATGATTATCTGCTCCTTTCAATTCCCACACAGACTGGGAACCTAGACCCAAACCCCTCCTATGAATAGAGGGGTACTGGGGGCTTCTCAGAACACAACTCAATTACCTCTGACAATTGTTGCCCTCTCTGTTGTGGTAACCAATAGAGAGCTCGAGCAATTCTACCTACTAAAGGCAAGAATATTAAGGGAGAAACAATTGCGGGAGAGAAAGTTGGTGACTAGTACACCAATGGAAGGGAAAATTCCTTCCTGACTATTCTGGTAGAGCGACATGAGCTCTAATTGGTATGTGCAAAATTCTCTAGAGGCCAGGAGGTTTTTGTCTAGCACTAGGAGGACAACGTCAACATGTAGTCTATGGTGGAGTTACTACAAATGTCGTTCAAGTTTGTTGTCTGTGGTGAAGACCAGGAGTTGCACAAACACCATCCAAATGAAATTAGGAGTGTTGGACTACTACAATGAGTTGTAGTTGCTAGACTTGCTCTAGAACCAGGTATAAACTCATTAAACCATCCTTTCCATTACATAGTTATTGACGCAATCTTGTTGTTCTCGAGGAATATGACAGTTAAATTTTTGTTTCTACTATCTTATCTATGCCCGTGTTTCCCAACATTAGTATCAGAGCCATGTCAATTTAATATGTTTTGGGATAATCGATATGATCATATTTTTGGTTTACATCATTTATTTATTGCATACGATGCAAATTTTTAAACTGTTCAATATGTGTATCTGATCATAGACCACATATAATCCCAAACTAATATATATATATATATACAATTTACACACATCGCCATAAAATAGGTTTTGATGGTGGATATGTAGCATGGTTATGGACAATAATCTCAATATTTGTGTGTGGTTGGATGGTTTGCATGGCGAGACTCTACCTTCTTCTTCCCAATGTAAAAGTTTAATTGTTTCCTACCTTTGCTCCCCTCGAATGTAACTTGAGGTTTCTTTATACCATGTAATAAGTTCAATAGTAATAGGATATTTTCCTTTCTTGCAATGATTAAGATGGCAATCAACGTCAGGCGAGCAAACCATTTCACATGATGAGCCAATCAGCTAGAGGACTAAGGAGGGTAGAGTGTAGGAGGTGAAAATTGATTAGCTGGTGGACCCAACCTATCATTTGGAGGTGTCCAGACATTATATTGGCAAGATTCCAACCGATCATTTTAGTTGACCAACAAACCGGTCAAGAGTCGATACGACTGGTTCAAGGGTTGAACTAATCAACTTGGATTGGTAAGAACAGATCTACACCAACAGTAGGTTCATGCATGTGATGTGATGTTGACCTAGGTGGTAGTAATTCCTTATGGATCCAAGGAATTACAATAGATATGACCATAACTACCACTTTTGTTTTATATTTCATATTTACATTGTGGGATATAACATGTATATGATACATTCTAGTATGTGGTGATTGTATTTGTATATGTACATATATATATGATGTATATATAAAATCCCTCAAATCAAACATATCAAATCTAAGATGCTTTCCATTAGCGGTGACACACGAAAATCTTGATCGACTACATGTAGGTTACACCCAAGTGTGGTATGCCACCCATCTCGTGAAAGTGTGATGGTAATAATGAAGGTTTCTCCCAAGCGGGGTGCATTATTATTGTGTCGGCTTATGGGTCAGGCTTATCTGTGTGATCTTAATGAGATTAAGTACTATAAGTATATTGATAATCATGGCAAAGAATTGCGCATATTATTTATCCAAGAATTCCAAAATATGCAATTGGCATACATTTCCTACCTTAATGATTGATTATGGATGTTGGCGTTGGCCGGGTAATAATTGAATCATTTTGGATCTTGGCTCATTAGAAATTATTTCTTTAAATCTTCTAAACTGATGCATGATGGTTGTCAATTTGATCAAAAATAATGAGAGTGATAGTAATTAAATACCTAATTAATATCGTAAAAAGTTTAATCAAATAAAATCAAATCAAAATTGAGTTTTTGAAAAATTACATTTCTTTTGTAGAAACAAATGGCAACAAACAACAATCCCTTTTCTCTGTGACCAGTCCTTGAGAAGGACAAGTTAAATGGGAACAACTTCAATGACTAGTTCATGATGTTGAGAATTTTTCTCAAACAAGAGAACAAGATCTATGTCCTAGAGACACCAGAACTAGATGAACCCCTTTCCAATGCACCTAAGGCTAATAGGAATACTTACAAGAAGCATACTAAAGATGTTGTTGATATCAAGTGTCTGATGCTATGCTCCATGAACTATGAGTTGCAGAGGCAACATGACAACATGGATGTTATTGAGATGGTCACACATCTCAAGAACATATTCCAAGATTAGGAAAGATAAGAGAGATGATGTCTCTAAGGCATTGTTCAAGTGTAACATGGAAAAAGGAGATCTAGAAGGTCCTCATATACTCAAGCTTATTGGGTATGTGGAGAACTTGGCTAGAGTGGGATTCCTCTTGGGTTAAGAGTTGGCCAGTGATGTAATTATGTAGTCCTTGCTAGAGTCATATAGTCAGTTTGTCATGAACTACAACATGAATGACTTTGACAAGTCGTTGACATAGTTGTTGGGCATGTTGAGAACAATTGAGGCACAAATGAAGAAAGAAAAGCCAAAATATATGATGATGATCTGCAAGACAAAGGAAAGTCTAAACGCAATGGCAAAGCTAAGAAGAGTTCTAAAGATGACCAAAGTCCATGTCTCAATATCTCAAGGTAAAAGGAGGAGTGAAGAATAGAGGTGATTGGCATCACTGTCACCAGTCTGGACATTGGAAAAAGAATTTCCCTCTCTTTTTGGAGGAATTAATGAAGAAGAAAAAGGAAGGGGAAGAAGCCTCTACTTCAGGTATAAACATTATAAGATAAATTGGATTGCTTCTTCAAGTTGGTATGTGATACTGGAAAGAGATTTTACATACGTGATGTGCAAGATCTGACAAGAAGTAAATATTTTATGAAAGGACAAAGATGGACTATGTGAAGCAAGAGTTGTTTCATCTTTAGTCATTTAAATTTATCTTATCTAATTGGGCATGTAATAGAGTTATTTGAACTACTATTTCATTATGCCAAAAAAAGAAACATGTTTCTTTGTGCATCTTGTATGACAAGGATGATAATGAATAAGGAGTTGTTAATGTTTCTATTTCAAAGATGTGATCTTGTATGGCAATGAACCAAACATATAGTGATCTTTATGATCTAAATATGAATGTTCATAACATAAATACTAAAGGATTATAATTGATAACTCAAACAACCATTAGCATTGTCATCTTGGGCACATAAATGCATATCTAGAATCCATATTGATGTTTATCTAAATTCTTTTGGTTATTGAACCAATAAGAGACATGCAAATCTTAATTATGAGCAATATGACAAAATATACTTCACTAGATGTAATGGGAGGATAAGCCTCTATTAAGTCTTATACATGTTGATGTATGAAGATCTTATAGAATAGATGCTAGAGGTAGTTGTTTGTACTTCATAATATTCACTGATGCTCTCAATTGATATAGAGTTTGTATTTGGTGAAATACAAACACAAATATCTTGAAGTGTTCAAGGAGATTATATATGAAGTATAACTATGATAAAAGTATTAAGAAACTTTGATATGATCAAATGTTAAAATAATTTACATCAATAGTTTGAGAACCTTCTAGATAGATAGTGATAGTGTATCACAAGCCAAATCCATCTGAACATGATGATGAGTCAGAAAGAAGGAATTACATTCTGATGGATCAAGATGTGATGATCATATTAATCAAATCTTCTAAATCTCCTCATGAATACATGCTTTACACTAAAACTAAGTACCGTCTTAAATGGTTTAAAATACATCTATGTGATATGATATGGGAATGTTCGGATATGCCTCAAGGATTGAAACCTATATAAGGAAAGTAGTTTCTAGAAAAGGTTTATCCACAGACCATGATTGTTGAATACTACCTTTAATTCCAATCCAATAACAAAAGTGTTTTGTTACTAGGATAACTAAGTTCCAAAAGAATCAATGGAAGTAAAAGTAGAACTCAAAATGTTTGAGATTGACAAGGAGGTAAAATGAGAACAAGTGAGAATCACAAATTGTTGTGTAATCTCAAGTTCCTCATGTAACAAAGAACCTCATAGTTCTAGTATAATACATATGAGATTGAAAGATTGCAAATATGATAATTCAGATGAGTTGGTCATAAGATGACAAGCCAATAAATCAACTAGAAGCTACGAGAATAAGATTCTGAGCAATGGATTAAGACCATTATGGAATCCATGTACACTAACAAGGTATGAGCTTGATAGTACCACCTGAAGGGGTAAAACCCAAAGGGTGCATTTGGGTATTCTAGAAGAAGACCAACATGGATAGCCTAAAAGGACATATTGGTTGAAAAGGTTATCAATCAGTTCAAATAGTTGAATATGAAGAAATTCTTGTACCAATTGTCATGCTTGTTATTACAGCAAGTATAGACTGTGAGATTTGACATATGAAGATTAAAACCAGATTCCTTTAAAAGGAATATTTGAGAGGATGTGTACATGACACAGCCTAAAGGTTTTATAACTTCATTAATGCAAATAAAGTCTATAATCTACATAGTTTGATCTAAAAGTTGAAACAAGCATCTCAGACATGGGATCTTTTGACTTGACAAGATAATCAAAGAGTTTGACTTGAATGAAGATAAAATATGGAATCTGTGATTACAAAATATACCGAATGACATGTGATGAGTGTAGTGACTTCAGGTCTAAGAACCAAAATTGTCACATTCACTATGAGAGATGACTATGACCACCAATTATGGTTTCCATGTGTCACTCTCAATGTGGGTCTGTCTGATACACGGTTACCTAACAAGTATCTACGTTCTTGGTTTGATATAACATATCATGACTAATGAGATTCTATCATCAACCAACACAAACTCCAGTCTTATGTGTTACTGATGTCTATCTACCTTCCACAGTAACATCTGACAACGGATATAATAAGATGTACATACTCTTGACATCCATATGATCTCATTGTTCAAGTCACATACTTGAAGACATGCATCATTGATTATTGTCATTCTTTAGACATTCATCTTGTTTCCTCATTATTTGATAACTAAGTGAAATAGAATGAATTGGAAGCTTGCCTTTACTATTATTAATCAAATCCCATATGGTATATGCCATGTCAATCATCATGTGATTGTCTCTCTGGGAAAACCATACCGATAGACTCCCACTTGCACTTAGAGCCAACCACCCACGAATCATATTCTTAGTGATCTAAACACATCCACCATGTTTCTACTGTGAAAGTGCTAATCTAGTGGACTAGCATCATTTTACTATAGTTGGTATATTGCATGTTCCTCATCTCTTCATTGTATGATTTCTTGTATGAGACAGGACGACTTGTAATATGGTATCTGATATTCCTTGCCTAACTAGTAGCTCCATTGTTGTTACAATATCTCTACTATTTCATCAATGGATAGAACATCTTTAAGTTCACCCATATGAACTTTTCGATTCATATAATATACATTCATGTGCTTATAGCACTACGATACTCGACTTCTATTGTAGAACTGATTTAATGTCATGTAGTATGGAACCCTTCCAACTCTAAACTCTTTCCTCAAAATTAAACATATTTTAAATTGCAATAACTTTTGTCATTTCAAAAACTTTCATCGGTAACCCATTTCACCCAACTTTTCCTTGTTGATTTAATTTGGCAACCAATCCTTTTGTACTTCTCAAGTAATAACAAATTTCTTAGTGACATTCAAACCTCCTTCATTGGAAACTAATATCATCTTGTCATGTCTAATACATAAAAGATTGTGGGATGAGTACATTAATATATCATACATGATAGATCCAATTTCTAGTGCATATGGCATCTCACTCATGTCCTTTCCATTCTTCAAAAGAATCAAACATAGGGCTCTTGAGAGACTAATCCGAATTCTCTATCATTGAATCCTTCAAGTTGAACTCTTTTGACATCTTGCTATTGTATGTGCTCAATTTGGGTTATGAAACATTTTAGATCTATCTTTATAGACCTCAATTCCTATCACATCGGATGTTTCATCTATCCCTTCATTTCTAAAGGTGTTTTTCACGCAAAGTCAGAATATTCACAATAATGTGATATTACTCTGCATCAATATGTGGAATTTTTATATATGCCCCCACTAAATTTGACATCCTCAAACATAACCTGGAATAAGGATTGCAATAAAGATGATGATTGGGTAGATGTGACGCATGGGGATTGACTGTGGGTAATGTAGATGGAATTTGTCCCTCCTACTAGAGTTTGGTATCCTAGCCACTTGATAATCGAGACTGAGAAACACATGTGCATGTGCATGTGAATCAATATATGATATTGAGGTCACATATATCTCAAACAGTCTGCTCTTGATTCAAGGAACTTAGATTGAACATTGAAAGGATGGTGATTCCATGCCTTGAGTTTATTCTATATATTAGAGACAAAGGAATTATACAATCACTAGAACACCTTACACATATTTTAATTTTCTCCAACTTTCTGTTCACTTGGATAGCACTACTGTGCGACTAGGAACCACTCTTTGCTTGTGATGTCATAAACTAGTTATGGATATTCACAGCCAACGTGACATGTGACCTATAGGGTCACACAGATAGGAACTCATTTAGAAGAGGATTTTAATCATGATTGATGATGGGATTAATTACTAAAGTGTGTAGGTATTCAGTTCAAGCAACAAATCAGTTGACTGGTCTCCCAACCGATCGGCTCATGTGATGAAATGACCATTTGGAGTGTCAAGTTAATTGGAAATCGAATTGGCTGAATTCTGCATGAGTCAAGACACCAAAAGACCGGATCACTTGGTGAACCGATTGGCTCAGGTTTGGTGAGAGGATTGGTTCACCTAGTGAACTGATCGGCTCGGTCATGCCAATGGAAGCTTATGGTGATTTTCCATTTCATGAGAATAGTTGATCATTTCACTTGTTTAATTCAATTGTTACTAGGATAATGTTGAACATTAATTGGAAATGAATTGTCAATTCATATGTGATTGGAAACATGGAGAAACAACTGGTTTGGGAAAATTGATTGTCTCATATGTGAATTGACTGGTTTGGTTGCCAACTGTATGGTTTGACACTCATAGGTTGTGAAAATTTATGATGTTTCAGCCTCTTCCACTCCCACATAGACTGGGAACCCAGACCCTAACCCCTCTTATAAATTGAGGGGTACTGGGGGCTTCTTGGAACACAACTCAATTGTCTTTGACAGTTGTTGTCCTCTCTAATTGTGGTAACCAATAGAGAGCTCGAGAAAGTCCTACCCACTAAAGGGAGGGATAGCAAGGGAGAAAAAATTCTGGAAGCGAAAGTTGGTGACTAGTACACCAACGGGAGGGACAACTCCTTCCTATCTATTCTAGTAGAGCGACATGAGTTCTAGTTGGTCCTTGTAGACTTCTCTAGAGGCGAGGAGGTTTTTTTCTGTCTCTAGGAAGACAACCTCAGCCTACAGTCCATGGTGGAGTTGCTGCAGACATTGTATGAGTCTACTATTTATGGTGAAGACCAAGAGATGCACAGACGTCGTTCAAGTGAAACTAGGAATTCTGCACTACTACAATGAGTTGTAGTCATTGGACTTGCTCTAGTACAAGGTATAAACTCATTAAACCATCCTTCCCATTACATTGTTATTGACATATTCTTACAATTTTTGGGGAATACAATAGTTAAATTGTTGTTCTGCTTCCTTATCTATGCATGTATTCCCAACACCATCAGCCAACATGATGTAATATGCAGCCTGTAGAGGTAGACCCACATATCCATCATCATACTTCCATGACATAGACAACACACCATGCTAGGGTGTGCTCACACTTAGTCGGTCAAGTTTTTTATGTGTGTCACTTATGAAAACCACCCAAGACTTAATATTTATTGAGGGATTTGTATTTGTAAATACATATATGTATCCAATCACTACATACATATAATATGTATCATATACATGCTATATACATAAAAAAATATGCAATCACAGAATATGAGCGAAGGTTATGGACATACTAACACAATTGTTTGGAGACACAAAGAATTGCTACCACCTAAGGTCCACATCATATGCAGCAACATGTTCTTGCAAAAAATGTGTGTTGGTACCATCTCGGTCGGTTGATAGAACTCTTCAGTCGGTCAGTCATCCTTCTGGTCAGTCGATTGGTCTTCATTGATTGATCAACTAGCTCCCGACTCAAGAGGTGTCTGTCCTCCCCTCCAATCAATTGATTGGACCTCCAGTTGATTAATTGGCCACTCCTGGCGTTTGGCTTCCTTTGTGCTCTGGTTGATCGACTTGACTTCCTAGTTGTTCGACTTATTTGGTGCAAAACAACTTTTTTATTGTTGAAACATAAAAATAAAACTATCATATTTCTATTAACTTATTACATTGTAAAATTGAAACCTTGAGTTACACTTGAGGGGATCATATAGAGGGAAACATTAATTTACATGTGGAGAAAAGTTAGAGGTCTAGTATGCAAATTGAATAAAAATAGGAATAAAACCATTCAACCAAGCACACATCCACAAAGGGTTTTGGCCATAACAACACATTCATTTACCATTAAAACAAATTTTAGGGTGACTCATATTGATTGCATGTATATCATATGATATATATATAGGAGTGTATGTGGTTTTAATCAGATATGAACATTAATCATTTTAAGTATTCACATCGTATGCAATAAATAAATTATAAAATGAAACATGATTATCAATTTAAATCCCAATACAATGTAAATTGAGTTGGCTTTGTTGATACTATTGAGAAATCAAATAGCTGATAAGGTAGCAGAAACAAAAAAAATTGCATGTATCCCAAACAAACAGATCATGTCAACAATGGTGTATTTAGGAAAGAAGGTTTGTGAGGTATAAACCTAGTCCAGGAACACATCTAGTGAAGATCCTCGCATTATGGTGCTTCAAGATCTAACATCACCTAGACGACATTCAGGGAAGTCCCCCGGTGCAACATCACAGACAACAACTGACATATTCCTCCTAGCATATTGGTGATGACATCCATGCCTCTATCATGGTCCACACAGACCACCAAGAACTCCTTGTTGCACTTTAATAGAGCCAACACGAAGAAGTTTGTCCCTTCGATGTCTTGCTAGCGCTAACTTGTTCTTCCTTATTGTCTCTCTCTTTTATGAGTAAGACTTGCTCAGGCTCTCACATTACCACAATTGTGAGAGGACAAAATGTTTTGGCGTTATTTGTGTCTTCTAAAAGCCTTAACTAATCCTCTATTTATAGGATGGTTAGGGTCTGGGTTTCTAGATCAACTGGGAGTTGAAGAGACAAATTTTTATGAGTTTCTATATGTTGTGAATCACAAGTTGGTCGACTCAACACTTGAGTTGGTTAACTTGCACCCCAGTCGGTCGACTGGAACATCAACTCATCTAATTAGAATGCTTTCCTATTCACAAACATATTGGCCTTGAATGCAATGATCAATGAAAAACATGACGTCAACATCAATCCTTGATTCATTTTTACTAATCATCTAGTTGGTTGACTGGACACTTGAATCGATCGACTCAACACATGAATCAGTCAACTCAACACTTGAATCAGATGACTCACATTCCCAGTTAGACAATTGTTAGCCAATGTTCTTTAAATTGATTACCTAAACACTTTCATAATCAACTCAAACCTTATTCATGAGTAAACTCCTATCCCAATTTCATCCTATGTGTTTGACCCTATAGGTCCCAAGTTACATTGGTAGTGAATGTCCATGACTAATTTATGACATCACAAGTAATGAGAAGTAGCTAGCAACCCATTATTTTTACCCAAGTAATTGGAAAGTTGGAGAACAACTTCAATCTAGATTTGTGATTAGTGTTACTGCGATTGTACAATTCCTTTGTCTTAGATATCCAGATTGAACTTGAGGCATGGAAGTGTAATTCTATTAATTTCAATCCATGTTCCTTAAACCAGAGTAGACTGTAGAGATGCATATGAGCTCAATATCATATATTCACTCACATGAGTATGTCCATACATTTTCTCAGTCTCACTTATCAAGTTGCCTTGATATCAACTCCAATAAGAGGGACAAATCCCATCTACATCATTGACAGTCAATCCTTGGGCGTCATTATGTACCCAAGCATCACCTTTATGGAAACCCTTATTCAAGGTCACGTTGGATGATGTTAAAATACAATGCACAATATGTGATGAGTGTAGTGACTTTAGGTCTAAGAATCACAATCACCACTATCACATTGAGGTGTGATTATGATTGTTATTCATGTACCACGTTTTAGGGTGGGTTTGTCCCATACATTGTTATCTAACAAGTACCTATGTGTATGATTTGATATCACATATCATAACTAATGAGATTTTGTCATCAACCAACATACACTCTAGTTTTATGTATTATTGTTGTCTATTATCTTCCACAATAGTATCCGACTGGGGATATAATCAATAATGTAAATACTTGTATCATACATATGTCATTGAGCATTATCATTCTTTAGACATCTATCGTCATATCACCATCTCATATATGAACAAACATATAGATGGATATTCCTTTATTATTAATCAAATCATTTACAAGATTTTCCATTACAATCATCGTATGACTGGCTCTATGGGCATAAATACCAACAAACTCCAACTTGCACTTAGAGCACATCACTCAAGAACTTAATCCCAAGTGACCTTACATGCCCATCATGCTTCTGTTGTGAATGTGCTTTTGTTACTGGGTCAATAACATTGCTTTTAGGTGGTACTCTATAAATCTTTACATCTCCTTGATGTATGATCTCTCGAATGAGATGGAACCACTATAGTATGTGCTTGAACGCTGATATGATCTAGGTTCCTTAGCTTGTGAAATAACTCCATTGTTGTCACAGTACAACTCTACTGCATTGTTAATGCTTGGAACCACGCCAAGTTTATAACAAACTTCTTGATCCAGATAGCTTACTTTGATGCATTAGATGTTGTAATGTACTCGACATATGTTGTTGAATCAACAATTGTCTCTTTCTTGGAACTCTTCCATCTTACATGTAAGGAGTGAAAACTGAGAGGGGATCCACTCCCTACTTAATTTGAGGAATGAACCATCTATTTCAAACACCCACAAAAGGTATGTTGGAATAGGTAAATTATATTCTTTTCCATTTCTCAAATGATGGTATACAAAGTAACAAGAGCATATTGACAGAAATATCTCATGGCTATATTCAATTTTTATAAAAGTATATCATCATCTCCTGTAAAGGATTTACATGAAATGTACAACATAAGGATCTTATTAGAGGGATATCCAGCTATCTCAACTCTATCTCCCCAAAAGATCCACCCAGCAGGTCCATGTCACCATGTCCAACCTTCCATGTCCTACACCTGATATTGAAAGCATAGCCCATTAAAAGAAGAAAAAGTAGACAATATCAACATAAAGACTGGGTTGTGCATATTAAATATGTATTGAGCAATATAAAGAAAAAAGTATGTCAAATAAATAAGGCTTCCATAGAAGAGAAAAGTACCACCGAAGTGGGTATCAAAAGAATATGAATTCTAAAAGTTGATAAACAAAAAGAACACTTGCCATTAATAAAATATAAAAGTCGTCACACACAAATACACATAAATCTTGGGTACAAAATCCATCATAATAGTATCAAACTACTTTCATGTGAGATAAGCGTAGAAATAGTGTAATATAAAATCAATGGTGGCTAAGGCTCACAATGTAAGAGTGGGATCCCAGAGGGGGAACACTCCCTGCTAAAATAAAAAGGTAAAATCCCAAACCAAACACCAACATAAAAAAATTTCCAAAGGGGTGGAACCAATTTATTCATCATGAATGTATCATAACACCAAAGTTTAGCATTGGAATAAAAACATTGACTATATTCAATTTATCATAAGATTACAAAAGTACCTCAACATCATCTCCCATAAGGGTTTACATAAATGGTACATCACAATGATCTAAGATAGAGGGAAATATAAACCATAACAACCTTGTCTCCAAGCTTTAACTCCTTAAGCTAGGTCCATATTTTCATGCCATATCATCCAAGTCCTTCATCTAGGGTTGGAAGCATACGCCAGCAAGAAGAGAAAAGTAGAAGATATCAAAAAAGGCTGGTAAGTGCATACTAAATAGGAGATTGAGAAATTTAAAAGAATAAATAACATCAAGTATAAAAGGCTTCCCATAGAAAAGTAAAGGACTGCCCAATCGGGCATAAAAGAATATAAATAACAAAATAAGAATGAAGCAAAATAGTATATAAACAAGGCATCCATGTGTTTCACGTGTCACAAAACTAGATAATATAAAGATTTAGGTAGGAAATAACACATCTACCATAAATTTTGGGTGAGCGAGAACTGTATACATCCACTCTAAATATAGGGTGGCAGGGTCTGTCAACATCTGCCTGAGCAGGAATTGAACATCTGCCCAAATATATAAAATGTATGAATTTAACATCTACATTCATATGTGGGAATTTAACATCCACATGAAAACATGTGCAACATTATATTAGTAGTCACCACATGATATATAACAAAATATAAACAAGAATACAAGAGATTAAGAGTATAAGAGAACAAGAAGGATCGGAATATCTATCCAAATGCCATCACATAATGTGCCATATACACATCCACTACTATGGTGGGAAAAGAAGCACATATCATCAAATAAGTCCAACATGCACAAATAATAAGAGTGAGTACAAAAGAATATCCTTGATCACATAATCAATAAAAAATACGGCAGTTCACACAAACCTTGGTTTTTAAAAGAAAAGACATTGTGTATAGGCTAATGTCCATTGGACCAAGAGAAATATAATTTAGGTGAATTGCTCAAAAGAAATAATAGGAGATGAAAACATACCTTATAATATAGTCCTAGAAACACTCTTCACCAATCTAGTAGTTTCCAAGATCAACTTTACCTAATTACAATTATTCACATGTATTAGGGGTTGTCATATGCATTAATGTAAAGAAAACCCTACTTTTGGACTTTTCACACAAAACTCTGATTACACTATGAAAAGATCACCGTTGATCTTATTAGGTTCTCCTAATTAAGAAAACAAATATTTTTGTCTATTTTGGAGTTATGAGGTTAAAAGTGCATTTTTAGTGATTTTTATCTATTAAATTCATTTTTTGAAAACACCTTTCGATAATACTCCAAACCAAGCCTCAAAAACATTTCTAATAGAAATCTTACATTTTTTTTTATTCCTAAACATATTTTCTTTTAATTTTTGGACAACCAGAGCAAAAGATATGATTTTTACAATACTGACCAACCAGAGGTTGACACATCATCAAAAATAAGCAAGAAAGGCGATGAGTGAGAGAACCGGGCCCCAACTAACTTGGCCCAATTGGTTGAGGCCAAGTCATGAACCAAAGGTGTCATTGACTCATTCCAAAACAAAGAAAAATACGGTCAAATTACCAAACTGCCCTTGGCGAAAAAACTAAATAAAAGAGAAAAGAGAGGATAGTTTAGGGAAAAGAACAGGGGTTGTCCCCCTCCTCACCTTCACATGCCATGGTTGCGAGGCAGAGAAGCTGCTGCTCCTCATGATTTTGGACAAATCCATGACAAAGCATCAAATGAAGAACTGAAGCTAAGTAAACGAAGAACAAGATGAGGACAACTTACCAAAATCGTCAATTTGGCCAGAGATAAACGAAGGAGAGAGTAGGAGGTGCAACAAGCCTAGAACAAAGACTCACTTGCTGACGACAGAACATGCAGCATATAAGGAAATTTGAAGAGGAGGAAGGTTTAACGGAGGGCGAAGAAGGTTTGGGTGCACATACTTATAGGTGCGTGCACATATAGGGCCAACGGAGTAGGAGCTTCGAGAAGCCAGATATGGAAATTGGGCGTTTCTCAATTCTTTGGAGTTAGGGTGCGAGTAAGGAACGATTCAGTGTGTCTTTTGATGGAGAATTTGTAGCGAAAGAAATCTCATGAAGAGATCGAGTAGGACGAGAGTAATTCAGATTGTACAGACCACCCAGCTCGGTGGCCACTTTCCAAATTTGTCAGTCGTTCGATCAAAGGATGGTTGTCAGTCGTTCGATCAAAGATCTAACTGCCTAAAGAGGCACACACATCTACCATATATGCGTGACAGATAAATCAAGAAACCTTATCCAAATCAAACTCTGAATAAAGTGTAAAACCCAATTATTTATTATTTTCTCTCTCTTCATTTGAGGATGCAAATGAATCCCAAATTAGGTGAAATTTGACTCCCAGCCTAATTTGAACATGAGGAATCTGAATATGAAATTAGATTTGCCTTTTGAGAACTTTTGATATTTATAAAATATAAAATCATATTTTCTCTTTCCTCATGCATTAATTATTATAAGATTCTCCAAATTTTATGAAACTTCACCCACAAGTCATATTTAATGTGTTGGATACGAATTTGCCATCAATTTTACACACTCTCTCTCCTAATTTCATCTTTTAATCAAACATCTTCCAAATTGGATGAAAATTCACCCAAAGGCTATATTTATTTTGTAGATTGCAAATCTAACATTATTTTCCTCTTTTGGATTATTTGATATTTTGGGGAAAACATAGATCTTCTCTTTCCAAAAAGAATTAAATTAATTATTATTATATGAATAATATGAAACTTGACTCCCAAGGCAATTGGGACCCAAGGAACATGGTTTTTAACTTGGATTTTCTTTAATGAGTTACGACATAATTAATATTTGTGGCTATTAATATCACATTATTACTTAGGTTATCATGTTATTTCACTATTATCATTATTATTCATCTATTTATGTTCCATAGCTTAATATTATCACCAAAAGAATTATATGTGATTATTTGCACTGAATGTTATATAATTCATTATTATCTCATGTGACATATTTTATGTGTTTATTATTGGCCTAAGACTAATGTGAGAAAATTAGGTTGCATTAGGGATATTTATTCATGCATTAGCTCATTAGGTTTATACCGAACATTTTTTAGATCTAACCCCAACCTTGTTTGGATAAGCCCAAAAGGTCAAACTTCTAGGGTAGGGTGCAAGATCCAATATGTTACAACGCTCCACCCCTTAAAAGGATTTTGTCCTTGAAATCTATTGATCCAAACATCAACAACCAACTACTCTCCACCCCTTTAAAGGTTTAAACCAACAAGTCAAACTAACAACTTTTAGGGTTACCAACATATCTTCTAATTGTGAATGTTGTAGAGATTTACATTATACTTGTATCCAACTAACAAGTCAAAACCAACTAGGGTTGAGTTTTAGGTCCTTGTGTCTTTAACCTATCAACACTAAGATCCAAAAAGTCATAGGGTACAAAGGGTAGGCAAACTAGACCTTAACATTATCTCACATATTCCTAGTCACTACTTCAAAACTAGGGTTAGGATTCTATGCCATCTAATTCTAGGGTTTATCCAATAAAACTTCACATATATCTTCATTACGACTTATTTCAAGAAAACATCAAAAAATTAGAGAATTTTTTTACATATAGTAGTATAATGAAAATAATTTTTGTCAATAAGAAACATTGGAGACAAAACAAAGATGGTACCAAAATCAATGCGATAAACCAAGTCACAAGTTCTATAATAAGATCTCCTCATCCTCAAAACATGACTCCATCCTTAAGAATAACCTTTTTGCATCCAAAGATACATATCACAGTTGTCCTATGTGGTAGGGTTAGATCATCTAAAACCTCATCACATTCTTAAGGTTTAAACAACTTAGGCAAAACCTAGGAAAAACATCTCACCTAAAAGGGTGACTATGTAGGGCAAGGTTTCTAACTAGGGAGACAAAATTGAAATAGTTAGATTATGACTACAATGGGATCTGATACCATGTTGTAAGAGTGGGATCCCAGAGGGGAACCACTCCCTACTAAAATAAAAAGGTAACATCCCAAACCAAACACCAACATAAAATTTTTGTCAAAGGGATGAAACCAATTTATTCAACATGAATGTATCATAACACCAAAGTTTAGTAGCAGAATAAAAATGTTGACTATATTAAATTTATCATAAGATTACAAAAGTACCTCAACATCATCTCCCATAAGGGTTTACATGAAGGGTAAATCATAAGGATCTAAGATAGAGGCAAATATAAACCATAACAACCTTGTCTCCAAGCTTTAACTCCTTAAGCTAGGTCCATATCTTCATGCCATATCATCCAATTCCTTCACCTAGGGTGGGAAGCATACACTAATAGGAAGAGAAAAGTAGAAGACATCAGCAAAGGCTGGTATGTGCATACTAAATAGGATATTGAGCAATTTAAAAGAATAAATGACATCAAGTATAAAAGGCTTCCCATAGAAAAGTAAAGTACTACCCAATCAGGCATAAAAGAATATAAACAACACAATAAGAATGAAGCAAAAGAGTATGTAAACAAGACATCCATGTGTTTCACCTATGACAAAACTAGATAATATAAACATGCAGGTAGGAAATAACACATCTACCATAAATGTGGGGTGAGAAGGAACTGTATGCATCCACTATAAATATGGGGTGGCAGGGTCTGTCAACATCTTCCTGAGTAGGAATTGAACATCTTCCCAAATATATAAATATGCAGGAATTTAACATCTGCATTCATATGTGGGAATTTAACATCCACATAAAAACACAAGCAACATTATACTAGTAGTCACCACATGATGCATAACAAAAGATAAGCTAGAATACAAGAGATTAAGAGTATAAGAGAACAACAAGGATCAGTACATCCATCCAAATACCTCACATAATGTGTCATATACACATCCACTACTATGGTGGGAAAAGAAGCACATATCATCAAATAAGTCCAACATGCACAAAGCATAAGAGAGATTCCAAAAAATTTCCATGATCACATGATCAATAAAAAATAAGGTAGTTCACACGAACCATGATTTTCAAAAGAAAAGACATTGTGTATAGGATAATGTCCGTAGGACCAAGTTAAATATAATTTAGGTGAATTTCTCAAAAGAAATAATAGGAGATGCAAACATACCTTAAAACATAGTCCTAGAAACATTCTTCACCAATCTATTAGTTTCCAAGATCAACCTTACCTAATTATAATTATTCACATGTATTAGGGCTTGTCATATGCATTAATGTAAAGAAAACCCTACTTTTGGACTTCTCACACAAAACTCCGATTATCACTATGAAAACATCACCAGTGATCTCATTACGTTCTTCTAATTAAGAAAACATATAGTTTTGTCTCTTTTGGAGTTATGAGGTTAGAAGTGCATTTTTGGCAACTTTTATCTATTAGATTCATTTCTAGAAAACACCTTTTGATAAAACTCAAAACCAAGCCTCAAAAATATTTTAATTAGAAATCTTACATTTTTATGATTCCAAAACATATTTTCTTTTAATTTTTGGACAACCAGAGAAAAAGATCTGATGTTTGCAATACTGACCAACCACAGATTGACACATCATCAAAAATAAGAAAGAAAGTTGATGAGAGAAAGAACCGGGCCCCAGCTGACTTGGCCCAATTGACTGAGGCCAAGTCGTGAGTCAAACGTCTCATTGACTCATTCCAAAACAAAGAAAAATATAGTCAAATTATCAAACTACCCTTGGCAAGAAAACTAAAGAAAAGATAAAAGAGAGAGTAGTTTACGAAAAAGAATAGGGGTTTCCCCCTCCTCACCTCTACTCACCATAGCCACGAAGCAGAGAAGTTTTTGCTCCTCATGATTTTGGACAAATCCACAACAAGAATCAAACGAAGAACCGAAGCTAAGTAAAGGAAGAACAAGATGTGGACAACTTACCAAAATCGTCAATTTGGCCAGAGATAAACAGAGGGAGTAGGAGGCGCTACGACCCTAGAACAAAGACTCGCTTGCTGGTGGCAGCACACACAACATATAAGGAAAGTGGAAGAGGTGGAAGATTTAACGGTGGACGAAGAAGGTCTGGGTGCACATACATATAGGTGCGGGTACGTATAGGGCCAACAGAGTAGGAGATTCGAGAAGCTTAGATATGGAAATTGCATTTCTTGATTCTTTGGAGTTAGGGTGTGAATAAGGCACGATTCGATGTGTCTATCGATGGAGAATCCATAGCTGAAGAAATCTCACGGAGAGATCGAGTAGGTACAGAGAAATTTAGATTGTACAGACCACCCAGCTCAGTGGCCACTTTCCAAATTTGGCAAGAGGTAGAGGATGGCTATCAGCCATCTGATCAAAGATCTGGTAGCCTAAAGAGGCACGCACATCTACTATATATGTGATAGATAAATCAAGAAACCTTATCCAAAGCAAACTCTGAATAAAGTGTAAAACTCAATTATTTAGTATTTTCTCTCTCTTCATTTGAGGGTACAAACGATCCCAAATTAGGTGAAATTTGACTCCCAGACTAATTTAGACATGAGGAATCTGAATATGAAATTAGATTTCCCTTTTGAGAACTTTTGATGTGTTAAATAAATTAAATCATATTTTCTCTTTCCTCATGCATTAATGATTATAAGATTCTCCAAATTTGATGAAACTTCACCCACAATCATATTTAATGTGTTGCATACGAATTTTCCATCGATTTTACATGTTGGAATTGTTTGCACTATTATTTAATATGTTGAAGGTTCTACATTCTTTCTCTCCTAGTTTCATCTTTTAATCAAACATTTTCCAAATTGGATGAAAATTCACTCAAAGGCTATATTTATTATGTGGATTGCAAATCTAAGATTATTTTCCTCTTTTGAAGTCATTTATTATTTTATTTGATATTTTTAGAAAAACATAGATCTTCTCTTTCCAAAAAGAATCAAATTAATTATTATTATATGAATAATGTGAAACTTGACTCCCAAGGCAATTGGGACCCCAGGAACATGATTTTTAACTTAGATTTCACTTGTAGGGTTTCCTTTAATGAGTTATGACACAATTAATATTTGTGGCTATTAATATCACATTATTACTTAGGTTATCATATTATTTCACTATTATCATTATTGCTCATATATTTATGTTACATAGCTTAATGTTATCACCAAAAAAATTAAATGTGATTCTTTGTACAGAATTTGATATAATTCATTATTATCTTAAGTGACATATTTTATGTGTCTACTATTGGCCCAAGACTAATGTGAGAACATTAGGTTACATTAGGGTGATTTATTCATGCATTAGCTCATTATGTTTATACCAAACATCTTTTAGATCTAACCCCAACCTTGTTTGGCTAAGCCCAAAAGGTCAAACTTTTAGGGTTGGGTCCAAGATCCGATATGTTACACACAACCTTAGAAATAAAAAATCTCTATTTGATGGGGCTTCTTTCTATACCTATGAATTCCATTGGACCCAGAAATGAGACATTGGAAGAATATTTGTGGTCTTCCAATATCAATAGGTTGATGTTTCTCTCCTGCATCTTCCAAAGGGAAAAAGATTTCTGAGAGTTTGAATGGATCTGCAATACTTGTGATAGAGAATGATGCACAACCAAATTCCCTTGGCATACGAGTTGGGGTATGGGGCATATGATCTTCCATCCCCAATATATAAAAGCACAGGAGGACTAAAACCACAATGTATGGGAGGAGGATTAAAACCTCAGTGCCTAAAAATATCACATAGGGGAATAAAACCCAAATAAGCAAAGTATTGCACTACTCTAGGGATACTGAATCACAAAGTATACAAAATATAGAGACAAGTGAAAGTTAAATCAAATGAAATAATAAGATGAAAATATCCAACAATTATCATGTAGGGTCAGAGGACCCATTACCAAATATCCAATCATGTCCACAACTGAGATGCAATATAGGATCATAAAGTCCACCACAGGAAGGTTAGAGCATCAAATACTCAAGTCAAGGTTTCCACATGGAATAAAATAAAAAAGGTATAAACGAGGGTACAATAAGCATGTCCATAAAATTAGGTAAACAAGATCAATAAATGAATATAAGTACTAAAATGAGGCAACCTCTCATGAGAGAGAGAATACTGTGTAGGGCATATGTCCAATGGACCAAGAGAGAGATACAAAAATTGGATGATTGCTTAATATAGAACAATTGGGATCCAACATACCTTACTTTGAGTCTACATAAGTCCAAAGTCAGTCCTAAATCTAAGACTAGGTCTCCAAAGCACATATTAAACATATATGTAAAATTAAGATTAGATTTACATTAATTGTATAAATCCTAAAAGTCATCTTTTTGTTATCACTGAATTATGTTATCAAAACCATACAATTTTGTAAATTATATTTTTCTGAATACATAATATATTTTAGGCCAAAAAACCAAAATGATGTGTTTTGGCATTTTAATTACTAAAATGGCATGGTTCGGAACTTAATTCCCAAAATGTCACATTTTTGAGGTAATACATCCCCAAAGAGGATGTATTGCTTCTGGTAATGCCAATACGTCCCCAATGGAGACATATTGCCTCCAGTAGAGCAATGCATCCCCACTGAGGACGTATTACCTTTTTATTTTCTTTTTTAATCATGATACCATGTATCTTGTATATACATATGTAGTTAAATTGTTAAATGAACATAATCTACATTAACTTATATACAATTAACCATATATTTAAAATAATATATGAACTTAATAAAATAATAATAGAAAATTATATTTTATTAATACAAAATATTTATAAATGTAGATAAAAATATTTAAAATTAATGGATACAATAATAAAATTATGTAATAAAGTTTAAAATTATTGAAATAATGATATATATATATGTATTTACTTGTAAACTTAGAAAAAGATAAGAAAACTAATATAGCAATAAAAATAAGTAAACACTAAAATAAAAAAACTAATATAGTAGTATAAAAGGCAGGCTGGTGCATATACCATATACAAACACACACACACACAAATATATACACATATATATATTAAAGGTACAATACATAATATAAAAAATATATAAACATGTCCAATATATAAAGTAAATATACATGAACAATAACAATATATAATCAAAATAAAATATATGATACATATGATCATAAATGTAACACATAAAAATATAATATATTATGGAGGATTCTTTTTATTATGTTTAAAAATAATATATTAACATAAATCAGAATAACATTATAATATTTGTAACTTTTTATCTTGTTCATTTTCTCAATTTATTATCTAGTTTAGAGACAAATATAATATGACAAAAATCAAATATATTATGGTTTTTAATTTAATATAAAATCATATGTTTTAATTTGATTATTCATTGTTATTGTTCTAGAATATTTTACTTTACATAATTGACATCTTTATATTTTTTTGATATTATATATTACACTTTAATATATATATTATAAATAGTTATATATAAATATAATATGACAAAAATAAAATATACTATGGTTTTTAATTTAATATAAAATCATATGTTTTAATTTCATTGTTCATTGTTATTGTTCTAGAATATTTTACTTTACATAATTGACATGTTTATATTTTTTGATATTATATATTACACTTTAATATATATATTATAAATAGTTATATATAAATATATTGTGCATATCAACGTGTGGTATATGTTGCTATATTCATTTTCTTTTTCCTTTTTCTAAGTGTACAATATATATATATATATATATATATATATATATATATATATATATATATATATATATATATATCTGTGTGTGTGTGTGCGTATATGTATGTATATATTTGTTGATAGGGCACATGATGATGAGAGTGAAGTGGGGGTATGGATATGGCCACCCCAAACTTTTGGAGGTGGCCAAGGTTGAATGTGTGCACTTTGTCATTCTTTCAAGAGGTGGAGAGGTAAGAAGATGGTAGAAGAAAAGAGAGTCAAAGAGGGGTTACTAGTGTGGATATCAACATGAAATGTCCTACATGAAAGTTACTCCAATAATTTCATCACGCAATGACACACCACATTAATGAACAGTATTAAAATCACATTTCTATCATGAGATTCTACACAACTCTAAGCATTTGTGACTTTCTTCAATCACAATTCAACCAAATAGTTCACAAGCATGAGAGAGGTGGTTGACATGTAAAAAGTCAAGATTGAGGCCATTTAGCAATAAACAATGATAATTCAACTGCATTTATCAAATGTCATCATTTTGAATCCAAAAAGTAGAGATTGGATCAAAACACACTTTTTAGGTAAGAAGTTCTAAACTTGGGCAAAATTAGCCAAAATGGTTCCAAATTGCCTTCAATCACATCTAAGCCTTCATTATGGAACATAAAGCAGGAAACAAGCAAATCCTAGCTAAAACATGAATTACAAAAATCTACTTGATATGCAATACAAGAGCAAAAGTTTTTGAAAATTATGCAAAATGCATGAAATTAAACTACATTACATTCAAGCATGCAAAGCAGGTAAAATCCAACCTAAATAGAAAAAGCAAAAAAATAAAAGTAAATGGCAGGTGAAATGCAAAAAGAGTGAAATGAGAAAGGGCATACTACCATACCACCCTAAAATTTTGAATCATGTGTCCTAAGAATGACACCAAAGTTGAGTGATAGGGTAGATGATTATTGTGGTGAATCTAGTGGTGCTCCTCCCTATGGTGGGCGGTGCTGGTAGTAGATACCCCAGAATCTACCTATGGAGGTGGGTAGGAATCTTGATATGTAGACAGTGAACCCCCACCAATCTTCCCCCAATTGGGGGTTCGTTTGGGCATGGGCATGTTGGAACAAATACATGTGCTTGATTTGATGGTACATTTTTTGATGATCCAACCCCAATGTGTCATGTGTGCACTAAAATCCCTCCCGTGCCAGTAAGATCATGTCCTAAGTCAAATGAATGCCCTCTAGCTGCACATGTATGGTATACATGTCGTATGCATTCAGTGAAGGCTGCTCTGGCTCTATTTTCCCTGCCTCTACTCTTGTTGTCTCACCTTGCGTGTCTCCCTAGCCTCTGTTGCCCTCCTCTACTCTATCGCCTGTGAGGGCTCTCCCAATACCTCTGCCAATATCACCTTAGGGATCCCATCCTCTCTAGGATGCTCCTCTTCATATCTCCTTAGGGCCTCCAAGAAATCTGGAGTCAGGCCATACTCAACTAGGAGAGGTGGAGTGTGGCAGGGTAACTCCAGTGAGACACCTACATACGGGGGGTTGACCTAATGTATAATCTTTTGATCCACTATGGAAACCATGAAAGAACAAACCAAGTAATGCAGGTCTACCAATTTCCTCCCTTCTTACCTTGTGTAGCCAAAAAGATTATGTCCTAGGGTAGTCGCAATGGACATTACAATCCCCCCATAATGAATGGGTTCTTACTCTTGGAAGGGATTGTCCTTAAGTGATCAATCAACAAAGCACCCATATTCACATATTTTCCTTTGACCATCCAGCCCAAGACAAAAAGATCCTTCTTTGTATAGCTACCTTGGTTCTCATATCTGTCGAAGATTATATTTGCAAAAACATTCTGAACATAGAAAAGTAATGGATTGTGAATCAGGCTTGTTTTAGATTTCTCCGCTATGAAGTTACTTTGGCCAGTGAAGTGCTTCCACATAGCTATGTAAGTGGCACTTGAGTTATTTTCTATCCTCCCTCCATCTAGGAGGGCTTCCAACTCATCACTGGAGGTGAAAATCCTGTTCAGAATCTTTGAAGTAATGACCCAACGTTTTTCTCCAATCATCACTCTAATGGCATCTTCTCCATCATCAGATACCTTCTCTAATGTAGTAAATAACTGGCGTGAACTCAATATAAGACTTATGAGGTGTTGCTAGGATCTCAAACAAGCCCATTTTCTCCATTACGCCCTGGAAATAGGCATAGAAGCCTAATCTCTCCATCGTTACCTGACATGCATAGTGAGTGGCTATCACCTTGCACGTCAAGCACTTTGGGTGCTTTGGTCCCTTTTACTCGACTACTAGTGACCTCAGGCTATGGCTGGGGCTATGGCTGGGGTATATCCCCTACTGTAGTGGTGCATCTGGCATGGTCTCATACTCACTTACCAGAAGAAGTTGCCTACAGGCTTGCGAGTGTGGTTGTGGCTGCAGAGCTGAAGATGTCTATGGTTGGGCTGCTGAAATGGATGGTCTAGGTGAGGACATAGAGGGTCAGGCAGACAAGGGCAATGGTGGTGGTGTTGCTCTAGATGATGATGATGATGTACGATGTGTCTGTAGTGATGCTTCCTCCACAGTCATATCTATTAAAGCATCAATCTCATCCTCCGCTAAACATGTTGTTCCCCTAGAGCTAGAGGGCAGATGGTGGGGCAGAAGACGCCACCAAGCCCGAAGAAGGGGCGTTCTTGGGTTGGCATTGGTAGGAGAGTATGCCTTTGGTCTTCTCCGCTTTTTTTTGGCCATTTTCTTTGTCCTTGACTGAAATCAGTGGAGACACTAAAGATTTTTAATTTCTCCAAAGAACGGGCATGTTAGGGCGGAATGGAGAGAAATGGGGAAATTTATGGATGAAAATGGATGGAATATGGAGGCTAGGGTAGTGGAAATTGTAGGGGATCAATTGGATATGGTTTAAGGGTGATTTGGTGGATATTTGAGGGTGGATGGATGGATGGTAGCTGCCATACGGCCACTAGGGTGTGGAGAATGGGCGTACGGTACTTGGAGAAATGAAATGAAGTCTTTGGAATTTTTGCAAAATCTGCCTTAAGTTGCTGAAGTCAGGATGCATCATGACCATGCTTCACTTCATGGCCATGGTAGCATCATGTTGCATGGCCATGCTACATGGCACGGTTGTGTGGGCTCATTTCATCAATTTTTATCAATTTTCTTTCGATCCAGGGACCTTGTTCGATTTGTATGCATTCCACCATGGTCATTCCATGATGCCATGATCATGGTGATCAACGTAGCTGCTAATTTCACTTGAACTTTCATAAAAATCTCAAAATCTTGATAAAAAAATGATTTTCATGAATTCTTTGTCTAAACTTCATCTAATTTTTCTCATGTCAACCTTTTTTTCACCTACACATCTTAAAACTAAACAAAAACTATTAAAAACAAATGTATGTGTGTGTTTTCTTAGAAAAGTGTAAAAATAACCAAAAAGCATCAAAGTTGAGAGGTTGGGTGAAAAATTACAAACCCATGTGGGTTGTCTCCCACAAGCACTGAGTTTTATGCCTTTAGCTGGGATTCTTGGAGATTCTTGCATCGTTCACCCATGTGGTGTCGTCATGTGTCCATTCTTGCAATAAATGCATCTCTCATTTGCATTCAACCTATGCTCATCATCCCTTTGATCACCAAACCTATCATCAAGTCTTTCATCTGGATCTCCTTCTCTTAAATGACCAGTCACACCCTTGAAGTGACCATGTATAATATCCTCATCTCGAACTCCTCAGGTTGAAGACTTGTATATGTTGATCTTTATCTTCATGTATACGAAAGAGACTGTCATTATTCCACTGCAAACATGTATCTCAACATCAGTTGTAGATAAGAATGGTCTTCCCAAGATGATTGGAATCTTCCTATCATCTGGCTACATGTCAAGAACAATGAAATCTGTTGGGAACACTACACCCCTTTCCTTGTCTATCATCACAAAAATAGCATCCACTTTTCCTCTTGGCACTTTGATGGAACGGTCAGCCAATAGGAGAGTGTAATGTGTCGGTTTCAACTTGCCTAAGCCCAACTCAACATAGACAATATATGGCACCACATTCACATTAGATTCCAAATCAACTAGGGATTTGTCTATGAGTTGTCCCCCAATGTAGCTAGCTATGAGTGGGGCTCTTGGGTCTTTCCTCTTCAGGGGAAGTGAGTGTTGGAGGATCGAGCTCACTTGTTCAGTCAACTTGACTCTCTTGGATATTCTCCCCATTGACCTTCTCTTCACAGTGCATAAGTTCTAAAGAAACTTGGCATATGATGGGATCTGCTTGATAGCATCCAATAATGGAATGTTGACCTTCACTTGGAGAAACACCTCAAGAATTTCAACATTGTGCTTTTGTCTCATCCTTACTTTTGGTGGCTCATCTAATGCTTCAATGAATGGTGGCTCACTAGCTTTGGCCTTACTTGCATCAACATGATTCTCTTGTGACATGCCATGAAGTGGAACACTAGGGACAGTAGGACCTACAAATGGAGTAGAAATCAGAACACTTGGTATCACATGGTCTAAAGGAGGCATCATGGAATCATCTTAACCAATCTCAATCACATTATCACTACTTGGCTTCCTTTGCTTTTCTTTGTCAACCTTTCTTTGACTTGTGGGTTGCTCAAGAGATTTCCAGCTCCTTAGAATTGTCACAACACTTCCTTGCTCATGGTGGAGAGGGAGATCTAGTTGTGGGTGTAGAGGAGGTGGAAGGGAGAGTTGAGGTTGGAAGTTAAATTGATTGGAAAGTTGTGGTGATGGAGTGGGGAGAAGTGTAAGGATTGGGATTGCCTTGGAAGTGGTATAATGGTTGCACTTGCATGGGAGATGGACTATAGAGAGCTTGAGTGGTTTGCATAGGTCCACTTTCTTCATTGAAACTCATTATGGTCTTTGAAGAAAATTTCTCTTCATGGAGAGAAAGTATGGAAGATAGTTGATCTATCCTCTCCTCAAGCCTTGTAACATTCTTCTGGACATCATCAAAAAATTTCAACCTAGAGAGAACTTCTTCCTCAAACCTTGAGATATATCTTGGACTTTGTAGTTCTTGGTATCTATATGAGTGAGGTGTCTTTGTTTCTTCACCAAAGGACTCAACATAACTCATAGAATGGCAAGGAACATTTGTCAGTTGGTTCTTCATGAAACTCACCATGTCACAAAGAATCTTCATCACTTGCATGCTTGAATCACAATGAACCAGAGATGTCACTCCAAAGGGGAAGTCACCGTCATTCATTATGCTAGAAGGTCAGATTCTTGAACCTTCTACCAACTGCTCAAACAATCACCATATCTCCTCGGGTGGCCTAGACATAAAGACTCCTTCACAAGAAGAATCTATTATAGTTTGACCCTTTGGAGATAGACCAGAGTAAAAGGACTGGACTAGCTACCACAAAGGGATCTTGTGGTGTGGGAACTCTCTCAACATCTTTTCAAATCTCTCCCAAGCATCATGAAACCACTCATTGCCCATTTGACTGAAACTCACTATGGCATGCGACATTTTTTTTAACCTTGCAATGGTGTAGAATTTCCTCAAGAAGGCTACAGAATGGGAAAAGCCTTTATTTTGTTGTGCTCAAATGTTTACAATGCACTCTCTTTTATAGGACAAGAGAGGAAGGGAGATACAGAACCGATCAATATGGAATAAAGAAAAGGCTAAAGATCTATAGCACACAACACAACACGCAACACAAGATAACACATAACAAAACACACAACACACAATAATGCATAAAGTGTATATACTAATATTGCCCCTCAAGCTGGAACATAGATGTGAAACATGCCCTCCTTGTCCACCAGTGTAGTAAAGCATTTCTTGGGAAGTATCTTGGTGAATATATTAACAATTTGATCCTCTGTCTTGAGATAAGGAGTGCATATACGGCCAGAGAGTACAACTTCACATACAAAGTGATTGTCCACTTTGATGTGCTTTGTGCGCTCATGGAAAGTGGGATTGCTGGCAATAAAAGTGGCAGCTTTATTATCACAATGCATAGGAATAGGGTCAGAGTAAGAGATCTCAAATTACTTGAGGAGTCCTTGGGCCCACATTGATTCACAAGAAGTACGGGCCATAGCCCTATATTTAGCCTCAACACTCGATCGAGCAACCACAGTCTATTTTTTACTATGCTGTGTGTTCAGATTTCCTCCAATAAAAGAACAATATCTAGAAGTAGATTTTCTATCACAACGACTGCTGACATAATCAATCATAATACCCAGTAAGTTTACAATACTCAATTCTACGATATAGTAAACCTTTTCCTGGAGAGGATTTCAAGTATTTAAGAATGTGACACACATCATCCTAATGACATTGTCAAGGTTTGTCAAGATACCTACTGACAAGTCCAGTAGCAGTTATATTAGCTCTTGTAATAGTGAGATAGATAAGTTTACCAACCATGCGTCAGTATTGATGGTTATCAGGGTATGGAGGTGAAGATTCATCATCTCGATTGGTATTGGGATCCAAAGCATTGCTAGAAGGTTTAGAACCAAACATACTTACTTCTTGTAGAAGGTCTAGCACATACTTGCCTTGTGAGAGTCATATACCAGAAGACGATCTGGAAACATCAATTCCCAAGAAGTAACAGAGTTTACCAAGGTCTTTAATAATAAAATGTTGTTCTAGATATCTCTTAGTAGCTGCAATACCTTCAGAATCATCACTAGACAGAATGATATCATCCACATAAATAATAAGAATAACTAATCTAGAGTTGGTTCTTCTAATAAATACATAATTATCAGAATGGGAGCACCGAAAATGAAATTGGATAAGTATTTGGCTTAATTTATCAAACCATGCCCTTGGACTTTTTTTGAGGTCATATATTGCCTTCTTGACTCTACAGACTTTAGAACACTCCCCCTGACTGGAAAAACTATGTGGTTGTTCCATATAAACTTCCTCATGAAGGTCGCCATATAGGAAGGCATTTTTACATTAATTTGAAAAAGAGGCCAATTTTTATTAACAACTACAGAGATAAGAACTCTCACAGAGTTGAGGAGGGCCACCAGAGAGAAAGTTTCAAAGTAGTCCACTCCATAGGTTAGTGTGTATCCTTTGGCTACAAGTCTAGCCTTCAACCTTTCAATAGAACCATCTTGTAACATCCCAAATTTTAATAACTAATTGAAACCTTTAGTGTGTAATTAATGAGCGAAGTAATTAAATATGTACAATTGTGCAATATAGTACATACTAATCTGTTTGATAATGATATGAATATGAAACGACTCAAAATAATAAATTTTGATGATAAATGTTAATAAATGATGCTAAATAAGGTGCTAATATAGTTAAACCCTAATTGGTATTAAAAATCACAATAATATGATCCGAAAAGTGAAATATAACTTCAAAATCACGTTCTTTGCATCCCATTTAGCTTATAGGTAAAGTTTGAGCTTAATTGGATAAGTGTAGGGCCCCAAATTTATGTATGAAAGTAATAACATAGTATTAATCCTAGAATAACAATGATTTTATGATAATGGGCCGATTTTCCTAATGTTCCACGATATTTAATGTGTGACGTGCCCTTTATTCAGCTATGTCTGGGTCAAACTCCAGCTCGGAGTCATTCATGAGACAGGGTCATCCTCCTCACCCGATTCCCCTCTTTTTTTGGGACTCCAGCTCGTAATTCCCGTCCCTGACTCAATCTCCCTCTCTCTGTGCATCCCAATAATTATAGAACTTAGCAAGGCCTTCTCCACCAAGAGATGAACCTAACGAGACCTGGATCTAAAGGTCTTATGCCCTAGACACCCCAGACAATGCCATGTCTCTGCCTCTTCCCTATTTCCACTCTGTTTGGGAATGTAGCCCCCTTTGGCCACCAAGTTATATAAAATATCACCAGAAAACTATCCCCAAACACCAAGTAACTCAATCCTAGTATCAATTCGCCCTCTATCACCCATCCTCTGGGCGGGCTGTCCACCTTTGCTTGACACCTATAGGAAGGTCATCTCAGGGCTTGAGAGATCGAAGGTGCCTACAAAGAGTTACATCCTCCTTGTTATATGCACAAGAAATTCTACCCACCTTGATTCTGTTCTAGAGGTGAGTTAATACTTTTCCCTCTTTTGCTTGTTCCTTGGGCATATATCCTATTATCATGATGTTCATTTATGTACACTGGTTCCCTCACCTTCGGGTTCGGCTGGCATCATAAATTCATCCCACACTTTCAATTTGTACCGTGTTGTTTGTTTCTTGTGCGGCTAAGTGTTCCTTTGGTTTCCCTATCTTGCTCTCTCCCTACCATGGAGAGAGAGGCTAGTGGTTCTTCAGAATTCAAGACAGCCCAATCATGGGCTTATTGCCTTCATAAAGATGTAAGGGACTCCTCCCCGATCCTGGTTTCTCAAAATGACCAAGTTTCTCCATTATTTGATCATTGTTTCTCACCTACAAAGTTGTGCCTTATACCATGTCTCAAGGAGGAAGATGGTAGTCTGTGTTATGACCATAGTGTCCCTTGACATTTAATCGATCAATTAATCTTAGAAGGGTAGTTAAGGGATTTTCTTGCCTTCATTTCTTTGACTGTGGATCTGTTGGGGCAATCACCTTTTTGCTTACTGGTAGGCATCTATTGGCCCAAGCCAGCAGTGGGTCTGGATCCAACTGGCCCCTGATTGAGATAATAATACATGCTTGGCTTTTCTTCAAATTGCCATTGGTCCAAATTTTGGAAATTCATAGTAATCCAATCGATGGTCAGAAAAATGAGTTTGAATTGTTGTTGAAAAGGTTTTTCTAAGAGTAACCTATTTTTAGTGTTTATAAACCCTATATCTACAAGATCAAACCTTTTTTTTCTAAAAGACTCAAATTAGGGTTTAGTGTGCATTAAAGATGATAATTAATAGAAATCATGTAATTTCAGGGATCATAGGATTCGATAAAGATCAGGGATACGAAGTTAGGATCTACCTTTCTCCATGTGAGAGGGTCATACCATTATGCATATATATCTTGAATGAATTGCTTGTTATCTATGATTAAGGCTTATGCTTTAAATTTTCAAGTTGATGAATGAAATTAAGACAATAATGATGTCTCAGATTATATTATTACTTATTGGTTGCTATAATCATAAGGTCCTATTTGTATCACTAATGCTCATTATTTTAATAATATGATCGTGTAATGGTTAAGAAATTGAAGAAAGACTCAGGTAAATCATGGAATGATAATTTCACGATTAAGAGGGAGAAGTCCCATGATGATTAAGATAATGTACTTAAGTTGTGAATTGTTTCTCTTTATGTTATTTTGTCTTTATCGCATTGATGAGAACTTTAGTGCAACTAAGATGAGCCTTAACTGGCTTGATGAGCACTTTGGTACAATTATTGGATGAGGACAATTTACATTGATGGCAAGATAAGAACAATGATGTTAATAATCGAATTAAGAGAATTAAGAAACTTATTATATGTTTCTCGCAATGATGGATCATATGGTTGTTATGGGCTTCCTAGAAATGATGGGCTTCTCGAAGATGATGTGCCCCACGTGGGCAGTGATGGAGAGAATGCATATAGTAATGTTTCTTAATTCATTGATGTAATGAAAGATAAAGTGTAATGGTAAATCTTAATGTCAAGCTATGTCAAGTTTATTTCAGTTCAAGTATATATGCTTACTTTTTAGTTCTTATAACATGCATAGTGTCGCTTACTTACGTTGTTGCTTTGTTTTGCATGGTCGTGGGACAAAATGTCCCTAGGTCAAGGAGCAAGAGGGAATTGAAGCGAACCTTCAAATACAGTTGACATCAAGGAGACTTTAGCTTGGTGGGGTTCCATGTACCACTCCATAGATTACCTATTCTAGTTTATTTCATGCTTTAGATTTGCTTATCCTACATGTATTAGGTTTGGAATCAAGATGAGATAGTTTATGTTTCCCTTTTTAAAGAAAAATGCATGAATCTATATTTTGAGTTAATGCATGGTGTTTCATTTATCTTGTGCCTATGTATATCATGTTTTGTGATGTTCCTCCAAGCCGAGTGACCCTTGCTATGGACAACATGGGGTTTTCTTACGTTGTCATGTATGTTCTTGGAGGGGTGTTACAATATGGTATCAGAGCGACGAGTAAATGGACACTAAGCTAAAGATTCACATGTTCTGAGCCCTAGGTATAGAAGATTAAGTTAAACATATGGGAAACTAAAGTAGGGGTCTATCTATAAGACATTAGTTAGATAAGGGTTAGGGTTATGTGCGTAGATGTTTTGGAATTTTTTGTTAGCTCTAGAATTGTACATAGCATGCTCTCTCTTCTTTCCACAAGTATGTGGTATGGGACACAGAGTCATGGGGTTTTCTATAGAGAATGTTACGTGCATAGTCATGTTTGTCTTGTCCTTTCAAGTGCATGTGGTATGGGACATGTGCATGAGGGAGGTGCTAAGATAAGTATGATATGACATGTCACCTCTGAATATACAAGCGACCGACATGTATCCAAAGGTGACAAATAAAATGAGAGTTGACATTAAAAGTTTGAGACATATAGTCATCTAAACCTAATCATACACATAGTAAGACCAAGCATGCGTACAAAAAGTATATATTTAAGCAAGCAAGATCCATAGTAGAATTAGAACCGCTAGAGAAGAGGTAAGATAGGCCCTTTGTGAAATAGATTCATTAGTAGTATACCCACATGTTGATTTTAATGATGAGGTTTAGATAGTGTTTCACCATAAGAAGGCCATGTCCCAAGTATGATGAGAAGACTTTAAGATAATATTAGATAGTTAGTATACATAGAATATATAAAACCTTAATATGGGTAGTCTGATAAAATTTTGAGGATGAATTTTTTTTAAGGTGGATAGAATTGTAACATCCCAAATTTTAATAACTAATTGAAACCTTTAGTGTAGACTTAATGAGAAAAGTAATTAAATATGAACAATTGTGCAATATAATACATCCTAATATGTTTGATAATGATATGAATATGAAATGACTCAAAATAATAAATTTTGATGATAAATGTTAATAAATGATGCTAAATAAGGTGGTAATATAGAGAAACCCTAATTTGTATTAAAAATCATGATAAGATGGTCTGAAAAGTGAAATATAACTTCAAAATCATGCTCTTTAGGTCCCATTTAGCTTATAGGTAAAGTTTGAGCTTAATTGGATAAGTGAAGGGCCCCAAATTGATTAATGAAAGAAATAACATAGTTTTAATCCTAGAATAACAATGATTTGATGATAATGGGTCGATTTTCCTAATGTTCCATGATATTTAATGTGTTAGCACCCTATATTCAGCCGTGTTTGGGTCAGACTCTAGCTCAGAGTCATTTACGAAATAGGGTCATCCTCCTCACCCGATTCCCCTCTTTTGTTGGGACTCCAGCTCACAATTCCCTCCCTGACTCAATCTCCCTCTCTTTGTGCATCCCAATCCTAATAGAACTTGGCAAGGCCTTCTTCACCAAGAGACAAACCTAATGAGACATGAATCTAAGGGTCTCGGGCCCTAGACACCCCATACAATGCCATGTCTCTGCCTCTCCCATGTTTCCACTCTGGTTGGGAATCTAGCCCCCTCTAGCCACCAAGTTATATAAAATATCCCTGGTAAACTATCCCTGAACTCCAAGGAAATCAATCTCGATATCAAGTTGCCCTCTATCACCCCTCCTCTGGGTGGCATTGTCCACCTTTGTTTGAAGCCTACATGAAGGTCATCTCAGGGATAGAGAGATTGAAGGTGCCCATAGAGAGTTGCATCCTCCTTGCCATATGCACAAGAAACTCTACACAACCTTAATTCTATTCTAGAGGTGAGTTTATACTTTTCCCTCTTTTTCCTATTCCTTGGGCATATATCCTATTATCATGATGTTTGCCATCATCACACTGGTTTCCTCGCCTTCAGCTTCAGTTGGCATCATAGATTCATCCCACACTTTCAATTTGTATTGTGTTATTTATTTCTAGTGCGGCTAAGTGTTCTACTAGTTTCCCTCTCTTTCTCTCTCCCTGCCATGGAGGGAGAGGTTGTTGGTTCTTCAGAATCCAAGACGGCCCAAGCTTGGGCTTGTTGCCTTTGTGAAGATGTAAGGGACTCATTCCCGATCCCAGTTTCTCCATGGTTTTATCTCTATTTCTCACCTCCAGAGTTGTGCCTTACACCATGTCTCAAGGAGGAAGATGTCAGCCTGTGTTATGACCATAGTGTCCCTTGATGTTTAATCGAGCAATTAATCTTAGAAGGGTAGTTAAAAGATTTTCCTACCTTTTTTTTCTTTGACTGCAGATCTGTTGGGGCAAGTGCCTTATTGCATGTTGGCGGACGTCTACTGTCCTAGGCTAGCAGTAGGTCTGGATCCAACTGGACCCTAATTGAGATAATAATATACACTTGGCTTTTCTTTGAATTGTCATTGGTCCAAAATTTGGAAATTCATAGTAATATAACTGATGGATAGAAAAATGAGTTTAAATAGTCGTTGGAAAGGTTTTTCAAAGAGGAACCTATTTTTAGTTTTTGAAAACCCTAGTTCTACAAGATCAGACCTTGTTTTTTTTAAAAGACTCAAATTAGGGTTTAGGGTGTATTAATGATGATAATTAATGGAAATCATGTAATTTTAGGGATCATAGGATTCGATCAAGATCAGGGATACGAAGTTGGGATATACCTTGATCCAAGTAAGTGGGTCATGCCATTATGCATATATATCTTGAATGAATTTCTAGTTATGTATGATTTAGGCTTATGCTTTAAATTTTCAAGTTGATGAATGAAATTAAGAAAATGATGATGTATCAGCTTGCATTATTGCTTGTTGGTTGCTATAATCATAAAGTCCTATGTTTATCACTAATGCGCATTAGTTTAATGATATGATCTTGTAATGGTTAAGAAATTGAAGAAAGACTAAGGTAAATCATATACTGATAATTCAACATTTAGAGGGAGAAATCCCACGATGATTAAGATAATGTACTTAAGTTGTGAATTATTCCTCTTTATGGTATTTTGTCTTTATGGCATTGATGAGAACTTTGATGCAACTAAGATGAGCCAGAACCGGCATGATGAACACTTTGGTGCAATTATTGGATGAGGACAATTTACATTGATGGCAAGATAAGAACAATGTTGTTAACAATTAAATTAAGAGAATTAAGCAACTTATTATATGTTTCTCGCAATGATGGATTGTTATTGTCATTATAGGCTTCCTAGCAATGATGGGATTTATGATAATGATGTGCCCACGTGGGAAGTGATGGCGAGAATGCATATAGTAATGTTTCTTAATTCATTGATTTAATGAAAGAAAAAGTGTAATGGTAATTCTTAATGTCAAGCTATGTCAAGTTTATTTCAATTCAAATATATATGCTTACTTTTTAATTCTTATAACATGCATAGTGTCGCTTACTTACGTTGTTGCTTTGTTTTGCATGGTCGTGGGATGAGATGTCCCTAGATCAAGGAGTAAGAGGGAATTGAAGTGAGCCTTCAAGTGTAGCTGACATCAAGGAGACTTTAGCTTGGTGGGGTTCCATCTACCACACCATATATTACCTAGTCTAGTTTATTTAATGCTTTAGATTTGCTTAGCCTACATGTATTAGGTTTGGAAATAAGATGAGATAGTTTGTGTTTCCCTGTGTAAAGAACAATGTATGAATCTATATTTTGAGTTAATGCATGGTGTTTCATTTATCTTTTTGCTATGTATATCATGTTTTGTGATGTTCCTCCAAGCTGAGTGACCCTTGTTACGGACAACATGGGGTTTGCTTTCGTGGTCATGTATGTGCTTGGAGGGGCGTTACACATCTGGTAGATATTTAATAGTAAAAATCCAATGACAACCAACTGTCAAATAGTTTTCAGGATGATCAACAAGTTCCAAGGTCTTCCAATCTTGAAGGGCAGTCATTTCAGTTTCCATAGCTTCGCATCAGGTAGGATGTTGAAGAGCTTGTGTAGAATTCTTTGGCACAGAGATAGCAGACAAAGCAGTGGTTAAACATGCAAGGATATCACCAAGATTAGTAGAAGAGAAGAAATTACTAATTGGATGTTGAGTACCAGAACAAACACCATTCCTTTTGCTAATAGGAAGATCTACGCCAGAGAATACCTGCGGGGTGTTTTGACCTACCTTTGTGGGAGTAATTTTTTGTTGAGGAGCCATAGAGGGGGTTGTATTTGTGGACACTTCTCTAGTTTTGTCAGTGTGATCATGTGCTACTACCTCATACATAGGAATAGGATCCACTAGACCACTAGAAAATGCAGCTCCTTTGTTAGAGTAGTACAATATGTTTTAAAAAAATACAACATCCACACTTACAAACCATTGACGACTGACATGATCATAACACTAATAACCTTTTTGAGTTTGGGAGTAACCCAAAAAGACACATTTAGTGGAGTGAGGGTCAAGTTTAGATATTCTAGGGTGGAGATTTTTAACAAAATATGTGCAGTCAAAGATGAGCGGTAGAACAGAAAATAAGGGTGCATCAGAATAGAGAAGGGAAATAGGAATTTGATTATGCAACATAGAAGAAGGCATATCGTTAATTAAGTAGCATGCGGTAGACACAGCTTCGGGCCAAAAGTTTATAGGAACATGATAGTGAAGAAGAATACTGTGTGCTACGTCAAGAAGATGATGATTCTTCCTCTCTGCCACACCATTTTGTTGTGGTGTGTAAGAGTTGGAAGTCAGATGAATTATACCCGAAGAACTATAAAGAAGATCAATAGATTTTTACATAAATTCTAGGGCATTATCAGTTCATAAGATTTTAACAGTAGTTTGGAAGTGTGTTTGGATCTCAATAAAAAAGTTGGTGATAGTGTGTAACATAGTACTTCTATCTTTTAGGAGAACAAACCAAGTAGCCCTAGAATGATAATCAATAAAGGTCATAAAATATCGACATCTAGACAAGCAAGAAACATAACATGGTCCCCAAATATTGGCATGAACAATATCAAACACATGTTTAGAACTAACTTCATTCTTCTTAGGAAAAGTAGCATGAGTTTGTTTGCCAAACTGGCATGATTCACATATAAGTTGTTTTTCAGAAATATTAGGAAAAACACAACACAATTTTACAACAGAAGGATGCCCAAGGTGATAGTGCCATTGCAGACTCATAACAGAAGAAGATAGAAGAGTTGCAACAGATTTCAACACATCCAGGTAGTATAGTCCATATGGTCCCTCATGGCCTGAACCAATCCTCTTCCTCATATGGAGATCTTGAAAAACACAACCCTCAGGATCAAAAGTAATCGAGCATTGAAGGCTCTTAACAACTTTATAGACAGATAGAAAATTAAGAGGAAAGTGTGGAACATATAAGATGGATTTTAAGGGCATATTGTTGGACAGAGATATAGTTCCAATTCCATGGATATCAGACTGAGTCCCATCCACAACAATCACAGGAGGTACACGAGTAGTGATAAACTAGGTAGTGAAAACTTTGGAACAACCAAAAATATGTGCAGTTGCACTAGATTCAATCACCCATTTACTGTTACTATTAGTAGTAGGAGATGCAAGAAGAGTAGAGGAACCCTCTTTAATAGTAGACGTTGGCGAAGATAGGAGAGCTTGTAGTAGTTTGTAAACCTCCATAGGAATCCACTCAACTATAGCTTGAGTAGAACTTGAGGCAGTATCAGTGGAGTCATCACAGACATCTGAGGAGACCTGATTTGCCCAGGCAGGTTTACCATGTTTTACCCAACAGTGGTCTTTCGTGTGGTTTGTGCGACCACAGAACTTGCAGATGCAATTTGTAGTAGTAAGTGGAGATTGACTCCATCCACCAAGAGTATCTCATCTAGGGGTACGTCCACCATGGTTGTGACCATGACCACATCTACATCCTTGACCAGAGTCAGAGGAGTGAACTGCAAGTATCGAGTGATCAGTAGTAGTAGCAGTCATAGAAGGATGGTGTTAAACACACTTGATAACATCCCTTAGTGTAGGCAAGGGACCACTGGATAAGATTTGGTATACCACACATGCAAAGGAACTAGCTGAAGTTCACCACATTGTCGTTGAACTTCTTTGATATCAACAGAGATTGAATGATGTACTTCAAATTCAGCCCAGAGTGCAGAGTAGTGGATGTAATAGTCTTCAATGGAGTCATCGATGGATGCTCCCTTTTAGCCAAGCTTTTGAAGATCTCAAAGACTTTCTTTGGGTTTTGCTGATGTGAGTACACATGAGGCAGTTGTTCCCACATGGCCTTGGCATTAGGTAGGCAAAGAAGAGACTGATTGGTCTTCAGTTCAACACTATTCGCCATCCACATCATGACACCAGAATCTTCTTTGGCCCATTGGTCATAGGCATGTTTGACTTTGTCATCCTCTGAGTCAATATGAGGATCCTTAGCAGTAGAAGGGATATGAGAATACCGCCCTTGGTCTTTGACATACAGTACAAAAGAAGCCACCTATAGATGGTAGTTTGATCCTTCAAGTTTTGCAGTCGTAACACACAGGGTCCGTGAAGGATCTGTACTCCCCATGGAAGCCATAATAGGTCAAAAGTCAGATCTGGATGACTAGATCTAAAAGAAAACTCATAGTAGAGCAGCAACAATAGGAAATAGTAGAGAGATCAGCATCAATATAAGAAGATCTCAAATAACCCGCATAGGGGCAAGATAGTAGCAACCAAATTTAAAGAGATACAAGGAACCCACATAGAGGTAGTAGATAGAAGTTGCATATTAGATTTAATATATTTGAGAAACCCTCATAGGGGCATTAGGGAGAAGAAAAGACCTACTGCGCCATGGGAAGAGAGTTCACTCTACCATGTGGCATAGGAAGGAGATGAGGTGAGACCTTTAGGGTTTCAACATGCTATTTATGAATCTCTAGAAGAGGGGTCAATGGGTGAGGTCATTGGGTGGGTTCAATGGGTGGTGGTTGATGGGTAAGGTCGATGGGTGGGGTCAATGGTTATTGGTCAACAGATGGTGGTTGATAGGAGGTGATCAATAGGTTGGTGGTTGATAGGAGGGTGGTCGATAGGGTGGAGATTGATAGGATGGTGGTGGTTTATAGGATGATGATCAATATGATGGAGGTCAATAGGGTGGTGGTCGATAGGATGGAGCTCGACAAGGGTGGGTGCGATAGGATGGTGGTGGTCGATAGGGTAGTGGTTTTCTATAGGGTGTGTTCGATAGGGTGTGGTCGGTAGGGTGGGGTCGATAGGTGGGATCGATAGGGTGGGGTTGGTAGGTGGGATCGATAGGGTGGGGTCAGTAGGTGGGATTGATAGAGTGGGGTCGATAGGTGGGTTTGATAGGGTGGGGTTGATAGGTGTGGTAGATAGGTGGAGGGTGGTGGTTGACAGAAGGAGGGTGGTGGTCTATGAGAGGAGGGTGGTGGTGGTGAATGTGATGGAGGTAATGGCAGGTGTGGCGGGGTCAATGGTGGGGATGGTTTAGGGAGGATCAAACTCATTTGATACCATATAGAGTGATAAAAGCCCTTATTTTGTTGTGCTCAAATGTTTACAATTCACTCTCTTTTATAGGACAAGAAAGGAAGGGAGATATAGAACCAGGCAATATGGGATAAAGAAAAGGCTAAACATAAAGACAAGTTTATAGCACACAACACAACACACAATATAGGATAACACATAACAAAACACACAACACACAATAACACATAAAGCATATATATTAATATAGGCATTCTTCATCTCTTCCCAACTCATGATGTCACTTCTCAAATCATACCAATATTTGGCTTTATCTTTGAGGGAGAATGAGAACAAGGTCAACATAATTGTGTCATCACTTGATGTTAGCATCCTGAAGGTGGAGCATACTTCAAGAAATGAGTCCAAGTGATTGTGGAGGTTCTCACTCTTTGAGCTGTAGAAGGAAGGCAGGAGCCCAAGGAGACCTAGAGGGATGGAGAATTGCTCCCCTAGAATTTGATCAATTCTTCTAGAAATTAGCGATTTGTAGTTGCTAGGCATGAAGTATTCTTGAAGTGTCTTGTGAGGTGCATTTTGGCCTTCCATCTTGCCTTGTCCGAGTGGCTTATCACATGCACAAGGCACAATCAAATAAAAGAAAATAATATGCACAAATAATGCAAATAATAAAGAATAGCAATGACGAGGGAAGTAGGAAAAGATCAAAGAAAAACTAACTAGCTAGGCCAAGCACCTTCGTTCCCTGGAAATGAAGCCAAAAAGCTTAGTGTGTCCCGCCAGAAGTGCATACACTAATCAATTGGGATCTGACTAGATGCACCCCACGAGATTGGGACACACAAGGGATATCTTTCAAAATTTATAATGGACCTACACAAACACACACTCACACACTAAAAGACTACACCCACATGTGCATGGGGTCGTGTCGTAGCAAAGGAGGGCAATAAGTATAGGTTTGATCCACAGAGAGAAAAGGGGGCACTAGATCTAGATTAGTTTTTGGGCTAGGTTCCTAATGTAGAGTCTAGGGTTGAAGGGTTTAAAGGTTGTTTTTATGATTACATGAAGGGTTGAGCAACAAGCAATTAAAGGAAAGGAAACATGAGAAAAAACTAAATTAACCCTAGATAGTTAATTCTACTGATCAAGAAAAGACAAGGCAAGCAGGATGATGAGCAAGCTATGCTAAGATACGCAAAAATAGATCTACGCTACACTAAGCTGGAAAACTAAGAACAAGAGAAATTAAAGACCTAAACTAGCAAGAGCAAAGCAAGAATAAGGAAAAAAGCTAACTAATCAAGTAAAGAGCTAACTAAGCTAACACTAGCTAATCAAGAAGGCAACTAGGGTTTGAAAGTGATAAAGGGATGTGTGTGTTGTCTGGGGGATACACTTATCAATTAGGTTAGGAGTGGCATGTAAACATTATGGTTTCATTTAGATTACCCAACTAGACAACAAGATAGAGTCTACTGGATTGCCCTAGACTACTAACTGGACATGGATAGGATAGGTTGTGTATAGGAGAACTAGTCCCTAACACCTCCTACTACCCTTACATGGCTCAATTGGGTTAGGGTCTAGGTGTAATTCAATTAGAGTCTAAATAAGCCTAGTTTTCTAGGTTAGAGGATCTTAGGGTAATTAGGGGCTAAGGGTAGTAATGGGAGTGGAAGTGAGGTTTTGGGCCTCACATCACCCACATTCTAGCCTTGAGAAAGATCCATGCTAAGCACACCAAATTCATCTAAACTAGCTACTTATATATCTCAACTAGGGTTAGGAGAATTGATTAGCATGTAGGAAAATGGGCGGCTAGCTAGGGATCCATGAATTGGATCAAGGAGCAAATCCCAAAATTCACACATATAAGCAATTTCTCTAAATTCCAAGGTGATTTCAAGCACAAATCAACAAGCAATTCATGAATCATGAGATAGAAATAGAATATAATCATTAGAAAACAAAATTACAGTGTTTACATATGATTTTCCCCCAACATTGTATAAAAGTAACATTTTTGACCCCAAACAGCCCACCTAAGGGGCCTAGCTACCCATGGAAATGGAAAATACAAAAAAGAGAGGAGAAAGAGGGAGAAGTATCCATGAAACTTGGTGTATATGGAGTTATCCTCCTCTTGAGTTGATACAAAGACATCCTCCTCCTTCATCCAAGGTGCATGGGCATGAAATGAAAGTGGAAAGTGTCCAAAACACCAAGAAACTAGGGTTTTAGTGGTGGAAATGGTGAAATGGAGTGTAATGGACGTGTAAATGAATTGGAATGGCTAAGGGGCAAAAATGGGGAGCTAAGAGGGGGTAGAAGGTAGCTAAGGGTGACTAACCTCGGCCTCTAGCCGCCACCCACATATATATAGGTGGGGAGGAAAAATAGGTCAAATAGAGGTAAAGTGGGAAATACAGTGGAAAAGTAGCTATGTTTTTATGAGTAGCGCACTCGCGATGTGCAGTACGACCGTGGTGGGAGTAGGGGAACATGGTCGTGGTGTGTAGAAATGACCAAGGTGAAAAGTGGGGGAAAATCACAATAAAGGTTGGAGTTTTTTACATGAAGTGGCATGGTCGGGGTGGTCACCACGGCCAAGGTGGGGCAACGGTAGCACAACCGTGGTGAGTACCATGACTGTGGTGGTTGGGATGCTCTGCCTGTTCTTTACACCATGACCACCTTCTCTGAATGTCACACGGTTGTGCAATGTGGCATGGTTGTTCTGTGGTCTCATGGCACAACCATTCTTGGTGGTACGACCATTCTAATCTCTGCACTTTCTTGACTTGATATTTTTGTTTTGAGTGAGCTAGCACAGCTGTTCTGTAGTACCACGGTCGTGCTGGTCTCTATATCAACATTTTGACTCTATTCCTTGGATTTTCTTGGACTTCTTTGCTCTCTTTGATCTTTGGCCACTAGGGGTAGGTTGAGGGAGCCTTGGACTTCACTTTGGTCCTCTCCATGGGTAGAGAAACCCTAGGATCACTTGTTCTCTCTCTCTTCCATCCAAGCATGGTCTAAACGCCTAAAAAACATGCAAATAATTTCCATAAGTGCATTTTACACAAATATGCATATTAGGGGAAATAATATATAATATAATAGGTATAGATGTAATTGAAATGCAATATAACACAAGATGAAGACCTAAATTAAGGTTGCATCACTTATCCTATAATGCCATGTGAAGGTTCTAACTTAATTATCTTAAATATAAACTTATTTCATTCTAAATTTGAACTTATCATATACTGAAACTAAATATTGATAATTGAACATGCATTGAATTTTGAATCTGAATCTGAGTCTTTGCTCTTAAATTCCTAACTGAATCTAAATCTAGATATGAAATATGATATTCTAATTTTCTAGATAAATCTTAATACGGAGCTCTAATTTGATAGAATGGCCTAATTAAACTCTAATATCATATATATATGATATACGAGTCTAAGGCTTCAGAAAATAAATTGAATTGAATCTAAATGTGGATGTGGAATTTGGTATTCTTATTGTCTTGATAAATCTTAATCTCAATCTCTTTAATTTAGCAATTATAAGAAAACTTATATCTGAGCCCAAGGGATTGAGAAAAGAAACTGAATTGAGTATAGAAATATTGTGTCTAATAGTAGTATGAATTTCAAATATCTTCAATATAGAAAATTGAGCAACATACTCCATGTGAACGAAATATGATTGCTCAAAGCATGATTGGATATGAAATCAACTTGAATATTAAAGTTTGAAAGTAACCTAATATCTAAGTTACTTTTTAGGAGTTGTAGGATGAATAACAATAATATTGAAACTCAACGGACATGGCCCATTTACATTTCTTAGAGAAAGATCCTACTTGCTCTTCTTAGGTTGGAAAAACTCTAGATCCTTAAAATAAATTCATTTATCATTTTCTTTATTTTCTTTTTGTTTGTCTACATTAAACATGCATACCTTTATCTTTTCTTGAATTTATTGTTTATTCAAATGGTAGCCATAAATGATCAAGCATCATCCACTGATGTACATTTATCTAAAGAATATAAATAACCACTTAGAATCTCAAAATAAAATTATTATAGTTTATAATTGTTCATGATTATTTTTGTATAAATAATCCATAACTTTTTTTCGAAGATTCATACAATTTTGAAACTTTGTAAGAGTCTATATACTATTATTTTTATCATAAGTAAATTTATTTAAAAATTTATTTACATACATGCATAGTCATTCTACCCCTAACATCTCCAAGTTCCATTAACAGGTTCAAAATGGATAGATCATTAGATGCAATTTAGCATATGTGTCATGTATTTGGCTTGATCCTCATAATGATAAAATTATATTCATCAGATTAATTAGAATTTGGGATGTTACACTTCTAGTGGCCCCCCGGATGCAACTACATAGGGCCCAAAAAGAGCACTTGCAATTACACTAGGAGAATGTTCCATCAGTAAATCCTCTTAACCATCCAAAACACTTAAGTCACCCAATGCACTCACATCAACTAGAAAGGGAACTGGCAACTCGATACACAAGCACCAATCCTTAACAATCAAAGGCATGCATTCGGTGAAGTCCCCCAACCAACTTTGCATGATGTAGTGGCTTCATGTGCTAGATGGCCACCATCCCCAATTTACACACACTCCCAAAGTGAAAATGGTTGCATCCTAGATTGGTGATTGGATGCTCTAAAGGGGGGGGGGGGTGAATAGAGCTGAATGCACTTAAACAAAATTCATTAGACCTTTAAGATATATCACAAGATAAGGTTTCTAAATAGGAAGTTTAAGTGCAACTAAAACATGCATATCAAGGGAGAGAGAGATTGAACATACACCAAATGACAAGCTATATAGAGTGGTTCCACATTTCAAACTAGAGTGAGTCAATCCACTACCTAGAGAGGTCAACCTCTAAGATTTCTTAACCATTTCACTCTTATATTCATTCATAAGATTTACAATACATGACCAACCAAAGGGCTTACCCATCCAAGAACAAGGAGATATCCACCTTACCAAGGACTTACCCACTTTGGTTGAGTCTTCAGCCTTCACCAAGGTCTTACCCACTCAAGAACAAGTCTTATGCCTTCAAGGACTTTTCTACTCCTCTTGGATCTTCAGCCTTTGTCTTCAACTTCACTCAGAGAATCTTCCACCAAGGACTTATCCACTTGAGAAAGGAGTCTTCTGCCTTCACCAAGGGCTTACCCACTCTTGCTCCAAGTCTTCATCCTTCATTTTCACCAAGGGATGCCTTCCCTTGTTCTTCTTCACCTCTCTTAGCCAAGAGAGAGAACCTTCATCTTCATGGTTGAAATGAGAGATAAGGAGGTGGTAGAAGTGAGAGCCTCACAAGATATACATGCAGGACTAGCTCTCTTACAGATTTCCTACTCACTCTAATGAATGTAGCAAGTGATTAAGCTTAGAGAGAGAGAGAGGAGGTTGTAGGAAGCACTCAACTATACAATAGGAACCTCACATAGAGTTTTGCATTGAATTCTCAACCTTGGAATGAAGTCCAAGGGGTCCTATTTATCACTGGGGATGCCCCTTAGCCTTTGGGAACACTTAAGAATGAAAACTAGTCGTTTGATGGCTTGCAACTGATATATTTTCACTTGTTGCAACTCCACAACGGCTACAAACATTTTTCTACACTTTTCCGTACAATGAAATCGGTCGAGTTTCTATAAAAGTAACTCGACCGATCCCACTAAAAGACAAGACTAATTTAGGACATTGGTCGAGTTTGTCCTGGGGTAACTGGACCGATTCACTTAAATTAGTTTTGGTCAGTAGAGGGATCGGTTGAGTTATGTGAAGTGTAAACTCGGCCGATCAAAAGTCATTTTCAAGATCCAAAAAGGATCGATCGAGTTTGTAACTCGATCGATGAACAGTCTGATGTGAATTTTGGAAAATGTCTTTTGAGTGCTTAAATATTCGATCTAAGTGCTCCTGATTTTTTCTAAGCTTAATTACAAGTCATACAATCATTATAAGTGATCTACAACATGATTCTAATAGATTTACATCATATTACAAAAGTGTGCACTTGTATTGACTTTGACTTGTCTTTTCTCCAAGTTGAGATGCACAAGTTAGGGCATTTGAAGTGTGTCTATACCTAATCTAAAATCATTCAAGTGGAGACATTAGGTACAATTAATTGGAATGGTTTAGTCATCATCAAAACAAGGGTTTAGTCAATTTAGACCTTGAGTCAACATTCCCCCCATTTTAAAGATGACAAACCATTCCATAAATGTATTGAAAGCATTTAAGTAAAGTCATACATTTGGAGAAACCTAGGGGTTCCAATATAATTGAGTTTATATGCTCCCCCTAAATTGATTCTAGTGGAGTTCTCATACTCCCCCTCAATTGATGCTATTTCTCCTGCATGGTTAGCTTTCATAACATTTTAGAATACTATGTCTTCTACTCATATATATTCTACACATATATGTCTTCTCCCCTTTACCTTCTCCCCCTTACATGGACATACTTCTCCTCTTCATGTAAGACATGCCTTCTCCCTATTTTGTCAAAAAAAGACATACCTTTCTCCCCCTTTGTCATTTCAAAAAGTGGGGGTATGAAGAAATTAGAAACACCACTTGTTAAGAGAAAGGAGATAAAAAAAGTTATATAAGGATAGTAGAAGATCACATATAGGGGCTTGTCCAAGCATAGAATAAAAGAAAGTTAAAGCATGCACTTGAACAATCCAAAAAATGCAAGATAAAGAGATGCAGAAAAACAATAAAACACAATTTTGACCCTCAAGATGACAAAATTTGCCCAAAAAGTATCAGGGCTCATGGCAAAGCATGAGTGTTGCTTAGAAGGTCATTTTAGCATAAAAAACACTAGTCTTGCTCCCAAAATTGAAACTGGAGCAAAGTTGCATGAAATCTAAAAAATACTCCAATTTCTAAATACAATGTAGACTTATGTATCATGCATCACAAAGTTATGAAAGCAACTCAAGATAGTAGATATGAAATTCAAGGAACAAGCTTGAGCAAGTACGAAACAAGATACAAGCATAGCATATAATGAAATACCACTAGATGAACAAAGATACCAATTATAAACAAGGTTAGAACTACATGTATGTGAACCACTAGTATATGTTATCACAAGTTAGGACTACTAGTAGGACCTAGATCATAGCAAGAGATACCACAAGATAAAGCAAGCTATGAGTAAATGTAGATATATATCCAAACAAAGAGATATGCAATTTTAGAAGCATGAAAGGAGATAACTCACATACAAATATGCATCATTACCAAAAGATGATTACCACTGAGAACCTTAAGGTTGTATCAAAATAAGATATACAACTATATAGATGTAGAAATTTAGAGAACAACATAAGGAATTTATGACACATCCAAGAGATCCAAAGAGATCATCATCAAATCCTGCAAAACAACTCAAAGCAAGTAATTGCAAGATATAGATATACCAATCTAGAGCAATTTGAAAGATAGAGTTGTAAGCAAGATAGGAAATTTAGAACATGGCAATGACCATATATAAAGGTACCAAGGGATTGTCAAAGAATAAGGCTATTTGGTTGAGAAAATCTAGTTGAGAGGGAAATTCTGATCCAATAAGTCAACTGTGTATTCTGTGCACAATGTTGTTAGTCGAGTTCTGTGTATTGACAAATCGACCGATGACAACTATTGGCAACACCCATTGGTGCCTATCGGTCGAGTTTCAAATAGGACAAACTCGACAGACAAAGTTGTTGTAAAAAAGCACATATAATCATAAAAACATATTTAGAGGCATGCTATATATACAAACCATGTCCAAACATGTGTGAGCAAGTTATTAATGCACTATAAAAGCATCGGAAACATTTTTTGAGCAAGAGTGTGAAGAGAAACACAAAATACCACTTTTGACTCAAAAACCATATGTATAGTGCACACTATCTTGACAAAAACAAGTTAGGATTGGTTATAAGCAAGAAAACCTTTACCTTTGTTCTTACCATTACTTTTTCCACTTGTTGTCACCATCTAAACATCTCACCTTTCTCTTTTCATGTGGATTGAGAAGTCAATTTGCAATTCAATAGCTCAAATAAATCCATTTGCAAGTACCTACAAGAAGAAAGATGAAATGGTCCCCAATCATGTTTTTGGGTCCGAAGGGGTTAGCTTAGCAACCCAAGTCCTATTGCTCTTAGGTGCTTTCCTAAAAGGGAAACAAGTAGAATAATGAGCAATATCATTGCAATAGTTGCATGTACCCATAGTCTTGGAACTAGAGGATTCTCCATGGAAGATTGGAGGTCCTTTATCATTGTTGTTCCTTTGACTACTATCATATCCTAAACCATTTCTACCAATTTTTTTAGTAGTATGGTGTAGGATATCATTAAGATTCTTTTTACCAACTAAGAATCTTTGCAAAGAAGATCTCAAACTATCATTATCATGCATAAGAGAAGTAATAGTAGAAGACAAATGATTGATATTATCTCTAGCATGCAAAAGATCATTTTCTAAGAAAAGAGCTTTAGTTAAATAAGAATCTCTATCAGTATGAAGAGCAACAACATTATTCTCTCTACTAGAATAAGATTCAAGCACATTGATTTTAGCAAGCAAGGAGGCATTTTCTATTTCAAGCAAAGAAATCTTAGAAGGATAAACACCATTTTCAGATTCTAATCCTTGCAAAACAAAATCTTTGTCCTTGTTTTAAGATTTAATAACATCAATATCATGCATGAAAGAATCAACAATTAAGGTATGCTCTTCATTAGAACTAGGCATAAGAGGTTGAGCTTCTAGAAATCTAATCTTATCAAGTAAACTAGAATTTTCAAGTTTAAGAGAGTCTACTTGGCTAAGACAAGCATTTTTATCATAAAGCAAGCAAGTATTAGCATGTTCAAGATCATCTATTTCTACATGCATATTATCAACAATTCTAGCAAGCTTTTTTCTTTTCTTTTTAGAAGACTTAAGAGAGGCACGAGTATCATGAATAATAGCAATCAAAGATTCTTTATCTAAAGAGTTTAGATTTACCTCACTCAAGTCTTTACTTGTTGATTCCATGATAGCAAAATGACATTCTCCTTTTTCACTAGAGCTTGACTCTTCACTTGATTCTTCACTTGAGCTTGAGTTGGAGGAGTCACTTGAGCTTGAGTTGGAGGAGTCACTTGAGCTTGAGTGCCATTTCTCCTTCTTCTTGTACTTCTCTTCTCTTCTCTTGTGAATATGGGTCTTTTTTCCTTGTGGGCAATCTTCCTTGTAATGACCCTTCTTTCCACATGTCAAGCACCATATTGAGGAGGACTTTCCTTTGTAGAGTTTACCCTTGGAGTACATGGCATCTTCTATAACTTGAGAGGATGGAGAAGTTTGACCAACAATAGCCTTGATTTGAGCTTTAATTTCAACCATCTTCATTCTATTGAGTTCTTTCTCTTCTTGTCTTTCTACTTCCCCCCTCTTGTCAAGTGTGGCTTCATGTGCTTGTAGATTTCCAATGAGCTCTTCAATAGGAATATCCTTAAGAGACCTTGCTTCTTCTATAGAAGTCACCTTGGGTTCCCACCTCTTGGGAAGAGTTCTAAGGATCTTTGAGTTGATCTCTCCTCTAGACATAGGATGGCCTAGAACTGCAAGACCATTCACAATGGTGTTGAGCCTATGGTACATATGAGCTATCTTCTCCTCCTTTCCCATCTTGAAGCTCTCAAACAGCCCGTCGAGCATGTAGACTTTGCTTTCCTTCACTTGAGATGTCCCCTCATAAGTGATGCATAGCTTTCTCCATACCTCATAGGCTGTTTCACATGAAGAAATTTGATTGAACTCAGTGGGGGTCATGGAGGAATAGAGGATGTGCATGGCTCTAGCATTCAAGGTTGCTTTCTTCAAGGTAGCTTCATCCCATTCTTCAATCTTTGCCTTAGGTAGCTTGTATGGGTTGTTCACCATTTTCCACATCTCAAGACTTGATCCTTGGATGTAGAATTGAAGCCTTCTTCTCTAATAGAGGAAATTTCTCCCATCAAATATTGGAAGCTTGATCAAGTATCTCCCTCCTTGGTAGTCACCCATCTTCTACTTGTTGAAGTATGCTTGGAGAATCCTATTCCAATACCAATTGTTGGATCCTAGATGGGTGATTGGATGCTCTAGAGGGGGGTGAATAGAGTTGAATGCACTTAAACAAAATTCATTAGACCTTCAAGATATATCACAAGATAAGGTTGCTAAATAGGATGTTTGAGTGCAACTAAAGCATGCATAGCAAGGGAGAGAGAGATTGAACATACACCAAGTGACAAGCTATGTAGAGTGCTTCCACACTTCAAGCTAGAAGTGAGTCAGTCCACTACCTAGAGAGGTCAACCTCTAGGATTTATTAACCATTGCACTCTTATATTCATTCATAAGATTTACGATACATGACCAACCAAAGGGCTTACCCATCCAAGCACAAGGAGATATCCACCTTACTAATGACTTACCCACTTTGGTTAAGTCTTCAGCCTTCACCAAGGTCTTACCCACCCAAGCACAAGTCTTATGACTTCAATGAATTTGCCACTCCTCTTGAATCTTCAGCATTTGTCTTCACCTTCACTCAAAGAAGCTTCCACCAAGGACTTATCCACTTGAGTAAGGAGTCTTCTGCCTTCACCAAGGGCTTACCCACTCTTGCTCCAAGTCTTCGTCCTTGATCTTCACCAAGGGACGCCTTCCCTTGTTCTTCTTCACCTCTCTTTGCCAAGAGAGAGAACCTTCATCTTCATGGTTGAAATGAGAGATAGGGAGGTGGTGGAAGTGAGAGCCTCACAAGATATACATGTAGGACTAGCTCTCTTATAGATTTCCTACTCACTCTAATGGATCTAGAAAGTGATTAAGCTTAGAGAGAGAGAGGAGGCTATAGGAAGCACTCAACTATAGAATAGTAGGAACCTCACATAGAGTTTTGCATTGAATGCCCAACCTTAGAATGAATCCCAAGGGGTCCTATTTATAGCTGGGGATGCCCCTTAGCCTTTAGGAACACTTAATAATGAAAACTAGCCATTTTGTGGCTTGCAATTGATATATTTTCACTTTTTGCAACTCCACAATGGCTAGAAACACTTTTCTACACTTTTCCGTATAGTGCAATCGGTCGAGTTTCTATAAAGGTAACTCGACCGATCCCACTAAAAGTCAAGACCAATTTAGGCCATCGGTCGAGTTTGTCCTAGGGTAACTCGACCGATTCACTTAAATAAGTTTTGGTCAGTAGAGGTATCGGTCGAGTTCTGTGAAGTGTAAACTTGACCGATCAAAAGTCATTTTCAAGATCCAATCAGGATCTGTCGAGTTTGCAACTCGACCGATGAACAACCTGATGTGAATTTTAGAAAATGGCTTTTGAGTGCTTAAATATTCGATCTAATTGCTCTTGATTTTTTTTAAGCTTAATTACAAGTCATACAATCATTACAAGTGATTTACAACATGATTCTAATGGATTTACATCATATTAAAAAAATGTGCACTTGTATTGACTTTGACTTGTCTTTTCTCCAAGTTGAGATGTGCAAGTTAGGGCATTTGGAGTGTGTCAATACCTAATTTGAAATCACTCAAGTAGAGACATTAGGCATAATTAATTGGAATGGATTAGTCATCATCAAAATAAGGGTTTAATCAATTTAGACCTTGAGTCAACAAAAACATGCCTCAGGGGACTTCTACATGATTTGAGGTGCAAGAAATGATGTATCAATATATGGATGTATGAGATGGTTGGCCTCGAGATCCGATCCATTCCGATAAAAAAGGCACCCTAGACTTCACTTGAGGACATTTTATCTTTAGTCTTGACCCATGAGTGCTTATTTTTAGTGATCGAGTCTTGAGGAAAGATAAGGACACCTATATTGTGCCACCCAGGTTCATCGTCACCTCCATGTACCTTCAAAGACTAGTCTCAATAAAATAAATGCAAATCTCCCTACTATGTTGCCATTTCCAATGATCAACAAGTAGAATAGGGGTTTGTGTATGACCCTCTATTCCTTCCCGACCATGAGTGATGTTTGATCTAGAATGAACCAAGGAAGGTTCCATTATAAATAAGAAATTTCCAAACCAAGACACAATATATTGAGAGTATGTACCATTCCTTAAACTTCTTCTTCGTTTTCCTAGATGTTATACCCTATTTCACAATGTTCTTATTTTAGTCTTATCACATGGCTACTCTGTACAATTGATTGTTATTGTATATCACTAATATGAGTAGTTAGTTCCATTAACTTAGGTTTGGAGTATCCACCTAGATGTCACAATCATTTAAATACTATATGCATATATATATATATATATATATATATATATATATAGTTAGTTAGTTAGTTAGTTAGTTAGTTAGTTAGTTAGGATAGAATACAATCAAGTGTATCCAGAGTAGAATACACTCAAGTAGTCTTTCATGATGTAATTTTTTTAATATAACCCATTGATCTTATGAAACATCATTTGGATAGATCATATATAAAGTTTAATCACATTTGGAAATTCATAGGTCATGTTATAGATACCAACAAAATAATGCATTTCAAATTTGTTTTGTGCGTCGAATTTGTTTCAAATGGGCTCAAAATTTGTATGTATCCTAATTATAGTGTGACAATTAAGATCGATGGTTTGCATTTTGCAAAAATATAGTCTAGATATACAAACACCACTTGAGTCTACCATGTGATCTGTACACTCGAGTGTATGCTAGCCTGACTATATATATATATATATATATATATATATATACATATATATAGATATATATATATACATACATATACATATATAGGGGATTTATTCATTACCCACACAGGTGGCCTGATTTTTCACTACCCGCACATCCAAAAGTGTAACTATATGGTACACAAAAGTAACTCTAAGATCAAAAGAGTAACTATATTGATAAAAGAGTAACTATATGACTAAAAAAGTAACTGCGTAGAAAATATACAGTAAGTATATATATATGGACGTATTTTTTTATTTTGGTGGGGAAAATGGTATTATTTTTGGATGAAATTTTTTGGGGAGCTAGATAAAATGCTCCTCTACAATTGTGATTTTTTTTAAATGACAGGAAGGGTGTGCGAGTATTAAAGAGGATCCCATATATATATATATATATATATATATATAGGGTAGTGATCCAGTGAGAAACATATTACGGTGAGAGCATAAGAGGCATTTGAATAACTACAAATTGGGAGCTATTTTTAAAAATCCAACCATATAGATGGAAAAGGCATCATTTCGTTTACCTTCTCACAAAAACTATTATAATCAGACATTATTTACATGGCCACATGTACAATATACACTTTTTACATATGACGGTGAGCCTAAAATTCAATATAGCAAGTCGAAAAGTATTTTGTTGTTGTGAATGATCTACAAATTGGATGGTGGTAAAATTTTGTAGGAAGGTAAATATTAATATATACTTGTAATCTATACAGTTGGATTATGAAAAATTGATCTATGTGGATAGTTATTCAAATGCCTCTCATGCTCTCACAAGATATGTTTCTCACTGGATTGCTGCATATATATATATATATATATATATATATATATATATATATATATATATATATATATATATATGTGTGTGTGTGTGTGTGTGTGTGTGTGTGTGTGTGTGTGTGCGCGCGTGTGTGTGTATGTGTGTGTGTTATGGAATGTTTTTCTACTTGCTCTTGCTTATGAAAAATTACTTGTATGCTTAGCTACTGTCTTGTGATGTTTGATTCTTTCAAGCTTTGAGAGAGTGATTTTTGGTTTAGATTTAGATCTTGGAGTAGTGTCAGTTCATAATGTAATGCAGTAGACATATGGTCATATTTATAGGTTTATCTGGTTGTTTACTTGTTATCTCAAGAGGGAAACATGCCTCTAAACTTACATCTATCCCAATTTTGAAAGTGGGAGAGAAGAAAACTAATTATGATTCTTGCAAAATATGCTAATGGTATAAACCTACATGATATGCTTGGTAGATTGTTATCTTTAATTGGTACATATACCACCTAGAGTGTCAGCTAAAATAGACCCATAATATTGGTTTTATACCGACACATATGGGGTGACACTACATCGAAGGACCATCTTTGTCGATTTCTAGGAAAAGGATAAATTGACAATATAGAGTCAATGTCAGTTTCTATAAAAACAAAAACCAACAACTAAACATATGACTTAGAGCGATATTAATGTCATGGTATCATTCTATGTCATTAGTTCCTCACATAGGAACCATAATATAGTCATGTGATGCTGTTAGTTTTTGTTTGAAGAACTAGTGATGCAGAGCAATATGATGGCTTGGAAGCACGGGCGTACTGGGAAGAATGATTATACTGTGGGCTAGGTAGCAAAGCTATGCTGGGTGGCACGACAATCTTAGAATAGTTTTTTCATCAATTTATTTGCAAAACTAAAGTTGTACTTCCTTATCGGTTAAATTTTTAACTGATAACGATATTTCATTCATTAGTTTTGGTGATAAAATTGACAACATAGATCTACAACATCATTTTTATAACAACTAACATTGCATGTGTTTTTTTAAAGCAGGACCTATTATCTGGATGTTTAATAGGATGCATGACTTACAATTCATTTGAACTATATGTTCCATCCGGTGTTCATCTTAACAACATGCCATCACACCTACAAAACCTATAATAACAAATGTATACACACAATTCATCTACCCACATATATTTTTATTCTCCAATTTCATTCTCTTCAACACTTAATTCCATTCTCATGCACATACACAATTCAGATGACACACATACAATTCCATTCTCATGACATGTACAAATGCAATTCTCATTCTATTCACTCCTCTTCACATTCAATTGCACACATGCATATATACACACATTCTTCACATATGTACCAACAATTCATTTGTATCAAATTTAAAGTTTCAAAAAGTCATAACCATCACATGTATATAGAAATAATGACATCAAGGTTTAGAAAACCCATATTTTATTCCAATAAAGTTCAAAGTTAACTTCCTTACAAAGGATTGTGCCCACTCTTATCACTCTCATCTTGCTCTTCATTTGTATATGTCTCTATTATGTCAAACAACTACAAAGAGATGAAAAAATTCAAGAGTTTGATTTCATTTTTCTATTACTAAATGAGAATATTAATTTATAATTTGATCAAAGACTACATAATTTACCTTTTCTATACAATGGATGTCTAGTGCCACCCATCTAACAATCATGTCCATATACTGCATCATCTAGTATCTGGATGCCTAATTAATATTTTGCAATGGGCACTATAAATTTACATTTATGTGAAATTTTCATAAATAAAAATAGCCATAGTTGACATAAATATGAATTGGAGTCAAGAAACTACCTCAAGCTTCTTCCAACTTAATGGTTTCTTTTTTTATCTTCCTTTCCTCTTGTCTTTTTGAATGTTTTCTTACCCCTATAAGTTAAACTAATAAATTTAATTGAATTAGTAAATTCTCATATAATAAGGTAGACATTAATGTTATTTGAGGAATAAAAATAGATTCATTGTCATTTCTAATCATTACTCTACTTTAGAAAATTTAGCATTTGGCATTAAACACATAAATCGTCTGATCTGGAATAGGGAAAACTCAATTTCTCTAGTGCCTCTGAATCCACCATTTCATCACTTGTCATGCATAGCAACATGCATAAAAAACTTTCTATATGGAATCACATCACTAGATATAATTGATAAAGCATTTTTACTGCTGGAGTTCATAGCACAAATTTGTTAATTTCATCAAAACTATCACACAATGAGATTCAATACTGAAAAATCATTGCTTCAATATTGTATAATGTAAATTAGGATTAGAAGGTGATTTTCCACTCATCTTCGTGTGTTCTAGCTTGTTGACTTGAACCATAACCTAGCTAGACTCAAAATCTAGCTCATCCTGGTTTGATCCAAGCATCAGACCATAACAACTCACCCAAACAACCTTTTCATAGGTTTACCGACCTAGAAGAAAATTTTTTGGAGGTAGAATATGAAAAATGAAGATTAACCAAAACCTTTTCTTGATGAATCAGGGAGTTCCAAGCAAGGTAAGTCAAATAGAAGTAAGGATCAATGATCAAGAACTACTTACCATGTCAAATCTATAAAGAGATCTTTGGTTTCTGTTGTTCTTCATATTTTCCTTAAAAATCACCTTAAAAGTTGCCTTCTAGTTCATTCTTTCTGTTTTTTAGGTCTTTGATTGTGCGGAGGATTGAAAAAAAATTCTAAGGAAACTAATTTTGTTGAATTCCGATAAGTATAACAAAAGTTATGGCGGCTTTTGTGATTTCTTGTTCTTGGCGGTTGTGTTGGTCAACTCTTTAGTTTGCACCTTTAGAAACCCGCGATTCAAAGGCCCAACATCAGTTTCGATGGTAAATCTGGGTAAATATATCATAATTTCCTCATTTTAACTCTTTTTGGTTCATTCTTTTTGTGTTGAATTTGTAATGGAATTTCTCACATTCATATAGAAAAAGTTTGATAACATATTAATTGAAAATTATTTATAGTGAATTTATTAAATATCTATAATGTTCCTCCATATACATGTGTGGGCTATTAATATATCAAATAGAGTTCATATCTTCATGTATTCACCACACATATGTTATTTAACTTATCAAAGAACAAATTTAAGTCAAACCAAAATATAAACCAGTCAATTAATGATGTAAAGTGTTAATAAGGTAAAATAAAAGTGTAATTACCACCTGAATTATCTTAAATCTTTAAGTTACGAGTGAAGCATGGTATGAGTTGTAAAAATATCCCCCTCTACTAAAAATTTTGTCTCGAACTTCCTAGAAGAGGAATGGGTTCTTATTACACATCTTTGACTCTAACTTCCATGTAGCTTCTTCTACACCTCTAAAGGACTTTCACTAAGGGAATCTCCCTCTTTTTAAGTTTCTAAATCCTACAATCTAGAATTTATATTAGACCTTCAACATAGTAGATATATTCTCTAATTTGTATTGGTTATGGGTCTATAATCTTCTCTATACTTGGATGACACTTCTTCAACATGGATACATCAAACACATCATGTCACTCAGCTTGCTCAGGAGGCAACTCAGGTTCATATGCTACTGGTACAATTCTATGAATGATTGGATAGGCACCCATGTATGTAAGAGTTACTTTACCTCTCTTTCCAAACCTTAGTATTTCAAGTAAACCTCATCCCCATCCTAAAACTAAAGTGGTCTATGTAATTTCTCTGCATAGGTTTTCTAGTCTATCTTGTGCAACTTTCAACTATTTCCTAATCACATATATCTTTTTTATTGTATCTTCTACCAACTTAGGACCTAGAATTTTCCTTTCTTCCACTTCATACCAACAGATAGGTGATCTACACTTTCTTCCATATAGAGCTTCATAAGGGTCTATGCCCAAACTAAAATGGTAACTATTAATATAGGAAAACTCCATATGACTAAGGTGATCATCCCAACCTCCACTAAACTATAAAGCACATGCTCTCAGCATGTTCTCAAGGATTTAAATGGTCTGCTCTGCCTATCCAGTCGTCTGAGGGTGAAATTTTATGCTAAACTTCAATCTTTTTCCCAGAGAATGTTGCAACTAATTCAAAAATCTAGATGTGAATTTGGGATTCTATCAGATATTATAAAAACTTGTACCCCATATAATCTAACTATATGATCTACATAGACTTTGTCTAACTTGGTGTATCCCATGTTGTCTTAAGTAGAAAGTGAGAAGACTTAGTTAGTCATCTACTATTATCCATACCGAGTCAAATCAGCATGGTATCCTAGGTAAACCAACCACAAAATCCATATTAATATGCTCCCACTTCCATTTAGGAATAGGAAGTGATTGAAACGTTTCTACCAACTTTTGATGTTTAGACTTGAATTTCTGAAACACAGCACACTTAAATACATATTGAGCCACATCATTCTTCATACCTAGCCACCAATACAAATCCTTAAGGTGTGTGTACATATTCGTGTTACCATGATGCATTGCATACATAGAAGAGTGTGCTTCCTCAAGAATTTGTTGCCTTAATTTTGGATCACTTGGCACACATAATGTGTCTTATTGATGAAAGATCCCTTCACATGAATATATGAATTTGTTCTCTTTTGTTTTGTCATATCATGCATAATCTGTTGCAATTCATTGTCACTCTGTTAAAGTTCCTTGATCTGATCATAGAATGTAGGTCTAATCTACATACGTGCAATTAGCCTTCCTTATTGTGACACGCTCAAATATAAATTCATCTCTGTCATTTCAACAGTAAGTCTTGTTTTACACAAGCCATAGAAAACACTTTTGAAGTTGATGTTGAATTCCTACTCAGAGCATCTGCTACAACTTTGTCCTTTTTAGGGTGATATTCAATGGTAACATCTTAATCCTTTATAATCTCTAACCACCTACGTTGTCTCATGTTGGGATCTTTTTGTGTGAAAATGTACTTCATACTTTTATGGTCAGTATAGACCTGACATGACTCACCAAACAGATAATGATGTCATGTCTTTAAGGCATGTACTACTGCTTCTAATGCAAGATCATGTGCAGGATAGTTCTCTTCATTCTTCTTAAGCTATCTAGAAACATACGTTACCATTTTTCCTTCTTGTATAAGAACACATCCTAATACTCTTCTGACTACATCATAGAACACCACATATCCTTTATTTTCCTTTGGTTAAATCAAAATCGGTGTTGTGGTTAACTTATTCTTTAATGTGTCAAAACTTTTCTCCTAATTTTCAAACCTAATGAAAGGAATATCCTTCCTTGTCAAACGTATAAGAGGTGCTTCTAAAACACTGAAGTTCCTTATGAACGTCCTATAATATTTGTCAAACCTAAGAAAACTTCTAATATCACTAGGGGTTGTAGGTTTCTCCCACTGCAGAATAGATTCTACTTTATTAGGGTCTACACTAACTCCTTCTCCTGATATGATATGTCCAAAAAAAGAAACTTCATCCAACCAGAACTCACGTTTACTAAATTTTGCATAAAGATATTTGCCTTAAGAACTACATGGTATCCTCATATGTTTCTCATGTTGCTCTGCATCTTTAGAATATATAAGATTATCATCCACAAATACTACTATGAAGTGATCTAGATACGGACCGAAAACCCTCTTCATGATGTCCATAAAAACTACAGGGGCATTTGGTCTAAAAGACATTATTACAAACTCGTAATGTCCATATCTTGTCCTAAGGGCTGACTTAGGTATATATGATGCCTTTATCCTCAAATAATGATAACCTGGCCTGAGATCTGTCTTTGAAAACATTTTTTCTCCACACAACTGATCAAATATATCATCAATATTAAGAGAAGAATATTTATTCTTAATGATTATCTTATTCAGTTGTTGATAGTATGTACACAACCTCATAAGTCCATCTATTTTGTTTAGAAATAGTACCGGGGCTCCCCACAGTGATGTACTAGGCTGAACAAACCCTTATCCTTTAACTCTTGTAACTGATTTTTTAATTCCTTTAACTCTGTAGGTGCCATATTATAAGCATGTGATGATATTGGGTGACTACCAGGTGAAATCTATGTCACAAAATCAACATCCCTCTGAGGAGGCAACTAGTAACTCATCAGGAAAGACATCTAGAAACTCATATATAACTGGAACATCCTCACTATTGCTTATTGTTTTCTATTCTCTACAATCTACCACATGTTCTAGAAAGGCTTCGCACCCCTTTCTCATCATTTTATCAGCTACAACAACTAATACCATATATGTAGGTAAGACTTTCCTATATCCAACAAAGACACACATAAAGCCACCTTGCTAAAAGATAGCTTCTTTCTTCTAGCAATCTAATTGCATGTGATATGTCTCAAGACATTCCATACCAAAATAATTAAGAAAGAATTAATATCTAAGGGCCTCATATTAATTGATATAGTATATCCACTAAAACTCAATAGACATATAGGACATGCTTCTGCCAAAACTGATGATTCACCTAATGGAACTCTTAATAACAACTCATAAGATAAATCATGGATTAAAAGATTAAACACATAAACTAGTAACATGTAGATAAAAAAATGAGTTGCTTCAGGATCTATCAAAATAGTAACTAAAATATTATTAAAGAAAATCATTTCACTTGTCACAACTCTGGGCGAGACTACACCTTTAGATAGTTTCATTGAGAAGAAGTGTCATGTATCTCTCCACTACTACAGAAATGCCTTTTAGTGTCGGTTGTTTAATCCGCTTTGGCGTCGGTTTCCGAGCGACGCCTATGTGGGCGCCTCTAAAGGTCTAACACTTCGGCGTCGGTTTTTTAACCGAAGCCTATTTAACTTAGAGGCGTCGGTTGTTTATAGAAAACCGACGCCAAAAGGGTTCGCGCCATAGAAAACGGCGTCATCTAGGAAACATTCTGTGTCGGTGTTTAATTGGTAACCGACGCAAAAAGTGTCCTAGATGACGCTGTTTTCTGTGGCGCGAACCTGTTTGGCGTCGGTGATCAACTAAAAAACTGACGCCATACTTCAAGATGACACGGCCGTGCTTCCCTGCACGGCCGTGTTTAGTACTATAGGAGTCAGTTTTATATGAATAAGCGACGCCTTTTCCACCACGGTCATGCTTTCCTGCACGGTCGGGTTGTTTGTAATATTAGGCGTCGGTTTTTATCCAATAACCGACGCTGTAGGTCTTTGCTGACAGTTTTCTGTAAATAACTGACGCCTATATCTTTTTTTTCATATCAGTTTGCAGGCCTGCTGTGGCTGGTCAGCAGGATGAGAACCTGCAGTTCAGTTTTCTGAACTGCAGGTTTACGACATCCATTGATATCAGCCTACAAACATGCCACAAACCTGCAAAAGTCCCAAGGAAAATTTCACACAAGTAGATACATTCAGACATCAATTCAATTCTCACATTCACACATATAGAAACATTCAATTACATGTATTAACATTCAGAAATATTCATTTACAAAGTATCATTCATTATCGCTATCAACATCCCAATTATATCTTACAGTTGCCACTGCTTGTATGGCTTTTGCCCATTCTTCTCTTATTTCATTTAATGCTTCCATCGTATATGGATCATGTACATTTTTTAAGCGTTTACCTATAGTGTTGTCAATTTTAAACACCTGCAAAGAGAATGATGTATATATATAAGTAATAATATAAAAATAAGATTGATATATTTCATACTAACTAATGAGACTATATATATTACCTCACGTATGGTATCGATGTCCAATGCGGCATGTTTGATAATCATCTACATAAATCGCATCACATAGTATGCGCATGCCCAGCCATTGTCTTGTGTAGCGCACTATAAATTGAAACATACAAAATAATACAACTAAGCACAATTCACATCAATAATATATACATTGGAGTCGGGAACTTACTTGTACGTTCTGCCAATTTATTGGCTGGTTCTTTTTCCTTGGGACCATTCCTCCAGCCTTTTTGAATGCATCTAAACCCCTACATGTTAATATAACACAGTAAATTACATAAGTAAATAGTAATGTAATAACAGATGTTAACAGATACAAAAATGAAATATTTCTCACCAGAATAATGGCATTCTCATTACGTGTCCAATTTTAGTATTTAATGTACTTCCCACGGGATCTAGATAATAAACAGTGAACGTCTCGGGGACAATAACTAGTAACTCCCAATGTCTACCTCTAGAGGTAAAAAGTTAACAATTAATAACTCAAAATGCAAAATAAAAATGGAATTTTCTTAAGTCCAAATTATAAATAAAGTAAACTTACTTGACATTGAATGGAGCTATTATTATCTTCTTGTTTTGCTGACTGAAAATTTTAAAAGCATCTATACAGTATTGTTGAACACTATCAGGGTCTTTAGCTACCATACTAATCAATGATGGAATAAAAAATCCCACATGATCAAATGCAAATTTTTTGCAGTGATCTTCGACTAAGTAGCTGCAAAACATGTATTATGTATGCATTAATATATAAAAAACCAGATCACCGGATCTTACACAAGGTATATGGATGTATAAATAAGATCTGACCTTATCCATGTCTCTATCATTGATGTATTCAGTCAATCATACATAAACAGCTCAATAATATCTTGTATAAATAAAGAGCTATCGTATGATTGACCTGCATAATCTGCATCTAAAGAAATAATTATCGGGCAATGTATATTATGTGCCCGTAGCCAACATGCCATTCCCCTACAAGAAGGACCTAACGGGTATGTTAGGTCAGTTGGAACCCAAGTTGGTAATGCGGGAAGTGGAGGTGGAGGCCTAGGTGCTCCGGGTGTCTTCTTTTTAACCTGTATATATAATTTCAGATCAGTTGACATCATATATACACATTAACAGTCTAAATCAATGTAAATTTATCTTACAATTTCAGTAGTGTAGACGAAATCTGCTTTGGGCCACAATATGACCCTACCTTCTGCCTCAGCAAGTGTATCAATACCAGGTGGGGATATGGCAATGTAGCTTCCCTCCAATTGGGTAACACACGTAATGGATTTTATCCCATCTTTAGTCTTACCTGGTATATTTAACAGAGTACCAATGATGCTATCACAAACATTTTTCTCAACGTGCATTACATCGATACAATGCCTGACTGTCAAAGAACTCCAATAAGGAAGATCCCAAAATATTGACTTCTTCTTGAATGAAGAATTGTCACTCAGTGTGGCCATACTACATTGTGATTTCTTACCAAATTCATTGACAATGTCTTTTACTCTTGCATAAACAACATCCCCTGGTATAGGTTTAGGTGCACTCCGTTCATCATTCCATCCATTGAATGCTTTGCGCTTCCTACGATACGAATGGAATTTTGAAAGAAACCTTCGATGACCAAGATATACAGTCTTGCCGCCATGTTTTAGTCTTATTGAATCTGTGTTTTCTTCACATATAGGACACGCTTTAGCTCCTTTGACACTATATCCAGACAAATTCCCATATGCTGGAAAGTCATTAACAGTGCAAAACAACATAGCGTGCAAACGAAATGTCTCTCTTGCTGAAGCATCATAGGTCATCACACCTTCAGCCCAAAGTTTCTTTAAGTCATCAATCAAAGGTTCAAGATAAACATCGATATCATTTCTGGGTTGTTTAGGGCCCGATATCAACAATGACAACATAACGTACTTATTTTTCATATACATCTAGGGAGGAAGATTGTATATAACAAGCATGACTGGCCAAGTGCTATGTTGGCTGCTCAATGTCCCGTACAGATTCATCCCATCTGTACAAAGCCCAAGTCTTAGATTCCTATCTTCTTCACCAAATTTGGGGTACAATAGATCAATCTTCTTCCACTGTGGGGAATCAGACGCATGTCGTAGGATCTCATCATTATTTTTCTTAACATCTGCATGCCACCTCAAATTCTTCGCATCTTTCGGATTTGCAAACAAGCGTTGAAATCGTGATATTATAGGTAGATACCACAACACCTTGGCAGGAGAACCAGTTTTGGACTCCCCCGAAGTCGTCAATTTATACCGTGACGCACCACATTTTGGACAATCTTTCAAATCTACATAGTCCTTTTGAAATAATACACAATCATTCGGGCATGCGTGTATCTTCTTGGCCTCCATTCCCATTGGGCACAACATTTTCTTTACCTGGTATGTTAAGATTGGCAGCTCGTTTCCTTCAGGAAGCATTTCTTTCAACAAAGTCAACAATGAAGTGAAGCTTTTGTCGCTCCATCTATTGTTAGCTTTCAACTTATACAATCTCAACACATCGCTAAGCTTCGTAAACTTAGCACAGCCTGTGTATAACGGTATCTCGGTATCATGCACAATGTTTCTAAAGATAGGAGGTGGATCGGTGTGCTCTACCCTACAACTATCCAGCATCGCATCAACGATGTCTGCTGGAACTGGTTCGTTCCCATTTACATCATCGGAGGCAATTTCTTCTTCCACCCAAGCACTGCTATCGACATCTACTGGTTTCGATTTTGAAATCTCTCCATGCCAGTGCCATTCTGTATAGCCATGTACAATCCTGTTGCACATGACATGACTTTTGATTTCCTCACCAGTGTTGACTTTCAAGTTGTTACCGCAATGCCTACATGGACAGTAGAACCTATCTGTAGGTTTTTTCCTATATTCCTCGGCAAATCTAATAAACTGATCAAGACCAGATATAAACTCTGGGGTGCAACGATTACGAATGGACATCCATGATCTATCCATTCTATGATCAGAGAAAACAAGTATATATTAGGAAAGAAGTATATATTAGGAAAAGATTAGGGTATACACTTACATCCTAAGTGTATAATGTGATGTCATTCTTATATATAATAAATGTGTACCACCTATCCCATCCTTGAACACCTAATCTCACTAGTAAGTGTATAATGTGTATTGGGTTTTCAAGAAAATTTCGGCAGCATTTCCCCGTTGTTCTCTAAGTACATATGTACTTAGAGAACAAATGGGGAAATGCTACCAAAATTTTCTCGAAAACCCAATACACATTATACACTTACATCCTATGTGAGATTAGGTGTTCAAGAACAGTCCCAAACCGGGGACTATCCAAGATTTACTCCTAATGAGTAAATCTTGGACGAGTTTCTAGGCCAACAAACACATTTGATGTCATTCTTATATATAATAAATGTGTACCACCTATCCCATCCTTGAACACCTAATCTCACTAGTAAGTGTATAATGTGTATTGGGTTTTCAAGAAAATTTCGGCAGCATTTCCCTGCTGTTCTCTAAGTACATATGTACTTAGAGAACAAACGGGGAAATGCTACCGAAATTTTCTCGAAAACCCAATACAAATTATACACTTACATCTTAAGTGAGATTAGGTGTTCAAGAACAGTCCCAAACCGGGGACTATCCAAGATTTACTCCTAATGAGTCAATCTTGGACGGGTTTCTAGGCCAACAAACACAATAATAGATATGTACATGTTAGAGTTTCATCACAATTAATGTTAGGGTTTCATCACAATTGATGTTAGGGTTTCATCAATGTTAGGTTTAATCAAATCAAATTAGGATGCTAGAATTTACAAGTTTAAATCTTATTTCAACATGCATCAAAATTTACTGAATTAAGTCAAACATTAGGATTAGAAGCACAAATATATGCAAGCAAAAAATTTGTTCATATCCTAGGATTTACATAAAACATTACATGAAAATTTGTTCATATCCTTACCAACAGCAAGCACGGCCGTGGCTGTGTTGGCCTGCCATGGCCGTGGCTGTGTTGGCCTGCCACGTCCGTGGCTGTGTTGGCCTGCCACGGCCGTGCTGGACAGCACGGCCGTGGTAACGGTCGTGGCTGTGTTGGCCTACCACGGCCGTGCTGGACAACACGGCCGTGGTAGGCCAACACAGCCATGGTCGTTACCACGGCCGTGCTGTCCAGCACGGCCGTGGTAGGCCAACACAGCCATGGTCGTGCTTGCTGCATGTTGGTAAATAGCTAGGGAGAAGGAGAGGTAGCGCTACCTGGAGCTAGTGTGGAGAGGACCGCCGGCGGCAGCAGCGTGTGGAGGAGCTAGAGCAGCAGTGGCAGCGACAGCAACAAACGATCGGGGGCGAGCGGCGGGCAGAAGCAACTGACGGTCGGATAAGCAGCAGGCGCCGACCGGAGAAGCACCAGGAGAAGAAGCAGCAGCGGCGGGCAGCGGCGGGCGGCGGGCAGAAGAGAACCAGAGCAGCGGCGGCGAGCAGCAGCAACCGACGATGGGTGATTTTGGGAGAACGGCGGCGAGCAGCAGCACAGAAGAGAAGTCGTGATGAAACAGGAAGAAAGGGGGAAGAGCCGGGTATCGGGTCTATTAAGTTGATCAACGGCGTCGGTTATCTACACAACCTACGCCTATTATGCTTTAGCGTCGGTTAATAGTAAAACACTGACACCCAAATAGAAAACTTTTACCCTAAATTATTTGGCGGGAACCATTATCAGCGTCGGTTATCCAAGGATAACCGACACCTAAAGTGGAACTTTTCTTGCAAAATTTCATTTTAAATAGGCGTCGATTAATAGTTAAAACACCGACGATGTATGTGGCCCAAATTTTTTTCGTCCGAAAATTGGATTTCGCGGGCGCTTTTAGGCGTCGGTCGGTTATAGTCAGCCGATGTTGAATACAAAGCGGTACCCGTGTCTGGCTGGTCTTCGAATATAGACGTCGGTTTGCCTACATAACCGACGCCTGATATTATAGGCGTCGGTTTTCCTTAATAACCGACGCCCAGAAAAGCGACACTGAACGCTATTTCTGTAGTAGTAGCTCCCTCTTCCATGTTGTCCTCTTTGCCTACTACATGTACTAGGTGCTCCCCCTGTAGAGTCTAACGCTACTGATGAACTTGCCCTTTTAACTAGAGCATGTCTACATGGAGTTTGAAATTGTAAATTGTGAACCCTGATCTATCATCTCTTTTGATATGTCTCATTTTTACACATTGATAACACATTTATGTATTGGCTCCCCAAAACTGACCAGACTGTATCCTATGATAGTTGTCATACATGGTTGCATCTTGTCTTTGCAGGCATGTCACTAACATTGATGGTCATGGAGACCTAGAAGAAGGTGCCCACCTAGGTGGTGTATTCCATCTACTAGAACTAGACCTTCCTCAAATCGATGAAGAACTAGATCCTTGTCTTTCAAAACATCCAAATCCTCATCCTATCTTATAAAAGAAACCACCATCTCCTCCATATTCACCACTGCTTTGTCATCCTATATTGAAGTCTTCAGATCTTTTTCTACCTTCAGACTACTTATCAACATTAAATGACTCTTATATATGTCTTGCGGACTCCACAAATTCTCCAAAATTTTCTCTATCTCTTCTCTCAATAAAAGATATGATATGTCTAATCTCAGTTGTTATACCTTCTTGGAATCTCCTACATTTCTCTATATCATCTGGTGCCAACTAAGGACAAAGTTTACCTAACATTGTGAAATATACCTTATATTCTCCAATTGACATATTTCCATGTCTAATATTCTCCAACTATCGGATCTTATCACTTAGGAAGGTATATCGTAACATCATTTAACTAGTCGATAACATCTTGTTTAAACATAACATCAAAGGATAAAATAGAGTTTGACTTTTACATAGAATAAAGAGTTCTCATTTAATATACATCAAGTATAAATCATTAAAATTGCTCTTTTTTCTCACTTTCTCATTCCCTGGATCCAGAGAAAGGATAAGAGACTAACTAGCTAATCTAAGTACTTCACAAGACCTCTTCTCTAGTCTTGATAAAAATTGGTTTGTGTCTCTTCTAGTAGAGATAGTCCTTTACTTGAAAAATATTTTAGTAGGTTGATGAGCTACTTTCTCAGTGCATATAACATCAACAAGTAACCAAGATTAAGCAATTTAGGAATATTCATAGTTTAGTAATTTTAGAAATTAAGCAAGTCAATCAGAATCTTGACAACTTCAATCTAAGTAGACAAAATGTATAAACAACTTATTAGAGTAAATTACTAACTAACTATTGGGTTATTTAATCCAATTAGTATATGTTATTGGACCCACATTAGGTGTATAAAACATATTAAAGCATTGAAGAAAATGAAAATCTCATTGTACATGACTTAGAAGCGTGCCCGAGTTCCTAAGTCTTTAATCTCAATACCCTGTCTCCAGCAAGTATCGCCATGTCGGGCTCTCAACGACTAATGGGAGCGGCAAATATCTAGAACTGAAATCCCCGATTGGCATTGGATATCACACAACTTGGCTAGATCCCTGCATCCTACTGTTACGTTCTGACTTATCTCGATATGGACTACCTCCAGTCTAGAACCATGTTTACTCCTTACAGCACCGACCTCTTGTAAAGAATTCTATAGTGTAGAGGGCATCCATCATCTAATGATATTTAATTTGATCTGATAGAGATGTCATCATTTCTAATCATTATCCTACTTTCAACAACTTAGCATTTGGCATTAAACACATAAATCATCTAACTAAATAGCTACTTTAATAATTCTAATAAATCATAACTCAATCCTTTAGAATGGGAATAGGGCAAACTCAGCTTCTCCAGTGTCTCTACATCCACCATTTCATCACTTGTCATCATAGTAGCATGCACAACAAACTTTTTATATGGAATCACATCATTAAATGTAATTGATAAATCATTTTTACTACAAGAATTCATAGCACAATCTTATCAAATTTCTTCACATCTATCATAGAGTGAGATTCAATACTGAAAAAAATCATTGTTTGAATTTTGTAAGATGTAAATTAGGGTGAAAAGGTGATTTTCTACTCACTTGTGTGTGTTCTAGATTGTTGATCCCATCCTTGACCTAGATAGACTCGAAATCTAGCTCGTTCTGGTCTGATCTAAGAATTAGACCTGAAGAACTCAGGCAAACAACATTTTCATAGGTTTACTAGCCTAGAAGAAGATCTATTGCAGGTAGAAGATGAAGAATAAAGGTTAACGGAAACCTTTTGTTGATGAATCAGGGAGATCCAAACAAGGAAACACAAAGAGAAGGAAGGATCAACGATCACGAACTACTTACCAATTTGAGTCTATAACGAAACCTTCAATTTTTATTGCTCTTCGTGTTCTTTCCAAAATTTCCTTAATAGTCGTCGTTGAGTTCATTGTTTCCATGGTTTAAGGATTTGATTGTGTAGAGGGTCAAAATATGAATCTAAGAAAACTAATTTTGTTAAATTCTGATAAGTATAATAAAAGTTATGTCTGATGTTGTGATTGGCTATTATGGACGGCTACAGTGGTTAACCATCAGACAACCCTCCGGTTTGCAATATCGGAAAACCCACCATCGGACAGCCCACCGTCGGAAGGCCACCATTGGTTTGTTAACCGATGGTAAATTTGGGTAAAAAAATAAAAGTATCATAACTTCTTCATTTTAACTCTGTTTTGGTTAATTTTTATTGTGTTGGATTCATAATTGAATTCTCTACATTCATACAATGAGAATTTGATTAAATTATTAATTAAAAATATTATTTATTAATTAATTTTGTAAATATCTATAATGCTCCCACATATATGTGTGGACTATTATTATATCAACTAGGGTTCAAACCTTGTTATATTCACAACACATATTTTATTTAACTTATCAAAGAACAAGTTAAACTAAATCAAAGTATAAATCAACTTGTTAATAATACAAACTGTTAATAAGATAAAATAAAAATGTAAATAATACCAGAATTGAAGCACGGTATGAGATGTTATATTAAGGATCCTAAAATCAAGTCATCGTGGTGTATAGGAGCACCAGTTCTGACCATTACCATGGGCACCGTATTGAAGGAACGAAAACATAGCAACGATATACCCACGTTGCGATGAGAGACTGTAAAATCCTTGTGAGAACCTGACGAAGGTGAGGAACGTTAGTGGTTGTAAAGACCATTGAGTACCCAAAACTAAATGAAATACCAACAAATAGTCCAAGGGAAACTCGAAATTAGAATTGCTGTTGCAGAGCCAAACAATAGAAACGTGAGCCCAAGAAGCTTCACCATGGTCTACTGGACCTACGAGTAGTATTTCTGAGGACAAAGTCTACAGGATAAGCCTGGAAGTCAGCGTCGTCGTAGGCTAGGAAAGCGGGGTCACAGCCCAGGGGAAACAACTGGTTGATAAGGTCGACAAATTGACACTGCAGAAAAAGTAAGAGTAGGAGACTATGTAGAAAGCTTACTAAAGGTTCAATTCCGCGGGTAATGGTCCGGTGGCTGGGGTGCAGTTGACGAAGTGGATGATGTAAACTGAGTTGGGGTGACCTATAGTATTTCCAAGATCAGCGGTGGTTTTGGCATATTTATCTAGCTGTGCGATTAATGGTTCAGACTATTATGATTGACGAGGAGGTAGTTGGTCATTTTTAGCGTTTCTCCCTCAGCTCAAGAGATTAGGCGACTAATAGCTTGTTGAGTTTGGGTGAAAGCAAGGAATACCTTGGTAGTAAAAGCATGGGATGAAAGCGAGAGAGGAGAAGTGAAGAACCAGAGAAGATTGCAGTGGTTGTTCTTTGAGAACAAGTAATGGACGGATGGTTGAAGACAACCCACGTGCCATCAGATCATCTTAAATGCAACAAAGGTCATTAGATAAGCGTGTTGCAAAAGAGGTGAAACAAGAATGGGATGTGTGACAGATATTAAACGTAAACCATATGCATTCAAAACGTCACAAATTTTAATATCATTTAATTCCTAATCATACTATATATTTATCTTTCTTTAATCAATTTGGAGGTGTATTTATCATCCAATTCACTTGAAAATCAGTATGCTAACCAAATAGAATGTGAAAAATCTAAATTTAGCATCAATTTCACATTTTGAAAATATTATATATTTTATTACTTCTAAGTTAAGCATCCAATTAATGCATTTAATCTCTTTTTTAATCTATCTGATACACTATTTTACATTTATTTATCTCCTTTCGTCAATTACTTAGGGTGATTCTAGATTTTCAAAATCAGAGTCGTCACTAATTAACTAATGAATTTTATAGAATTAACCTTGATTTGAAGACCTAAATAATTAATTTATCGTTAACTTATATAAGATGTGATTTGTTAAAAATTATATTTTCTTTGCTCTTATTACTCCCAATGAATATAATTTGAGGGAAAAAATAATACTCTATAATTAAAGGTGGACCTAATGAAAGGAAAAATTAAATTTTTTACTCATATTATAAGTATAACACTCACTACTACATTTTTGTCATGTAAAGTCATGGTTGCATGTGTCAGATTTCTTAGAAAAATTGAATCAGTAACCTATAGTGTCGGTTTCCACATAGAAACTGTCGCTACAGGTTGTCTGGCAAAGACTCAGATATCCATTGAGGTACAATGTTGTTTATTAGAGCAAAAATGATGCTAAAAAGGCCCAAAATGAAATTTCCACTAAAATTTTATATTGAGACATATAGCGTCACTTTCTGTAAAAATCGACTCTACATGTTTCCTTTAGAAAAAAGAAATCCATTTTAGCTTCCATCCAAAAGCCTATAATGTTGGTTTTTATATATAAATTGCCGCTAAATTAGTCATCTAAAAGTACAGACATATCTTATTCTAGCGCCATTTTTTCTAAATAACCAACTCTATATATCGTCATGTAAAAATGCGGACATCACTTACTTCTAATGTCATTTTTTTGGTAAATAACCAATGCAATATCTCCACTTATGACATGTCTAATTTTCTTTTCCTCCATTTCTAGAACTATAAGGTTGGTTTTTAAAAAATAATTGATGCTACAAGTCTCGTTAGAAATTTAAGAAAATCTATAGGACATGTAGCATCGCTTTATTTGTAAATAACCAACACAATATCCCTGTAATGTAAAAGTACGGGCATCACTTACTTCTAGTGTCATTTTTTTGTAAATAAATGATGACGTGGCTCCACTTATAGCACGTCTATTTTTCTTATCCCCCATTTTCAGACCCACTCAAACCATATTTCATTCCAAAATGACGGCACCCTAACTCATTACCACTCACCAAACAATGTAGAGAACCTCCAACAACCTCAGTGGTAGCCTATCAACCTTGGAGGCGACCTCCATTAACCTAAGTTGTAACACCCCAAAATTTATTTCAAGTAAGATCAGGGTGTTAGTAGCAATTCCTTGCTATTTAAACCCAAATTCATGGACCTCAATGCAAATGACCAAGTAAATCAAAAACCTTCATTTGAAATATAAAATATGAGTAATGTAACTTCTCACTATCTCCTTTTTAATGATGATAATTAATCCAATATCCTTTATTTTGAAATATGTTCAAATGAGTCAAAATTTCAATTAATCCATCTCCTTCTCCTTAGTGGAGCCACATCACGATTAATATGCATGTTAACTTAAATTGGCCTAATTTTGGAGAAGTTAAAATATCATTATATCATCAAAAAGAGTGTAGGGGAGAAAACCATGTATACTATACATGTAGGACTAAGACATAAAGCACCACTATTTGAGAACCAAGTTCCCAATCCCCTTCTAGATCTTTGGCTTGGTTTTAAAAACCCCACCTAGATTATTTACAAAAAGGTCAAAAAGATCAAAGGCATCTCGTGCCCCTTTCCCATGGACTCTGTCATTTTCTTTTTTTTTCAGATGAGAAAGCACAATCACTCAAGGCCAAGACCAGCAAAATGCCTATAAGTAGGTTTCTTCTCCCTAATCTAGGTTATAGCTTCATCCAAGGAGGAAGGGGGCGAAGCACCCCACCCCATCATCATTTTCAGCACGTACCTCTAGTACTTCGTGTAAGAACATTCAAAAAATAGATGTCCATTAGACTCCTCTTCTCATCTACATAGAACAAAGTCTGTGCATGTATTGAGACCCCCAAGATCTGATCATATCCCTAGTTAGGAGTTTCTAGATGTTGCCCAAGACAAGCAACATCTCCATTTAGGATAATGATATCTATTCTAGGCCACCTCATACCCAGGGAACCTGGGGGGTAAAATAGGAGCAACTTTCCACAGTTTATACTTATCATCTCTCAAGTGCCATATTCCCTATTCAGATGAAAAATCTGTAGCAACATCATGCCACTTCAATGTCATCGCTCGCCATACTCTGGAGGAATTCAGCAACGGATGATTCTTAGGATTATACAAACTATCCCCAAGCCACATTATCATCCATCTAGTCCATAAGGAATCCCTACTATGGATGAATTGGTTAATCCTTTTGTAGGTCTCTACATCCGCAATGGTGGATACATTAGATTCATTAAGCCCTCCTTCCTAGAAAGTCCTCAAAACACACATCTAAGCCACAACACGGTGCTTGCCTCCCCATATGAAAGATGATGTTATGCTTTTTATCTTGTCTGGGATATCTTCCTGGTTGCACCGGAATCTCATCTTCGCAGCAAGAACAGATCTGACCGACACCAATCTACTTGTAAGAGATAGCTTGATACTTGTTCATTGGGTACCTGTATCCCTGAGGTTATCCACACGCATCTTAAAGTCACTTCCTTTCATCTTACCCCCACATATTGATATGCCAAGATACTTAGTGAGGAACAACCCTCCATAAGCCTCATGGCATCTCTCAATCTTCCTCTTCTCGAGTTGTAAGATCGAGAGAAATAGATTTTGGATTTTAAGTCATTGTTGAACAATCTAGTGATGGACCTGAAGGGTTTCATCACCACCCTAAGGTGTTGTCATTGACAAATATAAGGTGTGATAACACCATCTTGTTTGAAAGTTCTCGTCTTCCTTTCAGCAATCGCTTCATGAACTATCCGGGATAAAGATTCCATTACCAAGGTGAAGATAAGGTGAGAGATGGGATCCCCCTATCTCAGGCCATTGGAGGATCTAAATAACCATAGGTAATTCCATTCACTAAAATAGAGAAGGATGTAGTGGAGACATGCTGCATGATTAAATCAATCCATCTAGCAGCAAACCTCATCTCCTCCATGATGTACGTAAGCATATCCCAATTCACATTATCATAGGCCTTCTCCAGGTCCAACTTCACACAGGTCTTGTGGGAGCTATCCTTGGATCCAAATCCCAGAAGGAATACATATGCCAAAAGAGTGTTGTCTAAAATGCTCATTCCTTTGATGAAGGTTTATTGGGCAGGAGAAATGATCTCCAAAAGAATTCTTGTAGTATGTTAGCCAGAAGTTTGTTCAAGACCTTGTATGTGACATAGCAACAAGCCATCAAACAAGCATAAGCCATAGATTTCACCCTCGTCTTCTTTGAAATTAGTCTAAGGAATGCATGGTTGATGCACCTCACCATCTAGTCTCCAAGTAGGAACCATCTGATAGCTCTGTATATATCATCCTTCACAACCTCCCACATCTTTTGGAATACAAAGGTGTTAAAGTTGTCAGAGCCCGGGGCCTTAGAGGCACCTATGGAGAATAGGGCAGGCTTGCTTTCCTCTTCAGATGCAAGTTCACAAAGATCTCTATTCATAGCATATGTGACTTTCCGGATAGAAAAGGCACCACAGTAAACAACAACATGATCTTCCCTATTATACAGGTCCGGAAAGAAACGAACAACTTCAGCTCCCACATGCATAAGAGAATTGGCAGAGTGACCATATTCTCTATGAAAAGTGTGGACTGCATCCTTCATAATATTCCTTTTAATTGTATCATGATATGTATTGTGTATTTCTGTCTCCATCGTTGATCCATATGAACCTACTTCTCTACCAAAAACCCATCTCCTCTGCCTTCTCAAGTTGTAAGAGCCTTCTTGCTTTCTCATCCTCTAAGAGGATCAACTGAGGTCTTAGAGTATTTCCCATGAGATCCCTTGCATCTTTAGCATGGTCCTCCCTAGCATTGAAGACCAAACTTTTGAGATTAGACAAGCCTTTATACCACTCCTTTAATGTTGACTTGATTCTCTTAATCTTTTCAGCCATCATGAATAGGGTGTTACCCCTAACCCCTTCTTTCCAAGCTTGTCTGATGACCACCTCACAACTTGGCCACTGCATCCAACCATTGAAAAATCTGAACAGTTTGCCCCTAGTAGCCTCCTGACCAAGGTGGACAATAAACCATGCATGGTAACTATTGGGGTGCCCCCTGACTGGACATTAGCCTATGGGAACAAGTCAAGCCAAGATTCAATAACAATTTCTCTATAAAAGTGACTAGCAATCCTCCTATTCACTTCTTGCTTATTATGCCAAGTAATAATGCCACCAATCATATTGAGTTATACAAGATTGGTTGCATTCACAACATCATTGAATCGAACTATGCAAGAGTCTGGAACTGGGAGGCCACCTTTCTTCTTTCTTTCTTTCCTGTTGTGGTTGAAGTACCCTATGAATAGCTAAGGTAGATCTCTCTGGTTCACAGCACTCAAGACCTCCCATAACCTACGCATGTAGATCTCTAAGTTATGTCCATATATTGCCGAGACAATGATATGGAGTCCTCCTTGATTGATGCAGCTAGCAGTGACCATTTGGCCCATCTTGAAGATGATTTGTACATCCCACACCAAAGGATTCCATCTGAATGCCACCTTAAATTTTCCCAAGATTAGAAACACACTCCCACCCATTGGGAACAAGACCAGCTACTCTATCATACACTTCCCGTCTAATGCGAGTTTCTACGAAAACCACCAGAGTCACCTTCACCTCCACAATTATTTCTCTAAGCTTCCTTTTCTTTCCAAGTCGTGATGTAACTAGCAAGTTCTACACCATGATGCACATCTAACTTTTCTTGTGATGGCCACCCCCGCCTGGGATGGCCCCTCATCTTCTAGTCCTCCTTAGGGCCACTTGGGATCTACTATAGCTAGTCACTTTGACCAATCCATTATCTTTCGATCCCTCTAGTAGATTGAACGGGTTGGGGGATGCCATGACAGGCTCCTTCTATTTTTTACTGCCTTGAGGGGTCAAGGGTGTCTTCATACCATTCTTGACCCTCTGGAAATGACCCTCCATATCCAGGTTTCTCACATACTTCCATTGCACACCTCATGTGCCTCACTAACCACCAGTATCACAACTTAGAGTTGGGTTGAACCCCACTAGCCAAGGGTTCTTAGGTCACTCCACGTATTGTAGTATCCTCCACTGACAAAATCTCCCTCGACTACTCCCTTACATCATCTTGTGCTATGTTCTCCTGATGATCCCTTCTGTTAGAAGGCCTTCTCTTCCTCCTATGTGTGAAGTTCTTCTGCTGGGATCTCTCCCTCTAACAATAAGGGGCTTCAGGTGGACCTATTAGATAGTGCATCATAGAGTACAAAGATCTCCAGATCCTTGCCATTGGGAAATTCAACCATCATCACTAGAGGATGTTTCCTTCAATGCATAAATGAGTTTCTCCTGCCATCTTCCCCTTGGTGAGAAAATCAATAACTTTAGGGGTGCCTATTCCATAGACAATAATGGATATGTCCCTTCTAGTCCAATGTTTCCCCAATTCAGTAGAGTGACCCAAACTAGGGACGAGGTCAGCGCAGCACGACGAACATCTACTTTTGGTCTCCACTTTCTCATTAGAACCAATTGATGGTCAAAGAACCGTGGTCCTTGGTTCAGGGAAGTGTCAAGGTCATCATCTAAGGTGAATCTGACCAGGGACAAGCCTCTCACTAAAGGTGAGACTTGGAGTTCACCCTTGAATACCAAGTCATGAGCATCCACCCATACAGCTACTTGATCGCTGACACCTTACCTAGAACATGAAAAATGATGGACCTCTTATGGAACTCGTCCATGGCTTCGGGCACTAGTGGTGAGAACTTCATCCACAGTCTCCCATCCCCTTCTTTAAAGACAGCAGTCTTCAGGTTTTTTGGCAGCACCACTAGTTTGAAATTCATGTGGATCGCCATAGGTTTGCCCATTGTCACCACCCAGGTTCTACCCACCGTCATGTCTGCTTTTGGGTCCACCAATAGGAAATAGGGGAGTTGGGAGGGGTAGAGGAAGTTGTCGAAGGGGGAATAAGACAAGTAGAGGGAGAGGTAGGGAGGGTGGCGGCTGGAGTGGTGGAGTCTGCCCCATCCCAGTCAGCCCCCGCCATGGGGACAACCAAATCACCCCTAGGAGGAGAGGGATGGGAGCTCCATCCTAGAGAGATAAATCTGGTACTCAAAACATATTTAGCACACATTTTCAAATTGGCCTAATTTCTTACAATAGAATCACGCAACTAAATTAAGAACTCTTAATCCAATTTTATCCTACCTTGAATGTACTTAAATTAAGATAATGACACATGTAGAAATTATATAGAAAAGATGGTCAAAACCTAAATATAGTTTCATGGGAATGTTCTAGAATCTAATCTAAGATTATGGCCGAAATTTTAGGTTGATTTGGCCTCTTTTGACCCCTCTAATGATTTTAGGATGTTTCTATATAGTTTTGTCAATGTACTAAAAATAGCCTAATATAAGCTATGGTCTGGTTTATTTTTTCATGTGTCACACAATTCTTCAGATCGATATCTAACTTCGACTCCTACTCACATATCTAGAGTCATATCCTTCACCTGGGAGGACTTTGTCCAGATGCAAGAGTGGCCCAGTGTATCACACACTCTCATCTCCCTCTTCAGTTAAGAAAAGATTTTAATAATCCCACATACACCTTTATAACATCTCTATGAGTAGTTTGATCCCAAGCTTATTGGGATTCCATGACCAGGAAACCCCAGTCAACATTGTACTCCTAGTTGTCCCCTATTTTGACCTTCATGAGTTCCTATCATGATCAAGAATTCTTCCCTATATACAAAATCCCCTGGGAAGCAAGGACGGGGGTAAGCAATAAGAATTTTTATTACTTTGCCCCATTTTACTCTCCCTCTAAACTCCCCACAAAATGCCTATTTGTTTCCCAAGTCAGCTCATCAACATTGTGACTCTAGCCATCTTGCCTCCAGTTGAAACTTTACATCACTTTCCCTATAGTCTATGAAGCTGCTCAAACCATTAATTCTTCGACCTATGATGAGGTATTTGTCTTTCCCACATTTTCCCTATGTTTAATGACCTGATCAATTCCACTGAACCCAATGGACTTTTCTCATGAAGATGATACCTCCGCCTATGGTTTTGATGGAAAAAGCTCCAGGGGATTTCAGTTTTTGGTCTTATTTAGTTTTTTTTCATCCCTATCATCGCTCCTTCTTATTGTTTCAGTTGAGGTGTTGCTTTTGGGTTTCCCTTCACCTCTGGTCTTGAACCAAATGTCACTTTGACTAGAGTGACATGTTGAAAATGAGTGTGTCTTCTCTTGATAGAGTTCTCAACCAGGTGAGGTCACCCATTGCAAGTTTTTCTTGATTCATCCTACTACTTGTCTTTGTGAATGATATGAACATCCCAGTGTACTACTTTACACATATTCACTCTTATCTCTTTTGTTCTTGGTGTCACATTTTTCTTGGAAATTTTGTCCACTATTTTGATGATCTAGCATAGTAGGCACGACTGTGGCCCTAGATAGATTGGCTAGATCTAATCGGTCCATCTAGGCAAGCAGATCCTATCTAGATAAACTTTGCCAACTTGGATTTATGATACCTTCAAATTGATAAGATTCTTTGTAAATTCACAATATTTAATCAAATGGTCAGAATAATATGTATAAATAGAAATTGGAAAGGATTTTGAATAAGGAATATAATTCCTAGGTTTCCAAAACCTAATTAAGAAATCTCCAAGCTTGTGTTCTTATAAGACATAAATTAGGGTTTACATGATTCTTAAGATAATGATTGATGGCAAATATGTAAATTTTAGGACTTTAGGGTTTCATTGACCTCAAGGAAACTTAAGGAGACTTTCTATCTAATCAGTAAGTGGACTCAAGCACTTTGAGTAAGAGGTATGATTTAAGGGTTCTATATTCACTTATATTTATGAAATTTAATTACAATAATATCAAGTACATGTTTTAATGAATCTTCAGAAGAAAATTAATTATGAATAATATTATGGCCTTCATTATGTCTTTTTTACATATTTTTATCATCATAACATGTGCATGCTTCTAAGTCAAATTAATGCTTTAAAATTATTATGACCAAAATCAATGTTAATACTATGATGGATGAATTATGATTGTTCCTTCCAAGGTTAAGAAACCTTGTTGGCATAAGATCTATGTGAGCAATGAACACTTGGGTGCACAAGCTTTGTATAAAGCAATGAGCTATTGGGAGCATAAGCTATATATGAGCAATGAAATGATGAAGGACAACATATTCAGCCCAAGAGAATAATATTATTAAGATAATTCAATATGAAGTTATACGACATGACAAGAATTCAATGTTATCATGTTTAAATTTACTCTTTCTCAAATTATAGTAGATTGTCAATTTACATAATGTTACTCATTGCCACTTACTCTAATCAAATATTTGTTTTTCTTTGTAGGAATGGGAACATGGTGTCACAAGAAATAAGGATTAAGGAGCTTAGAAAAGGAGCATACATCTCAAGGACAAATCTAGAAGACAAAACATGGTAGCGTACCAACTATAATTGTAATTACCTATTTTCAAATTAGTCATCTAATTAGGGTTTACTTGGAAGATTACATGCTTAACCAAATTGATCATTGTTTCAAGCTTAATTAATGATGGTAGTTTAATTATGATGTTTTAAACATAATGATATTTTTAATCATACTTTTATTCATATAATTAGGTTTCAGAATTGAAAACCCTAATTGCCCAAATTAGGGTTTTGGTAGCATATGAATACATAATTTGATAAGTAAAGTGGTGAACTAAATGATTTTTAATATTTCATTTACAACTCAGATTTAGTTGAAATGTGGATGTTGTTTGGATAAATAAAATTGAAGAATTCTTAAAAATATCAAAATTTAATAATTCTATGGCATGTTTGTCGACTGAGTTTCTCCAGGACTAACTCAGCCACCATGTATCAGTATGGTATTGGAATTTTATCTTTTCATTGATACATCCAATTCATCTAAAATTTTAACTAATGTTTGGAAACTCGATTATAGATATTTTGTCGAATTTTCATATTTTTTGGATGATGTTTGATCTCTACAGAGAAGGGTGTCGATCGAGTTTACCCAGAACAAACTCGGTCGGCCATGCATTCTGGATGAAAAATAAAAGTCTAGTATTTTATTTTTATTTATTTATTGGTAATCGGATTGAACTAAAACAATTACTAAAGATCTGAAATTTCATTCAGATAACATGCTAAAAAAATTATTTAGAGGAGAGTTGACCTATTCAATGGATGATTTAAATAACATATTTTATGATAGAAAAATCTATTGAAATAAAAGAAAGTGTAAGTTGGGTCAATTTGCAATTGACAGAACTAGCTTAATTGATGTATATATGAGAAACCTAGCACCCAAGAAGATCTCATATTTCATTATCCATTCCAGCGAAACAAACTCCTAGAGAGAGACAGAGGAGAGCTAGGGTTTTGAGAGGATAAAGTGGGGATGTTGACCTAGGGTTTTACTATCTGAGATATGATGAAATCAAGGTTACTGAGTTGAGAGGAGGAAGAAATAGATTCAGTTGCTAGAGTTTGATTGAATTTCAAGAAATTTAGATTTTGACCTACGTTTTTAAGCTGCTTTTCACCTTAGGTGAAAGATTTTATCCCTCTTAAGCTTTGTATTAATGTTGAAACCCTAATTCTATATGGATAAAATAATCATAAATCTTACTTGGATTTGTATGTGAATTTTATTGATTTCGAAAGATATTAGGGAATAAAATTCTACTAATTTCAATTATTCATAATTGAATGGAACTTGTTAAGTTTCTGATATATTGATTGATGATCCATGGAAAATTCTATCGATAGATGACTACGCAATTTCATGTGAATATTGCCTAAAAATCAGCCCAATGGCCGATATGCTTGGGAATTAAATTGACATGTATAGAATCATATTTGAATTGCATTAGAATGAATTAAACAGGTGTTTTGTTGAGTCTTACTAAAATTGAATATGAAGTATACTTAAGGATTAGTATGAGGTGGCAAAAATCCTCGTTTAGGGCTTGTATTAAAGGATTGAATCAAATGAGTCAATTAATCAATGTATACTTATGATTAATGAATGAAATATGTGGCAATGGAAGCTAGGGTTTCCATGTGTGTGAATAGACCCAATAAAACCATGTGCATCGTAATGAGATTGTTGAATAATATGACTCTTATGATATGTTGAACTAAGATGACTTCTTAAACCCTAGAAATTTGGTATTGAGTCGAGTATGAGAAATAAAGCTCAAGGTTGTATATAGTCTTGTGAATGTGATAAAATTCTCAACTGTAAGTATTATTACGTCAATTGAAGGTGATAAGTTTGACCAGTACGAACTAAGTCAAACTCATCTATTTTAGTATATTTTATGGAAATAGATATGAATGTGAGTCTTTTATACAAGTCACATAACAATAAAATGTGAAGGATGATTGGAGATTATGATGTTAGAAGATGTAACCCTAATTCATTATTTTTAGATAAAGTGAGTAGTATAATAAGGAATCATCATTGTTGATCATGGGAATATCATTAAAATTCAATGACCTACTACACGTATTTAAATATAAGAAATGATATGAACAAAAATGCACTGAATTGTATGGCAAGTTAAAGATGAAACTAATGAAGTTATTATGATGAAGTATTTAATCTTTTATTTTTAATTACATATACTTTAACCCAAATTGTATGAAATATACTAAAATTGTACTTTAATGGATGTCAATGAGAAGAGAAGTTGTGACACCCTTTTCCACAAAAAGTGAGATTACTCAAAACAAAACACAAAATTAACACTAATAACTATATTACCACAAAAAAGGGTAAATTAAAACCAATTTAATAACCATACATCAAGCTGAACTCATCATGTCTGAAGCCATAAACTAGAGCCACTTGTGTTTCATTCATACCAAAAGATGTTACTTACATAGTTCACTGGCTAACTAGTCACATCTTGTTACATGTGACAGCTTGTTCACATGCACAAGTCACCTCAGTATCATCATCATATAGATTAAAAAATTCAAAGTGATTTAAAACATCTATAAAATACTCCCAAGGACCTGAGTGTACAGGGAAGACACGTAGGACTCTATTACTAGACACTAGTTGTGTATCCATGATCCAAAAGCTACACTCCTCAGGATATCTACCTCAGCAACACGATCTCTATCTCAGCATGCACGTCCTCCTAAAAGATTGTAGAACCCACAGGGTGAGACCAAACATCCCAGTGAGAGTTATAACTCTCCACCAACATCTATTAAAAGCAAAAATAATCAAAACAGAAGATTATACTATTAACGAATAGGCAGATTCAGCTAAATGATATAAGCAGAGCAATTAACATTGTTTAAGTGGAGCAATTAACATTGTTTAAGTAGTTCAAGTAACTACAATTGAGTAGTAGAACATTCTATTCTTTTTATAGGAATATGAAGAGCATGTGTGTCTGTTATGAAATAAATAGTATAAGAAAAAAGGTAAAGGCTCATCCAATGTTATATGTATTTGTCCCTAAACAAATACACTACACAGATGTATTACATTTTTTATTAATGCCCTCAGGATTTGAGTCATACCACCAAAATCCAACCGAACACTACTAAGTCAAAATCGGTGCCATAAAAAGTCCATGAAAGAGCCAGAATCCATGACTCACCAAAAGCCTTTTAGTCAATACAAGAGTGAAAGTGACATATAGTCATCTGAGGTATTGACTCACGCATGGTCATCCATATAACAACCTAACCCACCTTGGTATAGGTCACGATGCTAGTGAACTGAGTTACGACCCACAGTCGCAGTCCTACTATGGTATGGCCCGCAACCAATCATGTGAAATCTCAGAAGAAACATATCACTGAGCTACAGCCTGCAACCACACTCCTTCTAGGGTATGGCCCACAACCAATCCTATGAATACATATACTCAACAATATATGGCTCTTGGCTTCCTCTAAGGGAGAACATGTTTCACCATCCAACAAATACTAACACTGAGATGGATCTATGGCATAGGGGAACTACATGATTAAGGTCTTACTTTATTAGTTATGCCAATTGGGTGAATTAAGGTGTTAGCACACAAATGGACATACAAACCCTATTTCAATTTAGAAAGCATAACTGTGAAACAACTTTAAAAGATATGAAATGTATAAGGTGTGAACTTGTCAGATTATCTCATGGCATCACTACCTCATTGCCTTCCACAAGGCTATCATCATCACCACCTGTTAACATTACCATGCCAAACTAATCATCATACTCACAGCATAGGGGATAATAATCCCTCATCACATCACTGGAGGATAACACCTCTCACCAAACATCAAGCCTTCACTAGGTTATAAGACCAATCATATCATCCATGCATGTACGTCATCACATTATGCCTCAACACTTATGCATAATCACCATAGCATACCCTAGACATGGCATGCATATCGCCTGCAAGGTTAGATGCATATATATAGAAGAGAGAAAACATATAATCCACATGTTACTCATCTTAAACATTCCACTTATATAACATACCCTAGGATTAGGGTTAACCTTCATTACTTTTTCATGATTATGATGTTAACCAACATCACTAAGTGTTATCATCCTTTGTATATATATGTACCTACCCCTCTATAATGAACATAGGTAATACATTCCATGCATCATGTATTTCAACTATTCATCACATATGTGTTACAACTGCATTAAAATAGATGTCACAACCATAGCACACCTACATGTGGTCATAACCCTAACACCCTCAACACATAGTCGTGACTGCGATGCTCCCTCACCCTAGTCGCGACCGCGATGCATCATCTTCTGGTTGTGACCATAACGCACCCCAGCTAGGCATCTCGACCAACGCTCATAAAGAGGCATCATGACTAGCCAACAACATGGTGTCTCGAACATCAACCACCCAACAACGTCGCGACCCAAACCCTAAAGTAGCATCAGAACCATCTCCATAACACAATGTTGTGGCAGAAATAAGAAGGATATATCGTGACCACTTCACAATGTAGCATCACCACCGAACTAAGACAAGGCATTGTAATCAAAACCAGAGTTAGGCGTTTCAACCAAGCATTGCAAACAAGTGTTACAGATGTAGCTTAATGATACACATCATTTGCACACCAATTCACTAGAAAAATTATCCAAGAGTTTAATTCTTTTTTACTTTCCGATTAAGGCTAGTATAGAAGGGTCGATCCCACATGACAACGTTTTTAATATCTATTTTTCCTAAGCCTGGTTTATTTTTCAAATTGATTCTTTTTGGTATTTTTGAAAGGTTTACATAAAGTAAAGTCTGATTTGAGAGGGGTTGAATATTCTAATGCAAGAAAGGAAATTGTCAGAAGAACAAAAGGTTACACTAATGCAAGAAAAATAAAAGATTATTCTAAACAAGAGAAAGTAAAAGAAGAAATTGTTAGCATAAAAGATTATCTAACAAAAGTAAAATGTTGAAAATTAAATGGCGAACTTGAAAGCAATGAATCAAAAAGAGGTTTGAAATAAAAGAGGAAGGCATCGAGGCTTAGGGGTTTCACCACCTTAGCCCTTGTGAAAATAAAATCAAACGATACACGACAATAAGAAGGAAGTAGGTATGTGCATATTCATAAATAAAACACAAAAGAGAAACTCTATGTGAACCCATTGGTCCTGGTGTTCATGTATCCTTGTTCTTCATCCTAAAGGAGATTTTTCCACAGTCACATCCAAATCCCCATGAATTCAGTTTAGGTGTTCTAAATCCCAGTTTCTAAGGTTGCATCCACTGAGATTAACAAGCGATAAAAATGATTAATTATGTTGTTTAAATCGGCAATTTCTAAACCGAAAACCATCCATCTAAATAGTCATGTAAAAACTCAATCCTATAATCACATGGCTAAGGGGTTTTTCCCCTTACCTTGATAAGGAAACTACTTGCTACTCATGGCAAGGATGGGAGAAACTAGGAAAGAAAGCAAAGGAGTCATATACCACAAATCTAGATCTCCATAGAGTCCAAGGTGGTGACGATTAAATGACTCATTTGCTTTTTCTCCCACTCCAAGAGAAACACAGAAAAAGAAGAACCAGAGAAAAGAGATCTAGAACCGAAATAAAAGAACTAACTTTATGAAAGAACTGATCTTTATTGCTCTTGAAAGGAAGATTACACTAAGATGAAATGACAAAATTCTACTTTTGATTGTGTACAAAAAGAACTTGGGGCCCTTTTCTTAGTGGAGTCCTCCCTCCTTTTATAGGGGAAGGAGGGGTGGAAACCCTACATACAAGACTATCTAGAAGACTCCTAGCCGATGGCAGAAAACTTTTTGGATCTGGTAAATAGAGAAAATAGTTGATTGCTTTTAATTATGATGACCGCTTGCATTCTTTTTGCTGCAAATTCCTGAAACATAGATTTTGAGTGAATTTTCGAGCCAGTCATAACTTTGAAAGTGGTCAGAAAATATATTTTTCCTGTAGATAATTTAATTCCCTTTCCAACACATATTTTACCATTAAATTCTACCTTGGGATGTGAGAGTTATGGTAATTTTGGTGTGAGGTATATATTTAAATCAGGCACTGCGGGATTTTGTGCAAAATATCTTCCAAGGAAAATTAGTCATTGAGCATTTTTCTACAAAAAACCAACCAAATATAACTAAAAATCTAAATTAATAGAAAAATCTAAACTATTATAATTAATTACAAAAGTAAGAATATAAATAACAAAACAATCCTAAAAAGATATCTAAAAGATGTAAATAAAAAGGATAAATACACATTTATCAAAATACCTCAGACTTGAATCTTTGCTTGTCCTCAAGCAAATAAAATTACAAATAAAGTCCAATTTATACTCTCAATATGTCATTCCTAACCCTTGTAACATCATTATAATCCTTACCTCTAATTTTTGGCCAAGTGACCCAATCTCCTAGAACCACGTAGCATAAAGTTATTTATTTCCTATCAAAATAACTATCACATCTTGTTTCAAAAATAAGATTTTGTATAAAAATACGCTTCCTCTTATGTTGCTTTGACACTCTCAATTTTTTATTCTTTTTTCTTAGTTATTTACACAAGAACAGGAAGAAGGAGGGGTGTGAACAAGTGAAGAAGAAATAACAAAAGATTTTTTTTTCTTTGATCCCTCCTCTATTCGACTCGAGACTTTGATTTGTAGAGTTATGACTACATTGGTCACAACTGTTTTCTTGTACGCTTTGGCATATTTTAACGGTACACCCCTTTTTGGGGTATGAAATTTATTTTTTGGGAAGAGTGCCACCCCGGACTTGATTTTTATTTGGTGGTGATTCTTTGCTTCTCTTTTCTAGAAGAAAAATAGAGGGAATGAAAAGATGTTCTAGTGCTTATAACTTTCAACATTTTTTTAGAGAGTGTCATTGCTCTAGTTAGAATATTCCTATAATTCACATCATACAAGTTTTATAATAAGATAATCCATTTGTTTAAATATAGGGGAAAATTTTGCTTGGTTTTGATTGATTCATTATGACTTGCCAACTATTCTAAGGAGGGATGTTATTAGGGGTCTTAGGTGACATGGTGATTTCAGACATGGTAATTTGTAATAGATTTTGCAAAAAATTAACTAAATTAAATTTGGGGTACAATGATATATGTCTTCTTAATGGGCCGACTACATAATGGCCTTTTTACAATTAAGGAAAAAATTGGCCGACTAAATAAAGGCCTTTTGTAACAAAAGAAATAAAACATGGCTAACTAGGCAATGACCATAAAAGTAGAAATTATAAAAGCAACTACATGCAAAATAAGAGAAAATAAGATGTAAAAAAATAAAGATAAGGGGTGAGAGTAGAAACGTACCACCCACCTCCACCCCAGACTTAGATTTTTACTTGTCCCGAGTAAAACCCAAACCTGAGATGGAGGGAAGAAAATTCTTGGATTCACTAGGAGGCCCTGGTAGCTCAAAATATGTCCATATGAAGGGAATGTCGATGATGGTTGGGGCTTTGAACAGAGGATCTTCATGGTACATCCAATGGATGGGTGGTCATGGAAGCTTGAAAAGGTTTTCTAAATGATGTTGATTGTCACCTCGCAGTCCTTCGAGTAGGATCCACATATCTTCCTTCAACAGTGGAAGTAGTGCTGGAGAAGAATATGGATTGGGGGAGATTGGCGGGTGCCAGTTGGGTAACAAATCTAGTGTCAGATTTGGAAGATCGAGTGGAGGATCTAGCTTGAGTATCTTTTTTCCACCTAGATCTACATGTAATGGAGAGGGTGCCAGTATTGGAAGAACTGGTTTGTTAGCTGAGTAAACAATCACATGGGGATGTATGTCTTCCTGGTGGATTTTACATCAAGGTGCATCCAGATCCTTTGCCCCATAAATGGAAGCCAGTGGATTTGGTGTGGACGACTCACATATGGCATAATTATCGTCATAATTAGCAAAAATGATCAAGACAGGTTGTTCCATCTCTGTTGGGGAATTCTCCATCTCTTCTTCATAAAAGATCCCATCAACATGGATGTCTATGGAGTCATCATGCTCCTTTACTATGTTGGAGGTGAGATCTGATTCCTTTATCCCATCAACATGGATGTCTATGGATGTCTAGGAAGTATCCTAAACAGAATGCCAAAATTGATACGCGTCGTTTGCACACCAATACACTAGAAAAATTATCATAGAGTTTCATCCATTTTTACTTTTCGATTAAGGCTAGTATAGAAGGGTCGATCCTACAGGACAACATTTTTAAGATTTATTTCTCCTAAACCCGATTTATCTTTGAAATTGATTTTTTTTGGTATTTTTGAAAGGTTTGCATAAATTAAAGTCTGATTTAAGAGGGGTTGAATATTCTAATGCAAGAAAGGAAATTGTAAGAAGAACAAAAGGTTACACTAATGTAAGGAAAATAAAAGATTATTCTAAACAAGAGAAAGTAAAAGAAGAAAATGTTGGCATAAAAGATTATCTAACAAAAGTAAAATGCTAAAAAGTAAATGGTGAACTAGAAAGTAATGAATCAAAAAGTGGTTTGAAATCAAAGAGGAAGGCATCGAGGCTTAGGGGTTTTACTACCTTAGCCCTTGTGAAAATAAAATTGAACGATACATGACAATAAGAAGGAAGTATGTATGTGCATATTCATAAATAAAACACAAAAGAGGAACTTTACGTGAACCCATTGGTCCTGGTATTCACGTGTCTTTGTTTTCCATTCTAAAGGAGATTTTTCCACGGTCGCATCCAAATCCCCATGAATTCAGTTTAGGTGTTCTAAATTCCAGTTTCCACAGTCGCATCCACCGAACTTAACAAGCGATAAAAATGATTAATTACGTCGTTTAAATCGAAGATTCCTAAACTGAAAACCATCTATCTAAATAGTCGTGTAAAAACTCAATCCTATAATCACATGGATAAGGGGTTATTCCCCTTGCCTCGATAAGGAAACTACTCGCTACTCATGGCGAGGATGGGAGAAACTAGGAAAGAAAGTAAAAGAGTCATAGACCGCAATTCTAGATCTCCGTAGAGTCCAAGGCGGTGACGATTAAATGACTCATTTGCTTTTTCTCCCACTCCAAGAGAAACACAAAAAAAGAACCAGAGAAAAAAGATCCAGAACCGAAATAAAAGAACTGATCTTTATTGTTCTTGAAAGGAAGATTACACTAAGATGAAATGACATAATTCTGCTTTTGATATCGTACAAAAAGAACTTGGGGGCCCTTTTCTTAGTGGAGTCACCCCTCCTTTTATAGGCGAAGGAGGGGGTGAAAACCCTAGATACAAGACCATCTAGAAGAATCCTAGATGACGGTAGAAAACTTTTTGGATCTGGTAAATAGAGAAAATAGTTGATTGCTTTTAATTATGATGACCGTTTATATTCTTTTTGCTGCATATTATCACAACAGCGATTTTGAGCGAATTTTCGGGTCAGTCATAACTTTGAAAGCAGTCTGAAAATATATTTTTTTCTGTAGATTATTCAATTCCCTTTCCAACTCAGACTTGCCCATTAAATTCTTCCTTGGGATGTGAGAGTTATGGCAATTTTAGTGTGAGGTATATATTTAAATCAGGCACTACGAGATTTTGTGCAAAATATCTTCCAAGGAAAATTAGTCATTGAGTATTTTCCAACAAAAAACCAACCAAATATAATTAAAACTCTAAATTAATAGAAAATTTTAAACTAATATAATTAATTATAAAACTAAGAAGATAAATAACAAAACAATCCTAAAAAGATATCTAAAAGATGTAAATAAAAAGGATAAATACACATTAATCACTTACCAATGTGTCATGGCCCAAATCAAATACAAAGTATGGTTGTCTTGGTCCCAACACTACACATGAGTGTATGTATCGACCCAAAACACCAATAAAACATATGTCCCGGTCGAGAAAAGGTCAAACGGCAAGAACACCAAGCATCACTAAGCTCAAAACTCATGGATCCAAGGCCATCAAACCCTAAAATAAGCACTAAGGTGATCATCTAGAAACACCATTAGAGAAGAGAAAATTGAACCTTAATACATGAGGAAAACATCCAAAGATCCAAGGTAATCATAAGGACCAGTCTTAAGTCATGGTGATAGAACTAAAGCTTAGGTTTCATGTATCAAGATCTCCTTAATCAACACATAACAAATCAAATACATAAATTTAGGGTTTTAAGAAAGAGGCTAATATTCGTGAGAATATTTCAAAGTCTTGAACCCTAAATTCATGATAACATCATGTAACTCGTTAACATCATATATGGAGACTAAAATGCAAAGTTTCATCATTAGAAACCCATCGTCACCAAGAGAGAAACTTCATATCAAACTATTCATCAAAAACCCTAAAACATGTGGCTTGAAATCCTCATGATAGGTCCTTAAGAAAGAGAGATAAACCACATTTGATAGAACAAAACTAGGACCTAAACCTCACAGGACATCAAGACACTCGTCCATAATATATGTGATCAAAACAAAGATCATGACCTAAGATATAAACCACCATAACATATCTCTCTCTAAAATTGGGTTCCTTGTATTAGGATTTTAGATTTTAAGCATATAAAGCATGATAACTCCTATCATTTCATCTCTAGTTCATGACATAATCTACTAGCACATTAAGGGTATGTTCTAGAGAGAGAAACGACAACATGCAAATCAGATTAAGAGTACTAATAATAGATGAGGGTAGAAAGTTATAAAACGCACCTTAAGAATCTCAATCATAAAGGGTCCAAGCTCCAAGATCAAGGGCTCCAAACACACGATCCAAAGGTTGAAGAAGCTCCACCAAAAGATCCTCTTTCGGCCATAATCACCTCAAAAAGGAGAAGACACCATGGTCAAAGTTTTCTCAAGAAAAGGGCATGAGAGAACCCTAGGTTGAATCCAAAGAAAGAATGGAAGATAAGGGAGAGGAAAGTTCCTCTCACTTGGGTCTACCCTGTCAAAACATGGCATATGACCCTTGTGATGAGGGATTTGCTTCTGAAGAATGAACACCATGGAGAATACATGGTCTAGGGTCGAGAAAAGAGAGTAATATGGGGTAGGGGATTCAAAGAAACTCCATCATAGAAGAGCAACCACTTACCAATGTTGAAGATGATCAAAAGTCACCAGAAGCACCACATGCAAGGGAAGTTCGGCCACCAAGAGCTTCCAATATCAGTCATTCTTGCTCCTTAAGGATACAAGGATGAACAAGAGAGGGTGAGGAAGAAAGAGGGGTGAAAGATTCACTTGAAACAAGAAGAAAGGGTTTATATACCAAGGGAGGAGGGAGGTAGGGTGTTTATGAGGTGTCAACACCCTAAAACATCAACGAGACACTTGTCAACTCAAGAAACCAACATGCAACCACATGCAACTACCTTAGCCATACATGCACAAGAGGGTGATATACTCTAGGATGGTTCTTGACGTACTTGGGTACCCAACACACATGGTCACAGTCGTGACCATCACATGGTTAAGACAAAGCACCAAAGCACACCATTGTCGAGACAAAAGAAACACCAACACACTTAGATCGAGACACTTTACTAGAAGACAACTATCTTGACCCAAGACAATCCACAACCATCTTGGTCAAGACAAAACCAAGAAAGGGATGTGTCTAGGTCATTACACTCCCCAAACACTCCCTCAAGGTCGAGACAAAGGTCACCACCCTCAACAAGGTGTACAAGGTTAAGGTACATCAAAACCCTAGAAACCCTGATCACCCCTAGTGATGTCATCACTCATCCAAGGATCAACCTAGGTGCCCCAAAGAACCACTTTCTCTCTCACGAATCCAGGAGATATAAGGAACACTATAGAGGTGAAAAATTACATATCAACCCCCTAATTTGGGTAAATTGCAATTTTCACTAAAACTAGCACATAAAGCACAAACAGCATTCATGCAAGTTCAAACTGGAAACTTAAGCTCTCCACAAGGTCCAAAACCATCTCAATGAATTACAGAAAGGTTCTAAGCACATGAATAAGACAAATCAAATAGGGTTACCCTAAAACTCAAGTCAAAGGCCTTATAGAAGCATTATATATAAAGTGGCTAAGAATGATTGGTTCTAATAATCTATTTGAACATGAAATGGAAGAAGTTGAGACTAATGAATATAAAATGAAGAAAAAGGATGAGAATTAGTAGATGAATCTAAGAACCTAACTATAACCCTAAAATTATGATATAGATGATGCTAATGAATAACTATCTCAAATGAGGGATTACGAAATGCACATAACAGTAGTTGAATTCAATTAAAAGATGAGGTTCACACATTTGAATTTATTTACAAGAATGTATTATTGGATTGTGATTGTTTAATAGAATACTTTTACTTTAAGAATGGAATATTGTGATGGAATTCAAATGATATTCAACATGTGTCGATTAGTAATCCTAATGGAAGAATGTAAAACAAAAGAAGAAGAGAACTAAGTGTGTTATGCATGTTTATGCATGAAATTTATTTGCATCTATTGAAATTTGATGGAACAAGTATATGTCGTATGATAAATCTATTATAAGTATGATGAATGATACAAGATATCTGTATGATTTTATTGTTTCTAGTTCTTATGACACTATGAATATTTTGTTGAGAACTGTGATATAGAATGAACTGGTAAGAAATATATTGAGATTGAATTTAACATGTATTGATTACATTTGAGAAACCATGATGAGGGTAAGTGTTGCACAATGACATTATGTCTCGGGATGAAATCCCAGTGATGATGATAAAACCTTGATGGGGTAAATGTTGGAAAATGAGATTATTCCTTGGGCTAAAATCCCACTAATGATGACTACTGTGGGATGATGTGGAAATGAAAAGAATTATATGTTTTGCAAACTACATATTCTTGTGCTTCTTGTTGTTTTCATTGTCTTTCTTGATAAGACTAATATGTTTCTCCATTATTCTAGTTATGTGAGAATACACACATATGATATATGTTGTTTCAAATTCTTTTAAGATGAGTACAAGAGATTAATAAAAAGTGTAACATACTGAATTCTGAATGTAATTTCAATGCAATCCTTTTCCCCAAGTTTTCTTCTCATTTTTGTCCTTTATGTCCTTGTTGATGAATTAGTGGAATTATAGTGGTTTGGTGAAAATTTGTTCAATAATTATACCAAGGGTTTATGCACAAATACCTCAGTGAAACATTATTTAAGGATCTAAAGTGCAAAATCACCACTTAAATGGAACAATAATAAATAAATGTGTGCTAGAAGTGTAAGGCCCCAAACCTTGCTTAATGTGTTTAACAAGATTAATTACCATAATTAAGTACTATAAACCTTTATATAACCTTTTGAGGTGTTTGAAATTATGAGATAAGCTTATGTTTCAATTTTGGTCCAATTTGGACGTTGTTTGTGCAAGTTATGTAATTGTTATGCACATTTTGGACTTTTTTGCAATTTACCCAATTGGGAGGTTTTCTTTGCAAATCGTCAAATTCTTATGATCCTTAGATTTTTCCTTATCATTATAAAGATTTTTGGGCCATGGGGCGCCTAGTTGTACCTTGGGTTGGAGGTGTTCTCTTCAATGGTATTTTAGGGATTTCCCCCTTTATGGATGAGCTTATCTTTAGGAGTTATCAACCAATGTGGTGGTTTCTTTATTTGGAGATCGGTGATGGGCCTGGAGAATAAAATATTTATGGCTAAGAAGGCTCTAGTAGATGTGGAGTAGTTGTTTGCATGTCCATAGAATCTTTAGGCTATGGACACATGGAAAGCTCCATGGACACCTCACGCTTGACTCCTTCCTTATCCATAAAGGCTTGCATGCCATGGGTACCCTTAGCCATGGACACATGGAAAGTAACTTAACACTTCATTCTTTGCTTCTTCCTTATCCATAAAGTCTTGCATGACTACGGACACCCTTAGACATGGACACATGGAAAGTAGCTCGGACACCTCATGCCTTGCTTCTTCCTTAACCATAAAGCTTTATATACCCATTCCTTACCTCCCAACCAAAATATTTGATCCATGTCACCTCACTCCTACTTATAACTTCGTCCTTTCTCTCTTTTTCCATGTAGTATCTATCCCAAGGTAGAAGAATATGCCACCTTGGTGAAGAAGGTTTTCTAGGGTATCATCTAAGCTCATCTAGGGTTTCTAAAGTCATCTTTTAGCATTTCCGACCAAGGCAAGTAGGTTTCTTCCCCTTATCCTTTGTTTTATCTATTGTTCTTATTCCTTCAACCTTCCTCCAGGTTGGAACCCTGGTCTTCCATTTTGGAACTCCATCTAAATCCTAAAAACTCTTCTTTCCATGCTCCTCTTTCTTAGGGTTTGTATCCTTGGAGAAGAAGGTGATTCTTGCTCGAGTTTGGAGCTTGTGCTTGGAGCTACCAACCCATCTTGCTCAAGTTTCCTTGTGATTGGAATCTGATCTTCTTCCTAGAGGCAAGTTATATAGCTTTCTCCATGATTATTTCTTATTATAAGCTTTTCATATCATATTCTTATGCTTAAATGATGATCTCCACCTTTAGATGATGGTCTTATTTAGGGTTTCGTTTCTTTATTGTTCTATACTTTGTTACTAGCTCTAGATGAGCCTAAAATGATTGGTAAATTTCTCCTAGGTTAAAGGATGACCTAGTACAGGTTGTGGGGGGCCAAGTCACGGGTCGTCCCCTCTCCCTCTCTCTTCTTTGCTTGCAACTAAATTGTTGACATGTCATTTTCAGGTTGGCTAGAATTGGAAAATTTCATATCTTTTAAATCAGTTTGTGCAAAATTAATAACAAAATATGTTTTAGAATCATAAAATTAAATTCTATCTAATAAAAGTACCTTTAGGGTCTCATTTAAAGGTTTTTCAAAAGGTGGTTTTTGGAATATGATAATAATACATAAACCAGAAAATTACAACTTAATCACCATAACTCTAAAATTGACACAAAAATATGTTTTCTTGATCAAGAGAGCCTAATCAGTCCAGTGGTGGGATTTTTAGAGTCTAAATTTGAGTTTTGTGAAAAAAGTCCAATCTTAGGGTTTCTATGCAACAATGTGCAATATGTACACCAATGAATGTTGATAAATTGAAATAGGCCAAAGTTGAACCTGGAACATCTAGAAGTTGTGGAACTTGGTATTTGAACACAATAAAGAGGTATTTGCATTCTTACACCCTAAGTTGGAATATTTGTGAACCAAACCCTATATTCCCTAAAAAGGCACTATATGAACCCTATTTTCTCTATTCATGTTGCTTTTGCTAAATTTCCTCAAAAATTAGTATTGATATTCTATGTCTTGGGTCTTGTACCCCACTGCCATGTTTCATATATATGATGCTTCTACTTGCCATAGTTTCTCTTAACATGTTGATTTTATTATACTGTTTATCTAATGTAGTGGTACTTATGTACAACCACCCTTACATAGGGCATGTATTATTTCACCCTGGGGAATGTGTTATTCTCCCCCATATATGATTTTTGTAGGTGAGTAGTGATGTGTTATTTCTCCCCTCACCTATAGTTTGGGGTCTGGTAGGTTCCTCAACCCTACTTAATTAATGTAGTCATATTAATCATGCATGCAATTCCTTTACTATTTTAATGGTATGGCAAGCATCCATTTTGATTATGCCTCATACTCTTGATCTCTTCGTCTATTGATGAACTTATAGCCTTTACTTTTGTGTTATTTTCTTTCTTTTGTTCTTGATCATATTGTTGATACATACCTTATTTTCTTTCCCTCTTGCTGGGTGATTTCCCAATCTCCCAGATTTTGGACAAGGTGCTAAACAAGATCAAGGAAAATATGACAAGTGCATATTTAAGACTTGCTAGAAGAATGTCTAGGTTGCTATATCTAGATCCCTTTTTTCTCACCTTTTTCTTCTGAAAAACTTATATAGTGAACAATGATGAAAGCCATGTAAAAGCTTTAGTTTCTTTTCCTTTTCATTGCTATTAACATTTTATATGTATCTGATGCATGCTTATTTACTTGAAATATTATACATGCATCCCTCAATATCTATTATCTTTTTGAAAGATGTAATTCTTCAAATTTTAGTAAGGAGGTGATCTTGCCTCTTTACAGCGCCCATGGTAGTCGGAATTTGGCTATTTCAATTTTATCTCCCTAATTAGAACTCTTACCTCATATTGTTCCTCTTTAAGTTGCATGTTTTCCCTAGAATTGATCTATTTTATTCTTGAGATGATGAAAGATTGATTTAGGATCATTAAAGTTTTACATTAGAAACATGTTTTGTTAACCATAATGTGATGAGTCTGTTAGGTAACTATTAGGAAATAAGTTGAAAGTAAAGGTGTCTAGAAAGGATCAAGGTTCGGGGGTTGGCAAGATATAACTCCGCACCACTAGCTTGGTTTAAGAGGACTCCTAGATCCATATGATACTTTCCTGGCCTGAGCTGATACTAATTGTCCGAAATAGCATGCCTATAAATAGTAGTAGCCTTAGAGACCTAAGTTGGATACTCCTGAGAACCTTATATGTTGACATTATCTTTCAGGTGCAATTACTTGTTTGAGGATGGATACCCAATATAGTTTCCTTATATCCCATAGAACCACATGTTTAGACAGTATATCCCTAAGAACTTGGACTTTGAAGTTTAATTGGTATTTAGTAAGCAATTAGAGTGTGCAATGGAAGTGTGATGAATCTTGTACATGGTTTAATTAGACTCACCCTTTTACCTCTAGATTAGTGTGGCTTGGTAGGTCAAACCTTTTAAGGGGTGGAGAGTAGTTGGTTTGATGATATTTGGGTAGTTAGATTTCAAGGATGAAATACTTTTTAAGGGGATGGAGTCCTATAACATATCAAAATCTAGCTACATTGACTCTAGAAACCCTGACTCCATGATTAGGAGGATAGTTTGCTTGGATCCTTAGTTTTGACCAAACAAGTCATAGTTATAACATGACATGCTTGTTTATATATTAATGAACATATAATGGTCATCTAATGAATAATTCATATGTTTGAACCTTAATGAATATATAATATACATAATATCAGTAACTCACCTAATAGTGGATATGCATGATGTTGACCATGCGTAAACCGATAAATGCTAATGATATTATGAGCAAGATAATTGTAACCTAATATAGAGATATGTTTATGTTTCACTGAGTGTCGTGTGCCTAGCATGTGCCTCACTTATGTTTTTACTTGTGTGGTTTAGTCCCATATTGATCATATCTATTTTTGTATCTCCTCTCTTATCCTATATAAATGAATGCATTGTAAACCTTTTTACTCATCCAATACATTTCTCTTCAACCCTCTATATGGTATCAAGAGCAAGTTATTTCCCCATGTGCAAATTCCCACCCTAACCTTTTTTCCCATGACCAAAGCCCTTCGCCCCCCCCATGCCACCGCAGCCCTTCCCCCTCCTCCCCCTGGTTGTTGCTCCCTTCTCCTCTCCCCTCTCCCACCACTGCCAACCCCCCCCCCCACTCACCGCCTCCACCCCCACCCCCACCCCCACCCCACACACACCCACCGCTGCTCCTCCCCCACCCACCCCACCCCGCCACCACCACCTACAGCCACCTTCCTCCCCCCACCATCTCCTTAGCCTGATCTTCCTTCCCCTCTTCTTCCACCAAGAAAATCAACTATTACCCTCCTCGTCTAAAATCCCACCTCCGTAACTCTCTCCTCCATGACTTTTACGTCTTTGGACAGCAATAATTATTGCACATTGAGAGTCCCCCCAGCTCTTCGATTTCTTCTGCCTACGCCATCATGGTGGAATCTTGATTTTCCTCATGACGGTGTAAGTTCTTTTATCACATTGTTCTATCCATAGAGGGTCTCTTCTGATTTGGGGTATCAGATCTACAACGGTGCTCTACTGACTCATAGCAAGTTGCTTTATATCTGTTGATCTCTACTACTGAGTTCTACTATTGTTGTGCCAATTGCCTTTCCTTCTGCTTCTACTTCTGCTTTAGATCTGTTCACCATGGCCTCTGTTGAGCCGCCTTGTTCCCTGTGTGTTACTACAATTAAACTCAACAACTCCAACTATCATCTCTGGTCGGCCTCCTTTGTCTTGTATGTCAAAGCACAAGGTCATCATTTTCATATCACTATTGAACATCTCGCTTCCCCTACTTCCATGGTAGATGAGAAAGCAAGCCAGCTTATGCACAATGGTACAAAGATGACTCTGGGGTTAAGTCCTAGATTCTTAATATCACTAAGCCATGGATCATCTAGTTGTTACTTTGTCTTCATGATGCTAAGGAAATGTGGGATCAACTATCTCATGTATATTCTCATTAGTTGAATCCCAAGAGAGTTTTTCTTTATTTTTCAAAACACTAAACAAGAAGAAATTTTCTTCTGACACTCATGTTGAAGACTTCTACAATCAATGCTCTACCCTCTGGAATGAACATGAAATTTATCACCCCTTAACATCTGGCATCAAGAAGCCCAAAAGTAGTGTAATGAACTACAACTAGTCCAATTTCTGGCTGCCATTCTTGCTTCCTTCTCTACGGTGTTTGACCAGTTTCTATCCAGTGACCCACTACCTACTCTTCAATAAGTCCTCAAGCGGGTTCAAATACTTCCATATGTGACCTCCACTCTTACATCGAACACCCTACTCTGGTTGTTCACACCACTAAGTTTGGCCATGGATGAGGATGTGGCCATGGTCGTGGAGGACATCCTCCTTCTAACAGTGGTCGCACATCTTCTACTGCTCCTGCTACTAGCTGCAGACAATCTATTGGTCCTCACTTTTACAACTTCTGTGGTCATGACAATCGCAATGAACATTGATGCTGGATTAAGCACGGTAAACCTACTTGGGCAAACCAAGCAGACACAGAGACTTCCTCTGATACTACACCTAAACAACCATCTTCTACACCTTCAACTAAGTGGCTTCTCTCAAAGTTCAAGAAATTTTTTCAAGAATGCATGACTCAGCTTCCCTCTACATCTGTTAATGGATCGTCTGCCTTGCTAGCATCTCCTTCTACTGGTAACAATAAATGATGCATTGACTCTGGTGCATCGGTTCATATAGCCGGTGATGTCAACTTATTTTCTTCCCTTACTAAAACCACATAGGTTCCACGTGTTACTGTCGCTGATGGTTCTAAAACTTTTGTTCATGGCATAGGCATTGTTCCCTTGTCTCAAAATTTGTTTTATATATCCCAAAATTTTCTATTAACTTGGTTTATGTCAGTAAGACTGTAAAAAAATCTTTAGTGCTCCATTAAATTTGATCCTTCTTGTTATGTTTTGAAGGATCTCCACACGAAGATGAGGATTGATTCAGGCCATGAGGGACCAGACAGACTCTACAATCTAGATGGACCACCAGCGGCATCTGCTCTTCTGTCGACATCAGTAACAGGACTCCAATGGCACTATCAGCTTCGTTACCCCACTACAAAAAAGTTGAAGCATTTATTTCCTACTTTATCTAAAAAAACCTTTTCTTATGAATCTTGTTAGTTGGGTAAGCAAACTCATATTGTGTTTCCCGTTAAGAAATATATTGATTTGAAAGCAATTTTTGATATTGTTCATGCGGATATTTGGGGTCCATGTTCTATTCCTAGCCATTCTAGAGTTAAATACTTTTTGACCTTTATTGATGATTACTCACATGCTGCTTGGTTATTTTTACTAAAGATCAAAGCATGGTTTTGAATCATATTAGTGTTTTTTTATATTAAAATACAGACACAATTTAGAAAAGCCATTAAAATTTTACACATCAATAATGCCCTTGAATTTATGCAAAAATCAGCGACATCTTTTTGTTCTATCTGTGGCACCCTAAAACAAACTACATGCCCCTACACTCCACAACAGAATGGGGTTTCTGAAAGAAAAAACCACCACTTGTTAGAAGTTGCTCACACTTTATTTCTTCATTATAAAGTTCCTCATCATGTATGGCTTGAGGCTGTTTCTAGGATGTGTTGTCTTATCAATCGCATGTCATCTTCTATTTTGTATAATCAAATTCCTTACAACATTCTTTTTCCTGATGCTCAACTTTTCTTTGCCCCCCCCATATTTTTGGGTCTACCTGTTTGTCAGAAACCTACGCCCGGGGCTAACAAAACTTGATCCTCACTCCACCAAGTGTATTTTTCTAGGATATTCTAGAACCCAAAAAGGTTATTTATGTTTTGATCCTATTCTGAAGCTATGGTTTGTGAGTGTTGATGTACTGCTTTTTTTATCATATGCCATATTGCTCTGATGATGGAGCATCACCCTCCAGTGATATGTTGGCACCCATGTTGTGGCATGATATTGTTGAGAATTTTCCATCTTCTGAACTTCCTAAAGCTCGACCTCTACAAGTGTACAAGTAAATAAATAAGACAAGTACTCCCTCCATGGCCCCTCCACAACCAATTCCTCCTTCTGTGGATGATCATACAATAACTGAGGTAACTTCTGACTTGCATCTACCTATCAGTCAGCGCAAAGGTGTTCTTTACCACATGAAACATCCTATTAGCCATTTCTGCTCATCTTCTAATCTGAATGGCAGTTTTGTGTGCTTCACTTCTACTATCTCATTTGTCTCTATTCCAATGACTGCTACAGAATCTCTTCTTATTCCTGCATGGAAACAGGTGATGGAACATGAAATGCATGCACTCTCTGATCGCAAGACGTGGGAGCTCGTGGATCGTCCTCCTTCCTACCCTACTATTGGATGTTGTTCGGTCTTCACCATTAAATATCAACCAGACGGTATAATCGAGTGGTTTAAAGCTCATCTTGTGGAAAAGGGTTATACAAAAACACATGGTGTGGACTACTTTGAAACATTTTCTCATGTAGCATGTTTAAATTCTATTCAAATTCTGATTTTTGTTGTTGTAAACAAGGAATTGCCCCTATTTCAGTTTCATCTTAAAAATGCATTTTTTTATGGAGACTTACAGGAAGAGGTTTACATGGAGCAACCATCGAGGTTTGTTGCTTAGGGGGGGAGTCCTCCTCGCAAGTTTGTAAATTGAGAAAGTCCATCTATGGCCTAAAGCAGAGCCCTCGTGCTTGGTTCGACAAGCTTAGTCAGATCTTAGTAACTTTTGCCTTTCATCATTCCCATTCAGATCATTCTGTGTTGTATATCAACTGAACTAAGAATGAGTGGTTCCACAAATGTAATGAACATGAAATGAAAGAAGTTGAGACTATTGAATATAAAATGAAGGAAAGGGATGAGAATTAGTAGATTAATCTAAGAACCTAACTCTAACCCTAAAATGATGAGCTAAATGATGCTATGAATAACGATCTCATGTGATGGATTAAGAAATGCACATAACAGTAGTTGAATTCAATTAAATGATAAGGTTCACACATTTGAATTGATTTACAAGAATGTATTATTGATTGTGATTTTCTGATTAGAGTACTTTTACTGTGAGAATGGACTATTTTGATGGACTACAAATGATATTCAACATGTGTTGATTGGTAATCCTAATAGAAGAATGTGAAATAAAAGAAGAAGAGAACTAAGTGTGCTATGCATGTTTATGTATGAAATTTATTTACATCTACTGAAATTAAATGGAATGAGTATATGTCATATGATAAATATATTCAAAGTATGATGAATGGTACAAGATATCTATATGATTTCATTGTTGCTAGTTATTATGTCTCTATGAATATTTTTTTGAGAACTGTGATATAGAATGAACTAATAAGAAATATGTTGAGATTGAATTTAACATGCGTTGATTACATTTGAGAAACCCTGATGAGGGTAAATGATGCTCAACAAGATTATGTCTTACGCTGAAAGCCCACTGATGATGATAAAACCATGATGGGGTAAATGTTGGACAATGAGATTATGCCTTGGGCTAAAAGCCCACTAATGATGACTGTTATGAGATGATGTGGAAAATGTAAATAATTATATGTTTTGTAAATTACATATTGTTGTGCTTCTTGTTTTGGTCATTGTCTTTCTTGATAAGCCTCATATGTTTCATGTTATTGTAGTTATGTGAGAATAAACACATATGACATATGTTGTTTTAAATTCCTTTAAGATGAGTAAAATAGATTAATAACAAGTGAAATGATGACACATCTAGTTAGGTGTCATGAACATCATGAGTTTCCCCAAGGACAGCATTGGGGAAACAAAAAAGATCACCTTATAGTAATTGATGAATTATGAGAAGAATTTCTGGAGTGTGGATCAAGACCTTCAAGGCTAGACCACCTGGATTTAGGAGTGAGTCATCTAGAGTGGCTCTGGCCCTAAATCCTTGATGTGAAAGTCTATGTCCATGAGGAATACACTCTGATGAAATAAAATATGTGAAATATGACAATATGATAAATGGTGTGAAATGTGATATACTATTTTGTTGGCTCCAATCTTGTGTACTCAAGAAGAGAACGTGAGCCTCTTTAGGAAGCCCCGAGGTGGATAGGGTCTGTTGTTGATATCTTAGGGTGGCCGGCTAAACCCTAAGATAGTGACAGTGAGTCGTTGACACGTGAATCAGGCATGGTGACTTCTACTTGGTGAGGTATAAGCCAGGTAATTTTAGGGAAAATCAAAAAGATGACAAGCCATGTAGAATATGATTTGAATGTTTTTTACATTGCTTGTACTTCTAGCTGATGATTGGCTATTGTTGAATATGTTTCTTGTTATGGAAAATAATCATTATTTTATTAAGATATATGTTTCATATTTTCATATGTATTGTTGACAAGTAGTAAATGTTGGAATTTATATCCACTCCGAAGATTATTTGGATTGTTTTTCATTTGATGGTATTGTTTGGTAGATGTGTTTTATGTGTACTTCAGCTTCAGGACTATAAGATGTGTTCCTGGTCTAGCTGGTGGGGTGTCATAAAGATGATGCTAATGTTATATATTGATTTAAAATGTTTAGAACTGGACTTGTTATTTATACTAAAGGATTTTTAATTTGAACTAAGATGTATCTAATAATTTGTCCATAGACATGCTCTAAAAGATGTTTTAAAGTTGAATTTGGTTTAAGTGATTATCTTATCTATTTGATTATACTACCATTCTAAACTAGATTTTGACTAGATGATAGAACTATCTGCTAGACTTTTCAGTAGCTGTAAGTTTCTTTTAAGTTCATTATCCTTACTCTGGTGTTGATGCATGTACTCATCTTGAGTGGGAGGTATCCATGCATTGGGGCTCTATATGAGTCTCATGAGGTTGTTTCAAATGTCTTTAGGCATAATTTTATCCAATGGAGAGGTCGTGAAAAAAAAGATATAAATAGAATAATCTAGATAGATTAGATTGTCCTTGTACACTCTCTTTCTCAAGATGGGTAGTATACAATTTTTTTTTATTCATGTACTTGTATCTATTGTAATTCAAACTGTACATGAGGTACAAGATTTGATTCTGGTTTTGGTGGAGTTGAATAAGATTTGTGATAGATGAATGTGATGTCTGTGATGTGACATTACTTTGGAAGGTTTTATGAGAAAGAAAAAGGGAAAATTATCCATGATTTTCATATATTATTTTAATCATATTTGTTAAGAATTCATTATATTGTATCATAATTAGATATTAGGCTTAGGGTTTCTCTCTAATGGTTGGCATTCATGCAGATCAAAAGAGAGGATCCCGACAATAATAGAATATTAGTTTAGATTTAATTTTAAGTTAAGCGAATCATATATTAGTTTAAAGTGTGTGAGTTATGTTGAGAAATTCAGTATAAGAATTATTTATTTTCCTGTGTTAGTTGACAAACTCTATTTTTTATGCAATTAAAATCTTATTTGTGACACTCCCAATGAGATTTATTATTCTGGTCACTTTTATACATATTTTAGATAATTGGGGTGTTATATTTGTGGTGGTCTCCATCAACCTCCGCGGTGGCCTCCAACAAACCCAGCGACACTCATGTCGATGCTCTCCAGTCGAAAGCCAGCTGGATTTTGTTTATTTCTATTTACGGTGCTTGTGTTCTTATTTCTCCCTTTGGCAACAAAACCTAGACTACTCTTAGTTAGGACAAACTCCTCTCTTCACTTACCACTGACTTACAAAAAGATATATTTCCTTCTTCTCGAGTCCTCCTCTCATTTTTCCATAAAATTACAATGATATGCCCTAAACTTTGCCCAGTATATCTAAAGAATGACTTACCATTAATTATTTTATTTAAAATAAATATGAGCACAAATATCTGACTCCCCTATTCTTCTAGTAGTGATGTAAAATGTGGATATCATGTCTTTGTAATTGCACAAGCAAAGAAAATTTGAAATACGTTCAAATATGCCCTAAAATTGATCTTTTAATTATCCTTTAATGGTATGTTAGTGAAAAACAAAAATATACAACATGCCTTACTATTTGAGAATTTTTCTATTAAAAAGTAATTCCTCCCAATTATGCTTCTATTTGTTGAATTTATAATTGATAATTAAATGTGGCTCATTCATGGTTTTGTGTGAATGAAAGTGAAATTAGATGTATTTGAATGTGAATTGTATATTACAGCTACACAGTAGCAGATGCCTACTAAATTAGCATGTCTATAGTTCTACTTTTTAATAAGAATCTTCAAGATCTATAGGGTGGAGTTTTTTTATAAACAAAGGACATTATAAGTCTTTGTGGAATTTATAAACAATATGTAGGACATATAAGGTTGGGCTTTTATAAATAAACAACTCTATAGATTTCTATAGGATTTAAAAAAATTGTAAGACCTATAGTATCAGTTGTTTGTAAAAAACATCGATGCTATATACTATATAGTCAATTTCTAACAAATAACCAACACTATAAGTCTCTTTAGAGATCTAAAATTTGGGTGAAAAAATGGAGTTTTAGTGTCATTTTTTCTCAAAAACCGATGTTATATCGACTTCTATAGAAGTTTTTAGCGTCATTTTTCTCAAAAACCAATGCTATATTGACTTCTATAGAGTCATTTTTGGTAATACAAAAATCAATGCTCCAAGCCTTGGGCTTTAGCATAGTTCACTTAGGTGTCGCTTTTTAACCGATAATGTAAGTCTTAATTGACCTACTCTAGAGCCTATTTGTGTGCTAGTGACTCCACTCCTTAAAGAGGAATGTGTCTCCAAAATCAACCCAATTATATCTTAGAGAACCATTATGTAACATCAAGAAATTGGGCTCTCTCAATCTAGAAACTTCCTTACACTGATGAATACAACTTTTGGATTGATTTATTTTATTTATCCAGATTAATAATTAATGTATCCATCTTATCAAGGTTTAATACCCTAATTTGGGGATTGATTGTACTTGAGTTACTTTAATTGAGGAATTTTCCCAATTGGTACCTACTTCATTCATGATTAAGTCTGGAAATGCTAAATTGGAATCACTCTTAAACTACTAAGGTACAAGACTCCACCCCTCGAAAGGGTTAACCCATCATATAACTAACCACTTAAAGGATACAATGGGGTAGATCAACCAAGTCATATGCATCTAAAATCATAAAACATTGCTCTATTCTTATGTATATGGTTTTAAGGTTGGCTTAACCAGTTGGGGTGTCAAACTGAGGGGTTCCCTAATTAGACAAACTTCATGTAGTGGTGACTTGGCTCATATTATCTAAAAACCTTTTCCTTTCGAATATATATAGTATAGTAATGAAAATATTTTTGACGATGACAACTCTTGCAATATCAAGCTACAAACGTGGCAATAAAATTAGTGTGAGAACCAAGTTAATCACAGTTCACCATAAATCATTATACCAAGAGAGTCTAAATCTCTAAGGGTCTATAAGGGCATCAAAAGTATCTCTAACTCATGCCATAAGAGCCATTTATACAATTTATAGGAATATATGTGAACTTTTTACTATATTCATATAGGTTACAGTGCTCTTCATTTACCATTTCACCTTAAGTGTACTTAGTCATATCATAGGATACTTAATCTCAACATGGGACATCAGGGATTCCTCGAGTTACCTGACTATCCTAAGAAGAGATTAGGGTTTGCAAAATCAAGGGAAGTATATGATCATTGAACACTTGGTCTCATTGGGTAAATTATATATCCATATTCCTTAAAAGAATTATTAGGACCATGCAACCTAATTGTGAAGGTGATATAGATGAACTCCTAAGGATCTCCACCAAGTAACAAATCTTTACTCAACTAACCCTAGTGTATGAGAGAACTAAGTCTTATGTAATATAGCTTCCAGTTTCCTCAGTAAAGAAGTTTTGAGAAACTATACTAAAACAACTAGATTGAGAGCAAGGCCTATATTACAATAAAATAGCAACATCATAACTCCAAAACACATGTTTGGGTTCAAAACTTGCCATCCATGCATGCTCATTTTTCAAGGTGGACATAGATGACGCATGCTTGAAAATTGACAAGGAAAATGGTTTAAGGTGGGAGCTAAGACGATGCATATCTAAGATAGTATAAGTTACACTACATTCTATTATGATTGATCTGACTTCTGATTTAAGAAGGATATAGGAAGTAGTCACTAGGACAACCAAATTTCATGTATGTAAATTTTCTATTACCACCAGAAGTGTAGGTGGAAACTACAGTTAACAAAAACTAAGGCTCATCTAAGGAAATAGTTTGGAGAGTGGCAATGACCAATTTATATTGGAATTGAAACCCTAATTGGTATTCCACAATTTAGGATTAGTTATACTAGTATCCTATATAGGGTCACCTAACTATGTAATCTACGTATATGTGTACAAACAATCGAGGATAACTCAAAATAGTTAGGTTCACAGATTGTACTGCATCTCATACCATACTGTAAAGTGTGACACCTCATCACGCTAAATTATATTACTCAAAACATAAAACACAATCAACTTCTAATTAATCACATAGTCAAAATGCATAATAATTAAAACCAAAATTCACATCATGAACAAGTTCTGAAACATTTACATAAAGGTCCATCTTTCCCATTCTCATATATCATAATAGGAATTTACATCTGTGCTCAATGTCTTCAGCCACCTCCTGCGTAAAAAAGAACCATTAACATGTACATGCCATATCTACATACACTGGCATACTGTCAAAATCTCGTGTTGATACAAATATCTTACTGTTAAGATGACTGATTCAAACGGGGCTTTTTTCTACATCACTGCAATTTATGCTAGCTATGACTTGGTGGTCAGGCGTTCAATGTGGGAGGATATCTTAGACCTTTATAATGTGATCGGAGATGACTGTTGGATGCTAGCCGGAGATTTCAACACCATTAGAAATGGGAACGAGAAGAGAGGGGGAAATCATGCCTCCTTCTAAGACATGTTAGAATTCAATTCTTTCATCTCTAATGCTGACCTATAGGATATACCTTTTAATGGGAGCCATTTCACTTGGGTTAATAAATAGGTGCACATGCCCACTATGTGGAAGAGGCTTGATAGAATCCTAGTGAACAAATCTTGGATAGTAAAGAGAACAGATACGTTGGATTTCCACTTGACCAGATATAGAGTGTCTGATCACTGCCCGCTCTTGGCTCGCCCGGGAAGAGCCCAGATAAGGAGTCATTCTCCCCACTTTTATTTCTCCTCAGCTTGGTTGCATCATGCAGATTGCCTCGACATCATTCACAATGCCTGGGGGGAACAGGTGGTAGGTCATCCGTCCTTTGTTTTCTTTCAAAAGATGAAGAATGTCAAGATAGCTTTAAAGAAATGGAATAAAGAGGTGTTCAGAGATATTCTACAGAGAAAAAAGGACCTTGAAGATATCATTCATACTACCCAGATCGCGTTTGATGATTTGCTGAATGGGATAAATGAGGCCAGCTTAAGAGAGGCAGAGAGGGAACTTCAACTCATCCTTGATCAAGAAGAGGCTTTATGGAAGGACAAAGTGAGGGTGATGTGGTTGAACGATGGGGAGTGGAACACCAGGTTCTACCATGCTATTGTTAAATCTAGAAGGAAGAACAAATTTGTCCAAAGAATTAGGATGCCGGACGACACTATCTATTCAGATGAAGATGACATGGCTCAGAAAGCAGCGGAGTGTTTCAGGGATTTCTATATGGAGGAAGCGGACTTGAACGGGGATGATCTTGATGATTTCTTGGGATACATTCCAAAGATTGTTACCTTAGATGATAACTTCACCTTACTGACCCCATCGAGCATGGACGAGATTCTAGAGATCATCCAGCAGATGGACAAGCATTCTGCTCCGGGACCTGATGGCTTTTCCCTTCATTTCTACACCGCTGCATGGGATACGATCAAAGAGGACTTCGTCTCTCTTGCAGACGCCTTCTTCAAGGGACAGGTCTGCCATCGAATCTTATTCTGCTGCAATGTGGTTCTTATTCCCAAAAAGGATGCTCCGGAGACCCTTGCCACTGATTTCAGGCCGATAGTAGTCGAGAATTTCTTCCTGAGGATCCTGGCTAGGATTTTGAGTAACAGATTATCACTTTTAATGCCTTCGCTCGTTTTGGAAGTTCAAGGAGCATTCATTAGAGATAGAGATATATCCAACCATATCAGATTGGAGAAGGAGTTAATGCACGATATCAAACAAGGGGGAGACAATCCAAATACCATTATCAAGTTTGACATGTCTAGGGCTTATGATCGCATTCAATGGCCTATTTTGCGCAAGATTATGATGCGATTTGGGTTCATCAAGGAGACAATAGATCTTTGCTTGTCCTTTTTCGATCAGACCTGGTTCTCGGTGACTTTGGGCAACGTTACTGCTAGTTTTTTCAATATGGGTAGAGGCATCAAGCAAGGGAATGCGATTTCGCCTTTTCTCTTCATCCTCTTTGAAGAAATTCTTTGCAGGAAAATCAAATATCTGGCTGAAAACGATGATATATCGTGTTTTCGCATCAGAGGAAGAGGGATAGCTCCAACATGTTTGTTTTATGCCGATGATATTTTGATGTTCATTAATGTTGATCAGCGTTCCATTTTGACCACAAGGATATTATTTGCTGCTTATGAGCGAGCCACAGGTCAACACATTAACAGGACCAAATCATTATGTGTTGTTGGAGTGAAGAATTAGTGTGATGCAATACCCATTGCAGCGGCCTTGGACATCAAGATTATATCTGACTCCATCTCCTATCTAGGGATTCCAATATCTCCAGGGTGCTCTAGGCTTGCGAACTTTGAGTTCCTGATACATAAGCCTATGTGGAAATTGAGACTTTTGTCATTTGCAGGTAGACGATTGTTGATTGAACATGTGTTATCTTCTATGACCGTTTTCACGTCGGCGGAAGTAGGCATTCTGGCTGGGATTATTAAGTGGATTGATCAGGTATTATCTATGTTCCTATGGGCTGACAGAACCAACCATGCCCGATGAGCTTGGATAGGATGGCAACGGGTGACTGTTCCTTGTAAACAGGGAGGCATGGGGCTCACACGATTTCAGGATCTGAATGATGCTTTTGTGGCCAAGGCTTGCTGGGAGATTTTGGTTGGTACATCTGTGTGGGCTACTTTCTGCAGATCGAAATATCATAATGCAACGTCCAGCAGATCGGGTTTGTATCCACATAATTTGAAACTAGGAGCAATGGCTTCCCCATTCTGGAAGAGAGTATGGGATGTCTTCCCAAAAGTGATGCCATACTGCAGATGGATCGTGGGACGTGGCCACATATCCTTTTGGGACTCTTTGTGGTGTGAGGAGAGGCTCTCAGATCATGCTGTTCTTACCAGTGATCGCAACCAGGCATTCCTTGTCAGCGACTTTTGGCTACCTGACTTGGTATGGGATTGGAATTCCCTCAGACAGATCCTTCACGTTCAAGGATTGCAGTTCATTCATAAGGTTGGACATATTATATCTGAAGATGAGGATAGAATAATTTGGTCACCTGAATGGCAAGGAAAGTTTACGATCAGATCGACCAAGAAGATTTTTTCTGGATCTACCAGTGCTACTCATAGCAAGCTTGGGGAAATTTGGTGTTTGGGCGCTCCCAGAGCCTCAGCTTTAATCTGGAAATTTGCATGTAGAGCTACACCAACTGATGACAACGTGAGGAGATGCAACATTCAGATTGTTTCTATGTGCAACTGCTGTGAGAATCCTCATACTGAAGACTCTACACACCTTTTATTTCAGGGGAAAGTTGCATCTTTCTTCTGGGATAAGTTCACTAATATCATGGACATTGAAGCACCGGGCGACATTCAGTCCTTATTGGATGTGTGCTCTCGTTGCACATCTAGTTCCCTCAGGGTTTGGTTAGTAGCAAGGATGGTTGCGCTTATACCTTGCAGTATCTGGAGGATTAGATGTGCAGCCAGGTTCGAAGAAAACTGAGTTCCTTTGCTGAAGGAGTGGAATTACCTAGTTTTTAGGTTAAATCAGATGCTGAAGGGACGTGCTTTTAAGATGATTCCTGATGGTGCTTTTTACGACAGGATGAATACAGCAAATATTGAGGAGCCTAGGCATCGCCTTAAAAGTATTAATCTTGTTAGATGGATACCTCCAGATTTTTTCAACCTTAAGCTCAACATCACTATTGGAAGATGCACAACACTTGATGGAAGGAAGAGGAGGTGGGCGGAGGGCGTTGTTTGCAATCATGAGGCAGTAATATGTCTAGTTTATAGAACTTGGCTGAGAGCGGAAGATTTTGACACAACATATATACATGCGTGCATTATAGGCCTAAGGATGGCAGCTGATCAATGCTTATCTATCTCGTGTATAGAGATTGATGACAGAGGGACTTTTGATATTTTATGGGGAAAAGCTTCAGTACCTTGAAAGATCATATCTTATGTAAAAGTGCTGAATAAGATGATAAAACAGACTAACGTTATTGGTACTCTCGTTCATAAAATGGCCAATTCTATACCCAAGGAATTAGGTAGCTGGGGCAAGAATTTCTATTGATCGTACATTTGCTCAGACCACAGGGAGCTTCCCAAGAAGATTAGAGGCATGGCTTTATTGGAGAGGAAGAGGACTCCATATGTGTTCTTTTCTTGGGCTGATACGTTATGAGTCGGTTTAGGGTTTTGTTATATACGATGGGGATCATACCTGCATTTATAAGCAGGAGCTGTATTTTTTTGGATGATTTTGCCTACACGAGGAGGGTAGGATGAATAAGAGTACCTCCTGGCTTCTTTAAAAAAAATCTTATCTACAAAAGACCTCCCATACTCCGACCTGAGAGTATAGGGATGACAATATGACTCTACTACTGATATCTATAGTTGACCAACCTTCTAAATCTATTGGTCACCAAGTTAGTTCTCTTCAACAGCATGACATCGATCATGCTGCCTTTGACCACCTAAAAAGATGTGGTGACCCACGGGTGAGACTCAATCCCAGTGAGAAATATAACTCTCTACAAAAGATATTTATTACAATAGATTAATTAATAGTAAATAAAGTGAGAAGATTGGGTATTGAATAAGAAATTTAAGTAGATTAAACAGTTTAAGCATTCTAAACAAGTTAAGCAAGTAAAGTTAACAATAAGAATAACTATTCAGATAATATAGGATAACATCTTATAAACATTGTGTAGTATAAAAGTAAGGTAACAGATAATACAACCAATGTGAAATGTATTTGACCTTAACAAATATACTGCACAACTTGTGCTACATCTTTTATTATGCCCTGGGGAATATGAGTTGTACCACTCAAAGTCCAATTGACCATTGTGAAGTGATATTCAGTTCCATAAAAGCTCTAGGAGTGCCAGTATCCTAAGATCTCTTCCCCTTGGTCAGTATGAGTGAACTGTAGTGACATACTAGTCAAACTGCCAACAGTGACATATAGTCAAACTAATAACAACTAGTTCGAACTTGGTACAAGTTATGAAACTAGAAACCATGGTATACAAAACCCTTGCATTCGAGGTAAAACTGCAGTTATCCTCAATCACATTAAATATCTGAGGTATGACCATAGTCATCCTCATAACTTGCATTTGTGGATGACAAGGATATATCTTCAACTTGTCACCCCCACATACTCAACAATATGCACTCCAAGTTTCCCTTAGGAATACTCGTTTCACCATCTAGCAAGTTCTATCACTAAAGATGGCTCTATGACACAGGGCACTACATGATTAAGATTTCACTTGATTAGTTATGGCCAATTGGGTGAATTAAGGATGCATCAAACAAATTGACATACAAACCCTAATTCATTTCTATCAAGTGCATAAGCATTGCAACTTTAGAAGATATAAAATGTTTGAGGTATAAATCTTGATCACACTACCACATTCTATCATTCTTCACAAATTAATGGACCATACTTGTCATCATACAATTACAAGGTACCAATTACTTATCACATGATCTGGGGTTTCAAACTTATTGGATCATGAAGAGGATATCACCTCAATCAGGGCTCAAACATGCCCAGAAGTTCATTAAGACCATCACATTATTCCCTACAAGATCATCATTATCATTCTAGGCCTTAAACAAGGCTCAAATGATCATCAACACATATATATCCCATAGATTTTAACATAATAAGGTACTATGATTGACAATTAGCACTATATTGAGGTTTCAACACAAGGAGAGTGTAATACATTGACACATTGATCATTCAAGAGATCTAATTATAACCAATCACCATCAATTAATCATTTTAGAGTTGGCATAACAACCTAGGTATATGTTATAACCCCAATTTTTGTGTTCATTTGGTGAGAAATGTAATTTCTCATATTAAAGATATTTGAACAAATAATGATATAATTTGGTTTGAATAAATGGATTTCGTTTACAATATCCTTGATGGTTGTTTTGTGGGCTTTATTGGATATTGGGCCCAATAACAAGGAAATTCAATTAGTAAATGAATAATTGAATTTTTTTTAAGAAAAGAAAATTGTGAAAACCTCTAGAAGGCAAAAGAATATAATCCAAAGGTGGATTTCGTGCCTCTTGGGGTTCTTTGGGTTCCAAGGAGTCTAAAGTTGCAAAGAAAAGGAAATAAGAAAAGAAAAAGTTCAATTAAGTGTTTCTTTATTAAAAAAAAAAGAAATTGAAAATAGTGGTAAAATGTGGAAAACAAGTGGAAAGAGGTGTGATTAAGTATCCTTGATATATTTTCATATCCAAAGGATTTATAATGATAAAAAGAATGCCAATGAGGAAAATAAAAGAGAAAAAAATTCAAATAATGAAGAAAGATACAAAATAATGGATATTAAGTAAAATATTTATGGAAAGTATTTGGAAATCTCTAGAAACGGGCAATGATGGCCACTTTTGTTTAGATTTCATTTACATGTGTTTACTAATGGAGAGAGTAGTAAAAATAAAGGGAAATAGAAAAGAAAGGAATAGATAAATAAATGAATAATCTAGAACTCACTAACTCAATATGTTGCCATTATCACCCTTACACGGTTTGGTATACATAAAAGATGATTAATTGAATAGAAATACCAAGTGGTATGTTGGTTACATGTGCCTATAACAAAGGAGTATGAGGGGAATATCTCTTTCCTTAATTGGTATTAGGATAAAGGATCATTTTTTTTACTGCCTAAGGAAAGATGGGAACGTGGAGATGTATTCGGAAAAGTAACGATGATTTTCCTTGTTGGATCAAGATGCACTGCGTTAAGGAGGAAAACTAACTTGTTGGGAGAAATATGTATATGTACATATATATAGGATGACCCCCCCTGGTGTGAGACTCACATCTCTCATCTCCCTCCATCTTCTTCCTCTGCCGTTTCCTCCGTAACCCTAAGGTTACCCAAGGACCCTTGTTTCTAGCACAACAACACACCGCAATTGTTTTTCATGTCGAGCTCTTGCCTGGAGACTGTGTTGCGGCGATCTCACTCCATCTGGGTGCGACACTCGGCAGCAATGTGTAGTCGTCGAGGGCAGACTGGGATGAGCCGGGGTTGACGCAACATGCCTCCCAAAAGTGCATGACTCTCTGTTCTAACCCGAATGGCTTTTACGAGTTTGTTCATGCCTCGGAGCGCTGATGGATGGACCATGAAAGCATCCTTCCTGCTCCATCTCTTCCATGGAGGTTGGGCACTCTACGGCACTAGAAAGCAGCTAAGGAATACCGAGGATCGACCTTGAGCAGGGCTAGTGGGTAGCACAGTGACACCGCAGCACGGAGCACAGGCTCGCATTCATAAAGAGCAGGTTCTAGACTGGAACGACGACCCTAAGGTACCACCCTTCTCTTTCTATTTATCATGCACCTGTGGTAGGTAGAGTCTGGGTGCCACCTCTATGCACCATGGCACTACGGGTAGGTTGGGGCAAGGCCGGCTAGGGCCGTGGAGTCCACAGGCCGATTTTGGTGACCGGAGCCACGGGAGAACTCGGTGTGGTGCTTGCCTGGGGGAGCGTTCGCGGCGGGAGTCAGACTTCCTCGCGATCGCGAGGAAGGGGATGACCTGGGGTAGAAATACATGTATGCACTGGGACTCCTGCCTAAAGCACGGGGGTGAGATAGTAATTTGACTGATCTTTTAACTTAGCTGATTTCTAATAGAATTGGTGTGGTTGCTGAGTTGTCAGCATCGGATTGGTTAGAAAAGGATTAAGCTTGTTTTAATTACAGAAATTAATTGGTAACTCGGATGACAACATACTTTATATGAATTTTGATCCTCCAAACGAGATGAACACAAAGAAATTATATATGAAGCCTAATTCTGCTTGAAACTCAAAAAGTATAGGGTTTTACATCTTTTGATGCATTAATTGATAGAAAACCCCTAGAATGATGTAAAAATGAACATGATGAATCTTTTATATGTTTTTGATCAATCTTAACCTGTTAAGAATAAAAGGAATGGTAAAATCATAAAAAGATGATTAGTATGTTGATTTTAGGGTTTTATGATCATGAACATGGTTTAATAGACTCAAAACCCTAATTTGAGTAAATATGAGTTTTAGTGGTCATAACATGATATTGCAAGAATAAAACTATAATATAGTGATTCTTAAACATAGTTTGCATTTGGATAATTCTTAATGAAGATAATTGAGATGGTTAGGGTTTTGTAGGAAACCTTAGAAACCCTAAATTGAATATAAAGGATACATCTTTGAAGACAAATAGGTTAATTTGAAAGATATTAACTTGTTGATTAATAATATAGAGTTTTCATCCGTTTGGTATACAAAATTGGTAGTTTTAGGGTTGTAATCCATAAATGAAGAATAATTCATATGGGAACCCTAATTGGGGTAAAAGAAGAGGAAAACCATAATATTTTAGATTAAGGAAGTAAATTACTAAATGATGATCATAAGACTGCTAAGAATATTAAAAGGAGAGAATTTAAAGGTTTTAAGTAGATTTGATGAATTAGGGTTCTTAATAACTAAGAATGGAGGCAAAACCCTGATTCCCAAGGAAACCCTAAAATTGGAGTAGAAATCCTAAGGATGATGATGATATTGGATAAATATTAATAAAAGGAAATTGGTATATTTATTTCAAGATTTTGTGCATGATTGGTTGCTTGATTGGGATTTTTATGTTCTGATTAATTCTGTATCTAAATCTGCAATACAAGTATGCGGTTACGCTTATGAATATATCGAGTTATGTTTTCCGAGGTTTATCGAAGTTTTCATCGATGACATGAATTAATTGTTGGATGATTTTAATTCATGCAAACTATAATGTGTATATGATTATCACCTAAGATATGTGCCTACTAGCTCAGATCCCGGTCCCCTCTGTGGCTTATTAGTTGACCTAGTATATGGCTACCTATGGGGTAGGTCCATCAGGTCATCGGATGACTTAGTACATGGCTACCAATGGGGTAGGTCCATCAAGTCACTTTGAGTTAGACATTGAGCTACTTTTGGGTAGTTCCATGCGACTCTATTACCCTAGGTATTGGCTACCTATAAGGTAGGACCATGGGGGTAAGGATCTACCTAAAGAGAGGTAGCAAGGACAGCACAGAGATAGGGGATAGGTAAGGATTGACTAGTATGGCTTAAAATGTAATCTTGGTTGTTAAATGATTAATTGAATGAGTACATTGTTATCATAGTTACACATTTATTGCTTCCCCCTCATACCAGCTTCGGCTGACCGACGTTTTGTTTGTCGGCGTTTTAGGTACAAGCCAAAAGAACAAATAGCAAATCGTCATATTGGGAAACACATGAAGTAAAATAAGGAGGATTAGTTAGAGTAGAATCCTTAAGAGGATATAAGTTTAGAGATCCAAGTTTTTTAAAAAAAAAGGTATGCAAAAGTTTATTTTCTTACAGCTTTTCAGTTTAGTCTGTTAAAATTTAATAATTGTTCTTGGTTAATTGTCAAACCTTTGATCTGGGTTATTGGTTAATGTATCTGACCTTTCGATCTCCCTTAATTGGGGGTTATCGGGAGTTGGGGTCGTTACATTTGGTATCAGAGCGTAGATTCCTCAGTTAACCATTAATAATTATTAAATTTTACAAACTCCATAGAACCCAAGGGAGTTATTAGAGGATTATTCGAAAGACAGAGGTGTCTAGAAAAGGATCACGACTGGGGGATGGCAATATTTTCCTCCGCACCGCTAGTCAGAATATGAGGACTCCCAGATCTGTGTGACTGTCTGGCCAAAGTCTTAGGGTATGAATTGAAATAAGATACCTTTAGGACTTTCTCATCTTATTCATCCCTTCTCATCACAAATTCTATTAAGGACCTTAAGGCTTAGGGTTTTCTCTCTTCTCCTCACCGTCTTGAGGTATGGGTAAGGTTGATAAGGTTTAAGGGATCCTACACCAAATTAAAGGAAAAGCATGTAAATAAGATGTCATGGACAAAAGCTTAATAGATGAAGCGCAAACTAAAGACTAGATACATGCTTAGGTCGTATGACATAAGTTGTCATGACCTCAGCAAAGACCTGAGGCTAGACCTTCTTGTAAGGAGGATAGATAGAGAGAGTTAGTCTTGGAGATAGAGATCTCCATTACAAGTAGAGACCTGGCACATCCTCTAAGGATGATGCTATCCCTAACCCTAAGTGAAGGTTAGAGTGGGAGATGGCATGATGAGTTAGAGCAGGTGTTTAAAAGGACATGCCTTTGGGATGCCATATAATCCATGGGTGACCTAGTACCTTTGGCAACCCAACCCTAGAAAGGGGCGAGCATGTTAGAGTGAAGGATAACTCCTTCAAGGATAAGGTTAGTGAAGAACCTATGGAACCCCATGAGCTTATATGAGCATAATAGGCACCCAGAATGTATTGGTAGTGCGAACAATAGGTTGAAACCCTGGTCGGGAGAGCCTGATGGATAGCTTATGAAATAAGCATATATGGATAACCTTGAGCAAACATAATTTGAACATAGGCTTCATCCAGGTAGGGGCCTGCTTTTGAGGTTGACCCTTCATGAAGAGAGGACCTCTAATGGTGAGGTTGGTTGTAGGGTTAGCTCTAGAAAGAGAGAGCAGGAAACCAAGCAAGAAGGTTGGAATCCTAGACTCCGGGATATGAGGAAAAATAGGGAGTTGAGCATGATGCGACCTAAGTGGATGATACTGGTCGCCACATGCTTGATCCCTGGAGACTGATGATATCTTGGTGGCCTTAGAGGAACTAAACCCTAGAGAGGGGATGAGTCTGCTAATACCTCTGTATCTATGGTATAGATAAGAAGAATAGTTCCTTAAACCATGTAGAGGTTTAGTAGCAGGTTATGAGGCCTTGTACCTTATTGGTTGCCCTTAAGAAGGACCCAACTCTAAGTGTTTCTCGAGTTGAAGGATGACAAGAAGTGCATGTCATGCCTTTTGCATGCTTGGTTCGTGGGTAAGAGATAGAGCATGCAGTTGGACACCTACAAGTGAACCTAGGGTTCCTAGGTATAAGAGGGGAAGTGGTGTACCTAATGCTCATGATGAGAGTTGAGTTCCTATAGAAGCGAGCCTGGTAATCCTCATGTATAGAGGAAAAGAGAAGCCCCTTAAGTTTAAGGTATGTTTGATGAACCCCTCACATCTAGGTTGATGATAAAGGAAGGTATGATCTTGATCCAGCATTGAGGAAAGAGGACAAGTATGACCTAGCATGGTTCAGTAGGTGATCTGCTTGTGCCTTAATAGCTTGCTAGGGTTAAGCATGCTCATGTAAATGTAAACCCTAAGGACGCTTGTGACCTTTGTTATCAAGGTGTAGTTTCCTCCCATCCTGGGAGAGGGACCCTTTGGTAGGGAGTTTACCAGTTTGGTTGGTTTTGAGGTAACCTGAGGAGGTTTCATAGGATCTTGAGAAGCTAAGTGAAGAGTGCATGGCATGAGAATGAACCAATAGACCCATAGATAACCATCTCTAAGTGCATTTGGATGTGTTACCATGGAGGTAACCGGTATGGGGCTTGACCAGGATAGGCAGGCTGCCATGATCCCTATGAAAGGATGAAAGTCAGCCCATCAATGCAGGAAGAGAGATGATGAAGGCTTGGGTAAGGTTCTAAGTTGGACAAGTACTATAAGAGAATCATAAGTCTATCCTAGGGTCAGGTAGAGATAAGACCGATGAAAGTAGGAGTTTCCTAATTCCCTAGTTGCACATGACCATAGGGTCGGGAGGTAACGGCTATCATTGTCAGAGGGCCATGGGTTAGGAGATTGATCGCCTTCTTGAACCCATGGGACCCAAAGGGCAGATGAGTAGGGCACTCTCTGAATGCATAAGGGAAAAGGGATGACCCCAAAAGTGTCGGCACTCTATAGACCTAGAGGAAATGACCAAGGTTTGTGTGGTGACCCAAGTAGGTTCGAAACCAGTTTACCATGGAGGTATCTTTGATAGTAAGATGATTGTTATATAAAAGCATAAATAGCACGTTTCAACTTAGATTTAAAGGTGTACTGGCAAGGTGGGATGCACCATCTCTACTCTTGGAATAGGAAGAACTCTGTATTTGGACTACAACCAAATGCTTATTTCTTCTTGTTATGGGAGTGAGAGATAGGACAGTATGCATGCCATACACCAAGGGTAAAAGATGATGTGAGTTGGAACGTTGCTACGAGGCATGAGGATAGAGAGGATAACATGCCATGGTAAAGTGAATGATACATGGATGGTTTGAAAAAGTTAAAGGGAAATGAGGTAGTCACCTTATGAGGATGCTTTTATCATGAAATATGAGGCATACAAGGTTGAGTTTGATCACCATGATGATGAAATCAGAAAGTGTTCTTAATAAAGATAGACATAGAGTTTGAGGTAAGACGATAAGTGAAATACATGGAAGTGTATGTCTTCAATGTTACCTAATACCTAAGGATGTGAAGTGGTAATGGATGTTCTGGTTGAGTTATAGCTGCCTATTTTGGCTAGAAGAGGTTGTTTGGCTAACCCTAAGTTTGGAAAGGAGAGGTGTTTGGATAACACTTAGATGTAACGAGATACGTTGAAAAGTTAAGGGTTGTTTAGTTAGCCAGTCTAGTCTTTGATGCAATGAAAGGATGGTGGTAGAACCTCAGATGCACTTCTTTGGAAAAGAAGGTGATGAAACCCCGATAGAATGGTATTGATCTTGAAGAATAATGACATACAGGAGATCATGATTTTAAGATCACCATACACCGTACTATGATAATAATAAGTGACAGTAGTATTTTGGATGCCTAAGATGAAGTTGCATGGGGTATGTTGCCATGCATGACATAAGGTGAAGGATGAGCATCGATATCCCAATGTATCGATATAGAGGATAAAGGGTTCCTGAGAGGGAATGGGAGTTCATCACTATGGATGTTGTGATAAGTCTCCCCTAGATCAAGGAAGGATAAGATGCAATATGGGTTATGGTAGATTGCCTTACGTAGATGACATGAGAAAGAAAGAGTTTTGTCAAGGGACAGATCTGGTTGAACTACCCATGAGAGAGATGGTTCAACCATGAAGCAAGTTCTAAGGTTTTTGAGTTTGACCTAAAGGTTCCCTTCCAAAAGGTGGAAGTAGTTATATGAAGGACTCGATGTTAGTACAGTTTATCACCCCTAACTAATGGTTAGTATGATCCAGACTAAAGGATCAGATGAGGGCATATGCGCCCGTTCAGGGTGATGACTAGGGACAGTTCTTGTCCTATGAAAGATGTGAAGAAAACCACCATAGCCAGTATCAGGATTTAAAGAAGCTCTGTAAGAGAGGTTGTGTCGGTCACCACTTCAGTAAGATGATGTTGGTGAAAGGGCCATAGTGTGTGTAGATGAAGTTGATATGATCGTGCAATGGCTGAAAGGAGCCTAGAGATGATGAGAGTCATGAGCAGATGCAAAGTAGACTGACATGCAGTTCACTGTAGGAGAATATGTGACATGAAAATCTGACCCCTCTAAGTTATAGCTAAGAGAGTTGAGTCCCCGATGCATGGGTTCTTTTGACCTGGTTCGGTGGAGAAGGTTAAGTTTGCCCTTACCCCTCAGGATAAAGTAATGTGTGATGAGTTCCATGTGTCCAATTTAGAGTACTATGTGAGGTACCCCGACCATGTGCTGCGCAATGAACCTAGTGAGCCCCAAGGGAGGCTAAAATGGCCTGAGTGACCTGTGTAGTTTATAGACGACACGATGAAAGAACTCGGAGAAAAGAATATGTGTTGATAAAGGTTCTTTGGAAGCGCCATGAGTACGGTAAAGCCACATAGGGGCCAACGATGGACATGGAAAAGTCTTATCCTGAATTGTTTGTTTGCTTGATAATAGAATTTTGAGGACAAAATTCCTATAAGAGGGGAAGGATGTTATAACCCCAATTTTTGGGTTCATTTGGTGAGAAATGTAATTTCTCATATTAAAGATATTTGAACAAATAATGATATAATTTAGTTCAAATAAATGGATTCCGTTTACAATATCCTTGATGGTTGTTTTGTGGGCTTTATTGGCTATTGGGCCCAATAACAAGGAAATTCAATTAGTAAATGAATAATTGAATTTTTTTTAAGAAAAGAAAATTGTGAAAACCTCTATAAGGCAAAAGAATATAATCCAAAGGTGGATTTCGTGCCTCTTGGGGTTATTTGGGTTCCAAGGAGTCCAAAGTTTTAAAGAAAAGGCAATAAGAAAAGAAAAAGATCAATTAAGTGTTTCTTTATTAAAAAAAAAGAAATTGAAAATAGTGGTAAAATGTGGAAAACAAGTGGAAAGAGGTGTGATTAAGTATACTTGATATATTTTCGTATCCAAAGGATTTATAATGATAAAAGGAATGCCAATGAGGAAAATAAAAGAGAAAAAAATTCAAATAATGAAGAAAGATACAAAATAATGGATATTAAGTAAAATATTTATGGAAAGTATTTGGAAATCTCTAGAAATGGGCAATGATGGCCACTTTTGTTTAGATTTCATTTACATGTGTTTACTAATGGAGAGAGTAGTCAAAATAAAGGGAAATAGAAAAGAAAGGAATAGAGAAATAAATGAATAATCTAGAACTCACTAACTCAATATGTTGCCATTATCACCCTTACACGGTTTGGTATACATAAAAGATGATTAATTGATTAGATACACCAAGTGGTATGTTGGTTACATGTGCCTATAACAAAGGAGTATGAGGGGAATATCTCTTTCCTTAATTGATATTAGGATAAAGGATCATTTTTTTTACTGCCTAAGGAAAGATGGGAACGTGGAGATGTATTTGGAAAAGTAACGATGATTTTCCTTGTTGGATCAAGATGCACTATGTTAAGGAGGAAAACTAACTTGCTGGGAGAAATTTGTATATGTATATATATAGGATGACCCCCCTGGTGCGAGACTCACATATCTCATCTCCCTCCATCTTCTTCCTCCGTCGTTTCCTCCATAACCCTAAGGTTACCCAAGGACCCTTATTTCTAGCACAACAACACACTGCAGTTGCTTTTCATGTCGAGCTCTTACCTGGAGACTGCGTTGCGACGATCTCTCTCCGTCTGGGTGCGACGCTCAGTGTGTAGTCGTTGAGGGCAGACCGAGATGAGCCGGGGTTGACGCAACATGCCTCCCGAAAGTGCATGACTCTCTTCTCTAACCCAAACGACTTGTGCGAGTTTGTTCATGCCTCGGAGCGCTGATGGATGGACCATGAAAGCATCCTTCCTGCTCCATCTCTTCCGTGGAGGATGGGCACTCTATGGCACCAGCAAGCGGCTAAGGAAGACCGAGGATCAACCTTGAGTAGGGTCGGTGGGTAGCGCAGTGACACCGCAGCACGGAGCGCAGGCTCGCGTTCACAAAGAGCAGGTTCTAGACTGGAACGACGACCCTAAGGTACCACCCTTCTCTTTCTATTTATCGTGCACCTGTGGTAGGTAGAGGTCGGGCACCACCTCCATGCACCATGGCACTGCGGGTAGGTTGGGGCAAGGTCGGCCAGGGTCGTGGAGTCCTCAGGCCGATTTTGGTGACCGGAGCCATGGGAGAACTCGGTGCGGTGCTTGCCTGGGGGCGCGCTCGCGGCGGGAGTGAGACTTCCTCGCGATCGTGAGGAAGGGGATGACCTGGGGTAGAAATACATGTATGCCCCGGGACTCCTTCCTAAAGCACGGGGGTGAGATAGTAATTTGCCTGATCTTTTAACTTAGCCGATTTTAAATAGAATTGGTGTGGTTGCTGAGTTGTCAGCATCGGATTGGTTAGAAAAGGATTAACCTTGTTTTAATTGTAGAAATTAATTGGTAACTTGGATGACAACATACTTTATATGAATTTTTATCCTCCAAACGAGACGAACACAAAGAAATTATGTATGAAGCCTAATTCTGCTTGAAACTCAAAAAGTATAGGGTTTTACATCTTTTAATGCATTAATTGATAGAAAACCCCTAGAATGATGTAAAAACGAACATGATGAATCTTTTATATGTTTTTGATCAATCTTAACCTATTAAGAATAAAACAAATGGTAAAATCATAAAAAGATGATTAGTATGTTGGTTTTAGGGTTTTATGATCATGAACATGGTTTAATAGACTAAAAACCCTGATTTGAGTAAATATGAGTTTTAGTGGTCATAACATGATATTGCAAGAATAAAACTATAATATAATGATTCTTGAACATAGTTTGGATTAGATAATTCTTAATGAAGATAATTGAGATGGTTAGGGTTTTGTAGGATACCTTAGAAACCCTAAATTGAATATAAAGGATACATCTTTGAAGACAAATAGGTTAATTTGAAAGATATCAACTTGTTGATTAATAATATAGAGTTTTCATCCGTTTGGTATACAAAATTGGTAGTTTTAGGGTTGTAATCCATAAATGAAGAATAGTTCATATGGGAACCCTAATTGGGGTAAAAGAAGAGGAAAACCATGATATTTTGGATTAAGGAAGTAAATTACTAAATGATGATCCTAAGACTGCTAAGAATATTAAAAGGAGAGAATTTAAAGGTTTTAAGTAGATTTGATGAATTAGGGTTCTTAATAACTAAGAATGGAGGCAAAACCCTGATTCCCAAGGAAACCCTAAAATTGGAGTAGAAATCCTAAGGATGATGATGATATTGGATAAATATTAATAAAAGGAAATTGGTATATTTATTTCAGGATTATGTGCATGATTGGTTGCTTGATTGGGATTTCTGTGTTCTGATTAATTTTGTATCTGAATCTGCAATACAGGTATGTGGTTATGCTTATGAATATATCGAGTTATGTTTTCCGAGGTTTACCGAAGTTTTCATCGATGACATGAATTAATTGTTGGATGATTTTAATTCATGCAAACTATAATGTGGATATGATTATCACCTAAGATATGTGCCTACTAGCTCATATACTGGTCCCCTCTGTGGCTTATTAGTTGACCTAGTATATGGCTACCTATGGGGTAGGTCCATCAGGTCATCAGATGACTTAGTACATGGCTACCAATGGGGTAGGTCCATCAAGTCACTTTGAGTTAGACATTGGGCTACTTTTGGGTAGTGCCATGCGACTCTATTACCCTAGGTATTGGCTACCTGTAAGGTAGGACCATGGGGATAAGGATCTACCTAAAGAGAGGTAGCAAGGACAGCACAGAGATAGGGGATAGGTAAGGATTGAGTTGTATGGCTTAAAATGTAATCTTGGTTGTTAAATGATTAATTGAATGAGTACATTGTTATCATAGTTACACGTTTATTGTTTCCCCCACATACCAGCTTCGGTTGACCGAAGTTTTGTTTATCAGCATTTTAGGTACAAGCCAAAAGAACAAATAGTAAATCATCATATTGGGAATTACATGAAGTAAAATAAGGAGGAATAGTTAGAGTAGAATCCTTAAGTGGATAGAAGTTTAGAGATCCAAGTTTTCAAAAAAAAAGGTATGCAAAAGTTTATTTTCTTATAGCTTTTCAGTTTAGTCTATTAAAATTTAATACTTGTTCTTGGTTAATTGTTGAACCTTTGATCCGGGTTATTGTTTAACGGCTCTAACCTTTCGGTCTCCCTTAATTGGGGGTTACCGGGAGTTAGGGTCATTACAGTATCATTAATGGTACACATCTACTTGTTATGGTGATTTATCAAATATATTCATACGAGGTCAAAAGTAAAACTATTAATTAGAGTCATTGAACCATAGGATTCTTATCACTATAACCCACATATAACACTATGAGATTCATTCTAATTCATAGGATGTTAAAACATCCAACCTCATCCATTGGATCGGGTTCATTGTTCAAAGTCATCAATTACGGTATAGATCCAACCATTAGATCAATTGAACAAAGGAACCATTGGTTTAAGGTTTAGTCGAATATACAATTACATTATTAACTCACCATATGTGGTGATGACCTGATCCACCATTAGTTGTGATCATTAAGTCACCATCCATTTTTAGATCAGCACTATATTCATTTAACACCATCGGATATTAAGCTAATGTTATCATTGATTGATAACATCATTAGAGAATCAAACCATTGCTCAATTAGATTCCAAGAGAGACTAACACTGACCTAAGGTGTGACTATTAGTTCACACCATAATTCATCACCCTTGGTAACCACCTTCGGTTGTCATGAAGACCACACCATCGGGTCATGTGTCTAGAGGAGAAAACAACCTAGAAACCCTAATATGGACCATCGGTTGATAGGTGCTTAGCGCCATAGGTGGTGATACCAACCTGAACTAAGTCATACACTTCCTTAGGAAGAACGTGCACATGATTACATGTTCATCTAGAACTAGAAACAAAATATAAAACACCATAAAAGTTGAAATCTCAAACAAGCTTACCTTCTTACTACTTAAATCACCATTTTTAAGCAAGAACATGAGCTAACAAGCTTATAGTAACCAATATAAGTAAAGAGGGTTATAAAACTCACCTCTATTGATAATAACATACTTATAGAGGCAAGGTTCTTGAGCAAAGAAGGCAAGGAAACCCAAGTTCTAGATCTGAACTCAGCCAAATAGGTACCCTTCTCCATAAGGAAGCAAAACCCTAGAAGAAAGAGCAAGAAAAGATAGGTTCTTGAGTTCTACAACAATTTCTACCATGGAACAACAAGGTTCTGACATGGAGAGAGGTAGGAGGAATAATAATAGAGAAGTAACTGGAGGAAATAAGGAACTACTTACTTGTTTAGGTCAAGTTCACCAAGAAGAAGCATAGCAACCTTAGAAGGAAGTAAATTGGAACCCTAGATGCTTCTTCCAAGGAGATTGCCTTCTTCTTCTACCTTGGATAGGTTTTCCATAGAGGAACAGAGAGAGAACGAGGATCTTATCAGGAGGTAAGTAGAAGAGATAAAAATCTTCGTTTTAGAGGCTAAGAATAAGTATATAAAGCTTGGGAGATAAGGTAGAGAAGAAGCATGAGGTGTACAAGTAGCTCCCCATTTGTCCATGGCCTTGAACTATTAAGGATATACAAGAAACCACACAAGCAGATGCCCCACCATTCATGGAGACCTACTTAGGTACCATTTGTTGAATTTCCATGCCAAACAAATAAACCATTGGTCGATAGCTCCTAAAGGTAGCTCATCCATAAAGGGGTAAACCCTAAAATACCCTTGAAGAAAAACACCTCCAAAAAAAGTTTCAACTAGGTGCCCCATGGATAAAAAAGATCAAGAATGATAAGATAGAATCTAAGGAACGTAATGCATGTGACAAATTGCAAAGAAAAACTCTCAATTGGGTAAATTGCAGAAAAGTCCAAAATGTACATAAAATTACATAACTTGCTCAAATAGTATCCAAATTGGACCAAATTTGAAACTTAAGTGTGTCTTATGATTCCAAAGAATATAAAAAGGTTATATTAGGGTTATAATCACTCAACTATGGTAACTAAAATTATTCAACACTTTAAGCAAGTTCAGGGGCCTTACATAAAGAGTGGGACCATAGAGGGAATCCACTCCTTACTACTTTGAGAAATAAATCCATCCAATCTAAGCAGACATATAAGTATAATGGAAAAGATGAATTTGTATTTTTTTCAAGTTTGATACATCAATCAGAGTCTTTATGTAGTAGTATAAAAGCATATCTATTACAAAATCATTTATCATTATAATTTATACATTACTCCTCATAACAAGGGTGACATTACAAAAGAGAAGGTACAATCAATATATTACTAGGACCAATGCAGATAGCAACCTGGACATCCCAAGCTATCCTCAACTCCATACTCTTTGAATAGCCTTCATGAGTCATTGTTCTCTAAAGCACCTATGTCTGGGTGATTGGGAACAACACCCATAAATATAAATAAATGTATGGGTAATAAACACTAAGTGTGTGCATTGTAAATATATTTATACATTTTTATCATAAAAAGGTATAACAAGAGGGTTCCATTCAAGAGATATTTATTAAAAAGAAGGTAAGTTTAAAATAATTAAATTAGAGGATGAACTTCAAAAGATAAGGGCTTTTATAAAGAACACAGCATAATAAAGTGTATTGTCATAATCATTTCATAATATCACAAATAAAAATAGTTGCATTCATATATGAGATAGACTAATATCTAAAGTAAGACCAAGACACCAAAAGCCATTGATTAAAATCAAACCCTAGGTTGAACGTCACTTTTGGGAAATACGGGCATAGAGTATAGTAGCGGAAATAAATTTTTTATCTATTTGTGTTCCCATACCAACGAGATCGCGTCAACTACTATGAAATAGGAAGGATGGTTTAATGAGTTATACCTAGTCCTAGATCTAGTCCAGCGACAACAAATCACTTCAATGCAACTATTTCCAGTTGCTCTTGGAAGGTGGTTGTGCAGCTCCTGGTCTTCACCACAAACAACAAACCGAACAACTTCTGTAGTGACTCATGTTGTCTCACCACAGAGTGCAGGCTGACTTTTCTCATACTACCATATGACCGTCTAGCAGTTTCCCAATCGCACATGAATTTGGCAATTTTGACTCCAATTAATATCACATATTAATTCCTTGCACTACAAGCAATGCACAATCGAAGCAAGTTCAAGAAACATCTAGAACCTTTATTGGCCCCAACTGAGCTGTCTCACCCATGTGAGACACCTGTATCACTCACCCAGATGGTTGTCAGGTGAGTCTGAGCTGAGTCAATCAATTTAACAGATTGATCTGGTCGGTTCACTCCTCAATTTGGGCAGAACTTAGCCAATTCGAACTCTGATTAGCCTGACCACCCAAATGACCATCTCAACACTTGAGATGCCCGTCTAGATGCCCAAACAGTCGTCTCAAAACTTTATATGGTCATTTGCAATTCAATCAGATAATCTTTCGATCTGTTGTGTGAATTGAATACCTAAATGCTTTAGTAATCATTCCAATCATCATTCAAGATAAACTCCTCTTCTAGATGAGTTCCTATGTGTGTGACGATGTAGGTCCCATATCACATTAGAAGTGAATGTCCATAACTAACTTATGTCATCACAAGAAAGGAGCAGTGCCTAGTCGCACATCAGTGCTACCCAAGTGAATGGAAAGTTGGAGAACAAATTCAACCTACAATCTGTGTAAGGTGTTGTAGTGATTGTATAATTCCTTTGTCTCTGATATACGAAATGAAATCGATGCATTGACTTGTCATCCTCTCAATGTTCAATCCATGTTCCTTGAACCAAAGCTGACTTTCTGAGATAATGTGACCTCAATATCATATATTCATTCACATATGCATGTGCATGCATTTCTCAGTCTTACTTGTCAAGTGGCTAGAATATCATACTCCAGTAGGAGGGGGAAATACCATATCTATCACTCACAGTCTATCCCCATGTGTCAAATTCACCCAATCATCACCTTTATAACAACCCATGTTTCAGGAATGTGTTTGATGATGTCAAAGTGTATCCAAAGACATGTGACAAGTGTAGTTATCAGGTCTAAGAATCATAATCACCACCTTCACTATGAGAGATGACTATGACCACCAATGATGGTTTCCATGTGTCACTCTCAAGGTGGGTCTGTCTGATACATTATTCCCTAACATGTATCGTTGTGCTTGGTTTAATATTACCATATCATGACTAATGAGATTATATCATCAACCAACCCACACACCAGTCCTATCTGTTACTGGTGTCTATATACCTTCCACAGTAACAACCAACTAGGGACATGACAAGAATGTACACACTCTTAACATTCATATGACCTCATCCTCCAAGGCTAATACTTGAAGTCATACGTCATTGAGTATTGTTATTCTTTAGACATTCATAATATTTCATCATTATCTCATAACTGATGAAATAGAATGAATTGGAAGCTTTCCTTTATGAGTATTAATCAAATCCTTTATGGTATAATCCATTTCAATCTTTACATGATTTTCTCTATGGGCATACCTTATCAACGGACTCCCACTGGCACTAAGAGACAATCACCCACAAATCTCACTCTTAGTGATCCAAACATGTCCACCATGTTTTGTTGTACAAGTGTTGTGGGTTAGCAACACTTTGCTATTAGTTGGTATATTACATGTTTCTTATCTCTTTGCTCTTATATGAAGCCACCGCAATATGGTATCTGATATCCATTGCCAACACTTAGCTCCATTGTCATCACAGTACTTCTACTGAGTCATCAATGGTTGGAACCACTGTTCAGGAAATCGGTCCGCACGACCGCATATACTCCTGCATATACCTATTTAGTCACCTTACCGCACCGCATATTACTAATCGGTCCACTAAGCGGTCATGGGCCGCATATACTCCCGCTTGGTCGATTAAGCGGCCGATTAAACTCTGCTTTTCGAAAAGCCCACAACTAATGTTCATGCATTTCTTACATACATGCATATATATACAAACATTTCATTATATATAAAAATTGAGATATATAATTATTGAATTATATGTATACATTGTAATACATATAAAAAATTTCGACACGCATTTGTACATTTATTTGAATACTTTTTGATATATTAATATGTATAGATACATATACAATATACCTAAATATACAATCACATATTTGTGCATGTATATATACATTTTGATTTATTCAAATTTATACACACTATACATATATTTGTACATTGATTTACCTACATTTTAGTATTTGTACATATATTAGAAACACATTCTATATATAGACATATATACATATATAAGCATATCATGCATCATACATGCATAATAATATGTTTATAAGTAAATAGATGTACGTCCCTACTCTACATATTTTAATTTATGATCTCACTATACTATTTTATATATAATTAGTTTATTGAAATAAAAAAATATAAAACCGCATATACTCCCGTATATACTCCCGCATACCGCATATACTCTATGTAGTACCCTCTCCGCCCGTACATCGCATACCGCTTTCCTGAACCATGGTTGGAACATCTATAAGTTCATCATATTAACTTTTATATGCATATAGTATCACTTTGTGTTCACAACACAAGTATACTTGGCTTCTATCATAGAATAGAATTAATGTCTATTAGTTTGGAACCCTTCCAACTAACAACATTTCTCATTTAAATCAAACATATTTTATTGTGATCACTTTGTCATTATGGAAGCTTGCATTGATGCAACCCTTTACATCCAACTCTTCCTTTATTGTTATCATTATTGACTAGCAATCTATCCTTAAGTAATTCTCAAGTACTAATGTATACCTTTAATGGCATTCCAATAACCCTTATCATGTCCAATACATACAATATCATATGGGATAAGTACATGTATAGCATTCATGATACATCTATTGCCACAACCTATGGCATCTTAATCATGTCATTTCCATTCTACACAAGAATTGGAACATATGGTTCATGAGAGTCTAATCTAGATTCTCTCTCATTGAATCCTTTCCACATTGAACTCTTTCAACACATTTTCTATTGTATGTACACAATTTTCCAATTGTGAAACATTCAAAAACTATCTCATAGGTCTTGGTCCTTATTGTTGGGTTTTGTGGGACAGAACAAGCAGCGGAAACAAAAATTCTATCTAACCACAAACCCATAACCAGCAGATCACATCAAAAACTATGCAATAGGAAAGATGGTTTAGCGAGTTATATCTGGTCCTGAGGCTTGCTCAGCGACAATACCTCACAACTAGTGCATCCTTCAACCACCTAGTCTTTGACGGTGTCTCTGCAGCACCTGGTCTTGACCCAGACTGCGGTTGATGGTCGTCCTCCTGAGCGGTAGAAATCTTCCGCCTCTATAGATAGTCCACACGAACCACCAGGAACTCTAATCGTCCTGAAGGACAAACTAGAAGGAGTCATCCCCTTCTGTCAGTGTACTAGTGATAGACACACTCTCCCACCACCAGTCACTATTCTGCACTTGTCTTTCCCACGGTGTTCCTCCCTGGATGGGTAGAACTTGCTTGAGATCTCTCAGTTATTACAACCAGAGAGGACAACAACTTTATAGAGAAACTGATGTTCTGAGAAGCCCCTTGTGCCTCTCTATTTATATTAGAGGGCAGGGTCAGGGTTCCCAGTCTGTGTGGGAGTAGAAGGGTCTGGATTTTCCACGAACTGATTATGATGCAGTAGGCAAACCAATTGATTCACAACTAAAATAATAGTTTGGGTAGGTGAGTCGATCAGTTCATAACTGAACCGGTAGTTTGGGCAGGTGAGCCGATCAGTTCTCCCAGTGAACCAGTCATTTCACTTCCCAGACTTTCCCACAATTGATTTTCCTTATTTGTTTCTAATTAATGTAAAGATCAATTCTTATCCCAATAGAATTGAACAAATGAAATGAGGATCTTTTCTCACGAATTGGGAAACCCAAAACTTGCTTGTTTGGTCCATGTGAACCGATCAGTTCACTAGGGTTCACCCAGTGAACCGGTCTGTTGGTGGTCCTGGTTGTGCATAACTCAGTCAATGCAGTTATCAATCAATCTGACACTCTAATCAGTTGGTTTAACACTTGAACTTGATGATTCTGAGTCAAGTCTATTGATTGAATGTTTAATTGAGTAGTTAAACACTTTAGTAATCAATCTAAACATCATTCATGGATAAACGCCTCTTCCAGGTTAATCCTATGTGTGTGACCTTATAGGTTCCATTTCACATTGGCAGTGAATGTCCATAACTAACTTATGACAAAGAGTGGTGCCTAGTCGCACATCAGTGCTACCCAAGTGAAAAAGAAAGTTAGAGATCAACTTTCAACCTACAATCTGTTATTGCTGTTACAGTGAATGTTTAGTCCCTTTGTCACTGATATCTAGATTGAACTCGAGGCATGGACTTGTCATCCTCTACAAACGTTCAATCCATGTTTCTTGATTCAGAGTATACTGTCTGAGATATATGTAAGCTCAATATCATATATTGACTTACATGTGCATGGCCATGCATTTCTCATTCTCACTCCTCAAGTGACCAAGATATCAAACTCCCTTAGGAGGGACAAATTCCATATTTATCACTCATAGTCAAGTCCCCATGTGTCAAAGTCACCCGATCATCATCGTTATAACAACCCATGTTTCAGGACTACGTTGGATGATGTTAAAGTATACCCAACCACATGTGATGAGTGCACTGATTTCAGGACTAAGAACCACAGTCACCACCAATATTATAAGAGATGATCCTGACTAACCAAGTGTGGTTTCCATGCATCACTCTTATGGTGGGTCTGTCTGATACACTATTCTGTAACATGTATCTATGTGCTTGGTTTGATATCATATATTATGAATGATTAGATTATGCCATCAAAAAACACACACTCTAGTCTTTTGTGTTATTGATGTCTATGGTTATTTTCATAATAACAACCGACTAGGGACGATAGTGAGAATGTGCATACTCTTAACATCTGTATGATCTTATTGTTCAAGTCACGTACTTGAAGACATACGTCATTGAGTTTTGTCATTCTCTAGGCATATATCATGTAATACAATTATCTCAAAAATAGTTAAAACACATAGATGGAAATTTCTTTTATTATTATCAAATCAAGTATCACATGCCTCATTGCAATCATCATATGATTGGCTCTATGGGCATACTATACCAACAGACTCCCACTTGCACTTAGAGCCAATCATCCATGAATCATATTCCAAGTGATCTTAACATGTCCATCATGTTTCTACTGCACAAGTGCTTTTGTAGAGGGTAAGCAACATTTTCTTCAAGTCAGTATATTGCATGTTTCACATCCCCTCATTGTACGAAAACTCGTATGAGATGGAAGTGTCATAGTATACTGTTTGGAATTCCTTTGCCTAACCAATAGCTCCATATTTTCACAATATTACTACTGAGTCACCAATGGTTAGAACCTCCCATAAGTTCATCCATATGAACTTCTAGATCCATACAGTATCCTTTATAGTGTTCGTAACACTAAGGTACTCAGATTCTTATTGTAGAATTAATCAATTATATTATATTTTGAACATTTCCAACTAACAATTCTTATTCCAAGGTCAAACACATTTTTTTCATTTTGGAAGCTTGCATCAGTGTAACTCTTTTCACCCAACTCTTCCTTATTACCATAACTAAAGAACTAATCTTTTTAGTACTTCACAAATGCATAAAGATGTCCTTCATGGTATTCCAGTAACTCTTATTGGAGTTCAATAGATATCCATTCATCATGTCCAATACATACAAAATAGTTGGATTCCATATCTTCTTATCATGTCCAATACATACAAGATTATGAGTTCGTATATTCTTGTCATGTCTAATACATACAAGATAATACATTCATATTTTCTTGTCATGTCCAATACATACAAGATAACGATATGAGTTCATACGTGATAGATCTAATCTATCCATGTGTTCCTTATTCTTCATAAGAATTGGGACACTTGGCTCTTGAGAGACTAACTCCATGGAACATGGATAGGTTTTCTCTCATCATGTTGAACCCTTTTAGCATCTTGATTATGTATGTTCTCTTTCTTAGTTCTTGATCTGTCTCTGTAGATCTTAATTCCTATCACATAGGATGCTTCTTTAAAACATGAGAATGCACTTTGTTGCTAGGTTTCAATATTTGCAGTATAAGGATATTATTCCGCATCAATATGTGGAATATACATATGCTCCCACTAAATTCTTGTAATCACACATTACTTCTTTATTTTGACTCAAGTCAAATTCTTTGACTATCTTGTTAAATAGAAGATCCCAGTTCTGAGGTGCCCGCTTCAAACTAAAGATTGATCTATGCAGCTTCATGGACTTTATTTCCATTAAGCTACAATAGCAAGCATTATCCTGATGGATTTATCCTTGGTAACTACTAAAAGGATTTCATTATATTCAACACCTTGAACTTATTAGAAACTCTTTGCAACCAAATTACCCTCCATGTCAGTCTTCTTCTGGAAGACCCAAAAGTACCCTATGGGTTTTACCCCTTCAGGTAGATCAACCAAGGTCATACTTTGTTGATGTACATGGAGTCCATCTTGGATTTCATGGCCTCAAGCCATATCTCAGTTTCTAGCTCGCATTAGCTTCTAGGTAGATTTTTGACTCATCATATGATCAACTCACCACCTTCTTGTCCATAAGATATCATATATCATTCAAGCTCTAGGCTTGTTCTACCAGAACCATGAGTTCTGTGTTACTTAAGGAACTTTGAGATTCCACAACATTTTGCGATTCTCTATATTCCCATTGTACCTCTTTAAGTTCAATGTTTTTCTTGTTTGTCTCAAACAGTTTGAGTTCTACTTTTCTCTCCCACTGATTCCTTTGAAAAAGGTTCTCCTTAGGAATGCAGCCATCCAAAACACCTTTGTTTTTGGATTTGGATATCAAATTAGTATTCAAAAAAATAACATTTATGCGATTTGTGGACAAAACCTTTTAAGAAACATTTTCTTATATAGGCTTTCAATCCTAATCTTTATAAAGACATATTGAGACACTTTCTATTCCATATCTTATATGGTGTCTTTTGAACTAATGGTACATTGTTTTAGTGTTAAGCATGTGCTCAAAAGGAAATTTGAAGTTTAGCTGGTATTCACACTTTGACTTATGAAGGTGTGATTCCTTCTTTCTGATACACTATCATTGTGTTTTAGGTGGAGACCATCATGATACATTATCAAGATCTTCCAGAAGATTATCAAACTATTAGTTTAAAGTATTTCCATATCAAAATTTAATACTAATACCAAGTTTGTTATGTACTTCATTTATGATCTCCTCGAACACTTCAAGAGATTCATGTTTGTACTTTATTAAATACAAACTACCATATCTACTAAGGTCATCAGTAAATATATTGAATTACTATTGATTACCTTTAGCATTTATTCTAAAAGGTCGATATACATCAATATGTATAATCCTTAATAGAATAATCATTCTCCCACTACATCTAGTGAAGAACCTTTGTCATATTGCATAATGAATGAGATTAACATGTCTCTATTGGTTCAATAACCAGTTAGAGTCTAGATAACCATCATATGGATTTCTAGAAATGCAATTTTCATTTATGCACTACAAATGACTATGTTATAGGCATTCAAGTTTGAGTTATCATGTCATTCATTACATGTGTCATACACATTTGCCTCTTTAACTATCAAGTACAGTTGATGAGACATAAGCATTGCCATCAAAGATCATTTCTTTAAAATGAAACATCAGTTCATCACACTCTTGTCCATACAAGATGTATGATGATTTCATTGATGGAAGATGTATAATAACAATTCACTAATTCTATTATATGCCCATGAATGTCATATTGTAACTATAATGGTAGCAACTCTTGCTCCGCATAGTTTCTAGCTTACTTCTTCTTAGGTCCTGAAGTAGAGATCTCTATCTCTCTTTCATCTTCTTGAGATCCTCTATAACGAGGTTATTTCCCCTTCCAACTTACTCCTCTCGATATCTTGAGTGATGAAGACTTGGACCTAAGCTTGTCTTCAGAACATTTCTTGACCTTGCTTTAGTCTATGGACTTCACTCTACTAATCATTATAATAGGTTTTGTCCTTTCTTCATTTATTCTTTGGCATCAGCATGCCAAGCTCTTTAGACGATGATTTGGCCATGTTTCTCAACATTTGATAAACTGGCTACATGATTCACACAATGGTTTGTAGAATCATATGTTTGGTCAACTCTTGACCTATAAGAAATCACAGTTGATCTATATGCACAGTCATATTGAGCATATGAGATTATACTTGATCACCATCTGTCTGATCATACTCAAATATTTCTTTGAAGACATTATGCCTTTCACTCTTTACATGATTCTTAAGATGTATAACCATCTCAAGAATGTCCATGCTTCAAGCTATTTATGCAACTCATAGTTCATATAACTCAGCATAAGGTTCTTGATGTCTTAGGAATCATTGGCATACTTGAAGTAAGCATCCAATTTTAGCCTTAGGCGCATTTGGAGTGGTTCTACTTGCTCTACTCTTTAAAGGACTTCAAAGTTTACACTCACTATTGAGAACACTTCTCAAAGGTCCCAAACCAGATTTAAAGTTTATCCTGTTTATGAACTGATCACAACGATAATGTATTTGTGTTTTCATTTGGATTCTACAAAAGAATTTTGCAACATTTCAAAACATTTTTTATTTGTTTGATTTGATAAAGTTGACGATATTAATTATCTCCTTAATTAATTATCACTCCCATTATTTTGATCAAATTGATAGCCCTCACCATCAATTTAGAAGATTTCAGTGTACAAACCTCTAGTGAGCCAAGGTCCAAAACAATTTAGTTATTACCCGGCCAACGCTAGTCAATTATTAAGGTAGGTAACATTTACCAATTGCATCTTATGCAATTCTTGGATAGATAATATACACAACTCTTTGCCATAGTCATCTCCATGCCTCTAAGTGCTTAATCTCGTTAAGACAACTTAGTTAACCCTGACCCAAAAGCCAACACGATAGGAGTGCACCTGGCTTGGTGGGCCCATACAACTACCATCACACTTCCCCAAGATAGACAACGCACCACCCTTGGGATGCCCACACTTGTCAATCAAACTTTTCATGTGTGATGCTTATGGAAAATGTAACGTCCCAGGATTTGTGGCCTCGAATATAATGATCTTATAAGTAATGATTGGACTACCCATATCACCAAGGTGCACCTCCTTTTCTGGGAGCCCATCACTAAAGAACTTCATAGTTAAGTGTGCTCAGCTTGGAGTAGTACTAGGATGGGTGACCAGTCGGGAAGTTGACCCCGATTTGTGCGTGAGTGAGGAAAAAACGCGCAGTTAAGGCTAGTGGTGGTCTGTGGGGTCAGTCGTCATTCCTAAAACTCTAATAGAGCCTAGGGCAGTGGGCCCAAGTGTTTCAAATGGTATCAGAGCAATAATCCCTCCAGTAGGTGGGGCACGCATGGGCATGTAACATGCCAGTCTTGAGTTGTACGGTCCAGGTATGTAGGAAAGGGTTGTCCATGGTTGACGTAGCCACCCTTGTGCTGGTATTCCATCATCAGGAGCTGGGTGTCCATGGGCCATTCTGGGTCTGCACTGAAATGGGATGATGTTATGAGGACTTATAGTTGATCCTTGACGAGGACGTCAAGAGTCTAAGTGGGAGAGATTGTAAAATCCCAGGATTTGAGGCGTGAGTGAGGAAAAAGCGCGCAGTTAAGGCTAGTGGTGGTCTGTGGAGCCAGTCGTCATTCCTAAAACTCTACTAGAGCCTAGGGAAGTGGGCCCGTATGTTACAGAAAAGATCTAAGACTTAATATTATATTTAGGGGTTTGGCATTTATATACATATACATATACATATACATATACATATCCAATACATTCTATATCCCACAAGAAAACATGTGAAGTGATAAAGCAATGATTATGGCCATCCTATTTTTAATTCCTTGAGCCACAAGGAATTACGACCATCTAGGTCTACATCACATGCAGCAACCTATTGTTGATGAAGATATGTGCTTGAGCCATTTTAGGTTGATCAACTCATCCTATGACTGATCGTCTCGCCTCCTGTCCAGTCAGTTGGTTGTCACCAACCGATCGTTTAGCTCCTCCAGATGGTCAGTTCGTCGGGTTGTCATGCTCCTCGTCAGGCCACCATCCGATCATCTCACACCATCAGTCAATCGTATCGGTCCTTTAACCACTCGTCTGGATCCCATCGTTCTTTGACATAATAGGAAATAAAACTATCCTACTTTTACATATCTCTTTGGGAAACCACGAGTTACATTCGGGGGAGAAAAGGTAGAAGAGAAGGCTCGAGTTATCTCGAGTTACATCTGGAATAGAAGAAAGGACTCAGTACGTAGACTGAGATGTAAACAACCACAACCAACCAAGCACACACATAGGGGTTTATAGGCCATAACCACACTATACATCCACCATCAAAACCATTTTAGGGCAACGTGTATCGATTGCATATATATACCATATCATATATGTATATAGGAATTTGTGGTGTTTAATCGGATATGCACATTAGCTAGTTAAAGTATTCACATCGCATGCAATAAATAAATGGTGAAAAACCAAAATCTGATCATATCAATTAATCCTAAAACATAGTATGTTGACATGGCTCTGATACCACTGTTGGGTTTTGTGGGACAGAATAGGCAGCAGAAATAAAAATTGTAACTAATCATAAAACCATAACTAGCAGATCGCATCAACAACTACGCAATAGGAAAGATGGTTTAGCGAGTTATACATGGTCATGAGGCTTTCTTAGTGAAAATGCATCGCAACTAGCGTGGCCTTCAACCACCTAGTCTTCGATGGCATCTGTGCAGCTCCTAGTCTTGACCCGAACTGCAGTTGATGGTCGTCCTCTTGAGCAGTAGAAATCTCCCACCTCTATAGATAGTCTACACAGACCACCGGGAACTCTAGTCATCCTAAAGGAGAGACTGGAAGGAGTCATCCCCTTCTGTCAGTGTACTAGTCATAGGCACACTCACCCACCACCAGTCATTTTTCTGCAGTTTTCTTTCCCTCACTGTTTCTCCCCAGACAGGTGGAACTTTCTTGGGCTCTCTCAGTTACCACAACTAGAGAGGACAACAATTTTGTAGAGAAACTGATGTTCTGAGTTGTGTGTTCTGAGAAGCCCCATGTACGCCTCTATTTATAGTAGAGGGTAGGGTCAGGGTTCCCAGTCCGTACAGGAGTAGAAGGGTCTGGATTTTCCACGAACTGATTGTGTTGTGGCAGGTGAACCAATTGGTTCACAACTGAACCGATCAGCTCACAATTGAACCGATCATTTGGGTAGGTGAGTTGATCAATTCATAATGGAATCAGTCACTTGGGGAGGTGATCTGATTGGTTCCCCAAGTGATATGATCTTTGCACTTCCCAGACTTGCCCACAATTGACTTTTGTTATTCATTTCTAATTAATGCAAAGATTAATTCCTGTCCCAATTGAATTGAACAAGTAAAATGAGGATCTTTTCTCACAAACCAGGAAACCCAACACTTGCTCATTTCGTCCATGTGAACCGATCAGTTCACTAGAGTGAATTGGTCATTTCACTGACCATGAGTCGATCAGTTCACCCAATGAATCGGTCGGTTGGTGGTCCAGGTTGTGCATAACTAAGTCAATGTAGTTCTCAATCAATCTAACACTCTAATCAATTGGTTCAACACTTGAACTTGATGATTCTAAGTCAAGTCTATTAATTGAATGTTTAATTGAGTACCTAAACACTTTAGTAATCAATCTAAACATCATTAATGGATAATTTCCTCTTCCAAGTTAATCCTATGTGTGTGAACCTATAGGTTCCATTTCACGTTGGCAGTGAATGTCCATAACTAACTTATGATATCACAAGAAAAGAGTGGTTCCTAGTCACACATAATTGCTACCCAAGTGAAAAGGAAAGTTGGAGAACAACTTTCAACCTACAATCTGTTACTGGTGTTACAATGAATGTTTAGGCCCTTTGTCACTGATATCCAGATTGAACTCGAGGCATGGACTTGTCATCCTCTACAAATGTTCAATCCATGTTTCTTGATTCAGAGTATACCGTCTGAGATATATGTAAGCTCAATATCATATATTGACTTGCATGTGCATAGCCATGCATTTCTCAGTATCACTCCTCAAGTGGCCAGGATATCACACTCCCTTAGGAGAGACAAATTCCATATCTATCACTCACAGTCAAGTCCCCATGTATCAAAGTCAACCAATCATCACCTTTATAACAACCCATGTTTTAGGACTATGTTTGATGATGTCAAAGTGTACCCAATCACATGTGATAAGTGCAATGATTTTAGGTCTAAGAACCACAGTCACCACCAATACTATAAAAGATGATCCTAACTAACCAAGTGTCATTTCTATGCATCACTCTTATGGTGGGTCTATCTGATAAACAATTCTCTAACATGTAGTTATGTGCTTCGTTTGATATCATATATCATGACTTATGAGATTCTATCATCAACCAACACACACTCTACTCTTTTGTGTTATTGATCTCTATGGTTATTTCCATAATAACAACCGACTAGGGACAATAGTGAGAATGTACATACTCTTAACATTTGTATGATCTCATTGTTCAAGTCACGTACTTGAAGACATACGTCATTGAGTTTTGTCATTCTCTAGACATCTATCATGTAATACTATCATCTAAAAAATAGTTAAAACGTTTAGACGGAAATTGCCTTTATTATTATCAAATGAAGTATCACATGACTCATTGCAATCATCATATGATTGGATCTCTAGACATACTATACCAACACTTATCTCATAAGAACTTTCACTTGATCCTTCATTGTTGAAGGGGTTTTCATGCCAGATCTCAATATTAACAATATTGAGATGTCATTCCTCATCATATGTGGAATATTCATATATGCTCCTACTAAATCTTTTGTAATCACATATTTCATCTTTTATCTTGATTCAAGTCAAACTCTTTGACTATCTTGTCAAATCAAAAGATCCTTCTATGAGTTTCTTATTTCAATCCCAGATTGAACTTTGTAGTTCATTGACTTTATTTGCATTCTTGAAGTTTATAAAACCTTTTACATTGTATCACATACACATCCTATGATATATTCCCTTAAGGAATCTAGTTTTTATCTTCATATGCAAAACCTCTTAGTCTATTTTAACTACAACAACAAGCATGACAATTGGTGAAGGAATTTCTATCATGTTCAACAATTTGAACTAATTTGAAAAGCTTAGTCAACCAATCAATCCTTTTATGTTGTCCATGTAGGTCCTTACCATAAGACCCTACTGCACCTCTTAGGTATTACTCTTTAGGTGGCACTACCAAGGTCCTACCTTGTTAAAATACATGGATCCCCTAATGGCCTTAAGCTACTTCTCAGATTTGGCCTTTTTATAGCTTCTAGTTGATTGGTTTGCTCATCCTGTTATGACCAACCAATCTGAATTGTCAGATTCACAATCCTCCAATCTCATATTTATTCAATTATAACTATTTTGATCTATGTCATATGACAAACTTGAGATTCCACAACATCTTATGATTCTCTTAGTTTTCATGGTGCCTCTGTGTTGACCTTGAACATTTCAAGTTTTACTATTACTCCCACTAATTCTTTAGGAATTCAGTTATCCTATCAACAACACATTTTTTTATTGGATTGGATTAATAGTAACATTCAATAATTATGTTTTGGGGACAAACCTTCTTCAAGAAACTACTTTCTCAATGTAGGTTTCAATCCTCTAGACATATTGGGACATTCCCAAATCATATCATATATGATGTCTTATAAACCATTCAGATGGTACATCATTTAGTGATAACTTTGTATTTATGAGGATATAAGAAGATTAAACCAATTGATAATTATATCATGACTCATCATGATATAATTCCTTAAATTGACACATCATCATGTTAGATGGATTTGACTTGTGATACATAATCATAGTCCTTTCTTTGAAGGTACTCGAGGAATCAATGTAAAGTATTTCAACAGTTGATCTCATCAAAGGTTCTTAATACTTTCATCAAAGTCATACTTCATTTATAATCTCCTTGAACACTTAGAGAGATTTGTGTTTCTATTTTACTGAGTGCATATCATCATATTACCAATAAGTGAAGCAAAGTATGAGTAATCATCTATAGCATCCATTCCATAAGATCTTCATGCATCATATGTATGAGGTCTAGTAGAAAACTTATCCTCCCACTACATCTAGTGAAGGATGTCATGTCACGTTGTGTGCATATAAGGCTTTGCATCTTTCCTTAGGTTTGATAACCAAGGGAATCTAGATTAAGATCAATATGTATTCTATACATGCATTCCTTATCTGTATGTCTAAGGTGACCATTGCTAATGATAGTCTTGAGTTATCAATTATAATCCATCAATATTAACATTATAAACACTCATCTCAAAGTCTTTCGTACAAAGATCATTAGATGTTTGTCCATTTCCATGCAAGATCATATCTTTTGAAATAGAAACACTAATCTCATACTTTATTGATATATCATCCTTGTCATACAAGATGCTCTAAACAAAATTGTTTCTATTTGTTGGCATAATGAAATAGCAGTTCTACTAACTCTGTTACATGCCTATTAGGCTAAGATAAATTTAAATGTAGACCAAAGCTTCCGCAATTCTTTCTCCGCCTTTGTCTATCAATGTCTTTCCATGAAGGCCTTTACTTCTTGTCAGATCTTGCACATCAGTATGTTAGATCTTTGTTTGGTATCACATACCAAAACAAATAAGTAATCAATTTTATCTTGTAATGTTTATACCTGAAGTGGAGGCCTTAGTGCCTTTATTCTTATTCTTTAATTCCTCTAACCAGAGTGGGTAATATCTTTTCCAGTGTCCAGACTGGTGACAATGGTGACAATCGCCTCTTACTTTCTTCACACCTCCCTTTGCCTTGAGATCTGAAGACTTGGGCTTCTATCTAGATTTAGAACTCTTCTTAGCTTTGTGTTTGTCTTTAGACTTCCCCTTTGTATTGTTGATCATCACCATATACTTGGGCTTGTCTTTCTTCATCTTCCCTTAGCTGTTCTCAACATGCCTAGCAACTTTGTCAATGACTTGTCAAAGTTGTTCATGTTGTAGTTCATGACAAACTGACTATATGACTCTGGAAAAGACTGCATAATCACGTAAGTGGCCAACTCTTAACCCAAGGGGAATCCCAATCTAGCAAGGTTCTCTACATACCCAATCAGCTTGAGCATAGGAGGACCTACTGGATCTCCTTCCTCCATGTTACATTTGAATAACACCTTGGAGACATCATATCTCTCTTATCTTGCATGATCTTGGGACATGTTCTTGAGATGTGTGACCATCTCAATCAAATCAATGTTCTCATGATTCCTCTACAAATCATAGTTCATGGATCATAGCATCAGATACTTGGCATCCATGACATCTTCAATATGCTTCTTGTAAGCATCCCTATCAACCTTTGGTGCATTTTGAGATGGTTCCTCTAGTTCTGGTATTTCCAGGACATAGAGCTTGCGTTCCTGTGTGAGAACGATTCTCAAAGTCCTGAACCTATCATGGAAGTTGTTCCCAGTTAATTTGTCCTTCTCAAGGACCAGTCATAGAGAAAAAATGATTGTTGTTCATTGCCATTTGATTCCACAAAAGAATTTGTAATTTTGTCAAAACTCATTTTTTATTTGATTAAAATGTGGGTGAAAATAATTAGATCTTTAATTAATTAACGTTCTCATTATTTTTTCAAATTGATAACCCTCTACTATCAATTCAAAAAATTGCAGTGAATCAATTTGTTGATGAGCCAAGATCCAAAATGATTCAATTATTACTCGGCCTACACCAGCATCCATAATCAACCATTAAGGTAGGCAATCATGCCAATTGCATCATATGAAACTCTTGGATAGATGATATGTGCAAATCCTTGCCATAATCATCTCCATGACTCTGGGCCCAGACGCTCTGAGAATCACCAGTTAAGCCTGACCCAATAGCCAGTATGATAGACATGTATCATGCTTTGTGAAAATCTACATATCTACAATCACACTTCCACGAGATAGACGGCGCACCATGCTTTATGCAAATCTATGCTTGGTCGATCAAGCTTTTTATGTGTATTGTTAATGGAAAGCATATTAGACTTAATATGTTTGATTGAGGGATATATATATATATATATATATATATATCTTTAATACCTGCGCGGGTAGCCTGATTTTTTGCTACTCGCAAATCCAAAAGAGTAAATATATGGTATACAAATGTAACTCTAAAGATCAACAGAGTAACTATATGGTACACAAAAGTAATTTTGAGATCAAAAAAGTAATTGTGCAGAAAATATACAGTTAGTAAATATATGGATGGGTTTTTTTATTTTGGGGGAGGGGGGAAATGATATTATTTTTGGATGAAGTTTTTTGGGGAGCTATAAATGCCCCTCTAAAATTTTGAATTTTTTTTAAAAAATGACGGGAAGGGTGCGTGGGTAGCTACCCGTGCGGGTATTAAATAAATCATATATATATATATACTATATATATATATATATACTATATCCAATAACCACATATATAATGTGTATCATATACATGCTATATCCCACAATGTAAACATGCAATATAAAACAAAAAGTGATGGTTATGGCCATGTCTACTTGTAATTACTTGGAGCCACAAGGAATTACTACCACCTAGGCCAATCATCACATCACATGTATGAACTTGTTGTTGGTGTAGACATGTTCTTGCGATCTGGGTAGATCGATTCAACCTTTGAACCGGTCGTCTTGCCTCTTGGCCGAAATGTTGGTCCTCCTATCCAATCGATGTTTGGACTCCTTCCAAATGGTCAGTTGGGTCCACAAGGATGGTCGCTTGGCGTCCTATCTAACCAATGTATGGACTCCTTCTAGACAGTCTCTTAGGCCCACCAAGCGGTCGTATGGTTCCATTGTGTTGTCCTCCATGGTCCTCCAGATGGTCGGCTTGTCTCACAAACTGGTCATCTCATCCAGCGATGATTATATTTTTAATTATTGTAAGAAAAGAAACTATCCTATTTATACTTTATTACATGAAAAAGAGAAAGCTCGAGTTACATTCAAGGGGCACACAGGTAGGAAAGAATTAACTTTACATTAGGAAGAGGGAGGTAGAGGCTCAATATGCACACCGAGATAAACAAGATAAACCAAACCATCCAACCACACACATATATAGGGTTTAGGCCATAACTACGCTATACATGCACCATCAAAACCGCTTTTAGGATGACACATATAAATTGTGTGTGTGTATATATATATATATATATATATATATTAGTTTGGGATTTGTGGTCTTTGATTGGATATGCATTTGAGACCGTTTAAATATTTGCATCGTATGCAATAAATAAATGATTAAACCAAAAATATCATCATATCGATTGTCCTAAAACATAGTAAATTGATGTGGCTCTGATACCATGGTTAGGAAATACAGGAACAAAGTATAGCAGTAGAAACAAAATTTTTATCTATATGTACTCCCATACCACCAAGATCGCATCAAATACTATGAAATAGGAAATATGGTTCAATGAGTTATACCTGGTCATGGAGCAAGTCCAGTGACAACAACTCACTTCAATGCAATTGTTTCTAGTCACTCTTAGACGGTAGTTGTGTAGCTCCTGGTCTTCACCATGAACAATGAATAGAATAACTTTTGTAATGACTCTTGTGGTCTTGCCACATATTACAGACTGACTTTGCTCTCCTAGAAGTAGCCAAAGAACTCCTTCCTCTAGAGTAGTCCACATGGACCAACTAGAACTCTTATCATTCAACTAGAATATACAGGAAGGAGTTGTCCCTCCTGTTGGTGTACTTGTCACCAACTTGCTCTCCCACAACAATGATCTTGCGTTGTTCTCTCTCATAGATATCCCTCCACTACCAGGTAGGAATTTCTTGGGCTCTCTTAGTTACCACAACTAGAGAGGACAACAATTATTAGACGAACTGATTTTGAGTTGTCTGTGTTGTGTTCTAGGAAGCCCTCAGTACCCCTCTATTTATAGGTAGGGTTAGGGTCAGGGTTCCCAGTCTAAGCGGGGTTGTGCGAGAGTGGAAGAGACAGGAAGATCTTGATTTTTAATAACCTATGACAACTGAAATGGCCATCTGGTAGTCCATATGGATTTCTGGCACTACGAGACAATCGTTCAATCTGCCAGACGGCCATCTGGTAGTTTCCCTATCACACGTGAATTTGACAATTTCGACTCCAATTAATATCACATATTATTTCCTTGCACCACAAGTAATGTGCAATCAAAACAAGTTCAGGCAACATCCAAAACCTTAGTTTGGCCCAACATAGCTATCTCACCCATGTGAGACGCCCGTCTCACTCACATAGATGACCATCTAGGGAGTCTGAGCTGAGTCAATCGGTTCAACAAATTGAACTGGTCAATTCAATCCTTAATTTGGGCAGAACTTAGCCAATTTGAGCTATGATTATCCTGACCACCCAAACGGACATCTCAATCCTTGAGATGCCCATCAGCTTCCCAAATAGCCATCAACACTTGAGATGGTCGTTTGGCAGTCCAGTCAACCAATCTTTTGATATGTTGTTTCAATTGAATACCTAAATTCTTTAGTAATCAATCCAATCACCATTCAAGATAAACCCCTCTTCTATATGAGTTCGTATGTGTGACCCAATAGGTCCCATATCACATTGGCAGTGAATGTCCATAGCTAACTTATGACTTCACAAGCAAGGAGCAGTGCCTAGTTGCACATCAATGCTACCCAAGTGAATGAAAGTTTGAGAACAACTTTAACCTAAAATTTGTGTAAGGTGTTGTAGTGATTGTATAATTCCTTTGTCTCTGATATACAGAATGAACTTGAGCCATGGACTCATCATCCTCTCAATGTTCAATCCATGTTCCTTGAACCAAGAGCAGACTGTATGAGATAATGTGACCTCAATATCATATATTGTTTCACATGTACATGCACATGTGTTTCTCAGTCTCTCTTATCAAGTAGCCAGGATATCATACTCCAACAGAGGGGAAAATCCCATATCTATCACTCATAGTCTATCACCATGTGTCAAAGTCACCCAATCATCACCTTTACAATAACCCATGTTTTAGGACTGCGTTTGATGATGTCAAAGTGTACCCAACAACATGTGATGAGTGTAGTGATTTCAGGTCTAAGAATCACAATCACCACCTTCACTATGAGAGATGACTATGACCACCAATGATGGTTTTCATGTGTCACTCTCAAGGTGGTTCTGTTTGATACATTGTTCCCCAACATGTATCTATGTGTTTGGTTTGATATTGTCATATCATGACTAATGAGATTATGTCATCAACCAACCCATACTCTAGTCTTAGGTTTTACTGGTGTCTATCTACCTTCCACAGTTTCAACCGACTAGGGACATAACAAGAATGTACACACTCTTAACATTTGTATGATCTCATCCTCCATCACTAATACTTGACGACATATTTTATAGACTATTTTCATTCTTTATACATTCATAATATTTCCTCATTATCTCATAACTGAGTGAAATAGAATGAATTGGAAGCTTGCCTTTATGATTATTAATAAAATCCTTTTTGGTATATGCCATGTCAATCATCACATGATTTGCTCTATGGGCATACCTTACCAACAATCACACCCTATATAAATGGATGTAACAACACATCCTGGGAGGAATAACATGCTCTAAAAAATAAATGGGTGGAACAACACACCTTAATACATAAAACATGTGGAGATAACACACATGGGGTGGCAACACAGCCTAATGATTATCACTGAATTAGATAAATATTCTTTATAACATGAGTGCACAATACAGAGTGGCAAGATAAAATAGTCCAATCATGACATTTTCAATGGTACATAGAAAGGTAAATGGGGTCATAGACCCAACATATAATCATGATAAATAAGATTATTGAAACCAGGGAATGACATTGTAGGAATCAATAAATTACAATGGTACAATAAGATGAATCAAATGAAAGGACAATTGCTTCATTATAATAAATTGGTATCATAGTCATTTGTAATGCCTAATTCAATAGAGAAAAAATAGATAAAATATGTATATATTTACCATATGCATATTTGGATTTACTAAACTCAAAATTACCTTATTTTTAGTTTTGAATTTTGATTATGAAAACATTATCATTAAATTAGTCAGATCTTTCTCATGCCAAATAATTTTGTAGTTTTCTAAGCTCTAGATTATTTATTATGATTTTTATAATTTAAATGTTTTCAGACAAAATAAGGAATTCAAATGACCAAACTGACCTTACAGAGTGTGACACAATTAAAATGAAAATTGTGCGCTTACCAGGTAGCTCAGCTGGTCAAGCTTGTTGCTTCTAAAGCACAAGTTGTGGGATCAAATCTCAGTGAATCTCATTGGGGCACTACAGGAAGGGACTAAAATCCCTTTAAGGATGTAATTGGATGTTCTCTCTCCTTATTACCTTGGACTGGGGTGAAACTCCCCACTATCCAAAAAAGAGTAAAACTAAAACTAGGGTGGTATCACCATTTTGATTAACTAAAATCTTGCATGGTCCTTAAAGCTTGAAAATAGTGATTACACAAGAATACCCTTACTATTTTAATAGAATGATTAATAAGTCATGGTGTTAGGAATTGTGAAGGCAACAAGCCTAGAGAAAATATAAAAAAAATCTCCATGTATCCTACAAGAAGTCATGTCCACAACCAAATATTCAGAAAGAGAGTGTGTGATGCATACCTTTTTGTGAAGCAGGTCCAGGGACTTCCTCCTCGTGTGGTGGTGTATGATGTTCCTTGAGTGCATGGATGGTTTTTGAAGACATCCTCCAAATGCAGTCACAGAAAGGAAAAGCATCTCGCTTAGTGATGTGCTAACACCACAGTCATTCTCCTTATCTCTCTCTTGGGGGTGATGATGGCTAGGATTCACATATAAGAGTGTATCAAATGATCCATATGTCATGCCTCTTTAAATAGGAGGGAAGGAAGTAGGATTTCCAAAACTCTAATAAATGAGAGGTATTGGCTGAATTTAAAGCAGGATGCTCTTCGACTACCAATTAGGCAATTATAATATTATGGAATCATGTCATTAATGAATTAAGCAATTAATCACATTAATAGATTTATTAATTTCCCATCATCATGTTATGAACTCTAACCGGTCGCTCGAGGTTAGTCGTATGACTTATCATATAAGTCAAAATTTTAAATCTAATTAATTGGCTTAAATCTTTTAACCAATTAACTTGGATTATGTTTGAATACTATTCTAGTTGATTAGCTAAGTAGTTTAGTAGTCAGTTTGACTTGGAATATTTCCAATAATGACCATCATTATACTCCTATTCCAATGCATCCTATGTATGTGACTCTATAGGCTCCAAATTACATTGGTAGTGATGTTCATAATCAAATTAAGATTTCACATGCAATGATCGATATCTAGCAAGACTTAATTGCCACCCAAGTAATTGGTGAAGTTGAAGAACAACTTTAACCTAGTATTGTGACCATTGTTACAATGATTGTATAGTCCCTTTGTCTCTGATATCTAGATTGAATCCAATGCAATGAAAATATCATCCTCTTAATGCTCAATCTTTGTTCCTTGTTCTAGAGTAGACTGTTTGAGATACACATGAGCTTAATATCATATATTGGCTCACATGAGCAAGGCCATGCATTTCATGGTTTGAACCATCAAGTGGTTAAGATATCCTTTCAAAGAAAGGGACAAATTCCATCTATGTCACTCCCAATAATACACATGTGTCACAATTCACCTAAGCACTACTTGTATAGCAATCCTTTTCAAGGTTAGATTGAGTAGTGTTAAAGCACATTGAAAACCATGCAATCATTGTAGTCACTTCAGTCTGAGGACCACAATCACCATTGTCGCACTGTGATGTTTTTTTAACACCATTATTGGCTTCCATATATCACACTCAAAGTGGGTATGTCCAATACACTTGTTCATAACAAGTACCTATGTGTTTGATTTGATATCCAATATCATGAGTAATGAAATGTAGTCATCAACCTACACACATACTAGTCTTAATATACTATTTTTGTCCTAGTCTCTACAATAATATTTGACCAGAGACTCAAACAAGAATGAATAATCTTAACATACAAATGATTTCATACTCAGGTCCTCAACTTGAAATCACATGTCATCTAGTCATACATTCTTAGGACATTATTATATTTATTCATTGTCCCATATTGAAACAAACATAATAATTAGAATTGCCTTTATTCATAACCAAATCAATCACAAGATGCACCATTACAATCATCATATCATTGAATCTTAAGACATACACCCAACATGTGGTCCTCCTAGTAATTGCAGGACCTGGTATCATCTTCTTCCTCATTGCTCTAGCATGAGGAGCTTGATGGGGGCTTGTGGACTTCAGTCAAAATCTAGATAAAATCATCAGATTTTGAGAAATGGAGTTCTTCATGGTACCCTCCTTTAGCTAAATAACTAAGGGACTCTATACTCAAGTTACACACTATATAGGAGCACCAGTTCCAACCATGGTCATGGCCACCATGCTAAAGGCATGAAAAATAGTAATGATACACCAATATTGTGATCATATACTATAGATTGCTTGTGAGAACCTGATGAAGGTGAGGGAATATTCATAGGTGTGTAAATACCATCAATTCCATAAAACTAGAAGAAATACCAAAAAAATAGAAGGAAAACTCAAAATTGGAATCGTTGTTCCAGAGCCAAATAATGGAAACTTGAAGTCCAGGATGCTTCACCATGGCCTACTAGACCTATGAGTAGTATTTCCAAGGACGAGGTCTACATGAGAATTCTAGTGGTAAGCTTCATTTTTGGACACGAGAGCAAGCTCACGTAGGAAACAATCATTTGAAAAAGTTGACAAATTGGCACTGCGAGAAGTAAGAGTAGGAGACTAGAAATCTTACTAAAGGTTTAATTGTGTTGGAAGTGATCTCAGTAGTTGGGGCATGAATTACAAAGACAGAGATGTACACTAACATAGGGGTGATGGATCAGGGTGCGAGAGTTGAGATTGTGGGTAGAGAAGAGTTTTCCAGGGCCAACTATGGTTTGGCGTATTTATCTAGTTGTGTGATTAATAGTACAAACTTCTATGAATTCATGATGGCCAAGAGGTTACTTGTCATTTTAGGTGTTTCTCCCTCAGTTCAAGACCATAAAACTAATAGATTACTTAATTCTGGTGAACACAAGGAATGCATTGGTCGTAAAAGCATGGGATTAAGATGACAAATCTTAACCAACAAATGTCACGGTGGTTGTTCTCTAAGAACAAGCAACATAAGTGAGATTGAAGACAACTCACGTGCCTTCAGATCATGTTATAGTCATTAAAGTTCATTGGATCAGTGCATTATAGAAGAGGTAAAATAGAATGAGGTTGTGGGAAAGATCTTAAACATAAACCATATACATTCAAAATGTGGCAACTATTTAAATCATTCAATTCCTAATCATGTTATACATTTCACTTTCTTTAATCAATTTGGGAGTGTATTTAACATCCAAGTGACTTGAAAATTAGTATGTTAACTGATTACAATGTGAAGAATCCTAATGTAACATCCCTGACCTGGGTTATGCCTTAACCTACGTGTTTTGCTTAATAAAGTTAATTATATGCTTACTCTTATTTCTTGAAAAGTAATTAAGGTTCAAGGGGAATTTATGTTTCAATTTTAGTCCTTTTCAAATAATGTCGAAACATTGTTTTGCTTGTTTTGGACTAAAATAAAAATTACCCAAGTTGAGGGGTTAAATTGCAAATGTTGCATGATAAGATGTTTCTCATGTGTTGTAGCATCATGAGAATGAATATGATGCAGAGGAAGGACTTGTGGAAGCCTGAATACCAAGAAAGGGTTGATAAAGCAATGTTTGTACATTAAAACCTAGTTTTGATGTAATACGTAATTTACCCAAAACCTAGGGTTCAATATGCAAATTACCACTTCAAAATAGTCCCTAATGTTTCTTGGAATCATGTATAGAAAATAAAATGATGGGGGCGCCTCATTTGGATCACTTTGGAAGAGAGAGAATCTTGATATTAAAACAATCAAGATTTAAGCATAAATTGGAACTTTACTTCAATTTAAAGCAAAAATAAATATATTAATTAAAGAGCCCTTCAACCAAAAGGATAGGGATGATTTTCCAAAAGAATGGACGACCACGTGCCTTGAAAAGGCACGAAATATCTCAAGCAAGTGGATAACCCACTCACATTATTAAAAGAAAAAGAAATACCCACTAACTAATGGATATTATTATTATAAGGGTTAAGGTGCTTAATTTTCTTTTCTTTAAAACATGGATAATTTATAGGAATAAGAGGAAAAGAATATATCCTCGTAACCAAGGAAGGGAAGGAGGAAAGTGGCAAGGAAATGGAGGAGATAATCCCTACTTTCTCTCTCCTAAAATGAATTTTGATAAAATTCGTATATATGCTCCTTTATCCATGAGTTGAAAGGGAATTTCGAATCCACTTTCACTTCTTACTTGAAAAAACGACCAAGGGAGCTTGGAGCAACAAGAGGACGACCCCCAACCTGTTGGTAAGCTTCTTGACCTTCGTTTACCTTGATTCCATGGTGGAAATCGAAAATCAATGCATGATTTCTTCATATCTCGATTCCATCTTCAATTCTAACCATTCCTTTTCACTCAAAGCTTGAGGACGAGCCTTGGGATAGTGAAAGGAGTTGCATCCACCATTGTTGACGTGAGCTTGAAGCTTTGAAGCTCAATTGAAGGTGGGTTTTATAACTTGACCCTTAAACTTTGTTATTAATTCCATATCTTTATCAATTGTTGATTCCTTCATTATTCTCGAAATTTTATTTGAATGATTGGTGAAATCACCATGGAAATTACAGAAAGTTTCGTGGGTTTGTATCTTGAAGATGATGAAGTCATCTTAAGCACACACCTCAACATGGGCAATCAGTTTTCAAAATGGATTGAGTTAATTCAGTTACAAAACCGAATGGATAATTGATTTCAAGACTGAATGGGTAATTGCTCTCAAGATCAAATGGGTAATTGATCTTAAGACCAGTTGGAGATACTTGTTGATGTAGTTGGAAGTTGATCCAATGGTCCTAATTGATTGGTTGAAGGAAACCCTAGATTCCCAAATAGTTTCAAAACCATTTGGTGTTGAAATGCCAAAACTGAATGGAGATCTAAAGTGATCAAATCGTTTGGATATTTAAGGTGATGATTGATCCATTGATCCAATGGTTGATAATAATGATTATCAATGATAGGTACAAAGGTTGAAATCCTAAATTACCTAGATGATTAGTACCTTTAGAATGGTTAACCCTAAAATCTTATGAAAGCAATGTCTCAATACACTATGTCAACCATAGTTGTACATATTTGATTGAAAGGTTGATGTAACATAATCAAGTTGAGTGGATGATAGAAAGGAATTCATACATGAGTATTAATTATGAAGAATATGTGATTAGGGTATGATCCTTAGTAAAGAGCCCATGAAACCCTAATCGAGTGGGTTAATAAGCCATAATCCTAAAAGTTGGGCAATCCTGAGTGAAACCCTAGTCTAGAGTAATGATGTAACCCTAATTTAGGTAGATGATATAAGAAACCCTAATTATGGTTAATGGAAGATGAAACCCTAATTGGGATGAATAGTAAACCCTAATTATGGGTAATTGAATGGAAACCCTAATAAGGATGAATAGCAAACCCTAATTGTGGGTAATTGAATGGAAACCCTAATAAGGATGAATAGCAAACCCTAATTGTGGATAATTGAATTTAAACCCTAATTGAGGGTGATGTCATGTGAAACCCTAATTGAGGGTGATTCCATGTGAAACCCTATGCAATGGTATGATGAGGAGCCCTAATATAGGGTGAAGGTATGTGAAACTCAAATTTTGAGTTATAATAAGCGAAACCCTAATCTTAGGCAATATGATGATAAACCATAGCCCTAATAAAAGAACCCTAATGATAAAATAGTGGGTATTACCTTATAAAGATGAAACATCTCAAATGGTTGATCATAGGCAACTTTATAGTAAGCAATGCCTTAACCTGAAATGAGTCCATATCATTGAAGATAGTTGGACCATTCTTGTGTGTGACCTATGAACTTCATGGTAAAAGTGATAGGTTAGTGGATGAAAGCATTAAGATGGGAAATACCTTAATCCAAGATAAGTTGATAACTCAAGTAAGTTGGAAGTGATAAGGAAAGTGATACTTCAAGATATGATTGATATCACTTTTAGCATCCCAAGGTTGATAAGTATTGATGTACCTTAAATCCAATATACTTGGATAGGAAACACATCAAGTATGTTATGTAAATTGTTACAATGAATTGTAATGAGTTTGGTATACTTTGATAAGAATAGGCTAATATACCTTGAGAATGGGGTTAAGCTAAACTAATGAGTATGATGTAATCATACCATGATAAGGATGAGAAATGAACTCATACCTTGTATTGATAATCATTTAATGATAAATGTTAAAAGTAATAAACATGATTGAATACTCGAGATGTTAATGGATGCTCCTAGAGGTGTGGAGCAATATATTAAGGTTGATTTTATAAATATGAAATCCTAATTAATGTGAGATGGAAAACCCTAACCCTAAATTGGGTAATGGGACATGAGAAACCCTAATGTGACGTGAATAGTAAGCCCTAACCCTATTGAGGGAATAGCGGTGTTACTATTGTATTACATGAGGTGATATGTTATTGTTGCCTAGTAAGAGTGACAAGATGTGTAATGGCCTTGTGAGCCATATGATTAGATGATGCCTAGTGATAGGTGACAAGATGTTTAATGGCCTTGTGAGCCATATGATTAGATGTTTCCTAGTGGGAGGTGACAAGATATTTTATGGGCCTTATGAGCCATGAGAACAATTATGGCATAGTGAAAGGTACCAAGATGATTATAAAAGTTTATTGTAAGAAATGATAACGTTTTAGTAAACTTAATAAAAGGAACAATTGTATTCAATAAATAATGTGAAAAGCTATGAAGGATAACCTCGGGTTTTAGAGCCTAGAGAAGGATGTGATGATCAATGATGGGTCAAAGGCATTAATATTCCATGATCCATGTAATCAGGATTGGTTAAAGTCCAATACCTAGAAGAGGTGTAATACATGTAATCAGGATTGGTTAAAGACCAATACCTGGCAGAGGCATGAAGCTTGTAATCAGGAGTGGTTAGAGTCCACTGACTGGCTGTGTAATCAGGAGTGGTTAGAGTCCACTACCTGGATGTGTAATTAGGATTGGTTGAAGTCCAATACATGGTAGAGGCATGAAGCCTATAATTAGGAGTGGTTAGATTCCACTGCCTAGTTGTGTAATCAGGATTGGTTAAAGTCCAATACCCGGCAGAGGCATGAAACATGTAATCAGGAGTTGTTAGAGTCCACTGCCTGGCTGTGTAATCAGGATTGGTTAAAGTCCAATACCTGGCAGAGGCATGAAGCCTGTAATCAGGAGTGGTTAGAGTCCACTGCCTGGCTGTGTAATCAGGAGTGGTTAGAGTCCACTTCCTGACTGTGTAATCAGGATTGGTTAAATTCCAATACCTGGTAGAGGCATGAAGCCTGTAATCAGGAGTGGTTAGATTCCACTGCCTCGCTGTGTAATCAAGATTGGTTAAAGTCCAATACCTGGCAGAGGCATGAAGCATGTAATCAGGAGTGGTTAGAGTCCACTGCCTAGCTGTGTAATCAGGAGTGGTTAGAATCCACTGCCTAGTTGTGTAATCAGGATTGGTTAAAGTCCAATACCTGGCATAGGCATGAAGCCTATAATCAGGAGTGGTTAGAGTCCACTGCTTGGCTGTGTAATCAGGATTGGTAGAATCCAATGTCTGGCGGTGTAATCAGGATTGGTTAAAGTCCAATACCTATAAGAGGCATGAAGCCTATAACTAAGGGATTGGCATAGTCCAATGCCTTCATAGAATATGATGATGTATACTCTTATGTCTGGAATAATTCAATATTTGTTTAGCAGATTGGCTTAGGCCAATAGATGAAAACAAGAATGAATCATGGGTGACATATTAGGATAATAAGGAAAAGCTTGAGATGTTGAAATGATATGGTAGATAAATTATTTACATGTTCTTCCTATTCCTTATTAAGAGGATAGATGATTTATTGTTCTATCATAAATAGTTGCAATGCTTTAAAAGATGAGAATGCTTTAAATTGCTTATCCTCTGCCTAGTTTTATATCATTAAACTGCAATAATAATGTTTTTGGTGGAGAGTTATATCTCTCATTGGGGCAATTACAATTGTCTCACCCCTATGGGATCCAACATTTTTAGGTGGACAAGCACGGAGGAGATTGGGAATATCTTATAGAGGAAGAACATCAATAGCAGCAAGGACAGCAGTGACAACTCAAGTTGAGTGTACTGTCTGTCGTTTCTTGTAGATAGAAGTCCTATGTGTCATCTCTGTACTCTCAGTTCCTCAGAGTTGGTAGTTAGTTCTTTTAATGTATCAATCTGAGATTTTGGCTTGATGCCTTGAGATTTTGAGTTGCTTAAGTATAATTCTGACAAAGTAATTGTTGTTTATAATTCTCGAGAAGAGATAGTACATGTGATATGCTTATGAACTAGGATGTAGATGATATACATTGGTCCTTGATAAAAGAGTTTTCCTATGTATGGACCTCTTTGCAAAAGGTTTAAATTTTTAGTGATTTTTGTTAATCCGCTGCGAATGATACGCTTCCACATTAGTTAATCTTATTTTTATGAGTTGGATGCTACAATTAAGTGGTATCAAATCTCTAGGTTCGCTGAGTCTACAGAGACATAGGACTAAGGTATCAAGTCTGTTCTAAGTGTACCCAATGTATCTTATAGTGCCTTCTGCTTATGCAGAAGAAGATATATAACTCAAAGATGTCTGGAGGACATGAAGAATACATTGCTGAGAGCAATGTTGCTGCACCAGTAGAAGGTGCCAGGGATCAGGAAAGAGAAGAAACATTGCCTGAGAATCTCCTAGCTGATCCAACTATAATAAGAAATCCTTCTTTAAGTATTACTATTGGATAATTTAGGGCAACAGTAATGTATATAGTGGATCAAGCATTGGCAGTGTAACCTAGATTACCAGCCCCCAATAATGATGTTTTGGATATCAACAGGATTTATGATCAAAGCAATAAGGAATGATGAAGTTCTGGACTTGAATTGAGTCTGTTCTCAAGCTCAGCATGTTGAATCAATATATAGTGATGGGGGGAATAGATTACAACCTAAAATCAGGGTCTGCCACAAGTATAGGAAACCTAGACATATCAGAAGATATTGCCCAGAGAAGAAAAATAAGATGATAATTGAGAAAAGGCCTATCCAAATTCAGGAACAGAGTCCTAGTGGTTCCAAAAAGAATAAGTTTTTGGTACCACCAGTACAACTAGAGCCTAGTGCACCAAGGCAATGGTTACCCAGAAAGGGTAAGGAATCTTCTAGACTCCATCTAGCACCTAGAATTTGCTACCAATGTAGACAGGTAGGACATTTGGCAAGAGATTGTTTAGTCAAAATGTTATGGTGAATCAACCTCTGAGGCAGAGTCAGCCTGAGGTAGTAAATAATCCACGAATCATGACAGGTTAGACAAAATAATGTCATTCTAATATGTCATTTTGTGAATTCCTGGATTAAATTGAGAAAGTAACTGATTAATCTCTCCTTGATTAGTCCTATGAGGACTTACAATTTGCTTAGTAAATTATCATAAATGTTTTATATTGTTCTTACCTCTATGAGAAAAGATGAGGTACAGAAGAGATGACTGGATAAAATCCAATAATGTTAAATCTTATGCTTGTGATAATATGAAAAAGAAGGAATATGATAGTATACAAAGTGCATACCACTTAATCTTAGTATTTATATACCCTGGCCAGGTATACAACTATTGATGATAAAGTGAGTATGGAAACTCTTAGATTGTTGTCTTTTTTATTGCTCTGATCAAGTAGTCATTCTGAGACAATCTAATGAGTGTCATGAAATGAGAAATATGGTATGAAAAATGTGTCATATCCCAAGCATAAGAAAGAGAAGTCTGAGAGAATCTCAAATGAGCATGTTGGTATGAGGAACAAAAAGTGTACTCCTCATAAAATAAGAATAAGAATAAGGGAGATGAACCATGTTCAGTAAAGATGTAAGTATAATAAAGATCTTTCCCATAATGAGGAAATGTGAAATGTGACGAGATCATGAGATGATCATAAGTATGATAATAATAATAAAGAAAGGGATAATGTTAAGTAATCATCCATATGATTCCTATACTGATGGCAATGAACCAAGAAAGAAATAAGAGTAAATAACTCATGAATAGTAGAAGGTTCATGTAATGTTTAATGAGATGATAATCTCTTCTCATGAATAAACAACCCTGGATAACAATAGGGTGATAAGAGGTATATGATCCTTCATTTTCTTTTCTTTCAGGGACATGGCAATCAAGTGGGCCCACAACCCACATGTCCCAGGATGAAATAAAGATGAAAATGTAATGTGTTTTCAGCACATGTGATGGATACCAAGGTAAGGGATTCTGGTATGAGATAATTCATGTTGACCACATAGAATGGATAACTGTGGAATCAGATTGGTTACATAATATAGCATGGACATCATATGTTAGGGGTTTATGCCTTGCATAAACATGACATTGATATGTTATGTGAAGACTTGATGGGATGATATATGAATAATATTTTTCTCCCTTTATCTGGGATTTCGGGGACGAAATCCTTATTAGGAGTTTATAATTTGTAACATCCCTGACCTGGGTTATGCCTTAACCTAGGTGTTTTACTTAATAAAGTTAATTATATGCTTACTCTTATTTCTTGAAAAGTAATTAAGGTTCAAGGGGAACTTATGTTTCAATTTTAGTCCTTTTCAAATAATGTTGAAACATTGTTTTGCTTGTTTTGGACTAAAATGCAAATTACCCAAGTTGAGGGGTTAAATTGCAAATGTTGCATGATAAGATGTTTCTCATGTGTTGTAGCATCATGAGAATGAATATGATGCAGAGGAAGGACTTGTGGAAGCCTGAGTATCAAGAAAGGGCTGATAAAGCAATGTTTGTGCATTAAAACCTAGTTTTGATGTAATATGCAATTTACCCAAAACCTAGGGTTCAATATGCAAATTACCACTTCAAAATAGTCCCTAATGTTTCTTGGCATAATTTAGATCAAATGAGGGGGGCGCCTCATTTTGATCACTTTGGAGGAGAGAGAATCTTGATATTAAAATAATCAAGATTTAAGCATAAATTGGAACTTTACTTCAATTTAAAGCAAAAATAAATATATTAATTGAAGAGCCCTTAAACCAAAAGGATAGGGATGATTTTGCAAAAGAATGGAAGACCATGTGCCTTTCAAAGTCACGAAAATATCTCAAGCAAGTGGATAACCCACTCACATTATTAAAAGAAAAAGAAATATCCACTAACTTATGGATATTATTATTATAAGGGTTAAGGTGCTTAATTTTATTTTCTTTAAAATGTGGATAATTGAGAGGAATAAGAGGCAAAGAAGATATCCTAGTAACCAAGGAAGGGAAGGGGGAAAGTGGCAAGGAAATGGAGGAGATAATCCCTACTTTCTCTCTCCTAAAATGAATTTTAATAAAATTTGTATATATGCTCCTTTATCCATGAGTTGAAAGGGAATTTCGAATCCACTTTCACTTCTAACTTGCAAAAACGACCAAGGGAGCTTGGAGCAATAGGATGACGACCCCCAACCTGTTGGTAAGCTTATTGACCTTCGTTTACCTTGATTCCATGGTGGAAATCGAAAATCAATGCATGATTTCTTCATATCTCGATCCCATCTTCAATTATAACCATTCATTTTCACTCAAAGCTTGAGGACGAGCCTTGGGATAGTGAAAGGAGTTGCATCCACCATTGTTGACGTGAGCTTGAAGCTTTGAAGCTCAATTGGAGGCGGGTTTTATAACTTGAAACCTTAAACTTGGTTTTTAATTCCATATCTTTATCAATTGTTGATTCCTTCATTATTCCCAAAATTTTATTTGAATGATTGGTGAAATCACCATGGAAATTATAGAAAGTTTCGTGGGTTTGTAGCTTGAAGATGATGATGTCATCTTAAGCACACACCTCAACATGGGCAACCGGTTTTCAAAACCGATTGAGTTAATTCGGTTACAAAACCGAATGGATAATTGATTTCAAGACCGAATGGGTAATTGCTCTCAAGATCAAATGGGTAATTGATCTTAAGACCAGTTGGAGATACTTGCTGATGTAGTTGGACGTTGATCCAATGGTCCTAATTGATTGGTTGAAGGAAACCCTAGATTCCCAAACAGTTTCAAAACCATTTGGTGTTGAAATGCCAAAACCAAATGGAGATCTAAAGTGATCAAATCGTTTGGATATTTAAGGTGATGATTGATCCATTGATCCAATGGTTGATAATAATGATTATCAATGACGGGTACAAAGATTGAAATCCTAAAGTACCTAGATGATTAGTACCTTTAGAATGGTTAACCCTAAAAGCTTATGAAAGCAATGTCTCAATACACTATGTCAACCATAGTTGTACATATTTGATTGAAAGGTTGATGTAACCTAATCAAGTTGAGTGGATGATAGAAAGGAATTCATACATGAGTATTAATTATGAAGAATATGTGATTAGGGTATGATCCTTAGTAAAGAGACCATGAAACCCTAATCGAGTGGGTTAATAAGCCATAATCCTAAAAGTTGGGCAATCTTGAGTGAAACCCTAGTCTAGAGTAATGATGTAACCCTAATTTAGGGAGATAATATAAGAAACCCTAATTATGGTTAATGGAAGATGAAACCCTAATTGGGATGAATAGTAAACCCTAATTATGGGTAATTGAATGGAAACCCTAATTAGGATGAATAGCAAACCCTAATTGTGGGTAATTGAATGGAAACCCTAATTAGGATGAATAGCAAACCCTAATTGTGGATAATTGAATTTAAACCATAATTGAGGGTGATGTCATGTGAAAACCTAATTGAGGGTGATGCCATGTGAAACCCTATGCAATGGTATGATGAGGAACCCTAATATAGGGTGAAGGTATGTGAAACTCAAATTTTTAGTTGTAATAAGTGAAGCCCTAATCTAAGGCAATATGATGATAAACCATAACCCTAATAAAAGAACCCTAATGATAAAATAGTGGGTATTACCTTATAAAGATGAAACATCTCAAATGGCTGATCATAGGCAACTTTATAGTAAGCAATGCCTTAACCTGAAAAGAGTCCATATCATTGAACATAGTTGGACCATTCTTGTGTGTGACCTATGCACTTCATGGTAAAAGTGATAGGTTAGTGGATGAAAGAATTAAGATGGGAAATACCTTAATCCAAGATACATCAAGATATGATTGATATCACTTTTAGCATCCCAAGGTTGATAAACATTGATGTACCTTAAATCCAATATACTTGGATAGGAAACACATGAAGTATGCTATGTAAATTGTTACAATGAATTGTAATGAGTTTGGTATACTTTGATAAGAATATGATAATATACCTTGAGAATGGGCTTAAGCTAAACTAATGAGTATGATGTAATCATACCATGATAAGGATGAGAAATGAACTCATACCTTGTATTGATAATCATTTAATGATAAATGTTAAAAGTAATAAACATGATTGAATACTCGAGATGTTAATGGATGCTCCTAGAGGTGTGGAGCAATATATTAAGGTTGATTTTATAAATATGAAATCCTAATTAATGTGAGATGGAAAACCCTAACCCTAAATTGGGTAATGGGACATGAGAAACCCTAATGTGACGTGAATAGTAAGCCCTAACCCTATTGAGGGCATAGTGGTGTTACTATTGTATTACATGAGGTGATATGTTATTGTTGTTTAGTGAGAGGTGACAAGATGTGTAATGGCCTTGTGAGCCATATGATTAGATGTTGCCTAGTGATAGGTGACAAGATGTTTAATGGCCTTGTGAGCCATATGATTAGATGTTGCCTAGTGGCATGTGACAAGATATTTTATGGGCCTTATGAGCCATGAGAACAATTGTGGCATAGTGAAAGGTACCAAGATGATTATAAAAGTTTATTATAAGAAAGGATAAGGTTTTAATAAACTTAATAAAAGGAACAATTGTATTCAATAAAGAATGTGAAAAGCTATGAAGGCTAACCTCAGGGTTCAGAGCCTAGAGAAGGATGTGATGATCAATGATGGGTCAAAGGAATTTATATTCCATGATCCATGTAATCAAGATTGGTTAAAGTCCAATACCTAGCAGAGGTGTAATACCTGTAATCAGGATTGGTTAAAGACCAATACCTGGCAGAGGCATGAAGCCTGTAATCAGGAGTGGTTAGAGTCCACTTCCTGGCTGTGTAATCAGGAGTGGTTAGTCCACTGCCTGGCTGTGTAATTAGGATTGGTTAAAGTCCAATACCTGGCAGAGGCATGAAGCCTGTAATCAGGAGTGGTTAGATTCCACTGCCTGGCTGTGTAATCAGGATTGATTAAAGTCCAATACATGGTAGAGGCATGAAGCCTGTAATCAGGAGTGGTTAGAGTCCACTTTCTGGCTGTGTAATCAGGATTGGTTAAAGTCTAATACCTGGCAGAGGCATGAAGCCTGTAATCAGGAGTGGTTAGAGTCCACTGCCTGGATGTGTAATCAGGAGTGGTTAGTGTCCACTGCCTGGCTATGTAATCAGGATTGGTTAAAGTCAAATACCTGGCAGAGGCATGAAGCCTGTAATCATGAGTGGTTAGATTCCACTGCCTGGTTGTGTAATCAGGATTGGTTAAAGTCCAATACCTGGCAGAGGCATGAAGCCTGGAATTAGGAGTGGTTAGAGTCCACTGCCTGGATGTGTAATCGGGAGTGGTTAGAGTCCACTGCCTGGCTATGTAATCAGGATTGGTTAAAGTCCAATACCTGGAAGAGGCATGAAGCCTGTAATCAGGAGTGGTTAGAGTCCACTACCTGGCTATGTAATCAGGATTGGTAGAGTCCAATGCATGGAGGTGTAATCAGGATTGGTTAAAGTCCAATACCTGGCAGAGGCATGAAGCCTATAACCAAGGGATTGGCATAGTCCAATGCCTAGATAGAATATGATGATGTATACTCTTATGTCTGGAATAATTCAATATTTGTTTAGCAGATTGGCTAAGGCCAACAGATGAAAACAAGAATGAATCATGGGTGACATATTAGGATAATAAGGAAAAGCTTGAGATGTTGAAATGATATGGTAGATAAATGATTTACATGTTCTTCCTATTCCTTATTAAGAGGATAGATGATTTATTGTTCTATCATAAATAGTTGCAATGCTTTAAAAGATGAGAATGCTTTAAAGTTCTTATCCTCTGCCTAGTTTTATATCATTAAACTGCAATAATAATGTTTTTGGCGGAGAGTTATATCTCTCACTGGGGCAATTACAATTGTCTCACCCCCGTGGGATCCAACATTTTTAGGTGGACAAGCACGGAGGAGACTGTGAATATCTTGCAGAGGAAGAACATCAATAGTAGCAAGGACAACAGTGACAACTCAAGTTGAGTGTACTGTCTGTCGTGTCTTGTAGATATAAGTCCTATGTGTCATCTCTGTATTCTCAGGTCCTCAGAGTTAGTAGTTAGTTCTTTTAATGTATCGATCTGAGATTTTGGCTTGATGCCTTGAGATTTTGAGTTTCTTAAGTATAATTCTGACAAAGTAATTGTTGTATATAATTCTCGAGAAGAGATAGTACATGTGATATGCTTATGAACTAGGATGTATATGATATACATTGGTTCTTGATAAAAGAGTTTTTCTATGTATGGACCTCTTTGCAAAAGGTTTAAATTTTTAGTGATTTTTGTTAATCCACTGTGAATGATACGCTTCCGCATTAGTTAATCTTATTTTTATGAGTTGGATGCCACACCTAATTTGGCATTGATTTCACATTTTGAAAACATTAAATATGTTATTTTATGTTAAGTATCCAATTAATTCATCTAATGTCTTTCTTAATCTATTTGGTGTGCTATTGCATATTTGTTTCCTTTACCAATTGATTTAGTGTGTATGTAGATTTCCAAATCAAGGTCCACAAAAATTAATTAGTGAATTTATATAATTAACTTTAATTAAATATTTAATTAATTAAAGAAGATTCCTTCACGAATGACTTGATAGAGCACTAGGCAATCCAAGCTTGATCTAGTCAATCAGAGCTAATCTAACTCAAGTCCTAGAGTGTAACCACTTTGATCGTGACCCTCTCTTTATCTCTGATTATGTCAGCTCGAGAAAACCAGGCTCACACTCACACACCTCAGCAGGTTGGGAGGCTATCTAGGGATTCAAACCCTTTCTACAACAAAATTGGAATACCAATGTCCCCTTTCATCAGGCGACCCATGCCTTTATGAAAATGTCCTCAAAATGGTAATAAGAAATTAAAAAAAAGGGATAGAAGAAAGAAGGACCACATCAACATCAAAATCAAGTGGAAATAGCTCCAACTTTCAATCTCTTTTGACACAATATTGGCATATAACACCATTGAACTTCAATTCAAGCTTGACTCCATTCTAAGAAGAGAAGAAATTGAATGGCAATAGAAAGTCAACTGTGATTGGGTGAAGTAAAAGAAATACTTTCACTTTCTATCAAAGTAGGAGGTGGAAAAATAAGATTTCTAAGCTTAAGTATAATGAAGGGAATTGGGTGGAAGATGGTCAACAAATAAAAAAAACTAATAATTTCTTTCTTTCAATTGTGTATCAGGAAGAAGACCACTCTGGACGAAAGTTAGCTAGCATCTCTTTCACATGGGCATTTGATAACACCCAAGTTCAGGCATTTATGCTAAGTATTTATCTAAGGTTTTGTTTTATTATAGCCTTAATATGCCCAAAATAACCCTAGGTCCTTATCTTTTAGTAATTTATAGACAGAGTTGCTCAACTAGCCAAATTTGGGACTTGCAGGCACCGAACTCAAGAAGATTTCATTTCTCTATATTCTACCCCACAAGCATCATGTTATGTTCCCCAGTTAAGGAGATAGTGGCCCCGCTAACCGATTAGCGGGCCTAAGAAACTTTTGATATCTTGGACCCTATTTTTGAGGGCCAGTCCTTTATTAGAAAGCATCCTCGTCAATCAAAAGGTTCATTGACGTGGGCCCATCGACCACCAGTAATACCCCCCATGGGGTGGGTTTGTCTCTAAGGAGTATGGTCACGACCACTACAAAGGATCGTGACCACTATAAAGGAGTTTTAACCGCTACAAAGGAGTTTTGGCCTCTACAAGGGTCGTGACCACTACACCGTTTCGACCACTACGCTCGACAGGGCCATGCCCAACCCAACACGGTCAAGTCGAGGTCAAGATATAGTGACCTACACTCGTCATGACCACTATAGGGCTTCATGACCTCTACAACCACAACCACAGCAAAGACTGCCACAACCGCTACGCTCGTCGCGATCGCTACATCCACCGTAACCGAGACACTTGGCACGGTCAGGCTGGGGACAAGGGTCAGTAGCCGTCTCGACCATGACAACCATCTCGACCGCAAAATATCTCAACCACTACACCCAGAATGACCGTGCCAAGCCCGGTGCAATCGGGCCAAGACAAATGTAGCGACCAAAACAAGTGTCACGACCACTCATTACATACACTCTGCCTTCACCTATAAATACCCACCCCCTTGTTACCCGGAGAGGGGTTTCGAACATTGGAGGTTCCGTTCTATGGTTCTGACCCGTTTTGGTTTCCAGAGCCCTGTGGGAGAGTTATGAGGTCTGAGAAGGCTGAAGTGCTCATCCTACACCTGTCTCTTCAATTTTCTTCCATCCACCCTCGTTTTCCACCATCTTCTATCCATATCTAACCATTCCCATCCATCTTCCACATCCATACATCCACCAAGCTGGTGTTTGGGCGGAATTGAAGAGAGAGGAGGTCAAGGAGTCTAGAAGACCAAGGAGGAGGACCCAAAGATGATATCCTATCTATGCAGAGACTATGGAGTGAGAGTCACCTCTCCTCTACGGGCTAAATCCCTTCTTCTTCTCCTTTCTTCTACCGTTCTCCTTTATTTCTATACAAATTATGTTCTTCCATCTTTGTTTAGTGCCAACCATGCTTATCCATGGCTAGTTGAGCTCCTTCTTGGCTATGTAGCCCGTTTTGGGCATGTTTATGTACTTTAACCTTAAGCAAGAAATTTTATTTCAGATCTAGTATGTATTCTATTCTATCTTCTCATTTTGGTTATGATTACTAGTTTGGTTGATCTCTTTCTTGCTTGAACTTCTATTTTTGCCTATATTGAGAGATTCATCGTAGAAATAGATAAGACAAGGTTGTTTGGATCAGAATCTGAAAAGAGGACGGTTTAAGGTGATATGTGCATAACCGTAGACCTAGGCATGATCGGGCCTAGGTCGGCACAGTCGGGCCCACTACTAAGTTCTATCTAGATCACACCTATTCCTAGAATCTCATAATATTCTAGACCTGATAGGGTCTCTAGAATATTCTAGTGTGTTATTTGTCATCCTCCAAAGAGGCTTCATATCATTGATGGGTTTTAGTCATGCTTCATAAAAGCGAGTGGGATGACCCCACAAGAATAGATATCACAATACGAACCATGTTTGGATGTAGGTTTCTTGTTAGGGTGTTTGAGGGTTGTTTATGCCTGAGAAAGGGGGCATAGACTACCCAACTTGTGGTTACTTAGCTAAGAACTCCTTCTCTTTGGTTGGTAGAATCCTATAGACTCCGTTTTGTTTTTTTACTTTGTTTTGTTTCATTTTGTGACATTTTTCTAGACTAGTTCTAGTTCCATACTTTTATCAATTATCAGATTGTCTTAACTGACTTAAGAGCAAGATCTTAAGAGTCCTAAATATCCCCACATCCTTGTGTTTGACCGTGTATGTCTACTCTGACCCCGTAACAAAGTTGTGGGGGTCCTTGAAGGTTTTGGGTTATAAATTCAAAGTCTGATCACCCCTTTGGGGCCAAACAACTTTTGGTGCCATTTCCAGGGAGGTGATTTTCCACGTTTACACTTGTAAAATATTTTGTTTTGTCATCCATAAGCATGTATATATATGCATAGTTCTTCTTTTGTTTTATTCATACTTCTCCATATATACTAAATAGTTTTTCTTTTCTTATACTCTACAAGATAGGTCATCTTGTCCACCTGTCCTGCCGAGTTTTTCTGTAGTTCCAACTGCTGGAAAATAATTGAAAGTCGTGCTCTACTGCTAGTCGAGCTATACTTGCCTCCATCATTGTCATATGTAGAAGTTCCAACAAAGGAGATTTCCAATCAGTCTTCGACCTTGGCAATTCCATGGGATCAAAAATTGGTTAGAGTAGTGGAGCTAGCCGGAGAAAGTATTGATGCTCTAACCTACTTCTCAACTTCTCATCTCCAAGAACAAGCCAATTTGCTTAAGTAACTACTAGAAATGAAAGATCATCAGCTCCAAGTAGCAACTGAGGTTGCAGACCACGGCATAAGTATACTTCAAACTATTAAACTAGGATTCATCTGAAAGCATCAGTTTGATATGACGGATTTCCAACAGAAGTGCATGGCAGAATTGACAGATCTTGAAAGAATTGCTACTCAAGTCCAATAGCTTCATGATCAGGATGTTGAACAAGGTGGGAGGCTTAAAGAGCTCATCGATTTGGTTACCATTCAATTACAAGTGTTAGGGCACGATCATGAAGACATCAGTCATCAAAACCACTCCATTGGGCCTGAAATGAATTTTGGCTCACCATCATGTTCGAACCATCAACTAGATTCAACAAGATTTTTCTATGAAGATCAGCCCACCTAGGAAACCCCTTTATGTTATCCAAATGATTCAGGTGATCAACCAATGGAAGATACAAGCCACACACGTGAATGGTTCTATGATGATGACAATCAAGGTAGTCAAACAAACTCACAACATGAAGGGCTCTTGAAGACCTTGAATCAGACGTTGATTCAGACTAGAGTGATACCTCTCATATTGAGACTTGTCACTTTGCTTTGAGCAGTAAGCCAATCATGGTTTGGAACAATTTGTTCGATGAGGACGATGATAGTTGTGTAAATTGGAGCAGTGAGTATAGTGATAATGATGAGTTGAAGCAGCATGAGATAACATATGCTACCATCTCCGTATAAGGTTTGGTAGACATCAACGGAGCAGAATGGACAATCCACCACAACATGGTTGTTGAGCATGAAGATACCCCAGACCCCATATAACATGACAAGCTTGGGGTGGTAGAACCACAAACAGATTCACCTAGGGATATTTCTCATTCGGAAGATGATTGGATGACTCAGACTATGCATGAAAGTTTATTCGAGCATCCAACCTCAAGTTTAGAAGTGGAGAGAGGAGAGAGGATTCCTCTGGAAAACGTTCATCCTCTCCCCTCCATATCATCATGTGTTGACATCCTAGAACCTTCCTCTTCATATCCATACATTGATGGGTACCTTGAGGATGCTCTTCTGAAGAATTCATCTTAGTTTAGTTCAAGTCAATCCCAACATAGAGATGACTTCATCGAGTCACTGGTATTACTCTTTTTCTTCAGACTCAAAAGGGCTCAAATCTTTTCTTATTTTACTCTTACATTGTGGACCCCATCAGCATGACATAGGTATCGTGGACCCCAAAACTATCGATTTGGGATCCAAGTGTCAGAGTCATAGGGCATGAGACAACCCAACACCAGATCATACCATCACAGTGTCATTAATTGCAGAATTAAAACATAAGCAGCGGATTACTGAAAATCACTAAAAATTAAAACCTTTTATAAAGAGATCCAACAAAGGGAAAACTCTTTCAAAAAGAACCAAAGTAATTCAATTACATTCTGGTTCACAAGTACATATATTGTATCATTTCATCTCAAGATTACAACATCAACTGCTCTGTTAAACTATACACAGGCAGCATAAGAACCTTGAGGCATTAAGCCAAAATCTCAGATCAATTTACTAAACTAACTACTGACTCCGAGGACCTAAGAGTACAGAGACGACACATAGGACTCTATATTCAAGACATGACAGCCAGTGTCTCCACCTGAGAATTCATTGTTGTCCCTGTTGTTGCTGCTGTTCTTCCCCTAATATAGGGTCTCTGCCTCTTCCTCCGCGTCTACCTAAAAAGTTGGATCCCACGGGGGTGAGACAATTGAAATTTCCCCAGCAAGAGATATAACTCTCCGCCAGAAACATTATTATTGTAGTTTATTAAAATAAAATTGAGTAGAGGAATCATATATATTCAACATTAGTTAATTCAATGTCTAAACAAATTAGAGCAATATTCTTATTCAAAGCATTTCAGCTGTAAATTGATAAAGCAGCATATCACTTATCCATTAAGGAATATGAAGATCATGTATACCATTTATCCATATAGGGTATGCTAAGAAAGATATCGTCAACCAATGATTCTTGTATTTCAACCTTAAGCAAATACACTACACGGCTGATTACATTTTACAATCATACTTAATGCCATGACAAGATGAGGTATACCGCTCATACTCCAACCGACCACGATTAGGGAAAGCATCGGTACCACACAAGGTCAATGGAAGAGACGGACTCCAAGACCTCATCCTTCTCGGTCAGTATGAGATTATTCGGCAGAGACATCACGTGTCAAACTGCAATTTGCTTGCCAGGGTATATTAACATCTTCGCTATAGAGTTATAGCCCACAGCATATACTCTCTTCATGGTTATGGCTCGTAGCTAATGTCTGGTATCATATCATGGAGTCATGGCCTGAAGCCATACTCATACTAGGGTATGGTTCGTAACCAATCCCGTACATAGGATATAACCCGCAGACATTCCTATGGGGCATGAGGATATAATTGCCCAATTACTCCCACATATTCAAAAATATGCGCTCCGAGTTTAACTTGTTTCACCATTCAGCAAATTCTGATGCTGATGGATCTGTGGTCAGGGCAACTACATTATATAATATCACTTGATTAATTAAGTGTATTACCATATTCTTTTAGCATCAAACAAGTCTCCAAACAACAATTATTTTAACAATTGCTACAAAGAATGTGTAATACTTCCATCAAGTATTGTTCAACCCTTTAATAAAGCATTGGGATCTTAATCCCTCATCTCATCAGGGGTATTCTCATCCCTTAATAAACTTGTCATTATGATTATAGAAAATGGGTATTCAAACCCTCAGTTCAACATAGATCAATTGTTACCATTTATCAGGTAACTAATACCTTCAGGTTGTCTGACCAAGGTAAACATGATACTTGCTACACAAGCATCTCACATGGCTCACAAAGCCCATTTCATCTATTGTTACCTCTCATTAGGCAACAAAGCATGTTATGGCTTACAAGGCCCATTAACAATAATAAATGAAACATCATAGCTCATACCTGGCTATGCTCATCATCTCATGATACATGCATGGTTAGTACACTTGATAACAGTTATATCAATTACATTTTAGCACCATGCTATACAAAGTAACACCATGTATACCCTTATTAGGGTTAGGATTTTCCAATTCATATTAATTAGGGTTTCTCATCCCCTTACACAAATTAGGGCTAGGTTTTCAAATTAGGGTTTCATAATACATAGCATCACCCTGGATTGGGGTTTCATATCACATTACCATGTATCAGGGTTTCACATTAAATCCTTACCTTGAATTAAGGTTTCTTATATCATTTCCCCTAAAATTAGGTTTTCATGTAGCTTTACCCAAAATTAGGGTTTTCATGAAGCATTCCCTTAAATTAGGGTTTTTCATCAAAATACCCTAAATTATGATTTATCATATCATTACCCTAAACTAGGGTTACACCATCACCCTAGATTAGGTTTTCACTTAGCATTGCCCTAAATTAGGGTTAGGGTTCATTAACCTTCCCGATTAGGGTTTTATGATCTCATCATCTTGGATCATACCCTAATTACATATTTCATTTTGAAAGTGTTGAAGATTAATTACTACATGATTATCACTCATGTATGAGTTCCTCTCTCTCATCCTTTATAGGATGTTAATTACTTCAATCTTGATTAGGTTGAATCAATTTGAATGAAGGGTTAGCATAGTGTATTGAGTCATTACTTCCATAAGCATCAAATGTCAATTATTCTAAGCATACTTATTCACTAAGTACCTTAGTGATACTTTTATTATAATCAACCTTGAGATACTTTATGATTACTCATTTAGGTTTGAGATTAATTGATCCTTCAAACGATCTTAGACTAATGAACCTTCGAATGGTTTTGAGTTAATTGTGCCTTTAAATGGTTTGGATTGAAATCTCCAAACAATCTTGAATTTGTACCTTCAAACGGTTTGAAACCGTTTAGACCTCCAAATGGTCAACATGACCAAACGGTTTGGAATCAACACCTCAAATGGTTTGAAACTGTTTAGACCTCCAAATGGTCAACTCTTCCAAATGGTCAACATGACCAAATGGTTTTGAATCAACACCTCAAACGGTTTGAAACTGTTTAGACCTCCAAACAGTCAACTCTCCCAAATGGTCAACATGACCAAACAGTTTTGAATCAACACCTCAAATGGTTTGAAACCTTTTAGACCTCCAAATGGTCAACTCTTCCAAACGGTCAACATGACCAAACATTTTGATGAAACCGTTTGAACCATCAATTAGAGTTTTGAAATCAAGAAACCATCAATTAGGGTTTTGAAATCAAGAAACCATCAATTGTTGACATTATTGGAATTAATTCAATTGAAACCATTGAATCACCATTCAACCATGACATGACCTGACCTCAAACGGTCTTGAGGTCATTTGACCCCAAATGGTCTTGAGACCATTTGGTGTCAAACGGACTTGAGACCGTTTGACCCATCCAATCACTGAAATTGGTTGAATTCAATTAGGGTTTCTTCAATAACCCAGTTTAGGGTTTGTACTCAAGGACCCTTAAAGTGTTAAACCCCTTTGTAATTAATTCAATTAAGCACTATTGGATCATCATCAATCTATGAAATCATCTGACCTTAAACGGTCTTGAGGTCATTTGACCTCAAACGGTCTTGAGACAGTTTGCTCACCAAATGATCTTGAGATCGTTTAGTCTCAAGAGTGAAACTATTTGCCCAATATATTCATTGAGGTGTGTGCTTATGATGATGTCATAATCATTAAGCTTCAATCCTTCAAAATCTACTACCATTCTTATGGAAATTTCATCAATTATTCAAAGGAATTTCAAGAAAGAACAAAATGATCAACAAATGATGAAGAATTGAATGTAATAATAACATTTAAGGGTTTAAGTTACATTACCCACCTTCAAAGTTGAAACCAAGCTTCACGATTCACATCTATAATGGTGAATGAAACTTTCTCAACCTCCCCAGGTCCATCCTCAAGCTCTTGAGTGAAAATAAATGGCTAGGATTGAAGATTGTATGGAGAAAAGAAGAAATCAAGCATTGAATTTCGATTTCCACCATGAAATCAAGGTTGAAGATGATTAAGGAGCTTACCTAAATGTTGTAGTTCGTCCTCATATTTATCCTAAGCTACCTTGTGCTCATACAAAGCAAGGAGAGAAAGAAAATCCAAAAAAGAGTCCTTATGTGGGTGGAAAATGGGATATATGTAAAGGAATTTCATGAGAGAGAAAGTGATAATTAATTCCTTCAACTCCCAAAATTGGTGCCACTTAACCCCCTCACTTCCTTTCATACGAATCTATCATTTCCACCTTCGAATCCCTCTTCATTATCCATGAATTAAAGGAAAATCAATTAAGCACCTTAATTCATATAATACTAATATCCCATATTTAGTGGATATTACTTTTTCTTTAACTAATGTGAGTGGGCTCTCCACTCACTTTAGATATTTAGGTGCCTTTTCAAGGCACAAGGACGTCCACACTTATACAAATTCAACCATCACATTTTTGGTTGAAGGGCAATTCAATTAATATATTTATTTTTGCATTAAATTGAATTAGGGTTTCAATTATGCTTAAATCTTGATTATTTTAATATCAAGATTCTCCCTCCTCCAAAGTGATTCAAATGAGACGCCCCTCTCATTTTATTTTCTATACATTATGCCAAGAAACATGAGGGACTCTTTAGAGGTGGTATTTTTCATATTGAACCCTAGGTTTTGGGTAATTTGCACATTACACCAAAACTAGGTTTTAATACACAAACATTGCTTAACAAGCTCTTTCTTGGTGCTCAGGCTATCACAAGCCATACCTCTACATCATTATCATTCTTATGATTCTTCAACACTTGAGGAACATTTTATCATGTAACATTTGCAAGTTAACCCCTCAACTTGGGTAATTTTCACATTAGTCCAAAACAAGCAAAATAGTGTTTCAACATTATTCAAAAAGGACTAAAATTGAAACATAAGTTCCTCTTGAGTCTTAATTACTTTTCAAAAGATAAGATCAAGCATATAATCAACTTTATTAAGCAAAACATCTAGGTTTAAACCATAACCCAGGTCAGGGATGTTATAGGGCAGCCACCCCCTATTACCTACACAAAATTTCTTTAAATTTAAATTTTAAATTTTTGTATAATAAAGTCAATTCAAGTTCTATATTTCCTCTAACTATTTAATTTTAGTTTTCTTTGCATCATCTAGATTTCTTTTATGCATTCATTCCCTCCTTTTTACCCTAACAACTGCAAAAAAGAAGTAAATCATTATATCTTTCTGTTCTCCTATGATGTTTGATTCTAGCACTATTTTCAACGCCTTCCGCCCTCATTTTTCACTTAAATATGGATTCTCAAAGACCGGCGCCTGCCTGGTCCAGCCTCCCCATGGTCGTGCCAGGGCGGCACGGTCGGGCTACTCCTACATTTTTGCCCAGATCTCTTGCTTGTCATTCAACGGTCAAAAGTTGATCATTTTTCAAAATTTCCCTATCAGCACGACCGTTCCCAACTGAGCACGACCACGTCGGCTACTGCACTACCCAACATGCCACTTTTCATAGGTAATCATTGGTCAGACAGTCAAAAGTCAGTCAAACCAACAACATTGTTGGCTTGACTGACTGATGCATCAGTTTGTCTCTGATGTTTCTGCCTTTTTTACTTACTGTTACGCTTTTGATCGGTTTTTTCACCTTTTGACCGAGTTCCCACTTTTGACCAAGTTGTCTGCCTTCTTACAACTTTCCCACCACGTTGGCACAATTGTGCCCAGCTTGGCATGACTGTGTCGAGCATGACTCAGAGTGCCTCATCCTATAAATATACCCAGGTCGAGTCTTTATTTCCCACACCTTCCACCTGACTTCTCTCTTCCCCTAGTGAAGCCTAACAATGCATCTACATGTTTCCCCTCTTTTCCTTGTTTCCTCCACCAGCCAACAACTCAGTCAAAGCCACCTTCCCCGACCAAAATAGCCACCACCGCCGCAACAACACTCGTCCATTACAGCAACCACCGCCACCAAGGCAGCAACAAGTCGCCTCTACACCACAGCATAGCAGCATTAGGCCTCCACCCCCACTGACTTCCTTGTCGCCACCATCATGCACCTTCTCCTCCTTACCATCCTGATCGTGTTGTAACTACACATGGTTGTGTCAGTTATTGATATGGACATAATGCACCCCGACACCACCTTCTCTGTGGCTCTGCCACCTTATGTCACGTTGTCACCGAAGTCTGTTGTAGAACCCCACCCACAATGTTGCCTTTCCCCTCAGCCAGTCAGCATGCTGAAATAACAATCTTCTGACATGTTTTCCTCCCGATGTCACCTCCGCAACAGTAGGCCACGGACAGCAACAACCTGCAACTAACACCTCCAGACTGGAAAGATGCTTCCCCCTCCTTACTGACATGACCATGCCACCACTCAGCATGACTGAGCCCAATGTTAGTGGTGACATGACTCACTGTCCTTTTTGCTAAAGAGTCGCTTCTAGCCGTCGTTCTCCCTTCTTCCACCACCACCCTCTTGGCCCGACCTTACTATTGTAGGCACGACTGTGCCAAGACATAGATGATCACAACCTCTAATTCCCTAACCTCTACATCTACATGACTGGGCACACATCCGCATGGTTGTGCCCAGCCGGATCATTTCGAAATCATCACCACAAGAAAACAATGGATGTGACATGTAGCGAATTTTGGAAGTTCAAACAAACAATGTCACGCAAGAAAGGAGAAGGAAGCTCCTCCTCACCCACAGAGCATATCAATTTCTATCCACCTAGAGCAATGTGAATGACAAACCCAATGTATGTTGATGAAATGATGCACTCAGCATCAGTCGAGTTCGGTTCATATGAGTCTAACTTAGACTACCGACGGATGTGTGCCACACCGATGGACACTTGCAGTGGTGATTCATTGAAAGAAGTCTCGAGTGAGAGATGGTCCAGAGCACACCGTGACACCAAGTTTCATACTTCGATAGACCATCTGGAAGGCCCTTCGGTAGCAATGACACATAGAGCTTCATCTACAGGGATCGGTGCTAAGAGTCAGCAGAACAGTCGACGTCTTTACGCCGATCGACTTCATTGCATGATTCAACCCAGGGGAGTCGAAACCACTCTACTCCTGAGGTTGTTAACTAGAACTCCCTTCCCCCTCCCTTGTTTAGAAATAATACGTAGAAGTAGAAGTTTGATGCCCTAAACAAAGACAATCACAGACTTGTGGGCCCATGATATGTGTCGACCCCGCCACACTCATCAAGCTTGAGTTACAAGCACAGGTCGACATATATCTTGCAACTGTTGGACTAGACGTCCTTGGTTACACAAAGTGTGATGCTTATGATACGCTTGAGACTCCCAAGGACCACCAACACAATATCATGCATTTTTTCTGCTAAACCAGAGTCGCCATGTCAGTTAGGATCACCTCAAAAGTTGGTTGTCACACTCTAGTGAGGACTATGTCGAGATGTCTGGGGGACAGTTGGAGACATGGACAACTATTTTGACCCTCCTCAGGCAGTGAAAGATGCTTACATGGGAGGATAGATATGTAGCTACAGTCGCTAAAGCTTCACACATATGCAACCCCACACTTCATTATCTACATCGGGTGATCATGAATTGTGTCTTAGAGAAACAAGACGGTCAGGGGGCACTCAGTTTAGTGGACCTCTACATCTTGTGATGTGCATCAATAGGAAGAAAAGTGAATGTGGGGAGCTTCATCTTCCACCACATTCACAACTAATTCAAGAAGCAAGTCCACTTCATGCCAATGGTAGGCATTATCACTTTCATGGCGAGCCATCTTGGTATCAGAGATGAACATTTGGCACTTATGTAGGACAAGGCTGAGTGGTCCAAGATGGACTTGGATCATTTAATTCGCTCAGCGGTGATCAAAGAGTGCAACATAGTTTATCTTTATATCTTTGGTCACAACAAGTACGTGGTACTATTGCCTGCAAATGCAGGGTTCGCATGCCAGACAATTTTCATGGATGCCTCTCGTCTGGATGCTCAGGGCAACGTTCGTCAGGAAGGCGACACTACAGGAGCATCTACTTTAGCAACACCAATTCCAAAGACTTAGGAGGCCAAAACATAGACAAGGTAAACCTTCCACGACATCCCATATCAGGGAGGGCCTTATAAAGATATTCCTTCATCAGGTTACCAGTAGTCTCTTCAACATGAGCAATATGCCCTGAATCTCAACTAGGGGCACCTTTATGAGTTTATGACTGATTTCAGGACTGACACCAACAGACGGTTCGATGCGCTGGAGTAGGATGTGCGGTACCTCAGATAGAGGTTCGACATAGTCTTCCCTCCACCACCTCCTCCAACTTTTCAGCAGCCCTTCCAGCCACCCTAGGACTTTAGACAGTAATTTTAGTTTCAACAGGAGATGCACCAGGATTATGAGAATTCACCAGGCAGCATCAATTATCTAAACCAATATATAAATAGTGACTATCAGTAGAAGCTACTTTCTGCACCATCCATAGCTTGAGATTTTCTCGAGGATGAGTAAAATTTTAAGCTTGGGGTGGCAGGGTGTACCACCTTCTATCTTCCACCTTTCCTTTTTAGTTCTTTCCTTTCATGCATGCATGTTTATCTTCTATGCTCCTTGCATTTAGCGTATATTTTCAGCTTTGTAAGACTTTGTTTTGTAATTTGTATCTTTGAAATTAAGGTTGTGCAATGCAAATCTTATAACTAAATGATTATCTTTATGTCTAAATGCAAAATTTTCATCTTAAATTGCTTGATCTCTTGCTTGACTATCTCTTTGACTCTTTCCTTAAGTTAGGTAATGAATCTAAGGTTATGTGCTTTTTTCATAGCTTAAAGCTTTATTCCCTTGATCTATGTTGTAAATAACAAATCCAAGATATAGGACCACTAGAAAGATCTAGAGCATGATCAAAGAATCCTAGCTGCAATTTCACAAGCTTGCCTCTACTCTAAGGATCCTTGAATCATAATTATTACTTTTCACATAGGTATCAAGCAAATAATGATGGGTTTTGAGCTATAATCAAGCATGATTATTTTTCCTCGATGAACTACACACCCTCTCACCTTGGATTGAGTCAAAAAGATGAAAAATAAATAAAAAATGTGCAAAAGAGGTTTGTCTGTCCACAAAATCTCAAAATAGTTCCACCCAAACCTACAAATTAGAATGCAGAGAATAACCCGGCCAGCGTAGCTCATGTGGTAGGCATGGTGTCCCCCTCCGAGGGGAACCCGGGTTCGAGCCCCATGCTAAGCGTTGTATTTACCACCCGCCAACTATCCGGACTATGGTTGGGCAAAGGACACGGAGGAAGCCTGTAAAGGTTGTCATAATCCTTTAGAATGTAGAGAATAAAATCCTGAGTGTGAATAAATGAGTATTTTTTTTCTCTTTTAGGAGAGTTGAGGATGGTGCCCAGTCGGTGTATGACTATGCTCATGAACGCGGGTATGTCGTGCATGGTAGTGCCACCCTAAGGCTCCTTAGAGAGTAACTAGGAACCCCTAGGAGACCTATGAGATCATCCTAGTAGCAGGGTTGGTTTGAACGCAATACGAGGAGTTCGTCTCACTACTCTAGGCCAACTAGCTTGGACTGCAGGGACTGTTGCTTGTTGCATAGACCAACTTGATGCAGATTGGGATTCTTAGAAGTCATTAGAGTCATCTTCTTTTTGTTTCTTCTTAGGACCTGAATAAGTGGGAGGCATGTTGTTCCCAATTGGTCTACATGAATACATGATGATGACTTATTGCTCATCACCTGTGTGATCACCTATGTGACAATGCTTTTGTGTTGTATAATTATGATTCAAACCCTCATGAATATCAACAGGTTGTAGTGAATTCGCTTAGTCTTTCTTGGGAACACTTTGATCTTATTTTAGCAGGATTGTGCTCGATTGGTGGGGTTTTGTTCTGAAACTGCATGGGTCGGGAGAATTAATGTTTTAAACTATTTTTCTTAACCTTAGCATTTATCACCATGCTTAATTTGGATGTTATCTTTTTGTTCTTTGAGTATAGTCTTGCTTGAGGACAAACAAGGGTTTAAGCTTGGGGTGGTTGATAACACCCAAATTTAGGCATTTATGCTAAGCATTTATCTATGGTTTTGTGTCATTATAGCCTTAATATGTCCAAAATAACCCTAGGCCCTTATCTCTTAGTAATTTATAGATAGATTTGCTTAACTTGCCAATTTTGGGACTTACAGGCACCAAAATCAAGAAGATTTCATTTCTCCAGATTCTATCCCACAAGAATTGTGTTATGTGCCCCGACTTAGGAGATGGTGGTCTTGCTAACTGACTAGCGGGCCCAAGAAACTTTTGAGATCTTGGACCCTATTTTCGAGGGCCAGTCCTTTATCACAAAGCATCCTTGTCAATCAAAAGGTTCATCGACATGGTCCCATTGACCACCAATAATACCCCCCATGGGGTGGGTTTGTCCCTAAGGAGTAAGGTCGTGACCGCTACAAAGGAGTTTTGACCGCTACAAAGGAGTTTTGGTCGCTACAAGGGTCGCGACCGCTACACCCCCATCCCGACACAGTCGGGCCGAGGTCAGGTGTAGTGATCGCTACACTCGTCGCAACCGCTACAACCACAACCACAACAAAGACTTTCACGACCCCCACACTCATCGATCACTACATCCACTGCGACCAAGACACCCGGAACGATTGTGCTCAGGATGGTACGGTCAGGTTGAGGACAAGGGTTAGCATCCATCTTGACCATGAAAACCATCTCAACCGCAACATCTACCTTGACCGTGACATAACTCGACCGCTACACCCAGCATGGTTGTGTCGAGCCCATCGTGGTCAGGCCAAGAAAAATGTAGCAATCGGAATAGGCATCGTGACCACTCATTACGTTCACTCTGCCTTCACCTATGAATACCCACCCCTCGCTACCTGGAGAGGGTTTCTAAGCATTGGAGGTTCCATTTTGTGGTTCTGACCTGTTTTGGTGCCCAGATCCCTATGGGAGAGTTTTGGGTCCAAAAAGGCTGAAGTGCTCATCCTACTCCCGTATCTTCAGTTTGATTCAATCCACCCCCATTTTCCACCATCTTCCATCCAAATCTAAGCATTCCCATCCATCTTCCACGTCCATACATCCAACAAGCTATTGTTTGGGGCAAAATTGAAGAGAAAGTTGGCCAAGGAGTCCAGAAGACCAAGGAGGATGACTCAAAGAAGAGATCTGGCCTATGTGGAGGCTAAGGAGAGAGAGCCACCTCTCCTCCATGGGCTAAATCTCTTTTTTTTCTCCTTTCTTCTACTATTCTCCTTTATTTTTGTACAAATGATGTTCTTCCATCTTTGTTCGGTGTCAACTATGTTTGTTCATGGCTAGTTGAGCTCCTTCTTAGCTATGTAGCCCATTTTGGGCATGTTTATGTACTTTTATCTTAAACAAGCAGTTTTATTTCAGATCTAGTACATTTTTATTCTATCTTCTCATTCTGGTTATGATTGCTAGTTTGGTTGATCTCTTTCTTACTTGAACTTCTATTTCTACCTATATCAAGAGATTCATTGTAGAAATAGATAAGAGAAGGTAGTTTGGATTGGAATCTGAAAAGAGAATGATTCAAGGTGAACTGTGCAAAACCATAGACCTGGGAATGACCGGGCCCAGTTCGGTATGGTCGGGCCCACTGCTAGGATCTACCCAGATCACATATATTCCTAGCATCTCATAATATTCTAGACCTGAGAGGGTATCATGAATATTCTAGTGTGTTGATTTTTCATCCTCTAGAGAGGCTTCATATCATTGATGGGTTTTAGTCATGCTTCACAAAAGCGAGTGGGATGACCCCACACGAACAGATACCATAGTACGTACCATGTTTGGATGTAGGCTTCTTACTGGGGTGTTTGAGGGTTGTCTATTCCTGAGAACGGGTGCATAGACTTCCTAACTTGCAGTTACATAGTTAGGAACTCCTTCTCTTTGATTAGTAGAATCATGCAGACTCTATTTTGTTTTTTTTTTTACTTTGTTTTGTTTTATTTTGTGGAATTTTTCTAGACTAGTTCTAGTTCCATACTTTTATCAACTATCAGATTGGATTAACTAACTTAAGAGTGAGATCTTAAGAGTCTTAAACATCCTCACGTCCCTGTGTTTGACCCCATATATCTACTCTGACCCTATAATAAAGTTGTGGGGTCCTTGAAGATTTAAGATTATAAATACAAAGTCCAATCACCCCTTTGGGGCCGATCAACCTTCCCCACCCTTAATGAATCTGAACCCATGTGGTTAGCCAGTACTCCTTAGAAAGATGAAATATGGGAGATCCTCCATTCTATGGCTCCTTTAAAATCCCCCAATCTGCATGGGATTGATGCCTCGTTCCTTCAAAAAAATTGGCGAACACTCAATGACCAAGTCTGCAACTTTGTAATTGGTTCCTCTGAATGCTTTCCACTTGAACCAAGTCCTTCTGACTCAACCCTAATCCTCATTTACAAGGTCCCTTCTCTAGAATCTTGCTCATAGATAAGGCCAATCTCCCTAAACAATGTCTACACTAAGATTCTCTCCAAGGTAATTGATGCTAATATTAAAGCCTACCTCAAGTCCTGGATATCTCCCTTTCAGTATACCATTCTGCCATGTCACAATATAGGTGACAACATTGCATTGGTTTAGGAAATCACACATTCCATGGAATCTAAACTCATTAGGATACACAAGTTTGTGATTAGGCTAAATTTAATGAAGTCATTTGACAAAATGAGTTGGATGTTAATTGAAGACACCCTCCTCAAAACACCAATCCCACACAGCATCATTGCCATTATAATGCTGATTATCATGTCTAGAAACATAGACATACTATAGAATGACAAAGTCATTGGGACCTTTAAACTTTCCTTTGGTGTTAAATAAAGGGGCCCCTTGTTCCCCTATCTCTCTATTCTTTGTCTAGAGAGGTTCTGTTAGCTTATTGTTTAGGAGATTAACCAGGGTTTTTGGAAGCCAGTTGTGCTCACTAGGAAGAAACTAAAATGGTCTCATGTCAGTTTTGTCAATGATATCATTCTATTTGGAGTAGCCTCCATCCAGCAGAAAAACACAATCAAGTGATGCTTACGGCTATTCAATTCAGCCTTAGGCCAATTCCTTTCACATGAAATGTCTTCAGACTTTTTCTCTGCTAACACCCTAAGAGCATTAAGATCTCAAATCAGTTGGAGGTTGAACATTCAGGAAACTACCAAACTAGGGAACCACCTAGGCATTCTGATCATCCACGAAAGGAAAGGGAACGAGCATTTCCAATACCTACTCGAGAAGATCAAACACCAGATCAACAACTAGAAAAATAGACTCCTATCCTTAGTTGGTTGACTTACTCTAGAGAAATTAGTGTTTCTCTCTCAGTCTTGCTACACCATGCAAACCTCCCAATTACCGACCTCCACTTTTTATAGGATTGACCAATTGATAAGAAATTTCATATGGAATGGGTCAACATCCACTAGAAGTCTAAATCTGGTCGTTTGGGAGCACCTTACAAAGCCACTTCATCGAGGAGGGCTATGTAACATATTGAATCTTAGATGTAATCTTCATGTAACCCTTTTCCCCAAGTTTCCCTTTCATTTTTGTCCTTCATGTCCTTGATGTTAATAGTGGAATTTATAGTGGTTTGGTGAATATTTATTCACTATTTGTACCAATAAAAGGGTTTATGCACAAATACCTCAGTGAGGTCTATTTAAGGACCTTAGTTAGGTTTTATAAACCTTAATATAACCTTTTTTATGTGTTTTGAAATCATGAAATGAGCCTAAGTTTCAAATTTGGTTCAATTTGAATGTTGATTGTGCAAGTTATGCAATTTTAGTTACATTCTCGATTTTTACGCAATTTACCCAAGTGGGAGGTTTTCTTTGCAAATTATCACATGAATTATAATCCTTAGATATTACCTTACCCTTATAAAGATTTTGAATGATGGGTCACCTAGTTTCACCTTGGTTTGAAGGTGTTTCTCTCTAAGGGCATTTTAGGGATTACCCTCTTTATAAATGAGCTTATCTTTAAAAGCTATCAACCAATGGGGTTATTTCTATGATTGGAGGACGGTGGGGATGGCCTAGAAGTCTCCATGGGATTTTATAACTGACATTTGATATTCAAGAAGCCTCTTTGATATCTCCTCTTGCATGGCCATGATGCCCTATGCTAAGGACACATGGAAAGTCCCATAGACACCTCAAGCTTGCCCTCTTCTTTATAAAGCCATATCTACCCCTTCCCACCTCCCAATTTGAAAACTCTTGATCTCCTTCTCTTTCCTCCAGCTTAGAGCATCATTCCCACTCTTCTTGGCCACAAAGGTGTTGTCCCAAGGTAAAAGAGGGTGCTTACCTTGGTGAAGAAGGCTCCTAGGGTTCCGAATTTGCTCTATTTAGGGTTTCTAAAGCTCCTTCTTGGTGATTTTGACCAAAACTAGTAAGTTTTCTCCTATTCTTCCCTATTTTCATGTTGTTAGTCTTCCTACCACCTTCTTCTAGGGCATAACCATGACCTTCCATGGTGAAACCCCACCTAGAGCCCTTAAACACCTCATCTCCATGCTCTTTTGCTAGGGTTTGGACCTCTAAAGTGGAGAAGGTGATCTTTGCTCAATAAAGGAGATTGGATAGGAGAAACCAGACCTTCTAAGCTCGGGATCCTTGCTTTTTGGACCTAATTATCTTCCTAGAGCTGAGTTCTATAACCCCCTTCCCATATATTGCTTACTACATGCTTAAAACTCATGCTTCTATGTTCAAAATCGATGATCTCCATCTCTATTTACCATGTTCTTCTTGGGTTTTGGTTTCTTGCTATTTTACCTTCTCTAGTAGATCTAGTTTGGTCACCTATGCAACTCCAAACCTGATCTTGGGTCAGATGGTGTTTTCTCCCTCCCTCTTTCCCTCTTCCTCTCTCTCGAAGATTTCTAACTTGTCATTTCTTAATTGGTTTTGAAAATTCATATCTTTTGATTCGCTTATCCAAATTTGACAAATAAATATGTTTTGGAATAGGAAAATTAATTTCTATCTAATAAAAATATTTTCAAGGTCTGATTTTGAGGTTTTTTGAAGGGTGATTTTTGGAAAATGAATTTAATGCATAAAATCCATAAAAATTACATCTTAATCATCATAACTCCAAAATTAAAATAAAAATATGTTTTCTTAATCAGGAGAACCTAATAAGTTCATTGGTGAGGTTTTTAGAGTCAAAATCTAAGTTTTTCAAAAAAGGTCTAAAATTAGGGTTTCTATACATTGATGTGCATTATGTACTCTAATACATGTTAATACATTGAAAATAGGCAAAGTGGAACTTGTACTCAATTAAAGTGGTGAAAGTTAGTAATTGATATCAGTAAGAGAGGTATGTGCAATCCCTCTTTATGTATGTGCAATCCCTCTTTATGTATGTGCATTCCTTACAGACTATAATGGGATAATTGCAACCAAACCCTATATTTCCCTAATGAGGCTTTAATGAACCATATTCCCTCTATTCATGAACCTTTTGTTAAATTGCCTCAAAATAAAAAATGATATTCTTTTTTGGGTCTTTTACCCACTATCATGTTCTAGTTGATATGATGCTTTTACTTTCCATGATCTATTTTCTAGCATGTTGATTTTATGGACTATTAGCTATAGTAGTGGTACTTATATACAACCACCCATAGATACGCATGTATTAATTTTCCCTGGGGAATGTCTTATTGTCCCCCATAAAAATATGTGTAGGTGACTGGGAATGTATTAATTCTCCCCTCACCTATAGGTTGAGGTATGGTAGGTGCCTCAACCCTACTTAGTTAATATAATCAATAATAATCATGCATGCAATTCCTTTACTATTTTAATGTTATGGAAAGCATCTATTTTGATTATGTCTCATACCCTTGTTCTCTTCATCTTATGATGAAATCTTAGCCTTTACTTTCATGTTCTTCCTTATATTTTGTTCTTGTTCATTATTTCACACATACCTTATTTTTCTCTCTCTTACTGGGTGATTTCCCAACCACCCAGGTTTAGAACAAGGTGTTGAACATGACCAAGGAGAGCATAACTTCTACCATGGACCTAGCTCTTGGATATTTTTCTTGGAGATAGATTTGAAGTAGTTTAGACTTCCCTCTACTTATATCCTTATGTTGTATCATACATGTAAACCCTTATGAGAGATTATGATGTACTTTTGTAATCTTTTGTGAAAATTGAATATAGTCATTGGTTTAATTCTGCAGCTACACTTTGGTTGTTTTGAATACCATTTATTGAAATTTGAAAATTTTACACCTATTCCAGCATACCTTTGAGTGTGTTTGGAATGGATGTTTTATTCTTCAAATTTTTAGTATGGAGTCCCACTCCTTACAGAATGGTAACAGAGCCAATGGTAGTTAGAATCTGACTATTTCAACTTTGTTTTCCTATTTAGAACCCTTGCCTCATACAGTTCCTTTGTAAGTGACATGTTTTCCCTAGAATTGATCTATGATACTCTTGAGATGATGAACAATTGATTTAGTATCATAAGAGTTTCACATTAGAAACATGTTTAGTTAACCGTAACGTGATGAGACTTTAGGCAAGTATTAGGGCATGAAGTTGAAGCAAAGGTGTCTAGGAAGGATCAAGATTTCAGGGTTGGCAAGATTTTCCTCTACACCACTATCTTGGTTTATGAGGACTCCCAGATCCATATGATACCTGCCTGGCTTGAGCTAATATTGACTATCCAAAATAGCATGCCTAAAGACCATAGTAGCCTTAGGCACCTAAGTTGGATAATCCTAAGAACCTATTTTTTTGGAAATAGGTAAATGTAAATAGGCACCTAAGAACCTAATTTGTTGACCTTGTCTTTCATGTGTAATGACTTATTTAAGGATGGATACCCAATATAGTCTCTTATGTCCCCTAGAACCACATGTTTGGATAATCTATCTCTAAGAACCTAGACTTTGAATTTTGGTGTTTAGTAAGCAATCAGAGTGCACAGTGGAAGTGTGATGTATCTTGTGCATGGCTTAGTTAGACTCACCCTTTTACCTCTAGATTAGTTTGTTTTGGTAGGTCAAACCTTTTAAGGGGTGGAGATTAGTTGGTTTTATGATGTTTGGGTAGTTAGATTTTGAGGACGAAATCCATTTTAAGGGGATGGAGTCATGTAACATATTGAAATCTAGCTACACATACTCTAGAAACCCTAACTCCATGATTAGGAGGATATTGTACTTGGATCCTTAGTATTGACCAAAAAAATTATATTTGTAACCCAACATGCTTGTTGGTATCCTAAAGAACATATAATGATCATCTAATGAATAATTCATATGTTTGAACCCTAATGAATATCTAATGCACATAATATGAGTAACTCACATATAATACTAATAGTGGGTACGCATGAGGCTAAACATTTATTGGACCAATAAACCCTAATGAAATGATGAGAAAGATGATTGTAACCTACTCTTGTACTTAATGCATACTAAGAATGTATAGGTGAAGAAGATCATATTGACCTAAACCCTAAGTTGTAATCATCTATCCTTATCCTATACATCCTTAATGACATTCTTGATAAATTAGTGACATTAGGTATCATATTCAGATAACATACTTTAGTACACATAAATGATATATAATCACCTATCAGAAATTAATAGGCTCATCAATATGAAACACATATCACCTTGTTCTCTAATACACACCTAATTAATCACCTAATCATCACTTGGTAGGTGAATCAAATCATTAGTAGATAGTATGTTCCACTTTGTTCACTAAAATACATATAATGACTTCAATATGGTTAGGAAGTAATTAGATTCACATAAAATTGCATAATAAATCATAACAACTAAATAAATATGAGAGAATGATTAATGATGAAATTAATGTAAGTAAGAAAGTTAATGTGACAATGTGAAAATGTTTAATATATATATAAGTAATTAATGTGACATTATTTGGATTAATCATAACAAATTGGATAAAATGTCTTATTTCATGCAAAACAAACTATTGTAATTCAATATGTTGATAACGGAGACTAAATCCAAATAATTAAGGAAAATAATCAAGTATATTGAGATAATTGAGTAAACTCTAATTGCGCTAAAACTCATAATGAGGTAAATAAGAAATATATATGGTTTCAAGCATAATAATGGAATATAACTCTTTTAAATATAATGAGATATACAATAATAATGAGGATGATGTAATGTCATAATGAATGTAATGTTAATAATCCAAAAATGTTAAAAAGAAATCATAGAAGTGAAACCCTTAGTGATCCATGACAACCAAACCTATGAGGAGTTTCCTATAAAAAAAATTGAACTCTAAGGTTTAAAAAAAAGGAGTTTGAGTTAGTGAAAGTTTTGGTGGAAGTTTTATGGTTTGGAGGAAATAACATGGGAGTTAAATATAAGATGTTGCATACTCACCCTCCTATCTTTGCTTATGATTTCGAGGATGAAATCCTTTTTAAGGGGTGGAGTGTTGTAACATACTAAATCTTAGATGTAATCTTCATGTAACCCCTTTCCCCAAGTTTCCCTTTCATTTATGTCCTTTATGTCCTTGATGTTTAATTAGTGGAATTTATAGTGGTTTGGTGAACATTTATTCACTATTTGTACCAATAAAAGGGTTTACTCACAAATACCTCAGTGAAGTCTATTTAAGGACCTTAGTTAGGTGTTATAAACATTAATCTAACTTTTTTTATGTGTTTTGAAATCATAAAATGAGCCTTAAGTTTCAAATTTGGTTCAATTTAGATGTTGTTTTTGCAAGTTATGCAATTTTAGGTACATTTTGGACTTTTATGCAATTTACCCAATTGGGAGGTTTTCTTTGAAAATTATCAATCAAGATACCTGATTGGAATTCAAGGAACAGAACAGGTAGAATGAGGGAGACGTCTGGATCGGATGGATGGCACTCAGACTCTTTCATCTGACGTCAAAGACCCGATCTTTAAAGAAAGTTAAGCACTACAAGACTTCACACCTCCTTTTCTATCGGAACCTAGATATGTGAAAGGTAGATTATCATGCTTGGTGCTAGAAGGAGGGTAGGAAGAAGTCAGAGAGGAAGAATAAAAAAAATAAGGAAGCAAGAAAAGAATTATTTGTGAAAGGAGTGGCATATATGGAAGGAGTCGAGTGAGCACTAACTGAACATAGACCGAATTGGAGTTGGTAGGGTCCGATTACAATGGCATGTAAGTGGTCGGCTAGATAAGCGAGTGAGTGGGTCAAGATGCAGTAGGACTTCACTGGCAAAGAGTGAGTTTCTAGGGTAGGGGAATTGGTTTCCAAAAAATATGAAGGGAAGGATCATTGATCAAGCTTTGAAGGTCACATGCTACACACAAAGAAATAGATTTGACACACACTCAGACAAAGATCGAGGTGAGGCTCACCCACCTCATACTTCTATTAAGAGAAGCATCCACTCCTCTCCTTGAAGGTTGATTCTTCCACAGAAGGAGGGTCGTCGGCTGAAGTTCAGTTGCAAGCAAGAGAATGAATGCATGAATGCAAGTTTTTGTTGTAGTTTGACAATGCATTATAATCCTTATATATTCCCTTACCCTTATTAAGATTTTGAACCATGGGGCACCTTGTTTCACCTTGATTTAAAGGTGTTTCTCTCCAAGGGCATTTTAGGGATTACCCTCTTTATAATTGAGCTTATCTTTAAAAGCTATCAACCAATGGGGTTATTTCTATGATTGGAGGATGGTGGGGATGGCCTAGAAGTCTCCATGAGATTTTGGAACCAACATTTGATATTCAAGAAGCCTCTATGAGTTGTCCTCTTGCATGGCCATTAAGCCCTAGGCTAAGGACACATGGAAAGTCCCATAGACACCTCATGCTTGCCCCCTTCTTTATAAAGCCATATCTACCCCTTCCCACCTCCCAATTCAAAAAATCTTGCTCTCATTCTCTTTCCTCCATATTAGAGCATCGTTCCTACTCTTTTTGGCCATGAAAGTGTTGTCCCAATGTAAAAGAGGGTGCTTAACTTGGTGAAGAAGGCTCCTAGGGTTCCGAATTTGCTCTATTTAGGGTTTCTAAAGCTCCTTCTTGGTGATTTCGACCAAAACTAGTAAGTTTCCTCCTTTCCTTTCCTATTTTCATGTTGTTAGTCTTCCTCCCACCTTCTTCCAGGTCAGAACCATGACCTTCCATGGTGAACCCCACTTAGAGCCCTTAAACACCTCATCTCCATGCTCTTTTGCTAGGGTTTGCACCTCTAAAGTGGAGAAGGTGATCTTTGCTCAATAAAGGAGCTTGGCTTGGAGCAATCAGACCTTCTAAGCTCAGGATCCTTGCCTTTTGGACCTGATTATCTTCCTAGAGGTGAGTTTTATAACCCCCTTCCCATATATTTTACTACATGTTTAAAACTCATGCTTCTATGTTTAAAATCGATGATCTCCATCTATATTTACCATGTTCTTTTAGGGTTTTAGTTTCTTGCTATTTTACCTTATCTAGGAGGTATACTTTGGTCACCTATGAAACTCCAAACCTAATCTTGGGTCAAATGGTGTTTTCTCCCCCCTCTCTCCCTCTTCCTCTCTCTCGAAGATTTTTGACTTGTCATTTCTTAATTGGTTTTGAAAATTCATATCTTTTAATCCGCTTATCCAAATTTGAAAAATAAATATGTTTTGGAATAGGAAAATTAATCTCTATCTAATAAAAATGTTTTCAAGGTCTGATTTTGAGGTTTTTTTAAGGGTAATTTTTGGAAAATGAATTTAATGCATAAAATCCATAAAAATTACATCTTAATCATCATAACTTCAAAATTAACATAGAAATATATTTTCTTGATTAGGAGAACCTAATAAGTTCATTGGTGAGGTTTTTAGAGTCTAAATCTAAGTTTCTCTAAAAATGTCTAAAATTAGGGTTTATATACATTGATGTGCATTATGTACTCTAATACATGTTAATACATTGAGAAAAGGCAAAGAGGAACTTGGACTCAATTAAAGGGGAGAAAGTTAGTAATTGATATCAGTAAGACAGGTATGTGCAATCCCTCTTTATGTATGTGCAATCCCTCTTCATGTATGTGCAATCCCTCTTTATGTATGTGCATTCCTTACAGACTATGTTGGGATAATTGCAACCAAACCCTATATTTCCCTAATGAGGCTCTAATGAGCCCTATTCCCTCTATTCATTATTATTTTGTTAAATTGTCTCAAAATCAGCAATGATATTCTTTTTTTGGGTCTTGTACCCCACTACCATGTTCTAGTTGATATGATGCTTTTACTTGCCATGATTTCTTTTCTAGCATGTTGATTTTTTGGACTATTTAGCTATAGTAGTGGTACTTATGTACAACCACCCATAGATAGGGCATGCATTAATTTTCCCTGGGGAATGTCTTATTCTCCCCCATAAAAATATGTGTAGGTGACTAGGAATGTATTAATTCTCCCTTCACCTATAGGTTGAGGTCCGGTAGGTGCCTCAACCCTACTTAGTTAATGTAGTCAATAATAATCATGCATGCAATTCCTTTACTATTTTAATGTTATGGCAAGCATCTATTTTTATTATGCCTCATACTCTTATTCTCTTCATCTTATGATGAAATCTTAGCCTTTACTTTCATGTTATTCCTTATCTTTTGTTCTTGTTCATTATTTGACACATACCTTGTTTTTCTTTCTCTTGTTGGGTGATTTCCCAACCACTTAGGTTTAGAACGAGGTGTTGAACATGACCAAGGAGAACTTAGCTTCCAACATGAACCTAGCTCTTGGAGATGTTTCTTGGAGACACATTTGAAGTAGTTTAGACTTCTCTCTACTTAGATCCTTATGTTGCATCATACATGTAAACACTTATGGGAGATTATGATGTACTTTTGTAATATTTTGTGAAAATTAAATATAGTCATTGGTTTAATTCCGCTGCCACACTTTAGTTGTTCTTAATACCATTTATTGAAATTTGAAAATTTTACACCTATTCCAACATACCTTTGAGTGTGTTCAGAATGGATGTTTTATTGTCTAAATTTTTAGTATGGAGTCCCACTCCTTATAGGCTAGGCATAAAGAAGGCAAGAACAGTCAATAAAGCTCTAATCCTGAAAATGGCATGGAACTTTATCCAATAGCGGCCAGTGCCTTGGGTTGAACTCATGCGAGAAAAAATAATGGATAAGGTACCTGAAACCTATTCGGCTCTCATAAATGGCGTACTATAAACATATCCATACCCTTTATAGTACATAACTTGAGGAAAGAAGTGGTTTCAGGTTGGAAGATAGAGTTTGGTCAGATGCCTGGGTGGGAGAAGGCTACAATCCTTTCCTCAAACTCAGCTCACAATACCAAAATTTATCAAAGATCTGAAAGTGACTAGCCTAGTCTCTGATGAAGACACCTAGACACATGGTTCCTAGAATATTGGCTCACCAACGCCACCGTCAAAGACACTCTACGTATGACTTCCCCTAGAATATCATGTTGGGAGGATGAACTTGTCTCGCTCCATACCAGCGATGGTAGCTTCACGTCAAACTCAGCCTATAGAGTTCTCAATAATTCTCCTAACAGAGTCAGTCTCGTCCATTTTACCACAATTTGGTCCTTTGCTTTACCACATAGGATGAAACCCACCTATGGCTTATCTACAAAAATTGTCTTCTCACAAACAACTTGAGATTCAAGAGGAAATCACCTCGAATAGCTCTTTCCCAAGATGCCACGAAGTAGATGAAACCATCCTCCACACTCTACGAGACTACCCAAAAGCTAAACAAACTTGGAGAAGGCTAAGAACTCAGGAAGCTTCCAACTTCTTTGACCTTGAATCACTTTTAGATTGGATTGGTTACAATCTAAAATTCTTGAACAAGATCGAGGGTTGTACGGGTCTGTTTGCAGTAGCATGCTGGTTGTTATGGAAGAACATGGACTTCTTCATCTTTGAATATAAGTCCAGACTTTCAGCTGTCATGGAGGTCAATTGTCGAGCCGAAGTGTAACGTCCCCAGATTTTCACCTTCTCAAAACCCCATGGAGATGAGAAGACAAAATCTGAAAACGTTAGGCAATTGTATCAAAGTGTGCTGCGGAACCATATGCGCATCCATGAACTTTCAACATATACATACACCATAACACAATCTCAACATTCAACATGTACATTATTACAACATGAATTACAATTGTGTATTGAAAGAGAATTTTACAAGTCTATGAACATGTATGCTAGAAGGATCTTAGACAATAGGTACAACCTATGCAACATGCTCACATCCGATTCCTTTATCCCATTCTACCTCTGGACCTAGAAAATATGAAAAACAAAAACATCAACAAAAGTTGGTACGTGGAATTAAAAGCTATACTATGTTGGCATATAAAATAATCAAAATTGAAGGAAGAGAAAGGAAACGTTATTTAAAGGCAGAAAATCAGGTAATCCCAAGTTATTAGCCACATTTAGGATGAATATGCATTACTATGGTGGACTTAGCACAAACATAAATGGTGGGCCCTTCCCCATGTACCTTGTACTATAGGGATCTCCCTGTATACCGTGTACTCTAGGGAGGTGCTAGTCAACATTAAAGCTTCCCCTCTCTAATAGGGAGTTTAATGAGCACCACTAGTAACTACATTTCATTTATCCTCATTTATGTTCTTTTATGTTCAAGGTAGAAAATTGTCAATATACATACATCTACATCCAACAATGTATTTCAAATACAAGCAAGCAAGTACATATATTTAACATCCAGCAAATTTAGTCATATAATTATATCCATGTACTTGAGTTCAGATATTCCTCACATATCCATGATCATCTAGATAAACTAGTCAGCGTTTGATTTAAAGAAATTAATCATCATTAATACAAGGTTTACCATTATTAATGGTATTTAAGTTTTGTTCAGGATTTTGGTCAAATCTAGGTTCAAACGAATCTAAAACATGTCTCTAATATTTTTATACTAATCTAGAGGTCATAATTTAGGTCTGGTTTAGTTTTCATAATTTTTTGACGATTGATCTATTTTCTGGAATTAAAATGAGTTTATAAACATCTAATTGGTCATTAATGAGGAAAGACCTAATAATGAGAAATAAAAGCTAGATCAGGGTCTAAATCAGGTTCCAATAATCATTAAGTATCTATAATAATTTTCTAAGAATTTATTTAGAACAGATATCATTTATTGTGTCTCAAACAACCTAAAATGAAGCATCATCTTGTAAATAGAAACTCAACAATAATACTACTTCAAGGGTCTGATCTATGGGTCTCATGACAAAATATATATTTTTCAGAGTCCAGAGGTATTTTTGGTGAATTTATTGGCCAAGGGAGCTATTTTTAATAGTATTTCTAAGATCAATATATTAATTGAGATATTTACCTTGTTTGGAATTACCATAGCCGTCAGATCCTCATCCCAGTGACTGGGATCTGTCACATGTGCTCTTCAGAGGGTGTGTGCTTCACTAGTGTTGGCACGGGCTGGGTCAGCTGGTTTTCTTCCTAAGGTTCTCGGTTCACATGGGTTCACACCTGGATCGCCCAGTTTATAATCGTCTTGAGAGTGAAGACCTGGTCTGACCCGGGTCATACCCCAACTCCTTCTTCCCATCTATCTCTCCACGATGCAGCAGAAGAACGACGCACACAAAGAAGGGGCGACGAGGGGTTCTAATAGAGATTGACCTATTTTCCAACAAGTGACGAGTCTTCGTGTGGGTTCAGCTGCTCTCAACGCAAGTTGGGAACTCAGCTCACGTTGTTTTCCTCTTGCACTCTAGATTATGATACGAGGCTCCCCTGTTTGAGTCATCACCGTCGCAAGATTGGATCTCCAGTGAGGGATGCACAACCTAAAATTGATATTCGCCTTGAAGCAACGAGTCCAGAAGGACCGTGGAGGAAGTTAGATATGTGGCAGCTCCTCCTGGCAGTGTTGAGTGGCTGAAAACAGCATGCTGATCTCCAACTTGGATTGGCGGCAGAGAAAGCTCCGATAGATTAAGGCTTTTCTCCCTGTGCATCTCCACACTTTGGAAATAGGTCTACGAGAACCGTAGACCCCCATATTGCTCATGGGTGCTTTTAGTTTGTTGTAGGAGGCCCGCGTCTTGGTCCCCCAACCTCCTCTCTTTCAACTGGTCATGGCGGCGCTGGTCAGTTCCAAGGAAACTGACCCATCATCTACTGGGCATCTGGGGAATCTTGTGGTCACAGGGGATATCTCTCGCAAGATCTGGAACCAACTTTCCCTCCTTCCTTCCTACTGTCACCTATTCTCGACTCCTGCAAACCATGGTGGAGAGGGTAGTGCGGAAAAATCATTTGATCTCTCTTATCATTCCACGATTTAGCACGAGTGAGGGGTTGTTGGGATGGGAGTGAGGTGGTGAGGATTTCTCGGTTAGGAGATCACACTGATCTGTTGTTTGTTCTCCATCTGGTGCGGGTGATTCACAGCCTGGTCATATCCCTCTGATCTGTAATTGACGGAGGTTGGGGATGACCGGTTCCCTAGATCAATGGCTCTCAATGAGTAAAAGGATGTGTGACATTAATATGTCACAGACCTAGGTACTAGATACTTAAAGGAGCAAAGTTCGATCAAACTATATCATCAATGTCCCCAATTTCAAATAGTTGCATCTCTTCGTAGAAATCTCCAAACATTCTGAACTTTTTTTGTCATAAGCTCACAAAAACCTAAAGTAGCTTCTATTAAAGTTTGAGACTCAAGGTCAATTATTTATCCATGCAAATAAATTCTTCAAACAACATCATAAATAGGTGTATTTACCTTGAATTTAATACAAATAATCATAAAATCTTGATTTTACAAGTCCAAAAGCGCTTGTTATGATACTAATACCCAAAGTTCACTAATATATCACTTGAGTCCATTGGTACTATTAAATGGGTCCCTTGGACTCATATGTGCACAAATCAATTAACTAAACTTATTCATCATACTTGAAATCAATTAATAGTCATAATCATCAATTGTATCTTTAAGTAAACATCTAAATGTGAAGAATCCATTGTTGAGTAAAAGTCACCCTAACTTGGAATTTACCAACCAAGAATATATGTGAACCTCAAATATGATATTGTTTGTGAAAACCCTAAAATAAATCAAGGTCATCACTTTCACCCTACCTTATATGGAATTTCATCCTCGAAATTCGACTGATTTCATTTTTAAGGTAATACATCTAGGTTCAACTTCATATAGGTCATCAATTCTAGCTTCTAAAGTTCTCATCATCATTCTGGATATACCTTAAGTTGTCATCTTAAGATTTAGAGATTCTTGGGTGTTCCCACTCCACCTTATAAAGGTTGAAGCATCATCAAATATTTTGGTCATCACGTGACATTCTTTAATATTAGGATATGTCTATCCTTATTCCCCTTAGGAATTAGGGTTTTTTTTGTATGTAGGAAGTTGTGAAGGTATTAATCAAGATTTTCATCTATCATACACCCCTTTGTAAGGTGTTATCATGATTTCAAGTCATTAATTACTAGAATTATCACTATCATCATTAGTCTATTTTTTATGATCAACATTCCCTATGATTGGATTATTAGAGGGAATAAAAAATCATCTTTGTATGTTAGGGTTTCACCCTATTTTGTGAGAGTTGTTACCAAACTAGAAGCTTAGAGTCAAAAGATTTGAAGTTAAGAACTATATGTTGTGATCATGTAACCCATGATCCAAAGATATATTTATTTCTAGTTCGTGATTTCAACTTATATCTTTCATGCATGACATAGAGGGAAGGAGGATATACTAAGCCAATTTTATCATGATTTCAACTTAGATATTTCATGTATGATATAGGAAGAAAATATAGAATAGGTCAAGCTTATCTAAGTGACCCTTCATACATAATCATCCAAATAGCTCAAGTGAGGTTTCTAGCATCATATATAGAGACAGAAAAGTGGAAAGAACAACATTTATGAGTATCTTATGCACGAAGCATTTTACTCTTAGAACCAGAGTTCATGTATCACCTCACTTGCAGCTCATGATGAGATTCACAAACATATGTCACTCAAGCTAAGACCTAATTCAATCAAAAGGATTGCCTTTCTCATTATGAGTCGCCTACCCATCATTTTTTTTATAACCCAACTCTCACATATATATTGGAATCATGCATAAGGACTCAACTCATCTACTCAGGAGTAACCTAGCTTAGGACACATCATTTCACATATATCTCATATTTCATATATTGTAGGGTAGGTCCTATGACCCTCTCCTTGTGGGTCTCACTCTGTCTGGAGTTCACCACGTATCTTGTCCTAACACTGGAGGTTCTCCTTTATAAAAGAGCTTGAGGCACATGCATATTCAACTGTATCATAACTTAGCTCATCTTAAGTAAGAAAAAGGAATGTACTTTCATCATCAAGATTTTGCATAAATTCTACAAAATTGGATTCAACAAGTATGCAACTTAAACCATTATAAGGAAACTTATACCATCAGAGATCAAACTTAGATAAGATTTCACATGCTTATTTCAAGTATCGTTCTATCATCTACTCTACATATCACATATCTTGATAAGGCTCTAGACATCTAATCTAAAATACTCTCTCTTCTAGATTGATGTCGCTCCTTTTCACTTAGGTTGCATGAACACTAACTACTCTATAGTGTGAGGGACACATTTTTATATTTACATATATATAATAAAATACTATATAGTTTTTCTTTGGGAAAGAAGACGTCATAGAAAACACTCGAGGCTCGAGCCGATAGGAAAACAAAACCAAATCAGCAAAACTGAGTATCCCACACAGTAGATAGTCTAGTGCCCTATAACCTAGTGAAACAGTGAGAACAAGGAGTAGACTAGTGTAGCTACTCAATACATATGAGCTCTATATGGAAGGGGTTTCAAACACTCGTCTAAACCTAATTCTCGAACATCTAGGTTCTAACCTAGAGGCTAAGTCAAACCTTATTCCTATAGAACAACTTACTAAGTTTCTAGGATTTAAAATGAAATGTGAGGCTTAGTTTATATGTTTCATGGTGAGCAATTGTTAGGTGTAGCTATTGTTCATGCTCTGATACCAACTATAATGTCCCCGGGTTTTCACCTTCTCAAAACCCCATGGAGATGAGAAGACAAAATCTGAAAACATTAGGCAATTGTATCAATGTGTGTTGCGGAAGCATATGCGCATACATGAACTTTCAACATATACATACACCATAACACAGTCTCAGCATTCAACATGTACATTATTACAACGTGAATTACAATTGTATATTGAAAGAGAATTTTACAAGTCTATGAACATGTATGCTAGCAGGATCTTAGATAATAGGTACAGTCTGTGCAACATGCTCACATCCTATTCCTTTATCCCATTCTACCTCTGGACCTAGAAAATACGAAAAACAAAAACATCAACAAAAGTTGGTACGTGGAATTAAAAGCTATACTATGTTGGCATATAAAATACTCAAAATTGAAGGAAGAGAAAGGAAACATTATTTAAAGGCGGAAAATCAGGTAATCCCAAGTTATTAGCCACATTTAGGATGAATATGCATTACTATGGTGGACTTAGCACAAACATAAATGGTGGGCCCTTCCCTATGTACATTGTACTCTAGGGATCTCCCCATATATTGTGTACTCTAGGGAAGTTCTAGTCAACATTAAAGCTTTCCCTCTCTAAATGGGAGTTTAATGAGCACCACTAGTAACTACATTTCATTTTTCCTCATTTATGTTCTTTTATGTTCCAGGAGGAAAATTGTGAATATACATACATCTACATCCAACAATGTATTTCAAATACAAGCAAGCAAGTACATATATTTAAAATCCAGCAAATTTAGTCATATAATTATATCCATGTACCTAAGTTCAAATATTCCTCACATATCCATGATCATCTAGATAAACTGGTCACCACCTGATTTAAAGAAATTAATCATCATTAATACAAGGTTTACCATTATTAATGGTATTTAAGTTCTATTCATGATTTTGGTCAAATCTAGGTTCAAACGAACCTAAAACATGTCTCTGATATTTTTATACTAATCTAGATGTCATTATTTAGGTCTGGTTTAGTTTTCAAAATTTTCTGGGGATTGGTCTATTTTCTGGAATTAAAATGAGTTTATAAACATCTAATTGGTCATTAATGAGAAAATACCTAATAATGAGAAATAAAAGCTAGATCAGGGTCTAATTTAGGTTTCAATAATCATTAAGTATCTATAAGAATTTTCTAAGAATTTATTTAGAACAGATATCATTTATTGTGTCTCAAACAACCTAAAATGAAGCATCATCTTGTAAATAGAAACTCAACAATAATACTACTTCAAGGGTCTGATCTATGGGTCTCATGACAAAATAGACATTTTTCAGAGTCCATAGGTATTTTTGGTGAATTTATTGGCCAAGGGAGCTATTTTTAATAGTATTTCTAAGATCGATATATTAACTGAGATATTTACCTTGTTTGAAATTACCATAGTCGTCGGATCCTCATCCCAGTGACTAGGATCTACCACATGTGCTCTTCAGAGGGCGTGTGCTTCACTAGTGTTGGCGCAGGCTAGGTCAGCTGGTTTTCTTCCTAAGGTGGTTGGTTCACATGGGTTCACACCTGGATCGCCCAGTTTATAATTGTCTTGAGAGTGAAGACCTGGTCTGACCCGGGTCATACCCCGACTCCTTCTTCCCGTCTATCTCTCCACGATGTAGCGGAAGAACGACGCACACAAAGAAGGGGCGATTAGGGGTTCTAATAGAGATTGACCTATCTTCCAACAAGCGACAGGTCTTCGTGTGGGTTCAGCTGCTCTCAACGCAAGCTGGGAACTCGGCTCGCGTTGTTTTCCTCTCGCACTCCAGATCCTGATACGAGGCTCCCCTGTTTGAGTCATCACCACTGCGAGATTGGATCTCTGGTGAGGGATGCACAACCTAAAATTGATCTTCGTCTTGAAGCAATGAGTCCAAAAGGACCGTTGAGGAAGTTAGATATGTGGGGGCTCCTCCTGGCGGTGTTGAGTGGCCAAAAATAGCCTGCTGATCTCCAACTTGGATCGGCGGCAGAGAAAGCTCCACTAGATTGAGGCTTTGCTCCATGTTCATCTCCACACTCTGGAAATAGGTCTACGAGAACTGCAGACCCCCAGATTTCTCATGGGTGCTTTCAGTTTGTCGTAGGAGGCCAGTGTCTTGGTCCCCCAACCTCCTCTCTTTCAACTGGTCATGGCGGCGTTGGTCAGTTCCAAGGAAACTGACCCATCATCTACTGGGCATCTGGGGAATCTTGTGGTCACAGGGGATATCTCTCGTAAGAGCTGGAACCCACTTTCCCTCCTCCCTTCCTACTGTCACCTATTCTCGACTCCTGCAAACCATGGTGGAGAGGGCAGTGAGGAAAAATCATTTGATCTCTCTTATCATTCTACGATTTAGCACGAGTGAGGGGTTGTTGATATTCTGGGAGTGAGGTGGTGAGTATTTCTCAGTTAGGAGATCACACTGATATGTTGTTTATTCTCCATCTGGTGCGGGTGATTCATAGCCTGGTCATATCCCTCTGATCTGTAATTGATGGAGGTTGGGGATGACCGGTTCCCCAGATCAATGGCTCCCAACGAGTAAAAGGATGTGTGAATTTAATATGTCACAGACCTAGGCACTAGATACTTAAAGGAGCAAAGTTCGATCAAATTATATCATCAATGTCCCCAATTTCAAACAGTTGCATCTCTTTGTAGAAATCTCCAAACATTCTGAACTTTTTTTGTCATAGGCTCACAAAAACCTAAAGTAGCTTCTATTAAAGTTTGAGACTAGAGGTCAATTATTTATCCATGCAAATAAATTCTTCACACAACATCATAAATAGGTGTATTTACCTTGAATTTAATACAAATAATCATAAAATCTTGATTCTACAAGTCCAAAAGCGCTTGTTATGATACTAATACCCAAAGTTCACTAATATATCACTTGATTCAATTGGTACTATTAAATGGGTCCCTTGGACTCATATGTGCAAAAATCAATTAACTAAACTTATTCATCATACTTGAACTCAATTAACAGTCATAATCATCAATTGTATCTTTAAGTAAACATCTAAATGTGAAGAATCCATTGTTGAATAAAAGTCACCCTAACTTGGAATTTACCAACCAAGAATATATGTGAACCTCAAATATGATATTGTTTGTGAAAACCCTAAAAAAAATCAAGGTCATCACATTCACCCCACCTTATATGGAATTTCGTCCTCGAAATTTGACTGATTTCATTTTTAAGGTAATACATCTAGGTTCAACTTCATATAGGTCATCAATTCTAGATTCTAAAGTTCTCATCATCATTCTGGATATACCCTAAGTTGTCATCTTAAGATTTAGAGATTCTTGGGTGTTCCCACTCCACCTTATAAAGGTTGAAGTGTCATCAAATATTTTGGTTATCACGTGACATTCTTTAATATTAGGATATGTCTATCCTTATTCCCCTTAGGAATTAGGGTTTTTTTTTGTACGTAGGAAGTTGTGAAGGTATTAATCAAGATTTTCATCTATCATACACACCTTTGTAAGGTGTTATCATGATTTCAAGTCATTAATTACCGGAATTATCACTATCATCATTAGTCTATTTTTTATGATCAACATACCCTATGATTGAATTATTAGAGGGAATAAAAAGTCATCTTTGTATGTTAGGGTTTCACCCTATTTTGTGAGAGTTGTTACCAAACTAGAAGCCTATAGTCAAAACATTTGAAGTTAAGAACTATATGTTGTGATCATGTAACCCATGATCCAAAGATATATTTATTTCTAGTTTGTGATTTCAACTTATATCTTTCATGCATGACATAGAGGGAAGGAGGATATACTAAGCCAATTTTATCATGATTTCAACTTAGATATTTCATGTATGATATAGGAAGGGAATATAGAATAGGTCAAGCTTATCTAAGTGACCCTTCATACATAATCATCCAAATAGCTCAAGTGAGGTTTCTAGCATCATATATAGAGACAGAAAAGTGGAAGGAACAACATTTATGAGTATCTTATGCACGAAGCATTTTACTCTTAGAACCAGAGTTCATATATCACCTCACTTGCAGCTAATGATGAGATTCACAAACATATGTCACTCAAGCTAAGACCTAATTCAATCAAAAGGATTGACTTTCTCATTATGAGTCGCCTACCCATCATTTGTTTTATAACTCAACTCTCACATATAGATTGGAATCATGCATAAGGACTCAACTCATCTACTCAGGAGTAACCTAGCTTAGGACACATCATTTCACATATATCTCATATTTCATATATTGTAGGGTAGGTCCTATGACCCTCTCCTTGTGGGTCTCACTCTCTCTAGAGTTCACCACATATCTTGTCCTAACACTGGAGGTCCTCCTTTGTAAAAGAGCTTGAGGCACATGCATATTCAACTGTATCATAACTTAGCTCATCTTAAGTAAGAAAAAGGAATGTACTTTCATCATCAAGATTTTGCATAAATTCTACAAAATTGGATTCAACAAGTATGCAACTTAAACCTTTATAAGGAAACTTATACCATCAGAGATCAAACTTAGATAAGATTTCACATGCTTATTTCAACTATCATTCTATCATTTACTCTATGTATCACATATTTTGATAAGGCTCTAGACATCTAATCTAGACTACTCTCTCTTCTAGACTGATGTCACTCCTTTTCACTTAGGTTGCATGAACACTAACTACTCTACAATGTGAGGGACACATTTTTATATTTACATATATATAATAAAATACTATATAGTTTTTCTTCGGGAAAGAAGACGTCAGAGAAAACACTCGAGGCTTGAGCCGATTGGAAAACAAAACCAAATCAGCAAAACTGAGTGTCCCACACATAGTAGATAGTCTAGTGCCCTATAACCTAGTGAAACGGTGAGAACAAGGAGTAGACTAGTGTAGCTACCCAATACATATGAGCTCCATATGGAAGGGGTTTCACACACTCGTCTAAACCTAATTCTCGAACATCTAGGTTCTAACCTAGAGGCTAAGTCAAACCTTATCCCTATAGAACAACTTACTAAGTTTCTAGGATTTAAAGTGAAATGTTAGGCTTAGTTTATATGTTTCATGGTGAGAAATTGTTAGGTGTAGCTATTGTTCATGCTATGATACCAACTGTAACGTCCCCGGATTTTCACCTTATCAAAACCCCATGGAGATGAGAAGACAAAATCCAAAAACGTTAGGCAATTATATCAAAGTGTGTTGCGGAAGCATATGTGCATACATGAACTTTCAACATATACATACACCATAACACAATCTCAACATTCAACATGTACAATATTACAACGTGAATTACAATTGTATATTGAAAGAGAATTTTACAAGTCTATGAACATGTATGCTAGCAGGATCTTAGACTATAGGTACAACCTGTACAACATGCTCACATCCTATTCCTTTATCCCATTCTACCTCTGGACCTAGAAAATACGAAAAACAAAAACATCAATAAAAGTTGGTACATGGAATTAAAAGCTATACTATGTTGGCATACAAAATACTCAAAATTGAAGGAAGAGAAAGGAAACTTTATTTAAAGGCAAAAAATCAGGTAATCCCAAGTTATTAGCCACATTTAGGATGAATATGCATTACTATGGTGGACTTAGCACAAACATAAATGGTGGGCCCTTCCTCGTATACCTTGTACTCTAGGGATCTCCCCGTATACCGTGTACTCGAGGGAGGTGCTAGTCAACATTAAAGCTTTCCCTCTCTAATAGGGAGTTTAATGAGCACCACTAGTAACTACATTTCATTTATCCTCATTTATGTTCTTTTATGTTCAAGGCAGAAAATTGTCAATATACATACATCTACATCCAACAATGTATTTCAAATACAAGCAAGCAAGTACATATATTTAACATCCAGCAAATTTAGTCATATAATTATATCCATGTACCTGAGTTCAAATATTCCTCACATATCCATGTTCATCTAGATAAACTGGTCATCACCTGATTTAAAGAAATTAATCATCATTAATACAAGGTTTACCATTATTAATGGTATTTAAGTTTTGTTCAGGATTTCAGTCAAATCTAGGTTCAAACAAACCTAAAACATGTCTCTGATATTTTTATATGAATCTACAGGTCATTATTTAGGTCTGGTTTAGTTTTCATAATTTTTTGACGATTAATCTATTTTCTGGATTAAAATGAGTTTATAAACATCTAATTGGTCATTAATGAGGAAAGACCTAATAATGAGCAATAAAAGCTAGATTAGGGTCTAAATCAGGTTCTAATAATCATTAAGTGTCTATAAGAATTTTCTAAGAATTTATTTAGAACATATATCATTTATTGTGTCTCAAACAACCTAAAATGAAGCATCATCTTGTAAATAGAAACTCAACAATAATACTACTTCAAGGGTCTGATCTATGGGTCTCATGACAAAATAGACATTTTTTAGAGTCCATAGGTATTTTTGGTGAATTTATTGGCCAAAGGAGCTATTTTTAATAGTATTTCTAAGATCGATATATTAACTGAGATATTTACCTTGTTTGGAATTACCATAGCCGTCGGATCCTCATCCCAGTGACTGGGATCTGCCACATGTGCTCTTCAGAGGGCGTGTGCTTCACTAGGGTTGGTGCATGCTAGGTCAGCTGGTTTTCTTTCTAAGGTGCTCGGTTCACATGGGTTCACACCTGGATCTCCCAGTTTATAATCATCTTGAGAGTGAAGACCTGGTCTAACCCGGGTCATACCCTGACTCCTTCTTCCCGTCTATCTCTCCACGACGCAGCAGAAGAACGACGCACACAAAGAAGGGGTGACGAGGGGTTCTAATAGAGATTGACCTATCTTCCAACAAGCGACGGGTCTTCGTGTGGGTTCAGCTGCTCTCAATGCAAGTTGGGAACTCGACTCACGTTGTTTTCCTCTCACACTCTAGATCCTGATGCAAGGCTCCCCTATTTGAGTCATCACCGCCGCAAGATTGGATCTCCAGTGAGGGATGCACAACCTAAAATTGATCTTCGTCTTGAAGCAACGAGTTCAGAAGGACCGTGGAGGAAGTTAAATATGTTGCGGCTCCTCCTGGCGGTGTTGAGTGGTCGGAAACAACCTGCTGATCTCCAACTTGGATCAGCGGAAGAGAAAGCTCCACTAGATTGGGGCTTTGCTCCCTGTACATCTCCACACTCTGAAAATAGGTCTACGAGAACCGCAGACCCCCAGATTGCTCATGGGTGCTTTCAGTTTGTCGTAGGAGGCCCATGTCTTGGTCCCCCATCCTCCTGTCTTTCAACTGGTCATGGTGGAGCTGGCCAGTTCTAAGGAAACTGACCCATCATCTACTGGGCATCTGGGGAATCTTGTGGTCGCAGGGGATATCTCTCGCAAGATCTGGAACCCACTTTCCCTCCTCCCTTTCTACTGTCACCTATTCTCGACTCCTGCAAACCATGGTGGAGAGGGCAATGAGGAAAAATCATTTGACCTCTCTTATCATTCCACGATTTAGCATGAGTGAGGGGTTGTTGAGATTCTGGGAGTGAGGTGGTGAGGATTTCTCGGTTAGGAGATCACACTGATCTGTTGTTTGTTCTCCATCTGGTGTGGGTGATTCACAGCCTGGTCATTGATAAATATATATTTATCCTTTTTATTTATATATTTTTGATATTTGTTTAGGATTATTTTGTTATTTATTCTCTTATTTTAATAATTAATTGTTTTATTTTAGATTTTTCTCTTTAATTGGAGTTTTTAATTCTATTTTCTTGGGTTTTGTAGGAAAATTACACAATTTGCAGCAGTCCTGAAATTCATATATATCCTCCACCAAAAGTGACATTACTCTTGCATTCTAACTCCAAATTGAGTGCACAAGTATTCATTGGAAAGGGAATTTCATTTCCTAAAATAAAATCCTATTATTTGGATCTCTTTTGTGCTTTTCACGGGAGATAAATATGTTCGAAATCACTGCTGTGAGAATCTGCATTAAAGGGAGTTACATGGTCAAGATAATTAAAAACAACCAACTTTCGATTTGACCAGATCCAGAAAATTCAAAAATTGGTATCCCTCTATTTTCCCCCCTCTTTTGAGGGCATCCTACCCACTCCCCCTCCTATAAAAGGAGGGACTCTTCACTTGTAAAATCATTCTATTCTTCATTCTATTTCATTCAATTTTTAGGTGTAGACCACATCTTGTATAATGTTGGATCTCATTTTAGTTTGCATTTCTTCTGGTATTTTTATGTCTGAGTAAATCTCTCTGGGGAATGGAAGTAGCCCATTATCCCGGTTCTATTCAATATAATCAATTATATTCCTCCATCGAACAAATGTCTTCTCTCTGTTTCTTTGTAGTTATTTGGATGATCTGATATATTCTTATGGAGTGATATGACCGTGGATCTCTGTAAGAATGAAACAATAGTCCCTTAAATGCGATTATCATCTTTTCGTCTATTTAATCTTATTCTTGTTATAATCCTTGGTGACACGACCACCTGAGCCTTGGGTTTGAACATCGGTTTGAATTCACATGCTTTTTGATATGACCGTGGATAATGGCATCTTGGACGGTTGGGCAATGATCCGTGAACGTCGGGACCAACGGGTTCACGGGAAGTCTGACCCTTGTGAGTTTGTCCGTAAGGACATGTAAACACAAGGTGCTGATTTGATCCTTAGGGTTTAGAATTTGATTAGTTGAATAGGAACGTGGTTTTGATGGTGATCTTCCAGACCCCAGATCTTTATTTTTTGATTAGTTAAACTTTATTTCAGCACTTTTATTTTTGTTCTTAGTATTAATAACTCTCTCAAATCGGGATTTAATTCTTGTACTTGCAATCAGATTTGGATTTCAACTTTTCTTTTCCGCCGTCCCTTGGATTGATACCTATCTATACTAAGTTGACTTATTGTTCACAACAAGTTGACAACAGGGTTAGAAGGTTAAACTCCAGGACTTTTTCTAGTGATTGTTGCGTGTACAACGACGCACATCAATTTGGCACCGTTGCCGGGGATGGCACAATTATTTTTCAGATCTGGTTGCCTGTATATCATGTATAATCCTTGTTCATATTCTCTAACTTTCATAACTTCAGTCTTTTTTATAAAAAAATTTAGATTTTATAATTTCTTTTTGCTTTCCGAGCACAATTCCGGAAGTGTATCTCCTCTTTCTGCTGAGTTTCCATTCCAGCAGTACTGCTTTCTAGTTACTTTTTTTTATAATTTTAGTTATTTCAAAATTTCTTAGATTTATAATTTTTAGTTTTGTTTGTAATTTTGACTAACATTTTATCTCGCAATCTTTCTTCTCTCGTTTGTTGATTGACATATCTTTCAGGAACTTTTCTTTTCAATTAGAGTGGGCATCCCAATATCCCCCACAATATTATTATTGTGGTTTTTACCACCATACATCTCTTGCTTGTCCGACTCTACCCCATGCTTATAATAGCACCCTTTTTAATTGTGAGCCCTTTCATCCTTGTGGGTACAAGGTGAATCCACATTTTTCTGTGAACCATTATGGAGAACCTTTCTATCCATATTCAAATGGGGATATATCAACAATATTTAGTGGGGTGTAACCAAAAAAACCTTGGGGGTTATGAACATGTTTATGAAACCCAATGTAATCCTCAACAAGAAGAAAGACTTAGGGCCTTAGAGAAGATAGCAGTAGAAGGAGAAACAAAACTAAAAGCCAGCCAAGCCTTCTTAACCGCCCTGCTAGAACCCCAAACCCAAAATATAGATTATTCAAATATGTTTCCTCATGAATTGGTGACACCTTATAATATTGAATCTTCCTACCAAGATGGATGCAATGGAAATTACAATCCACCATCTTCTGGAGATTATTATGAGGAGCAATGCCACCCAAAACAATATGAGGAGCACTATGGCCAAGGACACTATGGGGAGTGTGGCAAGGATGACCAAAATTTTGGGGTGTATAAATCCTATGGTGAAATGCAAATTGATCTTGAATTGGAAGAGAGACTTAAGGCCCTAGAAAAGATGGTAGCAGAAGCACAAGTAAAACTTGAATCCAGTCAAGCCATGTTAGCTACCTTACTAGAGGATCAATCACAAACTCCCCCTATAGAGCTTGAGCAACCCAAGATGGTTCTTCCTGACGATGATGATGATGATCCTTATTTTGTGTCATATATGTCAGATCCTGAAGAAATAGAACAAACTATGGAGCCATATTTTGTATGTGATGAGGACGTTGGTATCCCTATCTTTCCTTTAGAGACTCTTTTACTTGAATATGAAATGTCAAAGAAGGAGAGTCATTATGAAGATCCAACAACTCCTCCCATTCTCAACATAAATCTAAATGATACCATAGACCAATACCCTTCTTTTGAGTCTATTTTGGATAATGAGAATCTAACCCCCTTTATGATTCTTCCCGAGCCGTCACAGCCAATTTCCATCCCACACATGGCTGATCTAGAAGGGGAGATACCACCATTGGAAGAAGCCCACACACCCAGTTTTATTATTTGCAAGGAAGACATCATCATCCCTCATAAATACTTGGGGAACCCTTGTACAAAAAAATTAGAGACATATGTTACATCAACAATGAAACTTACCAAAACCAATGTTGATGGCATTAATTTTAAGGAGAAACAAAACACTTTTGTAAATGATTTTAAATTTTTTGTATTAGCATCAATCACCCATATGTAGGTCATCATGATGGTGGAAAACCTGAACCAGATCCTCCACCCAACTCAGTTCATCATGCTCTACTGGCATTACTAGTCGGATACCCATCAACCTCCCCTTATCCACATCCATCTTCAACACTTCCCTTGCTATCGAAGAAAGATCTATGGATATTATTGGAGGGAATGCAAGGTGAAAGAAAATATGAGCACCCCACTGAGCTTATACAATTACCCTATCATAGGGTACATTATGAAGCTCCTCAGATAAAGGTCTCATCCCTCATACACAACCCCTTCAGCTCGACATTTTTTGAGCTACCTGGGCCCCTGGAAATCCTCGCTCTTCTCTTCCCTCCATCTCGTGTTTTGATTTTATTCGGGACGAGCAACAATCTAAGTTCAGGGTGGAGGTGGGTGGTATGTTTCTATTCCACCCCCTTATCTTTTTTATTCTTGCATTATTTCTAACTTTTTTTTGTTTTGCATATAGTTACTTTGTTCATGGCCATTATCTAGTCGGCCATGTTTTTATTTCTTTTGTTGAAAAATGGCCTTTATCTAGTCGGCCAATATGAATAAATTTTTATCATTGTACCCCTTTGAATTTAGTAAATCTTTTGCAAAAATTGTTACAAATTGCCATGTCTGAAACCACCATGTCACCTAGGATCCCAAAATAGCATCACTCCTTGGAAAAGTTGGCAAGTCGTATGAAATCAATCAAAACCAAACACAAATTTTCTCTATTTTTAAACTGTTGATTAACTTGATATAAATCTTGTATAATGTGATTGACATGAATGTTCTTTCTGATGTAATGACACTTTCAAAAAAAATGTATGAAGTTATAAGCACAAGGACACCTTTTGTTTCCCCCTTATTTTCTTTCTTAAAAAAGAGAAGAAAAGAATCACCACCAGAAAAAAATCATGGCACGCTTCCCATATAAAAAATTCCATACCCCACAAAGGGGTGTACCATCAAAAGATGCTAAAAGTGCACATTAAAAAAAATTGTGACCAATGTAGCCACAACTCCACAAATTTAAATCCCAAGTCGAATAGAGGAGGGATAAAAAAAAATCATCACTTCCTTATTTGTTTTCACACCACCTAATTTCATCTTGTTCTTGTGCAACAACTAAAAAAAAACATTTATAAAAATGAGAGTGTCAAAGTAAAAGTAAGATGATGCATGTTTTTCTACAAAATCTTGATTTTGAACCAAGATATGATATTTGTTTTTAATAGGGAATATAGAATTTTGTGTTTTTTGGTTTTAGGAGATTGGGTTGCTTGGCCAAATTTGGAGGTAAGGAATAAAGTGATGTTACAAGGGTGAGGATAGACATGTTGTTAGTATAAATTGGAATAATTTGTGATTTTATTTATTTGAGGACAAACAAAGATTAAAGTCCGAGGTATTTTGATAAATGTATATTTATCTCTTTTATTTATATATTTTTGATATTTGTTTAGGATTATTTTATTATTTATTCTCTTAGTTTAATAATTAATTGTTTTATTTTAGATTTTTCTCTTTAATTGGAGTTTTTAATTCTATTTTCTTGGGTTTTGTAGAAAAATTACACAATTTGCAGCAGTCCTGAAATTCATATATATCCTCCACCAAAAGTGACATAACGCTTGCATTCCAACTCCAAATTGAGTGCACAAGTATTCATTAGAAAGAGAATTTAATTTCCTAAAATACAATCCTATTATTTGAACCGCTTTTGTGCTTTTAACTGGAGAGAAATACGTTCTAAATCACTACTGTGAGAATCTGCATTAAAGGGAGTTACATGATCAAGATAATTAAAGACAACCAACTTTGATTTGACCAGATCCAGAAAATTCAAAAATTGGTCTCCCTCTATTTTTGACCCCTCTTTTGAGGGCATCCTACCCACTCCACCTCCTATAAAAGGAGGGACTCTTCACTTGTAAAAACATTCCATTCTTCATTCTATTTCATCCAATTTTTAGTTTCAGACCACATCTTGTATAATGTTGGATCTCATTTTAGTTTGCATTTATTCTGGTCTTGTTATGTCTGAGTAAATCTTTCTGGGGAATGGAAGTAGCCCCTTATCCCGGTTCTATTCAATATAATCAATTATATTCCTTCATCGAACAAATGTCTTCTCTCTGTTTCTTTGTGGTTATTTGGATGATCTGATATATTCTTATGGAGTGATATGACCGTGAATCTCTGTAAGAATGAAACAATAGTCCCTTTATTACGATTATCATCTTTTTGTCTATTTAATCTTATTCTTGTTATAATACTTGGTGACGCGACCACCTGAGCCTTGGGTTTGAACGCCGGTTTGAATTCACATGCTTTTTTATATGACCATGGATAATGACATGTTGGACGGTTGAACAATGATCTGTGAACGTCGGGACCAACGGGTTCACGGGAAGTCTGACCCTTGTGAGTTTGTATGTAAGGATATGTAAACACAAGGTGCTGATTTGATCCTTGGAGTTTAGAATTTGATTAGTTGAATAGGAACGTGGTTTTGGTGGTGATCTTCCGAACCCCAGATCTTTATTTTTTGATTAGTTAAACTTTATTTCAGCACTTTTATTTTTGTTCTTAGTATTAATAACTCTCTCAAATCGAGATTTAATTCTTGTACTTGCAATCGGATTTGGATTTCAACTTTTCTTTTCCGCCGTCCCTTGGATCGATACCTATCTATACTAAGTTGACTTGTTGTTCACAACAAGTTGACAACTGGGTTAGAAGGTTAAACTCTAGGACTTTCCTAGTGATTGTTGTGTGTACAACGACGCACATCAATTTGGCACCATTGCCGGCGACGTCACAATTATTTTTCAAATCTGGTTGCCTGTATATCTTGTATAATCCTTGTTCATATTCTCTAACTTTCATAACTTCAGTCTTTTTTATAATTTCTTTTAGATTTTTATAATTTCTTTTTGCCTTCCGAGCACAATTCTGGAAGTGTATCTCCTCTTTCTGCTGAGTTTCCATTCCAGCAGTACTGCTTTCTAGTTATTTTTTTTTATAATTTTAGTTATTTCATAATTTCTTAGATTTATAATGTTTAGTTTTGTTTGTAATTTTGACTAACCTTTTATCTCACAATCTTTCTTCTCTCATTTGTTGATTGACATATCTTTCAGGAACTTTTCTTTTCAAACGGAGTGGGCATCCCAATATCCCCCACAATGTTATTATTGTGGTTTTTACCACCATGCACCACTTGCTTGTCTGACTCTACCCCATGCTTATAATAGCACGCCTTTTAATTGTGAGCCCTTTCATCCTGGTGGGTACAATGTGAATCCACATTTTTCTGTGAACCATTATGGGGAACCTTGCTATCCATATTATAATGGGGGATATGATCAACAATATTTTGTGGGGTGTAACCAACAAAACCTTGGGGGTTATGAACATATTTATGAAACCCAATGTAATCCTCAACAAGAAGAAAGACTTAGGGCCTTAGAGAAGATAGTAGTAGAAGGAGAAACAAAACTAAAAGCCAGCCAAGCCTTCTTAACCACCCTGCTAGAAGCCCAAACCTAAAATATAGATTGTTCAAATATGTTTCCTCATGAATTGGTGACACCTTATAATATTGAATCTTCCTACCAAGATGGACGCAATGGAAATTACAATCTACCATCTTCTGGAGATTATTATGAGGAGCAATGCCACCCAAAACAATATGAGGAGCACTATGGCTAAGGACACCATGGGGAGTGTGGCGAGGATGACCAAAATTTTGGGGTGTATAAATCCTATGGTGAAATGCAAATTGATCTTGAACTGGAAGAGAGACTTAAGGCCCTAGAAAAGATGGTAGCAGAAGCACAAGTAAAACTTGAATCCAGTCAAGCCATGTTAGCTACCTTACTAGAGGATCAATCACAAACTCCCCCTATAGAGCTTGAGCAACCCAAGATGGTTCTTCCTGACGATGATGATGATGATCCTTATTTTGTGTCATATATGTCAGATCCTGAAGAAATAGAACAAACCATGGAGCCATATTTTGTATGTGATGAGGACGTTGGTATCCCTATCTTTCCTTTAGAGACTCTTTTACTTGAATATGAAATGTCAAAGAAGGAGAGTCATTATGAAGATCCAACAATTCCTCCCATCCTCAACATAAATCTGAATGATACCATAGACCAATACCCTTCTTTTGAGTCTATTTTGGATAATGAGAATCTAACCCCATTTATGATTCTTCCCGAGCCGTCACAGCCAATTTCCATCCCACACATGACTGATCTAGAAGGGGAGATGCCACCATTGGAAGAAGCCCACACACCCCCTTTTATTATTTGCAAGGAAGACATCATCATCCCTCCTAAATACTTGGGGAACCCTTGTACAAAAAAATTAGAGACATATGTTACATCAACAATGAAACTTACCAAACCCAATGTTGATGACATTAATTTTAAGGAGAAACAAAACACTTTTGTAAATTATTTTAAATTTTTTGTATTAGCATCAATTCACCCATATGTAGGTCATCATGATGGTGGAAAACCTGAACCAGATCCTCCACCCAACTCAGTTCATCATGCTCTATTGGCATTACTAGTCGGGTACCCGTCAACCTCCCCTTATCCACATCCATCTTCAACACTTCCCTTGCTATCAAAGGAAGATCTATGGATATTATTGGAGGGAATGCGAGGTGAAAGAAAATATGAGCACCCCACTGAGTTTCTACAATTACCCTATCATAGGGTACATTATGAAGCTCCTCAGATAAAGGTCTCATCCCTCATACACATCCCCTTCAGCTGGACATTTTTTGAGCTACCTGGGCCACCTGGAAATCCTCGCTCTTCTCTTCCCTCCATCTCATGTTTTGATTTTGTTCGGAACGAGCAACAATCTAAGTTCGGGGTGGAGGTGGGTGGTATGTTTCTATTCCACCCCCTTATCTTTTTTATTCTTGCATTATTTCTACCTTTTTTTTGTTTTGCATATAGTTACTTTGTTCATGGCCATTATCTAGTCGGCCATGTTTTTATTTCTTTTGTTGCAAAATGGCCTTTATCTAGTCGGCCAATATGAATAAATATTTATCATTGTACCCCTTTGAATTTAGTAAATCTTTTACAAAAATTGTTACAAATTGCCATGTCTGAAACCACCATGTCACCTAGGATCCCAAAATAGCATCACTCCTTGGAAAAGTTGTCAAGTCGTATGAAATCAATCAAAACCAAACACAAATTCTCTATTTTTAAACTGTTGATTAACTTGATATAAATCTTGTATAATGTGATTGACATGAATGTTCTTTCTGATGTAATGACATTTTAAACAAAATGTATGAAGTTATAAGCACAAGGACACCTTTTGTTTCCCCCTTATTTTCTTTCTTAAAAAAAAGAAGCAAAGAATCACCACCAGACAAAAATCAAGTCTGGGGTGGCATGCTTCCCATATAAAAAATTTCATACCCCACAAAGGGGTGTACCATCAAAAGATGCCAAAAGTGCACATTAAAAAAAATTGTGACCAATGTAGCCACAACTCCACAAATTTAAATCCCAAGTCGAATAGAGGAGGGACAAAAAAAATTCATCACTTCCTTATTTGTTTTCACATCACCTAATTTCATCTTGTTCTTGTGCAACAGATCCTCCACCCAACTCAGTTCATCATGCTCTACTGGCATTACTAGTCGGGTACCCGTCAACCTCCCCTTATCCACATCCATCTTCAAGACTTCCCTTGCTATCGAAGGAAGATCTATGGATATTATTAGAGGGAATGTGAGGTGAAAGAAAATATGAGCACCCCACTGAGCTTCTACAATTACCCTATCATAGGGTACATTATGAAGCTCCTCAGATAAAGGTCTCATCCCTCATACACATCCCCTTCAGCTGGACATTTTTTGAGCTACCTGGGCCACCTGGAAATCCTCGCTCTTCTCTTCCCTCCATCTCAGGTTTTGATTTTGCTCGGGACGAGCAACAATCTAAGTCCGGGGTGGAGGTGGGTGGTATGTTTCTATTCCACCCCCTTATCTTTTTTATTCTTGCATTATTTCTACCTTTTTTTTGTTTTGCATATAGTTACTTTGTTCATGGCCATTATCTAGTCGGCCATGTTTTTATTTCTTTTGTTGCAAAATGGCCTTTATCTAGTCGGCCAATATGAATAAATATTTATCATTGTACCCCTTTGAATTTAGTAAATCTTTTGCAAAGATTGTTACAAATTGCCATGTCTGAAATCACCATGTCACCTAGGATCCCAAAATAGCATCACTCCTTGGAAAAGTTGGCAAGTCGTATGAAATCAATCAAAACCAAACACAAATTTTCTCTATTTTTAAACTTTTGATTAACTTCATATAAATATTGTATAATGTGATTGACATGAATGTTCTTTCTGATGTAATGACACTTTCAAAAAAAAGTATGAAGTTATAAGCACAAAGACACCTTTTGTTTCCCCCTTATTTTCTTTCTTAAAAAAAGAGAAGCAAAGAATCACCACCAGACAAAAATCAAGTCCGGGGTGGCATGCTTCCCATATAAAAAATTCCATACCCCACAAAGGGGTGTAACATCAAAAGATGCCAAAAGTGCACATTAAAAAAAATTGTGACCAATGTAGCCACAACTCCACAAATTTAAATCCCAAGTCGAACAGAGGAGGGATAAAAAAAAATTCATCACTTCCTTATTTGTTTTCACACCACCTAATTTCATCTTGTTCTTGTGCAACAACTCAAAAAAAAACATTTATAAAAATGAGAGTGTCAAAGCAAAAGTAAGATGACGCATGTTTTTCTACAAAATCTTGATTTTGAACCAAGATATGATATTTGTTTTTAATAGGGAATATAGAATTTTGTGTTTTGTGGTTTTAGGAGATTGGGTTGCTTGGCCAAATTTGGAGGTAAGGAATAAAGTGATGTTACAAGAGTGAGGATAGACACGTTGTTAGTATAAATTGGAATAATTTGTGATTTTATTTGTTTGAGGACAAACAAAGATTCAAGTCTGGGGTATTTTGATAAATGTATATTTATCCCTTTTATTTATATATTTTTGATATTTGTTTAGGATAATTTTGATTTAAATAAATTTTTTATTTTAGATTTTTCTCTTTAATTGGAGTTTTGAATTCTATTTTCTTGGGTTTTGTAGGAAAATTACACAATTTGCAGCAGTCCTGAAATTCATATATATCCTCCACCAAAAGTGAAATAACTCTTGCATTCGAACTCCAAATTGAGTGCACAAGTATTCATTGGAAAGGGAATTTAATTTCCTAAAATAAAATCCTATTATTTGGACCGCTTTTGTGCTTTTAACTAGATATAAATACGTTCGAAATCACTGTTGGGAGAATCTAGATTAAAGGGAGTTACATGGTCCAGATAATTAAAGAAAACCAACTTTCGATTTGACCAGATCCAGAAAATTCAAAAATTGGTCTCCCTCTATTTTTTCCCCCCTCTTTTGAGGGCATCCTACCCACTCCCCCTCCTATAAAAGGAGGGACTCTTCACTTGTAAAAGCATTCCATTCTTCATTCTATTTCATCCAATTTTTAGTTGTAGACCACATCTTGTATAATGTTGGATCTCATTTTAGTTTGTATTTTTCTGGTCTTGTTATGTCTGAGTAAATCTTTCTGGGGAATGGAAGTAGCCCCTTAGCCCGGTTCTATTCAATATAATCAATTATATTCCTCCATCGAACAAATGTCTTCTCTCTGTTTCTTTGTGGTTATTTGGATGATCTGATATATTCTTATGGAGTGATATGACCGTGGATCTTTGTAAGAATGAAACAATAGTCCCTTAATTGCGATTATCATCTTTTCGTCTATTTAATCTTATTCTTGTTATAATCCTTGGTGACGCGACCACATGAGCCTTGGGTTTGAACGCCGGTTTGAATTCACATGCTTTTTGATATGACCGTGGATAATGTCATGTTGGACGGTTGGGCAATGATCTGTGAACGCCGGGACCAACGGGTTCACGGGAAGTCTGGCCCTTGTGAGTTTGTCCGTAAGGACATGTAAACACAAGGTGCTGATTTGATCCTTGGAGTTTAGAATTTGATTAGTTGAATAGGAACGTGGTTTTGGTGGTGATCTTCCGGACCCCAGATCTTTATTTTTTGATTAGTTAAACTTTATTTCAGCACTTTTATTTTTGTTCTTAGTATTAATAACTCTCTCAAATCGGGATTTAATTCTTGTACTTGCAATTGGATTTAGATTTCAAATTTTATTTTCCGCCTTCCCTTGGATCGATACCTATCTATACTAAGTTGACTTATTGTTCACAACAAGTTGACAACCGGGTTAGAAGGTTAAACTCTAGGACTTTTCCTAGTGATTGTTGCGTGTACAACGACGCACATCAGTCATATCCCTATGATCCGTAATTGACAGAGGTTGGGGATGACCGGTTCCCTGGATCAATGGCTCCCAATGAGTAAAAGGATGCATGCCATTAATATGTCACAGACCTAGGTACTAGATACTTAAAGGAGAAAAGTTCGATCAAATTATATCATCAATGTCCCCAATTTCAAATAGTTGCATCTATTCGTAGAAATCTCCAAACATTCTGAACTTTTTTTGTCATAGGCTCACAAAAACCTAAAGTAGCTTCTATTAAAGTTTGAGACTCAATGTCAATTATTTATCCATGCAAATAAATTCTTCAAACAACATCATAAATAGGTGTATTTACCTTGAATTTAATACAAATAATCATAAAATCTTGATTCTACAAGTCCAAAAGCGCTTGTTATGATACTAATACCCAAAGTTCACTAATATATCACTTGAGTCCATTGGTACTATTAAATGGGTCCCTTGGACTCATATGTGTACAAATCAATTAACTAAACTTATTCATCATACTTGAACTCAATTAATAGTCATAATCATCAATTGTATCTTTAAGTAAACATCTAAATGTGAAGAATCCATTGTTGAATAAAAGTCACCCTAACTTGGAATTCACCAACCAAGAATATATGTGAACCTCAAATATGATATTGTTTGTGAAAACCCTAAAAAAATTGAGGTCATCACACGAAGATGCTTCTCTTAGAGTCACATTCCACAACACATCCAAACCTCAAACTGCCAATGTTCCATCAAGAATCAACACGATCATTTTTCCCCTGAATACTACCTTGATGCACGTGGACGCGACTATGAGTAAAAATGAGAACATCAAAGCTACGAGTCTGATCTTTTGTATGATACTGAAGGACATTGTCTAGGTGGAGCTGCCAAGGTCACGAGAGGATCAGACCCAATGGAAGGGGAGTTCTTTTCCATACTTGATTGTTTGTTGTATGCCAAGAACAACACCACCTTACCAGGAATCATTATCAATGGCTCGAATAATGCAGTTCACTGGATAAATAACACCATGGACACCCCAATCAAGTATCAACTCCTAGTACATGTGATCTGACACTTTTGGAGAGACATCCATCAAAGAGATCATTCACCCGAAGCGTAATCAGAGAAAACTATCTGATCAGCTTGCTAAGCATTGTCTTAAGCAACCAGATCAACAATCCACCTGGAGGTCATGCCTATTTTTCATGCTTACTAGTTATCTAGATGATTTAGTTAAATTTCCTTTAATGTTTGAAGCCAACCCTAGTTGCTCCTCGACCCATGAGAAAATGTTGCAATCATTTTTCACAACCTCTAATTAGCTATTATTTGTTAAGAAATTATATTTTCTTGACTTCAGTTACTCCCAACTACTATAACTCAAGGAAAAGTTTTGAACATGTCGAGCTAAGAAAATATAATATTAAAATATATATCTAGATTCGAGTATGTTACATAAATCTATCCAGATTCAATCTAGTTAATTTGACTAATGAAATAACACTTCTATAGTAATATTGGTTGAAAGTATTTATAAAATTATGATCTATTATAGTGTCATAGTAGCATTACAAATACACTAAACACTATAAAGTTCATTAAAATTTGATTTATACATACATGGCGAGGTTTATTATTATAAAAGTAAAATTATATGGTATGTATATATGTAAGATAATTATGTAAGAATGTATTATTGTTATTTGGTAAACTGCATAGAAAATATTTTTAACTGATGATTTAATCATTCAACTAAAAACTCAAAATAAATAATGATGCTAATCAAATTGATCAAATTAATCACAATAAAACTAACCATTCAGTTAATCGGTTACAACTAACTTCTGCTCACTCATAAAGAAGGCTATCAAATTTATTCCCCTGCCCTATTGTCAGTTAATCGGTTACAACTAACTTCTGTTCACTCATAAAGAAGGCTATCAAATTTATTCCCCTGCCCTATTTTAAGTTAATCGGTTACAACTAACTTCTGCTCACTCATAAAGAAGGCCATCAAATTTATTCCCCTGCCCTATTTCCACAATCCACGCCAATCTTACTGTACACGTCCGAGAAAATCTCAGTAGTTTACTCAGGCTGCGTATTCAATCATATCCACAACAATATTTGTACACATGAATCACGTATCTGACACGTCTAACAAACCCCTCTCCTGCACCAATCTGTGAGCACGTGGACCTGAGGAAGAAACAAAACAAAAGTCTCCTCCAAAATGCCGCCGGTTCGTTAATTAGAGCTGCTTTGTTCTCGACAAGTCTAATCCCGAACCAATACACTGAACGCCTAATCCAGATCATGTACTTGCTTTATGCCTTCCTTCTGTCTCACACTTTTCACGACCATCGGTTTATCTCTAATTTGCCCCTCGCGTGTCTCTGTCTCTCTCCTCTGCCTCACATTCCTCGCACTTTTACATTATTACCTAATTTGCCCCTCGTTCGCGCCGCTCGTGGTCTCGTCTTTTCTCTTTCTACTTATCCTCCGCATCTTCCCTTCCCTCTCTCTTGCGTCCGTTCCAATTCCGCTGTTTGGGTGACGTCGTCGCCCTCCTTCCCTCTCTCTCTCCATACCCCCGTGCTTTCTTTTCCTTCTCCCTCTCTAGAATCCTGTAGCCGCGTCGCGTTCCACCTGCCGGGCCCGGGTAACGGACCACAGCGGCGCCGCCTAGCGCCGGATGGGTGTCGCCCCGCTGAGCTGCCGGTGCCACCTTGGCTGTTCCGCCGCTGCTGCTCTCCCTACTTTCAGCTCCAACTCCCTGGCCTTCCACCGGCCTTTCCCGCGCCCTGCCCTCTCACACCGCAATTAGGGCTGTAGGAGGGAGGGCTTTTGATTGTCTGTGCAAGGGGCTTTCCAAATTGCCACCACCCGTTCACCTCTCCTCTTCCTGTCTGCGAAACCGATTCGTTTCCCTGCCTACCTCTCCAATACCGTTGTCGCCGCCGGCCGTCCATGGGTGCGGGCTGGTCCGGCGTGACTGGTGCGGGCGAGGACGACGGGTGGCTGGGCGACCTCCCTGAGAGCTGTGTCGCGTCCATCCTGCTACACCTCGAACCCCCGGAGATCTGCGGCGTCGCGAGGCTCAACCGCGCCTTCCGAGGGGCCGCATCCTCGGATTTGGTGTGGGAGTCCAAGCTCCCGGAGAACTACGAGTACCTTGTCGAGAAAGCCGGGTTCCAAGATGAGGTTGCTACGATAGAGGGAAGGAGGAGGCTGTCCAAGAAGGAGATCTACGCGCGGCTCTGTCGTCCTAACCCCTTCGATGGTCAAACAAAGGTAGGAAGAAAAACAATTTGCTTACCGCCTTAAAACTTGGGGCGCATACGTTACTGTAGTTTTGATTTTAGAATGTTAGCATTTTTCTCTATTGCAGTTGCTGTCAATTTGAGATTATGTGATTGTGTGGTGGAACCGTTGCTCACTGCTTATGCACTTTTTCCTTCCATTCCGTTCTATATCACTCTGTCCTACTAGAAAGCTCGTAGGAACTTATATCGTGTCTGCCTTTTTTAATCCTCGTCATCGTTGATACTTTCCCTTGATCCTCCTCACAGCTCCTCAGTTCGAGGTTCCATTACTGTCCTTGTGTATCTCGCTCAAACAACAAACCATGAAAGAAATTCCCTCAGGGAGTATCTTAACCGAGTCTTAAAAATATCCTTACCTCTATTTCTACAGCTATAAAAAACAGTATAAAAATTATCTTCAACCGCAACATGGTTTTTTCCTCTAAAGCTTGAAATAAAAATAATGTCTTGTCTTTTCTTTTTCCAGCTGCTGGTAGCTTCTATTCATTTTATTGAACTTATAAATATTAATTCTTGTCTATCTCACTGCAGATATTTTGGCTGGAGAAGTGGAAAGGAGGAATGTGCTTGTCGATCTCATCCAAGGCTTTGATAATCACTGGAATCGATGACCGCAGATACTGGAATTATATCTCGACAGACGAATCCAGGTATCGTGTTATTTCCCCCCGTTTGCTCAATTGGCAATGTTCAGACAGTTAGGATTTTTATGCTCATTGTTTATAAACAAAATGAAGCCACTTGCTTAAACAGATAATATCCATCATATTAATATTCATGGGAATAAATGGTGTGCTGAAGAAAGGAAGGACAAGTATCTGAGATAGGTTAGAGGGAGCCGGCCTTGTTGATAGGGGAATAGCGTCAGCAACCATTGTAGAAGTGGGGGCGGAGCATCGGATTCTTTGGATCCTCAGTGTCGCCTTGAGGCTGGGCCATGCCTTCCCTAGCTGGCATCAGGGGAGTGGGCTTCTTGCAACCTTGATGCTCTCGGATCGCTACTGAAGAGAATTGAGACCTTTCTGTTTCTCCTTAGTGACTGTGGTCCTGACGAAGCAACAACTGGATCATACAAGTATCCATAACCAATATTCTGTCATCGTGGGTTCTACTGCAGTTCTGCACTCTATTTCTAGATGCGTCATAGCAGGGGAGCCTCCTTAGCAATCTAGTTTGTTTGTTTATGCTTATTATATTTATTTACTATTGCGTACACTCTTAATCCGTAATACAAGAAATTTCCATACATTTGGTAATTATAGAAAACATTATTTATGACGAGATGGGTGGAGATACTGTTGCATTACAAAAAAATTACTCCATCGTTCTCAGCTCAGTAGTTGAAGGGAACCGTGATTTCTGTTACTTGTGCGGTATGAAGTGTGTGCATGTAGTGTTAGGACGGTAACCATTTGCCTGTCCTTCCTTAATTGATCATGTTCTGGACATAAAAGCATTTTTTTAAATGATTTTTAGGTTAATAGAGCTTGAAGCAGTCTTTCAGATATTAATTCTTCCTGAAGTTGTTAAATGGACTACGGTTAAGAATTGTATATAATCATGAACTGTGTTGTTAGGAAGGATTTAGTATAGTGCCGTATTGGCTGGTGGTGTGCTCATATGAAAAAATTGTTGTTGCTTTTACTTTGGCATTGCATTTGATTGGATGATAGAGACTCGTGTCTGCTTGAAAATATGGTGCTTCCCTGTCGTTATAATTCATCAATGAAGACTGCTAGTTTCATACTAAAATGCGACATCACAATCGTTGTCTCTGAACTTTATCTCATATGACTTCCACTTTGGAAAAAGTTAGAAAGGAACAAGATTCTAGTGCCACCTTTGCACTTTAAAAACTCAACATGCCATTCTTAAGTTGATCCACTCCGTCTTTCTTCTTTTTGTGTTGATAAGTAGATGTGCCTGAACGTGCTATTCACTCATCTGTATTGCAATTAATGAAACAGATTTCAAACGGTGGCTTACCTCCAGCAGATCTGGTGGCTTGAGGTTGATGGACAAATTGACTTCTGGTTCCCACCAGGTAGTTATAGCCTCTTCTTCAGGCTTCAGCTTGGTCGAGCTTCAAAGAAGCGTGGACGTAGGCTGGTCAGTTCGGAGCACGTACATGGGTGGGATGCAAAGCCGGTGCGTTTCCAGCTCTCAACTTCATCCGGGCAGCAATCGCAGATGCAATGTTACTTGGATGAACTGGGGAACTGGATCCACTATCATGTCGGTGACTTCGCCGTTGATAGCAACGCAAAACAACAGCCGACCAATGTGAAGTTTTCAATGACACAGATAGATTGTACGCACACAAAGGGAGGGCTGTGTGTTGACTCCGTGTTAATATGCCCAAGTGGGTTCAGACCCGAGAAAGTGTTCAAGGGTTAGCCTTTTTTCGTAATATAATACGAGCATGATGGCAGCAGGTCGTTTTTTTGGTTCGTGAGAGCATGTGCGTACTGCTGTTTTTGGTATAGTGGATGTGATATCTAAAAATTTAGAAATCCTAGTGATGTGTATGTTTTTTACCATTCTTTTTCCCCGGTATCATCTCGATGGATCAAGGGAGAATCATTTATGATGTTCTTATGAGTACTCAGATAACAATCAATGGCTGCAGCGGCTGAAACCTATGTTATCAGCTTTGAACCTATGATAATTCGAAGCTTCCTTAGATTCATTGTTAACGGTATTCTTCAACCTCCAATCTCTTTTCCATCGTAGCGGAATCTCTGAAAATGTTCAAATGCAGTTTGGTTGTACCCTCTCTCTCTCTCTCTCTCTCTCTCTCTATAGAATCCTAGTCCGAAATTGGGCTCATGTGCTGCTTACGTGCGTGCTAGAATTGTGTTCTGGTGGACTTCCAAAAGATCTCTCTCTCTCTCTCTCTCCGCACATGCTAGAATCCTAGTCCCAAATTGGGCTCATATGCTGGTTACAAAATTGTGATAGTAAATATTGCTTGGCTAACGTGCGTGTAGAATTGTGTTCTGGTGAATTTCCAAAGGATACCATATGGTATTATATTATATGTCGACATTGTAATTGGACATTTCTAGTGATGGATGGAGGTTGTTGGGGAATATGTATACGCATGCTATGCAATCTCGATGTGATGAAAAAGAAATACTTGTGAAAGCGTTACCAACGTGCAAGTGTACTTAAAATTATGATTGCAAGCATATAAGGAGAAAGAGACATTACATTTTTATGTAGAAAACATTCGCGACATGGGGGGAAAATTGTGTCTGGGGGGGGGGGTGGTGGAACTAGTAAATTTATAATTTTTCTTATCAGATTCTAAATTTAAGATAATACATCTAGGAGATTTAAGAAAATATCACTGTTTTGAAATGTATCATCTTAGAACTTTCGGAGAAAGACACTGTCCACAAAGTGAACTGCAGAAGACGGCTTGAGGGAAAAATGTAGAAGTCTTAGCAGTTTGTTTCCTTTGTTGTTTTTTTCCTTCTCCTCTCTTTTACTATCTCTTTCACGTCACGAACAGCAGATGTTAGCCGTCTTGCTAATCCTCGCGGCTGCTAATTGTTTGATGGTTGTTCAATTTCCTTGGATGATGATTGTTGGGATTTATATCTCGCGCACGACAACAATAAATGATCTAGTGGGTCTGGTCCTTTTGGGCTGGAATTCTAGGACCAATGATCCCCCCCCCCATCCGATCTAGGGAAGGAGATTGTCATCATAGAGTCATCATTGAGAATTTGTGTTGCTGAGCTCTTTACAAATCTCTAGCTTATTTTGTGTCACCACTTTAGTCATCATGTCAGAAGTATTCTTGTTAGTATGGATCTTCTTCAACATCAATATCTCTTTATCAATAACATCGCGAAGTCAACGAAATCTCACATCAATATGTTTGTCTGTGCATGATGTTGTGCTCTTCATCAAACCACTAGCACGGGTTGTCACCGAAAAAAAATTAGCTCAACATGATTTATACTCAAACTTGTCTAAAAATCTCAAAATTCAAAGTATTTTTTTTCTACTTCCGTTGATGATGTACCATGTCTTTGTCATAGATTGCGTAACATACTTTTGTAACCTGGACTACTAAAATATGATTCCCCTTATAAAAGTGAAAACATACAAGAGATAAACTTCCTCTGATCAATGTCACATGTCATGTCAGCAACAACAAACTCTTTTCTAAAATTGGTTTAAAATCACCAAACATCAAACACACATTGTTGATGCCTAGTGAATATATGAAGATTTACTTGACTGCCTCCCAGTGATCTTTTTTAGGATTTGAAAGATGTCTGCTTACAACACCAATTATATGAGCAATATCATGACGAGTGCACACCACTATGTGCATCAAACTCCCCAAAATAGAAAAATAAGAAATCTCATCCATGTCCTCCTTCTCCTCATCAACATATATACATGACTTCTTACTTAGCTTGAAATGGCATGATGACAGTGGAGTACTCACGACTTTAGATTTACTCATGTGGAACTACTCCAGAATCCATTCAACATAGCTCTACTATGACAATGACAACATGTGTTTCTTCCTATCACATATGATTTGAATCTCCATAATCGGCCATAGTTGATCCTAAATCCTTCATCTCAAAGGCTTTAGAAGTTATATTATTAGTTTTGTGATCAAAATGACATCCTATCCACTATCAACATGTCATACACATAGAGTACTTGAGTAATGAACTTGTCATTGGAGAACCTCTTGTTGTAGACACATGAACTTGCACTTATTTTCTAGTACTCGATGACTCCGTATAAAAAAATCAGACTTCTTGTACCGCTGCCTAGGAGACAGTTTCCACCCATACAAACTCTTATTCAATCTACAGACTAAGTGCTCCTTTCCCTTGACTTGGAAACCTTCTAGCTGCTTCATTTAGATCTTCTCAACTAGGACAACATGAAAAAATGTTATGTTCACATCCATCAACTTAAGCACCATATCTAGGCTAACAACCAAGCCTAGAACACATTTAATAAGAGTTATTTTCACAATAGGAGAAATTTTTTCATCAAGATTCATCCTTGATCTTTGACTAAAGCCCTTGACAATTAGTATGGCTTTATATCAGATATCCTTGTTACTATGATCTCTCTTCGTCCTACAGACTCACTTGTTATTTAGTCCTCTCCGCCCCTTGGGAAGCACCACAATCTCATATATATCATTTTTCTACAAAGAAGACACGTCCTCATGCATCGCCCGATGCCATTGTGTTTTGTCTCTATGAGTTTGTGCCTCTTGAAAAGTTTCTAGTTCTCGCTAATTGGTAAGAAGAATATATTGAAATTTCGGATATCTATATGAAGGATGACAAACTATGTCAGACCTCAACTGATTAGTGGACTCTACCTGGTGATGGTGTTGCTCCCCCTGCCCAAAAGTCTCTAATTGTGAATCTAAATCACTCAACTATGAATCTGGAATACAAACACTCGGTGTGCTACACTTTACTACTCAGAATGATCATGCTTCTCTTCTTCGTCATCTGAAGACTGCACCATGAAGAAGTTGAAGCATACTCATACTCATCATTAGAAGAACTTTCACATGATCATGCAACCTCAACATCATCACTCTCAGGATGTATAACTATCCGACTCTCACAGAATATCACATCTTTGTATTTACTTGTGACAATTCGATTCCACACGAGTGAGATTACTCAAAACAAAGTGCGGAATTAACACTAAACATCCAAATTACTAGAAAACATAGTAATAAAATTGATAACTTATATATTCACAAGCAGAAAAATATTACATCCAAGTCCACAAACTGTGCCACCTGTATCACATATTATACCAAAGGTATCTACATCATTATTCACTAGCCGACTTGCCACAAACATGTTACAAAAGATATCATGTTCATATATACAAGCCATACATGTACAACCATGGCATACTATCAAAATCTTGTGTCGACATACAAACATATACAAATACCCCCAAGGACCTGAAAGTACAAGGATGACACAAAGGAATCTACTACAAAACACTAGCAACATATCCAACCTTCAACAACTATTGCTCTCCTTACAGCTCTTCCTCAACTACACGATCTCTACCTCATTATGCATGACCACCTAAAAGATGTAGAAACCCACGGGGTGAGACCAACATCCCAGCGAGAGATAAAACTCTCTGCCAACAACTATTGTTAACACATATAAATATAGAGTAGGAAAGTGACACTATTAACAGGATGAGCAGATTTGCTAAATGAATACTTTAAATTGATAACACAGATTAAGAAATTTAAACAACTATAACTGATAAGTAGATTATCATAAATTCTCATAAGGAATATGAAGAACATGTATAATTGTTATTAGATAAACATTTTAAGAAACAAGGTAAAGGGTCATTCAATGTCAAGCATATTTATCCCTGAGAAAATATACTACACAGATGTAAAAAGTTTTTTATTATGCCCTTTGGAGATGAGTTATACACTCATGCTCCAACTGACCATTGCTAAGTCAAAATCAGTGCCATACAAGATCTAGCAGAGTTGGAATCCTATGATCTCCCACACCCTCAGTCAATCTGAGTCTGCCGTAGTGACATATAAAGTCAAACTACAAATCAGCCTAGTCCGCCTTGGTATATAGGCACGATACTAGTGAGATACGACTGTAGCCGTTCTCCTGCCAAGGTATGTTCACAACCATCCCTGAAAACATATCATCTGAGATACAACCTCAACCGTTCTCCTACCGAGGTATGACTGCATCCACCCTCAAAACCAATAATTGTCAAAGCAAGGATATATATTCAACTTGCACCCCCGCATATTCAACACTATGCGCTCCGAGTTTCCCACAAGAATTACTCGTTTCACCATCCAACAAGTACTGACACTAAAGATGGATCTATGGCTCAGGGCAACCTACATAATTAGGATTTTACTTGATTAATTATGCCAATTAGGTATCATTTAGTGCATCAATCAAGTTACAACGTACAAATTCAAAATAAGTTCTATAAAGATAAGGGTAGGTTGCAACATCATAAGATATAAAATAGATTAAAAATAAGATGATCACACCATCGCATGATACGGTCTCATTGCCTCATACCCGACCATCACCATTATCATATCACTAGGGGATAACCATCCCTCATCACTATTGGGAAATACGACATCAGGTACGCAGCGGAAATAAAATTTTTACTGACATATTTTCCATTAATCAGCAGATCGCATCAGTAACTATATAATGGGAAGGATAGTTTCACGAAGATATACATGGTCCTGAAGCAAGTCCATTGAAAATCCTTGTCGATGTAGATGCACACTCTGTCTTGGACGGTCTCTGTGTAGCTCCTGGTTGTACTGAGACTTGTCTGACTGCTCCTCCACAGACATCAGACTCAGAGAATTGCTACAACATCTCCTCAAATCTCGCCACAGACTGCGAGTTGATGTTGTCCTCCTAACAGTAACCAAATGACTCCTACCTCTAGAATAGTCTACACGGACCAACTAGAACTCCTATCGTCTTGCTAGATTGGACAAAAATGAGTTGTCCCTCCTGTTGGTGTACTGGTCACTAACTTGCTCTCCCACAACAATGATCCTCTGTTGTTTCTCTCTGTTAGCTATCCCTCCTTAGTCAGATAGGACTTGTCTGGGCTCTCGTAGTTACCACAACCAGAGAGGACAACAATTGTCAGAGAAACTAATTCTCAATTGTTTGTGTTGCCGCTGTGTTTTGGGAAGCCCTTAATACCCCTCTATATATAGGAGGGGTTAGGGTTCCCAATCCTCAACCAATACAGGACTAAAGCGGGAGTGGAAAGGACCGGAAGATCTTGAATTTTTGTAATAATTCTGGAAGTTTCACAACCTGTGTGCACCAAAACATTTGTCTCGAAAATAGAGACCGTCGTCTCACACATGAGATGGTCGTTTCACACTTTCCAATTTTGCACATATGTCGACAATTCAATTCCAATTAGTACTCAACTTGACTTCAACACCAATCCTTGATGCAATCAAATTGCACCCCCTAGACGGTTGTTTGGTGCATGTGATAACAACATATTTTGTGAACTTTTTGCATATGTTTTATTCCTATCCTAGCATAACTTTTATGGATTTTTCTATTCAATTGAGTACCTTAGGGACAAAATCTTGATTTCATACATTTCTCACTCAGCAGAGGTTCATGCCATGTCACGACTGTGACTACACAGTCCGCAGACGTCACGACTGGGACAGAGCCATGGCTCAACAACTTCACACCTCTATCGCAACCTCCATCGCGACCAGGGTAACACACCACAACTGCGATGTATTGGCAACTGCCGCGACCATAAGGAGGAGACCACCGCTACACAAGCCGTGACTGGGATTGCAACTGAGGTGACTCCACTGAGCGTCACAACTACGAAAAAGGTCATGACGAGCCCATGTGTCGTAACCGCAACCAAAAGTTAAGTCGGTGGGCCACACCTATAAATAGGTCCCCGACTCCACTCATCAAATCATCAGATCATCAAAGACCACAAAGTGCTGCCAAACTCCAGAGTCATTCACGTTCATTCCATCAGTCTTGGATCTATGAAGATGAAAGTTAGAGGAGAGAGAAGATCGATCATCCTCTTCTTCAAAAGAAGGAGTTTCCGTAATCCATGCCCACTCTAGATCTAGATTTGGGGAAGTACAATTGGTGTATCGACTTCTCCCTTCTCTAGATCTATCATCTCCTTCACATTGTACCCTTCACCTCTTCATTATTCTTGATGTATCTGTCCTTATGTAATGCCATTATGCTGTCCGTTAACATGTGTGGCTAAACATTTAACTTGGGTTGGGAGTAGCCACTAAGGCTCTCCCAACATGTATGTTCTTTCCTCCCTTTTAATATACATATGCTTTTATCAAGATTGTCTCCATACTCTTGTTCTTAACGCTTCACTTGTATGCTTAGCTACCATATTGTGATGTATGATTGTTGGGTGCTTTAAAAGAGTAGTACTAATGTATCCATAGTAATAGAGTAGTATGGATGTATGAAAGTGTTGGCGTACTAAAGCTTATGGTCATATGGTTTGCTTTGCGGTTGTTTGGTTGTCATCTTAAAAGAGAGGCCACCTTATAATATAGATCTATCCTAAGCTCTAGAGAGGAGGGAATAGACATAATTGATGATTGCTTATAATCTTGATAAAGGTATACCAAGGTGTGTGAGTTTTGCATGATGGTGAGAGATCTTAGTAGGTGAAACCTGATCCAAGTTTCCTTCCATACTTTTGTTTCTTATTTCTTGTTTGACTTTGTTCTCTTGTTTTATTTTCTTTCTTTTTCCTTTCATTGTTTTATTTGGAACATCATCGTTCCTTAGGGAACATCACCTTGATCCGCCTTTTCGTTTGGGGTGTAGGAGTGTTAGGATCTACGCCCTTAGCACTTACCAACCTTGTCCCTATGGTTCAACCCTGATTTACTACACCGGGCCCTGTATAATAGTTGTGGGGGCCTGAGTGTTAGGATATAAATTCAAGAGTATGACTACTCTAGATCCGCTCTATTTTGGACGTGCAATTTAGGTCGGTCAACTTTTTGGCATCGTTGCCGGGGATAAGGCAAAACAGTACTATTAAGAACATGAGTCTACTCACTATACTCATGTGCCTCAAACTAAGCCATAAGCTTGAGTGCACAAAAACTTTAAATCTGCTACTCACGATTACATAGAATAGTTCATTTTAACACGTCCGGTTTTCTAACTCGACTGTGCTATCTACTCAAGGAGCCCAGAGGGAAGCAGATTTATTCAACTCTTCACTTCCACTTCAAGCCGTCATGCCACCTCGTATAGACGATAGTCTTCCTAGAGAAGATCGGAATGTAAGAGTTCAATACAATCGAATGATACATGAGACAAAAGAAGAAAGAGAAGACCGTCACTCAGATGGTCACAACTACGAGGAAGAGCGACGTGAGAAAGATCGCCATCACCACCATCACCATTGTCATAGAAGGTACCATAGGAATCACCATAAACATGAACATGATAATGAACATGGACGTAATGACCAGAAAAGTGAGGGTGAAGACGATGAGGAAGACAAAACTCTTAGAGAGCTAGCTGTGACTACAACCAATAAGTCAAGATGTCCAATTGTCATCCCACACTTCAATGTAGCTAATTTTGAGTTGAAACCTGCCGTAATCTCGATGATCCAAAACAAGCCCTTTAGAGGGAATTCAAAGAATGAGAATCCTTACCATCATCTTAACACCTTCAAAAATATCTACAACACCATTAAGATGAGGGGAGTGCCTCAAGAAGTCATATATTGCAAGGGATTCAATTTCGCTCTTGAAGATAAAGCTCTTTCCTGGTACCTTAACTTACCCCATGAGTCTATAGATGGATGGAGGCCCCTTGCGGGTGCTTTTGTCACTAAATTTTACCCCACCGAGAGAACTATTCGAAATATGCAAAATATCACTTCCTTCACGCAAAAACCCAGGGAGAATCTCCACAAAGCATGGGAGAGATTTCAAGAAAACCAAAGAATTTTCCCCACCATAAATACCACAAGGGATTCTTGGTGACAACGTTTTACAATGGGCTAACCCCCATGGAATGAACTTCATTGAATGCAGCAGTCAGAAGTTATTTTCTTGTAAAGAAACCAAGCAAAACTATAAAAATCATCAATAACATGGCTACATTACAAGCAGGCATGGAGTATGACAGAAGCGATAGAAGTTCAACCAAGAAGGATGGCTTTGAAAGACTATCAATCAAAGCCAAGGCTCTGGAAACCATTACAACTCAGATTCAGAAGATTTCTACAGATATCAAACAACTAAAAGACAATGTAGACAAGGGCAACAAACACGTCGAGAAAGTCATGAAATGTGTTACGTGTGGGGAAGGAGGGCATGGGATTGACAATTGTATCTATATTTGACCGGAAGAGAGCAAAGAAAGAAAAAGCAAAGAAGAGATTGAAAATGTCTCTTATGCCAATTTTAAATGACCAGACCATCATGGATTCAATTATGGAAATAAAGAAGTTGCTGAAAACTCTCATCAATTAAGTAATTCATCTAAACCACCTCCAAGATTTGAGAAAAAGGGGACCAACTCAATATACTGGAACTACTAGTTATCAGACAAGTAAAAATAGCTATTAGAGTTAAAATTAAAATATAAGCCGACAAGATCAGGGATAAGGTCAAGGTCAAAGTCAAACTAAGGATAGAAATCAACCGGACACGATCACTCAATTGTTCAATTTTGCAAAGAGGCAAGGTTCGGTAAATGACCAGCTCGCCCAAAGTGCCATCACCAATTCATGAGTATTAACCACAATGCAAACTCAGATGTTGGATATGCAAACCCATCAAAGGCAAATTGATCAACAACTTGCCCAATTGGCGAAACTTGTGAAAAACCCTTCAGGAAAGATTTCGTCAAATACGAAGACAACAACGATGGCCACTCTCTGATCAGAGAGAACGTTGGAAGATCCTAGTACTAACATCACCACAGAATAAAGAAACCATAGTGAGCCACAATCTGAGAAGGTAATTATGCAAGAAGAATCTGCAAGAAAAGAATCTACTGAGAATGATAAAGAAGAAGAAAATCACAAAAAGAAGAAGGATGAAAGGGTCAAGAACCCAGATCCTGCGGGAGAAGTCTTTTCGCAGAGAAATCCCTATGCTCGAAGAGTCCCATTTCCCTACAATCTGATCAAGGCACATCTAAAGAAGAGATATGAGAAGCTTATGGAAGCAGTGAAGAAATTACACCTATATATCCTATTTATTGACGCAATTGAAGAGATGACGATGTATGTAAAGTTCTTTAAGGACCTGATCACAAAGAGAAGGAGAGGAGACCATGTCGAGACTGTGCAATTGACCAAAATATCGAGCACCTTTGTTCAAGCTGAGTTACCTACCAAAAAGAAGGATCTAAGAGCATTCAATATCCCCTTTTGTGTTGAAGACAATGTGGAAAGGAAAGGATTGGCAGACTTGGGAGCAAGCATTAGCCTTATGTCGTTGACCCTAGCTCAAAGGCTTGGATTAATATATATGATGAAAATGAGCATGAGAATTGAATTATTTGACCACACCTTTATGAGGCCCGTGGGAATAGTAAAGGATGTCCTGATACGGGTGGGACAATTCTTCATACCATGCGATATAGTGGTGATCGACATAGTTGAGGACCCGAAGTGTCTAATGATATTTGAAAGATCTTTCCTTTCTACGAGAAGGTCTTTAATAGATGTAGAGGAAGGAATTATTACTCTGTGTGTTGGTAATGACCACATCGACTTCTGAGTACAAGACGCTAGAGAGGACCATCTCTCTTCGAGTCGGCTTACTTCATGGATAGCTACAATCAATACTGTGAAGAAGTACAAGAGGATTAGGAAATTGTCAATCCACTTATGCAAGCCTTGAATAACCTTGACCCTAGTGTGGAAGACCCAGAAGTTGTTGAAATTTTGGATTACCTAAATCAACCTGAAGAAGAACTTAGTGATGATGAAGAAGAAACCTTCAAAACTATAAAGTACACATCCCTTGAGCAAACCCCTGAAGAAAAGGGAGCATCAAAACCAAAGCCAGAATTAAAAACACTTCCCAAAGGGTTGAAGTATGAATTACTTGACGACGAGGAGAGGAATCTTGTGATCGTTAATGCTAACTTGGCAGATGAACAAGTAGAAAGATTTATAGAGGAACTCAAATTGCATAGAAAATATATAGGGTATTCAGTTGAGGACATCCTAGGTTTCAGCCCTACCTTATGTATGCACAAAATCAATCTTGAGGAAATGGATAAACCTCTAGCTCAACCACAAAGGTAGTTGAATCAAATGCTAAAGGAAGTTGTGAAGAAAGAAGTAAAGTTGCGATATGCCGAAATCATTTACCCATAAGTGATAGCAATTGGGTAAGCCCTATTCATGTGGTACCCAAGAAAGGTGGAATGACAGTGGTAAGAGGTGAGGATGGAGATGAGGTAGCAATGTGAACGGTAACAAGTTGGCATATGTGTGTTGACTATCAAAAACTAAATGCTGCTATAAGAAAAGATCATTTCCCTTTGCCATTTATTGATCAAGTCCTAGAAAGATTAGCTCATCATGATTACTTCTATTTCCTAGATGGGTATTTAGGATTCTATGAAGTATCGATTCATCCCAATGATCAGGAAAAGACAACCTTCACATGTATCTATGGCATACACGCTTTCAGGAGAATGCCATTTGGGTTGTGTAATGCACCCACAACCTTCCAATGATGCATGATCTCTATGTTTTTAGACTTTCTAAAAGACATAATGGATATCTTCATGGGTGACTTCTCTATTTATGGGACAAATTTTGAAGCATGTCTAAAAAATCTCTCTCTTATCCTACAACGCTGTGAAGAAAAGCACCTAGTTTTGAATTGGGTAAAATGTCATTTTATGGTCTAAGACGGTATTGTCTTAGGACATAAGGTTTCCATGAAAGAAATAGAGGTTGACCTAAGATCGAGGCTGTATCCAAGATTCCACCACCTAAGTCTATCAAGGGAGTGAGGAGTTTCTTAGGGCATGTTGGGTACCATAGACGATTCATAAAAGACTTTTCGAAGATAGCTAAGCCCCTTTCAAACCTCCCAATTAAGGATGTTGAATTCATTTTCACTAATGAATGTTTAAACACCTTCAATACCCTTAAATAGGCCTTGACATCAACTTCAATTCTACAAGGGCCAGATTGGGAATTACCATTTGAGATTATGTGTGATGCAAGAGATTTCGCTATCACGATTGTTTTGGGATAAAAGAAGGACAAAAGGCACCACATGATTTGTTAAGAAAGTCAAACTTTGGATGAAGCCCAAGTGAGTTATACCACCGCAAAAAAGGATATGATGGCCATCGTATTTGCCTTTGATAAGTTTAGATCATACTTAGTGGGATAGAAAGTAAAAGTATACACTGATCACAGAGCTATAAAATACCTTATGCAAAAAAGGATACGAAGCCGAGGTTGCTACGATGGACCTTGATACTACAAGAATTTGACCACGAGATTATTGATAAGAAAGGAAAATAGAATGTGGTTGCGTACCACCTATCAAGGATAGTTTTTGAGGAAGAAAATCAATTGCCTGTAAATGATAACTACGCTGATGAAGCTCTTTTGATGGCTCAGTCAGTTGAACCAAGCCTACCCTGGTTTACTGACATTTGCAATTGTCTATCCTGCGGGCAACTACCACCCAAGATCACTTATAATCAAAAGAAGAAGTTGTTCTCCGACCTAAAAAATTACTACTGGGATGATCCTCTTTTGTTCAAAAGATGTTCCAACAGTTTATATCGTCGATGTGTTCTGGAAGAAGAAGTGCCCCTAATCCTCAAAGAATGACATTCCTCACCTTATGGGGGTCACCAAAGGGGAGGAAGGATAGCTACAAAGGTTCTACAGTTGGGATTCTATTGGTTGACTCTTTTCAAAGATTCTATGTCATTTGTCAAGACCTACAAAAAGTGCCAACTAATAGGGATCATCAGTCGAAGGAATGAAATGCCCATGGCCGGTTGGGTGGAAGTTGAAATTTTTGATGTATGGGGGATTGATTATATGGGACCTTTCCCATCATCAAAAGGGAACCAATATATTCTTTTCATTGTATACTACATCTCAAAATGAGTAGATGTTGTTTCTACCCAAACCTGTGACTCCAAAGCTATAATCAAGCTTTTCGAGAAAACTATCTTTTCGAGATTTGGGGTCCCACACACCATTATAAGCGATGGAGGATCCCATTTCGGGGAGAAGCAGTTCAAAGCTCTATTGAAAAAATATGGAGTGAAGCACAAAGTTACAACACCCTGCCATCAACAAACTTCATGACAAGTCGAAGTATCCAACATACAGATCAAGCATATCCTAGGGAAGATTGTAAGTCATACAAAGAAAGATTGATCGATGAAACTTGACAATGCATTATGGGCCTACCGCACGGCGCACAAGACACCTATATAGGCCGATTTATGAGAAATCCTGCCATCTACCTATTGAGTTAGAGCACAATGCCCTTTGGGCTATAAAGTTTCTAAATATGGATCTTGACAAAGCAGGGAAAAAAAGTTCCTCCAACTTTAAGAACTTGAGGAGTTGAGGTTGCATGCTTACAAGAATGCAAGGATATACAAGCAAAGGACTAAGGTGTGGCATGACACACACCTAAAAAACAAGGATGTGCATGAAGGAGACAAAGTTCTTTTGTTCAATTCTAGTATCACATTATTTCTTGGGAAGCTAAGAACAAGATGGTTTGGTCCCTTTTCTATGGTAAAAATATACCCATCGGGAATGATGAAAATAACCAGTGATAAGACTAGCACTTTCAAAGTAAATGGACACATGGTAAAATGGTTCTATGAAGATGAAGCTTTTGTAAGAAGGTCAAATCTAAGTTTGAGGGAACCCGATCCTGCAATAAATGAAACATGTGAGCCTTTGCCAACACTGATTGAAAGAGGATGTAACCAGAATGGGGGAGTCAAGCTAAAGACTTTAAATTAGCACTTCTTGGTAGGCAACCCTAGCATTTTCCTGCTTTCTTTCATAACTCAAGCTTTCCTTTACCTTATGTCTTTAATCTAAAAGCTATGTATTATGTCTTCACATGGGGTTTTAATGAAATTCAACGGGGGGTATTTTAGCTTAAAAACTAAAATTTCTTTGTTTCTATAAAAGCACCTATTTAGTGCATCATGGTCGCAACACTGGTCACAGTCGCAGTTGCTGGATTTCATGTTTTCAGGTTGCGGCCGCGACATGCTTAGCAGTCGCGTCTAGGACCGTGGTCGCGACCGCACCAATTGTCATAGTTACGACACCCACCGAAGTATATAAGTTGGAGTTTTTAGAACAATATTTCTCCTTAACCCCCCCCCCCTGATTCTCAAACATTTGAACTTTAAAGAGACCTAATTAAAGAACCACTACAAAGTAAAAGCGCCTCCGAACTAAACTATTCGAGAATCAAAGCACCACTGTCGTGATCCTGTCATCGTGGTCGCACTACCCTCACCTCAGTGTTGCCTAAACTTCTTCTCTTTTGCCCTCTCAACCCCGAGAAGGTACCAAACCCTTCTTCATTCATTATTTCTTTCTATTCGATTCGAATGTTTGTATTTCTTCTCCTTTGATGCTTCATTGTGCGATTTCTCTACTTCTCGAACCCTCGATAATGATTTTCTTGATCATTTTCTGGTTGTAAATCGCTGCCACGACCACTCCAATTTTCCCAAATCTCAAGTTGTCTCTCCGACACTCCTTTACCTGTATCTACTTCTTCCTTTCTCGCCAACCTCCGTAATTTCCTTCTCAACCACCTTTGCACCTGATTTGTGATCGCAACAAGGTTTTGATAGAGACATCTGTCATGACCGCAACACTCCCTTTTTCACAACAACCTTCCCGGTCGTGGTCGAACCAATTGTCACGGTCGCAAAGACATCTTTTCTACAAGAAAGTCACGACACCTTCTCCTGACAACCTTCCCTATCGCGGTCGTGATGATGGTCTTGGTCGTGACACCATCTCTTCCCCACAGATCGTGACGCCTGCCTTCTTGCTCTCTGGCGGTGTCCACTGCGGCCACGACGTTAGCCCCGAATTCTACGGTCACGACGTATTTCCTTCAACGCTACACACACATCATGCTCGTGGCACTTTCTTAAACTTTGGTCACGGCCGCGACAATATATATGATTGTACTGTTTCGATAGGTGATATCAAACAAACATAATTACAAATGAAATGAATGATGATGTCATGAATAATTTTGACTACAATCTTGTCGATAAAATTTCAATGCGGAAATTTTAGAATGTTGGCCTCAAATGAATACACGCTAATGAAGAAGGAAACTTCCCTAAAGGGTGCTGAAGAAAATTTGGAGAAGATAACTAGAGACTTAAAAGGTCACCCCGATCTTTCACCAACAAGGAAGTTTCAATTGCAGCTCATGAAGAAGAAGTATGAGTGCGTCCTGGCCCACAAGACGCTAAAGGAATCTGTAGAATCATAGAAAACTTCACAGACAGAAACCTTAGAGTACCAACCGTATGAAGGAGAACTCAAGAAGTTGGAAAACACAAGATGGAAACCAAGGATGCAAAGGCCAACTTAAAAGAGAAAGTTGGCAGTCGTGGGGAAACAAAAGAGTCCGGAAAAAGAAGCCAACCCAAGGTGGTCAAAGAAAAGGAACAAGAGACCACTAACAAGCAAACTGCATTGTTTGTACCAAGAGACTTAGTGCACCAGTCACACTTTGACTTGGTAATGAAGACCAAAAGCTTCAAGCCAACACAGTATTTGGATGTCGATGACACCAAGAGGATGGGAATCTACGACAGAGTGGTAAACTTCTTGGAAGGGGCCTACCTACAAACTCTATGTACGTCTGAAGCCTCTTCTCTCACTTAACTGACAACATAATTCATGACATCACTAGAGAAACTACTTGTCAGTGACATCGAACGCAAGAAAGTTAGCATAGAGTTCAAGATCGACATAAGGATAGAGGGAAAAAGCCATGTACTCACTGAAGACATCCTCAATGCTATCATCACAAAAACAATAGAAGAAGCACAAGCCTGCTCAGTTGTGCCTGGTGAGAAGGAAGCCATTGGATAAAACAATCACATGATGTGGGAAAAGCTAATGAGGGAACACAAGCACAACTTGAAGAACTCCAAGGTGACCTCATCACTTCCTGCTTCATCAGAGTAATGCAGAAAATAACAACCAATACAATCTTAACGAGATCAGAAACTGAAGGAGTTTTCAAAGGAGACCTATTCTAAATATGGTCTATGCTGAATAAGAAACCGATGAACATCGAAAGAATGCTGATAGAAAGGAAGTCAACTATTATAGGAAAGGAAGCAAAGTAGACTAAAGAATTTTGCATGGGAAGCCAAATCACCCACACCACTTATCATTTCATGGATAGTGAACAGATAATGAAATATAAGCACACCAAGGGACATACCAAGATAGATATCAAGTCCCTAATAAACATGGGTATCCTGGCATAGAGGGGCAGTAAAACTCTTCTATAAACAAAGTTTCTCTAAAATCCTACTGCCCCTACCTAAAATTGCAGACTATAACGCACACAAGCTGCAACCTATAGAAAAGGAAGTAGATAAAATGCACTCTAGTGCCATCAGCAAGGCTAAAGATCTCCTATCACCTACTGGCGATAAGAGTATAATAGACAGAACACCAGAGGTAGAGATGCACAATCCCAAAGAAAGGAAGAAGTTGGCAATTAGGAAGCATAAAGAAAAATCTATAGACGATTCTATTGTTGCATCAAAAGAAGGGTTCCAAATTCTACCCTCTCCTCCCCCCCTACGGAAGTCGAAGACCAATTGAACTTCGACATAAATGACAGGGGCAATAAAGCAAATATCACTGTTGCTAAAAAAGACCAACACATAGAGGTCAAAGATGAGCCAAGCAAAGGTCCCAAGGTCTCCAAGGTTGCACCAAGCCCTCCAAGTAAAGATACAGAGTCCAAAGAACCTAAGCAACATGATGCAACCACCTTTGGACAAGCAACCATTGCTACTCCTAAGAAAGAGAAGCCAGCCCCACATGCCACAATCCCTGAAGCATCAAGGACACCATCATTGACCCTGTAGAGTAACATTACCAACGCCCACAGTCCTTCGGTGATGTACTAGGGCACAAATTTGATGCCATGTGGGTACACATGCAACATACTTCCAAAGTTAACTTCAATATTACTTCTAGCCTATATACACTAACAACACATGTACAAAGCTTAAACACAAGAACTGAGTCACTCCCTCAGTTTATGTAGGAGGTTATGAGCAACCAAAACATGATGACGAGAGCTTTGATGTCCTTAGTAGAAGAAATGGTGGACCTCAAAAAAGAAAGGGATGCCATGTGGGCTGATCAAAGAGGCGTTAGAAGACTTAAAGAAAGAACGCCAACACTTAGAAGAAGAACTCCAACAGTTGGCAGCAGAGCACCAAGAGATAGATGACTGGTGACAAAGAAAGAAGTCAAGGCACCTAACCAGCCCATCCATATCACAAGCTTCCTCAAGCCCCTCGAGTCCAGAAAAAGATGACGATGACGTGGGAGGTACTAGTGCAGCTTCAACATCAAAAGAGGAAAGTGCCAACGTAAAGCCTGCCCCAAAGGAGGAACCTTCTACAAAGGAGGCGCCCACAACAACCTGATGATCACAAAGGTGCCGACAAGAAAAAGATAAACACCTCAGCAAAATTATTCAACTTGAACACAAACTAGACAACGAAGAGGCTATCTCTGAAGAGTAGAAATGTCAAGTTATCGTCGGGGAGGAGCGCACTGCTATGAAAGAGCTCGCATCCAGAGAGATGAAGGATATTAACAAATTTCTGGATGAAATGAATATTGGGATGGACATCTACGATATCTACCTACATGATCCTTCACAAAATGAGCACAATGACACCGTCTATGATGGCAAGATGGCCGCAACATTGGCTTCACTCAACCCATCAGAACTATAGCCACCATTAGCGGAAAATGGGCTCCTAAAAGAGTTGACTAAAAAAATAATTGATAACAATGTGAAGCAAGCGGCCAAATAGGTGCAGATGGATGCCGAGAAACTAATACCTATCCCAACCATACCACCATCACCAACACAACCAGAAGGAGATAAAACTTTGGAAGATGACGAAGGCAGACTTGCCTCCTTCTTCACAGATGAGCTGGTCAGAAAGCAGAGCACACCTGTTGATACTGAAAAATTGTGTGTTTCCCCTCCTCTACCCTACAAAATGGCAGACATGGACATGGCTTTCTTATCTAGAATCACATGCATGGATGTCCATGTCTTAGATGACATACTTAATGACAGTCTACCAGGCATAGACATACTTTACCAAAACAAGGACAAGTCCCTCAATAAGGACCATTTTAGAGGAATTTTCCTAAAGAAAGCGCAGGTACACAAAAATTTGTTTAAAGTACTCTGTGTAACACTGTTGGAAGAATTTCTACACCCCAAGAAAGTGCAACCTATTTTCAACAGTACTACTCCTCCAGTAGGGCAACTTTGATAAAAAGTTTGAGTCTACCAATGTAAAAGAACTACAACAGGCTGTGAGTAGAGCTGAAACAAAGTTTGTAGTTATACCTATACAAAATGTCAATCACAAGGCTCTCATTATCATCAACCTATATGTGTGACGTACAATAGTGTATAACTATTGTGCAGCCGAGTTGGACAACACTTCCTTAATTTATAAAAACTAAGGAAGCAAGAGACATTCTAAAAGTGCCACTACATCTGCAATGTGCTATCCAGAGAGCAGATGACCACCACCAAGGGATATGGAAATAGTTCTCCATCTGCAAAAAGGTCCCTCAGGAAAAGGTAGGGACATGGGATTGCGCCTTCATAGTGTTAAGAATGATGGAAGCCATCAACAAAGGAATCCCACTGGAAGACCTCTCCCTAGAAGACTTACTTGGCTTATGTGGTGTTTATGTAATGGAAGTCATCTACGATCGATGCTTCTTCAATGAACCAGTGATGCCCATAGAAACAATACCATGTAGACTTCACCTTGAAATACCCGTATGTAAAAAGAAGACATGGAGGGAACGTTTGATAACCCTATGGGTCGATCCTGATGAACCTGCTAGGGCGGCTGCTTGAAAGGAAGGATGGGTGGCAGACACTCCTGACAAAGCACAACATCAATCTAAGAGCAAGCCAAAAACTACCCCCTTAGCCGAAAAAGAGAATGAACAACCTCCCGTAAATGAGCCTAAAGAAGGGGAGATAAATGAAGATGATATGCCAGAAATAAAGCCCGATGGACCAGTAGGAGAGATAGTGCCCTCCTTCCAAGAATTTGATAGATGGGGTTGTGAAAGCTTATTGTTAGAATATCTACAACTAATAATGAAATGCTTAAAGGAAGGTGACGCCACGACCGAAGTAATATTTGAAAGGGATGGCATTTGTGTACTAAAAGACAACCTCAGAGATACTTTGAAAATAGGAGGGTATCTTTCAATAAGTACTATGTTAGCCTACCAATCACTGCTGGGCGACAACATGACAAACGTACACATGGCTTATTTTCTACTAGTCAATGATCTTGAAAGATAAAAGGTTAGGAGAAAAAGACCGCTTACAACAACATCTAACAACCTCTCTCCCTGACTATATATTCCTACCCATCCTGCATGATAACCATTGGACTCTACTAATAGTCAACATTATAGTAAGGACTGTAGTTTTATATAACATCTCCGATGCAGCCTTTGCACTGAACAAATGCACTAACATGACTACTGCAAAGACATCTACAGAAGAGAAGGTATCCACATGCACTGAAGCAATCATCGAAATGATCAAAATTCAAGGAAAAGGGTACAATAATAAAGAAGGCAAAGACTTTAGAAAGACACAGTTCTGCCATAGATGCCCACAACAAGTACTACTATTAAATGATTGCAGATTCTATTGTCTATCCTAGATGACGACCCTCACCATGATGAATATGAAGGTGGAGAGCATGCAGCATGAACAATACCACCAACTATGCAAAGTATATGCCAGCATGCTTTTGGAATCAAAATGGGCGATAACAGAAAGCCATCAGCAATAAAGAAAGCCCGTTTATACCTACAACTCCAGTTTTGACACACCAGGTCAGAGTGAATGATAAGTTTGGGGAGGAGTTATAAATGGGTGTGAGAAGTACAATTTTTTCACTAAAATTTAACTCCCACTTGTACATATTCTTACTCTTACTACAAGTAAGTATAGGAGATTTTGAAACAATTTTGAAAGTCCTGAATAGACCTTTATGTTGTAGTGCAATAGTTTCTAGAGAGGTTCAAATGAGATGCTAATACACATAAAAGTAAAAGCACATTTCTGACAAACACAAAAAAAGTCCATTCGGGGCCCACCGATACAGTTTTATCTCATTCTTATGACAAAATGTCATGTGTGGAACAATCCTAAATCTACAAAATCCTTGGAAATGGGAGGACTTTACCAACCATACTCCCGACCAATCACCTCAGCATGATGACTCTAGCTAGAAAGTCTTCACCTCCCATGAGAAGGAAACAACTACCCCTTCTAGTTTTAATTATCCCAACTTTGGGATGAAAAGAGGCTTGGCCGCCCAGAAAATCCTTCAAAACCCTTCCCCCAAGCCTGAGAGCATATATGAAAAGCCCAAAAGAATAAAAAAATTATGAGAGCTATGCCTAAAAGATGCCGAAGGATCCTACATGACCGATGTATTGCTGCACTCGTGAATGCAGATATGTTGTGCCTGCAAGTGGAATCCTGAAGCCAAATATACCCACCTCCACTCCCTAGAAACCCTCAAGGAACCACCCGACTTACATTGGGGGCCCTTGGGGCAACACTGTCTTTACAACAATCTATGAGTGAGGGAAATTGAGGAGTGTAGGAAAAACACCTAAAGTCTGAAACCTACCTAAGCACATTAGCATAAGGCTCAACTAAAATAAAGGTAGGGTGTGAAAGCTACCCCTCACGGGGACAATGTACAAGTATAGCCAACAACCTAGCACAGGGGGTGGGAGTCATTAAGAGGGATATCCCTTTACTACAAAAGGCATTGGCAAGGACTCCAAGTCATGCAACTCCGAATATGAAAAGGAGGAAACAAAACTTCAAGACTCAAACTAAGCATTACACGAGAGTTTTGCAGTAAGAATGAGATAACTCTATAATGGTGGTTTTTCTAAATATTTTGTTATGCATAGCTCATATCTCAATAATTTCAATCCTACCCATTGGCCTGAGGACAGGCTCAGTTCTAAGTTTGGGGGAGTCGATAACACCTCATTTTGTGAACTTTTCAGATATAGTTTATAATTATCCTAGCATAACTTTTATGGATTTTTCTGTTCATTTGAGTACCTTAGGGCGAAAATCTTTATTTCATACATTTCTCACTCAGTAGAGATTCATGCCATGTTGCGACCACGACATGGGTCATGACCGCGACTACACAGTCCGTACACATCACAACCACGACAGAGCCATGGATTGACAACTTTACACCTCTACTGTGACCTCCATCGCGACCGGGGTAACACACTGCGACCGTGAAGTATTGGCAGCTGCCGCGACCATAAGGAGGAGACCACTTCTACACAAGTCACGACAGGGACCACAACCGAGGTGAATCCATTGCGCGGCGTGACTACAACAAAGGTCGTGACCAACCCATGCATTGTGACCACAACCAAAAGTTAAGTCAGTGGGAAACGCCTATAAATAGGTCCCCAACTCCACCCATCAAATCATCAGATCATCAAAGAACACAAAGTGCTGCCAAAATCTAGAGTCATTCATGTTCATCCCATCGGTCTTGGACCTCTAAAGATGAAAGTTAGAGGAGAGAGAAGATTAGTCATCCTATTCTTTGAAAGAAGGAGTTGTCATCATCCATGCCCACTCCAGATCTAGATCTGGGGAAGTACAGTTGGTGTATCACCTTCTCCCTTCTCTAGATCTATCATCTCCTTCACATTGTACCCTTCACCTCTTTGTTATTCTTGATGTATCTGTCCTTCTATAATGGCGTTATGGTGCCCGTTAACACGTGTGGCTAAACATTTAACTTGGGTTGGGAGTATCCACTAAGGCTCTCCCAACATGTATATTCTTTCCTCCCTTTGAATATATATATATATATATATATATATATATATATATATATATATATATATATATATATATATGTTGTTATCAAGATTATCTCCATACTCTTGTTCTTAACACTTCACTTGTATGCTTAGCTACCATCTTGTGATGTATGATTGTTGGTGCTTCAAAGGAGTAGTACTAATCTTATCCAGAGTTATGGAGTAGTATGAATGCATGAAAGTGTTGGAGTACTAAAGCTTATGGTCATATGGTATGCTTTGCGGTTGTTTGGCTGTCATCTCGAAAGAGAGGCCACCTTATAATCTAGATCTATCCTAATCTCAAGAGAGGAGGGAATAGACATAACTGATGATTGCTTGTAATCTTGATAAAGGTATATAAAGGGGCGTAAGTTTTGCATGATGGTGAGAGATCTTAGTAGGTGAAACCCGATCCAAGTTTCCTTCCATACTTTTATTTCTTATTTCTTGTTTGACTTTGTTCTCTTGTTTTATTTTCTTTCTTTTGCCTTTCATTGTTTTATTTGGAGCATCATCGTTCCTTAGGGAACATCACCTTGATCCACCTTTTCATTTGGGGTATAGGAGTGTTAGGCTTTACGTCCTTAGCACTTACCAACCTTGTCCCTGTGGTTTGACCTTGATTTACTACATCGGACCCCATATAATAGTTGTGGGGGCCTGAGTGTTGGGTTATAAATTCAAGAGTCTAACTACTCTAGATCTGCTCCATTTTGGACGTGCAATTTAGGCCGATTAGCATGTGAGACGGGCGTCTCACATCACAAGAGATGATTGTTTGGCCCAATCCAGACTAGCGTCTCGCAGGCTGTTTCAGACTGAATTCCACCTAATGTACAATACAATCAACCTAACACTCCAAACGATTGTCTCAACACTTGAACTGATCATTTGGTAGTCTAGTCAGCTGATCCATTGCTTGAATTGAAATACCTAAACACTTTAGTAATCAATTCAATTATCATTCAAAATGAAACTCCTCTTCTAGATGAGTTCATGTGTGTGACCTTGTTGTGCCCATATCACGTTGGCAGTGAATGTCCATAACTAGCTTATGACATCATAAGCAATGAGCGGTGCCTAGTCACAAATCAATGCTACATAGGTGAAAGGGAACTTGGTGAGCAACTTCAACCTATAATCTATTTATGGTGTTACAATGTTTGTACATTTCCATTATCACTGATATCCAGATTGAACTAGAGGCATGGAGCAGTCATCCTCATTATTATTCAATCTTGTTTCTTGAATAAGAGCAGACTGCATGAGATATATGTAAGCTCAATATCACATATTGACTCACATGCGTATGACCATACTTTTTTCAGTCTCGCTAATCAAGAGGCCTTGGATATCATACTCCTTTCAGATGATACAAATCTCATATCTATCACTCACAGTCAGTCCCCATGTGTCAAAGTTACCAAATCATCACCGTTATAACAACACATTTTTCAGGACTACGTTCGATGATGTTAAAGTGTACCCAACAAAATGTGACAAGTGTAGTGATTTTAGGTCTAAGAACCACAACGATCACCATCTCTGTGAGGGCTGACTAAGACTTCCATGATGATGGCTTCCATATGTCAGTCTCACGATGAGTCCGTCTGATACACTATTCTCTAACACGTATCTGTGTGCTTGGTTTGATATCACCATATCGTGACTAATGAGATCTAGTCATCGACCAATTCACACTCTGATCTTATGTGTCATTGTTGTCTATCAACCTTCCACAATACCAACTAATCAGGGACATAATGAGAATATGTATATGTACTCTTAACATTTGTGTGATCTCATTCTTCCAAGTCATGTACTTGAAGACATATGCCATCAAGTAATATTATTCTCTAGACATTTATTATGTTATTCATTATCTCATAACTGAATATACAAAATAAATCAAAAGCTTACCTTTATTATTAATCAAATAATTTATATGTTATACCATTAAAATCATCATATGATTGGCTCTCTGGACATACATACAACAATCACATCATTAGAGGATATCACCTCACATTAGGCGTTAAGCCTCTTCCAGGTCATAAGACCCAATCACATAGTTCTTGCATAGCATCATTATTTCATCATGCATGCCTCATAAAGGCTCAAAGTCACCACCTAGTGTCATATAAGAGGTACCATATCAATCACAATCTATGATGTGCATTCAACCTACAAAATTAGGGTTACACAAGTAGGAGAGAGAAAACATCATTACATGTTAATCACTTCAAGCAAGATACATAATTACATCATGTGCTCAAATTAGGGTTAGCGATTCCACAGATAGCCAATTTGGGTTTCCATCACAACACTCAACATCAAACCATAGGTGCATCACTTCCCATATCCTTGGAACACATGAGTCAAACATGATCAACCATCAAGCATTCACCACAACAACATATATTGACCCTATAAGGATAAGACCATATGTAGCGACCAACCTTCATAGCACATGTAGTGACCACTAGTGCTAGCACATGTAAAGACCACTAGGGTTAGCACATGTAGCGACCACTAGGCTTAGCACATGTAGCGACCACTAGGGTTATCACATGTAGCGACCCTCAACTCCATGGGTAGCGACCATAGCCACTTATACATGGAAACCGGAACATAGGTTAAGGTGTAACGACCAAACAAGCCAAAACCAGGTGTAGCAACCCATAGAAAAATGAGGATTAGGGTTTGTAGTGACTAAAACACCATAGGTAGTGACCATCCATCAAACCAAAGCCATTTTGACCAAATCAGCCATCTTGTGTAGCGACCAACAGAAGAGCTCAAACATAGCGACTCCAAAGCATCTCATGTAGCGACCAAGGTATCTAGGGTTAGGATTATGGTGACCAAATCAGAACCCAAGATCACCACTATCATGGTCATAGCAACCACAAATAACTAAGAAGACATGTCGAACAAAATAGAGGTTTAACATCAAGAAACTCAAGTGTCACCAAGGTAAGAATCACACGGGGATGATAAACTTCAAAATCCTAAAATGACAATCATCAAGATCAGCAATAAAACCACACAAAGAGAGAGAAAACCAAACATCAAACACATGTATACAAGAAACATAACCTCCATCTAACATATGGTAGCCAAACCATAAACATGGTGATAAAACAAACATTCAAGGTGCATGTAAGAAAGAAAAACTCCACCATCACTTAGATTTTGGGTACATGAATTAGGGTTTGGGAGAAAGAGCAATCTATACAAGAATACTTCATAATCTTAAACCCTAAGTCAAGATAGCATCATCTAGAATCTTATGACCACATTTTAGAAATAGAACAGTAACATACAAGCAAGATAAATGTGCAAAAATAGTAGAGGGAAAAGTTATATAACCTGACTTGAGGTGAAGGTCGACCTCCCAAGCCACAAGCTCCAAGAGAGAAGAGAAACACCAAGCTTGGATTACTCCAACTTCAAGAAAGATCACCTCAAGAGAAGAAGAATGCACCAAGGTCAATGGAAGCTTAAAAGAGAGAGGGTAAAAACCCTAGGCTAAAAAAGAACGAAGAAAGAAGGAGGAGGAGAACTTCATCTCACTCAGGTGCTAGCATGGTCAAACCAGAGTCTTCAACTCTATGGAGAGAAGTTCCTCAATATATCCACCATGGTAACCCATAGTATAACGTCCAAGAGAAGAGAGAACATTACTACATAATGGGTATACATCATTGGGTATTTTAGATTTATAACGTCAGTTATTGACTGATGCCTAAGTGGGTGACGCTAAAAACAAGCACATATTTCATCGGTCATCTTTTCCAATAGTGTTTCTTTCATCGTCGGTGAGTGGTAAGAGTCAAACCGACTACATAAAATGTAGCAACTACCGAAATACTGGTTTCTCTAGCACATATCACGACGGTTATGCAATGGAATCGACGATGGTTAGTACATGTTGTGTCGGTTGTTTGTCAGTAATGAACAATAAAAAAAAGAAGTATTTGTCATCTGTTATGTCATTTCAGTGACGTGGAATGTCTATGCAGTTGGGTTTTTTATAATTAACTAATAGGAAATGTATATGTTTCATTTTTTACAGTAGGTCTACAAACCTACTGTCCATGCCTGCAAATACCTGCCTGGAGCCAATGTCCTTTAGAACTAAAAGTTTTGAAAAACATCATGCACTCTACAAGCATCACAGATTAACAATAGGCCGACAAACCTGCAAGAAAAATAATCATATATACAATACATGCACAATCATGCCAACATACTTCAAAAAAATTTCAAATACACATCACAGTCCACATTCCAGTCCAACTCTTCCAAAAAATCATATGGTATTTCTTCAATTCACATTTCAAATACACATCACACTCAAACTCTTCAAAAATCTAATATAATTGTATTAGATCAAAGATCAAAGAGAGATAACTACTTACCAAGATCAAATATCACCAAGAACCATCACAAGGGAGATGATCAAGCCCTAGATCACCACATGCAAGAGGAGAACGACCACCTTCTCCAAGATCAGTTCCTGCACTTGCACCACTAAGATCAAGGCTGAATACAAGCAAGAAGAGAAAAAGAAGAGAGCTAAAAGGGTTACTTGCATGTTAAAGAAGGGGTATAAATACCCAAGTGTAGGAGAGAGATAGAGGGATATGAGGTGTCAAGATGTTAGAGCCTCTCATGACACATGTCCCTCTAAAGGTCGGCCATGCAAGCACTCTAGATATTCATGCAAAGAAGAACGTTAAAACTAATAATGAGCAGTGACCTCTAGGACACGCAACCCTCCTTAGGTAGAAGCAAAGCCCAAGGGTAGACATAGTAGTGACCTCTACACCATGTCACCCAAACAATAAGTCGAAATACACATCAACATAAGCAAACCCCAACAACTAAAACAAAGAACAAGGCATCTAGGTCACTACAAACATAACCAAAGCAAGGTGTATTGGTCGAAGCACTCTCAAGGACCCAAAATACATAGGTCTCCACAAAGGTCATACCAACATGGTCGATACTAACAACTCAAGCATCCATGCAACCCATGAAAACCCTAATATCAACACCCATGTTGCCACCTCATCATACAAGGTCCAACAAGGTGCCCCTAAGCATCATTCTCTCTCTCATGATGCCAAGGCACAAGATGTACATCAAACATGTGAAAAATTGTAAGATAAACCCTCAACATGGGAAGATTGCAACTTGGTCCAAAAGCAACATACATATAGCATAACTAGCTCAAACATCAACCAAACTGGACCAAACTAAAAACAGAAGCATGTCATATGTTATTAAGGTACATCGCATGATTAAATTAAGGTTTATGCATATTATAAATCAAACCAAGCAAGATCAAGGACTAAACTAGGTTAGGGGTCTTACAATCATAAATTCCTAACAAGGATTTTGCCCCAAAATCCTACACGAAAAGTGATAGATACTTCCTACACATATCATCCTCAAGCTCCCACGTGGCTTCCTCCATGACATAGTGATGCCACAAAACCTTAACAAAAATGATATCCTTCTTCTTCAACTTCTTCATCCTTCAGTCCAAGATCAAAATAGGACCCTCCACATATGACACATCCTCTTCCAACTCCACCTCAACAGGCTGCAACACTAACTCTGTGTCAGGATGACACTTTCTCAACATGGAAACATGGAACACCAGATGCAACCTGTACAACTCAGGTGGCAACTCCAACCTATAAGCCACCTTTCCAACACGTGCCACTACAGGGTAAGGTGCCATTTACCTAGATACCAACTTACCCTTCTTTCCAAACCTCAACACGCCTTTCCAAGGAGAGACCTTGAGATGCACCTTTTCTCCCACTTGGAACTCCAATGACCTTTGAAGATTATCAACATAAGATTTCTGCCTATCCTGGGCTGCCTTCAACTACTATTGTATCAACTTAATCTTCTTCCTGGTCTATTGTACAAGTTCAGGCCCCAAAACTTGATATTTGCCCATTGCATACCAACACAACATATACCCACAACATCTCACATACAAAGCTTTGTACGGTGCCCTATCGATACTCCTCTGATAGATATTGTTGTAAGCAAACTCTAACAAACTGAGATGTATGTCCCAACTGCCCAAAAATTGTAGAACACAAGATCTCAATAAATCCTCCAATGTATGTATAGTCCTCTCAGACTTTCCATCTATCTTTGGGTGAAAAGCAATACTGAACCTCAATTATGTACCCATGGATGTATGCAGACACTCCTAAAAGTGACTGGTAAACCGAGGACCTCTGTTAGACACTATTGTCATTGGGGTACCATGCATGTGTACTATCTAATCAACATACACCTATGCCAACTTAGTTGTATACGTTGTCTTCATAGGAAGGAAGTGTGATGGCTTGGTCGACCTATCCACTATCACCCATATGGAATCATGACCTTTGGCTATCCTAGAAAGTCCATCCACAAAGTCCATCGTGATATGATCCCATTTCCACTGTGGTATAAGCAACAATTGCAAAGTACCTGTAGGTTTTTCATGCTCTGTTTTAACCTACTAACACACATGACACTTTGCCATGAACTCATCTACATCATGCTTCAAACTAGGCCACCAATACAAATCTTTCAGATTATAGTACATCTTGGTACTACCTTGATGCATGGCATACATCAAAGAGTGAGCATCTTCCAGAACCAAATTCCTCATATTATCGACATCAAGACCCACTTCTCTACCGTGATAACACACTATCCCATCCTCTGACTCATGGAAGCCATCACACTTCTCTTAGTCAAATTTTACTCAGATCTACTATACCACAGTGTCATCACATTGTGCATCTCTAATCTACTGCCTTGTCGTAGGCTTCACTTGTAACTGATCCAACAAGCCTGCCAATAAGAAGACCTCCAACTTCACATTCATATGGGAAAGAGACACTAACATATTTCATTTATGACACACCAAAGAACACAATTGTGCCTTATCAATAAATGATGATGATGATGACTTCCTGCTCAAGGCATTTGCCACCACATTCAACTTCCCTGGATGATAGTCTATGGTGCAATCATAATCTTTGATTAACTCCATCCAGTGTCACTATCACATATTTAGCTCCTGCTTTGAGAAGATGTATTGTAGGTTCTTGTATTTAGTGAAGATCTGACACTTCTCTCCATAAAGTTAGTGTCTCCATATCATCAAAACATGTACCACAACAACAAGGTCTAGATCATTCATCGGGTATCTCTCTTCATGTTTATTAAGTTGTCACGAAGCAAAAGAAATCACATCTTTATCTTGCATCAACACGCAACCCAAACCATATTATGACTCATCATAGAAGATGATATTTCCTTTACCTTGCTTAGGCAACACTAGAACTAATACACTGGTCAACTTATCCTTAAAAAGCTAGAAATAATGCTAACACTTGTCATCCCAGAGAAACAACACACCTTTCCTTGTCAACTTCGTTAGGGGTAACACCACTACGCTAAAGTTCTTCATAAACCTCCTGGAATAGCCTACCAAGCCAAGGAAATTGTGAACCTTCATAGGTTTTTTCAGCTGATCCCATTCTTACACAGAATAAACTTTCTTGGGATCCACACAAACACCTCCAATAGATATCACATGTCCAAGGAAAGACACCTCTTTTAGCCAAAATTGCACTCGTTGAACTTGGTGTACAACTTATGCTATCTCAACAATGGCAACGCCTCTTGTAAATGTTGTTGGTTGTCATGGGAGTAAATTAGGATGTCATCAATGAACACAATCATGAACTGATCAAGATAAGGTTGGAACACCCTATTCATTAGATCTATGAACATGTCAGTGCATTGTTTAGACCTAACACAACCACAAACTCATAGTGACCATACCTAGTCCTAAAATATGACTTGGGTATGTCATCCACCTTGATCCGTAGCTGATGATATCTTGGCCTCATATCTATATTTTATAAAATCGCAACACCCCTCAACTAATCAAATAGGTCATCTATCCACGACAAAGGGTACTCATTCTTGATCGTCACCTTGTTCAACTATCGGTAATCAATGCATAACCTCATGTAACCATCCTTCTTCTTAACAAACAACACGGGAGCACCCCAAGGGGAAGTTCTCAACCTGATAAAGCCCTTCTATAGAAACTCTTACAATTGCTTCTTCAGCTCTTGCATCTCAACTGGTGCCATCTTATATTTTGTCTGTGCTATAAACTATGCACCAGGAACCATATTGATATCAAAGTCAATCTCTTGAGGTGGGGGAACACTAGGCTACTCATCAAGAAAGACGTCCTCAAACTCACAAACCACAAGCACCTCCTAGATACTAGGAATCCTCACCTTACTATTCACAACATGTGCCAGAAAAGCCTCACAACCTTGCCTCATCAGCCTCTCCACCATCATTACTGACACCAAACATGTCGGAAGGATCTTTCTATCTTCTTGGAAGACCCAAAAAACATCATCCTCACAAAATGTAGCCACCTTGGAGCCACAGTCCAAGACCACCCGATATTTCTCCAATGTATCCATTTTAAGGATCACAATGAATCCATGCATATCAAGTAGTATAAGGTCCTAGAATGTTGCGTCTTGAGAAAGAAAGAACACAAGATGGACACACCTCCCGCAACCCAGTGAAACTAACCAAAGGAATTTTTATACAAAGTTTATTTGATCTATGACTAACAGGTGAAGAATAGCTAGCTATCACTTCTCTGATGATAAAGAGTGCATCACACCTGGGTCAACCAAAACATATATAAAGAAGGAAGAAGACAAATCCAAATGAGATAACTCCATCTGACCTGTCATTACCTGTGGGTTATCTACTCCTTCTGGAAGACTCATAGCATAGAATCAAGTCGTTGCATGTTGTTTGCCCCATCCTCTACTGGCCTACCCAGATGAACCATCCTACGATGCTTGACTGCATCCTCTGCCACCGCCATTGCTGAATTGTCTTGTCTATTGTGTCACATCCTCATCCTTCACTGGAAAAAATGACCTCAGATGTCCTTGCTAAACACACCTATAATAGGTTCATGTGTCAAACTACAACCTAGATGGCCCTGTCACTAAAACTGATGTCGCACTGTGAGCTCCTATCGGCAAAAAACTACAGCCTCTACCCTTTCTTGATGACCAATATGACTAAACAACCTACCTCTAATGAGACTGAGGTGTTGAAAACCTAAGCTTCTTGAAGCCTCCAGAAGATGGCCCTTGATATTGTGCCAGTCTATTCTTAGTGTTCGCCTCATGCTTCTCCAAAACTAACCGTTCTATTCTCCTCACAGATTCCACAAATATCGCATATTGTTCCTTGTTCTCTAAAGCTAAGACCGTCATCGTCAACTCAGAGCCCAAACCTTTCTCAAAATGTCTGATCCTCTCCTTATCTGTCATAACCATATGCAGGAAAAATCTCAGAAGTTCCATGAATTTGGCTTCATACTCGTTGATTGTCATAGATCCTTACCAGATCTTCTCGAACTACAATATCTTCTCATCTAAATAGGTCTATGGGAAGTATCAACTCACAAACTCCCGCCAGAATTCTTCCTGACTCAACCAATCCAGGCCTCTTCTCCTCCTTAGTTGGCAACCAATGGCCAGTCCTAACCTTCAACAGGTACATCATATGCTTCACCTTATCCTCTTCTAGGATGTTGAGGATCTTAAAGGCCTTCTCCAACTCTGTCAGCCACATATGTACATCTATCAGGTCCTCCACACTAGCACACTCTATTACCCCCACATTCCTTAACCTCTCAAAGGTCTTCCTAAAACCCTGGGATTCCACATTGGGTATAGATTGAAAAACCACTAGAGGGAGGGGTGAATAGGGTTTTATAATAATTTTAAAATTAATTCAACCAAGCAAACACAATTGAAATTTTGGAGAAGAAGACATGAAGTTTAGAGTGGTTCCACCCTTAGCAAATACTAAGGGAGTCAGTCCACTACTCAATTGTTTCCAATTGGGATTTTGAAAGCACTTGTATTTTATTACCTCACAAGGATGTTACGTAAGATACAAATACCTTCACCCTTAGGATAGCCTTCACCTAGAAGTAGTCTCACCAACCTTGAAGCAACCTTCCTTGAAGTAACTCCAAGCTCCCCCTTGAAGTAGCCTTCCTCTTGAAGTAGATTCCCATCGAGACAACATTCTTGAAGTAATACTAAGTCCGTCGAGCTACCTTCACCACAGAAGAAGCTCCAACAACCTCCTTTCCATAGCCTCCAACCTAGGAGTAGAAAAGGAGAACCAAACAAATAAAAAGGAACAAGAAAGAAGTAGGAAAGTACAACTTAACCAATGTAGCACAAAGCTTGAATCCTATATCAAGCGTTTGATCTCCTAACCAAAGTGGATGGACTTGAATGCATAGTGGATAGGAGATATCAACCTATAGGACACTAATTCACAACTTGTGGAAATGTTTTGCAAGTGAAAGATTTGCTAATGACTTGCTACAATGTGATCTCAAGTGAATTGTATATGCAAGTTGTGTACTCAAGTGAGTTTAGGTGTCCTAAGGCATGTCCTATTTATAGAAATGGCCTACTAGTGCTTAGGGACGTTCTAGACACTTTCTAGGGGGTTCTTAGTGCTCAACTAGCTGTTATGTGTTTACTAATTGCATTTGCAACAGCTAGTTTATTAATCCTAAAAAATGTATACAAAAACCTTGTGGGTCGAGAAGTTTGTCGACCGAGTGGTTCTCGGTCGAGGAATTTGTCGACCGAGAGTGATTCTGGAGTAAGTGTATTGCAACGTTCAACTCAACTCCCAAATACTTTTCTTACTCAGTCTAACAGCTAGGAGGGTATGTTCTCGGTCGAGGAGTTTGTCAACTGAGAGTGTCTCAGTCAAAGTTTTGTCGACCGGGAACATCCCTTATTCAATGTATTTATTTACTGAGTGTGTGTATCAATGTGCAATTGTGATACTATCTTGGGGGATGACCTATCTAAGCATTGTGAGTGGATAGGGAAGATCTAAATGCTTGATTTACATGATATCTAAGTACTTATACATTATAAACTTGTACACGTTTTTACATTGATTACAATCATGAACATAAAGCAATTTTAACAAATTGATCTTCCAAGTCTTCGCTATCCACTACCTTATATGCTTGTCCCTGAAACACTCAAATAGCAGGTTAAAACCACAAGAAAGAAATGTTTGTCATCATCAAAACAAAGGGATTATAATAATGTCCAATTTAGCCAACAATCTCCCCCTTTTTGAAGATGACAAAACATTTCAAAAATATAAACAAGGCAATATAAATCAGATGAGTTTCATTCTTGAAGTTTACCTTTTGCATCCATTCTTTTATTTGTGAGTATGTGCTAGTCGAGAGATTATTAAACTCATTTTACTTTATGTATTATGAAACTCATTTTGCTTTATGTTATTGATTTTATATTATTTCTCCCCCTTTGTCATTTCAAAAAGATAACCAAGCTAAACATTAATTATGACTTTTATTTCGCCCCCTTAATTTGATAATTTAATACTCAATGCAAACCACTTATTTTTATGTCAAATTTAGCCACAATTCATTTCTCAATCATTTGCAAAGGATGTTAAGCCTTGAAATGATATGAGATCCTTTTAGATTCATGGCATATGTGTTTTGATTTCTCATCCATTTTATAAGGGATGTGAAGTCCTGAAATGATATGAGATTCTTTTAAGCTTATAGTAGAATCAATGAATGTATCTCCAAATGCACGGGATGTTAAGCCCTAATTTGTTTAGAGAATTCCATTAAGGACAAGATATTCATTATATTCATAAATATTGTAGTCTCCTTTATTTTCATAACCAAGATTACTTTAAAGATACTAAGATCATAACTAGTTTCAAATTTTCTTTATGATGTTTACAAAGTTTTGTGAACTCCTTCTTAATCTTATAGTCAAGATAGTTTTTGTGAGCTCCCCCTTAATCAAGATAATTTAAGGATTCTAAGGTCATAATAAGCATTAGATCACAATGAGTTAACCTTTTATGAGAGTTATGCACTAAAATCTTGTTTTCAATATACTAAGATTGAGTGCAAGGAAATGATTTATGATTAAGCATTTTGTCAAGCTTATTTTAGGTCGACCTGGGTGCCACTTGGTCAAACTTGATTTCGACCGAGAGACAATTTTTGCAGATTTCCAATTTAAGTATTCACAATGATCTACTTAATTTAATACAGAGTATCATACAAAAAGTATTCATGTATAACAAGGATGATATCATTTTCCATAAGCTAAGCACAAGATAATCATTTAACTAATATGTCAAGATGCATTTGTGCCATAGAGATTTATCTTAATGTAAAAATTGCATTTTCAATGATAACATCATCTTTATGAGATGAATCACTAAGATCACTTTTAAAACAATATCCATTCATGGTTTATATACATATAGATCAAAGATTATTTTAGGCAAACCAAGTAAAAGATGAAACACAATGATCATGGTGAAACAGTAAAGACATATCCATAATTACAATGATCATGATCATTTAAAGGCAAATTTCAAGACACATGATTTCTATATAGATAAACCAAGGAATACTTAGGACAAACCATGTGGATTATTATAAAACAGTAATTTCCTTGATTAAATCAACATGGTTCATAATTTTCAGTTTTAAGCTAAACCATGTAAAAGATGAACCAAGATAATCTCATGAGAAGCAAATCCATGATTTGAGTAAAATCAAACTTTTCTTCTTAGATACAATTTAATCATGAAAAGTATAAAGTTTTGATACTCATATGTTCTTCCTTTTAATTATGATCATTCAAATATGTAGTATATAAAGTTCATTACATACTTAAGTTATTTGTAATTGAAGTGTTTTTGTTTTTATTGAATAATTCTATCAGAGTTTTCCCTCGGTCGATGAATTTCTTGACCGAGTGAGGTTCGGTCGATATATTTGTCGATCAGACATTTATCAGGTTTTTGCAGGATTAAGACAATAACTCTATCGGTCGACTAATTTCTCGACCAACATTGTCTCGGTCGACAACTTTCTCGACCAAGATTGTTTATGTACTGTTTTCAGTAATTGTTTTCAAGTAAAAACATAGATCAATTTTACAAAATTATACAAGTTAATGCTCAATTCAGTTGATATAAGACATTTGAATATCAAAGTAACATTTTAGGTCAAATCTCAACTAATCAAATTAAAATCTCCAAGTTTTAGGAACCCAAACTAGATCAACACCCTTTTTCTTGTATGGGAAAGAGAATGAATAATGTCCAAGATGTAAATAGTAATGACAACATATAGAATCGATTTCATTTCTCTTCTTAGCTGGATTGGATTTAGGCACATACATAACTTTAGTCTTGGGCACTTGTGTCCTTCTCATTCTAGGTTTTTGAAAAGATTTACCTTTGGGCTTATAACCTAGTCCTCTTCTTCCAATCTGACAAGAAGAATCTTGTAGAATTTTATCAAAAATATCATTGTTTCTCAAGCTACTAATTTCTCTTTGTAATTTAGCAATCTCATCCATTTTCTTTTTGATATCTAACTTTGCTTGATCTAGATTAGATGATAAAGCATCTCTTTACTTATCAATAGCATCATAATCTAGATGATTACATAGGATAGGTTGAGTCTGAAAATTATGTAGTTTTACAAGAAAATCAACCTTTTCTTGAGAAAGAAGATCATGATTTGTTTCTAAAGTAAGAAACTTCATATTGCAATCATTTAAATATGATTTCAAGGTAAAGTTTTCAGAAACAATACTGTCCTTTTCAAAAGAAAGATTATTTAATTTAGCATACAAATCCTCATTAGTTTTAGTAGCTTTCTTTAGTTTCTTTTTGCAATCAACATATTTCTCATGTGTATCTTGAAGACTAGCAATTAGATCTTCTTTTGCAAAATAAAAAAGGCTTACCTCTTCTTCTTATTCATTTGTTGTAGCAATAAGGCACTATACTTCATTTTCTCCATCTTCACTATCATCACTTGAATCATCCCATGCAGCTTTATATGCTCTTTCTTTCTTCTTGTGAGATGATTTCTTCCCCTTCTTAAGTTTTGGACAATCACCTTTCAAATGTCCCTTTTTGCCACATTCAAAGCACCTGGAGGAAGAAACACTAGGAATTTTGTTAGTTTTAAAACTTCTATAATGCTTACCATTTACAATGAGTGTTTCTTCTTCACTATCTTCTTCACTTGTGTCATGACTATTCTTGGTTGATGCTTTGAATGCAATGTCCTTTCTTTTCTTCTTTTTGTGTTCAACCGCCAATCTTTCTTCTTCTTCTAGGGTAGCTTCATGAGCCTCCAAGTTCCCAATGAGTTGTTCCATCCTTAATGTAGTGAGATCGTTAGCTTCTTCAATGGTCGTCACCTTTGGTTTGTACTTTGGAGGCAAGCACCTAAGAATCTTTGATATTTGATCTTCTTCACTAATGGTTTTACCTAATACATTCAACCCATTAACAATAAAAGAAAACTTTGCATACATTTCACTAATAGACTCATATGGTTCCATACGAAACTGTTCAAACTTTTGTTTAAGCATACCAATTTTAGAATTCTTTACTTGAACAGTTCCTTCATAAGTAATAGAGAGTCTATGCCATATTTCATATGCAGTTTCACAATTTGATATTCTATTGAAATCACCTATGGAAATTGAACAATAAAGGGTACTTACAATTTTTGCATTTAGTTGGGCTAGCTTTACCATATTAGCATCCCATGTAGCATATTCCGTTTGAGGAAGAGTGTAGGCATTTGAGACCATTCTCCATAGATCCCAGTTTATCCCTTGAAAGTAGAATTGCATCCTCCTCTTCCAATAGGTGTAGTTGGTGCCATCAAATGGTGGAGGCCGAGCTATGAGTGTTCCTTCCAAGTTGAGGTTTTTTTAGTGCCCCATCACCCATTTTTCTTCAAGACTTTGTTAAATTTCCTTGAAGCCTGCTCTGATACCAATTGAAAAACCACTAGAGGGGGGTGAATGGGGTTTTATAATAATTTTAAAATTAATTCAACCAAGCAACCACAATTGAAATTTTGGAGAAGAAGACACGGTGTTTATAGTGGTTCCACCCTTAGAAAATACTAAGGGAGTCAGTCCACTGCCCAATTGTTTCTAATTGGGATTTTGAAAGCACTTGTATTTTATTACCTCACAAGGATGTTATATAAGATACAAATACCTTCACCCTTAGGATAGCCTTCACCTAGAAGTAGTCTCACCAACCTTGAAGCAGCCTTCCTTAAAATAACTCAAGCCCCCCCTTGAAGTAGCCTTCCTCTTGAAGTAGCTTCCCGTTGAGACAACCTTCTTGAAGTAATCCTAAGTCCACCGAGCTACCTTCACCATCGAAGAAGCTCCAAAAACCTCCTTTCCGCAGCCTCCAACCTAGGAGTAGCAAAGGAGAACCAAAGCAATAAAAAGGAACAAGAAAGAAGCAGGAAAGTACAACTTTACCAATGTAGCACAAGGCTTGAATCATATATCAAGCGTTTGATCTACTAACCAAAGCGTTTGATCTCCTTGTGGAAATGTTTTGCAAGTGAAAGCTTTGCTAATGGCTTGCTACAATGTGATCTCAAGTGAATTGCATATGCAAGTTGTGTACTCAAGTGAGTTTAGGTGTCCTAAGGCATGTCCTATTTATAGGAATGGCCTACTAGTGCTGAGGGACGTTTTAGACACTTTCTAGGGGGTTCTTAGTGCTCAACTAGCCATTAAGTGTCCAATAATTGCATTTGCAATGGCTAGTTAATTAATCCTGAAAAGTGTAGACAGAAACCTTCTCGGTCGAGAAGTTTGTCGACCGAGTGGTTCTCAATCGAGGAATTTGTCAACCGAGAGTGAGTCTGGAGTAAGTGTATTGCAAATTTCAACTCAACTCCCAACTACTTTTCTTACTCAGTCTAACGGCTAGGAGGGTCTGTTCTCGGTCGAGGAGTTTGTCGACCGAGAGTGTCTCAGTCGAAGTTTTTGTCGACTGAGAACATCCCTGATTCAATGTATTTATTTACCGAGTGTGTGTATCAATGTGCAATTGTGATACTATCTTGGGGGATGACCTATCTAAGTATTGTGAGTGGATATGGAAGATCTAAATGCTTGATTTACATGATATCTAAGTACTTGTACATTATAAACTTGTACAAGTTTTTACATTGATTACAATCATGATGTAACATACTGAAATCCATGGTCTTTCCTGCAATTTACCCACTTTTGAGCTTTTCTTTTCCTTCTAGTCCATTTGGACTTTTTTCATAAATTTTCGATCCTTTTGAATCATTTTTGGATCTATATGCAATTTGAGCATTAATGATGGTGAAATTCCATTTTTACCCCCATTTATGATACTAAAGGGGTGTTTGCACAAATAACCCACTTAAGTAAATAATTAAGGACTAATAATGCAAAGTGGGGTTTTATGAGAGATAATAAGTGGATAATGTTAATTTGGAGCTCTTATATCTTTTTGGATAAGATATGAGAAAAAATATGTAATAGAATTAATTATGGGTGTAATTAACCTAATTTCCTTCTCTCTCCTAAAAAATGGTAATAATATATCAAAATAGAATATAATGGTGAAATTTTTCTCTTAATATTGATATGTATCTATTATCTCGAATTTCACTCATATAATCCATTAAAAGAAGACTTTTCATATAACTCATTCATTTTAATATATTAATATACACTTTAATGAGCAATATATTTATTAAGGGCCAAATAATGGGTGAAACGAGAATCTAATTGCACAACATGATTCTAGACATTACTTTGTGCATGTGGTTAAAATTGGGTGCCTTTTGGACTTCATTTGACCCTTCAAATCGATTTTAAAAGCTTTCAATATAGTATAATTATAGTGCATGCATCGAATCAATGATATGAATGTGTAACGCTATGGTTCGACTGATTTTTCTAAGTCACACATAACCAGTTATTTGTGCGATCTGTGGACCGTCGATCTACGATCTGATAGTGGGAGCTTTGTCTTCCACCTCCGGCCGTCGGGCTGCTCCCGACCCCCGACCTGCCCCGACCCGTTCTCTCTCCCTCCTTCACCATTTCACATGATTCTTCTTGCGTTGGTTCTGTCTCTCAATGCTCGTTCCAATGAGCCCTAGCTCATTACTTCTCATTCACTATAGGCCAAACACCTTTCTCGGCTTCTCTTCCCCTTCCCTTCCGTAAGGCACAGTAAGGCCAAGGGCCTCCCTCCGACCTATTTAAGGGGTCGTCAAGCACCCTTAGGCCTCGAGCCTTCCTCCTTCTCATCCAATTTCTCCTCTCCTAGCCTGGAGCTCATCAACCTGTTCGTTTTTCTCCTCCAATGATGGTGAGATCGCTAGGACGATCAATGATGCCTTCCTCCAAATTGAGGGGACGGTAAGCATCCTCAATGCTTCCTCTTTCTTTCCGCTTTGTTACCTAGTCTCGCGATGCGCTCAATCACCGGGTCTTATAGATCGGTTTTGGCCGCATGCCATCGTATATGGATGAGATAAAGGTTTTGTATGATAAAGATAAACAATCATATATGGATGAGATAAAGGTTTTATATGGTAAAGATAAACAATCATATGAAATAAAGTCAGTAATATGATAAAGAGTACATGATCATTTTCATTTCCAAAGTGCAATAGTCAGATCAAGAGAAGTATTATTTCTGACATGATCTCTAGACTAAGTGCTGATTGAAGGAGGGTCTCCATCTGTGTTGTCTAGTACTTATTCTAGACTATTTTATTCTATGTGTGATTCTCCTTGGATTGGGGATTCGGATGACAAGATCTCAAGAAATGTGGGAAGTGGGAGAGTTTCCTCAAGTTCCCCTACAAATTGAGAATTTCTAAAGAAAGGAGTTTCTTCAAAAAAGGTGACATCAGTAGACACTATAAATTTACATTCAATAGGGTTATTACATTTGTATCCCTTTTGAGTCTTGGACTAACCAAGGAACACACATTTGGACACCTTTGAGCTGAGTTTATCTTGAGTAGGCTCAACATTATGAACAAAACTAACACATCTAAAGTTTTTGGAAGAAACACTATAAATTGGATGATTTGGACAAAGTAGTTGGAAAGTATGTGACTGTTTAGGGTGGATGATGGCATCTGATTAATGAGATATGTGGAAATAACAACAACATCATCCGACCAAAAAAAAATTTTACCGACCAAAAAAAACAACAACATCATCCTAGAACTCATTTGGAACTTTCATATGTAAAAGAAGGGTGTGGGCTTTTTTAATAATATGTCAGCTCTTTCATTCAATCATCCTACTTGTTGAGGTGTGTGTGGGAAAAAATATTGGTGAACAATTCCTTTTGAAGAATTTTTTTTATTAAGAGTGACTAAAATACTTTTCGGCATTTTTAGTTCCAAGAATACAAATTCAGTAGAAAAATTGAGTTTCAATTTCATTGTAAAGTCTTTAGATTATAGATATAATTTTCTAATGATCTCTAGTTAAATATAACCATGTGACTCTAGAAAATACATCAATAAAAGAAATAAAATAATTATGACCAAGTTTTTGAAGGAACCCAACACGGTCTCCAAACATCATTAGTCTCGAACTATGACTTAACACTCATGTAATCCTTAGCTTGAAAGTTGGATCAATGATGCTTTCCTAACTGACATGATTACATACTAAATAACTAAGACTAAATAGCTGAGGATGAAGAATCCTCAGTTTCTCGAGAGATGTTTCTAAGCCAATAATGAATATGAAGAGGAGTGGTTGCACACACTTTAGAAGTCAGACTAAGATACTAGAGACATGCAAATTCATACTGTGACGTCCCCGGATTTTGGCTTCTCCAAACCCTATTGGGAATGAGAGGTCAGAATCTGAAAACATCATCCAATCATATCAGAGAGCGATGCAGAAGCAATATGCGCATACATGAACATACAACTATAACATACACCATAACATTTCTCAGCATTCAACATGTATATTACAAAGTGAATTACATTTAAATATTAAAAGAAGATTTACAAGTCTATGAACATGTATGCTAATTCAGGATCTACACAATAGGTACAACCTGGACAGCTGCTCATTTCCCGTCTTTTTTTCCACGCTAGCTCTGAACCTAAAACATACGTGAAACAACGAATCAACACACAAGGTGTTGTGTACGTGGGTAGAAAGATACATACTAATATGTTTGCATAATTGAAATAACTTGAGAAAGAAAGAGTAAAAGAAAACATTATTTAAAGCGATAATCAGGTAAACATTCCTTTTATTGCTTTCACTTTGATGCGATTTTACTACACATACTTACACTTGACTTACATCTAGTGTGGGCAATATAGTATCATCATACATCTAACATGGGCCAAGGAATCATACATCCATGTTAGGCAACATACATCCACACAAGGCTATGTGCTCTAGTAGCTACAACCCATCATACTCATTTATGTTCTATTAGATTTGGAGAAGTATAAATCATACTAGTTCAACCAAGCAATCATATCCAAATATGAGCATTCAAGATATTGCATATCATAGGCAACCAGAAAACTAGTCTTATACTTAATAAATCCCACATACCTGAGTTCAGAGAATCTTTATACATCCATGATCATCTAGAACTTTGTCCATGACCTGATTAATAACAATTAATCACCGTATATAATTGTTCATCATATTATTGGCTTTTTAGGTCCAAATTAGGGTTTTGCCAAACCTAGATTTCATCTCATTTTAGGATGGTATATAATATTTTTCTAATGATCATGAGGTCATTTTAGAGGTATGTTCCAATTTTCATATTTTCCTAATGATTGGTCTATTTTCTAGAATTAATATGAGGCTACAAGCACTTAATTGTATTTTAATACCAAAAGACCTAATATTGAGAAATATATTTCAAATCGGGATCAACTAAATGTCTCCAGATAATATTAGGGTTTAATAGAATTTTTAGTATATTGAATCACAATGCTTTGCTATTTTTTTAATTAACTTACCCTAAAAAGAAACATTATCATCTATATTATATATTGACATTAATTGTTCTATAAAAGCCTAATATAAGGATTCAATAATGTAGAGGATATTTTTCTGAGTCTAGAGATATTTTTGGGGTAATTATTGGTAATGGGAGCTATTTTTAGTCGCATTTATGAGATATGGTATATTTTTGTGCACTAAAAAAAGAATTACCTTGTGTGGCGAGTCCCACTTCCTGATGTGGCGGCCAGTGAATGGTTCATGCTGGCCCACCCACAACCTCTGGTCACACTCTAATTACGCCTGGGTTCAGGCTGGTCGGTCCAGCGGCTGGTCTACCTAGACCAAGCCCACACTCTCCCTCTTTCGCAGCTCTGTTGCCTGCACTGCGACTTGGGCGTGAATCTGCCGCCGCCGTGCACCTTCTGTTGGTGAGCGCGAGCCATGGATAGGGCATTTCGTCCCCTACAGATGGGCCTGGAAGCTTCGCCTCAGCCGAGGAGCTTCATGGCTGGAAGCATTGCCTACATCCACCATCGCTGCAGTATGAAGATCTGGTGAGTCGGAGAAGACTGGTTGATTAAGGGTGGCTCAAAGATTGGTCTGCCTAAACTGAGCTCGACAAATCTCTCTTCCCCGATCGTGAGCAGGTTCATGCAGCACAACCTACGCTTTGATCCTTTTGTGTGAGTGCCACCGTGTAGTCTGCTACCGTTGAGAAATCCTGCTTCACATGGCCTCTCTCTCTCATCCTAAGATGATGGTGTCGTAGAATCATTATATGTGGGTGCACCTCATTGGTGATTCACATCATCAAGAGAAGAATTAATGGCCCACTCTGGATTCCTTCTTGGAGATGCGGTAGAGGAGGGGCGGCGCAGATCCAGATTGGGGATCTGCTACTCCGCACCATCCCTACCCAAACGAGGCACCATGAAGGTCCTCAGACCTCTTGAGAACTTGTAGGCAGTTTCCAGGGGCAGTGACGAAGGTTGTAGACCTATCTTCAAGGTCACCCCTCATGGTCGATGAAGACATGTCTGAGGAGGTCCTCACTGTGCTCCGTATAGCTTGGTGGATACCCAGACGGCCCTGATACTTTATATTATGCCTAAGGTGGTGTTTCTTATAGCGCAAGAAGCTATCTTTCTGGCTTGTCAACCCCTCGACCGCTCCTAGTTTGTGTCTATAAGAAGCGTCGAGCAGAGGTGGGGATGTGGGGGCTGATATCTCACTTCTCTCTATCATGAATTGTTGTATAAGGTGTTGTTGGTAGCTCCTAGAACTGTGGATCTGTAACAACACTCAAGATGGAGCGTAGGGTCCAGGCTCTCGTGCTCTCAAATTGCTGAGGATCACGGCCAAGTCAAAGCTACTGTTCCGCTCATTTCGGAGAAGGAAGAAGGACCAGGGGACGCACAATTTTCATCCTACAGATGAGGATAACATGTTTGGATCTATACCTGGGACGGGTCCCAATGTCCAAGGAGGATGATGTGTGACATATCACGTCACAACCTTAGTTTGATAATAACAAAAAAAACCAAAGTCCACATATTCACATTAAAATTGGGTAGAATCTTAAACTCTAATAACTCTCAATTGGAACCTCAAATCATCATGAAAATTTAAACACGCTTCTATTATTGTATATTCTCTCATCTACCAATGTCTAGACCAAAAATCCTCAACATGATCATGTAACAATCTCTTGAGAAAGAAATAACTTATAAATAGGTGCATAAACCTTGAATACAAGCAAATTAATCCTCAAACGTTGATCTACTTGCTCATGTTGACCATATAAGACCTCAGATTCCACAATTACATCATTTTACTCCAATTATGCCCTCAAATACTAGGTTAGATATCAAAACCCTAAAATCAGGGTCATCACACATACCTACCACCAATCACCTACTACAACTGGAGGTTTTGTATAACACACTCATCAGGTTAAATGTAACTGAGGCTTGAAAAGAATGAATTAACTTGCTTATGGAAATAAAATAAAGGGAAACTCAAGAATGAATAAGGTTGATGGTAGTGTGACGGTAGGTAATGGTTTGATAGTTTTTGTACTTTGTATATGCCCTTTAGAACCATTGACAATGGTGACTGATGGTAGTGATGCTTTGCTTGTGGATATGTTAGAAATAAGGTTTCTTGTACCTATAATGTGATCTATTGCACCCAAGTCAAGAACCCAACAAGAAAAACTTGTAGCTTGAGATATGCATGTGGTATGATCACTAGGATGATCGGAAAAGGAAGCCATAGATGTAGCAAATGATGAAGCTTGTTGGGATGCCTTGCATTGACATTAGTGATTGTATTCATCATCAATCACCTGAATATGGCAGGTGGTATCTCTTGGAGTGTCTTAAGTGGATGAAATATGTATATGGGGTTCTTGGAGGATACCCATGGGTCACATAGCATGATTCTTTGTAGTACCCCATCTTTCCACAATGGGTGAATTATAGACGACCTAGTCCTCCAGGAGATCTACCATGTGGCCTCCTTGTCCTCTTCCTTGAGTAGCGAAACCATATTGGTATGACTACTTGTGGCAAAAACCATGTCAAATTTATCAGAGGAGGTTATGGGATATGATTTATAAAGGAATGAGAGACTTTCCGATATGTTTCAAATAATTTAGGAAGTTCATTTCCAATAAGAATTTGGTTGTGAAATCCTTCACATTTACGTTGGAGACCAGATAAAAATTTAATGACCATCATATGATCTCTCTATTTTTGGAGTTCTTTGAGATCTGCAATCAATGGAAGTAAAGAGTGAAATTCATTAGTCATTTGAGCTACTCTTCCAAAGTATTGCGTTAGAGACCTATCATCCTATTGCATATAATACATCTCCACAGTCATCTCATACATACATGAGATATTTGATTCGTACATGAGATTGAGATGATCCCATACATATTTTCATTTCTCAAAGTTGATGTTGAGATTGGCAACATGTGCCTCTATGGAATTATATAAAATTAGACAAAAATTTCCATCTTTTGGAGGATCTTCCTTAAGGCGTTTATACTTCCCTTGGCCTTTGAACCAAATCTTGATTGAGTGACTCCATTGACTGGAGTTGTTTTTATTGAGTTTTCAAGTGGTGACATCCTAATCACAAATGAGAAGAGGAGCCATTGATACCTTCATGTATTCATTAGACATGATGATATTAGACTATTTACACAGTTTGTAGGAATACACACGATGTATAGTGTTGAATAACAAACTATTGAAGACACAACCTGTTCGTATGTGACACGACGTCTAAGCATAAACTCACCTTCTACCAAAATGGCATGTTGAATTCCAACATGGTGAGCAGCTTTCCTGAATGGAACCTTATACTTCCTGATGAAGGCACATGACATGTATGATATGGAACATGGTGTGCTCTGCACCGTTGGGGCAAATCTATGGAAAAACACTTACAAACATTCAATCCTAGCTTCAACAATGACCCACCACTTCTAGAAATAAGTCTCATTAATACACATGCATAGGAGGAAAGATGATAGATGATCCATACAAGGAATATAAGGTTTCGAGTGTGGAGATGACTTCTACTACAAAAGAGACGACAACATATATCTAATTTGGATGATGGAGATGAATTCCACCACAATAGAGATGACAACCCATATCTGGGTGATGGAGATGAATTCTACCACAATAGATATAACGATCTGGAGGTCCGGGTAATGGAGATGATTTTTACCACAATAAGAAAGACAACGATGGTGGGGATGACTTCCACTGTGAAGAAGAAGTGAAGAAGACAACAATGGATATTACTTCCACTATGAAAACAAAGAGAAGACAATGACAACTGTGGGTATGACTTCTTGATGGTGGAGCTGAGTGACTTCTCTTGGGAAAATTAGAGCAATGCCTACTCTGATACCATGTTAAAAAAGTACAATGAGATAGCATCTTGTTTTTTGTATTCATAGGGAACACCTATATATATATATATATGGACTTTAGTGGTGGCCAATAAATTGATTACACAATATGGGACTACCCCCACATATACAAAGGAATATTATAAAAGAATAATAAAAAACTTATTATTGTAACAGAATTGATGGAGATTGGTTAATCAAATAGCAGACAATACTCACTGCCTCACCCCAAAATGTCTTTGGAAATTGTGTACTTTTCAACATCCATATGACTTTCTCCACTATGGTACACTTCATCCTCTTAGTTGTATCATGGTGTTGTGGTTGTTGGGCTCTGTCCTCTCATGTTGTATGATGTGTTGTGTGTAGTAGTCCTATAATTCCCTAGAGGTGTACTCTCCATTATTGTCAGTGTAGAGATGCTTCTGCTTTTTCTTTGTCTCCTGCTCTACCATGGCATGAAATTTTTGAAAATACTGAAATACGTGATCATTGGTCCTCAACAAGTAGCTCTACACCTTTCTGGATGCATCATCAATGAATGTGATAAAATACCTATTGTCACCCATTGAAACCACCACAAACGACCAACAGACATCCTAATGAACCAACTGTAAAAATTTAATTTCACGTTCAAATTTTTCTTGAAAGAAACTCATTGATTCTTTCTTGTCTAACATGAATCACATGAGTTCAAATTGGTGTCCTTGCCGCAAAGAATCAACCTCTTCTTTGATAGAAGCTACGAGCATATATTTCGTAGATCTTTTTGGTGATCCTCAACTACTTGTATATCACTGCCTTTGAGCACTTTATGCTTGGGCTTATATAATTTACTACAAAATCTACCTTGTATAATAACTAAACACTCCTTTGTGGTTTTACACTTACCACTACCAAAATTCTGATCACATCCTTCTCTATTGAAGAAAGAGCCAAAGATCAAATTCATTTGCAAATCTGAAACATGATGAACATCCATTAGTGTGAGTGTGAAATCACCTCTTGTCTGGACATAAAAGTCTTCCATCTCTATAATTTTAGAAAACTAGAATTTTCCATATTCACATTCTCGAAGCCTCCCTTCTTGTATGAAGTAATGAACTCCTTAATAGGTGAAGTATGATAAGAAGTTGTAGTATCTACCACCCACTCAGAATTATCCTCATATGTATGCAAACATTATTCTTATTCTATCAACATCACATCATCATTATCATTCCCGTCATTTGAATTTTTTATTGTAGTATTCTTTTCATCATCTTTCTTGTCTTTTTCTTGAAACTAATGTTTTTTTTAAATCTTACAATCCTTTTTAAAAGACTTTCTACAATGGAAGCACTTTGTACTCTTCGACTTAGATGTACTACAAGCCTTCCTGTGGTCTTGGGACTCACCGTGAATTTGAAATCTACCACGGTCTCTAGGTGTGTTATTGCTTTTGCACTTGGCGAAGTGCACCTCTGTACTGTTGTCGCCTCAGGCTCGTTGTCGAGTCTCTTCATATAGTAGGTTGCTCTTCATCTAATCAAAAGTCAACTTTTTTTCTTCTATGTAGAATTTCTCACTGTTGCAATGAACATCTCCCAGCACTTCAGATGCATCCTCTGGCTACGCATCTGGCATTGCCTCATCTGTATTATCTACCAGTAATCTTCGTTGTGCTCTCGGTTGCTGTTGTGTCTGCGGTGCCATAGACGTCAAAGGGTGTGCATCTGAAATGGATGAGCTTTCAAAACCGATGGTTAGGCTGATGCCCTACCTCTACTAGGTAGTATGGATGACTCCTCCATCATAGGATCCACCGCCGCAGCCACATGGGGTGATTCCCCATGTGAACCGGAGGTTGTCGAAGGTGTCAGGAGGGTAAGAGGAGCTATTAGAGATGAAGAGGACACATTCTTTGGTCGACATCTGTAGCATATGACCTCCTTGGTCTTAGATACAACTTTCTTGGCCATTTTCTTCATTTTGCATTGAAATTGGTGGAGAAAATGGGATTTTAGGTTTTCTCCAAAGAACAGGGATGTTGGGATGGATTGGAGAGAAATGGGGTGTTTTGTGGATGGAAATGGATGAAATCTAGAGATTAAGGTAGTAGAAATGGTGGGGGATTGATTGGAGATGTATTGAGGTGATTTGGTGGAGATTCGAGGGTGGTAGGGTGGCTAGGGAGTGTTTCACAACCGTTGTTCGTGAAGAATGACCTTGGCGTTCATGGAGAAATGTTTAGAAGTGATTTTGGGATTTTGTAAATTGGCTGACTTAAGTGCCAATTCGGGATGTAGTACAACCATGCTGCATGACATGACCATGGTGGCTTGCTCGCTAAACGGTCGTGGTGGCCCTGCTACTACACGACCGTGCAAGGGGGCACGACCGTTTTGGGTTAGTGCACCACAACCATCCTGTGTGGCACAGTTGTGGTGATTCTAGATTTGTTTGAGGATGACTTTGTTGATTTACAAGTGTCCTAACATGGCCGTTCTGTGGTACCACATCCACATTGGTCTCTGGATCAGCACTTGGACTTGATTTTTTGGGTTTTCTTAGATATCTTTGCTTCAATGGATCTTTGGCCACTAGGGGTAGGTTGAGGGAGCATCATACTTCATTTTAGGTCTCTCCAAGGGTAGAGAAACCCTAAGATCACCCCTCTCTCTCTTCCATCAAGTGTGGTCCAAATGCCTAAAAAACATACAAGTAATGACCATAAGTGCATTTTATACAAATATGCATATTGAGGGAAATAACATGTAATCAACAGGTATAGATGTGATTGAAATGCAATATGACACAAGATGAAGCCCTAAAATAGGGCTAAATCACCACCCCAAACTTAAAACATACTTGTCCTGAAGTATGTTCCAACTCAATCTCTCTGCAATTTTACTACAATCAAGAAATGAAAAATACAATACAAAGGATGATTATTGCTAAATGGGATCAATAGTGACTAAGTGCATCCATTCCACCTCTCTCCTCTCCTGCTTTCACAAACCAATTATGAAAAGAGCACAGAGCATATGAACTTCAAATATAGTGCATGAAACACATAAGTTATCCATATTTCTTTCATGTATTTCTGGGTAGACCGTTTCATGATGGTGTTAATCAAGGATGACTAGGAGTGCTGTTTCACCTTCATATATTCAACCTTATGTTTCAAATCACACCAAATGACCCACGTGGCTGTGGAAAGGGCAAAATGAGCTAGGTTTGATGTTTCCTAGCTCAATGGGTATGAAAATGGAAGAAAGGATTGTGGTAAGCTTTTAGAGTGCTTTCTCACACTCATCTTTTCTTTATCTAGATGATCTTGAACGAGAGCATCTTTTATTTTATTTTTGCTTTTTCTTTTCTTTTTTGTTTTCTTTTCCCTTAAAGTAGATAGGGAACATGGTGATGAGAGTGAATCAGTGAGATGAAGATGTGGCCACCCCCAAACTTTTGGAGGTGGCCACGGCTGATGTGTGTACTTTGGCATCCTTTCATGAGGCGGAGGGGTAAGAAGATGGTGAGTGAAGAGTCGGGTCAAAGAGGGGTCATTGGCATGATTCTCAACATAAGGTCTCCTGCATGAAAATTAATCCAACACTTCATCCAACAATTTCACACCACATGAATGAACAACCTAAAATTGATACTTTTATCAAGTGATTTCATAGGCACTGAGTGCTCATAGTTTGCTCAACCAAAACATACCCAAACCCAAGAGAGGTGATGCGCATGTAAAAAGTCAAGAATTGATACCATTTATCAATAAACAATGGTAATTCATTTTCATTTGTCAAATGTCATCATTTTTAATCCAAAAAGTATAGATTGGGTCGAAACACACTTTTAGGCAAGAAGTCTTAAATTTGGGAAAAATTGGCCAAAATGGTGCCAAGTTGTCTTCAATGACATCTAAGCCTGTATTATTGAACTTAAAGTAGTAAACAAGCAAATCCTAGCTAAAACATGCAAAAAATACCAAAAATACCTACCTAAAACATGCAAAAATTACCAAAAATCTACACAATATGCAATGCATGGCATAAAGAGCAACTTTTTTTTTAAATTACACAAAAATGAAAAGAAAGTAAACTACATGACATAAAGGTATGCAAAGCAAGTAAATTCTATAATAAAACAAACAAAAGTAAATTGCAGGTGAAATGCAAAAGGAGAGTGAAAATGAGAAAAGGGCATACCACCCTACCACCCCAAACTTTTAAATCATGTTGTCTTCAGCATGAAACTAAAGTCTAGGAATGATAGGGTAGATGATCACTATGGTGGTGGTGGCCCTCCCTATAGTGGAAGGTGATGGTAGTAGCATCCCTAGTAGTCTGACTGTGGAGGTAGGTAGTTGCCTTGATATGTTTACAATGAACTCCACCAATCTTCTCCCCACTAGGGGTTCTTCTGGGACTGAGCATGCTGGAACTGATACAAGTGGTTGACTAATAATGCATTTGTTGATGGTCTAACTAAAAAGCATCCTAGGTGCACTAGAAACCCTCTTGTGCTCACAGAATACCCTCCTAGGTGCTCAAAATGCAATCATGAGTGCTCTGGATGTCCTCCTGCTATGCATGTATGGTGGACATGTCATATGCGTTTGTTGTGGGCTACTGCTGCTGTTGTGATGTCTCTGCCTCACGACGTATCACCCTACGGTTCTCTCGCTCCTCAATTGTCCTCCTCCTCTTGATAGCTTCTTGTGACTCTCCAAGCCCCTCAGGGAGATCTTTGGGCTGCTGTTGCCATGTATCTCCAGGATGCTCCTCTTCCCATCTCCTTAAGATGTCCAAAAAATATGGAGATAGGCCACATCCCTCTAGGAGAGGTGTGGCATGGTATGGGAGCTCAAGTGAAACCCCATCATAAGGAGGGTTGACCTGGTAGAAAATCTTTTGATCAACCATTGATATCATCGATGAGCATGTCAAGTAATGCAAGTCAACCAACTTTCCTCCTTCCGCTATTGTGTAGCCAGATACATCATGTCCTAGGGACAAAGCAATGGAAGTAACAATCCCTCTCATGATAAATGGATTCTTGCTCTTATATGGGATTGTCCTCATATGATCAATGATAAGTGACCCTAGATTTATAATCTTCCCCTGCACCATCCATCCTAACACAAAAAGGTCTTTCCTTGTTCAAATGCCTTGATTTTCATATCGGGCGAAGATGGTGTTTGCCTAGACCTTCTGAATGTACCTTAGGATGGGGTTGTGAATCAGGCTAGTCTTTGATTTACCTGCTACAAAATTGATTTTCCTTGTTAGTTTCTTCCACATTATAGCGTAGTTTGCATTGGTTTCTCTATCAGTGCTTCCTTCATCAAGTGACGATGTTGCCTCAGGAGTCATTGTAAAGATGTTGTTCAGAAAGGATGTAGTACTGAGGTAGGTGTCACTCCCCAAGGTGACACTAACGACGTCCTGCAAGAACTTCTCTAGTGTGACAAAGAATTGTTGTGTAAGGTCCACATAGGTCTCCCGCACAATTGTCAACACCTCAACTAACCCAACATGCTCCACAACATCCTAAAAAATCAAAGATGCCCAAAGTTTTCATTGTCTCTTGCCATGCGTAGTGAGTGGCAATCACTCGGTGTGTCAAGCACTCTGGATGCTTGGGCTTCTTCCCTTTCTAACTCTAATTGTCATGTGTTGCCTCATGACACACTTCAGGTGCATCCTCTGGCTGTGCATCTGGCATTGCCTCATCTGTAATTCTGTATCATCTACCAGTAATTTTCATTGTGCTCTCGGCTGATGTTGTGGTTGCGGTGTCGTAGACGTCGAACAATGTACAGCTAAAAATGATGCACGAGCTGCCAAAATTGATGGACGAGCTTTCGAGACCGATGGTTGGCCTGATTCCCTACCTCCTCTAGGTAGTCTGGATGATTCCTCCATCATAGGATCCACCGCCGCAGCCACATGGGGCAATTCTCCTTATGAATCAGAGGCTGTCGAAGGTGTCAAGAGGGCAACATGAGTCATCAGAGCTGAAGTGGACACATTCTTGGGTCGGTGTCCGTAGGAGATGACCTCCTTGTTCTTAGACATAGTTTTCTTGGTTGTCTTCATTTTAGATCGAAATTGGTGGAGAAAATGGGATTTTAGGTTTTCTCTGAAGGATAGGGCTATTGGGGTGGATTTAAAAAATGGGGTGTTTTGCAGATGGAAGTGGATGAAATCTGGAGATTAAGGTAGTAGAAATGGTGGGAGATTGATTGGATATGGATTAGGGTGATTTGGTGGAGATTCGAGGGTGGTAGGGTGGTTGGGGAGTGTTGTAGGGTCGGCGTTCACTGAGAACGGTCTTGACGTTTGTGGATAAATGTTTAGAAGTGATTTTGAAATTTTGTAAATTGGCTGACTTAAGTGTTGAGCTGGGCTGCAACACGACTGTGATGCATGGCACAGCTGTGGTGGCTTGCTTGCTGCACAGCCGTGGTGGCCCTGCTGCTACACGACCGTGCAAGGGGGCACGACCGTTCTGGGGCAGTGTACCACGAATATTCTGTGTGGCATGGCCATGGTGATTCTAAATTTGCTTGAGGATGACTCTGTTGATTTGCAAGTGTTCTAGCATGTCCGTTCTTTGGTATCATAGTTTTTCTAGTCTCTGGATCAGCACTTGAACTTGATTCTTTAGGTATTCTTGGACATCTTTGATTGAATGGATCTTTGGCCACTAGGGGTAGGTTAAGGGAGCATTAGACTTCACTTTAGATCTATCCAAAGGTAGAGAAATTCTAGGATCATTCGTTCTCTCTCTCTACCATCATGCATGGTCCAAATGCCTAAAAACATGCAAATAATGTCCATAAGTGCATTTTATACAAATATACACAATGGGGGAAATAACATGTAATCTAACAGATATATATGTGATTGAAATGCAATATGACACAAGATGAAGCCCTAAAATAGGGTTGAATCACCACCCCAAACTTAAAACATACTTATCCCCAAGTATGCTCCAACTCAATCTCTCTGCAATTTTTCCACAATCAAGAAATGACAAATCCAATGCAAAGGATGGTTATTGCTGAATGGGATCAATAGTGAATAAGTGCATGCATTCCACCTCTTTCCTCTTCTGCTTTCACAAACCAATTATGAAAAGAGCATAGAGCATATGAATTTCAAATATAGTGTATGAAACACACAAGTTATCCATATTTCTTTCATGTAGTTCTGGGTAGACCGTTTCATGATGGCATTAATCAAGGATGACTAGGAGTTTTTTTTCACCTTCATGTATTCAACCTTATGTTTCAAATCACACCAAATGACCCATGTGGCTGCAGAAAGGGGAAAATGAGCTAGGTTTGATGTTTCCTAGCTCAATCGGTATGAAAATGGAAGAAATGATTGTGGTAAGCTTTTAGAGTGCTTTCACACACTCATCTTTTCTTTATCTAGATGCTCTTAAATAGGAGAATCTTTTATTTTCTTTTTGCCTTTTATTTTCTTTTTCTTTTCCCTTGTAGTAGATAAGGCACATGGTGATGAGAGTGAAACAGTGAGATGAAGATGTGGCCACCCCAAACTTTTGGAGGTGGCCACGGCTGATGTGTGCACTTTGGCATCCTTTCATGAGGCGGAGGGGTAAGAAGAAGGTGAGTGAAGAGTCGGGTCAAAGAGGGATCGTTGGTGTGATTCTCAACATAAGGCCTCCTGCATGAAAATTAATCCAACACTTCATCCAACAATTTCACACCACATGAATGAACAACATGAAATTGATACTTCTATCAAGTGATTTCATAGGCACTAAGCGCTCATAGTTTGCTCAAGTCATAATTCAACCAAAACATTCACAAACCCAAGAGAGGTGATGCACATGTAAAAAGTCAAGAATTGATACCATTTAGTAATGAACAATTATAATTCACTTGTATATGTCAAAGGTCATCATTTTTAATCCAAAAAGTAGAGATTTGGTCAAAACACACTTTTAGGTAAGAATTCTCAAATTTGGGCAAAATTGGCTAAAATGATGCCAAGTTGCCTTCAATCGCATATAAGCATGTATTATTGAACTTAAAGCAGTAAACAAGCAAATCCTAGCTAAAACATGCAAAAATTACCAAAAATACATAGCTAAAACATGCAAAAATTACCAAAAATCTACATGATATGCAATGCATGGCATAAAGAGCAATTTTTTTTAAAAATTATGCAAAAATGACAAGAAATTAAATTCTATACTAAAACAAACTACATGACATGCAGGTATGAAAAGCAAGTAAATTCTATACTATAACAAACAAAAGTAAATGGAAGGTGAAATGCAAAAGGAGAGTGAAAATGAGAAAAAGGCATACTGCCCTACCACCCCAAACTTTTGACTCGTGTTGTCCTCAGCATGACACTAAAGTCTAGGAATGATAGGATAGATGATCACTATGATGGAGGTGGTCCTCCCTATGGTGGAGGGTGCTGGTAGTAGGATCCCCAATAGTCTGACTATGGAGGCAGGTAGTTGTCCTAATATTCTAACAGTGAACTCCACAAATCTCCCCCCACTGGGGGTTCTTCTGGGACTGAGCATGCTGGAACTGATACAAGTGGTTGACCTGATAATGCATCTATTGATGGTCAAACCACAAAGAATCATGGGTGCAATGGAAACCCTCCTGTGTCTGTAGAATACCCTCCTGGGTGCTCAAAATGCAATCATGAGTGCTCTGGATGCCCTCCAGTTGTGCATGTATGGTGGACATGTCATATGCATTTGTTATGGGTTGTTGTTGCTGCAGTGATGTCTCCACCTCATGATGCCTCACCCTACGGTTCTCTCACTCGTCAACTGTCCTCCTCCTCTCGAAAGTTGCCTATGACTCTCCAAGCCCCTCAGGTAGATCTATGGGATGTTGCTACCATGTATCACTAGGATGCTCCTCTTCCCATCTCCTAAAGATGTCCAAAAAATCCATAGATGGGCCACATCCCTTTAGGAGAGGTGTGGCATGGTAGGAGAGCTCCATTGAAACCCCAACATAAGGAGGGTTGACCTGGTAGAAAATATTTTGATCAACCACGGATATCATCGATGAGCGAGTCAAGTAATGTAAGTCAACTAGCTTTCCTCCTTCTGCCTTTGTGTAGCCAGATATATCATGTCCTAGGGCCAAAGCAATGGAAGTAACAATCCATCCCATGATAAAAAGATTCTTGCTCTTGGATGGGATTGCCTTCATATGATCAACAATAAGTGACCCTAGATTTACAATCTTCCCCTACACCATCCATCCTAACACAAAAAGGTCTTTCTTTGTGCAACTGCCTTGATTTTCATATGGGGCAAAGATGGTGTTCGCTAAGACCTTCTAAATGTACTTTAGTTTGGGGTTGTAAATCAGGCTAGTCTTTGATTTACTTGTTATAAAATTACTTTGACCTGTGAGTTTCTTCCTCCTTGCAGCGTAGTTTGCATTGGTTTCTCTATCAGTGCTTCCTTCATCAAGTGTCGATTCTACCTCAGGAGTCAGAGTAAAGATGCCATTCAAAAAGGATGTAGTAATGAGGTAGGTGTTACTCCCCAAGGTGACACTGACAGTGTCCTATGAGACATTCTCTAGCATGGTAAATAATTGTTGTGTAAGCTCCACAAAGGTCTAATTCACAGTGGTCAACACCTCAACTAGCCCAACAGGCTCCACAACAACCTGAAAAAAATCAAAGATGCCCAAAGTCTCCACTGTCTCCTAGCACGCGTAGTGAGTGGCAATCACTCAGTGTGTCAAGCACTCTAGATGCTTGGGCTTCTTCCCTTTCTTACTCTGACTGTCAGGTGTTTCCTCATGATGCACTTCAGGTGCATCCTCTAGCTATGCATCTGGCATTGCCTCATCTGTATCATCTACCAGTAATTGTTGTCATGCTCTCGGCTTCTGTTGTGGTTGCAGTGTCATAGACGTCGAAGGGCGTGCAACTAAAAAAGACGTACAAGCTACCAAAATTGATGGACAGGCTTCCAAGACCGATGGTCAAGTTGATGCCCTACCTCCTCTAGGTAGTGTGGATGACTCCTCTATCACAAGATCCACCGCCGCAGCCACATGGGGTGATTCCCCTTGTGAGTCGGAGGCTGCCGAAGGTGCCGAGAGGGCAAGAGGAGCCTTCGAAGTTGAAGAGAATGCATTCTTGGGTCGACATATGTAGGAAATGACCTCCTTGGTCTTAGACACAGCTTTCTTGGCCATTTGCTTCATTTTGGATCGAAATTGGTGGAGAAAATGGGATTTTAGGTTTTCTCCATAGAACATGGTTGTTGGGGCGGATTGGAGAGAAATGGGGTGTTTTGCATATGGAAATGGATGAAATCTGGAGATTAAGGTACTTGAAATGGTGGGGGATTGATTGGAGATGGATTGGGTGTGATTTGGTGGAGATTCGAGGGTGGTAGGGTGGCTGGGGAGTGTTGCACGATCGTTGTTTGTTGAGAACGTTGTGGCATTCATGGAGAACTGTTTAGAAGTGATTTTGGGATTTTGCAAATTGATTGACTTAAGTGTTGAGTCGGGCTACAACATGACTATGCTACGTGGCATGGTCATGGCTTGCTACACGGCCGTGGTGGCCCTGCTGCTACACGACCATGCAAGGGGGCACGACCTTTCTAGGTTAGTGCACATCGACCTTGCTGTGTGTCACAACTATGGTGATTCTAGATTTGTTTGAGGATGACTCTTGTTTATTTGCAAGTGTCCTAGCACGACCGTGCTGGTCATTGGATCAGCACTTGGACTTGATTCTTTGGGTTTTCTTGGACATCTCTGCTTCAATGGATCTTTGGCCACTAGGGGTAGGTTGAGGGAGCATTGAAGTTCACTTTAGGTCTCTCTAAGGGTATAGAAACCCTAGGATCACTCCTTCTCTCTCTATTCCACCAAGCGTGGTCCAAATGCCTCAAAAACATGCAAATAATGTCCATAAGTGCATTTTATACAAGTATGCATATTGAGGGAAATAACATGTAATCTAACATGTATAGATGTAATTGAAATGTAATATGACACAAGATGAAGCCCTAAAATAGGGTTGAATCAATATGCCATTAACTAGTTAATATCAAGAGACAAATGAAAGGTCTATATACCCAAAAATATTAAATAAACAAGCCTTTAGACAAACATGCATGTGTAATGGAGAGAGAAAAAAACATGCATGTCCAATAGAGTGTGAATAACCTACATTCTCAATTGGCATGAAATGCATGCTATAAATGGTAGGAAAGGTGAAAAGAAGACAATGGGCTAGGCACAATAGTTATGCCCATGTGGGGGTGTTGATGGTAATGATAGTAGTAGAGGAGAGAATGTAGTTGCAAGGTTCACATCCACCTCTACAACAAAAATATATATTAGTGGCATTTTAGATATAGGCATTTGGATAAAATTCCAATATATTTATACTTTTATAGGCATTTTTTATTTAAATGCCACTAGATATTCTAACAAAAGCATAATTGAAAAAATTGGCATATGTATATTTTAATACAAGCAACTCGTAAATGCCATAACCAAATTCCTGATTCATTTGTGGTTCCCTTTGAATTTTCTAATTTGGTGCAAAAATTAATAGGTGGATGATTGTTTTCATTTTCCTCTCGATTCTCAACACCCTTTCTCCTATCCAGCTAGGGTTGGAACCAACTACCGCCTTGATGCCTTCCATCATCATGGTGGGGTTGAGGAGAAGAATATTAGATGGCTTATATTTCACCTCCGTCGCCACTTTCATTCCAACTACCAACAAAGATGTTCAACAAAATAGGGGAATATATATGTTTGGGGTTGTTTGGCACCATTAGGTTAGTGTTGACTTGTGTACAAGATCAATAGATTAAGGTCACTTGGTACCAATGTCAGTAAGTATCACCTCCATTCTATCCACATGGTGATCATCATGTCTGGCCGCATGGGGGCTCGAAGCCTGCTCTTCCACATGTTCTGGAATTGCTCCCGCTACATTCATGTGGGACATCAACAACTACACGAGTGGAATGCACCTAGCCTCCATTGCGGCCTATATTTGCATGCAGAAAGATGATGTTGTAATTTTGGAGCCCTCGGTGCTCAAATCCTCTAGGCGTGCACCGAGGAGGTTGATGTGCACAAATCATATCATCTTTTGGATCATGTTTGGTTGCATATCCATGTTGTTTTGACTCAATTATCACTCTCATTCATGCTAGATTCTATATTTTTAGCTATTATTACTTGTCTAATGGTTTGGATTGTAGGTACTACATTTTACAATGAAATGATGAGGAATATATCATATTATCACTTATTGTATCACTCCTCAAGTATCTACATATTTGGGGTTCAAAACTACACAAATACCACTTTTTACGGCATGTAAATCTGACCTACACGCTGAAAGTTATGAGCAGAATACACAGCAGCCCAGAACAGCCATTGACACGTCGTGTCTTAAAAAGACACCCCGTGTCTTAAAAAGATACGACATGTCTTATTAAAGACACCACGTGTCTCAATCCAGAAATTAAATGCAGAACTACAGATTTGCAACAAACCGTCATGTTTTATTAAAGACATGTCGTGTCTTATTAAAGACACGTCATGTCTTATTAAATACACGTCATGTAACTTTCTAAAACTCAACCCAAGCTTCAATTATTGCATAAGACACGTCGTGTCTTATAAAAGACACGTTGTGTGCCTGTCAGTTTCAGCAATTTTCAAATACGACTCCTTTCATTTTAAAAGACAAAACCACCCTACGGAGAAGTTATCTTTGGTCATAATTCGAAACTCTTTCGTTCCAGAGCAAGGCTAGGGCAAGGAGGGTGATTTTGGAGGTGGAAGAGGGTGGTTTCTTGCAAAAGAACCCCATTCTTCTTCTTTTCTTTTCCAATCTTCTTCTCCAAGGTGCAGCAGAGCTTCTTCACTCCTCAAAGATTCTTACGAGAGAGGGTTTTCCGGTTTGGAGCAGCTGTAGAAGTGGGATTTTGTCCTCAAGTCTGAATTCTACCTTTCTTGGGTTACACCTTGGGATTACTTAGCTTTTCCTTCTCTAAATCATGTTGAATTCTGAAAATTTTGCACATTTCCTGCTATACACATTCATGGACAAGTAGTTTCCTTTTCTTAGACATGGGAGATGTGACAACAAATCCCAAAAACATCGTATAATGATAAATGCTACGTCATTGACTAGGCAGAAACGATCATCAACAGCGGAATTACTGAAAATCACTAAAAATTAAAATCATTCACAAAGAGATCCGTACATTGGAAAACTCTTTCAAAAAGAACCAAAGTAATTAAATTACATTCTAGTTCAACTGCCTTATTAAAACTATACATAAGCATCATAAGAACATCGAGGCATCAAGCCAAGATCTCAGATCAATTTATTAAACTAACTACTGACTCTGATGACCTAAGAGTACAGAGACGACACATATGACTCTATACACAAGACATGACAGCCAATGTCTCCACCTGAGAGTTCACTACTGTCCCTATAGTTGTTGCTGCTGCTCTTCCCCTACAGTAGGGTTGCTGCCTCTTCTTCTACGTCTACCTAAAAAGTTGGATTCCACGGGGGTGAGACAATTGAAATTGCCCCAGTGAGAGATATAACTCTCCGCCAGAAATATTATTATTGCAAATTAATGGAATAAAACTGAGCAGAGGAATCATAAGTATTCAACAGCAGATAAATCAATTGTCTAAGTATATTAGAGCAATGTTCTTATTCAAGGCATTTCAACTTGTAACTTGATAAAGTAGTATGTCATTTATCCAATAAGGAATATGAAGAACATGTATGACATTTATCCATTTAAAGCATACTAAGCAAGGTAAAATCAACCAGTGATTCTCATATTTCAACCTTAAGCAAATACGCTACATGGCTGATTACATTTTACAATCATACTTAAGCCATGAGGAGATGAGATATACCGCTCATACTCCAACCGACCATTACAAAATCGAAATCGGTACCATACATAGGTCAATGGAAGAGCCGGATTCCCGTGACTTCATCTTCCTCATTCAGTGTGAGGACCAAATGCAAAACATCTTCTGTCTGCTAAATAGCTTTCTAGGGTATACTGGAAACTTCACTATAGAGTTACAGTGGCAGTTGTACTCTCTTTGCAATCGAGAGATTTCATGTTTATCTCACATCGATCTGGCATTAACATCATCGAGAGATTAGTGATACATCCATCCCGGCATTTGGGAGATTAGTGATACATCCATCCTGACATATATAATGAAGGATTGAGAGATTTTATGTTTATCTCACATCAATTCCCCCATTAGGGCATAAGGATATTCGCGCCCATAACCCCCACAAACTCAAAAGTTTGCCCTCCAGGAGTTCCCATAGGAAAACCTATTTCACCATCACCAATTACTGACGATGATGGATCTATGGTCAGGGCACATGATAAGATCTCACTGGATTAATTAAGTGCTTTACCATATAATTTTAGCATCAGGCAGGTTTTCAAACATAAATCATTATAACAATTGCTGCTCAGAATATGTAATACTTCTATCAAGTACTTTTTTTAAGCTTTATATAATCATTGGGATCTCAATCCCTTGTCACATCATGGACATTCTCACCCCTTAATATCTCATCATCATGATTATGGAATATAGGTATTCAAACCCTCAATTCATTAAAGAACACTTTTTACCACTTGTCAGGTAACTAATACCTTCAGGTCACCGGACCAAGGTAAACATAATACTTGCAATACAAGCATTTCACATGGCTCTTAAAGCCCATTAATCTCTTGTTACCTCTTATTAGGAAACAAAGCATATTATGGCTCTCAAGGCCCATAAAAAATTCAATAATAAAACATCATAGCTCATACCTGGTTATGTCCAATATCTCATGATACCTGCATGATTAGTGCACATCATAATAGTTATATCAATTACATATCAGGACTATGCATGTAAGAGTAGCATCACTATTCCCTCATTAGAGTTAGGATTTCCCAATTCATTTCAAATAGGAATACTCATCCCATTACCCAAATTAAGGTTATGGTTTATCATCATATTGCTCAACATTAGGGTTTCATGCACTATAACCCAAGATTAGGGCTTCACATACCTTTACCCTATATCAGGGTTAGGAATTCATTTTAGGGTTTCATATAGAATTATATAGCATCACCCTGGGATTAGAGCTCACATCATATCTCTGTATTAGGGTTTCACTTGACATCACCCTTAATTAGGATTTCACATGACTTCGCCTTTAATTAGGGTTTCACATGACTTCACCCTTAATTAGGGTTTCACATAACATCACCCTTAATTAGGGTTTCACATGTCATTACCCTTAATTAGGGTTTCACATGTCATTACCCTTAATTAGGGTTTCACATGACTTCACCCTTAATTAGGGTTTCACATAACATCACCCTTAATTAGGATTTCACATGTCATTACCCTTAATTAGGGTTTCACATGTCATTACCCTTAATTAGGGTTTCACATGACTTCACCCTTAATTAGGGTTTCACATGACTTCACCCTTACTTAGGGTTTCACATGTCATTACCCTTAATTAGGGTTAGGGCTCATCAACCTTCTCAATTAGGGTTTCATGATCCCTTTATCAAGGATCATACCCTAATTGCATATTATTTTCATGTTGAGAGTGTTGAGATTTAACCATTACATGATTATTATACATGTATGGATCCCTTTCTCTCTCATCCTCTCCAGGATATCAATTACTTCAAACTTGATTAAATTAGGTAAACTTGAATGAAGGGTTAACATAGTGTGTTGAGGCATTTCTTTCATAAGCATCAAACATTCACCACTCAAAAGGTACTAATCACTTAAGTACCTTGAAGGTACAACCACTGTGTTTACCTTTGATAAACATCATCAACAATCATGGGGTTGATTGTACTTACAAGATTTAAATCAATTAAACCTTAAAACGGTTTTGAGGTATTAGACCATCAAACGGTCTTGAAGTATTTTGACCTTTAATCGGTCTTGCCCTAACTCCTTCAATCGGTTTTGAAACTATTTGCTCAATTGAAACCGAATGAACATCAAACGGTTTGAGACTGTTTTCCCTTCAAATGGTATGAGGACCGTTTGATCCCAAACGGTCTCAAGACCGTTTGGACTCAAACAGTCTCAAGGCTGTTTGGTCTAAACCCTCTTGAAACCGATTGGATCAACTAGGGTTACTCTCAACCAATCAATTGAATTTAGGGTTTGCTTTATTGAATCGATCATCAATTGAACTATTGAGATTTCATCCAATTACAACCCTCAGATCTCCCATCATCTATCACAGCCCTTGAAATCCAAACGGTCTTGAGACCATTTGCTTCCAAACAATCTTGAGACCGTTTGGACCATCAACTAAGAAATTAATCCAATTCAATTAGCAATTCTTCAATCAATCGATTAGAGTTTGTAATCCATGGATCATTCATTCTAGAATTCATTATAATTAAATCAACTTGAGCCATTGGATCTTCATCTTTCACATCAGCAATTAACCTCAACCGGTTTTGAAGTTCAATTTATCCATTCGATCTTGAGATCCATTACCCATTCAGTTTTGAACTCAATTACCCATTTGATCTTGTAGATAATTACCCATTCAGTCTTGAACTTAATTACCCATTCGGTTTGAATTAAATTACCCATTCACTCTTGGGTTCAACTACCCATTCGGTCTTGGGTTCAACTCCCCATTCGGTCTTGAAACTGAATCAATTCAATCGGTTTTGAAACCGAATTAACTCAATCAGTTTTGAAAATCGATTGCCCCTTCCTTTGTTGAGGTGTGTGCTTAAGATGACATCATCATCTTCAAGCTTCAAACCTACGAAATCAATTGTGATTCTTATGGTGATTTCAACAACTAATCAAAAGGGAATCGAGAAAGAAGAAAGGTTCAACACATGATGAATAAATTGCAAGCAATAATGACATTTAAGGGTTCAAGTTATATAACCCGCCTTCAAAATTGAATCCAATCTTTAAGATTCACATCCTAAATGGTGAATGAAGCTTCCTCAACTTCCAAAGGCTCTTCCTCAAGTCTTTGAGTGAAATGAATGGCTAAGGTTGAAGATTGAATGAAGAAAAGAAGAAATTAAGAATTGAATTTCGATTTTTACCATGAATTCAAGGTTGAAGATGACTATGGAGCTTACCTATAGGTTTAAGAATGTCCTCCTGCTGCTCCTAAGCTCCCTTGTGCACAGCCAAAGCAAGGAAAGAAAAAGGGATCGAAAAAGCCTTTCATGTGGGTTGAAAATGGGATGTATATAAGGGAATTCCAATGAGAGAGAAAGTGATAATAAAATCCTTTAATCCCCAAAATTGGTGCCACATACTCCCCGCAATCCCTTGCATACGAAGCCATCTCCCCCACCTTGTAATTCCTCTTCATTATCCATGAATTAAAGAAAAACAAATTAAGCACCTTAACCATTATAATAATAATATCCAAAATTGAGTGGATATTACTTTTTCTTTAATTAATGTGAGTGGGCTCTCCACTCACTTTAGATATTTAGTGGCCTTTGCAAGGCAATCTCATTTTTGGTTGAAGGTAACTTCCATTAATATATTTATTTTTGAATTAAATTGAATTAGGGTTTCAGTTATGCTTAAATCTTGATTATTTTAATATCAAGATTCTCTCTCCTCCAAAGTGATTCAAATGAGATGCCCCTATGATTTTATTGTCTCTTATTGATACCAAGAAATATTAGGGACTCTCTAGAAGTGGTATTTTGCATATTGAACCCTAGGTTTTGGGTAAATTGCACATTACACCAAAACTAGGTTTAATGCACAAGCATTGCTTAACAAGCTCTTTCTTGGTACTCAGGCTTGTGGCAGCCATACCTATGCTTCATTCTCATTCTTATGATGCTTCAACACTTGAGGAACATTTTACCATGTAAAATTTGCAAGTTAACCCCTCAACTTGGGTAATTTGCACATTAGTCCAAAACAGGCAAAACATTTATTTCAACATTATTCAAAAAGGACTAAAATGAAACATAAGTTCCTCTTGAGCCTTAATTAATTTTCAAAATATAAGAGAAAGCATATAATTATCTTTATTAAACAAAACATCTAGGGTTAAGCATAACCCAGGTCAGGGATGTTACAATTTTATCCACCCCTAGCAGGGATTTCGTCCCCAAAATCATCAAGAGAAAAGAGAAGGGTACTTCCTCCTCATCTCTTCCTCTAGCTCCCACATAGCTTCTTCAATGCCACGATGATGCCAGAGAACTTTCACAAGACATATGTCTTTCTTTTTCAGCTTTTTAATTCTTTTATCAAGGATCGTCACAGGTCCTTCAATATATGATATATCATCATTTAATTCTACCTCCACAGGTTGCAAAACTAACTCTGTGTCGGGATGACACTTTCTCATCATGGAGATATGGAACATTGGGTGCAACTTATGCAGCTCAGGTGGCAACTCTATCTTATAGGCTACCTTTCCAATCCGTTCAATGATTGGATAAGGCCCCATAAATCTAGGAGCTAACTTTCCCTTCTTTCCAAATCTAAGAACATCTTTCGAAGGTGAGACCTTGAGATATATTCTGTCTCCAACTTGAAATTCTAAGGGTCTTCACCGTTTATCGGCGTACGACTTCTGTCTATCATGTGCAGTCTTTAATTGTTGTTGTATTACTTTAATCTTCTCATTTGTCTGTTGCACAAGCTCAAGACCCAAAAGTTGATATTTTCTTGTTTCATACCAACATAAAGGAGATATACAATGTCTACCATATAATGCTTCATATGGTGCCATATCAATATTGTGTTGATAGCTATTATTGTAAGAAAATTCTATCAAGCTCAGGTGTAGATCCCAACTTCCTACAAATTGAAGGATACATGTCCTAAGCAAGTCCTCCAAGGTTTGTATGGTCCTCTCAGATTGTCCATCTGTTTGTGGATGAAAGGTTGTACTAAACCTTAACTGCATACCCAAAGCTTTATGTAGTCATTCCCAAAAATGACTCGTGAACTGGGGACCTCAATCAGAAACAATAGTAGCTGGAACCCCGTGCAACTGCACTATCTCATCTGTATATATCTGTGCAAGCTTCTCAGCAGTGTAGGTTGTTTTGACAGGAAGGAAATGTGTTGTCTTAGTCAACCTATCAACTATCACCCATATGGAATCATGACCTCTGGTTGTTCTAGGCAAACCTACCACAAAGTCCATAGTCACATGATCCCATTTCCACTGCGGTATAGGTAAAGGTTGCATTGTTCCTGTGGGCTTTTGATGTTCAGCTTTAACCTGCTGACACACCAGACACCACATAACAAACTCAGCAACATCATTCTTCAATCCTGGCCACCAATACATATCCTTCAAGTTATGATACATTTTGGTTCTTCTGGATGCATTGTATACATCAAAGAATGAGCTTCTTCCAAGACTAACTTCCTCAAGTCATTGGCAAAAGGTACTACCATCCTACCATGGTAACAGACTACCTGATCTTTTGACTCATGAAAACCATTCCATTTCTCACTACCATATTCTGACCTGATCTGCTGAACCTCAGTATCAACTTGTTGTGCTTCTTTAATCTATTGTTTCAGAGTAGGTTTTATGTGCATCTCAGCTAACAACCTGGCTAACAATGATACCTTAAGCTGTATATTGTTCTGCCTCAAGGAGATGAACATATCTCTTTTAAAACAGACTAGGGAGTTCAACTATGCTTTATCTAAGGCTGGGGATGATGATTTCCTACTTAGTGCATCAGCCACTAAATTAGCCTTCCCTGGATGATAATCAATTGTACAATCGTAGTCCTTGATTAACTCCATCCAGCGGCATTGTCTCATGTTCAACTCATGTTGTGGGAAGATATATTTTAGATTCTTATGGTCTGTGAAAATTTGAAATGTTTCTCCATAGAGATAATGTCTCCAGATTTTCAAAGCATGGACCACGACAACTAGTTCTAGATCATGTGTCGGATAATTCTCCTCATGTTTCTTAAGTTGTCGAGAGGCAAAAGAAATCACTTGATTATCCTGCATCAACACACATCCTAGACCATTCTTAGATGTATCATAGAAAACTATGTAACCCTTCCCTTGCTCAGGTAACACCAGCACAGGTGCACTTGTTAACCTTTCTTTCAACAGCTGGAAAGAATGTTGACACTTGTCATTCCAGACAAAAGGAACCTCCTTCCTGGTCAACTTGGTTAGGGGTAAAGCTATAGAACTGAAGTTCTTAATGAACCTCCTATAATAGCCTGCCAGTCCTAGGAAACTGTGTATCCCCATCGGTGTCTTTGGCTGTTCCCATTGTAGGACAAATTCTACCTTCTTAGGATCAACACAGATACCTGAGGCAGATATTACGTGTCCTAGAAAAGAAACTTCTGGTAACCAGAACTCGCATTTGCTAAACTTAGGATACAACTTATGCTTTCTTAGTAAAGTTAAATCCTGACAGAGGTGTTTCTCATGTTGTTGAGCATCTCTACTGTATACCAAGATGTCATCTATGAAGAATACTATAAACTGATCAAGAAAAGGTCGAAAGATTCTATTCATAAGTTCCATGAATGCAGTTGGTGCATTAGTTAGTCCAAACGACATAACTATGAACTCATAGTGACTGTACCTTGTCCTAAAGGCAGACTTAGGTATGTCACCCTCCTTGATACGCAACTGATGATATCCCGACCTCAGATCTATCTTAGAAAATATAGTTGCACCACACAACTGATCAAACAAGTCATCGATCCTTGGCAGAGGATACTTGTCCTTTATAGTTACTTTATTTAACTGTCTGTAATCAATGCATATCTGCATCGATCCGTCCTTTTTCTTAACAAAGAGAACCGGAGCACCCCATGGTGAAGTACTCGGTCGGATAAATCCTTTTTCAAGCAACTCATGTAGTTGTTTCTTGAGCTCTGCCATCTCAGCAGGTGGCGTTCTATACGGTGTTTGTGCTATTGGTTGCGTGCCCATGATTATATTAATCTCAAAATCAATCTCTCAGGGTGGAGGTACACCTGGAAGTTCTTCAGGGAAAACACCCTCAAAATCCCTAACTGTTGGAACTTCAGAAAGATTAAAACTCTCCATTGTGGTGTCTACCACTTGTGGCAAGAATGCAAAGCATCCTTGTCTCATCAGTTTTTCGGCTACCATAGCTGACACAAGACATGTTGGAAGAATCTTTCTCTCTGTGAAAGATCCATGTGTCACCATCATCAGTGAACACAACTTGCTTGGAATCACAATCCAAGACAACCTTATACTTTTCTAGGGTGTCCATCCCAAGGATTATATCAAACCCGTGCATTTCAAGTGGTATAAGATCCACCTGAATGTGATGTTCAGAAAAGGAAAGAATGCAGGGAGAATACACCCCTGCAACACTGTAGATCCCAACAAAGGGGTTTCTAATAACAGACTATCTTCTCTACGACTGACAGTCATGTTGCATTCATGAACCACTCTTCGAGTGATAATGGAATGTGTAGCACCCGGATCAATCAAAACAGATTTGAAGCAGGATGAAGACAAATCAGAATGAAATAGTTCCATCTGACCTATCACAACTCGAGGGTTGACTACTGCTTCGGGTTGATTCATCGCATAGAATCTCACTGTTGCTTTTTGTTGACCCTGTGCTCGGTTGTTAGGTGCCGACGATCCAGCTTGGGATGCTTGTCCACGTCCTCTAGCGCCACTCAGAAATGGTCACCTCTGAGAGCCTTGCTGACTCTGCCTCTGAGGTTGAGTCACACTTACCTCTCTAGCTCGACAATATTTCATCAAATGCCCCATCTTTCCACATATAAAACAGCCTCTATTCCCCGACTGTGGCCTGGGTGGTCCTCTTACTGATACTAATGTTGAGCTGTGGGCTCCTTCGGACGGTAAACTATGGCCTCTACCCCTATTCGATGTCCATTGCATCTTGGTATTGAATCTTGGCGGTGCTATTGGTGCAGAAAACCTCAGTTTCTTGAAACTTTTGGACCCTTGTCCTTGAAATTGAGTATACACTTTCTTACTCTTAATCTATCGCTTCTCAATAACTGACCTTTCTATCCGTCTCATGGACTCCACAAAGGTGGAGAACCTCTCCCTATTCTCTAAGGTAGACACAGGAGTGGTCAAATCAGCATTTAACCCTTTCTCAAAATGCCAAATCCTCTCCTCATCAGTAGCTGCCATATGCAGACAGAACCACAAAAGCTCCATGAACTTAGCTTCATACTCGCTAATGTTCATTGGTCCTTGCCTTAACCTCTCAAACTGAGAGATCTTCTCATCTAGAAACGTCTTAGGAAAGTATCTATTGACGAATTCTCATCAGAATACTTCCCATCTGACCTCAACACCTGGCCTCTTTCCCTCTTCTATGGTCCACCAGTGGCCATAACTCCCTTTCAGAAGGTACACCGCATGCCTCACCTTCTCATCTTCTGGGATATTAAGGATTTTGAAGACCTTCTCCATCTCAGTCAGCCACATGTTCACATATGTTGGGTCAGCTGTACTAGCATAATCTGTGGCCCCAACCCAGCGAAGTCATTCAAAAGTCTTGCCGGCTCCTTGTCCTTCACGGTGAGCTGGTGCCCTAGGTGCAGGTGGTGGAATCCTATCCGCCATATGCATCGTGGTTTCCATGAACTGCCCAAACATATCATGGAAGGTTGGGTTTTCCAATACAACTTGGTTAAGCTGGGGATATCTAGGTTCTGGTTCCTCCCTATCCTGGTCCCTTGCACCTCTTCCTGGTGCAACAACGCTTCTCTCAGCAGCATGTTCTTCGTGTGATCTAGACATCTTTAAGTTCTTCTTCTCCTCCTATATGAGTAGAAGATACTATCAGATAACTAGAAGACACTAGAACAGACTCAACAATCTTAATCCTATGTCTCTGTAGACTCAGCAAACCTAGAGCTCTGATACCAACTAATTTGTGATGACAAATCCCAAAAACATTATATAATAAATTCTACGTCGTTGACTAGGCGGAAACGATCATTAATAGTGGAATTACTGAAAATCACTAAAAATTAAAACCATTCACAAAGAGATCCATACATTGGAAAACTCTTTCAAAAAAAATCAAAGTAATTCAACTACATTCTGGTTCACAAGTACATGTCTTATACCATCTCTTCTTGAGGGTCACATACATCAACTACCTTGTTAAAACTATACATAAGTAGCAGAAGAACCTCCAGGCATCAAGCCAAAATCTCAGATCAATTTATTAAACTAACTATTGACTCCGAGGAACTGAGAGTACAGAGACGACACATAGTTATCTATACACAAGACATCACAACCAGTGTCTCCACCTGAGAATTCACTATTGTCCCTGCTGCTGCTCTTCCCCTGCAGTAGGGTTTCTTCCTCTTCTTCTGTGTCTACCTAAAAAGTTGGATTCCACGGGGGTGAGACAATTGAAATTGCCCCAGTAAGAGATATAACTCTCCGCCAGAAATATTATTATTGCAAATTAATGAAATAAAACTAAGTAGAGGAATCATAAGTATTCAACAGCAGATAAATCAATTGTCTAAGTATATTAGAGCAATGTTCTTATTCAAGGCATTTCAACTTATAACTTGATAAAGTAGTATGTCATTTATCCAATAAGGAATATGAAGAACATGTATGACATTTATTCATTTAAAGCATACTAAGCAAGGTAACATCAATTAGTGATTCTTGTATTTCAACCTTAAGCAAATACGCTACACGGCTGATTACATTTTACAATCATACTTAAGCCCTGAGGAGATGAGGTATACCGCTCATACTCCAACAGACCATTACGAAATCGAAAGCGGTACCATACATAGGTCAATGGAAGAGTTGGATTCCCATGACCTCATATTCCTCAGTCAGTGTGAGGACCAAATGTAGGACATCTTATGTCTCTGCTAAATAGCTTTCTAGGGTATACTGGCAACTTCACTATAGAGTTACAGTGGCAGTTGTACTCTCTTCACAATCGAGAGATTTCATGTTTATCTCACATTGATCCGGCATTAACATCATCGGGAGATTAGTGATACATCCATCCCGGCATTCGGGAGATTAGTGATACATCCATCCCGGCATATATAATGAAGGATTGAGAGATTTAATGTTTATCTCACATCAATTCCCCCATTAGGGCGTAAGGATATTCACACCCATAACCCCACATACTCAACAGTATGCCCTCCATGAGTTCTCGTAGGAAAACCTATTTCACCATCACCAATTACTGACGATGATGGATCTATAGTCAGGGCTCTACATGATAAGATTTCACTGGATTAATTAAGTGCTTTACCATATTCTTTTAGCATCAGGCAGGTTTTCAAACATAAATCATTATAACAATTGCTACTCAGAATATGTAATACTTTTATCAAGTACTTTTTTGAAGCTTTATAAAACCATTGGGATCTCAATCCCTTGTCACATCATGGACATTCTCATCCATTAATATATCATCATCATGATTATGGAATATAGGTATTCAAACCCTCAATTCATTAAAGAACACATGTTACCACTTGTTAGGTAACTAATACCTTCAGGTCACCTGACCAAGGTAAACATAATACTTGCAATACAGACATTTCACATGGCTCTTAAAGCCCATTAATCTCTTGTTAACTCTTATTAGGCAACAAATCATATTATGGCTCTCAAGGCCCATAAAACAATTTCAATAATAAAAGATCATAGCTCATACCTAGCTATGTCCAATATCTCATGATACATGCATGATTAGTGCACATGATAACTGTTATATCAATTACATATCAGGACTATGCATGTAAGAGTAGCATCACTATTCCCTCACTAGAGTTAGGATTTCCCAATTCATGTCAAATAGGAATACTCATCCCATTACCCAAATTAGGGTTATGGTTTATCATCATATTGCTCAACATTAGGGTTTCATGCACTATAACCCAAGATTAGGGCTTCACATACCTTTACCCTATATCAGGGTTAGGAATTCATTTTAGGGTTTCATATAGCATTATATAGCATCACCCTGGGATTAGAGCTCACATCATATCTCTGTATTAGGGTATCACTTGACATCACCCTTAATTAGGATTTCACATGACTTCGCCTTTAATTAGGGTTTCACATGACTTCACCCTTAATTAGGGTTTCACATAACATCACCCTTAATTAGGGTTTCACATGTCATTACCCTTAATTAGGGTTTCACATGTCATTACCCTTAATTAGGGTTTCACATGACTTCACCCTTATTTAGGGTTTCACATAACATCACCCTTAATTAGGGTTTCACATGTCATTACCCTTAATTAGGGTTTCACATGTCATTACCCTTAATTAGGGTTTCACATGACTTCACCGTTAATTAGGGTTTAACATGACTTCACCCTTAATTAGGGTTTCACATGGCTTCACCCTTACTTAGGGTTTCACATGTCATTACCCTTAATTAGGGTTAGGGCTCATCAACCTTCTCAATTAGGGTTTCATGATCTCTTTACCAAGGAGTATACCCTAATTGCATATTATTTTCATGTTGAGAGTGTTGAGATTTAACCATTACATGATTATTATACATGTATGGATCCCTTTCTCTCTCATCATATCCAGGATATCAATTACTTCAAACTTGATTAAATTAGGTTAACTTGAATGAAGGGTTAGCATAGTTTGTTAAGGCATTGCTTTCATAAGCATCAAAAATTCACCACTCAAAAGGTACTAATCACTTAAGTACCTTGAAGGTTCAACCATTGTGGTTACCTTTGATAAACATCATCAACAATCATGGGGTTGATTGTAATTACAAGATTTAAATCAATTAAACCTTCAAACGGTTTTGAGGTATTAGACCATCAAACAGTCTTGAAGTATTTTGACCTTTAATCGGTCTTGCCCTAACTCCTTCAATCGGTTTTGAAACCGTTTGCTCAATTGAAACCAAATGAACATCAAACGGTTTGAGACCGTTTTCCCTTCAAATGGTATGAGGACCATTTGATCCCAAATGGTCTCAAGACCATTTGGTCCAAACCCTCTTGAAACCGATTGGATCAACTAGGGTTACTCTCAACCAATCAATTGAATTTAGGGTTTGCTTTACTGGATCGATCATCAATTGAACTATTGAGAGTTCATCCAATTACAGCCCTCGGATCTCCCATCATCTATCACAGCCCTTGAACTCCAAACGGTCTTGAGAGCATTTGCCTCCCAACTGTCTTGAGACTGTTTGCCTCCAAACGGTCTTGAGACTGTTTGGACCATCAACCAAGAAATCAATCCAATTCAATTAGCAATTCTTCAATCAATCGATTAGGGTTTGCAATCCATGGATCATTCATTCTAGAATTCATTATAATTAAATCAATTTGAGCCATTGGATCTTCATCTTTCACATCAGCAATTAACCTCAAATGGTTTTGAAGTTCAATTTATCCATTCGATCTTGAGATCCATTACCCATTCAGTTTTGAACTCAATTACCCATTCGATCTTGTACATAATTACCCATTTGGTCTGGAAATTAATTACCCATTCAGTTGGAAGTAAATTACCCATTCGGTCTTGGGTTCAACTACCCATTCGGTCTTAGGTTCAACTCCCCATTCGGTCTTGAAATCGAATCAATTCAATCAGTTTTGAAACTGAATTAACTCAATCGGTTTTAAAAATCGATTTCCCCTTCCTTTGTTGAGGTGTGTGATTAAGATGACATCATCATCTTCAAGCTTCAAACCTACGAAATTTGTTGTGATTCTTATGGTGATTTCAACAACTAATCAAAAGGGAATCGAGAAAGAAGAAAGGTTCAACACATGATGAATAAATTGCAAGCAATAATGACATTTAAGGGTTCAAGTTATATAACCCACCTTCAAAATTGAATCCAAGCTTCAACCTTCACGTCCTCAATGGTGAATTAAGCTTCTTCAACTTCCAAAGGCTCGTCCTCAAGTCTTTGAGTGAAATGAATGGCTAAGGTTGAAGATTGAATGAAGAAAAGAAGAAATTAAGCATTGAATTTCGATTTTTACCATGAATTCAAGGTTGAAGATGAATATGGAGCTTACCTACAGGTTGGGGAACGTCCTCCTGATGCTCCTAATCTCCCTTGTGCACGGCCAAACCAAGGAAAGAAAAAGGGATCGTAAAAGCCTTTCATGTGGGTTGAAAATGGGATGTATATAAGGGAATTCCAATGAGAGAGAAAGTGATAATAAAATCATTTAATCCCCAAAATTGGTGCCACATACTCCCCTCAATCCCTTGCATACGAATCCATCTCCCCCAACTTGTAAGTCCTCTTCATTATCCATGAATTAAAGAAAAACAAATTAAGCACCTTAACCATTATAATAATAATATCCAAAATTGAGTGGATATTGCTTTTTCTTTAATTAATGTGAGTGGGCTCTCCACTCACTTTAGATATTTCGTGGCCTTTGCAAGGAACAAGGACTTTCACACTTATGAAAATTCAACCATCTCATTTTTGTTTGAAGGGCACTTCCATTAATATATTTATTTTTTCATTAAATTGAATTAGGGTTTCAATTATGCTTAAATCTTGATTATTTTAATATCAAGATTCTCTCTCCTCCAAAGTGATTCAAATGAGACACCCCTCTGATTTTCTTGTCTCTAATGGATAGAAATAAATATTAGGGACTCTCTAGAAGTGGTATTTTGCATATTGAACCCTAGGTTTTGGGTAAATTGCACATTACACCAAAACTAGGTTTTAATGCACAAGCATTGCTTAACAAGCTCTTTCTTGGTACTCAGGCTTGTGGAAGCCATACCTCTGCTTCATTCTCATTCTTATGATGATTCAACACTTGAGGAACATTTTACCATGTAACATTTGCAAGTTAACCCCTCAACTTGGGTAATTTGCACATTAGTCCAAAACAGGCAAAACATTTATTTCAACATTATTCAAAAAGGACTAAAATGAAACATAAGTTCCTCTTGAGCCTTAATTACTTTTAAAAAGATAAGAGCAAGAATATAATTATCTTTTATTAAACAAAACATCTAGGGTTAAGCATAACCCAGGTCAGGGATGTTACAAGAGAGTAGCTCACATGTCATAGCATGTTTGGAATATGGTAATTTCGTACTAAATACTATTTTGCTTGTTTTTCCACCTTGTGAGTACCGGTTTATTATTTTCTACATGTATGGCTGGCCACCTTATGTGTATGTTTTATGCTTTTTTGCTTGATCTAAGAAGATAGGTAGGAGAGTAAGGAGGTACTCTCTTGGCAACTCCTTCTTTACCATGAGAGTGGAAATTATGGAGTTGAGGAGTAGGTTTGTGATCCAAAATGAAATTCATACATGGGAATGTTAAATTGAGTTAGGATAGTTGTACTTGCACTAAGAGGTAAAGTGCAACATACAACTCTCTTTTAAAACAAGTGCTTAGTATGTTTAAATTTCATGCTCTTGTTGTATGCTATGATACATGGATGAAATCCTAAGTTCAAGATACTTCCATATCTAAATTTTTATCTCTTTTAGTAATCCATTATTGTTTGTTTAATTCTAAAATTCTAGTCTAATCAACCAAATAACATTTACAACAATCTAGATTATTGAAAATCATAACTCTTGTGCCTAGCTAACCAATGCTCCTTGTGTTCGACCTTGACTACAACTACTCTCGTATACTTGTGGAAAATAGCTAGTTGAGTAAAAGATCATTCTTATGATTGAAACTCGTTAGTGTAATAAACCAACAAGTTATTGAAACTCATTATTGTAATAAACCACCAAGTTTTTGGTGTCGTTGCCGGGGAGAATCAATATTCCTGTTAGAGCAAGATTTGTTGATAAGTAAATGAGACTAGATCACAACCTTCATATCCACCATCATATCCATAAATCATAATTCATCATAATTTGTTGTATCTTCCTTGTTTGTTTTTGTATCTTACTCACCTTGTTTATTTGCAGGAGCATATGTGGTGTTCATAAAAAGATCCTTGAACCGTGCATATCTCTAAATTCAGAAAATGATCACATTGTTGCAGCCCTCATGGAGCTAGAAGGAGTGAAACCCAAACATGTATGGAGGAACCAAAACCCACACAACCATCATCCATGTCACCATCATCCACACCACCATCATTCACACCTAATTCACCACATTATATACACCACCAACACCCATACCACATTCTTCCACACCCTCATATCCACCACCTTCATCCATACCACATACACCACTACCATCTACACCACATCCACCTAATCCTCCAGATCCACATGAAGAACTAGTCAACGAGGATGACCTTCCTCTTAAGGACTACTTTGGTACAACTGCAATGCACATGAGTGGGCCTATTAATATTTTAGAATTTGAGGCATAGGAGTTTTCTATCATCCCAGCCATCATACAATTTCTATAGTTGAATGCATTTGGAGGGACACCAATGGAGGATCCAAACCTCCACATTTATGAATTTTTGTAGTTGCTAAGCACCATAAAGATATATGGCATTCCTACTGATGGGATACATATAATCCTTTTTCCATTCTGTCTTAGAGGTAGAACTAAGGCATGGCTCTATACTTTACCAAAGAAATCAATTGGTAATTGGGAGGAGCTTCTAAAGGTCCTTTTGGCAAGATATTTTCCACCTAGAAAAACTTTACAGCTAAGGAGTCAACTCATCAATTATTTTCAAAGGGATGGAGAGACCTTGTATGATACATTAGAGAGGTTCAAAGATCTTCAACATCTTCGTCTACATCATGGTCTAAGCAATTGGCTTCTATTGTAATCTTTCTACAATGGTTAGTGCTACAATACAAGATTATCTATTGATGAAGCTACAAACGGAGATATAATGAACAAATCTTATGGAGAAGCTTATGCTATTATTGAAGATATGGTAGCAAACCATTTCCAATGGAGCTCAGATACAAGCTACCAACCATCTTATTCAGCTACTACATCTAAGATACAAGTGGGGAGTCACATGGTTGATGCTATATACATAATTGTAGTAAAGCTAGACACTTTATCACAAAGGTTTGAGAAGCTAAGCACACAGCCATTTCAAGCATCCAATATTATTTGTGATGCATGTGGGTTTCTTAGACACTCATCTTCTACATGTTATGCTTCTTCTATTTATTCTCCAATGGGCTACACTCCACTGGGCTTCTACAGCAATGCGAACCCGAATTTCATTCAGCCACAACAACCATAAGTAACTTCTAGATTAGAGTCCATGCTTGCAACATTTATTTCAAATCACATGTATAAAAATGAGGAGTTCCATCAACAAAGACAATCAATGAAGGGTGCCATTTTCCAACTCTCTTCTAAGGTGGACGATATTGCCACTCATGCACACATCTTAGAGAAACAAATTGCCCAACAAGCTCTTTCTTGCAAAGAAGCATTTCCACCTTTCTTGCCTAGTCCACCGGAGATGAATCCTACATGTTTCAGGCCGGTGACATTGAAGAATGGTGTTGTCATAGAAGTATATCCTTCAAGGTATGATGATGTTGATACCTATAAGGATTATGAAGCTGCAAATCAAAGGGAGAAAGCTACAACACATGATGTACTTTTATATTCTTTAAGCAAGCCACATGTCCTTCCTCATCACACTTTAGACGACACATTGCTTTATAATGAGAACACTCTTCCCAACTCATATTTTGATGATGCTTCAAAGGAGAATGAAAAGACAAATAGTATTGGCGTACAAAACACTATTCTTGTTGTAGCTCTTAGGTGATTTCGCTTGCCCCAAATCAAAGACATATTTGCAAGGAGGCATAAATCTTTAACACAACAATTTCCAGCTACAAATCAAAGCACCGGTCCTCCATGGACTTTGTTGTTTCCACCATGATGAGGTACCCAATTGCAACCTTTTTAGTTTGATTTCTAAAGTGAGGACACTGTAGATTTCAAGCTTAGGGGGGAGCAACCGGATGGTAACTTAGTTTTTTTAGCTTTTCCCTTTCATGTTATTTACTTCTTGTCATTTGCTTTTATTTTGTGTTCACATTTCAGTCTTTTATTTTCAATTCTGCTCTTCTTGTGGCAAATCTAGTATGATATGAGGATTATCTTTTGTATGTGGATTGAACTCCTATGATTAACTAATTGTCCTCATTTATTGAGAAATATCATTTGGAGAAATTTCAAAGGCATGCATTGATCAAATGAAACCTTTTAGCCATCAACATGTGCTTAACCCTGGTTTATGCTTCTAGCCTGAAAATTCATCTTTCACATCCTTGATTCCTTAAAACATGTAATGGTTTCAATTTTTGTGAGTAAATAAAATTTACAACATCATTTGGAATATGGGATGCCCTTGCCAAGCTCTTAGTGCATTTTCATCCACACTTTCAATGAAAATTTTTCAAAACAGATGAATGAAATCTAGCTAATGTTGCAATTTAGTTGACTCTCCTATGTTTTGAAAAAAATTTAAAATTTCTTTTGGCTTATCTCATCTTTATACCCCATAAAAGATGGCTAAACTACCCACATATCATGCTAGCCTAGTGTAAGTCTGATCCGGCCACGATGGTTAGGTGGTATGTCTTAAAAGAGGGTAAAATACCCCAACTGACATTCCACGTGTGCATAATCCTACATTAGCAGCCGAAGGTCGGAACCCATAATCCATTGTCATATCATTTTTGGGAAAGATGGAGAGTACATCTAAAATTGTCAATTTTAACTAAGATTGAAAAACCACTAGAGGGGGGTGAATAGGGTTTTATAATAATTTTTAAAATTAATTCAACCAAGAAACCACAATTGAAATTTGGAGGAGACACAACGTTTAGAGTGGTTCCACCCTTAGCAAAAACTAAGTCAATCCACTACATGGTTGTTCCCAATCGGAATTTTGAAATTATTCGAATTTTATTACCTCACAAGGATGTTACATAAAGATACAAACACCTTCACCACCCTTTGGACAACCTTCACCCCGAAGTCATCTCACCAACCTTGAAGTAGCCTTCACTTGAAGTAACTTCAAGCTCCCCCTTGAAGTAACCTTCCTCTTTGAAGTAGCTTCCCGTTGAGACCTTCTAGAAGTAGTCCAAAGTCTACTGAGAAACCTTCACCACCTGAAGAAGCTCCAACAACCTCCTTTCTACAACCTCCAACCTAGGAGTAGCAAAGGAGAACAAAATACAATAAAAGGAACAAGATTGGAAGAAAGGAACAATGTTACCAATTATGTACAATGCTTTGATCCTATATCAAGCGTTTGATCTCCTAACCAAAGTGGATGGACGTGGATGTATAGTGGATAGGAGATATCAGCCTATAGGACACTAATGTAGAGCTCAAGGAAAATAGATTGCAAGTGTAGCTCAACTTGTTTGCTCACAAGGATTGAATCTCAAGTGTAATTGTGTATGCAAGTTGCGTTTTGAGGTGTCCTATGGCTGTCCTATTTATAGGGGCAGTTTGCTAATGTTTGGGGACATTCTATACACCTTCTAGGGTGTTCTTAGTGCTCAACTAGTTGTTAAGTGTCCACTAATTGCATCTGTAATGGCTAGTTAATTAACTCTGAAAAGTGCAGACAGAACCATTTTCGGTCAAAGTATTTGTCGACCGAGAGTTTCTCAGTCGAGGATTTTTTCGACCAAGTGGGAGTCTGAGTTAATATTTTGTAACATTCGATTCCAACTCCCAACTACTTTTCTAACTCAATATAATATCTAGGAGATTATATTCTTGGTCGAGGAGTTTGTCGACCGAGAGTGTCTCAGTCGAAGTTTTTGTCAACCGAGAATATCCCTGATTCAATGTATTCATTTACTGAGTGTGTGTATCAATGTGCAATTGTGATGCTAACTTAGGAGATGACCTATCTATGTGTTGTGTGTGGATAGGGAATATCTAAACACTTGATTTACATGATATCTAAGTACTTGTACATTATATACTTGTACAAATTTTTACATTTGATTACAATCATGAAAATAAAGCAATTTTAGCAAATTAATCTTCCAAGTCTTTTCTATCCACCACCTTATATGCTTGTCCCTGAAACACTCAAATATCAAGTTAAAACCACAAGAAAGAAATGTTTGTCATCATAAAAACAAAGGTATTATATTAATGTCCAATTTAGCCAACAATCTCCCCCTTTTTCAAGATGACAAACATTTCCAAGATATAAATCGAGGAAATATAAATCATATGTGTTTCATACCTCAAGTTTACCTTTTGTAACCATTCTCTTATTTACAAGTGTGTGCTAGCCGAGGGATTATGAAACTCATTTTACTTTATGTTATTGATTTTATATTATTTCTCCCCCTTTATCATTTCAAAAAGATAACCAAGTTAATCATTAATTATGTCTTTTATTCTCCCCCTTAATGTGATAATTTGATACTCAATGCAAACCACTTATTTTTATGTCAAATTTAGCCACAATTCATTTCTCAATCATTTGCAAAGGATGTTAAGCCTTGAAATGATATGAGATCCTTTTGGATTCATGGCATATGTGTTTTGATTTCCCATCCATTTTACCAAGGATGTTAAGCCCTAAAAATGATATGAGATCCATTTAGGCTCATGATGGATACATATATTGATTTCTCATACATTTTACAAAGGATGTTAATCCCTAAAAATGACATGAGAATCCTTTAAGCTCATGAATATATTAATAGTTTCTCAACCATTTACAAGGGATGTTAAGCCCTGAAATGATATGAGATTATTTTAAGCTTATAGTAGAATCAATAAATGTATCTCTAACCAAATACATGGGATGTATAGCCCTAATTTGTTTAGAGAATTCCATTAAGGACAAGATATACAAAATATTGTAGGCTCCTTTATTTTATAAACAAGATTACTTTAAACATACTAAGGTCATAACAAGTTTTTAAAGTTTGATTTGATCAAGATTTATCATAATGTTTATGAAGTTTTATGATCTCCTTCTTAATCTTATAGTCATGATAGTTTTTGTGAGCTGCCCCTTAATCTTATAATCAAGATAATTTAAGGATTCTAAGGTCATAATAAGCATTAGATCATAATAAGTTAACCTTTTATGAGAGCTATGCACTAAAATTTTGTTTTCAATATACTAATATTGAGTGCAAGGAAATGATTTACAATTAAGCATTTTGTCAAGCTTATTTTAGGTCGACCTTGACTTCGACCTGGGCACCCCTCAATTGAAATCTTTCTCAACCGAGAGGCAATTGCTGTAGATTTTCAGCATTTTTCTTGATATGTTTAATCAATGCATAGATCCTTTATGTAGTTTGATCAAATGTATATCAATTTGAAACACTTTGAGTGATACCTATTATTGGAGAAATTTACCAATTGAAAATCAATATAGGTGTCACAATGATATTTATTCTTTTATTTTCTTAGAACAAGTTATTTTTGCCATTCTAATGACATTTTCAGATTATATTCTAAGGTCCTTATATGCAATAAAGAATTTGATTTGATATCCATAGTGATTGTTATTCTTGCAAAGAGGCAATTTCAATTATAGTTTCATAAAAGCATCATCATTTTAATTGCAACAAATATGTAGAATTTTAATCAGCATTAATAGTTCTTGTAAGCAACATTTATTGCAGCAAAAATTTTCCATGATGCAAAATTTTTAGCCTAAGAACAAATTTTGAGAAGAATTTTGAGTGATATATGAACTTAGTATCTTGCTCTTGATTTTCTTAGAATAGACTTTAGATAAAAAGTAATTCTTTATTCTAAGCAAGGTTTCTTATTCTATTAATTTTCCTATTTAAGTTGTTCTTAGTTATCAAGTTTGCTCTTCCTTTTAATTAGGGTCATTAAAATTTTTGAAGCACAATAATATGTAAGGTTCGTTACATTCTTAGGTTGATTCCAATTGAAGTGTCTTGTTTTTAATAAACAGTTCTGTCAGAATTTCCCTCAGTCGACAAATTTCTCGACCGAGAGAGGTTCGGTCGAAATATTTGTCAATCGGTCGTTCATCAGGTTTTTGTAGGCTTAAGACAGTAACTCTATCGGTCGACTAATTTCTCAACTGACATTGTCTCAGTCGACAACTTTCTCGACCGAGATTGTTTCTGTACTATTTTCAGTAGTTGTTTACAAGCAAAACATAAGGTACTTCTAATACAATTTTTCAAGAATATGAAAGTTAAAGCTCAGTTTTGTTGAGATAAGACATTTGAATATCAAAGTAACGTTTTAGGTCAAATCTCAACTAATCAAATTCAAATATCTAAGTTTTAGGAACCCAAACTAGATCATCATCCCTTTTCTTGTATGGGCATGAAAAAGAGTAATGTCCAAGACGCAAGCAATAGTGACAACAGATAGAATCAATTTCATTTATTTTTGAATTGTTCTTGGGTACATACATGATCTTGGTCTTGAGTGCTTGTGTTCTTCTAGGTTTAGGTTGATAGGATTTCTCTTTTGGAACATATCCTAAACCTCTCCTTCCATTATAACTAGAAGAATTTTTCAGAATCTTATCAAGAACATCATTGTTTCTCAAGCTAGTAATTTCTCTTTGTAATTTAGCAATCTCATCTATTTTCTTTTTTATATCTAAGTTTGTTTGATCTAGATCAGATGATAAAGTATCTCTTTCTTTAACAATAGCATTGTAACATCCATGACCTGGGTTATAGGCTAACCCTAGATGTTTTGCCTAAATATGTAATTAAATACTTGTGATTATCTTTTGGCATGTAATTAAGTTCCTGAGGAACATACATTTTCATTCTGTCCTTTTTGAATAATGTTGTAGTATTGTTTTGTGATATAGGGACCTAGGTGCAAATTACCCAGTTAGAGGGATTAACTTGCAAAATTACATAGGTTAAGATGTTCCTCTGATGATGAGACATCATATGAGTGAATATGTTGAGGTATGATGGATTTCCCAAGCTTGGGCATCAAGATGCAGCTTGTGGAACAATCCTTGTGCTTAAAACCCTAATTTTGGAGTAAAGTGCAATTTACCCAAAATGTGGGGTGCAACTTGTAAAATACCCCTTCTAGAATATCTTTTATGACTCTTGACATCATTTAGAGAAAGAATCATGAAAGGGGCGCTTCAATGGAATAATCAGATAAGAAGATTGACCTCTGTAGTAAAATCACCTAGTATGAGTAAGGAGACCCTTCATATATGTACCTTAGGTTGCATGTTGGTTTTCTTTACCCTTGGATCTTGAGTTTTGATGGGATTTGCTTAAGTTATTATATATTGAACGTGCCTTAGAAGGAAGGAGGGACCTATATGAGAAATCCATAAACTAGAGGTCCTTATGGTGAAAACTAACCTAAGCTATATAAGCCTCTTCCTTTGCAAACCAAGTAAACGTATTCTCTTCTCTTCTTCACTTCTCATCTTGCTCAACCGACCAAGGCAGAGCTCTGGAACTCAAGGAGATGACCAACTTGTTCTAAGGTGAGAAGAGACCATCTTCTAACTCGGATTCATGGAGGAATTCCTTGTATAAGGTTGGTTTTATGGTTAACTCACTTAGGTTTCGTGTTCTAGCCGACTTTCCCCAACCTATCCTTGGAGAATCATCTTTGGTCAACCTGTGGAGATTGAGGCGCCATTAAAGGCTTGAAGCTTGGAAGCTTGGAACTCTAGGAACAACGTTTGAGGCGGGTTTTATAACTCTAAACTCTTGCTTTATTATGCATATTCATGTTCTTGCCAATTAAGTACTTAGTTCTTCTTCTTCCCCATTCTTCCTTGCACTTTTTCAAGCAATCCGTGGAGTAACCGACCTGAACAGAGGTTGAAGATGATGGGAATCAATTCCTAGGCAACTTTATTAAATGACCTTGGACCATTTGGTCTAAATGGTTTGCAAACCGTTTGAAATCAAACGGTCTCAAACCGTTTGATCTCATGCGGTCTTGCAAGACCGTTTAGATTCAAACGGTCTCCAAGACCGTTTGATAGGGTTGACCAAGGGAAGACCGTTTAGAGGTCTGTTTTAAACATGTTGAATTTAATATCTACAAAGAATCATAACCTAATTCCAAACCAATCACAAGTTGAAGGCACTTCAACCCCCCCCCCCAACCCTAATCGGGTTGAATTGCTGATTTCAAGGATAGATTTTGGTGAACTTTGGGTTGAAGGGCCCAAACGGTCTTAAGACCATTTGGGGGTTCACTCAAACGGTCCCAAGATCGTTTGGTGACAACCCAAGACCGTTTGGAGGTCTAGGGTTAAGGTAATTTGATGAATTGAGGGTCCAATCACAATAGGTTGATGAATTGATAAAAGTGCTGATTTTAGACCTAATTAGGGTTCAACCCTTATCAAATCAACTTAGATTTTGATGAAACTTTGGGCAAACGGTCTCACGACCATTTGGAGAATGTCCAAACGATCTCAAGACCGTTTGGGCCAAGTTTGGGCCCAATTGGATGTCAATTGATGGGTTCAACCTCAATTTGATTCACATTGTTGAACATTGATGATTAGCCGATTACAAACCCTAATTGAGTTGGATTCAACCCTAATTGGCTTTCAATTGAGGGTCAATTTGGTGTCCAATTGATTAAGGCTAATCCTAATTGACTCAATTTATAAGTGGATAACAAAGTTATGGCCAATTGGAGGCTTCAACATAGATAACCATAATCGATTATAACCTTTGATATACCTTTGAGGTCCATGCGGTTTGGGCCCATTTGGACCAAACGGTCTCAAGACCGTTTGGGCTCAAATGATCTCAAGGATGTTTGGTACAATCGATCTCAAGATCGTTTAAGATCAAACGGTTTCAAGTCGCATAACTTCAAACGGTTTGGAGGTCAACTTTCTCAAACGGTCAACGCAACCATGCGGTCTTGGTGACCCATGTGGTCTTGGTGACCCATGCAGTCTTGGAGGTCAAAGTGCCCAAACGGTCAACGCCCCCAAATGGTCTCAAGACCGTTTGGAGGTTGAGAGGTGAAACCGTTTGGAGACTTTTAGGTCTATCTTTGCTTAATCTTTTGAAGGTATAATTGGTCCAATGATGGTCTAATCTAAACCCTAATGGCACCCTAAGATATTAAGGGGCTAGGTAACTAATAGATTGAACCATGTGGTGATTGAAGGTGTACATTACCAATGTGCCCTTGAAGGGTTCAAGTAGATGATACACTTGATCAACCAAACCCTAATGACTTGATAGTGGTGAATTGGCTTATATTAATTAATGAGGACTTGTCCTAATATAATTTAGGGTGATGTAATCACCATCTCCTAGTAGGAGAAGAGAGAAGGTACCACTTATGGTTGAAACTCAAGTAAAATACCATCAATACATATGAATGTGCATGATTAGGGTATGATCCACCTATGTGAGATCATGAAAATCCTAATTATGATAATTGATGAATCTTAACCTAATTTGAAGGCATCAATGATGATGTTTCTCATACATGATGATGCTATGAGTTCAATTCACCATGAAGTGAATAGTAAACCCTAATTTTAGGGTAATAACATGTAATGTGATGAAATGCACAATTACCTTAATTCCAGGTTATGCTTTTAAGCATGAGTCTTCATGAGTTAAGTATGAAAGGAGGAACCACTTTTTCTAATCATAATGGAAGGGATTGGATAACCCTAATTGTTGTAAATCAAGGAACCTAGCTCTTGTAAGAGTATGAAGGTACAACTCTTGAAATGAATTGTTTGTTATTATTAGTTGAATTAACCATGTAGGTTCTTATATGAGGATGATCATATCTAGGTAAGGATTATGATATCATATTCATTGAAAGCATGTTATTAGCTTTATGAATAGTGACATATCCTGTTGCCCAGTAAGTGGCATCACATGAGATGATAGGCTGTAAGAGCCAAGTGTATCATCAAGGTCATGCTAATTAGATGACTTGTGATGAAATGATTAAGAAAGGACAATTGATGTGAGTTAGACTTGTTACATTTAGTATTCTACTTTCATAGCTGCTATGCTAATGATTAATGTTTGAGAACATGAATGATGTTAAAAGAATACTGAAATGTACCTAACTAATCAAGTATAATCATACCATGTAGAGCCCTCATCATAGATCCATCATTTTCAGAAGCTAAATGATGGTGAAACAAGTTTTCCTAAGGGAACTCTTGGATCGCATACTTTTGAGTATGTGGGGGAATATGGATGTGTATATCCTTACATCCTAGTGTAGGAATTGATGTAGATATATCTTAATCTATCAATCCTTCACTATATGTTTATGCCGGGGTGATGTAACACTAATCTCCCGAGGAAACCTTTTATACTGCATCGATGAGAGATAAACAAGAAATCTTTCGATGGCGAAGAGAGTACAGAATGCCACTGTGACTCTAATAGCGAAGTACCAGAATACCCTGGTGAGCTATAGTAGTAGAGACACTAGATGTCCTGTATGTATATCCTCACTCTGATTGAGGAAGATGAGGTCATAAGAATCCGGCTCTTTTGATGACCTAGGTATGATACCCATACAACTTAACAGTGATCAGTTGGAGTATGAGCAATATACCTCATCTCCGCAGGGCATAATAATAATGTTTGTAAAACATAATCAACCGTGTAGCATATCTGCTTAGGTTGGACTACGAGATGCAATGAATGATGTTACACTGCATAGTACATATGTTCTTCATATTTCTTAAATGTTGTTGTCCTACTTAATGTCAATCTGCTGTTGATTACCTTAAAAGCTTTTATTGTTTATGTTGTTCTATGACTGCTATAATAAAGCTTCTGGCGGAGAGTTATAACTCTCACTGGGACAATTATTTAAAATTGTCTCACTCCATAGATTTCAACATTTTAGGTGGTCGTCAAGGACGAAGGAACTAGTCTACAGGTGATCAGTACCAGCAGTAGCAGCACCAGGAGCAGTAGTGAATCTCAGGTGGAGATTCTGACTGCTGAGTCTTATAGTTAGATATTCCTATGTCGTCTCTATACTCTCAGGTCCTTGGAGTTAATTGGTCTGAGATTTTGGTTTTGACTCTTGAGATTTTGTATCTGGTTGTATATAATCACTCAAGAAGTGATTTAGCATAGATGTAAACTGTTTACCTTGTTTTTATGAAATAAGCTTTATGATTTCAAGATCTTGTCTCAAAAAGTTTTAATTTTTCGTGATTTTTCGTATTTCGCTGTTAATCGAATGCTTCCGCTGAGTTTATGTCGTGGTTTACGGATCAGAGCCCACAATTTAGTGGTATTAGAGCTCTAGGTTCGCTGAGTCTACAGAGACATAGGACTTAGGATGTCGAGTCTATCCTTAGTGTTTCTTTCTTATCTAATAGAATCTTCTACTCCTCAGGAGAAGAAGATATATAAGGATGTCTGAGCCACATGAGGAGTACATGGTAGAAAGTAGCGTCGCTGCACCTCGAGATGGTGCAAGGAACCTAGAAATAGAGCAGCCCATACCTGAGCCACACAGGAAGCCACCTCAGTTTGACCCAGCTGATATGGGTAACCCAGCTGTTCAAACCATGTTCGGGCAGTTTATGACTGCCATGACACATATCACCGACAGGATGCCCATGCCTGCACCTAGGGCACCTGTCCATCCTGAAGGACAAAGTATCGGTAAGACGTTCGAGTGACTTCGTCGTGTCGAAGCAATCGAATACTTTGGGACAACTGACCCCGCAGATGCCGATATGTGGTTAACCGAGTTGGAGAAAGCCTTCAAAATCTTGAACATCCCTGAAGCTGAGAAGGTTAGACATGTTTTCTATCTTCTCAAAGGAAGTGTTGGTCACTGGTGGACCATGGAAGAGCAGAAGAGACCTGGAATAGAGATCTCATGGGAAGTTTTTCGTCGGGAATTTGTCCACAAATATTTTCCAAAGACCTTCCTAGATGAGAAGATCTCTCAGTTCGAGAGATTGAGGCAAGGTATGATGAACATTAGCGAGTACGAAGCTAAGTTCATGGAGTTGCTGTGATTCTGTCCGCACATGGCTGCCACAGAAGAAGAAAGGATCAGAAGGTTCGAGAAGGGTTTCATCCAACTGAGTACTTCACCTTGGTGTGCTCCGATTTTGTTTGTTAAAAAGAAAGACAGGTCAATGCGGTTGTGCATTGATTACAGACAACTCAATAAAGTAACAATAAAGAATAAGTACCCTCTGTCGAGGATTGATGATCTTTTTGATCAGTTGTGTGGTGCAACCGTCTTCTCAAAAATAGACTTGAGGTCTGGATATCATCAACTCCGTATTAAGGACAGTGACATATCCAAGTCTGCCTTTAGGATGAGGTATGGTCACTATGAGTTCACAGTTATGTCGTTTGGACTAACTAATGCACCAGCTGCATTTATGGAACTCATGAATAGAATCTTCTGACCTTTCCTCGATCAGTGTGTTGTCGTCTTCATAGATGACATTCTGATCTATAGTAGAGATGCTTAGCAGCATGAACATCATCTCAGTCAGGCTCTAACTTTTCTAAGAGAACATAAGTTATACGCTAAGTTTAGCAAGTGTGAGTTCTGGTTGCCGGAAGTATCTTTTCTTGGACACGTGGTATCTTCCTCTGGTATTTGTGTTGACCCTAAAAAGGTAGAATCGGTTCTACAGTGGGAACAACCGAAGACACCGACGGAGATCTGTAGTTTCTTAGGGTTAGCTGGCTACTACCGAAGGTTCATTAAGAACTTTAGTTCTATAGCCCTACCCTTGACCAAGTTAACCCGAAAAGATGTTCCTTTTGCCTGGAGTGCTAAGTGTCAACAGTCTTTCCAACTGTTGAAGGAAAGGTTGACAAGTGCACCTGTTCTTGTGCTACCTGAGCAAGGTAAAGGATATGTAGTCTTCTGTGATGCTTCAAAGAATGGACTCGGATGCGTGTTGATGCATGATAAGCAAGTAATTTCTTTTGCTTCCCGACAGCTTAAGAAACACGAGGAGAATTATCCGACACACAATCTGGAGTTGGTTGTTGTGGTTCATGCCTTGAAGATCTGGAGACATTATCTCTATGGAGAGACATTCCAGATTTTCACAGACCACAAGAACCTTAAGTATATCTTCTCTCAGCATGAACTTAACATGAGGCAACATCACTGGATGGAGTTAATCAAGGACTACGATTGTGCAATTGATTACCATACAGGGAAGGCCAATGTGGTTGCTGATGCCTTGAGTAGGAAACCAGCAACATCAACCATGGATGGGGCACAACTAAACTCTTTAGTATGCTCTAGGAGAGATATGCTTATCTCCTTAAGGCAAGACAATGTACAGTTGAAGGTATCATTGTTAGCCAGATTGTTGGCTGAGATGCATATAAAACCTACTCTAAGAGAGCAGATTAAGGAAGCACAACAAGTTGATGTTACAGTTCAACAGATTAGATCAGAGTATGGTGATGAAAAGAGAGATGGTTTTCATGACTCAGATGATCAAGTGGCATGCTATCATGGGAGGATGATAGTATCGGATGTGGATAACTTGAGGAAGTTAGTCCTGGAAGAAGCTCATTCTTCAATGTATGCCATGCATCCAGGGAGCAACAAGATGTATCGAAACTTAAAAGATATGTATTGGTGGCCTGGGATGAACAAGGGTGTTGCAGAGTTTGTTCTGAGGTGTCCTGTGTGTCAGCAAGTTAAGGCTGAACACCAGAAGCCTACAGGAACAATGCAACCTTTACCCATACCACAGTGGAAGTGGGACCATGTGACCATGGACTTTGTTGTTGGCCTACCCAGGACAAGCAAAGGACATGATTCCATCTGGGTAATTGTTGATAGGTTGAAAAAGACAACACATTTCTTACCTGTCAAAACAACCTATTCTGCTGAAAGGTTATCACAATTGTATGTTCAAGAGATAGTGTGATTGCACGGAGTTCCAGTCACTATAGTTTCTGATAGAGGTCCCCAGTTTACAAGTTGTTTTTGGGAGCAGTTACACAGATCTTTAGGCACCAAGTTAAGGTTTAGTACAGCCTTTCATCCACAGACTGATGGACAGTTGGAAAGGACTATACAGACCTTGGAAGACTTGTTGAGAGCATGTGTTCTCCAGTTTACTGGGAGTTGGGATCTACACCTAAGCTTGATAGAGTTTGCCTATAACAATAGCTATCAACATAGCATTGATATGGCACCTTATGAAGCTTTGTATGGTAGACGTTGTAGATCACCCTTATGTTGGTATGAGACTGGTGAACATCAGTTGTTAGGTCCTGATCTTGTGCAGCAGACCACAGAGAAGATTAAAGTAATACAACAACAGATTAAGACTGCAGAGGATAGGCAAAAATCTTATGCTGACAGACGTCGTAGACCCTTAGAGTTCCAGGTTGGAGACATAGTGTACCTTAAGGTCTCACCTTGGAAAGGAGTCCTTCGTTTTGGAAGGAAAGGGAAGTTGGCTCCTAGATTTATGGGGCCTTATCCAATCATTGAACATGTTGGAAAGGTAGCCTATAAACAAGAGTTACCTCAGGAGTTGCAGAAGTTACACCCTGTGTTCCACATTTCTATGCTGAGGAAATGTCACCCTGACACTGAGTCAGTTCTACAACCTATGGAAGTAGAATTGAATGAAGATATAACTTATGAGGAAGGACCAGTGTCAATCCTTGATAACAGAATTAAAAAGCTAAAGAAGAAAAATATAAGTCTTGTGAAAGTCCTCTGGAATCACCGTGGTGTTGAAGAAGCCACTTGGGAACTAGAGGAAGAGATGAGAAGGAAATACCCTGCTCTTTTCTCCTAATATATTTTATCGATTTCAGGGACAAAATCCTTGTAAGGGGTGGATAATTTGTAACATCCCTGACCTGGGTTATAGGATAACCCTAGATGTTTTGCCTAAATATGTAATTAAATACTTGTGATTATCTTTTGGCATGTAATTAAGTTCCTGAGGAACATACATTTTCATTCTGTCCTTTTTGAATAATGTTGTAGTATTGTTTTGTGATACAGGGACCTAGGTGCAAATTACCCAGTTAGAGGGATTAACTTGCAAAATTACACAGGTTAAGATGTTCCTCTGATGATGAGACATCATATGAGTGAATATGTTGAGGTATGATGGATTTCCCAAGCTTGGGCATCAAGATGCAACTTGTGGAACAATCCTTGTGCTTAAAACCCTAATTTTGGAGTAAAGTGCAATTTACCCAAAATGTGGGGTGCAACTTGTAAAATACCCCTTCTAGGATATCTTTTATGACTCTTGACATCATTTAGAGAAAGAATCATGAAAGGGGCGCTTCAATGGAATAATCAGATAAGAAGATTGACCTCTGTAGTAAAATCACCTAGTATGAGTAAGGAGACCCTTCATCTATGTACCTTAGGTTGCATGTTGGTTTTCTTTACCCTTGGATCTTGAGTTTTGATGGCATTTGCTTAAGTTATGATAGATTGAACGTGCCTTAGAAGGAAGGAGGGACCTAGATGAGAAATCCATAAACTAGAGGTCCTTATGGTGAAAACTAACCTAAGCTATATAAGCCTCTTCCTTTGCAAACCAAGTAAATGTATTCTCTTCTCTTCTTCACTTCTCATCTTGCTCAACTGACCAAGACAGAGCTCTAGAACTCAAGGAGATGACCAACTTGTTCTAAGGTGAGAAGAGACCATCTTCTAACTCGGATTCATGGAGGAATTCCTTGTATAAGGTTGGTTTTATGGTTAACTCACTTAGGTTTCTTGTTCTAGCCAACTTTCCCCAACCTATCCTTGGAGAATCATCTTTGGTCAACCTGTGGAGCTTAAGGCGCCATTAAAGGCTTGAATCTTGGAAGCTTGGAACCCTAGGAACAACGTTTGAGGTGGGTTTTATAACTCTAAACTCTTTCTTTATTATGCATATTCATGTTCTTGCCAATTAAGTACTTAGTTCTTCTTCTTCCCCATTCTTCCTTGCACTTTTGCAAGCAATCCGTGGAGTAACCGACCTGAACAGAGGTTGAAGATGATGGGCGTCAATTCCTAGGCAACTTTATTAAATGACCTTGGACCATTTGGTCTAAACGGTTTGCAAACCGTTTGAAATCAAACGGTCTCAAACCGTTTGATCTCATGCGGTCTTGCAAGACCGTTTAGATTCAAACGGTCTCCAAGACCGTTTGATAGGGTTGACCAAGGGAAGACCGTTTAGAGGTTTGTTCTAAACATGTTGAATTTAATATCTACAAAGAATCATAACCTAATTCCAAACCAATCACAAGTTGAAGGCACTTCAACCCCCCCAACCCTAATCGGGTTGAATTGCTTATTTCAAGGATAGATTTTGGTGGACTTTGGCTTTCAATTGAGGGTCAATTTGGTGTCCAATTGATTAAGGCTAATCCTAATTGACTCAATTTATAATTGGCTAACAAAGTTATGGCCAATTGGAGGCTTCAACATAGATAACCATAATCGATTATAACCTTTGATATACCTTTGAGGTCCATGCAGTTTGGGCTCAAACGGTCTCAAGGATGTTTGGTCCAATCGATCTCAAGATCGTTTAAGATCAAACAGTTTCAAGTCGCATAACTTTAAATGGTTTGGAGGTCAACTTTCTCAAACGGTCAACGCAACCATGCGGTCTTGGTGACCCATGTGGTCTTGGTGACCCGTACGGTCTTGGAGGTCAAAGTGCCCAAACGGTCAACGCCCCCAAACGGTCTCAAGACCGTTTGGAGGTTGAGAGGTGAAACCGTTTGGAGACTTTTAGGGCTATCTTTGCTTAATCGTTTGAAGGTATAATTGGTCCAATGATGGTCTAATCTAAACCCTAATGGCACCCTAAGATATTAAGGGGCTAGGTAACTAATAGATTGAACCATGTGGTGATTGAAGGTGTACATTACCAATGTTCCCTTGAAGGGTTCAAGTAGATGATACACTTCATCAACCAAACCCTAATGCCTTGATAGTGGTGAATTGGCTTATATTAATTAATGAGGACTTGTCCTAATCTAATTTAGGGTGATGTAATCACCATCTCCTAGTAGGAGAAGAGAGAAGGTACCACTTATGGTTGAAACTCAAGTAAAATACCATCAATACATATGAATGTGCATGATTAGGGTATGATCCACCTATGTGAGATCATGAAAACCCTAATTATGATAATTGATGAATCTTAACCTAATTTGAAGGCATCAATGATGATGTTTCTCATACATGATGATGCTATGAGTTCAATTCACCATGAAGTGAATAGTAAACCCTAATTTTAGGGTAATAACATGTAATGTGATGAAATGTACAATTACCTTAATTCCAGGTTATGCTTTTAAGCATGAGTCTTCATGAGTTAAGTATGAAAGGAGGAACCACTTTTTCTAATCATAATGGAAGGGATTGGATAACCCTAATTGTTGTAAATCAGGGAACCTAGCTCTTGTAAGAGTATGAAGGTACAACTCTTGAAATGAATTGTTTGCTATTATTAGTTGAATTAACCATGCATGTTCTTATATGAGGATGATCATATCCAGGTAAGGATTATGATATCATATTCATTGAAAGCATGTTATTAGCTTTATGAATAGTAACATATCCTGTTGTCAAGTAAGTGGCATCACATGAGATGATAGGCTGTAAGAGCCAAGTGTATCATCAAGGTCATGCTAATTAGATGACTTGTGATGAAATGATTAAGAAAGGACAATTGATGTGAGTTAGACTTGTTACATTTAGTATTCTACTTTCATAGCTGCTATGCTAATGATTAATGTTTGAGAACATGAATGATGTTACAAGAATACTGAAATGTACCTAACTAATCAAGTATAATCATACCATGTAGAGCCCTCATCATAGATCCATCATTTTCAGAAGCTAAATGATGGTGAAACAGGTTTTCCTAAGGGAACTCCTGGATCGCATACTTTTGAGTATGTGGGGGATTATGGATGTGTATATCCTTACATCCTAGTGTAGGAATTGATGTAGATATATCTTAATCTATCAATCCTTCACTATATGTTTATGTCGGGGTGATGTAACACTAATCTCCCGAGGAAACCTTTTATACCACATCGATGAGAGATAAACAAGAAATCTTTCGATGGCGAAGAGAGTATAGAATGCCACTGTGACTCTAATAGCAAAGTACCAGAATACCCTGGTGAGCTATAGTAGCAGAGACACTAGATGTCCTGTATGTATATCCTCACTCTGACTGAGGAAGATGAGGTCATAAGAATCCGGCTCTTTCGATGACCTAGGTATGATACCGATGCGACTTAACAGTGATCGGTTGGAGTATGAGCGGTATACCTCATCTCCGCAGGGCATAATAATAATGTTTGTAAAACATAATCAACCGCGTAGCATATCTGCTTAGGTTGGACTATGAGATACAATGAATGATGTTACACTGCATAGTACATATGTTCTTCATATTTCTTAAATGTTGTTGTCCTACTTAATGTCAATCTGCTGTTGATTACCTTAAAAGCTTTTATTGCTTATGTTGTTCTATGACTCTATAATAAAGCTTCTGGCAGAGAGTTATAACTCTCGCTGGGACAATTATTTAAAATTGTCTCACTCCGTAGATTTCAACTTTTTAGGTGGTCGTCAAGGACGAAGGAACCAGTCTACAGGTGATCAGTACCAGCAGCAGCAGCACCAGGAGCAGTAGTGAATCTCAGGTGGAGATTCTGACTGATGAGTCTTGTAGTTAGATATTCATATGTCGTCTCTGTACTCTCGGGTCCTTGGAGTTAATTGGTCTGAGATTTTGGTTTTGACTCTTGAGATTTTGTATCTGGTTGTATATAATCACTCAAGAAGTGATTTAGTAGAGATGTAAACTGTTTACCTTGTTTTTATGAAAGAAGCTTTATGATTTCAAGATCTTGTCTCAAAAAGTTTTAATTTTTTGTGATTTTTTGTATTCCACTATTAATCGAATGCTTCCACTGAGTTCATGTTGTGGTTTACGGATCGGTGCCCACAAGCATCATAATATAGATGAGTACACAAGAAGGTTGTGATTGAAGATCATTCAATTTTGTAAGCAATTCAACCTTTTCTTGACAAAGCAAATTATGATTTGTCTCAAGAGTAAGCAATTTTTTATTGTAATCATTAAAAGATGATTTCAAGGAAGAATTTTCAGAATAAATACTTTCCTTTTCAGAAGAAAGATCATCTAATTGTGCATACAAATCCTCATTAGTTTTAGTAACTCTTTTTAGTTTCCTTTTACAATCAATATATTTATCATGTAATTCCTCAATGCTAGCAACTAAATCTTCTTTAGATAAATCAAAAAGGCTTACCTCTTCTTCTTCTTCATTTGTTGTAGCAATAAGGCACTCTACTTCTTTTTCTCCATCTTCACTATCATCACTTGAATCATCCCATGCAGCTTTATAGGCTTTTTCTTTCTTTTTGTGAGATGATTTCTTTCCCTTCTTAAGTTTGGGACAATCACCTTTTAAGTGTCCCTTTTTACCACACTCAAAGCACCTAGAAGAAGAAACACTAGAAGTTTTGTTAGTTTTAAAACTTCTATGCTGCTTACCGTTTACAATGAGAGTTTCTTCTTCACTATCATCTTCACTTGTGTCATGACTATTCTTGGTTGATGCTTTGAATGCAATGTCCTTTCTTTTCTCCTTTTTGTGTTCAGCTACCAATCTTTCTTCTTCTTCAAGGGCAGCTTCATGAGCCTCCAAGTTGCCAATGAGTTGTTCCATCCTTAATGTAGTGAGATCATTAGCTTATTTAATGGTTGTTACCTTTGGTTTGTACTTTGGAGGCAAGCACCTAAGAATCTTTGATACTTGATCCTATTCACTAATGGCTTTACCTAATGCATTCAACACATTAACAATAGAAGAAAACTTTGCATACATTTCACTAATAGACTCATATGGTTCCATACGAAACTGTTCAAACTTTTGTTTAAGCATACCAATTTTAGAATTCTTTACTTGAACAGTTCCTTCATAAGTAATAGAGAGTCTATGCCATATTTCATATGTAGTTTCACAATTTGATATTCTATTAAACTCATCTATGGAGATTGAACAATAAAGGATACTTACAGCTTTTGCATTTAATTGGGATAGCTTTACCATATTAGCATCCCATGTAGCATACTCCATTTGAGGGAGAGTGTAGGCATTTGATACCATTCTCCATAGATCCCATCTTCTCCCTTGAAAGTCGAATTGTATCCTCCTCTTCCAACAGGTGTAGTTGGTGCCATCAAATGGTGGAGGCCGAGCTATGAGTGTTCCTTCCAAGTTGAGGTTGTTTAGTACCCCATCACCCATTTTCTTCAAGAGTCGATTAGAGATCCTTGAAGCCTGCTCTGATACCAATTGAAAAACCACTAGAGGGGGTGAATAGGGTTTTATAATAATTTTTAAAATTAATTCAACCAAGCAATCACAATTGAAATTTGGAGAAGGAGACACGACGTTTAGAGTGGTTCCACCCTTAGCAAAACTAAGGGAGTTAGTCCACTACCCGATTGTTCCCAATTGGGATTTTGAAAGTATTTGAATTTTATATCCTCACAAGGATGTTACATAAAATTACAAACACCTTCACCACCCTTTGGACATCCTTCACCCCAAAGTCATCTCACCAACCTTGAAGCAACCTTCACTTGAAGTAACTTCAAGCTTCCCCTTGAAGTAACATTCCTCCTTGAAGTAGCTTCCCGTTGAGACCTTCTAGAAGTAGTCCAAAGTCCGTCAAACTACCTTCACCACCTAAATAAGCTCCAACAACATCATTTCTGCATCCTCCAACCTAGGAGTAGCAAAGGAGAACAAAATACAATAAAAGGAACAAGATTGGAAGAAAGAAACAATGTTACCAATTGAGTACAATGCTTTGATCCTATATCAAGTGTTTGATCTCCTAACCAAAGTGGATGTACGTGGATGTATAGTGGATAGGAGATAGCAGCCTATAGGACACTAATGTAGAGCTTAAGGAAAACGTATTGCAAGTGTAGCTCAACTTGTTTGCTCACAAGGATTGAATCTCAAGTATAATTGTGTATGCAAGTTGTGTTTTGAGGTGTCCTATGGCTGTCCTATTTATAGGAGTGGTTTGCTAATGCTTGGGGACATTCTAGACACCTTCTAGGGTGTTCTTAGTGCTCAACTAGCCGTTCAGTGTCCACTAATTGCATATGTAATGGCTAGTTAATTAATTCTGAAAAGTGCAGACAGAATCATTTTCGGTCGAAGTATTTGTCGACCGAGAGTTTCTCGGTCGAGGATTTTGTCGACCAAGTGGGAGTCTGAGTTAATATGTTGTAACGTTTGATTCCAACTCCCAACTACTTTTCTAACTCAGTCTAACAGCTAGGAGGGTATATTCTCGGTCGAGGAGTTTGTCGACCGAGAGTGTCTTGGTCAAAGTTTTTGTCGACCGAGAATATCCCTGATTCAATGTATTCATTTACTGAGTGTGTGTATCAATGCGCAATTGTGACACTAACTTAGGAGATGACCTATATAATTGGTGTGTGTGGATATGGAAGATCTAAACGCTTGATTTTCATGATATCTAAGTATTTGTACATTATATACTTGTACTAGTTTTTACATTTTATTACAATCATGGAAATAAAGCAATTTTAGCAAATTAATCTTCCAAGTCTTTGCTATCCACCACCTTATATGATTGTCCCTGAAACACTCAAATAGAAAGTTAAAACCACAAGAAAGAAATGTTTGACATCATCAAAACAAAGGGATTATATTAATGTCCAATTTAGCCAACAAAGATTTCATCATTTGTATCCTTGATAGTTGAGAGTTTGAGTTGCAAATCCACTAATTGTTTGGCTTGGTCTTTCAAATTCTACTTAGTGTTTTTAATTATTTGATTCATTTAATTGGGACCACCCCTGTTGAACTAAAATCTCTTTCTTGGGTGTTTAAGTTGAATTGATGGCTATGAGTATAAACATGTTGATCATGGTTGGCTTGGTCTTATACACATCTTTCTTTTCATTTGATCTATGCATGAACTTGACAAGTATCCCAATCATATTTAAAAATTCCCACTACTTGTAGGGCTTTTGCCCATTGTTCTCTTACATCATTTAAGTCTTCCATCATATAGGGAGTATGTACATCTAATAACTTTTGACCTATTTCTATGATCTCTTTGCTTGAGGACAAGAAATGTTTAAGCTTACGGGGATTTTATGTGCACAAATCATATCATCTTTTAGATCATGTTTGGTTTCATATCCATGTTGTTTTGACTCAATTATCACTCTCATTCATGCTCGATTCTATATTTTTAGCTATTCTTACTTGTCTCATGGTTTGGATTGTAGGTACTACATTTTGCAATGAAATGATGAGGAATATATCATATTATCAATTATTGGATCACTCCTCAAGTATCTACATGTTTTGGGGTTCAAAACTGTGCAAATATCACTTTTTACGGCATGTAAATCTAACCTACACGCTAAAAGTTATGAGCAGAATACACAACAGCCCAGAATATCCATTGACACGCCGTGTCTTAAAAAGACAAGTTGTGTCTTATAAAAGACATGTCATGTGCCTGTCAATTTCAGCAATTTTCAAATATGACTCCTTTCATTTTAAAAGACAAAACCACTCTATGGAGCAGTTATCTTTGGTCATAATTCGAAACTCTTTCGTCCCAGAGCAAGGCTAGAGCAAGGAGGGCAATTTTAGAGGTGGAAGAGGGTGGCTTCTTGCAAAAGAACCTCGTTCTCCTTCTTTTCTTCTCCAATCTTCTTCTCCAAGATGCAGCAGAGATTCTTCACTCCACAAAGCTTCTTGGGAGAGAGGTTTTTCCAGTTTGGAGTAGTTGTAGAAGTGGGATTTCATCCTCAAGTCAGAATTCTACCTTTCTTGGGTTACACCTTGGGATTACTTAGCTTTTCCTTCTCTAAATCATGTTGAATTATGAAAATTTTGCACATATCCTGCTGTACACATTCATGGATGAGTAGTTTCCTTTTCTTGGACATGGGAGAGTAGCTCCCATGTCATAGCATGTTTGGAACATGGTAATTTCGTACTAAATACTATGTTGCTTATTTTTCTACCTTGTGAGTACCGGTTTCTTCTTTTCTACATGTATGGCTGGCCACCTTATGTGTATATTGTATGCTCTTTTGCTTTATCTGAGAAGATAGGTAGGAGAGTAAGGAGGTACTCTCTTGGCAACTCCTTCTTTACCATGAGAGTGGAAATTATAGAGTTGAGGAGTAGGTTTGTGATCCAAAATGAAATTCAGACATGGGAATGTTGAATTGAGTTAGGATTGTTGTACTTGCATCGAGAGGTGAAGTGCAACATACAACTCTCTTTTAAAACAAGTGCTTAGTATGTTTAAATTTCATGTTCCTGTTTTATGCTATGATACATGGATGAAATCCTAAGTTCAAGATACTTCCATATCTAAATTTTATCTCTTTTAGTAATCCATTACTATTTGTTTAATTCTGAAGTTCTAGTCTAATCAACTAAATCACCTTACAGAGATCTAGATTATTGAAAATCATAACTCTTATGCCTAGCTAACCAATGCTCCTTGTGTTCAACCTCGACTACAAATACTCTCGTATACTTGCGGGAAATAGCTAGTTGAGTAAAAGATCATTCTTATGATTGAAACTCGTTAGTGTAATAAACCAACAAGTTAGTGAAACTCGTTAGTGTAATAAACAAATAGAGGTTATAGTGAAGGAAGGTTGGTAGGTGCATAGACACATTTTCTAGTTGATTCTTGCAGTCTATGTACTGGTGGGATGAGGTTGAGATTTATGGAAGGTGTGGGTAGTTTGGGGATGCCAAAAGGGTGTTTGTAGGGATGACAAAAGGGTGTTTGAGGATATTCTGTCGCAACAACTATTCCAATGTCTTGCTATTCTAACTACGGGTTAATCACAAGGAAATTGGTGTTTCTAAGGACCTTTGTGGAAAAGACGTTGTCTGATGCACTGTGGTGATCGATGGGTTTGTTTAGAATGGTCGAATGAATGAGGCTTTGGAAGCCTTTAGCAAGATGCAAATGGAGGATGTAAATCCCAATGAGGTCTTGAGTATCTTGTCAGAGTGTTCACAGTTAGGTGCACTTGAGCTTAGAAGATGAGTCCATTCTTATGTTGAAAAATATAGAATCAAGATAAACAACTATGTTAGCTCTACAACACTAATTGACATGTTCAGCAGATGTGGTAGCCTTGATGAGGTGCAGGAACTGAAAGGGATGTTATGTTTACTTGGTACAATGTTTGCTTGGCACCATGCTTGGAAGGGATGTTTTGTTTGCTTGGTACCATGTTTAAGCCATTTGGTTTGTACCCCATCCATTGACAGGTCTAGCGAGCATCCTCGCAGCAAATATGCCCTCCCAGCTGCAGCCATATTTAGCTCCAACAAATGAAGCATGGGATCCTTGGATCACATTTTCTTTAGTGTTGAGGTAAATGGAAACTACAATTTCTGGATTTCTGAATTCAAAAACCCAATCATGTTATCTTTATTTTATAGGATCAATTTGAATACCACGTAGAAGGAAGACCTTATGAAGTACTGTATGAGAATAGGAACTCTGCAAGTCACAATGAATTTGATGCTTGCACAAAAGGCAACCCATGTTGTCTCACAGATAATCTCCTTACAGGTTTATGAATTGTTTACTCACTCACATTCCCTGATTTCTACAAAAGTTTTATTTTTTAAGTATAAATTGTGACTGTCCATGGATGTAGTAATATAAAAACCAAAATAAACAACAAAACATTTGGTTGTGTTGAGCACAATGGTAATATGGAAGCCAAAAGTTCTTGTATATGAAAAACTAGATGTGCTTCAAGTAAGTGTATATGTTATTTGTGTTTCTATTTAATAAAAATTGTGTTATTTTCAACAACTGTCTAGTGTGAGAATTGAATCAGAAATACCTATATGTAAGGAGGAAGAGTAAGAATGACCTTACTCCTTGCTAAGCCATTCTTGACAACATGAAAATGCTTATCACGGTCATTTGGATCTCTGAAAGAAATTTCATCTAGTTTTGGTTAATTATCAAGTATTCATATGAGAAATTAAAGTACTCTCTTATAAAACAAACTTTAGGATGTAGTCTATTAAGCTACAAATAGTTTTTGTTGGATCTAACATATAAATTGGAAGTTTTTTGGTGTTTAATTCTATAGGTAGTAGGTGTAGTCACATTCTAATGTGTTCAATTTTAGATCCCTTGAACATATGTCAAGATTGGGCCTACTGTGGTGTGAAAGTCACATGGTAATCCAGAACAATTCTATGTAGAGAAGCAATTGGTGATAATTTAGGAGTTGTAGGTTCCATGGCATCCAATAACTACCGCTTTATCATCAACTTACTTCCAAAATTAATGAACTCAGAAGTGACATCAGGAGTTGCAATTGGTGCACTTTCTTTAGAGCCTACATGACAACCACCATAGGTTAGTTGATAAGAATTTTCAAAATAGCTTTCTTCTAGACGTTGAAAATAGAAATATCTCTTACTGCCATATTAATTCTCTTGTGTCAAGGCATGCCTCAATTTTTAAGTTCACTTATGCATTCACCTTATAAGATTTCCTTCTAATCATCACACCCTTATTCTGAATTGGGTTTGTTCCAGACCACAATATTGAGGGGAATACGTTCCTTATTTCATTTTTTCATGAAAGTTTACAGAGCCACCTACTATGCTTCACCAATAAGAGGTGGTCATTGTCTGAGATCGCGGGCACCTTCTATATTGTTTCTTTCTCATGACTCACCCCTAACAAGAGACTTTAAAATTATAGTCTTTTTCCCTGGAACTGACTCATATGTTTGTCCTTTTTTACTGTCCCAATGGATAGCATATAGTTGTTATTGGTTCATGAGGGAGAGTTGATAATGCATTGAAGATTTATCTCTACCATACTATCATGAGATGAACTAATGGTTGTCCTAAAGGATTGAACCCCACACTTCAAATAAATAAGTTCAAGAAGGTTCAGGAAAAAAAGTCCAATATATATTGAAAGCCATACTATTGCTTGCTCAACTTCTGTCCTAACTTTCCTGTAAATATATTTACATGTCATTTATATTTATATTAATTGCAACCATACATTATTAAATTATTATTATCTAACATTTACTTATAGTAAAAAAGCATATACATTTGGACAATTTCAGTAAAATTGGTTCTGCAATTCGAGGAATGTTAAAATTTGACTTTGAAGCACAATTCAAATTGATATATTTCTGCTAATTGTGTCCTCAAATCCAGTAGCATTGTCCTAACTCTTTGCTTCATTATCAAAATCAGAGGTTCCTTCTTGAACTATTAGTCTTTTTAAGAGCCAAGATGTTGCTACTGAAAATCCTAAAGTGAAAATTGTTGTGTGATTATGTTTCAACAACTTTCCTAATACTTTGTAATATGTCTATCAAGCTTGTGTTGCTATTTTGTGACCCTATTGTTCAGTAGCGGCATTTCATTTTATTTATCTTAGTGAATCTTCCCTAAACTAAAACAAACAACCCTATTAGTGGGTGTAAGCCTTGTTGTGGCTTTCACAACATGTCATCATCATCAAAATATTCATATGTTCAATAAAACCAATAATAGACAAGCTCTCTTCATATTAATTTATAGTGGCAAGAAGATGCAAGCCTTGTAGTGGTTTTCCATGAACTTCGATCATGATAACCTTACAAGTAAATAACATGTATTTTCCTAGTCAAACATTCAACTTCATATATGGTTTTGTCTCTTCAGGAAACGTACGATAGTAAAAAAACTTCAAGATAGGATTTTCCACATTTTGATCAATTTTTTATTTGCTTGTCAAGCATATTTTGCTAACTGTCTTTATATTTTACTAAATGAATTTAGATATTTGTTTGTGCTTCAATACACTCCTTCAAACGTGGTCCTTACTGGATGGCTCTTGAGGTAACTTATAATGCTTCTACTACTATGCTATTCTATCTTTGGCTATTGCCATTGTTTACATACAAGCACACAATAGTTAATTTTGTGGGTACAATTTTGTTGTGGACATATGGATCCTTGGATGTACTATCTTGTAATGGTTACTTCTAAACCACAATGGAGTTATCATACATGGGTAATTACCATTGGATCTGTGATGAATATGACAAATCTATTAGATAAATATTTCCTGGGTTCTTGAAATATTTGGTTGATGTTGAACTACTATGTGCTTAGCATGTTCTTAGAAGGTCTCAGAAAGCACTCACAAAATAAATATCTTGGTCTTGAATGATAGATACCATGAAAGGAGAAACACATACTCACCAACATTAAGCACATGATATTCTATTATTGTCTTTGTTGGTGTTTTTTTTTTCTAGTTCTCAGTAGTTAGCATTTGTTGTTATTTGTATAGGATGTAAATGTCTTGGCTAATACCCTAATTTCCAACAACAATAGGATCCATGTCAGCACAAAGAGGAACTTGTCAATTCTCAGTTCCCCTACTTCCAATCCTCTACGGATACATAGTAAGGAATGCATAAGTTGTGTCCCATCTCCTACTCATCAAACTTGTAGAAGGGGGATCGTGAATGTGAGTTTTGAACATAACCATCCAGTATACACAATCAGTCCTAGGAGCAAGTATAAGAGGAAAATTATATGTTACTTAATATTTACTCCCATAATGCTCTCTATTTTAATATCTTAACTTGGTTATTTTATTGAGCTAGTTGTCTGGGTAGTGCAAGGAAACTCACTTATGACATGTACTACCTGATGAAATATCAAGTTCTCATGTCTTGGATAGACGTGATCGCCTGAAAAAATATGAAGAGTTTCACATTTGTTCATTATTACATATGATTTATCACATAAGATTCCAACCCACACACTAGATAGCAATGGCACCAGAATGGTTGGACGTCTCGGTTAGTAGAGCCCTAATCACATATCACTCACCATACATGGTGATAAAGGAGCATGCATGGGAGTTTATCTGCAATAAGTATCTATTACATACTTATTTTTTTGAAGTTTGCTTATTCACCTATTGTTTCTTTGTGCCTACCTGATTGTTAGGTTTCAAAGATGAAAGTTGAGTATTTTCCTCCAAAAGATAATGTTGTATTGCAAAATGAAGCTCCTACAGGTAGTTGTTAGTCAATGCCTTCCAAAATAATTTATTTTTACATAATGTTATATAAGATATTTGATATATTCTATTGTACTTGCCATACAAATTATCCTAGTAGTTTGGTTATAAATAGTTGGTTGGTCCATTTTGAGGTCTTGTGTGTTGATTGTATCTTTACAAATATAGTAATGAAGTTGTGTGGATCTGTAAGACATGACTTTCACCCTTCATGACAGGAACCTGGAGTTATTGAGGCTGAATTTACTCAAAGCCCTACCTCTTTCATTATCAAGCAAATATTATGCAAGGTAAAGACATATTTTGATGTGTTTCTCATTGTCTTTAAACAAGCCTATACTTTTTTATATGTTGGTCATATATTAACATAATGGTTCATTTTGTTTCTTTGCATATTAGGATAGGTGAAAAAGGTTATGCATAAGAAATATTGTATTCAACTGATGAGTAAGTTAGATGCTTTGAAGAAATAAAGCATGTTCTAGTCTTTTTCCAGTTTTCTTGAAATGGAGACCAAATTCTTGAAGAATTGTGATGTATGATTTATGGATATTATTTGCATCAAGGAAAAATTCTTGATTTCAAATCAGCATTATACAACATACAAACTTGAGAACATCCAGTTCACATGTGTATGCCTTTTCACTATATCAAGGAAAATATGGTCAAAGGATGAAAAAACTATTGTCTCAAAAGGGAAATGTTTTGTGAAAGAGTGTCTCACAGGTGTTGTACTTCATATAAGGGGCAAGTTAAAATGTCCTCCCCATGTAATTTCATTTTATTGTGAATAAAAATATTTATATTTAGAATCTATGATGTTGAAAATGTGACTTTAAATTATGATTGATGTTCATTTAAAAATTCTGATAATGAACTTTAAACTGAATGAATAAAAGACATGAAAATGGAATCATACACAATAAGTATGTCATTAGTGGCATTTTTATATGCCATTATACTCAATAAGAATATTTTCCTACAACATTCTCATACACAATAGTGGCATTTATAAAAAAGTCAATTGATGTAATAGTGGCATTTTTATAAAAGCCAAATGATGTTTAGTGGCATTTATCTGGCATTTATTGAAAGTCATTAAAACCTAACATTTAATGGCATTTAAAGTTTATGCCACTATCTGTCTAGAGGCATTGGTACTAGAGGCATTTATTTAAGTGTCAACAAATGCCAAAAAACACTTTTAGTGGCATTTATATGTTTTTAGTGGCATTTTACAAATGCCACTAATGAGTATGTTTGTTGTAGTGCAAGAGATGCAAGAACTGGATGTGGCAATGAGGAGACTAGGGGATGGCCACTGTAGAGAGGAAACATCATAGGATATTAGTGTAGAGAGGAGCACACAGGCAGTTAGGTCATGTGTTGTAATCCCTATTTTTGTTTGTGTATTTGCTAATAAGAAAAATTAGCAAGTGTGAAATGGGGGAGTATAGCAGATGCCTACTTGCATTGGATGGAAAATAGGGTATTGAAAAGAGAGAAAAAAGGTTGTTTTTTGTGAAGGACTAGTCATTATAAAAATAATTGTCTTAATAAATAGTGGAAATCTAATTAAAATTTTGGTTGAAGGGCTAATCTTTGTTTATGAAGGCATGGGGTTCACTAATAGCCAATAGTTATGAGGTAATTTTATCCCATCTAAATCTCCTTCATTAAATCCTTGTTCTTTTGTAGTGTAGGTTCCATATTGTTGTTCCTAATTGCATGTTCCCTAGTGTAATTAACCAAACCCCTAATCAATGCATATTCATCCTAATTTTCAGTCATCCTTTTTATAACCAATTTGATGGTTTTGGTAAAAGCTCGGGGATTTCAACCCCGAGTGAGTTTGTAAGTGTGATAAAATCCCACATCAACCCCCACGTTAGATCCTTAAACCCTAGCCTCAACATCTAGGAACCTAAAGAACCTATTATCTCTAGTGTCTTATTTGTGATGTTGCCTATTGATTGAGATTAGGAGGTTGAGTGGAGTCATATTTGCACTACTCCATCAAATGTGTGGAACTAAACTAATCAAATGAAGGGTCCTTTCCTATAGAGAACTAATCATTTGATACTAGGTTTGTTAAGTGAGGTGTCCCGCCTTCAAGTGCTTCATTTTCTTGATTGACATATGGTGAAGCAATTGATGAAAGGGCCTTCTCTCCTTGGCCCCTCCAAAGATGGTCATTTAGGAGAGTATCTAGTTGACTGAGGGCTCCAAATGACTCGATGGACTTGAATTCAAATAATTGGATGGAGTACAATTGATCGACTAAGGGAATAGAAAAAGTCATGTGAGGTCTATTTATTTTGATGAAAGTAAAATTGGTCGAGTGGGTGGTCAATCATCTAATAATGAGGTGGATTTTGATCAGAAAGTATGTTGAGTATGTCAATTGATCAACTAGTTTCTGAGTTGATTTGATTGACAATTGGAGTTGTATAAATGTCTTTCTCCTATATTGATTTATTGAGGTATCCATCCCTAGAGTCTACTTCTAACATCAACCGATCTATTGGTTGGCTAATACATTAGTTTATGTATCTTCATATACTCCAAGGGCTATATATGTTAGTCATCAACTAACAAATGCATGCTCCAAGTGATCAATTAATGTAGAGTTCATATTGTTATAATGATCTGTGTGGAAATTTGGTGAAGTCAAAGAGTGAAATACAATTTACACCTTAGAAATCATAATCACTGAGTGTCTGGAACCATGGGGATTGTCATGGATGTACAATTCCTAAATTGATATTCATTCCTTCAATTGACACCCTATTTTGCCAAGATATTTCAAAAAATAGAGAAAATTAGGTCCAAAAGTGTGTAAACCTAAATATCAATCTAATTAAGATCAGTAACACATAACCCAATGCCCAAATTTGAAAAGTTAAACATTAGAATATCACAATGCTTGCACACATCAATGACTAACATGCCCCATACTAAAACTTTATTTCTAATTTACTCATTACTTCTCTAATTTACCGATTTCTTCACAACCCAATGTTTCCCATAGTAGTCAAGAATGTAAAAATTCATAGAGCAGTAGTCACTAGATCTCTTGGTTCAACAATGAAAGTGATTTTCATATTTGTATTAAGACTCACACTACCCTAATTGTTTACCTTCTTACTCAATTTTGTAACCTCTTACCAATCCTTTAAAAAAAATTATTTCCTCACAGTAAGTCTATGATTTTAGTTTCCAAATGCCCTTGGACATCCCCAACTCAATTAGAAAGATTAGTTAAAAACCCTCAACTGTTGTCATTTTTATCCACATCTTGGAACAATGCCCTTGGACATACCCAACTCAATATGAAAGATTAATTAAAAATCCTTAATGCTGACATTTTTATCCATGTCTTGTAAAAATCATCCTAGAAATGATTTTTCCTGATAAGTGAACATAAGCATGTTTTTTTCTCATACAATAATGCTTTTGTTCTTTGTTTCTAGTTGTGCAACATTTGGTGTTATATATTTCTCTGTCTCTATCTCTCTCTCTCTCTCGCACATAATAAATTTTACTATAAGAAATATTAATTTATCTATGTCTGGTATGATCCACATGGATTACACATTTACTACACCCATATAAGACTTTTCTAATATCATCACATAAATTATTGTATAACAACTTCATCACAAAACTTATTAGCATACAACTTGTAAACATCTCTAAACATCAATAATTATAATTCATATATATATTGATATCTAGAAAATAAAAATCCTTATGATTTTAAACCACATATAACCCACACCATATGCTCCATCAACAATGTCAATTATTACATCAAAAGACAAAATACTCATATCAAATTGAGATTGCTACAACTAAATTCGTATGACCTTAGGTATATACTCCCAATAGTGTTTAGAAAAGTACATAATATCTTCATCCATGACTCAATTAATACCAAGTCAACCCACATATATCATCTAGTAGATAATTAATTGGACATGTGTCTATCCTAGGAAGACATCACCATCCTGCATGGTCTCGCCCAAGGAACATGAAAATCATCAAGAAGACCATCGAAAATATTCATCTAGAGTTCATGGGTGAGTTGAACCTCAACATCAATGTAATTGTAAAGACATGATTATTACAATCTAATATGTACAAAATTGCATCAGAAAATATAAGCAAATCTTTAACAAACATGGTTTACATCATAGTCGCAGAAGCTTTACATAAAATTACAAAATTAGGCATGGATTCCTATCTACTCTTCAACATGGGACAACTCGTGCACGTCTCTTCTAGGTCTTCTTTGATTACCTACCCATGAATTCCCAGAGGGGACAAAACCACACTTGGGCCCCAATGAGGGAAACATGGGTTAGCAAAGCGGGTACACAATTGCTATTCAAAAAGTAAAACAATATGAACCTATCTACACAGGAACTTTATGACAAAATGTAAAGGAAAAAACAATATAGGTAAGTATCAAAAGGTAGAAATGGGTTTTCAAATTCAATAAGTTTCAATATCCAATTTATGAAAATAGTCATTCAAATTTTCAAATAGATAGCACATGTCAATCTCTAGTGGTTGGGCAAACCACATGTTCTCTCCTATAGAGAACAACAACACACCAACTAAAATTCCCAGTATATTGAGGGACCCTATGTCCTTTAACTCTACACAGTGGAAGCATAGTTCTACTAAACTAAGGGCACTAACCTGCCATTTTTTGTTGTTTAAACATGGTGCTACTATTTTCCAAGAATAAGTGTTGGTAGCCTTTCAAAGAAGTAGGCTAAGGTACAAACTCAATTTTTTTGGCCAACCAACCTCTCTAGTCATGCATGCAATTAATGAGGGAAATAACTTTCTAAATAGAAATAGAAATTGTGTACCTTTGGGTCAAAGATAAACAAAATATGAGATTTCCAAGTTTGTAACTTCAAGAGACCATCAACAGAGAAATCTTCAAATGTTGAGAACTATTCATAACTACATGGCTTGGAACAATTGATATTTTATTTTATTTTGTTATTTGGGGCCAGGGCTTTCCATCTTAGAGTGATATTCATATTTTCCATTATTCTCATTTCTAAGGTTTCTAGTTAGTTTATATATATATATATATATATATATATATATATATATATATATATATATATATATATATTTGATATTACATACTCAAGTGTTATGATACCTTTTCTCTATGTTAGATCCTAACATGTTTATTCTCGCTCAAAGATGATTCCATTTAGTTACTATTGTCATGTTTTATCATTAAATGAGATATGACTCATCAAAATATCCTTAGTCAAAATATCTAGGGTTTAGAGTCAACATACCTCAATATATACTAGTCACAAATTGATACTTAGATTTAAGTTATATATGTGAACACCAATGTGTTTCTTATGAAAATGAATTATATTCATATTTAGTTCAAACTACCATGTAATCCAATGTGAATGTCAAAATGTCTATAAAGTACTTTTTGGTGTTTTTTCTTTCTCTTCTATGTCATATAATTCAAATAAGGGAAACTTAGATAAATTCCTAGTTTCATGTGAATCTAGGGTTTTCAATTATTAATATATGTAAAATGGAACATGTATTTCATTTCCAAGCATAGGATCACCCATAGTTGAATAGGTTTCTCTTTCAATTTAATTAGAATAGATTGACATAGATCAACATACTTTTTAAATTGATATTTTCTCTCCAACTAAAACTTATATATACTTCTAGAGTTTAAAATATTATAGTGTGAATGAAGTTTATGTTTAGGATGTACTCCATTAGGATTTATTGGAATTACACACTTAATAATTTGTCGATTCATATGCCTATATTTTTAGTACAGGGTAAACATTACAAATATTGATCCATTCATATACACTGCTACAATAACTAAGTTATATGTTCTTAAATACCTAATTTTAGTATAAAGATCTAGTTATAGACTTTCATAGTCGACTTTTGTCTAAGTTTTCATCCCAATTTGTTACCCTAATCACCATTTTCATCTAGTTTGTTTTTTTAATAGATTTTTGAAGTCTAATGTATATAAGAAGATCATTGACTTACCAATTTTGGAGATGTGAATTTTTAGGGATCTTTTGTGGTTCAAGGTTGTGAGGCTTCCTTCTTTTCACATCACTAATGCTCCTTCACTAGGTCAGAGACAGCCATTGTGGTCTTGTCCTTGATTCATTTTCACAAACTCTCCCTAACTTAGCATCAAGTTGATCTGATCTTCTACAGGTCGTCGAGATCTAAATTGTCTAGTTGTAGATTAGAGGTTGTGCAACAGAGGCCAAGCCCCATGTTGCAGGTCAACTTACATGACCATTTGCAAGAGGACTTGGGTTAGAAAATGCCACATGAATTGGCATTTTTAAAGTCTTGAAAGTGAAAACGTCATTCAATTTGGAGCTTTTAAAAAATTGAAAAAATAAATTAAAAAAAGGACGGAAAATGCCAAAGCAAGTGGCGCTTTCACCCCAACTTTGGGGGTAAAAATGCCGCTTGCTTTGGAATTTTCATTCCTTTTTTTTACTTTTTATTAAAAGCTTCAAAATGAATGGCGTTTTCACCTCTTGCATGTATAAAGAGACAATCCAAGTGGCCTATTCTCACCAAAGTGGGTTATGTTGGGAATTATTTTCAAAGGGGTGCTATACTCAGAATATTTTTTTATCAAAGTGTGCTATTTTGGGTTTTTTCCCTTATTTCAGACTGATGAGTGTAGGTGAAGAGTCAAGAACTCCACAGATTCAAGGTGAAGCTAGGAAACAATGATGCTCTATTGTAGATGCCCAGCATGGAAAATCAAAGGTCTATACATGGGGGGTCGAAGGAGGAGTTTGCGCCGTTGGTGTTTGCAAGTGGGAATTTGGGAGACCAGGGTGAAGCCACTGTGGGTGGTTGTTAAAGGAGATAGCTTGGTCAAAGCTCACGGTACCACAGGGTTGAAGGGGGGCACAACAGAGGAAAACTGACATGGGTGTATGCTAGATGTAAATAACACGTTAAACATAAGTATACATATCGATGTAATATAGGCCCAAAGAGGCCCGAATGTCAAACTCAGGAAAACGTTCTCCAGAAACTACTACTAATTGTGATTCAGTCAGCTAAGATGATGAAGACTTTGAGTGAAAGTTTAATTATCTAATATGCAGAAAATAAATCAAATATTATTGGTTGTTTTGATCCCAAATGGAATGGATTCCTTAGGATTATAGTTTTTCCTCAGTTAGCATTGCAATTAACATCATATCATTAATAATTATCTCTCCTAACCCCTAGACAAAGAGACTTGTAGAAGAACTACCCTCTCTCATAGCATAATTCACTACCTATTATAATTCTAATTCCACTCTCATAGTGATTGAGTTATTAGTTAGGTGCTTTAATGAAAACTCTGGATAATCTCTTCACATTCGTAAGCATCCTTTCTCAAGGTGTGATATAAAACATTAAATTCTATGAATTTTCCAACCCTTAATCCCTCTTCTAAAGAAATCAACGATATAATTAACTACCTATGGTGATCAGGCATGGATAGTTCATTATAGTTTCATAGCATTATGTCAAGAAATTAAGAGAAACATGTATATTAATGCATAATAGTCAATTACAATGCATAACCGGGCTACTCCCGGATCCTAAGGAATAAAGGGATTAGCCCTGCATGATTTCCATTGTCAAATACATAAGAGAGAAGAAGAAGATGTGGGGAACATTAGAGAACTAAAATAACCCCTAAAGGAGATGGTCTGGATGACTCCCTCATGCGAACGTGTCGATTCACTAACCTCAGGCTGTAAATCCATCCATCGAAGGTGCCTGAATCTCCCAGAATGTGGCTTTCTTCTCTGCTTTATCCTCTCCTTGCTCTGGGATAATGTATAATGGAATAGAATGAGATACTTAGGTTTGGTCAAAATATATGTAAGTCATAGAAGTGACTTAGGGCATCATTAATTGCCAACCATCAAATTAAATATGATTTTTAGATCTGCTTGATCTTGATGTGTTGGTACTACCAACTGGGTGTTACTACTACCTATGCCTTCAATAGTTGTGGTCTCCTATGTAATCGTCGATACTACTGAGTTGATGTTGGTAGTACTAAGATTTCTCAAGACTTTTTGAATCCATTCTGTGATGTTGTCGGTAGTATCAACTTCTTTGGTCGGTACTACCGAGTTGTCTCGATTTCAACATGTCCCTTTCTGAGCAAGTGTCGGTACCACTGACAATAAAGTCGGTAGTACCAAGTTGTGTAGTCTCTTATAGATTTACTTGAAATTCTACCAAAAATTGAACATAAGATCTAAAATAAAATTTAATCATTTAAGATTCTTAAAAATACATTTATTTGATGTAATTAAGTATCACAGGCTAATGATAATAAATAATGCATAAATTAATATGAAAATAAATAATAAATGCACAAAAATCAATAATAAATAGCTTGTGAAAATGACAATTATTCGTTCCATAAAACTCCCCTAAGCTTAAATGTTGTTCGTCCTCGAGCAACACACTCTCAGATCTGTTTGAGACAAGTCAGCAAAAGGACATAATATATGAATTTCCTTTCTCAACTATCCCCACTTGGCGGTCTCAAACCGGCCTTTATTGACCACTGAACAATCAAATACTCTCAGGCGACCAAAAATATCTATAAAATATGTCCACCCTTAGATTAGTGAAACATTATCAATAAAATAGTCAATATCATAGTCAATCGGGAATTTGCTTGGTTCATCATGTGATTCCCTATCTACATTGCTCTTTCCTAACTACCAACTACTTGGAAGTAGTTCTCCTTATAAGAATGAACGAGGAGAATAATCATTTAAGTGGACTGCCAATAAGAGCAATGGATAGAATGAAATAGGTGGCTTATAAAGAATCACAAGTAGCATCTGAATCATTTATGCAAAAATAAAACATGATGAACCTATATGGTGAAGATAATGAGACATGCATGAATCCTAATGCCTAATATTATGGGTGAAATGATGCATGTATTGAAAACCCCATCAAATGGATGAGAATGAAGTAAAGAAGAAAATACATCATGTGGATGTTTCCATCTCTTTGTGACGAGTTTAGGGCATCCTTTCTCCCTTTTTCTTTCATAACATTGATTTTCTTCTTCTTTTTCTTTTTTTCGTTGGCCCACTATTTTAGCATGATGGAAATTTATGCTTGGGCTCCACTAACATATCACATTCATTGTTTTTCCTGAGGGTGTGGATGTGTATCCATGGACTCTATTTCTAGAGGAAAACAATATAACCACATAATGTGAAAATGAATAATGAAAAATGCATGCAATCTACATGTAATTATTATGCAACAAGATGATGTGCACAAAATTTTTTATGCATAATAATTTATTTTTTCATTTTGAAACTAATGCAATAAAAGAGAAACTAACTATCATGTCACATATTATGCCATGCGATGCAATCAAAATGAAATAACTTGGATTACTTGATCATCTTAAGATGGTGAATCAAAATGAGTGGAAAATGGATGGAATCACATAATTAAGAGACAATGCCTTTCATGAACTATGATATGTCTCTCTCTAATGACCTGTGTATAGGGTAACCTTGGCGTTTCTTTCTTAAATTTCAATTTAAGATCCTATTAATTGTTTGATCAATTCAGGCTCAAATCCCATCTTCATCCACATTACATGAATAATTAAGATGTCCATTCATATCAAGTGTCCAAAAACTGACTAACCCATACACTTCCTCTAGGTGGTGTAACTCAAGAAATTTGCAACTAAGCTTTCAAAGATATGATATTTTTTTAAATCCATTGCAAAAGCACAAAAGAGCACACTCTATGAAATAGTAAAAAGCATGCAACTAATGCTCCACGATTACACTAGATAGATTTGGATCCTACCAATAAAAAAATTAACAACAAACTAAAGAACAAAATAAAGATAAAGTTGTTCCAACACCCCCCAAGCTTGAACTTGAATATCTCCTCAGAGTCAAAATTCAAACATAGAGGTGGAATGGGGGTACCAGTTGCTCTGAAAGGTGGTGGTGGATGATTGGTGGCTCATTGGATCAAGTTATGCTAGCATATATCCCTCTTGTTGGTGCCAAGATATGACATTTTCTATCCTTCTTTGAGCTTGATGAGGCAGTGCCACTAACATGTGTATCAATGGTATCTATAACCTTTTTTTGAAGCTCTATAAATTTTTGCTAAGAAAAGTCTATAGTAATGAATTTGTTCCAGGAGTCCAGTAATTTTTATGAGAAAAGTCGATACTACCGACTTTGGTGTCAGTAGTATCAATTTTTTCTACAGACTTTTACCTGATAAGGAGTCGGTAGTACCGAGTTGTGTCGGTAGTACCAACTTTGACTCTACCTACACACCAAATAAGAGCATCAAGGCACCTTTTTACATCAACTAAAATCTAACATGAAAAATATGAAATGCAATTAACAAAAGACCTAAACAAATAGTAAATAATGAAAATGAAATCGGGTTGCCTCCCAACAAGCACCCTTGGTTAATATCCTAGGCTTGACAAGATGAGTTTTCTTCAGCTTGGGTTGTCACGGGATGATTGTGAAGATTCATTTGGAAGTCTGAACTCCACTTTGTCATTGTCTATCTTGAGTGTCAAGTAACCTCTACCAATGAAAGTGATCATGTCGGTAATAGCTAGGAACAGCCTTCCTAACAACATCTCTAATCCTCAAATCCCAGGCATGTCCATGATAATAAAATCAACATGAAAGATGAATTTGTTGACTTTGACTAGAACATCCTTGCACATCCCATATGGCCTCACAATTGGCTCATATGCCAACTCAATTGTCATGGATGTTTTCGTCGACTTCTTCAATCCCAACTTTGAAAAAGTAGTAAGAGGCATGAGATTTATGCTTTCCCCAGAGTCACACTTTGCCTTTTAGAAATGTTGGTTGCTTATAGAACAAGGGATCTAGAAACATATCAGGTCTTTTCTTTTCCTTGGAAGCCTTCCTCGGATTATGAAACTCGCCACTTCAACAACGCACAAAACATATGTATCTTTGATCCTTCTTTTCTTGTTGATGATATACTTCAAAAATCTTCCATATGTAGGGATTTGCTCTATCGCTTCCATGAGTGGAATGTTGACATGGAGCTTTCGAAAGATGTCTACAAACTTCTTAAAATGTCTTTCTTCTTTTCTCCACTTCATACTATTCGAGAATGGAACATGTGGCTTTTCTGCACGCTTGTATGGTGGAATAGATGGCACATCAGAGATCTCCTCCCCTAAGCTTGCTTCAACCCCACCTTCTAGAACGGAATATGGATTGTTTATCGTGGATGTAATGGCATGTGGATGCTTCTTTTAAACTATGGGTGTCTCCTTATCAACTGAGATTGTTCCATTGTGGTAGAACCTTCACTTTCTCTTCTTGCACATGCATCTTTTCTGGAACTATAGTCGGCGGCATTACAACGGTGGAACTTTGAGGTTGGTTGCCCTGCAAAATCGGTGAAAATGTGGTATGCTTATCACTTTTCACTGTCCTTGTATCAAGTGAGGTGCATGAGTGAGCATACTCTACTGTCATGTTGCATCCTCCTGGTCTTCCATATAGACTGTGGGGATATGAAACTTTTGGCACATATACCCAATCTGGCTCTATAGTGTGCTACTTGGGTGACTCCTCTATATGATGTTCTGGCTCCTTGACCATAGAGATAAACTTTACTTGGTGGTGTTGATGAGTCTTCTATGTATTCCCTAGAAATTTCTGTTGAATGGGCTTCTTTATGGAGGCCACCTTTGTTGCTAATTGAGAAATCGGATTCTCTATGCTACGAATCTATGCTCATTGGTTCAATAGTTCCCTTTGGGTCTGACCAATGATCATTTTATTCTGATTGACCAACTTACCTAGCATGTCTTCTGTGGTCTATCTTATGGGGGGCCATGTCCTATTGATGTGCATTGCCTTGGTGTTGCTTGGCCTATTGTGCTTGAGACGGGTCTTGCTCAAAATTATTGGGATCCTTCCAAGAAAATTTAGGATCTAGACTCTAAGAGTAGGCATTGCCCCTATAGTTCTACTTTCGTGCAAACATGCACTCTTCTTCCTCTCCTCCGGAAGAATTTCCATCCTTCTGATATAGCTTCTTGGCTATGAGGTCAAGCTTTTCATTCAATGCAGTGATGACCTAGACTCTCCAACACTTTGAATGGTTGCTGGAAGTTCTCTTTCTTCTCCCATGACTAATTCTTAACCTATTCTTTAGGATTTCATGACACCTAGATGTCTTGTTGTTGAGGAAGAATCTCATTCCTATATTGTCGAGTGTGGTCCTCTCTCCTTGATGCAGCCCATAGTAAAAAATCTTTGCCTGGCCATACATCCCATGATGAGGGACCTTCCCCAACATGTTCTGGAACCTCTCCCATGCTTCAGAGTAAGATTCTTTTTCCTGTTGCTTGAAGTTGTAAATTTTCCTGCCAACTTGTTTATCTTCTTCAATGGGAAGTAATGCTCAAAGAACACATCTATCATCCCCTCCCATGTCTCTATTGACTCAGGTGTGAGGTTAAGGAACCAAGACTTTGCGTTATCTATTAATGAAGACAGAAATAATTTCAAATAGAAGAATGTCGCTGGCACTCTATCTATCTTCACCATGTCACAACACTCAACAAAATTGTTGATGTGTGTTATCGGGTCCTCATTGTTGTGGCCATGACATGTAAGGAGTGGGACCCAAGAGGGGATCCACTCAAATGGTATAATACAACAAGCCATGTAAATATAAAGCAGCAGAAACAAAACTATTACAATGTTACAACATGGTTCATTTACAATTGTTATTCACCATAATAGGTGGTATAGCAAAGTAAAAAGGTATAAATCTAATTAATTTAATCACATGTAAGGTATGTTGCATAGGGCAACCCGACCACTCCAAGCTATCCTTAGGTCCAATACCACAAATATGATCTTCAAGTATTCATATCTTACAATGTACCTACACCTGGGTGGAAGAGAACATCACCCACAACATAAGAAATAGAGTATAGGTTAGCAAAGGTTGAGTACGTACATATAATAGAAAGTTTGGACATTATATTGGGTAAAAAGTATAAAAAGAGATGTTCCCTCAAGAAGGGGGCTATTTGCAATTAGGTAAGCTCAGAAGAAACATAACAAGAGGAATGAGACATATTGAAGTTCAGATTACAAGCATGAGAATAAAAAGTGTCTTGCCATAATAATCAACCATGAATTCAATCAATAATCATTTGCATGCATAACAATTTAGACTAAATATACCTAAAATAGGGCCATAACACCATAGGATCTTATCCTAAAAGAAATAAGGGTGGAAACGCACACCCCGGGTAGAATATGCATGCCCTTTATAAGTATAGTTGTACATAAGTACCACCATTCTAGATATTCTAGTCAAACATGTAACATACATAAATAGAGTGGCAAGACTAGCAATATAGCCAATTTCTCATAAAAAGGCAATCAAAGTATGAGGGCTCCAAGACCCATATAAACATGATAATTTAATAAGAACATGAATATAATGAATTCAGATCAGGAACAATAATTGTCCAAGAATTTAGATTTCTAAAAAGATTAACAATTCAAGATATGCCTCATTAAAAGAATGTAGGTTTTAGTCAAATAATGCCCAAAATAAAATAGAGAATGTACATATCTTATGATCAGACCTATGTAGTCAGTAACACTCCTTAAGTTTGGTGTCATGGCTTTCACAACCTAATCATCAATATTTTTGCATTCAATTAATATAAAAATCATTTATTCTCTTAATTAGAAAATGACCCTACTGTAGGTTTAAAATCCAGACTCAAAACCTAGCCCATTAAAACCATCATAATTTTCTTTTATTTCAAGAATTTACTTTTCTGTATTATTTAATTGATCCAAAAATTAGTTATGAATGTTATGAGTTAAATTCATTTCTGAATAAAAAGGAAAAATAAAATATGAAAATACATGGTGCTCTAGAATGAAATGTGATTATTAACATTGTGTTATGCTAAAACCTTAGTAGCTTACAACTATCAGATCTGTGGTCAAATGCAGGTCAAAGGTGAAGAAACTATAGCTATGCCCCTCCTGAGCTCAAGATCACTAACTATGTATTTGAATATACTGATTAAAATGTGAAACAAACTGTGGATATGATCCTTGTGACCTACATGTGAAACCAAAAAGCCAACTTCACAACAATGGCGACGAGGTCAGTGAGCAGATCGGAACATTAAGAAAAAGAAAAGGCAGGCTATTTACCAAATATGAGATATTAGTCTCAAAAAGTCTCGACCACTTTGACTACCACCGTCGGTCTTCCCTGGGTAAGCTCCAAGAGTAATAGCTACATATATCTGACTAGCCCCCCTTCCCACAATTTGGGATCGACAAGAAGCTTGGTGCCACCTAGGCGAGTAGGGACCTCTTGAGCAGTCCCAGAGATCCCTTTGGATAGTTCTGGTCTCGGAAAATTCGACGATGAGGTAAACATGCATCATCACCAAACTAGAAACCAGCAGAGGTGGAGAGACTGGAGGCAGGGCAATGCTAGGAAGAATGGTCGCCAAATCGACACATGCATATCCTCTGCCAACATCAGGCAACGACAGGGTTCTTGCAACTTCCAGGACCAATGGGCGTTGGAGAAGGGCTCACCTCCAGCTATATATACATGCACGTTGGTGTGTTCCTAGTGTACCAATTGTGGATTAGGGTGGTACGGCCATGGGACGAGGCCACTACAAGGCGATGGAGGCTACATGGAGGTGAAAACAAGGGATTAACAGAGTTGGGCTCGATATGGATTTTTGTTGGATACTGGAATCCTAGTTAGATTAGGGTCATTGGAGTGAGAGGAGGAGGAGGAGGGATGTGCAGAGGGGAAGAGAAGAAGACAGAGGTGACCATGGGATGAGGTCTAGAGGAGACAACGTAGGTGTATCTAGTCGTGCAGTCTTGGCTTGACAGTGTTGTCGCAGGTGGAGGCTGATCACGTGAAGACAGGCAGCCAGATTCCCATGTGGTTGTGCACTGGGGAAGAGATGAATGAAGAGAAGAAGAGGGGGAGGAGGAGCGCATCTTGTCGCCTATTCCAAAAATTGGTTTCAGCATAGAGGATGGAGGATAAGTTGTTGTGAAGTCATGATCTGCTACGCCGTGGTGATGCGGGTGGTCTGGCCGACAGTAGGTAATAATGGTTGGTTGACATCACGGGCACCAGGGAGAGGAAGGAAGGGTGTCTAGTGTCTATGGTTTTTGAAGAGCCATGGATGGCGGTGGCTAGGCTTTGTTGGAATGGCCAGATGGGGGATGGAGTAGTTGGGGAAGAGAGGAATGACATAACCATTTATGGCCCATGAAACGAAAGGCAAGGAGAAAGAGGAGCGGCCGACTACTGGTTGTGAACTTGTGATGGAACGAGTTGTCCACATCATCCGCGAATAAGATAAGTGTGATATGAACGGGAAGGGAGGAAGAATAGGGCTATAGACCGAGTCAAACAACGGATCATAAAGGAAACCAATGTGATAATTAATTGGCTAATTAGACCTAGGTGTACTACACTCTCTTTCATAATTAATCAATTAGTAGATGTATTTAATATCCAATTATTTTGAAATTTTCTAGGTTAGCTAATTAAAGGGTGAGGAATCCAAATTTGGCATCATTTTTACATTTTGAAAATGTTTAATATTAAGCATCCCATTAATATATTTACTCATCTTAATTATCAATTTTGACATTGTAATCCACATTAAATAAGTTTATCATATTTATACTCCTAGTACAATTTCATAGTATCATTTTAGTGTCAAATCTACCGTTATGGTTATTTGTACATTAATTCATGTTACTAATGAATTATTATTATTTTACCACATATATAATTGATATTAATGCATTCATGATATTATTTGGCTCTAATTATTTCTAAAGAATTTTTAATTGGGTAAAGCGATATTGGTTATCAACATAATTGAATAGGGCCTAGAAGAAGGAGAGATTGACTTACATGTCTAGAATTCATTATGTTACAACACCCCACCCCTTAAATAGGATTTCATCCCCGAAATCCATCCACCCCTAGATAGTTGTATTATATCACACTTCTAAACAAATCTAAGATTTCTAATATAGTGAATGTATGGATTATTATACAACACTTCATGTCATACTTATTTAGATAACCCGAGTTGAACCTTTAATAATTCATGTGTCAAGTCATCACAATCTTCTCATATTCTAAGTTGAGCTAGGAAATTTTGATACCAAGAAATAGATTATCTTAGCAGTGTTACATTCATTAAGGTCATTGAGATTATTATGGTGGTTTCATTATCTTTTTACATTCCTTGCATCCTACACACATGAAGTCATTAGGTTGTTCTACAGTTTCTCATTTTCCATCACTTAAGCATAAGTGATTGATCCCTACATGGATCTCTGAATAAAACCAATTAGACTATGACCACTAAGTTGATAAGCTAAGCTAGCTTAGGAACATCAACCAACACATATATATCACAATGATTGCTATCAACACTATTGTAAGTATTGTTTCCTTTTATGATCAACAACATTTTTTTCCTTAATAGATTAAATGTACTATTCAAGTATATCATCCATATGTATTTTCTTTTCCTTTCAATATAAGGGTTCTCTTGAGTTGTATATATTTACAAATTTTAGTAGCAAAATTAGTTAGTGTATTTGCCTACTAAATCATTATCTATAACCTATCATGCAGATTAGGGTATGATATAGGATTAGTGTTTTGTTTTGCAAACATGTTCACCATTCACATTTCAGGACTATAGTGTATTGTATGCAACTTATTGAATTAGTTCCTCATGATATAGGTATATAAATTACACTACACAAATTCTATTTAGGGTTTAACTAATCCATTCTCACTTCAATTTATCATGTTCATATGGGAAATATGTATGTTCATAATTTCCAAGATACATAGTGTGCTCAACCTAGCATCTATTGTATAATTATCCTTACCCATAAATTACCAGCAAATGGGGCATTAATTTGATGCTTTAGGTATACTTTTCTTGTATACCTAACTGAGCACTTTATCTTACTTAAGTTTATTCTTTAAAGTTAAGTGAAGATAAATTTTAAAATTTATTGTAATTATCAAGGTAACAGCTATGGTGACATAATTAGTAAGGTCGACTCACTAATATTGGTTAGGTGTTAGATACATTCATTTGACGTTATTACTAGAAGTTATCCGGGTTTTGCTTATTGCAATGATTAATACTTTTTTTTATTCCTTAGATTAAGCTACAGTCTTAAAAGGACCTGTCTATATTGTATGTAATCATCTAGAGGGGAAAAAAGGACGAATCTAGATCTTATATTTCCAAAACTTATTCTTAGTACTCACTACATTAGACTTAGGCCTAGGGTCACATGTCCGCCAAGGGTTTCCTCACTAAACCATTTCTCTACTATTGAACTTTCTTATGGTGGTGACTTGGTTCCAAAACCATCGATAAAATCTAAATTTTTTACATATAATTTAATAATAATAATAATAATAAATTTTGATGATGAAAACTTTGCGATGAATATCCAAAATTGATGTCAAAATTGATTCGAGAACTAAGTCGGCCACCTTCCATAATACAATACATATACTATTATTCTATTGTCACTTCTTACGATCCATAAAAGGGATCTTATTCTTCTATCACCTAAAATGTCATAAGACTATATATCTAATATGTAAGCATAAGAGGGAGAAGGGTCTCCATTATGCACAACCAACTTCTATAAATCCTAATAGGGTACAACATCCATCATTCCCTATTTCACTATAATTATAATTCACACTACCTCTCTACAAAACATAAGAGAATGATAGCAATACCCCAACATTATAGGAAGAGATTTAGGATTTTCCCATTACTAACTAGTTAACAACCATAGTGATTTCATAATATATGGTAACCTATATAGTTAATCCACTCATCTCGATCATCGACCAAACCAAGTACACTATGAATATGGAGAGGTGAACAATTAAAGTTATCGCGTAAAACTTCTAGATTTCATCAGCCAAAAAAATCATGTATGAGGCATAACAAGCTAAAAGGATGTTATCCAACCCTTAGATAGATGGATTTGGGTAGACCTATTTGGACATACTTCATTTGAAGGAAAGACATGCCTAGTCATAACAAAGTTAATTCAAGTTATCATCTAATGTCAAGGCAACCATCGTCATTCTACTACTCATGTCAGGGTTTTCTGATTGTCATCCAAGCATTCTCAACTCAAGGTGGATGCATGTGAGTCATGCTAAAGGAAATAACAAATAAAATGGATTTAGGTGATAACTAGGGAAAAGCCTAGCTATGACTTATAAGGTCAACCTACACTTCTTAGCTCTCAATCTAGAATCCTAGAAAATATGAGATAGGATTCAATGCTACACAAGTCAATTCTATGTGGCAACATATCCACCTCCTTAAAGAGGTAGGGATGATAATGGTTACTAAAGTCTGGTTGATATCCACATGGGTGGGTTGAGGAATGTAAGTGACCAACTTAATCAAGAGTTGAAAGCCCTATTTGGTATTTGAGTTCTAGAAAATAGGTTCATCAACAACCTCTAATGGTCTCCTACCCAATTAAGGGTCAACCTAGGATATCTTGAAATAGTCAAGTTATCGACTACTTAGGCTCTGATGTCATTTTGTAAAGAGTGGGATCCAAGAGGGGATCCACTCAAATGGTAATGCAACAAGCCATGTAAATATAAAGCAACGAAAATAAAACTATTACAATGTTACAACATGGTTCATTTACAATTGTTCCTCACCATAAAAGGTGGTATAGAAAAGTAAAAAGGTATAAATCTAATTAATTTAATCACATGTAAGGCATGTTGCAGAGGGGAACCCGACCACTCCAAGCTATCCTTAGGTCCAATACCATGAATACGGTCTTCAAACATTCTTGTCTTACAATGTACCTACACCTGGGTGGAAGAGAACATTACCTAGAACATAGGAAATAGGGTATAGGTCAACAAAGGCTGAGTATGTACATATAATAGAAAGTTTGGACATTATATTGGGTTAAAAGTATAAAAAGAGATGTTCCCTAAAGAAGAGGGTTATTTGAAATTAGGTAAGTTTAGAAGAAACATAACAAGAGGAATGAGGCATATCAAAGTTTAGATAACAAGCATGAGAATAAAAGTGTATTGCCATAACAATCAACCATAAATCCAATCAATAATCATTTGCATGCATAACAATGTATACTAAATATACCTAATACAGGGTCATAACACCATAAGAACTTGGCCTAAAAGAAATAAGGGTGGAAACGCACACCCCGGACGGAATACGCACGCCTTTTATAAGTATGGTTGTACATAAGTACTACTATTCTAGATATTCTAGTCAAACATGTAACATGCATAAATAGAGTGAAAAGACTAGAAATATAGTCAATTTCTCATAAAAGGAAATCAAAGCAGGAGGGCTTCAAGACCCATATAAACATGATAATTTAATAAGCACATGAGTATAATGAATTTAGATCAGGAACAACAATTGTCCAAGAATTTAGATTTCCAAAAGGATTCAAAATTCAAGATATGCCTCGCTAAGAAATGTAGGTTTCATTCAAATAATGTCCAAAATAAAGTAGAGTATGTACATACTTATGATCAGACCTATGCAGTCAGTAACACTCCGTAAGTTTGGGGTCACGGCTTTCACAACCTAATCATTGATATTTGTGCATTCAATTAATATAAAGACCATTGATTCTCTTACTTAGAAAATGACCCTACTGTAGGTTGAAAATCCTGACTCAAAACCTATCCCATTAAAACCATCGCAATTTTCTTTTATTTCAAGAATTTACTTTTATGTATTATTTAATTAATTTGAAAATTAGTTATGAATGTTATGAATTGAATTCATTTCTAAATAAAAAAGGAAAAATAAAATAGGAAAAGACATTGTGCTCTAGAATGAAATGTAATTATTAACATTGTGTTATGATAAAACCTTAGTAGCTTGCAACTACCGAATCCATGGTCAAATGCGGGTCAAAGCTGAAGAAACTAAAACTTTGCCCCTAGTGAGGTCAATATCACTAACTACGTATTCGAATCTATCGATTAAAATGTGAAACAAAACCATGGATACTATCCTTGTGACCTATAGGTGAAACCAAAAAGCCAACTTCAGGACAATGGCGATGAGGTCAGTGAACAGACCGGAACATTAAGGATCTAATTGGTTTATCGTAATTGGTCTGAAAAATTTATGAACTGGAGTTCCTTAAGTACTTTTTCATGATTGGTTTTAAGTGTTGGAACTTGATTTTTGTGAGTTCCGGTGAGTTACAGCTTTACATACAAAACATTGTTCTTGAGTTCCCTCTTAAAAAGAGCGAAAAATGAGTTCTGGGACAACTAACAACATTTCTTATACAATTATATTCTTCATTCGTCATAAATGACACATGTAAAATATCTATGACTAGAAATATTAACAGTGTGGATATAGTACATTGCTAAAACCATAACATAATTTGACTCAATATCATACACTATCAACAGACTATATATAACATTTTACACTATAACCACCATTATCAGTGTGACTACAAAATCAAACACACAAATATCATGGAAAAACATTAGACCATACCATGTGAAAACAATGTAATTTACCTAACATATTTTTATTCTTCATATTTAAACAATATGATGTGGAAAATGATAATTAACTATAACCATGCACGAATAATATAGTCAAAATTCTCTACAAAAATAATGTAAAAATTAATATCCTACATTGTGGTAAACAATGATGAACCAAAACTTATATTTACAAGTACATGAAATGTATATATTATTAAAATACTTTCTATACACAAATTAAAATAAAAGCATTGTGTTTTGATATTAATCATAAGGTTTTATTAAGAATAATTGTACCATAATAAAATATTTTTTAATAAAACAACATCTACACCATAATCATTTGTTGAGGTTATTATGATTTAAGAATATTATTTTTTTCAAATATGATTTTTTTATGTCTTTGCCATCCTTATTTATATGACACATTGAAATTTAGTAATTTTTTTAAAAATTTCCATATTTACACTTACAACAAACCAATCACATGGAAGTGAATGGAACTTAAGTTCCAAAAATGGAAGTAGAGTTCCCAAAAAATGAGTTCCATAGAACTCATGACTTACATCAAACCAATAGGAGCTTAAGAAAAAGAAAAGGCAGATTATTTACTAGATATGAGGTATTAGTCTTAAGATGTCTCGGCCACTCTGACTACCACCGCTAGTCTGTCATGGGTAAGCTCCAGGAGTCATAGATACATAGCTCTGACTAGCCCCTTATCTGCAGTTCGGGATTGGCGAGAAGCTTGGTGCCACCTCGGTGAGTAGGGACCTCTTGAGTAGTCCCCGAGATCCCTCTGGATAGTTCTGGCCTCAGAAAATTCGACGATGAGGTAAACATGCGTCGTTACCAAACTGGAAAGAGTTTTTTCCCAAAACCCCCCTCAACTATCTAGAAATTCCAGAAAAACCCATAAACTATGCATAATCCTTAATAAACCCCCACAGCTGGTACCACCGTTAAAAGCTAACGGTTGGCAGTTGGGTTTTCTTTCTTATTTCATTTTTTGTCCTCCGCTGCATTCATTTCTCCATTGTATTTTTTTCCTTTTACACCATTCAATCATTTTCTATTAATTAGTCATCCTGCTATTAGTTGATCATTTGCATAGTTGTGTTTGAAATTAATGAGATGGATGTGGTGATGAGTTGATCGAAAAGCAATTCCTTAATCAGACGTGCAAGACTTGTACGAAGTATTGTTAGTGATATATATGTGTCTAGGTGCATTCCTCGTGTAAATACTAGGGGTCTCAAAAAAATGATTTCGGGTCAATTCCAGGTCGGATAATAATCGGGTTGATACAAAATCATACAATCCAAAACTGATTCAGAATTAAATTTTTTACAAGCTGGCATGTCTAAAATCGGATCCGGTTTTATAATGTGTAACTCAGAACTGCATGTGAATCACAAATTTTTATTAACTTTACATGATTTGTACTAATTTATACATAATAGAACTTGTATTTTCTAAAATTTTCAACCCAAATTCAACCTGGGTTGATCAAATCACCACTCTGAATCGATCTGATTTCAATTTGGACATCAATATCCAAACCCAGAACCAACCAAGATTGGTAAAATCCAAAACCAAAACCAAAACCAATTTTTTTTCGAGTCAGACTAATTCGAGTTCATGGGTTCAGGCAAAAATTGACAGCCCTAGCAAAGATACATCAGCCTGACCATAGGGCACAACACATCTTAATGCGTGTCTGGGTCAGGCTGATATGTCCGACCTAAACACAAATTAAGATGTGTTGCGTCCTATGGTCAGGCTGATGTGTCTTTGCTAGGGCTATCAATTTTGTTTGACCCGTGAACCTGATTCTGTCCGACTCAGGAAAATTTGGTTTCAGTTTTGGATTGTATCAATCCTAGTTGGTTCTGGATTTTGATATTGATGTTTGAATTGTAACCGGGTCAATTTTGGGTAGTGATTTGATCAACCCGGATTGAATTTGGGTTGACAAATTTAGAAATTAAAAGTTCTATCATGTATAAATTACTACATAACATGTACAGTTAATAAAAATTTATGATTCAGGTTTGGTTCCAGGTTACACACTATAAAACCCGGTCCAGTTCCAGGTTACACATTATAAAATCGAGTCTGGTTCCGAAAATACCACCTTGTAAAAAATTTGGTTCCCAGTCGGTTTCAGTTTGAGCTATTTTGTATCAATCCAGTTGTTGTCTGACCTGGGATTGGTCTGAATCCCATTTTTTTTACACCCCTAGTCTTTGCACAAAGAATACACCCACACACATATATATCACTAAGAAGACTTCACACAAGTCTTGCATTAATGAGTAATGAATTATTTTTTGATGAACTCATAACCAATCCTCAATACATCCCTATCAATAATTTCTAACACAACTATATAAATGACCAACTAATAGGAGGATGACTTATTAATAGAAAATGATTGAATGGTGTAAAAGGAAAAATGAAAAGAAAAAAAACACAATGGAGAAATGAACGCAGCAGAGGACAAAAAATGAAATAAGAAAGAAATAACCCAGCTGCCAACCGTTAGCTTTTAACGGTGGTACCAGCTGTGGGAGGTTATTAAAGATTATGCATAGTTGAGGGGGTTTCTAGAATTTCTGAATAGTTGAGGGGGGTTTGGGGAAAAACTCAACTGGAAACTAGCAGATGAGGAGAGACTGGAGGTGGGGAAAGGTGAGGAAGAATGGTCGCCAAACTGACACATGTAGATCCTCCACCAAAAGCACGCAATGATAGGGTTCTTGCAACTTCCAGGACCAATGGGCATCAGAAAAGGGCTCGCCTCCAACTACAGATACGTGCACGTTGGTGTGTTCCTGATGTACCAGCGGTGGATTAGGGTGGTATGGCCATGAGGGTGAGGCCACTGTAAGGCAATGGAGGCCACACGGAGGTGAAATTAGGGGATTAATAGAGCTGGGTTCGATATGGGTTTTTGTTGGATACTGAATCATAGTTAGATTAGGGTCATCGGCGTGAGAGGAGGAGGAGGAGGGATGTGCAGAGTGGAAGAGAAAAAAATTCGAAGGTGACCATGGGACGAGGTCTAGAGGAGCCAACAGAGGTGTATCTGGATGAGCAGTCTTAGCTTGACAGTGTCATTGCAGGTGGAGGTTGATCGTGTGAAGGAAGGCAGCCAGATTGCCATGGCGGTTGTGCATTGGGGAAGAGATGAAGGAAGCGAAGAAGAGGGGGAGGAGGAGCACATCTTGTCACCTGTTCCAAACATTAGGTCAAGCACAGAGGATGGAGGATGAGTTGTTGTGAAGTCATGATCTGTTGCGTCGTGGGGATGTTGGTGGTCTGGCCGACAGTTGCCATGACAGTAGGAGACGATGGTTGATTGATGTCACGGGTGCCGGGGAGAGGAAGGAAGGGTGTCTAGTGTCTATGGTTTTTGAAGAGCCATGGATGATGGCGGCTAGGCTCTGTTGGAACAGCCAGATGAGGGATGGAGGAGTTGGGGAAGAGAGGAATGATAGAACCATTTGTGGCCCATGAAGTAGAAGGTGAGGAGAAAAAGGAGGAGCAATCGACTACTAGTTGCAATGGAAAGAGTTGTCCACATCATCTATGAAGAAGATAAGTGTGAGATGCATGGGATGGGAGGAATAATAGGGCTACAAATCGGGTCAAACAGTGGATCATAAAGGAAACCAATGTGATAATTAATTGGCTAATTAGACCTAGGTCTACTATACTCTCTTTCATAATTAATTAATTAGTAGATGTATTTAACATCCTCTTTTTTTTAATTTGCTAGGTTAGCTAATTGAAGGGTGAGGAATCTAAATTTGGCATAATTTTTGCATTTTGAAAATGTTTAATATTAAGCATCCCATTAATATATTTACTCATCTTAATAATCAATTTTGACATTGTAATCCACATTAAATAAGTTGATTATATTTATACTCATAGTACAATTTCAAAGTATCATTTTAGTGTCAAATCTACTGTTAGGGTTATTTGTACATTAAGTCATGTTACTAATGAATTATTATTATTTTACCACATATATAAATGGTATTAATGCATTCATGATATTATTTGTCTCTAATTATTCCTAAAGAATTTTTAATTGGGTAAAGTGATATTGGGTATCAACATAATTGAATAGGGCCTAGAAGAAGGAGAGATTGACTTATATGTCAAGAATTCAGTATGTTACAAAATGGTTGTGACTTCACCAGTACCACCAAGCCTAGATCTATCTTGTAGCTGCCCACATTTATAGCCTGCCTCTTTACCGATCCCAATTGAGCAGTTGCAGATGAAGCCTTGATCTTTTCCCAGATAGTCTGCTCTTCAAATTTTGTGTCACCCATCTCTACATGCTCTGGTTGTGTTGTTGGAGGTGGTGGAATTGGAATGAGCTTCTCAGCTGAAGCTCCTAACTCTTACGTCCTACGAAAAATTTCCTCCTGATTTGCAATGGATGCAGTAGACTCTTTGTAATATGTGGTTTGAGTGTGAACCATGCACTAGTATCTACAACTTAACAATGATGTGAGAACATAGAATACTAGTGAATTGACAACAAAAAGGAAATTCAATTATGCTCTTGAATAAAGAAAAGAATGAAAAAATAATAATGGACTAGAGTGGTCGATCACAACACTTGTAGTGCTAGAGTTGTCATTTCCCCGACAACGGTGCCAAAAACTCGATATGTGCAAACCACACGTTGAACGCAAGTATACATATCAATGTAATATATGCCTAAAGAGGCCTGGATGTCGAACTCAGGGAATTGTTCTCCAAAAATGACTACTAACTGTGATGTGATCAACTAAGCTGATGAAATCTTTGAGTGAAGGTTTAATTGTCTAAGATGCAGAAAATAAATCTAAGATTACTAATTGTTTTGATCTCAAAAGAAGTGGATTCCTTAGGATTATGGTTTCATGTTAGTTGACATTGCAATTAACATCATATCATTAACAATTATCTCTCCTAACCCCTGGACAAAGAGACATGTAGTAAGAATTACCCTCTCATACAATGTAATTCACTACCTATTCTAATACCAATCTCACTCTCATAGTAATTGAGTTATTAGTTAGGTGCTTAACTGAAAACTTTGTGTAATCTCTTCACATTTGTAAACCATCTTTCTCAAGGTGTGATATAAAACATGTAGTTCTATGAATTTTCCAACCATTAATCCCTCTTTAGAAGAAATTAACGATCTAATTAACTACCTATGGTGATCAAGCATCGATAGTTTGTTATATTTTCATATAATTAGGTCCAAAAATTAAGAGAAACATGTATATTAATGCATAATATTTAATTACAATGCATAACTGGGCTACTCCTGGTACCTAAGGAACAAGGATTAGCCCTATATAATTTTCATTGTCAAATACATAAGAGATAAGAAGAAAATGTGGGAAACATTAGAGTACTAAAAGAACCCCTGAAGAAGACAGTATGTATGACTCCCTCACACAAACGCCCTGATTAGCTTACCTCAAGCTACAAATCCATCCACTAGAGGTGCCTGAATATCCGAGAACGTGGCTTTCTTCTCTGTCGTATCCTCTCCTTGCTCCTGTATGTTGTAAAATGGAAGAGAATGAGATACCTAGGTTTGGCCGAAATCCCCCTAAGGTATAGGAGTGACTTAGGGTGTCATTAATTGTCAATCGTCATATTAAACATGGTTTTTACATCTGTCTAATCATGATGTGTCGATACTACCGACGTGTTTCATAGTTGTGGTCGCCTGTGAGGTTGTTGGTACTACCGAGTTGATGTTGGTAGTATCGAGATTTCTCGAGAATTTTTGAATCCTTATTGTGATATTGTCGGTAGTATCGACTTCTTGATCGGTACTACCAAGTTGCCTCGATTTCAATATGACCCTTTCTGAGCAAGTGTTTGTACTACCGATAATAAAATCGGTAGTACCAAGTTGTATAGTCTCTTATAGATTTACCTGAGATTTCACAAAGAAAATGAAAGTAAGCTCTCGAATAATATTAAATCATCCAAGATCCTTAAAAATACATTTATTTGATTCAATTAAGTATCACAAGCTAATGATAATAAATATTGCATAAATTAATATGAAAATAGACAATAAGTGCATAGAAATCAATAATAAATAGCTTGTAAAAGCGACAAATATCTGGTGCATCAGTGTTGTGGTTGGAATTGTCATCTGTGTCATGCACACTCCTTGGGTATTGTCATAGGTTATGGCAAAGCATTACGACAAGTGTTCTTGAAGCAGGTTAACTTGTTTAAGATGGGGGTGAGTTGAGGTGGTAGTCGAGTTTGTACGTCTCTGTTGTGTGGGGATCTTGGGTGATGGGAAAAAGTCAAGGAATTTGGTATATGCACTTTAGATTACTGGTTGGCATAGAGATTTTGCATAGAGGTTGAAGGAGATGGGTTTCTTGCTTGCAGGCTTCTGCTTGTGTCTTGTTGCCTCCAGAATACGATGGTTAGGAACATATATAGGCTAGGGGGTTTGATAGGGTTTCAGGGTGTTGGGAGACGAGGAGAGGAGACCAAGAAAGGGAGGCATCACGGCTTTCATAACAACCATTGCCAACAAAGTTACACAGAGGGGAACAAGAGGGTTCATCTGAGAGTGATGAATAGAAGTGTTGCTTCATTTACTAGTAACTATAGTTAATGTTATTTTTACTAATTTCTTATAAAATTTATAACTTTCAAATTGAAAGGCCAATTGTTTTGATATTTTAAATGTGGGTTTAATTTGTACCAATGTAAATACTAAAAACACCAACCCCTAGATTTATTCTTCTTAAATTACTAACTTAAACACATGAAGTACTAATATTTAGTGCTTAAAATATATTTTAATGTGATTCTAAATCCATCTATAGAAAGATAAGGTGTGATATTGTAATACTAGGTCAAATCAAAGTATTTGAGCATAATGGTTTCAAATTATACAAATGATGACAAAGTGATTCAAAGACATAAGTGTAGGGGCTAATTTATAAATATTTATAAATATTTTCAAATTTAGGAGTATGAACTTATTTAGACATAAGGAATTCAAGTGGAGGCTTTATTATAACAAAGTTCATGATAATTGATCCAAATATACAAAGAGGACTTGGAACAAAGGACCATGTTTGTAAATGGTTCCAAGTTAGGTGAAAATTAGGAATCATAGCTCAAAATAGATTTAGTCCTCAAATTTCAGTATGTTAAAATAGTGATTACCATGATTGGATAGCCTAGGTTTTGTATGATGAGCCTCAGGCTTAGCTAGATCAATAGTAGACTAGGGGTTTGAATTCAACTGATGTAGCCATAATTGGAGTTTGACATCAATAGATAGACTAGTTGACCAATCCATTAGTTTACATGTCCTGAAATCCTCTTTAGTCTCTGCATGTCAGTCACGAACCGACCAATCCATCCTCCAAGCAACCGATTAGAGTAGAGTTCATCTTCTTGTCATGTTTTCTTGTGGAAATTTGGTGAAGTCAAAGGGTGAAATGGACTTCCGCCCTAGAAACCATAACTGTGAAGCATTTGGGAACCATATGGATAATCATGGGTGTGCAATTCTTGTACTAAGATAAATTACTTAGATTGATACCCTATTTCGACCAGAGATTGCTCAAATAGAGCAAATTAGGTCTAAAAGTGTGTAGACATAAATAGTAACCTAATGAAGATAGAGAAAGCATAACCCAATGCCATAATTTGGAAATTAAACATTGAAAAGTTGTAGAGGCTAGCACACATCAATTGTTGGCATGCCCTACCCTAAATCTCAATTTCTATTTTATCACTTACTTCTCTAATTTACCAACCCCTTACATCTTGTGTTACCCATTCTAATCAAGATTGTAAAAATGCATGTAGTAGTAGTTATTGCATCTCTTGGTTCAACAATGACAAAGCTACTCCTTTTTTTATTAAGACTCACAGTTCCCTAACTACCAACCCATCTTCCTAAAATCATCTTAACCTCTTACTAATCCTAACAAAATTGAAAATTTTCTTTACAACAAATCTGTGATATTTCTAGAATGCCTTTGGACTTGTCACAATTCAACTAGAAAGAATAATTAAAAACCCTCAACCACCATTTTTTTGTCAACATCTTTGAGAAATCAACTAAAGAGCAAGCTTCACCTTTGGAATCTAACACATCCAATGAAGTGAAACAACCTTCCATTATTTTTAGTGGCATCGTTATCAATAGTGAATGGAGTGCCACAATCTCATTCATCATTTTTGCTCTATATCACCCTAATTTCTACAAAAAACCCCCACTAAATTTATAGTAAATTTTGTCTTGAATTCAACAAAAAATTTCAACATGAATTGGTCACAAATACTTTCCCACTTAATTTGGTGTATATGCAACAATTATATTCTAAAAAACAGTTCCTTAACAACCATATGTCAAAACTATCACTCACAAATGTGTCTACATGCATATTCATATAATATTGATTTTGCCTACCAAATAAATAAGGCATTTTTTGTAATCAACAAACATTAACTAAACCTCATCATTAATCATCACCTATACTAGTTTGCTAAGTAATGTTAATATTTTAGCCCAATGTTTCAATATTTAAACATTTGAGGTTTCTATCACCATTTTACCTCAACTAAACATTTCTTGACCTTACTACTTAATATTTCTTTTCCCAACTATATTTATTTGTTTATCTCTAAATGAACAATCACTATAAATACTTGTTGTATTTTGGGTGTTACAAACAACTTCAATTATTTTTCATGGTTATGATGCTTCATAAAAAATTCTAATTTTAAGCCTCATGCTTATTTGGAGCAATGGTAGCTTACAATTTAGATTCCTTTCATAAGCAAGGAATGTAGTAGCCAAGAGAGGAAACCATTTTTTAAAATAAAGTTTCAAATAGAAAGATTCTTCTTGAGAAGTGAACATAAGAAAGATTTTGCTCATATTATAATGTTTTTATTGTGTTTTTCTAGTCAAACAACATCATATGTTATCTCTCCCTCCCCCCCCACACACACATAAAAATGACTTTCTCTATAAGAAATATGAATTTCCAGTATCATCCACATGGATCTTGCATTTACTATGCCTAACTGACACTTTGCTCAAATCATCCACACCAATTTTTGAATACCAACTTCAGCACAAAACTTTATTGACATACAACTTGATGGCATCTCAACGTCAATGTTTACCATTCAAATTTTATTGTTTGATATCTTAGAAAAGAAAATTCCTTATGATTTTAAACCATATATGATCCAAACCTTATGTTCCATCTACAATGTTGGGTTGTATTAAAATATCGAATACTCATGTCAAAATGAGATTATTATAGGTAAATTCATATGCTCTTAGGTATAGACACAAGTTATATATCATCTAGCCCCTATTTGGTTCTGCACTGGGATTTTGTAGTCTGGACTAGGTTAGTCGGGGTTAATCAATAGATTTGGATTGGGGTAGTCAGGATCCAGTTTGATTCTGTTTGGCAACCTAGTCTGATTCTGGTCAGCTAGTTTGGATTGACTCAAGTTTCAATATGATTTTGTTTGGCTAGCAGTCAGGATTCGGTCTGATTTTGTTTGGCAATGTAGTCAGGATCTGCTTATTCTATCCTATTCTTACATAACTGTTTTAAAAATAACAAAATATGTGAAGTTGTGATGCCACTATAGTACAAGTATAAAATTAACAAAATAAATATAATTTGACACATAATGTGGGTGATATTGTTTGTTGTTTAGTGAAATGAATAGTAATGAGTATGCTCATTTTATATATTTATTTTAAATAAATTAAACTTTACAATTGTCTTGTATGGCACCATCATTATGTATGTATGTATATAGTTGTGCATATTCGATCTAGTAGTTTGTAACTGATAAGATAATTGTAATTGGCATAATAGAACATAAATTATGCGTAATTGTAACTGTCCTATTCTTACAGAACTATTTTAATAATAGCAAAATATGTGACGTTGTGATGCCACTACAATACAAGTATAAAAGTAACAAAATAAATGTAATTTGATACATAATGTGGGTGACATTGTTTGTTGTTTAGTAAAATGAAGAGTAATGAGTATACTCATTTTATATGTTTATTTTAAATAAATTAAACTTTACAATTGTCTTGCATGGCATGCTCATTTTGTATGTATGTATACAGTTGTGCATATTTGATCTAGTAATTACTAACTGACAAGATAATGTAATTGGCATAATAGAACATAAATTATGCACAAGTAGACCAAACATCATTTGAATAATAGTGTTATTAAAATGGCCATAATTGTTCCATAATAAAAGATATGACAGAGTAAAGATGATAATGTTTACATCAGAACTTAAACAACGCCAAAAAAAGTTGATAAGAACATAATGTGGTCCCGGGCAAAAACATCATGAACCAAGAGAGAGCGGACAAAAAATGAGTGGTTTTCCCTAGGCCTAGACCTATACACCCATACACATATTCTAATATGGTGACTAGCCACTTTATTGGGCAGTCTTCGTGGTGGACAATGATTGTTCTTGCTCCCACGTAGGACCTTCCCAGTTGGCCCAGTTTAGGGCCTCCTCGTACTCGTCCCATGATACGGGACAATCCTCCTGCAATAGTTAAGGTTGTTGTTTGATGTTGTCTTTTGGCCAATCAAACAACAAAGACATATGAGGAACAGAGTTATTGACCCCATCTTTTCCTTCTTCTTGGCTCTCAAATTTGGCCCCATGTTGTGCAGGCTCCCCCTGGTGTGCAGGTTCGCAACATTTTTTTTTGTAAATAATGTATTCTTCAACATATTTGTGTATCTTTGATGGGGACATTAATATCTTTTCAAACTTTGGTCATGACTTTGAACGCGATGTCGACATCTAAATTTTTAAAATAAATATAATTAAGAGCAAATAATCATAATAACAAAGTGCATATGACAACAGTTTGTTCAAGTTAAAGTTGACAAGCAAACTTAGATAAGTAGAAGTTTGAATGCGATGTAAGACTTCTAAACAGAATAAGTAAGTACAACTTTGATGAATTGATGGTAAAAACAAAGTAATGATGACCATAAGTTTTACAAAAACATGTTTCCAAGCAATCATAAACAAATACAAGTTGGAGCAACTATGTTACAATTTCATTCATTTGCTTCACCGCCTAAGGTTGTAGTTGTGTTGTTGGTGATTTTGTCATTGGTAAGGTATTTAGCAACTCCTGGTGGATAGGTGCAATGAGTAGTCACAAAGTTACGTTGAATGGCGTGTTGCACAGGCAATGGTGGGGGAGGCAATAAATCTCCCAAAATGAAAAGATTATCTCTTATGAAGTCTCTCCTAAGGTGATGCTAGCGTATTTGCACCTCACTTAAAGATATGTAAGGGCCCCCTGTTATGTTCCGAAAGTCATGCCACACCTCCCACCAAGCATGTGCATTATATACTCCATTTGCACATCTCCTCATGTCATATTGGTTTCTCATCAAACCTCTGAGAACCATATCAAGCTTTGTACACCATATAACATACGGCGTGGTGTGGTGTGCAGCCATATTAAAAATTTATGTATGTAATATATTGCAATAGTAAGGCTTTATTGTTGTATGTGAAGCTAATATGATAATTGAAATATATATATATATATATATATATATATATTAATGTGCATATAAAAAAGGGCCTCGTATGTAGTGAAGCCATAAATAAAAAACATTGTGATGAAGTAAGAGCATACATGTAGTAGCAAGCGTATGAAGTAGCTTTAAAAACAAGCAGGCTTAGAGTGCGATTACAACAATTAAAAAGAGCATATATCTAAATCTAAACATGGACATTGTTGTGATAGTTTTCATTCGTTGCCTACAACACCTACTCCTGCAACAACATGGTTGATATTTTCAGTAGTTGTCACATTTTCCAGGGCTAATTGATGCCTAGGCATCCAATCATTCAAAAAGAATTGATTTTGTCTGATAAATTATTTCCTTAAGTTCTTCCAATGGATTTTCAGCCTGTTCAAATCAATGTTAAGCACCCTGGTTATGTTATGAAATTCAAGCAATGTCTCCCTCCAAGCCTCTCTAGTATATGATCCATTGACACATCTCCCCAGGTCTACTGGTTTCTCATCGCATCAAGTAGGATTTGATCGTGATCTGCACACCATATTAGATGCCCAGTCATAGAACAAATTCTATATGTAAGATGTTGAAATAGAATAAGGGCTCCTTTCACAATGTTGGATATAATGTTATAATTCAAATATTACAATTTCGAGTACAAATAACATAGGGCATACAATCTAATACATCCATAAGCATGCAACAAAATAAGCTTGTGATGTAAGTGTAACAACAACATTATGGAGTCATCATAGGTGAAGGAGTATCCAAAAGAAGAGTACAACTCTCCTCCAACTTATGAATGGAAGTTTGTAGAACTTCATAGTCGATCTTTCTACAGGTGTAAACATGTTCAGAGTTGTGATGGATTTCAACAAAGTCCTTCATGTTCATCGCCTGGCCCCACACTGACTTGCACTCGCAAGTTAGTAATGTAATCTCAGCCTTCAACGAATCAGTTGTTGGGGGGGAGATCGACTGCCCAATGAAAGTATTTGCATCAATCTTTTCCCTAAAATGTTTTCCCAAATTTGAGTTAATAACAATGAATACACAATGTACTTAGCAAGTGCAACTAATTATTTTTGGAATTACTAGTGCACCTGACTAGAAGGACATATCTAATACATTTCTCCTGACCTTTTGCTCATAATGCCAAAGCATTATAACCCTACATCCTTTGTGTTTAGCCACAATGTCGCAACCAGACCACAATCACACATTGAAACTTCAGTTGGATTCATCAACATCTAAAACATGATTGATGATTAGTGACATAAACTCGAGTTCAAAACATAGATTTCTACAAAACATAGTTGGAGAATATTTCAATAGGACTAGTTGATTGTTCTAACATACAAGTGTAGCTTAGTTGGATAGATCAAAATATACTACATACTACATCCATGATGTATTGTATATGTCTTCCTCTGTTGAGGAGTCATTATCACTTGGTAGGTGAAGTTGTTCACGAAGATATTAGCGCATCTTCGCAAACTTTCAATTTCTGCTATTAGCATATTGGTGTCTGCTCTTGTGGAGCAGACAAAGTCACATTATTTTGACCATTGCTTGTATTCGTTGTGTGCATATGCAAGTTGTGTTAGCAACGCATCCCTAATTGCAGTAAGAGTGGCCATTGTAGGTTATACTTGTTGCACGAGCAACATCATACTACATCTGGTCAGAACAAGACCCCTACCACATGTAAAATACGGCATGTGGGGGTTGTTGTCTTCAAACCGTCCATTTTCCACATCTATGGCATCCATGTACACTCGTATGGTGCACTGGAGACCACATGGACATGACGGCATTCCATTATCCATTTGAAGACAGACAACCTAATGAAACATAATGTGACATTTTTTAGAAGTAGGCAAAATTTTAGTCAACTATAGACTTTGAGAACACAAGTGAATTCGTAGATAAGTTCTAAAACACTAACATTGTATTAAACAAACATTTGAGAGCACATGAAAAGTCATAGATGAGTTATGAAATGCTACAGATAGAAATGATGATAAGTACAAAGTAAGCTCAATGAGTATCCCAAATGGTATTGGAAATTGTTTCACGTAATACATCACCCTCCCTGGCATGGGCTGGAGTTGTTTGTTGTAGCGAACTTAGTTCGACGCCATTTGGTGGGATGGAAGATGTTGAACTGTTGTCTGGTATTTCCTCCATCATAGTGTCACCATCATTCTGGTGACGTATAAAATTGTGGAGGATACAACAAGACATTACGAGGCGACACTACGAATGTATCAGATATGTCACCCCTTTTAAGGTAGGCAAACTGCCTCTTAAGCACACTGCATGCTCTTTCTACAACATTATGTAATTGAGTGTGACGGTGGTTGAACATCTCTTTCTTGTTTTTGTAGGAAAGTCTATTTCCCCGGTACTCAGATATATGGTAAATTGTGTTGTGATAAGGTGCAAGAAACCGACAAGTGTTGGTGTACCCTGCATCAACTAGGTAAAACTTTCCTGGCAGAACTTTAAAATTGCCTGTGGTCGTCGCTGCTTGTAGGACCCTTTGGCCAACAGTTGAGCCCTCCCACCCAGTAAGGACATATGTAAACTCCATCAAGAAGTCTACTACAGCCATGATATTTAGGGAGACATTCCCTTTTCTGTCTCGGTAACAATTTTGCTTGTCGCGCGTCACCAAGACGGGGATGTGTGTCTCATCAATAGCCCTGACGGAATTCTATAACACCAAAATCAGTTGTCAACATACAAACAATTTGACAATGATTATAAATTGTAGGGGATAACTATTACCTTGAAGTAAGGGTATAACCTTAGGCTCTCCAATATACGAAAATGTGTGGTTGTATAAAACTTCATTGAACTTTATACTTATGGTTTCACCAAAGTGAATGTAGTCCTTGGCTAAAACACTATTTGTATGACCATTCCCAACCATCTGGAGGAAGTAGCATACAACCTCAACTGATAAGACTCCTCTACTACTTTTTAACAAGCCACGACCCTCAAGCTTGTCCACGAGGGCTATTATAGTTTGTGGTTGCATTCGTTAAAGGTCATAGGCCCTCTGTTCATGGCCGGTTATGATTTCTAGCACGTTTTGGTGGCCACTCCTAATACTAACTGACCTAGGTATTGAAGGTGGTACGTCATCATCATTAGGAATATCATCCATGATGGAGTTAGCTATTGACTTAGCTATTACATCAGCAATGTGATTTGCTAGACCAGACCTGATATCTAAAATCTATGTAAGGAGGTCTCTTGGTTCTGTATGACCACTAGCAGACATGATTCCTACAAGAAAAATGATAAAAATCTTGGCATGATCCCTAAAAATAAAAGAGTAAAAATGTGAACATTATATGAAAGTTGTGACAGAAAATGAACTACATCAATATTAGATACGAATTAAATGCTACGTGCAACAAATGTTTGACTATTAAGTAATTATTACAACAATAATGAATTGGTGTTCATGTTCCCAAACACAGAAACTAGGATGGCAAAATAAATTTCTGAAGTTCTAAAAAAATGACATTGGAAAGCAAACCATAACTTGAACCATCCTCTAACTTATGATGCTAAAGGGCCTCTGCTATTCCCACTTGTGCCAACATCATTGGTTCCAGTATACCACGCGGATGGCATACTTGAATTGCTATTGAAGTTTGGTGATGGGGACTGTGAAGCAAATCCCTACTGAGATGGTACAAAAGAGGATGGCATTGAAGGTAGTGGTGTTGCACTACCACCTTGGGACCTTTCCCAAAGGTCTTGCAACCATATTGTTATTTTGTGCGGTGTATGTATAATGTTGAGGTAGATGTTGTAGTTTGTTGACTCCTTTATGGCGTTCGGAAGTGTTGTAAATACAGGGCTAGGGGCATCAGGGAAAGTGTCATTGAAATGTTTCAAAATCATTACAAACTCTTCTTTTTCAATGGCTCTGGTGGCCACACCTGCGCCTGTGGATAGGAGGAGTCCTTCCCCCAACACCCTGGGTATTTTTTCCGCCTCCCCCGGTGTCACACTCACGTTTCATCCTAAGTGTGCCAATGTTTGGTTCCCCTACTGGGGTTTCTATGTTCGTGGGTGTATCAGACACATCTAAGTCGACAGTAACTTCATCCTCGGAGGCAACGTCAGATGGTATTTGTCTATCCATAGAAGACATTGCATGGATTCCTCTAGAAATGTTCCTCCCCGCCATCAACTCGATGTCATAATAGTGGGGAAAGGGTCAGTTAATCAACCTAGCAAGATATTTGTTTGTCTAACTACAAAAAAGTTTTTATTAGAAGATTTATATGTAAATGTAGGACATTACTAATTAGGGTCAAGGTATGATTATTGTACATACTACAATGCTCTCCCTCCACTCAGGGGTGTTAGGCAACTTGGGCTTATTCCTAGTCTCATCCCATCTAACGCCACTCTTGTTGGTGATAAGCTTCATTCTGGCATAGTCCTTCCTCAGGTTCTTCCACCGAGTTTTGACATGCTCTAACAAAAAGGATGGCTTCCCCATCCTATTTTGCATATCACGAAGTGCCTCCCTCCAACTGTCCGTAGTAAACTAGTTGTCAATACACTTGCCTACATCATACTACCTCTGCAATGTTGAAACTAGAGCTTCGTCAAACTCTCTTGACCAAACAATATGCAACCTGGGATTTGTGGAAGACATACTGGCGTAGGTGCTGCAATATATAATGACAATGAGGTGTGTTTACAGTACTAATAAATATATAATGACTTACATGGTTATTAATAGGTACAAAAAATGGATGGATTTTATACATGGGAGACAAGATTCACCATAAAAACCTATGTACAAAAGATCAACTTACTTCATTTCATCACCTATGGCAAGATATAACCTAAGATCAACACCTTCACTCATTTCCTCCTGCAAACCCTACCCTCTCTTTTAAACATTTCATTTCTCTGGGATGAATTACGAATTATGAGAGATACTAGGATGTTATGTTATTGATATAGATCAATTGAGGTGCTTGGATCATTGAGGTGCTTGGGTCATTTGCAAATAACCCCCAATATTGTATTTCATTTAATTTAAGTAGAATTTTCTGTCAGAAATGTTAAATGATACCTTTACTTATTTAACCCTGACAATGATATCCAACAATTCTGTAAATTTAGTAAGATATCTGAAATACATTTTCAGACATACAATCCAAATTTCACCAACAACGAACATAACAATAAAATTTAAAAAATCAATTAGGCCTCTGTTTGGGTTTTAGTCTTTCATCAATATGTTTGACTGACTATTTTCTGATATAACTCAACTGATAAACATATGTATACCTCGAGTAAATTTAAGATATCTTCACATTATAGCTATTTAACATTCCTCCAATTTTCAAATTAATCTAACCGGCCAAAAATATATTAGAAATCATACATGCCATTGATATTCTTATCACTGAATTTCTGACAACTATTCTGATTAGTGTTACTTCACTACTACATTTTTGGTCAGTAACGTCACTTCCCATAGCGTCATTTTTACTAGAATAACCGACCTAATATACTATTGCATCGGTTTTATCATAAAAATCAACCTTACAAGTTTCCCGCGGCAAAAATTCATGTGATTTTGGCTTCGCGTCTCGATCTAAAGGGCTAGTTTTTCCAAATAACTGATGATATAGGGTCAACAAAAAATGAGGACACTACTTTGGAACTCTAGGGTCAGTTTTTATAGATAACCGACCTTATAGATACTGACCTCTAGGGGGCGGTTTTACTATAAAATCGTCCTTATAGATAACCAGACTTCTAGGGTCGGTTTTTTAAGATAATCGACCTTAGAGCCCTGACTTATAGGGTCAGTTATTTACCAAAAATTGATGTTATAGGTAAACTTCGGGCACTTCTTGACAACCAGACTTCTAGGGTCGGTTATTTACCAAAAAATGATGCTAGAGGTCCTTAACAAACAGATATCAGCCCGATCAAAAGCTTAGGTTGCCATTTGCTGTTGTTGCTACTCCCCATTCCAGCTCCCACGCCCGAAGAGAAGCAAATTGCCGCCACTGCAAAGGTCACTTCCCCAACCATCTCTGTGCTCGAAGAGAGTCAAATTGGCACTGCTTTCCTTGGACGATGACGCCCAGCCGCCATTTTCTTCTTTGGATGGCGACGACGCCTCCGGATCGACCACCATCTCCGGCGTCAATTTCTTTAGAAGACGATGCCCAATTGCCGCTTTCTTCCTTGAATGGTGACGATGCCTACGGTGTTGAAATGGCCACGCACCTTCTCTCTCTAGTTCTTCTTTTGCATAAGCTCCCCCACCATCCGGTTCTTCTCAAGGTAGCACGGTTGTCTCTGCCGCCTCACTCCTCTATTTCTTCTTACTGTCATGCAAATGACCAGGTAGCACGGTCGTGCTCGGATGCATGGCTGTGGTGATGGCACGGTCGTGCTGCGCAGCACGGCCATGCTGGATGAGTTGTAGAAACTTCAATTTTTGTCAATTTTGAATTTTTTAATTCTTACTGCTCCTCTAAAATTGATATATATTGACCCCTAATTAATACATTATAATAGAATTGAATCGTGCATTTGTATTATTGCGGGTGTTAGTGACTTGTTGTTGACTTGCATATATTTCTTCTTCACCCTTCAAGTGAGGTATAATATTCTCACTCTCCCAATGTGCCATTTTATTTGACTAGTAAATCAACCAATAATAAAAATAAGTATTCTTTCATATCTACATTTTGTTATCAATCACATATGTAATCATTATATACATTCCAGAAATATGAGGGTAGACATTGTGTAGTCTTAGATTGACACTTTAGGGTTTATAGATGAGATCATTGATGCATGATGTTTAACTTAATATATAAATATGACAATAATACATTTATGCATGTATCAACTTAGAAACTCGTTCAAAATTTACTCATTAGGAGTAAATTTTAGATAGTCCCCAGTCTGGGACTATTTTTGGATATTTAATCTCACGTAGGATGTAACTGTATAATGTATGTTTAGTTTTGAAGAAAATTTTAGTATTGTTTCCTCATTTGTTCTCTAGGTACATATGTGGGTGGTTATTTTCCATTTACATCGATGTACTTAGAGAACTTAGGGAAAATGTTTCTGAAATTTTCTTCAAAACTAAACATACATTATTCAATTACTAGTGAGATTAAATATTTAAAAATGGGATAGGTGGTACACTTTAGTATAAAAGTAATTAGCTTCCTAACAATAAAAACTTACAACTTATAGTATCAATATTAAACACTTAGTTTTATAATTAATTTTAATGTGATATAGAAAATGGATCGAAGTTGGATGTCTATCAAGAACCGTTGCAGTCAGAGAGGCTATATTGTCCATGTAGAAATTGTGGTAACAATTTGAAAGTTGATACTGCTGAGAAAACTAAGAATCATGTCAAATGCAATGGGTTCATACAAGGTTATAATGAATGGTATTGGCATGGAGAGAAATTTAATTATGGATTAGAAAATGTCGATACTAATAGTTGTGGAATAGAAGATATAGATAATGATGATAATGTCAAAGATGAACTGATTCAGGATGACCTGATTCAGGATGATATGGTTGATGAGATGCTATGTAGTTGTCGGGACAATGTCATTGATCAACCTTCTTTATTTGCAAACATTGTCCATGATGCTGAAAAACAATTATATAAGGGTTGTACTAAGTTTACAAGGTTGAGCATTGTGATGCGATTATATACTCTTAAAGCTCAAAACTGGTGGAGCGATAAGAGTTTTACTTCACTGTTGTCTTTGTTAAAGGAAATTCTTCCTGAAGGCAACGAGCTTCCAATTTCAACATATCAAGCAAAAAAAATAATGTGCCCAATGGGAATGGAGGCTAAGAAGATTCATGCATGTCCAAATGACTGTGTGTTATTTCAGAAGGACTATGGTAATTTGATAAATTATCCAAAATGTGGTGTGTCAAGGTATAAGACCACAAATTCAGCTAAGGCTAAAAATGGCTCTCCTGCCAAGGTGATGTGGTATCTACCAATAATACCACGATTTCAACACTTATTTGCTAATACAGAAGATGCGCAAAATTTGTCTGGGCATGGGGAGTTAAAGGCCAATGATGATGTCATCCTATGACATGCAATTGATTCACCACAATGGAAGAAAATTGATTTATTATACCCTCAATTTGGTAAAGAACCAAGAAACTTAAGACTTGGACTATGTACAGATGGAATGAATCCCTATAGTACATTAAGCAACAACATAGCGTGTGGCCTGTTATGATTGTTATATACAATCTTCCTCCTTGGTTGTGTATGAAAAATAAGTATGTGATGTTGTCAATATTGATATCAGGGCCCAAGCAGCCTGGAAATGATATTTATGTTTACCTTCAACCTCTAATTGATGACCTAATAAAACTATGGGAAGGTGTTATGACATATGATGCTTCACGTAAAGAGATCTTTAGTTGGCGTGCTATGTTGTTTTGCACAATTAATGACTTTCCAGCTTATGGAAATTTGTCAGGATATAGCATAAAAGGATACAAAGCATGTCCTATTTGTGAGGAAAATATTGATTCAATCCGACTGAAACATGGTGGTAAAATCGTATATCTTGGTCATCGGAGATTTCTCCCACCAGTGCATCCTTATCAAAGGCAATGCAAACCTTTAATGGGTCAACTGAGGAACGAAGTGCTCCTAAACCTATACCAGGAAATGTTGTATATGATTGGGTGAAACATATTGTTAATGAATTTGGAAAGAGTTCAAGTAGTCATACTCTTGCATGTGAAAAATATCTATACAAGAAGAGGTCAATATTCTGGAATCTTCCTTATTTTAGATCTTTGGCAATTAGACATTGCATTGACGTCATGCATGTTGGAAAAAATGTTTGTGACAGCATCATTGGTATGCTATTGAACATACCAGGAAAGACTAAAGACGGAATCAAATCTAGAAAAGATTTATAATTAATGGGTATAAGAAAAGAATTATCAGTGGAGATCAGGGGTCACCGCACATATTTACCAACAGCTTGTTACACTTTGCCAAAACAGGAGAAAAAGACTTTCTGTGAGTGCTTGTCTCAAATCTCACGATTGTTACACCTTAATGCAACAAATTTTACCTATGGCTATTCGATGTATATTGCCGAAGCATGTAAGGTTTGCAATCACAAGACTTTGTTTCTTCTTCAATGAAATATGCAACAAAGTGATACATCCTGATACTCTCGATAAATTACATAAAGATGTAATTGTTACCATGTGTCAGCTTGAAATGTACTTTCCTCCTTCATTTTTTGATATCATGGTTCATCTTGTAATACATATTACAAGGGAGGTGAAGATGTTGGGTCCAATTTTCTTACACTGGATGTATCCATTTGAACGCTACATGAGTGTTTTTAAAGGTGATGTTCGGAATCGTTATCGTCCTGAAGGGAGTATTATTAAGGGTTATGTGGCTAGGGAGGTGATGGACTTTTGCAATGATTTTTTGAATTGCAATGAAACTTCTAGCGATCTAAAAAATTCCCATGACACTGAATCTTATTGTGGCAAAGGAACTCTGGAGGATGAGTGAAAGGAATCAGTCGTGAGTTGTGGGAACAAGCACATTTGTATATTTTACACAACATCGATGAAGTTAGTAGCTACATCACAGAACACGATGATCTTATCAAGAGAAATCATCTGCGATCCAGTTCAATGTGGCTTGCAAGAGAGCATAATCAAACATTTATTAGGTGGTTTGAAGAGAAAGTCTTTAATCAACTATCTAAATCACCGAATAATGTTGCTGAGAACATAAAATGGCGCGCCTTTAAGCCAAAAATGGATGTCATGTCATATGAAGGTTATGACATAAATGGATTTTCATACTACACAAAGCGTCAAGATGAAAGTAGTGTAGTTCAAAATAGTGGGGTCACTGTTCAAGCTTGTTCGTTGTATTTTTCTAGTGCCAAAGATAAAAGACCACGTGAAGCTGAGATGTCATATTACGGCATCATTGAGGACATATGGGAATTGGTTTATACAAATTTCAGAGTTCCTATCTTTAGGTGTAATTGGGTTGACAACAACAAAGGAGTTTTAGTGGATCAGTTGGGTTTCAAATTGGTGAATTTTGAAAAGATTGGTGAGAAAGATGAGCCATTCATCATGGAAAACCAAGCAAAACAAGTATTCTATATTGATGACCTGGCAAATAAATTTTGGTTTGTCGTTCTTCATGGAAAAAGACAGTTCACTGTAGATCCTATAAATGAAGAAGAATACTACGAAAAGTATGATGATTCTAGCAAATTCTAAGTTGGTTTGCCAAGTGTAAATTTTGAAGATAACACTGATGAATACTATAAATGTCAAGACCATGCTGAAGGAATTCTACTTAACTAACAACTCAACCAATACTAGAGGCATGTATTCTTTGAATTATTTATTTTATTATCATTCAAGCACACAATCTTTTAAATATACATCATATATCATTCAACCATGTGTGCTTTTATTATCACTTATGTTTCTTTTATCATGTATAATTGCAGGTTCTAAAATGGCAAGTGAAGATGAACATTCTAAGCATGAGTACCATGAGGATGGTAGTGGTGATGCTAAGAAAAGTAGAGGTCCCACATTGATGCATAGGCTGCAGGAGCTCAGGGCCAAAGGGGAGAAATTGGCAGTCCAGTTTGATGTCATAGTAGCACCTATTGGGGAACATGCTAGTGCTTCAAAGCATTATGTAGGGGTGACCACGCGCAGTAAGGTGCCAATAGATATAGAAAATTGGCATGATGTTTCTAATGCCTTTAAAGACCTCCTATGGAAAGATATATCTGTGAGTGGAAGTGATATTATATTAATATGTTTTTGTTTATTGATTCTAATTTAGTTTGCTTGGAAAGACAAATCCTTTTTAAGACAAAATTATTGCTTCTTTTGCATGTATAGGGTGTTTTTCATCTAAATGAAAAAGATCACAAGAAAAAAGTTCTACAACGTTGTGGCATACGATGGAGGGCTTTTAAGACATATATCAAAAGGGAATTTATAGATAATCCTAAACAAAAGAAGAAAGCAACAGATATGTATATTTTTATAGATCCTGAGGTGTGGGAAAGATTTGTTGTAGCTAGGAACACGGAAGAGTTTCAAGTAATAAAGATTGTGATGTATTGTATGAATCTTTAATTTTATACAATTAAGGAGGTGAATCTTTTTATATATGTTTGCCAAGTCTAAATTGCAATACCTCATTTTAAATGATCAGGCTATTCACGAGGCCCAAAAGGAAAGACGGGCCAAAAATGTGCATGACCATCGCTTGGGGTCTAGTGGTTATGCCTTCCACCGCAAACTACAAGAGAAGCAACTTTCTTCTCGAGAAGAGTCTAGTACAACTCAAGCTGAGCATCCACCCCGACAATTGCAGTGGATTGATGCTAGAAAGAATCGAGTAGGTGAAATTTTCAACCCTGCAACTAAGGAGGTGGCACAAAAGATGGTAGGTTTATCCCAACTAAGTAAAGAGTAACTTCCAAAAACTTAGATTTATTTATATCTAATTGATATTTTGATTTAATATTTTATTAACTATGAATAGATTGATCTCCACGAGCAAAGGAAGGAAGGAAAGTTCATCCCAACTGGCCACATGGATGAACTATCAATTGCTCTTGGTATGAAGGAGCATCCTGTCCGTGTTAGGGGATTAGGAGCTAGCATAGGATTCAAGTCTTATTTTGGCCCTTTGCAATCTAAAAGAGGTCGTGTAGGAGGTCTTACACAAGAGGAGGTTGAAATATTAGTAGCACAGAAAGTAAAAAAAATAATGTCTTCATTTCAGCCTACTCAACCTTTGCAACCTATTCATAATATGTGTCTCTCAAGTAATGAGGTACAAGCCCATGCTCCAGTTATAGAAGGTCATGGGAGCACTCCCAATGACCCACCACAACAATCTGCAGTATATTTTTGTTCTATATGTTGTGTTATTAGTATGATATATATATGATATATATATATAGTTGTAATAGGTATATGGTTTACCGCTTTGTATGTAACTTATATTATTTCAATTCTAGGTTGGTATGAACTGTAAACTTGCAGTGGAGGTTCCAAAATATAATGTTGTGGCAGCGGGCAAGGTATACAACCTTGGTGGTACATTGCATTGCCAACAAATTACTGATGACATTTGTCGTGTGTCCATCCATCTTGTGTATGACGGAATGGGGGACAAACCACTACCCATACCTAATCTTGAATATAGTACAGTTGAAGAAGATGAGGGTGCTATGGTGGGTTGGCCTAGACACTTGGTTATTAATGACAAAGTATACCTTAATTCTACCATATTTTTTATATTTGTATGCATATATGAACTCGTGTAATATAAGTATGTAATTTAATTAACAGGTTTGCAAACCAAAAAGTAAAAATTCTAATAGTCATCCTCCTATGCCCAAGCCATCTTTTATTCTAAAATCCACATTTGATGAGTTGGGAAGTAAATGTAAATGTTTGTGTCGATACTTAGCCAACCAAAGCTCTGGATTACAAATGTTGATCAATTTAACAGAAGATGCAACTGGGAGGGACTTTGACGGTTATATTTTTCTTGATGATATTATAGAATTGTTTCGGTATGATTGGTTGAATACTTCGATAATAGAAGTATGGATAAGGTAAGGATCTATCAATATAGAAAATTCTAATACACATTTTTAGCATATTTCTATATATGGAAATAGTTACAAATGTTTTACAGCCATTTATGTACCGAGACCACAAACTTTGATATAAGAAATGTTGGATTCTTAGTTCCTTCAATCAGTAGTCAAGTGGAGACACATATTGAGGATGTGAATGAGTACTTCTCTACTGCATTCAAATATTTTACTAGTGAGGGGAAGGAAATTATCCTAATTCCTTTTAACGTCCAGTAAGTATTATTATTCAATATAATTTTAATAATGAATAAAATTATTTATTTAATGCTTTTTTATTCTTACTCAGATCTAGACATTAGGAATTAGTGGTGATTGTCCCAAAATTGATGACTCTTTATTATCTTGAACCAATGGGTAAAACAACAAGGGGTCACAAACTAAAATTGCCAGCTATGGAGTAAGCATAAATTTAGTCAATGCTTCAACATGATATTTCTATTTAGAATTTCTATTTTACCAACTATCTTTTAATTGATAGGGGTATAAAGGCTTTTCGTGAAGCTGGATGACAAATACCCACAAAATTAAAGACATTGACTTTGAAAAATGTCAAGGTAGCTACTTTGACAACTGCTTAGTCTTATATGTATTAATTTTCAACTCTTATATGTCAACTTTTATAGTCTTATCTCAACTCCTGTTTATAGTAGTTTACTAACATTAACTATAATTCATTATTTGTAGTGTCCTATATAAAATAATGACTGGGATTGTGGCTACTATGTAATGAAATATATGCAAGCTATTGTTAAACAAGCATCACATGACATTCAGACTATAGATCATGTAATAAAGAATAACATCATAAATTTATAAGTGATTGTAGTCATTTTATAAAATATTAGCATGTGCATTTTCTATTACAAATCTTTACAACTCAACCTTACACACGTGAGGACTTAAATGAATTCCTAGAAGAGTGGTCAGATGCTTTTCTAAATGAAGTCAATATTGCATTGGATTAAATATGTCAACTCCATTTATGTATGTGGTTTTAGTACTCTTTCATATTTACATTTGTATCTGACATTTAATATCATCTCAGACTTGCAATCTATCATTTTGTAAATTATGATGTGATTATGTGTAACTCAACTGAATATATGAATCATTTTTGTTATGAATGTGTGGTTTGGAATGTTGACGATTGAGCATCAATACTCCCCTCTCCCATATCCTAGTTCTTCTTGTTCTTCTGTTCTATTTCTATAGAATTTAAAAAAAATTGTACCCTATAGGGTCAGTTATCTTAAAAAACCAACCTTATAGGTATCTCGGTCGTGTCGCGTAGTACGACCACTACTACAGAAATGCCTTTTAGCGTCGGTTGTTTAACCCGCTTTGGCGTCGGTTTTCGAGCGACGCCTATGTGGGCGCCGCTAAAGGTCTAACACTTCGGCGTCGGTTTTTTAACCGACTCCTATTTAACTGATAGGCGTCGGTTGTTTATAGAAAACTGACGCCCAAAGGGTTCGTGCCACAGAAAACGGCGTCATCTAGGACACATTTTGCGTTAGTGTTTAATTGGTAACCGACGCAGTAAGTGTCCTAGATGACGCCGTTTTCTGTGGCGCGAACCCTTTTGGCATCGGTTTTCTATAAACAACCGATGTCATACTTCAAGACGACACGGCCGTGCTTCCCTGCACGGCCATGTTTAGTACTATAGGCGTCGGTTTTATATGAATAAGCGACGCCTTTTCTACCACGGTCGTGCTTTCCTGCACGGTCGGGTTGTTTGTAATATTAGGCGTCGGTTTTTATCCAATAACCGACGCTGTATGTCTTTGCTGACGGTTTTCTATAAATAACCGACGCCTATATTTTTTTTTCATATCAGTTTGCAGGCCTGCTGTGGCTGGTCAGCAGGATGAGAACCTGCAGTTCAGTTTTCTGAACTGTAGGTTTATGACATCTATTGATATCAGCCTACAAACAGGCCACAAACCTGCAAAAGTCCCAAGGAAAATTTCACACAAGTAGATACATTCAGACATCAATTCAATTCTCACATTCACACATATAAAAACATTCAAATACATGTATTAACATTCAGAAATATTCATTTACAAAGTATCATTCATTATCGCTATCAACATCCCAATTATATCTTACAATTGCCACTGCTTGTATGGCTTTTGCCCATTCTTCTCTTATTTCATCTAATGCTTCCATCGTATATGGAGCATGTATATTTTTTAAGCGTTTACCTATAGTGTGGTCAGTTTTAAACACCTGCAAAGAGAATGATGTATATATATAAGTAATAATATAAAAATAAGATTGATATATTTCATACTAACTAATGAGACTATATATAATACCTCATGTATGTTATCGATGTCCAATGCGGCATGTCGGATAATCATCTGCATAAATCGTATCACATAGTATGCGCATGCCCAGCCGTTGTCTTGTGTAGCGCACTATAAATTGAAACATACAAAATAATACAACTAAGCACAATTCACATCAATAATATATACATTGGAGTCGGGAACTTACTTGTACGTTCTGCCAATTTATTGGCTGGTTATTTTCCGTTGGGACCGTTCCTCCAGCCTTTTTGAATGCATCTAAACCCCTACATGTTAATCTAACATAGTAAATTGCATAAGTAAATAGTAATGTAATAACAGATGTTAACAGATACAAAAATGAAATATTTCTCACCAGAATAATGGCATTCTCATTACGTGTCCAATTTTAGTATTTAATGTACTTCCCGCGGGATCTAGATAATAAACAGTGAACGTCCCGGGGACAATAACTAGTAACTCCCAATGTCTACCGCTAGAGGTAAAAAGTTAACAATTAATAACTCAAAATGCACAATAAAAATGGAATTTTCTTAAGTCCAAATTATAAATAAAGTAAACTTACTTAACATTGAATGGAGCTAATATTATCTTCTTGTTTTGCTGACCGAAAATTTTAAAAGCATCTATACAGTATTGTTGAACACTATCCGGGTCTTTAGCTACCATACTAATCAATGATGGAATCAAAAATCCCACATGATCAAATGCAAATTGTTTGCAATGATCTTCGACTAAGTAGCTGCAAAACATGTATTACGTATGCATTAATATATAAGAAACCAGATCACCGGATCTTACACAAGGTATATGGATGTATAAACAAGATCTCACCTTATCCATGTCTCTATCATTGATGTATTCAGTCAATCATACATAAACAGCTCAATAATATCTTGTATAAATAAAGAGCTATCGTATGATTGACCTGCATAATCTGCATCTAAAGAAACAATTATCGGGCAATGTATATTATGTGCCCGTAGCCAACATGCCATTCCCCTACAAGCAGGACCTAACGGGTATGTTAGGTCAGTTGGAACCCAAGTTGGTAATGCGGGAAGTGGAGGTGGAGGCCTAGGTGCTCCTGGAGTCTTCTTTTTAACCTGTATATATAATTTCAGATTAGTTGACCTCATATATACACATTAACAGTCTAAATCAATGTAAATTTATCTTACAATTTTAGTAGTGTAGACGACATCTGCTTTGGGCCACAATATGACCCCGCCTTCTGCCTCAGCAAGTGTATCAATATCCGGGTGGGGATATGGCAATGTAGCTTCCCTCCAATCGGGTAACACATGTAATGGGCCCACACGAACGTAGCCCTGTGGCATTGGAGTCCCGTGAAACCTTTCCCCAGGAAGGGACGGGTAAGCCTGCGCCTCTACAACAACATAGTCTTGTATTCTTAAGCGGCATGGTTTCAATGCCTACAAATTTACGTAAAGAATGTTATACATATATACATATCATCTTGAAAACATATCATCTTGAAAAGACTAGCTAAAATGTCATAAACAATACTTACAGCAGACGTGTTAGGCGATGGGTCTCCAGGATTACTCATAGTCTGTGCATCAGGAGAAGAGTGGGTCGCCATAGGCTGATTGGAAGCCTGAGATGCCTGCCACCGCAGCAATTCTTCCTTGACCTTCTCAGCAACTACATCGTTGACCTTTTTAGCAACTATATCCTCGACTCCCTTATTCTCCTATACATGGATAAAAGAAACATTAGCTTCTTATTATTGAATTTCCTTTTGCAGTAACATTCTAAAAAAAGAATAGGTTACCTCTTCTTGAGAAAGTCCCGCTCTGGGTTTGCACTGGGATGGCCCAAAGAATGCTTTGATGCCCACACCAGCGCCTGCACCCCTAACACATCCATGATGCTCTGGGTTACCCAGAGCAACTGTCAATTCATCCCTTGTGCCCTGAGGGATGAACGTGTCTTGTTTCCTCTGCTCGTGCAGCTCCCGCTAATCACCATCAATAGAAATTTGTAAGTTAATACCACAAATAATCAATATTCAAACGATTGCTCTAAGAGTTGTATTTTACCATTTTCACAGCCGCCTCAGCAGTTACGGGCTTCTTTATTTCACCCTTCTTGTTTTGCCTCCCAGCTATCCAGATATCATGGCGAGGCATGGGTGTGGCAGACTCCTGAGTAGGAGCAGACTCCTGAGTAGCCGCAGACTCCGCCTGTAGTCTTTGGCGAACGCTTGCATAGCCTTTTGGACCCATAGTGTGGTCATGCACATTCAGTGCACGCCTTGCTTTTTGTGCGTCACTGAGGGCCTAGTTAGTATGCACATTAATGATTTGGTTAGTAGCACTAAATGTTAATCTTGAATAGGTGAATACAATGTATATTAATTAAATTGGGAGTGACGCCTAATACCTTGAATTCTTCAGATTTTCTTGAAGCAACAAAATTGTCCCAATCTTCTTTGTCCAAGAAGTTCCATTGTTCAAGGGCTGACTTCTTCTTCTTATCACCCTCTTTTATGTATTCTCTGTTTAGATTTGTCCTATAATTCCTAAGCATCTTTTCAGCGCATTGCATCACACTTTTACGATGCAACTTCTCATCCAATGCAAACATATTCTATAAAATAGAAATGTTATTAACTAGTATCCAAAATAGAATTGCAAATAATAGAATTTGTAATCTACAAAATAGAATTGCAAATAATAATAACTCACGCATAAATACTTCCATATCAAGTCTTTTTTTCCCTGAGGAACTTTATGCCAATTATCATACTTAACACCACAATGGCTCCGAGTGGTACACCCAAGATAGTTTACAAAATTATTGCGGTTCACTCCAATTGCATTTCCTCCATTATCAAACTCCACAACCAATTTGGATCCACTGCCACTTAGCGCTATTAACTTCTTCAATAGAGTGATGCCCTTTTCTTGTTAAGTGTTTGGTGTTGCGCATCAAGTTGCTCCAGTGCTTCAGTGGGTACATGTGCATCATCAACCTAAAATTTGACAAAAATAAACACACTGAATTAGCCCAATATAGAAATATAGGATATATGACATAACTAGAAGATAATGAATTTTATAGAAATAGAGGATATGTTTTTAGAACTTACATTGGTATCCTCGCCATGCTCGTCATGGACAGCATGCTCATCATGGACTTCATGCTCATCATGGACATCATGCTCATCATGGTCAGCCATCTGAAAATGTCATTAAAAAGGCAAACATTTAGCATTTGTATTAACTAGAAAAAGGCAAACATTTAGCATTTGTGTTAACTAGAAAAAGGCAAACATTTAGCATTTGTATAAACTAGAAAAAGGCAAACATTTAGCATTTGTATAAACATACATGTCTCTAAAATTGTGATCTTTTATCAATTAACAATCCTTCATTGTGATCTCCGTGGACATATAAGTCATCATTAGCTTCAATATTTTGTGGAGTTGGCAACCCAACTGAGAATGGACTGGAGTCATCATACTTATCATAGTACTCTTCTTCATCTATAGGATCTGTAATGAACTGTCTTTTACCATGAAAAACAACCGACCATTTATCATTTGCAGGATCATCGATATAGAATATTTGTTTCGCCTGTGATGCCAATATGAATGGTTCACCCTTCTCGTCAATCTTTTCAAAGTTCACCAAAGTGAAACCCAATTCATCCACTATAACTCCTTTGGTGTTATCAACCCAATTACATTTAAAGAGCATAATTTTGAAATCTATGTAGTCAAACTCCAAAATGTCTTCAATTACACCGTAATATGACATTTTAGCTTCACGTGGACTCTTATCCTTTGCACTTGCAAAGTACATAGTCGACGCTTGAAGAGTGACCCCACTATTTTGGACGATACTCTTATCATCTTGGCGCTTTGTGTAATATGTGAATCCATTAATGTCAAACCCTTCATAAGACATAACATTCGGTTTTGGTTTAAAGGCGAGGCATTTGATAGTTTCTTTAATATCATTTGGTGTTTGAGATAGTTGATGTAAGACTTTATCTTCAAACCACTTAGTAAAAGTCTTATTATGCTCTCTAGCAAGCCACATTGAACTTGCTCGAGGATGTTGTCTCTTTATGAAATTGGTATGTTCCTCGATATAAACACTCACTTCGTCCATATTGTGTAAAATATACAAGTGAGCTTGTTCCAACTGCTCACGGTTGATTACTTTCACCCGTGATCCCAAAATTCCTTTGCCCTCCTCAATATTCTTGTCATTATCAGGAGTGTCATTACCACTGAGAAAGTCATTGCAAAAATCCATAACCTCTCTCGCCACATAACCTTCAATAATACTCCCTTCAGGCCGATAACGGTTTCGAACATCACCTTTAAAAATGCTCATGTATCGTTCAAAGGGATACATCCAATGCAAGAAAACTGGTCCCAACATTTTCACTTCCCTAGTCAAGTGGACAACAAGATGTACCATGATATCAAAGAACGAAGGAGGGAAATACATCTCAAGCTGACATAGGGTAACAACCACTTCTCTTTGCAAATTATCGAGAGTATAAGGGTCAATAACTTTGTTGCATAGACTGTTGAAAAAGAAACAAAGTCTGGTAATTGCAAACCTTACATGCTTCGGCAATATAGATCGAATTGCCACGGGCAATATTTGTTGCATTAGAGTGTGACAATCATGAGATTTAAGACCTATCAACTTCAGATCTTTCATTGATACCAATCTACGGATGTTGGATGAGTAACCATGTGGCACCTTAACATTTACCAAGCATTCACAAAAAGTTTTCTTCTCCTTTCTAGACAACGTGTAACAAGCGGGAGGTAAGTATTTTCTTTTATTACCCATTTCACATAATTCTGTTAATTCTGACCTTATTCCCATTTCATGTAGGTCCAGTCTGGATTTTATCCCATCTTTAGTCTTACCTGGTATATTTAACAGAGTACCAATGATGCTATCACAGACATTTTTCTCAATGTGCATTACATCGATACAATGCCTGACTGTCAAAGAACTCCAATAAGGAAGATCCCAAAATATTGACTTCTTCTTGAATGAAGAATTGTCACTCCGTGTGGCCATACTACATTGTGATTTCTTACCAAATTCATTGACAATGTCTTTTACTCTTTCATAAACAACATCCCCAGGTATAGGTTTAGGTACACTCTGTTCATTATTCCATCCATTGAATGCTTTGTGCTTCCTAGGATACGGATGGAATTTTGAAAGAAACCTTCGATGACCAAGATATACAGTCTTGCCGCCATGTTTTAGTCTTATTGAATCAGTGTTTTCTTCACATATAGGACACGCTTTAGCTCCTTTGACACTATATCCAGACAAATTCCCATATGCTGGAAAGTCATTAACAGTGCAAAACAACATAGCGTGCAAACGAAATGTCTCTCTTGCTGAAGCATCATAGGTCATCACACCTTCATCCCAAAGTTTCTTTAAGTCATCAATCAAAAGTTCAAGATAAACATCGATATCATTTCCGGGTTGTTTAGGGCCCGATATCAACAACGACAACATAACGTACTTATTTTTCATACACATCCAGGGAGGAAGATTGTATATAACAAGCATGACTGGCCAAGTGCTATGTTGGCTGCTCAATGTCCCGTACGGATTCATCCCATCTGTACAAAGCCCAAGTCTTAGATTCCTATCTTCTTCACCAAATTTGGGGTACAATAGATCAATCTTCTTCCACTGTGGGGAATCAGACGCATGTTGTAGGATCCCATCATTATTTTTCTTAACATCTGCATGCCACCTCAAATTCTTCGCATCTTTCGGATTTGCAAACAAGCGTTGAAACCGTGATATTATAGGTAGATACCACAACACCTTGGCAGGAGAACCAGTTTTGGACTCCCCCGAAGTCGTCAATTTATACCGTGACGCGCCACATTTTGGACAATCTTTCAAATTTGCATAGTCCTTTTGAAATAATACACAATCATTTGGGCATGCGTGTATCTTCTTGGCCTCCATTCCCATTGGGCACAACATTTTCTTTACCTGGTATGTTGAGATTGGTAGCTCGTTTCCTTCAGGAAGCATTTCTTTCAACAAAGTCAACAATGAAGTGAAGCTTTTGTCGCTCCATCTATTGTTAGCTTTCAACTTATACAATCTCAACACAGCGCTAAGCTTCGTAAACTTAGCACAGCCTCTGTATAACGGTATCTCAGCATCATGCATAATGTTTCTAAATATAGGAGGTGGATCGGTGTGCTCTACCCTACAACTATCCAGCATCGCATCAACGATGTCTGCTGGAACTGGTTCGTTCACATTTACGTCATCGGAGGCAATTTCTTCTTCCACCCAAGCACTGCTATCGACATCTACTGGTTTCTATTTTGAAATCTCTCCATGCCAGTGCCATTCTGTATAGCCTTGTACAATCCCGTTGCACATGACATGACTTTTGATTTCCTCACCAGTGTTGACTTTCAAGTTGTTACCGCAATGCCTACATGGACAGTAGAACCTATCTGTAGGTTTTTTCCTATGTTCCTCGGCAAATCTAATAAATTGATCAAGACCAGATATAAACTCTGGGGTGCAACGATTACGAATGGACATCCATGATCTATCCATTCTATGATCAGAGAAAACAAGTATATATTAGGAAAAAAGTATATATTAGGAAAAGATTAGGGTATACACTTACATCCTAAGTGTATAATGTGATGTCATTCTTATATATAATAAATGTGTACCACCTATCCCATCCTTGAACACCTAATCTCACTAGTAAGTGTATAATGTGTATTGGGTTTTCAAGAAAATTTCGGCAGCATTTCCCCGCTATTCTCTAAGTACATATGTACTTAGAGAACAAACGGGGAAATGCTACCGAAATTTTCTCGAAAACCCAATACACATTATACACTTACATCCTAAGTGAGATTAGGTGTTCAAGAACAGTCCCAAATCGGGGACTATCCAAGATTTACTCCTAATGAGTCAATCTTGGACGGGTTTCTAGGCCAACAAACACAATAATAGATATCTACAATGAAGCCGGACTCCATACAAACAGTATATAATTTAGTGATTGTTCATTCTAATTTATACCAATGTACAAGTAATATAAAGAACAATGATTGTTCACTTTCTAGGCCAACAAACACATGTGATGTCATTCTTATATATAATAAATGTGTACCACCTATCCCATCCTTGAACACCTAATCTCACTAGTAAGTGTATAATGTGTATTTGATTTTCAAGAAAATTTCGGCAGCATTTCCCCGCTGTTCTCTAAGTACATATGTACTTAGAGAAAAAATGAGGAAATGCTACTGAAATTTTCTCAAAAACCCAATACACATTATACACTTACATCCTAAGTGAGATTAGGTGTTCAAGAACAGTCCCAAACCGGGGACTATCCAAGATTTACTCCTAATGAGTCAATCTTGGACAGGTTTCTAGGCCAACAAACACAATAATAGATATCTACAATGAAGCCGGACTCCATACAAACAGTATATAATTTAGTGATTGTTCATTCTAATTTATACCAATGTACAAGTAATATAAAGAACAATGATTGTTCACTTTCTAGGCCAACAAACACATGTGATGTCATTCTTATATATAATAAATGTGTACCACCTATCCCATCCTTGAACACCTAATCTCACTAGTAAGTGTATAATGTGTATTGGATTTTCAAGAAAATTTCGGCAGCATTTCCCCACTGTTCTCTAAGTACATATGTACTTAGAGAACAAACGGGGAAATGCTATCGAAATTTTCTCAAAAACCCAATACACATTATACACTTACATCCTAAGTGAGATTAGGTGTTCAAAATAGTCCCAAACTGGGGACTATCCAAGATTTACTCCTAATGAGTCAATCTTGGACGGGTTTCTAGGCCAACAAACACAATAATAGATATGTACATGTTAGGGTTTCATCACAATTGATGTTAGGGTTTCATCAATGTTAGTGTTTAATCAAATCAAATTAGGATGCTAGAATGGACAAGTTTAAATCAAATTAGGGTTTAAATCAAATCAAACACTGTCGTGGCTGTGTTGGTCTACCACGGCCGTGCTGGGCAGCACGGCCGTGGTAGGCCATTCTTCTCAGTTCTCAGTGAAAGAAGTAGAACACTAACTAGTCTTAGGTTTTGAAGTTAGAGCAGCAAGCAGAGCGGAGCAGTGGACGGCAAGGAAGAAAACAAGGAAGAAGGTGCTACGGCTAATACCTTGTGAGCAGCGGAGGCAAGCAAAAAGACAACGCCGCAATAGGGCGTGAGCAGGGAGGAAGGAGCGGGCGGCGGCGGCACAAGGAGGAAGGCGGCGGGCGGCGGCGGCGACGCAGAGCAGCAGCAGGGATCGTCGGCGGTGAGCAAGAAGCAGCAGGCACCAGGCACCAGGCGGCGATTTTGGGAGAGCAGCAACGAGCAGAGCACAGGAGAATCGATGAAACAGGAAGAAAGGGGGAAGAGTCGGGTGATCGAGCCTCTATTAAGTTGGTCAACGGCGTCGGTTATCTAGGACAACCGACGCCTATTATCTTCAGCGTCGGTTGATCGTAATAACCGACGTCCAATTAGACAATCTTTACCCCAAATTAATTGGCGGGAACTATTATCCGCGTCGGTTATCCAAGGATAACCGACATCGAAAGTGGAACTTTTCGCGCAAAATTTTATTTCACATAGGCGTCGGTGAATGTTGGCAGGAGGTAAGATCACCCCTTAAAGAAAATATGGTAAACAGAACACCATTGGAAAGCAGCGGAATAAAAAAAATAACTGACTGTATTCAATTTCATAAAGGTTTACAAAAATACATCAAATTCTCCCATTTAGGGTTACATCAACATACAAAACAAGATCTAGATAGAGGGAAGTCCAAACTACTTCAAATCTTGTCTCCAAAGCAAAATCTCCAAGAGCTAGGTCCAAGCCAAAATCTATATACTCCTTGATCTAACCTGGGGTTGGAAGCATACCCCACAAAAGAAAGAAACAACAAGAGACATCAGCAAAAGCTGGTATGTGCATACTAAATAGGAAATTGAGTAATATATGGAATAAAGGACATCAAATATAAAAGGCTTCCCATAGAAAAGATAAGGACCACCCAAATAGGTATCAAGAGAAAAGGAATTGAAATAATATGATAACAAAAGAATACTTGCCATTATTAAATAAAAGAGTGGTGCCACATAAGCACATATCATAACCATCATCTTGCATGCATGTGAGATAAGCATAACACTAGAATATTATAAAGACAAAGGCGGCTAAGTCTCATAAACTTGAAACCTGATAGAGAAAGGAATACTTCCAATCTCCCAAATCTATAAAACATGGGCCAAGAATCACACATCTTGCCCTGGGTATGAGGTTCCTTTCCATCCCAAAAGAGCAGGAATACTTCCAATCTCCCAAATCTATAAAACATGGGCCAAGAATCACACATCTTGCCTCTCCTTTCAGTCGAGTCACGTTGTACCTCTCGCTTTGCTCGATTTGTACCTTCTCCTTTCAGTCGAGTCACTTTGTGCCTCGTCTTTCTATAAGTCTCCTTGAGGAGCAGAGCAGTCAGGACTGACGTTGTATGTGACCCAGATTTTTTTTGCTCGAAAATTGGATTTCGCAGGCGCCTTTAGGGATCGGTTGGTTACACTCAGCCGACGCTGAATACAAAGCGGTACCCGTGTCTGGCTGGTCTTCGAATATAGACGTCAGTTTGCATAAATAACCGACGCTGAATATTATAGGCGTCGATTGTCCGAAATAACCGACGCCCAGAAAAGCGACACTGAACGCTATTTCTGTAGTAGTGGACCGTGTTGCGGCATAGAACAGTTGTGCTGCATAGCACGACCGTGTTGGGATATGATAGAACGGCCATGCCACGGTCGTTCTACCATATCCCAACACGGCTGTAGACTCTATTGAGTCGGTTTTCTTCATATAACCGTCCTTACAGAGCATATTTAGGGTCAGTTATTAAGAAAAACTGACCTTACAGGGTCTGGTTACAAGCTTAATGTAGACTCTATTGAGTCATTTTCATAATATAACCATCTTTACAGAGGATCTCTAGGGTCGATTATTTAGAAAAACTGACCTTATAGGGTTCATGTACAATTTCTTTTCTCATTTGGGGGTTAGTTTTGACAACCTCTTGGGTCGGTTTTTACTATATAAGGTTGGTTTTCTTTGGTTAAAAAAAACTAACCCTATAGAGCAATTTCTTTAGCGAGTGCCACTTAGGCATCGGCTGAAAAGTGACGCTATAGGCTTAAAAAACCGAGGCTATAGACCATTACTGTACTAGTGCTTATTCTCCTTAGTGTGCTTATGTTTTCTCTCCTGATGAAGAAAAATAATTTTCTTTAATTGGGAATCTATCCAAACAGAATTATCAAAAAAAGATATATTCTCAAACATCACGTACAGTTTGTTATTGGAACCAACCAAAAAAATATTGATCATAAGTGAACCATAGGAGGGGAGGGGTTCAGATAACCATGTGGCTGCTATTTTCTGATAAAACTAAGCTGATAAACATCACAACTATACAATAACCTAATAAGTGTATAAGATTGAAGGCTGACAATACTTGTGATTGACATCCACATTAGCCACCATGAAGTTGACGTGGTCTATTATCACACTAACAAACTCACCTAGGGCTAAAATCCCTAAGTTTTTACCAAAGCCTTGTACAATAATACCACCCGCAAGCGGACGGGTCTTATCGCAGTATAGTTAAGGATCGAATCTCAAGGGACAACATTTTTAAGAATCTTTTACTAGTCGAATCTAGTTGAATCAAGGCTAATATTTAGAAAAAAAAGTTGATTTCAGTTTAATTAAACTAAATGTGAGGAAAGTAAAGAGCAGAATTAAAGGTTGATTGAAGATTAATGATGAGGATTGATGGGGTGGTATCAGTTTTCACCACCGCTAGACATGCAAACATATCCAAACACAAACATCCAGGCAAGATCTAACTATCTAGAGAGAACTTCTACGAACCCTCCATGAGGGATGTTTAGGTCTGCGTATGCATCACCTTAGGCATCAGATTTCTCATCGCCATCTGGATCATGCACTTACAGTTCTAAAGATACAAATATCCAACTGAAGCTATGGCTTTCCCAGAGGGATGTTTAGGTACACAGATGCGTCATTGTGGGCTAGATGGCTCGTCCCCACACGGATCATGCACTTACAACCTTAGGGAATCACATCCTATTTCTAGTCAGGGAGTCAACCGCGTTAATCGACATTCAAATCCTACATATTGAAGTTCTCACAACATAGGAACGAACAAGATAAATGCAAGCAGGTGATCAGTCCACAAGCACACATCGATGATTAACAATGAAATGAAAAGTTATATACATGCCATGGCATGTTTAATATTTGAACATGTAAGCATGGGCAGCAGGGCTAGTCCCCGCACCTCAGTGATAGGAAACTACTCACGCATGGTGCGAGAAACAAGAAAAACAAGGGAGAGAGAAGATTCTGCCATGAACATGGTGAAGAAGATGATCGCAGTTCAGTGGAGAAATGGTCTTCTACACAAAGTTGGGGCAGATCTGGATGAGGAGGGAAGAACACCACGGTAGACGGGGCAGATCTTCTCTCTCCACCTTCTCTCTCTTCTCGTGGTTCTTGCTCACAGTAGGAGGACCAGCTCATGGATGTGATGGCGGTGTAGGTACGACGTGGATGCAACAGATCTAGATCTAGATTTAGATCTAGATGGAGTGGCTTGCACCAGGGGTCAAACGCTTCTTGGGTGCAACCTGGCTATGGAGGAGACCGTCTCCTTAGGCTGAGGATAGACATGTAGCCTAACGGTGTCTGGAGAGGTTGTCCAAAAGGCTGGGGGTCGCGTTCTATTTATAGGCAGGTTGGGTACCGACTTACTTTCGTGACCTCAGTGATTTGCATCAGGTCGCGGTTCTTTGGTCACGATTGTAGGTCGTGATTGTTAGGTCGCAATTGTAGGTTGCAACTTCTAGGTCATGATTCCTCTCTATCTTGGCCAACAGACCATGGTTCTATTCTGTTAAACGTGCACCCAGGTGGCGTTGCTGCTTGGTTGGTGGTTGACGATCTGTGGGTTGCAGTGTGATAGTAGGGCTCGTTCTACTGTGGGGGTGAAGGGACGATGTTGCTACTAGGGTTAGTGAAGGCGTGGAGGTGGGAGAGGGTAGGGCATGGTCACAGACGAGCCTGGAAATGACCGCGGTCACAGTGTTGCAAACTGCGGTCGTGGATAATGGAAAGTAGTCGTGAGGTCACGATTGATGACGGGCTGATCGCGATCGGGAGAGGAGCAGACCGGGGGCACAATCATTGGGAACCACGGTCGCAGTTTTGTGTAATTGCGGTCATGATCTGTGGGAGAGAAAGGAAGTGGTCACGATTCTTGGAATCACAGACAAGTGTCAATGGTTTCTGTCCAAGGTCGCGGTTCATAGGGGAGTCATACGTGGGTGTGATTAGCTGCTAAGGAAGTTGCAGGTTGAGGAAGATGCAGACCGGGGTGCTAGCAGGGGTCAGTGGCGGACCTGCTGCATTGATGGTGGAAGAAGACCATGACCTCGAGAGCAGGTGGGTCGCGATCGGAGAGGGTGGAAGGCGATAGTGGGTACTACGTCTGTGATGTAGGGAGACATCGCGGTGATGAGGAAGGCATGTGTTGATCGTGGTGCAGGTCGATCATGGAGGAAGGGTGATCATGATGCAGACTCTGGTCGTGATTTTTGGAAGGGAAGAACCGCGGGTCATGGTAGATTAGGTCGTGGTTAGTTTCTGGAACACCGGTCGCAATCTTTGCAAGTGGTCGCGGTGTTGTGAGAGGACTGTGGGTAAGAATGGTGGTCATGGTTGTTATGAAGGCACCACGATCGCGGTTTGCTGAAGTGCTAGGGTAAACCACAATCAAACCAGCATGAAGAAGGAGGGCCAGCTATTAACGGATGGGCCCTAGTGCTCGTGGGCCCAAGTGCCCAATTCAACCTACATATAGATGCTCAATTCGATTAGAACCATGGATAAACCAACAAAATTAGGAAAAATCCAATTTGGCTAAGTATACATGTGTATGAGAGTTTTGAGCAATAAAAGTGAATAAAAGGAGCAAAAATGGGCCAAGCAAGGTGACTGGACCAAGATGAATATGCATTCATCAAAATACCCCAAACTTAAATGTTGCTCATCCTCGAGTAACACGAAATCTGAAACAGTCACCAACGAATACTTTCACTTGTGTGATTGCCTCATCTTCACATCACGATTGTTTCTCCTCTACTCTGTATGACTAAGCATCTCAACTTCCTAAGACCACTGAACACATCTTACCATATTCGTTCCTGAGTTTGTTTCCCAACATCACTTCCTCTCTACTTTTTCCAACATCAAGCATGTCTAAGAATTTCGTAAGAGTCTAGAGACACCCGCAGAACAACAAGTGTGCACCTAATCTGACACTGGTGTTTTTCAAGATATTGGCAAAGTAGGCACTCATTATGCTAGTAGGTGGAAAAGGGAGTGAAGGGGGGTATGGAAGGAAGAAATGAATCTCTCCTCTATTCGACTCGGGATTTTTAATATATGTTTGCAATTTCATTGATTGCATTTTTTGTGTGAATCTCTCCTCTATTCGACTCGAGATTGCAATTTTTTTGTGTGTGCTCATATGCGTCTTTTCTTGGTGGTATGCCCCTATTAATTTGCTAGGGGTATGGAAGAAGCGAATAAAGAGGGAGGAGGTGTGCCACCCCGAACTTAGGGTTTGACATTATTTTGGCTATTTTTGTTTCTTTTTTATGGATGGAGGGGTAAGAAGATGATAGAAGAAGCGTAGAAGAGAGTTCATATCAGAATGCAACTTGATTTGCAATTCAGTGCACCGGGTTGTTCTCCTTGTCATACTCTGCTCAAATAATGAATTGATGTGGATCCGATGGAGATTTCATGCTATTGTTCCACTAGTCAGTTAGGAAGCACAATGTGTTTGATCCCTCTCAGTTCGACAGATACTTACCATGTTTATTGATCATGATGTTAGGATTCATAAGCTTCACACAGTGATTTCTAACCATTGGCTAGTTTCAAAAATTGTTCTCCTTGAGGCTTTGCTTCGAGTAAGGAGGGTATAATGATTCAAAACTACATGGAAAAATGGGATAGTCGGATAGATAAAGGCTTTGATTGAAACAAAAAGCATCAAAACTTCATCAAGTTTCTATACAAAACAACTGTAAAAACTTCAAAATTTTGAAAATTTTTGAAAAATTGCTCAAAATTGCAACGATGAAATCTTAAGTCTGAAACAGATAGGTGTGGGTGGAATGTAAAGTATGTACTACCCACCCTCCACCCCGAACTTAGAATTTTTCTCGTCCTGAGCAAACTCTAAATTCGAGATGGAGGGGAAAACTCATGTCGATTGGACCATCAGATGTGGTTGTGTTCCAATCAGTGTGTGTGTCCTCCATCTAAAATCTCAAAAATGAAAATTATCAGGACTGAAGATTGCATTTGGCGATGCATTATCTACTAGGGGCAAAATTTTCTAAAAAGTAAAAAAAAAAAACAAAATTAAGGGAATTTTCTATTTCAGAATTGAAAGTAAAAGCAAAATTATTGATCGGGTTGCCTCCCGACAAGCACCTTTGTTTTACGTCGATGGCTCGACGTGGATACTATCACCATGGTGGGGCTCTGAGTGGAGCTTAAGTTGGATTGACATATTATCTTGCTGGTTTCTTTCTCAGCCATTCATTTATCCTTGCTTTGATTCTGGTCTCTCGTATTCTTCCCCATACAGATTGGGCAGTGTCAGAACACATAGGGAAACAACTTGAGTTATGTTGAATTATTCTCCGTTGCTCAATCCAAGGTGGAGAATAATTGCAGGGGGTCTGAACGGCTTCATTGATAAAGTAGTTCTATTGAGGCTCAGAAGAAAAGTTCATTTGTTGATGCACTATCCCTTCTTTGTAAAAATTCTGGTCACAGATGTCCATCAGATAAGGATCTGGTGGATGTTCTGGGTAAAAACCACAATCCAACTCTTATTGCGGAGGAAAGATGAAATCAGTTATCTCCGCCTGTTGGGCTACTGGCTCATTCTATAGAAAAGTTGTTTCTAGATGAGGAAGCTCATGGATACCTATAGAAGGTTCGGTATGTGTAACAACAGGGACGGAGGTGTCTCTTCCATAGTTGCCGGTATTTCTTTTGTCTCTACATATACTGGTTCACTCTCGGTCTTCTTTTCATCACGGTCTTCTTCTGAGGGAATGTCAGAATTTGAGGAAAGGACTAGCTGCTGCATTTCAGTAAATTGATTAACACAGTCAACAAAATACGACTCTTCTTCTACAGTGCGTTCCTTTACACTTTTGGATGCATAGAAATCAAAAGATTGGTTTCCCACTCGTAGGGTCAAAACTCCAGCTTCAACATCAATTTGAGCTCTAGCAGTGGAGAGGAAAGTTCTTCCAAAAATGAGGGGGTAGCGTGGATTCTTCTTGATGTCCATAACTACAAAATCACACAGGACATATAGATTCCCAAGCCTTACTGGGATGTCCTCTATAATGCCAACCGGTTTTGTCATGGAGGAGTCAGCAAGCTTGATGGACATTCTAGTGGGTGAGAAGTTAGTAAGGCCCAATCTGTTGCATAGGCTAAGAGGAATGATGGAGATGCTAGCTCCAAGATCAGCTAAACCCGGTCGGTTGATGGAATCGCTTATCGAGCAGGAAATTCCGAAAGAGCTAGGATCCTTATGTTTGCGAGGCATCATATCCATAACTAAATCTGATGATGTTCTTTCCAGTTTCACTGTCTGATGTTCTTTAGTTTTGTACTTTTAACTGAGCAGGAGTTTGAAGAACTTAGACCATTGGGGCATTTCATCCATGGCATCCAGGAGTGGGACATTGACATACAACTTCCTCATAACTTCCTTGAACTTGTTGAACCTAGTATCGAGCTGGGTAAAATTGAGTCGACTTGGAAATGGTACACGAGGTTTATATACTAGAACAACTGGCTTAGGTGAGTCTTCTGCATCAGCAACAATAGGTTCCTCATAACTTGCCTTGTCGGTCTTATCATTCTGAGTGGCACCTGCACTATGCTCCGTACCTTGGACATTTGTCATAGAGACAGGAGTCATGGGTTTTGGTAAGATAAAGCTTGAACGAGCTGTCACAGCTTTACGTTGTTCCACGTGCTTTGGTTTGTCCTCTGGTTGCCTAGCTAATGCTCCAACAGGTGGCTTGAGGCTAGCTGCAAGTTGAGCTAGTTGAGATTCAATGGCCTTCTGGTGTGCTTGTTGGTTAGTTATAAACGTTTGTTGCAACTGTAACATCTTCTCAATGGCTGATAGTTTATCATCAGGAGAGATGGGTCTAGCTTGTTGCCCTTGTTGTTGATTCTAGTAAGGGACTTGATTGGGGTCTTGGAACTGAGGGTTGTTCTGGTAATTGTTGTAGTTCCTATTCTGGAAATTACCCCTAAAGTTCCCTTGATTCCCAAAATTTTATTGTTGGTAGTTTGAACCAAGTTGATGTGAGTTTACCGCTCCCGAAGGATTTCCATACTAAAAACTGGGATGGTTCCTATACTGATTCGGGTTATAGTATCCTTGACCAGGGATAATGTTGACAGCATTCAGACTTTCCATCTGGCCATTATCTCCTTGTCCATTGATTTTACATAAAACAACATTATAAAGAACATTGTAGGATAAAGTAGAGAGGTCATTGCCTTTACAGGCTTCACAAAATAGATAGGCAGACTTGACTTGCTCTTGTTGTTGAGGGGGTGAGCGCCTTATTTCATAAGCAGTAATAGATGATTCAAGATGATCTTGCTTGGCGACTAGATACTTAAGAGACTCGGCGATAGACTTGTACTCAGGAGTAGCTTATGCCATAGTAACCTTCAGCACTCCTTTACTTACGGGTCTACCCCAGTTGGCTTGAGTTTCATCTCCAAGGGTGACAACCTTCCATGTACTATCATAGCTTTGATGCATGAAGTTTCCTCCATATGAGGAGTCTAAGAACTTCTTGATATTGTCATCCACACCCCTATAAAAGATTTTGATGAGCTGATTTTTAGGAATGCCATGGTGTGGACACTTGCGTAGGAGCTCTTTGTATCTTTTCCATGCTTCAGCAAGGGATTCTCCAAGGACCTAAGTGAACTGTGTTATTTGGCCCCTAATTTCATAGGTGAGAGAAGGAGGATAGAATTTTTCTAGGAAGACATTTTGAAGTTGTTCCCAGGTGGTGATGGGTTCACATTGCAAAGATTTGTACCAACTCATGGCTCTGTCAGCAAGAGTGTATTTGAAAAGACGGAGTCTGATGGAATCATCTGTGACTCCATTTTGCTTTGCCATAGCACATAGATCTATAAACCTCAGAAGATGTTCTTAATTATTTTCTCCTTGCTTACCATAGAAAGGGTTGTTATGAAGCAGGGTGATTCAATGTGCATGTATCTCAAAGTTGGGAGTGTTGATGGGAGGAGGTTGCACTGGGTGGTGAACATCAACAGCTTTAGGGATTGAGAACTCCCTAAGGTCTTTTTGCAGTTCTGCTGCTTGTGTTGCTGCTTGAGATGCTTGGATCTCTGTTTCAACTGCAGCTCTGGCTTCTTGCATAAGCCTCTCTTTGTGCATTAAGGGATTGAGCTACCCTCTGGGAAATTTCCTCCTCCTGTCCCATCCTTGCTTGGTTTTCTCTACTCTGACGATGAAAGGTTCTTTCTATCTCAGGTTCAAAGCTAGAAGCAAGGCCAGAACTATTTGAGCAGTGCATATACTAGTCTTTGAGGGGACCTAGGATGGAAAGATCTTTCGGAAGTAAGGTGGATGGAGTAGAATCAAATTCAAGTAGATTATCGATTGTATCAAAATTCAAAAGAAAAATCCTAAATTAGCCTTAATAGAATTAGATTTAACTAGATGATTTTGTTGTTCTCAGCAACGGCACCAGAATTTGATGTGGAATATTATCGCACTAACAAACTCACCCAGGGCTGAAATCCCTGAGTTTTTAGCCAAAACCTTGTGCAATAATACCACCCGCAAGCAGACGGGCCTTATCGCAGTATAGTTAAGGATCGAATCCCAAGGGACAACATTTTTAAGAATCTTTTACTAGTCAAATCTAGTTGAATCAAGGCTAATATTTAGAAAAAAGGTTGGTTTGAGTTTAATTAAACTAAATGCGAGGAAAGTAAAGAGTAGGATTAAAGCACTATTACATTTTTGGCCAGTAATGTCACTGCCATAGCGTCATTTTTACTAGAATAACCGACCTAATAGACTATTGCATCAGTTTTATCATAAAAACCGACCTTACAAGTTTCCCGCGGCAAAAATTCGTGTGATTTTGGCTTCGCACCTCGATCTAAAGGGTTGGTTTTTCCAAATAATCGATGTTTTAGGGTCAAAAAAAAATGCAAGCACCGCTTTGGAACTCTAGGGTCGGTTTTTATAGATAACCGACCTTATAGATACTGACCTCTAGGGGCGGTTTTACTATAAAACCGTACTTATAGATAACCAGACTTCTAGGGTCAGTTTTTTAAGATAAGTGGCCTTAGAGCCCTGACTTATAGTGTCGGTTATTTACCAAAAACCGACACTATAGGTAAACTTTGGGAACCGCTTGATAACCAGACTTCTAGGGTCAGTTATTTACCAAAAACTGACGCTAGAGGTCCTTAACTTACATATACCAGCCCAATCGAAAGCTTAGGTTGCCATTTGTTGTTGTTGCTACTCCCCATTCCCGCTCCCACACCCGAAGAGAAGAAAATCACCGCCACTGCAAAGGTCACCTCCCCAACCATCTCTGTGCCCAAAGAGAGTCAAATCGGCGCCACTTTCCTTGGACGACGACGCCAAGTCGCCGTTTTCTTCTTTGGATGGCGACGACGCCTCCGGATCGACCACCATCTCCGGCACTGATTTCTTTAGACAACGACGCCCAGCTTCCGCTTTCTTCCTTGAACGGCAACGACACCTACAGCGTTGCAAGGGTCGCGCACCTTCTTTCTCCAGTTCTTCTCCTGCACAAGCTCCCCCACCGTCCAGTTCTTCTCAAGGTAGCATGGTTGTCTCTGCCACCTCACTCCTCTATTTTCTTCTTACTGTCATGCAACTGACCAGGTAGCACGGCCGTGCTGGCTGAGTTGTAGAAACTACAAAATTTGTCAATTTTGAATTTGTTAATTCTTACTGCTCCTCTAAAATTGATATATATTGACCCCTAATCAATAAATTATAACAAAATTGAATCGTACATTTGTGTTGTTGCATGTGTTATTGACTTGTTGTTGACCTGCATATATTTATTCTTCAGCCTACAAGTGAGGTATAATATTCTCACTCTCCCAATGTGCCATTTTATTTGACTAGTAAATCAACCAATAATAAAAATATGTATTCTTTCATATCTACATGTTGTTATCAATCACATATGTAATCATTATATACATTGTAGAAATATGAGGGTAGACATTGTGTAGTCTCAGATTGACACTTTAGGGTTTATAGATGAGATCATCGATGCATGATGTTTAACTTAATATATAAATATGACAATAATACATTTATGCATGTATCAACTTAGAAACCCGTTCAAAATTTACTCATTAGGAGTAAATTTTGGATAGTCCCCGGTCTGGGACTATTTTTAGATATTTAATCTCACTTAGGATGTAAGTGTATAATGTATGTTTAGTTTTGAAGAAAATTTTAGTAGTATTTTCTCATTTGTTCTCTGGGTACATATGTGGGTGGTTATTTGCCATTTACATCGATGTACTTGGAGAACTTAGGGGAAATGCTGCTGAAATTTTCTTCAAAATGAAACATACATTATACAGTCACTAGTGAGATTAAATATTCAAAAATGGGATAGGTTCTACACTTTAGTATAAAAGTAATTAACTTCCTATCAATAAAAACTTACAGCTTATAGTATCAATATTAAACGCTTAGTTTTATAATTAATTTTAATGTGATATAGAAAATGGATCAAAGTTGGATGTATATCAAGAACCGTTGCAGTCCAGAGTTTGCCAAAGGTCTTGATGAATTTATCAGATTTACTGAGAAACATAGAAAACTACCTACATATGGGCTATATTGTCCATGTAGAAATTGTGGTAACAATTTGAAAGTTGATACTGATGAGGAAATTAAGAATCATGTCATATGCAATGGGATCATACAAGGTTATAATGAATGGTATTGGCATGGAGAGAAATTTAATTATGGATCAGAAAATGTCGATACTAATAGTTGTGGCATAGAAGATATAGATAATGATGATAATGTCAATGATGAATCGGTTCAAGATGACCCAATTCAGGATGATATGGTTGATGAGATGCTACGTAGTTGTCGGGACAATGTCATTGATCCACCTTCTTTATTTGCAAACATTGTCCATGATGCTGAAAAAACCATTATATAAGGGTTGTACTAAGTTCACGAGGTTGAGTGTTGTGATGCGATTATATACTCTTAAAGCTCAAAACCAGTGGATCGATAAGAGTTTCACTTCACTGTTGTCTTTGTTAAAGGAAATTCTTCCTGAAGGCAATGAGCTTCCAATTTCAACACATCAAGAAAAGAAAATAATGTGCCCAATGGGAATGGAGGCTAAGAAGATTCATGCATGTCCAAATGATTGTGTGTTATTTCAAAAGAACTATAGTAATTTGATAAATTGTCCAAAATGTGGTGCGTCAAGGTATAAGATCACAAATTCAGCTAAGACTAAAAATGGTTCTCCTTCCAAGGTGATGTGGTATCTACCAATAATACCACGATTTCAATGCTTATTTGCTAATACAAAAGATGCACAAAATTTGTCTTGGCATGGGGAGTTAAAGGCCAATGATGATGGCATCCTACGACATGCATCTGATTTACCACAATGGAAGAAAATTGATTTATTGTATCCTCAATTTGGTAAAGAACCAAGAAACTTAAGACTTGGACTCTGTACAGATGGTATGAATCCCTATGGTACATTAAGAAACCAACATAGCATTTGGCCTGTTATGATTGTTATATACAATCTTCCTCCTTGGTTGTGTATGAAAAATAAGTATGTGATGTTGTCAATATTGATATCAGGGCCCAAGCAACCTGTAAATGATATTGATGTTTACCTTCAACCTCTAATTGATAACCTAATGAAACTATGGGAAGAAGGTGTTATGACATATGATGGTTCACGTAAAGAGATCTTTAGTTTGTGTGGTATGTTGTTTTTCACAATTAATGACTTTCCAGCTTATGGAAATTGTCTGGATATAGCATAAAAGGATACAAAGCATGTCCTATTTGTGAGGAAAATATTGATTCAATCTGACTGAAACATGGTGGTAAAATCGTATATCTTGGTCATTGGAGATTTCTCCCACCAGTGCGTCCTTATTGAAGGCAACGCAAAACCTTTAATGGGTCAACTGAGGAATGAAGTGCTCCTAAACCTATACCAAGAAATGTTGTATATGATCAGGTGAAACATATTGTTAATGAATTTGGAAAGAGTTCAAGTAGTCGTACTATCGCATGTGACAAATCTCTATACAAGAAGAGGTCAATATTCTGGAATCTTCCTTATTGAAAATCTTTGGCAATTAGACACTGCATTGACGTCATGCATGTTGAAAAAAAATGTTTGTGATAGCATCATTGGTACGCTATTGAACATACCAGGAAAGATTAAAGACGGCATCAAATTTAGAAAAGATTTAGAATTAATGGGTATAAGAAAAGAATTATCAGTGGAGATCAGGGGTCACCGCACATATTTACCACCAGCTTGTTACACTTTGTCAAAGCAGGAGAAAAAGACTTTCTGTGAGTGCTTGTATAATATTAAGGTTCCACAAATATACTCTTCTAATATTCATAGATTGGTATCAAAGAAGGGTCTGAAGTTGATAGGTATCAAATCTCACGATTGTCACACCTTAATGCAATAAATGTTACTTGTGGCTATTCAATCTATATTGTTGAAGCATGTAAGGTTTGCAATCACAAGACTTTATTTCTTCTTCAATGAAATATGCAACAAAGTGATACATCTTGATACTCTCGATAAATTACATAAAGATTTAATTGTTACTATGTGTCAGTTTGAAATGTACTTTCCTCCTTCATTTTTTGATATCATGGTTCATCTTGTAGTACATATTACAAGGGAGGTGAAGATGTTGGGTCCAATTTTCTTACACTAGATGTATCCATTTGAATGCTACATGAGTATTTTTAAAGGTGATGTTCGGAATCGTTATCGTCCTGAAGGGAGTATTGTTGAGGGTTATGTGGCTAGGGAGGTGGACTTTTGCAATGATTTTTTGAATTGCAATGAAACTTATAGCGATCTAAAAAAATCCCATGAAACTGAATCTTATTGTGGCAAAGGAACTCTGGGAGGACGAGTGAAAGGAATCGGTCATGAATTGTGGGAACAAGCACATTTGTATATTTTACACAACATCGATTAAGTTAGTAGCTACATCATAGAACACAATGATCTTATCAAGAGAAATCATCAGTGATCCAGTTCAATGTGGCTTGTAAGAGAGCATAATCAAACATTCATTAGGTAGTTTGAAGAGAAAGTCTTTAATCAACTATCTGAATCACCGAATAATGTTGTTGAGAACATAAAATGGCTCGCCTTTAAGCCAAAAATGGATGTCATGTCATATGAAGGTTATGACATAAATGGATTTTCATACTATACAAAGCGTCAAGATGAAAGTAGTGTAGTTCAAAATAGTGGGGTCACTGTTCAAGCTTGTACATTGTATTTTGCTAGTGCCAAAGATAAAAGACCACGCGAAGTTGAGATGTCATATTACAGCATCATTGAGGACATATGGGAATTGGACTATACAAATTTCAGAGTTCCTATCTTTAGGTGTAATTGGGTTGACAACAACAAAGGAGTTTTAGTGGATGATTTGGGTTTCAAATTGGTGATTTTGAAAAGATTGGTGAGAAAGATGAGCCATTCATCATGGCAGACCAAGCAAAACAAGTATTCTATATTTATGACCCAAAAAATAAAAATTGGTCTGTCGTTCTTCATGGAAAAAGACAGTTTACTATAGATCCTATAAATGAAGAAGAATACTACGAAAAGTATGATGATTCCATCTCATTCTCAGTTGGTTTTCCAAGTCTAAATGTTGAAAATAACACCGATGCATACTATAAATGTCAAGGCCATGCTGAAGGAATTTTACTTGACTAACAACTCAACAAATACTAGAGGCATGTATTCTTTGAATTATTTATTTTATTATCATTCAAGCATACAATCTTTTAAATATATATCATATATCATTCAACCACTTGTGCTTTTATTATCACTTATGTTTCTTTTATCATATCTACTTGTAGGTTCTAAAATGGCAAGTGAAGATGAACATTCTGAGCATGAGCACCATGAGGATGGTAGTGGTGATGCTAAGAAAAGTAGAGGTCCCACACTGATGCGTAGGCTGCAGGAGCTCAGGGACAAAGGGGAGAAATTGGCAGTCCAATTTGATGTCATAGGAGCACCTATTGGGGAACATGCTAGTGCTTTCAAGCATTACGTAGGGGTGACCGCGCGTAGTAAGGTGCCAATAGATATAGAAAATTGGCATGATGTTTCTAATGCCTTAAAAGACCTCCTATGGAAAGATATATCTGTGAGTGGAAGTGATATTATTTTAATATGTTTTTTGTTTATTGATTCTAATTTCGTTTTCTTGGAAAGACATATCCTTTTTAAGACAACATTATTGCTTCTTTTGCATGTATAGGGTGTTTTTCATCTAAATGAAAAAGATCACAAGAAAAAAGTGCTACAACGTTGTGGTGCATGATGGAGGGCTTTTAAGACATATCTCAAAAGGGAATTTATAGATAATCCTAAAAAAAGCAACATATATGTATATTTTTATAGATCCTGAGGTGTGGGAAAGATTTGTTGTAGCTAGGAACATAGAAGAGTTTCAGGTAATAAAGATTGTGATGTATTGTATGAATCTTTAACTTTATACAATTAAGGAGGTAAATTTTTTTATATATGTTTGTCAAGTCTAAATTGCAATACCTCATTTTAAATGATCATGCTATTCATGAGGCCCAGAAGGAAAGACGGGCCAAAAATGTGCATGACCATCGCTTGGGGCCCGGTGGTTATGCCTTCCGCCGCCAACTACAAGAGAAGCAACTATCTTCTGGAGAAGAGTCTAGTACAACTCAAGCTGAGCGTCCACCCCGACACTTGTAGTGGATTGATTCTAAAAACATTGTACCCTATAGGGTCAGTTATCTTTAAAAACCGACCTTATAGATATCTCGGTCGTGCCGCATAGCACGGTCGTGTTGCGGCATAGAACGGTCGTGCCGCATAGCACGGTTGTGTTGGGATATGGTAGAACGGTCGTGTCGCGTAGCACGGCCGTGTTGGGATATGGTAGCACGGTCGTGCCACATAGCACGATCGTGCTACCATATTCCAACACGGTTGTGCTATGCGACATGGCCATTCTACCATATTCCAACACAGTTGTAGACTCTATTGAGTCAGTTTTCTTCATAAAACCATCCTTATAGAGCATCTTTAGGGTCGGTTATTAAGAAAAACTGACCTTGTGGGGTCTGGTTACAAGCTCAATGTAGACTTTATTGAGTCGGTTTTCATAATATAACCATCTTTACAGAGGATCTCTAGGGTTGGTTATTTAGAAAAACTGACCTTATAGGGTTTAGGTACAGTTTATTTTCTCATTTGGGGGTTAGTTTTTTACAGCCTCTTGGGTCGGTTTTTACTATATAAGGTTGGTTTTCTTTGGTTAAAAAAACCGACCCTATATATCAATTTCTTTAGCGATGGCCACTTAGGCGTCGACTGAAAAGTGACTCTATAGGCTTAAAAAAAATCGACGCTATAGACCATTATTGTACTAGTGAAGGTTGATTGAAGATTAATGATGAGGATTTCTGGGGTGGTATCGGGTTTCACCACCACTACACATGAAAACATATCCAATCATAAACATCCAAGCAAGATCTAACTATCCAAATAGAACTGATGTGAACCCTCCCTGAGGGATGTTTAGGTCCGCATAAGCATCACCTTAGGCATCAGATTTCTCGTCGCCATCTAGATTGTGCACTTACAGTTTTGAAGATACAGATATCCAATTGAAGTTGTGGCCCTCCTGGAGGGATGTTTAGGCACACAGAAGCGTCATTGTGGGCTAGATGGCTCGTCCCCACACGGATATGCACTTACAACAGTAGGGAATTGCATCCTATTTCTAGTTAGGGAGTCAACTGCGTTAATTGACATTCAAATCCTACATATTGAAGTTCTCACAACATAAGAACGAACAAGATAAATGCAAGCATGTGATCAGTCCACAAGCACACATCAATGATTAACAATGAAATGAAAAGTTATATACATGACATGGAATGTTTAATATTTGAACATGTAAGCATGGGCAGCAGGGCTAGCCCCCGCACCCCAGCGAAAGGAAACTACTCGCTCATGGTGTGATAAATTAGAAAAATAAGGGAGAGAGAAGATTCTGCCATGAGCATGGTGAAGAAGATGATCGTATCTCGGTGGAGAAACGGTCTTCTACACAACGTCAGGGCAGATCTGGACGAGGAGGGAAGAACACCATGGTAAACGGGGTAGATCTTCTCTCTCCACCTTCTCTCTCTTTCATGGTCCTTGCTCATAGTAGGAGGAGGAGCTCATGGATGTGATGGCGGCGTAGGCACGGCATGGATGCAACAGATCTAGATCTGGATCTAGATATAGATCTAGATCTAGATGGAGTGGCTTGCACCAGGGGTCGAATGCTTCTTGGGAGCAGCCTGGCTATGGTTGAGATCGTCTCCTTAGGCTAAGGATAGACCTACAGCCTAACGTTGTCTGGAGAGGCTGTCCAAATGGATGAGGGTCACGTTCTATTTATAGGCAGGTTGGGCACCGACTTACTTTCGTGACCTCAATGATTTGCAGTAGGTCGTGGTTCTTTGGTCGCGATTGTAGGTCGTGATTGTTAGGTCACGATTCCTCTCTATCTTGGCCAGTAGACTGTGGTTCTCTTCTGTTAAATGTGCACCCAGGTGGCGCTGCTGCTTGGTTGGTGGCTGACGATCTGTGGGTTGCAGTGTGACAGCGGGGCTCGTTCTGCTGTGGAGGTGAAGGGACGATGTTGCTGCTAGGGTTAGTGAAGGCGCGGAGGTGGGAGAGGGTAGGGCGCGGTCGCAGACGAGCCTGGAAATGACCGCGGTCACGGTGTTGCAAACTGTGGTTGCAGATAATGGAAAGCATTCGTGAGGTCACAGTTGATGACGGGCTAATCACGATCGTGAGAGGAGCAGACCGCAGGCACAATCATTGGGAATCGTGGTTGCAGTTCTGTGTAATCGTGGTCAGTATCTGTGGGAGAGAAAGGAAGTGGTCATGATTCTTGGAATCGTGGATAGGTGTTCGCGGTTTCTGTCTGAGGTCGTGGTTCATAGGGGAGTCGTCCGCGGGTGTGATTAGCTGCTAAGGAAGCTGCGGGTTGAGGAAGATGGAGACCGCGGTGCTAGTAGGGGTTAGTGGCGGACCAACTGCGTTGATGGTGGAAGAAGACCACGACCTCGAGAGCAGGTGGGTCGTGATCGGAGAGGGTGGAAGGCGATAGTGGGTACTGCGTTTGTGATGCATGGAGACATCGCGGTGATGATGAAGGCATGTGTTGATCGTGGTGCAGGTCGATCATGGAGGAAGGGTGATCGCGATGCAGACTCTGGTCACGATTGTTAGAAGGGAAGAACCGTGGGTCGCGGTAGATCAGGTCGCGATTAGTTGCTAGAACACTGGTCGCGATCTTTGCAAGTGGTTGTGGTGTTGTGAGAGGACCACGGGCAAGGTTGTTGGTCGTGGTTGTTATGAAGGCACCACGATCGTGGTTTGCTGAAGTGCTAGGGTAAACCACGATTAGACCAGCATGAAGGAGGACCAGCTATTAGCGGATGGGCCCTAGCGCTCATGGGCCCAAGTGCCCAATTCAACCTACAAATAGATGCTCAATTCGATTAGAACCATGGATGAACCAACAAAATTAGGAAAAATCTAATTAGGCTAACTAAACATGTGTATGAGAGTTTTGAGCAATAAAAGTGAATAAAAGGAGCAAAACTGGTCCAAGCAAGGTGACTGGACCAAGATGAATATGCATTCATCAAAATACCCCAAACTTAAACGTTGCTCGTCCTCGAGTAACACGAAATCTGAAACAGTCACCAATGAATACTTTCACTCATGTGATTGCCTCATCTTCACATCACGATTGTTTCTCCTCTACTCTGTATGACTAAGCATCTCAACTTCTTGAGACCACTGAACACATCTTACCATATCTTCGTTCCTGAGTTCGTTTCCCAACATCACTTCCTCCCTACTTTTTCCAACATCAAGCATGTCTAAGAATTTCATAAGAGTCCAGAGACACCCGTAGAACAACAAGTGTGCACCTGATCTGACACTGGTGTTTTTCAAGATATTGGCAAAGTAGGCACTCATTGTGCTAGTAGGTGGAAAAGGGAGTGAAGGGGGTATGGAAGGAAGAAATAAATCTCTCCTCTATTTGAATCGAGATTTTTATTATAAGTTTGCAATTTCATTGATTGCATTTTTTTGTACGAATCTCTCCTCTATTCGACTCGAGATTACAATTTTTTTTTTGTGTGCGCATTGGCATCTTTTCTTGGTGGTACACCCCTATTAATTAGCTAGGGGTATGGTAGAAGTGAATAAAGAGGGAGGAGGTGTGCCACCCTGAACTTAGGGTTTGGCACTATTTTGGCTATTTTTGTTTCTTTTTTATGGATGGAGGGGTAAGAAGATGATAGAAGAAGCATAGAAGAGAGTTCAGATCAGAATGCAACTTGATTTACAATTCAGTGCACTGGGTTTTTCTCCTTATCATACTCTACTCAAATAATGACTTGATGTGGATCCGGTGGATATTCCATGCTATTGTTCCACTAGTCAGTTAGGAAGCACAATGTGTTTGATCCCTTTCAGTTCGACAGATACTTGCCATTTTTACTGATCATGATGTTAGGATTCATAAGCTTCACACAGTGATTTCTAACCATTGGCTAGTTTCAAAAATTGTTTTCCTTGAGTCTTTGCTTTGAGTAAGGAGGGTATAATGATTCAAAACTGCATGGAAAATGGGATTGTCGGCTAGATAAATGCTTTGATTGAAACAAAAAGCATCAAAACTTCATCAAGTTTCTATACAAAACTACTGTAAAACTTCAAATTTTTGAAATTTTTTGAAAACATTGTTCAAAATTACAACGATGAAATCTTAAGTCTGAAACATATAGGGGTGGGTGGAAAGTAAAGTACATACTACCCACCCTCCACCCCAAACTTAGAATTTTTCTCGTCTTGAGCAAACTCTAAATCTGAGATGGAGGGGAAAACTCATGCCGGTTGGACCATCAAATGTGGTTGTGCTCCAATCAGTGTGTGTCCTCCATCTAAAATATCAAAAATGAAAATTATCAAGACATAAGATTGCATCTTGCGATGCATTATCTACTAGGGGGGAAATTTCTAAAAAGTTAAAAAAAAATTAAGGACATTTTCTATTTCAGAATTAAAAGTAAAAGCAAAATTATTGATCGGGTTGCCTCCCGACAAGCGCCTTTATTTTACGTCAATGGCTCGACATGGATATTATCACCATGGTGGGGCTCTGAGTGGAGCTTAAGCTGGATTGACATATTCTATTGCTGGTTTCTTTCTCAACCATTCATTTATCCTTGCTTTGATTCTAGCCTCTTGTATTCTTCCCCATACAGAGCGGGCAGTTTCGGAACACATAGGGAAATAACTTGAGTTATGTTGAATTGTTCTCTGTTGCTCAATCCAAGGTGGAGAATAATTGTAGGGGGTTTGAACGGCTTCATTGATAAAGTAGTTTTGTTGAGGCTCAGAAGAAAAGTTCATTTGTTGATGCACTATCCCTACTTTGTAAAAATTTTGGTCACATATGTCCGTCAGATAAGGATCTAGTGGATGTTCTGGGTAAAAACCACAATCCAACTCTTATTGCGGAGGAAAGATGAAATCAATTATCTCCTCCTGTTGGGCTACCGGTTCATTCCAGAGAAAAGTTGTTTCTAGATGAGGAGGCTCATGGATACCTACAGAAGGTTCGATATGTGTAACAACAGGTTTGGGAGGTGTCTCTTCCATAGTTTCTGGTATTTCTTTTGTCTCTACATAGAATGGTTCACTCTCAATCTTCTTTTCATCATGGTCTTCTTTTGAGGGAATTTCAAAATTTGAGGAAAGGACTCACTGCTGCATTTCAGTAAATTGATTAACACAGTCAACAAAATATGTATCCTCTTTTTTAGTGTGTTCCTTTGCACTTTTGGATGCATAGAAATCAAAATATTGGTTTCCCACTCATAGGGTCAAAACTCTAGCTTCAACATCAATTGGAGATCTAGCAGTGGAGAGGAAAGGTCTTCCAAAAATGAGGGGGTAGCGTGGATTCTCCTTGATGTCCATAACTACAAAATCACACGGGACATATAGATTCCCAAGCCTTACAGGGATGTCCTTTATGATACCAACCGGTTTTGTCATGGAGGAGTCAGCAAGCTCGATGGACATTCTAGTGGGTGAGAAGTTAGTAAGGCCCAAACTGTTGCATAGGCTAAGAGGAATGATGGAGATGCTAGCTCCAAGGTCAGCTAAACCTGGTCGGTTGATGGAATCGCTTATTGAGCAGGAAATTCTGAAAGAGCCAGGATCCTTATGTTTGTGAGGCATCCTATCCATAACTAAATATGATAATGTTCTTACCAGTTTCACTGTATGATGTTCTCTAGTTTTGTACTTTTGACTGAGCAGGAGTTTGAAGAACTTAGACCATTGGGGCATTTCAGCCATGGCATCTAGGAGTGGGACATTGACATACAACTTCCTCATAACTTCCTTGAACTTGTTGAACCTAGTATCGAGTTGGGTAAAATTGAGTCGACTTGAAAATGGTACACGAGGTTTATACACTGGAACAACTGGCTCAGGCGAGTTTTCTGCATCAGCAACAATAGGTTCCTCAGAACTTGCCTTGTCAGTCCTATCATCCTGATTGGCACCTGCACTATGCTCAGTACCTTGGACATTTATCATAGTGACAGGAGTCATGGGTTCTGGTAAGATAAAGCATGAATGAGTTGTCACAGCTTTAATCTGTTCCACGTGCTTTGGGTTGTTCTTTGGTTGCCTAGCTAACACTCTAGCATGTGGCTTGAGGCTAGCTGCAAGTTGAGCTAGTTGAGATTCAATGGCCTTCTGGTGTGCTTGCTGGTTAGCTATCAACGTTTGTTGCGACTGTAACATCTTCCCAATGGCCGACAATTTATCATCCGGAGAGATGGGTCTAGCTTGTTGCCCTTGTTGTTGATTCTGGTAAGGGACTTGAGGTCTTGGAACTGAGGGTTGTTCTGGTAATTGTTGTAGTTCTTGTTCTGGAAGTTACCCCTAAAGTTCCCTTGATTCCCAAAATTTTGTTGTTGGTAGTTTGAACCAAGTTGATGTGAGTTTACCGCTCCCGAAGGATTTCTATACTAAAATCTGGGATGGTTCCTAATCTGATTCAGGTTATAGTATCCTTGACCAGGGATAGTGTTGATAGCATTCAGACTTTCCATCTGGCCATTATCTCCTTGTCCATTGATTTTGCTTAAAACAACATCATAAAGAACATTGCAGGATAAAGTAGAGTGGTCATTTCCTTTACAAGCTTCACAAAACAGAGAGGCATACTTGACTTGCTCTTATTGTTGAGGGGGTGAGCATCTTCTTTCATAAGCAGTAATAGATGATTCAAGATGATCTTGCTTGGTGACTAGAAGCTTAAGAGACTCGGTGATAGACTTGTACTCAGGAGTAGCTTCTGCCATAGCAACCTTCAACACTCCTTTACTTACGGGTCTACCCCATTTGGCTTGATTTTTAGCTCCAAGGGTGACAACCTTCCATTCACTATCATAGCTTTGACGCATGAAGTTTCCTCCATATGAGGAGTCTAAGAACTTCTTGATATCGTCATCCACATCCCTATAAAATATTTCGATGAGCTAATTTTTAAGAATGCCATGGTGTGGACACTTGCGTAGGAGATCTTTGTATCTTTCCCATGCTTCAGCAAGGGATTCTCCAGGGACCTAAGTGAATTGTGTTATTCGGCCCCTAATTTCATAGGTGAGAGGAGGATAGAATTTTTCTAGGAAGACATTTTGAAGTTGTTCCCAAGTGGTGATGGGTTCACATTGCAAAGATTTGTACCAACTCATGGCTCTGTCAGCAAGAGAGTATTTGAAAATACGGAGTCTGATGGCATCATCTGTGACTCCATTTTTCTTTGTCATAGCACATAGATCTATAAACCTCCAAAGATGTTCTTGACTATCTTCTCCTTTCTTACCATAGAAAGGGCTATTCTGAAGCAGGGTTATCCAATGAGCCTGTATCTCAAAGTTGGGAGCGTTGATGGGAGGAGGTTGCACCGGGTGGTGAACATCAGCAGCTTTAGGGTTTGAGAACTCCCTAAGGTCTTTTTGCAGTTCTGTTGCTTGTGCTGCTGCTTGAGGTGCTCGGATCTTCGTTTCAACTGCAGCTCTGGCTTCTTGCATAAGCCTTTCTTTTTATGCATTAAGGGCTTGAGCTACCCTCTGGGAAATTTCCTCCTCTTGTTCCATCCTTGCTTAAATTTCTCTACTTTGATGACAAAAGGTTCTTTATATCTCAGGGTCAAAGCTAGCAACAAGGCCGGAACTATTTGAGCGGTGCATACACTCGTCTTTGAGGGGACCTAGGATGGAAAGATCTTTTAGAAGTAAGGTGGACGGAGTAGAGTCAAATTCAAGTAGATTCTCAATTATATCAAAAATCAAAAACAAAATCCTAAATTAGCCTTAATAGAACTAGATTTGACTAGATGATTCTGTTGTCCTCGGCAACGGTGCCAGAATTTGACATGGAATATTATCGCACTAACAAACTCACCCAGGGCTAAAATCCCTGAGTTTTTAACCAAAACCTTGTGCAATAATACCACCCGCAAGTGGACGGGTCTTATCGTAGTATAGTTAAGGATCGAATCCCAAGGGACAACATTTTTAAGAATCTTTTACTATTTGAATCTAGTTGAATCAAGGCTAATATTTAGAAAAAAGGTTGGTTTGAGTTTAATTAAACTAAATGCGAGGAAAGTAAAGAGTAGGATTAAAGCACTACTACATTTTTGGCTAGTAACGTTGCTTCCATAGCGTCATTTTTACTAGAATAACCGACCTAATAGACGATTGCATCGAATTTATCATAAAAACTGACCTAACAAGTTTCCCGCGGCAAAAATTTGCACGATTTTGGCTTCGCGCCTCAATCTAAAGGGTCGGTTTTTCCAAATAACTGATGTTATAGGGTCAACAAAAAATGTGGGCACCACTTTGGAACTCTAGGGTCGGTTTTTATAGATAACTGACGTTATAGATACTGACCTCAAGGGTGCTTTTACTATAAAACCGTCCTTATAGATAACCAAACTTCTAGGGTCAGTTTTTTAAGATAACCGACCTTAGAGCCCTGACTTATAGGGTCGGTTATTTACCAAAAACCAATGCTATAGGTAAACTTTGGGCACCACTTGATAACCAGACTTCTAGGTTTGGTTATTTACCAAAAACTAATGCTAGAGGTCCTTAACTTATAGATACTAGCCCGATCAAAAGCTTAGGTTGCCATTTGCTGCTGCTACTCCCCATTCCCGCTCCCGCGTCCAAAGAGAAGCAAATCGCCGCCACTGCAAAGGTCACCTCCCCAACCATCTCTGTGCCCAAAGAGAGTCAAATTAGTGCCGCTTTCCTTGGACGACGACGCCCAGCTGTCATTTTCTTCTTTGGATGGTGACGATGCCTCCGGATCGACCACCATCTCCGGCGTCGATTTCTTTAGACGACGACGCCCAGCCGCCGCTTTCTTCCTTGAACGGCGATGATGCCTATGGCGTGGCAAGGGCCGCGCACCTTATATCTCTAGTTCCTCTCCTGCACAAGATCCCCCACTGTCCGGTTCTTCTCAAGGTAGCACAGTTGTCTATGTTGCCTTACTCCTCTATTTTCTTCTTACTGTCATGCAACTGACCAGGTAGCACGGCCGTGCTAGGCAGCACGGACGTGGTGATGGCATGGTCATGCTGGCTGAGTTGTTGAAACTTCAAAATTTGTCAATTTTGAATTTTTTAATTCTTAATGCTCCTTAAAATTGATATATATTGACCCCTAATTAATACATTATAACAGAATTGAATTGTGCATTTGTGTTGTTGCAGGTGCTATTGACTTGTTGTTGACTTGCATATATTTCTTCTTCAACCTACAAGTGAAGTATAATATTCTCACTCTCCCAATGTGCCATTTTATTTGACTAGTAAATCAACCAATAATCAAAATATGTATTCTTTCATATCTACATTTTGTTATCAATCACATATGTAATCATTATATACATTCCAGAAATATGAGGGTAGATATTGTGTAGTCTCAGATTGACACTTTAGGGTTTATAGATGAGATCATCGATGCATGATGTTTAACTTAATATATAAATATGACAATAATACATTTATGCATGTATCAACTTAGAAACCCGTTCAAAATTTACTCATTAGGAGTAAATTTTGGATAGTCCCCGGTCTGGGACTATTTTTGTATATTTAATCTCACTTAGGATGTAACTGTATAATGTATGTTTAGTTTTGAAGAAAATTTTAGTAGTATTTCCTCATTTTTTCTATGGGTACATATGTGGGTGGTTATTTTGCAATTTACATCGATATAGTTGGAGAATCTAGGGGAAATGCTGCTAAAATTTTCTTCAAAACTAAACATACATTATACATTTACTAGTGAGATTAAATATTCAAAAATGGGATAGGTGGTACACTTTAGTATAAAAGTAATTAACTTCCTATCAATAAAAACTTACAGCTTATAGTATCAATATTAAATGCTTAGTTTTATAATTAATTTTAATGTGATATAGAAAATGGATCGAAGTTGGATGTCTATCAAGAACTATTGCAGTCCAGAGTTTGCCAAAGATCTTGATTAATTTATTAGATTTGCTAAGGAACATAGGAAACTACCTACAGATAGGCTATATTGTCCATGTATAAATTGTGGTAACAATTTGAAAGTTGATATTGCTGAGGAAATTAAGAATCATGTCATATGCAAAGGGATCATACAAGGTTATAATGAATGGTATTGGCATGGAGAGAAATTTAATTATGGATCAAAAAATATCGATACTAATAGTTGTGGCATAGAAGATATAGATAATGATGATAATGTCAATGATGAACCGATTCAGGATGATATGGTTGATGAGATGCTATGTAGTTGTCGGGACAATGTCATTGATCCACCTTCTTTATTTGCAAACATTGTCCATGATGCTGAAAACCCATTATATAAGGGTTGTACTAAGTTCACGAGGTTGAGTGTTGTGATGCGACTATATACTCTTAAAGCTCAAAACCGATGGAGCAATAAGAGTTTCACTTCACTGTTGTCTTTGTTAAAGGAAATTCTTCCTGAAGGAAACGAGCTTCCAATTTCAACATATCAAGCAAAGAAAATAATGTGCCCAATGGGAATGGAGGCTAAGAAGATTCATGCATGTCCAAATGATTGTGTGTCATTTTAGAAGGACTATAGGAATTTGATAAATTGTCCAAAATGTGGTGCGTCAAGGTATAAGACCACAAATTTAGTTAAGGCTGAAAATGGTTCTCCTGCCAAGGTGATGTGGTATCTACCAATAATACTACGATTTCAACACTTATTTGTTAATACAGAAGATGTGCAAAATTTGTTTTGGCATGGGGAGTTAAAGGCCAATGATGATGGCGTCCTACGACATCATCTGATTCACCACAATATAAGAAAATTGATTTTTTATACCCTCAATTTGGTAAAGAACCAAGAAACTTAAGACTTGGACTCTGTACATATGGAATGAATCCCTATGGTACATTAAGTAGCCAACATAGCATGTGGCCTGTTATGATTGTTATATACAATCTTCCTCCTTGGTTGTGTATGAAAAATAAGTATGTGATGTTGTCAATATTGATATCAGGGCCCAAGAAACCTAGAAATGATATTGATGCTTACCTTCAACCTCTAATTGATGACCTAATGAAACTATGCCAAGAAGGTGTTATGACATATGATGCTTAACGTAAAGAGATATTTAGTTTGCGTGCTATATTGTTTTGCACGATTAATGACTTTCCAGCTTATGGAAATTTGTCTGGATATAGCATAAAAGGATACAAAGCATGTCCTATTTGTGAGGAAAATACTGATTCAATCCGACTAAAACATGGTGGTAAAATTGTATATCTTGGTCATCGGAGATTTCTCCCACCAGTGCATCCTTATCAAAGGCAACGCAAAACCTTTAATGGGTCAACTGAGGAACGAAGTGCTCCTAAACCTATACCAGGAAATGTTGTATATGATCGGGTGAAACATATTGTTAATGAATTTGGAAAGAGTTCAAGTAGTCGTACTCTCGCATGTGACAAATCTCTATACAAGAAGAGGTCAATATTCTAGAATCTTCCTTATTGGAGATCTTTGGTAATTAGACACTGCATTGACGTCATGCATGTTGAAAAAAAATGTTTGTGATAGCACCATTGGTACGATATAGAACATACCCGGAAAGACTAAAGACGACATCAAATATAGAAAAGCTTTAGAATTAATGGGTATAAAAAAAGAATTATCAGTGGAGATCAGGGGTCACCGCACATATTTACCACCAGCTTGTTACACTTTGTCAAAGTAGGAGAAAAAGACTTTCTGCGAGTGCTTGTATAATATTAAGGTTCTACAAAGATACTCTTCTAATATTCGTAGATTGGTATCAAAGAAGGATATGAAGTTGATAGGTCTCAAATCTCACGATTGTCATACCTTAATGCAACATATTTTACATGTGGCTATTTGATATATATTGTTGAAGCATGTAAGGTTTGCAATCACAAGACTTTGTTTCTTCTTCAATGAAATATGCAACAAAGTGATACATCATGATACTCTCGATAAATTATAGAAAAATGTAATTGTTACCATGTGTCATCTTGAAATGTACTTTCCTCCTTCATTTTTTGATATCATGGTTCATCTTGTAGTACATATTACAAGGGAGGTGAAGATGTTGGGTCCAATTTTCTTACACTGGATGTATCCATTTGAACACTACATGAGTGTTTTTAAAGGTGATGTTCGGAATCATTATCGTCCTGAAGGGAGTATTATTGAGGGTTATGTGGCTAGGGAGGTGATGGACTTTTGCAATGATTTTTCGAATTGCAATGAAACTTCTAGCGATCTAAAAAATTTCCATGACACTGAATCTTATTGTGGCAAAGGAACTCTGGGAGGACGAGTGAAAGGAATCAGTCGTGAGTTGTGGGAACAAGCACATTTGTATATTTTACACAACATTGATGAAGTTAGTAGCTACATCACAGAACACAATGATCTTATCAAGAGAAATCATCCGCGATCCAGTTTAATGTGGCTTGCAAGAGAGCATAATCAAACATTTATTAGGTGGTTTGAAGAGAAAGTCTTTAATCAACTATCTGAATCACTGAATAATGTTGTTGAGAACATAAAATGGCTCGCCTTTAAGCCAAAAATGGATGTCATGTCATATAAAGGTTATGACATAAATGGATTTTCATACTACACAAAGCGTCGAGATGAAAGTAGTTTAGTTCAAAATAGTGGGGTCATTGTTCAAGCTTGTTCGTTGTATTTTGCTAGTGCCAAAGATAAAAGACCGCGTGAAGCTGAGATGTCATATTACGGTGTCATTGAGGACATATGGGAATTGGACTATACAAATTTCAGAATTCATATCTTTAGGTGTAATTGGGTTGACAACAACAAAGGAGTTTTAGTGGATGATTTGGGTTTCAAATTGGTGGATTTTGAAAAGATTGGTGAGAAAGATGAGCCATTCATCATGGCAGACCAAGCAAGACAAGTATTCTATATTGATGACCCAGAAAATAAAAATTGGTATGTCGTTCTTCATGTAAGAAGACAATTTACTGTAGATCCTATAAATGAAGAAGAATACTACGAGAAGTATGATGATTCCATACCATTCTTAGTTGGTTTCCCAAGTGTAAATGTTGAAGATAACACCGATGAATACTATAAACGTCAAGACCATGTTGAAGGAATTCTACTTGACTAACAACTCAACCAATACTAGAGGCATGTATTCTTTGAATTATTTATTTTATTATCATTCAAGCACACAATCATTTAAATATACATCATATATCATTCAACCACTTGTGCTTTTATTATCACTTATGTTTCTTTTATCATGTATACTTGCATGTTCTAAAATAGCAAGTGAAGATGAACATTTTGAGCATGAGCACCATGAGGATGGTAGTGGTGATGCTAAGAAAAGTAGAGGTCCCACACTGATGCGTAGGCTGTAGGAGCTCAGGGCCAAAGGGGAGAAATTGGCAGTCCAGTTTGATGTCACAGTAGCACCTATTGGGGAACATGCTAGTGCTTTCAAGCATTATATAGGGGAGACCGTGCGTAGTAAGGTGCCAATAGATATAGAAAATTGGCATGATGATCTCCTATGGAAAGATATATTTGTGAGTGGAAGTGATAATATTTTAATATGTTTTTATTTATTGATTCTAATTTAGTTTGCTTGGAAAGACATATCCTTTTTAAGACAACATTATTGCTTCTTTTGCATGTATAGGGTGTTTTTCATCTAAATGAAAAAGATCACAAGAAAAAAGTGATACAACGTTGTGGTGTACGATGGAGGGCTTTTAAGACATATCTTAAAAGGGAATTTATAGATAATCCTAAACAAAAGAAGAAAGCAATAGATATGTATATTTTTATAGATCCTGAGGTGTGGGAAAGATTTGTTGTAGCTAGGAACACGGAAGAGTTTCAGGTAATAAAGATTGTGATGTATTGTATGAATATTTAATTTTATACAATTAAGGAGGTGAATCTTTTTATATATGTTTGCCAAGTCTAAATTGCAATACCTCATTTTAAATGATCAGGCTATTCACAAGGTCCAAAAGGAAAGACGGGCCAAAAATGTGCATGACCATCACTTGGGGCCCGATGGTAATGCCTTCCGCCGCCAACTATAAGAGAAGCAACTCTCTTCTAGAGAAGAGTCCAGTACAACTCAAGTTGAGCGTCCACCACGACACTTGTAGTGGATTGATGCTAGAAAGAATTGAGCATGTGAAATTGGCAACCCTGCAACTAAGTAGGTGGAACAAAAGATGGTAGGTTTATCCCAACTAAGTAAAGAGTAACTCCCAATAAAAAACTTAGATTTATTTATATCTAATTGATATTTTGATTTAATATTTTTATTAACTATGAATAGATTGATCTCCACGAGTAAAGGAAGGAAGGAAAGTTCATCCCAACTGGCCACATGCATGAACTATCAGTTGCTCTTGGTACGAAGGAGCATCCTGGCCGTGTTAGGGTTTTAGGAGTTGGCATAGGATTCAAGTCTTACTTTGGCCCTTCACAATCTAAAAGAAGTCGCGCAGGAGGTCTTACAAAAGATGTTACAACCCCAATTTTTGAGTTCATTTGCCGAGAAATGTAATTTCTCATATTAAGGATATTTGAACAAATAATGATATAATTTTTTTTGAATAAATGGATTCTGTTTACAATAGCCTTGATGTTTGTGTTGTGAGCTTTATTGGCTATTGGGCCCAAATAATAAGAAAATTCAATTAGTGAATGCATAATTGAATATTTAAGAAAAGAAAAATGTGGAAACCTCTAGAAGGCAAATCCAAAGAGGGATTTCGTGCCTCTTGGGTTCCTTGGGTTCCAGGGAGTCCAAAGTTGCATAAAGAGTGCAATAAGAAAAGAAAAGATCAATTAAGTATTTCTTTATTAAGAAAGAAATTGAAAATAATGATAAAATGTGGAAAACAAGTGAAAAGAGGTATAATTGAGTTATCCTTTGTGGAATTTCGTATCCCAAGGATTCCTAATGATAAAAGGAATACCAATGAGATAAATAAAATAGAAATAAAGGGAAATCCTCAGAAAGGAAATATTTTAATGAGAAATAAACAAGATAATGTGAAATAATGCATTTAGATGCATCTAGAAGGATAATAAGTATCCTTGAAAATGAATTTCAAAATCATAGAGTTTCTTGGGATCCAAAGAGTCCCAATGAAGAAAGAGGAAATAGAAAATACCAATAAAGTCAAATAAGAAGGTAATATGATGCATAATGAATGATTATGAGGTATTGTTAAAAAGAAGTATTTTTTCAACAAAAGGAAATATAATTCCGTGGTTAATGGATTAAAATGCAAGAATAATGATAATAAGAGAAAGGATTTTCGTTTTTCCAATTATCCATGAAATAAAGCATGATAGAAAGGATAAAGAGAGACAGAAGCATTACTTCTCATTAAAGGAATCGATTTCCTACTTGGAAAGGGACTCCTTGATTCGTGAATAGCCAACCTATGGCTTTGTTTCCCACCCCTATATAAGGGGTAGAGCCTTGGTTAGAAGGGAGGAGGGAACCCCATGTTCTTCTACCTTCTTCTTCTTCTTCTTCTTCCAAGATTTCATCCAAACACTAATCTTTGAAGAATGACTCTATCTATAGAGAAGCGAGGAGCAATGGAGTCATCATTAGACGGGGGATGTCGTACGATGTCAGAAGGGAACTCAGCCAGCATCCTTGGGCTCCGACGCAGGCACGACGGCCGCAGCACGGCTGTGTGCCGGCCATGGTTTATAGATCTGATCAACCTGATTTAGTAGTGTTGGCCGTGAACGGAGACAACCCTTGGATGCGTGGGGATTCTGGAGAAGTTGGGCGATGATTTCCGGCAAGGTTTAGGCCTTGGGGATGTGGGAAACGATCCCGCAACCACTTCAGCACAGCTACAGATCGCAGGTCTAGTACCCCACACCTGGCCATCCAGGCCATGGCTCAGAGCTTGAGTAGGTGTGAGGGAGTTCATCAGAGGTAGGGTGGCGCTCCCCAGTGCCCTTCAGGTCCGGGAGAGGGAAGGAAAGCCACCCCAATCGCACCTAGGGCGCTGCAGTAGGGTATCCGCAAGTTTGAAGACGATGGATGCCATTGGACAGTTATGCCCTTCTGGGTTAAGAAGAACCAAAGAGACGAGCGGGGGTATAAGTGTAAATCCATTATGTTTCCAAAAGCCAAGCAATGTTGCATGAGCCTGGTGACGTGGCACAATCTGATTGGCCCAGAGTAAGTAAGTTTTGCATAATTCATATCTAATAATCGGTAGCTCGAATGGATACAAATAATATATGCTTTTTGCTTAGAAAAATGAGAGGAATTCAATAAAAATATTTTTAGAAGCTAATTCCTCTTGCAATTCAAAACGTAGTGTAATTTATCAACTTTAATGAATAAAAGATTAAGAAACTCTACTTTAAGATGATTAATGTAATTAGTAGGATTCAATGGGTGATTAAAGTTGATATTAACATGTTGATTGTAAAAAGGTACATTAAGATCGAAAAGGATGAAATTTGCACACAATTAGTTTAATTTAGAGATTATGTGCATAAACATGCTTGAAATTTGAAAAGTTAATGATTTAATTAATGAAAAACCCTTAGATTTGATGATGGATGGATTTAATGTTGTTCATTGGATAATTCAAGCCAATATTAACTTGTTGTTGATAAAAGTGAAAATAGGATCTAAAAAGATGATCTTTTATATAATTGGCTTAATTTAGGGTTCCGTGCATGAATATGCATTAATGAGCTTGAAACCCCTAATTTAGATGAATATGTCTTTTAATTGTTTTAATTGTTCAAATCCATGAATAAATAGGGATATGATGATCCTAAGTCAATTTGGGTATAAAAGACTATTAAAATGGATAATTTGAGCAATTAGGGTTTATATGAGTAGAAAAGAGTATTTTAGGGTTTGTTGACCTAAAAGGGATAAAGTTTGAGGAATTGATCTAAGAAACCCTAATGAACATTAATGAAACCCTAAAATGGATACAAAAACCCTAGAAAGTGAATCCAAGTCAATAAAGTAGATTCTTGATAAAGTGTGTAATAAATAGAGTACATATTCTTTTCAGGAATTATGTGATGATTGAATTGCTTGCTTGGATTTCATTCTTGGTTGGGTTTGCTTAATGCTTGTGAAATCATCAAATCAGGTATGTGGTTACGCTTATGATTATCTCGACTAGTTTTTTGAGGATTTTATCGATGTTTCCCTCATGGCTTGAAATAACTGTTGGATGCTTTTATTTCATGCAACTATAGAGTGACTATGATATCACTATGAATATACATGTATAACTGGCTAGATCCGGGTCCACCCCTGTGGCTATGTAAGGGCTAAAAGGATAACCTAGAGCAAGGTCTAGGCTGTCATGAGTTAGAAACTGGGCTACACATGTGTAGTGCCATGAGACTCTTAGCTTGCCATGAGTTAAGGAGTGGGCTACCTACGGGTAGTGCCATGTGACTCAACCCTAGAAACTAATTCACCTGTTAGGTGAAATCATGAGGGGTATAATGGGGATCTACCATAAGGAAGGTAGTATCCACGTCCACTGTAGGGACATCGTAGGGGATAGGGTACACATGGATCACGCAGTTATATTTAAAATGTAAACTTGTTTGTTAAATGGTAATTGGCTGCAATACATTGTTATGAATAATTGCACGATTATTGTTTCCCCCACATACCAGCTTCGGCTGACCGACGTTTTGTTTGTCGGGGTTTTAGGTACAAGCCAAATGGACAAATAGTAAATCATCATATTGCGAAATACATGAAGTAAAATGCAAGGAGGATTAGTTAGAGTAGAATACATACATGGATAGAAGTTTAGAAATCCAAAATTATAAAAAGGTATGCAAAATTTAGCTTTTCAGTATAGATTGTTGAAATTTAATAATTGTTCTTGGTTAGGTGCCGAACCTTTGATCCAAAATTATGGGTGCAGCTTCGACCTCTCAGTCTCCCTTAATTGGGGGTTATCGGGAGGTGGGGTCGTAACATTTGGTATCAGAGCATAGGTTCCTCACTTAACCATTAATAATTATTAAAAATTTCAAACTCCATAGAACCCAAGGGAGTTATTAGAGGATTATCTGAAAGATGAAGGTGTCTAGAAAAGGATCACGATCGGGGGCTGGCAATATTTTCCTCCACACCGCTAGTCGGAATATGAGGACTCCCAAATCCGTGTGACTGCCTGGCCAAAGTCTTAGGGTGTGAATTGAAATAAGATACCTTTAGGACTTTCTCATCTTATTCATCCCTTCTCAACTCAAGTTCTATTAAGGACCTTAAGGATTAGGGTTTTCTCTCTTCTCCTTACCCTCTTGAGGTATGGGTAAGGTTAACAGGGTCTAAAGGTATCCTCCACCAAATTAATGAAAAAGTATGTAAATAAGATGTCATGGACATGAGCTTAATAGATTAAGCGTAAAGGAATAGATACATGCTTAGGTCGTATGACATAAGTTGTCATGTCCTCAGAACAGGCCTGAGGCTAGACCTTCTTCTCGGGAGGATAAGTAAAGAGAGTTAGTCTTGGAGATAGAGATCTCCATTGCAAGTAGAGACTTGGCACATCTGCTGAGGATGATGCTAACCCTAACCCTAAGTGAAGGTTAGAGAGAGAGATGGCATGATGAGTTAGACCAGGTGTTTGGATGGACATGCCTGGGATTCCATATGAGCTATGAGAGGTTGGATTACCGAGTACCTTTGGTGACCCAACCCTGGAAAGGGGTCGTGTAGGTCAGGACGAAGGATAGCTCCTTCCTTGATAAGGATATAGAAGAACCCATGGAAACCCCATGAGTTGATCTGATCATGGCATAATAGGCACCCAGTAGGCATCAGTGGTGTGAGCAATAGGTTGAAACCCTGGCCGGGATGAGTTTGATGGATAGCTTATGTGACAAGCATAAGAGATATGGATAACCTTGAGCAAACATAAGTGGAACATAGGCTTCATCCAGGTAGAGGCATGCTTTCTAGGTTGATCCTTCATGAAGAGAGGACCTCTAATGGTGAGGATGGTTGTAGGGTTAGCTCTAGAGAGAGAGTAGGAAACCCAACAAGAAGGTTGGAATCCTAAACTCCGAGATATGAGGAGAAGTTGGGAGTTGAGGATGATGCGGCCTCAGTGGATGATAGTGGTCACCACATGCTTGATCCCTAGAGGTTGATGATGTCTTGGTTTCCATGGGAGGGACCAAACCCTAGAGAGAGGATGAGGCTTCTGGCACCTATGTGCCTATGGTATAAGTGTTTACCTTCTGAGAAAGGAAGAAGATGTTCTGTATACCCTGAAGAGGATTTGTAATAGGTTATGAGGCCTTGTACCTTATTGTTTGTCCTTAAGGAGGATCCAACTCTAAGTGTTGCTCGAGTTGAAGGATGACAGGAAGTGCATGTCATGCCTTTTGCAAGCTTGATTCATGGTTAAGAGATAGAGCATGCAGTTGGACACCTAAAAGTGAACCTAGGGTTCCTAGGCCTAAGAGGGTAAGTGGTATACCTAATGCTCATGACGAGAATTAAGTTGCTATAGTTTTGAGCATGGTACTCCTCATGTATAGAGGAAAAGGGAAGCCCCTTAAGTTTAGGGTATATTCTATGAACCCCTCACAGCTAAGTTGATGACAAGGGAAGGTATGATTGTGATCCAGTGTTGAGGAATGAGAATAAGTACGACCTAGCATGGGTTAACAAGTGGTCTGCTTGTGCCTTAATAGCTTGCTAGGGTTAAGCATGCCCACATGGATGTAAACCCTAGACATAAGGACATTTGTGACCTTGTTGTTAAGGTGAAGTTTTCCGTCCATCCTGGGAGAGGGACCCTTTGGTAGGGTGTATATCAGTTTTGTTGGTTCAAGTTAACCTAAAGAGGTCTCATAGGATCTTGAGAAGCTACGTGAAAAGTACATGGTATGAGAATGAACCTGTAGACCCATAGATATCCATCTCTAAGTGCATGTGGGTGTGTTACCATGGAGGTACACGGTATGGGACCTAACCAAGGTAGGCAGGTCACCATGACCCCTATGAAAGGATGAAAGTCAGCCCTTGAACACAGAGAGAGAGAGATGATGAAGGCTTGGGTAAGGTTCTATGTTGGACATGTACTATAAAAGAATCCTAAGTCTATCCTAGGGTCAGGAAGGGATAAGACCGATGAAAGTAGGAGTTGCCTAATTCCCTAGTTACACATGACCATAGGGTCGGGAGGTAACAACTATCATTGTCTGAGGGTCATGGGTTAGGAGATTGATCACCTTCATGAACTCATGGGACCCAAAGGGCAGATGAGTAGGGCACTCTCTAGATGCATAAGGGAAGAGGAATGACCCCTAAAGTGTCGGCACCCTATAGACCTAGAGGAGATGACCAAGTATTGTGTGGTGACCTAAGTAGGTTCAAGACCAGTTATCCATGGAAGTAACTTTGATATCAAGATGATCGTAATATAGAGGCATAAATGGCGCATTTCAACTTAGATTTAAAGGTGTACTGGCGAGGTGGGATGTACCATCTCTACTCTTGGAACAGGAAGAACTCTATATTTGGACTGCAGCCAAATGCTTATTTCCTCTTGTTATGGGAGTGAGAGATAGGACAGTACGCATGCCATACACCAAGGATAAAGATGATGTGGGTTGGAATGTTGCCACGAGTTATGGGGACAGAGAAGATAACATACCCTGGTAAAGTGAATGATACATGGATGGTTTGTAAACACTAAAAGTAGTCACCTTATGTGGATGTTTTTATCAGGAGATATGAGTCATACAAGGTTGAGTTTGATCACCAAGAAGATGAGCTCAAAGTGTTCTCAATAAAGATAGACTTAGAATTCGAGTTTGAGATGATAAGTGAAATACGTGGAAGTGTATGTCTTCAATGTTACCTAATACCTAAGGATGTGAGGTGGTAATGGATGTTCTGGTTGAGATGTATCTAAATAGTTTGGCTAGAAGCTAGAAGAGGTTGTTAGGCTAACCCTAAGTTTGGAAAGGAGATATGTTTGGCTAATACTCCGATGTAATGAGATCTGTTGAACAAGTTAATGGTTGTTTGGTTAGCCAGTCTAGTCCTTGATGCAATGAAAGGATGGTGGTAGAACCTCAGATGCACTTCTTTGGAAAAGAAGGTGATGAAACCCCGACTAGAGTGGTTTAGGGTTTCTGAGGAATCGATCTTGAGGAATCATGACATACAGAAGATCATGATTTTAAGATCACCATACACCGTACCACCAAGATAATAAGTGACAGTAGGACTTTGGATAAAGTTGCATGTGGTATATGGCCATGCAAGCCGAGGGAGAAGGACGAACACCAGTTACCCAGTGCATTGATATAAAGGATAAAGAGTCCCCCAGAGAGAAAGGGAGTTCATCACTAGGGATGTTGTAAGTCTCCACTGGACCTAGGGAGGTCAAGATGCAATGTGGGGTATGGTAGATCGTCTTACCCAGATGACATGAGAAAGAAAGAGTTCTGTCCAGGGAAAGATTTGATTGAACTACTCATGAGAGAGATGGTTCAACTACACTATGATGCGAGTTCAAAAGTTCTTGAGTATAACCTAAAGGTTCCCTTCCAACATGTGAAAGTAGGTACATAAAGAACTCGATGTTAGTACAGTTCATCACCCCTAACTAATGGTTAGTATGATATAGACTAAAGGGTCTGATGAGAGCATATGTGCTCATTCAGGGTGATAGCTAGAGACAGTTCTTGTCCTATGCAAGATGTGAAATTAACCACCATGGCCAGTATTGGGATTTAAAGAAGCTCTGTAAGAGAGGTTGTGTCGGTCACCACTTCAGTAAGGTGATGTTGGTGAAAGGACCACATGATGGTTAGAAAAGGGACCACAATGTGTGTAGATGAAGTTGCTTGATCGTGCAATGGCTGAAAGGAGCCTAGAGACGACAAGAGTCGTGAGCAGATGCAAAGTAGACTGACATGCAGTTCACTGTGGGAGAATATGTGACATGAAAATCCGACCCCTCTAAGTTATAGCTAAGAGAGATGAGTTCTCGATGCATGGATTCTTTTGACATGGTTTGGTGGAGAAGGTTAAGTTTGACCTTACCCCTCAGGATAGAGTAATGTGTGATGAGTTCCATGTGTCCAATTTAGAGTACTATGTGAAGTACCCCGACCATGTGCTGAGCAATGAACCTAGTGAGCCCCATGGGGGAGCTGAAATGGCCTGAGTCACCTGTGCAGTTTATAGACGCCAGGATGAGAGAACTCAGAGAAAAGAATATGTGATGATAAAGGTTCTTTGGAAGCGCCATGGATAAGGAAAAGCCACATAGGGGTCAATGATGGACATGGAAAAGTCTTATCCTGAATTGTTTGTTTGCTCAATAGAATTTTGAGGACAAAATTCCTATAAGAGGGGAAGGATGTTACAACCCCAATTTTTTGGGTTCATTTGCCGAGAAATGTAATTTCTCATATTAAGGATATTTGAACAAATAATGATATAATTTGTTTCAAATAAATGGATTCTGTTTACAATAGCCTTGATGTTTGTGTTGTGGGCTTTATTGGCTATTGGGCCCAAATAACAAGAAAATTCAATTAGTGAATGAATAATTGAATATTTGAGAAAAGAAAAATGTGGAAACCTCTAGAAGGCAAATCCAAAGAGGGATTTCGTGCCTCTTGGGTTCCTTGGGTTCTAAGGAGTCCAAAGTTGCATAAAGAGTGCAATAAGAAAAGAAAAGATCAATTAAGTATTTCTTTATTAAGAAAGAAATTGAAAATAATGATAAAATGTGGAAAATAAGTGAAAAGAGGTATAATTGAGTTATCCTTTGTGGAATTTCGTATCCCAAGGATTCCTAATGATAAAAGGAATACCAATGAGATAAATAAAAGAAGAATAAAGGGAAATCCTCAAAAAGGAAATATTTTAATGAGAAATAAACAAGATAATGTGAAATAATGCATTTAGATGCATCTAGAAGGATAATAAGTATCCTTGAAAATGAATTTCGAAATCATAGAGTTTCTTGGGATCCAAAGAGTCCCAATGAAGAAAGAGGAAAGAGAAAATACTAATAAAGTCAAATAAGAAGATAATATGATGTATAATGAATGATTATGAGGTGTTGTTAAAAAGAAGTATTGTTTCAACAAAAGGAAATATAATTCTGTGGTTAATGGATTAAAATGCAAGAAAAATGATAATAAGAGAAAGGATTTTTGTTTTTCCAATTATCCATGAAATAAAGCATGATAGAAAGGATAAAGAGGGAAAGAAGCATTACTTCTCATTAAAGGAATCGATTTCCTACTTGGAAAGGGACTCCTTGATTTGTGAATAGCCAACCTATGGCTTTGTTTCTTACCCCTATGTAAGGGGTAGAGCCTTGGTTAGAAGGGAGGAGGGAACCCCACGTTCTTCTACCTTCTTCTTCTTCTTCTTCCAAGATTTCATCCAAACACTAATCTTCGAAGAACGAATCTATCTATAGAGCAGCGAGGAGCAATGGAGTCATCATTAGACAGGGGATGTCATACAATGTCAGAAGGGAGCTCAGCCAACATCCTTGGGCTCCGACGCAGGCACGACGGCCACAGCATGGCTGCGTGCCGGCCACGGTTTACAGATCTGACCAACCTGATTTAGTAGTGTTGGACGTGAACGGAGACAACCCTTGGATGCGTGGGGATTCTGGAGAAGTTGGGCGATGATTTTCGGCAAGGTTCAGGCCTTGGGGATGTGGGAAACGATCCCACAACCACTACATCATAGCTACAGATCGCAGGTCTAGTACCCCGCACCTGGCCATCCAGGCCATGGCTCAGAGCTTGAGCAGGTGTGAGGGAGTTCGTTAGAGGTAGGGCGGCACTCCCCAGTGCCCTTCGGGTCCGGGAGAGGGAAGGAAAGCCACCCCAATCACACATAGGGCGCTGCAGTAGGGTATCCGCAAGCTTGAAGACGATGGATGCCATTGGATAGTTATGCCCTTCCGGGTTCAGAAGAACCAAAGAGACGAGTGGGGGTATAAGTGTAAATCCATTATGTTTCCAAAAGCCAAGCAACGTTGCATGAGCCTGGTGACGTGGCACAATCCTATTGGCCCAGAGTAAGTAATTTTTGCATAATTCATATCTAATAATCGGTAGCTCGAATGGATACAAATAATATATGCTTTTTTGCTCAGAAAAATGAGAGGAATTCAATAAAAATATGTTTAGAAGCTAATTCCTCTTGCAATTCAAAAAGTAGTGTAATTTATCAACTTTAATGAATAAAGGATTAAGAAACTCTACTTTAAGATGATTAATCTAATTAGTAGGATTCAATGGGTGATTAAAGTTGATATTAACTTGTTGATTGTAAAAAGGTACATTAAGATCGAAAAGGATGAACTTTGCACACAATTAGTTTAATTTAGAGATTATGTGCATAAATATGCTTGAAATTTTAAAAGTACATAAAGTTATCATCTTTAATGATTCAATTAATGAAAAACCCTTAGATTTGATGATAGATGGATTTGATGTTGTTCATTGGATAATTCAAGACAATATTAACCTGTTGTTGATAAAAGTGAAAATAGGATCTAAAAAGATGATCTTTTTATATAATTGGCTTAATTTAGGGTTTCGTGCATGAATATGCATTAATGAGCTTGAAAACCCTAATTTAGATGAATATGTATTTTAATTGTTTTAATTGTTCAAATCCATGAATAAATAGGGATATGATGATCCTAAGTCAATTTGGGTATAAAAGACTATTAAAATGGATAATTTGAGCAATTATGGTTTATATGAGTAGAAAAGAGTATTTTAGGGTTTGTTGACCTAAAAGGGATAAAGTTTGAGGAATTGATCTAAGAAACCCTAATGAACATTAATGAAACCCTAAAAGGGATATAAAAACCTTAGAAAGTGAATCCAAGTCGATAAAGTAGATTCTTGATAAAGTGTGTAATAAATAGAGTACATATTCTTTTCAGGAATTATGTGATGATTGAATTGCTTGCTTGGATTGCATTCTTGGTTGGGTTTGCTTAATGCTTGTGAAATCATCAAATCAGGTATGTGGTTACGCTTATGATTATCTCGACTAGTTTTTTGAGGATTTTATCGACGTTTCCCTCATGGCTTGAAATAACTGTTGGATGCTTTTATTTCATGCAACTATAGAGTGACTATGACTATTACTATGAATATACATGTATAACTGGCTAGATCCGGGTCCACCCCTGTGGCTATGCAAGGGCTAAAAGGATAACCTAGAGCAAGGTCTAGGCTGTCATGAGTTAGAAACTGGGCTACACATGTGTAATGCCATGAGACTCTTAGCTTGCCATGACTTAAGGAGTGGGCTACCTATGGGTAGTGCCATGTGACTCAGCCCTAGAAACTAATTCACCTGTTAGGTGAAATCATGAGGGGTAGAATGGGGATCTACCATAAGGAAGGTAGTATCCAGGTCCACTGCAGGGACAGTGTAGGGAATAGGGTATACATGGATCGTGCAGTTATATTTAAAATGTAAACTTGTTTGTTAATTGGAAATTGGCTGCAATACATTGTTATGAATAATTGCACGATTATTGTTTCCCCCACATACCAGCTTCGGCTGACCGACGTTTTGTTTGTCAGCGTTTTAGGTACAAGCCAAATGGACAAACAATAAATCGTCATATTGTGAAATACATGAAGTAAAATGCAAGGAGGATTAGTTAGAGTAGAATACATACATGGATAGAAGTTTAGAAATCCAAAATTTTAAAAAGGTATGCAAAATTTTATTACAACTTTTCAGTATAGATTGTTGAAATTTAATAATTGTTCTTGGTTAGGTGTCGAACCTTTGATCCAGAAGTTATGGGTGCGGCTTCGACCTCTCGGTCTCCCTTAATTGGGGGTTATCGGGAGGTGGGGTCGTAACACAAGAGGAGGTTCAAATATTAGTAGCACAGAAAGTAAAAGAAATAATTAATGTCTTCATTTCAGCCTACTCAACCTTCTCAACCTATTCATATTGTGTGTCTCTCAAGTGATGAGGTACAAGCCCATGCTCCAGTTGTAGAAGGTCCTGGGAGCACTCCCAATGACCCACCACAATAATCTACAGTAAGTTTTTGTTCTATATGTTGTGTTATTGGTGTGATATATATATAGTTGTAATAGGTATCTGGTTTACCGCTTCTTATATAACTTATATTATTTCAATTCTAGGTTGGTATGAACTGTAAACTTGCAGTGGAGGTTCTAGAATATAATGTTGTGGCAGTGGGCAAGGTATACAACCTTGGTGGTACATTGCATTGCCAACAAATTACTAATGACATTTGTTGTTACAACCCTGATTTTGGATTCAGTTGCCGAGAAATGTAATTTCTCATATTAAGGATATTTAAATAATAATGATATAATGTATTTGGAATAAATGGATTTTGTTTACAATAGCCTTGATGTTTGTGTTGTGGTCTTTATTGGCTATTGGGCCCAAATAACAAGAAAATTCAATTAGTGAATGAATAATTGAATATTTGAGAAAAGAAAAATGTGGAAACCTCTAGAAGGCAAATCCAAAGAGGGATTTCGTGCCTCTTGGGTTCCTTGGGTTCCAAGGAGTCCAAAGTTGCATAAAGAGTGCAATACAAAAAGAAAATATCAATTAAGTATTTCTTTATTAAGAAAGAAATTGAAAATAATTATAAAATGTGGAAAATGAGTGGAAAGAGGCATAAATGAGATTTCTTGGTGAATTTTCATACCCATGAGGTTGATAATAATAAAAGGAATGCCAATGAGGAAAATAAAAGAGAAATAAAGAGAAAACCTCAAAAAGAGTTATTTTAATTAGAAATAAACATGATAATGAAGAATAATGCATTTAGATGCATCTAGAAGGATAATAAGTATCCTTAAAAAGTAATTTCGAAGTCTTGGAGTTTCTTGGAGTCCAAGGATCTCCAATGAAGAAAAAGAAAGAGAAAATAACAATAATGATAAATAGGAAGATAATATGATACATTATTAATTATTTTGGTGGCATTGTGAAAAAGGAAGTGATTTTCTATTAAATGAAAATAGAATTTCGTGCCAATGGTTTAAAAAGCAATAAGAGGGATGATTTTTGAAATCCTAATATCTAAAGAAGAAGGAATATCTAAAAAGATAAATAGGAGAGAGAGAGAAACTTACTTCGCATTGAAGGAAAAGAGTTTCTTTTGAGAAAAGGGCTTGGTAACTCATGGATAACCCACCTAGGTATTTGTACCCTCCTCTATAAAAGGTTAGGACCTCTGGGTCGAGCCCAAGGAGATCCCTGCATCCCTGCCTATCTCATCTCTCTCTTCTTCTACATCTTCTTCGCTCAAAACCCAAGGTAGAGGAGCAGCGTGGCCACGGCACCACTAGGAGCTTTTAACTGATCTTGATCAGTGAAGAATGAACCCACGATGACTCTGGGGAGATTGGCATCACCCCCTTTCCTGCGCCTTCGCGCAGCACCAGGAAGACTGCAGCATGGTTGCAGGTCGGGGGTAAAAAGCCCACACGCCCGGCCATCCTGGCCATGGGGCAGGGCCTGGAGGGTTGCGAAGGGGGCTGTTCGAGAGGAAGATACAATTCCTGGTCACCGTCGGGGTCCAGGGATGGAGCTGGAGCCGCACCCTTGGCAGCTAGGGCGGCTGGTTCGCGCAAGCTGGAGGTTGAAGAAGATCCAACCTATTTGACAGTTCTACCCCTCTGCGTTGTGCAGAGCGGGTTGCTTAAGTGAGGGTAAAAACGTAACTCGGTTATGTTTTCCAATTTGCAAGCAACGTCGCATGAACTGGAGGACGTGGCAACATGCCATTGGTCCATAAAGGTAACTTTTGCTAAAATCATAATTAATTCTAGAAAACTCAGATTAAAACAAGTCTTATATGAAAATTGATCCTCAAAATGAGAGGAACACAAAGAAATTATTTGAAGCCTAATTTTGCATGCTATTCAAAAAGTAGTGTAAGTTATGAATTAAAGATTAAGAAACCCTACTTTGAAATTATTAATGTAATTGGTATAGTTTAATGGGTGATTAAAGTTGATATTAACCTATTAATTGTAAAAAGGTACATTAAGATCTAAAAGGATGAACTTTGCATGTAATTAGTTTAATTTAGAGATTATGTGCATAAATATAATTGAAATTTGAAAAGTACATAAAGTTATCATCTTTAAGGATGTAATTAATGAAAAACCTTTAGATTTGATGATATATGGATTTAATGTTTTTCATTGGATAATTCAAGCCAATATTAACCTATTATTTATAAAAAGTGAAGATAGGAACTAAAAAGATGATCTTTCTATGTAATTGGCTTAATTTAGGGTTTTATGCATGAATATGCATTAATGAGCTTGAAAACACTAATTTAGGTGAATATGTCTTTTAATTGTTTTAATTGTTCAAATCTATGAATAAATAGAGATATGATGATCCTAAGTCAATTTGGGTATAAAAGACTATTAAAATAGATAATTTGAGCAATTAAGGTTTATATAAGTATAAAAGAGTATTTTAGGGTTTATTGACCTAAAAGGGATAAAGTTTGAGAAATTGATCTAAGAAACCCTAATGAATATTAATGAAAACTTAATTCGGATTAGAAACCCTAGAAAGTGAATCCAAGTCTATAAAGTAGACTCTTGATAAAGTGTGTAATAAATATAGTACATATTCTTTTCAGGAATTATGTTGAATTGCTTGCTTGGATTTCTTTCTTGGTTGGAATTGCTTAATGCTTGTGAAATCATCAAGTCAAGTATGTGGTTACGCTTATGATTATCCCGACTAGTTTTCCGAGGATTTTCTCGACGTTTCCCTCATTGATTTGAATAACTGTTGGATGCTTTTATTTCATGCAACTATAGAGTGACTATGACTATCACTATGAATATACATGTATAACTGGCTAGATCCGGGTCCACCTCTGTGGCATGTAAAGGCTAAAAAGGGGTAACCTAGAGTAAGGTCTAGGTTATCATGGGTTAGAAACTAGGCTACCAAGTGTAGTGCCATGTGACCCTTTAGCATGCCATGAGTTAAGGAGTGGGCTACTTACGGGTAGTGCCATGTGACTCAACCCTAGAAACTGGTTCACCTGTGGGTGGGACCATGAGGGGTTTAATGGGGATCTACTATGAGGAAAGTAGCATCCATGTCCACTGTAGGGACAACGCAGAGGATAGGGGATGCATGGATCGCACAGTTATATTTAAAACATAAAATTGTTTGTTAAATGGTAATTTGCTACAATACATTGTTATCATAGTTGCACGATTATTGTTTCCCCCACATACCAGCTTCGATTGACTGATGTTTTGTTTGTCGACATTTTAGGTAAAAGCCAAAAGGACAAACAGTAAATCATCATATTGTGAAATACATGAAGTAAAATAAAAGGATGATTAGTTAGAATAGAATCCATAAGTGTATAGAAGTTTAGAGATACAAGTTTTCAAAAAGGTATGCAAAAGTTTATTTTCTTACAGTTTTACCGTTTAGTCTGTTAAAATTTGATCATTATTCTTGGTTAATTGTCGAACCTTTGATCCGGAAATTATGGGTGCGGCTTCGACCTCTCGGTCTCCCTTAATTGGGGGTTACCGGTAGGTGGGGTCATAACATTTGGTATCAGAGCCTAGGTTCCTCACTTGACCATTAATAATTATTAAATTTTACAAACTCTGTAGAACCCAAGGGAGTTATTAGAGGATTATCTGAAAGACAGAGGTGTCTAGAAAAGGATCAAGACCGGGGGCTGGCAATATTTTCCTCCGCATCGCTAGTCTGAATACGATGACTCCCAGATCTATGTGACTGTCTGGCCAAAGCCTTAGGGTATGAATCGAAATAAGATACCTTTAGGACTTTCTCATCTTATTCATCCCTTCTCATGACAAATTCTATTAAGGACCTTAAGGATTAGGGTTTTCTCTCTCCTCCTCACCCTCTTGCGGTATGGGTAAGGTTAATAAGGTTTAAAGAATCCTCCACCAGATTAATGAAAAGCATGTAAATAAGATTTCATGGACATAAGCTTAATAGATTAAGCGTAAAGGAATAGATACATGCTTAGGACGTATGACATAAGTTGTCATGCACTCAGGAGAGACTTGAGGCTAGACCTTCTTGTCAGGAGGATAAAGAAAGAAAGTTAGTCTTGGGAATAGAGATCTCTATTGCAAGTAGATACCTGGTTCATCCTCTGAGGATGATGATAACCATAACCCTAAGTGAAGGTTAGAGAGAGAGTTGGCATGACGATTTAGATCAGGTGTTTGGATGGACATACCTTGGATGACATATGAGCCATGAGAGGTTGGATGACCGAGAGTACCTTTGGCGACTCAACCCTGGGAAGGGTCGAGCAGGTTAGAGTGAAGGATAGCTCCTTCATTGATGAGGTTAGAGAAGAACCTATGGAAACCGCATGAGCTTATAGGGCATAACATGCACCCAGGGTATCTTAGTAGTGTGAGCAATAGGTTGAAACCCTGACCAGGTGAGTATGAAGGATGGCTTATGAAATAAGCATAAATAACTATGGATAACCTTGAGCGAACATAAGTTGAACATAGGCTTCATCCAGGTAGGGGCATGCTTTCTAGGTTGATCCTTCATGAAGAGAGGACCTAGCGTAGTAAGGTTGTTTGTAGGATTGGCTCTAGAGAGAGAGAGCAGGACTCATGCAAGAAGGTTGGAATTCTAGACTCCGAGATATGAGGAGAAGTCAGGAGTTGAGGATGATGCGACCTAAGTGGATGATAGTGGTCGCCACATGCTTGATCCCTAGAGGTTGATGATGCCTTGGTTGCCATGGGAGGAACCAAACCCTAGAGAGAGGATGAGGCTTTTGGCACCTATGTTCCTATGGTATAAGTGTTTACCTTCTGAGAAAGGAAGAAGAAGTTTTGTATACCCTGGAGAGGTTTAGTAACAAGTTATGAGGCCTTATACCTTGTTGATTGTCCTTGAGGAGGACTCAACTTTAAAGTGTTTATCGAGGAAAAAGGATGACATGGAGTGTGTGTCATACTCGATACATGTTTGGTTTGTGGTTAAGAGGTTGAGCAGACAGTTGGACATCAAGAAAGTGAACCTAGGGTTCCTAGGCCTAAGAGGTGAAGTGGTATACCTAATGCTCATGACGAGATTTAAGTTGCTATAGTTTCGAGCATGGGACTCCTCATGTATAGAGGAAAAGGGAAGCCCCTTAAGTTTAAGGTATGTTCGATGAACCCCTCACAACTAAGTTGATGACAAGGGAAGGTATGATCTTGACCCAAGGTTGAGGACGAGAATAAGTGTGACCTAGCATGGTTAGTCAGTGGTCCGCTTGTGCCTTAATGTCTTTCTAGGGTCAAGCATGCTCACCGGGATGTAAACCCTAAGGACGTTTGTGACCTTGTTGTCAAGAGTTGTAGTTTCCTCTCATCCTGGGAGAGGGACCCTTTTGTAGGGTGTATACCAGTTTTGTTGGTTTAAGGTAACCTAAAGAGGTCTCATAGGATTTTGAGAAGCTAAGTGAAAAGTACATAGTATGAGAATGAACATGTATACCCATACATAACCATATCTGAGTGCATACGGATGTGTTACCATGGAGGTAACTGGTATGGGGCTTGACCAAGGTAGGCAGGTTGCCATGACCCCTATGAAAGGATGAAAGTCAACCCATGAATGCAGAGAGAGAGAGAGAGAGATGATGAAGGCTTGGGTAAGGTTCTAAGTTGAACATGTACTATAAGAGAATCCTAAGTCTATCCTAGGGTCAGGTAGGGATAAGACTGATGGAAGTAGGATTTGCCTAATTCCCTAGTTGCACATGACTATAGGGTCGGGAGGTAACAATTATCATTGTCTGAGGGCCATGGGTTAGGAGATTGATCACCTTCATGAACTCATGGGACCCAAATTGCAGATGAGTAGGGAACTCTCTGGATGCATAAGGGAAGAGGGAGGACCCCAAAAGTGTCGGCACCCTATGGACCTAGAGGAGATGACCAAGGGATGTGTGTAAACTTCAGTAGGTTCAAGACTAGTTTTCCATGGAAGCAACTTTGATATCATGATCTTTGTGATGTAGAGATTGCATCACGTTTCAACTTAGATTTGAAGGTGTATTGGCAAGGTGGGATGTACCATCTCTACTCTTGGAATAGGAAGAACTTTGTATTTGGACGGCCACCAAATGCTTATTTCTTCTTGTTATGGGAGTGAGAGATAGGACAATACGCATGCCATACACCAAGGATAAAAGATGATGTGAGTTGGAACGTTGCTACGAGGTATGAGGATAGAGAGGATAGCATGCCCTGGTAAAGTGAATGATACATGGATGGTTTGCAAACCTTAAAGAGAAATAAGGTAGTCATCTTATAAGGATGTTTTTATCATGAGCTATGTGGAACTTACAAGTTATACCAGGTTGAGTCTGATCACCATGATGACGAAATCAGAGAGTGTTCTCAATGAAGATAGACATAGAGTTGAGGTGAGATGATAAGTAATATACATGGAAGTGTATACCTTCAATGTTACCTAATACCTAAGGATGTGAAGTGGTAATGGATGCTCTGGTTGAGATATAACTGCCTAGTTTGGCTAGAAGAGGTTGTTAGGATAACACTAAGTTTGGAAAGGAGATGTGTTTGGATAACACTCTGATGTAACGAGTTATGTTGAAAAAGTTAATGGTTGTTTGGATTAGCCAATCTAGTCCTTGATGCAATGAAAGGATGGTTGTAGAACCTCCAATGCACGCTTTAGATAGGAAGGTGATGAAACCCTGATGAGAGTGGTTTAGGGTTTCCAAGGAATCTATCTTAAGGAATCATGACATATAGGAAATCATGATTTTAAGATCACCACACACCATGATACTACTGAGATAATGAGTGGTAGCATTACTATGGATCTTGAAGATGAGGATACATGTGGTATGTTGCCATGCATGACAAAAGGTGAAGGATGAACATCGGTAACCCAGTGCATTGATATAGAGGATAAAGAGTTCCCGAGAGGGAATGGGAGTTCATCACTATGGATGTTGTGATAAGTCTCCTCTAGACCAAGGAAGGTCAAGATGCAATGTGGGTTATGGTAGATCGCCTTACCTAGATGACATGAGAAAGAAAGAGTACTGCCAAGGAACAGATCGGGTTGAACTACATATGAGAGAGATGGTTCAACTACACCATGCAGTGAATTCAAAAGTTCTTGAGTATAACCTAAAGGGTTACTTCCATAAGATGGAAGAAGGTACATGCATAACTCTATGTTAGTACAGTTTATCACCCCTAACTAATGGTTAGTATGATCCAGACTAAAGGGTCTGATGAGAGCATGTGCGCTCGTTCAGGGTGACAACTAGAGATAGTTCTTGTCCTATGAGAGATGTGAAGATAACCACCATATCCAGTATCGGGATTTAAAGAAGCTTTGTAAGGGAGGTTGTGTCGGTCACCACTTCAGTAAGGTGATGTTGGTGAAAGGACCACGTGATGGTTAGAAAAGGACCACAGTGCGTGTAAATGATGTCGCTTTGATCATGCAATGGATGAAAGGAGCCTAGAGACGACGAAAGTCATGAGCAGATGCAAAGTAGACTGACATACATTTCACTATGGGAGAATATGTGACATAAAAATCCGACCCCTCTAAGTTATAGCTAAGAAAGATGAGTCCCCGATTCATGGGTTCTTTTGACACGGTTTGGTGGAGAAGGTTAAGTTTGATCTTACCCCTCATGATAAAGTAATGTGTGATGAGTTCCATGTGTCCAATTTAGAGCACTATGTGAGGTACCCCGACTATGTGCTAAGCAATGAACCTAGTGAGCCCAAGGGAGGCTGAAATGGCCTGAGTCCACCTGTGCAGTTTATAGACGCCAGGATGAAAGAACTCAGAGAAAAGAATATGTGATGATAAAGGTTCTTTGGAAGAGCCATGGGTAAGGTAAAGTCACATAGGGGTCGTTGATGGACATGGAAAAGTCTTATCTTGAATTGTTTGTTTACTTGATAGAATTTTGAGGACAAAATTCCTATAAGAGGGGAAGGATGTTACAGCCCTGATTTTGGGTTCAGTTGCCGAGAAATGTAATTTCTCATATTAAGGATATTTAAACAAATAATGATATAATGTATTTGGAATAAATGGATTTTGTTTACAATAGCCTTGATGTTTGTGTTGTGGGCTTTATTGGCTATTGGGCCCAAATAACAAGAAAATTCAATTAGTGAATGAATAATTGAATATTTGAGAAAAGAAAAATGTGGAAACCTCTAGAAGGCAAATCCAAAGAGGGATTTCATGCCTCTTGGGTTCCTTGGGTTCCAAGGAGTCCAAAGTTGCATAAAGAGTGCAATACGAAAAGAAAAGATCAATTAAGTATTTCTTTATTAAGAAAGAAATTAAAAATAGTAATAAAATGTGGAAAATGAGTGGAAAGAGGCATAAATGAGATTTCTTGGTGAATTTTCATACCCATGAGGTTGCTAATATTAAAAGGAATGCCAATGAGGAAAATAAAAGAGAAATAAAGAGAAAACTTCAAAAAGAGTTATTTTAATAAGAAATAAACATGATAATGAAGAATAATGCATTTAGATGCATCTAGAAGGATAATAAGTATCCTTAAAAAGTAATTTCGAAGTCTTGGAGTTTCTTGGGGTCCAAGGAGCCCCAATGAAGAAAGAGAAAGAGAAAGAGAAAATAACAATAATGATAAATAGGAAGATAATATGATACATTATTAATGATTTTGGTGGCATTGTGAAAAAGGAAGTGATTTTCTATTAAATGAAAATAGAATTTTGTGCCAATAGTTTAAAAACCAATAAGAGGGATGATTTTTGAAATCCTAATATCTAAAGAAGAAGGAATATCTAAAAAGATAAATAGGAGAGAGAGAAACTTACTTCACAATGAAGGAAAAGAGTTTCTTTTGAGAAAAGGGCTTGGTAACTCATGGATAACCCACCTAGGGCTTCGTACCCTCCTCTATAAAAGGTTAGGACCTCTGGGTCGAGCCTAAGGAGATCCATGCATCTGTTCCTATCTCATCTCTCTCTTCTTCTAAATCTTCTTTTCTCAAAACCCTAGGTAGAGGAGCAGCGTGTCCATGGCACCACTAGGAGCATTTAACCGATCTTGATCAGTGAAGAATGAACCCTCGACGATTGTAGGGAGATCGGCCATCACCCCCTTACCCGCGCCTTCACGCAACACTAGCAGGAAGACTGCAACACGGTCGTAGGTCGGGGGTAAAAAGCCCGCACGCCTGGCCATCCTGGCCTTGGGGCAAGGCCTGGAGGGTTGTGAAGGGGGCTATTCGAGAGGAAGATACAATTCTTGGTCACTGTCAGGGTCCAGGGATGGAGCTAGAGCCGCGCCCTTGGCAGCTAGGGCGGCTGGTTCACGCAAGCTGGAGGTTGAAGAAGATCCAACCTATTTGACAGTTCTACCCCTCTGCGCTGTGCAGAGTGGGTTGCTTAAGTGAGGGTAAAAATGTAACTCGGTTATGTTTTCCAATTTGCAAGCAACGTCGCATGAACTGGAGGACGTGGCAACATGCCATTGGTCCAGAAAGGTAACTTTTGCTAAAATCATAATTAATTCTAGGAAACTCAGATTAAAACAAGTCTTATATGAAAATTGATCCTCAGAACAAGAGGAACACGAAGAAATTATGTTTGAAGCCTAATTTTGCATGATATTCAAAAAGTAGTGTAAGTTATGAATTAAAGATTAAGAAACTCTACTTTGAAATGATTAATGTAATTGGTAGAGTTTAATGGGCGATTAAAGTTGATATTAACCTGTTAATTGTAAAAAGGTACATTAAGATCTAAAAGGATGAACTTTGCATGTAATTAGTTTAATTTAGAGATTATGTGCATAAATATAATTGAAATTTGAAAAGTACATAAAGTTATCATCTTTAAGGATGTAATTAATGAAAAACCCTTAGATTTGATGATAGATGGATTCAATGTTGTTCATTGGATAATTCAAGCCAATATTAACCTGTTATTGATAAAAGTGAAGATAGGGTCTAAAAAGATGATCTTTCTATGTAATTGGCTTAATTTAGGGTTTTGTGCATGAATATGCATTAATGAGCTTTAAAACACTAATTTAGGTGAATATGTCTTTTAATTGTTTTAATTGTTCAAATCCATGAATAAATAGAGATATGATGATCCTAAGTCAATTTGGGTATAAAAGACTATTAAAATGGATAATTTGAGCAATTAAGGTTTATATAAGTAGAAAAGAGTATTTTAGGGTTTATTGACCTAAAAGGGATAAAGTTTGAGAAATTGATCTAAGAAACCCTAATGAATATTAATGAAACCTTAATTCGGATTAGAAACCCTAGAAAGTGAATCCAAGTCAATAAAGTAGATTCTTGATAAAGTGTGTAATAATTAGAGTACATATTCTTTTCAGGAATGATGTTGAATTGCTTGCTTGGATTTCTTTCTTGGTTGGAATTGCTTAATGCTTGTAAAATCATCAAGTCAGGTATGTGGTTACGCTTATGATTATCCCGACTAGTTTTCTGAGGATTTTATCGACATTTCCCTCATGGCTTGAAATAACTGTTGGATGCTTTTATTTCACGCAACTATAGAGTGACTATGACTATCACTATGAATATACATGTATAACTGGCTAGATTCGGGTCCACCTCTGTGGCATGTAAAGGCTAAAAAGGGGTAACCTACAGTAAAGTCTAGGTTATCGTGGGTTAGAAATTGGGCTACCAAATGTAGTGCCATGAGACCCTTTAGCATGCCATGAGTTAAGGAGTGGGCTACTTACGGGTAGTGTCATGTGACTCAACCCTAGAAATTGGTTCACCTATGGGTGGGACCATGAGGGGTTTAATGGGGATATACTATGAGGAAAGTAGCATCCAAGTCCACTGCAGGGACAACATAGAGGATAGGGGATGCATGGATCACGCAGTTATATTTAAAACATAAAATTGTTTGTTAAATGGTAATTGGCTGCAATACATTGTTATCATAGTTGCGCGATTATTGTTTCCTCCACATACCAGCTTCGGCTGACTGACGTTTTGTTTGTCGACGTTTTAGGTACAAGCCAAAAGGAAAAATAGTAAATTGTCATATTGTAAAATACATGAAGTAAAATACAAGGAGGATTAGTTAGAATAGAATCCATAAGTGGATAGAAGTTTAGAGATCCAAGTTTTCAAAAAGGTATGCAAAAGTTTATTTTCTTACAGTTTTCCCATTTCGTCTGTTAAATTTTGATAATTATTCTTGGTTAATTGTCGAACCTTTGATCCAAAAATTATGGGTGCGGCTTCGACCTCTCGGTCTCCCTTAATTAGGGGTTACCGGTAGGTGGGGTCGTAACATTTGTTGTGTGTCCATCCATCTTGTGTATGATGGAATGGGGGACAAACCACTACCCATACCTAATCTTGAATATAGTACAATTGAAGAAGCTGAGGGTGCTATGGTGGGTTGGCCTAGACACGTGGTTATCAATGACAAGGTATACCTTAATTCTACCATATTTTTCATATTTGACTGCATATATGAACTCGTGTAATATAAGTATGTAATTTAATTAACAGGTTTGCAAACCAAAAAGTAAAAATTCTACTAGTCGTCCTCCTATGCCCAAGCCATATTTTATTCCATAATCCACATTCGATGAGTTGGGAAGTAAATGTAAATGTTTGTGTCGATACTTAGCCAACTGAAGCTCTGGATTACAAATGTTGATCAATTTAACAGAAGATGCAACTGGGAGGGACTTTGACAGTTATATTTTTCTTGATGATATTATAGAATTGTTCCGATATGATTGGATGAATACTTCGATAATAGAAGTATCGATAAGGTAAGGATGTATCAATATAGAAAATTCCAATTACAAGACTTTGTTTCTTCTTCAATGAAATGTGCCACAAAGTAATACATCCTGATACTCTTGATAAATTATAGAAAGGTGTAATTATTACCATGTGTCATCTTGAAATGTACTTTCCTCCTTCATTTTTTGATATCATGGTTCATCTTGTAGTACATATTACAAGGGAGGTGAAGATGTTGGGTCCAATTTTCTTACATTGGATGTATCCATTTGAACGCTACATGAGTGTTTTTAAAGGTGATGCTCATAATCATTATCGTCCTGAAGGGAGTATTATTAAGGGTTATGTGGCTAGGGAGGTGATGGACTTTTGCAATGATTTTTTGAATTGCAATGAAACTTCTAGCGATCTAAAAAATTCCCATGACACTGAATCTTATTGTGGCAAAGGAACTCTGGGAGAATGAGTGAAAGGAATCATTCGTGAGTTGTGAGAACAAACACATTTGTATATTTTACACAAACATCGATGAAGTTAGTAGCTATATCACATAACACAATGATCTTATCAAGAGAAATCATTCGCGATCCAGTTCAATGTGGCTTGTAAGAGAGCATAATTGAACATTTATTAGGTGGTTTGAAGTGAAAGTCTTTAATCAACTATCTGAATCACCGAATAATGTTGCTGAGAACATAAAATGGCTCGCCTTTAACCTAAAAATGGATGTCATGTCATATGAAGGTTATGACATAAATGGATTTTCATACTACACAAAGCATCAAGATGAAAGTAGTGTAGTTCAAAATAGTGGGGTCACTATTCAAGCTTGTTCGTTGTATTTTGCTAGTGCCAAAGATAAAAGACCACACAAAGTTGAGATGTCATATTACGGCGTCATTGAGGGCATATGGGAATTGGACTATACAAATTTCAGAGTTCCTATCTTTAGGTGTAATTGGGTTGACAACAACAAAGGAGTTTTATTGGATGAGTTGGGTTTCAAATTGGTGAATTTTGAAAAGATTGGTGAGAAAGGTGATCCATTCATCATGGCTGACCAAGCAAAACAAGTATTCTATATTGATGACCTGGCAAATAAAAATTGGTCTGTCGTTCTTCATGGAAAAAGACAGTTTACTGTAGATCCTATAAATGAAGAAGAATACTACGAAAAGTATGATGATTCTAGCCCATTCTCACTTGGTTTTCCAAGTGTAAATGTTGAAGGTAACACCGATGAATACTATAAATGTCAAGACCATGTTGAAGGAATTTTACTTGACTAACAACTAATTCTACTACAGAAATAGCTTATAACGTCACATTTAGAGACATCGGTTATTACCAAAAATTGACGCCTAAACCCTACAACAGCGGCTAATTACAGAGACCGACATCTATATTTGAAGACCGGCCAGACATGAGTATCGCTTTTTATTTAGCGTCGGCTCCCTAACATGAATTGACGCATATAATAGCCCGCTAAATCCAAATTTTCAAGCGAAAAAAAAAACTACCCCACATACAGCGTCGGGTTTTTACCTAATAACCAACACCTAACGACGAAAAAAATTACCTCCAAAGTTTCAATATGGTCATCAGTTTTTGTGGGAAAACCGACGTTGATAAGGTTTCGTGCGTCATCCCCATGAAAATTTAGGGTTAAGATTATCGAATGGACGTCCGTTTTTTCTGGAAACTGACGCTGATGGATATTAGGTGTCGATTTCTATGAAAATTGATGCCTTTGTTAACTTAATAGCCCCCGCGAGAAACAAACTCTTCCCCATTCTCTGTTTCATTGTAAAATTAGCTCCCAAAAATGGTGTTCCCCTCTCAATGTCGTCGCGCCTATGGTCATGCTTTAGCCTGCTCTTGTGGTCGACACTGCCTGCTCCTGTGGTCGTCGTCACTGCCCCCTACTCTCTTCTTCCTCCCGCCCGCTGCTCCTCACACCACCGCTGCCATCGATAGGGACGCTGCTAGCTACTCTCTTCTTCCTCCAGCCACTGACAAGTAGGCCACGACCGCTGCCCTTGCTTGCTCGTTTTGTTCCCGTTGACATGTATGGTTGTCCTATAGGGACGCCATAGGTGGCTGAAATATGCCACCTCTTCTTCTTTATGCTCCCTCCTTACCAAATGGATAAAAGCAAGGCCACGATCGTGTGGGTTGGCCATGGCCACAGTCGTGTCCTTGCTTTTAACCATTTGGTAAGGAGGGAGCAGAAAGAAGAAGATACATTTGCAATTGAATACTAATGCTTGACCTAGTTCTGTAAATTTTGATGCATGTTGAAATAAGATATTAAAACCCTAATGTTAAAACCCTAATACACATTTCACCATAATCTTGTATTAACTATATTGCTAAAATCTTGTGATCAATCTATCTAAGATATTAAAACCCTAATGTTAAATCTCTGATTTTGTAGTGATGTGTCACCCTAACATCTACATGAATCCCTATTGTATGATGTAGATTGATGATAATGCATGAGCTAGTTTGAAATTTTGAAATAAATTATGAATCTCTCCATCCCTAGGTCATACTAATTTATGTGTAATCTTTATCTTGATGATGAACATGCATGGATACTCGAAATGTTGAAATCAATGTTATAGAATATGATACCTAGATTAAATGATGTTACATGTAACCTAGGATATGAATGATGAAACTAGGATTGTAGGTATTGGAATGACAACATACATGTATTTGTTGGCCTAGAAACCCGTCCAAGATATACTCATTAGGAGTAAATCTTGGATAGTCCCCGATTTGGGACTGTTCTTGAACACCTAATCACACTTAGGATGTAAGTGTATAGTGTGTATTGGGTTTCAAGAAAATTTCGGTAGCATTTCCTCGTTTGTTCTCTAAGTACATATGTACTTGGAGAACAGTGGAGAAATGCTGCCGAAATTTTCTTGAAAACCCAATACACATTATACACTTACTAGTGATGAGATTAGGTGTTCAAGAATGGGATAGGTGGTACACATTTATTATATATAAGAATGACAACACATGTATTTGTTGGCTTAGAAACCCATCCAAGATATACTCATTAGGAGTAAATCTTAGATAGTCCCCAGTTTGGGATTGTTCTTGAATACTTAATATCACTTAGGATGTTTTAACCATTAATTATATATAAGACCTTAAACCCTAAAGTTTTAACCATAAACTCTAATATGTTAACCCTAGACCCTAATCTTGTTGTAATATATACTTGTTTTCTCTTTGATCATAGAATGGATAGATCATGGATATCCATTCGCAATCGCTGCACCCCAAAGTTTATTTCTTATCTTGGTCAGTTTATTAGATTTGCCGAGGAACATAGGAAACAACCTAGAGATAGGTTCTACTGTCCATGTAGGCATTGCAGTAACAGTTTAAAAGTCAACACTGGTGATGAAATCAGAAGTCATGTCATGTGCAATGGGATTGTACAAGGATATACAGAATGGCACTGGCATGGAGAGATTTCAAACCCGAAACCAGTGGATGTCGATAGTAGTGCTTGTGTGGAAGAAGAAATTGCCTCCGATGACGTAGATGTGAACGAACTAGTTCCAGTAGACATCGTTGATGCGATGATGGATAGTTGTGGGGTAGAGCACACTGATCCACCTCCCATGTTTAGAAACATTGTGCATGATGCTGAGATACTGTTATACACAAGTTGTACTAAATTTATGAAGCTTAGCACTGTGTTGAGATTGTATAAGCTGAAAGCTAACAATAGATGGAGTGACAAAAGCTTCATGTCATTGTTGTCTTTGTTGAAAGAAATGCTTCCTGAAGGAAATGAGCTACCAATCTCAACATACCAGGTAAAGAAATTGTTGTGCCCAATGGGAATGTAGGCCAAGAAGATACACGCATGCCCGAATGATTGTGTATTATTTCAAAAGGACTATGTGGATTTGAAAGATTGTCCAAAATGTGGTGCGTCACGGTATAAATTGACGACTTTGAACTGGTTCTCCTACTAAGGTGATGTGGTATCTACCTATAATATCACAGTTTCAACGCTTGTTTGCCAATCTGATAGATGTGAAGAATTTGAGGTGGCATGCAGATGTTAAGAAAAATAATGATGGGATCCTACGACATGTGTCTGATTCCCCACAATGGAAGAAGATTGATCTATTGTACCCTAAATTTGGTGAAGTAGTCAGGAATCTAAGACTTAGGATTTGTACATATGGGATGAATCTGTACGGGACATTGAGCAGCCAACATAGCACTTGGCCAGTCATGCTTTTTATATACAATCTTCCTCCCTGGCTGTGTATGAATAATAAGTATGTTATGTTGTCATTGTTGATATCAGGCCCTAAACAACCTGGAAATGATATCGATGTTTATCTTGAACCTATGATTGATGACTTAAAGAAACTCTGGGGTGAAGGTGTGATGACCTATGATGCTTCACGAAGAGAGACATTTTGTTTGCACGTTATGTTGTTGTGGACTATTAATGACTTTCCAGCATATGGAAATTTGTCTGGATATAGTGTCAAAGGAGCTAAAGCGTGTCCTATGTGTGAAGAGAACACTAATTCAATAAGACTAAAACATGGCGGCAAGACTGTATATCTTGGTCATCGAAGGTTTCTTCTAAAATTCCATCTGTATCTTAGGAAGCGTAAAGCATTCAATGGATGGAATGAGGAATGGAGTGCACCTAAACTTATACCAGGGGAGGTTGTTTATGAAAGAGTAAAAGACTTTGTCAATGAATTTGGTAAGAGATCACAATGTACTATGGCCACACGGAGTGACAAATCTTTATTCAAGAAGAAGTCAATATTTTGGGATCTTCCTTATTGGAGTTCTTTGATAGTCAGGCATTGTATCGATGTCATGCACGTTAAGAAAAATGTCTGTGATAGCGTCATTGGTACTCTGTTGAATATACCAGGTAAGGCTAAAGATGGGATAAAATCCAGACTAGACCTATGTGAAATGGGAATAAGGTCAGAATTAACAGAATTATGTGAAATGGGAAATCGGAGAACATACTTACCTCCCTCTTGTTACACGTTGTCTAGAAAGGAGAAGAAAGCTTTTTGTGAATGCTTGGTAAATGTTAAGGTGCCATAGGGTTACTCATCCAACATCTGTAGATTGGTATCAGTGAAAGATCTAAAGTTGATAGGTCTTAAATATCATGATTGTCACACTCTAATGCAACAAATATTGCTCGTGGTGATTTGATCTATATTGCCGAAGCATGTAAGGTTTGAAATCACCAGACTTTGTTTCTTTTTCAACAGTCTGTGCAGAAAAGTTATTGACCCTGATACTCTCGATAATTTGCAAAGAGAAGTGGTTGTTACCCTATGTCAGCTTGAGATGTATTTCCCTCCTTCGTTCTTTGATATCATGGTACATCTTGTTGTCCACTTGACTAGGGAAGTGAAAATATTGGGACCAGTTTTCTTGCATTGGATGTATCCCTTTGAACGATACATGAGTGTTTTTAAAAGTGATGTTCAAAGCCGTTATCAGTCTGGAGGGAGTATTATTGAGGGTTATGTGGCGAGAGAGTTTATAGATTTTTGCAATGACTTTCTGAGTGGTAATGACACTCCTGTTAATGACAAGAATATTGAGGAGCAGTTTGGCAAAGGAATTTTGGGATCATGGGTGAAAGTAATCAGCCGTGAGCAGTTGGAACAAGGTCACTTGTATATTTTACACAACATGGATGAAGTGAGTGTTTATATCGACGAACATACCAATTTCATCAAGAGACAATATCCTCGAGCCAATTCAATGTGGCTTGCTAGAGAGCATAACAAGACATTTATTAAGTGGTTTGAAGATAAAGTCTTACATCAACTATCTCAAACACCAGATGATATTACTAAAACTATCAAATACCTTGCCTTTAAACCAAAATTGAATGTTATGTCTTATGAAGGGTATGACATTAATGGATTCACATATTACACAAAGCGCCAAGATGATAAGAGTGTCGTCCAAAATAGTGGGGTCACCCTTTATGCGTCAACTATGTTTTTGCAAGTGCAAAGGATAAGAGTCCACGTGAAAATAAAATGTCATATTACGGTGTCATTGAAGACATATGGGAATTTGACTACATAGATTTCAGAATTCCGCTCTTCAAATGTAATTGGGTTGATAACACCAAAGGAGTTATAATGGATGAATTGGGTTTCACTTTAGTAAACTTTGAAAAGATTGGAGAGAAGGTTGAACCATTCATATTGGCATCACAGTTGAAACAAGTATTTTATATCGATGATCCTGCAAATGATAAATGGTCGGTTGTTCTTCATGGTAAAAGACAATTCATTGAAGATCCTATAGATGAAGAAGAGTACTATGATAAGTATGATGACTCCAGTCCATTCTCAGTTGGGTTGTCAACACCACAAAATATTGAAGCTAATGATGACTTGTACGTGCGCGGAGATCACAATGAAGGATTGTTAATTGATAAAAGATCGCAATATTAGAGGCATGCATTTTATATTTTTTATATGTTTCATTTTTCAATGTTTCATTTTTATATGTTTCATTTTTCAATGTTTCATTTGTATATGTGAACTATACAATGTTTCATTATCTTCTAGTTATGTCAAATGCTAAATGTTTGATTTTTTTTAATGACATTTTCAGATGGCTGAGCATGGGCATGATGACCGTGATGTCCATGATGAGCATGGTGAGGATACCAATGCGCTGTCTCACAATGTAAGTTTCAAAAATATATCATATATTTCTATCTATATGTCCATTTATAGTTATATCATGTAAGTGTGTTTATTTCGTCAAATTTTAGGTTGATTATGCACATGTACCCTCTGAAGCACTTGAGGCACTTGATGAGCAGTACCAAAAAGTTGACAAGAGAAGGGGTATCACTATGATGAAGAAGTTAACATCGCTAAGGGGCAATGGACCCAAACTGACTGTGGATTTTGATAATGCAGGAAATGCAAATGGAGTGAACGCAATTCGTTTGTTTCATATCTTGGGGTTGTTACTCGTAGCCATTGTGGTTGTAAGATAGATTCTTGGCATAAAGTTCCTAAGGGGAAGAAGGATTTATGCGTGAGTTATTATTATTTGCAATTTTATTTTGTAGATTACTAATTTTTTGGATACTAGTTAATAGCAATTCTATTTTGCAGAGTATATTTGCATTGAATGAAAAGTTGCATCGTAAATACGTGATGCAATGTTGTGGGAGGGTCCTAAGGAACTATAGGACAAATCTCACCTGATAATACATAAAAGATGGTGAGAAGAGGAAGAAGTTAGCCACTGATCAGTGGAACTACCTGGACCCAGAAGAATGGGACGCGTTTGTTGCTTCAAGAAAAATTGATGAATTCAAGGTATTAGGCATCAATCCCAATTTAATTAATATATGTTGTATTCACCTATTCAATATTAACCTTTAGTGTTACTAACCAAATCAATGTGCATACTAACTAGGCTATCAATGAGGTGCAAAGAGCAAGACGTGCACTGAATGTGCATGACCACACAATGGGTCCAAAGGGCTATGCAGGCGTTTGCCAAAGACTATAGGTTGAGTCTACTGCTCAGTCTGCTGCTACTCAGGAGTCCTCTACTATAGGTACTGCACCTCTGCCTCGCCATGATGCCTGGATAGCTGGGAGGAAAAACAAGAAGGGAGAAATAACAAAGCTCGCAACTGCTGAGGCAGATGCAAAAATGGTAAAATACAACTCTTAGAGAAATCGTTCGAATATTGATTATTTGTGGTGTTTACTTACTTACCAATTTTTGTTGATGGTGATTAGCGGGAGCTGCACGAGCTGAGGAAACAAGGCAAGTTCATCCCTGAGGGTACAAGGGATGAATTGACAGTTGCTCTGGGTAACCCAGAGCATCCTGGACGTGTTAGGGGTGCATGCGCTGGTGTGGGCATCAAAGCGTTCTTTGGGCCATCCCAACGCAAACATGTCCCAAAAGTAGGAATTTCACAAGAAGAGGTAACCTATTCTTTTTTAGAATGTTGCTGTAAAAGGGAATTCAATAATCAAAAGCTAACGTTTCTTTTGTCCATGTATATGTAGATAAGATAGTTGATAGGAGAGTCGATGAAGTAGTTGATAAGAGAGTCAAGGAAGCAGTTGATAAGATACTCCATGAAGCAATGAGCAAGTGGTAGTCATCTCAGACTACCACTCAGACAGTACCTATGGCGTCCCGCTCTTCTCCTACTATAGAGGTTGGGAGTAATCTTGTAGACCCACCACCTAGCACATCCACTATAAGTATTTTTATGACACAGTAGCTAGTCTTTTCAAGATGATATGTTTTCAAGATGATATGTATATATGTATATAACATTCTTTACGTAAAATTGTAGGGGTTGAAGCCATGCCGTCTAAAAAGTAAAGAATATGTCATTGCAGAGGCATCGACTTACCCACCCCTTCCAGGGGAAATGTTTCATGGGTCTCCATTACCAGATGGTTGGGTTCGTGTGAGCCCGCTACGTATATTCCCCAGTTGGATGGATCTTCCATTGCCATATGCCCACCCATATTGTAAAACACTTTGTGAGGCAGAAGGCAGAGTGATATTGTGGCCCAAAGAGGATGTCATCTATACTGAAATTGTATGGTAAATTTACATTACGTTAAATTATTAGTGTGTATATATAAGGTCAATTGATCTGAAATTACATATAGAGGTTAAAAGGAAGACACCCAGAGTATTTAGGCCTCCACCTCTACCTCCTACATTACCAAGTTGGGTTCCATAGGACCTACCTGCCCCATTAGGTCCTAATTGTAGGGGTATGGCAGTATGGTTAGGCAAACATGATATAAATTGTCCTAGAAATATTTCTATATATGTGGATGCTGCAGGTCAATCATACAAAAACAAACTATTTATACAAGATATTTTGGAGTGGTTTCGCTATGATTGGCTGAATACATCTGTGATAGAGCTATAGATAAGGTGACATCTTGTTTATACATCCATATACCTTGTGTAGGATCCGGTGATATGGTTTATTATATATTACTGCATACATAATACATGTTTTGCAACTACTTAGACAAGATATGTGTAGATTTTTCATTTGAAAATGTAGGATTTTTGGTTCCATCTTTGATTAGTCTAGTAGCTAAAGACCCTTTGTCAGTTCAACAATACTATTGTGATGCTTTTACAAATTTTGTTCAAAATAAGAAGACGGTGATAATAGCTCCATTTAATGTGGAGTAAGTTTACTTTGCTTATAATTTGGACTTAAGAATATTACATTTTTATTTTGGATTTCGAGTTATTAATTTTTAACTTTTTTACCTCTAGGGGTACGCATTGGGAGTTACTAGTTATTGTCTCGGGGATGTTCACTGTCTATTATCTAGATCCTAAGGGGATTAAATTGAATCCAAAATATGGACATGCAATGAAAATGATATTATTTTAATGAGAAATATTTCATTTTTATATCTGTTAACATCTATTATTATATTACTATTTAATTATGCAATTTATTGTGTTACATTAATATGTAGGGGTTTACATGAGTTCAAAAAGGTTGGAGGAAAGGTCCCCAGGAAAAGAACCAGCCAATGATTTGGGAGAACGTCGAAGTAAGTTCCCGACTCCAATGTATATATTATTTATGTGAACTGTGCTTAGTTGTATTTTTTAATATTTTGTATGTTTCAATTTATAGTGTGCTACACAAGACAACGGTTGGTAATGTGCATACTATGTGATGCGATTTATGCACATAATTATCAAATATACCGCAGTGGACATCGATACCATACATGAGGTATTATATATAGTCTCATTAGATATATAATATGAAATATATTGATCTTATTTATATATTATTAATTATATATATACATCATTCTCTTTGCAGGTGTTTAAAACTGACCCCGCTACAGGTAAGGCCTTATTAGATGTACATGCTCCCTATACGACGGAAGAATTAAATGGTGTAAGAGAAGAATGGGCAAAAGCCATATAAGTAGCGAGGGTTTTAAAATATAATTGGGATGTTGATAACGATAATGACTAAAGAATGATATTTTGTAAATGAATTTTTCTAAATTGTCATATGTGTGAATGTTTCTACATGTCTGAATGTTTCTACATGTGTCTGAATGTTTATACATATGTGAATGTGATAATGAATGAAACTACAGGTTGCTACATGAATGTTTCTACACGTGTCTAAATGTTTCTACATGTGTGAATGTGAAAATTGAATGGAACTACATGTTGCTAAATGTGTGAAAATGAATCTTGTTAATTTTGCAGGTTTGTGGCCTGTTGTTGGCTGATATCAATAGATGTTATAAACCTGCAGTTCAGAACTGAACTACAGGTTTCTACATCCTGCTGACCAGCCACAGCAGGCTTGCAAACTGTCAAGAAAAAAAATCAAAACATAGGCGTCGGTTATTAGTATAAAACTGACAACAAAGACATACATCGTCGGTTAATAGAAAAAAACTGACGTCTATGTGGCTAGGTGCCACGACCGTGCTGGGAAGCACAACCATGGTGGGGTCTTCATGGCAACAGGGATATGGCGTCGGTTATTAGCAAAAAATTGATGTTTGTAGACTGTGGTGCCCTTTTTGTGGCGTGAATGATTATGGCGTCGATTTCGGTACTGATAATCGACGCCTATAGAGCCCTTACTGGCGTGTTTTGGGTGGCGCGAAGGTTCTGGCGTCAGTTTCCCTACTTATAACTGACGCCTATAGTGGCCCCTGCTGGCGTGTTTTTGGTGGCGCGAAGGGTTATGGCTTCAGTTTTCAAACCGACGCCTAAGGGTTTGCCTTTTTAGCGTCGCCCACATGTGTCGCTTTGAAACCGTCGCCAAAGGCCTTAAATAATTGACGCCAAAGGTCGACTATGTACTAGTGAATCAACCAATACTAGAGGCATGTATTCTTTGAATTGTTTATTTTATTATCATTCAAGCACACAATTATTTAAATATACATCATATATCATTCAACCGCTTGTGCTTTTATTATCACTTATGTTTCTTTTATCATGTATACTTGCATGTTCTAAAATGGCAAGTGAAGATGAACATTCTAAGCATGAGAACCATGAGGATGGTAGTGGTGATGCAAGAAAAGTAGAGGTCCCACACTGATGCATAGGCTGCAGGAGCTCAGGGCCAAAGGGGAGAAATTGGCAGTCCAGTTTGATGTCACAGGAGCACCTATTGGGGAACATGCTAGTGCTTTCAAGCATTACGTAGGGGCGACCGTGCGTAGTAATATGCCAATAGATATAGAAAATTGGCATGATGTTTCTAATGCCTTAAAAGACTTCCTATGGAAAGATATATCTGTGAGTGGAAGTGATATTATTTTAATATGTTTTTTGTTTATTGATTCTAATTTAGTTTGCTTGGAAAGACATATCCTTTTCAAGACAACATTATTGTTTCTTTTGCATGTATAGGGTGTTTTTCATCTAAATGAAAAAGATCACAAGAAAAAAGTGCTACAACGTTGTGGTGTACAATGGAGGGCTTTTAAGACATATCTCAAAAGGGAATTTATAGATAATCCTAAAAAAAAGAAGAAAGCAATAGATATGTATATTTTTATAGATCCTGAGGTGTGGGAAAGATTTGTTGTAGCTAGGAACACAGAAGAGTGTCAGGTAATAAAGATTGTGATGTATTGTATGAATCTTAAATTTTATACAATTAAGGAGGTGAATCTTTTTATATATGTTTGCCAAGTCTAAATTGCAATACCTAATTTTAAATGATCAGGCTATTCATGAGGCCCAAAAGGAAAGACGAGCCAAAAATGTGCATGACCATCGCTTGGGGCCCGGTGGTTATGCCTTCTGCCGCCAACTACAAGAGAAGTAACTCTCTTCTGGAGAAGAGTCTAGTACAACTCAAGCTGAGCGTCCACCCCGACACTTGTAGTGGATTGATGCTAGAAAGAATCAAGCATGTGAAATTGTCAACCCTGCAACTACGGAGGTGGCACAAAATATGGTAGGTTTATCCCAACTAAGTAAAGAGTAACTCCCACAAATTTAGATTTATTTATATCTAATTGATATTGTGATTTAATATTTTTATTAACTATGAATAGATTGATCTCCACGAGAAAAGGAAGGAAGGAAAGTCCATCCCAACTAGCCACATGGATGAACTATCAATTGCTCTTGGTACGAAGGAGCATCCTGGCCATGTTAGGGGATTAGGAGCTAGCATATGATTCAAGTCTTATTTTGGTCCTTCACAATCTAAAAAAGGTCGTGCAGGAGGTCTTACACAAGAGGAGGTTGAAATATTAGTAGCACAGAAAGTAAAAGAAATAATGTCTTCATTTCAGCCTACTCAACCTTCTCAACCTATTCATACTATGTGTCTCTCAAGTGATGAGGTACAAGCCCATGCTCCAGTTGTAGAAGGTCATGGGAGCACTCCCAATGTCACCCACAACAATTTGCAATAAGTTTTTGTTCTATATGTTGTGTTATTAGTATGATATATATATGATATATATATATATAGTTGTAATAGGTATCTAGTTTTCCACTTCGTATATAACTTATATTATTTCAATTCTAGGTTGGTATGAACTGTAAACTTGCAGTGGAGGTTCCAGAATATAATGTTGTGGCAGCGGGCAAGGTATACAACCTTGGTGGTACATTGCATTGCAAATAAATTACTGATGACATTTTTCGTGTGTCCATCCATCTTGTGTATGACATAATGGGGGACAAACCACTACCCATACCTAATCCTGAATATAGTACAGTTGAAGAAGCTGAGGGTGCTATGGTGGGTTGGCCTTGACACTTGGTTATCAATGATAAGGTATACCTTAATTCTACCATATTTGACTGCATATATGAACTCGTGTAATATAAGTATGTAATTTAATTAACAAGTTTGCAAACCAAAAAGTAAAAATTCTACTAGTCATCCTCCTATACCCAAGCCATCTTTTATTCCAGAATCCACATTCGATGAGTTGGTAAGTAAATGTAAATGTTTGTGTCGATACTTAGCCAACCAAAGCTCTGGATTACAAATGTTGATCAATTTAACAAAAGATGCAACTGGGAGGGACTTTGACAGTTACATTTTTCTTGATGATATTATTGAATTGTTCTGGTATGATTGGATGAATACTTCGATAATAGAAGTATGGATAAGATAAGGATCTATCAATATAGAAAATTCCAATACACATTTTTAGCTTATTTCTATATATGGAAATAATTACAAATGTTTTACAACCATTTATATACCGAGACCACAAACTTTGATATAAGAAATGTTGGATTCCTAGTTCCTTCAATCACTAGTCAAGTGGAGACACATATTGAGGATGTGAATGAGTACTTCTCTGCTGCATTCAAATATTTTGCTAGCGAGGGGAAGGAAATTATCCTAATTCCTTTTAACGTCCAGTACATATTATTATTCAATATAATTTTAATAATGAATAAAATTATTTATTTTAATGTTTGTTTTATTCTTACTCAGAGCTAGACATTGGGAATTTGTGGTGATTGTCCCAAAATTGATGACTCTTTATTATCTTGAACCAATGGGTAAAACAACAAGGGGTCACAAACTAAAATTTCCAGCTATGGAGTAAGCATAAATTTAGTCAATGATTCGACGTGATATTTCTATTTAGAATTCCTATTTTACCAACTATTGTTTAATTGATAGGGGTATAATGGCTTTTCGTGAAGCTGGAGGACAAATACCCACAAAATTAAAGACATTGACTTTGAAAAATGTCAAGGTAGCTACTTTGACAACTGCTTAGTCTTATATGTATTAATTTTCAACTCTTATATGTCAACTCTTATTATATTATCTCAACTCCTGTTTATAGTAGTTTACTAACATTAAGTATAATTCGTTATTTGTAGTGTCCTATACAAAATAATGACTGGGCTTGTGGCTACTATGTAATGAAATATATGCAAGCTATTATCAAACAAGCATCACGTGACATTCAGACTATAGATCAGGTAATAAAGAATAACATCATAAATTTACAAGTGATTGTAATCATTTTATAAAATATTAGCATGTACATTCTCTGTTACAGATCTTTACAACTTAGCCTTACACATGTGAGGACTTAAATAAATTCCGAGAAGAGTGGTCAGATGCTTTTCTAAATGAAGTCAATATAGCATTGGATTAAATATGTCAGCTCCATTTATGTATGTGGTTTTAGTACTCTTTCATACTTACTTTTGTATCTAACATTTAATATCATCTCAGACTTGCAATATATCATTTTGTAAATTATGATGTGATTATGTGTAACTCAACTGAACATATGAATCATTTTTGTTATGAATGTGTGGTTTGGAATGGTGACGGTTGAGCATCAATGCTCCCCTCTCTCATATCTTGGTTCTTTTTGTTCTTCTGTTCTGTTTCTGTAGAATTTTTTTTAAAAAAAATTGTACCCTATAGGGTCGGTTATCTTAAAAAACCGACCTTATAGGTATCTCGACCGTGCCGCATAGCACGACCGTGTTGCGGCGTAGAACGGCCATGCCGCATAGTATGGCCGTGTCGGGATATGGTAGAATGGTCGTGTCGCGTAGCACGGCAATGGTTGGATATGGTATCACGACCGTGCTACCATATTCCAACACGGTCGTGCTACGTGGCACAGTCGTTCTACCATATCCCAACACAGCTGTAGACTCTATTGAGTCATTTTTCTTCATATAACCGTCCGTATAGAGCATCATTAGGGTCAGTTATTAAGAAAAATTGACCTTATAGGGTCTAGTTACAAGCTCAATGTAGACTCTATTGAGTCAGTTTTCATAATATAACCGTCTTTACAAAGGATCTCTAGGGTCAGTTATTTAGAAAAACTGACCTTATAGGGTTCAGGTACAGTTTCTTTTCTCGTTTGGGGGTTAGTTTTTTATAGCCTCTTGGGTCGGTTTTTACTATATAAGGTCAGTTTTCTTTAGTTTAAAAAAACCGACCCTATAGAGCAATTTCTTTAGCGACGACCACTTAGGCGTCGACCGAAAAGTGACGCTATAGGCTTAAAAGAACCGACGCTATAGACCATTATTGTACTAGTGAAGGTTGATTGAAGATTAATGATGAGGATCGTTGGGGTCGTATCGGGTTTCACCACCGCTACACATGCAAACATATCCAATCACAAACATCCAGGCAAGATCTAACTATCCAGATAGAACTATTGCGAACCCTCCCTGAGGGATGTTTAGGTCCGCATAAGCATCACCTTAGGCATCAGATTTCTCGCCGCCATCCGGATCGTGTACTTACGGTTATGAAGATACATATATCCAACTAAAGATGTGGCCCTCCCGGAGGGATGTTTAGGCACACAAAAGCATCATCGTGGGCTAGATGGCTCATCCCCACACGGATCATGCACTTGCAACCTCAAGGAATCCCATCCTATTTCTAGTTAGGGAGTCAACTGTGTTAATCGACATTCAAATCCTACATATTGAAGTTCTCGCAAAATAGGAACGAACAAGATAAATGCAAGTAGGTGATCAGTCTACAAGCACACATCGACGATTAACAACAAAATGAAAAGTTATATACATGTCATGGAATGTTTAATATTTGAACATGTAAGCATGGGCAGCGGGGCTAGTCCCCGCACTTCAGCAAAAGGAAACTACTCGCTCATGGTGTGAGAAATAAGAAAAACAAGGGAAAGAGAAGATTCCGCCATGAGCATGGTGAAGAAGATGATCGTAGCTTGGTGGAGAAACAGTCTTCTACACAACATCGGGGCAGATCTGGACAAGGAGGGAAGAACACCACGGTAGATGGGGCAAATCTTCTCTCTCCACCTTCTCTCTCTTCTCATGGTCCTTGCTCGCAGCAGGAGGAGCAACTCGTGGACGTGATGGTGACGTAGGCATGTCATCGATGTAATAGATCTAGATCTGGATGGAGTGGCTTGCACCAGGGGTCAAACACTTCTTGGGAATATCCTGGCTATGGAGGAGACCGTCTCCTTAGGCTGAGGACAGACTTGTAGCCTAACGGTGTCTGGAGAGGCTGTCTAAATGGCTGGGGGTCACGTTATATATATAGGCAGGTTGGGCACCGACTTACTTTCGTGACCTCAGTGATTTGCAGCAGGTCGCGGTTCTTTGGTCGCGATTGTAGGTCGTGATTGTTAGGTCGTGATTGTAGGTCACAATTGTTAGGTCGCAATTCCTCTCTATCTTGGCCAGCAGGCCGTGGTTCTCTTCTGTTAAACGTGTGCCCAGGTGGCACTGCTGCTTGGTTGGTTGCTGGCAATTCGTGGGTTGTAGTGTGACAGCAGGGCTCATTCTGTTGTGGAGGTGAAGGTACGATGTTGCTTCTAGGGTTAGTGAAGGCACAGAGGCAGGAGAGGGTAGGGTGCGGTCATGGATGAGCCTGGAAATGAACGTGGCTACGGTGTTGCGAACTGCAGTCGTAGATAATGGAAAGCAGTTGTGAGGTTGTGGTTGATGACGGACTGATCCTGATCGTGAGAGGAGCAGATCGTGGGCACAATCATTGGGAACCACAGTCGCGGTTCTGTGTAATCGCGGTCGCGATCTATGGGAGAGAAAAGAAGTTGTAAAGAAGTGAAATCACCCCTTTACTAAATTTGGTAAACATAACACCATTAGAAAGCAGCAGAAAAAAAATTCTGACTATATTCAATTTCGTAAAAGATTGTACAAGATACATCAAAAATCTCCCTTTTATGGTTACATCATCATACACAATTAGGATCTAGATAGAGGGAAGTATAGACTACTCCACTTTTGTCTCCGAGCAACATATCCATCAGCCAAGTCCATGCCAAAGCTATGATCTTCATGTCATATCCATCACCTTGCTCCACATCTGGGTGGTTGGGAAAGCACCCAGCAAGAGGGAACGAAAATAAAAGTATGTGTCACTAAACTATACTAAATGTGACAAGATAAATATAATAAGTAAATCAGGCTAGGGATTCATCAAAAGATGAGACATCAAGAGTATGAAGCTTTAAACAAAGAAACTTGCCAATAACAAATATAAATAAAGGATTTGCATGTAAATTAATATGTCTACCTAACTAAGTAGGGTTGAGGCACCTACCGGACCTCTAACCTTAGGTGAGGGGAGAATAAGACATTCCCAGTCACCTATAATATTATGGGGAGAATTATAAACATTCCCCTAGGGCGATTATATACATGCCCTCTGTGGGTGGTTGTACATAAGTACTTCTACTTTACAATTAAATAGAACATATAACTACATGCTAGAAAAAGAGTTATGGCAAGATTAATTAAATTATTTATATAACATGATAGTGGGGTATAAAACCAAAACAAGCTAATTCTACAACTAATTTTGAGGCATAAACAAATTAGGTTTCAAGAATAATGGATTAGGTCAAATTAAGCCTCATTAGGGAACATAGGTAAAGGTATAATTTCCCAACTGAGAGTGTAGATGCACATATCTCTTTTCACACATAAAGGTTAACTTGAATAGTATACTTTGGTCCACAAAGTCAACTTTTCATCCTGAAAACACATTATGTATATTAGCCAAGTCAAAGTGAACATATTTGTTCCTATTATATTTTTATATTATTATTACCCGATTCTCGACCATGTAATGTCATGTTAGGGTTTATGATTTTAATCTTTGTTGAGATAATATGTGATGCTTTACATATCTATCTTATTTCTAATTACCAATATTTAGTCACATAAGTTTATGTAACTCATATATATGTGGATAATAATATATATGCTTCCAATATAGGTTTAATGATGTGAGTCCATATTATTCCTACCATCATGCTTACCATGTTTATTGGTGTAAGTATATTCCATATGAATATTTATTAGGTTCACTAATATACACATGCTTTGATCCAACTAACATGTAATCTAGATATATGTTTATAAAAGTATATTCCTTTACACATTATTATCTTTTTTTTACTATTTAATTCCTAAGAAGACAATATCGTTAGATGAATTCTTATACAGATTTCAAGTTCCTATAGATTAATTTAGATGAGAGTGTTCCCTAGATCCATATGTATTTCTAATTATCATGTAATGCACCTATATATATGATTTCTAATGTAAAGGATACATTAAAACAAGGATACACCCACTATAATGATTCTTAGGGTTTGGTAAGTATACAGTAAGCAATTAGGGTGATTCATTAATCATTTTGGATATCAATCCACCCGGGTCTTATACAATATCTTCTATTTCATATCAAGTCTCCACTTTAACGTATCATTACAACTTTGATTTCATGCAATCTAATATTTACATTTGTATATAACAAAGTTGATAGGTAAGATAATTGACTAGTTCATGTTATGGTTTTAAATAACTATATTATCCTTACTCCATACTTATCCCATCTTTATAATCTATTTTCTAAAATAAAACTATTGAAAGTGAAATGAAGACTTACATGTCTAGGGTTACCATGGGGATTGCATGTCTGGTTGATTCACAATAAGATGGGGACCAAACACATCATCACGTTCTCTATGATCATGTGACCCGGGATGAAGCAGCATGTAATGAGTCACCATCGTCAGGTTGAATGGAGGTGTTTGCAAACGTCATGTGTTGCAGATCTAGTGTTTGTGAATGATGGCATCGTTGTCAAGGTCGACGACGTTGCACTTGGTGGCTACGATGCCCTGTTGTCAGTGCGTGATGGCATCAGGGGTGCTCTGGAAGTGGTGTTGTGGGTGTCAGGGCATCATAGTGTTGGGGCGTCACAACGTCAGGGCATCGGGGCGTCGCAACGTCAGGGCGTCAGAAGGGCAGGTGGTAGTGATGCTAACGCAACGTCGAGACATCAGTTGGGTAGGTGTTAGTGATGTCGACATAACGTTGGGGCTGCTGGACATCGAGGGTCAGATGGGAAGGTGTTAATGATGCCAACACAGCGTCGGGGTTGTTGGGCGTCGAGTTTCAAGCGTCATTCAGGGAGAGGAAGAAGAGGAGGAGGAGGTGACGCTGCCCAACGACCCTCAACTTTGTCTGGCGTTGCTCACCACTGTTGGATGCAAGGTGAGGGTATGATGGGCGGCTAGGGCTTTGTGTGTTTGAGGAGAAAAAGAAGGAAGGGGGAAGATAAATAGGATACGAAGATGAAGGGGGGCGACGACTGTTGCGTTGGGCGTTGCCCATTTTGGAAGGGGGAAATGTGAGGTCGCGTTGGAGGGAGAGGAAGTAACACAACATTGCATTACGTTTGATTTAGGAAAACATTAATTTGTTTAATAAAATACCACTATTAAAGCCTATGGTAATTAGGATTTTAAATACCAATTCAATTGGGAAAGCAATTGCTATTCAATGGTCAAACAAATAAAAGGGCATACTAAATAAGAGTCAAGGGGGTTTCCTTTTTTTCATGCAATAGGCATTTATATATATTAGAGTTCCATGTTCATTTAATTAATTAAGAGGGTAGAGTTATACCAATTCATGGGTTTGGTAATTAAAGTGTGAGGAATCTGAATATAAAATTAGATTTGCCTTTTGAGAAAGTTAGATTAGTTAATTAAGCCAATTACCATTTTCTCTTTCCTCTCTCATTAATGACTATTAGATTCTCCAAAAATAATATAACTTCACCCATAAGTCTTATTAAGAATGTTGGATACGAATTTTCCATTATTTTTATTTTTTGGTGTTGTTTATTATTTTAATTAATGATTTTAAGGTTTTACATACTTTCTCTCTCCTAAATTTATCTTCTCATCAAATGTTTTCCAAATTGAGTCAAAATCCATCCACATATATATTTTAACATTTAGAATACGAATTTGGCATTATTTTATTTGTTTGAAGACTTTTATTATTTTATTTAATACATTTAAATTTTATCACTTATTTTATCCTTTTAATTTATTAGAGGCATCTAGAAATTTTCTAAAAATGTAAAACTTGGCCTATAAGCAATACTAAATGTGTGGAACAGAATTTTGGAATTAATTAATTTTTTCAACATAAATTTAATATTTTTGGTCTTTAAGTCATTTTCTCTCTCCCGAATTAAATAAAATATTTAACATTGACCAAATTAAATACAAATAGACTCATTTTGATATGTAGATTACTCTCTTTCTTGGCCTATTCCCTATTATCCTATAATAAAGGCTTTTTATTTATTTATATATTATCCAAATTAGATGATACTTGGCCCTTAAGTATCTTTTGGCTCAAGAAAATGAATTTTATCATCAAATTATCTTATGGCTTCTATTTATGATTTTTGAAACAACATATTCCTTATTATCCTTCTTTATTCAATATATTCCCTATTTTCTCCAATTATTACATTTATCATCCCCTTTATGCACATTTTGAGATTTTCTTTATTTTTCATATCTAAAAAGATACTAGAAAGTTCTAGCACAAAAACCTATCAGTTCCCCCTCGGTCAAGGGCGATTAGGGCTCGCGGCTCCTGAGTGCGGCGGCAAGCTTGGGGGAGAGGCTCTGGCTGCCGTTGTGAGCCAGCCGCTCCCCCCGGGCTTTCTCTTCGTCTGGTTCACTCGGACCCGGGGTCAGGTGGTAATCTGTGGTCGGCTTGTTTCCCTTCTCCTTTCGCTCAAGCGGCGGCGGCATCTGGTCCCGGAGGCCGGATCCTCGACGGCGGTTCTCGGAAGGGGAGGCGGCTGTGGCTCAGGCGACGTTGAGATGCTCCTCAGGTTCCCCTGCTGTTGACAGGCTTCGTTCATAGCCTTACTACTCTCCGGTTTCTCGCATCCAGGCTGTACCCCCTTTCCCTTCTGTTTCCTTTTATTTTCAGTCGCTGGTTTTCTGTAGGCTTAGTTGGTGGTGCTCGTTTCTTTCTGGCAGTTTATCTGCCTTTGTTTTCTCGCCGCTTGTCGGCGTTTATCTGTCTGTGCTTATGCTACGACCTCCCTTAGGGAGAATGCTGAGTTCTCTAGCCATGGCTAGAACTCTTTTTTGCTCTGGTTTGATCTTATTTCTTGGTTTTATGGCATTGTTTGGGTTGATATACAATGAGAACACCGTCTTAGTCCAGCCTCTCTACCACTACTCGATGCTCAAGTTGAAGGAGTTCTTCAAAGAAAGCTGTTTATGTCAGCCTCAGGGAAGAAGAACCAAGGCAGAAATGTTCCATTCTCATTCCAATATGAGTTGTAGTGATTTTGGTTTACTGGTTTTGATATGTGTGTGTTCTGGTTGTATTTTCCTCCCCAATTGTAGATGCCGTATGGCCAACAAGTAATGAATCAGAACAGTTGCTCTCAAAAAAAAAAGTTCTAGCACAAATTTATTTATTCTTTTTATCACTTGGGTGGATATTTTACATATTAGACCCATTACTAAGCTTTCATCGAGTTATTTTTGCATAAAACCCAAATATTGAGAGAAAAGGTGAACAAATGCTCATTATGCCATTATATTCTCCACAAATTACACAGAAAGGCCAAAGAAGATAGAAATGAAAGGAAAAGATGAAAAAATGACCAAAAAGGCAAAATGCCCAGAATTCAGTATGTTACAACACTCCACTCCTTAAAGAGGATTTCATCCCCCAAATCACTAGCAATTAGGGAAGGGTGAGTGTGCAACCTCACATCACAAAACTTCAGGTTGTTTCTCCAACCGTAGATTCCACCAAACAACTCATCAACATATACATCACAAGCATCTCGACATAGGTCAAGTTCTCAAGGATCATCTAGGGTTCTACTATTAAGATTATTTTTATAAGATTTAACATTATTAACATTTTTGACTCATTGACAGTATATTTCTTAGGATATCACATTATCATCATTATGATATATTCACGTGGTGAAGAATTATATGTCATTATTATGTACAATTAGAGGTTACTCAATTATCTCAACATTCATTATTATATTTGATCATTGTCCTTAATAATTTGGATTTATACTTCATTATCCTCATATTACCACTTTATTAATTAGAACAAACTATTTTACATGAAATAAGACATTCTATTCAGTTTGTGGTTAAGCATACAATTATTCCAATTAATGTCACATTAGTTACTTATACTCATATTAAACATTGTCACATTATATTTATTGCTCACATTAATGTCATCATTAATCATTTCTCATATCCATTCATTTATATTATTGATTTTGCACATTTATGTGAATCCCATCACTTCATATTCACATTGAAGCCATTACATGTATTTTAATGATCATGGTGAGACATATTACTTATCAACAAATTGATTCACATTAAGTGACTAATCACATGTGTATTAGATAACAAGGTAACTTGCATTTTATATTTTTTTTGGTCGGTCTAAAAAGCGTGTTACTGATAACCAAAACTTGAGGTACATAAGTGCCCCTAAAAGAGTCTAGTCCCTGATACACCAAACAGCTGGTTATCAAGGTACATAGACCATCACACGGGGAAAAACAAGAAGAAAACAAACCTCCAAGCAGCCCTTACAAACATACACAAGAGAACTAGAAGTCTAGCCCTAAGACATTACAAACACCCACAAAAATAAGGGCCACACTCCCATCAACCAATATTTGTAAGAAGGAGAGGAGTAGAGATCATCTTTTTCAGTAAAGCACCCAAGAAGATGGACCAAAACCGGATGCCACATCCTACTAAAACTGACTAGAGAAGCCTAGGCAAACCAAGCAGACCCAACTTGCCTCTAATCGGCCAAGAACAAAGCTAAAGAAGGAACCGATCAACTCCACTGCAAAAAAAAACACCCACAAAGATGGGATTAGTATGTGATTAGATGATTATATATATCATTTATGTGTATCAAAGTATGTTAATTGATTATGGCTCTTAACATCATTAATGTATCATGAAAGGCATTAAAGATGTATAGATTAGGGTTAGATTATTACAACTTAGGGTTTAGGTCAACATGACCATTTTATTTCACTTATCCATCCTTAGCATGCATTAGGTTACAATTATCATTCTCATCATATCATTAGGGTTTATAGGTTCATGACATGATCAACATCTTTCATCTTGACAATTACCATTGGTATTCATATTATGTGCATTGTGTCTTCATTAGGGTTCAAGCATATGAGTTATTCCTTAGATGACCATTACATGTTCATTAATATGTAAACAAGCATGTTAGGTTATAACTATATTTAGTCACGACCAAAGATCCAAGCATACTAACCACCTATTCATGGGGTTATGGTTTCTAAAGATAGAGTAGATAGATTTCAAGATACCATAGGGTTCCATCCCCCTAAAGAGGATTTCGTCCACAAAATCTAACCACTCAAACATCATCAACTAACCATACTCCACCCTTTAAAAGGGTTTGACCCATCAAGCCAAACTACATTAGGGTTAAAGGATGAGTCTAACTAAACCATTCTCAAGATCCATCATGCTTCCACTATGCACTCTGATATCTTCCCAAACACCCAAACTCCAAGGTCTAGGTTCTACATATAAACTATCCAAGCATATGGTCCTAAGGGACATAAGGAAACTATCTTGGTATCCATCCTCAAACAAGTCATCATACACAGAAACTTAGGGTTCCCAAAGATATACAACATAGAAGTCTAAGGTCACTATTGCCTAAAAGCAAACTATTTTGGGAAATTCGTATTAGCTCAGGCCAGGCTGGTATCACATAGGCACGGGAGTCCTCATAAATCAAGCTAGTGGTGCGGAGAAAAATATTTTCAGCCCCCGAAACCCTGATCCTTTCTAGACACCTTTGCTTCAACTTCATACCCTAATAGTTGCCTAAAGGCAAACCTATACAACATCAAATTATGCATGTTTTAATTATGAGTATTTTAAGATTTTATTCATCAAGACTCTAAGGTGGAACTATAGGGTCCTAAATCAACCTATCATCAGCATAGATCAAATCTAGAGCAAACATGTAACTTAAGGGAAACTATACAAATCTAGGGTTCTAACTAGGGAGACAAAATTGAAATAGCCAGATTCCGACTACCATGGGCTCTGATACCATGTTGTAAAGAAGTGAAATCACCCATTTACTAAATTTGGTAAACATAACACCATTGGAAAGCAACGGAAAAAAATTATGACTATATTCAATTTCATAAAAGATTGTACAAGATACATCAAAAATATCCCTTTTAGGGTTACATCATCATACACAACTATAATCTAGATAGAGGGAAGTCTAGACTACTCCACTTTTGTCTCCGAGCAACATATCCATCAGCCAAGTCCATGCCAAAGCTACGATCTTCATGCCATATCCACCACCTTGCTCCACATCTGGGTGGTTGGGAAAGCACCCCACAAGAGGGAATGAAAATAAAAGTATGTGTCACTAAACTATACTAAAGGTGACAAGATAAATATAATAAGTAAATCAGGCTAGGGATTCATCAAAAGACGAGACATCAAGAATATGAGGCTTTAAACAAAGAAACTTGCCAATAACAAATATAAATAAAGGATTTGCATGTAAATTAATATGTCTACCTAACTAAGTAGGGTTGAGGCACCTACCAGACCTCTAACCTTAGGTGAGGGGAGAATAAGACATTCTCAATCACCTATAATATTATGGGGAGAATTATAAGCATTCCCCTAGGGCGATTATTGTGACGACCCCAATTTCTACATACTTTCCTTAGTGACATATATAGATATGCGTGCACTCATATCTATAAATGTCAAAAGGGAAAATAATAGAAATCAAGATAGTCAACTAAAAACAGAGATAAGCCAAGATTATGTCCACATCATCAGTAATAGCCACACAACACTTCATTCATTGATAAAAGATAAAGTCATACATATTAATACTTGAGAAAGGAGAAGAATAAGTCTATGAAAAAGGAAATGCAATTATTACATAGGATCTATAGTATCCTATTACATCATCTAGAAGAATAAAAACTATCTAACTGAAATGAATATGAGGAGAAGTGGAAATCTATCTCATATTATCCTCCATGATCATTATTTAGTGGCTTCATGTACTTTGATGTGCTCCATATATTGTCAATTGTTCCTTGTACCTAGAAAATACGAGAAACAAATACATCAACAAAGTTGGTACGTGGAATTAAAAGCTATATTATGCTGGTATATAAAATACTCAAAAATTGGAGAGAGAGAGAGAGTGAGTGAAAACATTATTTAGAGGCAGAAAATTAGGAAATCCCAAGTTATTAGCCTTATTTAGAATGAATATGCATTACTATGGTGGACTTAGCACAATCATAAATATTGGGCCCTATCCCTGCGTACCTAGTACCATTAGGGATCTCCCTGCGTACCATGTACCATTAGGGAGGTGCTAGTCAACATTAATGCTTTCCCTCTCTAATAGGGAGATTAATGAGCACCACTAGTAACTACATTTCACTTATATTCAATTATGTTCTTTTATGTTCAAGGCGGTAAATCATCAATTAATCATATATCCACATCCATCAATGTATATCAATTTCATGCAAACAATTACATATACTTAACATCCAGTAAAATCTAGTCATATAATTATATCCACGTACCTTTAATTTTCAGATCTAAATTCCACAAGTCCTAAGTTTTGAGAAAGATAGAAGATCACCCTGAAATATAGTAAAACCCTAAAGTCACCATGGTTTCTCATCAATCAACATTAATTACTATTATAATTAGGGTTTAGGTTATTTGGGATGTCACTTTAGGATACATAGGATTCAGAGTTGGGGTCTGAGATTAGGGTCATCCAGGTTATTCAAGGACCTTTTAGTTATTAGGGTTTTTCATAAATTGTTCACAATATTCATGATAAGGTGAGAAAAAAAACTAGAAATTAGGGTTCTTCTCAAATATTGAATCAACTGTCTTCCCTAGATAGGTTTTCGAGTAACATGATGACCAAGATCATAATTAGGGTTTAAACTATTCTCAAAGTAGATTGGAAATTAGTAATGACCATTATTACATAATATATAAATATAAAGGGGTCATTAGGTATGTAGGTCATATTTTTAGAGAAGGTATCAGATCTAGGTCCTAGAATCATTTTATTTAAATAGATTAGATTTTTCTGATGAAAATGGTATATTTATTCGATATTTTCTGATAATCCTGCCATTTTCTAGGGTTTTCATAAGCTCTGACCAATCAGGAAATTTTAAAGAAATTAAACAAAATAAAAAAAGATTTGCGAGCTCTGGCTCGCGGATCGTGCGAAGGATCTGACCAACCGGACCCTCTCACTGACCCGTGAGCAAGCGCTCGTCCAAAGGGGGGGTCAGGCTCACTGCGAAAGTCAGGAATGCCCCTGTCTCTCTCCTGTTGAGCTCGTGTCTGGGTGAGGGTGAGAAAGGGATAACACCCATCTGAATGTCCCTGCTCGCGCCATGGCTGCAGCGAGGGGTCGGGGAGAGCTGGACCGATCGAAGGTGGCTCCTAGGAAGAGGTGAGTTATGTTGATCATTGGGTTGAGTTTGCAGACTCACGACAGTTGTGGGGAGGTCGAGCTCATCGGAAAGGGTGATCTGGCGTCGTATTCCGATCCACAGCAGGCTAACAAAGGGTTGAAGAGTGAAGTTGAGTTTTACCTGCCCTCGGGTTGGATTGAGGGAGTCAAAAGCTTTGCGGAGGTCTACCGAAGCTGTTGCGATCTTCCCGCGACTCTGAGATGGCTCCAACCTCGCCGACGGTTGAGCTTTTGGAGCTCAGCTGCGGCGGCTAGTCGACCCAAGCTTCTGGACCTTCGCGGCTCCAACTGAAGGTGTTGGTCGTCTCGTTGAGATCCCTAGATGGTACGGTTGCATTCAATTGAGCATAGAGAACCACTGGAGGGAGGGAGAAGTCAGAGTCAAGCGAGATGGAGGTGCTTGAGGTCAGGGAGGTAGAGGCGCAATTGAGAGGTTCGTGTGACTAAAAGGGAGGTGGCGGAGCTACTGGGCTCCTTAAATAGGTGTGGGGGTGCTAGAAAGGGAAGCCCTAAATTTGGCTTCCCCCGCCGCTGAGAGGTGCGAGGACTCGGGAGGTTGTTCTCCCTGATCCGGGGAGATGGGTGATGTGGTAAGGATCGTTGGTCTCGTCCGGGTGAGAGAGAACTTTCCTCCAAAAATCTCGAGGTGAAGAGATGAGGGTTGGGTGCGAGGGCCGTTGGAGGAGTCGCAGGTTCAGCTACTGGCGGGGACCGAGTCTTTTGGAGGTTGGAGACGACTTGGCAGTCGTCAGATCTCACATGTTCTGTGATCGTCCGATCCGATGGTGGGGATTACCCCTCCTTTTTAAATGAACTGCGCCCAAGCCAACAACAAGGCTGCGTGACACATTAAAATCAAATAGAAAAAGGAAACTTAGGTCATAGGTATTAATAGATGACTTAAAAGACATAAAATTCAATTGTGAATAACTCATGATTAGTACGTCCAATTTTAATGAGATTTTAGGCATAGCTTTATAATGCTATGATGTAGCTATGGTGCAAGATTGGAGTCAAATTTTGATTATTGACTATGTCAATTGACTAAATGTCATAATGCTTGTATTATTGACTTTATGTATTATTATGGATGATCTTGAGTGAAATTGATAATCCATTTAATCAATTTAATGAGAGAGATGACTAAGGGCATAATTGTTATAATTAAAATTGTAAGAGAGAGGAACTAAATAATATATATGTAAAAACTCACTCTGTCACATTCTCCCCTCCTTTTAAAGAATTTTGTCCCCAAAATTCAAGCAGCCTGAAAAAGATATGGATACTTCTTCTCGACCTCGGTCTTTAGCTCCCAGGTGGCATCTGTTTCATCATGGTGGCTCTAGAGGACTTTCACCATTTCAATATGATGATTACTGCGAAGCTCCTTTGACTTGAAGTTGAGAATTCTGTCTGGGGACTCAGCATATGACAGATCATCCTTCAATTCGAGAGGCTCATGATTCAAGATATGACTGGAGTCCTTAACATAGGGCTTCAGATTAGCTACATGAAACACATTATGCATGGCACAATACTGAGGTGGCAAAGCAAGACGATAGGCACATTCACCAACCCTTTCTAGAATCTCGAAGGGTCCAACGTACCGAGGACTAAGCTTTCCTTTGTTCTTGGCCAAAGCTCGAATAGGTCGGATCCTCAAAAAGACATGATCGCCCTCCTTGAACTGACATTCCTACCGGTGAGCATCTGCATATGATTTTTGCCTGTCCTGTGCTCGCTTCATCCTTTGCCTAATTAGAGCAACCTTATCAGTATACAACTGCATCTCCTCAGATTTCATCATGGTACGTTCTCCGACGTCATCCCAGTGTTAAGGTGATCTGCATGGTCGGCCATAAAGAGCTTAATAGGGAGGCATCCCAATGCTTGCCTGATAGCTATTATTATAGGCAAACTCAGCTAAAGGCAAGTAATAGTCCCACGAGCCTTCCCAATCGAGAACACAAGCTCACAGAAGATCCTCTAAAATCTGTACTGTACGCTCTGACTGCCCGTCTGTTTGCAGATGGTAGGTTGTACTGAAGTTCAACTTGGTGCCCAATTCCTCTTGAACCTGCTTCCACAGCTTTGATGTGAACTTTGGGTCCCTGTCTGAGATAATAGACGTTGGAACTCCATGCAGACGTACTATCTCCCATATGTAGAGGTCAGCCAACTCAGAAACCTTTGCAGTAGTCTTCACAGGAAGGAAATGAGCTGATTTGGTGAGACGATCCACTATGACCCAAACTGTGTCGTATCCCTTCCTGGTCATGGGTAACCCCACCACAAAATCCATGGTGTTGTGTTCCCATTTCCATTCCGAAATCTCAAGTGGTTGTAGTAACCGCGTGGTCTCTGATGCTCGGCCTTGATCTTTTGGCATGTCAGACACCTGGACATGAAATAGGCAATATCACGTTTCATGCCTCTCCACTAAAATTGAAGTTGTAGGTCTTTGTACATCTTTGTCGTGCCTGGATGAACTGTGTACTTGGACCCATGTGCCTCATTTAAGATTGATGTCTTTATAGTTGATTGCTCAGGAACCCACATACGATTCTTGTAATGGAGACCACCATCAAGACCCACAGACAGATGTGTTTGTGGCTTCGACAGGAGAGAAGAGAGCTCTGCAAGACCGGGACTAGCCTTTTGTGCCTCAAGAAGTTCGAAATGCAAGTTGGACGTGATGGAAATGTTATTAACATGCACACGATCAGACATAAACTGTGGTTTCCAGTCCACTAGATCCTCCATGTTCCTCCATTCAGGGACAGAAAGAGATGCACACATTGCCCTTTTCCTGCTAAGGGCATCAGCGACTACATTTGCCTTACCTTGATGATAGGCAATAGTGAAATCGTAGTCCTTTAGGTATTCAATCCATCGACGTTGACGTAGATTCAAGTCCTTTTAAGTCAGGATGTACTTTAGGCTCTTGTGATCGGTGAAGATGTCGAATGTTGCCCCGTACAGGTAGTGCCTCCAGATTGTGAGGGCATGAATGATTGCAACTAATTCCAAATCGTGAATGGGATAATTAAGTTCATTGGGTTTTAGCTATCTAGACGCAAAGGCCACTACCTTACCATTCTGTTGCAGGACACACCCTAACCCATTCCTTGAAGCATCAGTGAATATGACAAACCCTTCATTGCCAGAGGGTAGAACGAGAACAGGAGCGGACGTCAACTTCTGCTTTAACTACTGGAAACTGGACTCACAAGTGGCTGACCAGATGAAGTGTTCATCCTTCTGAGTAAGCTTGGTTAGAGGAAGTGCAACTTTGGAGAAATTTGGGATAAAGCGACGATAATATCCGGCGAAACCCAAGAAACTTCGTATTTCAGAAGGATTACGAGGAGGTTGCCAATCAAGTACAGCAGAGACTTTGGTGGGATCAACAGATATACTACCTCCAGAAATGACATGTCCAAGAAACATGACCTTATCAATCCAGAATTCACATTTTGAAAGTTTACCATAAAACTTCTGGGTTCGAAGAATGTCAAGAACTGCTCGCAAGTGTTCACGGTGTTTTTCCATAGAATCAGAATAGATCAAGATATCATCAATGAAGACGACCACAAACTCATCAAGATAAGGTTGGAAGACTTTGTTCATCAGATTCATAAATAAACCAAGTGCGTTGGTCAACCCGAATGGCATCACCAGAAACTCGTAATGCCCATAACGAGTTTGAAAAGCAGTTTTAGAAATATCAGAATCATTGATTTTAAGTTGATGGTATCCAGAACGGAGGTCAATCTTTGAGAATACTTTAGCAGTACGAAGCTGATCAAAAAGATCATCAATACGAGGAAGAGGATACTTGTTTTTAATAGTGGCTTGGTTCAACATGCGGTAGTCAATACACATACGCATAGAACCATCTTTCTTTTTAACAAATAGAGCAGGAGCTCCCCAGGGGGAAACACTAGGATGAATGAAACCTTTGTCGAGAAGTTCTTGCAATTGTTTCTTCAACTCTATAAGCTCAACAGGAGCCATCCTATACGGTGCCCTAGAAATTGGAGTGGTTCTAGGAAGAAGATCTATGGAGAACTCAATGTCTCTATTTGGAGGTAGCCCAGGAAGCTCCTCCGGGAAAACGTCAGGGAAGTCACGTACCACCTCTAGACTTTCTACATACCCACTACTAGGACTGGTCTCTGAGACTAATGCGAGGAAGACTTTACATCCTTTAGAAATGAGATTTTTAGCTTTAAGAGAGGAGATTATAATATTGTTACAGAATCTGCTTCCCCTAGGGATTTTCACAGGATAAGAATGAGGCTGAGAGAGGACCATCATCTTGTTTCTACAATCAATGTGAGCATGGTATGTATAAAGCCAGTCCATACCAAGTATGACATCAAAGTCTTCCATAGTTAAGAGAATGAATTCAAAGGGCATATTATGATTTTCGTATTTAAGAGAAAGTTCATTGGTTTTCTGCAGAGTTGTGAGTATTTTTCCACTCAAAGTAGACACGTCCAGAATATATCCCAAGTCCCTTATGTGAAGATTTAGTACGGATGCCAGAGTTCGAGAAATAAATGTATTTGTAGACCCAGAGTCAAATAAAGCCTTAACAGGATGACCATTTAATATGACTGTGCCCACATAAGGTAATCAATTTATGAATAATTGCAGGCTTGAAAAAGATATTGAATTATAAAGAAATTAGGTTACCTTCACAGAGCTGGTTTGGATTTGCCTTGGCCTCTTCTGCATTTACTGCAAATATCCTGCCATTGCGGTGTATCTGAGGCTGTGGAGCACCACCCGCAGGATTGCCAAAGATGGAGGGAGTGGGACACTTGGTGATGAAATACCCTCCTTCTTGCAGTTATAGCAGGCTGGCTTGGTGTGGCGGCATTCCCCACCATGGAAATGCCCACAAGTCTTGCACTTGGGATGATTCGTCCTCGGTTGGTTCTGGTAGTTTTTCTGTCCTCCCTTTCCTGAACCTCCTCGTTTCCCTGATCCCTTATTGTTATGGCCAGGATTGAACTTTCTAGTCTTGTCCTCTTCAGTTGTGGTTAACCCTAAGTATCCCATGCTAGAAGGTTTTTGCATGCCCTTCTCTCTCTCCTGCTTGAGGGCCATATCTAGGGCTTCATCTATGCTTCTGGGACGAGAGGCTATGACTAGGGTTTTTAGGTGGGCGGAAAGGTAGTCTTCATAGTGTTCAGTAAGATGGTCTTCAGTCATGATGGGTGCATAATGCTCCAGAAGCCTAAACTTCCGGGTGTAATCAGCTACTGAAAGACTACCCTGCCTTAACTCCATGTACATCTTCTCCTTCCTCTTCCTCTCGGCTATGGGCATAAAACGATTCGTGAAGAGGTTTTTGAAGGCTTCCCACTCCATGTTGTCTATTTCCTCACCCCTATTCCCGCCATAGTTCTCCCACCAGATTTTTGCCCCTCCCTTAAGCATATGGATGGCGAACTTGACCTTCTTCTCATTGGGTACTTCTAGGGTATGAAAACCATTCTCTATGGATAAAATACAGGCTCCATCCTTATCCATGACCTCAGGATGATCTTCCCCCCAAAAGGATTCAAGGTTTAGTTTAATAAAATCTATCATTGTCACTTCTTTCTTCCTAGATGAGCTAGGTTCAGGGGTTCCTTTTGTGGCGAGGGTTTCCATAAAATCTAGAAGGATTTTCTTCTGTTCCTCCCACCTTTCCTTGGCCGCAACATCGGGATTAGGTACTTCAGAGGTTTTAGGCTCTTTTCTTTTCTTAGAGGATGATTCCCCTGAGGCCTTTGAGCTGCGAGTCTTAGGAGGCATCCTGAAATTAATTGGGGTATATTAGATTTATTACTCAACAATTATATTAGTCATTATCATTATGTCATTTCATTATTCTCTTATATCATTTATTAATGTTCTTGATGTTACAATTTATGGAGGATACCTTAAAAGTCCTTATTAGTCAGTCCTTAAGACTTTCTAAATAGAGAGACTCTTTCCTAATCTTATATCATAAAGATGAAGGGAAGAATAATTTTTCAAAAATTTGAGATAAGAGGGAAAAATATTCCTATAGAAAAGATGAGAGGGAATTTCTATAGATAAGAAGGATCCTAATTTAAGGTATGCCCAAGAAGTAAGGGACATTTAGGATATCGGCCAAGTAGACTCACACTGCCTTATAGGTAGCCTCGTGATTGTCAAGCAAAGTGGCTCAGAGACTTTAGCCAGACCTTAGGCAGATGCTATCCTAGTCACCTCAACCCTTCACATCCCTAACTCAAGGACTACCCTAGACTCATAATAGGGTGAATGAAAGTCATGTGACTATGATGTGTGAACAATGGCTTTGATACCAACTGTGACGACACCAATTTCTACATACTTTCCTTAGTGACATATATAGATATGCGTGCACTCATATCTATAAATGTCAAAAGGGAAAATAATAGAAATCAAGATAGTCAACTAAAAATAGAGATAAACCAAGATTATGTCCACATCTTTAGTAATAGCCACACAACACTTCATTCATTGATAAAAGATAAAGTCATACATATTAATACTTGAGAAAGGAGAAGAATAAGTCTATGAAAAAAGGAAATGCAATTATTACATAGGATCTATAGTATCCTATTACATCATCTAGAAAAATAAAAACTATCTAACTGAAATGAATATGAGGAGAAGTGGAAATATATCTCATATTATCCTCCATGATCATTATTTAGTGGCTTCAGGTACTTTGATGTGCTCCATATATTGTCAATTGTTCCTTGTACCTAGAAAATACGAGAAACAAATACATCAACAAAGTTGGTACGTGGAATTAAAAGCTATACTATGCTGGTATATAAAATACTCAAAAATTGGAGAGAGAGAGAGTGAAAACATTATTTAGAGGCAGAAAATCAGGAAATCCCAAGTTATTAGCCTTATTTAGAATGAATATGCATTACTATGGTGGACTTAGCACAATCATAAATATTGGGCCCTATCCTTGCGTACCTAGTACCATTAGGGATCTCCCTGCGTACCATGTACCATTAGGGAGGTGCTAGTCAACATTAATGATTTCCCTCTCTAATAGGGAGATTAATGAGCAACACGAGTAACTACATTTCACTTATATTCAATTATGTTCTTTTATGTTCAAGGTGGTAAATCATCAATTAATCATATATCCACATCCATCAATGTATATCAATTTCATGCAAACAATTACATATACTTAACATCCAGCAAAATCTACTCATATAATTATATCCACATACCTTTAATTTTCAGATCTGAATTCCACAAGTCCTAGGTTTTGAGAAAGATAGAAGATCACCCTGAAATATAGTAAAACCCTAAAGTCACCATGGTTTCTCATCAATCAACATTAATTACTATTATAATTAGGGTTTAGGTTATTTGGGATGTCACTTTAGGATACATATGATTCAGAGTTGGGGTCTGAGATTAGGGTCGTCCAGGTTATTCAAGGACCTTTTAGTTATTAGGGTTTTTCATAAATTGTTCACAGTATTCATGATAAGGTGAGAAAAAAACTAGAAATTAGGGTTCTTCTCAAATATTGAATCAACTATCTTCCCTAGATAGGTTTTCGAGTAACATGATGACCAAGATCATAATTAGGGTTTAAACTGTTCTCAAAGTAGATTGGAAATCAGTAATGACCATTATTACATAATATATAAATATAAAAGGGTTATTAGATATGTAGGTCATATTTTTAAAGAAGGAATTGGATCTAGGTCCTAGAATCATTTTATTTAAATATATTAGATTTTTCTGATGAAAATGGTATATTTATTCAATATTTTTTGATAATCCTACCATTTTCTAGGGTTTTCATAAGCTCTGACCAATCAGGAAATTTTAAAGAAATTAAACAAAATAAAAAAAAGATTTGCGAGCTCTGGCTCGCGGATCGTGTGAGGGATCCGAACAACCGAACCCTCTCACTGACCCACGAGCAAGCGCTCGTCCAAAGGGGGGTGTCAGGCTCACTGCGAAAGTCAGGAATGCCCCTGTCTCTCTCCTGTTGAGCTCGTGTCTGGGTGAGGGTGAGAAAGGGATAACACCCATCTGAATGTCCCTGCTCGCGCCATGGCTGCAATGAGGGGTTGGGGAGAGCTGGATCAATCGAAGGTGGCTCCTAGGAAGAGGTGAGTTATGCTGATCATTGGGTTGAGTTCGCAGACTCACGACGGTTGTGGGGAGGTCGAGCTCATCGGAAAGGGTGGTTTGGCGTCGTATTCTGATCCACAATATGATAACAAAGGGTCGAAGAGTGAAGTTGAGTTTTACCTACCCTCGGGTTGGATTGAGGGAGTCAAAAGCTTTGCGGAGGTCTACCGAAGCTGTTGCGATCTTACCGCGGCTCTAAGATGGCTCCAACCTCGCTGACGGTGGAGCTTTTGGAGCTCTACGGCCGCGGTTAGTCGACCCAGGCTTCTGTACATTCGCGGCTCCAACCGAAGGTGTCGGTCGTCTCGCCGAGATCCCTAGATGGTGTGGTTGCGTTCAATTGAGCGGAGAGAACCACTGGAGGGAGGACGTCGGAGTCAAGCGAGCTGGAGGTGCTTGAGGTCAGGAAGGTAGAGGCGATCTCCGTTGCAATTGAGAGGTTCGTGTGACTAAAAGGGAGGTGGCGGAGTTACTGGGCTCCTTAAATAGGTGTGGGGGTGCTAGAAAGGGAAGCCCTAAATTTGGCTGTCGCCGCCACTGAGAGGTGCGAGGACTCGGGAGGTTGTTCTCCCTGATCCGGGGGAGATGGGTGACGTGGTAAGGATCGTTGGGCTCGTCCGGGTGAGAGAGAACTTTCCTCCAAAAATCTCAAGGTGAAGAGATGAGGGCTAGGTGCGAGGGCCGTTGGAGGAGTCACAGGTTCAACTACTGGCGGGGACCGAGTCTTTCGGAGGTTGGAGACGACTTGGCAGTCGTCGGATCTCGCGCGTTCTATGATCGGCCGATCCGATGGTGGGGATTACCCCTCCTTTTTAAACGAACTGCGCCCAAGCCAACGGCAAGGCTGCGTGACACATTAAAATCAAATAGAAAAAGGAAACTTAGGTCATAGGTATTAATAGATGACTTAAAAGACATAAAATTCAATTGTGAATAACTCATGATTGGTACGTCCAATTTTAATGAGATTTTAGGCATAGCTTTATAATGCTATGATGTAGCTATGGTGTAAGATTGGAGTCAAATTTTGATTATTGACTATGTCAATTGACTAAATGTCATAATGCTTGTATTATTGACTTTATGTATTATTATGGATGATCTTGAGTGAAATTGATAATCCATTTAATCAATTTAATGAGAGAGATGACCAAGGGCATAATTGGAATAATTAAAATTGTAAGAGAGAGGAACTAAATAATATATAAGTAAAAACTCACTCTGTCACAATTATATACATGCCCTTTGTGGGTGGTTGTACATAAGTACCTCTACTTTACAATTAAATAGAACATATAACTACATGCTAGCAAAAGAGTTATGGCAAGATTAATCAAAGGATTTATATAAAATGACAGTGGGGTATAAAACCAAAACAAGCTAATTCTACAACTGATTTTGAGGCATAAACAAATTAGGTTTTAAGAATAATGGATTAGGTCAAATTTAGCCTCATTAGGGAACATAGGTAAAGGTATAATTCCCCAACTGAGAGTGTAGATGCACATACCTCTTTTCACACATAAAGGTTAACTTGAATAGTATACTTTGGTCCACAAAGACAACTTTTCATCCTAGAAACACATTATGTATATTAGCCAAGTCAAAGTGAACATATTCGTTCCTACTATATTTTTATATTATTATTACCCTATTCTCGACCATGTAATGTCATGTTAGGGTTTATGATTTTAATATTTGTTGAGATAATATGTGATGCTTTACATATTTATCTTAGTTCTAATTACCAATATTTAGTCACATAAGTTTATGTAACTCATATATATGTGGATAATAATATATATGCTTCCAATATAGGTTTAATGATGTGAGTCCATATTATTCCTAACATCATGCTTACCATGTTTATTGGTGTAATTATATTCCATATGAATATTATTAGGTTCACTAATATACATATGCTTTGATCCAACTAACATGTCATCTAGATATATGTTTATAAAAGTATATTCCTTTACACATTATTATCTTTTTTTTACTATTTAATTCCTAAGAAGACAATATCATTAGAAGAATTCTTATACATATTTTAAGTTCCCTTGGATTAATTTAGATGAGAGTGTTCCGTAGATCCATATGTATTTCTAATTATCATGTAATGCACCTATATATATGATTTCTAATGTAAAGGATACATTAAAACAAGAATACACCCATTAATGATTCTTAGGGTTTGGTAAGTATACAAAAAGCAATTAGGGTGATTCATTAGTCATTTTAGATATCAATCCACCCATGTCTTATACAATATCTTCTATTTAATATCAAGTCTCCACTTTAACGTATCATTACAGGTTTGATTTTATGCAATCTAATATTTACATTTGTATACAACAAAGTTGATAGGTAAGATAATTGACTAGTTCATGTTATGGTTTTATATAACTAGATTGTCCTTACTCCATACTTACCCCATCTTTAGAATCTATTTTCTAAAACAAAACTATTGAAAGTGAAATGAAGACTTACATGTCTAGGGTTACCATGGGGATTGCATGTCTGGTTGATTCACAACAAGATGGGGACCAAACACATCATCATGTTCTCTATGATCATGTGACCCAGGAAGAAGCAACATGTAATGAGTCACCATCGTCAAGTTGAATGGAGGTGTTTGCAAACGTCATGGTGTTGCAAATCTAGTGGTTGCGAATGACGACATCGTTGTCAAGGTCGACGGCATTGCACTTGGTGGCTACGATGCCCTGCTGTCAGTGTGTGATGGCATCAGGGGTGCTCTGGAAGTGGTGTTGTCGGCATTGGGGCGTCGCAACGTCAGGGTGTCGGGGCGTCGCAACATCAGGGCGTCAGAAGAGCAGGTGGTAGTGACGCTAATGCAGCGTCTAGGCATCAGTTGGGTAGGTGTTAGTGACGCCGACGTAGTGTCGGGGCTGCTGGACGTCGAGGGTCAGATGGGAAGGTGTTAACTTCATCGATGCAGCGTCGGGGTTGCTGGGCGTCGAGTTTTAGGTGTCGTTCATGGAGAGGAAGAAGAAGAGGAGGAGGCGACGCTGCCCAACGATCCTCAACTTTGTCTGGCGTCGCTCACCATGGTTGGATGCAAGGTGAGGGTATGCTGGGCTGCTAGGGCTTCATGTGTTTGAGGAGAAAAAGAAGTAAGGGGGGAAGATAAATAGGATACAAAGATGAAGGGGGGCGACGATTGTTGCGTTGGGCATTGCCCGTTTTGGAAGGGGGGAAACATGAGGTCGCGTTGGAGAGAGAGGAAGTAACACAGCGTTGCGTTACGTTTGGTTTAGAAAAACATTAATTTGTTTAATCAAATACTACTATTAAAGCCTATGGTAATTAGGATTTTAAATATCAATTCAATTGGGAAAGCAATTGCTATTCAATGGTCAAACAAATAAAAGGGCATACTAAATAAGAGTCAAGGGGGTTTCCTTTTTTTCCCTATGCAATAGGCATTTATATATATTAGAGTTCCATGTTCATTTAATTAATTAAGAGGGTAGATCTATACCAATTCATGGGTTTGGTAATTAAAGTGTGAGGAATCTGAATATAAAATTAGATTTTGCTTTTGAGAAAGTTAGATTAGTTAATTAAGCCAATTACTATTTTCTCTTTCCTCTCTCATTAATGACTATTAGATTCTCCAAAAAAATATAACTTCACCCATAAGTCTTATTAAATATGTTGGATACGAATTTGCCATTATTTTCATTTTTTGGTATTGTTTATTATTTTAAATAATGATTTTAAGATTTTACATACTTTCTCTCTCCTAAATTTATCTTCTCATCAAATGTTTTCCAAATTGAGTCAAAATCCATCCACACATATATTTTAACATGTAGAACATGAATTTGGCATTATTTTATTTTTTTGAAGACTTTTAATTTTTTTATTTAATACATTTAAATTTTATCACTTATTTTATCCTTTTAATTTATTAGAGGCATCTAGAAACTTTCTAAAAATATAAAACTTGACCTATAAGCAATACTAAATGTGTGGAACACAATTTTGGCATTAATTAATTTTTTTCAACATATATTTAATATTTTTGGTCTTTAAGTCATTTCTCTCTCCTGAATTAAATAAAATGTTTAACATTGACCAAATTAAATACAAATAGACTCATTTTGATATGTAGATTACGAACTTGGAGTTATTTTTCTATTTTGAGGACATTAGATATTTTATTTCTCTTTCTTGGCCTATTCCCTATTATCCTATAATAAATGCTTTTTATTTATTTATATATTATCCAAATTAGATGATACTTGGTCCTTAAGTATCTTTTGGCTCAAGGAAATGAATTTTATCATCGAATTATCTTTTGGCTTTTATTTATGATTTTGAAACAACATATTCCTTATTATCCTTCTTTATTCAATATATTCCCTATTTTCTCCAATTATTACATTTATCATCCCCTTTATGCACATTTCAAGATTTCCTTTATTTTTCATATCTAAAAAGATACTAGAAAGTTCTAGCACAAATTTATTTATTCTTTTTATCACTTGGGTGGACATTTTACATATTAGACCCATTACTAAGCTTTCACCAAGGTATTTGTGCATAAAACCCAAATATTGAGAGAAAAGGTGAACAAATGCTCATTAGGCCATTATATTCTCCACAAATTACACAGAAAGGCCAAAGAAGATAGAAATGAAAGGAAAAGATGGAAAAGATGACCAAAAAGGCAAAATTCCCAGAATTCAGTATGTTACAGAAGTGGTCGCGATTCTTGGAATCGCGAACAGGTGTCCACGATTTCTGTATGAGGTCGCGGTTCTTTGGGGAGTGGTCTGAGGGTGTGATTAGCTGCTAAGGAAGCTGCGGGTTGAGGAAGATGGAGATCGCGGTGCTAGCAGGGGTCGGTGGCGGACCTACTGCGTTGATGGTGGAAGAAGACCACAACCTCGAGAGCAGGTGGGTCGCGATTGGAGAGGGTGGAAGGTGATAGTGGGTACTGCATTTGTGATGCAGGGAGACATTGCGGTGATGAGGAAGGTGTGCATTGATTGTGGTGCATGTCGATCATGGAGGAAGGGTGATCACGATGTAGACTTTGGTCATGATTGTTGGAAGGGAAGAACCGTGGGTCACGGTAGATCAGGTCGCGGTTAGTTGCTGGAACACCGGTCGCGATCTTTGCAAGTGGTCGAAGTGTTGTGAGAGGACCGCGAAGAAGGCTGCTAGTTGCGGTTGCTATGAAGGCACCGCGATCGCGGTTTGCTGAAGTGCTAGGGTAAACCACGATCAGACCAACATGAAGAAGGAGGGCCAGCTATTAGCGGATGGGCCTTAGTGCTTGTGGGCCCAAGTGCCCAATTCAACCTACAAATAGATGCTCAATTCGATTACAACCATGGATGAACCAACAAAATTAGGAAAAACCCAATTAGGCTAAGTAAACATGTGTATGAGAGTTTTGAACAATAAAAGTGAATAAAAGGAACAAAACTGGGCCAAGCAAGGCGACTGGACCAAGATGAATATGCATTCATCAGAAGTCCACATCGTTTGAGCAATAACAAATAAAAAAAACAAAGAAAAGGTCATTATCATTATATCAGCAGAATGACATGAGATGGTATAGACTTATGTGAGGCAATTATATGAAGAACTATAATAACCTAATAAATAAATGAGATTGAAGTAAATTTCATTACAAATGTAATACAGTCAATATAATTCAAGGGTCAACCAAAAGGTCACAAAAATTAAAATCTAATATAGGAGAACTACAGTTAGAGCTGACAAAAAAAAGAGAACTACAGTTAGCTATTAGCTCAGTTTTTCATGTTAATGATCATAGCAAGCTTTAGCAACACACAAGAAAAGGAAAAAAAGAGAGCAAGGGGAGACAATTGGGCAAAAGAATATGTAACCGAAACACAAATTAGAGGCCACATCTTCCTCGGGATGCAAAGGAAAACCAAAATCGAAGAGATGGGTGTATTACTAAGAAAGGGGACGAAACATAGACGACGAAGAGTAACTACAAATAAATATTGGATTCTTGGGTATAAAGTATACATGTAGAAATTTCCTCCTCATAAAACCTTGTTTGGATTCTTGGGTACTAAAAAAGAAAAGCACATGAACCTATCGACCATAAAACATGTATAAGTTACCACAATTGCAAAGATCAATATATGAAATTAATTTTCTTCTTGCTGATTAACAACATCCAACTTCCTCAGATCAATCTGATTAGCACAAAAACAAATTGGGGGAACACACAAACTTATCAGACCAATAACCACACAACGAAACTGCTAGAACACACTATGAATGCATTCACTCAAACCATATCACATATCCATCCTCTTTCTTTGGTTTGGTAATACAAAGTAACTCAACAAACAAAAGAAAGTCATATAGAATAAGCAAATAAGTTGTTAGCTGAGGACCTACTAAGAAAAAAAATGGAATGCAGATACCAAATGGTTTGTAACAAAATTTATTATGTGCTCAATTTCGTATAAAACAGAACATAGAATATATATCCTACTTGGACACAATTTTATTAGGACAACTAATTTAATTTATGGTTATATGTAGTCATTCTGATAATCTGTAGCAAGAGTGTATATGTACTAATTTTGTATATAATTACTTTTGTCTAATGAATTTGGTGTAAACTATGTGTCATTTGTAAGGATACCTACTTTCAAATATACAAGGTTATATGACTTTGTATTGTAGGGTCAAGTAATCAACTTCAAATTATTGATGCCTTATCAGAACAATCTAACATCAAATTAAGTATAGCATAGTTATGAACGAATATCAACATTTGTCAAGAAAAAACAGTAAGATAGATGGTATGTATCAATTGTCATGGTATCCAATTTGAGAAAAATAGTAGTTATGGTTGTGAACCCGTGTTCTTTTTTGAGTATCATCTATTAACTCTTTCTAAGCAGTACTACATGAAGCATTTTAGGGCGAATGAAATACCTGGATTGACGATTGATACAAACATGCATCACATCGTCCACATTGATGAAGCAGCACATAGCAAACAACAATTAAACAAGGAAAACAATTAGTTTGAATCAAACATGACGACAACAAATGAAAAAAATAAGAAAACCGGTTGCAGAAGAAGACCCACCTGAGCAGTGCAGAGAGTTCAACGAACGAGGAATCACAATCGACAACTTCTGCGATCACCTCAACTACAATATGCAGATGCAGTAGCAACACTTCGACTAAGGACAGACCCAATTTATAGTAGAAGGTATACCCCGCCTTTGCCCCTTCCGCCTCTTCATTAAAACCCTGCCAAATAATGGTCAAATTTACTACTCAGACGCGACGGGGCTGATGTTACAACAACACGCCTTACCTGCTAGCATCTGCTCGCCTCCTCCTTTGAGCAGTTATTCCGCCCATGACGGTCCAGCTGCTCACACAACCAGAAGATAGGGCGATAGGATATGAGCTCCTGTTCCGCCGTCGGGACAAAGGATAGCCCTCATCTTCAATATGCAGACGATGTCGCAGTCTTCTCTCAGGACAAGGGGATGCCTTTCTTCCGTCTTTCTCGGGAGCTGCTGTACGAGCCGCAGAGTAAACGAGGGAGGGAGTCGGGGGGGGGGGGAAACAAGCGAACAATGCGTAATTCGTAATCCTGCTCAGACCGGGACCGAATTGGTCCAGATTTGAGGATAACAGAACACCAAAATGGGCCCATTTCGGGATTACGAACCAAATAACATTTCAAGCCAAGTCGGAGGATTACACTGACCTGACCTGGCGTAAAACGACACTTGCTAATCCGGACTCCATCCCGAATCAAACCGGGGCCTAATGAATAACCAAGTAGACAAGTCTTTGTCCTAGGAAAACATTACCATCCCGCATAGTCTCACCCAAAGAACGTGAAAACCATCGAAGAGTCGTCACGTTAGAGTTCATGGCGAGTCAAACCTCAACCTCAACATAATGATTACCGTAGTTAGCTAGCGTAGGTTTTGTATGATTAGCCTTAGGCTTAGCTGGAGCAATAGCAACCTAGGGGTTCGAATTTGACCGGTAGACCAGGAAGATTGTATTGTATATGTAAAATTGCGACAAAAGGCCATGAAGATTGTAGCAGAAATTTTAAAAAGTAATATTTCAAAGTGTGGTATAGACAAGCTTATCCGTGAAGAACCAACAATCCCTCTCCTCCCCAACTTTTTATAGTAGTAATTTTGGCTTGCTTTCGAGACACACGGTGCCTGGGTGATATCGGAGTACACAAAAGAAGGAAGGAAAAAGCTCGTGGCTATTGGCGTGTGGCCGGTGCCTGTCAGATTCTTACCCAATAATAATACCAGAATCCGCGGAGACGAGTGTAATTTGTCTTGTCCTCTTCTTCTTTTTTTCACCACTCTCTCTCTACCACCATCGTTCTTTATTCCTTTTTGTTTTTCACACATTTCGTAGCAGCCAACCCCATTCCCGTCCTCCTCCTTCCTCTTTTTTTGGCGCTGTTTCTGTTGGATCGGGGACGAGACCGGGGTGGCGGAGGCCAAGAGGTGAGCCAGCCGGAGCCTGCTGACGAGGAGGACGAACTGGTGGTGTTAGCATTTTCTGGAGGAGATCGGGGTGTCTCGAAGTGGGTGTCTAGGTGAGGGTTCGGTTGGCCAGCCAAACGGGAGCAGGAGCAGGCGGACGCGTTGGGTTGGAGCTGGCGAGAGCGGGTGCCGGAATCGGTAGCAACACCCAACCATGAACGTGATGCGGCGACTCAAGAGCATTGCTTCTGGGAGGTCCTCCGTCTCTTCGGATCCTGTAAGCTACTACTACCTACCTCGCCCTTTTCGTATACAAATGCCATTCACTTTACTTCTTCTCTTCCTTTCTTTTATCTCATTTCCTTCTACTTGAAAGTTCAAACCTCCCTTCTCTTCCGTTAGGGTTGTTCTCGTTCACATTCTACTCAACCGCACTCTTTCCGTCACCATTTCCTCGACCCGCTGTGGTACCGCCTGTTTTCTCCAACCGCCAAAATACCCAAAACCTGGGCCGTTGCCGGGCGCGAACTCCGCTTGATGCTTGTGCTACAAGCCGAAGCTCGCATTGCTCGCTTCGAATCAATGCGTATCCTCGATTCGTGCTGCCTGCCATCGTTACTAAACGCTGCCGTACCGATCCGTGTTCCAGTTTTATACGGAAGGCATCCCGCATTCGTTGTATATGGCTGAAATCCCATTTCCTACCGGTTGGAGAAGGAAGCCAGCAGCTTCTTCACCACGGCTTCACCACCGCAAGAGGATTGCTGCATTATTCCGTTGCTCCGGACTTTTTCCTTACAATAAGGCATGTTTGTCGCATTTAAGGAACCGTGTTTGTTTCTTTAATTGTGGTTTTTCCATGATAAAGACCGGCGTTACAATTGGCGGAGACGGAGACAGGGACCCTTTTTGGTACAGACAATCCCCTAACCTATTTTTTCCCCATTCTCTCATCTTCACATTTTTTTAATTTATTATTCGCCGCTATGGCCTCATGCCTTTTCTTCTCTTGTTTGCCAAGTTTGTGACCTCTTGCTGTGGCGGGCCTTTCCCTGTCCCCATTTAGATTGTCTGGTAGGAACCAGGCAAAGCATTATTCAGAAAATATAGGAATGCAGGACAGCTCGAAATCATAAACACAGGTATACAAGACGGCTCAATCATGTCTCCAACAGTACTCGTAATTTGTCTCCCTACACAGTCAGATTACAAGCCTGGGTTCGATGGGCTTGCTTTGCACACGTAGCACATCTGATTGCCAAGTTCTATCTAAATCTGCAATAGGTGTAAATATGTAAAATCGTCTAGGTAGATGTCTTTTTTTGTACCCTAACGCTTAATGCAAATGTAAATTTTTTGTGTGGTAGTTTTGGAAACCATTAACTGTCCCAATCGACACTCGTTCATAGCTGGGATCCATGCAAGTCCATGGACATGTTGGCAAAATAAGTTGGTATTCATAGATATTTAACCGAGGTTAACTTTAACAAAATGCACTGGCTACTCACCACATGGATCTGCATGTTATCTATGGGGACTAGGGACCTCCCCAAACTTTGGGATTTTGGGCTCCCCTTCTTTTTCTTGTAGCATATCACATTTACTTGTCCCCTACTTCTTATCTTAAAGTGTAGTAATCTATATCATATAAAAAAAACCGGGTCAACGAAGGTTTTCTCAAGATGATTACTCATTTACTATGAATAAGATATTCGTACAAGATTTTTTTCCATGTCTATGAGGGAATGTTTGGAATTTTATAGCCTTATAGGGTAGAGGTTACCTGCCTCCAAGTGTTTCCTTGCTCAAGCAATTAATAGATTGTCCCACACGAGCTAATGAACTTAGTTGTAGAAAGATTTTTAAAGCGCTCCCAACAGAGAAGGCAATGTGTAGGGTGCATGCTGCTGGGAATTTGAGATGGCAACAAACAATAAAAACATAACATTTTCTCACAAAACTGATTGCTATGCTCTATTCTATTTGTGGTACTCGAATATGGTTTTTTCAGCACTCACCTAGCCATTAAAAACAAAAGGTGCTATATATAGCCAGAGATGAACAACATGCTTACCACCACAATGAGGATAGGCAAGGTTTTTTAAGCCAACCTTAGAGGTCAGGTTGACCATAGCTATCAAGGCGCCACCTAGGCACACCCAGGCGTCCCTAGGCTCTAGGTTGACTGCTTTAAATTGGGCACCTAGGCTTTCATATGACTGAATTGGGCGACTAAGATATTTTAGGCCCAATAAGATACTTAAAGACCATAATTGGATGGATTAGGTTTGAATTGGGTGAAATTAGATTAAGTTTAGTCATTTTAGGGAAGAATTAGGTTTGATTAGGTAAAATCATGTTAAATTGGGAAAATAGGTCTGATTTGGAGGGGGGGACATGCCTGATTTGGGGAAAACATGTCTTATTTGGGAACATTATATCTGATTTTACCAAATTAGGGCTCATTTAGGCCAATATAGGGAAAATTAGGGGAAGTTAGGTCTGATTAGGTCATGCTATTACCAAAACTAGTTCTAACTTAGGCCAAAATTAGGGCAAACGAAGTCAAATTAGGTCCATGTTAGATCATGTTAGGTCAAATTACGGTCAATTAGGTTTAACCTAGGTCATAATAGGTGTGATGTAGGTGAAGTTATGATTGATTAAGCTTTAGGTAACCAATATACATGTAAATAGAAATGTATATATTTGTTTTTTATGATGTGTGGGATGCAGTCCCGAGGAAGAGCCACTTTGGTGACCCCACCATGGTAGCGCTAGCCTCATCCTCCCAACTACCTGCACATTGGGAAGAACAATGTAAACTCACTCAAGGGGCCGACCTGCATGACATGACCATTTTCATTTTGAGGTGCACAACTAGGGGTTTTGATACTAGGTCCCTTTTCATTTACACAAGAGCTACTACCTTGTCGGTGTAATGTATATATTTGATTATAACTACATATATATATGTAAATTCATTTATATCCATGTAAAAAAATAATAAATATGAAAAAAATGCCTAGAAAACCTTAGGCTCCTGCCTAGGTGCCCTTTAGGTGGGAAGGACCACTTAACCGCCTAGACAAGTATGAACTTGACAAAACTTTGAGGTCTCTGGTTTAACTATTGGATCGACTCGGTTGACTTGATGGTGTCAGTTTGATATTCCAATTTTTGGAATGTTGGGCTTGGGTGGAAGGGTATTGCATTAAGTCATATGACCATTTAGGGGGTGAATAAATAAAAACAACAAAACTTGGCCAGGTTGGCGGTTGAAATGGTCGGATTACATGCTCAAGGCGAGTTCTTGGCTAAAAATGAGTTTCAACCTTATCTGACTTGCTAGATCCATCACATGGCGAGTCAATGGATTCAATTGGATGAATTTGGTAGCGTGTATAGGAATTCCTACCATCTTATTTTTGCCCAAAGTATCAATATTAATCCTAGGTTATTAATTAAATCATATTGCAACTAACTGAAATCTGTTTATATTCCAATTTATTCTTGACGTGCGACACTCTTGGCACTAATAACGTTGGCAAAAAAAATATAATTTGAATTACAATTTCAGAAGTAGTTAGCGACTTTTAGCAATATGCCACTATCACCTAAGTAGAATAAGATCAGTTGGTGATTCAACTTAACCGTTTCCATGCTAACTTTGTTGTGTAGTTTAGTTCCTTTGTCCCATATTTTCAGATAAAACTCGTCTTAAAATGTGTCATTCTCTTCATAAGTACTCTAGTTATGTTTGACTATAGAGTTGACTATTAGAATATATGAGTTTAATTGCAATATATTAACTCACACAAGCATGGCCATGTATATTATAGTCTCAATTATAGTCTCAATAAGTAAGGGGACTATGGATATCTCTCTAGTTACATAGGAGAGACAAATCCCATATACGTCAATCACAATCATCCACATGCGTTGGTACATACCCAACAACTATCTTTATGTTGAACTTCTTCGACTTTGAGGTCATTGTCGAATAGCATCACAATATGTTGTTCATCATGTTATGATTGTATTGGCTTTAGGTCAAAGGAGCACACAACGCCGTAAGATCCATTACAATGACAGTTGATCATAAACACTCATAACAATCCATTCATTTTTCATTGCAGGTCTACCCAATACACTTGTTCTCTAACAGTTACCTATGTGCTGACATGCTGTCTTAGTTCTACAAGCCATGAGATTTGGTCCTTGATACGCATACCAATCTCCATTTTTTATCGTTGTACCCAAGGTTGAAAAAGGCGTGAGGCGTAACGAGGCGTTTTTGTCTTGGCGAGGCGAGGCGTAAGCCTCAAAATGTACCGAGGCGTTCCTATATTTATATGTATTAATATGTTTATATATATAAGAAAATATATTTACAATGTAAGTTAATACAATTGGACAACTACATAACAAAATCACATTACACTACCTGTTTATAATCTAAATTTAAATAGCTGGAAAATAAAAGCAGTACAAGTTGTATCCAAATAGTAGTATTTTAACCACAATTTGTTTGTTTTTTCGTTTGAATCAAAGGGGCTAATGGAAAACCCATTGGGCCAGGCCCATATGTAGTTAAAATGAACCAGGAAACATGTATTTTGGGTTGCAGCTTGAGGCTAGCGCCTCACTTGCGCCTCAACACCTCTTGCACCTCTTTGTGCCTTGCAAAAAATGAGGCGTCCGCCTCTTGGATCACATGTGAGGCTTAAACCTCAAGGCGCCCTGGGGTGCGCCTCGCCTCGAGGCGTACGCCTCTAGCGCCTTAGGGCGCGTCTTTTTTTTCCATGGTTGTACCTATTACAAGTATACTCGACAATGGATCGCTTCTGAATATCCATAGGATTTCATATTTTAGTAACATATTCAAATTCCTACGGCATGAACCAAATATTCTTGAATCTTTTATCACCTATGTATACTTGTTGTGTGAAAAAATCAAACATAATAAAATGGAATCATTTGTTATCAATAATATCATAAAACATTGTTTGCTCATGATTTATCCAATGATTGGCATCGGGGGCATACACACCCACATAGGAACCCCACCCACCTAGGGTCATCGGTTAGGGCCAAGGGGCACACCCCACACCATATCATCATGAAAAGCATGACTGGACAAACACGAAAGATGGGGAAGAAGCATTGATGGAAGATGCTATCCTCCTCATTACGTATAGATTCATATGAGATGAGGATCTGTATAATTAGGTATTTAGTTACTAAAACCCACATGATCACGTTTACTTTTTGGTTGCCATTACAAGGCCCTCCTTTGATGCATAGTTTTCAGAACCGAACCGGTGAGTGAACCGGTGAGGCCTCCGGTTCTCGGTTCACTGGTTCAACCGGTGGTCGAACCGGTTCAACCGGTGACGTCATCATGATGTCATATTTAATTTAAATAACCAAAACATATATGAACTTTATGGAAAGTATACAAATGAAATAAGAATAATAGCATGTATGCTCATATGTTATATAATTGACTACTTTACTAAATTCCTATATCAAATTATCAATAATACAACTACAAAGTACTTAGTTGCTAACTACAAAATATTAAAAGAAGTAAGAACATCAACAAACTAAATCAATAAATAAATCAAGTAAACCATTCATAATCCTTCAACCAAACTTTAAGGTTTAAGATACAATAGATAGCAATATCATGGTCAGAATTGCCACAACTCATAACAATTAATAAGTACTAGACTACTAGTTGATCATATGATTCCACATAAAGAAGCATGGTAGCTAACAAGTAACAACTAACAACTGAGCCACACACACAGTTCATACTCCATAGTACAAAACTCAAAATGGTAACATAAATAACTAAATCATATCCATCTCCATCATTGTGAATTATGGCATGTAATCAGCATCTTCATTCTCTTCATCATCGTCACCTTGATCTTCATCACCAATATCATCTCCTAGTTCCACATCTGTTTTTGGGAACATAATTATTAATTAGAGCCATTACTAAGCTAGATAGATGGAGTTAGTTTTGAAGTCAATGTCATGTACAATTTTTACCTTCAACTTCTACACCAACTTCATTGTTTGTCCTCTTCCTCTTATTTTGAGGCATTGCAATCTCAGTGAACAACTCTTGCCTCTCATTATCATCAAGCACTGGTGCTTCCTCCTCTTCTTCCAATACCCAATCATCAGTGACATCAATAGAATCAATGTCAATTGGGTCAACATTTTGATCCTTCAGAATACGCCTAGACATTTATAACAAAAATGATATATGTTAAGTACTAAGTAATTAGGATTGCAAGAATATCTATAAAAATAATTTGCACAATACTTACTTATGCTTCAATCTCAGGTTGGTTCTAACATAAACAAGGGAATTGAGCCTCTCATGTTCCAACTTATTCCTTCTTTTTGAATGGGTGTGATCAAATGCACTCCAGTTCCTTTCACAACCAGAAGAGGAACAAGTTTGGCTCAAAACCCTAACAGCAACCTTTTGCAAGTTAGGAGTATCTCCACCAAAAAGATGCCACCAATTATGAGGAAGTTCAGTATCAATTGATGATTGTGCCAATCTCCTTCCAAAGTTCATCTCCTGGTTTTCAAATATGCTCATCTCTCTAGTAAACTTTGGAAGTAAACTATCATTGCCTTGGCACATTTTTTCAATCACATCATACAAACCACTAGTGATCTCAGGATGCTTGGAGAATGTGGCTTTGTTGTAGTTGAGCTTTGGATTCAACCAATAACCTGCAGCATGTATATTTTTATGCAATTGCTTATCCCACCTTTTATCAACAATATCCCAATAAGGCTCATACAATCTCTTCTTTCCCCCACATGCTTTTCTAATTGCCTCTTTTGCCCTGTCCATGGACTCATACAAGTAGCCCATAGCCGGTCTCTCATCAGAATCAACAATACGCAATACACGGACTAGAGGGGCAGTAATACAAACTATAATAGCACACTCACTCCAAAAAGATTTATCAACAATGATATCTTGGATGATTTTACCTTTGTCATTGCAGTATCTGGAATCGTTGAATTCTTTGCTCAAGAACACACTTTGCAAGTCCAGCTTGTGTGAAAGGACACTCTGCATTGCCAAAAATTGTGTGGCAAACCTTGTTGGCCCAGGGCGTATGATTTCTACCCATCCTGGTCTCCTCCTAAACATGTGTAGAACATATATATGGTTGTAAATAAATGTAGAGATCTTCATAGCCTTACTCACAACAGACTTTACTTGTACCAGATCAGCCATATCCTCCAAAATTAGATCCATACAATGCGCAGCACATGGAGACCAATATATAGAGGGATAAGCAATTTCAATCAGTTTACCACATAGGACATAATTGGAAGCATTATCACTTACTATATGCACCACATTTTTAGGGCCAACCCAATCTATCACTTCTTTGTAAAGATTGAACAGGTTCTCTCCGGTCTTCACAATCTCACTAGCATTCACCGATTTCAAGAAAATGGTTCCCTTAGGGCAATACACCAAGAAATTAATCAGGTTTCTGCTCCTTTTATCTAGCCATCCATCTGCCATAAGAGTGCACCCATATTCTTCCCACGTAGCCCTAAATGAATCTACAAATAGGGATATCTCCTTCTTCGACTTTGCTAGAAGATTAAGTCGGAGATCATGATATGAGGGTGCCTTGATACCTGGGCCTGCAACTGCAATGCCATCTACCATTTTTTGAAATAATGGAGAATTGATTGCATTAAAAGGGATACCTGTGTCATAGAACCAATCCGCCACTAAAGAGTGCACATGCTCCTTTATCTCAGCTGTAAGAAACGTAGATTTAATAGAAGGTTGTGACCCGGGAGTGGTTCTTGGAGCAAAGTAATCGTGAAGTTGACCCTTCCCTTTATCAGTCACAGAAGCAGAAGATTTAGAAGAAACCCTAGAAAGAGTATCCAAGACTTGAAGATCATCAACATTTTGACTTTGTGCTGCTGCAAATGGATTGATCTCCTCATTACGGTCTGCTGCCTGCTTCTTTTTCTCCTCATGCCCTTTCAATAGTGCTTTCATCTGTTCCCGCACATCATGTGATACACCTTTGCATGTGTGAATCTGACCTCCCATTCCGGCCAAATGTTGTTTCAACCGATGAATACCACCCCCCCTAAAAATACTAGTACAATGAAGGCAAGTCCAAGTCTTTTTCCCTTCGACATCAATTTTCTCCACAACATGCTTCCAAGTGGGATCTGACTTCCCTCGCACTGAGGCTGCATTCGCCTCTCTAGAAGGAGGTTGAGGGGAAGACATCTAAACTCTAAAGTGTGATCTGTGATGTCTACAATAATTTCATTACAAACCACATCTAGTTAGCAAGTTAAAGATAAAAAACATAGCAGGACAATAGTCACAATACAGTGAACAATAAAAATAAAACATATTGCAAGACAATACAATTCAACTTATTAGTAGGTGATAGAGCAAAGCAGCAGCAAACCAATTTGAAATTGAATACTTGAACAATAAAATACACAATCCATTTTGGCAGAAAATAGTAGGAGTGAGGGAGAAGAACTGGTACCACGATTGCCAATAGATTGCAATTGCAATCACAAATTTTGATAGCAGCAGGTGCAGTCACCACCGATTCAGCAGCTAGCAATAGAGGGAGAGATATAGGAGACAATTAGAAGACAGTAGTATAGATAGAACTTAGCAATTTAGCACTTAGCAATATAAAATTAAGAAGAAAACGTGGAGAGAAGAAGAAGGGAATTTGTGAACAACAAGTACCAACAATCCCAAACGAGGGAGGGGATGAGGTACAGCAAAACAGGAAGAGAAAATGAGAAATGAAGGTTAGGGGAAATGAATGGGGGAGAACCGGAGAAGGAAGAGCAAAAAAAAGAGAAGGACTATAGGAAGAAGGCTTGGAGAAGAAAGAGAAAGAGAAAAGGTCATGGACGACCTATAGGAAAGGGAGGAAGCGTACAGTGGAAGAAAGGAGGAGGGATTAGGGGTGGAAAGGAGAGAATAGAAGAGGAGAAGTAGAAACGCACCTGGGTTGTGGTCGTGGTGGCGCCAGCAAGCATGGAGGAGCTCTGCGCAGCACCGTCGCCGCCTTCTCTGGGCGGCAGCAACCCCTTCTCTGGGCGGCAGTAGCTCCAGCAGGCGGAGCTCCAATCAGGGCAAAAACTATGGCGGCCGGAGACGGGGACGAAGCAGCCAGAGATGAAGACGGAGCAGCTGGAGTCGGAATAAGCAGCAGGGGCTGCCGTGCAGCACCGGAGAGGAACCAGCTTCGAGCCGCAGAGCGGAGGCTGCTCTGGTTCAGGGTTTAGGTCACGCGGGGTCGGGGGTCGGGAGTCGGGGGAGTCGGGGGGTATTGTTAAATCCGGCGCGTGCAAGCCACGAGGGGCTAAAGTAGTAGATGGGGGAAAACCGGCCGGGTAGCTGGAACCGGGCCGAGTCGCCGGTTCTCCGGTTGGACCGGCCGGTTCACCGGTTTTTGGCCAGTTAAGAGCTATTTACGGGTCTGGAGCCTAACCGAACCGGTCAGACCACCGGTTCCCGGTTCAACCGGTTGAACCGGCCGGTTCGGTCCGGTTTTGATAACCATGCTTTGATGTAGAGTAGACATTTCATCCTTAGCCATGCGGTTCACACTCGAAACCCCTACAAACAACTTGTGTGTTTATAATCTGATGTGGTCCTCCATTTGACTTAGAAGCTGTAAAAGTTGAAGTCATAACTATGTACTTTCACTATAGATAGAAGGGTATGGATAGTTTGCACAATTGGTAATAACCCACATTTCTAGAAACTACATGTTTCCATTATGACTTTGATCAAAGTGGGTATTAGGTCCTAGACTTCATCACATCTAAAATGCATTACTAACTGATCATCTGGATGGTTGATCATCATCCTCATCACCATAATCATTGTGCTATCGTTGTCATCACATTGTCATCACCTCAATAGTATCACTTTGTATAGGTGCATCTGTCACTCTGTATTGTATATTTCCATACTGCCTGAGGTGCCCATTACGTCTCAAAGATGAGAAAATAGCCAGAGATTTTTGTAAGATTGGACTAGTGCTAATGGCAACCTGGTCGAAAAACGGGCCAGACCAGGTTGGCTGGTTTTGTTGTGGTTTGGCTACAATATTGATTTCTGAAACTTTTTTGTTATTTCTGAAAATAATTGCTCTTATAATAGCTTGAAGCAATGCACTTGATGGGCAATATCCTTGTTTACTTTGTATGTGATTCTTTTATGTTGCATCACATGGATGGCAATAGGCAATGCTTCAACAAGCCATGGTAAAATGTCAAACCAACATATGGGTTGCTGCTGGTTGCTAGTAGAGGAAGATTGACAAACTCGAGGGCCATGCTAGTAGTTGATTGCGACGCATGCAGTTTGTGTATTATGAGTAGGGGTGGCAATCGGTTTCGGGTTGAGCGGGTCCTATTTCGGGTCGATTCGGGTCAGATCAAATACACTCGACTCGAACCCAACCTGAAAAAATTTCGGGTCATACTTCCTCGACCCGAATCCGAAATTACTATTTGCGGGTTTGACCCGATGGACCCGGTGGACCTGAAAATACCATGTTATATGCAAATTCGAAAAACCTGAAAATACAAACCCGGAAAACCCAAAAAATCCAAAAATAAAAACCCGTTAGACCCGAAATTGCTGCAGAATTTGTTGGTTAATTAGTGCTTTACAAGCAAGGACTTGTATAAACTATATTATTTTTATGTTTGAATGTGTTTAACTTTTATATGGCTAAAATATGAAATATATATATATATATATATATATATATATATATATATATATATATATATATATATATATATAGTTAGGCTAGAATACACTCGAGTGTACGGATCGCACGAATACACTCAATTGTGTTTGTATATCAAGACTGTTTTTTTCAAAATGTAAACCGTTGATCTTCACAGTCATACTAGAATTAGGCTACATACAAATTTTGAGCCCATTTGGATGAGTGTAAGTCACTCATCCAAGGGCAACAAAATCGACGCGCGAAACTAATTTGAAATGTATAATTTTTGCGGTCTTCATAACTTGAGCTATACATATCCAAATGTGTTCAAATTTTGCGTATGAGTCGTTCACGAGATGTTTAAGAAGATCAACAGATTAGATTTTCAAAAAAAATATTACATCATCAAAAACTACTTGAGTGTATTCCGCTCCGGATACACTCGAGTGTATTCTAGCCTGACTCTCTCTCTCTCTCTATATATATATACATATATGAAGACATAATTTTGGGTCGATCGGGTTTTGCGGGTCGAGAATTGCAAACCCGGACCCGACCCTAAATAATTTCGGGTTTTTCGGGTTCAGGTCATTTCAGGTCGGGTCGAAAAAATCAAGACCCGAACCCGCTTTAGTCGGGTCGGGTCGGGTCGAGTTTTTCCAGCCCTAATTATGAGTGCTAAAAGAGTTTTCTGTATATTTGAGATGCTCAGTACACAAGGCATTGACTACACTACAAAGGATCAAGCTGCATATGCATCCTCTTTATGCTATGTTCAGTACACAGTGAATGAAAAGGGAGGGGAAGGGACGGGAGGAAGGGGAGGGGAGGGGACACTTATTTAGTGTGTGTTTGGTTAGCATGGGAAGAGTAAGGAAAGAAGATCATGAAAAAACAAATTTTAATATAAAACAACCATATTGTAAAAAATAGACTAACTCCTTTTTATTATAATTATGGGCTTTGCAAGCATGTCTCCCTATATTTTAATGTCTTCCACCACATTTTCATCTAAATATTCAAATTCCATCTATCATTTCATATATCCCTTCAAATTCTCTAAGTTTCCCTCTGACTTCATATTCTCTCCAAGTTGCCCTCTATCAATATAATTTTCCCTCCACATTTCCATGATTTTAGTCAAATTTCCCTCCCAGTTTTCATGTTCCCGACTAACTTTCTTTCTAAAATTATAAGTTTCCTTGCAAGTTGCGCACCAAGTTTTACTCTAAATTTTCTTTGTGCAGTTTTCCTCCATTTTTCTTTGAATCTCTCCAAGTTTTGCATAAGTTTACCCTCCAAGTTTCCATATTTCCCTCCAACCTCCCAAAAAGCTTTCCGCCAAATCTTCCTCTTCCCTTGTCTCCACTCTGAGTTCAATGGGGAGAGAAATGGTAGAAAACACACACACACACATCATCATCATCATCATCATCTAAGCCTCAGTCCCAACTATGTTGGGGTCGGCTACATGGATCCTTCGTTTCCATTCAGCTCTATCATGGGCCATATTTTGGTTGAGATGTAGAGATTCAAAATCTCGTCCCATGTTAATTTAGGTCTTCCTCTTTTTCTATATATATATATATATATATATAGAGAGAGAGAGAGAGAGAGAGAGAGAGAGTCATGCTAGAATACACTCGAGTGTACAGATCGCACGAATACACTCAAGTGTGTTTGCATATCAAGACTTTTTTTGCAAAATGTAAACCATTGATCTTCACCGTCATACTATAACTAGGCTACATACAAATTTTGAGCCCATTTGGATGAGTGTAAGTCACTCATCCAAGGGCAACAAAATTGACGCATGCAACTAATTTGAAATGTATAATTTTTGCGGTCTTTATAACATGACCTATAAATGTCCAAATGTGCTCAAATTTTGCGTATGAGCTATTCACAAGATGTTTAAGAAGATCAACGGATTAGATTTTTGAAAAAAAATTGCATCATGAAAAACTACTTGAGTGTATTCTGCTCCGAATACACTCGAGTGTATTCGAGCCTGACTCTATATATATAGTTCTCCTTTATTTTCTCCTCCCCTCCCTACCCTTTCCCTTCACTTTGTCTAACTAAACAATGTGCATCTTTTCCCTTCTCCGTAATTCCTCTCCTACCAAACAGGCCATTAGGTACTTGGTGTAAATGCAATTTTGGTTCCAACATCACTTGTTTAATTTCTGTAGGATGATTAACATTTGAAACTTTGTTCTTTTTTTTTTATGTTAAGGGTGGAGATTCCAGTACTAAACGAGTGAAAGTTGACCAGTTTGTGGATCCTCTTGTAACTGAAGATAAGCCAACTGCCATGGAAGAAGATAAGCCATCTGTGTCTGAGTCTACCAATCATGCCAGCACTTCAAATACAACTATTAAGGCCAGAAATGAAGACGCTGGTGCTAATCAGCTACCTAAGGAAATGCACGAAATGAAGATTAAGGACAATAAATCGGAAAATCCTGATGACAAGGTAATTAACTTATTATTATTTTAACTGCATCTCTAGACTTACTTCTTGGACAAACATTTTAATATATAGTCATTCTTTCAGCCACCCGAGTCAGCTATGATCAATGGAAATGGAACTGAAGCTGGTCAGATAATTTCTACTACTATTGGTGGTCAAAATGGGCAACCTAAGCAGGTAGAATTTCATTCTTTCATGTTTGGTAATGAAAATTTTCTCAAAATCTCATTTTCTTTCTGCTGTCTAATTTTTGCGGCTCATTGTCAGAACTCTAAAACTACAAATGCTGCCTTTTATAGCAGCACAGGCACAATAAAGTTTCAAAACTACAAATGTGTCCAATCGTCAGTGTGGACCACGTGCGAACACAATCATACATAGTGCACACTTTGCATGATGGCAAATAGTTTTAATCCCTTGATGATGGCCTTGAAGATCTAACTAATGATATAGTAAAGCAGAACATACTTATCACGGCTCTCAAGAGTTAAGTGTCCTTGAGCACAGAAAATGAGTATGACTTCGAGACATATTCTATGTAATTCTTTACGCGGAAATTCTTCTAATTCTTTTCTTGCCAAGTTCAAAACCTCCTCGACATGTTTTTGAGATTTCCACGACATATATTTGGCACTTGATGTGCCAAGTATTTGAAAATTCAGATGTCATTTTCAGATTCATGCTTCCAAGATAATTAATTGTTTCTTTGTTAAAGCTGATATGTATAGTCTCACATGAGCGGACACGGGAGTGGTGTTATGTCTACACTCCTATATAACCATGCTGTGTGTTCATGTACAAATCATCTAATACAAACACCTTTCCCTCTCTGCAGCTTTCTCTCCCTCCTTTGAATTGTAGGCTTAATGCATATCCCATTTTCTTGGTTTATAGTATTATTGTTTATATAATCATGGCTGTTAAGGAGCTTGCCTAAGCATAAAGGTTCCCGAGGGGGGCCTTTGCCTAGATGGGGACATGACCTTACAGTGACCCCTGTTTTCAGGGTGTAGTGTCTATTTTTGGACCTTAATGCTTCTTTTTAAGGCTCCAATAGTCCAATGCATACCAATGGTTATAGTTCACAATAGGGTCCCAAATGCCTGAAAAAGGCTCTGATGTTATATGTTGCAATAATTTGATTATATAAATGAAAGTATCCTCTTTTTCCTTCAAATGGCACCTAGATACCCAGGTTACCATCTGTTTCACTTAGCCCCTATGTGCCTACTGTGCTCATATTAAAATTTCAATATTAAGATTTATAGCTCTTACATTGAACAAAGATGTATAGTAATGTGCATTGGATGCTTTGGAGTTCAAAAGTCTTGTTTCAAGCAATGCGAAGTTAACCTTCATCTGATTGCAAAATAAAACATTTAACATAGTAAATAGTAAAGCAAACCTTGAGTCTAAAACCATAAATTTTTAAAGAACAGGGGCCCATACTAACCATACATTTTTAAAGAACAGGGGCCCATACTAAGTCCTCAATGCTCCCTCTGATCATCAAGGCAAGTACCAGCTTAGTCAATGGCACAAATTTTTGTTCATTATATAAAATCCACTGAGAGGGCGAAACAACCAGTGGAATTGACTTTCTGGGCACCAGTAAACATGTATCATCATATTGTACTCCTTATTCATGTCATTGCAATTAGCTTCACTGCATATGTCCATCTGCTCACAGAGCTATCAACGATCAGATACTGTGAAGTGGACCCACTTAATTTAATGGTAGTGCACTGACTGCTTGACCTATTGCCTTTTGCAATCTGTATATCCTTGTTTCATATCATTACTGATATGTATTAGTAACATTTCGTCTATTGCTATTGTGATTGCTTGGCTGTATTACATATATTCTAAAAGCTGACGAAGATCTGTGAACAGAAAAAAGTACTCTAGTGATCTTAGAATCTCTCTGATTAAAATTAGTCTCGTTGATGAAGAATTTCTTGCTAATAGATTATGTTAAAATGAACCTAAATAAATTGTGTTAAACAGTCAGGGAGATTCATACTGACAACCCATTGTTACTAGTGCAGACTGTGTCTTACATGGCAGAGCGCGTCGTTGGCACAGGTTCATTTGGTGTAGTGTTTCAGGTATCTACCATTTTGTTTTATTTGAATTGCTAATCTACTATGAAATCGCCTTGACACGAAAAAATTTGCTCAGGCAAAGTGCTTAGAAAGTGGGGAGACAGTTGCTATAAAAAAGGTGCTGCAAGATAAAAGATACAAGAACAGAGAACTTCAGATTATGCAGTTACTTAATCACCCTAACGTCGTCCTGCTGAAGCACCATTTCTTTTCAACAACTAGCAAAGATGAGCTGTACTTGAACCTTGTACTTGAATTTGTACCGGAAACGGTATACCGGGTAGCTAAGAACTACAGCAAATCAAACCAGCATGTGCCTCTTATATATGTAAAGTTGTATATATATCAGGTAATGCTGCTTCTCTTGCAGTTATGATTAAGTTTACACAAAATAGTCTATCCATTTCTTGATATTGACTTGCTTCTTTTTTTGCTTAAGTTTACACTTCCAATTTAGACAGTAAAACTATTTTTCTACCCACAGATATGCCGGGCTCTGGGTTATATTCATGGTGTTATCGGTGTCTGTCATCGTGACATCAAGCCACAAAATTTATTGGTAAGAGTTATTGTCCTAATATGTCATATTTACAAAAACATCTTTCTGGTAAATCATGATTTTACGAACCTGTTAAAGATCTTCAGACATCTAGAGCCGAGTTTGAAACTGTTAAATCTCATTATGCATCACTTATACTCAAATGGTAATTAGGGTTATGCCATGTGCATGTTTACAAATAAAACATGTTGGTGGTAGTTCCAGAACTCGTAGATGATGTGATTTCAAAATATAATTATGTATTACTTTAAGAAGACATGCTGGACAAACAGGTATATCTTACTTACAAAGAACATGGACACATTTTAAGAACGGACTGGCACAAAATCACAAGCACAGCCACACAGGACAGGAGTCATGACACAGGCAATTCCCTAAATATGAGACATAGAAGCTCACAGACAACTAGAATGCAAATGTCTAAAAATATATACACACATATAGATAATCAATCAACTAGAATATATGATGTTATTACTCAAATGACCTAATATCTCTACTCCAGATAGAAGGCACAATTGTTATACTGTGAGTCTAGGTCCATGTCAGTTATAGACCTTACTATTCTAGAAGATTCAAGAAGTAAGATACCTTCCAACAATATAAAGATAAATATACCGAACTCCTTAGAGAGAGTTGTCTCGTGCCCCTAGGTATTCTCTACCTACCTACCTGTGTCAGTTTTGGGTACATGTACCCCCAAACTATCTCAGATTTCAATGATTTTATATAGCAATCACAACTGTTATCCAAGAAGGAAGTAGGCTGCCTGCGCCAATGAAGCATATCCAAGGGTATAGTGAGTTCATGTAAACAGCTTCTATAACATATCCATGCAGAGGTTCTACTGTGTATTATAACATAGGTTTCCACAGGTACTATTTGGCAATTATAGTTTTTTAATGTAAGCTATTGCCCAATGTAATCTATGTAAGGACAATTATGTCCATTTTTGCAAACTTGGTTTCCCTCATATTTGGAGCAAGTTCATTAATAAAGTCATAAGGCTTTTCCAAAAAAAAAAGGATGTCATTTATAGACAGAAAACAGAAAAAAATACAGACTTGATAATAAGAAATCGTGTGATTCTACTACTCAATATTTATGCTTAGATTACACCAGCAAGAAAGGTTACTTTAAATTAACAGGGTTTGAAATCGATGAAAGCAGAAATAACAGCAGCTGCTGTAAAAGGAACAACAGCTAAAACAGCGATGAAGCTGCAAAGGCTGCGTTTGGTCGTATGTGCTTCCTAGCTCCTTGATAAATGCTTACTGGTATTGCCAGTCATTCGATTAAGCATATGTGCTTCCTCGCTCCTGCAGTGAAACAACTATCCACTCCCCACTAGTTATTCCTCCTGAGGAACCCCAAAGTTAATTGGGAACTACTGTATCTGTAGAGTTTTTTTAATTCCATCGTGATCTAGCCACATTAATATTCATAATAAAATAATTAGCATTAATATTCAAAGTTCACAAATAACATAAGGTTAGCTAGATAATGCTTCAGCTTAAAAAGGCTTTCAAAGTTAAGAAATAACATGAGGTTAGCTAGATAATTTATGCTATCACACAAAAAGCTTGCTGATGGGCAGTGGGTACATGCGACTTGATGCAAGATTTTAAGCGTTCTGATTTGTTTTTTTATATGATTGGTAATATGTAGCAACCCACTTCTAATACTGGATCAAGAAGACGGTTAGGTTGCTATCAAAGAGCCTAACTATCATATATACCTGTAGCACACAAGAGGTTTAGGTTAGCTTAATTAATGCTCTGTAGTCCCCTCTTTTTTGTTCAAATAACTGAAACAACAATCCATAATTAGCCACAGACTATGACTAATATTTGTATATATTTTCAGGTCAATTCCCAAACTCACGAGTTGAAGCTTTGTGATTTTGGAAGTGCTAAAGTTCTGGTATAACATTCTTGCAGCTTTATTACCTCATAATTTCTAGAACATAGGACTTACATGAAATGCTCTTCATTTTAGGTTCCAGGAGAACCTAATATATCATACATCTGTTCAAGGTACTATCGGGCACCTGAACTGATATTTGGAGCTACTGAATACACTACAGCTATTGACATGTGGTCAGTCGGCTGTGTTTTTGCAGAACTGCTGATAGGCCAGGTTTGTACCTTAACTTCAAGTCTAGAATACTGTTATTTTTCTATCTAGATCTTGTTTACACTGCTAGACAAGATAATTGCTGTAAATTTGTCTTTTTTATAAAAAGTATAACTCACATCATTCTCCTTATTCTAGTCCGATTTAAAACTAATTTTGACATGTTTTATATAACAAAAGACAACCAAAGCCACTTCACTTTGATTCTGCACTTCTGTTCCAGACAGTGATTCTTTATTCCTGAAATTACTATTTAATCTCTATCTATAGTTAAAAAAGAACTCGAAGCTTACTTCCATTGCATTTTTAGAACTTTAAAATATGCACGTTTAAAACCAAAAACAACATTATCAAGTTTGCCTTAATTTCCTCATTTTTAGTCGTTTTTAATCACTAATTTTATAACTTTGCTTCGTGTTTGGTTGTGTTTGGGTGTTTGTACTTAAGAATTAACGTTACGTAATATAATTTTCGCTCTGATTTTCTCTTTATATTCAATTTCCTTCATTTTTTGCATGGTTCCTACATAAAAAACCCATTACCCCAAATTTGCTGTTTTTGGTACAATTGTCTTTTTTTTTCCAATCAACAATCAATAATTTGCAACATTCCTGTTAGAATGTGCTGTGGGACGAGAAATGGAATTCCTACGCTATCTACTACATCTTCCCCAATTTTAGAATCATCATAATCTAAACCTCAATCCCAACTATGCTTAGAGTTACATGTTTTTTTTGTTTGTTTTCTGTACTACAATTTTTAGGTTGTATTGTCTCTGAGTTGTAGCAACCCAAATGCCTCTTTATCATCTCTCTGAAACTATTGCTGGTATGCCTCTTGTTCTACATTGGTACGACGTAATGACAGCTGTTAATCTCTATGCTTAACCTTCCATTTGAATTATGGACAACACATCTCGTGATTTTTACTCCATCCAAGTTGACTTACCCTCCACCTAAACTTCAAGATCGACGAAAACCACATTATATGCATTTTTTTCATACGAAAACCTTTTGGATTTCAAGGCATATCTTGAATGTTTTTGTTATGTCACTCAATCCAAATTGATTAACCTCCACCTGAATTCCTAGATCGGCTGAAAATGCAATGCATATATCCTGTTTTATTTGTACTAAAACCTTTTAATTGGCATTTGTTGAACGTTTTAGTTTGTGATTCACTCCATTATATCATCTATTAACAAAATATCTTCAGGAAATAGCATACACCTGGGAATATCATTTGGAACATTCCTCTTTAGCTCACTTTTAATAAAAAGAAATAAACAACTGAACCTTCTTGCACAACATCTTTCACACGAATTTCAATTCATCTCCTTCTACAGTTTTAACACCAGCCATCATCGTGCATGTCTTTAATTGAATCAATATAATGGTCCTCAAAATAGTTTCTTTCCAGAGCCAATGAAATTCCTGCAGTACTTGCTCACATGCCTTTTCTTAGTCAATGTAAACCATATTTGGATCCCTATGACAAAATTCTATACTTGTCCGTAAGCCTCCTTCCATTACCAGCAATCCATAGTTGACACCCCCACCAAAAATGAAGACCAACGACCTAATAGTTGACATCACCGACATATAACTAAATGATTGTCTTATGTGTATATTATATATTTTAAATCTAATTGTATATTCAATAATGCTCTACTAAACTTGAATAATGTCTCATCAGCTTAATATATGTGTTATGTATGTGCAGTCTTAGACATCATCCTCATTTTTGTCATTATGAACTAATTCTTCATAATTTAGCAATTGTCCTTGTTCTCATATCTTAGTAAGGAATATTGTTAGCCACACAACTCTGTTCTCTCTAATTGTCTTCTATAAAATAATGTCACCTTATCACACTTGAAAATGTTGACAAATATTCAAACCAATATTAGAATTTAGTATAATATGAATAAAATTATACGTTACTAAGATAGTATAGTACTAATTGACTGCAATCTAATTTCTATACAATACAAATACAAAATTGATTAGTAGGACTCTCTTGTAGTTAAGAAAATAAATTTTAGTACAGTACTAGTAAAAATAACGTGACCTATTGTATTCCAAAATGTCGATAAATAATTATACCAATATTAGAATTTGGTATTGTACTAAGAAAATAGTATCTTACTAGCTAGTTGTCCATGATCAAATTTTGGTACAATACTCAAACAAGATTCAATACCGAAACCTTAGTGTACATCAGAAAATAAAACTTAGCACTGACGAATTATCATGACCTTTATCGTGCTTGAAAATATTCATAAATAGTTATACTAATATTAGAATTTGGTACACTCATCATCATCACCTCAATCCCAACCATGTTGGGGTCGGCTACATGGATCCTTATTTTCCAATCAGCTCTGTTATGGGTCATACTCTGATCAAGATGTAAAGATTCAAAATATCTCTTTATAAGCTCTTCCCAAGTTATTTTAGGTCTGCCTCTGCTTCTTTTAGTTATGCTTGACTCAATAACCTTGCTTCGAATAGGTGCACTTGTCGGTCTGCGTTGCACATGTCCATACCATCTTAAACGGCCTTCATGCAACTTGTCCTCGATGATCATCATTAGAATTTGGTACACTACCAACAGAATGCATTCCAAGATAATTTAGTAACGTACGATTTAACGAACAGGGATTAGTACTGTATGAATTCTGGAGTTCTCAGAGAAAACATATTTGTACTCGAGTCAGTGGTATTGGAAATAACAAAAGAATTAATTGAAAAGAACAGTTTATTAAGCATGTGACTACATGGGAATTTTTTTAGTTACATGACTAATATCTCATTTTGTATGCCGCTGGGGCAGTGTGTTAATGCATTAACTGTGGCTGGGACAGAGTGCGCATGCATTAATTTCGGCTTGGACAGTGTGTCCTGCATTAGTCTTTATGACCGGGTGGTGGAGCCGGTAGGGCTAGGAAGCACAAACACTTCTATGCAGCTGCCGTGTCCGTGTCGGACGCATTTCGGACACGGACACTTCCTGGACACAGCCCAAAACGTTTTGGACATGGCTATGCTGTGTCCTATCTATTTTCGTCATTTTTACAGCCCAGACACAGCTGGATACGGCCCGGACACTCCCCGGATACTTCGTGCAGCAACTGCTCCAGTAGTAACCTGTTTCAGAGTTTAAATTCTGGAAATACAGCAACTTCTAAGTGTTCTTGCGATTGAGAACATATAACACAACGAGATCTAATCAAAATTACAAATAAAATGTCTTCAAAAGAGTCCAAATGAAAAATCCAAGATGAGTTCTATATCATGAATCACATTTTTTCTAATAAACTAATTAAATCAGTGTTTATTCATTCTGAAAATCGAATGTAGTTACCTAAAAAATGCAGCAGGTTTATTTGTCGACTTCATATTGTTTGTACTACACATAAACACACCTTTGCATTCACATTCATATACTATTATACATATATGCATTATGCACTTACATATGCATATATTAGAGAAAAATAGCCCTCATCAGCGCCGTGGCCGTGTCCTATTTTTAGAAAATTGCCATGTCCCGTATCCGTGTCAGTGTCCGTGTCTACAAACATGTCCATGCTTCCTTGGGGTAGGGCAATGGGGCTGTGAAGAATTTTTTAAAATCAATAGGAATATCCTTTAGCCAACACAACATTTCTATTTTCTTCCCTTTGAAAGCATTCATAAGCTTTGATTGTGTAACCTGCTATGTATAGATAATCTCTTTTTTCCATAGCAGACAAGTTTGTGACAGTAATCAAGGCTGTTGATTAAAACCATTATATATCTAGGGAGAAGCAAGATTGATTAGTTATTTGCGATGTCCATAATTTTTTTGGTAATGTTTTCCTACCATAGTGTGGGTCTGCAACTCTGCATTTAAATTTGTTATAGATTATAATTTTCTCTTATGCAGTCCATGTAATTCCTAATCGAGGGAAGACTTGATTATGATGAATGAAATCTATTTTTTACCAAACTAGTGTTTTTTTCATTTTTGACAATATATTAGGTTAAATTAGATTTAGACTTAGTTCATCCACAATTAGTCTCCCATTATATTTGGTATTGTAATCTAAAATCTTGGTATGCCGTCTCTATTTTTACTTGCTAGTAAATCACTTGATAATTTTTGTTCCATCTTTCTGATCATACGGAATGCCCCATCCTAGCAATCACCAATGGACCATATTATACAACTACAAGATAATATTTCAATATTCCTTAGCTAGTATTGCCTACTCGATTTGACAACATTGTCACAATTATTTCTTCACTGATACTTCATGCACTGCTTCATATAGCATTTTGAATTCGCACTTCTTGACAGCTTTAGAAATGCATAATTAATTATGTCCTTCTCTTCCAACTTGAGAATATTTGTCACACTACCATTTGAAATTTGTGGAGTCGAGGCTTTTTCTCACCCCAATAACGTATGTAGGGCGATAACATGAATTCCTACTTATTTTGGACATCACCTGCTAGATTAGGACATAATATTTATTTACTAGGAAACTAGATCAATTAAGTGCCCTATATTTTTTTGTCTTATCATTTTCCTGAATGGAAATTTATATTTAGTAAAAAATGTGCAAGTGTTACCGCATCTTGGACGGGTGTGGGTAAAGAAGCTAGTCCCGCCGTATCATTGCCCGGATGTAGTGAAAAATGTGCAAGGGCTACATTTTTGATGAAGGCAGATAAAGAAGTATAGAGAGAATGAGAATTGTATATTTGATGATTTAACAGGTGCACTGTGCACAATACAGTCTCTTATATAACATAAGAGAGTAGAGACTAAAGTAGAGATGAGCAATATGGGACTAAACTATTGAAGTAAAAACATAAGTGAGGCACATGCTAGGCACATGACGCTCAACAAAAGACAAGATATCTCTATACTCCCCCTCAAGCTGGAGCGTAGAGGTCGAACATGCGCAACTTGTCCACTAGAGTCTGAAAACGAGCTTTGGGAAGAATCTTAGTGAAGATGTCCGCTACTTGCTTTTCAATACTGAGATAAGGAGTTCAAATTCGGCCAGAAAGAACTGTTTCTCGAACAAAGTGACAGTCGACCTCAATATGTTTTGTCCTCTCATGAAATGTGGGGTTGCTCGCAATAAAAATGGAGGCCTTGTTGTCACAAAGCATCGGTATAGGGTCAGAATAGGATATGTCGAACTCTTGGAGGAGACTCTGGACCCACTAAAGTTTACATGCATTATGAGTCATGGCTCGGTATTCTGCCTTTGCACTGGATCTGGCTACGACAGCCTGCTTTTTGCTTTGCTAGGTAACAAGATTTCCGCCCACAAATGTACAATAGCCCGATGTTGACTTACAATCAGAGCGACTTCCTGCATAGTCAATCTGAAAAACTAGAGAGATTACAGTGGCCATGCTTCTTATACAACAAGCCTTTGCCTGGAGAGCTTTTAAGATAGCGCAAAATGCGACATATAGCATCCCAATGACACTGCCAGGTTTATCAAGATACCTACTGATGAATCCTACGACAGCAGTGAGGTCAGTTCTTGTGACCGTCAGATAAATAAGCTTGCCTACCAGCCTTCTGAACTGGTGGTGATCAACATAGGGATGAGAGTTTTCATCGTCCCAATCCATATTTGGGTCAAGGGGAGTGTTGACTGGTTTACAACCAAGCATACCAGTTTCTTATAAGAGATCAAGTACATATTTCCATTGAAAGAGACACAACCCTGCAGATGATCTGGAAACCTTAATGCCTAAGAAATATCTCAGCTTTCCAAGATCTTTAGTGACAAAGTGCTTTTCTAAGTAGGTTTTAGCTGCTTGTATACCTAAGGTATCACTGCCAGATAAAATAATATCTTCAACATAAACAATAAGAATGACTAGCCCAACCACTGTTTTGCGGATAAAGACTGAATGATCTGAGTGGGAACGATGGAAGCTAAAAGTGACTAAGATCTGACTGAGTTTGTCGAACCAAGCACGTGGGTTCTGTTTGAGACCATAGATGGCTTTTTTCAGTTTACAGACTTTTGAGGCAGACTCCCCCTGAGCAACGAAACCGGGTGGTTGCTCAATGTAAACTTCCTCCTATAGAGATCTCCATAAAGAAATGCATTTTTAACATCTAACTGAAAGAGGGGCCAGTCTTTGTTAACAACAGAAATCAGAATTCGAACAGAGTTTATCCCTACAACAAGAGAAAAAGTTTCAAAATAGTCGACACCATATGTTTGCGTGTACCCTTTTGCCACAAGCCGAGATTTCAGGCGCTCAATTGTTCCATCAGGTTGATACTTAATGGTGAAGACCCAGTGGCAGCCAACAGTAGGGCATGAAGGAGGGCGATCCACAAGTTCCCATGTCTTGCAATCACATAGTGCCTGCATTTCCTGATTCATCGCTTGTTTCCATGCAGGAATAGCAATAGCTTCTACTACAGTCTTTGGAATAGTGACAGCAGAAATCGCAGAAGTGAAGCATGCAAAACTGTTACGCAGATTAGCAGAAGAGCAGAAATGACTGATAAGATGTTTAGTGCAGGAACAAACATCTTTGTGCTGACTGATAGGAAGGTGCAAGTCAAAAGTTACCTCCGTGTTTGTATGATCATCCGCAGACGGAGGAATTGGTTGTGGAGGGGCCATGGAAGGAGTGCTTGTCTTGGGCCGTCGTTTGTACACTTGCAAAGGGCGACCTTTTGGCTGGTCTGAAGAAGGCGAATCCTCAAACAATATCTGGTAGAGGTGTGGGAGCCATCATATTACTGGAGAGCATTGCCCCCATCATCAGAAAAATAGGGCATATGCTAAAAAAAGATCACATCCACACCGACAAACCATTGCTTCAGAATCGGATCAAAACAACAATAACCTTTCTGGGTTCTAGAATATCCCAAAAAGATGCATTTAGTGGAGTGAGGATCAAGCTTAGTCATCCCTGTGCGTAAATTTTTGACAAAACAAGTACACCCCAAAAATACGGGGAGGAACAAAGAACAATGGTGATTCAGGAAACATAATGGTGTAAGGGATACGATTGTGTAAAACGGAGGATGGCATACGGTTTATAAGATAGCATGCCGTAGAAACTGCTTCAGGCCAGAATCGGTGAGGAATTTTATAATGAAAAAGAGTGCGAGCAACCTCCAACAAGTGACGATTTTTTCGTTCAGCAACACCATTCTGTTGTGGAGTATAAGGACAAGTGGTTTGATGGATAGTGCCACGAACAGAACAAAAAGATGTAACAGATTTAGGGCATTATCAGTACGGAAAATCTTAATGAGTTTATTGAACTGGGTCTGTATTTTAGAAAAGAAGAGACGAATATTGTCCAAAACAGTGCTGCGATCTTTGAGTAAAAAAAGCCAAGTAGCACGGGAATAATCATCAATAAAAGTCAGAAAGTATTTAACACCAGAGTGACTAGGAACAAAACATGGACCCCAGATGTCCGCATGAACAATATCAAAAACTGCCTTAGAACCAATTTCTTTTTTAGCGGGAAATACATACCACGTTTGTTTTCCCAAAAGACAAGATGCACAAGAAAAAGTTTTTTCAGATAATGCGAGAAATAAATGTTTCAGCTTTGTTGCAGATGGATGACCAAGCTGGTAGTGCCACTGGAGTCCCCGTAACTGATGTAGACAAAAGAGCAGATGCTGCAGGCGGTCCATCCAAATACTAGAGTCCGTCTGGTCCTTCATGGCCCGAACCAATCCTCGTCTTCGTGCGAAGATCCTTCAAAACACAACCAGAGGGATCAAATTTAATAGAGACTGAAGTTGTTTTACAGTTTTACTGATAGATAATAAATTAACAGGAAATTGTGGTATGTATAAAACAGCTTGGAGATGCAACTTCTGAGACAGAGGAATAGTTCCGATGCCATGAATAGGAGTCTTAGAGCCATTGGCAAAAGTGACATACGGAATATTGGTGGTTTTAGTTAGAGCAGAAAATAATCAGATGTCGCCAACCATATGGACAGACATACCATAATCAATGCACCATTTATTGTTACCAGCAGAAGGAGAGGCAAGCATGGCGGAGGAACCCGCAATAGATGTCGAAGGTAGCTGAGTCATGCACTCCTGGAAAAAACTTCTCGAACTCCGAGCGAAGCCATTCAGTGGACGGTGGAACAAATTGTTGGTCAGATGCAGTATCAGTTGAGGTTTCTTTAGATGCTTGGTTAGCCCAGGCTGGTTTACTGTGCTTGAACCAACCACCTATCTTCGTTGTGATTATCACAACCACACCAGTTGCAGTAGCGAGGCCCAGTAGCTTGGCCTCGACTAGGAGCGGTAGAGGAGGTACGTCCACCAGTAGGAGGTAGACGTTCACCACGACCACAGCCTCAACCGCGGCCACGTCCAGAGTCAGTAGTGCGAACAACTAGAGCAGGATGCTCCATAACAGGATTGGAGGTCATCGACAGAAGTCTTTGAACTCGCTTAAGAACATCACGAAGAGTAGGTAAGGGGTCGCTAGATAGAATCTGATCGACCACACCAGAGAAAGAAGCAGGAAGAGCATCCAGAAACTGCACCAGTTGTAGTTCATTGCGCTACTTCTGGGCTTCTTTGATGTCGGCCGTCAAGGGATGGTAGATTTTGTACTCAATCCAGAGAGCAGAGCACTGGTTGTAGAAGTCATCGATAGAAGTGTCACAAGAAAACTCCTTTTTGGCCAAGTTTTTGAAAATTTCAAAAACACGTTCATGATTCTGCTGATGGGAATAGACATGGGAGAGTTGGTCCCACATTGCCTTAGCATTATGAAGACATAACAAGGACTGACTGATCCGCGGCTCGGTGCTATTAAGAAGCCAAGATATAACATCAAAGTCGTCTTTGGACCATTGTGCATAGGTATGTTTGCTCTTTTCATCCGCAGTAGCAACATGAGCGACATGAGGATCAATAGTAAGATGGGAGTACCGACCTTGTACCTTGACATAGAGGACAAGGGACGCCGGCCAAAGATGGTAGTTAGAACCATCGAGCTTGACAGTGGTAACACAGAGGACGAGGAGGCTCAACAGAAGCCATGATGAGCAGAGACGGAGCAGCAGTGAAGTAGGCGGCGCAACAACAAGCAGTAGATAAAGAACCCGCTATGGGGAAGTAGCAACACTAGAGATCTGACGCATCAGATCAGAAGAGACCCGTGTCGGGCAGATAGACTAATAAAGTAACCTACGCCGTCATGAGGAAGATAAAGATTCCGTCATGAGGCGCAGACAGAGAAATCCAGAGAGACGAGAGACTCTCAATGTGTGGAGGCTATGGCTGTTAGGAAGATTGCACGTACGGAAATGAGTGGGAGGAAGCGAGGGAGGATGGGGGTAGCAGGAGGCGGAGTAGGTATGGGCAGGTGGGGGTGGGTGGCGGCGGGTTTAGGGAGGGAGATGGGCGACAGCGGGTTGGGGGGGCAACGACAGGAAGAGGAGGGGGGAGGGTGGCAGCGGTGGCTGGGGGAGGCAACGACGGTAGGGAGGGGGAGAAAGGAGCTAGGGCATAGGGGCAGGGTGGGGATTTGCAATGCGGGGAACCATACCTGCTCTTGATACCATATAGAGAGAATGGGAATTGTATATTTGATGATTTAACAGGTGTACAATACAATCTCTTATATAACAAAAGAGTGTAGAGATTAAAGCAGAGATGAGCAATATGGGACTAAACTACTGAAGTAAAAACATAAGTGAGGCACATGCTAGACACATGACACTCAACAAAACACAACATATCTCTATAAGAAGCAAGTTCAACAAAAGAGGATTAGAGTTGGATCTTAGAATATTGACTCTTTGACAGGGAAATCTTTAGAGTTAGCAAATACAATGATGAGAAGAAAAGTCTGTATAGTTTGCTTGCAGGAAACCAAGTGGACATGGGAACGTTGTAGAGAGATTGGAGACACATGATACAAAATCTGGTATATAGGTATTGATAAACATAGAAACGACGTAGGTATTATTGCTGATAAGATGTTGAAGGATGATGTTGTCAAGATCACAAGGATGGGTGATAGAATCATAGCTATCAAGGTTGTTCTTGGAGGAAAGATTTTTAACATTATTAGCACCTATGCCCCCCAAGTTGGCCTTAGCGAGGAGGCTAAGGATTTCTGGAATGACATGGATGAATTGATCTAAGGAATGCCGACAGATGAGAAGATCATTATTGGGAGTGATTTAAATGGCCATGTGGGGAGTAACAATGTTGGGTATAAGAGAGTTCATGGTGGTTTTGGATATGGTAGCATAAATGGAGGAGAGAGGATATTAGACTTTGCAGTTGCATATGATATGATTTTGGCAAACACCCATTCAAGAAAAGAGAATCTTATAAGATTACTTTCAAGAGTGGGCATTATTGTAGCCAAACTGATTACCTCCTGAGGGGGGTGGATCGTAAACTATGCAAGGATTGTAAAATGATTCCTAGCAAAGAACTCACGACCTAACATAGGTTGGTGGTTTTGGATATTGACATGAAGATCAATATAGACAAACATATTAGAAACCAAGATAGTAGGATCAAGTAGTGGAATCTTCGAGGAGAAAAGAAATTGACTTTTCATGATAAACTCATCAAGGAGGGAACTTGGAACTTGGATTCTGATGTTAACACTATCTAACATAACCAGTGTTTTAAAAAGCGGTCTGTGCGACCGCATACTAGGTGCAGACCACCTACCGAACCGCATACATGGAAATCCCTCCAAAAAGCGGACCAGACTGCATAATCGACTGCACGACCGCATACAAGGCCGATTAACCCCAGTTTTCAGATAGACATTCACATTTCTTCTTATTTATATTTACATTCATCTATGTTTGTTTACGTTTAGATCATAGTGCATGTTTGTATTTATTTAAGTTGGGATGATTGCATCCAATATTCTTGTAATTGTACTATTTAGATACACAATTGTACAAATTAAATATGTAAATTCAAGATTAATATATATATATATATATTTACATATAGTAATTAATAAATAAATAATCCAAAACCGCATATACTTGTGCATATACTCCCGCATACCGCATATACTCTACAAGGCGACCTTTCCGAACGTATAACACATATCGCTTTTTAAAACACCGGACATAACATGAGCTCTTGCATAACAAAAATTGCCAAAAAGGTTTTGGGCGAGTCCAAAGTTTGTGGGCCTCCACAAAAAGAGACTTAGTGGTGGAATGACGAAGTAAAAGGCTATCAAACTGAAAAGAGAGATCTATAGCAGCTTGCCCAAATCTCGAGATGATGCAACGTTGCAGAGATACAAGCAAGCAAAGAAAGAAGCTAAAAAGGTTGTTCATGAGGCAAGGTCTAGATACTTTGATGATATTTATAAGAAGCTGGACACAAGAGAAGGGGAAAAAAGATATATAAAATGACTCGTATAAGAGAAAGGAAAAAAACAAACTTGAGTCAAGTAAAATGCATGAAGAATGAAGATGGTACATTGTTAGTGAAGGACGATGATATCAAGAACCAATGGATAAATTACTTCCATAAGCTTTTCAATGGAGATACTGTAAATAATATTAGAGACTCGTGTGACATGAATAGAAGATATCATTTACACACGACGAGTTTCACTATTTGAGGTCAAGAATGCTTTGAAAAAGATGAAAATGAGAAAGGATGCGGACCAGACCGTATTTCCATTAATGTATGGAAGAGTATGGGGGATGAAGGAGTTATGTGGTTAACAAATTTCTTTAACAAGATCATGAAGACCAAGAAGATGCCGGATGAGTGGAGAAATAGTACTATAGTCCCCATCTACAAGAACAAATGTGATGTTCAAGCTGCACAAACTACAGAGGTATCAAGTTGATGAGTCATACAATGAAGCTTTACGAGATGATTATTGAGCAAAGGCTAAGATCTATAACGCAAATATCAAACAACCAATTTGGTTTCATGCCTGGAAGATCAACAACAAATGCCATTTTTCTAATAAGGAGGCTTGTGGAGAAGTATAGAGAAAGCAGAAGAGATCTTCATATGTTTTTTTTTAATTTGGAAAAGGCTTATGATCGAGTACCCAGGGAAGTGTTGTTGATGGCTTTGAAGAAAAAAGGTGTGCCAATCCAATACATTGACTTGATTAAAGATATGCGTGATAGCTCTACTGCAAGTGTGAAGACTCCTGGAGGAGAGACACCAACTTTTCCTATCACAGTTGGGGTACACCAAGGATCCACATTCAACCCATCTCTGTTCGCTCTTTTTATGGATGAGTTGACAAAGAATATTCATGATGATATTCCTTGGGGTATGTTATTTGCTGATGATATTGTATTGATTAATGGAAGTAAAGATGGATTGAATGATAAAGTTGAACTTTGGAGAAAGGCATTGGAATCAAATGGATTGATGACCAGTAGGAGCAAAACTGAGTATATATGCATTGCAGTTTCAGCCAATCTCGCAATGTGAATGGTGGAGTCAAGTTGGATGGAGTAGATATACCAAAGTGTGATAACTTCCGTTACTTGGGTTCTATTATTCAAATAGATAGAGGTCCAACATGACGCTTGTCACAGGATCATTGCAGGTTGGTTGATATAGAGTGCAACTGGAGTATTATGTGATCGGAAGATCCCTCTCATATTTTTTTTTATAAAACAGCTATACAACCAATCATGCTCTATGGGAGTGAATCTTGGACGGTGAAGAAACAAGGTCTTAACAAGATGAACGTGACTGAAATGTGTATGTTGAGATGGATGTGTGGTAAGACAAGAAAAGATCGCTCAAGAAATGACTATAACAGAAATCAAGTGAGGGTGGCGAGCATAGATGACAAGTTGTGTGAATGCCGACTCAGATGGTATAGGCATGTGCAACACAGACCGACTAATGTGCCTACACGAAGCAATGCTATTGAGTCAAGCACAATTAATAGAAGAAGAGGAAGGCCTAAATTAACATGGGAAAAACTTATAAAGAGAGATTTTGAATCTCTACATCTCAACCAGAATATGACCCATGATAGAGATGAATGGACACGGAGGATCCATGTAGCCGACCCCAACATAGTTGGGACTGAGGCTTAGATGATGATGATGACATGATACTATATATTCTTGATGTAGTCTATGTATCTCGAACCCCCTAAACACGGAGGGAAACCTGATAATGTATGACTTAAAGCATGGGAAGAGTACATTCTATCTCATCTACAATTGCCATTTCATTGAGATGTACAATTCTTTGGTTACCTTTTCTTTTATTCTACATATTTTACTACCTTTTGGACAAAGCTCAGACTTATGAATGCATGTTTGTTTTATAATATTTCCTTCTTAGAACTCTGTTATACGTGTCTATTAAAAAAATTAGGTTGGGGAGTGTGTATAGCAATATTTGGAAATTACAAATTATGTTGTGCTCCTTTATTAAATGAATCTTATTGAAACAGAGTCGAGAAGGGGGTTACATCCTCTTAGGAAATAACTTTTTCACAAAACCTAAGACAAAAAACAGTCATCAACTCTTCATGGACAAAGTCCAGGCCCCGGGGGGCTCGAAGTTGGTAGGGAAAAAGTGTACACCATATGTAAACCACAAAAAGGTTTCCAATATGTTTTTCTGGTTACTAAAAAATAGAATCATATTTAGCCAACCTGGTAGTTGGGGATGCATTCCCTAAAGGAAAGGTTGTTGGTTAGACTCCTTATGCAAACTCTATATAGACTAATACGGATGAGTATCGTTAGTAGCTTGGGTGGTAAAGGCATGGGCTCCCCAATGAAGGGACCTGGGTTCAAAATCTAGGTTGTGCACCCGAAGAACAAATTTATTGCAATAACGCAGGCCAACCCACTGTGTGATTTAAATGCTCCCTCTAGTGTTGGGTGGGGGGTCGAGGGTGTTAGGGGTTTACACTGCCGTGGTGGGGTCACCGAAGTGGCTTCTCCTCGGGGGCGGTTCCCACATCATCCAAAAAAAGCCAGTAATTGGGTCTCCCCTGATTTTTAGGTAGGATGATGTTTGGGATAGCATACCTGCCTAGGGTTTGAACTTCCTGTTAACAGTGAAGTCTATTTTAGTTGGACTTTATTTGCACATCCTACCAATGTATGAGTTAAGATATATTATTTCACACACATTCAACAACAACATGCCTCCTTTGTATTCATGTTTCTCTGGAGATCTTCGACAAGAGATGGTGATCTAGAACTATACTACAATGGTGGAAATTTTGAATAGTAAGAACAAAAGGCCATGCTTGCTCTGCTGCTATCCATCAATTTTTGGGATATTCTTCAAGTTGGTAGTTTTAGCATCCAATAAAGAACATAAAGGAGAAACATGAGTATTGGAAGATGACAAACACTTCTTGGTTATTTACATATGAACTGGTGTTAGATTTTCTTTACATCTTGGTACAACACTGGATCTAGCATCACCTGTAGATTGAGCTAATGCTTGACCTTTCGACATCAACGTTTTAATAATTAAGAAATGGCACACCACTTATCTGATAATTGGGTGATGAACTAAAGACTTAACTCGTTCCATTCTATTTAACATTAATAATCATATTACATATTTGCATTTTTTTTTTGCAAATTTACTTCTTTTTTGGAACATATTACACATGCATAGTTTTATTTACTTGTTTACTTGGCGATTGCATAGGCTGATTACTATTCCGGAAAATAAACTAGATGAATGTCATTAGGCATGCCCAACCCTGTTTGTGGGTAGGACATGGCAAGTAGAAGGCAACATATAAACTAAAGTGCATCAAAAAAGAAAGTATGCCTACAATGTAGTCTTATTGGATTCCATCTCTCAAATGCAAGTAAAATTTTATTTCTGTCAACACTCACCCTCGAGATAGTTTGTGAAAGATCTCCTTTCTTATCTTGAATAAAATAAGCCCATAAAGGTAAAATATTCATTGCCATGGAAGCTTGAGCAAAACATAACAAATCTCACTTGAAGCATTTACTCAAGAATGCAACTTGGTCAATTTGGAGAGTGGTAACAATAGTGGCAAGTTGAAATGGATGGTAGTATCATTAATCAACCTATCCTAGTGTATTCGATTCAACCATAGTAGTAGTTAAGATAATTAGAATGCTTACATTGCTCTAAGCATGTCAAGACAATAGAAGTCTGGTTAAATGTACACAACTTGGTATGAATCTAAAGTCATACATGGTTGATGTAGTTGGAACTCTTTCCCCGTTGGCTGTGGTAGAGAATCCATGTAGAAATTCGATCAAGTAACATCTAGGGGCAGATGATATATATATAGAATATGCATGCGGTAATTAGAGTGCTACTGCATGCACTAGAGAGTGCTCGGGCACAAACTTGCATAACATGGCATGAATACAAGTAGTAGAGTCGATGTAGTCATATGTTGTAGTTTGCTATCAAGTTACGTGCTTAACATTGGCATAAATGCAAAAAATGGAGTAAAATTCTCTTGTTATGCATTGAAGATAAAGTAAGCTGAAGCTTCAAAGGAAATAAAGATTTGTAAGAAAACTATCTTCAATTTTTACTCATATTTTCTTCTCATTATCTTCCTCTATATTATATTTTTTTTCCTCTATCTTCTCTGTATCTCCCCTTCTGCCAGCTATAGAAATACTGTGTTATTTACTTATTCTGCTGTGCTATTTCTTATACTGCTCTATTGTATTTGTCCCATATTGCTCGCTTGTGTATATGTCTCAACTCTCTGTAGCTATATAAGAGAGTACCCCGTACACCTTTTTTCTCACTGAATAAACAACTCTTTTTCCCTCTATATGGTATCAAGAGCAGGTTCTCCTTTTCCCCACCCATCAACCCACCCATGACGTAACCCCCCCCTCCCGACCACCTGCCACCTCCCCTCCCCCCCTACCCGGTGCCGCCGAGCCCTCCTCCACCCTCCCTGTCCGCTGCCCTCCCTCTCTCCCCCAACCGTCACCCTCCTCTCCCCTCCACCCTCACCCTCGCCGCCTACCCCCTCCTTGCCACCCGCCACCGCCCCTTCCTCCTTCCACCACCACCCTCCTCCATCCGCCCTCCCTTCCCACCGTCACCTCTCCTCCCACCGCCACCTCCTCTCCCCAACAAACAACCCCACCCGCAACCTTCTTCCTCCTCCAGGCTTCTACCCTTTCGGCCGACTGCCACTGGTTTTTACCTCCCTTCTCCCTCTACGTTCGGGTGCTCTTCGGATCTACCTTCGGACATCCGCTGGCCGGCTAAGTTGAGAGTCTTTTCGTCTCACCGTCCTATCTACCTGCGCCTCATGACGGAACTTTGAGTTTTCCTCATGACGACGTAGGTTTCTCTATGCATATTCTACCCAATACGAGTTTTCTGATCTGACACGTCAGATCCCTGCTGCTGTTATCTGCCCTTTGTGGGTCTCTACTCTAATCTGCTACTGCGCCAACTCCTGCCTCTGCCATGGCCTTACCTGAGCCTCCTCGCTCCTTGTGTCACGGTGAAGCTCGACGACGGCTCCAACTATCATCTCTGGTCGGCGTCCTTTGTTCTATATGTCAAAGCACAAGGCCGATATCACCATCTTACGGCAGAGCCTCCTGTTGTTCCTACTACTGATTCGGATGAAAAAACCAGACAAAGCTATGCGCAATAGTCCAAGGATGATTCCGGCGTCATGTCTTGGATCCTCAATAGTATCGAGCCTCGAATCAGCCAATCACTTCTCTACCTTCATGATGCTAAGGCTATGTGGGATCAACTGTCCCATGTCTATTCTCATCAGGAGAATCCAAAGCGCGTCTTTGAAATTTTCAAAACTCTGGAGAAGGAGTTCTCCACTGATACTTCCATTGATGACTTCTACAATCAATGCTCGACTCTGTGCAATGAGTTTGAACTCTACCACCCCTTGACGGCGAACATCAAAATTGCTCAGAAGCAGCGCGACGAACTGCAACTGATGCAATTTTTGGCTACACTTCCTGCCTCTTTTTCTGGTGTGGTTGACCAGATCCTGTCAAATGATCCGCTGCCAACCCTTCGGGATGTTCTGAAAAGAGTCCAACGCCTGCCGTCCATGACTCCTGCGCCTGCTGTTGAGCATCCTACGCTTAATGCTCGCTCTGCTGATTCTGGCCGTAGTCGTGGTCGCAGTTGTGGCCGTGGCGGTCGCCCTCCTTCAGGAGGTCGAGGCACATCTACTCCTGGACGTGGTACTACTCCCGACGCTCGCTACTGCAACTGATGTGGCCGGGACAATCATACTGAAGATCGCTGCTGGATTAAGCATGGCAAGCCCGCTTGGGCTAACCAAGCCGCTACAGACACTGCTGCTGCTTCTACCACTGACGCACCTGGTGCTCCTGCTAACACAGAATGGTTACGATCGGAGTTCGAGAAGATGTTCCAGGAACGTCTCGCACAAATGCCATCCTCGTCTACACCAGGACCCTCTGCCATGCTCGCCTCTCCATCATCTGGTAACAAACAGTGGTGCATTGACTCAGGTGCATCCACTCATATGGCTGGTGATCCTCGCCTTTTCTCTATTATCAATAAAACCACTCCTATATCATCTGTTACTATTGCAAATGGGTCCAAAACCGCTGTTCATGGCACTGGCACAGTTCCTCTTTCACCAAAAATACAGTTTCATTCTGTTTTATATATTCCAAAGTTTCCTGTTAATCTATTGTCAGTCAGTAAGATGATAAAACAACTCAACTGCTCGATTAAATTCGATCCTTCTGGCTGTATTTTGAAGGATCTCCGCACGAAGACGAGGATTGATTCGGGCCGTGAAGGACCAGATGGGCTGTATTATCTGGATGGACCTCCTACTGCTAACGCTATGCTAACTACTTCTGTGACGGGACTACAGTGGCACTTTCGTCTGGGGCATCCATTTGCTGCCAAATTAAAGCATTTATTCCCTACTTTATCTGAGAACAGTTTTTCCTGTGAAACTTGTGTTTTAGGCAAACAAACTCAATCAGTTTTTCCTGCTAAGAACATTATTGCTTCTAAAGAAATTTTTGACCTTGTTCATATTGATATTTGGGGACCGTGCTCCGTATCAAGTCACTCGGGTGTGAAATATTTTATGACATTTATTGATGATTATTCTCGCGCCACATGGTTGTTTTTGCTTAAAGGTCGAGATACCGTGTTAGATACTATTCATACCTTCTTTGCTGAAATTCACACTCAATTTAATCGACCTATTAAAATTTTTCGTACTGATAATGCGTTGGTGTTCATGCAACAATCTGTTACATCCTTTTGTGCTGCTCGTGGAACCATACATCAGACCACTTGCCCATACACTCCTCAACAAAATGGTGTCGCTGAAAGGAAAAACCATCACCTACTTGAGGTTGCTCGCACCCTTCTCATATACTACAAAGTACCCCATCACTTCTGGCCTGAAGTTGTCTCTACGGCATGCTATCTCATCAATCGCATGCCTTCTTCTGTTTTGAAAAACCAGGTCCCCTACGCCATTTTGTTTCCTGATAAATTATTCTCTCTACCTCCTCGCATTTTTGGGAGTGGTCTCACTAAACTTGATGCTCGCTCAGTCAAATGTATTTTTCTGGGATATTCCCGTACACAGAAAGGCTACCACTGTTTTGATCCTATTAAAAAACAGTGGCTTGTTAGTGCGGATGTGACCTTTGTTGAGCATATGCCTTACTATTCTACTGATGGCGAAAAGTTGTCAGCTGATATTATGGCTACCACACCGTTACCATTAGTTGTTGAGGAATTACCAGCTCCTGATGTGCCTAAAGAACGCCCATTGCAAGTCTATCGGCGCCGGTCAAAGATCATCAATGCTTCTGAAGCTCCGGCCGAACCAAATCCTACGTCTGCGATTGATTATTTTCTGACTTGGATCTTCCTATCAGTTTAAGGAAAGATGTTCGATCATGTACTTAGCATCCTATCAGTAATTTCTGTTCATCTGACAATCTCTGTGGTAGTTTTGCTTGCTTCAATTCTGTTTTGTCTGCTGTGACAATTCCGAAATCAGCCGAAGAGGCCCTTCGCAATCCTACCTGGAAACATGCTATGGAGCAGGAAATGCATGCGCTCTGTGATCGTCAGACATGGGATCTAGTTGACCGTCCCTCTTCATGCCATACTGTTGGCTGTCGCTGGATATTTACCATTAAATATCAACCGGATGGTACCATTGAACGCCTGAAAGCCCGATTAGTTGCGAGAGGGTATACTCAGACGTATGGAGTTGATTATTTTGAAACCTTTTCTCCAGTCGCACGCTTAAATTCTATTCGTATTCTGATATCTATTGCTGTTAATAAAGACTGGCCTCTGTTTCAACTTGATGTAAAAAATGCCTTTCTATATGGAGATCTATAGGAGGAGGTCTACATGGAGCAACCTCTGAGATTTGTTGCTCAGGGGGAGTCTGCTTCTAAAATCTGTAAACTCAGAAAGGCGATCTATGGTCTGAAACAAAGCCCACGTGCATGGTTTGACAAGCTCAGTCAAATCTTACTTACCTTTGGCTTTCAACGTTCACAATCGGATCATTCTGTATTTATTCATAAAACCGCAACATGACTTGTCATCCTTATTGTGTATGTTGATGATATTGTCTATCTGGCAGTGACAGTGCAGGGATACATGCAACCAAAAAGTATTTAGCGCAACACTTCATCACCAAAGACCTAGGGAAACTACGATATTTTCTAGGTATTGAGGTTGCTAAATCTTCTGCATGACTATGCCCGTCACAGAGGAAATATGTTCTTGATCTGTTGCAGGAGACAGGCATGCTGGGCTGCAAGCCAACCAACACTCCTCTGGATCCCAATATGGATTGAGATAATGATACTTCTCCTCCTTATGCTGATCGTCACCAGTTCAGGAGACTGGTTGGCAACCTTATCTATTTGACTGTCACTAGAGCTGACTTGGCAGCTGCTGTAGGATTCATAAGTCGGTATCTTGATAAACCCCGACAGTGCCACTGGGATGCTATTTGTCACATCTTACGATATCTCAAAAGCTCTCCAGGGAAAGGTCTTCTGTACAAAAAGCATGGCCATTGCAATTTATCTGGATTTTCTGATTTTGACTATGCAGGAAGTCGATATGACAGGAAATATACATATGGATATTGCACTTTTGTGGGAGGAAATCTGGTTACTTGGCGCAGCAAAAAGCAGACAGTTGTTGCCCGATCTAGTGCAGAGGCAGAATATAGAGCCATGGCTCATACTGCATGTGAGCTCCTGTGGGTCCGTGGTCTTCTGAACGAGTTTGATATTACCTCTCCCAGCCCCATTCCTATGTTCTGCGACAATAAGGCTTCCATTTTCATTGCGAGCAACCCCACCTTTCATGAAAGAACAAAACATATTGAGGTTGATTGCCACTTTGTTCGGGAGAAAGTCCTATCTGGACAAATTTGCACTCCATATCTCAGCACCGAGAAGCAGCTTGCAGACATCTTCACCAAAGTTCTCCCTAAAGCTCGCTTCCAGACTCTGCTTGACAAGCTGGGCTTATTCGACATCTACGCTCTAGCTTGAGGGGGAGTATAGAAATACTGTGTTATTTACTTATTCTACTGTGTTATTTCTTATACTGCTCTATTGTATTTGTCCCATATTGCTCGCTTGTGTATATGTCTCAACTCTCTGTAGCTATATAAGAGAGTACCCTGTACACCTTTTTTCTCACTGAATAAACAACTCCTTTTCCCTCTATACCAGCTATTAACAGAATAGTGAGAGTAGTTGTGATTGATAGAATCAAAACTCTCCCTCATCATATCTTAGCAAAAGGTTGGGATGGATGAGAAATTTTAATCATGAAGGTGGAGACAGGAGTAATATATGCAGAGCATGAATGTATAATTACTAAATACTGAGCGAAGAATTACACAAAAAAACTTGGCGGCAACTTAGAAAAAGGACAACTTAAAGTAAAAGAATTTGGGCCAAGGTTTTCATGTTGGACCAAGATATCTTCTAGAACATTGGTTGTGCTTTAATAGATATCTGGGCATTGTTATATATGTATAAGCGGCTTGCCTTTCTAAAAGGTTTAGTTTGCGCCTTTAGGGTTTCATTCAAGGCTGGAGCGAGATGTCAGACTGAAGACTTGAGCTCATTGTAAAATAGGATATTAGAAGTGCAATTGTAAGCACTTTTTTTCACAATGAAATTTTTACAAGAATACAAAAAATCTTTTACAAGGATTTTTTTCCCTTTCAAAATCACTCTTATCATTTACTTTTGACTCCAAAAAAAAGAAGAAGCCCATAATAGATTGAAGATTCATGGAAGTTACATGAATCTATCCGTTGATGTATGATGTTTCGTCTTATAAGTGACCAATGCATATTTATGTAGACTACATCCAGTGATGTTATAATGCTCGTTCTCTATCGGTTTCAGATGGGACAAGTTCTTGGATCTATGATGAATTGTTTAACTTGGAACTGACCATAGTCAGGATTTTTGTCTAACTGTCCAACTTGGAACTTACCCCTATTCCCCAATTCCATATTTGGGTTCAAATCCTATAATGGCTTGTGTTTTTTCAATAATTGTCAATTACAATAGTGTAGCGTACTATCCTTATTTTTACAGTTGAATGCTAAATTTTAACTACTTTTGTGCTAAACAACAAGAAATAGTGTTAAATGTTATCCGAAGCTCAAAATATACACTTATCCTGATATTAACTTGAAACTCAATTGTTAACCTTGACCGAATTCTAGTTTGGACATAGGTTTCCAAACATGGAACTGACCCTGATAGGGAAAGTCAAACTGGACCCAATTTTTCCCATGTATTATCAGTCAAGTCCTTAGGTTTGACACAATTTTGACTGCCCTTGCTACATTGTCCCTTTTTTTGTTGCATACTTTATCAAAGATGGTAAACAAGCTACACTGAAGTAAATTGTCAATAAGTGATGAGACACCATTCTTGTGGTGGATCTCCTATAAAGATAGATCAGATTTATATTGGTGGTTGAAAGAAATGGAGGTGGCTATTGGACCATGATTCCCAAGTGTCTACTAATAGGTGGCCTAGTCTCCTCAACAACCATCGTTCCTGAGCAATATTCCTTGTTTGGAAGTAGACACGGGATAGAAATGATGTGGTCTTATGGAGAATAAGTCATGTGATACAAGAGGAGACATCAGCTGAGCAAGCAATGAGACTTATGTTTCATTGAAGATGCACATTGGAGGATCAAGGAAGGATCTAGTAAGAACTTGACATTGGGGCCCAACTCAAGCTAAGCAAGTCAACACCATATGCATTACAACCTATGATGGTTGGTTACTCAATTCCAATTCTCCTTCCTCCCCTCTTTGCTTATTGAGAAAGTATCAGTATCAATAATGGGGAAAAAGTATCATACCTATGAATCGGTCTGAGGGGTACATGTTGTGGATATTTTGTAAATGAACTTCTATAGCTATGTAGGGCATATGTATATACTTCTCATAGATTTCCTTCTAGTTGATGGGAAAATGCCAAGTGAAGAGCTAGTGATCTGATGCTATCTAAAAACGTCGATGCAAAAAGGCATGATTGGACAATGCCTCCATATTTTTCATCATTAAACTGGTTATATAGGTGATGTGATAATGATGCAAACAAACACCACATGTGGATTGCTCCAACAAAAATGGCTACAATTAATTAGAAGAGGAGAAATTGACAAACAATCGGAAGGTGACTCTTCTATGCGGCTTCACGCTGTTGATGGGTTCTGAAACTGATCTTTGATGCCATGTCAAGAAAGATAAATTGGATTGTTTCTATTGAGCTTGAACCCAATTTATAAGCAAGACAAAAAAGTGGCAACTTTTTGCTTGGCCTAAAACAAATGATGTTCTCGATTCATGTGCCAAATATATAAAAATGTAAAAATATACCAATAATGGGTGTGGCATATACATTATACTTGGAGACATTATTATCAGTGAAAAAAACTAGTAGAAATTTAAACATGATAAAATACACAAACTTTCATAACAGTAAATTATCTACTTGAATACGTGCCAGCCAGGGCTGGCACAACTGGTAAACGGGGCAACCTCTTAAATAAGAGATCCTGGGTTCAGATACCCTTGGGAATGCAAATAGGAAATCTGACACAAACCAAGTTGCAAACACAACTAATTCATGTCATTCAACTCTGCTAGACAATATCCACAGTTCCACACGCATAGGCTAATACAGAAACAAGCCCTAATTGGCTTTTTTCTGCTAGTGATCCTATTAAAATAACAAATAAAAACTAACCAATGAAGAACTTTCAAGCAAGTCCCTAATATTACACATAGGTCTTAAAACTAAAACAATTGCATAATAAACCCTAGAACACAAAAACATATAAAAGAACTAATCAGCCTAATTAGATTAGTTATCTGTTTTGGATCTGGGAGTGGGACTTGTCCTGCATCCAAATCTCTTTGGAGGTGGACAAGCACTAGCTATGCAATGACATTCCACACTACTGGGAATGGCGCGGGGGTGGCCGACCACCATGTCTTGTCTTGAGGGTTACCTAGGGTGGGTCCAACGTGGCTATTCCTGAGAGGGTTCCTCGATATTAAACAATGTACTTTGCTCCTCGCCTCCCATCCTAGAGTTTGTATGGTGTTGGGAGAACAAGCGACCCCCCCCCCCCCCCCCTCCCTCTTAATATTTAAAAATCTACTATTGAATTAGTAAAATATAAAAGATCAAGTACAAGGCTCTTAATCGTTAATTGTATGCAGAATGGAATATAATATCAAATAAGAGGAGATTGTAGTTTTAATACATATCATCTATCACACAATGAAGGGACAATTAGCCATTTAAACCTGAATATGTGGTCCTAGGAATAACCGACACTTCTTAATTTCAACCTGTTTCTATTGTGGTGCGTGGGAATTGTTCGAGCATGTATTGATCAACTGCTTCTTGCGGATCTCCAAGTGTTGTGATGTCTTTTATTGAACCCCACGGAAGGATGCATGATTCAAATCAAACTACCCAAGAAGCACATACCTTCCTAGATACAGATAGGCACGACTACTGGCATGGTACACATTTTTTTGAAAATATATGACACAAGCATGACAAGAGATACATCAAAGTATATAAAATAATGTGTGTTTGTGCATGCTCACCCGTGTAACTAGCTCAATAAGAAAGTTCTTGTTCATACTGAAAATATAAATAAAATAGTTTTTACCTATAAATGGGAGGCTAAAAGAAAATCTTTGATATCTAGTAGATGCTGTAAAATAACAGGATTTTTTTCATATCTAATGATTGAAAACTAGTACATGATACATGCTTATATGGTAGTGAGGGAGAACACAACTTTCCTTATTACTGGATGTGGGACTAAACATGTACTAAGTAAAGCATGCCCACCAATAGCACAACTTATACACTCAAAGATTCATTTATGCCACTCAATTCACGTCTTAAAGCACCTAAAAATCTACATTAGTTGAAATTAGAACAACCAGGCTCTTGTGGATTTCTTGGGTGTCAAAAGGAACTTCTCTATACACTCTACTGGAGCATTACGAGGTGAATCGTGATGGAAGAAAAGACAAGCAATATAAGCATTTCTGGACCAGGAACTCTAAAACTAAAAAGAATCCATTATATACCCCTCTGTTGCAAAACCTGAATTACTTACAGATAATTTTAGAATAAATACCTCTGTTGCAAACCCTGAATTTGTACAGATATTTTTAGAATAAATACCCTCTGTTGCAAAACCTGAATTTGTACAGATATTTTTGGAATAAATATGCATGGATTGAGAGTTAGGCCATTTCATGGCAATCTAAAACACCTGATGTTACACTCATAAGGTGAAGAAAAACAATGCAATCTCAATGTGTGCCTCATTGTTTAGACAGTGTGAGGTCATAACTGAGGCTCTTTTAATTTTCTGGATTTATATACACTCCAGAACTGTCCGAAGTGCCCTAATATTTAAACTGTCTAATGTCCCATTCCACAGGAAGTTTTCGTTTATTTATTTTGCGTGCAGTGCCTTCTAAAGTTTGTAAAATATGTACCTTAGCTACACATTATTTCCAGCTTTTGCATGTCGTCACAAGTAGGAAGAAATTGACGTCATAACTGCTCAAATGCTTAAACTAGTTCCAGTCCACGAATGCTTTTACATGAGGTCATGAGTAAGAAAAAGTTGACGTCATAACTGCTGAAATGCTAATAAGTAGTTCCAGGAAAGAGCATTAATTGAAGAAACTAATAGTACATGATAGCTAGCTACCTGCTATACTTTCTGCTGCTTGTTCATTTGTTCTGATTTATTTTTTCCTTCTTAATAGTTTTCTACCAGTTAATATGGTATGGCACTTGTTTTGCAGCCTATTTTTCCTGGTGAAAGTGGTGTTGACCAGCTTGTCGAGATTATAAAGGTAGACTTATTATTTTCCCGGTACTCCACTCCTTAACTGAATACTTAATATGTATCTTGTATCCCTTTTTAGGTATTAGGTACCCCGACTAGGGAGGAAATAAAGTGCATGAATCCGAACTACACCGAGTTTAAATTTCCACAGATCAAAGCTCATCCCTGGCACAAGGTTCTTTATCCTTTATACCTTTTTGTTGTTGATTGGGTTTTTCAATGGTTAATTATTTGTTCTTTATCCTTTATACCTTGTTGTTGATTGGGTTTGTCTGGCAGCTTTTTCACAAAAGAATGCCTCCTGAAGCTGTTGATCTTGTTTCAAGATTGCTTCAGTACTCTCCAAATTTGCGCTGCACTCCGGTAAGAACTACTTACGATGCCATTGTCATATGTTTCTTAATATATTTCCAGAACCTATAAATGGATATGTTTTATACTTAAATATCTCTCTATTTCAAGCGTAATATTGTTTAGATATCAATGAACATTGGCAATTTCATTGAAGATTTGAGATCCTTTTTTTTCACAAAATAGTGATTTTAATAATTGTCTAGAGTTTAATATTTTCAACCCGACTCCTGTATGTTATTCCAGAATGACTTGTGGTTCCATAAGCAGAATTCACTTCAACTCTGTCACTGTCATATTGGCCAGCCGGTTCCAGTTATCATTCATATACTTGATCTCTTCTTATGCTTAGTTTAGATCATGTCTATTAACCTCTTAGGAACTGGACGTTGTTAGGGATGGCAAAAAGTGACCACCCGCGTCCATAGCATTATACCCAAGCCGCTCCGTTAAAATTTTACAGCAACGGACTCCCGCACCATTTAAATGGGTGTACCGGACGGGAAAGAATGGGTTCCCATGGTCATTCGGATGTCATCCATCCCGTGCCAATCCATGCAATCGTTTATATTATTACAGTTCAGAAAATTGCACTCAAGCCCCTGTATTTTTTACATTAACTCGGAAATAATTAATTTGGTCCAAAAATCACAGCACAGACCCTGTATTTAGCATATTAATCTCAAAGAACATCCGTTTGGCCTAAAAAAATTGAACTTGCACAACTATTAGCACATTTAACGTAAAAATCATAGCACATACCCTCTACTTAACGTATTATCCTAAAAAATGATTGATTTTGCACAGAAAATTAGTCATGCCAAGCCATAAGATGCTTCTAGTCAAACGAATTTGAACATTGCAAACATTGATTTTGCACAATTTAACTATTCAGAGATTCTGTTGCATAATTCCATACAACTCAAACATTGCTCCATGTTCAGAAAACTCAAACTACATGATGTTCGACTTCAGAAAGTATACAACTGACAACAACTTCAAACAGCATAAACATTGCTCTACGTTTAGAAAGCTTAGACTACATGATGTTCAACTTCAAAAAAGTACACTACTGGTGACAATAAACTGGTAACTCAAACTACATTGATCCACGTTCAGACAGCTCAAATTACAAACATGGATCCACGTTCAGACAGCTCAAAGTAACTTGAGTTCAACCTCCGTTTCATATTCACATAGACAGCCACTCCTTCATGTATATTCCACCTAAAACAGATCAATAAGATGAAAACAACAAGTCAAAAAGACAATATAATATAGCCTTCAAAATAGGATAAATACTACCAACTAGAATTTATATACTACTGTACTAAAATAAGAATGCAGATAGAATTAATACTACCAATTAGAATTTATATACAACTGTCCTAAATTAAGAATGCATTGTATTGTGTTGTCCAGGGGAGTGTGCAGAAGGGGGCGTAGTGTTTCCAGGAGGCTTATGTGGGTGGGTACTTAAATCAGTTACAACTTAAGGTAGTTGTTGGAGCGGGAGTTGTGGTGATAGCGGTGGGGGTGTCATTCAGTTGGGGGAGATAAAATCAGCAAGATGATAAGATCATTATGGTAAAAATGTGGAGGATCGCTCGTTGTATAAGTTTGGTACTTTAAAAAATAAAACGGTCCATGCTATCAACGAAAATCTCATGAGAATAGAGTAAATGATGGGTTTCGTCCAGCTAGCATATTGGTCCGAGTACGCCAAAGATGAAGATCATGCCTGTGATCGTCGCGTATTGCTATTTTGCTACGCGTTATAGTTTTAGTAACGGCGCTGATGCCGCTGCCGCAGCTTTTCCGAATCAGTGGTGGGAAAGCAAGGGAATGTAGATAAGATTGATCTAAACCGGAAATATGCTATGATTCGACATGCAGAAGATCACGAGACCGGAAACAGAGGGGGGCAAAATACGACGAGGTTAACAGAGTCATCCGAATCGTAAGAACAGAAGTAACAGTCATAATCCAATAGCCGGAGGAGGAGGGGAGGATCTAGTAGCCGACAGAGTGATTGAGATGGGAATTGGGAGTGGGGGTGTCTCATCTCATCTCGATCACAACGATAGAGTGATCGATAGAGTAATTGAGATGGGAGATGATCCTACCTGATTTGAGGCGAGATCCTGGCAACGGCGCGACGATGAAGACAGGCGACCTAGATCTCGTTGTTGTCGGCTACAACCCTAGATCTCTATCTCGTTTGCCTTCAGATCTGAGTTCCACGACGGTGAGAAGCTTGCCAATGGGCAGAGCGACCTTCTACTACTTGATTGGAGATGAGAAACCCCAGATCTGGCCGGTGTTGAGCCGTGGCGGCGGAACACGACAGTCGCCCAAGTAGAGTTTCTCCGGTTCTTCTCGCGTGGAGATTGAGGTCTGTGCGGTGCGGAAGCAAGTGTCCGGGACTCGGACCCTCGCGGGGTGGTAGGGTCTTGGTCACCCGACTATACCATGGTTAGATTGTAAAACTAACCGAACTGCCCTCCATTCGGTATGGATGTACCAATTGGTGGACTGGACCGGGGTGGGCCGGAGCGGGTTGGGGTAAATGTGAAATAATTGCCATCCCTAGACGTTGTCTTTGTTCCTTCTTATATTAGGTTTGGAATAAATTGAATGAAGTTACTGCAGCAGGTGTCTGGGTCGGTATAGCCGTAAAGGATTAGGACTAGCTGGAAAGCCTGGAATGATTTCGCAAGTTTGAGAATATTGATATGACATCCATCAGTTTGGTGCGACTTTGTTTTGGTGATTGTTCAAATGTGGATTGTTTGAACATTTAAACTGAATGTTGTACATTTTGCAATTAGGGAAGGTTCCATTATGTGTAAAACCATTTGCATCATTGATTACACCTGCCACCGTTTTTCAACAGAGTAAATGATCCATGCTAGCATGGAAAGAATGACATCTCTTACAATATTTCTCTTAGTTTTACCATACAGGAGAAACTTGGTGTAGTTGGTGCTTAGGAGTGTTCTTGAATGCCAGGATTCACTTCTGGGATTAGAAGCACAGCCCTGGGAGCCCAATGGGCTATGGACCAGACTTTGGCTGGTCGCACCTACTTTATGTCCCAGGAAAATTGTGATGACTCACATATAGTGAAAGAGACAATCTTCTGATTTTATAACTACTATGCCCATAATTATTCTCTCAACATTGGTTATTGCAGTAAGAACTGCTGCAGTTGAATTTTTGCCACTCCCAGCTGTCCACTTCGACTTGAGTTTTTCTCTTCTGACTCCCTTTGTGTAATGTGGCCTTGTAAGAGACCTTTACAAACATGAAGCTTGAAAGGAAATATTATCAGTTTACACATGAAATAGTACATAATACCAAAATTCCCTTAAGAATACTTTATTTTAGTCCCAGACGTACCTCCAGTCTCACTCCTGATTTTGAACTGTTTTTATTACCAATATTTGATTGAATATATCATACCTTTTTAATTAAGTTACTGGTTCACTATAAGGTTGTATGAAATCAAAAGACTGCCATTTGAAAAGTTTTGTTCATTTGTTTCCTTTGTTCACCTGGCTATTCAACATGTAAGTATCGGACAGCTTCAAATATACTTGACAGCAAAATCTAGTAACACAGTTTACTATCCAATTTTAGACTTTAGAGAGGCATACATTGTCAAAACCTCTAACGGGAATAATTAGTCCAAATTACGATTTAGACATATATTCCTAAATGGCTTTTAGTAGGATATGGTTTATGGTTATCCGATGAAATTGTAAGAAATAGTGTTCTCAACTACGTTTCTTAGCTCAGCTGTTCCTGCACTGCATGCAAATGCGTCTGAGAAATTAAATTTTGTCAACGTTCAAACTGTTGTTGAGCATGTTTATTTTAGAATGTTTTTGATTATAATTGCTTCCTTCAGCGACTCCTGAGCCTTAGATTGATTGTCAGTGGTTTACTGTTGATTTTCATTTATATACTAACACTGTAACTTTGCAGCTGGATGCTTGCGCCCATCCCTTTTTCGATGAGCTCCGAGATCCCAATGCAACCCTTCCAAATGGTGCCCCTTTCCCCCCACTGTTTAACTTCGCACGAGAAGGTGCTTCAATGCGAATCCTGCTCTCCTTTTGACTATTATGATACAATTGCTTAAACCAAACTTTTTCTTTTCAGAGTTGGCAGGTGCTTCTCCAGAACTAGTTCGACGCCTAGCTCCCAACTGTGCCAAAAAATGAGGTAGTCAGAGACCTTAGATATGGATAATGGGACGCTTCTATCCTGTAGCATCAAACTGAGGCAATTGCCAGTATTACTGGCAGGCTTTGTTCCATGGAAGAAAGATACCAGCTTGCTCTAAATTGTCTGAAGAAGCACCGAAGATGAGAAGCACACTTAATCGTATCCACGATGAGGACTAAGACTGAAACTTGACACCGCTGCTGATCAAAGCTGGGGGTCGAGCTCTTCTTCCAGGCATTACAAGTATTAGGGGCGATGGTGCACTCGCCCGAGCTTTGTATTATGTAACCCTATTGGGGTTCTGAAGTTGTAGATTATGCTTAGCTTCTTGTGGAGAAGTGTAAGCCACTAATGTCCAGTCTACTAACAGATCCAACATGTATGTAGATAAATAGATGATTCTAATGTCTAAGACTTTCCTAGATTATCTTGTGGTTCACTCTTGAAATTTCCCCTCTGGCATAAAGTCATAATAACTAGCTATTGAGACCTTCAATCCGATACACTTGATTGTTAGCGATGGATAAGTAACAAATGGATTTCATTTTCATTTATTTACCACAAACCTTGCAGTCTTGTGCTGCTTTTCAATTTTCTTGTCCAGGTGAGCAAGCGCGTTTCACTTTGGCCCCTAGCTTTTTTGTATATAATAGCAGATGATAGTCATCTCGGGGAGAGTTCTACGTCCGTAGCCATCGGCTACCAACCGCGTTAGTTCGTCGCTTCTAGGATCGAAAGATTCGAAAGAAGAAAATTACCGCGGCCGGGAATCTGGTGTTTGAAACACTCGCGTGTCTTGCCTCGTTGCCTAAGGATGCATTCCATTATGGGTCAACTAATTGGGATGCCTACAGTACAATGGTCATTTACAAAGTATGTAATTGCAAGCATATTATAAACGTTTAAACCCTGCTCTCCGTCACTGCCCTAGATGGAGCTGCCTTACATTAAGCGTTTACAACTGATTCTGTGAGTATTGTTGCTGGGGGGGGGGATAAGTCAGCAATTTCACTATGACATTACAAGTTCAGAAAGGGTTTAGAGAATTCTTGAAAAACTACTAGAGGTGGTTGAATAGGGTTTTAAAATTAATTTAACAATTATTTAACTCAAACAACCAACCACAAGAATGTTGGACAAGGGGACAAGAATTTAGAGTGGTTCCAACTTTAAGTAAATACTAAGGTCATCAGTCCACTACCCGGTTGCTTATCCAACCGAGATTTTGAAAGAATTAAATTTTATTACCTCGCAATGACTTTACATAAAATTACAATTCTTTTACTAAACCCTTCGAACAGCCTTCACCTAGAAGTAATTGCACCAACCTTGAAGCAGCCTTCTTGAAGTAACTTCAAGCTCCCCCTTGAAGTAGCCTTCCTCTTGAAGTAGCTTCCCTTTGCAATAGCCTTCTTGAAGTAGTTTGAAGTCCACATTCTCTACCGAGAAGAACCTTCTCCAATCTGCAGCCTCCAATCCTAGGAGTAGCAAGGATAATACAAAGGATAAAAGGAACAAGAAGGAAAAAGGAAATTACACTTAACCTTTGAAGCACAAGGCTTGATTTGCTTATATCAAGCGTGTAGATCTCCTAACCAATGTATATGGAAGTGTGATTGCTGTGGATAGGAGATACTAGCCTATAGGACATGAAATTAGAGCAAGGAGAAGAATCACCAATGCAAGTGTTGCTCAATTTCTCAAAACAGATTGACAATTGCAAGTGTAAGCTCAAGTGTATCACAAGTGTAGATTGGTGAGTTTAGGTGTCCTAAGGCATGTCCTATTTATAGGAATGACCTACAAGTGTTTAAGGACGTTCTAGACACTTTCTAGGGGGTTCTAAGTGCTTAACTAGCCGTTAGGTACACTTTAGTTGCTTTAGCAACGTCTAGTTAATTAATTCTGCAGTTGATGTCAGAATCCATCTCGGTTGAGGAATTGTCGACCGAGACACCTACTCGGTCGAGGTTTTTTCGACCGACAGGCTCTCTGGATCAAGTGTTTGCAACATTCATCTCCAACTGCCAACTACCTTGTCAGTTGTGTCTAACGGCTACCTGGGTCTTTCTCGGTCGAGAAGTTTGTCGACCGAGAGTGTCTCGGTCGAGGAGTTTGTCGATCGAGATTGACCCTGTTTCAATATTTCAATCAAGGCACTAAGTGTGTGTATGAGTGTGCATATGTGACACTATTAAATGGAATGACCTATCTAAGTATGGTGTTTAGCTAGGGAAGATCTAACACTTGATTTACATGAAGTCTAAGTACTTTTACATTATATATTTGTACAAGTTTACAATTGATTACATTTCATGAAATTTACAAGCGTTCAAGCATATAGATTCCCTAGTACTTTTTCATCCACCTCATTTCTGCAACACTCAAGTAGCTTGTTAGATCAACAAGAATGAAATGTTTGTCATCATCGAAACAAAGGGATTTATCATAATGTCAATTTAGCCAACAATCTCCCCCTTTTTGAAGATGACAAACATTTCCTAATTATAAAATAAGGAAATATAAAGCATGTGAGTTTCATACCTGAAGATTACCTTTTGTAGTCATTCTTTGTTTTGCAAATGAGTGCTGGCTTTATGAAACTCATATTTTATGTTTTTGATTTTATATTCTTTCTCCCCCTTTGTCATTTCAAAAAGATATCAAAGAAAATCATTTTGTGTGACTTATATTTTTCCCTCTTAATTTTATACTATGCTCCCCCTTAGATAGATATTCTATTAAGAACAGGGATTTAGTATCATTTTTATCTAATTTAGCCACAATTTGTTTCTCAATCATTTGCAAAGGATGTTAAGCCTTGAAATGATATGAGATCCTTTTAGATTCATGGCATATGTATTTTGAGTTCTCATCCATTTTACACGGGATGTTAAGCCCTAAAAATGAAATGAGAACCATTTAAGCTTAGAGTAAAAAAATATCTCTAACAAAAAACATGGGATGTTAAGCCCTGATTTGTTTAGAGAATTCCATTAAGAACAAGATATGTATCATGAAATTTGTATATTTCTTAAGAGTAAAAGTACTAAGGTCATAACAAGTTTCAAATGATGTTTTACAAAGTTTTGTAACCTTCTCAGTCAAGATGATTTGTGTGAGCTCCCCCTTAATCTTATAGTCAAGAGAATTTAAGGTTTCTGTGGGCACAATCATTAGATCATAATGAGTTGTTTTTTTATGAGAGTTGTGCACTAAAACTCATTTTAAATCAAGATACTAAGATTTAGTATATTAAAATGATATACAAATAAGCATAATGTCAAACTTATTTTAGGTCGGCCTTGACTACGACCATAGCACCCCTTGGTCAAATTTAATTTCAACCAAGAGGCAAATCCTGCAGATTACGCATTCATATGTGAAGTATAATTTCTACAGATCAATTTGAAGCACATTGTCTATTTTGAATTATATCCCTTAATCTTTTCTATGGGTGCATGAATATCAAGTCCTATTTCTTCTTGTACTCAGATTAATCATAAGATTCTTCAAGAATATATATATATATATATATATATATATCCTTGAAAGCAAGAATAATATCTCAGGTTCTTATAGATACTAATTGAGAAATTTTTATCTTATGTGTTATAACATTGTGCTCTTGCAAGCATTAAAGTTCTTGTTCTAAGCAACATATCACCAACGAATTATTTTGCTTGCTTATGTATCCATGCATACAATAATCATTATCTATTTGTGCTATGCAACATAGCATCATCTTTATATGTAGAAAGCTGAATGATGAAATAGTGAAAGCATATCCATGATGTAACAGTAGAAGCATGAAATTCAACACATGGTTTTTATGTAGATAGATCAAAGAATACTTAGAATAGACTATGAAAGCAGTGATTTTCCTTAAATCAACATGGTTCATAATTTTCAGTTTTAACCAAAATCATTTAGAGAATAAAATAATCTCATATAAGTTTTCAAGGATGGTTTCCAGAATTTATTATTTATTTTGCATGAAAAACAGTTATTAATAACAAACAGATAGCAATTGAAAACATATTCAGCAGATTTATTGCAGACTGGAAATCAGTAACCTGCTCGATCGACGATTTCTCGACCGATTGTTTTCTCGGTCGACAGTTTCTCGACCGACAAGGTTTCTGTACTGTTTTCAGAACTGTTAATTGCTTCCAAGTAAAACAAGATTATGCAAGTTAGAGCTCGATTGTGTTGAGATATGACATTTGTATATCAAGAATCAGTTTAGGTCAAATCTCAACTAGTTAAATTTAAGCTTCTAAGTTTTAGGAACCCAAGCTAGATCATCATTCTTTTTCTTATATGGGCATGAAAATGAATAATGTCCAAGGCGCATGCAATAATGACAACTAATGGAGTCAACTTCATTTCTCTTTCTAGGAATTGTGTTCTTAGGTACAAACATAGTCTTAGTCTTGGATTCTTTAGCTCTTTTGGGTTGATTTCTCTTAGGATCATATCCTAATCCTCTTCTTCCATTATAACTAGAGGAAATTTTCAGAATATTCTCAAGGATGTCATTTCCTCTTAACTCATTTATTTTTCTTTGTAGCTTAGCAATATCTTCCATCTTCTTGTTTATATCTTTCTTTGCTTGATCTAAATCAGATAATAGAGAGTTTCTTGCTTTTACAACTTCATCATAATCTGGGTGTGAGCATAAAATAGGTTGTCTCTGAAGATCATTCACTTGAGTTTGCAAGTTTAATTTTTCTAAGGAAAGAAGATTGCAATTAGCTTCTACAGATTTTAACTTAAGATCATAATCTTCATTTGCCTTTTTGAGATCTTCATTTTCAGATGTAAGAGCAAGAAGTTTAACGTTTAAATCATCATTTACTTTATTTGATTTCTTAAGTTTCTTCTTGCACTCAATATATTTCTCATGAGTATCTTGAAGACTAGCAATTAGATCTTCTTTTGGTAGATCAAAAAGACTTACCTCTTCTTCTTCTTCTTCATTTGTTGTAGCAATGAGGCATTCTACTTCTTCTTTTCCATCATCACTATCATCACTTGAATCATCCCATGCAACTTTATATGCTCTTTCTTTCTTCTTGTGGGATGCTTTCTTCCCTTTCTTGATTTTTGGACAATCACCTTTCGTGTGTCCCTTCTTGCCACATTCAAAACACCTGGAAGAAGAAACACTAGAAGTTTTATTAGTTTTAAAGCTTTTATATTGCTTACCATTTACAATGAGAGTTTCTTCTTCACTATCATCTTCACTTGTGTCATGTTTGTCCTTGGTTGATGCTTTGAATGCAATGTCCTTCTTTTTCCCTTGTTGAAGTTCACGTGCTCGTCTTTCTTCCTCTTCTAAGGTTGCCTCATGAGCTTCTAGATTGCCAATGAGTTGTTCCATCTTTAATCGGGTGAGGTCATTTGCTTCTTCAATGGCCGTCACCTTTGGCTTGTATTTGGGGGGAAGTGATCTAAGAATCTTTGACACCTAATCTTCCTCAAGAACAACTTTACCGAAAGCATTTAAACCATTTACAATAGAAGAGAATTTTGCATACATTTCACTAATAGTTTCATTAGGATCCATACGAAAATGTTCAAACTTTTGTTTAAGCATACTAATTTTAGAATTCTTAACTTGAACGGTCCCTTCATAAGTTATGGAAAGTCTATGCCAAATTTCATAGGCTGTTTCACAGTTTGATATTCTATTAAATTCTCCTACTGAAATTAAACAATAGAGAATACTTATAGCCTTTGCATTCAATTGAGCCGACTTTACCGTATTGGTGTCCCAAGCTGCATATTCTACTTGAGAAAGCTCATATGGGGTTGACACCATTCTCCATAGATCCCAACTAATCCCTTGGAAGTAGAATTTCATCCTTCTCTTCCAGTAGGTGTAGTTTGTTCCATCAAACATAGGAGGCCTAGTCACAAGTGTTCCTTCAAGATTGAGGTTGTTGAGCAACCCATCACCCATTCTTCAAGACTTGGTTAGAGTTCCTTGAAGCCTGCTCTGATACCAATTGAAAAACCACTAGAGGGGGGGGGTGAATAGGGTTTTAAAATTAATTTAACAATTATTTAACTCAAACAACCAACCACAAGAATGTTGGACAAGGGGACAAGAATTTAGAGTGGTTCCAACCTTAGTAAATACTAAGGTCGTCAGTCCACTACCCGGTTGCTTACCCAACCGGGATTTTGAAAGAATTAAATTTTATTACCTCGCAAGGAATTTACATAAAATTACAATTCTTTCACCAAACCCTTCGAACAACCTTCACCTAGAAGTAATTGCACCAACCTTGAAGCAGCCTTCTTGAAGTAACTTCAAGCTCCCCCTTGAAGTAGCCTTCCTCTTGAAGTAGCTTCCCATTGCAATAGCCTTCTTGAAGTAGTTCGAAGTCCACCTTCTCCACCGAGAAGAACCTTCTCCAATCTGCAGCCTCCAACCCTAGGAGTAGCAAGGAGAATATAAAGGATAAAAGGAACAAGAAGGAAAAAGGAAATTACACTTAACCTTTGAAGCACAAGGCTTGATTTGCTTATATCAAGTGTGTAGATCTCCTAACAAATGTACATGGAAGTGTGATTGCTGTGGATAGGAGATACTAGCCTATAGGACATGAAATTAGAGCAAGGAGAAGAATCGCCAATACAAGTGTTGCTCAATTTCTCAAAACAGATTGACAATTACAAGTGTAAGCTCAAGTGTATCACAAGTGTAGATTGGTGAGTTTAGGTGTTCTAAGGCATGTCCTATTTATAGGAATGACCTACAAGTGCTTAAGGACGTTCTAGACACTTTCTAGGGGGTTCTAAGTGCTTAACTAGCCGTTAGGTACACTTTAGTTGCTTTAACAATGACTAGTTAATTAATTCTGCAGTTGCTGTCAGAGTCCATCTTGATCGAGGAATTGTCGACCGAGACACCTACTCGGTCGAGGTTGGTCGACCGACAGGCTCTCTGGATCAAGTGTTTGCAACGTTCATCTCCAACTGCCAACTACCTTGTCAGTTGTGTCTAACGGCTACCTGGGTCTTTCTCGGTCGAGAAGTTTGTCGACCGAGATTGACCCTGTTTCAATATTTCAATCAAGGCACTAAGTGTGTGTATGAGTGTGCATATGTGACACTATTAAAGGGAATGACCTATCTAAGTATGGTGTTTAGCTAGGGAAGATCTAACGCTTGATTTACATGAAGTCTAAGTACTTGTACATTATATATTTGTTACAAGTTTACAATTGATTACATTTCATGAAATTTACAAGCATTCAAGCATATAGATTCCCTAGTACTTTTTCATCCACCTCATTCCTGCAACACTCAAGTAGCTTGTTAGATCAACAAGAATGAAATGTTTGTCATCATCAAAACAAAGGGATTTATCATAATGTCAATTTAGCCAACAATTCTGCCTATCTATTGATGGATTGTGATTGTGGTGTGACCAATGAATATCAAATTACGTATTTGCCTTACATGATCCCCCCTGTATATTTTATAAAATAATTGCCAGATTTCTACTTATTAGTTTCTTCATCCAAAGACAGCAACATGGGCATGCTGTGAAGTCGAATTATCTCAACTACTACAAGACCAATAATTCTTCCAGCTTTCCACGAGCATGGTGCACGATCCCACAATACTTGTGCAAGTCTTAAAATATGAGCAGAGTATATATGTGTTTGACATGACCATATGTAACTGGCACATGGCTGCGACAATAAAATATTTAAACAGAATGACATAATTTCACAAAAATAATTCTTAGATAAATATGAAAAACCGAAAACAAATACCAAACTAGCCGACTATAACTAAGGGCCTGTTGGTAGGGTGTAGTCGGATGATAAAGTCCGTCTTTGATGTATATTTTCATATTGCAAACTCACACAACTGCATCCTACTACAGCCAACCAAACTAGCTCTAAATGATGACATCTACTATGATGGCATCAACTACGGGCAGATGTTTTGGGGTGGGGGGAGTACCGGGGCTCTATCCCCCTCCCAATATCCAAAATAATGAATTATACATATATATCATTGCAAATATAGTACATATAAGGCTTTTGTAGATATGTTACAAAACATATTGGTAGCTAGGTTGGTATTACAACCTTATCTTCAAATTAGAGACCCAAGTTTGTATCTCACTCCCAACATATTTTTTTAACTCAGTCCCCCTTATCACAATACATATCCTATATAGTTAACTTTTCCCCCTATGTGTAATTTTCTGGATCCGCCATTGCTGTCAACCATTTCCATGTTTGTAGTCAAATGATGCTATCCATTATAGTTAAACCATATTATCCAACATATTCTCTTCTTTAACTATAGCTCATTATTTTTAGTATCTATCATCACCGTGTAGTTATCGATTTCATAGTTGTTACACCATTGTTCTGTAAAACTTTGAAGCTTTTTTTTATTATGTAAAAGCCATTATCTAATTTGATTGAAAATGTCTTGTATTATTTGTTATTTGCATTTTAGAAAATAGACAATTTTTTCCCACTCCTCCCTTCACATTATTGTAAACAAACTCTTTGAAATGGAAACTATAATACCATTGATGCATACATTTTTTCTTCTAACATAGTTACTATTGTTGGTATGTATGTCCAAATAGTCAATCATATGATGATTGTATTAGGGCATTAGGTACCTAATTTGATAACCATAAAGGTAATTCCATCTATTATGTTTGTATCGATCATGAGACGATGACACATATATAATAGATGTCGAAAGAATGATGTGACTCGATGACATATGTCTTCAGTTGTGGACCTGAACAATGAGATCATATGTATGATAAGAGTGTATACATTCTTGTTGTGTACCTATTTGGATATCACTGTGGAAGCAAAATAGACAACAATAATACATAAGACTAGAGTGTGTTTTGATAAATGATAGAGTCTCATTAGTCATTATATGTGATACAAGTCAAACACACATGTACTTGCTAGAGAATAATGTGCCACACAGACCCACCTTGAGAGTGATACATGGAACAAGTCAAACACATAGGTACTTGCTAGAGAATAATGTGCCAGACAGACCCACCTTGAGAGTGATACATGGAAACCATTGGATGGTAGTCAGAATAAACTCTCATAGTGATAGTGGTGATTGTGGTTCTTAGACATGAAATCACTACACTGATCACATATATTTGATGTGCTTAGACACCATTCAACATGATCTTTAATAAGGGTTGCCATAAAGGTGATGCCTAGGTACACTGAGACACATGAGGATTGAGTGTGAGTGATGTAGATGGGATTTGTCCCTCCTACAGGAGATTGATATCCATGCCACTTGATAAGAGAGACTGAGAAATGTATGACCATACTCATGTAATTCAATATGTGATATGTAAACTCACACACATCTCAGACAGTCTACTCTAGTTCAAGGAACATAGATTGAATGTTGAGAGGATGGTGATTCCATGCCCCAGTTCAATTCAGATATCAGAGACAAAGGAACTATACAATCACTATAACACTGATCACAGATTGTAGGTTGAAGTTGTTCTCTAACTTTCCAAATTACTTAGGTAGAAATGATGTTTTTCTAGATACCGTTCAATGCTTGTGATATCATAAGTTAGTTATGGACATTCACTGTCAACATAATTTGGGACCTATAGGGTCACACACATAGGATGCACTTAAAATAGGAGTTTATTCATGAATAATGTTTAACTTGATTACTAAAGTGTTTAGGTATTCAATTATACAACTATGGTTGAAAAATTGACTGACTGGAATGTGAACCAACTGGTTCAAGTGTTGAACCGATCGATTCAAGTATCAGGTCCATTCAAACAACATTGGCTGAATATTACCAAAACTGGAAGAATGAAATGACCATTTCACAAGTGTATCTGGATCTAAATCAATGTCATCAGATTTATTTTATTGTATGTGATGTGAATATTAAAATGATTAATGTTCATATTTGATTAAATACCACATATGATTCCACAACTATATATATGCAATCAATATGTGTCGTCCTAAAAGTTTTTTTTATGGTGATTGGAAGCGTGGTTGTGGCAAAAACCCCTGTGGAGCGTGTGTATGGTTGATTGGTTTATTTCCTGTTATTATGTGGTTTATATACTGAGCCTCTCTCATCCTTTTTAAATGTAAATTGATGTTTTTCTTCCTATTTCTACTCGAATGTAACTCGAGATTTTCCCTTTTACAATGTAATATGAGATAAGATAGTTTTAATTTATGTTCCGTTGTGAGAAGATGTTTTGCACCAGAAGAACTGAACGACTTAGATGACGAACCGATTGGATGGAGGACCGAGGAGGCCAGACGATAAGAGTAAACAATCGACTGGTTTCCCAACCAAACGGCTGGAGGAGTCCAAACATCGCTTGAACTTGAGAAGTAGACAATCATTTCAAGAAACCAATCGACCAACCAGGAGGCTAATCAATCGGCTCAAGAGTTGAATCGATTGACCTAGATTGGATCCAACACAAAATTCATTAGCAAAAGGTTGCTACATGTGTTATGGATCTTAGGTGGTAGTAATTCTTTGTGGATCCAAGGAATTACAATAGAATGGCCATAACCATCACTTGTGTCTTTTAATTGCATGCTTTTGTTGTGGTTATAGCATGTAAATTATACGTACTATAAATATGTGGCGATTGGATATGTATATGTATTTATATAAAATCTCTTAATATAATATTAGGTATTATATGCTTTCCATAAGCAACACACATGAAAAACTTGATTGACTAAGCGTAGGTTAGGCTAAAGTGTGGTGCACTGTCCATCTCATGAAAGTGTGATGGTTATGTAGATCTTCCAAAGCAGGATGCATATTATATCATGTTGGCTTTTAGGTCAGGCTTAACTAGGTGATCTTAATGATATTAAGTGCCTAGAAGCATACATATGGACTGTGACAAAGAGTTATACACACCATCTATCCAACAGTTACATGAGATGCAATTAACAAGCATTGTCTACCTAAACAGTCAAGTTGTGGGCAATCAACCAAAGATGACTCATGATTTGATGAAATATAGATCTTGGCCCACTAGAAAATTATCTACTACAATCTTCTAAATTAGTAGTGAGGGCTATAAATTTGGATAAAATAGTAGGATCGATAATTAATTAAACACCTAATTAATATAATCTATGCTATCAAATATAATTAATCAAAAGTGTTTTGGTAAATTGCAAATTTCTTTTGTAGAAACAAATGTCAAACAAATCATTATTGCAATCAGTTCTTAAGAAGAACATATGAAATAGGACAAACTCACATGACTGGTTATGGACTTTGAGAAGGGTTCTAACATAAGCTCTATGTCTTGGATATACCAATGCCAGAGAAAGCTGCTCTTGATGTGCCTAGGTCTGAGGTGGATGATTATTGGAGGCATGGCAATGATGTCTTAGACATTAAGCACCTTATGCTATGCTGTATGAACTATGAGTTGCATGAAGACATGGGAATTCTTGAGATGATCACACATATTAAGGATACAAATCATGATCATGAAAAGCAAGAAAGGTACAATGTCTCAAAGGCTCTCTTTGAGTGAAATATGACAGAAGGAGATCTAGTAGAGGCCCATGTGCTCAATATGATTGGGCATGTGGAACATCTAGAAAGATTGGGATTCCCTTTGAGACAGGATTTGGTTACAAATATGATTCTATAATCATTTCCTGAATCATGTAGCCATTTTATCGAGTGTTATTACTTGAGTAACTTGGCTAAATCGATGTCATAATTACTTGGCATGTTTATAAATGCCGAAGTAAGAATGAAGAAGGACAAACTACGATGATGATCAACAGAGTGAACTCTAATGACAAAGGCAATGTCAAGAAGAAATCTGAGGCTAAGCCGAAGTCCAAGTCCTATGCACTCAAAATGAGGAGAAAGTTAAGTGCAAAAGAAATATGCACTTTGCACTTAAAGAATCTAAGGAAAAATAAGAAAGAGATAGAGATCTCCACTTCAGGACCTAAGAAGAAATAAGATAGACCTATGAGGAGCAAGAGTTGCTGCCACTACAGTTGGAATCTGTATTCAACCTGATGGGCATGTAATAGAATTAGTGAATTGCTATGATGTACCTCCCATTAATGAAAACATGATGTATCTTTCATGGAAAAGAATATTATGAATATATTGATGTTTCACTTTAAAAGATAAGATCTTATATGGAAATGCCCTATGTCTCATAATCTACACATAATAGTTGTAGAGACAAATGTGTATGCCACATATACTGAATGAATCAATAACCCCAACAATGAATACCTATCACATTGTCATCTAGAGTGCATAAATGAGAAATGCATTTCTAGAATACATAATGATGGTTATCAAGACTCTTTTGGTTATTGAACCAATATGAGACATGTGAGTCTTAACTATTGGGCAATATGACAAAAACATCTTCACTAGATGTGGTGGGAGAGCAACTTTATATTAGGACTCATACATACTGATGTATATAGACATTTTATGATAAATGCTAAAGGTGGTTAATAGTACCTCATTATATTTAATGATGATCTCAATAGATATGATAGTTTGTATTTAATGAAACACAAAGTATGAATCTCTTGAAGTGTTTAAGGAAATTATGAAAGAAGTACATAACCCGCTTGGTAAAAGTATTAAGACACTTTGATATGATCGATGTTGAAATATTTTATACCAATAGTACGCAGACCTTTTGGGGAGACCATGATAGTGTGTCATGATGAACTCCACCTGAAACATAATGATAGTGTATCATTATAGTGTTGGGTCTTGGGCTCTAGGGGGGGGTGAATAAAGCTTCAAAAATTTTACAAGAATATTTAGACCTTCAAATTATACCAATTGAAAAAAATGCTAAAACTGAATTTGAAGTCCTATCTAAACAAGCATAGCAAGGATGAGAGATATTGAAACAAAAACTTAGACAAGGTGTTTAGAGTGGTTCCAATCTCCAAACTAGGATATCGTCAATCCACTACCTAGAGAGGTCAACCTCGAGGACTTTGCAACCCATGTATACTTATATTCCATTGTAAGAGATACAAGAAGACCACTTTACATCCAAGGGCTTACCTATTCAAGACAAGAGTTTTTCACCTACACAAGGACTTACCCAATTGATCAAGATGTCTTCAGCCTTTAACAAGGACTTACCCACACTTACATCAAGTATTTGGCACCACAGGGATTACCCATTCTTCTCAAATCTTATGCCTTGTCCTTCTCCTTCACTTGAAGAAGATCTTCACACCTTCTTTAGCCTTGAAGAAAAACAACAACTCCTTCACTCAGAGAAGATCATTTTATCCTTTGTTCTTTGAGAAAGGGGATTGGGAAGATGGAAAGATGGAGAGCTTTACAAGTTAACATTGAGGTAGCTCTCTTACAACATGCCTAACTCACTCATAATCATGAAATTCTTTGTAAATGAGAGAGAGAGAGAGAAAGAGGCTCAAAGGGTTGTAGCACACTCAACTATACCAAGGACCAAGGAGAGCATGAATGAACAACCTTAGAATGAACTCCAAGAGGTCCTATTTATAGCTGGGGGTGTTCCTTTGAGTGTGGGATCACTTAAGAATAAAAAATAGTCATTTTACAACTTACAACAGATCTATTTTCATTTATAAAAACTCTCCAATGGTTGGAATCACTTTTTCAGTATTTTACGTACAATGCATTCGGTCGAGTTTCAATAAATGTAACTCGACCGATCCACTAACCGACAACGCAAAATTTTCAAACTGTCGGTCGAGTTTGTCTTGGGGAAACTCGACTGACCAACTAAAATTAAATTTGGTTAGTGAGTCGGTCAATCGAGTTTTGGGAGTGTACAACTCGACCGATGCAACCATTTCCGAAAAATCTATCACTGATCGGCCGAGATTCAAACTCGACCGACAAAGTTGCTATGACAAATTTTTCAAAATATTTTTAACTGATCAAATGATGGAATTAAGTGTCCCTGATTTTTTCTTATCTTAGTTACAAGTCATATCATCAATACAAATGATTACAAAATTATTCTAAGGTGGTTTGGAGTGATTTCCCAAAATTGCACATTTGTATTGCTTTTGACTTGAACTTGGACAAGCTAGGGCTTGTGTAACTTGATCCTTTTCCTGTACCTAATGCCTGAAATCAATCTTAAACAAACATATTAGATACATATGAATGGAATTGTTAAGTTGTGGGCTCTGATCTCCAAAACACAAGATAAACATAACAGAAGCGATTCGATTAACAGCGGAATACGAAAAATCACGAGAAATTAAAACTTTTTGAAAACGAGATCTCAAAAACCTGAAACAGCTTTTATAAAAGTAAGATGAAATGTTTACATCTCTGATAAATCACTTCTCGAGTGATTATATACATCAGGATACAAAATCTCAAGACTTCAAAATTCTCAGATCAACAAACTCCTAGGACCTGAGTGTACAGAGACGACATAAGACTATTCTAACTACAAGACTAGACAGCACAATGTTTACACCTGAAATCACTACTGCTCCTGGTTTTGCTGCTGCTGCTGCTGTCCACCTGCAGATCGATTCCTTCGACCTTGACGTCCACCTAAAGGTAGAAATCTACGGGGTGAGACAATTTCAAATAATTGTCCCAGCGAGAGTTATAACTCTCCGCCAGAAACTTTGTTAAAAGCTATCAAAGGAATATCATGAGCAAGTAACTTAGATTACTCACAACAGGCTTGATAACAATTACTCACCTTTATTAAGGAATATGAAGAACATGTATACTAATACTTGAATAGGATATTAAATGCAAGCGATGTAATAACAATCAATGTTCTTCGTAGTTCAACCTAAGCAGTTATGCTACGTGGTTGATTATGTTTTACAAACATCATTATGCCCTGCGGAGATGAGGTATACCGCTCATGCTCCAACCGATCACTCGTAAGTCACATCAGTATCATACTAGGTCATCAAAAGAGCCGAATTCTCATGACCTTCAACTACCTCAGTCAGAATGAGGATAAACATGCAGGACATCTAATGTCTCTGCTATTATAGCTCACCAGGGTATTCTGGTACTTCACTATTAGAGTCACAGTGGCATTCTGCACTCTCTTCGCTATCGAAAGATTTCATGTTTATCTCTCATCGATGCGGTATAAAAGATTTCCTCGGGAGAATAGTGCTACATCACCCCGACATAAACACATAGTGATGGGTTGATGGATTAAGATATATCCACATCAACTTCTACACTAGGATGTAAGGGTATTCACATCCATATTCCCCACATACTCAAAAGCATGTGATCCAGGAGTTCCCTTAAGAAAACCTGTTTCACCATCATTTAATTCCTGACAATGATGGATCTATGATCAGGGCTCTACATGATATGATTATACTTGGTTATTAGGTACATTTCAGTATTCTTTTAGCATTATACACGTTTCCAAACATTCAAGTACTAAACATGGCTATAACAGAAGAATACTAAATGTAACAGGTATTACTCATATCAGTTATCAGATAGATATCAATTCTTAATCATCTTATTACTATGATTCAGGAACATGGTTACTTACACCCTTATATCATCATAACACTTGCTATCAAGTGACATGTCAGCATCAAGTCATCTATTAGCATGACCTTGATGTCATTCATGGCCCTCAAGGCATATCAGTTTCATATGATGCCACTTGCATCTAGGAAACATAGTTATTTCGGTTCATAAGCTATTGACATACTTTCAATGGATATGATGTCATGATCCTTACCTGGATATGATTATTCTCTTATAAGAATCTGCATGATTAAATCAATTGATAATAATCAACAATTCATAGTCAAATTAGTAGTCAATAAGATAGAATTAACCTTTCAATTCAAGGTTATACTTTTATGTCCTTACAAAGGGTAAGATTCCCTTGTTTATATCATTTAGGCTTATTCAACCCTTTCATTATGATTAGGAATAATAATTCCTCATCTCATATTTTGATCATACAATTCATGCTTAAAGGAAAATCATGAGTTTAGAGTTTATTGTTCATTTCAACATATTACCATGAACTAGGGTTTACTATTCACATTACTCATGATTACCCTAAAACTAGGGTTTACTATTCACATTACTCATGATTACCCTTAAAACTAGAGTTTACTATTCACATTACTCATGATTACCCTAAAACTAGGGTTTACTATTCACATCATAGTGAAATGAGCTCATAGTATCATCATGAATGAGAAACATCATCATTGATGCTTTCAAATTAGGTTAAGACTCATCAATTATCTTAATTAGGGTTTTCATGATCTCTCATAAGTGGATCATGCCCTAATCTTGCATATTCATATACATTGAAGGTACTTTATTTGAGTTTTAACCATAAATGGTACTTTCTCTCTCTCCTTACTAATAGATGGTGATTATATCACTCTAGATAGGGTTGGTTTAAGTCCTCATTGATTAACATAAACCAAATCACCACTGTCATGTCATTAGGATTTGAATAAAACAAGGTATCCTTTAATTGAACCCATTTAAGCTTTAAACGAGAGTGAAACCATTTGAGCTTAAACGAGTGTGAACCCATTTGAGCTTAAACGGGTGTGAACCCATTTGAGCTTAAACGAGTGTGAAACCGTTTGAGCTTAAACGAGTGTGAACCTGTTTGAGCTTAAACGAGTGTGAACCCACTTGAGCTTAAACGAGTGTGAACCCACTTGAGCTTAAACGAGTGTGAACCCACTTGAGCTTAAACGAGTGTGAACCCACTTGAGCTTAAACGAGTGTGAAGCCGCTTGAGCTTAAACTAGTGTGAACCCACTTGAGCATAAATGAGTGTGAACCCACTTGAGCTTAAATGAGTGTGAACCCACTTGAGCTTAAACGAGTGTGAACCCACTTGAGCTTAAACGAGTGTGAACCCACTTGAGCTTAAACGAGTGTGAACCCACTTGAGCTTAAATGAGTGTGAACCCACTTGAGCTTAAACGAGTGTGAACCCACTTGAGCTTAAACGAGTGTGAACCCACTTGAGCTTAAACGAGTGTGAACCCACTTGATTTCAAACGGTTGCAAACCATTTAGACCTATTGGTCCAAGATCATTTAATAAAGTTGGATAAGGACCAACATAGGTATTAACGCCCTTTGTCTTCAACCTTGAAACCAAGGTCTGTTCTTTACGAAAAAGCTTGCAAGAGTGCAAAGAAAGATGGGGCAGAAGAAGAGCCAACTATTATTTGCAAGAATCAAAGTATGCATAACAAAGCAAGATTTAGAGTTATAAAACCCGCCTCAAACATTGTTCCTAGAGCTCCAAGCTTCCAAGTTTCAAGCCTTTAATGGCATCTTGAGATCCACAGGTTGGCCAAAGGTGATTCTCCAAGGAAAAGATGGAGATGATCGGCTAGAACAAGAAACCTAAGTGAATTAACCTTGAAACCAACCTTATACAAGGATTTCCTCCATGAATCCAAGCTAGAAGATGGTGCTCTCTTACCTTAGAACAGGTTGGTCATTTCCCTGAGCTCCAGATCTTTGCCTTGGTCAGTTGAGAAAGATGAGAAGTGAGGAAGTGAAGGGAATACGTTTGGTTGTTTTACAAGGAACTAGGCTTATATACCTTAGGTTGTTTTCTACCATAAGGACCTCTAAAACATAGATTTCTCATCTAAGTCCCTTCTTCTTTCTAAGGCACGTCCAAGAATGATAATCTTATGCAAAGATCATCAAAACTCAAGATCTAAGGGTAGAGAAAACCAACATGCATACTAAGGTACATATATGAAGGGTCTCCTTACTCTTACTAGGTGTTTTCACTACAAAGGTCATCCTTCTTATCCAATTATTTAATTGAAGCGCCCCTCTCATCATTTCTTCTCTAAATAATGTAAAGAGTCATAAAAGATATACTAGAAGGTATATTTTACAGGTTGCACTCCATATTTTGGGTAAATTGCACTTTACACCAAAATCAGGATTTTTAAGCACAAGGATCACTCCACAAGCTGCTTCTTGGTGCCCAAGCTTGGAGAATCCATCATACCTCATCATATTCATTCATATGATCTCTCATCATCAAAGGTACATCATATCATGTTAATATTTCAAGTTAACCCTTCTTAATTGGGTAATTTGCACATAGGTCCCTGCATAACAAAACAATACTACATTCATTGTTTTAAAAGGACAGAAATGAAATTGTTTGTTCCTCAGGAACTTAATTACATGCCAGAAGTTAATCACAAGTATCTTAATTACATGATTTAAGTAAAAACACCTAGGGTTAACTTATAACCCATGTCAGGGATGTTACAAATTATTCACCCTCAAAAGAATTTTGTCCCGAAATCGATTTAGCATATTAGGAGAAAAGAGTAGGGTATTTCCTCCTCATCTCTTCCTCCAGCTCCCAAGTGGTTTCTTCAACACCACGATGATTCCAGAGGACTTTCACAAGACTTATATCTTTCTTCTTTAACTTTTTAATTCTGTTATCAAGGATTGACATTGGTCTCTCCTCATAAGTTATATCTTCATTCACTTCTACTTCCATAGGTTGTAGAACTGACTCAGTATCAGGGTGACATTTCCTTAACACAGAAATGTGAAACACAGGGTGTAACTTCTGCAATTCTGGTGGCAATTCTAGTTTATAGGCTACCTTTCCAACTCGTTCAATGATTGGATAAGGCCCCATAAATCTAGGAGCTAACTTTCCTTTCCTTCCAAAATGAAGGACTCCTTTCCAAGGTGAGACCTTGAGGTACACTCTGTCTCCAACCTGGAACTCTAAAGGTCTACGACGTCTGTCAGTGTAAGACTTTTGTCTATCCTGTGCAGTCTTAAGCTGCTGTTGGATTACCTTAATCTTTTCTGTGGTCTGCTGCACAAGATCAGGACCTAACAACTGATGCTCACCAGTCTCATACCAGCATAAGGGTGATCTACAATGTATACCATACAAGGCTTCATAAGGTGCCATATCAATACTATGTTGATAGCTATTGTTATAGGCAAACTCTATCAAGCTTAGGTGCAGATCCCAACTTCCTGTGAACTGGAGAACACATGCTCTCAACAAGTCTTTGAAGGTCTGTATAGTCCTTTCTGACTGTCCATCAGTCTGTGGATGAAAGGTTGTACTAAACCTTAACTGGGTGCCTAGTGCCCTATGTAGCTGTTCCCAAAAATGACTTGTGAACTGAGGACCTCTGTCAGAAACTATAATGACAGGAACTCCGTGCAACCGCACTATCTCTTGAACATACAACTGTGATAACCTCTCAGCAGAATAGGTTGTTTTGACAGGTAAGAAATGCGCTGTCTTTGTCAATCTATCAACTATTACCCAGATGGAATCATGTCCTTTGTTTGTCCTGGGTAGGCCAACAAAAAAGTCCATGGTCACATGGTCCCACTTCCACTGTGGTATGGGTAAAGGTTGCATTATCCCTGCAGGCTTCTGGTGTTCAGCTTTAACTTGCTGACACACAGGACGCCTCATCACAAACTCTGCAACATCCCTCTTCATCCCGGGCCACCAATACATATCCTTCAAGTTCCGATACATCTTGGTGCTTCCTGGATGCATAGCATACATTGAAGAATGAGCTTCTTCCAGGACTAATTTCCTCAAGTTGTCCTTATCTGGCACTATCATCCTCCCATGATAACATGCTACTTGATCATCTGAGTCATGGAAACCATCTCGCTTCTCATCACCATACTCTGACCTAATCTGCTGAACTGTAGTATCAACCTGTTGTTCCTCTTTGATCTGCTCTCTAAGGGTAGGTTTGATATGCATCTCAGCCAACAACCCAACTAATAATGACACCTTCAACTGTACATTGTCTTGCCTTAAAGAGATAAGCATATCTCTCTTAGAGCATACTAAAGAGTTTAGTTGTGCTCTATCCATGGTTGATGTTGCTGATTTCCTACTCAAGGCATCTGCAACCACATTGGCCTTCCCTGGATGGTAATCAATTGTACAATCGTAGTCCTTGATTAACTCCATCCAACGACATTGTCTCATGTTAAGTTCATGCTGAAAAAAGATATACTTAAGGTTCTTGTGATCTGTGAAAATCTGGAATGTCTCTCCATAGAGATAATGTCTCCAGATCTTCAAGGCATGAACCACAGCAGCTAACTCCAGATCATGTGTCGGATAATTCTCTTCGTGTTTCTTAAGCTGTCGGGAAGCAAAAGAAATCACTTGCTTATCCTGCATCAACACGCATCTGAGTCCATTATTGGAGGCATCACAGAAAACTATGTATCCTTTGCCTTGCTCAGGTAGCACAAGTACAGGTGCACTTGTCAACCTCTCCTTTAGTAGCTGAAACGATTGCTGGCACTTATCGCTCCAGTCAAAAGGAACTTCTTTCCGTGTTAACTTAGTCAAGGGTAGGGATATAGAACTGAAGTTCTTAATGAACCTTCAATAATAGCCAGCCAACCCTAAGAAACTACGAATCTCCGTCGGTGTCTTCGGTTGTTCCCACTATAGAACATATTCTACCTTTTTAGGGTCAACACGAATTCCCGAGGCAGATACCACATGTCCAAGAAAAGATACCTCCGGCAACCAGAACTCACACTTGCTAAACTTAGCGTATAACTCATGTTGTCTTAGCAAAGTTAGAGCCTGAAAAAGATGTTGTTCATGTTGCTGAGCATCTCTACTATAGATCAGAATGTCATCTATAAAGACAACAACACACTGATCCAGGAAAGGTCGGAAGATTCTATTCATGAGTTCCATAAATGCAGCCGGTGCATTAGTTAGTCCAAACGACATAACTGTGAACTCATAGTGACCATACCTTGTTCTGAAAGCAGACTTGGGTATGTCACTGTCCTTAATATGAAGTTGATGATATCCAGACCTCAAATCTATCTTTGAGAAGACGGTTGCACCGCGCAAATGGTCAAAGAGATCATCAATCCTCGGCAGAGGGTACTTATTCTTTATTGTTACTTTATTTAATTGCCTGTAATCAATGCACAACCGCATTGATCCGTCTTTCTTTTTAATGAAAAGGACCGGATCACCCCAAGGTGAAGTGCTTGGTCGGATGAAACCCTTCACAAGCAACTCTTGAAGCTGCTTCTTGAGTTCTGCCATCTCAGCAGACGCCATCCTATACGGTGTATGGGCTATAGGTTGGGTATCTGGGATCAAATTGATCTCAAAATCAATTTCCCGAGGTGGTGGCATACCTGGAAGTTCTTCAAGAAATACATCTTCAAATTCCCTGACTATAGGAACTTCAGCAAGGTTAGGGCTTTTCATGGTGGTATCTATCACATGGGCCAAGAATGCATAACATCCTTGCCTCATCAGCTTATCAACAACCATAGCAGACACAAGACATGTGGGTAGAATCTTTCTCTCTCCTTGAAAGATCCATGTGTTTCTCTCATCAGCAAACACAACCTGCTTGGATTCACAATCCAAGACAACTCTATACCTTTCTAAGGTATCCATCCCAAGGATTATATCAAATCCTTGCATCTCAAGTGGTATAAGATCCACTTGAATGCGATGATCAGAAAAGAAGAGGATGCAGGGAGAGCATACCTCTTGCAACACAGCAGACCCTCTCAACGGAGTCTCTAGAAACAAGCTATCTGACCTATGACTGACCGTCATATTGCAGTTATGAATCACTCTTCGAGTGATAAAGGAGTGCGTAGCACCCGGGTCAATCAAAATAGATACAATACAGGATGTAGTCATATTAGAATATAAAAGTTCCATTTGACCTGTCACAACCCGTGGATTGACCACTGCATCTGGTGGGTTCATAGCATAGAACCTTGCTGTCGCCTGAGGTTGAGTTGGTGCTAACGATCCAGCTTGAGACGCTTGTCCACGTCCTCTAGCTGCTCCTTGAAAATGCTTTCTCTGTGATCCCTGTTGATTCTGTCTCTGAGGTTGTGTCACATTGACAGGCCTAGACATGCAGTCCTTCATCAAGTGTCCCACCTTCCCACAGTTGTAGCAGCTTCTTTCCAGTTGTTGTGGTCTGGGTGGTCCTGTGACTGACATTGATGCTGAACTGCGAGTCTCTTGTAGTGGTAGGCTTCATCCCCTGTCTCTACTTGGTGTCCATTGTGTCTGAGCACTAGATCTGGGTGGTGGAGGTGTAGGTGCAGAGAATCTAGGCTTCTTAAAGTCCCTAGATGAAGAACCCTGGAACTGCAGATATCTCTTATGGGTTTGCGTCTTCTCGACTACAGATTTCTCTATCCTCCAGACTGACTCAATGAAGGTAGCAAACCTCTCCCGATTCTCTAGGGCAGACACAGGAGTAGTCAAATCAGCGTTTAAACCCTTCTCAAACCTTCTAATCCTCTCTTCTTCTGTGGTAGCCATGTGCGGACATAATCATAGCAACTCCATGAACTTAGCTTCGTACTCGCTAATGTTCATCATGCTTTGTCTCAATCTCTCAAATTGAGAGATCTTCTCATCCGGGAATGTCTTTGGAAAGTATCTGTTGACAAATCCCCGACGAAAATCTTCCCACGAGACCTCTGCTCTAGGCCTCTTCTACTCTTCCATGGTCCACCAGTGACCAGCACTACCTTTGAGAAGATAGATAGCATGTCTAACCTTCTCACCTTCGGGGATGTTAATGATTCTGAAAGCTTTCTCCAACTCAGTTAACCACAGATCAGCATCAACAGGGTCAGCTGTACCAAAGTATTCAGTTGCTCCGACCCGATGAAGTCGCTCGAACGTCTTATCGATACCTTGACCCTCAGACTGGACAGGTGCCCTAGGTACAGGCATGGGCATCCTGTCAGTGATGTGTGTCATGGTAGTCATAAACTGCCCGAACATAATTTGAACAGCTGGGTTTCCCATGTCAGCTGGATCAAACTGAGGTGGCTCCATAGGTAGCTCAGGTACAGGTTGCTCTATTTATAGGTTCCTTGCACCTTCTCGAGGTGCAGCAACACTACTTTCTGCCTCGTATTCCTCCTATGGTCCAGACATCCTTAATTATCTTCTTCTCCTGAGGAGCAGAAGACTCTATTAGACAAGAAAGAAGTACTAAGGATAGACTCGACATTCTAAGTCCTATGTCTCTATAGACTCAGCGAACCTAGAGCTCTGATACCACTAATTGTGGGCTCTGATCTCCAAAACACAAGATAAACATAGCGGAAGCGATTCGATTAACAGCGGAATACGAAAAATCATGAGAAATTAAAACTGTTCGAAAACGAGATCTCAAAAACCTGAAACTGTTTTTATAAAAGTAAGATGAACTATTTACATCTCTGATAAATCACTTCTCGAGTGATTATATACATCAGGATACAAAATCTCAAGACTTCAAAATTCTCAGATCAACAAACTCCTAGGATCTGAGTGTACAGAGACGACATAAGACTATTCTAACTACAAGACTAGACAACACAATGTTTACACCTGAAATCACTGCTGCTCCTGGTTTTGCTGCTGCTGCTGCTGCTGTCCACCTGCAGATCGATTCCTTCGACCTTGACGTCCACCTAAAGGTAGAAATCTACGGGGTGAGACAATTTCAAATAATTGTCCCAGCGAGAGTTATAACTCTCCACCAGAAACTTTGTTAAAAGCTATCAAAGGAATATCATGAGCAGGTAACTTAGATTACTCACAGCAGGCTTGATAACAATTACTCACCTTTATTAAGGAATATGAAGAACATGTATACTAATACTTGAACAGGATATTAAATGCAAGTGATGTAATAACAATCAATGTTCTTCATAGTTCAACCTAAGCAGTTATGCTACGCGGTTGATTATGTTTTACAAACATCATTATGCCCTGCGGAGATGAGGTATACCGCTCATGCTCCAACCGATCACTCGTAAGTCACATCGGTATCATACTAGGTCATCGAAAGAGCCGGATTCTCATGACCTTCAACTACCTCAATCAGAATGAGGATAAACATGCAGGACATCTAATGTCTCTGCTATTATAGCTCACCAGGGTATTTTGGTACTTCACTATTAGAGTCACAGTGGCATTCTGCACTCTCTTCACTATCAAAAGATTTCATGTTTATCTCTCATCGATGAGGTATAAAAGATTTCCTTGGGAGAATAGTGTTACATCACCCCGACATAAACACATAGTGATGGGTTGATGGATTAAGATATATCCACATCAACTTCTACACTAGGATGTAAGGGTATTCACATCCATATTCCCCACATACTCAAAAGTATGTGATCCAGGAGTTCCCTTAAGAAAACCTGTTTCACCATCATTTAACTCCTGACAATGATGGATCTATGATCAGGGCTCTACATGATATGATTATACTTGGTTATTAGGTACATTTCAGTATTCTTTTAGCATTATACATGTTTCCAAACATTCAAGTACTAAACATGGCTATAACAAAAGAATACTAAATGTAACAGGTATTACTCATATCAGTTATCAGATGGATATCAATTCTTAATCATCTTATTACTATGATTCAGGAACATGGTTACTTACACCCTTATATCATCATAACACTTGCTATCAAGTGACATGTCAGCATCAAGTCATCTATTAGCATGACCTTGATGTCATTCATGGCCCTTAAGGCATATCAGTTTCATATGATGCCACTTGCATCTAGGAAACATAGTTATTTCGGTTCATAAGCTATTGACATACTTTCAATGGATATGATGTCATGATCCTTACCTGGATATGATTATTCTCTTATAAGAATCTGCATGATTAAATCAATTGATAATAATCAACAATTCATAGTCAGATTAGTAGTCAATAAGATAGAATTAACCTTTCAATTCAAGGTTATACTTTTATGTCCTTACAAAGGGTAAGATTCCCTTGTTTTTATCATTTAGGCTTATTCAACCCTTTCATTATGATTAGGAATAATAATTCCTCATCTCATATTTTGATCATACAATTCATGCTTAAAGGAAAATCATGAGTTTAGAGTTTATTGTTCATTTCAACATATTACCATGAACTAGGGTTTACTATTCACATTACTCATGATTACCCTAAAACTAGGGTTTACTATTCACATTACTCATGATTACCCTTAAAACTAGAGTTTACTATTCACATTACTCATGATTACCCTAAAACTAGGGTTTACTATTCACATCATAGTGAAATGAGCTCATAGTATCATCATGAATGAGAAACATCATCATTGATGCTTTCAAATTAGGTTAAGACTCATCAATTATCTTAATTAGGGTTTTCATGATCTCTCATAAGTGGATCATGCCCTAATCTTGCATATTCATATACATTGAAGGTACTTTATTTGAGTTTTAACCATAAATGGTACTTTCTCTCTCTCCTTACTAATAGATGGTGATTATATCACTCTAGATAGGGTTGGTTTAAGTCCTCATTGATTAACATAAACCAAATCACCACTGTCATGTCATTAGGATTTGAATAAAACAAGGTATCCTTTAATTGAACCCATTTAAGCTTTAAACGAGAGTGAAACCATTTGAGCTTAAACGAGTGTGAACCCATTTGAGCTTAAACGGGTGTGAACCCATTTGAGCTTAAACGAGTGTGAAACCGTTTGAGCTTAAACGAGTGTGAACCTGTTTGAGCTTAAACGAGTGTGAACCCACTTGAGCTTAAACGAGTGTGAACCCACTTGAGCTTAAACGAGTGTGAACCCACTTGAGCTTAAACGAGTGTGAACCCACTTGAGCTTAAACGAGTGTGAAGCCGCTTGAGCTTAAACTAGTGTGAACCCACTTGAGCATAAATGAGTGTGAACCCACTTGAGCTTAAATGAGTGTGAACCCACTTGAGCTTAAACGAGTGTGAACCCACTTGAGCTTAAACGAGTGTGAACCCACTTGAGCTTAAACGAGTGTGAACCCACTTGAGCTTAAATGAGTGTGAACCCACTTGAGCTTAAACGAGTGTGAACCCACTTGAGCTTAAACGAGTGTGAACCCACTTGAGCTTAAACGAGTGTGAACCCACTTGATTTCAAACGGTTGCAAACCATTTAGACCTATTGGTCCAAGATCATTTAATAAAGTTGGATAAGGACCAACATAGGTATTAACGCCCTTTGTCTTCAACCTTGAAACCAAGGTCTGTTCTTTACGAAAAAGCTTGCAAGAGTGCAAAGAAAGATGGGGCAGAAGAAGAGCCAACTATTATTTGCAAGAATCAAAGTATGCATAACAAAGCAAGATTTAGAGTTATAAAACCCGCCTCAAACATTGTTCCTAGAGCTCCAAGCTTCCAAGTTTCAAGCCTTTAATGGCATCTTGAGATCCACAGGTTGGCCAAAAGTGATTCTCCAAGGAAAAGATGGAGATGATCGGCTAGAACAAGAAACCTAAGTGAATTAACCTTGAAACCAACCTTATACAAGGATTTCCTCCATGAATCCAAGCTAGAAGATGGTGCTCTCTTACCTTAGAACAGGTTGGTCATTTCCCTGAGCTCCAGATCTTTGCCTTGGTCAGTTGAGAAAGATGAGAAGTGAGGAAGTGAAGGGAATACGTTTGGTTGTTTTACAAGGAACTAGGCTTATATACCTTAGGTTGTTTTCTACCATAAGGACCTCTAAAACATAGATTTCTCATCTAAGTCCCTTCTTCTTTCTAAGGCACGTCCAAGAATGATAATCTTATGCAAAGCTCATCAAAACTCAAGATCTAAGGGTAGAGAAAACCAACATGCATACTAAGGTACATATATGAAGGATCTCCTTACTCTTACTAGGTGTTTTCACTACAAAGGTCATCCTTCTTATCCAATTATTTAATTGAAGCCCCCCTCTCATCATTTCTTCTCTAAATAATGTAAAGAGTCATAAAAGATATACTAGAAGGTATATTTTATAGGTTGCACTCCATATTTTGGGTAAATTGCACTTTACACCAAAATCAGGATTTTTAAGCACAAAGATCACTCCACAAGCTGCTTCTTGGTGCCCAAGCTTGGAGAATCCATCATACCTCATCATATTCATTCATATGATCTCATCATCATCAAAGGTACATCATATCATGTTAATATTTCAAGTTAACCCTTCTTAATTGGGTAATTTGCACATAGGTCCCTGCATAACAAAACAATACTACATTCATTGTTTTAAAAGGACAGAAATGAAATTGTTTGTTCCTCAGGAACTTAATTACATGCCAGAAGTTAATCACAAGTATCTTAATTACATGATTTAAGTAAAAACACCTAGGGTTAACTTATAACCCATGTCAGGGATGTTACAAATTATTCACCCTCAAAAGAATTTTGTCCCGAAATCGATTTAGCATATTAGGAGAAAAGAGTAGGGTATTTCCTCCTCATCTCTTCCTCCAGCTCCCAAGTGGTTTCTTCAACACCACGATGATTCCAGAGGACTTTCAAAAGACTTATATCTTTCTTCTTTAACTTTTTAATTCTGTTATCAAGGATTGACATTGGTCCCTCCTCATAAGTTATATCTTCATTCACTTCTACTTCCATAGGTTGTAGAACTGACTCAGTATCAGGGTGACATTTCCTTAACACAGAAATGTGAAACACAGGGTGTAACTTCTGCAATTCTGGTGGCAATTCTAGTTTATAGGCTACCTTTCCAACTCGTTCAATGATTGGATAAGGCCCCATAAATCTAGGAGCTAACTTTCCTTTCCTTCCAAAATGAAGGACTCCTTTCCAAGGTGAGACCTTGAGGTACACTCTGTCTCCAACCTGGAACTCTAAAGGTCTACGACGTCTGTCAGCGTAAGACTTTTGTCTATCCTGTGTAGTCTTAAGCTGCTGTTGGATTACCTTAATCTTTTCTGTGGTCTGCTGCACAAGATCAGGACCTAACAACTGATGCTCACCAGTCTCATACCAGCATAAGGGTGATCTACAACATATACCATACAAGGCTTCATAAGGTGACATATCAATACTATGTTGATAGCTATTATTATAGGCAAACTCTATTAAGCTTAGGTGCAGATCCCAACTTCCTGTGAACTGGAGAACACATTCTCTCAACAAGTCTTTGAAGGTCTGTATAGTCCTTTCTGACTGTCCATCAGTCTGTGGATGAAAGGTTGTACTAAACCTTAACTGGGTGCCTAGTGCCCTATGTAGCTGTTCCCAAAAATGACTTGTGAACTGAGGACCTCTGTCAGAAACTATAATGACAGGAACTCCGTGCAACCGCACTATCTCTTGAACATACAACTGTGATAACCTCTCAGCAGAATAGGTTGTTTTGACAGGTAAGAAATGCGCTGTCTTTGTCAATCTATCAACTATTACCCAGATGGAATCATGTCCTTTGTTTGTCCTGGGTAGGCCAACAAAAAAGTCCATGGTCACATGGTCCCACTTCCACTGTGGTATGGGTAAAGGTTGCATTATCCCTGCAGGCTTCTGGTGTTCAGCTTTAACTTGCTGACACACAGGATGCCTCATCACAAACTCTGCAACATCCCTCTTCATCCCGGGCCACCAATACATATCCTTCAAGTTCCGATACATCTTGGTGCTTCCTGGATGCATAGCATACATTGAAGTATGAGCTTCTTCCAGGACTAATTTCCTCAAGTTGTCCTTATCTGGCACTATCATCCTCCCATGATAACATGCTACTTGATCATCTGAGTCATGGAAACCATCTCGCTTCTCATCACCATACTCTGACCTAATCTGCTGAACTGCAGTATCAACCTGTTGTTCCTCTTTGATCTGCTCTCTAAGGGTAGGTTTGATATGCATCTCAGCCAACAACCCAACTAATAATGACACCTTCAACTGTACATTGTCTTGCCTTAAAGAGATGAGCATATCTCTCTTAGAGCATACTAAAGAGTTTAGTTGTGCTCTATCCATGGTTGATGTTGCTGATTTCCTACTCAAGGCATCTGCAACCACATTGGCCTTCCCTGGATGGTAATCAATTGTACAATCGTAGTCCTTGATTAACTCCATCCAACGACATTGTCTCATGTTAAGTTCATGCTGAAAAAAGATATACTTAAGGTTCTTGTGATCTGTGAAAATCTGGAATGTCTCTCCATAGAGATAATGTCTCCAGATCTTCAAGGCATGAACCACAGCAGCTAACTCCAGATCATGTGTCGGATAATTCTCTTCGTGTTTCTTAAGCTGTCGGGAAGCAAAAGAAATCACTTGCTTATCCTGCATCAACACGCATCTGAGTCCATTATTGGAGGCATCACAGAAAACTATGTATCCTTTGCCTTGCTCAGGTAGCACAAGTACAGGTGCACTTGTCAACCTCTCCTTTAGTAGCTGAAAAGATTGCTGGCACTTATCGCTCCAGTCAAAAGGAACTTCTTTCCGTGTTAACTTAGTCAAGGGTAGGGATATAGAACTGAAGTTCTTAATGAACCTTCAATAATAGCCAGCCAACCCTAAGAAACTACGAATCTCCGTCGGTGTCTTCGGTTGTTCCCACTATAGAACATATTCTACCTTTTTAGGGTCAACACGAATTCCCGAGGCAGATACCACATGTCCAAGAAAAGATACCTCCGGCAACCAGAACTCACACTTGCTAAACTTAGTGTATAACTCATGTTGTCTTAGCAAAGTTAGAGCCTGAAAAAGATGTTGTTCATGTTGCTGAGCATCTCTACTATAGATCAGAATGTCATCTATAAAGACAACAACACACTGATCCAGGAAAGGTCGGAAGATTCTATTCATGAGTTCCATAAATGCAGCCGGTGCATTAGTTAGTCCAAACGACATAACTGTGAACTCATAGTGACCATACCTTGTTCTGAAAGCAGACTTGGGTATGTCACTGTCCTTAATATGAAGTTGATGATATCCAGACCTCAAATCTATCTTTGAGAAGACGGTTGCACCACGCAAATGGTCAAAGAGATCATCAATCCTCGGCAGAGGGTACTTATTCTTTATTGTTACTTTATTTAATTGCCTGTAATCAATGCACAACCACATGGATCCGTCTTTCTTTTTAACGAAAAGGACCGGAGCACCCCAAGGTGAAGTGCTTGGTCGGATGAAACCCTTCTCAAGCAACTCTTGAAGCTGCTTCTGGAGTTCTGCCATCTCAGCAGACACCATCCTATACGGTGTATGGGCTATAGGTTGGGTATCTGGGATCAAATTGATCTCAAAATCAATTTCCCGAGGTGGTGGCATACCTGGAAGTTCTTCAAGAAATACATCTTCAAATTCCCTGACTATAGGAACTTCAGCAAGGTTAGGGCTTTTCATGGTGGTATCTATCACATGGGCCAAGAATGCATAACATCCTTGCCTCATCAACTTATCAACAACCATAGCAGACACAAGACATGTGGGTAGAATCTTTCTCTCTCCTTGAAAGATCCATGTGTTGCTCTCATCAGCAAACACAACCTGCTTGGATTCACAATCCAAGACAACTCTATACCTTTCTAAGGTATCCATCCCAAGGATTATATCAAATCCTTGCATCTCAAGTGGTATAAGATCCACTTGAATGCGATGATCAGAAAAGAAGAGGATGCAGGGAGAGCATACCTCTTGCAACACAGCAGACCCTCTCAACGGAGTCTCTAGAAACAAGCTATCTGCCCTATGACTGACTGTCATATTGCAGTTATGACTCACTCTTCGAGTGATAAAGGAGTGCGTAGCACCCGGGTCAATCAAAATAGATACAATACAAGATGTAGTCATATTAGAATATAAAAGTTCCATTTGACCTGTCACAACCCGTGGATTGACCACTGCATCTGGTGGGTTCATAGCATAGAACCTTGCTGTCGCCTGAGGTTGAGTTGGTGCTAACGATCCAGCTTGAGACGCTTGTCCACGTCCTCTAGCTGCTCCTTGAAAATGCTTTCTCTGTGATCCCTGTTGATTCTGTCTCTGAGGTTGTGTCACATTGACAGGCCTAGACATGCAGTCCTTCATCAAGTGTCCCACCTTCCCACAGTTGTAGCAGCTTCTTTCCAGTTGTTGTGGTCTGGGTGGTCCTGTGACTGACATTGATGCTGAACTGCGAGTCTCTTGTAGTGGTAGGCTTCATCCCCTGTCTCTACTTGGTGTCCATTGTGTCTGAGCACTAGATCTGGGTGGTGGAGGTGTAGGTGCAGAGAATCTAGGCTTCTTAAAGTCCCTAGATGAAGAACCCTGGAACTGCGGATATCTCTTATGGGTTTGCCTCTTCTCGACTACAGATTTCTCTATCCTCCAGACTGACTCAACGAAGGTAGCAAACCTCTCCCGGTTCTCTAGGGCAGACACATGAGTAGTCAAATCAGCGTTTAAACCCTTCTCAAACCTTCTAATCCTCTCTTCTTCTGTGGTAGCCATGTGCGGACAGAATCATAGCAACTCCATGAACTTAGCTTCGTACTCGCTAATGTTCATCATGCTTTGTCTCAATCTCTCAAATTGAGAGATCTTCTCATCCAGGAATGTCTTTGGAAAGTATCTGTTGACAAATCCCCGACGAAAATCTTCCCACGAGACCTCTACTCCAGGCCTCTTCTGCTCTTCCATGGTCCACCAGTGACCAGCACTACCTTTGAGAAGATAGACAGCATGTCTAACCTTCTCACCTTCGGGGATGTTAATGATTCTGAAAGCTTTCTCCAACTCAGTTAACCACAGATCAGCATCAACAGGGTCAGCTGTACCAAAGTATTCGGTTGCTCCGACCCGATGAAGTCGCTCGAACATCTTACCGATACCTTGACCCTCAGACTGGACAGGTGCCCTAGGTACATGCATGGGCATCCTGTCGGTGATGTGTGTCATGGCAGTCATAAACTGCCCGAACATAATTTGAACAGCTGGGTTTCCCATGTCAGCTGGATCAAATTGAGGTGGCTCCATAGGTAGCTCAGGTACAGATTGCTCTATTTATAGGTTCCTTGCACCTTCTCGAGGTGCAGCAACACTACTTTCTGCCTCGTATTCCTCCTATGGTCCAAACATCCTTAATTATCTTCTTCTCCTGAGGAGCAGAAGACTCTATTAGACAAGAAAGAAGTACTAAGGATAGACTCGACATTCTAAGTCCTATGTCTCTGTAGACTCAGCGAACCTAGAGCTCTGATACCACTAATTGTGGGCTCTGATCTCCAAAACACAAGATAAACATAGCGGAAGCGATTCGATTAACAGCGGAATATGAAAAATCATGAGAAATTAAAACTGTTCGAAAACGAGATCTCAAAAACCTGAAACTGTTTTTATAAAAGTAAGATGAACTATTTACATCTCTGATAAATCACTTCTCGAGTGATTATATACATCAGGATACAAAATCTCAAGACTTCAAAATTCTCAGATCAACAAACTCCTAGGATCTGAGTGTACAGAGACGACATAAGACTATTCTAACTACAAGACTAGACAACACAATGTTTACACCTGAAATCACTGCTGCTCCTGGTTTTGCTGCTGCTGCTGCTGTCCACCTGCAGATCGATTCCTTCGACCTTGACGTCCACCTAAAGGTAGAAATCTACGGGGTGAGACAATTTCAAATAATTGTCCCAGCGAGAGTTATAACTCTCCACCAGAAACTTTGTTAAAAGCTATCAAAGGAATATCATGAGCATGTAACTTAGATTACTCACAGCAGGCTTGATAACAATTACTCACCTTTATTAAGGAATATGAAGAACATGTATACTAATACTTGAACAGGATATTAAATGCAAGTGATGTAATAACAATCAATGTTCTTCATAGTTCAACCTAAGCAGTTATGCTACGCGGTTGATTATGTTTTACAAACATCATTATGCCCTGCGGAGATGAGGTATATCGCTCATGCTCCAACCGATCACTCGTAAGTCACATCGGTATCATACTAGGTCATCGAAAGAGCCGGATTCTCATGACCTTCAACTACCTCAATCAGAATGAGGATAAACATGCAGGACATCTAATGTCTCTGCTATTATAGCTCACCAGGGTATTTTGGTACTTCACTATTAGAGTCACAGTGGCATTCTACACTCTCTTCGCTATCAAAAGATTTCATGTTTATCTCTCATCGATGAGGTATAAAAGATTTCCTCGGGAGAATAGTGTTACATCACCCCGACATAAACACATAGTGATGGGTTGATGGATTAAGATATATCCACATCAACTTCTACACTAGGATGTAAGGGTATTCACATCCATATTCCCCACATACTCAAAAGTATGTGATCCAGGAGTTCCCTTAAGAAAACCTGTTTCACCATCATTTAACTCCTGACAATGATGGATCTATGATCAGGGCTCTACATGATATGATTATACTTGGTTATTAGGTACATTTCAGTATTCTTTTAGCATTATACATGTTTCCAAACATTCAAGTACTAAACATGGCTATAACAAAAGAATACTAAATGTAACAGGTATTACTCATATCAGTTATCAGATGGATATCAATTCTTAATCATCTTATTACTATGATTCAGGAACATGGTTACTTACACCCTTATATCATCATAACACTTGCTATCAAGTGACATGTCAGCATCAAGTCATCTATTAACATGACCTTGATGTCATTCATGGCCCTCAAGGCATATCAGTTTCATATGATGCCACTTGCATCTAGGAAACATAGTTATTTCGGTTCATAAGCTATTGACATACTTTCAATGGATATGATGTCATGATCCTTACCTGGATATGATTATTCTCTTATAAGAATCTGCATGATTAAATCAATTGATAATAATCAACAATTCATAGTCAGATTAGTAGTCAATAAGATAGAATTAACCTTTCAATTCAAGGTTATACTTTTATGTCCTTACAAAGGGTAAGATTCCCTTGTTTTTATCATTTAGGCTTATTCAACCCTTTCATTATGATTAGGAATAATAATTCCTCATCTCATATTTTGATCATACAATTCATGCTTAAAGGAAAATCATGAGTTTAGAGTTTATTGTTCATTTCAACATATTACCATGAACTAGGGTTTACTATTCACATTACTCATGATTACCCTAAAACTAGGGTTTACTATTCACATTACTCATGATTACCCTTAAAACTAGAGTTTACTATTCACATTACTCATGATTACCCTAAAACTAGGGTTTACTATTCACATCATAGTGAAATGAGCTCATAGTATCATCATGAATGAGAAACATCATCATTGATGCTTTCAAATTAGGTTAAGACTCATCAATTATCTTAATTAGGGTTTTCATGATCTCTCATAAGTGGATCATGCCCTAATCTTGCATATTCATATACATTGAAGGTACTTTATTTGAGTTTTAACCATAAATGGTACTTTCTCTCTCTCCTTACTAATAGATGGTGATTATATCACTCTAGATAGGGTTGGTTTAAGTCCTCATTGATTAACATAAACCAAATCACCACTGTCATGTCATTAGGATTTGAATAAAACAAGGTATCCTTTAATTGAACCCATTTAAGCTTTAAACGAGAGTGAAACCATTTGAGCTTAAACGAGTGTGAACCCATTTGAGCTTAAACGGGTGTGAACCCATTTGAGCTTAAACGAGTGTGAAACCGTTTGAGCTTAAACGAGTGTGAACCTGTTTGAGCTTAAACGAGTGTGAACCCACTTGAGCTTAAACGAGTGTGAACCCACTTGAGCTTAAACGAGTGTGAACCCACTTGAGCTTAAACGAGTGTGAACCCACTTGAGCTTAAACGAGTGTGAACCCGCTTGAGCTTAAACTAGTGTGAACCCACTTGAGCTTAAATGAGTGTGAACCCACTTGAGCTTAAATGAGTGTGAACCCACTTGAGCTTAAACGAGTGTGAACCCACTTGAGCTTAAACGAGTGTGAACCCACTTGAGCTTAAACGAGTGTGAACCCACTTGAGCTTAAACGAGTGTGAACCCACTTGAGCTTAAATGAGTGTGAACCCACTTGAGCTTAAACGAGTGTGAATCCACTTGAGCTTAAACGAGTGTGAACCCACTTGAGCTTAAACGAGTGTGAACCCACTTGATTTCAAATGGTTGCAAACCGTTTAGACCTATTGGTCCAAGATCATTTAATAAAGTTGGATAAGGACCAACATAGGTATTAACGCCCTTTGTCTTCAACCTTGAAACCAAGGTCTGTTCTTTATGAAAAAGCTTGCAAGAGTGCAAAGAAAGATGGGGAAGAAGAAGAACCAACTATTATTTGCAAGAATCAAAGTATGCATAACAAAGCAAGATTTAGAGTTATAAAACCCGCCTCAAACATTGTTCCTAGAGCTCCAAGCTTCCAAGTTTCAAGCCTTTAATGGCATCTTGAGCTCCACAGGTTGGCCAAAGGTGATTCTCCAAGGAAAAGATGGAGATGATCGGCTAGAACAAGAAACCTAAGTGAATTAACCTTGAAACCAACCTTATACAAGGATTTCCTCCATGAATCCAAGCTAGAAGATGGTGCTCTCTTACCTTAGAACAGGTTGGTCATTTCCCTGAGCTCCAGATCTTTGCCTTGGTCGGTTGAGAAAGATGAGAAGTGAGGAAGTGAAGGGAATACGTTTGGTTGTTTTACAAGGAACTAGGCTTATATACCTTAGGTTGTTTTCTACCATAAGGACCTCTAAAACATAGATTTCTCATCTAAGTCCCTTCTTATTTCTAAGGCACGTCCAAGAATGATAATCTTATGCAAATCTCATCAAAACTCAAGATCTAGGTGTAGAGAAAACCAACATGCATACTAAGGTACATATATGAAGGGTCTCCTTACTCTTACTAGGTGTTTTCACTACAAAGGTCATCCTTCTTATCCAATTATTTAATTGAAGCGCCCCTCTCATCATTTCTTCTCTAAATAATGTAAAGAGTCATAAAAGATATACTAGAAGGTATATTTTACAGGTTGCACTCCATATTTTGGGTAAATTGCACTTTACACCAAAATCAGGATTTTTAAGCACAAGGATCACTCCACAAGGTGCTTCTTGGTGCCCAAGCTTGGAGAATCCATCATACCTCATCATATTCATTCATATGATCTCTCATAATCAAAGGTACATCATATCATGTTAATATTTCAAGTTAACCCTTCTTAATTGGGTAATTTGCACATAGGTCCCTGCATAACAAAACAATACTACATTCATTGTTTTAAAAGGACAGAAATGAAATTGTTTGTTCCTCAGGAACTTAATTACATGCCAGAAGTTAATCACAAGTATCTTAATTACATGATTTAAGTAAAAACACCTAGGGTTAACTTATAACCCATGTTAGGGATGTTACAAATTATTCACCCTCAAAAGAATTTCGTCCCGAAATCGATTTAGCATATTAGGAGAAAAGAGCAAGGTATTTCCTCCTCATCTCTTCCTCCAGCTCCCAAGTGGTTTTTCTTCAACACCACGATGATTCCAGAGGACTTTCACAAGACTTATATCTTTCTTCTTTAACTTTTTAATTCTGTTATCAAGGATTGACATTGGTCCCTCCTCATAAGTTATATCTTCATTCACTTCTACTTCCATAGGTTGTAGAACTGACTCAGTATCAGGGTGACATTTCCTTAACACAGAAATGTGAAACACAGGGTGTAACTTATGCAATTCTGGTGGCAATTCTAGTTTATAGGCTACCTTTCCAACTCGTTCAATGATTGGATAAGGCCCCATAAATCTAGGAGCTAACTTTCCTTTCCTTCCAAAATGAAGGACTCCTTTCCAAGGTGAGACCTTGAGGTACACTCTGTCTCCAACCTGGAACTCTAAAGGTCTACGACGTCTGTCAGTGTAAGACTTTTGTCTATCCTGTGCAGTCTTAAGCTGCTGTTGGATTACCTTAATCTTTTCTGTGGTCTGCTGCACAAGATCAGGACCTAACAACTGATGCTCACCAGTCTCATACCAGCATAAGGGTGATCTACAATGTATACCATACAAGGCTTCATAAGGTGCCATATCAATACTATGTTGATAGCTATTGTTATAGGCAAACTCTATCAAGCTTAGGTGCAGATCCCAACTTCCTGTGAACTGGAGAACACATGCTCTCAACAAGTCTTTGAAGGTCTGTATAGTCCTTTCTGACTGTCCATCAGTCTGTGGATGAAAGGTTGTACTAAACCTTAACTGGGTGCCTAGTGCCCTATGTAGCTGTTCCCAAAAATGACTTGTGAACTGAGGACCTCTGTCAGAAACTATAATGACAGGAACTCCGTGCAACCGCACTATCTCTTGAACATACAACTATGATAACCTCTCAGCAGAATAGGTTGTTTTGACAGGTAAGAAATGCGCTGTCTTTGTCAATCTATCAACTATTACCCAGATGGAATCATGTCCTTTGTTTGTCCTGGGTAGGCCAACAAAAAAGTCCATGGTCACATGGTCCCACTTCCACTGTGGTATGGGTAAAGGTTGCATTATCCCTGCAGGCTTCTGGTGTTCAGCTTTAACTTGCTGACACACAGGACGCCTCATCACAAACTCTGCAACATCCCTCTTCATCCCGGGCCACCAATACATATCCTTCAAGTTCCGATACATCTTGGTGCTTCCTGGATGCATAGCATACATTGAAGAATGAGCTTCTTCCAGGACTAATTTCCTCAAGTTGTCCTTATCTGGCACTATCATCCTCCCATGATAACATGCTACTTGATCATCTGAGTCATGGAAACCATCTCGCTTCTCATCACCATACTCTGACCTAATCTGCTGAACTGCAGTATCAACCTATTGTTCCTCTTTGATCTGCTCTCTAAGGGTAGGTTTGATATGCATCTCAGCCAACAACCCGACTAATAATGACACCTTCAACTGTACATTGTCTTGCCTTAAAGAGATAAGCATATCTCTCTTAGAGCATACTAAAGAGTTTAGTTGTGCTCTATCCATGGTTGATGTTGCTGATTTCCTACTCAAGGCATCTGCAACCACATTGGCCTTCCCTGGATGGTAATCAATTGTACAATCGTAGTCCTTGATTAACTCCATCCAACGACATTGTCTCATGTTAAGTTCATGCTGAAAAAAGATATACTTAAGGTTCTTGTGATCTGTGAAAATCTGGAATGTCTCTCCATAGAGATAATGTCTCCAGATCTTCAAGGCATGAACCACAACAGCTAACTCCAGATCATGTGTCGGATAATTCTCTTCGTGTTTCTTAAGCTGTCGGGAAGCAAAAGAAATCACTTGCTTATCCTGCATCAACACGCATCTGAGTCCATTATTGGAGGCATCACAGAAAACTATGTATCCTTTGCCTTGCTCAGGTAGCACAAGTACAGGTGCACTTGTCAACCTCTCCTTTAGTAGCTGAAAAGATTGCTGGCACTTATCGCTCCAGTCAAAAGGAACTTCTTTCCGTGTTAACTTAGTCAAGGGTAGGGATATAGAACTGAAGTTCTTAATGAACCTTCAATAATAGCCAGCCAACCCTAAGAAACTACGAATCTCCGTCGGTGTCTTCGGTTGTTCCCACTATAGAACATATTCTACCTTTTTAGGGTCAACACGAATTCCCGAGGCAGATACCACATGTCCAAGAAAAGATACCTCCGACAACCAGAACTCACACTTGCTAAACTTAGCGTATAACTCATGTTGTCTTAGCAAAGTTAGAGCCTAAAAAAGATGTTGTTCATGTTGCTGAGCATCTCTACTATAGATCAGAATGTCATCTATAAAGACAACAACACACTGATCGAGGAAAGGTCGGAAGATTCTATTCATGAGTTCCATAAATGCAGCCGGTGCATTAGTTAGTCCAAACGACATAACTGTGAACTCATAGTGACCATACCTTGTTTTGAAAGCAGACTTGGGTATGTCACTGTCCTTACTATGAAGTTGATGATATCCATACCTCAAATCTATCTTTGAGAAGACGGTTGCACCACGCAACTGGTCAAAGAGATCATCAATCCTCGGCAGAGGGTACTTATTCTTTATTGTTACTTTATTTAATTGCCTGTAATCAATGCACAACCGCATTGATCCGTCTTTCTTTTTAACGAAAAGGACCGGAGCACCCCAAGGTGAAGTGCTTGGTCGGATGAAACCCTTCTCAAGAAACTCTTGAAGCTGCTTCTTGAGTTCTGCCATCTCAGCAGACGCCATCCTATACGGTGTATGGGCTATAGGTTGGGTATCTGGGATCAAATTGATCTCAAAATCAATTTCCCGAGGTGGTGGCATACCTGGAAGTTCTTCAAGAAATACATCTTCAAATTCCCTGACTATAGGAACTTCAGCAAGGTTAGGGATTTTCATGGTGGTATCTATCACATGGGCCAAGAATGCATAACATCCTTGCCTCATCAGCTTATCAACAACCATAGCAGACACAAGACATGTGGGTAGAATCTTTCTCTCTCCTTGAAAGATCCATGTGTTGCTCTCATCAGCAAACACAACCTGCTTGGATTCACAATCCAAGACAACTCTATACCTTTCTAAGGTATCCATCCCAAGGATTATATCAAATCCTTGCATCTCAAGTGGTATAAGATCCACTTGAATGCGATGATCAGAAAAGAAGAGGATGCAGGGAGAGCATACCTCTTGCAACACAGCAGACCCTCTCAACAGAGTCTCTAGAAACAAGCTATCTGCCCTATGACTGACCGTCATATTGCAGTTATGAATCACTCTTCGAGTGATAAAGGAGTGCGTAGCACCCAGGTCAATCAAAATAGATACAATACAGGATGTAGTCATATTAGAATATAAAAGTTCCATTTGACCTGTCACAACCCGTGGATTGACCACTGCATCTGGTGGGTTCATAGCATAGAACCTTGCTGTCGCCTGAGGTTGATTTGGTGCTAACGATCCAGCTTGAGACGCTTGTCCACGTCCTCTAGCTGCTCCTTGAAAATGCTTTCTTTGTGATCCCTGTTGATTCTGTCTCTGAGGTTGTGTCACATTGACAGGCCTAGACATGCAGTCCTTCATCAAGTGTCCCACCTTCCCACAGTTGTAGCAGCTTCTTTCCAGTTGTTGTGGTCTGGGTGGTCCTGTGACTGACATTGATGCTGAACTGCGAGTCTCTTGTAGTGGTAGGCTTCGTCCCCTGTCTCTACTTGGTGTCCATTGTGTCTGAGCACTAGATCTGGGTGGTGGAGGTGTAGGTGCAGAGAATCTAGGCTTCTTAAAGTCCCTAGATGAAGAACCCTGGAACTGCGGATATCTCTTATGGGTTTGCCTCTTCTCGACTACGGATTTCTCTATCCTCCAGACTGACTCAACGAAGGTAGCAAACAGGTATAACAAAAGAATACTAAATGTAACATGTATTACTCATATCAGTTATCAGATGGATATCAATTCTTAATCATCTTATTACTATGATTCAGGAACATGGTTACTTACACCCTTATATCATCATAACACTTGCTATTAAGTGACATGTCAGCATCAAGTCATCTATTAGCATGACCTTGATGTCATTCATGGCCCTCAAGGCATATCAGTTTCATATGATGCCACTTGCATCTAGGAAACATAGTTATTTCGGTTCATAAGCTATTGACATACTTTCAATGGATATGATGTCATGATCCTTACCTGGATATGATTATTCTCTTATAAGAATCTGCATGATTAAATCAATTGATAATAATCAACAATTCATAGTCAGATTAGTAGTCAATAAGACAGAATTAACCTTTCAATTCAAGGTTATACTTTTATGTCCTTACAAAGGGTAAGATTCCCTTATTTATATCATTTAGGGTTATTCGACCCTTTCATTATGATTAGGAATAATAATTCCTCATCTCATATTTTGATCATACAATTCATGCTTAAATGAAAATCATGAGTTTAGAGTTTATTGTTCATTTCAACATATTACCATGAACTAGGGTTTACTATTCACATTACTCATGATTACCCTAAAACTAGGGTTTACTATTCACATTACTCATGATTACCTTTAAAACTAGGGTTTACTATTCACATTACTCATGATTACCCTAAAACTAGGGTTTACTATTCACATCATAGTGAAATGAGCTCATAGTATCATCATGAATGAGAAACATCATCATTGATGCTTTCAAATTAGGTTAAGACTCATCAATTATCTTAATTAGGGTTTTCATGATCTCTCATAAGTGGATCATGCCCTAATCCTGCATATTCATATACATTGAAGGTACTTTATTTGAGTTTTAACCATAAATGGTACTTTCTCTCTCTCCTTACTAATAGATGGTGATTATATCACTCTAGATAGGGTTGGTTTAAGTCCTCATTGATTAACATAAACCAAATCACCACTGTCATGTCATTAGAATTTGAATAAAACAAGGTATCCTTTAATTGAACCCATTTAAGCTTTAAACGAGAGTGAACCCATTTGAGCTTAAACGAGTGTGAACCCATTTGAGCTTAAACGGGTGTGAACCCATTTGAGCTTAAACGAGTGTGAACCCGTTTGAGCTTAAACGAGTGTGAACCTGTTTGATCTTAAACGAGTGTGAACCCACTTGAGCTTAAACGAGTGTGAACCCACTTGAGCTTAAACGAGTGTGAACCCACTTGAGCTTAAACGAGTGTGAACCCACTTGAGCTTAAACGAGTGTGAACCCACTTGAGCTTAAACGAGTGTGAACCCACTTGAGCTTAAACGAGTGTGAACCCACTTGAGCTTAAACGAGTGTGAACCCACTTGAGCTTAAACGAGTGTGAACCCACTTGAGCTTAAATGAGTGTGAACCCACTTGAGCTTAAACGAGTGTGAACCCACTTGAGCTTAAACGAGTGTGAACCCACTTGAGCTTAAACGAGTGTGAACCCACTTGATTTCAAACGGTTGCAAACCGTTTAGACCTATTGGTCCAAGATCGTTTAATAAAGTTGGATAAGGACCAACATAGGTATTAACGCCGTTTGTCTTCAACCTTGAAACCAAGGTCTGTTCTTTATGAAAAAGCTTGCAAGAGTGCAAAGAAAGATGGGGAAGAATAAGAACTAACTATTATTTGCAAGAATCAAAGTATGCATAACAAAGCAAGGTTTAGAGTTATAAAACCCACCTCAAATGTTGTTCCTAGAGCTCCAAGCTTCCAAGCTTCAAGCCTTTAATGGCATCTTGAGCTCCACAGGTTGGCCAAAGGTGATTCTCTAAGGAAAAGATGGAGATGATCGACTAGAACAAGAAACCTAAGTGAATTAACCATGAAACCAACCTTATACAAAGATTTCCTCCATGAATCCAAGCTAGAAGATGGTGCTCTCTTACCTTAGAATAGGTTGGTCATTTCCCTGAGCTCCAGAGCTTTGCCTTGGTCGGTTGAGAAAGATGAGAAGTGAGGAAGTGAAGGGAATACGTTTGGTTGTTTTACAAGGAACTAGGCTTATATACCTTAGGTTGTTTTCTACCATAAGGACCTCTAAAACATAGATTTCTCATCTAAGTCCCTTCTTCTTTCTAAGGCACGTCCAAGCATGATAATCGTATGCAAAGCTCATCAAAACTCAAGATCTAAGGGTAGAGAAAACCAACATGCATACTAAGGTACATATATGAAGGGTCTCCTTACTCTTACTAGGTGTTTTCACTACAAAGGTCATCCTTCTTATCCAATTATTTAATTGAAGAGCCCCTCTCATCATTTCTTCTCTAAATGATGTAAAGAGTCATAAAAGATATACTAGAAGGTATATTTTACAGGTTGCACTCCATATTTTGGGTAAATTTCACTTTACACCAAAATTAGGATTTTTAAGCACAAGGATCACTCCACAAGCTGCTTCTTGGTGCCCACGCTTGGAGAATCCATCATACCTCATCATATTCATTCATATGATGTATCATCATCAAAGGTACATCATATCATGTTAATATTGCAAGTTAACCCTTCTTAATTGGGTAATTTGCACATAGGTCCCTTCATAACAAAACAATACTACATTCATTGTTTTAAAAGGACAAAAATGAAATTGTATGTTCCTCAAGAACTTAATTACATGCCAGAAGTTAATCACAAGTATCTTAATTACATGATTTAAGTAAAAACACCTAGGGTTAACTTATAACCCAGGTCAGGGATGTTACATAAGTCATTATATAAATATGGACAATGTATAATTCTCAAGTCAACATTCTCCTCCTTTTTGACAATGACAAATCATTCCTCAACATATTGAAAGGAAATGTAAAGTTATAACTTAGCCTTGTGAATTTCAGAAGAATTCATAATTTAACAATTTGAATTGCTCCCCCTCAATCTATGCTCACTATTACATGTATAGTTAGTATTTCTACACAAATCTATACTACATGGTCCTTTAGCAAGTCACATGATAGAACATATATTTAGAAAATAAAAGGATCACATAGGCAATAAAAATAATATGGTTGAGATTTAAAACATCAAACTTCTCTTCCCCTTTTGGCATTATCAAAAAGTAAGGGGGTATAAGAGAAAAAAATGGGTCATCTCCAAGCACAACCAAAGACATCCAACCATAAACATGCAACCACATGCTACACATCAAATAGAGACGAGAGAGAAACAAGCAACTACTGTCATAATCAAAATATGGAAAGCATACCAATAACTCATAGGATGGAACATACATAGAGTTATGATGTAGAAGATTAAGATTACAACACATGAGCATGTTCTCAAAGAAACTACATGCCAAAACGATGAAAAACAACATGATGATATAAAATAGTACAACTCTGATAATGTGCCCAGATGTCTTAGTACAAAACAGTCTAGAAAGATATATATGATCGACATCTAAAGACTAAAACTAAGACGTCTAAAAGTCTAAGCTATCTATGTCCACTACATCATCATCGACACCATCATTAGACACTTCAGGCTCACAGTCCTTATCTTCATCTGAAGGTGTAGCAGAGGTAGCAACTTCACCTTCATCACTAGAGGAACCAACAAAGGCATCATCATCAAAACCATCCTTGTCATCATCCTCAGATGCCTCCTCATCAGTAGTAGCGTCCTCATCAACCTGGTCAGACATCTCCTCATCGATAGAAGGACCAAAACCATGATCGGGCCACATGGCATTCTACTCAGCCCAAGACATACCAAGGTCATGCAACTCCTGGGCTTGAGGGAAAGTGGGAGCAGAAGTGCCAAGTCCTACAATAAAGGTAGCTATGGGGCCAGCAGGGATAGGTAGCACACCAGGGGTAGATCCACCAATAATAGAGGGCATATCAATAGAAGCAACAGGTGGAGGGGCTGGGTAGAAGTGATTATATGCATAGGATGCATAATCACCACTTGAGTAGGGCTGGTAGACATGATAAGGATGGGACCATGATAGGTTCATGGAAGACATGTTAGAACAAAGATCTTTATGGAGATGCTCATGAACCTGTAGGTTGTACGCCTTCTGATGAACCATGTAACCCATGAGGGCTTCATTGAATACATGGAAAGAGGTACAAATAGGTCGGGATGGTGGTGGAGGTGGAGATGTCTGGGTGGAGGTAGAGGCTCCAAGTGTGGTAGAAGAAGATGTAGGCAAAAATGTTTTCTTGAGAGTGGGATCACTGATACAAACTCCTTTTCTAGATGATTTGTAATTAAAATCAAGAAAAGAGACTTCTTAGTCGCAAAGGCGAAGAGACCACAGATCAAGACTGGGTAGGGAGGGTGGGTGCCATGAGTATTCTTCCTAGATTCAAAGCATGTCAGATGGTGAAGAATGTATCTAGACCACTTGAGTCCAATATTTTTCAATATGTAAAACATAATCACTGTAGTATTTTCTACAATTTCAATTTGATTCTTCTTGGGGGTGAATATTATAATTGATTACCAAAGCCAGAATGTGATTTTTAAGGTCCAAAGCAGAGGAAGGTAGGGTGGATTTATTCTTATAGGAAAACCAAGGCTTCTTCAAGAACTTATATATATTAGAAAGAGCGATAGCATATTGCTTGCAGAATGCCTTAGGGTCAAGGAGATCCAAAATATTCAGGACAGTCTTTCCTCCATGTGTCGGTTACCTCAGTAGCATTGAAAAACATATTCAAGGTATTGTCTGAGATTTGAACTTCTTATCCGCAATCATAGAAGTGAGAATCACTTGAGTATTAGGAGGGGGTATAAGAGTGTCATAATTTCACAATAAATTAGCATATAATTCATGAACCACCTTAGTTCTTGTCATAGAATTTTTGAAGCACTGACGTTCGTCACTCAGGACAACTAGGTGATGATCATAAAGCAACTCAACTACCTCATCTATGACTTTTTGCTTAGCGGGTCTGGGCTCAAACAAAGCACATAATGGAAAGGGGTTCCTAGGAAGGAGCTCCTTGTACCAATTTAGAGCTTCAGTTGAGACAAAGAAGGTATCGTCATAGGGAATGAGGAAAACATTGGATGAGGATGAGGGAGATCCAGCAGGGGAAACTCTCTTTCTCTTATTTGAAGCCATGGAGGTGAGATGAAGAGGAAAGGGAGCCAAAACCAAAGAATATCATCACGAAAGTCATCTAACCACTTAGGGTTGGTAGGAAAAAGAGCTAGGAGGGTCATATGAGGGATAGCTAGGGCTAGGAGAGGGAATGTCGAGTCTAGGGTTAAGAGTTTGAGAGGGTTGGAGGAGGAATCAGTCGACTTTTCTCTAGTTGAGACAGAGAATAGTCAGCCGGACCCTACTTAAGTTTTGTTCTGGACCGGCCATCGGTCAAGTTCTATGAGTTGGAAACTCAACCGAATGGATTTTTATAAAATCTCTCAGCCACCAATCGATCGAGTTGCCAACTCCATCGACAAAAGGTCTGTCCCAACTTTAGAGATCTTAACTTCTAGCCATTTGAGTGCTAATTAAATTTATTTGTCTGGTCCATTTTGTATTTTAGACATAATTAGGCACATATCACTCATCATTGGGTACTATTTAGCGATAAAATAAGCATTTGTGAAAAATACCCAAAACAAGCAAAAAAAAGGCAAAATAACATGAAATTTTAGCACTTTAGCAAGAAAGGGTGATCAAGACATGAGAAAAACATATAGGATAGATAGTAACCAACTAGAAAGTATATTAGATTAATTCAAAGCAGTTATGAGTAGTTTAGATCTAATAAAATTAAATTGCACTCTAGCTAGAGGTTTAGTAAAAATGTCCACCAACTAAATTTCTGTGTCTACATGCGTGATATAAATATCCTTTTTGACAATGTGATCACAAAGGAAATGATGACGAACCTCTATATGCTTGGCTCTACTATGCAATATAGGATTGTAAGATAAATTGATTACACTAGTATTATCACAATAGATAGGAGAAGCATCAAAATAAATGTTAAAGTCTTGGAGCATTTGCTTCATCCATAGAACTTGGGCACAACAATTCCTGGCTGCAATGTATTCAGTCTCGATAGTTGATAAAGCCACTATGCTCTATTTCACTACAAAAAATTTGGCTTTTGTTGAAGAACATTTGTGAGGAACCAAAAATCGTGAATAATGATGTCCATTTGTGAGGGCTCATCCTTCAAATATGGGACCAAATCCCTCAACCGTGTTCTTGACATCGTTAGGCATTTTATGTGAACATTGGTCCCTCACAAATACATTTCTTACGAATCACCCCCTCAAAAACTCCATGCTAAATGTTCCCTCCATCTCATAATCCTTCCCTCCATTCTAAAACACTGATTCGTCTATCAAAATTCATGAAAAAAATCACCCAGTCCCGGCGGGCGCTCCTTTCCCCCTCATTTCCTCCGCACTCCTCCACTGAACCCTCCCCTCCTGATTCTCTCATAGGTTCCTCCGCACTCCACCACTGAACCCTCCCCCTCCCGATTCTCTCATCGGTTCCTCCGCATTGGGTCATCCTTGACGCCAATCGCCCTACTCGGTTGCTGCCGTTCATCCTTCGCATTGGGCTCATCCTTCATAACTCCTTGCCACCATTGACGATTGCTGCCCTCTGCCATTGACGGTTGCTGCCCTCCGCATTGGTCGTTGCTGCTACGCAGTCACCGTGCTTGATTGCCGCCGATCACCCTGCTCGGCCATTGGTCGTTTCTGCTACGCAGCTTGCTTCTTCGGCCACTGGAATCCTCTCTAGGATCGTATATTTTTCTCTTTTTCTCATTTGGGAGAGCACTAGCCCCCACTTCGACCCCTGATAGCCAAGATTGGTTCTTCCTCCAATGGGCTTCCAGTTCATACCTCATGTGTCTGCCTCATCTCCCCCCAATGTGATCTGCATAGGATTAGTTGGGTTTACTTAGTAAAAATACTAACCATCTAGTATTCATATGAGTTATCTCCCCCTCCCTGAAGGGTTAACGTTCACACGTATAAGAAACATATCACAATGTTGAAAAACTTTGACTATCCTCAGTTGCATGGAGATGGTCATACAACAGTAATAGAGAGTAGTCAGGGGCGTGTTCAATATTTGGAAGCGAGGAAATAGCTCCTTGGGAGTAGCTACCATAACTAAATGGAAGGGAATCAAAGTTGTGATGTACATAAATTCCTAGGCTATGCATCTATAGTATAGCATCCTCATAATGATTTTCTATCATACAACTTTGTGTTTTGTCAATAAGAAAAGAATAATTTACTGATGTGATTGAGTAGATATAGTATTTGATTGAATATTGCCTTTCTCGAATATGTACAATATCTATTAATTGTACAAACTCGAATTTATGTATAATACCTACCATGTAATCCAAGTCATACTTGATCAAATATTACTCATATATAATTGTTGAGGCTCAAGCTTGGTTCAAAGCAATACACATGTGTGCATGTATGTTTAATTTTGCTACTCTTCTCTATTCTATATGGACAAGTGTTCTCATGACACACATATATATGGGTCAGAGCCAAAGTAGTTGATAATGAATGTATTAATAATATTCCTAGTTTCTTTGAAGATAGTATGAAGGAAATAAGCAATACCTCCTTTAAATCTATTATATGTATCCTTTACTATATCTGGTGGTATAGAAATAAGGTGATTTTTGAGGAATGGTTAGTCAATGTGAGTGTGCTATAGTCTATTATCCATAATGAGATAAAAGTGCTTCTTTACTAAATGAGCCCTGTGTTCTTTTTTTTGGAATTGCTATGCTTGTGCTTATTTTCTAAAGATGAAGAAGGGTTCCATCTGATGTTACTGGTGTATTGATGTAGTGGTGATCAAGATGGTTGTATGTGTTATACAATGTTGGAGTTTCCATACTAAGTTAAAAGTGCTTCTTTTCTAAGGGGGTTCTGTCTCCCTTTTTTGGAGTTTCCTACTTGTCCTTATGTTCAGAAGATGAAGTAGAGCTTCTATCTGGTGTTTTTTAGTCTATTGATCCAGTGATGATCAAGATGGTTGCTTGTAAACTGTTGTGCTGAAATAACCTTTCTTTTGAAGAGCAGTTCTAGAGGTGACCAAAGCATCATTCTGATTAAAAACCCTTACATTTAAACCCATTCCTATAAACACATTTCTTATTGGGTGAAAATTGTAGATTGCTTTGGTAGCTGCATTAACTTGCTTCTCAAGTGAGGCAAACCTTGGGGAGTTACATTCTTCTCTTCTAACTCAGCATTGTTGGCTTTTCTTTTCCCATAGTCAATTTTCTTAGGAAAGATCTTGTCAAACATGTATGATGGAATCACCAACATGGGATTATATTTTTATCTTCATCCATGCCAACATGGTTTAGATAGTTGACTCTCATGGAAATAATATTGTCATGGGGGTTCACTTGATTTTTCATGTATTTTCATTCTCATGTGGACACTCTATAGAGTATCAATAAGAGTTCTAGGATTCTTTTTGTGGATACTTCACACATTTCATCTAAGTCTCATCCATCTTTTGAAGGGGAAGTGGTTAACCTTGTTACCCCTCCCAACTCTGTTGAGAAAAATAACTTAGAACCTTCCTTTGAGTTTCTAAAATGTAATAAGAAGAATACGTCCAGAGGTAGAGGGAGAAAGGGGTCAACTGAGGATAATAATGCTACTTTATCCAATAAGTTTGATAACTTAGCAATTGTTTATCCAATAAATTTGGGTAGTTATAGTGGATTTCTCATCACACTAGTCATGGTATTGGGAGAGTTTTTGTTTTGTGGAATGGTATCTAATGCTCTGTTGAAAAGCTTTTTTAATATGATAACTTAATACATACTAGAATCACTACTGGGGATAAAAGATTTCTTCTTACTGCTATTTATGGTCACTTGTACGAGTGCTGTTTTGTTTTCTCACTGCGTTGTTTTTGAATGTTTTGTTTTTGGTACTAAGTATAATATAGCCTGGTGTTTTTGCATTTTACAGAGGCACACTAAGTCATTGTCAACATTTCGGAAGTCTAGGCAGAAGCCTCAAGAAAGAATGGGTGTTCTTAGTAATGTGGGTTCCTCCTTGTTCCCTTAATTATTAAAACAACATTTGTATATATGCCTTTTTTCCTTTACCCCCTCCATCTAAAATAATACCCTTTCTGTAACATGTGGTTGTGATGCAGGCCCTAAAAGCCAATAACTATAGTAATGATCCTCTGCTAAGTGCAGCTCTGTACTTGGAGATTAATTAAAGGCCGACTGCCCAGGGCTCCCATGGGATACATCCATTCCTGATATAATAGTTGGCACTTTGGAGATCTTTGGCATGGATGGAGGATTCTCAGCTGTGGTGAACTTCTCTGCAGGCTTATTTAGGATCTCATTCGCTGTGGAAATATGAAGGGCGTTGTAAGTAAAATCTTTTAATGTATTTCGTTTAAATTAGTTAAATGAAATACATAATTTTTTTTTACTGACAACGCACTTAATGTTTCCACAGCAAATGAGATCCTGAATAAGCCTACAGAGAAGTTCACCACAACTGAGCATCTTCCATCCATGCCAAAGATCTCCTAAGAGCCAACTATTATATTAGGAATGGATGTGTCCCATGGGAGCCCTGTGCAGTCAGCCTTTAATTAATCTCCAGGTACAGAGCTGTAGTTAGCAGAGGATCATTACCATAGTTATTGGTTTTTAGGGCCTGCATCACAACCACATGTTAAAGAAAGGGTATTTTAGATGGAGGGGGTAAAGGAAAAAAGACAAATATACAAATGTTGTTTTAACAATAAAGGGAACAAGGAGGAACCCACATTACTGAGACAAATATACAAATGTTGTTTTCAAAGACTCCTTTTGTTGAATGCATGTCTGAAGCTTTCCATGGGCATGAAAAACATTCTATTGATGCTAAGTGTGCACAAAGATGGTAAGCTACTAACTTATAATGATACATATCATACAAGTGAACCAGAAGTTACCATCATTATTTCTGCCCATGCTTTAGTGCTTCTATGCCCATCATTTGATTTTTAAAGATACCAAACTTATTTACATATCATTTCAGTTTCCATTGGAGACTAGAACTTTGTAATTCTACTATGTCCGCCAATCAAAATTTCTGGTCCTCTTCCTTTTCACTTCCTACTTCTATCTGTGATGAAGTGGAAATAACTATTATAAATTTCTTGTGGGGATAGTGTGAAGGCAAGGATGATATCCATCTTATTAAGTGGGATGATGTAACCAAGGTAAAGGATGAAGGTGGTATGTCTATAAAAAAAGTCAAAGACGTTTGTAAGATTGCTATGATCTTAAATATCTGGATAGTAGCTTCAAAGAAAGGTAGTCTATGGATCAAATTGATCCATGAGAAATACCTTCTTAAGGATTCTATCTAAAATATTGATATCTATGGTCAACTTTCTTGGTATTTAATTCAGATGATCATACATCTGAATTTAAAATCCTATTACGAAAGATTTCTAGAAACAACATCTCAGTGATGAACAACCTAAAAAAAGAGGGTTTTTCTATACTTCTATATGTTTGCTGTGTAGAAGTTCTAATGAATTTATCATTCATTTATTCTTTAATTGTCATGTAGCTGATTTCATCGGGGTAAGGATGTTGAGTGTAAACTCACTGATAGGATTCCCCTGTCATGAAGATTGGACTCATGATATAAAATATTTAAGGTATACTGTCTTGTCTAAGATCAGGTTGTTGTTGCCTAAGGGAGATGCTGGGTCTACTTTCTGAATCCTTTTGGTGATCTTGTGATATGAAGTGATGTCTTGATGATCTATTTTCTTGAAGATTTTGTGATTAGATTGTCTCTTGGCCGTGTTATATAGTCTCTCTGTTTGGGATGGATGGGTACCTATGCTACTGCAGTTCTTGAAGGATTTTTCTTGTTCTTTTGAAGCTCAACTCTGGGGATGCATATGAAGAATGTTTAGTGATCAAAAAAAGTTTCTTCTGCCTCTTTTATTGCTTCTTGTATATTGATAGACTTCATGTATGTCTTCTCCCTTCCCTCCCCTTTTCTCTTTTTCCTTTTCATGTTGTATATTCGACCCCCTTTTGCTGCAATTGTTGCAAAAAAATCAGTCCTTTTATACTACTGTTTCTTTGATTTTTTTTCTATTTCCTCTTGTGTCTCCTATTCTAGCTTCTTTTCTTTTCTTTTTTTGCAATTTCTCCTTCATTTCCTGTTCCTGCTATTGCATCTAAATTTTTGTTACTTCTATGTCCCCTCTTATTACTATTTCCTTATTACTCATATCAGAAATTCAGATTCTTACTCAAACCTAGACTACTAGTACCACTTCTATTTGCAAGTTTTCTTCTACTTTTTCTTACTTATTCTTGCTCCTACATGACTACATCTCAAACACCTGTTGCTGTTTGCATGTATTTATTAAAGCTTCCTAATCTCTTCTTATATTTTCCTAACAACTGTTTCCTAACATCTCAAACAGCTGTGCTTAACTTATTATATATTTTCCTTCATGTAGATGGATTTTCTAATAGATCGGAGTTGGATGTATATTGGGAACAGAGTGTGAAGTGATGTATTCAAGGTAGGGTTACGAAAGTTCATTGAGTTTGCTCTTATCCATCAGAGACCAACTAGACAGGGGAAATTAATATGTCCTTGCAAGGTATGTTTGAACAGATACCTTAAAACAGAGGAGGAGGTATTCTCACATGTACTACAAAAAGGATTTGTGCATAGCTATGATGTTTGGATGTTTCATGGGGAGGTGATTGGTAGGAGCAATCCTGTTGTGGCACCAAACATGCCTAGCACCTACAATATGCATCAGATGCTGGAGGATTTGTTTGGTATGGGTGACACAACAAATGACCACTCTACTGAAGCTACAGAGGAACCTGCAAATGTAGATGCACAAAGATTTTACAAGCCACTAAAAGAGGCAGATCAACCACTCTATAGAGGTTGCACAAGTCATTCTAAACTATCGTATTTGGTTGCCTTGCTATTTCTGAAGGAGGAATCTGGATGGTCCAACGATTCTTTCACAAAGTTGTTACAGTTGATTATTTCAGGATTTCCAGAAGAAAATTGTCTATTCCTGGAGACTTACTATGAAGCAAATGCGATCGTGAAGGATTTACGAATTGATCATTCTACTATAGACGTATGTACAAATAATTGCATGCTTTTTCGCAAATATGCAGCTTCAATAGAAAATTGTGATACTTGTGGTGCTTCAAGATGGAATGAAAAGCAATACAAAACAAAGGGAAAGAAGGTAGCTGCTAAGTTCATGTATCACTTCCCTTTGATACCTCAGTTAGAGAGGCTCTATATGTCTTCATCTATTACTAAAGATATGATTTGGCCATCAGAAGTAAAAGGCAAGGATGGTCGTATTCATCATCCTTCAGACACACCAGAATGGTTGTCTATTGATGCCAGGTATCCAGACTTGCCTGCTGAACCATGCAATATTAGATTGGCATTAGCAACAGATGGATTTATTGCATTTGGCAATATGAGTGCATCACATAGCATCTGGCCTGTGTTGGTGACACCTCTCAATCTTCCGCCTTGGCTTCTTATGAAAGAACAATTTATTATGATGTCCCTATTATTCCCAGGTTCACATATGGTTGGCAATGACCTTGATGTATACTTAGAGCCATTAATTGAGGAGTTGCAACTACTTTGGGAGCTTGGAGTCAAAGTTTATGATGCATATAGAAAAAGGAACTTCACTATGCGGGCAATGATTTTATGGACCATTAATGATTTCCCAGCATATGGTGACTTATCTGGTTGGAGCACTAAAGGTAAGAAAGATTTGGGATGTCCTTGTTGTAATGTGGAGACTGTATCAAAATGGTTACAGTATGGGAAAAAGCAATGCTATGGTTTCCATCGACGTTTTCTTCCAATGAATCATCCATATAGACGTGATAGGAAAAATTTTGATGGTGAAAAAGATTTTTGACTTCCACCTAAGACACTATCTGGAGAAGATATACTGAGGCAATTTGATGGATATGAAAATATCACATTTGGAAAAATGAATAAGTGCAAGAGGCTTGGAGATCAAATTCAACCATTACCTCCTAGTTGGAATAAGATAAGCATCTTTTTTCAGCTACCGTATTGGAAGTATTTATCTATTAGACACAATCTGGATGTGATGCACATAGAAAAGAATGTGTGCGAGAATATTTTAAATACATTATTGGGTGATTCTAAGAAAAGTAAAGACAACTTACAAGCTCGTCAAGATATGAAGAAAATGCGCATTCAAAGAGATTTATGGCCAGTAGATGCAGGTGACCGCTATTACTTGCCTCCAGCATCTTACACCATGAATAATGCGCAGAAAGATAAGTTCCTGTCTGTGTTAGAAAAGTTGAAAGTTCCTGATGGCTATTCTTCTAACATATCTAGGTGTGTTAGCAAATCTGATAGAAAACTTGTTGGGCTGAAAAGTCATGATTGCCATGTTCTTATGCATCAACTTCTACCTGTTGCCTTGAGACATTGCATAAGCTTAGATGTGTACAAGCCTATTGCTAATTTGTGCTCATTTTTCAACAAGCTTTGCTCTAACATTATTGATGTGGAGGAATTCAAAGAATTGGAACAAGAAATTGCTGTCACTCTTTGCCAGTTGAAGAGAATCTTCCCTCCTTCTTTCTTCACCATCATGATGCATTTGCCCATTCATTTAGCTTATGAAGCCAGGCAAGCCAGATCTGTCCGAACTAGGTGGATGTACCCAATAGAGAGATACTTGAAGAAATTGAAGAAGTATGTAAGAAACAAAGCTAAACTGGCTGGTTGTATTGCTAGTGGCTATTTAGCTGAAGAAAGTTTGACATTTTGTGCTAGGTACTTGCATAATTTTGAGATAAAACTGAACCGCACTCCTCATAATGTTGATGGATCTCCAATTAGAGTTGGAGTGTCAACAAATTTCGGCATCCACACTTTGGAACAAGCCCATCGTTATGTCCTTTTCAATAAAGAGGAATTGGATGTTTACAGAAGGTAAGATTTAATTACATCCTAAAATTCTTGCTGATATTTGTATATTTGTTGTACATTAATTTAGACACTTCTTATAAAGTAGTGAACACAAGTGTATTCTTCAAGATATGGAACCCAACATTGCCCCATGGACCCTAGAAATAAAACATGCAAATGAGTTTTCTAAGTGGTTGAAAGAGCATGTAAGTCTCAAACATAAATATTGTTGTCACTCTTAATGTTCAAGTTAGTGTAGATTACATTAATGTTTTACTTTTTTATGAATGTAATGCAAATGCGAGAGATTAGGCCGAACAGTATTAGCGATGATTTGAGATGGTTATCCCAAGGCCCTTGTACTGAGGGAATGTCTTATGAAGGATTTTCGGTCAATGGATATCGTTTTCGTTCAAAGCACATTGAAAGTACATGTATTACACAAAATAGTGGAGTGTATTTGTGTGCTGACACTTCAAGTTATTCAAGTGGTAGAGATCGAAATCCTATAAATGCTGAAGTCACGTACTATGGCTACTTAGAGGAGGTTATTGAGCTAACTTATGGTCCAAGAATCAAAGTTCCGTTGTTCAGATGTTCTTGGTATGATGAAAGCACTTCTAACGGGTTGCGAATTGATGAATATGGGTTCACACAAATCAACACTTCAAGGATAACGTTGAGCTGGGTTCACAAAAAAAAACACTTCAAGGATAAAAAAAAGGAGGAACCGTTTATCCTGGCTTCTCAAGCATTGCAATGCTTTTATGTGAAGGATCCTAATGCTGATGATTGGTGCACAGTGCTAAAGCATCCTCCTAAAGATTATTCTGAAGTACCTCTTATTGAGAATTGTTTGACTGGTTTACAATCTGAAGCTATTGATGGTGGTGTAACTAGTGATGTGTCTTGGACGAGGAGTGACACCGAGGGATCTTTTGTTGATAGAACTAAAAAAAAGAATGATGGGGCTAATGTTTAGTTCATTAATCTGTCTGTTTTCATCACATGTAACTAGTGATGTGTCTTGGATGAGGAGTGACACCGAGGGATATTTTGTTTGCAAGTCTAGAATAATTTACTTGGGGAATATGTTCTATTGCATTTTTTTGGAAAACTCTTACTATATGGCATTTTCTTTGCAATTTATTTAGTCTTGTTTCATATACCAGCAAGTAGGACATCATTATTATTTTTTGGGATATGAAACCAAGGTACTCTACAAGTTATATGTTTTTCAAATGCTGAATATTCATATGTTGGTGTCTCATATTCTCCGCAATTTATTTGTTTTTCAAATGTAGCTACTACTTTTGTTACTGACATTTCTGCACTAATAATCTAATTTTTTTTCTTGTCAGTTGAAGGATGGCAGGAAGAAGAATCACTAGATCTAGTTGTAACAACACACAGGAGTTGCAACCTATTGCTGTCCCTCCATCCACAATTGTAGAAAATTGTGAGGATGAACCTACTCTACTGTCCAACAATATTGAATATGATGTAACAACTGAAGAAAATGTTGAGGATGAATAGGAGAATAGGAAGTATGGACGTGGGCCTGCAAGTGAGCAAAGCCTACTTCCTAAGCAAGGGCAGCCACGTCACAAGGTTCAATGGGATTATGAAGGAAATGCTATTGGGGAGAATGGTGCCAAATTGAATCGTTACTGTCATATGCTAGCAAGGAAACCACACATATGGCATCTAGACTTGAAGTGGAATGAACAACCAGAATAAGCTTTTGCAGATAGAAAATCAATTATTGAGGTAATCTTTTTCATAAAAAGACCAACAAATTGTATGATTGTTATATCTAAAGTAATATTTTCTATGTTTTTGTAGAAATACTTCGATTTAGGCAGTCACCCTAATGCATGGAATCACATTGATGAACACATTAGCAAAGGGATATCAGTGTGGAGGGCACGTGTAAAGAAAGATTACTATGAAAAGTACAAGATTGAACCAGAATTGATGATGAAGAAAGTTGAGAAAAATGCTTCCATAGATATGGACCAGTTTAAAAATCTTGTTAAAGAATGGGGAACCGAGAAGTCTAAGGTACAATGGTTTCATATAACTTGCATGTATACCTATCTACTTTTTCTAATTATATGTTTCTTATGGTTTAGAAAATTTCCAAGATCAACAAGGCAAACAGAGCAAAAAAAGTGATGGATCATACCACAGGATCAAAGCCATGGAGTTGTTATCGGGCAGAAATGGTATTAATAATGGACACTTGTCTTTCTTAGTAGGAGTTGAACATATAACATGGACAATTATTATGTTATCTATCATGTGTAGGTCAGTGAAGATCAACCCGTTGCGCCTCTTAACAAATTTTTGGAAAAAGTTTACGAAAAAAGCCCACAAGTGGTTAGAAAATGGATATTTGCTTTCCTATGATGTCTACAAAGCTACATATGCTTAGATATCTCAATTTAAGCTATCCTTTTATGATGCTTTCTAATTACAGCTTGAAATCTCTGATATCGTGGAAAACCAAGTAGCAAACCAAGAAGATATAGATCCCAGAAGTGTTGATAATCTAACACGTGCTGCTTATTTGCAAGTTTTAAATCCTTCCAAAAAGGCTAGGATCTGAGGTGTTGGAATTGGGCACAAAGAGATAGGACATAGGGGAAAAGCTGCCCGTATAAGATATGAAATGCTTCTTGAGGAAAGCAATGCAAAGGATGTATGTTGGATTATAACTAAACTTGAACTATTAGTTACAACTAGTCTATTAGATCGATGTTTGTAATTTGTTTTCTATTTCAGGATAAACTTAAGGAACTTGAAGAAACAGTAAATGGATTGAAGAACTCCATCTCCCAATTAATGACTTGGTATAATCAATCACAGGTAACTTAGATTCACTTGTCTATGTCAATGTAATATATAATTTTTTTTTGACATTGTTGATGTATTTGTTATAGGATGGCGGTATTAATGTTGATTGTGCAGCTGAATACCCCAATCAGAATACTACAGGTGTCTTACACATGCAAAGTGGAACAAATAGGTCGAATGTGGGTTCTTTTCACATACAAGACAATACAAGTAATGGTGCAGATGTAGGCATGTTTCCCAGGCAAAATAATTCAAGCGGGGATGGCTTAGGAAGACTTTCTAGACAAATCAATTCAAGCAATTCAAGGGAGACTGGAGTAGGCATGCTTTCCATACAAGGCAATTCAAGGGAGAATGGAGTAGGCAGGCTTTCCATACAAGGCAATTCAAGGGAGAATGGAGTAGGCAGGATTTCCATACAAGGCAATGGACATCCACTAAGATTTCATCCACAGGTACCTCATAACAGCTATAGATTATTTTCAATATTCATACACATAAGAATATTAACATGTACACTTTATTAAAGGCTGCAGTTGAAAGTTGGTGCCCTTCTTCTGGTAATAATCGACAAAGTCATCCTCAAATGCAGAACACACCAAGCACATCTTCATCGGTGTCTTTCACACCAAGAACTCAGCGTTTAAATCAGGTATTCAATACGTGCTTGATTAAACTTCTAGTGATCTGAATGACATGATTTTAAAAAAACTGAAGGCTTTACATTTTTCATGTGTTTAAGATATATTCAGTATTGTATATGTTTTTCCTACCTGTGACATATTTTAATTTGTCACAAGACATCCAGAGTTTCAGATTACAGTTTGTATTTTTTAAGTTTTTAGTTGTTTTGTGTGAATGGACTTTATAGAGTTCAAATTTTATGTTTATGTTTTTATAGAGTTCTGTTGTACAATTCATGTTTACAACCAGTGTTGGTTATGTCGTTTCCAATTAGTAGGGTATTAATACTTGAATTTGTCACTGACTTAAATCTGCATTAGTAGGGTATTAACATAACCAGTGTTGGTTATGTTGTTTTCTATCTCGCATGAGTTCAAGCATCAATTTATGTAGCAACTGGATTGAAGCAAAGTGCTTTCTTCAGCTCGTTTGATTCAGATGAAAATGGGAGAATATTACTACTTTCAAATGACATACTAGTAGCTAGGATGACTTCAGTTTGGAATTTCACGAATATCCTTACTACTAAATCTTAAGCCATTCTATCATCTTGATCTTTCTTTGGCTTGCGAAAAGTAGCTCAAAAAAAGATATTCTGATGGATTTTTAAAATGATTTCTAAAATGTAGGCATGTTGAAATGCTATCTACATGCTGCATGTTTCATTACTATTAAAATGATTTAGGTATATTCTGGCAGGTCAGCCAATTTTCAGTGTAATAGATCATTGTGATCTTCTTGATCAATATGTTGGCTTGCTAAACGAGTTCAAGAACGACATATTCTGAGGGATATTTAGATGAGCTCTAAATCTTAGGCGTGTTGATTATGTTATCTACAAGCTGCATCATTCTTTACAATTAGAATGGTATAGGGACATTCATCTCCAGACCTTTTAGTTGCATACTGTTTTTCTGTTGGATGGCATGTTTTTCACTAGAAACGACCAACAGTAATTTATTAATTCAATTTTATCCGGCACCAGGTTTATTCAATGATCATGAAAGGTTTTATTTTTTCTTACGATGGCTGGATCTGTTCTGTTTTTATGCTGTCTTGAAGCTGCTATTGACCTCTTTCCTAGTTGTTTGTTGCTGGTTCAGATCTGGGCTGGAATGGCAGTGATCTATAGTTGGTTCTTGTTTCTTTTGTTCCTTTGATTTCTGGCTGCCTGGCATTGGTGGCTGTGCTCTCTTTGCTCTGTGTTGTGTAGTCTTGAGTGCTGCTGGTTGTTGACGGCTGGGGCAGGGTAGGTGCTGCCATTGTGATTCTTTCAAAGTGTTGATGATCTGTAGTATATGTTGGTCGGCTTGTTCTGCTGTTTTGTGCCTGAGTTGTTGGCTCTACTATGTTGGTCGAGTCCTTTGATGGTGGCTGATGTGTTGGTTGATCCTCTGTGCTCCCCTTTTACTTTTATAGAGATGGTCAAGTCTGGTTGTGTGGTCCGATAGCCTGCTGATGCAGTTGTTCACTTACATTTATCTCTACTTTGCACTCACTCTGATTCCTTTTGGTATTTATATTGATAGGGTAGAATTACTTTTAATGATGGATTTCGACGGACAATGCACCTTGGAGTAGACCAAAACTGTGGGCTTAAATGAGTGTGGACTCGTTTGGACTCAAACGAGTGTGGATTAAATTGGGTTCAAACCGCATGAACATAAAGGTGACACATAGGTTATGTTTGAATAGGATTTCTTATGTTGAAGCCTTTAATTGGCTAAAGCCATGATAACCACTTATAAATTGAGTCAATTAGGATGAGCCTCAAACAAATGGACTCCAATGTGACCCTAAATTGAAAGCCAATTAGGGTTAAGTCTAACTCAATTAGGGTTTCCAATCGGCTAATCATCAATTTCCAACAATGTGAATCAAAACAAGGTTGAACCTATCAATTGAACTCCAATTGGGCTCAAACTTGGCCCAAACGGTCTTGAGATCGTTTGGATGATCTCCAAACGGTCTTGAGACCGTTTTCCCAAAGTTGGACCAAAAATTAAGTTGATTTGATAAGGGTTGAGTCCTAATTAAATTACAAATCAGCACTTTTCATCAATTTATCAATATCTTGTGATTGGACCCTCAAACCATCAAATTTCTTTAACCCTAGACCTCCAAACGGTCTTGGGGTGTCACTAAACGAGTGTGAGATCGTTTGGATGAACCCCCAAACGGGTTTGAACTCGTTTGGGTCCTTCAACCCAACACTCATCAAAATCTATATAAAAATCAGCAAATTTAACTCGATTACGGTTAGGGTGTTGAAATGCCTTCAACTCCTAATTGGTTAGGAATTAGATCATGATTCTTGGTAGAAAAGAAATTCAATATATTATGAACAGGAATCCCAAACAGTCAACGTTTGGTCAACTCCTTCAAACGGGTTGGAACCCGTTTGCCCAAAGATCCAAGTTAATCAGTTTAGAAAACAACACTTATTTCAATTCGATTGCCTAATTGATTGGCCTTCAACCTACGATTGCTTTGGAGTTAACCCCTCAAATTTGGTGGGTCATTAGCCTACATAATTTTGAACAGAAATCCCAAACGGTCAACGCTTGGTCAATGCTCTCAAATGGGTTGGAACCCGTTTGACCAAACCGACCTATTGAACCCGTTTGGATTGAAACGAGTGTGAGATCGTTTGACCTATTGGTCCAAGATCGTGTAGTAAAGTTGGATAAGGATCAACATAGGTATTAACACCCCTTGTCTTCAACCTTGAAACCAAGGTCTGTTCTTCACGAAAATGTTTGCAAGGGTGCAAGGAAGGATGGGGAAGAAGAAGAACTAACTATTATTTGCACGAATAAAAGTATGCATAACAAAGCAAAAGGTTTAGAATTATAAAACCCGCCTTAAGGTCGTTCCTTGAGCTCCAAGCTTCCAAGCTTCAAGTCTTTAATGGTGTCTTGAGATCCACAGGTCATCCAAGGGCGTTTCTCCAAGGAAAGGTTGGGAAAAGATGGCTAGAACGAGAAAGCTAAGTAAGAAAACTAGTAAACCAACCTTGTAACATGATATCCTCCATGAATTTGAGCAAGATGATGATCAAAGATTACCTAGAGCTGCTTGGCCGTTCTCCTATTCTCCAGAGCTCTGCCCTAAGTCAGTCTAAGCAAGGAAATAAGAAAGGAAGTGAAGGAAACGTTCCTTTACAAACAAAGGAAGGGTGTATATATATCTTGGGGTCATTTCCAACATAAGGACAACTAGTTTCTCCTTTTCACAACTAGGTCCTTCCTTTCTTTTAGGCACGTCCCTCCTCTTCTTTTCTAAGGTAAAAATCCTTCTAAAACCAAGAACTAAAGGCAAGGAAGGTCAACTTATCTCTAAGGTACATATGTACAAAAGGGTCTCCTTACTTACATCTTGATGATTTAATTACAAAGGTGTTCCTTATTATATGATTATTCAAAGGAAGTGCCCCCCCTCATCATTATTACTCTACATGATGTCAAAAGTCATAAAATATGTTCTAGATGGTGTATTTTATAAGTTGCACCCCTCATTTGGGTAATTTGCACTTTAATCCAAATTAGGGTTTTTAAGCACAAGGATCATTCCACAAGCTGCATCTTGATGCCCAGGCTTGGGAAATCCATCATACCTCATCATATCCACTCATAAGATGTCTCATCATCAGAGGAACATCTTAACTTGTGAAGTTTGCAAGTTAAACCTCTTATCTGGGTAATTTTGCACATAGGTCTCTGTATTACAAAACAATATTACAACATTATTCAAAAGGGACAGAAAAAGGAATATATGTTCCTTAGGAACTTAATTACATGCCAAAAGATAATCACAAGGATTTTATTACATATTTAGGCAAAACACCTAGGGTTAGTTCATAACCCAGGTCAGGGATGTTACAAATTATCCACCCCTTACAAGGATTTCATCCCCAAAATCGATAAAACGTATTAAGAGAAAAGAGCAGGGTATTTCCTTCTCATCTCATCCTCTAGTTCCCAAGTGGCTTCTTCAACACCACGGTGGTTCCAGAGGACTTTCACAAGGCTTATATCTTTCTTATTTAGCTTTTTAATTCTGTTATCAAGGATTGACACTGGTCCTTCCTCATAAGATATATCATCATTCAATTCTACCTCCATAGGTTGTAGAACTGACTCAGTATCAGGGTGACATTTCCTTAGCATAGAAATGTGAAACACAGGGTGTAACCTTTGTAACTCTGGTGGCAGCTCTAGTTTATAGGCTACTTTTCCAATTCGTTCAATGATTGGATAAGGCCCCATAAATCTAGGAGCTAACTTCCCTTTCCTTCCAAAACGAAGGACTCCTTTCCAAGGCGAGACCTTGAGATACACTCTGTCTCCAACCTAGAACTCTAAAGGTCTACGACGCTTGTCAGCATAAGATTTCTGCCTATCCTGTGCAGTCTTAATCTGTTGTTGTATTCCCTTAATCTTTTCTGTAGTTTTCTATACAAGATCAGGTCCTAACAACTGATGCTCACCAGTCTCATACCAACACAAGGGTGATCTACAACGTCTGCCATACAAGGCTTCATAAGGTGCCATATCAATACTATGCTGATAGCTATTGTTATAGGCAAACTCTATCAAGCTTAGGTGTAGATCCCAACTTCCGGTAAACTGGAGAACACATGCTCTCAACATGTCTTCCAAGGTATGTATGGTTCTTTCTGACTGTCCATCAGTCTGTGGATGAAAGGCCGTACTAAACCTTAGCTTGGTGCCTAAGGCTCGGTGTAACTGTTCCCAAAAACGACTTGTAAACTGGGGACCTCTGTCAGAAACTATAGTGACAGGAACTCCGTGCAAACGCACTATCTCTGGAACATACAATTGTGATAACCTTTCCGCAGAATAGGTTGTTTTGACAGGTAAGAAATGCACTGTCTTAGTCAACCTATCAACAACTACCCAAATGGAATCATGTCCTTTGTTTGTCCTAGGTAAGCCAACAACAAAGTCCATGGTTACATGGTCCCACTTCCACTGTGGTATGGGTAAAGGTTGCATTGTTCCTGCAGGCTTCTGGTGTTCAGCCTTAACTTGCTGACACACTGGACACCTCAGAACAAACTCAGATACATCCTTCTTCATCCCAGGCCACCAATACATATTTTTCAAGTTTCGATACATCTTGGTGCTTCCTGGATGCATAGCATACATTGAAGAATGAGCTTCTTCTAGAACTAACTTCCTCAGGTTATCTACATCTGGTACTATCATCCTCCCATGATAGCATGCCACTTGATCATCTGATTCATGAAAACCTTCTCGCATCTCATCACCAGACTCAGATCTGATCTGTTGAACTGCAACATCAACTTGCTGTGCCTTCTTAATATGCTCTCTTAGGGTGGGTTTGATATGCATCTCAGCCAACAACCCGACAATCCATGACACCTTCATTTGTACATTGTCTTGCCTTAAGGAGATAAGCATATCTCTCCTAGGGCATACTAAAGAGTTTAATTGTGCCCTATCAGAGGATGATGTTGCTGATTTCCTACTCAAGGCATCTGCAACTACATTGGCCTTTCCTGGATGGTAATCTATTGTACAATCATAATCCTTGATTAACTCCATCCAGCGACATTGCCTCATGTTAAGCTCATGCTGAGAGAAGATATACTTAAGATTTTTGTGATATGTGAAAATCTGGAATGTCTCTCCGTAGAGATAATGTCTCCAGATTTTCAGGGCATGAACCACAGCAGCTAACTCCAGATCGTGTGTCGAATAATTCTCTTCGTGTTTCTTAAGCTGTCGTGAAGCAAAAGAAATTACTTGCTTATCCTGCATCAACACGCATCTGAGTCCATTCTTGGAGGCATCACAGAAAATTATGTATCCTTTTCCTTGCTCAGGTAACACAAGAACATGTGCACTTGTCAACCTCTCCTTTAATAGCTGAAAGGACTGTTGACACTTATCACTCCAGGAAAAAGGAACATCTTTCCGGGTTAACTTGGTTAAGGGTAAGGCTATAGAACTGAAGTTCTTAATGAACCTTCGATAATAGCCAGCCAACCCTAAGAAACTAAGAGTCTCCGTCGGTGTTTTCGGTTGTTCCCACTGTAGAATAGAGTCTACCTTTTTAGGGTCAACACGAATTCCCGAGGCAGATACCACATGTCTAAGAAACGATACCTCCGGCATCCAGAACTCACACTTGCTAAACTTAGCATATAGCTTATGTTGTCTTAGCAAAGTTAGAGCCTAGCGAAGATGCTGTTCATGCTGCTGAGTACCCTTACTATAAATCAGAATGCCATCTATGAAGACGACAACACACTGATCAAGGAAAGGTCGAAAAACTCTATTCATGAGTTCCATGAATGCATCCGGTGCATTGGTTAGTCCAAACGACATAACCGTGAACTCATAGTGACCATATCGTGTCCTAAAGGAAGACTTGGATATGTCACTATCCTTAATACAGAGTTGATGATATCCAGACCTCAAGTCTATCTTTGAGAAGACTGTTGCACCACACAACTGGTCAAAAAGATCATCAATCCTCAGTAACAGGTACTTATTCTTTATTGTTACTTTATTTAGTTGTCTGTAATCAATGCACAACCGCATTGACCTGTCTTTCTTTTTAACAAACAAAACTGGAGCACCCCAGGGTGAAGTGCTCGGTCGGATGTAACCCTTCTCAAGCAACTCTTGAAGCTGCTTCTTGAGTTCTGCCATCTCAGCAGGCGCCATCCTATACGGTGTCTGGGCTATAGGTTGTGTATCTGGGATCAAATTGATTTCAAAATCAATTTCCCGAGGCGGTGGCACTCCTGGAAGTTCTTTAGGAAATACATCTTCGAATTCCCTGACTACATGAACTTCAGCAGGGTTTGGACTCCCCATGGTAGTATCTACCACATGGGCCAAGAATGCATAACATCCTTGTCTCATCAACTTATCAGCAACCATCGCTGACACAAGACAGGTGGGTAGAATCTTTCTCTCTCCTTGAAAGATCCATGTGTTGCTTTCATCAGCAAACACAGCCTGCTTGGATTCACAATCCAAGACAACCCTATACTTTTCCAAGGTATCCATCCCAAGAATTATATCAAATCCTTGCATCTCAAGTGGTATAAGATCCACTTGAATGCGATGGTTAGATAAGAAGAGGTCACAGGGAGAGCATACCTCCTGCAACACAGCAGACCCTCTCAACGGAGTCTCAAGCAACAAACTATCTGTCCTAAGTCTAACCGTTATATTGCAGTTACGAATCACTCTCCGAGTGACAAAGGAGTGCGTAGCACCTGGATCAATCAGAATAGATACAACACATGATTTAGACATATAAGAATATAAAAGTTCCATCTGACCTGCCACTACCCGTGGATTGACCACTACATCTGGTGGGTTCATAGCATAGAACCTCGCTGTCGCCTGGTGTTGAGGTGGTGCTGATGATCCAGCTTGAGACGCTTGTCTACGTCCTCGAGCTGCTCCTTGAGATTGCCTTCTTTGTGATCCCTATTGACTATGTCTCGGAGGATGTGTCACACTGACAGGCCTAGATCGGCAGTCCTTCATCAAATGTCCCACCTTCCCACAGTTGTAACAACTCTTCCCCAGTTGTTGTGGTCTGGGTGGTCCTGTAACTGACATTGACACTGAACTGCGAGTCTCTCGTAGTGGTAAACCTCGTCCTCTACCTCTACTTGGGGACCACTGAGTATGAGAATTCGATCTGGGTGGTGGAGGTGTAGGTGTAGAGAATCTAGGCTTCTTAAAGTCTCTAGATGAAGATCCCTGTAACTGTGGATATCTCCTTTGGGTTTGTCTTTTCTCGACTACGGATCTCTCTATCCTTCGGACTGACTCAACAAAGGTAGAGAATCTCTCCCGGTTTTCTAGTACAGACACGGGAGTAGTCATGTCGGCATTCAAACCCTTCTCAAACCTCCTAATCCTTTCTTCATCTGTGATAGCCATATGCAGACAGAATCGCAACAACTCTATGAACTTAGCCTCATACTCGCTAATGTTCATCATGCCCTGTCTCAGTCTCTCAAACTGAGAGATCTTCTCGTCCAAGAAGGTCTTTGGAAAATATCTACGGACAAATTCTCGACGAAAGTCTTCCCACGAGATCTCTATTCCATGCCTCTTCTGCTCTTCCATGGTCCACCAGTGACCAGCACTACCTTTGAGAAGATAGACAGCATGTCTAATCTTCTCACCTTCGGGGATGTTAAGGATTCTGAAAGCTTTCTCCAACTCGGTTAACCATAGATCGGCATCTGCAGGATCAACTGTTCCAAAGTATTCGGTTGCTCTGACACAACGAAGTCGCTCAAATGTCTTACCGATACCTTGTCCTTCAGGCTGGGTAGGTGCCCTAGGTGCGAGCATGGGCATCCTGTCGGTGATGTGTGTCATAGCAGTCATAAACTGCCCGAACATAGTTTGAACAACTGGGTTTCCCATGTCAGCTGGGTCAAACTGAGGTGGTCCTCTGGGTGACTCAGGTGCATGTTGCTCTATTTCTAGGTTCCTTGCACCTTCTCGAGGTGCAACAACACTACTTTTGGCCTCATACTCCTCATGTGGTCCAGACATCCTTAATTATCTTCTTCTCCTGAGGAGCAGAAGACTCTATTAGATAAGAAAGAAGTACTAAGGATAGACTTGACACTCTAAGTCCTATGTATCTGTAGACTCAGCGAACCTAGAGCTCTGATACCACTTAATTGTGGGCTTAAACGAGTGTGGACTCATTTGGACTCAAACGAGTGTGGATTAACTTGGGTTCAAACCGCATGAACATAAAGGTGACACATAGGTTATGTTTGAATAGGGTTTCTTATGTTGAAGCCTTTAATTGGCTAAAGCCATGATAACCACTTATAAATTGAGTCAATTAGGATGAGCCTCAAACAAATGGACTTCAATGTGACCCTAAATTGAAAGCCAATTAGGGTTAAGTCTAACTCAATTAGGGTTTCCAATCGGCTAATCATCAATTTCCAACAATGTGAATCAAAACAAGGTTGAACCTATCAATTGAACTCCAATTGGGCTCAAACTTGGCCCAAACGGTCTTGAGATCGTTTGGATGATCTCCAAACGGTCTTGAGACCGTTTGCCCAAATTGTGACAAAAAATTAAGTTGATTTGATAAGGGTTGAGTCCTAATTAAATTACAAATCAGCACTTTTCATCAATTTATCAATATCTTGTGATTGGACCCTCAAACCATCAAATTTCTTTAACCCTAGACCTCCAAACGGTCTTGGGGTGTCACTAAACGAGTGTGAGATCATTTGTATGAACCCCCAAATGGGTTTGAACTCGTTTGGGTCCTTCAACCCAACACTCATCAAAATCTATATAAAAATCAGCAAATTTAACTCGATTAGGGTTAGGGTGTTGAAATGCCTTCAACTCCTAATTGGTTAGGAATTAGATCATGATTCTTGGTAGAAAAGAAATTCAATATATTATGAACAGGAATCCCAAACGGTCAACGCTTGGTCAACTCCTTCAAATGGGTTGGAACCCGTTTGCCCAAAGATCCAAGTTAATCAGTTTAGAAAACAACACTTAATTCAATTCGATTGCCTAATTGATTGGCCTTCAACCTACGATTCCTTTGGAGTTAACCCCTCAAATTTGGTTGGTCATTAGCCTACATAATTGTAAACAGAAATCCCAAACGGTCAATGCTTGGTCAATGCCCTCAAATGGGTTGGAACCCGTTTGACCAAACCGACCTATTGAACCCGTTTGGATTGAAACGAGTGTGAGATCGTTTGACCTATTGGTCCAAGATCGTTTAGTAAAGTTGGATAAGGACCAACATAGGTATTAATTCCCCTTGTCTTTAACCTTGAAACCAAGGTCTGTTCTTCACGAAAAAGCTTGCAAGGGTGCAAGGAAGGATGGGGAAGAAGAAGAACTAACTATTATTTGCACGAATAAAAGTATGCATAACAAAGCAAAAGGTTTAGAATTATAAAACCCGCCTTAAGGTCGTTCCTTGAGCTCCAAGCTTCCAAGCTTCAAGTCTTTAATGGTGTATTGAGCTCCACAGGTCAGCCAAGGGTGTTTCTCCAAGGAAAGGTTGGGAAAAGATGGCTAGAACGAGAAAGCTAAGTAAGAAAACTAGTAAACCAACCTTGTAACATGATATCCTCCATGAATTTGAGCAAGATGATGATCAAAGATTACCTAGAGCTGCTTGGCCGTTCTCCTCTTCTCCAGAGCTATGTCCTATGTCGGTCTAAGCAAGGAAATAAGAAAGGAAGTGAAGGAAACGTTCCTTTACAAACAAAGGAAGGGTGTATATATATCTTGGGGTCATTTCCAACATAAGGACAACTAGTTTCTCCTTTTCACAACTAGGTCCTTCCTTTCTTTTAGGCACGTCCCTCCTCTTCTTTTCTAAGGTAAAACTCCTTCTAAAACCAAGAACTAAAGGCAAGGAAGGTCAACTTATCACTAAGGTACATATGTACAAAAGGGTCTCCTTACTTACATCTTGATGATTTAATTACAAAGGTGTTCCTTATTATATGATTATTCAAAGGAAGTGCCCCCCTCATCATTATTACTCTACATGATGTCAAAAGTCATAAAAGACGTTCTAGATGGTGTATTTTATAAGTTTCACCCCTCATTTGGGTAATTTGCACTTTAATCCAAATTAGGGTTTTTAAGCACAAGGATCATTCCACAAGCTGCATCTTGATGCCCAGGCTTGGGAAATCCATCATACCTCATCATATCCACTCATAAGATGTCTCATCATCAGAGGAACATCTTAACTTGTGAAGTTTGCAAGTTAAACCCCTCATATGGGTAATTTTGCACATAGGTCTCTGTATTACAAAACAATATTACAACATTATTCAAAAGGGACAGAAAAAGGAATATATGTTCCTTAGGAACTTAATTACATGCCAAAAGATAATCACAAGGATTTTATTACATATTTAGGCAAAACACCTAGGGTTAGTTCATAACCCAGGTCAGGGATGTTACAAAAACCGAAATATAAGGGTAAGTTGTTTGTTGTACTATGATTTATGTGTAAACTTCAAATTCTATTAATATAATGATTTGTCATTTTTAGGAGAAGAATATTCAAGTACCTAACCATATGAGGCATGGCATTGATGAAGAGCAGCACACCATTTGAAGGAATATGGAGACATTATAGATCTTAAGAGTTTCTAGCATGATATGTTCATTGTCAACAATCTCAAAATTTTGAACCATATGTACTCTTTATTTATATCAACGTTGAGCACGCAATGTATGGATAATATTTTGCTTCAATAACAAAATTTGGTTTGAGGTGATTTAACATTTTTATGTGTCATTTTGGTGTTGAATCCTCTTATGATGTCATGTGAATTAGTATAAAATTTTGCTTGAGGTTATGTATACAAAGTTTTCATTTAAAATTTGATATTCACTATAGTAACAATTAATTATCATTTAATAAATCATTCAATAATCAATAACAAAATCATTTACAGTAGTCCCTCATAAATATATTGATGAAGGTCTAGATTGACCATCAAAATTGCATTGATGACGACCACATAGCCCCTCAAAAATAATATTAATGAAGGCATTATCCTTCAAAAATATATTCTCCAGGACCATCAAGTCCCTCAAAAATGTATTTATGAGAACTAAATAGTCCCTAAAAAATGTATTTATGAAGGCTAAATAGTCCCTCAAAAATGTATTTATGAAGGCTAAATAGTCCCTCAATATAACATTCTTGAGGGTCAGTTGGTCCGTGACAATTGTATTCGTGAGGGCCACTGGTATTTGTCACGTGAGTTCTCTTCACGGACCATTTGTGAGGGCCAGACCCACAACCGTCCCTATTTCTGAGGGCCTGTAGAGAGGGGTTTGTGACAGGACTCTCCCGTGAATAATGACCCAATTTTTAGTAGTGTTTCTTGGAAAACCACACACCAAACATGGTCCTAGGAGGAAGCAACACTTGTGCACTTTCTATCAACCAAACATCTTGCATAATTGACATCACTATAAGTCGTAAGAGTAAAGTCCCTTGAACTGGGATACCATAGACCAAAATTTTGGGTTTTGGATAAGTACCTTAAAATCCCCTTAACAACTATGAGATGAAATTTCTTAGGATTTGATTGAAAGCGAGCACAAAAGCCAACACTAAACATTATGTCAGGTCTAAAGGCAGTTAAATAAAGTAAACTTCCAATCATACCTCTGCAGATCTTCTCATCCACTTTCTCACCTTGCTCATCTTTATCAAGTGTGGCAGTGTTTGACATGGGGCGTCCATCGACTTGGTGTTCTCCATCCCAAAGTGCTTAAGTAGCTCTATTGTGTACTTGGTCGATGAAGTTCCCATCTTTAGTTTTCTTGATTTGAAAGCCGAGGAAGAAAGTGAGCTCACCCATCATGCTCATCTCAAACTCACTCTGCATAGGATCACTAAACTCCTTGCAAAGATAAAGATTAAATCTATCAAAAATTATATCATTAACATATATTTGAATGACAAGAAAATTGTTAGAAGTGTGTTTAAGAAACAAGGTAGAATCTACTTTGCCCATGATATAATCATGACCTAACAAAAAGTTCTTTAATTTCTTATACCAAGCTCGATGTGCTTGTTTGAGGTCATAGAGAGCTTTTTGTAATAGATAAACATGGTTAGGTAAAATATCATGTTCAAAACCCAAAGGTTGTGCAACATACACTTACTCATTTGTACCATTCAAAAACACACTTTTGACATCTATTTGATAAAGAAGGAAATTCTTGTAACTAGCAAAAGAAAGCAACATATGAATAGACTCAAGTCTAGCTACAAGTTCATATGTTTCATCAAAATCTATACCTTCCTGCTGATTGTAGCCTTGAGCCACTAACCTTGCTTTGTTTCTTATCACCTTGCCACTTTATTCTAGCTTGTTGAGGTAGACCCACTTGGTGCCAATTATCTTTCTATCACATGGTCATGGCACTAGTGTACACACTTTGTTCTTCTAGAATTGCTCCAGTTCTTCTTGCATGGCTAGGATCCACCAATCATCCCCAAGAGCTTCTTTAACATTCTTTGGCTCGAGTTGTGAGATGAAGGTGTTGTTGGCTTGTTCCTTGTTGTTGGCAGTCCGCATCTTTACTCTTTCTAAGGAGTCACCTATGATTAACTCTTTAGGATGATTCCTTAAAAAGTGTGGAGTTGGATCCTTCTTTTCTTCATCTATCTCTTCTTCTTGAGTGGCCACCTCTTTTCTATTTTGGGTGATATTGAGTTCTTTGAGGATAAGAATTATTTATCATGAAACATCATCATTAGCAATATCCTTGGGAACAAAGGGGTTAGTCTTAATAAATTTTATATTAATATATTATTCTACTTTAGATAGATCAACATTATACACTCTATAAGCCTTGCTAGTAGTGTTATACCTAAGAAAGATAGCCTTGTATGATTTCAGATCAAACTTGTCAAGAGATCTTTCATGTTCAAAACAAAACAAGGACACCCAAAATGTAAAAATACTCAATAGAAGGCTTCCTACCACACCATATCTCATAGAGGGTTTTCTTCAAAGAAGGATGTGCAAAAACCCAATTTTGCACAAACATGAGGTACTATCAACTTCGGCCCGAAACTTCTTTGGAGTGTCATACTCTAAAAGCATGGTCCTAGACATTTCCTTTAGTGACCTATTCTTCCTCTATACAACCCCATTTTGTTGAGGTGTTCGAGGTGAAGAGAAGTTATGTGCATAGCCTAATTCTTCACAAAAGTGAGTTATGTGCATAGCCTGATTCTTCACAAAAGCGTTCAAAAAGATCATTTTCAAATTCTCCCCCATGATTATTACAGATGGAGACAATCCAATAAGAAGCTTCATTTTCAACTCGTTTGCAAAAATTAGAGAAAACATCAAGCATATCACTCTTTGAAATGAGAAATAAAGTCCAACTATATCGAGAAAAATCATCAACAATAACAAGACAATACTTGGAACCGTGAAACGATTGAGTTCTCATAGGTCCAAATAGATCAATATGGAGAAGTCAAGAGATCTCTTGGTACTAAAGACTCCTTTATATTTTAAAGAGGACTTGGAATTCTTTCCTTGGGTATAAGGTTGGCATTCCTCATCCTTTTCAAAATCCAATTTAGTCCCTTGAACAAGTCCTTTTTGCTCAACTTCTTCAATTAATGCATATTTACATGACCTAACTGACGATGCAAAAGAGAAATATCATTCAAATTTACTACAAGTCATGTACCAATAATAGGCTTAATAGAGTCAAGCAAAATTATATAAAGATTACCCTTTCTAGTTCCCTTATATATGACGTGGTAAGTGAGGGAATCTAGGAGCAAGCATTTAAAAGAAGTAAATATCAAAAGGTAACCATTATCGCATAATTGGCTAACACTTATGAAATTGTGATGTAGGTCATCCACAAAGTGAAAATTCTTGATACACAAGTATTCACCAACATCACCCTCACCTTTTACCTTACCTTTCTTATTGTCCCCAAAAGTGAAAGAACCTCCTTTCTTCTTTGCGAAATTATTGAAATGACTTATGTCACCTGTCATGTGGTTTGTGCAGCCACTATCAACAATCCATTTTCCTTTTCCCTACAAGAAAGGAGAGTGTTGGTTCCCAACTCAAACTTTAGAATCTGATGTTAGCTTGGGGACCCATTTGATCTTTGGGTTGGTCCCCTTAGGCTTGTAAAGACAATAAGTAGAATAATGATCATCACTTTTGCAATGAGAGAAAATCATAGGGTTCTTACAGCCAGAAGACTCTCCAATGAAAATAGGAGTTTCCTTGCTCTTTTTCTTACCTTTGGCCTTACTCTTTCCCTTAGGATCCCCACCTAAAAATCCCAAACCATTAGTACCAATTTGTTTGGTAGAATGGTCAAGGATTTCATTTAGGGAGTTTTTCGCTTTGAGGAATTTCTGCAGAGAGGCTCTAAGTCTATGATTGTCATCAGTAAGAGATATAATAGTAGAAGACAAACTAACAAGATCATCTCTAGCATGAACAAGGTCGGCATCTAAACAGAGGGCTTTAGTCAAATTAGAATCCTTTTCAAGAGTAATGGAAGCAACATCATTACTAGCCAAAATAGGTCTAGAAGATAAATCATTTACTTGACCAAGTAACCTAGCATTTTTAGATTTAAGCAATTGAATTCCTTTGAAATAACATCCCTTAAGTTCAAAATTTTCATTTTTAAGTAACTTAATCTCATTAAGGAACTTTTGGTTGTCTTCCTTAGGAGATGCAATACTCTTAAGATAGACACCATTCTCTACTTCAACTTCATTGTATTGGAGCTCAAGATCAAGAAATTGGTCTTGTAAGAAATCAATGCTCTCAAGATGAATTTTCTCATTTTGCTCAAGAATATCAATTTTAGCATATAAGTCATCAATGATTTTACCCAATATCTTCCTTTTAGATTTGCATTTGGAATAAGAAGAACAGGTGGTAACAAGCATGTCAATAAGAGTTTCTTTAGCTAACTCATGCAAACTTACCTCACCAATATCTTCACTTGTAGAGACCATGAGTGCAAGGTGGCACTCTCCATCTTCATCAGAGCTTGATCCACTAGAGGATGATCCTTCCCAAGCTGCATGAGCTGCGTCTTTGTGCCTCTTCTCCTTCTTATTATTCCTCTTGTATTTGCTATATTTCTTGTACTCGTCCTCCCTCTTGGGGCTACTATTGTGGTGTGACTTTCTAGCCTTAGGACATTCACTCTAGTATTGTCCTTTTTGACCGCACTTGTAGCACCTTGGAGTAGATGAATGAGATTGCTTTCCTTTGAAGTGCTTTCTCTTGGAGAAGTTAGTTTCATGCTCACCAGGGCCATCATCTTCACTTAAGGAATAGGGATACGTCCGGAAAGCAAGTTGTTGTTGAAGGATAAGGGCTTCCACTTGAGCTTTGAAGGCACTATCTTTGATCTTCCTTGATTCATTTTCTTCTTGATTTGCTTCCTCTTCTTGCTTGTCAAGTCTTGGCTCATGATCTTGTAGATTGCCAATGAGCTCCTCATTTGGAATATCACCAAGACTTCTTACTTCTTCAATGGAGGTTACCTTTGACTCCCATCTCTTTGGAAGAGACCTCAAGATCTTTGAGTTGATTGCTCCTATATCCAAAATATGTCCCAAAGCAACTAGGTTGTTGATGATGATGTTAAGACTTGAATACATCTTGGCAACTCCTTTCTTCCCCATCTTGAAGTTCTCAAGAAGGCTACTCAACATGTAGATCTTTGCATCCTTCACTTGCATAGTGCCTTCATAAGTGATGCACAACTTGTTCCATATCTCATAGGCTATATCCCATGAGGAGATGCGGTTGAACTCAGATGGAGTGAGCACTGCATAGAGGATGCTAATTGCTTTGGCATTGAGCTGTGCATTCTTTAGGGCTGCTTCATCCCAAGTTGATACAACTCTGATTGGCTCCTTGTAGGGTGTAATCATCACTTTTCACATGTCAAAGTTCATCCCTTGAATGTAAAAATGCATCCGCTACTTCCAATAGAGGAAGTTGGTATTGTCGAAGACCGGGGGGCACACAGAGAAGCCTCCCTCTAGGTTGAGGTAACCGAGTAGGTTCTCACCCATCTTCTCATCTTGTAGGAGATTTTTTGAAGAAGATCCTTATTCTGATACCACTTGTTGGATCTAGAGATTTAGAGGGGCGTGAATAGAGCTTCAAAATTCTCACAAAAATAGTTAGACCTTCAAATTATAAAAATTGAAACAAAATGCTAAAACTGAATTTGAAGTCCTATCTAAACAAGCATAGCAAGGATGAGAAATATTGAAACAAACACTTGGACAAGGTGTTTAGAGTGGTTCCTGTAAGGCCCTTGAACTTACTTAATGAGTTGAATGAGCTTAATTACCATAATTGAATGCTTAGAACCCTAATATAACATTATATGTTTTGAAATCATAATACAAGCTTAAGTTTCAAATTTGGTCCAATTTGGACACTGTTTGAGCAAGTTATGCAATTTTCTATACATTTTAGACTTTTCTGCAATTTACCCAATTGAGGGGTTTTGTTTGTAATTTGTCACATAAATTATGTTCCTTAGTTGTTATATTATCATTCGTGATATTTTTGAGCCATGGGTCTCCTAGTTGAGCCACGGTTTGAAGGTGTTTTTATCAAGGGTATTTTAGGGTTTTTCCCTTCATGGATGAGCTACCTTTAGTAGCTATCAACTAAGGAATTATGTGATTGGCTGGGAATTTCGCCAAAGGAAAGCTAATCAGGTCTAGAGGGATGGTGGGATAGCTGCTTGTGTGTGTGCTTATGTATTTTTTAATAATTTAAAGCCATGGACACTTGGATATATAGTAGAATTGCAACATTTTCCTTTTCTTAATAATAAAGTGTCATATACTTATCCAAAAGCCCCCAAACGAGCCATTTCCTCTCCATTATCTCTCTCCTTCTCCCAGCTTCGTACTCCCTCTGTTCAAATGTGATTTTTCTGCCCAAGGAAGAAGAAAGTGGGGATTCTCTTGAAAAAAAATTCTAGGGTTGAAATTGATTCTCTTTTTGGGTGTATGAAGCTTCCCCCTAGTGATATTGACCTAAAAGTGTAAGTTTTTCCTTATTTCCTACGTATAATTCTTTGTTCCTCTTCCTCCTACATCTATCCAGGTCAGAACCATGGTTTTCCATGGTGAAAGTTCCCCTAGAACTCAACACTCCTTCCTTCTTATTTCTTTTCTAGGGTTTTGCTTGTTTGTGGAGAGAATTGCATAGTTGGCCAAGTTCAGATCTGAATCCAAGGTTTCCTTGCCCTATTTGCTCGAGATTTTTTCTGTTTGATATCTGACCTACTCTATAGAGGCGAGTTATATAAAATTCTTCACTTATATTGCTTACTAGAAGCTTGTTGATTCATGATTATGCTTGAATGTGATGATCTAAGCATAGAGAAATCATGCATGTTTAGAATTACGAATTTTGTGGTGTTTCCTATTTTATTCCAGTTCTATATGAACCTGTAAACATGTGTACATCCTTTATAAGGTGTAACATGATCTGGGACAGGTTGATAGCAACAACCTATGGTGCTATGTACAAAACAAATGATGGTTCAAATTAGGATTTTCAAGTTATTTCCTTCCCTATCACATAATTGATTGCCATACCATTCAACAACCAATAGTGTTGCTATCTTGGCAACTGATGTTCGTGGTCAAGGGTGTCCAATTTATGGTGACAACCTATGGTCACCACCTTAGGTCAGGTTTTGACTCAATTAGACATTTAATTATCATCCACTAAGTATTCTAATGATGTTATCAATCGATGATGATATTGGCTTATTATTTGATGATGTTAACTGAATGTATTACTGATCTAGCAACCAATGGTGACCTAATGATCACAATTAATGGTGGATCAGGTCATCATCATATATGATGAATTAGGAATGTAATTGTAGATTTGTCTATACCTTGAACCAATGGTTCCTTGGTTCAATTGATCTAATGGTTAGACCTATACTTCAATTGGTAACCTTGAACAATGAACATGATCCAATGAATAATATTGGATGCTTTAACATCCAATGGATTAGAATAAATCACATGTTATTATATGTGGGTCATAGTGAAGATAATTCAATGTTTCAATACCTTGAATTGGTAGTCTTACCTTTGCCATTATATAGTTATATTTGATAAGTCAATGTAATGAGTGGATATGTAACTCCCATGCGATCTAGCGTATTACACTTAACCTTAATGTAATTATATGATGTTGATTGGTTATAATCAGACCTCTTGAATGATTAATGTGATAATGAATTACACTCTTCTTATGTTGAAACCACAATGTAGTATTATTTGAATATCATAGTGCCTTGCCATGTTAAAATCTATGGACATAATTGTGCTAATGATCTTTTCAGCCTTGTTTAAGGCATGGAATGATGATGATAACCTTACTATGAATAATGTGATGGTCTTAAAGACCTTTGGACATGTTTTAAGCCATGATTGAGGTGAAATCCTCTTCATGTTCCAATAAGGGTTAAAACCCTGGAATTTATGATAAGATATTGGTATCTTGCAATAGTATGATGATGTGTGGTCTGTTAATTTGCAATGAATGATAGATGTGGTAATGTGATTAAGATTTATATCTCAAATGTTTTATATCTTTTGAAGTTGTTATACATATACTCTTGTTAGAAAATAATTAGGGTTTGAATGTCCACTTGTATGATAAAGCCTTAATGCATTCAATTGGAAGTAATTAATCAAGTGTAACCTTAATCATGTAGAGCCCTGTGCCGTAGAGCCATCTTCAGTGTCAGAACTTACTGGATGGTGAAATGAGTATTCCCAAGGGAAACTCGGAGCGCATACTATTGAGTATGTGGGGGTGGCAAGTTGAGGATATATACTTGTCATCCACAATTGCAGGTTATGGAGGATGGCTATGGTCATGCCTCAGATATTTGATGTGATTGAGGACAGTTGCGGTTGTACCTCGGATTAGAGGGTTTTGTATACCCTATTTTCTAGTGTCGTAACTTGTACCAAGTATGAACTAGTTGTTATTAGTTGACTATATGTCACTGTTAGCAGTTTGACTGGTATGTCACTATAGTTTACTCGTACTGACCGAGGGGAAGAGATCTTAGGATACTGGCACTCCTAGATCTTATACAGAACTGAATAACACTTCACAGTGGTCAGTTGGACTTTGAGTGGTACGACTCAAACTCCCCAGGGCATAATAATAAAATATATAATACCAGCCGTGTAGTATAATTTCTAGGGTTTAATACGAATCACATTGGTTGATTAACCCTTGTCTTGTCTTTAAACTACATAGTTCTTACATGATGCAGACTTATGAAAATTGTACAATTCTACTTGATGTTACAACTTATTTGCTGAACTGCTTAGTATGCTTAAACTGTTCAATCTATTCATATTGTTTATTCAATATCCTAACTGCTCAATGTATTTACTGTTAATTAATGTTATAATAAATATATGTTGGAGAGAGTTATATCTCTCGCTGGGAGTGGGTCTCACCCGTGGGTCACCACATTTTTTTTAGGTGGTCACGGGAAATGAGGTCGAGGTCGTGCTGTGGAAGAGAACCAACCTGGTGATCAATAGATTCAGAAGGTTGGTTAGTTGTAGATGTTAGTTATAGATGTTAGTAGTAGAGTCCTAGTGTCGTCCCTGTACTCTCAGGTCCTGGTATGGGATGTGTTTTCTAGATGATATATTTGTATCGACATGAGATTTTGGTATTATGCCAATGTTTGTAAATATATGACACAGACATGTGAAATATCTTTTGTATGCAGGATGTGACTGAGGTCTTTGGACCCATATGCAAATTCTTGTTAAAGTATATGAGAATGGAATGATGGACCTTTTATAAATGTTCTAGAGTTTATTTACATTGTTGGAATCAGTTTTAATTGTTTCACATTTTTGACTGTGATTAATTAGTAGTTGATCATGTTTTGTGTTTTGAGTAATCTCATTTAGCGTGAGGAGGTGTCACAGTTAAGTTGGTATCATAGCTCTAGGTTTACTGAGTCTACAGGGACATAGGACTTAGGTTTGAGTTTGTTCTTATGTATCCAACATATCTGATCATAGTTTATGCTTATGCAGATATGTCTGGAGGACATGAAGAACATGTTGAGAGTAGATATGTTACACCAGGAGGAGGTGTAGGGAGGTAGGCATGTGATGAGAGAGTGCCAGAAGCAGGGCCAGAGCAGCCCGCAATGCCTCATCTAGACCCGAAAATGATGGCCAATCCTGATTTTCAGTATATGTTTAGACTGATTAAGGCCACAATTATACATATTGCTGACAGAGCGCCAGCACCTCAAGCTAGGGCAGTCACCTCTAATGTGGAGTCCCAAGGTGTCGAGAAGACATTTGAATGTCTTAGACGTGTTGGGGCAATTGAATATGCAAGTACTTCTAATCCAGCATATGCTGCCATGTGGTTGACTGAGCTGGAAAAGGTGTTCAAAATCCTAAACATCACAGAAGAAGACAAAGTTAAGCATGCAATATACTTGTTGAAGGGTAGTGCTGGTCACTGGTGGGCCATAGAAGAGGAGAAAAGGCCAGGAGTTGTGATAGGATGGGAGGAGTTTCGAAGGGAATTTGTTAGTCGATATTTTCCAGAGACCCACCTAGATGAGAAAATCTCTCAGTTCGAGAAGATTCGTCAGGGAGCTATGACTATCAATGAGTATGAATCAAAGTTTATGGAACTTCTGAGGTTCTGCCCACACATGGAAGAAACAGACAAGGAAAGGATCTGGAGATTTGAGAAGGGTCTGAGTACGAAGTTGACTACTACAACATCAGCCTTGGAGAACAGGGAAAGGTTTTCCACCTTTATGGAATCCGTCAGGAGGATTGAGAGGTCTGCCATAGAGAAGCGTGAAGCTAATGCTAAGAAGCGACCTATGCAGTTTTAAGGGCAATCATCTGGAGGCTTTAAGAAGCCAAGGTTTTTCCCACCGATGTCACAACCAAGGTCAACCTTCACTGAACCAAGATCACATGCACCATCACAGTTGACCCCGAGTCAGGGTAGAGGTCATAATTTTCCACCGATCGGAGCCCGCAGTACCTCATCAGTTTCAGTGACAGGGCCATTTAGGCCATATCAGGACACAAAAACATGTTACAAGTGTGGGAAAGTGGGGCATACAAGACCTTATTGCCCTATGAAAGATGAGGAGGTGACTTAGCAGCCAAGGCAAAGTCAACAAGGTCCACAACAATGACAGTTTAGTAGTAGCAGTGGAAGAGGACGTGGTCAGGCATCCTAGGCAGGATCCTCTAGACAAGCAAGTAGAGCACGTGGATGACATCAGGTGACAACAAGGTTCTATGCCATGACCCAGCCAGAAGCAGTGGTTAATCCTCGAGTGGTGACAGATCAGATGGAGTTATTTCATTCTGATATGTCTTCATCTTGTTTCGTATCTATATTAGTAGACCCGGGTGCGACACACTCTTTTATCACTAGAGAGATGATAGATAGTTGTTATCTACATGTTAGTCTTAGATCTGATAGCCTATGGCTAGAGACTCCTTTGGTTGATTCTGCCAAGTTACATGAGGTGTGCCCTTCTTGTGTTCTTTCTTTTTCTAGACACAACATTCAAGTGGATCTTTTACCACTTGACATGCATGGTTTTGATGTAATCCTAGGAATGGATACCTTGGAAAAATACAAGGTAATCTTGGACTATAGTACTAAGGTGGCGACGTTCCATGATGGAGGTGTACAACAGATTTTTCAGGGTGAGAGAAAAAATTCTTCCTACATGTTTGATGTCAGCCATGACAGCTGAACGATTGATGAGACAAGGATGTGAGACTTTCTTAGCTCATGTTGTGGATACCAAGGTGGTAGGTCCTAGTATCCAGGAGGTACCAGTGGTGCGAGAATTTTAGGATGTCTTTCCTGAGGAATTTCCTAGCATTCCCCCTCCTAGAGAGATTGAGTTTGAGATCAATCTTGTTCCTGGAACACAACCCATATCATAGTCAGCATACATGATGGCACCAGCAGAGATGCAGGAGTTAAAGAAACAGTTACAAGAACTGTTAGTGAAGGGTTTTATCAGGCCGAGCACTTTCCCTTGGGGTGCTCTTGTGTTGTTTGTTAAAAAGAAGGATGGTTCAATGAGGTTGTGTATATACTATAAACAGTTGAACAAGGTAACAATAAAGAATAAGTATCCTTTGCCGAGGATTGATGATCTTTTTGATCAGTTGATAGGTGCCACTATGTTTTCAAAGATAGACCTGAGGTCAAGTTACCATCAATTGAGAATTAAGGCTAATGACATATCCAAGTCAGCTTTTAGGACTAGGTATGGTCATTATGAGTTTGTGGTTATGTCGTTTGGGCTAACCAATGCACCCGCATCTTTTATGGATCTGATGAATAGGGTGTTTAGACCTTATCTTGATCAATGTGTGGTTGTGTTCATAGATGATATCCTGATATACTCCAAGGATAGTCAACAACATGAGCAACACCTTCGCTAGGCACTGACATTGTTGAGGCAGCATCAACTATATGCTAAGTTTAGCAAGTGTGAATTCTAGTTATCTGAAGTGTCTTTTCTGGGCCATGTTATATCTACAAAAGGCATTTGTGTTGATCCCAAGAAAGTGGAATCTGTACTAGAATGGGAACAACCAAAGACACCGACAGAGATCCGTAGTTTCCTAGGTCTGGCAGGTTACTACAGGCAGTTTATCAAAGACTTCAGTTCTATAGCGTTACCCCTAACTAGGTTAACCAGGAAGGATGTTCCTTTTGCTTGGAATGACAAGTGTCAAAGTTCCTTCCAGCTTTTGAAAGAAAAGTTGACTAGTACACCGGTGTTAGTACTGCCAGAGCAAGGAAAAGGCTATATTGTCTTTTTTGATGCTTCAAAGAATGGGTTGGGATGTGTGTTGATGCAAGATAAAAATGTGATTTCTTTTACTTCACAACAGCTTAAGAAACATGAGGAGAATTACCCAACACATGATCTGGAGCTTGCAGTAGTGGTCCATGCCTTAAAGATCTGGAGACACTATCTTTATGGAGAAAAGTGTCATATCTTCACTGACCACAAGAATCTACAGTATATTTTCTCAAAACAGGAGTTGAATATGAGGCAGAGGAGATGGATGGAGCTGATTAAGGATTATGATTGCACAATAGACTACCATCCAGGGAAAGCTAATGTGGTAGCTGATGCATTGAGTAGAAAGTCATCTTCATCATCAACGGTAGATAATGCACAATTAAATTCCTTGATGTGCCATAAGAGAGATATGTTAGTGTCTCTTTGCCATATGAATGTACAGTTAGAAGTTTCCTTGCTGGCAGGATTGTTGGCACAGTTACAAGTGAAACCTACCTTGAGACAACAAATTCATGATGCACAACAAAATGATACTATGATACAGAATATCCAATCAGGGATTGGTAGTGAAAAGTATGATGGCTTTCATGAGGCAGATGATGGTACAGTTTGTTACCATAATAGGATAGTAATTCCTGATGTTGATGGGTTGAGAAAGATGGTACTTGAGGAGGCTCACTCCTCTATGTATGCAATGCATCCCGGAAGTACCAAGATGTACCAAAATTTGAAGGACATGTATTGGTGGCTAGGTCTAAAGCGTGATGTGGCAGCGTTCATTGCCAAATGTCCAGTTTGTTAGTAGGTGAAGGCTGAGCACCAGAAGCCTGCAGGGACATTACAACCCTTGCCAATACCATAGTGGAAATGGGATCATATTACTATGGACTTTGTGGTTGGTCTTCCTAGGACAGCCAAGGGTCATGATTCCATATGGGTGATAGTAGACAGATTGACTAAGTCAGCTCATTTTCTTCCAGTTAAGACGACATTTACAGTAGAGAAATTGGCACAAATATATGTTGATGAGATAGTCCGTTTGCATGGCATTCCGGTGACTATAGTTTTTAACAGAGGTCCACAATTTACAAGTCATTTTTGGGAGCGTCTGCACTCAGCAATGGGAACACAGCTGAGATTCAACACAACTTTTCATCGGCAGACTGATGGCCAGTCTGAAAGGACTATTCAGACTTTAGAGGATCTCTTGAGGGCATGTGTGCTGCAATTTCTTGGTAGTTGGGATGTACATCTAACTCTGATAGAGTTTGCGTACAACAATAGCTATCAAAGAAGCATAGATATGGCTCCTTATGAGGCTCTGTATGGGAGGCGATGTTGGTCTCCTCTTTACTGGTATGAGATAGGTGAAAATCAACTTTTGGGTCCTGAGCTAGTACAACAGACTATGTAAAAGATTAAAGTGATACAACAATAGTTGAAAGCAGCCCAGGACATGCATAAATCTTATGCAGACAACCGACGCAGACCACTTGAGTTCCAAGTGGGAGATAGAGTATATCTTAATGTTTCTCCTTGGAAAGGTGTGTTGAGGTTTGGAAAGAAGGGTAAGTTGGCTCCTAGATTTATGAGACCATACTCTATCCTAGGTCGTGTTGGAAAGGTAGCATATAAGTTGGAGCTACCACCAGAGCTACATAGATTGCATAATGTCTTTCACATCTCTATGTTGAGGAAATGCCATCCAAATACTGACCAGACAATCCAACCAGTAGAGGTTGAGTTATATGAGGATATCTCCTATGTTGAGGGTCCTGTGTTGATCCTGGATAGAAGGGTAAAAAAGCTAAAGAGAAAAGATATTATACTAGTGAAAGTTTTGTGCAATCATCATGTCATAGAGAAAGCCACATGGGAACTAGAGAATGAGATGCGTAGAAAATACCCATCTCTTTTTGCATAGGATTTCGGGGCAAAATCCTTGTTAGGGGTTTATAGTTGTAAGGCCCTTAAACTTACTTAATGAGTTGAATGAGCTTAATTACTATAATTGAATGCTTAAAACCCTAATATAACCTTTTTATATGTTTTGAAATCATAATACAAGCTTAAGTTTCAAATTTGGTCCAATTTGGACACTGTTTGAGCAAGTTATGCCATTTTCTGTACATTTTAGACTTTTCTGCAATTTACCCAATTGAGGGGTTTTGTTTGTAATTTGTCACATAAAATATGTTCCTTAGTTGTTATATTATCATTATTGATATTTTTGAGCCATGGGGCTCCTAGTTGAGCCATGGTTTGAAGGTGTTTTTATCAAGGGTATTTTAGGGTTTTTCCCTTCATGGATGAGCTACCTTTAGTAGCTATCAACTAAGGAATTATGTGATTGGCTGGGAATTTCGCCAAAGGAAAGCTAAGCAGGTCTAGAGGGATGATGGGATAGCTTCTTGTGTGTGTGCTTATGTATTTTTTAATAATTTAAAGCCATGGACACTTGGATATACACTAATTGCAACTTTTTCTTTTTCTTAATATTAAAGTGTCATATACTTATCCAAAAGCCCCCAAACGAGCCATTTCCTCTCCATTATCTCTCTCCTTCTCCCATCTTCGTACTCCCTCTATTCAGCTGCGATTTTTCTGCCCAAGGAAGAAGAAAGTGGGGATTCTCTTGGAAACAAATTCTAGGGTTGAAATTGATTCTCTTTTTGGGTGCATGAAGCTTCCCCCTAGTGATATTGACCTAAAAGTGTAAGTTTTTCCTTATTTCCTACATCTAATTCTTTGTTCCTCTTCCTCCTACATCTATCCAGGTCAGAACCATGGTTTTCCATGGTGAAAGTTCCCCTAGAACTCAAAACTCCTTCCTTCTTGTTTCTTTTCTAGGGTTTTGCTTGTTTGTGGAGAGAATTGTATAGTTGGCCAAGTTCAGATCTGAATCCAAGGTTTCCTTGCCCTATTTGCTCAAGATTTTTTCTGTTGGATATCTGACCTACTCTATAGAGGTGAGTTATATAACATTCTTCACTTATATTGCTTACTAGAAGCTTGTTGATTCATGATTATGCTTGAATGTGATGATCTAAGCATAGAGAAATCATGCTTGTTTAGAATTACGAATTTTGTGGTGTTTCCTGTTTTATTCCAGTTCTATATGAACCTGTAAATATGTGTACATCCTTTATAAGGTATAACATGATCTGGGATAGGTTGATAGCAACAACCTATGGTGCTATGTACAAAACAAATGATGGTTCAAATTAGGGTTTTCAAGCTATTTCCTTCCCTATCACATAACTGATTGTAATACCATTCAACAACCAATAGTGTTGCTATCTTGGCAACTGATGTTCGTGATCAAGGGTGTCCAATTTATGGTGACAACCTATGGTCACCACCTTAGGTCAGGTTTTGACTCAATTAGACATTTAATTATCATCCACTAAGTATTCTAATGATGTTATCAATCGATGATGATATTGGCTTATTATTTGATGATGTTAACTGAATGTATTACTGATCTAGCAACCAATGGTGACCTAATGATCACAATTAATGGTGTATCAGGTCATCATCATATATGATGAATTAGGAATGTAATTTTTTATTTGACTATACCTTGAATCAATGGTTCCTTGGTTCAATTGATCTAATGGTTAGACCTATACTTCAATTGGTAACCTTGAACAATGAACATGATCCAATGAATAATATTGGATGCTTTAACATCCAATGGATTAGAATAAATCACATGTTATTATATGTGGGTCATAGTGAAGATAATTCAATGGTTCAATACCTTGAATTGGTAGTCTTACCTTTGCCATTATATAGTTATATTTGATAAGTCAATGTAATGAGTGGATGCGTAACTCCCATGTGATCTAGCCTATTACACTTAACCTTAATGTAATTATATGATGTTGATTGGTTATAATAAGACCTCTTGAATGATTAATGTGATAATTAATTACACTCTTCTTATGTTGAAACCACAATGTAGTATTATTTGAATATCATAGTGCTTTGCCATGTTAAAAATCTATGGACATACATGTGCTAATGATCTTTTCAGCCTTGTTTAAGGCATGGAATGATGATGATAACCTTACTATGAATAATGTGATGATCTTAAAGACCTTTGGGCATGTTTGAAGCCATGATTGAGGTGAAATCCTCTTCATGTTCCAATAAGGGTTAAAACCCTGGAACTTGTGATAAGATATTGGTATCTTGCAATAGTATGATGATGTGTAGTCTGTTAATTTGCAATGAATGATAGATGTGGTAACATGATTAAGATTTATATCTCAAATGTTTTATATCTTTTGAAGTTGTTATACATATACTCTTGTTAGAAAAGAATTAGGGTTTGAATGTCCACTTGTATGATAAAGCCTTAATGCATTCAATTGGAAGTAATTAATCAAGTGTAACCTTAATCATGTAGAGCCCTGTGTCATAGAGCCATCTTCAGTGTCAGAACTTACTGGATGGTGAAACGAGTATTACCAAGGGAAACTCAGAGCACATACTGTTGATTATGCGGGGGTGGCAAGTTGAGGATATATACTTGTCATCCACAATTGTAGGTTATGGAGGATGTCTATGGTCATGCCTTAGATATTTGATGTGATTGAGAACAACTATGGTTGTACCTCAGATAAGAGGGTTTTGTATACCCTATTTTCTAGTGTCGTAACTTGTACCAAGTACGGACTAGTTGTTATCAGTTGACTATATGTCACTATTGGCAGTTTGACTGGTATGTCACTGCAGTTTACTCGTACTGACTGAGGGGAAGAGATCTTAGGATACCGACACTCCTAGATATTATATGGAACTAAATAGCACTTCGCAGTGGTCAGTTGGACTTTGAGTGGTACGACTCAAACTCCCCAAGGCATAATAATAAAAGATATAATACCAGCAGTGTAGTATAATTGCTAGGGTTTAATACGTATCACATTGGTTGATTAACCCTTGTCTTGTCTTTACACTACATAGTTCTTACATGATGCAGACTTATGACAATTGTACAATTCTACTTGATGTTACTACTTATTTGCTTAACTACTTAATATGCTTAAACTGTTCAATCTATTCATATTATTTATTCAATATCCTAATTTCTCAATGTATTTACTATTAATTAATGTTATAATCAATATATGTTGGAGATAGTTATATCTCTCGCTGGGACTGGGTCTCACCCCTGGGTCACCATATTTTTTTTAGGTGGTCGCGGGCAACGAGGTCGAGGTCGTGCTGTGGAAGAGAACCAACTTGGTGATCAATAGATTCAGAAGGTTGGTTAGTTGTAGATGTTAGTTATAGATGTTAGTAGTAGAGTCCTAGTGTCATCCATGTACTCTCAGGTCCTGGTATGGGATGTGTTTTCTAGATGATATATTTGTATCGACACGAGATTTTGGTATTATGCTAATGTTTGTAAATATATGGAACGGACATGTGAAATATCTTTTGTATGCAGGATATGACTGAGGTCTTTGGACCCATATGCAAATGCTTGTTAAAGTATATGAGAATGGAATGATGGACCTTTTATAAATGTTCTAGAGTTTATTTACATTGTTGGAATCGATTTTAATTGTTTCACATTTTTGACTGTGATTAATTAGTAGTTGATCGTGTTTTGTGTTTTAAGTAATCTCATTTAGCATGACGAGGTGTCACAGTTCCAATCTCCAAACTAGGATACCGTCAATCCACTACCTAGAGAGGTCAACCTCTAGGACTTTGCAACCCATGTATACTTATATTTCATTATAAGAGATACAAGAAGACCACCTTACAACCAAGGGCTTACCTATTCAAGACAAGAGTCTTTCACCTACACAAGGACTTACCCACTTGATCAAGATGTCTTTAGCCTTCAACAAGGACTTACCCACACTTGCATCTAGTCTTTGGCCTCACAGGGATTACCTATTCTTCTTGAATATTCTACCTTGTCCTTGTCCTTCACTTGGAGAAGATCTTCACACCTTATTCCTCCTTGAAGAAGAACAACAACTCCTCCTTCACTCAGAGAAGATCACTTCAGCCTTTGCTCTTTGAGAAAGGGGATTGGGAAGATGGAAAGATGGAGTAATATACAATATAACATTGAGGTAGCTCTCTTACAGCAAGCCTAACTCACTCATAATCATGAAATGCTTTTTATTTGAGAGAGAGAAAGGGGCTCAAAGGGTTGTATCATACTCAACTATAGCAAGGACCAAGGATAGCATGAATGAACAATCTTGGAATGAACTCCAAGAGGTCCTATTTATAGATGGGGGTGCTTCTTTGAGTAGGGATCACTTAATAACAAAAATAGCCATTTTACAACTTCCAACAGATCTATTTTCATTTCTAACAACTCTCCAATGGTTGGAATCACCTTTTCAATGTTTTACGTACAGTACATTTGGCTGAGTTTCAATAAATGCAACACGATCAATCCACTAATTGAAAAAGCCAATTTTCAAACTGTCGGTCGAGTTTGTCCTGGGGAAACTTGACCGACCAGCAAAAATCAACCTTGGTCAGTGAGTTGTGTTGACTCAAGGTCAATTAGGTAAATGTTGACTCACGTCTAAATTGACTAAACCCGTGTTTTTATGATGACTAACCATTCCACATATTGGTATCTAATGTCTCTACTTGAGTGATTTCAGATTAGGTATAGACACACTCCAATTGCCCTAACTTGCGCATCTCAAATTGGAGAAAAGACAAGTCAAAGTCATACAAGTGCACGTTTTTGTAATATGATGTATATCCATTAGAATCATGTTGTAAATTACTTGTAATGATTGTATGACTTGTAATTAAGCTTAGAAAAATATTAGGAACACTTAGATCGATTACTAGAGCACTTTTAATGAAACTTTGAAAATCAATTACAGGCACTTGTTCGGTCGAGTTTCCCACCCTGAAACTCGACCGATCAACCTTGGTGGATTTTCTGAAGATTGCATCGGTCGAGTTGTGCACTCACAGAACTCGACTGAATGGGTAGTAGGCCAGTTCCAGTTGGAATGGTCGGTCGAGTTTCCTCAGAACAAACTCAACCGATCATTTCAATATCGGGCTGCCTGCTACTTGATCAGTCGAGTTACACCCATAGAAACTCGACCGAATGCACTGTACGGAAAAGTGCAGAAAAGTGTTTCTAGCCGTTGTGGAGTTGCAACAAGTGAAAATAGATCCGTTGCAAGCCACAAAACGGCTAGTTTTCATTCTTAAGTGTTCCCAAAGGCTAAGAGGCATCCCCATCTATAAATAGGACCCCTTGGGCTTCATTCCAAGGTTGAGCATTCATTGCAAACTCTTTGCGAGGTTCCTATTCTATAGTTGAGTGCTTCCTACAGCCTTCTCTCTCTCTCTCTCTAAGCTTAATCACTTGCTACATCCATTAGAGTGAGTAGGAGATTTGTAAGAGAGCTAGTTTCTACTTGTATATCTTGTGAGGCTCTCACTTCCACAACCTCCCCATCTCTCATTTGCAATCATAAAGATGAAGGTTCTCTCTCTTGTCCAAGAGAGGTGAAGAAGAACAAGGGAAGGAGTCCCTTGGTGAAGATCAAGGCAGAAGACTTAGAGCTAGAGTGGGTAAGCCCTTGGAGAAGGCAAAAGACTCAAGCTCAAGTAGGTAAGACCTTGGTGGAAGCTTCTCCCAGTGAAGGTGAAGTCAAAGGCGGAAGATCCAAGAAGAGTGGGTAATTCCTACAAGGCCGAAGACTTGTGCAAGAGTGGGTAAGTCCTTGGAGAAGGCCGAAGACTCTTGCAAAGTGGGTAAGTCCTTGGTAAGGTTGAAGACTCTTTGTATTGGATAGGTAAGTCCTTTATTGGTCATGTATTGTATGTCTTATTAATGAATATAAGAGTGAAATTGTTTGAAGTCCTAGAGGTTGACCTCTCTAGGCAAGTGGACTAACACACTTCTAGTTTGAAGTGTAGAACCACTCTAAATAGCTTGTCTAATTGGTGCATGTTCAATCTCTCTTATCCTTGCTATGCATGATTTAGTTGCACTCAAATTACCTATTTAGCAACCTTATCTTTTGATATATCTTGAAGGTTTGATGAGTTTTGTTTAAGTGGTTTCAGCTCTATTCACCCCCCCTCTAGAGCATCTAATCACCCATCTAGGATCCAACAAGTGGTATCAGAGCGGGTCTTCTCCAAGCATACTTCAACAAGTAGGAGAAGATGGGTGACTACCAAGGAGGGAGAATCAGCCTACCAATCTTTGATGGGAGCAACTTCCTATATTAGAGAAGAAGGCTTCAATTCTACATCCAAGGATCAAGTCTTGAGATGTGGCAAATGGTGAACAACCCATACATTCTACCAAAGACAAACATTGAAGAATGGGATGAAGCCACCTTGATGAAAGCAACCTTGAACGCTTAAGCCATGCACATCCTTTATGCCTCCATGACCCCACCGAGTTCAACCGGATTTCTTCTTGTGAGACAGCCTATGAGGTATGGAGAAAGCTTTGCATCACTTATGAAGGGACAAATCAAGTGAAGGAAAGCAAAGTCTACATGCTCAAAGGGTTGCTTGAGAATTTCAAGATGGGAAAGGAGGAGAGCATAGCCAACATGTACTCAAGGCTCAACACCATCTTGAATGGTCTTTCTGTTCTAGGACATCCTATGTCTAGTGGAGAGATCAACTCAAAGATCCTTAGAACTCTCCCCAAGAGGTGGGAATCCAAGGTGACTTCCATTGAAGAAGCAAGGTCGCTTAGGGATATTCCTATTGAAGAGCTCATTGGAAATCTACAAGCACATGAAGCCACACTTGACAAGAGGGAGGAAGTAGAAAGACAAGAGAAGAAAGAGCTAAAGAGAATGAAGAAGGCTGAAATAAAGGCTCAAATTGAAGCTATCATGGAAAAAGTCTCTCCATCCTCTCAAGCCAAAGAAGATGCCATGTACTCTAAGGGTAGACTCTACAAAGGCAAGTCCTCCTCCATCCGGTGCTTCACATGTGGAAAGAAGGGTCACTACAAGGAAGATTTCCCACAAGGCAAAAAGACCCATCTTCACAAGGAGAAATGGCACTCAAGCTCAAGTGGCTCCTCCAACTCAAGCTCAAGTGAAGATTCATGTGAAGGATCAAGCTCAAGCTCTAGTGATGAAGGAGAATGTCATTTTGCTCTTGTAGCATCAACAAGTGAAGGCTCAAATGAGGTAAATCTAGACTCTTTAGATAAAGAATCCTTGATTGATCTCATTCATGATATTTGTGCATCTCTTATGTCTTCTCAAAAGAAAAAGAAAAAGCTTGCTAAAATTGTTGATAATTTGTATGTAGAATTAAATGATATTGAACATGAAAATTCTTGCTTTCTTAATGATAAAAATGATTGTCTTAGCCAAGTATACTCTCTTCAACTTGAAAATGCTAGTTTACTTGATAAGATTAAATTTCTAGAAGCTCAACCTCTCATGCCTAGTTCAAATGAAGAGCATACTTTAATTGTTGATTCTCTCATGCATGACATTGATGTTCTTAAATCTGAAAACAAAGACAAAGATTTTGTTTTGCATGAATTAGAAATATAAAATGCCTCCTTACTTGCTAAAATCAATGGGCATGAATCTTGTTGTAGTTCTACAAATAGAGAGAATGATGTTGCTGCTCTTCATATTGATAGAGATTCCTTTTCAACTAAAACTCTTTGCTTAGAAAATGATCTTTTGCATGCTAGAGATAATATCAATCATTTGTCTTCTACTATTACCTATCTTATGCATGATAATGATAGTTTGAGATCTTCTTTGCAAAGATTCTTAGTTGGTAAAAAGAATCTTAATGATATCCTACACCATACTACTAAACAAATTGGTAGACATGGTTTAGGATATGATAGTAGTCAAGGGAACAACAAAGATAAAGGACCTCCAATATTCCATGGAGAATCCTCTAGTTCCAAGACTATGGGCACATGCAACTATTGCAATGAATTAGGTCATTATTCTAATTGTTGTCCTTTTAGGAAAGCACCCAAGAGCAATAGGATTTGGGTTGCTAAGCTAACTCCTCCGGACCCAAAAACATGATTGGGGACCATTTCATCTTTCTTCTTGTAGGTACTTGCAAATGGATTGACTTGAGCTACAAAATTGCAAATTGACTTCTCAATCCACATGAAAGAAGAAAGGTGAGATGTGTAGAGGGTGACAACAAGTGGAAAAAGCAATGGTAAGCACAAAGGTAAATGTTTTATTGCTTGTAACCATTTCTAACTTGTTTTGTCAAGTTAGTGTGCACTATACATATGGTTTTTGAATCAAAAGTGGTATCTTGTGATTCTCTTCACAATATTTCTCAAAAAATGTTTCTAATGCTTCTATAGTGCATTACTAACTTGCTTAGACATGTTTGGATATGGTTTGTATTTTTAGCATGCCTTTAAATATGCTTTTATGATATATATGTGCTATTTGATAGCTGGTCTGTCGGTCGAGTTTTCCCTATTGAAACTCGACCGATTGGCACCAAGAGTGTTGCCAACAACAATCATCAGTCGAGTTGTCCATACACAGAACTCGACCGATAACACTGTGCACAGAATACACAATTGGCTTATTGGATGAGAATTTCTCTCTGAACTAGATTTTCTCAACCAATAGCCTTATTCTTTGGCACTCCCTTGGTACCTTTATATATGCATATTGCCATGTTCTAAATTGCCTATCTTGCTTAAAACTCTATCTCTCTAATTGCTCTAAATTGATATATCTATATCTTGCAATTACTTGCTTTGAGTTGTTTTGCAGGTTTTGATGATGATCTCTTTGGATCTCTTGGTTGTGTCTTAAATTGCTTCTGTTGTGCTCTAACTTGCTACATCTATCTAGGTGTATATCTTGTTTTGATACAACCTTGAGGTTCTTAGGAGTAATCATCTTATGGTAAGGATGCATATCTAGTGAGTTATATCCTCTCATGCTTCTAAATTTGCATATCTCTTTGTTTGGATATATCTCTAAATCTACTCATAGCTTGTTTTATCTTGTGTATCTTTTGATATCTCTTGCTATGATCTAGATCCTACTAGTAGTCCTAACTTGTGATATCATCTACTAGTAGTTCACATACATGTAGTTCTAACCCTGTCAATAATTGGTATACTTTCTCATCTATATGCTATGCTTGTATCTTGTCTCATACATTCTCAAGATTGTTCCTTGATTTGCATATCTACTATCTTGAGTTTCTTGTATAACATTGTGATGGAGGGCACATAGAGCTACATTGTATGTAGAAATTGGAGTATTTTTTTTATTTTATGCAGTTTTTGCTCCAGTTTCAGGTTTTAGTGCAAGACTAGTGTTTTTCACGCAGAAACGACCTTCTAAGCAAGACTCATCGCTTTGCCATGAGCTCCGATGGTTTTTGGTCAAATTCCACCATCTTGAGGGTCTAAATTGTGATTTATTGTTTTTCTGCAGCACTTTATCTTGCATTTTTGGGTTGTTCAAGTATATGCTTTAACTTGCTTTTCTTTCTATGCTTGGACAAGCCCCTATCTGTACTTTTCTACTCTCCTTATATATATTTGTATTATCTCCTTTCTCTTTAACAAGTGATGTTTCTTTTTTTTCTTCATAACCCCCACCTTTTTGAAATGACAAAGGGGGAGAAAGGTATGTCTTCTTTTAAAAGAGGAAGAAGGCATGTCTTACATGAAGAGGAGAAGCATATTCATGAAAAGGGAGAAGGTAAAGGGGAGAAGACATATATGTGTAGAACATATATGAGTAGAATACATAGTATTCTATAAATGTTATGAAAGCTAACCATGCAGGAGAAATATCATCAATTGAGGGGGAGTACGAAAACTCCATGCGCATCAATTGAGGGGAAGCATATGAACTCCATTCTATTGAAACCCCTAGGTTTCTCCAAAGGTATGAATTTACTTAAATGCTTTCAATACATTTATGGAATGGTTTGTCATCTTCAAAAAGGGGGAGAATGTTGACTCAAGGTCAATTAGGTCACTGTTGACTCACGTCTAAATTGAGTAAACCCGTGTTTTTATGATGACTAACCATTCCACATATTGGTATCTAATGTATCTACTTGAGTGATTTCAGATTAGGTATAGACACACTCCAATTGCCCTAACTTGCGCATCTCAAATTGGAGAAAAGACAAGTCAAAGTCATACAAGTGCACGTTTTTGTAATATGATGTATATCCATTAGAATCATGTTGTAAATTACTTGTAATGATTGTATGACTTGTAATTAAGCTTAGAAAAATATCAGGAACACTTAGATCGATTATTAGAGCACTTTTAATGCAACTTTGAAAATCAATTACAGGCACTTGTTCGGTCGAGTTTCCCACCCTGAAACTCGACCGATCAACCTTGGTCGATTTTCTGAAGATTGCATCGGTCGAGTTGTGCACTCACAGAACTCGACCGATTGGGTAGTAGGCCAGTTCCAGTTGGAATGGTCGGTCGAGTTTCCTCAGAACAAACTTGACCAATCATTTCAATATCGGGCTGCCTGCTACTTGATCGGTCGAGTTACACCCATAGAAACTCGACCGAATGCACTATACGGAAAAGTGCAGAAAAGTGTTTCTAGCCGTTGTGGAGTTGCAACAAGTGAAAATAGATCCGTTGCAAGCCACAAAATGGCTAGTTTTCGTTCTTAAGTGTTCCCAAAGGCTAAGAGGCATCCCCAGCTATAAATCGGACCCCTTGGGCTTCATTCCAAGGTTGAGCATTCATTGCAAACTCTTTGTGAGGTTCCTATTCTATAGTTGAGTGCTTCCTACAGCCTTCTCTCTCTCTCTAAGCTTAATCACTTGCTACATCCATTAGAGTGAGTAGGAGATTTGTAAGAGAGCTAGTTTCTACTTGTATATCTTGTGAGGCTCTCACTTCCACAACCTCCCCATCTCTCATTTGCAATCATAAAGATGAAGGTTCTCTCTCTTGTCCAAGAGAGGTGAAGAAGAACAAGGGAAGGAGTCCCTTGGTGAAGATCAAGGCAGAAGACTTGGAGCTAGAGTGGGTAAGCCCTTGGAGAAGGCAAAAGACTCAAGCTCAAGTAGGTAAGACCTTGGTGGAAGCTTCTCCGAGTGAAGGTGAAGTCAAAGGCGGAAGATCCAAGAAGAGTGGGTAATTCCTACAAGGCCGAAGACTTGTGCAAGAGTGGGTAAGTACTTAGAGAAGGCCGAAGACTCTTGCAAAGTGGGTAAGTCCTTGGTAAGGTTGAAGAATCTTTGTATTGGATAGGTAAGTCCTTTGTTGGTCATGTATTGTATGTCTTATTACTGAATATAAGAGTGCAATTGTTTGAAGTCCTAGAGGTTGACCTCTCTAGGCAAGTGGACGGACACACTTCTAGTTTGAAGTGTGGAACCACTCTAAATAGCTTGTCTAATTGGTGCATGTTAAATCTCTCTTATCCTTGCTATGCATGATTTAGTTGCACTCAAATTACCTATTTAGCAACCTTATCTTTTGATATATCTTGAAGGTTTGATGAGTTTTGTTTAAGTGGTTTCAGCTCTATTCACCCCCCCTCTAGAGCATCTAATCACCCATCTAGGATCCAACAAATGGTATCAGAGCGGGTCTTCTCCAAGCATACTTCAACAAGTAGGAGAAGATGGGTGACTACCAAGGAGGGAGAATCAACCTACCAATCTTTGATGGGAGCAACTTCCTATATTGGAGAAGAAGGCTTCAATTCTACATCCAAGGATCAAGTCTTGAGATGTGGCAAATGGTGAACAGCCCATACATTCTACCGAAGACAAACATTGAAGAATGGGATGAAGCCACCTTGATGAAAGCAACCTTGAACGCTAGAGCCATGCACATCCTTTATGCCTCCATGACCCCCACCGAGTTCAACCGTATTTCTTCTTGTGAGACAACCTATGAGGTATGGAGAAAGCTTTGCATCACTTATGAAGGGATAGATCAAGTGAAGGAAAGCAAAGTCTACATGCTCAAAGGGTTGCTTGAGAACTTCAAGATGGGAAAGGAGGAGAGCATAGCCAACATGTACTCAAGGCTCAACACCATCTTGAATGGTCTTGCTGTTCTAGGACATCCTATGTCTAGTGGAGAGATCAACTCAAAGATCCTTAGAACTCTCCCCAATAGGTGGGAATCCAAGGTGACTTCCATTGAAGAAGCAAGGTCGCTTAGGGGTATTCCTATTGAAGAGCTCATTGGAAATCTACAAGCACATGAAGCCAAGCTTGACAAGAGGGAGGAAGTAGAAAGACAAGAGAAGAAAGAGCTAAAGAGAATGAAGAAGGCTGAAATAAAGGCTCAAATTGAAGCTATCATGGAAAAAGTCTCTCCATCCTCTCAAGCCAAAGAAGATGCCATGTACTCCAAGGGTAGACTCTACAAAGGCAAGTCCTCCTCCATCCGGTGCTTCACATGTGGAAAGAAGGGTCACTACAAGGAAGATTGCCCACAAGGCAAAAAGACCCATCTTCATAAGGAGAAATGGCACTCAAGCTCAAGTGGCTCCTCCAACTCAAGCTCAAGTGAAGATTCATGTGAAGGATCAAGCTCAAGCTCTAGTGATGAAGGAGAATGTCATTTTGCTCTTGTAGCATCAACAAGTGAAGACTCAAATGAGGTAAATCTAGACTCTTTAGATAAAGCATCCTTGATTGATCTCATTCATGATATTTGTGCATCTCTTAAGTCTTCTCAAAAGAAAAAGAAAAAGTTTTCTAAAATTGTTGATAATTTGTATGTAGAATTAAATGATCTTGAACATTCAAATTCTTGCTTTCTTAATGATAAAAATGATTGTCTTAGCCAAGTATACTCTCTTAAACTTGAAAATGCTAGTTTACTTGATAAGATTAAATTTCTAGAAGCTCAACCTCTCATGCCTAGTTCAAATGAAGAGCATACTTTAATTGTTGATTCTCTCATGCATAACATTGGTGTTCTTAAATCTGAAAACAAAGACAAAGATTTTGTTTTGCATGAATTAGAAATAGAAAATGCCTCCTTACTTGCTAAAATCAATGGGCATGAATCTTGTTGTAGTTCTACAAATAGAGAGAATGATGTTGCTGCTCTTCATATTGATAGAGATTCCTTTTCAACTAAAACTCTTTGCTTAGAAAATGATCTTTTGCATGCTAGAGATAATATCAATCATTTGTCTTCTACTATTACCTCTCTTATGCATGATAATGATAGTTTGAGATCTTCTTTGCAAAGATTATTAGTTGGTAAAAAGAATCTTAATGATATCCTACACCATACTACTAAACAAATTGGTAGACATGGTTTAGGATATGATAGTAGTCAAGGGAACAACAAAGATAAAGGACCTCCAATATTCAATGGAGAATCCTCTAGTTCCAAGACTATGGGCACATGCAACTATTGCAATGAATTAGGTCATTATTCTAATTGTTGTCCTTTTAGGAAAGCACCCAAGAGCAATAGGATTTGGGTTGCTAAGCTAACTCCTCCGGACCCAAAAACATGATTGGGGACCATTTCATCTTTCTTCTTGTAGGTACTTGCAAATGGATTGACTTGAGCTACAAAATTGCAAATTGACTTCTCAATCCACATGAAAGAAGAAAGGTGAGATGTGTAGAGGGTGACAACAAGTGGAAAAAGCAATGTTAAGCACAAAGGTAAATGTTTTATTGCTTGTAACCATTTCTAACTTGTTTTGTCAAGTTAGTGTGCACTATACATATGGTTTTTGAGTCAAAAGTGGTATCTTGTGATTCTCTTCACACTATTTCTCAAAATTTTTTTCTAATGCTTCTATAGTGCATTACTAACTTGCTTAGACATGTTTGGATATGGTTTGTATTTTTAGCATGCCTTTAAATATGCTTTTATGATATATATGTGCTCTTTGACAGCTGGTCTGTCGGTCGAGTTTTCCCTATTGAAACTCGACCGATTGGCACCAAGAGTGTTGCCAACAGCTGTCATCGGTCGAGTTGTCCATACACAGAACTCGACCGATAACACTGTGCACAGAATACACAATTGGCTTATTGGATGAGAATTTCTCTCTGAACTAGATTTTCTCAACCAATAGCCTTATTCTTTGGCACTCCCTTGGTACCTTTATATATGCATATTGCCATGTTCTAAATTGCCTATCTTGCTTACAACTCTATCTCTCTAATTTCTCTAAATTGATATATCTATATCTTGCAATTACTTGCTTTGAGTTGTTTTGCAGGTTTTGATGATGATCTCTTTGGATCTCTTGGTTGTGTCTTAAATCGCTTCCGTTGTGCTCTAACTTGCTACATCTATCTAGGTGTATATCTTGTTTTGATACAACCTTGAGGTTCTTAGGAGTAATCATCTTATGGTAAGGATGCATATCTAGTGAGTTATATCCTCTCATGCTTCTAAATTTGCATATCTCTTTGTTTGGATATATCTCTACATCTACTCATAGCTTGCTTGATCTTGTGTATCTTTTGATATCTCTTGCTATGATCTAGATCCTACTAGTAGTCCTAACTTGTGATATCATCTACTAGTAGTTCACATACATGTAGTTCTAACCCTATCAATAATTGGTATACTTTCTCATCTATATGCTATGCTTGTATCTTGTCTCATACATTCTCAAGATTGTTCCTTGAATTGCATATCTACTATCTTGAGTTTCTTGCATAACATTGTGATGGAGGGCACATAGAGCTACATTGTATGTAGAAATTGGAGTATTTTTTTTGATTTTATGCAGCTTTTGCTCCAGTTTCAGGTTTTAGTACAAGACTAGTGTTTTTCACGCAGAAACGACCTTCTAAGCAAGACTCATCGCTTAGCCATGAGCTCCGATGGTTTTTGGTCAAATTCCACCATCTTGAGGGTCTAAATTGTGATTTATTGTTTTTCTGCAGCACTTTATCTTGCATTTTTGGGTTGTTCAAGTATATGCTTTAACTTGCTTTTCTTTCTATGCTTGGACAAGCCCCTATTTGCGCTCTTCTACTCTCCTTATATATATTTGTATTATCTCCTTTCTCTTTAACAAGTGATGTTTCTTTTTTTTTCTTCATAACCCCCACCTTTTTGAAATGACAAAGGGGGATAAAGGTATGTCTTCTTTTAAAAGAGGAAGAAGGCATGTCTTACATGAAGAGGAGAAGCATATTCATGAAAAGGGAGAAGGTAAAGGGGAGAAGACATATATGTGTAGAACATATATGAGTAGAAGACATAGTATTCTATAAATGTTATGAAAGCTAACCATGCAGGAGAAATATCATCAATTGAGGGGGAGTACGAAAACTCCATGCGCATCAATTGAGGGGGAGCATATGAACTCCATTCTATTGAAACCCCTATGTTTCTCCAAAGGTATGAATTTACTTAAATGCTTTCAATACATTTATGGAATGGTTTGTCATCTTCAAAAAGGGGGAGAATGTTGACTCAAGGTCAATTAGGTCAATGTTGACTCACGTCTAAATTGACTAAACCCGTGTTTTTATGATGACTAACCATTCCACATATCGGTATCTAATGTCTCTACTTGAGTGATTTCAGATTAGGTATAGACACACTCCAATTGCCCTAACTTGCACATCTCAAATTGGAGAAAAGACAAGTCAAAGTCATACAAGTGCACGTTTTTGTAATATGATGTATATCCATTAGAATCATGTTGTAAATTACTTGTAATGATTGTATGACTTGTAATTAAGCTTAGAAAAATACCAGGAACACTTAGATCGATTATTATAGCACTTTTAATGCAACTTTGAAAATCAATTACAGGCACTTGTTCGGTCGAGTTTCCCACCCTGAAACTCGACCGATCAACCTTGGTCGATTTTCTGAAGATTGCATCGGTCGAGTTGTGCACTCACAGAACTCGACCGATTGGGTAGTAGGCCAGTTCCAGTTGGAATGGTCGGTCAAGTTTCCTCAGAACAAACTCGACCAATCATTTCAATATCGGGCTGCCTGCTACTTGATCGGTCGAGTTACACCCATAGAAACTCGACCGAATGCACTGTACGGAAAAGTGCAGAAAAGTGTTTCTAGCCGTTGTGGAGTTGCAACAAGTGAAAATAGATCCGTTGCAAGCCACAAATCGGCTAGTTTTCATTCTTAAGTGTTCCCAAAGGCTAAGAGGCATCCCCAGCTATAAATAGGACCCCTTGGGCTTCATTCCAAGGTTGAGCATTCATTGCAAACTCTTTGTGAGGTTCCTATTCTATAGTTGAGTGCTTCCTACATCCTTCTCTCTCTCTCTAAGCTTAATCACTTGCTACATCCATTAGAGTGAGTAGGAGATTCGTAAGAGAGCTAGTTTCTACTTGTATATCTTGTGAGGCTCTCACTTCCACAACCTCCCCATCTCTCATTTGCAATCATAAAGATGAAGGTTCTCTCTCTTGTCCAAGAGAGGTGAAGAAGAACAAGGGAAGGAGTCCCTTGGTGAAAATCAAGGCAGAAGACTTGGAGCTAGAGTGGGTAAGCCCTTGGAGAAGGCAAAAGACTCAAGCTCAAGTAGGTAAGACCTTGGTGGAAGCTTCTCCGAGTGAAGGTGAAGTCAAAGGCGGAAGATCCAAGAAGAGTGGGTAATTCCTACAAGGCCGAAGACTTGTGCAAGAGTGGGTAAGTCCTTGGAGAAGGCCGAAGACTCTTGCAAAGTGGGTAAGTCCTTGGTAAGGTTGAAGAATCTTTGTATTGGATAGGTAAGTCCTTTGTTGGTCATGTATTGTATGTCTTATTAATTAATATAAGAGTGCAATTGTTTGAAGTCCTAGAGGTTGACCTCTCTAGGAAAGTGGACTGACACACTTCTAGTTTGAAGTGTGGAACCATTCTAAATAGCTTGTGTAATTGGTGCATGTTCAATCTCTCTTATCCTTGCTATGCATGATTTAGTTTCACTCAAATTACCTATTTAGCAACCTTATCTTTTGATATATCTTGAAGTTTTGATGAGTTTTGTTTAAGTGGCTTCAGCTCTATTCACCCCCCCCCCCTCTAGAGCATCTAATCACCCATCTAGGATCCAACAAGTGGTATCAGAGCGGGTCTTCTCCAAGCATACTTCAACAAGTAGGAGAAGATGGGTGACTACCAAGGAGGGAGAATCAACCTACCAATCTTTGATGGGAGCAACTTCCTATATTGGAGAAAAAGGCTTCAATTCTACATCCAAGAATCAAGTCTTGAGATGTGGCAAATGGTGAACAGCCCATACATTCTACCAAAGACAAACATTGAAGAATGGGATGAAGCCACCTTGATGAAACCAATCTTGAACGCTAGAGCCATGCACATCCTTTATGCCTCCATGACCCCCACCGAGTTCAACCAGATTTCTTCTTGTGAGACAGCCTATGAGGTATGGAGAAAGCTTTGCATCACTTATGAAGGGACAAATCAAGTGAAGGAAAGAAAAGTCTACATGCTCAAAGGGTTGCTTGAGAACTTCAAGATGGGAAAGGAGGAGAGCATAGCCAACATGTACTCAAGGCTCAACACCATCTTGAATGGTCTTGCTGTTCTAGGACATCCTATGTCTAGTGGAGATATCAACTCAAAGATCCTTAGAACTCTCCCCAAGAGGTGGGAATCCAAGGTGACTTCCATTGAAGAAGTAAGGTCGCTTAGGGATATTCCTATTGAAGAGCTCATTGGAAATCTACAAGCACATGAAGCCACGCTTGACAAGAGGGAGGAAGTATAAAGACAAGAGAAGAAAGAGCTAAAGAGAATGAAGAAGGCTGAAATAAAGGCTCAAATTGAAGCTATCATGGAAAAAGTCTCTCCATCCTCTCAAGCCAAAGAAGATGCCATGTACTCCAAGGGTAGACTCTACAAAGGCAAGTCCTCCTCCATCCAGTGCTTCACATGTGGAAAGAAGGGTCACTACAAGGAAGATTGCCCACAAGGCAAAAAGACCCATCTTCACAAGGAGAAATGGCACTCAAGCTCAAGTGGCTCCTCCAACTCAAGCTCAAGTGAAGATTCATGTGAAGGATCAAGCTCAAGCTCTAGTGATGAAGGAGAATGGCATTTTGCTCTTGTAGCATCAACAAGTGAAGGCTCAAATGAGGTAAATCTAGACTCTTTAGATAAAGCATCCTTGATTGATCTCATTCATGATATTTGTGCATCTCTTAAGTCTTATCAAAAGAAAAAGAAAAAGCTTGCTAAAATTGTTGATAATTTGTATGTAGAATTAAATGATCTTGAACATGCAAATTCTTGCTTTCTTAATGATAAAAATGATTGTCTTAGCCAAGTATACTCTCTTAAACTTGAAAATGCTAGTTTACTTGATAAGATTAAATTTCTAGAAGCTCAACCTCTCATGCCTAGTTCAAATGAAGAGCATACTTTAATTGTTGATTCTCTCATGCATGACATTGATGTTCTTAAATCTGAAAACAAAGACAGAGATTTTGTTTTGCATGAATTAGAAATAGAAAATGCCTCCTTACTTGCTAAAATCAATGGACATGAATCTTGTTGTAGTTCTACAAATAGAGAGAATGATGTTGCTGCTCTTCATATTGATAGAGATTCCTTTTCAACTAAAACTCTTTACTTAGAAAATGATCTTTTGCATGCTAGAGATAATATCAATCATTTGTCTTCTACTATTACCTCTCTTATGCATGATAATGATAGTTTGAGATCTTCTTTGCAAAGATTCTTAGTTGGTAAAAAGAATCTTAATGATATCCTACACCATACTACTAAACAAATTGGTAGACATGGTTTAGGATATGATAGTAGTCAAGGGAACAACAAAGATAAAGGACCTCCAATATTCCATGGAGAATCCTCTAGTTCCAAGACTATGGGCACATGCAACTATTGCAATGAATTAGATCATTATTCTAATTGTTGTCCTTTTAGGAAAGCACCCAAGACCAATAGGATTTGGGTTGCTAAGCTAACTCCTTCGGACCCAAAAACATGATTGGGGACCATTTCATCTTTCTTCTTGTAGGTACTTGCAAATGGATTGACTTGAGCTACAAAATTGCAAATTGACTTCTCAATCCACATGAAAGAAGAAAGGTGAGATGTGTAGAGGGTGACAACAAGTGGAAAAAGCAATGGTAAGCACAAAGGTAAATGTTTTATTGCTTGTAACCATTTCTAACTTGTTTTGTCAAGTTAGTGTGCATTATACATATGGTTTTTGAGTCAAAAGTGGTATCTTGTGATTCTCTTCACACTACTTCTCAAATAATGTTTCTAATGCTTCTATAGTGCATTACTAACTTGCTTAGACATGTTTGGATATGGTTTGTATTTTTAGCATGCCTTTAAATATGCTTTTATGATATATATGTGCTCTTTGACAGCTGGTCTGTCGGTCGAGTTTTCCCTATTGAAACTCGACTGATTGGCACCAAGAGTGTTGCCAACAGCTGTCATCGGTCGAGTTGTCCATACACAGAACTCGATCGATAACACTGTGCATAGAATACACAATTGGCTTATTGGATGAGAATTTCTCTCTGAACTAGATTTTCTCAACCAATAGACTTATTCTTTGGCACTCCCTTGGTACCCTTATTGTGGGCTCTGATCTCCAAACTGTGATATAATCTCAATTTAAACTTAGCGGAAGCGATTCGATAAACAGCGGAAGACAAAAATTACGGGAAATTAAAACTTTTCGGAACAAGAGCTTGAATCTATAAAAACTTCTTTCATAACAAGAGATAAACTGTTTACATCTCATGATAATTACTTCTTGAGTAATTATATACATCAAGATACAAAATCTCAAGAACTCACACAAAAGACTCCAAGACCTGAGAGTACAGAGGACACATAGGACTGACTCTAACTACACCACATGGCAGGCTAAATCTCCACCTGAGATTACTGCTGCTCCTGGTACTGCTGCTGCTGCTGAGATTGGTTACCTGTAGACCGGTTCCTCCGTCTACGACGTCCACCTAAAAAGTTGAAGTCTACGGGGTGAGACAATTTTACATAATTGTCCCAGCGAGAGTTATAACTCTCCGCCAGAAGCTTTATTATATCATCAAAGAATATCTTAAGCAGTAAAGCTTTCAAAGTATTCAATAACAGTTGTTGCTATATAAACAAGAGCTCAACATTTAAGAGACATGAAGAAAAATAAGCACTATCACAGTGTATCATCAATCAACTAACTCGTAGTTATCTCTAGCAGGTATACTATGTAATTGATTATGTTTTACAAACAACATTATGCCCTGTGGAGATGAGGCATACCACTCATACTCCAACTGATCGTTGAGAAGTCACATCAGTATCATACATAGGTCATTAAGAGAGCCGGATTCTCATGACCTTCATCTTCCTCAGTCAGTAAGAGGATCATTTGTTGGACATCTTGTGTCTCTACTTATTATAGCTCACCAGGGTAAACTGGTCCTTCGCTATTTTAGAGTTACAGTGGCGTTCTGTACTCTCTTCGTCATCAGGAGTTTTCATGTTTATCTCCACTGATACGGATATATATGTTTTCTTCGTCATCAGGAGGTTTCATGTTTACCTTCCACTGATACGGTAGGGTTTAGTAGTGAAGGGTTGACGGATTACACATCTACATCAATCACCTACACTAGGATGTAAGGTTCTACACATCCATATACCCCACATACTCAATAGTATGTGTTCCAGGAGCTCCCTTAGGAAATCCTGTTTCACCATCATTTGATCTCTGACAATGATGGATCTATGATCAGGGCTCTACATTATACTTGATTAGTTAGGTACATTTAGTATTCATTTAATCATCACACATTGTTCTTCAAACAATAACAGTAGCATAACAGCTATGAAAGGAGAATACTAAATGTAACAAGCCTAACTCACATCAATCATCATTTCTCATTATACTCATCACCAGTCATCTCTGAAGCATGACTTGGTGGTATTCATGGCTCTTACAGCCCATTAACTCATAGGATGCCACTGACAAGGCATCAATATATTTTACTTATTCATAAAGCCTTTAACATGCTTTTAATGAATACAGTATCATCATCCATACCTGGATATGATCACCTTCATATCAGGACCTGCATAGTTAGCTCAACTGATAAAGGTAATTTAAAACAAGGAATATACTTCTCACTCTTATCATAAGAGCTAAGTTCTCTGATTCTTATCAATTAGAGTTTAATACTCGTAAAGCATGTCATTACCCTTGAATTAGGGTTTACTAATCACATTGAATGCCATTACCCTTGAATTAGGGTTTACTATTCACATTGAAGTGAATTGAACTCATAACATCATCATGTAAGTGGAACATCATCATTGATGCTCTCAGAATGGCTTAAAATTCATCATACATCATAATTAGGGTTTCCATGATCTCACAAAAGTGGATCATACCCTCATTATGCACATTCATGTGTATTGAAGGTTCTTTAATTGAGTTTCCACCTAAAAAGGGTACTTTCTCTCTCTAGAAGTACTTTCTCTCTCTAGAAGTACTTTCTCTCTCCTCATACAAGTAGATGGTGATAACATCATTCTAGATCAAGTTGAAATAAGTCATCATGGGCTAATCATAGCCAAAAACATCACTAACATGTGATTAGGGTTTGATTTGATCAAGGTATTACTCAATTGACCCTTCAAGGGTATTTTGGTAATTCACCCCATTGATCACCATCATAGTTTAATTCATTAGTCACTTAGTCCTTTAATGTCCTAGGTTATCATTAGGGTTTAGATTAGGGCATCATAGAACCATATACCTTTAAGTGGTTAGTTGAAATCAGCCTTTGAAAGTCCTCAAATGGTCTCAACCTCCAACCTCCAAACGGTTTGAAACCGTTTTGGATGGGTTGACCATTTACTATTGTTGACTTCAAGATCAAGAAGAAGTGTAGACCATTTAACCATGTTGACTTCAAGGTCGAGATGGCAAGTTGGGTTGAGATCGTTTGATGGCTCTCGGTCTTGAGACTGTTTGATGGCTCTCGGTCTTGAGACCGTTTGATGGCTCTCGGTCTTGAGACCGTTTGATGGCTCTCGGTCTTGAGACCGTTTGATGGCTCACGGTCTTGAGACCGTGAGGCCTCTCACGGTCTTGAGACTGTGAGCCCCCTCATGGTCTTGAGACCGCGAGCCCCCTCACGGTCTTGAGACCGTTTGGTTGATCCCCAAACGGTCTTGAGACCGTTTAGGTCATTCAACCCCAAAAACCCTAAATTAATCATTGATATTTCAGTACTGATTTTAATTAGGGTTTGCCCTAGTAATCACCCTTCAACTCTTAGCTTGATTGGAATTAGTCCATCAAATTTGGTGGGTTGTTAATTAACATTAATTTGAACAGTGATCTCATACGGTCAATGCCTGGTCAACGACCCTACACGGTCTTAAGACCGTTTGCCCAAAAAGGCTATTTCAGACCGTTTGAAAATCAGGGATAAATTCAATTAAAGTTGTTGATTAAAATGGCCATATCTCCCGATTCCTTTGGAGTTAACCTCTAAATTTTTGAGGGTGATTAGTATACATAATTATGAAGAGGTTTCTTATACGGTCCACGCTCGGTCAACGGGTTTAAACGGTCTTGAAGACCGTTTTCTCTCTCGAGGTCTAGAGACCGTTTGCTCACCTCGCGGTCTTAAGACCGAGAGAGCAAGTTGGGGAGACCGTTTAACAAAGTGAAAAGTGGTGGATTTTTCTTGGAAATAACGCCTTCATCTCCTAGCTCAAGAACAGCACGGATTTCCCATGGATTTGCTTGCAAAGTAGCAAAGGAAAGTAGGGAAAAAGAAGAACTATCTTCTACATGCATAAATGAGATGTATATAATAAAGCATGGGTTTAGAGTTATAAAACCCGCCTAAAGCTTGCTTCTTGAGCTCCAAGCTTTCATGCTCCAAGCTCTAATGGCGTCCTTAAGCTCTCACAGGTTGGCCAAGGTGAAAACTCCAGGGAAAATCAAGAAAAGATGGCTAGAAAGATAGGGTTTCGTGAGCTAATCACCAAATTGACCTTGAATACAAGTTCTAACCATGGAATTAGGCAAAAGAAGGGATTCAAACCTACCTTACACCCTTGGCCGTTCCTCTTGAGATCCAAGACAGTCTTGAGTCGGTCAAGAAAGGGAAATAGTGAAATGCACGAAGGAAAGGTTCCTTTGCTTGAGAGGTAAAGTGTATATATACTTGGGGTGGGGTTTCCAACTTAAGCTTATAAGTTTTTCATAATATCAACCAAGTCCCTCCATCTTTACTTTCTCGTCCCTTCCTCTTAATTCTAAGGACAAACCTTCTCTCAAGGTCAAGAAAATAATGGCAAGGAAGATTAACCTAATACTAAGGTACATATATAAAGAGCTATTGTACATTCACCCTGATTATTCAATCACAAGGTATATTTCATAACTTGATTATTCAATTGAGGTGACTCCCTCATCATTTCTTCTCTAAATGCTGTCAAGAGTCTTAAAAGATACATTAGATGATATATTTTACACATAGCATCCCTTAATTTGGGTAAATTGCATTTTCCCCCAAATTAGGGTTTCAAGCACCGGGATTGCTTCCACAGCTGCACCTTGGTGCCCAAGCTTGGGAAATCCCTCTAACTTCAACATAATCATTATCATGATGTCTCAATATCAGAGAATCATTTTAACGTGTGAAATTTGCAAGTTAACCCTTCTAAATGGGTAAATTGCACATAGGTCCCTGTATTTCAACACAATGCTACAACTTTATATAAAAAGGAGCAAAAACTGAAATATATGTTTCTGAGAAACTTAATTACATGTCCAAAGTTAATCACAAGGATTTAATTACATAATTAGACAAAACGCCTAGGGTTAGCTTATAACCCAGGTCAGGGATGTTACATTTATATATGCATATTGCCATGTTCTAAATTGCCTAACTTGCTTACAACTCTATCTCTCTAATTGCTCTAAATTGATATATCTATATCTTGCAATTACTTTCTTTGAGTTGTTTTGCAAGTTTTGATGATGATCTCTTTGGATCTCTTGGTTGTGTCTTAAATCGCTTCCGTTGTGCTCTAACTTGCTACATCTATCTAGGTGTATATCTTGTTTTGATACAACCTTGAGGTTCTTAGGAGTAATCATCTTATGGTAAGGATGCATATCTAGTGAGTTATATCTTCTCATGCTTCTAAATTTGCATATCTCTTTGTTTGGATATATCTCTACATCTACTCATAGCTTGCTTTATCTTGTGTATCTTTTGATATCTCTTGCTATGATCTAGATCCTACTAGTAGTCCTAACTTGTGATATCATCTACTAGTAGTTCACATACATGTAGTTCTAACCCTGTCAATAATTGGTATACTTTCTCATCTATATGCTATGCTTGTATCTTGTCTCATACATTCTCAAGATTGTTCCTTGAATTGCATATCTACTATCTTGAGTTTCTTGCATAACATTGTGATGGAGGGCACATAGAGCTACATTGTTAGTAAAAATTGGAGTATCTTTTTTGATTTTATGCAGCTTTTGCTCCAGTTTCAGGTTTTAGTGCAAGACTAGTGTTTTTCATGCAGAAACGACCTTCTAAGCAAGACTCATCGCTTTGCCATGAGCTCCGATGGTTTTTGGTCAAATTCCACCATCTTGAGGGTCTAAATTGTGATTTATTGTTTTTCTGCAGCACTTTATCTTGCATTTTTGGGTTGTTCAAGTATATGCTTTAACTTGCTTTTCTTTCTATGCTTGGACAAGCCCCTATCTGCGCTCTTCTACTCTCCTTATATATATTTGTATTATCTCCTTTCTCTTTAACAAGTAATGTTTCTTTTTTTTCTTCATAACCCCCACCTTTTTGAAATGACAAAGGGGGAGAAAGGTATGTCTTCTTTTAAAAGAGGAAGAAGGCATGTCTTACATGAAGAGGAGAAGCATATTCATGAAAAGGGAGAAGGTAAAGGGGAGAAGACATATATGTGTAGAACATATATGAGTAGAAGACATAGTATTCTATAAATGTTATGAAAGCTAACCATGCAGGAGAAATATCATCAATTGAGGGGGAGTACGAAAACTCCATGCGCATCAATTGAGGGGGAGCATATGAACTCCATTCTATTGAAACCCCTAGGTTTCTCCAAAGTTATGAATTTACTTAAATGCTTTCAATACATTTATGGAATGGTTTGTCATCTTCAAAAAGGGGGAGAATGTTGACTCAAGGTCAATTAGGTCAATGTTGACTCACGTCTAAATTGACTAAACCCGTGTTTTTATGATGACTAACCATTCCACATATTGGTGTCTAATGTCTCTACTTGAGTGATTTCAGATTAGGTATAGACACACTCCAATTGCCCTAACTTGCACATCTCAAATTGGAGAAAACACAAGTCAAAGTCATACAAGTGCACATTTTTGTAATATGATGTATATCCATTAGAATCATGTTGTAAATTACTTGTAATGATTGTATGACTTGTAATTAAGCTTAGAAAAATATCAGGAACACTTAGATCGATTATTATAGCACTTTTAATGCAACTTTGAAAATCAATTACAGGCACTTGTTCGGTCGAGTTTCCCACCCTGAAACTCGACCGATCAACCTTGGTCGATTTTCTAAAGATTGCATCGGTCGAGTTGTGCACTCACAGAACTCGACCGATTGGGTAGTATCCAGTTGGAATGGTCGGTCGAGTTTCCTCAGAACAAACTCGACCGATCATTTCAATATCGGGTTGCCTGCTACTTGATCGGTCGAGTTACACCCATAGAAACTCGACCGAATGTACTGTACGGAAAAGTGCAGAAAAGTGTTTCTAGCCGTTGTGGAGTTGCAACAAGTGAAAATAGATCCGTTGCAAGCCACAAAACAGCTAGTTTTCATTCTTAAGTGTTCCCAAAGGCTAAGAGGCATCCCCAGCTATAAATAGGACCCCTTGGGCTTCATTCCAAGGTTGAGCATTCATTGAAAACTCTTTGTGAGGTTCCTATTCTATAATTGAGTGCTTCCTACAGCCTTCTCTCTCTCTCTCTAAGATTAATCACTTGCTACATCCATTAGAGTGAGTAGGAGATTTGTAAGAGATTTAGTTTCTACTTGTATATCTTGTGAGGCTCTGACTTCCACAACCTCCCCATCTCTCATTTGCAATCATAAAGATGAAGGTTCTCTCTCTTGTCCAAGAGAGGTGAATAAGAACAAGGGAAGGAGTCCCTTGGTGAAGATCAAGGCAGAAGACTTGGAGCTAGAGTGGGTAAGCCCTTGGAGAAGGCAAAAAACTCAAGCTCAAGTAGGTAAGACCTTAGTGGAAGCTTCTCCGAGTGAATGTGAAGTCAAAGGCGGAAGATCCAAGAAGAGTGGGTAATTCCTACAAGGCCGAAGACTTTTGCAAGAGTGGGTAAGTCCTTGGAGAAGGCCGAAGACTCTTGCAAAGTGGGTAAGTCCTTGGTAAGGTTGAAGACTCTTTGTATTGGATAGGTAAGTCCTTTGTTGGTCATGTATTGTATGTCTTATTAATGAATATAAGAGTGCAATTGTTTGAAGTCCTAGAGGTTGACCTCTCTAGGCAAATGGAATGACATACTTCTAGTTTGAAGTGTGGAACCACTCCAAATAGCTTGTCTAATTGGTGAATGTTCAATCTCTCTTATCCTTGCTATGCATGATTTAGTTGCACTCAAATTACCTATTTGGCAACCTTATCTTTTGATATATCTTGAAGGTTTGATGAGTTTTGTTTAAGTGGTTTCAGCTCTATTCACCCCCCTCTAGAGCATCTAATCACCCATCTAGGATCCAACAAGTGGTATCAGAGCGGGTCTTCTCCAAGCATACTTCAACAAGTAGGAGAAGATGGGTGACTACCAAGGAGGGAGAATCAGCCTACCAATCTTTGATGGGAGCAACTTCCTATATTGGAGAAGAAGGCTTCAATTCTACATCCAAGGATCAAGTCTTGAGATGTGCAAATGCTGAACAGCCCATACATTCTACCAAAGACAAACGTTGAAGAATGGGATGAAGCCACCTTGATGAAAGCAACCTTGAACGCTAGAGCCATGCACATCCTTTTTGCCTCCATGACCCCCACCGAGTTCAACCGGATTTCTTCTTGTGAGATAGCCTATGAGGTATGGAGAAAGCTTTGCATCACTTATGAAGGGACAGATCAAGTGAAGGAAAGCAAAGTCTACATGCTCAAAGGGTTGCTTGAGAACTTCAAGATGGGAAAGGAGGAGAGCATATCCAACATGTACTCAAGGCTCAACACCATCTTGAATGATCTTGCTGTTCTAGGACATCCTATGTCTAGTGGAGAGATCAACTCAAAGATCCTTAGAACTCTCCCCAAGAGGTGGGAATCCAAGGTGACTTCCATTGAAGAAGCAAGGTCCCTTAGGGATATTCCTATTGAAGAGCTCATTGGAAATCTACAAGCACATGAAGCCACACTTGACAAGAGGGAGGAAGTAGAAAGACAAGAGAAGAAAGAGCTAAAGAGAATGAAGAAGGCTGAAATAAAGGCTCAAATTGAAGCTATCATGGAAAAAGTCTCTCCATCCTCTCAAGCCAAAGAAGATGCCATGTACTCCAAGCGTAGACTCTACAAAGGCAAGTCCTCCTCCATCCGGTTCTTCACATGTGGAAAGAAGGGTCACTACAAGGAAGATTGCCCACAAGGAAAAAAGACCCATCTTCACAAGGAGAAATGGCACTCAAGCTCAAGTGGCTCCTCCAACTCAAGCTCAAGTGAAGATTCATGTGAAGGATCAATCTCAAGCTCTAGTGATGAAGGAGAATGTCATTTTGCTCTTGTAGCATCAACAAGTGAAGACTCAAATGAGGTAAATCTAGACTCTTTAGATAAAGCATCCTTGATTGATCTCATTCATGATATTTGTGCATCTCTTAAGTCTTCTCAAAAGAAAAAGAAAAAGCTTGCTAAAATTGTTGATAATTTGTATGTAGAATTAAATGATCTTGAACATTCAAATTCTTGCTTTCTTAATGATAAAAATGATTGTCTTAGCCAAGTAGACTCTCTTAAACTTGAAAATGCTAATTTACTTGATAAGATTAAATTTCTAGAAGCTCAACCTCTCATGCCTAGTTCAAATGAAGAGCATACTTTAATTGTTGATTCTCTCATGCATGACATTGATGTTCTTAAATCTGAAAACAAAGACAAAGATTTTGTTTTGCATGAATTAGAACTAGAAAATGCCTCCTTACTTGCTAAAATCAATGGGCATGAATCTTGTTGTAGTTCTACAAATAGAGAGAATGATGTTGCTGCTCTTCATATTGATAGAGATTCCTTTTCAACTAAAACTCTTTGCTTAGAAAATGATCTTTTGCATGCTAGAGATAATATCAATCATTTGTCTTCTACTATTACCTCTCTTATGCATGATAATGATAGTTTGAGATCTTCTTTGCACAGATTCTTAGTTGGTAAAAAGAATCTTAATGATATCCTACACCATACTACTAAACAAATTGGTAGACATGGTTTAGGATATGATAGTAGTCAAGGGAACAACAAAGATAAAAGACCTCCAATATTCCATGGAGAATCCTCTAGTTCCAAGACTATGGGCACATGCAACTATTGCAATGAATTAGGTCATTATTCTAATTGTTGTCCTTTTAATAAAGCACCCAAGAGCAATAGGATTTGGGTTGCTAAGATAACTCCTCCGGACCCAAAAACATGATTGGGGACCATTTCATCTTTCTTCTTGTAGGTAATTGCAAATGGATTGACTTGAGCTACAAAATTGCAAATTGACTTCTCAATCCACATGAAAGAAGAAAGGTGATATGTGTAGAGGGTGACAACAAGTGGAAAAAGCAATGGTAAGCACAAAGGTAAATGTTTTATTGCTTGTAACCATTTCTAACTTGTTTTGTCAAGTTAGTGTGCACTATACATATGGTTTTTGAGTCAAAAGTGGTATCTTGTGATTCTCTTCACACTATTTCTCAAAAAATATTTCTAATGCTTCTATAGTGCATTACTAACTTGCTTAGACATGTTTGGATATGGTTTGTATTTTTAGCATGCCTTTAAATATGCTTTCATGATATATATGTGCTCTTTGATAGCTGGTCTGTCGGTCGAGTTTTCCCTATTGAAACTCGACCGATTGGCACCAAGAGTGTTGCCAACAGCTGTCATCGGTCGAGTTGTCCATACACAGAACTCGATCGATAACACTGTGCACAGAATACACAATTGGCTTATTGGATGAGAATTTCTCTCTGAACTAGATTTTCTCAACTAATAGCCTTATTCTTTGGCACTCCCTTGGTACCTTTATATATGCATATTGCCATGTTCTAAATTGCCTATCTTGCTTACAACTCTATCTCTCTAATTGCTCTAAATTGATATATCAATATCTTGCAATTACTTGCTTTGAGTTATTTTGCAGGTTTTGATGATGATCTCTTTGGATATCTTGGTTGTGTCTTAAATCGCTTCCGTTGTGCTCTAACTTGCTACATCTATCTAGGTGTATATCTTGTTTTGATACAACCTTGAGGTTCTTAGGAGTAATCATCTTATGGTAAGGATGCATATCTAGTGAGTTATATCCTCTCATGCTTCTAAATTTGCATATCTCTTTGTTTGGATATATCTCTACATCTACTCATAGCTTGCTTTATCTTGTGTATCTTTTGATATCTCTTGCTATGATCTAGATCCTACTAGTAGTCCTAACTTGTGATATCATCTACTAGTAGTTCACATACATGTAGTTCTAACCTTGTCCATAATTGGTATACTTTCTCATATATATGCTATGCTTGTATCTTGTATCATACATTCTCAAGATTGTTCCTTGAATTGCATATCTACTATCTTGAGTTTCTTGCATAACATTGTGATGGAGGGCACATAGAGCTACATTGTATGTAGAAATTGAAGTATTTTTTTTTTATTTTATGCAGCTTTTGCTCGAGTTTCAGGTTTTAGTGTAAGACTAGTGTTTTTCATGCAGAAACGACCTTCTAAGCAAGACTCATCGCTTTGCCATGAGCTCCGATGGTTTTTGGTCAAATTCCACCATCTTGAGGGTCTAAATTTTGATTTATTGTTTTTCTGCAGCACTTTATCTTGCATTTTTGGGTTGTTCAAGTATATGCTTTAACTTGCTTTTCTTTCTATGCTTGGACAAGCCCCTATCTGCGCTCTTCTACTCTCCTTATATATATTTGTATTATCTCCTTTCTCTTTAACAAGTGATGTTTCTTTTTTTTCTTCATAACCCCCACCTTTTTGAAATGACAAAGGGGGAGAAAGGTATGTCTTCTTTTAAAAGAGGAAGAAGGCATGTCTTACATGAAGAGGAGAAGCATATTCATGAAAAGGGAGAAGGTAAAGGGGAGAAGACATATATGTGTAGAACATATATGAGTAGAAGACATAGTATTCTATAAATGTTATGAAAGCTAACCATGCAGGAGAAATATCATCAATTGAGGGGGAGTACAAAAACTCCATGCACATCAATTGAGGGGGAGCATATGAACTCCATTCTATTGAAACCCCTAGGTTTCTCCAAAGGTATGAATTTACTTAAATGCTTTCAATACATTTATGGAATGGTTTGTCATCTTCAAAAAGGGGGAGAATGTTGACTCAAGGTCAATTAGGTCAATGTTGACTCATGTCTAAATTGACAAAACCTGTGTTTTTATGATGACTAACCATTCCACATATTGGTGTATAATGTCTCTACTTGAGTGATTTCAGATTAGGTATAGACACACTCCAATTGCCCTAACTTGCGCATCTCAAATTGGAGAAAAGACAAGTCAAACTCATACAAGTGCACGTTTTTGTAATATGATGTATATCCATTAGAATCATGTTGTAAATTACTTGTAATGATTGTATGACTTGTAATTAAGCTTAGAAAAATATCAGGAACACTTAGATCGATTATTAGAGCACTTTTAATGCAACTTTGAAAATCAATTACAGGCACTTGTTCGGTCGAGTTTCCCACCCTGAAACTCGACCGATCAACCTTGGTCGATTTTCTGAAGATTGCATCGGTCGAGTTGTGCACTCACAGAACTCGACCGATTGGGTAGTAGGCCAGTTCCAGTTGGAATGGTCGGTCGAGTTTCCTCAGAACAAACTCGACCGATCATTTCAATATCGGGCTGCCTGCTACTTGATCGGTCGAGTTACACCCATAGAAACTCGACCGAATGCACTGTACGAAAAAGTGCAGAAAAGTGTTTCTAGCCGTTGTGGAGTTGCAACAAGTGAAAATAGATCCGTTGCAAGCCACAAAACGGCTAGTTTTCATTCTTAAGTGTTCCCAAAGGCTAAGAGGCATCCCCAGCTATAAATAGGACCCCTTGGGCTTCATTCCAAGGTTGAGCATTCATTGCAAACTCTTTGTGAGGTTCCTATTCTATAGTTGAGTGCTTCCTACAACCTTCTCTCTCTCTCTACGATTAATCACTTGCTACATCCATTAGAGTGAGTAGGAGATTTGTAAGAGAGCTAGTTTCTACTTGTATATCTTGTGAGGCTCTCACTTCCACAACCTCCCCGTCTCTCATTTGCAATCATAAAGATGAAGGTTCTCTCTCTTGTCCAAGAGAGGTGAAGAAGAACAAGGGAAGGAGTCCCTTGGTGAAGATCAAGGCAGAAGACTTGGAGCTAGAGTGGGTAAGACCTTGGATAAGGCAAAAGACTCAAGCTCAAGTAGGTAAGACCTTGGTGGAAGCTTCTCCGAGTGAAGGTGAAGTCAAAGGCGGAAGATCCAAGAAGAGTGGGTAATTCCTACAAGGCCGAAGACTTGTGCAAGAGTGGGTAAGTCCTTGGAGAAGGCCGAAGACTCTTGAAAAGTGGGTATGTCCTTGGTAAGGTTGAAGACTCTTTGTATTGGATAGGTAAGTCCTTTGTTGGTCATGTATATTATGTCTTATTAATGAATATAAGAGTGCAATTGTTTGAAGTCCTAGAGGTTGACCTCTCTAGGCAAGTGGACTGACACACTTCTAGTTTGAAGTGTGGAACCACTCTAAATAGCTTGTCTAATTGGTGCATGTTCAATTCTCTTATCCTTGCTATGCATGATTTAGTTGCACTCAAATTACCTATTTAGCAACCTTATCTTTTGATATATCTTGAAGGTTTGATGAGTTTTGTTTAAGTGGTTTCAGCTCTATTCACCCCCCTCTAGAGCATCTAATCACCCATCTAGGATCCAACAAGTGGTATCAGAGTGGGTCTTCTCCAAGCATACTTCAACAAGTAGGAGAAGATGGGTGACTACCAAGGAGGGAGAATCAGCCTACCAATCTTTGATGGGAGCAACTTCCTATATTGGAGAAGAAGGCTTCAATGCTACATCCAAGGATCAAGTCTTGAGATGCGGCAAATGGTGAACAACCCATACATTCTACCAAAGACAAACATTGAAGAATGGGATGAAGCCACCTTGATGAAAGCAACCTTGAACGCTAGAGCCATGCACATCCTTTATGCCTCCATGACCCCCACCGAGTTCAACCGGATTTCTTCTTGTTAGACAGCCTATGAGGTATGGAGAAAGCTTTGCATCACTTATGAAGGGACAGATCAAGTGAAGGAAAGCAAAGTCTACATGCTCAAAGGGTTGCTTGAGAACTTCAAGATGGGAAAGGAGGAGAGCATAGCCAACATGTACTCAAGGCTCAACACCATCTTGAATGGTCTTGCTGTTCTAGGACATCCTATGTCTAGTGGAGAGATCAACTCAAAGATCCTTAGAACTCTCCCCAAGAGGTGGGAATCCAAGGTGACTTCCATTGAAGAAGCAAGGTCGCTTAGGGATATTCCTATTGAAGAGCTCATTGGAAATCTACAAGCACATGAAGCCACGCTTGACAAGAGGGAGGAAGTAGAAAGACAAGAGAAGAAAGAGCTAAAGAGAATGAAGAAGGCTGAAATAAAGGCTCAAATTGAAGCTATCATGGAAAAAGTCTCTCCATCCTCTCAAGCCAAAGAAGATGCCATGTACTCCAAGGGTAGACTCTACAAAGGCAAGTCATCCTCCATCCGGTGCTTCACATGTGGAAAGAAGGGTCACTACAAGGAAGATTGCCCACAAGGCAAAAAGACCCATCTTCACAAGGAGAAATGGCACTCCAGCTCAAGTGGCTCCTCCAACTCAAGCTCAAGTGAAGATTCATGTGAAGGATCAAGCTCAATCTCTAGTGATGAAGGAGAATGTCATTTTGCTCTTGTAGCATCAACAAGTGAAGACTCAAATGAGGTATATCTAGACTCTTTAGATAAAGCATCCTTGATTGATCTCATTCATGATATTTGTGCATCTCTTAAGTCTTCTCAAAAGAAAAAGAAAAAGCTTGCTAAAATTGTTGATAATTTGTATGTAGAATTAAATGATCTTGAACATGCAAATTCTTGCTTTCTTAATGATAAAAATGATTGTCTTAGCCAAGTAGACTCTCTTAAACTTGAAAATGCTAGTTTACTTGATAAGATTAAATTTCTAGAAGCTCAACCTCTCATGCCTAGTTCAAATGAAGAGCATACTTTAATTGTTGATTCTCTCATGCATGACATTGATGTTCTTAAATCTGAAAACAAAGACAAAGATTTTGTTTTGAATGAATTAGAAATAGAAAATGCCTCCTTACTTGCTAAAATCAATGGGCATGAATCTTGTTGTAGTTCTACAAATAGAGAGAATGATGTTGCTGCTCTTCATATTGATAGAGATTCCTTTTCAACTAAAACTCTTTGCTTAGAAAATGATCTTTTGCATGCTAGAGATAATATCAATCATTTGTCTTCTACTATTACCTCTCTTATGCATGATAATGATAGTTTGAGATCTTCTTTGCAAAGATTCTTAGTTGGTAAAAAGAATCTTAATGATATCCTACACCATACTACTAAACAAATTGGTAGACATGGTTTAGGATATGATAGTAGTCAAAGGAACAACAAAGATAAAGGACCTCCAATATTCCATGGAGAATCCTCTAGTTCCAAGACTATGGGCACATGCAACTATTGCAATGAATTAGGTCATTATTCTAATTGTTGTCCTTTTAGGAAAGCACCCAAGAGCAATAGGATTTGGGTTGCTAAGCTAACTCCTTCGGACCCAAAAACATGATTGGGGACCATTTCATCTTTCTTCTTGTAGGTACTTGCAAATGGATTGACTTGAGCTACAAAATTGCAAATTGACTTCTCAATCCACATGAAAGAAGAAGGTGAGATGTGTAGAGGGTGGCAACAAGTGGAAAAAGCAATGGTAAGCACAAAGGTAAATGTTTTATTGCTTGTAACCATTTCTAACTTGTTTTGTCAAGTTAGTGTGCACTATACATATGGTTTTTGAGTTAAAAGTGGTATCTTGTGATTCTCTTCACACTATTTCTCAAAAAATGTTTCTAATGCTTCTATAGTGCATTACTAACTTGCTTAGATATGTTTGGATATGGTTTGTATTTTTAGCATGCCTTTAAATATGCTTTTATGATATATATGTGCTCTTTGACAGCTGGTCTGTCGGTCGAGTTTTCCCTATTGAAACTCGACCGATTGGCACCAAGAGTGTTTCCAAAAGCTGTCATCGGTCGAGTTGTCCATACACAGAACTCGACCGATAACACTGTGCACAGAATACACAATTGGCTTATTAGATGAGAATTTCTCTCTGAACTAGATTTTCTCAACCAATAGCCTTATTCTTTGGCACTCCCTTGGTACCTTTATATATGCATATTGCCATGTTCTAAATTTCCTATCTTGCTTACAACTCTATCTCTCTAATTGCTCTAAATTGATATATATCTATATCTTGCAATTACTTGCTTTGAGTTGTTTTGCAGGTTTTGATGATGATCTCTTTGGATCTCTTGGTTGTGTCTTAAATCGCTTCCGTTGTGCTGTAACTTGCTACATCTATCTAGGTGTATATCTTGTTTTGATACAACCTTGAGGTTTTTAGGAGTAATCATCTTATGGTAAGGATGCATATCTAGTGAGTTATATCCTCTCATGCTTCTAAATTTGCATATCTCTTTGTTTGGATATATCTCTACATCTACTCATAGCTTGCTTTATCTTGTGTATCTTTTGATATCTCTTGCTATGATCTAGATCCTACAAGTAGTCCTAACTTGTGATATCATCTACTAGTAGTTCACATACATGTAGTTCTAACCCTGTCAATAATTGGTATACTTTCTCATCTATATGCTATGCTTGTATCTTGTCTCATACATTCTCAAGATTGTTCCTTGAATTGCATATCTACTATCTTGAGTTTCTTGCATAACATTGTGATGGAGGGAACATAGAGCTACATTGTATGTAGAAATTGGAGTATTTTTTTATTTATTTTATGCAGCTTTTGCTCCAGTTTCAGGTTTTAGTGCAAGACTATTGTTTTTCAAGCAGAAACGACCTTCTAAGCAAGACTCATGGCTATGCCATGAGCTCCGATGGTTTTTGGTCAAATTCCACCATCTTGAGGGTCTAAATTGTGATTTATTGTTTTTCAGCAGCACTTTATCTTGCATTTTTGGGTTGTTCAAGTAAATGCTTTAACTTGCTTTTCTTTCTATGCTTGGACAATCCCCTATCTGCGCTCTTCTACTCTCCTTATATATATTTGTATTATCTCCTTTCTCTTTAACAAGTGATGTTTCTTTTTTTTTCTTCATAACCCCCGCCTTTTTGAAATGACAAAGGGGGAGAAAGGTATGTCTTCTTTTAAAAGAGGAAGAAGGCATGTATTAGATGAAGAGGAGAAGCATATTCATGAAAAGGGAGAAGGTAAAGGGGAGAAGACATATATGTGTAGAACATATATGAGTAGAAGACATAGTATTCTATAAATGTTATGAAAGCTAACCATGCAGGAGAAATATCATCAATTGAGGGGGAGTACGAAAACTCCATGCGCATCAATTGAGGGGGAGAATATGAACTCCATTCTATTGAAACCCCTAGGTTTCTCCAAAGGTATGAATTTACTTAAATGCTTTCAATACATTTATGGAATGGTTTGTCATCTTCAAAAAGGTGGAGAATGTTGACTCAACGTCAATTAGGTCAATGTTGACTCACGTCTAAATTGACAAAACCCGTGTTTTTATGATGACTAACCATTCCACATATTGGTGTCTAATGTCTCTACTTGAGTGATTTCAGATTAGGTATAGACACACTCCAATTGCCCTAACTTGTGCATCTCAAATTGGAGAAAAGACAAGTCAAAGTCATACAAGTGCACGTTTTTGTAATATGATGTATATCCATTAGAATCATGTTGTAAATTACTTGTAATGATTGTATGACTTGTAATTAAGCTTAGAAAAATATCAGGAACACTTAGATCGATTATTAGAGCACTTTTAATGCAACTTTGAAAATCAATTACAGGCACTTGTTCGGTCGAGTTTTCTACCCTGAAACTCGATCGATCAGCCTTGGTCGATTTTCTGAAGATTGCATCGGTCGAGTTGTGCACTCACAGAACTCAACCGATTGGGTAGTAGGCCAGTTCCAGTTGGAATGGTCGGTCGAGTTTCCTCAGAACAAACTCGACCGATCATTTCAATATCGGGTTGCCTGCTACTTGATCGGTCGAGTTACACCCATAGAAACTCGACCGAATGCACTGTACGGAAAAGTGCAGAAAAGTGTTTCTAGCCGTTGTGGAGTTGCAACAAGTGAAAATAGATCCGTTGCAAGCCACAAAACGGCTAGTTTTCGTTCTTAAGTGTTCCCAAAGGCTAAGAGGCATCCCCAGCTATAAATAGGACCCCTTGGGCTTAATTCCAAGGTTGAGCATTCATTGCAAACTCTTTGTGAGGTTCCTATTCTATAGTTGAGTGCTTCCTACAGCCTTCTCTCTCTATATAAGCTTAATCACTTGCTACATCCATTAGAGTGAGTAGGAGATTTGTAAGAGAGCTAGTTTCTACTTGTATATCTTGTGAGGCTCTCACTTCCACAACCTCCCCATCTCTCATTTGCAATCATAAAGATGAAGGTTCTCTCTCTTGTCTAAGAGAGGTGAAGAAGAACAAGGGAAGGAGTCCCTTGGTGAAGATCAAGGCAGAAGACTTGGAGCTAGAGTGGGTAAGCCCTTGGAGAAGGCAAAAGACTCAAGCTCAAGTAGGTAAGACCTTGGTGGAAGCTTCTCCGAGTGAAGGTGAAGTCAAAGGCAGAAGATCCAAGAAGAGTGGGTAATTCCTACAAGGCCAAAGACTTGTGCAAGAGTGGGTAAGTCCTTAGAGAAGGCTGAAGACTCTTGCAAAGTGGGTAAGTCCTTGGTAAGGTTAAAGACTCTTTGTATTGGATAGGTAAGTCCTTTGTTGGTCATGTATTGTATGTCTTATTAATGAATATAAGAGTGCAATTGTTTGAAGTCCTAGAGGTTGACCTCTCTAGGCAAGTGGACTGACACACTTCTAGTTTGAAGTGTGGAACCACTCTAAATAGCTTGCCTAATTGGTGCATGTTCAATCTCTCTTATCCTTGCTATGCATGATTTAGTTGCACTCAAATTACCTATTTAGCAACCTTATCTTTTGATATATCTTGAAGGTTTGATGAGCTTTGTTTAAGTGGTTTCAGCTCTATTCACCCCCCCTCTAGAGCATCTAATCACCCATCTAGGATCCAACAAGTGGTATCAGAGCGGGTCTTCTGCAAGCATACTTCAACAAGTAGGAGAAGATGGGTGACTACCAAGGAGTGAGAATCAGCCTACCAATCTTTGATGGGAGCAACTTCCTATATTGGAGAAGAAGGCTTCAATTCTACATCCAAGGATCAAGTATTGAGATGTGGCAAATGGTGAATAGCTCATACATTCTACCTAATACAAACATTGAAGAATGGTATGAAGCCACCTTGATGAAAGCAACCTTGAACGCTAGAGCCATGCACATCCTTTATGCCTCCATGACCCCCACTGAGTTCAACCGGATTTCTTCTTGTGAGACAGCCTATGAGGTATGGAGAAAGCTTTGCATCACTTATGAAGGGACAGATCAAGTGAAGGAAAGCAAAGTCTACATGCTCAAAGGGTTGCTTGAGAACTTCAAGATGGGAAAGGAGGAGAGCATAGCCAACATGTACTCAAGGCTCAACACCATCTTGAATGGTCTTGCTGTTCTAGGACATCCTATGTCTAGTGGAGAGATCAACTCAAAGATCCTTAGAACTCTCCCCAAGAGGTGGGAATCCAAGGTGACTTCCATTGAAGAAGCAAGGTCGCTTAGGGATATTCCTATTGAAGAGCTCATTGGAAATCTACAAGCACACGAAGCCACGCTTGACAAGAGGGAGGAAGTAGAAAGACAAGAGAAGAAAGAGCTAAAGAGAATGAAGAAGGCTGAAATAAAGGCTCAAATTGAAGCTATCATGGAAAAAGTCTCTCCATCCTCTCAAGCCAAAGAAGATGCCATGTACTCCAAGGGTGGACTCTACAAAGGCAAGTCCTCCTCCATACGGTGCTTCACATGTGGAAAGAAGGGTCACTACAAGGAAGATTGCCCACAAGGCAAAAAGACCCATCTTCACAAGGAGAAATGACACTCAAGCTCAAGTGGCTCCTCCAACTCAAGCTCAAGTGAAGATTCATGTGAAGGATCAAGCTCAAGCTCTAGTGATGAAGGAGAATGTCATTTTGCTCTTGTAGCATCAACAAGTGAAGACTCAAATGAGATAAATCTAGACTCTTTAGATAAAGCATCCTTGATTGATCTCATTCATGATATTTGTGCATCTCTTAAGTCTTCTCAAAAGAAAAAGAAAAAGCTTGCTAAAATTGTTGATAATTTGTATGTAGAATTAAATGATCTTGAACATGCAAATTCTTGCTTTCTTAATGATAAAAATGATTGTCTTAGCCAAGTAGACTCTCTTAAACTTGAAAATGCTAGTTTACTTGATAATATTAAATTTCTAGAAGCTCAACCTCTCATGCCTAGTTCAAATGAAGAGCATACTTTAATTGTTGATTCTCTCATGCATGACATTGATGTTCTTAAATCTGAAAACAAAGACAAAGATTTTGGTTTGCATGAATTAGAAATAGAAAATGCCTCTTTACTTGCTAAAATCAATGGGCATGAATCTTGGTGTAGTTCTACAAATAGAGAGAATGATGTTGCTGCTCTTCATATTGATAGAGATTCCTTTTCAACTAAAACTCTTTGCTTAGAAAATGATCTTTTGCATGCTAGAGATAATATCAATAATTTGTCTTCTACTATTACCTCTCTTATGCATGATAATGATAGTTTGAGATCTTCTTTGCAAAGATTCTTAGTTGGTAAAAAGAATCTTAATGATATCCTACACCATACTACTAAACAAATTGGTAGACATGGTTTAGGAGATGATAGTAGTCAAAGGAACAACAAAGATAAAGGACCTCCAATATTCCATGGAGAATCCTCTAGTTCCAAGACTATGGGCACATGCAACTATTGCAATGAATTAGGTCATTATTCTAATTGTTGTCCTTTTAGGAAAGCACCCAAGAGCAATAGGATTTGGGTTGCTAAGCTAACTCCTCCGGACCCAAAAACATGATTGGGGACCATTTCATCTTTCTTCTTGTAGGTACTTGAAAATGGATTGACTTGAGCTACAAAATTGCAAATTGACTTCTCAATCCACACGAAAGAAGAAAGGTGAGATGTGTAGAGGGTGACAACAAGTGAAAAAAGCAATGGTAAGCACAAAGGTAAATGTTTTATTGCTTGTAACCATTTCTAACTTGTTTTGTCAAGTTAGTGTGCACTATACATATGGTTTTTGAGTCAAAAGTGGTATCTTGTGATTATCTTCACACTATTTCTCAAAAAATGTTTCTAATGCTTCTATAGTGCATTATTAACTTGCTTAGACATGTTTGGATGTGGTTTGTATTTTTAGCATGCCTTTAAATATGCTTTTATGATATATATGTGCTCTTTGACAGCTGGTCTGTTGGTCGAGTTTTCCCTATTGAAACTCGACCGATTGGCACCAAGAGTGTTGCCAACAGCTGTCATCGGTCGAGTTGTCCATACACAGAACTCGACCGATAACACTGTGCACAGAATACACAATTGGCTTATTGGATGAGAATTTCTCTCTGAACTAGATTTTCTCAACCAATAGCCTTATTCGTTGGCACTCCCTTGGTACCTTTATATATGCATATTGCCATGTTCTAAATTGTCTATCTTGTTTACAACTCTATCTCTCTAATTTCTCTAAATTGATATATCTATATCTTGCAATTACTTGCTTTGAGTTGTTTTGCAAATTTTGATGATGATCTCTTTGGATCTCTTGGTTGTGTCTTAAATCACTTCTGTTGTGCTCTAACTTGCTACATCTATCTAGGTGTATATCTTGTTTTGATACAACCTTGAGGTTCTTAGGAGTAATCATCTTATGGTAAGGATGCATATCTAGTGAGTTATATCCTCTCATGCTTCTAAATTTGCATATCTCTTTGTTTGGATATATCTCTACATCTACTCATAGCTTGCTTTATCTTGTGTATCTTTTGATATCTCTTGCTATGATCTAGATCCTACTAGTAGTCCTAACTTGTGATATCATCTACTAGTAGTTCACATACATGTAGTTCTAACCCTGTCAATAATTGGTATACTTTCTCATCTATATGCTATGCTTGTATCTTGTCTCATACATTCTCAAGATTGTTCCTTGAATTGCATATCTACTATCTTGAGTTTCTTGCATAACATTGTGATGGAGGGCACATAGAGCTACATTGTATGTAGAAATTGGAGTTTTTTTTTTATTTTATGCAGCTTTTGCTCCAGTTTCAGGTTTTAGTGCAAGACTAGTGTTTTTCACATAGAAACGACCTTCTAAGCAAGACTTATTGCTTTTCCATGAGCTCCGATGGTTTTTGGTCAAATTCCACCATCTTGAGGGTCTAAATTATGATTTATTGTTTTTCTGCAGCACTTTATCTTGCATTTTTGGGTTGTTCAAGTATATGCTTTAACTTGCTTTTCTTTCTATGCTTGGACAAGCCCCTATCTGCGCTCTTCTACTCTCCTTATATATTTGTATTATCTCCTTTCTCTTTAACAAGTGATGTTTCTTTTTTTTTTCTTCATAACCCCCACCTTTTTGAAATGAAAAAGGGGGAGAAAGGTATGTCTTCTTTTAAAAGAGGAAGAAGGCATGTCTTACATGAAGAGGAGAAGCATATTCATGAAAAGGGAGAAGGTAAAGGGGAGAAGACATATATGTGTAGAACATATATGAGTAGAACACATAGTATTATATAAATGTTATGAAAGCTAACCATGCAAGAGAAATATCATCAATTGAGGGGGAGTACGAAAACTCCATGCGCATCAATTGCGGGGGAGCATATGAACTCCATTCTATTGAAACCCCTAGGTTTCTCCGAAGGTATGAATTTACTTAAATGCTTTCAATACATTTATGGAATGGTTTGTCATCTTCAAAAAGGGGGAGAATGTTGACTCAAGGTCAATTAGGTCAATGTTGACTCACGTCTAAATTGACTAAACATGTGTTTTTATGATGACTAACCATTCCACATATTGGTGTCTAATGTCTCTACTTGAGTGATTTTAGATTAGGTATAGACACACTCCCTAACTTGCGCATCTCAAATTGGAGAAAAGACAAGTCAAAGTCATACAAGTGCACGTTTTTGTAATATGATGTATATCCATTAGAATCATGTTGTAAATTACTTGTAATGATTGTATGACTTGTAATTAAGCTTATAAAAATATCAGGAACACATAGATCGATTATTAGAGCACTTTTAATGCAACTTTGAAAATCAATTACAGGCACTTGTTCGGTCGAGTTTCCCACCCTGAAACTCGATCGATCAACCTTGGTCGATTTTCTGAAGATTGCATCGGTCGAGTTGTGCACTCACAGAACTCGACCGATTGGGTAGTAGGCCAGTTCCAGTTGGAATGGTCGGTCAAGTTTCCTCAGAACAAACTCGACCGATCATTTCAATATCGGGCTGCCTGCTACTTGATCGGTCGAGTTACACCCATAGAAACTCGACCGAATGCACTGTACGAAAAAGTGCAGAAAAGTGTTTCTAGCCGTTTTGGAGTTGCAACAAGTGAAAATAGATCTGTTGCAAGCCACAAAATGGCTAGTTTTTGTTCTTAAGTGTTCCCAAACGCTAAGAGACATCCCCAGCTATAAATAGGACCCCTTGGGCTTCATTCCAAGGTTGAGCATTCATTGCAAACTCTTTGTGAGGTTCCTATTCTATAGTTGAGTGCTTCCTACATCCTTCTCTCTCTCTAAGCTTAATCACTTGCTACATCCATTAGAGTGAGTAGGATATTTGTAAGAGAGCTAGTTTCTACTTGTATATCTTGTGAGGCTCTCACTTCCACAACCTCCCCATCTCTCATTTGCAATCATAAAGATGAAGGTTCTCTCTCTTGTCTAAGAGAGGTGAAGAAGAACAAGGGAAGGAGTCCCTTGGTGAAGATCAAGGCAGAAGACTTGGAGATAGAGTGGGTAAGCCCTTGGAGAAGGCAAAAGACTCAAGCTCAAGTAGGTAAGACCTTGGTGGAAGCTTCTCCGAGTGAAGGTGAAGTCAAAGGCGGAAGATCCAAGAAGAGTGGGTAATTCCTACAAGGCCGAAGACTTGTGCAAGAGTGGGTAAGTCCTTGGAGAAGGCCGAAGACTCTTGCAAAGTGGGTAAGTCCTTGGTAAGGTTGAAGACTCTTTGTATTGGATAGGTAAGTCCTTTGTTGGTCATGTATTGTATGTCTTATTAATGAATATAAGAGTGCAATTGTTTGAAGTCCTAGAGGTTGACCTCTCTAGGCAAGTGGACTGACACACTTCTAGTTTGAAGTGTGGAACCACTCTAAATAGCTTGTCTAATTGGTGCATGTTCAATCTCTCTTATCCTTGCTATGCATGATTTAGTTGCACTCAAATTACCTATTTAGCAACTTTATCTTTTGATATATCTTGAAGGTTTGATGAGTTTTGTTTAAGTGGTTTCAGCTCTATTCACCCCCCCCCTCTAGAGCATCTAATCACCCATCTAGGATCCAACAAGTGGTATTAGAGCGGGTCTTCTCCAAGCATACTTCAACAAGTAGGAGAAGATGGGTGACTACCAAGGAGGGAGAATCAGCCTACCAATCTTTGATGGGAGCAACTTCCTATATTGGAGAAGAAGGATTCAATTCTACATCCAAGTATCAAGTCTTGAGATGTGGCAAATGGTGAACAGCCCATACATTCTATCAAAGACAAACATTGAAGAATGGGATGAAGCCAGCTTGATGAAAGCAACCTTGAACGCTAGAGCCATGCACATCCTTTATGCCTCCATGATCCCCACCGAGTTCAACCGGATTTCTTCTTGTGAGACAGCCTATGAGGTATGGAGAAAGCTTTGCATCACTTATGAAGGGACAGATCAAGTGAAGGAAAGCAAAGTCTACATGCTCAAAGGGTTGCTTGAGAACTTCAAGATGGGAAAGGAGGAGAGCATAGACAACATGTACTCAAGGCTCAACACCATCTTGAATGGTCTTGCTGTTCTAGGACATCCTATGTCTACAAGCACATGAAGCCACGCTTGACAAGAGGGAGTAAGTATAAAGACAAGAGAAGAAAGAGCTAAAGAGAATTAATAAGGCTGAAATAAAGGCTCAAATTGAAGCTATCATGGAAAAAGTCTCTCCATCCTCTCAAGCCAAAGAAGATGCCATGTACTCCAAGGGTAGACTCTACAAAGGCAAGTCCTCCTCCATCCGGTGCTTCACAGATGGAAAGAAGGGTCACTACAAGGAAGATTGCCCACAAGGCAAAAAGACCCATCTTCACAAGGAGAAATGGCACTCAAGCTCAAGTGAAGATTCATGTGAAGGATCAAGCTCAAGCTCTAGTGATGAAGGAGAATGTCATTTTGCTCTTGTAGCATCAATAAGTGAATACTCAAATGAGGTAAATCTAGACTCTTTAGATAAAGCATCCTTGATTGATCTCATTCATGATATTTGTGCATCTCTTAAGTCTTCTCAAAAGAAAAAGAAAAAGCTTGCTAAAATTGTTGATAATTTGTATGTAGAATTAAATGATCTTGAACATGCAAATTCTTGCTTTCTTAATGATAAAAATGATTGTCTTAGCCAAGTAGACTCTCTTAAACTTGAAAATGCTAGTTTACTTGATATGATTAAATTTCTAGAAGCTCAACCTCTCATGCCTAGTTCAAATGAAGAGCATACTTTAATTGTTGATTCTCTCATGCATGACATTGATGTTCTTAAATCTGAAAACAAAGACAAAGATTTTGTTTTGCATGAATTAGAAATAGAAAATGCCTCCTTACTTGCTAAAATCAATGGGCATGAATCTTGTTGTAATTCTACAAATAGAGAGAATGATGTTGCTGCTCTTCATATTGATAGAGATTCCTTTTCAACTAAAACTCTTTGCTTAGAAAATGATCTTTTGCATGCTAGAGATAATATCAATAATTTGTCTTCTACTATTACCTCTCTTATGCATGATAATGATAGTTTGAGATCTTCTTTGCAAAGATTCTTAGTTGGTAAAAAGAATCTTAATGATATCCTACACCATACTACTAAACAAATTGGTAGACATGGTTTAGGATATGATAGTAGTCAAGGGAACAACAAAGATAAAGGACCTCCAATATTCCATGGAGAATCCTCTAGTTCCAAGACTATGGGCACATGCAACTATTGCAATGAATTAGGTCATTATTCTAATTGTTGTCCTTTTGGGAAAGAACCCAAGAGCAATAGGATTTGGGTTGCTAAGCTAACTCCTCCGGACCCAAAAACATGATTGGGGACCATTTCATCTTTCTTCTTGTAGGTACTTGCAAATGGATTGACTTGAGCTACAAAATTGCAAATTGACTTCTCAATCCACATGAAAGAAGAAAGGTGAGATGTGTAGAGGGTGACAACAAGTGGAAAAAGCAATGGTAGGCACAAAGGTAAATGTTTTATTGCTTGTAACCATTTCTAACTTGTTTTGTCAAGTTAGTGTACACTATACATATGGTTTTTGAGTCAAAAGTGGTATCTTGTGATTCTCTTCACACTATTTCTCAAAAAAATGTTTCTAATGCTTATATAGTGCATTACTAACTTGCTTAGACATGTTTGGATATGGTTTGTATTTTTAGCATGCCTTTAAATATGCTTTTATGATATATATGTGCTCTTTGACAGCTGGTCTGTCGGTCGAGTTTTCCCTATTGAAACTCGACCGATTGGCACCAAGAGTGTTGCCAACAGCTGTCATCTATCGAGTTGTCCATACACAGAACTCGACCGATAACACTGTGCACAGAATACACAATTGGCTTATTGGATGAGAATTTCTCTCTGAACTAGATTTTCTCAACCAATAGCCTTATTCTTTGGCACTCCCTTGGTACCTTTATATATGCATATTGCCATGTTCTAAATTTCCTATCTTTCTTACAACTCTATCTCTCTAATTGCTCTAAATTGATATATCAATATCTTGCAATTACTTGCTTTGAGTTGTTTTGCAGGTTTTGATGATGATCTCTTTGGATCTCTTGGTTGTGTCTTAAATCGCTTCCGTTGTGCTCTAACTTGCTACATCTATCTAGGTGTATATCTTGTTTTGATACAACCTTGAGGTTCTTAGGAGTAATCATCTTATGGTAAGGATGCATATCTAGTGAGTTATATCCTCTCATGCTTCTAAATTTGCATATCTCTTTGTTTGGATATATCTCTACATCTACTCATAGCTTGCTTTATCTTATGTATCTTTTGATATCTCTTGCTATGATCTAGATCCTACTAGTAGTCCTAACTTGTGATATCATCTACTAGTAGTTCACATACATGTAGTTCTAACCCTGCCAATAATTGGTATACTTTCTCATCTATATGCTATGATTGTATCTTGTCTCATACATTCTCAAGATTGTTCCTTGAATTGCATATCTACTATCTTGAGTTTCTTGCATAACATTGTGATGGAGGGCACATAGAGCTACATTGTATGTAGAAATTGGAGTATTTTTTTTTATTTTATGCAGCTTTTGCTCCAGTTTCAGGTTTTAGTGCAAGACTAGTATTTTTCACGTAGAAACGACCTTCTAAGCAAGACTCACTGCTTTGCCATGAGCTCCGATGGTTTTTGGTCAAATTCCACCATTTTGAGGGTCTAAATTGTGATTTATTGTTTTTCTGCAGCACTTTATCTTGCATTTTTGGGTTGTTCAAGTATATGCTTTAACTTTCTTTTCTTTCTATGCTTGGACAAGCCCCTATCTTCTCTCTTCTACTCTCCTTATATATATTTGTATTATCTCCTTTCTCTTTAACAAGTGATGTGTCTTTTTTTTTCTTCATAACCCCCACCTTTTTGAAATGACAAAGGGGGAGAAAGGTATGTCTTCTTTTAAAAGAGGAATAAGGCATGTCTTACATGAAGAGGAGAAGCATATTCATGAAAAGGGAGAAGGTAAAGGGGAGAAGACATATATGTGTAGAACATATATGAGTAGAAGACATAGTATTCTATAAATGTTATGAAAGCTAACCATGCAGGAGAAATATCATCAATTGAGGGGGAGTATGAAAACTCCATGTGCATCAATTGAGGGGGAGCATATGAACTCCATTCTATTGAAACCCCTAGGTTTCTCCAAAGGTATGAATTTACTTAAATGATTTCAATACATTTATGGAATGGTTTGTCATCTTCAAAAAGGGGGAGAATGTTGACTCAAGGTCAATTAGGTCAATGTTGACTCACGTCTAAATTGACTAAACCCATGTTTTTATGATGACTAACCATTCCACATATTGGTGTCTAATGTCTCTACTTGAGTGATTTCAGATTAGGTATAGACACACTCCCTAACTTGCGCATCTCAAATTGGAGAAAAGACAAGTCAAAGTCATACAAGTGCACGTTTTTGTAATATGATGTATATCCATTAGAATCACGTTGTAAATTACTTGTAATGATTGTATGACTTGTAATTAAGCTTAGAAAAATATTAGGAACACTTAGATCAATTATTAGAGCACTTTTATTGCAACTTTGAAAATCAATTACAGTCACTTGTTCAGTCGAGTTTCCCACCCTGAAACTCGACCGATCAACCTTGGTCGATTTTCTGAAGATTGTATCGGTCGAGTTGTGCACTCACAGAACTCGACCGATCAACCTTGGTCGATTTTCTGAAGATTGCATCGGTCGAGTTGTGCACTCACAGAACTCGACCGATTGGGTAGTAGGCCAGTTCCAGTTGGAATGGTCGGTCGAGTTTCCTCAGAACAAACTCGACCGATCATTTCAATATCGGGCTGCGTGCTACTTGATCGGTCGAGTTACACCCATAGAAACTCGACCGAATGCACTGTACGGAAAAGTGCAGAAAAGTGTTTCTAGCCGTTGTGGAGTTGCAACAAGTGAAAATAGATCCGTTGCAAGCCACAAAATGGCTAGTTTTCGTTCTTAAGTGTTCCCAAAGGCTAAGAGGCATCCCCAGCTATAAATAGGACCCCTTGGGCTTCATTCCAAGGTTGAGCATTCATTGCAAACTCTTTGTGAGGTTCCTATTCTATAGTTGAGTGCTTCCTACAGCCTTCTCTCTCTCTCTAAGCTTAATCACTTGCTACATCCATTAGAGTGAGTAGGAGATTTGTAAGAGAGCTAGTTTCTACTTGTATATCTTATGAGGCTCTCACTTCCACAACTTCCCCATCTCTCATTTGCAATCATAAAGATGAAGGTTCTCTCTCTTATCCAAGAGAGGTGAAGAAGAACAAGGGAATGAGTCCCTTGGTGAAGATCAAGATAGAAGACTTGGAGCTAGAGTGGGTAAGCCCATGGAGAAGGCAAAAGACTCAAGCTCAAGTAGGTAAGACCTTGGTGGAAGCTTCTCCGAGTGAAGGTGAAGTCAAAGGTGGAAGATCCAAGAAGAGTGGGTAATTCCTACAAGGCCGAAGACTTGTGCAAGAGTGGGTAAGTCCTTGGAGAAGGCCGAAGACTCTTGCAAAGTGGATAAGTCCTTGGTAAGGTTGAAGACTCTTTGTATTGGATAGGTAAGTCCTTTGTTGGTCATGTATTGTATGTCTTATTAATGAATATAAGAGTGCAATTGTTTGAATTCCTAGAGGTTGACCTCTCTAGGCAAGTGGACTGACACACTTCTAGTTTGAAGTGTGGAACCACTCTAAATAGCTTGTCTAATTGGTGCATGTTCAATTTCTCTTATCCTTGCTATGCATGATTTAGTTGCACTCAAATTACCTATTTAGCAACCTTATCTTTTGATATATCTTGAAGGTTTGATGAGTTTTGTTTAAGTGGTTTGAGCTCTATTCACCCCCCCTCTAGAGCATCTAATCACCCATCTAGGATCCAACAAGTGGTATCAGAGCGGGTCTTCTCCAAGCATACTTCAACAAGTAGGAGAAGATGGGTGACTACCAAGGAGGGAGAATCAGCCTACCAATCTTTGATGGGAGCAACTTCCTATATTGGAGAAGAAGGCTTCAATTCTACATCCAAGGATCAAGTCTCGAGATGTGGCAAATGGTGAACAGCCCATACATTCTACCAAAGACAAACATTGAAGAATGGGATGAAGCCACCTTGATTAAAGAAACCTTGAACACTAGAGCCATGCACATCCTTTATGCCTCCATGACCCCCACCGAGTTCAACCGGATTTCTTCTTGTGAGACAGCCTATGAGGTATGGAGAAAGATTTGCATCACTTATGAAGGGACAGATCAAGTGAAGGAAAGCAAAGTCTACATGCTCAAAGGGTTGCTTGAGAACTTCAAGATGGGAAAGGAGGAGAGCATAGCCAACATGTACTCAAGGATCAACACCATCTTGAATGGTCTTGCTGTTCTAGGACATCCTATGTCTAGTGGAGAGATCAACTCAAAGATCCTTAGAACTCTCCCCAAGCGGTGGGAATCCAAGGTGACTTCCATTGAAGAAACAAGGTCGCTTAGGGATATTCCTATTGAAGAGCTCATTGGAAATCTACAAGCACATGAAGCCACACTTGACAAGAGGGAGGAAGTAGAAAGACAAGAGAAGAAAGAGCTAAAGAGAATGAAGAAGGCCGAAATAAAGGCTCAAATTGAAGCTATCATGGAAAAAGTCTCTCCATCCTCTCAAGCCAAAGAAGATGCCATGTAGTCCAAGGGTAGACTCTACAAAGGCAAGTCCTCCTCCATCCGGTGCTTCACATGTGGAAAGAAGGGTCACTACAAGGAAGATTTCCCACAAGGCAAAAAGACCCATCTTCACAAGGAGAAATGGCACTCAAGCTCAAGTGGCTCCTCCAACTCAAGCTCAAGTGAAGATTCATGTGAAGGATCAAGCTCAAGCTCTAGTGATGAAGGAGAATGTCATTTTGCTCTTGTAGCATCAACAAGTGAAGACTCAAATGAGGTAAATTTAGACTCTTTAGATAAAGCATCCTTGATTGATCTCATTCATGATATTTGTGCATCTCTTAAGTCTTCTCAAAAGAAAAAGAAAAAGCTTGCTAAAATTGTTGATAATTTGTATGTAGAATTAAATGATATTGAACATGCAAATTTTTTCTTTCTTAATGATAAAAATGATTGTCTTAGCCAAGTATACTCTCTTAAACTTGAAAATGCTAGTTTACTTGATAAGATTAAATTTCTAGAAGCTCAACCTCTCATGCCTAGTTCAAATGAAGAGAATACTTTAATTGTTGATTCTCTCATGCATGACATTGATGTTCTTAAATCTGAAAATAAAGACAAAGATTTTGTTTTGCATGAATTAGAAATAGAAAATGCCTCCTTACTTGCTAAAATCAATGGGCATGAATCTTGTTGTAGTTCTACAAATAGAGAGAATGATGTTGCTGCTCTTGATATTGATAGAGATTCCTTTTCAACTAAAACGCTTTGCTTAGAAAATGATCTTTTGCATGCTAGAGATAATATCAATCATTTGTCTTCTACTATTACCTCTCTTATGCATGATAATGATAGTTTGAGATCTTCTTTGCAAAGATTCTTAGTTGGTAAAAAGAATCTTAATGATATCCTACACCATACTACTAAAAAAATTGGTAGACATGGTTTAGGATATGATAGTAGTCAAGGGAACAACAAAGATAAAGGACCTCCAATATTCCATGGAGAATCCTCTAGTTCCAAGACTATGGGCACATGCAACTATTGCAATGAATTAGGTCATTATTCTAATTGTTGTCCTTTTAGGAAAGCACCCAAGAGCAATAGGATTTGGGTTGCTAAGCTAACTCCTCCGGACCCAAAAACATGATTGGGGACCATTTCATCTTTCTTCTTGTAGGTACTTGCAAATGGATTGACTTGAGCTACAAAATTGCAAATTGACTTCTCAATCCACATGAAATAAGAAAGGTGAGATGTGTAGAGGGTGACAACAAGTGGAAAAAGCAATGGTAAGCACAAAGGTAAATGTTTTATTGCTTGTAACCATTTCTAACTTGTTTTGTCAAGTTAGTGTGCACTATACATATGGTTTTTGAGTCAAAAGTGGTATCTTGTGATTCTCTTCACACTATTTCTCAAAAAATGTTTCTAATGCTTCTATAGTGCATTACTAACTTGCTTAGACATGTTTGGATATGGTTTGTATTTTTAGCATGCCTTTAAATATGCTTTTATGATATATATGTGCTCTTTGACAGCTGGTCTGTCGGTCGAGTTTTCCCTATTGAAACTCGACCGATTGGCACCAAGAGTGTTGCCAACAGCTGTCATCGGTCGAGTTGTCCATACACAGAACTCGACCGATAACATTGTGCACAGAATACACAATTGGCTTATTGGATGAGAATTTCTCTCTGAACTAGATTTTCTCAACCAATAGCCTTATTCTTTGGCACTCCCTTGGTACCTTTATATATGCATATTGCCATGTTCTAAATTTCCTATCTTGCTTACAACTCTATCTCTCTAATTGCTCTAAATTGATATATCTATATCTTGCAATTACTTGCTTTGTGTTGTTTTGCAGGTTTTGATGATGATCTCTTTGGATCTCTTGGTTGTGTCTTAAATTGCTTTCGTTGTGCTCTAACTTGCTACATCTATCTAGGTGTATATCTTGTTTTGATACAACCTTGAGGTTCTTAGGAGTAATCATCTTATGGTAAGGATGCATATCTAGTGAGTTATATCCTCTCATGCTTCTAAATTTGCATATCTCTTTGTTTGGATATATCTCTACATCTACTCATAGCTTGCTTTATCTTGTGTATCTTTTGATATCTCTTGCTATGATCTAGATCCTACTAGTAGTCCTAACTTGTGATATCATCTACTAGTAGTTCACATACATGTAGTTCTAACCCTGTCAGTAATTGGTATACTTTCTCATCTATATGCTATGCTTGTATCTTGTCTCATACATTCTCAAGATTGTTCCTTGAATTGCATATCTACTATCTTGAGTTTCTTGCATCACATTGTGATGGAGGGCACATAGAGCTACATTGTATGTAGAAATTTGAGTATTTTTTTTATTTTATGCAGCTTTTGCTCGAGTTTCAGGTTTTAGTGCAAGACTAGTGTTTTTCACGCAGAAACGACCTTCTAAGCAAGACTCATCGCTTTGCCATGAGCTCCGATGGTTTTTGGTCAAATTCCACCATCTTGAGGGTCTAAATTGTGATTTATTGTTTTTCTACAACACTTTATCTTGCATTTTTGGGTTGTTCAAGTATATACTTTAACTTGCTTTTCTTTCTATGCTTGGACAAGCCCCTATCTGCGCTCTTCTACTCTCCTTATATATATTTGTATTATCTCCTTTCTCTTTAATAAGTGATGTTTCTTTTTTTTCTTCATAACCCCCACCTTTTTGAAATGACAAAGGGGGAGAAAGGTATGTCTTCTTTTAAAAGAGGAAGAAGGCATGTCTTACATGAAGAGGAGAAGCATATTCATGAAAAGGGAGAAGGTAAAGGGGAGAAGACATATATGTGTTGAACATATATGAGTAGAAGACATAGTATTCTATAAATGTTATGAAATCTAACCATGTAGGAGAAATATCATCAATTGAGGGGGAGTATGAAAATGCCATGTGCATCAATTGAGGGGGAGGATATGAACTCCATTCTATTGAAACCCCTAGGTTTCTCCAAAGGTATGAATTTACTTAAATGCTTTCAATACATTTATGGAATGGTTTGTCATCTTCAAAAAGGGGAAGAATGTTGACTCAAGGTCAATTAGGTCAATGTTGACTCACGTCTAAATTGACTAAACCCGTGTTTTTATGATGACTAACCATTCCACATATTGGTGTCTAATGACTCTACTTGAGTGATTTCAGATTAGGTATAGACACACTCCAATTGCCCTAACTTGCGCATCTCAAATTGGAGAAAAGACAAGTCAAAGTCATACAAGTGCACGTTTTTGTAATATGATGTATATCCATTAGAATCATGTTGTAAATTACTTGTAATGATTGTATGACTTGTAATTAAGCTTAGAAAAATATCAGGAACACTTAGATCGATTATTAGAGCACTTTTAATGCAACTTTGAAAATCAATTACAGGCACTTGTTCGGTCGAGTTTCCCACCCTGAAACTCGACCGATCAACCTTGGTCGATTTTCTGAAGATTGCATCGGTTGAGTTGTGCACTCACAGAACTCGACCGATTGGGTAGTAGGCCAGTTCCAGTTGGAATGGTCGGTCGAGTTTCCTCAGAACAAACTTGACCGATCATTTCAATACCGGGCTGCCTGCTACTTGATCGGTCGAGTTACACCCATAGAAACTCGACTGAATGCACTATACGGAAAAGTGCAGAAAAGTGTTTCTAGCCGTTGTGGAGTTGCAACAAGTGAAAATAGATCTGTTGCAAGCCACAAAACGGCTAGTTTTCATTCTTAAGTGTTCCCAAAGGCTAAGAGGCATCCCCAGCTATAAATAGGACCCCTTGGGCTTCATTCCAAGGTTGAGCATTCATTGCAAACTCTTTGTGAGGTTCCTATTCTATAGTTGAGTGCTTCCTACAGCCTTCTCTCTCTCTCTCTAAGCTTAATCACTTGCTACATCCATTAGAGTGAGTAGGAGATTTGTAAGAGAGCTAGTTTCTACTTGTATATCTTGTGAGGCTCTCACTTCCACAACCTCCCCATCTCTCATTTGCAATCATAAAGATGAAGGTTCTCTCTCTTGTCTAAGAGAGGTGAAGAAGAACAAGGGAAGGAGTCCCTTGGTGAATATCAAGGCAGAAGACTTGGAGCTAGAGTGGGTAAGCCCTTGGAGAAGGCAAAAGACTCAAGCTCAAGTAGGTAAGACCTTGGTGGAAGCTTCTCCGAGTGAAGGTGAAGTCAAAGGCGGAAGATCCAAGAAGAGTGGGTAATTCCTACAAGGCCGAAGACTTGTGCAAGAGTGGGTAAGTCCTTGGAGAAGGCCGAAGACTCTTGCAAAGTGGGTAAGTCCTTGGTAAGGTTGAAGACTCTTTGTATTGGATAGGTAAGTCCTTTGTTGGTCATGTATTGTATGTCTTATTAATGAATATAAGAGTGCAATTGTTTGAAGTCCTAGAGGTTGACCTCTCTAGGCAAGTGGAGTGACACACTTCTAGTTTGAAGTGTGGAACCACTCTAAATAGCTTGTCTAATTGGTGCATGTTCAATCTCTCTTATCCTTTCTATGCATGATTTAGTTGCACTCAAATTACCTATTTAGCAACCTTATCTTTTGATATATCTTGAAGGTTTGATGAGTTTTGTTTAAGTGGTTTCAGCTCTATTCACCCCCCCTCTAGAGCATCTAATCACCCATATAGGATCCAAACCCTAAGAACAAAAATAGCCATTTTACAACTTGCAACAGATCTAATTTCATTTCTAACAACTCTCCAATGGTTGGAATCACCTTTTCAATGTTTTACGTACAGTACATTCGGCTGAGTTTCAATAAATGCAACTCGATCGATCCACTAATCAAAAAAGCCAATTTTCAAATTGTCGGTCGAGTTTGTCCTGGGGAAACTTGACCGACCAGCTAAAATCAACTTTGGTCAGTGAGTTGGTCTGTCAAGTTCTGTGAGTGTACAACTTGATCGATGCAACCATTCCCAAAAATCTATCACTGATTGGTCGAGATTCAAACTCGACTGAAAAAGTTGTTGTGATAAATTTTTCAAAATGATTTTTAAATGATCAAACTATAGAATTAAGTGTCCCTGATTTTTTATCATCTTATTTACAAGTCATATCTTCAATAAAAATGATTACAAAATTATTCTAAGGTGGTTTGGAGTTATTTCCCAAAATTGCACATTTGTATTGCTTTTGACTTGAACTTGGACAAGCTAGGGCTTGTGTGATTTGATCCTTTTCATGTACCTAATGCCTGAAATCAATTTTAAACAAACATATTAGATACATATGAATGGAATGGTTAAGTCATTATCAAAATATGGACAATGCATAACTCTCAAGTCAACAAATAGTGAATCAGAAGAAGGAATCAAGCCCTGGTAGTCATGATGCAATTATCAATAAATCTAGCTGATCTTCCCATTTCCCTTTTTGGCACATGCTTTACACTAAAATAATGTACCATCTAAAATGGTTCAAAGATACCATATGAGATATGGAATGGGAGGTGTCCCTATATGTCTTTATAAAAAATAGGATTGAAAGCTTGTATAAGAAAATAGTTTCTTGGAAAACTTTGTCTACAAATCACATAAATGTTATTTTATGGAATACTAATTTTGTTCCAATCTGACAACAAAATGTTTGTTGCCAGGATGGCTGTATTCTAAAAGGATATTTAATTCCAAAGGAATCCGTGGGTGAAAAGTAGAATTCCAAATGTTCAAGATCAACAAGAAAACATTGAACCAAATAGGGTACAGTAGGAACGAGAATGATCAAAAGTTGTTGTCGAATCTCAAGTTCCTTATGTAACATAAAACCTCATAGATCTAGTAAAATATTCCTTGAGTTTGAAAGATTATGATATCTTATAACTCAAGAAGGTGGTGAGTTGGTCATAGATGACGAGCCAACAATCTAGAAGCTATTGAGGGACCAGAGTCTGAGAAATGGCTCGAGGCTATGTGATCCAAGATGGAGTCCATGTCCAACAAGGTATGACCTTGGTGGATCCACATGAAGGGGTAAGACCCATAAGATGCATTTGGGTCTTTGATAAAAGAATGACATGGATGGTAGTGTATAAACCTATAAGAGTAGATTGGTATAAAATATTTCAAACAAGCTCAATTCATTAGTTGCCACGGTTAAATCCATCAGCATCCTACTTGCTATTACAGCTTAGTAGGACTATGAGATTTAGAAAATAGATTTAAAACCACATTCCTTAATAGGAATAATGTAGAGGATGTGTACATGACACAACCTAGAAGGTTTTATAAATCCAATTATTTCAAATGAAGTGGGTAAGATACAAAGGTCAGTATGTGGATGAAGCAAGCATCTTAGAGTTGGACAATCAAGGAGTTTGACTTAAGTAAAGATGAAGAAGAAATCTATGATTACAAAATTCAGAGGTAGCATATTTATATTCCACATAATGATGGGGGATGACATCCTTATCCTACAAATGTTAAAACCTGGCTGGGAAGTAGCTTCTCTATGAAGAGAATCAGTGGAAGCATCCTATGTGATAGGAATTAGGATCTATAGATATAGATACATAAAGCTTCTTGACCTAAGAAAGAGCTCATACATTGATAAGATGATGAAGGGGTTCAACATGCATGACTCAATGAGAGAAAACTTGCCCATGTTCCATAGAGTTGGTCTCTTAGGAGCCCAGAGTCCTAGTTCTTGTGAAGAATGGGAAAAACATGAGCAAGATGCCATATGCATTCACAATTAGATCTATCATGTATGCAATTCCATGTAATCATATCGTTATATCATATGTATCAGACATGATGAGAGGATATGTACTCATCCGTTATGTCATTAGTATTGGACATAATGAGTGGATATTAGTCAGATCCCAATGAAAGTCATTGAATTGCCATAAAGAACATCCTTCAGTACTTGAGAAGGACTAAAAGGATCCATTCCTCAGTTATGGTAATGCAGAGGAGTTGGGTGTAAAGCATTACACTGGTGCAAGTTTCCAAAAATGACAAAGAAAATAATGATCGCAATCTAAATTTGTGTTTGACCTTAAAATGAGAAGTGTAAGTTGGAAAAGTTCTGAGCAAGAAATAATTGTTTAATTCTACAATAGAAGCTGAGTACTATGGATCTAGAAGTTCATATAGATGAACTTGTGGGAGGTTCTAACAGTTGATGACACAGTAGAGATACTGTGTAAACAATGGAGCTAATGGATAGACAAAAATCTCAGATAGCATACTACAACACTTCGATTACATATGAAAAGTCATACAATGAGGAGATGTGAAAATTGCAAAATACCAAATTGAAGCATATTTTGCTAATATGCTACAAAAGCACTTACGCAGTAGAAACAAAATGGACATGTTAAGATCACTTAGAATAAGATTTGTGGGTGATTGGCTCTAAGTGCAAGTGGGAGTCTGTTGGATTGTATGCCCAGAGAGACAATCATATGATGATTGTATTGGGGGCATTAGATACATGATTTGATAATAATAAAGGTAATTCCATCTATTATGTTTGTATCGATCATGAGATGATGACACATATATAATAGATGTCTAAGGAATGATGTGACTCGATGACATATGTCTTCAGGTTGAGGACCTGAATAATGAAATCATATGTATGATAAGAGTACATGTATTCTCATTATGTCCCTAGTCGGAAATTACCATGGAAGAAAAATAGACAACAATAATACATAAGAGTAGAGTGTGTGTGGATAGATGACAGAGTGTCATTAGTCATGATATGTGATATCAAGTCAAACACATATGTGTTTGTTAGAGATCAATGTCCTAGACTGACCCACCTTGAGAGTGATACATGCAAACCATTGAATGGTAGTCAAAATTAGCTCTCATAGTGATAGTGGTGATTATGGTTCTTAGACCTAAAATCATTACACTCATCACATGTTGTTAGATGTACTTAGACACCATCCAACTTGACCTTGAATAAGGGTTTCCATAGAGGTGATGCTTGGGTACACTAAGACACATGGGGATTGAGTGTGAGTGATGTAGATGAGATTTGTCCCTCCTACATGAGATTGATATCCAGGCCACTTGATAAGAGAGATTAAGAAATGTATGACCATACTTATGTGATGCAATATGTGATATCTGAACTCACATGCATTGTAGATAATCTGCTCTAGTTCAAGGAACATGGATTGAATGTTGAGAGGATGAAGATTCAATACCTCAAGTTCAGTTCAGATATCAGAGACAAAGGAACTATACGATCATTGTAAGATTGATCACAAATTGTAGGTTGAAGTTGTTCTCCAACTTTCGATATTACTTGGGTAGCAATGATGTGTTTCTAGATACCACTTATTTCTTGTGATATCATAAGTTAGTTATGGACATTTACTGCCAATGTAACTAGGGACTTATAATGTTTAATTTGAATAGGATGCACTTGGAATAGGATTTTATTCATGAATAATGTTTAGTTTGATTACTAAAGTATTTAGGTATTCAATTAAACAAATATGGTTGAAAAATTGGCTGACTGGACTGGGAACCGAATGGTTCAAGTGTTGAACATATCGATTCATGTGTCAGGTCAATTTATACAACATTGACAAAATATTACCAGATTTGGAAGAATGAAACAATCATTTTATGATATGAAATGACCATTTCAAAAGTGAAATGTCAGTTTCATGATATGAAATGACCATTTCAAAAATGAAACAACCATTTTATCATTTGATTTACCTAGTTTAATGATCAATTTGATTGGATCAAGGATTGATGTTGATGTCATGATTGTGCATTAACTGAATATTAAATGTCAGTGTATTTGAAAATTGGAAAACATATGAGTCAACTAGTTCAAGGGTTGAACCGACCAATTCACACATGAACTGACCAGTTCAATAGTGAACCAACCTGTTCACCATTTGTAGCTTCCAAAAAATTTATGAAAACCCATATCTTCAACTCCCAGATGCACGAGAAACCCTGACCCTGACCCTCCTATAAATACATAGGTACTGGAGGCTTCCCAGATACAACAATAAGCTCTGAAAATTTTTGTCCTCTCTGGTTGTGGTAACCAAGAGAGCAGGAGAAAGACTACCCATCAAAGGTAGGTACAACAAGTGAGAGACAATAAGGAAGAGAGAATCAACTCTAGTAGGTTGACGTTCAAAGGGACAACTCCTTCCCATTGGCTCTGGTAGCACAACGTGGAGTTCTCAGTGGTCTATGTGGACTACTCTAGAGGTGATAGGTACTTTCCCCTCCAGGAGGACGCAGCCAACTGCCATCCATGGTGATCAACCAGGAGGCCACCGCCGACATCCGTCGAGGTGCGACTTGTAAAAGAAGCATGCTGCAGCAAGAGTTATAATTGGACTTGCTGCAGAACCAAGTATATCTCTTGCTACCTTCCTTCCTAGATACATTATTGTTGACACGATCTTTCTAACTAGAGAATTGAACATTAAATTTTAGTTTCTGCTACCTTATCTATCACCCCGATTTCCCAACAACTATATCCAATAAAAAGTAATTACAATGAGAGATAAGACAAACGATCAACAAGTTGTGCAACTTATCTCTTTTACATGACAACATAACTCGAAGAAACACTACATTCATATACGTGGATGTTATCTTAACTATAAATGTTTCCCTTGTTACATAAATATAGATACAAATACCACAGCGTAGGAGAACTCAGGCTCATGGAACTGAGCCAAATTGAAAAGTGTGCAAAGTGTTGAGAAAATTACTATAAAAATTATGCTATAATTCATTTTTTTTCCATTATCCTTGATTTCTTGTGCTTTCTTCTTTTTGTAAAATCATATGCACCAAACTCACTCCAATACATATTAATGGGAACATCATGGAACTCCGTTCTATATGTTGCATGATGTGAAACAATAAACCAATGATAGACCAGATTGTGATGGTTATAGTGAATCTTTTTGGCAAATGCGATGACATGAAAGCATTGAATATGATTTAGTTAAGGGCATCAACATATCAAAAAGGTTGAAGGTATCTATAAACGGGTTCACACATACCATTGTGTCATAGTTGATATCAGAGGTTATGGATATACATGTCATATTGTGAACTCAAGCTCACTTACATGTAAGGAGCTCGATAAACAACTATCTTATGCTTGCAATTTCCTAGTTGGTCACATCATGCCTTAGCTAAACGTGGCATCATATTTTCTTTGTTTGAATACCTCTCCAAGACTAATGACACCTTATGTTAGTAAGTAAGGTAGTGATTATATAGGCATAAAAAGGAACTCTTTAGACATGTATTACTATGTATAGTCAACTTTGCATCCCATACCCGAATACATGATTGAAATAGAGCTTTTAATTGAGAGGATATTTCTTGATGATCCACATGTGGATTCTCTGGTTAGTTGATTTTATTACAACCATATGTTTGTTAAACTTTACCATCTTTGTTTTACAGGGGTCATAAGAAAATATAAAATTCATTACATTGGGTGGAGCATTTCCATTAGCAATGTTGATACCACACATCCAATAAAAAATATAATGTCAGAGAACCCCCCGAGTTACTTGTCTTTTTCTTTGTGATTGCATATGACAAAAGATACATGCCATTATTGGTATCATTCTCATTTTCAATTGAAAGTGTGTGCCTATATTTTGGATGAGAAATGAAGTGTCCACACTGCAAATTGTCATCAATGCACCTATAATGCCCTAGGATTTGAGGCCTCATATAAAATGATCTTAAAAATAAATGATTGGAATACCCATATCACCAAGATGAACCTCCTTTTCAGGGAGCCCATCACTAAAGAACTCTATGGTTAAGCATGCTCAACCCAGAGTAGTACTATGATGGCTGACCAGTTAAGAAGTTTATCTTGGTTTGTGCGTGAGTGAGGATAAAGTGTGCAGTTAAGGCTAGTGGTGGTCTATGGGGCCAATAACCATTCCTGAAACTCTACTAGAACCTTTGGAAGTGGGCTACTAGAGCCTCATGCAGTGGGCTCGGGCATTAAAAGTGGTATCGGAGCCATAACCCCTCCATTAGGTGGGGCCCACGTGAGCATGTGGCATATCGGTCTTGAGCATGTGGTCCACACATGTTGGAAAGGGCTTTCCATGGTGATGTAGCCACCCTTGCATTGGTATTCTGTGATCAGCATATGGATGTCCATGGGACATTCTAGGTCTGCATTGAAATGGGGAAATATTATGAGGCCATATACTTGAGCCTTTGTGAGGACATCAAGAGTCTAAGTGGGAGATATTGTAACATCCTAGGGTTTGAGGCCTCAGATAAAATGAACTTAAAAGAAATGATTAGACTTCTCATATAAACAAGGTGCACCTCCTTTTTAGGGAGCCCATCACTAAAGAACTATGTGGTTAACCGTGCTCAACCCATCGTAGTACTATGATAGGTGACCAGTCGAGAAGTTTATCCTGGCTTGCACATGAGTGAGGACAAAGTATGTAGTTAAGGCTAGTGGTGGTATGTGGGGCCAGTCATCATTCCTGAAATTCTACTAGAGCCTTAGGCAGTGGGTTGCTAGGGCCTAGGGCAGTGGGCCCAGGCATTAAAGCACCCAACCTTTTATTAGAGGTATGAAACTCCAAAACATATGATAAAATGCACATGTACCTTGACAACTTTGAAGTATACCAACCACAAAGTGAAAAAACATACGAACCAAAGCATGAACAACCTAAAAGAATCCAAGAATTAAGAGTATCATATGAATTGATCCTTCCTACTTGCCAAATGTTTAAATCATATTTCTACTATGCTAATCCATACAATGTCAAGCACACCATTTATATTATTACAAACTCCTTAAAATTTACGTCAAGTCATACTGATTTAATAAGCATGATCATTCTAGTAATATAGTTTGGAGTGCACCAATAATTATTGTAATCCAAGATGGAATTGTGAGATACTATTTTCCTTCATATCTAATGATTTGTAACAAACCATCTAACCTTTAGGGTACAATGAGTGCAACCGCTAATCACTATCCTCACCATATCAATAGACTAGAATTCATGGGCTATTACAAAATATTCTTGATTGAACAACCCTACACCTTATTGATTAAAGTATGTTATGAATAAAATAAGACACCTTTCTCGAATATACCAGTCGAAGAAGAGAAAAGAATTCCAACATAGACTGGAGATACACAATTTTCAACCTAGTTGTTTTCCTAGAAGTCATGGTAATCATCATATTTTTTATGGTTATGCACCAAATATAGGCATGGTATTAAGTATAAATATATTATCGAAAAGGACAAAATGGTGTCGTTTCAACATCATTGGAAGTGTTTTGTGACAACCTAGTTTTTCTCACTCCTCACATGTACTACTCCTCTCTCTATTGTTACTCAAATGACTGGAGTGCATATTAATACAATTGTTGGAATGTGGCAATGCTCTAATTTTATGACATCAATGGTCAATTTCACAATGTATGCCTTTAATTTGGTTTTTTGATCTAAGGTTCATTATTTAATTATTCACTACTTTGCAAGTGAAATTGAAACTGATTTGTATGAACAACCTACTCTATAATATATTTCAGGAGATAGAGTATTCAATTATATTTCTAATGGTATAAAAATAACCCAAATTGGACACTCATATCCCAAGTTACAACCCTTCAAAATTTGCTCCTATTTCACTTGTTTTGATCTTATTAATGTGATTTTGACCCTAATGGGCCTAATATGGGGTGTGCGGCTCAGTCTTGTTGGGCGCCACCTCTGACAACTCAACTATCCTCTTGTCTATTATTGACCAATTAGAGTGCTTGGATCACAGAACACATATTGCCGCCCTAATCTGACGGCTCATAGGCCATATCCCACCTCCATCCGTACTACTATAGTAACAACTTTGGACCATCCAACATGCACTGTGCTCCTCTCTTTTGGGTAAGATTAACTTGGGGAAACATTCCCATTTCTCATTGTCATCGTTTCCCCCTTGTTTTTACTCTCTCTCACACCCTGGTACAATCCCTATTCTTCTTTTCTTACTCCAGCTTCTGTGGCTCTGCCACCACCTATTCTACCTTTGCCCCCTTGTTGTCGGCTCCCTTGCCTACATCTGCGGCTGCCAAGACATATGAACTTCGGCCCTTATCGGAGAAGCCTGACCACCTTAGATGGCATTGTGTGGCATGTGCCACCGCTGACCCTACGCGTCAGTGAGCTTGATGTAAGGGCGGTGGATGCAGGATTACACGAAGAGGACACCCGATGGATGTTGGATTGGGATGCCCAAACACCAAGGGTTGTGATCGACGAACACTATGGGCGGACTGGAGGTAGTTGACTAGGGTCAACGCGGAGCACCTAGCCAACCAAGCAGTACCACGTGGGATGACTGTAAAACCTGGAGGGCGAATGTGTCTGCAGTGCTTGGATGGGTGATGGATGGCCTACGACATCATTAAATACATATAATATTGTCAATCCCCAATCTATATAGTTTTTTATGTATATTTTATATAATGCATAACTCCCTAACCCCTTGTCCAAAATAGGCAAATAAATATGCCAAATTCATCATCTCGATGAGCTCTAAGCATATTTTTGGACCATGAATCTTCTTCTAATCTTCCATTCTATCTAAAGATGTGCTCTTTAAATACATTGACCATATTTAGTGCATCCTTATGTTATGCTTGAATCATTAGTGCACATTTACCCTTTTTCTCATATGATCAGTAACTTTTATGAAAATGGAACACTATACAAGATGTAATTACCATTCTTGATCCTTGATTTAATTTGATGCACTAATGTGGCATTTATGTGAACTTTAACCCTAGAACTTTGACCATTTGCTAACCTTGATCCATTGATAAATGAAACTCATTATAATCTTGAAATTAATTAACCTTTTGATGCTATATAACATGAATGTCCAAGATCACACTACTTCTTGGTTGTTCACCTCATATGAAACCTAATGCATTAAAATAACCCCTTTGTGGTGATGTACGAGTATACTCTAATCAATGGTGGAATCTTGGTCTTCCTATGCATAGAACTATATTATATCTATGAAATCTATAATTTCATGATGTTTAGTGACTTTAATGCCTAAGGTCAACCCCTCTTGATCTATGATGGTGATATAACCCTAAGTACCTTATTGGCTACTTATGCGATTTACATTGCTTGCTTGACTTCCTTATTACATAATGATTATGAAGATCACAATCTCTTGTCTCCTTGTCTCAAACTAGGAAATGTCCTTCCTCATGATCACTATGTTGTGGATGTCCCACTTGGGTTACATGTTGAACCTTGTTGGAATATGAAATATATTGATATTTGCATGAATGTTGTAGTGTTGATTCTATGTTTGAAAAATGATGCCTATACCCTAGGGGACATCCACCAAACTTTGAATATGTTTCCTATGTCCTTATCTTGCTGATCTAAATCATCCTTTATGTATGGACATATTGACTATCTGGATCATGAACCTTATTGCCCTATTATGAGTCTTTTGACCCCAACAAGTGAAAAAAAGGTATAATTGGGTGATCCTTTGTGGATTTTCGTATCTCAAGGATTCCTAATGTTAAAAGGAATACCAATGAGGAAAATAAAAGAGAAATAAAGATAAATCCTCAAAAAGAGATATTTTAATAAGAATAAAACAAGATAATGAAGAATAATGCATATAGATGCATCTAGAAGGATAATAAGTATCCTTAAAAAGTAATTTTGAAATCTTGGAGTTTCTTGGGGTCCAAAGAGCCCCAATGAAGAAAGAGGAAAGAGAAAATACCAAAAATGTCAAATAAGAAGATAATGTGAATATACAATTAATGGATTATGTAGCTTTGTTAAAAAGGAAATAGTTTCTACTAAAAGAAAATAGAAGTGCATGCCTATGAATCAAAAAGCAAACATAAAGAGAATAAGAGAGAAGAAATTTTGAATTCTTAATGACCAAGGATCAAGGGAAACAAAGAATTAATATAAAGAGAGAGAATTTATTCTCAACTATGGAAAGATGGTTTCCTAATGAGGAGAAGCCTTGCTTTTCTCATGGGCAAGTACGTTAGGGCGTGGATGTCCTCCCTATATAAAGGGTCGAACCCATTGGCCAAGACCAGTGAGGTCCCACGTATCCCACCCTCTCTTCTTCTTCTTCTTCTTCTTTCAAAACCCTAGTATGGAGGGGTAGCATGGCCATGGAACCACGAGGAGATGCTAAATGATCTTGACAAAGATAGGATGCACCCACGACGACCTAGAGGAAATCGGCCATCCTTCCCTGCCCCCCAATCACCCGCAGCAGCAGCCGCACGGCTACAACACAGTCGTGGGTTGCAACTCTCCCCAGCCCAGACCAGTCGTGCTGGTCATGAGCTAGCTGGCGCCCCAAGGGAGGCGGAGAGCGACGGATCTAAGGAAGGGGTCGGCAGCAGCCATCGGGCTCAGGGAAGAGGAGAGGAAGCCATTCCCAGTGCGACTAGGGTAATGCAACAACACTTGTGAGAGGTTGAAGACGGCTTGCAGCCGTTGGACGAGATCGCCCCCAAACGCACAATGGTTTGACTCAACTAAAGAGGGACAGGACGGTCTTTTGATTATGTTTTCAGATCAGGAAGGTGTGTTGCATGGATGAGGAGCGACGTGGTGCGCTCTGATTGGCCGAAAAGGTATTTCCTTTATTAATTCGTAATTAAATATTGGTAACTCCGATTAGGACAAGTAATATATGAAAATTGATCCTCAAAACGAGAGGAACAGAAAGAAATTATTATTGAAGCCTAATTCCTCTTCCAATTCAAGAAGTATATCAAGATGATATCTTTAATAGTTTAATCAATGAAAAACCCTAACCTTTGATGATTAATGAATTAGAAAGGGTTATATGGGTGTTTAAAGTAGATATTAACCTGTTGTTAATATGAAGGGCATATTAGATCTAAAAGGATGATCTTCATGCATAATTTGATTAATTTAGGGTTCCATATGTTTTAATGAACCTTGAACCCTAACTGTGGTAATTATGATCCTTAATCATTTTAATTAGTCAAATTCATGTACAAAGTTGAGATATGATGATTCTGATCTAATTAGAGTACAAAAGTCCTTAATTCTGGATAAATACCCTAAATGTAGTAATTAGGGTTTTCTCATGAATAAAAGGTAGAATTAATGGCAAATCGAGTTCATATGTGATTAGACCATAATGAACTTTGAATTGATGATAAATGTGTATAATGATCTTATCATGGATTAAAAGGATAAAAATAGTAGCTTTAATGTAAAAGAGGCTTAATGAACTTAATTAATGGTTAATGGTGCCTTTAATCCAAAAATAGGGTTATATGTTAAGATAACCTTAATATTGAAGGATAGATGAGATAATTAGGGTTTAGAATAATAAAAGAGGAAGTGAAACCTTAATTGCAAAGGAAACCCTAAAATGGATACGGAAACCTTAGGAAGCAATTTCAAGTTGAATAGAAAGAATCTTGATAAAGTGTGTAGTAAATAGAGTACATGTGTTTTTTCAGGATTCTTGATTGTGTGGTTGAACTACTTGCTTGGATGGCTTTCTTAATTGTAAATGATATTAGCTTGAGAAATCTACTGAACATGTATGTGGTTACGCTTATGAATATCCCGAGCTAGTTTTCCGAGGATTTTTGAGGTTTTATCGGTTGCTTGAAATTAACTATTGGATGCTTTGATTTCATGCAACTATAAAGTGACTATGATTATCACCATGAATATATATATATATATATATATATATATATAACTGGCTTAGATCTGAATCCACCTCTGTGGCTTGTAAATGCTAAAAAGGGGTAACCTAGAGTAAGGTCTAGGTTATCGTGGGTTAGAAACTGGGCTACCAAGTGTAGTGCCATGAGACCCTTTAGCATACCATGAGTTAAGGAGTGGGATATTTACGGGTAGTGCCATGTGACTCAACCCTAGAAATTGGTTCACCTATAGGTGGGACCATGAGGGGTTTAATGGGGATCTACTAAAGGGAAAGTAGTATCCAGGTCCACTGCAGGGACAACACAGAGGATAGGGAATACATGGATCACGCAGTTATATTTAAAATGTAAAATTGTTTGTTAAGTGGTAATTGGCTGCAATACATTGTTATGAATAATTGCATGATTATTTTTTCCCCCACATACCAGCTTCGAATGACCGATGTTTTGTTTGTCAGCGTTTTAGGTACAAGCCAAAAGGACAAATAGTAAATCGTCCTATTGTGAAATACATGAAGTAAAATACAAGGAGGATTAGTTAGAGTAGAATTCTTACATGGATAGAAGTTTATAAATCCAAAATTTCAAAAGGTATGCAAAGTTTATTTTCTTACAACTTTCCAGTTTAGTCTGTTAAAATTTAATAATTGTTCTTGGTTAATTGCCGAACCTTTGATCCAGATATTATGTGTGCGGCTTCGACCTCTCGATCTCCCTTAATTGGGGGTTACCGAAAGGTGGGGTCATAACAATGCACCTTAGTTTTTTGAATCTCTTCCACCACAGATGTTCTGTGCTAAGATTGTATGTGGGTTTAACATTAATGATGATATGTTGTCTTGTTTCTAGTTTGGTTTAGGGTCCCCATTCTTGTTGTCAGGTGTCTAAAATATTTTTCTCGAGTTTTGTCCACCATTATCATTGCTTCAAGTCTTCCTTATATATGGATAAGTGGTATGTCTAGGTTTCTTAAAACCTTTTGGGTCTTTTTTTTATCACTTGAAGTACACACAATATGAGACTTTGGTCTTTCTACTTCTTTCACTTCACTGTTTGATTCACTTACCACCTCTGGTTCTGGATCATCAGGGAAGGGGCCCTTCTAATTGACATTGGAAGCATCTTCCTTCTCTTTGTCATTGTTCCTAGGGTTTGGTATGGCCTGATAATCCTTCCATAATCATTCATTGTGCCCAAAGGTGTCGTAGTGAGGGCATATATCAAACAACCATTCATATTCAATGTGAACAATATATGGGTTTCCTTTATTAGTCATCAACTTCACCTTCTTAAGAAAAGATAATGTGACATTCATCAAGATATTCACCAGGAATTACTCCATACTACATTTTTCCTTTGTCTAGTGATCCAATCATTGCAACCTACCTAGGTAGATAACAATGCAGGCTATCATCTTCTCGTTCCATAGATCGAGCGGCATATTCGAGATCTTTAACCAAACAGAAACATCAATTAGTTTCATCTGCTACAGAGGCTCACCTTTCTCCCATTTTTTCAGGATCATGGGTTTTCCCTTACCGTAGCATGGTTCTCCTTCTATTGCTGCTACCCGATACTTCTCTTCTTAGAACTTGATAATGAACCACCCATTTGCTCACTCTAAGACTTCCATAGAGAGACAAGTTTCAATATGCCTTTGAGATTGTCATGTAGGGTGGGAATATGAGGCATGCAACTGATAATATGACCCACCACTATGTTTGACCATAGCACCACAATCTCATCCACCGGGGCATGTGGGATGGTGATCTCATAATTCTCCATTGTGATCACCTCCTCCAATATTCTTGTGTTAACATCTCCGACTTGTTCCTTGAAGAAATAAGTCCAACATTGTGGTGTGGTAGATACTTTGATCTCATAATGGGGTGAGTGAAGTTGTGGCACACGTCCATGCTAAATGAGATTACTCAAAACTCAAAACACGATCGATTACTAAACCACATAGCAAGAAAAGGGGATACATTGAAACCAAATTAAACATATCAAACATGTCCAAGAATATTACATATAGGTCCAGTATCCTACATAAAAGAACATACCATACCAAGTATCTATACAACTATCCAGTGGCCTCAATCACAACCTATATACAAAATCATTGTTCCACATATATAAGCCATATACAACATCAACATACTGCCAAAAACTCAATTCAATATACATATCATCTAGAAAACATCCCTTGCCCAGGCCTAAAAGTAAAAGGACGATTCTAGGACACTCTAACACTAGCCAACCTTCTGCTCCTACTGATCTCCAAGCTTCTCTTCTTCACCACCACGATCATGGCGTCACCACTGACGATCACCTAAAAAGATGTGTTGACCCACAAGGTGAGACCCATGTCCCATAGAGAGATATAACTCTTAAAACATTTATTGATTATGATAGGTTATGTAATTAAGTAGATTAGACATGTAATGCTACAACAAAGGATGATTAACATAATATACATGGGAACAAAAAACTATTCATCTAAATAGTTGATTTCTCTTACTGTATTATACACCGTCTAAACATTAAAAGATACAAGGCAAGGATTATCAATCAATGTGATCACTGTTTAATCCTAACAAATATGCTACATAGTTGGATTACATCTTTTATTAATCCCTAGGGAGTTTGAGGTCATACCACTCAAACTTCCAACTAACAACTGTGAAGTCACAATTAGTTCCGTACAAGATCTAGTAGAATCCTAAGATTGCTTCCCCTCAGCCAGTACGAGTCTTCCATAGTGACATATTAGTCAAGCTACAATCAGCCTAACCTACCATTGGTATGTAGGTCATGACACAAAAGACCAAGATATATAACCCTATCATTCGAGGTACAACCATAGCTATCCTCAACCACATCACATATACATATAATAATTCATTTGAGATACAACCTCCACTGTTATCCGTAACGTTGAGATCATGATGAAAAGGATACATCTTCCTTGCACTTGCATATACTTAATAGTATAAGACTCTGAGTTTCCCTTTTGGAATACTTGTTTTACCATCCAGCAAGTCCTGACACTGGAATGACTCTACGGCACATATCACTACATGATGAGGGTTTCACTTTATTAGTTATTTCCAATTGGGTGAGTTTAGGCTGCATCAATCAAGTTACATACAAACCCTAAAAGAGTTGTACAAAAACATTGGTATATAAAAACTTCAAAAGATATCAAATGTATGAGATATATTCCTCATCACATCATCACATGGTACAAATCCTTTGCCACACATGAAGAGGATTACACCTTCACTAGGGCTCAAGTCATGGAAAAAGGTCATCAAGACCATTCACACACTTCCTGCAAAAACATCATTATCTATCAACACATTTTAGAGGGTTCTACAAACCATCAACACACTTGTGGTACACAGGTTCAACATAACATTTTATCAAACATAAGAGTTATTATGTTCACAAGGTAACACAATATGGTTACCATAACATTATGAGAGTACCCCTTCACCATCAAAACATTAGAAGAAGGTAGAGATATTAAACCATCATTACTTAATCATTCAGCTAAGGTTCAATAAGGTGGATTAAATTGATGTTACATTTTAGCACTCAAAGGAACATCCACCTGTTTGCACACACACACTTAGGCAAAAGCATAAACCCAAGAATCTCTAACGGATCATGGATGCCTTTATCCAAAACACAACCATTAGATCATGTGCTTCAAACACAACCTTCAAATCATGAGCATCAAACCCAAACCATCAAATCATGGTCACTAGCAAGGCCATTGGTTTCCATACCAAGCACAAGCATAGGCACATACATAACACAAAGCATATCCATTGAATCATGGACCCAGAGAAACCATCAAATCATAGTCTAGTGAGGCCATCGATTGTTAACCATAAGAAGACCATCAATTTCAAGTACTAGAAGAACACTTATTTGATAAGTTAGGAGAACCATCTTTTGATCAACTAGGTGGACCATCATTTTTGAAAGCTAGAAGGACCATCGTTTGTGAATCATAGGTTAAACATCAGGTGTTAGTAATAGGTAGACCATAATTTGTTAAACATAAGGTAACCATCGGTTGTAAAGAACATGCAAACCATCGGTTGTGAAGAATTTGCATACCATCAGCTGCGAAGACTATGCAAACCATCGATTGTGAAGCTAGGTGAAAACATATCTTTTTCACTAAGTAATCACCATCATTTCACGATTAAAAGAACCATCGATTCATCCAATGATGAGGGCATCATGACCATCGATTCTTGAGGGAAACATAACCATCAATTCTCAAGCCCAATCAAATCCATCAAAGTAGCAATTAAGTATAAACCATCAGTTTGCATAAAAAGTCAAACCATAGAGTCATGAGTCAATAGAGAAATCAGTCCATAATACTTAAGAAAAAGCCATCATTTTTCACTATAAGGAAACCATCGATTCATGGACATGAAAGGTCTAGGACTCCTACTTCTGGGGAAGAAACATACACAAGGTTAAGGGATACATTAGCTACACAAGCACTCCTACATATGTTCAAACCCTAGTCAAAGAATCAATCTTTTTACATGTTACTACGTTTTAGAGAAAGATCTATACATAGCAAGCTAAGAGTGAGCAAGAAAGATGAACAAAGTTATATAACTCACCTCAAGTAAGGTGATGAAGGTCCAAACAGCAAGGTAGCTCAAAGAGAGAGAAAACAAATCCTAGATTGAGCACTCCACACGTCCAAGCTAACTCCTTTCTCCAAGAACAAGGAAACCCCTAGGCCAAAAGAGAAGAAAGAAGGTGTTCTTCAACAAATTGCTCAAGCTCCACCAATAACACCATGGATCCATCCAACAAGGGAGAGATAAGAAGGCGGGCAACAAGGAAAATGAAGATAAGGAAGGTGATCTTACTTTCTTAGGTCAAGATACAAGGTTAGGAAGCTCCAAACATTCCTAAGAGGGTAGATCCAAACCCTAGAGAACATGCAACCAAGCTTGACCAAGATTCTCCCTATAGATATCGTCTCCTCCACCATGTAAGAGGGTCAAACATATCCAAGAAGAGAGAAGAAGAAGAGGGCATGTAAATAGATCATTTGGGCAAAAGGAGAGAGGTATATAAGCCTTAGGGGGAGAGAAAGGTTGGTTGAGGTGTCAAGACATGCATGCCATGTGTCCAAAAGTTGAAACCTCACATCCATGAAAACCAGGTCAACCATCAGATATTGATTCTAGGGGGACCATCAGTTGTCAAATCCAAGAGCACCATTGAGCTTAAGCATCAACTAAGCCATTAGATCATGCCCTCACTTGGTTAAAAAAGCAACCGTAGAACCTTCATCGGTTGTTGCATTCCTCATGCAAAACCATCAACCTTGGTGCCTCAAGAATAAACCATCAGATCTCATGCCATACAAGAAACCCATAAGAACCCACTCTTTCATAGAGAATCATCAGATCCCAAGCTCACTATGGGAAACCATCAAGTTAGGGCACTTAGGTGAGAAACCCTAGGTCTCTAAGCTCGACATCACCCTACATCTAATGGTGCAACTAGATGCCCAAATATACAAATATATCAAACATGTTAAGAAAAATTATGAGGCACAAGATACGTGTGAAGTTTGTAGATAAACCCCTAGATTTGGAAAAATTGCATGAAATCCCTTATAATCACATAAATTGTAAAACTTACTCAAACAATGTCCAGACTAGATCAAACTTGAAACTTAGCTTGTCACATGATATCAAATCATGGATTAGGGTTTAACTAAGGTGTTAAGAATCTACTTATGATAAGAAAGCATGTTTAAGCCTTAAGCCAGGTTAGGGATCTTACAACCATAAACCCCCTACCAGGGATTTCGCCCCAAAAATCTTACGTAAACAAAGACATGTACTTCATGTGCATCTCATCCTCTAACCCACATGTGGCTTCCTCCACACCACGGTGATTCCACAACACCTTCACAAAGGCTATATCCCTCTTCCTCATCTTCTACACATGCTTATCAAGGATAAGTATAGGACGCTTAATATAGGAAACACCCTCCTCCAACTCAACCTCCACAAGTTGTATTGTCTTCTCTGTGTCTGGGTGACACTTCCTCAACAGTGGAGACCTGAAAGATGTTGTGCAACCTGTGCAACTCTAGAAATAACTCCAGCTTGTATGCCACCTTTCCAACACATGCCAAAATAGGGTAAGGCCCCATAAACCTTGGAGCCAACTTACCCTTCTTACCAAACCTCAACACACCTTTCCAAGGGGACATGTGGTCTCCAACTTGGAACTCTAATGGAATGCAACAATTATCAACATAATACTTCTATCTGTCCTGAGCTGCCTTCAACTATTGTTGTATTACCTTGATCTCCTCTGTTGTCTGATTAACTAACTCATAACCCAAAAGTTGATACTCTTTTACCTCATACCAGTAAAGAGGTGACCAAAAAATTATCCTGTATAAAGCCTCATATGGTGACATGTCTATGCTTCTGTGATAGTTGTTTTTGTAATCAAACTCAATCGAACTAAGATAGATATCTCAACTCAAAGAAACTGAAGAACACAAGCTCTTAAAAGATCTTCTAATGTCTAAATGGTCCTTTCTGATTGACCATCTGTATGTGGGTGAAAAGTTGTGCTAAAATTTAGTTGTGTTCCTAAAGTTGTCCTTTCATATGTTCCCAAAAATTGCTCATAAAATGAGGACCCCTATCAGACACTATGGTAATTGGTATACCATGCAGACGGACTATCTTGTCAACATAGATCTATGCCAACTTCTCTGTTGCATACGTTGTCTTGATTGGTAAAAAGTGAGCCGACTCAGTAAACCAGCCGATTATCACCAAATGGAATCATGACCTTTGGCCATTCTTGGAAGACCAACCACAAAGTCCATGGTTGTGGAAACACACTATACCATCATCTAACTCATGGAAACCATCATGCTTCATGCTGCCAAATTTTGATCTGATCTTCTACATCACATTATCATTCTTTTGTGCATCTCTGATCTACTGTATCAACGTCGACTTAACCTGTAGTTGTGCCAACAATACTACCAATAGAGATACTTCCAACTATACATTCATATGTCATAGAGATACTAACATGTCTCACTTGTGACACACCATGGAGTGTAGATGTGCTTTATGTGTAGATGATGATGAAGATGACTTCCTACTTAGTGTATCAGTCACCACATTCACCTTTCCTAGATGATAGTCTATTGTGCACACATAATCTTTGATCAGCTCCATCTGTCTTCTTTTCCTCATGTTCAAATCCTGCTTCAAGAAGATATACTGAATGTTCTTATTATCAGTGAAGATCTGGAACTTCTCCCTGTACAAATAGTGTCTCCAAATATTCAGGGCAAGAACTATAACTGCTAACTCTAGGTCATGTGTTGGGTAGTTCTCCTCATTTTTATTAAGCTATCTCAAAGCAAAAGAAATCACATTCTTGTCCTGCATCATCACACATCCCAAGCAATTCTTTGAAGCATCACCAAAAATGATGTAACATTTCCCTTGCTCTAGCAGTACTAACACTGGAGCACTTGTAAACTTTTCCTTCAAAAATTGAAAATAACATTGACACATGTCATCCCAAACAAAAGGAACACCCTTACTAGTCAACTTGGTTAGGGGCAATGCTACAACACTGAAATTTTTAATGAATCTCATATAGTAGCCTGCCAAACCTAGGAAGCTTTGGACCTCAATTGGTGTCTTGGGATGCTCCCACTCCAACATAGACTCCACCTTCTTCAGGTCTACACAACCACCCTTAGTAGATATGACATGACCAAGAAAAGATACCTCAATAAACCAAAACTCACATTTGCTAAACTTGGCATACAGTCGATGCTGCCTTAACAATGCTAACACTTAGCGAAGATGTTGTTCATGTTGCTGACTGTCCATGGAGTATATCAAGATATCATCTATGAACACAACTATGAACTAAGCAAGATACGGTCTGAACACCATGTTCATCAAGTCCATGAAAGTTTTCGATGCATTGGTTAACCCAAACAGAATAACCACAAACTCATTATGACCATACCTAGTCCTAAAAGCAGTTTTAGGCATGTCATCCACCTTGATCCTCAATTGGTGATACCCTAACCTCAAGTCTATCATGGAAACACTATATTACCTCTCAATTGATCAAGCAGACCATCATTCCTCGACAACAGGTACTTGTTCTTCACTCTAACCTTGTTCAACTACCAGTAATCTATGGAAAGCCTCATGGAACCATCCTTCTTCTTTACAAACAACACTGGAGCACCCCAAGGGGAAGTGCTTGGTCGGATAAAGCCCTTCTTTGACAACTCTTACAACTATTTCTTCAACTTCTTCATCTCAGTTGGTGCCATCCTATAAGGTTCATGAGCTATGGGTTGCATTCTAGGAACTAGATTGATCTCAAAATCAATCACCCTAGGGGTGAAACACCAAGAAACTCATCTGGAAGGACATCCTCAAACTCACACACCACTAGTACCTCTTGGATACTAGGACCCATTGCCTTGGTATCTACAACATGTGCCAAGAAAGACTCACACCCTTGTCTCATCAACTTCTCTACTATCACAAATAACACCAAACAAAAAGGAAGAATATTCCTATCACCTTAGAAAGTCCAAGAGACATTTCCATCACAGATGTCACAACCTTGGAAGTATAGTCCAAAACAACCTACTACTTGTCAAAGGTATCCATCCCTGGGATCACATTGAATCCATGCATGTCAAGTGGCATGAGATCCACATGAATGTTGTGTCTAAAGAAAGAAAGAACATAAGATGGACACACCTCTCACAACTCAGTGGAACCAACTAAAGGGGTTTCTAGAAAGAGGCTATCATATCTACTACAAATAGGCAGATAACAACTACTCATCACCTCTCTAGTGATAAATGAGTGTGTCACACCCATGTCAACCCAAATAGATACAAAAGAAGAAATAGATAAGTTAGAATGAAAAAGTTTCCATCTGACATGTCATGACCACTGGGTTGACCACTCCCTCCTCCTAACTCATAGCATAGAATCTAGTCATCACATATTGTCATCCTCATCCTTTTCCAATTGGTCTAGATGACCCTACCTATAATGCCTGACCACGTCCTCTACCACCACCACCATTTTACTACTACTGCTATGAGCCCCACTGAATCTGCCTTGGTTGATGTGTCACTTGCTCATCCTTCATGGGGCAAGACCACCTTACATGCCCAACTTCCCCACACTTGAAGCACATCCTCAAATCAAACTATGACCTAGCGACCCTGTCACTGAAACTGAAGATACACTATTTTCCCCTACTGATGGAAAGATGTGACCTCTCCCTCTACTAGGGGACCACTATGATAGTATTTGTGATCTCGAATCAGAAAAAGTCAGCCTCTACGCTGAAGAAAACCTTGAATTCTTGAAGCTACTGGACGAATGTCCTTGAAACTGAGATGACCTCTTCCTTGCTTTGTCTTCACTCTTCTCAAGAGAAGACCTCTCAATCCTCCTCACAGACTCCACAAAGGTACATAACTTCTCTTGATTCTCTAAATCATATGTTTTCATAGAGAACTCAGGGTTCAGACCCTTCCTAAAACTTCAGATGCTCTCCTTCTTTACAGTTTCCATATGAGGATAAAACCTCAACATCTCCACAAGTCTTGCCTAATAGTCTTCAATAAACATTGAACCTTGATGCAACTATTCAAACTGGGCTGGCATCTCATTGAGATATGTCTCAGGGAAGTAGCGGTTCACGAACTCCTGCCAAAACTCTTCCCAACTCACTACAACTCTTGGTGTCTTCTCTTCTTATATGGCCCACCAATGGCCAACATTGCCATTCAAAATGTAAACAACATGTTTCACCTTATCCTTGCTCTAGGATGTTCATGATCTTAAATGCCTTCTCCAACTCGATTAACCACATATCGACATATACTAGATTTGTTGTACTTGCATACTTGGTGGCTCCCACATGCTTCATCCTCTCAAATGTCTTTCCTGAACCTTGAGATTCCGTATTAGGGACAAATGCCCTAGGTTAAGGTGCATGCTCCTTATCTACTAAGTGCATAATCGTCACCATGAGCTACCCAAACATGTACTGAAAAGCTAGATTATCCATGGTTGTAGGGTCAAATAGAAGCGGTGCGGGCTGTTCTGGCCTCATCTTAGGTACTCTACCATTCGATATCGGCCTCCTACCGCCACCTCCCAGCGTGACATAGCTACTCTCAGCATGTTCTTCACGTTCTCCAGACATATTTGCATAAGCATAAGCTATGATAAGATATGTTGGATTATGTAAGAACAAACACAAAACCTAAGTCCTATGTCCTTTTAGACTCAGTGAACCCTAAGCTATGACACACCGCCATGCTAAATGAAATTACTCAAAACCCAATACATGACCGATTACTAACTAACCACATAGCAAGAAAAGGGGATAATAAAACTAAATTAATCATCTCAAACATGTCCAAGAATATTACATATAGGTCCATTATCCTACATAAAAGCACATACCATACCAGCTATCTATACAACTGTCCAGTGGCCTCAGCCACAACATGTATACAAAAGTATTGTTCCACATATATAAGCCATATACAACATCAACATACTACCAAAAAATTGAGTCGGTATACATATCATCTATAAACATCCCCTTCCCAGACTTGAGAGTATGTGGAAGACTCTAGGACACTCTAACACTAGCCGATCTTATGCTCCTATTAATCTCCAAGATTATCTTCTTCACCGCCACAAGCCTGATGATGCCACTGACGATCACCTAAAAAGATGAGTTGACCCACAAGGTGAGACCCATGTCCTAGTGAGAGATATAACTCTCAACAATGTTGTTTGATTATGATAGGCTATGTAATTAAGTAGACAAGACAAATAATGTTACAACACAGGATGATTAAAATAATATACATGGAACAAATGAAGCTATCCATCTAAACAATTGATTTCTCTTACCGTATTATACAATGATTGAACATTAAAAGAAACAGGAAAGGGTTATCAATCAATGTGAATCACTGTTCCACCCTAATAGATATGCTACATAGTTGGATTACATCTTTTATTAAGCCATGGTGAGTTTGAGGCATGCCACTCAAACTTCTAACTAGTTTTTATGAAATCGCAATTAGTTCCTTACAAGATCTAGGAGATATAGAATTCTAATATCTCCTTCCCTCGGTCAGTACAAGTCTGTTGCAATGACATATTAGTCAAGCTACAGTCAGCCTAGTCCACCCTTGGTATGTAGGTCATGACACTAGAAACCAGGGTATATAACCTTATCATATGAGGTACAACCATAGATATCCTCAACCACATCACATAAACATATGATCATTCATCTAAGATACAACCTCAACCATTTTTCAATACCTTTGGATTAGGAATGCAAGGATATATCGTCCATGCACCCGCATATACTCAACAATATATGAATCTGAGTTTCCCTTATGGAATACTCATTTTACCATCCAATAAGTCCTGAGATAGGAATGGCTCTACGGAACAGAGCACTACATCATTAGGATTTCACTTAATTAGTTATTGCCAATTGGGTGAGTTTAGGTTTCATCAATCAAGTTACATACAAACCCTAAAAGAGTTCTACAAAAACATTAGTATATAACAACTTCAGAAGATATAAACATATGAGATATATTCCTTATCACATCATCACATGGTACAAATCCTTTGTCACGCACAAAGAGGATTACACATCCACTAGGATTAAGTCATGCCCAAAGGTCATTAAGACCATTCAAACACTTCCTACAAAAACATCATTATCTTTCAACACATTGTAGAGGGCTCTATAAATCATCAACACGCTTGTGGTCCACATGTTTAGCATAACATCTTATAAAAAATAAGTTCTATGATGTTCACAAGGTAACATATAAGGGTTGCTATAACATTATGAGAGTATTTGTTATAACCTATTTTTTACAATGTATTTATATAATTACAATGTAATTATTTCAACGAAAAGGGCATATTGGAAATGTGTTACACTTTGTTTTGAAAGTATGGCTTTCATTTTGAAAATTTTCCCTTTTTGTGAATTTCATAATTCCTACTATTTTTGTTAATTCAATAATGAATATAAGGGAAAAGGAAGAGAAGAAAATCCAATTTTAAGAAAAAAGCAAAAGATAATGGATAATAAGCAATGTACTTATTAGAATTGTGTGGAATTCTCTAGAAAGTGGTATGCATGACTACTAATGGTTAGTTCTTAGTTTCACATGGTTCCTAATAAGAAAACTCATCAATATAAATAATGTAGAAAAAATAGAAAGAGAAAAGGGTTGATTTAATGCCTAATATATACCTTATAAAGAGAAGACTTGGATATTAATAAAATCATATTTTTCCCTTAGAGTTTTTAACTCAAAACTTTTCCATTGCTAGGTAAATTCATTATAGACTTCGCTTTAAAATTTGGAAGAAAAAGGACCTTCTATGTGGTGTAGGTGATTAATTTAATGATTTACTAAAAGAGTAGGGTTTGGCCATTTAACTTATTTCTTTTATTCCCAAAAATTATATGTAGATTGCAAAATACATTAATTAGTTGCCCTCCAAATTTAAAACCAAAAAGGCATTCCTAGTGACATGGAGAAATCCGTAAAGAAAAAGTACCATTTTGCAATAACTAAATGTGATTTGGTTTTGGGAAAGGGTATAAATGTTTAGGACTTTAGTGATGTCTATCCCACAACCCCAGATGTGTCGTGCCAAATGCGACTTTAGATTAGGAATAAACAGTGGGATTGTTGTCTCCTACCCCAGTCCTATGAGGAAATAGGCATGAGCTAGCCGAGATCCTCACTGACTGTGATCTCTCTCCACACTCCTCTTCGCCCAAAAGTAACCACATCAATGTTTCCTCATCACTAAAATAGATCAGAAAGATACTATAAAAAGATACAAATTTTCCCCTAGAAACCAAGATATCCCCTCTCTGATAGCTCTCTCTCCATCCTTGAGTGGAAACCCTAAAAACCGCCCCCATGCTCTATATAAACACTGTCTTTGGGTTCGGCTGCAACCTAAGAACATGAATGTTAACATCCCTACCCTAGGATGCCACCCATGTACCAAAGCCTATGTTCTCTGGCGAGCTTGTCACTGTTTCCCCCCGTGATAGTAGGTCTGATGCGTGCTCGGGCAGATATAACATGAACCCTCTGATCCCAGTCAACACCTGACCTAGGGTCGGCACCCACAACTACTAAACTCGCATACCCTACTGGCTTGTGAGTGGTAAGGATTAGTCCCCACTGTCGAATTAGGGTCCTAGTCAGTGTGAACCAAGGAATTAGGTAGTCAAGTGTCTTTGTGAGGAAGAGGACACCTGAGGTCGGAAGCCCTGAGTGGCATACATGGAGCGCAAAGAGTATAATAGCCCTTTCAACTGGAGTTGGTACGTTGGAATCTCAAATTGAGGGGTCGAAGTGGTGATATTGCATTGGTGGAGATGAATCAGTGTGGGAAAATAAGACCGACTTCCTTTTATTGATGTAACACTTCATAATTGGTCCAAACATAATTAAATTGAGTAAATCATAACTAGTGATTGGTAACTCAGATCAAGATAAATTATATATGAAAATTGATCAAGAGAATGCAAGAATTCTAATAAATAATGTTTACTATTTAAATCTTCTTCTAGTTCTAAAAGTACCTAAAGATAGCATCTTTAATGTGTTAAATTTATAAGAATCCTAAGTTTTAGGTTTTGATGATCCTAATGGGTCCAATTGATATTGATAATAAAAGATTGGTCTTTTATGGATAAAAAGAGCAACTTGGAACTTATGTGAACTTAGTAACCCATTAATTGATGAACTAGTTTTTCTTGGAGATTAAAAGTGCAATTAATTATTAGATTTGGGTTTATCAATACAAGAGTCATTAAAAATTATAAATAGGGTTTAGGAAGCCAAAATCCTTAAAAAACTCCAACTTGAGACCCAAGTCAGTCTTAGTGATAAATTTGGATAGAATAATGATACATGGGTGTTATGCTATAACGTTCGGGATAATTTCTTGATTGCTTGTTTGGTTATTCTTGATTGTTGTTTCTTGGACATCAAGTTACTTCTGAAATAGGTATGTGGTTACGCCTAAGAATAATCATTTTAGTTTCACCTGACTTTCTTGGAGTTTTTCTACATGGATTGGAAATAAGTGCTTCCTTGTTTATTTATTTCCTGCAATCTATAAAGTCACTATGGCTATCACATTATATGCTTGTAACTTTCTCAAATCCTGCATATCAACTCTAGAAGTTTGAGAATGGAAAGAAATGAGAGAGTCATGATGATGATTAAAGACCAGACCCCAGATTGGGAAGGTCAGACCAGGCCTCAGATTGGGAAGACCAACATGGCACCTAGCTCCAGACTAAGAGGTGGCCTACCGTCCATTGCAGGGACAAAACCCTAAGAGAGGGTATCTCATAGGTTGAGTAAAAATGGGTTGAGAAGTTATGGAGAAAATGATAATTTTGATTATGTAACAATAATTGATGTGAATATGTTGTTACACTTGATGCAAACTTTTGGTTCCCAACATACCAGTATAGCTTGTTATATTAACTGCATGTTTTGTTTGTCGGTGTTTTGGGATAATCTACTATTGTTCTGCAAATATGATGAAAATGGACATCCAAGAAAAGAAGGCACCAACAAGAACAAACATTAATGTAATCATGGAGTTTTTTGTTAGTCTTTAGTTTCATGTTGCAAAACTCTAGAAAATTGTGTTATGTAAATTCCTTTGTGGAGAGTTAATCTTATACCAAACTCATTCCTATTTAGTGAAAATTTATTAATTATTTCTAGTTATTTAATAAGCCTCAATCCTTAATGAAGTTAATGTCCCTTGCTCTCGTGGTCCGCCTAAATAGGGGATAATAGTGGGAGGGGGTCGTTACAATATCCATTCACCATCACAACATTATAAAAAGGTAGAGATATTAGACCATCATTACTTAATCATTCAAATAAGGTTTAGCAAGGTAGATTGAATTGATTTTACACTTTAGCACTCAAAGAAAAATCCTTTGGTTTGCACACACACACTTAAGAAAAAGCATAAACCCTAGAGCCTAGCATTTCATTAGATCATAGATGCCTTTAGCCAAAACACAACTATCAGATCATGTGCTTCAAACACAACCTTCAGGTCATGAGCATCAAACCCAAACCAACAGATCATGTCACTAGCAAGACCATCAGTTTCCATACTAAGCACAAGAATAGGCATATACATAACATTAAGCATACCCATCAAATCATGGACCTAAAAAAAACATCAGATCATAGTCGAGTGAGGCCATCGGTTGTGAACCATAAGAAGATTGTCAATTTCAAGTACTAGAAGAACCATCATTTGATATGCTAGGTAAACCACCATTTTATCAAGTAGGTGGATCATCATTTGTGAAAGATAGAAGGACCATCATTTGTGAATCATAGGAAATCCATTAAATGTTAGTAATAAGTAAACCATATTTTGTTAAACATAAGGTAACCATCATTTGTGAAGACTATGCAAACCATCTGTTGTGAAGGTTGGAGAAAACAAATCTTTTTCACTGAGTAACCACCATCATTTCAAGAGAAAAAGTGATGAGGGCATCATGACCATCAATTCTTTTGGGAAACATAACCATCAATTCTCAAGACCAAGAAAATCCATCAAAATAGCAACTAAGTATAGACCATTGGTTTTCATAAAAAGCCAAACCATAGAGTCATGAGTCAAAAGAGAAATCAGTCCATAACCCTTAAGAAAAGCCATTATTTTTCACTACAAGGAAACTGTCAGTTCATGGACATGTAAGGTCTAAGAATCCTACCTCTAAGGAAGAAATGTGCACAAGGTTAAGGGGTACATTATCTACACAAGTACTCCTACATATGCTCAAACCCTAGTCAAGGAATCAATCTTTTTACATGCTACTACGTTTTAGAGCAAGATATATACATAGCAAGCTAAGAGTAAGAAAAAAACATGAAGAAAGTTAAAAACTCACCTCAAGGAAGGTAGTGAAGGTCCAAACAGAAAGGTAGCTCAAAGAGAGAGAAAATAAACCCTATCTTGAGCACTCCACACGTTCAATCTCGCTCCTTTCTCCAAGAACAAGGAAACCCTAGGCCAAAAGAGAAGAAAGAATGTGTTCTTAAACAACTTGTTCAAGCTCCACCAAGAACACCATGGATCCATCAAATAAGGAAGAGAAAAGGAGGGCAGAAAGGACAACAAATATAAGGAAGGATATCTTACTTCCTTAGGTCAAGATCAAGGTTAGGAAGCTCCAAAAAATTCCTAAGAGGGTATATCCAAACCCTAGAGCACATGTAACCAAGCTCGACCAAGCTTCTCCCTCCAAAGCTCGTCTCCTACACCATGCAAGAGGTTCAAACCTCTCAAAGTAGTGAGAAGAAGAAGGTGTGTAAATAGCTCATTCAGGAAAAAGGGGAGAGGTTAAACTTAGGGAGAGAGAGAGGTTGAGGTGTCAAGACATGCATGCCATGTGTCCAAAAGATAAAAATTTATATCCATGCAAACTTGGTCAACCATCAAATCTTGATGCTAGAGGTACCATCGATTGTCAACCCTAAGAGCAACAGCAAGCTGAAGCATCAGCTAGGCCATCATATCATGCCCTCACTTGGCCACAAAAGCAACCATAGAACCTCCATCAATTGTTGCATTCCTCATGCAAAACTGTCAACCTTGATGCCTTAAGAACAAAGCATCATATCTCATGCCATATGAGAAAACCATTGGATCCCTCTCTCTCATAGATAACCATCATATCCCAAGCTCACTATGGGAAACCATCGAGTTAGGTCACTTAGGTGAGAAACCCTAAGTCTCAACCCTAAGTTAGATATCACCCCACATCTGATGGTGCAACTAGGATCCCAAAGATACAAGTATATCAAACATGTTAAGAAAACTTATGAGGCACAAAATACATGTGAATATTGCAGATAACACCCTAGATATGGAAAAATTGCCTAAAAGCCCTTATAAGCACATAAATTGTAAAAGTTACTCAAACAATGTCCAGACTGGACCAAACTTGAAACTTAGCTTGTCACATGATATAAAATAATATATTATAGTTTGATTAAGGTTTTAAGAATCTAATTAATATAATAAAGCATGTTTAAGCCTTAAGACAAGTTTCTTGTTTGGTGTCTCCCTTGATTTTGCACAACCAACACTCTCATTGGGTTGGCCCAACCGTCACCACTCCTTGCGGTCATAATAAATAGGGTTTTGATGCAAGACTCGATAGACTATAAATAATAGACATTTATGTAAGGGAGGTATTTTCACAGTGAAACTATAAGAAGGCATTTCAAGTGGATATAAATCATAGAAAATAAAAAAAGATGAGAAGAGATTGAAGAACTTATATAGTTTTGCTCTAAACAAGGTTGGAAAATGAGTACGCTTTGATCTTTTAAAACAAGTCAATACACTAACATGTACCAAGATACATGAGATTGACCCTTAGGATACTTCTTCTATCACTCCAAAAGAAAAATAAAACTATAAAACAAAAATCTAAATGAGCTCTTAAAATGAAGAGATTGCATATTTATAGGTTAAGTGGAAGAAAATTGTAAGACACCTCTTGTATAGATCCTAAATCCTTTGGTAAGAAGGAAAAAATACTAGCCAGATTCACCAACATTGTAATGACCCCCTCCCCTTGTTATCCCCCTAATAAGGTGGACCGAGAAGGAAAGGGCCATTATCATAATTACATGATCAAAGTTTAGCAACTAACAAAAAGTAGCTATAAATTTGACTAAATGGAAAGAGTTGATAACATGATGAAGATAGAATCTCCACTAAGGAGTTTCATGAAAAGGGAAATATATTGTTTGCAACATGAAATAATCCTATCTAACTAAATCCTCCATAATAATGTTAAATCTTTTCTTTAGGTATTTTCTTCTCAAGATAGCCATCTTTCTTCATTACTTGTAGATTAGTAACAATTTAACCTAAAACACCGCGAAACAAAACAAAATCAATATATCGAGACATATTAGTATATGGGGAAAACAAATATTCACATTTAGGTGTAATAACATATTCAACCATAGAAGCAAATATTGTTACAGAATTAAAATTGCATTTTTATGATATAACTTCTCAACCTGCACTTATTCAATCTCTATGTATACCCACTCTCTGGGGGTATACATTCTATCATACTTACTCTCAGGGAGTACTATAATGATGTACCCACTTGCTGGGGGTAATCTTTATCCTCACCCACTCATTGAGGATGGTTATCACATTATACTCACTCATTTGGAGTTTCTTATTGGCCAACCCACTATCTGGGGGTAATTTCTATATTTTCTATGCATGCATTTATTTAGAGATATATCTGAGCTTGAGAAAGTTATTATTATGATAAGTGATACTCATATTGTTAGTATAGATTGCAGGAATTAAATAATCAACCAACAATTTAGTTGAAATCCATTTGGAAACTCCAGAAAAACTCAAAATTCATTTATTATGAGTAGTCATAGGCATAACCACATACCTTTCTCATATGTAACGTAAAGTTCAAATAAATAGGTGTAGTTAAGATTAAATAAGAAAACACCCTAAAATTAATGCATAACACCCAAGAATTACTATGTTATCTATAAATTGTCATTAAGATTGACTTGGGTTTCAGTTTAGGTTTTGGGATCAAATTAGGGTTTCATTAGGGTTTTGGCTTTCCAAACCCTAGTTATCACTTTTAATGTCTTTTTAACTCAAAAACCCTAATTTTCATATTATATGCATTCTTAATTTTGAATCAAGCCTGAGATGTCATTTTTATCTAAAAGACTAAAAGTTATCCATCAAAGTCATTTAATCAAGTTATAATCATTGAAACCAAGAAATTAGGGTTTCCATGATTTTAATACATTCAAGTTAGTAACTTTATCACTTTTATATTTTGGGCCACAATTAGGTCTTGAAACTAATTTTGTTGGAATCCTTGCATTTTTCGAATCAACTTTCATATATAATTTGTCATTATTGGATATACCTACCATTTTCTATGATTTTTGCATAATTGATACCATATGGGACAATCAGAGCATGCCTCATAGGCAAACCAGTCAGTAGGGCCCACGCTAGAAATCCATGACCGAGCCAACCAAATCGCGCCTTACCAGCACCCAGGCTCGCCTGTGTATAAATGAAAAAATAAGGGAAAAGTCAGTAAAGTCCCTAACCTCACATAAGGGAAGGCGGGGTAGACTAGTCTTTTCGTCATGAGTTGTCTTCAACCTCGACTTGACTCCTTCCTCATGAGTAGGTAGTCAACTGATGAGTTAACTCCAAGCTTTAGGCCTCCTGGGTGGCAAGAAAGAGGGTTGTCACCTTCCTCTCACCTTGCCAGACTTGACCAGGGAATCAATTTTGATTTGGGGTGTTCAGAATAGCAAGAATGGCAAGGTGTTCTTCCTAGGTTACTTGGATGAGAATCGAAGAAGAAAGTAAGGATTTAGTAGTGAAAGTGGTAGTAGAGGAACAATCCTAGAGTCGATCAGAGCCTTGTGGAGGGTTGGTGATTTCATAGAGGGTGGCTACCCTCCTTATATAGCTTTGGCTATGGGGATCAGGGTATCTATGGGGTTGATGATTTGGGAAAACCCTTAATGGCCTTCCAAAGGTGACAAATCCTCATATGGATTGGTTTAGTTTTGTCTATTGAGCTTGATGGGATAACATTTAGGAGCTTGTATGGTCTGAGGAGAGAGGAACGTGTGAATGAAGGAGTTGACAACACTATGCCTAGTTTCCTTCTTAGCCAAAGGTACGAGAAGGTCTTCTGACCATCACACCTAGATCTTGTGGCTGTGTATAATATTAAAAATTCAAATTTATAAATCCTATTCTAATATAAAATGTGACATTTAATAATCTTCCTTATAAACCTTTCCATTTCAGGGAAAAGTAAATAATTCATATCCCCATCTCCTTTAATTATTTTAATCCCAAATATTAAAGGAAATTCTTAATTACTTTTATCTAGGTGTGGGCAAGAGTTGAGACCAATATACTAAAGTTAAAGATACTTTTCTTTGTCTCCAAGTCTCCCTTTTATTTCATTTATTTAAGGCATCAAATTAATTCATTTCTCTTCCCAACTTGGATATATTTCTTATTTTGATAATGTTTCTCAATAGAAACAATATGGAACCAAAACAAAACCATTAATTACCTTCAACATCAGTTCTCTAGAAAAATCCTCATAATTCCATTTGTACAATACAAACTATCCATTTCTTTTAGAAATTCATTTATTATTGAATTTTCTTTCTTTATTTTTCACATATCTTTTATCAGATTATTGAAAACAATAAAACCACAAAAACCATTGCAAAGGAAAATTTATGAATTGAATCCATACTCTAGAAACAAGGCACACAAAGTTTATAACATATCCTTACTAATAAATTTTTTGCATTTCAAATATGTAAATACATGGGAAAAATCCATGTTATAACAAACATCCAACACAAAAAAACACACATCAGGCTCTCCCATGACACATATCATGCAAAAGGACCCAATGGTTTTACCCACATCATGTAGACCCTGACATGTATTGGCTAGTCAGGGTGCACCCACAACACCCCCATAGACTAAACTCCTTATCATACATTAGGATCAAAGATCTACCCATTAGTTCCATCACCCCAGGATTCCACCTCAACACAAACTGCCAAGTTCCCTATGAAGCTCAAACATCTATTTGTTGTATCAATTGATCCCATCAATCAATGGAAGTGCATTGAGGAATTTTTTTATGTCAACAACTTTGAAAATTTTGTATCACCACTTTTTTTAGCATTTATTATTCCCATAATCTAAAAAGTATGTGCATGAAATTGCAAGTCATGTTTTTTAGTATTTAAATAAATAAAATTAGGAAATTCAAACAAAAACCTTATAGTTCCACAAAAAAAATCGGTAGACATGGAATAGGATTTGTTGCTAGCTATGAGAACAACAAAGGAAATAATTATTCAACACTTCAAGGATAATCTAATAGTTCTCAAGATAAGATTGTATGCAACTTCTATAGAAAGAGTGATCATTTTTCTCCATATTTTCCTTTTAAGAAAAAGGGGACCAAGAAGAACATATTTTGGGGTTCCCAAGATAAAACAAACCCAAATATTGGAATGTGATACAACCTTTCTTCTTTGATTGTTGGTATATGTATATCCAAGAACATGATGTGAGTAAAAAGCTACTTCACTTTTATAAAAAGAAGAAAGGAGACTTGGTCACATTCATCGACAATGGTAAGGGTAAGGTGATACATCAGGTTGATATAGGTCATTATTTATGCATCAAGAATGTACTACTTTTTATGGCCTATATCAAAATGTTATTAGTGTTAGACAATTATGTAATAGTGGATATCTTTTATTATTTTCTTATCTTGAATCCCTTTTTCTAGGTTCCATTACTTTCAATGTTATATATAAGGGACATAACAGTAGAAGTATTTATACTATTATGATTATTTATTTAAGCCATGTTCTTGGTAGTTGTTTTGATACTGGGAAAATGATGTATCTTAATTGAATTGATGCATGGTCATGTAAATATAAATCAATTGAAAATTTTAAGAAAAAATAACTCGTTTGTGGGACTTCCAAAATTGAATTATGTGAGAGATGCACATGGCAACCATGCATACAAGAGAAGAACCTAAGACCTATTTCAAATCCACAGGTTTCCTATTGACCAACAAAACTATATAACTTATTTATATTTATCTCTTTCAACCAATGGATGCACAATATCTTAGAGGTAGTAAATATTGTCTTGTGATTGTTGATTCTAATTCTAGATTTACACGGACATAAATTTTAGTTTGTTGAAAGTTACACTTGTAGAACTTTGACATATTTTTCTAAAATAGTAGAGAATGAATATTCTTCTCGATTCTTTCAAGATGTAGTGATCATAAGGGATAGTTAGAGAAATAATTTATTTGATGTCATTTGTGATGAATAAGGGTATGTGCATAACTTCTCTTTCCCAAGTCACCTCAACAAAATGGGGTTGCAGGGATGAATAATCAATTCCTATAAGAAATTATATGACTATGCTTTTGGAATATGATACATCAAGACTATTTTTGTCCAAAGTTGTAAACATTACCTATTTTTTACACAAACATATTTTGAGTAATGCAATCTTAGAATAAAACTCCCCAGAGTTATGGCATAATAGGATACCTTATATATTTTATTCTCATGTCTTTGGTTTCCTATGCTTTATTCTCCACACCAATGATAGCTTAGATAAATTATATGCTAAGTATTTTGATAATAAAACCCTTGATTGTAGTCTATCGAGTAGATATTTTCAAATTTATAATAAAGAGCATGCTAGACTAGAAGAAAATGTACATGTAAATTTCTTTAAACTAGTCCTTTTACTTACAGGAATGACGTTCTAGGTGATCTTGTTCCTAAAATAAAAGAACAATATATCATACATAATTATCAAGAGAAGGTTTTTAATCAAGAATTTATGACAAAAATCACCAAGATGATGGAAAAAAGGATCTAATAGCAAGATTGGCAAAGGATCGCCCAAAAGAGCTCATCATAGTTGTTAGCTTTGAGAATGTCAACACAACAGTAGCCTATAAGTACCAAGACAATAGTAACTTCATTCCACAACCAGAGACAATGTCCATGAAGAAGTATCTTGAAACCAATGACTAGATCATGATAATGCAAGAGGAGATTGAAAATTTTGAGAAGATCAAGCATGGACACTTGTGCTAAAACATCATGAGAAAAAAATACAGGTACAAAGTGGCTATTGTGAAACAATCTATATTAACGAGGAAAGATGGTTAGAAACAAAGAAAGGTTGAGTGACCAAGAATATAACCAAAAAAAGGTTTAGACTTCTGTGAAACTTATGCACCAATAGCAAGTTCTATTGGTATGTTACTTGTTTTACATATTAATAAAAATTTGCTCTGGTATCAAATGGATGTTAAAATCTCTTTATTAAATGTTCCCAAGCATTTAATCTTTTTCACAAGGTATTTTATGGTCTCACACAATCTCCTCGATCTTGGTGTGAGAAACTAAAGACCTTTTTTCTATAAATAGCTATGTCATGGGTAAAGTTGATTCTACTCTATTTTTTATACACACTTCAAACAATCTTCTTGAAATTCAAATTATATTGATGAATATTATATTTGGTTCTACAAAAATTTATCTACTAATGGGTTTATTTCCATTATACAAAGTGATTTGGAATGAGTATGATCATAGGGATACAATTGTTTTTCGGATTCCAAATCAAGCAAACAAAATTTGGGAGATTCATCAACCACAAAAAAATACTCAAATTACCCCCATCAAACATTTTGGCATAAAGAATTGCAAGTTGATCAATACCATCATGTCAAAGATAAAAATCATTATAAGGACGAAGATGGTGAGAAAAATCATGTTATTATTAAACCCATTGACATTGATGCATAATTGATTCAGTCTTATATTTATCAACAAACTAAGTCTCTTCATCATCTTCCTTCCAAACTTTGATATTCCTTATTGTTATTTATTAATACATCACATCAATTGTGTGCCTTTTAGTTCTACCATTTGCACTAAATATTTATTACCCTATTATAGAAGTATCTTATAGGCAATGATAGTTGGATTCTTGTATGCCAATATGGTCCTTCCAACACAATTGGAGTGAACTTGGATTTCTTTTTTACTAATCATCAGTTTATAGGCAAGAACTAGAGCCAACCATATTATTTGTGAGAAAATTAGTGGCATGTTTTATAGAGGTATGCATGAACTATATCTCACTGCTTCTAAATTGGATATCAAGTTTAATGTATTCTTATGTTCTTCTTTCAATCTTGCCCTAGAAAATCACATCCTACTACAGTGATAATGATTCTTGGGCATCAAGACAAAATTCCAAATTTTGAGCTATGGTACCCCAAATAATAAGATTTTACTCTAACTGCTAATAGTGATGCTAATTATGTGGACATCTAATTGATGAAAAGTGAACAAGTGGAACTTGTTTTGGCCTAAGACCTTGTTTGATTTCTTGGTTCTCTTAGAAACAAAGCATTGTGGTTCTTTGTACGATTCATGGTGAATACATAGTTTCCAATAGTTGTTTTTCCCAAGTCCTATGGATGACAAAGTGACTCAATGGTTTTAATATTTCCTTTAATTTTTCTTATGTTTATTTATTAATACTAGTGCAATGAATCTTTATTATAATTCTATATTTCATGGTAAGACAAGCATACACTACTCCAACATCACTTCCTTTTGACCACATTGACAAGAGAGATATCAAATATCTATTGAGGACAAAATTCTACTTCATGTGACATAAATTTCTTATTATTGCTCTTGATGAAAATTGCTTATATCCTAATTAGATGTATTTTATGTCTCTATCACGCTTGATTGTTTGAACTATATTGCAAATTGTTATTCTTGTGCACATTTTATGTTTTTTTCTAATATTATTTACATTTATATTTGATATGCTCTTGTTTTTTCTAACACGTTCTCGATTATTTTTTACCATAAAATTGAAAGTTTGGGCCTGAAAATGATTTTTAAAATTTTATAGAGGTGTGGACAACACTTTTCTTGGTTAGATATCCATCCTTAAATTCTAGTTGATGCCATTTTGGTGTTTCCTCTTGAAGCTAATTAGCTAGAAATTTGGCTAAATTCTCATTCGATGAAAAATACTAGTTTTCATAGCAAAGACAATATTGGTATTCTACTAAAAGTTTTCAATTGATGACTCAAATTGGGTCTATTTAAAAAAATGCACTAGATTTTTGCCATATTTTTCACAATTCCAGCCAATGACCCCTAATTGTACCTCCAAACCTACTACCATCTCCAATGACCATTTTACTTTGTTTCTTGTTGATTTATTGGTTGCATTACTCCTTCTACTCCTTTCAAAATGCTAGATAGATAAATATGTATCCGGTGATCAATCCCATACTACACAAATGGGTTATCGACAACCACCCATAGTCCTATATAAAGGCTAGTCCTATCCATAACACAAACACAAGTCATTACACTATAGTAATATTCTAGTAACATGGTAATACATCATCATTCTTAGGCATGTGAGAGATACATATCATGGAGACACATTATCAATCACACAAATGTCTTCATTATCCCCTTTTGAAATGCTACCTCATCGCCATTGCTCCTTTGTGCACTATCCTTGCAACATGGATCATCTTCATCACAAAGCAAAATTTATCTACTTCTCCTCTCCCTTTTCACTCCATCCTTGTTGTCCTAAGTGACACCCAATAACTTGTTGTAGTTTACTAGAATCATGAATCATTATTCCAATGATGTGATAATGTCTCCAAGAACCTTTAATGGAATCTAAGGTAGTTACTAGCAGTGATGACATAGTGTGTTATCGACCCAACATGTGGAGTTGATCTACCCTTGATGTGGCAAACATGATGTGCCAATTCAGTAGACACTTGCATTTCTATCATGTTTAGGGTTTTACTCCTTGAGTGGAACATCATGTCATTCACCATACATTGCATGTCTTCAACTAAAGGATTTCAAGGAACTCAAAAAAAAACTCGACAATGTGATATGTCCCTGATGGGGTATGTCTAAGATAAGGAATGAGTCAAACATCAACATGATGCGTCCTAAGGCTGGGGATTTGTTTTTTGTGTCTTTAAGGACAATACATTATTTTCCCAGTCCTGAAACAACATGCCATATACAATAAATTCCTATATTATTAGTGATGAAACTCATCTCATGACCATCCACTTCATTAATGACCCTAAATTATTAACATAATGATAGACAAGAAGATGTAATTTAAGGGGTCTCAACAGTCTCACCTCCTCTAAAACTATGTAAGCATGTTCCAAAATCTCGTCAGGCACAACATCAACCAATGAAGTTGTAAATCCACAATATAGATCAAAGGTTAACAAAGGAGAATAATCATACAGAGTCCACTAATACATGAATATTTCAATTAGTGGGACAAATACAATGCTAATATCCTTTCAGATCTATGAATTTTCATAGAGTATCAATGGCCAACTCAACAATTAAAGGAGGTTTGTGTCCATTTCCAACTCATGTATTAACATATCAAGTATGTATGATATGATGGTAAAGATGTACATTCTCCATTCATAGGTTAACATTTTAAAAGTATAAGTAGGTCACTTGCATCATAGAGAGTGTGAACACTCTATCTCCTATCTCCATTAGTCTAGTAAAGCTTCAAAATCAACAAGATCAGATGTTCATCATCAAATTCCTTTCTACTCTGGTCAACATTAATGAGGGAGTCATAACTCATACACTATCTGGAATATAACTTGCTACTCCAGTACAAGCATATCAACATATCTTATTTGGGAAGGACTCTCTAGCATCTCCCATCAACAAATGGTTCCCCTCTTATTTACCAAGACACCCCTAATAATCCTCCACATGAGGGGTGTGGTATCAATAGATGAAAAAGAGGTCTGCTACCACAACTATAGAAGTACAAAAGCAGACCAAATAAGTCTATAGAAAAATAAGACAACCTATAACTCTATGGAAACCCACTTGTTGTAAAGGTTTTCTAGGAGTATATTCTGCTGGAGGAAGGGGCCGACTCAAATGCACCCACCGTGGTAAGAAGGTCACTTCATAGAAAATGGTATGTGATTCATGGATTCCCTCCTAGATCCTCTACAAATGTTGTATCTAATGAGGGGTTTCTAGGAGAACCCACTCATAAGATCAATATGAGTGATATATGGTAAAAAATAGTCTCTAGTCCTGGGTATCCCAACAATCATATTTATTTGTCACTTATTTTGCTAAAAAATCAAGAGCATCTAGTTCATATACAACCTACATTTATCGTATATTCATAAAGTCTTGGGTTTTTCAGTCGTTAACTCAGGTACAAAATATTACATTGCATGTACACCCACTCCCATTTCTAACTGATACACCATCACAACCAATACATCATATGCCATTATTGTTAATGGTTCTTTAGTTCCGTTTAAGACACTAGGACTATATCACCACATATAAATATCACCATGCGAAAACCCTATATATTTCATCTATCCCTTCAATTTACTTTCCAATAGTAAATTTACTCACTCTCTTCAAGCACCCATTATGTTTGAACCCGATCATTTTCTCATACAAGATCTTCAAAAAAAGTGGTAATTGGGGGCATGTATGATGAATCGGGTATCTACTACCTTGTTAAGACTCTAAAGACTTGTGTAGTCACATCAACCTTACATATCCATAATCATGTAGGTCATTTGTTTTCTTGAAAAAATGATGAATATGAAATCCTAAGTTTTTCACTTTATCTAGACTTAATTTTGAGGCATGTCATTAGGAAAGAAAAGAAGTTCTATTTTGTGATCACAAGATCATAGACATGCTTATTTCATTTTCCATGTTATGCATTATGACATTTAGAGACCCAATAGGGCGTCACAAAAACTTCCACATCATTATTTTGGTCACTTTATTGATGAGTTCTCGATAATCACTTTGTCATATTTCATTAAAGGTCATCCCAAAGTCTTGCCTATCATTCAATTTTGTAGATAAAATTTAAAACACAATTTTAAATAAAAAATCTACATTTCTGCACAAACAATGTGAAAGAAGACTTTATTCGCTCACTTAATTTATTTCTATATGACAATGGGATTATCCACCGATCATATTGTTCTCATACACCCCTAGAAAATGATATATATGAATGAAAGAACAAACATATTATTGAGACTACTAGGAGTCTCAGACTCTCCTTCATCACATGCATGTTCCCAAGGAATTCTATGAAGATGTTGTCCTTACAACTATATACTTGATTAATCACATGACATAATACATTTTTAACATTTATATCCATTTTCAAATTTGGCATCCCAACCATAATTTGTACTTTGTCCTGTCAAAGATTTTTGTGTGTGTTAGTTTTTCCCATGAACTTGGTGTCAATCTTGAAAGACAAGTCACAGTGCTACTAAGTGTGTGTGTTTCAAATATTCCAAATGCAAAAATGATATCTATATATATTGCATGTGAACGTCTCTCTTGTATGATGTTGCATTTTTTAAAGATAGTCCAAGCTTTGAAAATCTTCAAGTGAATCTTAGGATATTTATAAAATTGAAGATTTTGTTCTTTTTTCTATGATTGTCAATCTTACACCCAATCAATGCAATACCTATCCAAACCCTAGTCGTTCCCAGCACGATCACAAATGAGAATTGCTTCTGGACAATCAGAAATAGGTACAAGGCAATCTTGTACAATCTAATATTCCTTCTATCCCTAATGTCTCTAGGGATCCTAAGGTTCTAACTAATTGTAATGATAAGTTCCATCACTTTATGAAAGGAAAATCAATTATGTGCTTTACATCCTATTTCTAACTTTCTTTCTTATGATTGATTAACACATATTTATGTTTCCTTTATATAATATCTTTTTATCAGTTAAAACTCCTTGAATTCTATCTGTTTCTCTAAGTCGCCCAAGTTGGCATGAATTTATGGAAGATGATACAACTTCCCTTACTATGAATAATACATGGAACCTTGTGACTTCTTGTCAAAATAAAGAAGTTACCAGATGTGAATGGATATTTTTAGTAAAAGTTGGTTCATATGGGATAATTTGATAGGATGAAAGCTAGGCTTGTTGAGAAGAACTATAGATAAGTCTATAGAGATAATTATTGAGAGACCTTCTCCTTAGTGACCAAGATGATGTATATGCATTTGTTTCCTTGGTTTCTTAATACTCTTGGCCCTTGTATCAAGTGGACATCAAGAACCTCCTTTCTTAATGAAGATCTTTTTGAAGAGATTTATATGGAGAAATCACATGGGTTCACTGATCAGTGAGCCTCACTTAGTACGTTAGTTTCATAATTCTCTTTATGGTCTTAAGCATTCACCTTAAGCACAATTTGGAGATCAAGTAATTTTCCCAAGTGTTTTGTCTACAACAATACAGTCCAATTTCTATTGTGTTTTATTACCATGGATTCAAGATATATTCTCCTTGTTATCTATATATATGATATTGTTATTGCATGTGATGATCACCTAATTTATTCATTGAATTGAATTAGTGTGTTTTATTAGATTCACCTATGGATCCTAAAGTCAAGTTGTATAATGATTATTAGTAGTCTTAAAGATCACAGAGAGCCTCTTGAAGAAGCCATGGAGATATAATGGTTGGTAAACTCAATTGCCTTATAGTTCCTAGACCATATATCTCCTTTTCCACTAATGCGGTTTGATAATTCTAGGAAAACCACACAATGTTCATTACAATGCAGTCATTCAAGTCCTTTGCTATTCTAGAAGAACTCCAGGAAAGAGTATCCTTTACTCTTATCATGGACACCTGAAGGTGCGTAGTTTCTCATATGCAGACTAGGCAAGCTCTGTTATTGAGAGGCGATGGTGACCACGTATTATATCTTCTCGAAGGAAATATTATCTCATGGAAGGGCAAGAAACAAATTATTTTTGCCCACTCTAGCATAGAATATGAATATTGGGATATGGCCCACATCATTAGTGAGATTCTATGGGTTAAGAACTTCATGAAAGAATTGTGATTCTGAAGATCAAAGCTACATACCTGCAATGTGATAATTAATCTATAGTACACATGGCTTCCGACATTGTATTTCACAAAACAATGAAGCACATAGAATTGAGTGTCAATCTATTCAAGGAAAGGTTCAAGATATGTTTTACAAGCTCATTCAAGTTCAGTCAAAACAACAATTTTCATATATGTTCACAAAATGAGTGTTGAGTGAGTAACAAACTTGGTGCTAATGACATATACACACCAATTTGAGGATGTATTAGATAAATTATTCTATGTATATATCTGGGTTACTCCCATACACTTTAGATTGGTTATTAGCCTCCACTCATGGTCCTATATAAAGTCAAGCCTTGCCCATAATATACACACTTCTCCCCCACCAAGTTTAGGGGTAAGAAGAGAAGACAATCAAATCATAATGCTAATGACACTTCCTCCTATACACATTGTCTATATCTTTTTTCAAACACCCCTTTTGTGTCAACAGAACAATAGAAAGGTAAAAATCTCTCTTATCTAGAAATGCCTATCCATGCTACCACATTGTTTTAATGATTTCTCTCCTATGAATACCTTAGAAATCCTTAATTTTCATAATTTTGAGTTTGTTTCTCCTGTTCAAGTAACTTCAAAAAGTCTACTCAGGTCAAAATAAGATTTTGATAAATTTTATGTCAATCTTACTTGGAATTACTCATCATTATCTCCTTATATTGACAAACATATTATTATTATACCCATGATTATTAGTAAACCTTATGGGTTCTTTTTTTACAAAGATCTTACATTGCTTAGTTTTTATAATCATGTGTATCATTGAGATTATCCAGTCCACCTTGACTTACCAAATCTAAAAACTTGTATGACTTGATGCATGGATAGAATCAAGATTTTAATTTGACTACCATTCATTATGTTAAGCTTGGACACAGTCCCACCACACTAGATTTATGCATGATTCTACTTTTACTCCTCAATGCATGATTCAAACTTCATACAAAGAAAAACAAAACTAAGATTTCCAAGATAATTTACATTCTTATATGTTTCCTTGTCCATAAAGTGGATTTGCAACATTCTTCATCATGTGTTTTCATTTGACACTACCCAAAAATGCAAAATATGTTGGCCCTAACTATGCCAATGCATTTAGAAACATGTTTGAGAAAGACATATCCATGACTCTTTTCATTGAATTCAAATACACATACAAATGAAAAGGAACATTTTTCAATGCTACAAGCCCCAAGAAGAAATCCTTACATGGAGAAAGTTCCTCCTTGGATCTCCACATCAAGATCAAGTTTAACCTCAATATCAACTTTGTCTCCACACCCATGGCTGACTTCCATGTAAAAATAAATAAAAACTCTTGGGATAAGTATTAAATCAAAAGAATACTTTAGGAAGATGATTGACTACATATACCATAACCAAGACCATATTTATCAATACTTATACCACATCGTGAGAAATATGATCCTAAAATGTTCTTCCCAATATCCAATACTTCTCATTCAATTCCACATACTACCTTATTGTCCACTCAAAGTTCCACACACTCACTTCTATCCTTAGGCATACCCTCTGTATACAACTTCTAAGTTTCCTTGTCTTCCTATTCTACTAAGATTTCACAAGCACCACCTCTCATCTACACTATGGTTACATGCATACTGTGCTCAATGAGTTCAATTGGAATTTTGTGCCTACCTTATCACAAGACAACACTTTAGTTCTGATAGGGATGATGACATGGAAGGATTGAAGAACTTTGGTCAACTTGTAATGGGGGCAATGAAGATAAAGAGTTGGAATAAGGTGACAAATAAGATAATGAAGAAGATCTTAGATCTAAAGTCTATGTTGAAGATCTTGGAGAATTCAAAGAAAAAGAAGATGCACCTTATCCCCTCCCTCTTGGGATGTGTTGGAAGATGATGACTATGATTAAAAAATATATATACAATTCTTAGTATACTCAAATTATCTTGAATGCTCAAATTATTATGTGTGAGATACATATAATTTTGGGGCATGCACTCTATATTTTCACTTCTATTATTCTATATGCATGCATGCTCAAATTATCCTTCAATGTGTGCTTTTTGACTCCAAGTGTGCCACTCTATCCTTATACAAAGTTACTACTTATATTGAATTGTTATGCATGTTTTGATGATTCCCTAGCTAACACTTGTTGGTTGGTATTTATTGCAATATCTCCTTAGTTGTTCAATGATGGTTGAAGGCATTCTCCTATCTTACAAATCCATTACTTGTGTGGATTGTTGATTGCTCAGCAAAGAATTCTTCCATTTCTCTTCTAATACCACACTTTTTTATATGAAAAGGGGGGAGAAGAAATTATGTTCATTACAAATATATATAAATGAATGTACACGTGTATGTTTGCAATTTATTTGCATTATTTTATCTTAAATTAGCAAACATGTGATATAGCATTAATTGAGAGAAAGTATACCATTTTTATCACATAGATTGAAAATTACTCCAGTAGTGTAAAATTCAAAATTCATGTTATTTAATAAGTTCGAGGAATGATTTTTCATATTAAAAGGGGGAGAATGTTGACTCAAGTATACAATATTCCTAATCCCATATCTCAATGAAAAACTAACAATTCCTATGTAGTTGTATCTAGTGAATGTGTCACATACCAGAACCTAGTTATGAAAACTCTTATTAAATGAATTAGGTACCAATTCACATAGATCTTAAGGTAATTGTCACACCCTAATTTTCTGAACTTATTAAGTAAATTATTAAGTAATAAATGAAATTTATATAGGATTGATATATGGTTACAGTAAAGTTCCATCCAAATTTCATGATATTTGGATATAAGGTTAAAAGCATGTAGAAATGGGTTTCTACAATTTATTCAGTTTTGTAATATCCTCAAAGTTTGGGAATTTCTATCTAATTCATTGATATGAGGTGACAATCAAAGTAGAGTAGTGAAGGAAATATGATGAGTCAAGTTAATGGTTTGAGCTCGAGACCTAGTTTATATCTTTAAATTATGTAAGTAAAGTAATATTGATCAAATGTATCATAAATAAGCTTCAATTGAGAAACTATACTGGTTCAAGGTTTAATTTTATAATCGATATATGATCAATCTTATGGGTCCTTTGGAAAATCAAGGAATGGGCAAATGTTCTCTAGAACTCAATTCAATTCTAATTTGCCCAATTAGGATTCACATGTGAATCCTTGGAGTACAAATTTTGGAATTGAGTATTTCGTGTTCATAATAAATACTCAATATATTTTTAGTATATGGATAACTACAATATAAGATTATGGGAGAAATTTTGGATAATTTTGGGTTATCTAATGTCCTAGGTGATTAAATTAGTAATTATCCAGTTTCCTTAAAAGGTAGGATTGAAGAGTTTGTCTGATTATTATTGTAAGACCCTTAACCTAGCTTAGTGTTTGATTGTTCTTATTTTTCTTAATAAGATGCTTAAACCTTAGTATGATCATATCATGCACCTTAATAACATGTGACGAGTTTATGTGTAACGACCCGCATTTTTGAGTGTCTAAAAGACCTTAAAGTCATGAATCATTACTCATAAATTCTAGTATTAGATTCAAGAAATAATACAGAATAGTAAACAATTTCCATTAATGAACAAATACTTACATGTTTGCATAAAAATCTCTTCTAAGGAGTTACATAAATTTTACAAAGAATTAACTTGTACATGTATGATGATATACCATTATGCCCAAACATTCATGAATTACTTTAGTATCTTCAACATCTTTATTATGTAACCTCATGTCCACGAATCAAGTATACCTGATACCTAAAGCATAGACAAACAAATATGTGGTCAGTAGATTTCTATACTGGTATGTGGGTTCAAATAATAATCACAAGTACACATATAAGCAAACATCTTTATCTTGCATATAAGAACATAAAATTATTTTCAAATTCTAATCGATATTTGGTCTACTGCCTCAGGTGTAATCACTATCCCTCTGGGGCTCGTGTGCATTACCCTTAAGATCAGTCTAACCCAGGGTTCAGAATATTGTTATTTACTTTACATGATACTCATAGGAACTTTATAATTTGCAAGAAGTAAATAAACAAGAAAGCAGTTTATCTTTCGTTCAATCTCATTAAGAAACCTCGGCAAACTCAGAATTCAATACATGTATTCATAAGGGTAACCACGTTCCTTATGCTATTGCAGAAACCATGCAGAAATCTCATATACTTTAAGAGTGCATCCAAACATCCAAGCAACAAAGTATTCAATCTGAAATATGCATACTACATATGTGTCACCACGTATTCACATTACATTAATCAGATCTAGATGTGCTCCTAAACTAGGGTTTAGGGTTATCTCGTGTTTGGACTGGGGATTAGGGTTACAAACCCTAATTCCAACATATCATGGTTTCTAAGATTACAACCTTTAATATGTATATTAGGTGAAACCCTATTCATCATCTTAAGCATATTCAATTATCCATGATACCTAGATCATTTTACTAGCATTAAGATCATAGCAAGATGTCGGCATTAGTTTGAAAACCCTAAATCAGCATGAATAATATTATCAATCTAGAATCGTCATTTATTCATCATTATCAAGGATTTTCTTCATTATAAATAACAAGATCAGGTATTAGCTCAACATAACAAAATCTAATCAATTAAGCATCATATTAAAGCAAATCTAGGCTTTCTTTTTTATTAATCACATCTAAACATGTATTTCCTATACTTTTGTAACAGAAAGCATAACTAGACTCTCAAACTATTTTATTTGGATTTCTCTCATTCTCCTGATCAAATTTCATATAAAACTTATTTTCATCTGAGCATCCTAGCAATTTCTATGCTTTTTGCAATATTAATCCTTATTGGGCCAATGAGAAAATGCCACATCAGTGTAACTTACTTGTTTCTGATCCATTTTGGTGACCAGCTGGTTTCGAGAAAAGATACTTGTGCCCCCAATCCTTGAACATGTGTGTAGGGGCACTAGGGTCATTATACCCTTTCTCTTCTTCCTCGCGCGAACCCGTTCTGTGTGACCCTGGCACGGCGTCGCATTCTTGTCACTGTCGAGGAGTTGGCGATGGTGTCATCCATCAGGGTTTCAACCCCTTTTCCACCGCATCCCCCTCCTCCTCCTGGATACACCAGTGATGAGGCTCTCCCTATTGTGGTTTGTACTCCCAAGTCGGCAAGACCTCCCTCTCACGTGCGGAAGAATCTGGTGTTTTTTCTTCTGTTGCTCGATGGCGAGAGGCAACGCCTTTGTCCAAGCAACGTCGGTGAGGCCTCATAACACCTACTACCCTCTCAACTGGCAGCAAGATCCTTCCCTTGGGCCCTACTCGCCTCCTCAACAATTCGGTCATGAGCAAGAGTCATTGATGGATCCCCTTCTCTATGCGAGAACACGAAGCAGCTAACCACCATAGCTATAACAGTGGTGCTGACTGTGTGAGAGCAACTGCAACCATGTTCCTCTCATCTTGAGAAAGAGGTGGGTTGAGGTCGTCACCTAGCCACGATCCAGTAGGGTGATGGTGGCGCTACATGTGGCCACAGTGGCCAGTGGGAGAGATCGAGCAAAGTGTGCCTATTTGTAAGTTGCGATCAGGAAACTTTGAGGTAGGGAAAGCCATGGCAGAAGGTAGAGGTCGGCGGGTTGATATTTGTAGGTCTGCAGGACCAGGTTAAGGCATGGGCATAGGGTCTTATCAATATCATGCCCATGTTTTTGATGCTCACGAATCTGGGTCTGGTAGAAGGAGACAAACGAGGGCACTACTAAATCTGTGGAGGGTGAGGGATCCCACGGTCTCTTATATAGGTTCTAGGCAAAACCTAGAGTTTGAAGAAGGAAGATGATGGGGGCAGAAGAGGAGAGGTTCCCACACCTATATATATATATATATATATATATATATATATATATATATATATATATATATATCCACCGTGCTTGCTTGTTCACGGATGGTTCATAAAGATTGACCTACTTCTCCTTTGCTTTCTTATCCTTTTCTTTACATACAAGAAAAATGCCAAAAAAGGCAATGTATACTATATCTCCTTTTCCCCATAAGCATCAAAATATATTTGTATATCTGACAACTAATATTATGGGAAAGTAAGGAATAATATTAGAAGATAATATATTCCTCTTTCAAAATTTTCTATAAAACTCTTGGCTTTAATTATTATTAATCCAAAAGTCAAGAAAAGGCATTACCATATTCTTATTAAGACATGGATTTGCCAACAAAAGTCATTATCATTAATCAGTGTACAAATCCGATTTTATATATTTCTCTTATGCTACAAACACACACGACACAAATGCAATTAACATTATTATTCCACCAATAATACTGTTGGGGAATTATCAAATTAATTCATGCATCATATTTTATAATTCAACATTAACCAAAACTGAGGATATTACATTCACCCCTCCTTAAAAGGAATTTTGTCTTCAAAATTCAGGCCTACTAAGCTTAGGTGAACTATAACTCATATTATCTTCAAAACTTAGGGTTAGTACCCCACTTAGATAGCTTAGCAACTTCTCTTTAGTATATTAGTTTTTGCTTTATTACTAAGATTAGCACCTGAATTGAAATTCAAGTATATTCACATCTATAGTATAAACATCTTATCATCACTTGATGATTTCCTTCTCATCGGTGATTTCATTATTACTTGGTGATTTCTCTTTTCACCTAGGTTTCCAATCTATTATTCATTATTTTCACACAAGGGTGAGGTAACATGCTGGCGAGCAGTAACTCAGGTGGTCACAGCATAGGGCCCCTCATGAAGGATCCCAGGTTTGAATCCTCCTGGTGGTATTGTTCAAAATTGTTTCTCTCATAGCGCAGCCGACCTCTGCATGACTTAATGGGCTATGCTTCTTACAAGATGGGGTTGAGCTCCCCAGGTTGGGCTCGACGAAAGCCTTACAAGTCTTCTGGGTTACCAAAAAAGGGTGAGGTAACACCTCTAACCCTAGGTCATGCCATTACACCTTCATTGTAGGATATTCATCCTCTTTATCTCAATTTTTAAGCAAAATGCATGTCTATCCAATCTCCCTCCATCATAATGAGATGAAATAAGCATTTGATTGCAGCCCAAACACAAAGTTCATTCCATTCCAAGAGTGTAGATGGTACATCCACACATTACCTTTCAATTTCACATGTTAAGTTGAACCATACTCGATATGACTCTAAACATACTTATTCTTGATTTCATACCATTCTTCTATCTCATGGAGTCAAGTTTCCCCTTTCTTACTCGTAAGTTAGGGCACAACTTCTCTCAAGTTTTCATAACTTCACTATATCTTTTATATTTACACCTCACATATTATGAGACTTAGCCATTTCCTTCAGGTCTCTAGGGGTATAGGTACCTTTGGAGTGATCTCATCCTTATGCATCAAGAGAGTTCCTTTCACATTCACCCATTAGGCTACACAATCCTCATGGAGGTAGCTAATCTCTTGAGTCATGTACCTTGGGTAAACCTAGATGTTACCTCTTGACCACATGGTCATGTGCATTCAAGGTATATCAACTCCCAACCCATCGGTCCAATGTACCTCTAATACACCCTACTTGACCCTAGGATTGCATTAGAACTCTACCCTCCCTAAGAGTTTCTTTTGATATGTCACATATTTTAAGCACATTATTCTCTCTTATAATTCTTTAACCCAGATTGCCTTCATCTCTTTCTTTTAAGTACACATTATGCAAATTAGTCCAAATCATTAGGCTCAGGCCACCTTCCATCCAAGGCTTGGTGCCATGTCGGTCTTCCCTCATGGGCTTGACCTTCTGTGATCTTCCCCTCCAGGGGCTTGATCCTAAACAACTACATTGTGTACTTGGGCCACCTTCCCTCCTGAGCTTGGTGCCTTTCTGGTCTTCCCTCTAGGGCTTGACCATATCATGACCTTCCCACTTGGGCTTGGTCATCCACTCATGCCACCTTCCCTCCTGGGCTTGGTGCCTTATTGGTCTTCCCTCCTGGGCTTGACCAGTTGTGTCACTCAGAGATGGCATCTTGGGTTCAAAGAATATTAGTGCTTTCATTTTTATATCTTTAACTCTTCACCCCTCTAGGTGAGGATTATAGTTATCTCAATACTTAAATACATTTATTCACTTACCTTTTAAGGGAAAGTCCTAGCCTAGGGTGCCTTCTTAGCTCACAGTAGGGGGTTAGTTCTCTATCCACAACTTGATTCGAAGATCTAAGGTTTTTCCTCCCTCCTAGGTCATCTTCCCACTCTTAGGTTGACCCACCCCAGGTTGGCACACTAACCCTAAAGGTCTCATATATATTCTCTTTTTTTCCATCATGCATAATTCTTATCATTAAAATTTCTCAACCCATGTTGGCTCAATCTCTAGAATACCTCTTCATGGTCTTTGTCCATTCGATGAACTTAGGTCACCTTCCCCTCCAGGGGCTTGGCCACCATCGCCAAACTTCAAGAGACAACATGAGGGGTCTAAGCAAGTAATATTCAACTTTCATTTTCATATATATATATATATATATATATATATATATATAACTATTGGGTTCATATATTTCTTAAGATCTCTTACATAAGTGTTATTCTCCTCATGCACACATGCATGGGAGACTGGGTCACCTAAATCCATCCCTTTATCTTTCTTATTCCTGATTTTAAGTTTCACATGGTGGTGTCCCATACCACCACACCATGTTCATTATTTAAGATTAAGGTCTTATTGTTAGGGTTAGGGTTAGGGTTAGGGTTAGGGTCTATACTCTACCTCTCAGAGTTTCATATCCCTTGACCCACTATAGCCCAAACTAATTCATTCCTCTAGGAAAGGGCATACCCATACATGTATCTTTCTAGTGTCTACCCTCTCTATAGGGACCTACACAAAAGGTTACATATTTTCACATTTTACTTCTCTAATTAACAATTCTTTTCAAGGCTTTTTAAGCAAAGAGATGAAAAGTAGACAAAAAAGAGAGATGGGAAACCTAAAAGATACATTAAGCTTTACTAATTTTTCTCTTAAATTTCTAAGGATGATTTGAAATTATAAACTATTAAGTATTAGTTGATGAATCTGTGCTCTGATACCAAATGTAACGACCCACACTTTTGAATGTCTAAAAGACCTTAAATTCTTGAATCATTACTCATAAATTCTAGGATCATATTCAAGAAATAATACAGAATAGTAAACAATTTCCATTAATGAACAAATACTTACATATTTGCATAAAAATCTCCTATAAGGAGTTACATAAATTTTACAAAGAATTAACTTGTACATGTATGATGATATACCTTTATGCCTAAACCTTCGTGATTTACTTTAGTATCTTCAACATCTTTATTCTCTAACCTCATGTCCATGAATAAAGTATACCTGATACCTAAAATTCCGACAAATAAATATGTAGTCAGTATATTTCTATACTCATACGTGGGTTCAAACAATAATCACAAGTACACATATAAGCAAACATCTTTATCTTGCATATAAGAACATAAACATGTTTTCAAATTCTAACTCATATCTGGTCTACTACCTCAGGTGTAATCACTATCCCTCTGTGGCTCATGTGTATTACCCTTAAGATCAGTCTAACCTAGGGTTCAGAATATTGTTATTTACTTTACATGATACTCATAGGAACTTTATAATTTTCAAGAAGTAAATAAACAAGCAAGCATTTTATCTTTCATTCAATCTCACTGAGAAACCTCGACAAATTCAGAATTTGATACATGTATTCATAAGTGTTACCACGTACCTTATGCTATTGCAGAAACCATGTAGAAATCTCATATACTTTAAGAGTGCATCCAAACATCCAATCAATAAAGTATTCAATCTGAAATATACATACTACATATGTGTCACCATGTATTCGCATTACATTAATCAGATCTAGATGTGTTCCTAAATTGGGGTTTAGGGTTATCTCGCATTTGGACTAGGGATTAGGGTTACAAACCCTAATTCCACCATATCATGGCTTCAAAGATTAAAACCTTTAATATGAATAATAGGTGAAACCTTATTCATCATCTTAAGCATATTAGATTATCCATGATACCTAGATCATTTTACTAGCATTAAGATCATAGCAAGATGTCGACATTGACTTGAAAACCCTAAATCAGCATGAATAAGATTATCAATCTAGAATCTTCATTTATTCATCAATATCAAGGATTTTCTTCATTATACATAACAAAATCAGTTATTAGCTCAACAAAACCAAATCTAATCAATTAAGCATCATATTAAAGCAAATCTAGCCTTTCTTTTCTATTAATCACGTCTAAACATGTATTGCCTATACTTTTGTAAAAGGAAGCATAACTAGACTCTCAAACTATTTTATTTGGATTCCTCTCATTCTCCTGATCAAATTTCATATAAAACTTATTTTCATCTGAACATCCTAGCAATTTCTATGCTTTTTGCAATATTAATCCTTATTGGGCCAATGAGACAATTCCACGTTAGCGTAACTTACTTGTTTCTGATCCACACTGGAGACCAACTGGTTTCTTGAAAAGACACTTGCGCCCCTAGCCCTTGAACGTGCGCGTAGGGGCACTAGGGTCATTATACGCTTTCTCTTCTTCCTCGTGCGAACCTGTTCTGTGTCACCCTGGTGCGGTGTCGTGTTCCTTTCACTGGTGAGGAGTTGGTGACGACATCGTCCATCGGGGTTTTAGCCCCTTTTCCACTGCATCCCCCTCCTCCTTCTGGATACACCAGCGATGAGGCTCGCCCTATTGTGGTTTGTACTCCCAGGTCGGCAAGACCTCCCTCTCACATGGGGCAGAACCCAGTGCTTCTACTTCTGCCACTCGATGGGGAGAGGCAACACCTTCGTCCAAGCGATGTTGGTGAGGCCTCATAACACCTGCTAGCCTCTCAACTTCCAGCAAGATCCTTCCCTTGAGCTCTACTCTCCTCCTCGACAATCCGGTCATTAGCAAGAGTTATCGATGGCTCCCCTTCTCCGTGCGAGAACATGAAGCAGCTAACCACCATAGTTGTAACAGTAGTGCCGACTGTGTAAGAGCAACTGCAACCACATTCTCTCATCTAGAGCAGGAGGTGGGTTGAGTTCATCACCTAGTCACGATCTGGTAGGGTGATGGTGGCGCTACATGCGGCCACAGTGTCCGGCGGGAGAGATCGAGCAAAGTGTACAAACTTGTAAGTTACGATCAGCCAACTTTGAGGGAGGGAAATCCATGGCAAAGGGTAGAGGTTGGTGGGTTGATATATGTAGGTATGTAGGACCATGTTAAGGCTTGGGCATATGGTCTTATCAAGATCATGCCCATGTTCATGATGCTCATGAATCTGGGTCAGGTAGAAGGAGATGGACGAGCGCACCACTAAATCTATGGAGGGTCAGGGATCCCACAGTCTCTTATATAGGTTTCAGGTAAAACCTAGAGTTCGAAGAAGGAAGATGATGGAGTCAGAAAAGGAGAGGTTCCCACACCTATATTATATATATATATATATATATATATATATATAAACTTGACAAAAGCCTTCCACTGTGCTTTCTTCTTTGTGGATGGTTCATAAAGACTTACCTACTTCTCCTTTCCTTTCTTATCCTTTTCTTTGCATACAAGAAAAATGCCAAAAAGGCAATGTATACTATATCTCCTTTTCCCCACAAGAATCAAAATATATACGTATATCTGACAACTAATATTATGGGAAAGTAAGGAATAATATTAGAAGAGAATGTATTCCTCTTTCAAACTTTTCTATAAAATTCTTGGCTTTAATTATTATTAATCCAAAAGTCACAAAAGGCATTACCATATTATTATTAAGACATGGACTTGGCAACAAAAGCCATTATCATTAATCAGTGTACAAATCCATTTTTATATATTTCCCTTGTGCTAAAAGCACACATTCCACAAATGTGATTAACATTATTATTCCACCAATAATACTATAAGGGAATTATCAAATTAATTCATGCATCATATTTTATAATTCAATACTAACCAAAACTGAGGATATCACATTATGTTCTCCATTTGGTCCTATTTGGTTGATGTTTGAGCAAGTTATACTTGTCTTGGACCAAATTGCAATTTATCCATGTTGAGGATCTATCTTTCAATTTGTTAGATTGATGTTGTTCCTTTTGTTTCTTAGCATCATGAGAGAGAGAATGATGCTTATGGGTACTTTGTTTTGAGCCTTAGTTGTTGATGTGACATCATGTGTTGTTTTAGGGTTTGCTTGCTTTGCATGGGTTGCATGGATGATGGTGTCGACCATGTGTGTTTCTTGAGGTGTAGCGACCTATCAGTGTGTCTTCTTGTTGTATTTTGAAGACCTTGGTGCCCCGATATTGGTTGCGTTAGGGTTTGCATGTGTTGAGATGTATTGTGATCTATACCTTGGTTTCTTGTGTTGCGGTCAATACCCCAGGGTTCTGCTTCGACCAAAGGTAGGTAGTGGACCTAGTGGTCGCTACCAAGATTTGTTCTTATCACCTTTTGATGCATGCTTATTGTGGGTGCTTTCATGATCGTGTCTTTGTGGGACAAGTGTCCTTTTGGTTCTCTCATATATTGACGTATCATGATATTTACCTCCCTCCTACCCTTGAGTATATATTCTCCTTCTTTCACATGCAAGTATCCCCTTTAGCACTCTTCTTCCTCTCTTCTTGCTTGTGTTCAACCTTGAGCTTGGTGGATCAAGAGAAGGTGTTGATCTTGGAGCTTTAGTGGTTGATCACCTTTGCATGTGGTGATCTTGGACTTGATCATCTTCTTTGTGGTGTTTCTTGGTGATCTTCCTTCTTAGTAAGTTGTTATCTTTCTTTGATCTCATTTCTCTTGAAACCCTACCCCTCTCTTTCTTCTTTCTCTTGTCCATGAGACTATGGATCACCATCGTGGCTATCTTTAGGAACTTCTCTCCAACAAAGATCAAGATACATGGTTTTCCATGGTAGTACCTAAGTGAGATGAAGTTTCCCTCTTTCTTTTTCCTTTTTGGCCTAGGGTTTCTACCCTTTTTCTTTTGATATCCTTTGACCTTGGTGTATTCTTCTCTTCTTGAGGAGACCTTGTTGGTCGTGGAGTTGATCCAAGTTTGGAGTTCTTCTCTCTCTTGGAGCTTGTGGCTTTGGAGATTGATCTTCATCTTAAGGAGGATTATAAAACTTTCTCCTCTTCAATTATTGCACCATATTCTTTCTTTCATGTTGTTGTTCTATATCTAAAGCATGATCATAAGTTGATATATAGTGTTAGATTGATCTTGGGTTTAATATTTTGAAGTATTCTTGCATAGGATTGCTCTTTCTCCTGAACCCTAATTTCATGTACCAAAGATATGGTGATGATAGAGATAAATGTTCTTTTATGCCTTTTGAATGTTGGTTTTATCACCATGCTTATGGTTTGGTTATCCTATGTTGAATGGAGGTTTTAGGTTCTTGTTTGCATGTGTTTGAAGTCTAGTTTCATCGTTCATATCATGGTCTTTCATGATTGATTCTTGTGGTGCTTGATTTAGGGTTATGATGATCACCTTTGCATGGAGTTTCATCTTGATGACGTCTTGGTTTCCCTAATGTTATACTTCTATTTTATTCATCATGATACTCATGCTTCATGTTGTAACTATCCCTTGTAGGTGTGGTGGTTTAGGTTGGATTGATCACAATGCTTTGAGTATGCTTTGGTTGCTACTCATGAGTTGCTTTGTTGTTGTCGCTACCTTGACCTATGAATGGTCGCTACATGTTCCATGTTTTCAGGGTCGCTACATTGAGTGTGCTCACTCTTTGGTCGCTACCTATATGATGGTTCTCCTTGTGGTATTTACATGTGTAAGGTTGTTGCGGTCGCAAGGTAAACCCTAACCCTAATCAAGATGGTTGCTACACCTAGTGGTGGTGTTGGGGTCACAACAAGTGTTAACTACCTATGATTTTGAGTGTGGGCTACTACACCTAGAGGTGGAGATGGTCGCTACACCTAGAAGTGAAGGTGGTTGCTACCTATGGTAATTTACATGGATGATCACTACCTATGGTGGTGTGTTTGGATGGTTGATACATTTTGCTATTTTGGAATTTTTAGTTGATCAGAATATTAATGCCTAACCCTAATGTGCCCCAAGAATGTGGGAGGTGATGTACCTAGGGTTTGGTGATTGAATAAGGTTATGGAAAAATTACTTGGATATCTATGAGAAACCCTAACCCTAATTCAAGTGTATAATGTACTTGTTGAGCTTGTTTAAATGACTAGCATGTAATGATGTTTTATCTCTCCAACTTGTGTAACCCTAACCCTACATGTGGAATAAATATCATAGTGGGTGATTGCTATGGTGTATTTGATATGACACAAGGTGATGATTATGAGCCTTTATGAGGTATGATGAGTGGATGAAGATATACATGAATAATGTGATTGGGTGTTATGACCTGGAAGAAGCTTTGTACCTAGTTTGAAGTGATATCATCAAGTGATGTGATCAGGGATGGTTATCCCAGGATTGTGTAACAATGATATTGGCCTTGTATGGAAGTTTTACATGTGATGATGTGACAAGTTTGTACTTATACATTTTATATCTTCTGGAGTTGTATCCTACTCTTATCTGTGTAGAATTTTTTTAGGGTTTGTATGTTGTAACTTGATTGATGCCTTAAAAGATACCTAATTGACTTAAATAATCAAGTGAAACTCTAATCATGTAGTTTACATGTACCATAGACCCATCTTTAGAGTCAGTACTTATTGGATGGTGAACTGAGTTCTCCCTCAGCGGAAGCTTGGAGTCATATATTGCTGAGTATATGCATGTTCATCGGAGTGTGGTTGTGGTCATACCCTGTAAGGAGAACGGTCGAGGCTGTATCTCAAATAATGTGACTATATATATATATATATATATATATGTGTGTGTGTGTGTGTGTATATATAATATGTATATATATATGTGTATATATATATGTGATATATTTTCTAGGATGTATGCGGTCATACCTCAACAGGAGTGTGGTCGTGATCGTGACTTAGTTTTCACTAGTGTCGTGTCTATATACCAAGATGGACTAGGCTATTTTGCAGTTGGACTCTATATGTCACTGTAGAGGAATTGGACTAACTGAGGGTGTGGGAGATCATAGGAGTTCAACTCCTTCTAGATCTTGTATGGAACTTATTTCACTTAGCAGTGGTCATTTGGATCATGAGTGGTATTGTAACATACTGAATTCTGGTCATTTTGCCTTTTTGGTCCTCTTTTCCATCTTTTCCTTTCATTTATATCCTCTTTGGCCTTTCTATTTAATTTGTGGACAATATGATGGCCTAATGAACATTTGTTCACCTTTTCTCTCAATATTTGGATTTATGCACAAATACCTCAGTGGAAGTTTAGAAATGGGCTTAATATGTAAAATATATACTTAAGTAATAAAGAAAATAAAATATTTCGTCCAAGAACTTTCTAGTGCTTTTTAATATATGAAAAAGGAGAGAAATCTCGAAATACACATAAAAGAGATAATAAGGACAATAATTGGAGATAATATGGAATATATTGGATAAAAGGAGATAATGAGGAGTATATTATTCCAAAAATCCTAAATAGAAACCCAAGAAGATAATTTGGATAATAAATATATCAATATCATTTTCTTGACTTAAAAGTTGCTTAATGGCCAAGTATCATCTAATTTGGATAATAAATAAATACATAATGCCTTTAATACAAGATAATGGGAAATAAGCCAAGAAAGAGAGATAAAATATTTAATGCCATCAAATTAGAAAAATAACTCCATATTCGTAATCTAAACATAAAAATAAACCCTTTGGCAAATTTGCATTTAATTTGGTCAATGTTTAATATTTTATTTTAATCTGGAGAGAGAAAATGACTTAAAGACCAAAACTATTAAATATATGTTGAAAAAAATGATTAATGCCAAAAACGTGTTCCTAACATTTATTATTACTTGTAGACTAAGTTTATATTTTTAGGAAGTTTCTAGATGCCTCTAATAAATTAAAAGGCTAAATAAGTGATAAAATTTAAATGAATTAAATAAAATAATAAAATTCTTCAAAAAATATAATAAAGCCAAACTCGTGTTTTACATGTTAAAATAGACCTTTGGATGAATTTTGAATCAATTTGGAAAATATTTGATGAGATAATAAATTAAGGAGAGAGAAAGTGTACAAAACTTTCAAATTATTATTTAAAATAATAAACAACATCAAAAAAATGGAAATAATGATAAATTCGTATTCAACATACTTAATATGAATTACGGGTGAATTTTTATAATTTTTGGAAAATCATAGTCAGGAAAGAGAAATGTGTTTTGAATTATTTAACACATTAAAGATTCTCAAAAGGCAAAACTAATTCTATATTTTGATTCTACGCGTCAAAATCAGTCATAATAAAAAATTTGGTAATTTTTGGATAACGTTTGGGCCTCCAAATGAGGAGAGAGAAAAACATTTAAATGAATATACCTTTTAAGTCGATTTTGAATAGGAATAAAGATGGCAACTGTGATTTCGCGTCGATCGTCGGCCGTTGGATCTTGATCGGAGGATCCGTGTGTTATCTTTTTCCTCGGTCTGAATAGGCAACAGGTTGTTTTGTTTTCCGAAATTTCAAATTACTTTATCTCCTTCAATTCTCAACCAAATCGAGAACTTTTTGGTTCGTTGGATTCTGCTCCGTTTTATCCTAAAATTTTTGTGTTTTGGCAAATATTTAAGAAACTCCCAACGTGGGAACCGCCACCCTCTACCTCCACCTAGTACAATCCTAACTTGGGGTCCCTTGCCTATATATATCTATACCCCTAGGACCGCCATCACCTTAGCATCTCGTTTGTGCCTTCAATTTCGCATTTCGTTGGCGTTTGACCCTGCTGCAAGCCACCGAGGATGCCGACCTTGCGGCGCTCTTCTCTCCTTGCTCTCTCCATCATCGGCACAATCAAAGGTACCATTGAGTTTATCTTGCTCTGAGCTTTCCATCGCATACTTGCACTTCGAATTTGGTTGAGTATAGTGCAAACGCCTAATCTTTCCCCAAGCAAGTTGCTGCTTGCTTGCAGCCATGGCGTGGGTTGGGTTGGGGAAGACCACCCGTGGTTTTTTATATTTCTACCCCCGCACTCTCCTCTCTTATCTTGCTGTGCTTGCGCGGGGGGCACTCCGGTCTTTTGGTTTGCTTTTTTTCAAATGATGTGCCTACGTGGCAAGTTATCATTGGTCCGTCTTAGAAAATTTGTATCTTCTGATTCGTTGGTCGAAAAATAAAAGTAAGATATGTTTTGAAATTGGTAGAACGAGATCTATCTAACAAAAATACTTTCATGGTTTGGTTCTGATATTTTCGAATATGTATTTTTAAGGATGAATTAAATTACTTAGAAATATGGAAAATAGCCTAAAAAGCCAGTATTTCAAAAATATACAAAACTATATGTTATTTTGATCAGAAAATCCTAACTAAGACAGTAGTGAGGTTTTCAGAGTCTAATTGGATTCTTTTTGGAAAAGTAGATGGTTTTGAGGTTTTAATCCTTTAATAAATATACATATATCTAATACATAAATATGATGATCATATTAGGGAAAGTGGATCTGATCTCGTGTAAAAGTTATGAAAAGTAATTCTAGAATTCTAAAGAATAAGGTATGTGTATAATACACTTCAGTTGGGAATTATTTTTTCCATTACCTATGTTTCCATAATGAGGCTTATTTGCACCTTATATCCTATCTTCATGATTCTCTTGCTATATTTGCCTCATGATCAGTTTGGAATATTATTCTTGGGTCTTGGTACCCCACTGCTTTATTCTATTTGATATTGTTGTTACTTGCCATCTATTCTAGCTTGTTGATTTTATTAGACTAATTAACTAGTGTAGTGGTACTTATATGTACAACCACCCATAGTTGGGAAATGTGTTATTTCTCCCCTGGGGAATGTATTATTCTCCCCCGCACATGAAATATGTGTAGGTGACTGGGAATGTGTTACTCTCCCCTCACCCTTTTGGTTGAAATTCCGGTAGGTGCCTCAACCCTACATAGTTAAGATAGTCAATATTAATCACACATGCAATGTTGTTATTTTACTTTATTTATGGCAAGCATCTATTGAAATATTATTTTATATAAATGGCCTCATTCTCTTGATGTCTCATCTTTTGATGAATGTCTAGCCTAATTTACTTGTTATATTTATATTTTCACCTTTAGTATAGTTTAGTGACACATACTTTTATTTCTTTCCCTCTTGTTGAGTGCTTTCCCAACCACCCAGATGTGGAGCAAGGTGATGGATAAGGCATGAAGATCTTAGCATTGACATGGACTAGCTAATGGATATGTTGCTTGGAGACAAAAGTGGAGTAGTCTAGACTTCCCTTTACTTAGATCCTCTTTTTGTATAAAGCATGTACATCCATATTGGGGAAATTTTTATGTACACTTTATTTAAATTGAATATAGTCAAAATTTTATCTTCCACTGCTATCCAAATTGAGTTTTGTTTACCATTGTTATTATTAGAGAGGTTGATTTATTTCACTTCTTTACAGGTATACCTCATCTCCTCAGGGCATAATAAAAGATGTAATATAGCAGTGTAGTATATTTGCTTAGGGTCAAACACAATTCACATTGGATGACCCCTTGCCTTTTTTGTTATAATGTTTAGTTGATAACGGTTATACATGTTCTTCATAGTCCTTCTAGAAGTATAAGATGGTATAATGTTCAATTGTAAATGCATAAACTACCTAATCTATGTTATTAGCTTTACTTATATCATTTAGCTGAATCTGCTCATCCTGATAAGAATCCCATCTTCCTTCTTAGTATACTTGTGCTTATAATAGTTATTGATGGAGAGTTATATCTCTCCCTGGGATGTTGGTCTCACCCGTAGGTTTCCACATCTTTTAGGTGGTCCCGCATGACATGGTAGAGATCATGCAGTTGAGGCTGAGCAGTAAGAAGAGCAGTAGCTATTTGAAGGTTGGATATGCTGGTAATATTTTTTAGTAGAGTCCTATATATCATCCTTGTACTCTCAGGTCCTTGGGGTGTTTTGTAGATGTTGTACATTCATACAAGTTTTGGCAGTATGCCATGGTAGTAAAGATATGACTTGTATATATGAACATGTTATCTCTTGTAACAAGTTTGTGTCACGTTAGCTATTGAACAATGATATGTAATATCTTTTGGCATGATACATGATACAAGTGGCATAGTTTGTGGACTTAGATGTAATGTTTGCTTTTTTGTTCATATGAAAAAAGTTTTAATTTACCATGCTTTATGGTAATCTAGATGTTTAGTGTTAGTTTCGTGCTTTGTTTTGAGTTATCTCAGTTTGTTGTGATCAGTGTGTCACAATTTTTGACCTCATCTCTTGGTCAAAGAAAGATAATAAAAAAATAATTTTAATTGCAAAGTTAGGATCCAACATGTTCATAATGTGGCCAACAGAATTACTTGTAAAACCTAGATTTCTATCCAAAAAAGGAGAGAGTCACCCAATCCATCGTAGACTAGGGAGATCCTTCACCTTCTATAGGGAGATAATATCCCGAATCCTAGGGATATGAGGCTATAGAATGCCTAGGGTTCTATAGGAATGAGGGTTTTTCAACTTGTTTTATGCAAATAAGAGAGAAGATGACAAAGAACGAAGACAAAACAACCTATGGTGGCGTAGAGGACGGTCTTTTTAGGGTTTCCCGACCCTGATGGCATGAGGCACAATGAAGGTGTCACTCATGTCTAGGAAGATGGGTTGCATGAGGAGTAGAAATCTAGTCATGGTCCCTATGGCTAGGTGAGAAAACAAGGCTCATCAGAGTTGGGTCTCACAGTGGTTAGGAATTAGAGCCACACAAACACAGAGGTGTGAATTGCTGATTGGCTGGCGTGTCAAGAATAAGGTGGACCCAGATAGGATCCACTACCAAGAGAGGAGTAGGAGAGGAGAGGCATCGTTGAATAGGCCTCTTGGATCTCAAATTAGCAGCTAGGATTAATCTAGATTAAGGAAATTGTTTACTAATTAAACAAAATTCATCAATTATAATGAACAAAAAGGCAGACAAGAAACATGTTGCACTGCCAACCCTTTTGGATAGTGAATCCTATCCTCTAAAACACTCCACTTTTAGCAACTCATCTTCCCAAACAATTGTAAATAAGGTATCTATGGACAGCTTATATTGTACATTATTTTGTAAAAATTGATTAGAATGGTTTTTTTATGTCTGATTTTTATTATTATTTGATTACAGAAAGATATGAGAGTTCAATGTGTTGTGCATTTAAAATAGAAAACGACTATACAAATTTGTGAATATATTATAGTAAGTGTATTTTGATACGTTAAACATGATTCCAAAGAGTGGTCTTTCTTAATTGTTTTTTCCCTATACTTTTTTACTAACCCTAATATGGGTATTATGGGTAATCCACCCATTGATTGATAATCAAATGATGTAAGATTTGTATATAAACCCTAAATTATAGTGTTCTTACTATTTCTAAATTTTTATGAAGTTTCAAGCGTTATTTTGTTAGTATTTGATTTTGGGCCTTAGGCAAGATAATTCCTGATTATTTATGGGGCAATATGTGATATGTATGCATATTTGATTTGGAAAATGATTTATAATTGTATTTTTACTCTAATGTTATAATTGAGTCAGTAAGATTTTTATATGTGATTTTGTTAGGGATTTATTCCCATTATATGATGCTCATATTGGAGCACAAGACATTTTTAGCTTATTTAAGAACAAAGATTATAGTATTTATATAATGTAATTTTTTATATACATTTAATAATAAGATTTTTTCATGGTTTATATCAGAGTCATATTTAGTCTAAATAGGAACCCTATTTTGGGTTACAAGGTTAGGGCAATGGGGTTTGAGATATAGAAATGAATAAGAGAAATACACATGGACTTACAAAAGCTTTTTGATGTCCAAGTGGATAAGTTATGGATAAAGGAATCAAGATCACATTAAAGAATTCATCAGTATCAAAGATAAGTGGGCCATTTCCATTGGATTTCATTATGATCCAGCATACACATTCTTGCAAAGTAATTACGAGATTCATATGCTCTCATACATTCAATATTCAATGCCTAATTCATATCCAATGATGATGTGAGCAATAAGATGTTATTTAAATTGAGTTATCTTGTCCAAACATGATATTTTAGACATATAGTTCTTAAGATACTTTTAGATATTCAATATTTCTATATTCAGCTTAGTTTATTCTCTCAAGCCTATAAACTCATGTGACATGTATGTGATATCAGAATAAAATACATCATCTATGAAATAAGACCTTCATATTAGTATTTATCAGATAATAAGAATATCATACTTCAGATTCAGATTTGGATTCAGTTCAAAGTTTAAGAGAAGAGATTCAAGTTTAGTTTTAGAATATACTACATGTTCTGTTGTAAGTATTCAATTTTTGTATAAGATAAGTTCAAACTCATAATTTCATAAGTTTAGATTTAAGATAATTAAGTCAGAACAATTACATAATAGATTAAGTCCTCATTTAGTTAGTCCCAAATGATTTAGAGCCATGTAGTACCAATTCATAGGAGTGTTTACTCCAATTTAGAGTTACTTTGATACCAACTCAGAGACACTTTGGTGTAATTTAGAGGCATGTAGTGCCAATTCAGAGGTAATTTGGTACAAATTCAGAGGCGTAGTCATGTCAGTTCTAAAGAGGACTTATCGTATAATTATGACTACAAATAAATAAAAGAAATAAATAAAAGACACATCAATTTAATAAAGTTTACACCTTTTAGATCTTACTTCAGCTTTCAGTTGTAGTATGTTCATGCGTATCTCAATAGAAATTCAATGCCACTTACTCTAATGCTTATTCTATTCATACATGACTGGGGTCGAGATGTCTGTAGGTACTAATCTTCAGAAAGATCAGTCAAGAGAGAGGATCAATATTTTTTAAGAGGTATGCTTGGTGGGGCACCACCTTCACAATCTGAGATATTGACATAGAGTGCAAATTTTTGCATCATGCATTTAATCCTTCCTATAAAGTTTGTTGTAATTTGGTTTCTTTTGTGACAGTTGAGCATATATTTTATACATTAGTATGTATGGATGACTTTGAGTTGCGAGATTAGTTCTTTGGCCGATGTCCCCACACTGCCCTGCCCTCAATCTGACTCTCTGTCGTGGCTTTCTCAACGTTAATGCGAGGGGACTCGTACGTCTGCCAGTTCTCATTCGCAATGATTTTGTCGTTGATGGACGATAACTAGAGTCTTCCCAGTCCCAATTTTTCTCTATTCATGTAACGATGTCCTTGGTAATCGGGATGACTCGGTGTTGTGAGTGTTTGTAGGATCTTACTTCCGTGAGCGGTAAATCCCCCGTGTATTCGGAACTCGCCATGATTCCCCAGTCATGATAGTCCTTCTTCATCAGTCGGACTGAGTTAGTAGGTCACAGCTGAGGACGTCAGTCTAGGGAGTAGGTAGGAAGATCAACCACCTGCAAGGACATGAAGGGTTCAATTTTGGAGTAATCCCAATTCCGTCGAACTTCTCTTGAAGTGTGGCGCTAGGGGCAATCACCATCAAGTTTTGAACCGTAATGTTTCCGTTTGACAATCCAATGAATAAGAATCGCTACTCAGCAGTTTCATGATTAATTGAGAACTCAGAAATAATCTTGATGTGGTAAGTCAATCCTTAAACCGCAATAGATCAGAGACTTATATGTATATGAGTGTGTCCATCGAGAACATTAGGATTTTCCAATTTATTAACATTGGTTGCAGGACCCTATTCCAAGATTTCAAGGGGAGTGTTTTAGTAGGTTAAATGTTTGCATAAGACATAATATTAACTCAAATATAATATTATGTGTAGGTCATATTAATCTTGGCCCAGAACTCGGTGACCTTCATTTTAACTTTAGCATTACTGGAGGTATGTACTCATCCCTATTTTTGACCAGGCATTTATATGACTAAATTTTCTCATATATAATGAGGCAATCCTTGAATTATTTACTTTTTTGCTCCACTTATTGAAATATCATATTATTTTAGTTGACAATTATACTTACTTCTCTGAAATTGTTGTTATCATGTTAAATTGGGTCAATGACCCCACCTGCAATTGTGTTTGTATTATGACACATATATTTGATGAATAATGTATCTTGCGAAAGGATCATTGTCGAGACCTAAAAAAAATGGTAGATAATTTGACTAGCAAACTATCATATACGCTTATGTGTAACCATTAGGATGTGCTACTTCTACCCTATATATATATATATATATATATAGAGAGAGAGAGAGAGAGAGAGAGAGAGTTAGGCTAGAATACACTCGAGTGTATAGATCGCATGAATACACTCAAGTGTGTTTGTATATCAAGACTATTTTTTGTAAAATGTAAACTATTGATCTTCATTTTCATACTATAACTAAGCTACATACAAATTTTGAGCCCATTTGGATGAGTGTAAGTCACTCATCCAAGGGCAACAAAATCGAAGCGTGAAACTAATTTGAAATGCATAATTTTTATAGTCTTTATAACATGATCTATAAATGTCCAAATGTGCTCAAATTTTGCGTATGAGATGTTCACAAGATGTTTAAGAAGATCAATGGATTATATTTTGGAAAAAAATATTGCATCATGAAAAACTACTTGAGTGTATTCTGCTCCAAATACACTCAAAAGTGTTCTAGCTTGACTCTCTCTCTCTCTATATATATATATATATAGAGAGAGAGAGAGAGGGAGAGAGAGAGTCGAGCTAGAATACACTCGAGTGTATTCGGAGCATAATACACTCAAGTAGTTTTTCATGATGTAATATTTTTTTCAAAAATCTAATCCATTGAGCTTCTTAAATATCTTGTGATAGCTCATACGCAAAATTTGAGCACATTTGGACATTTATAGGTCATTTTATAAAGACTGCAAAAATTATGCATTTCAAATTAGTTTCGCGCGTCGATTTTGTTGCCCTTGGATGAGTGACTTACACTCATCCAAATGGTCTCAAAATTTGTATGTAGCCTAGTTATAATATGACGGCAATGGTTTACATTTTGCAAAAAATAGTCTTGATATGCAACACTTGAGTGTATTCGTGCGATCTGTACACTCAAGTGTATTCTAGCCTGACACTCTCTCTCTCTCTCTATATATATATATATATATATATATGTGTGTGTGTGTGTGTGTGTGTGTGTGTGTAAGAACATCTAACTTTATTTTGTTATCAAATAATGCCCTAGTTAACCTTCTAATGTACATACTCAGTTTTACTGACTTGTACTTATTTATTTCTCATCCTGGGTGATGTTTCCTACCACTGAGGTGCAGATCAGCATATAGACATCCCTGGTGAGGGGCAAGATCTAGTGGGCCCAAAAGTTGAGGATAACACCTAATAGTAGTTCATGTTTTCCGAGATGGCTAGGTTGTCTACTGTGACAGATCTATTTAGCAATAGTTCTATTTATTTTTCCTAGTTGATCAAGAGAATTGTCATTAGAACTATTTTTGATATGTAATAATTTAGTTATTTTTGCTGATATACTATTATCTACTCTTAGTGAACCATCTATTTGAGAATAAGTTGGCACCTCAATTATCTATATGTAGTGAATGAAATTATGGGTTGTGCTTGTTTATTTTCAAATTAATAGTAGGGAATGGTCCCTATAGGATCCACTCCTTACACATGTGGTATGGGACATGTGCACTGGTGAGCCATTAAAGTAAACATTATAAGAAAGGCCATCTTTAGGTATATATGAGACAGGTATATATCAAAAGGTGCCACGTGATAAAGTTAATGCTAAGCCCCCAGACATATAGTTGTTGACTCAAGGTCAATGTTGACTCAAGGTCTAAATTGAGTAAACTCTTGTTTGATGATGACTAACCATTCCACTTATTTGTGTTTAATGCTTCTACTTGAGTGGTTTCACATTAGATATAGACACACTTTAAATGACCTAACTTGCGCATCCTAACTTGGAGAAAAGTCAAGTCAAAATCAATGCAAGTGAACATCTGTGGAATATGATGTAAATCCATTAGAATCATGTTGTAAATTAATTGTAATGATTGTATGACTTATAATTAATTTTAGAAAAAATTAGAAGCACTTAAACCAAATATTTAAGCACTTTAATGACGTTTTCCAAAATTCATTACAGGTTATTTTTTGTTCGAGTTACAAACTCGACTGATACCTTGATGGATTTTGAAAATGTCCAGGTACGGTCGAGTTATAAACTCAATCAATCACTGCATAGACAAGCTGATTTAAGTGATCAATCAAGTTTCATCCAAGATAAACTCAACTGATTCTTCAAATTTTCTTTGTCGAATAGTGCAATTAGTTGAGTTTTTGACACACAATACTTGACTGATCCCACTGTACGGAGTGTGCAGAAAAAGTGTTTCTAGTCGTTGGAGTGTTGCAAAACTCAAAAAAAATCCATTACAATACCCTAAATGGCTAGTGTTCGTCCTTAACTGTTCCCACTGGCTACTAGGCATCTCCAACTATAAATAGGACTCCTTGGGCTTCATCACATGGTTAGCCAAAGCATTATGAAGGTCCCTATTCTATATCTAAGTGCATCCCAACCTCTTCTCTCTCTCTCTCTAAGATTAATCACTTACTACATCCATTAGAGTGGGTAGGAGATTTATAAGAGAGCTAGTCCTACATGTATATCTTGTGAGGCTCTCACTTCCTCCACCTCCCAATCTCTCATTTCTACCATGAAGATTAAGATGAAGACTCTCTCTTTTGGCTAAGAGAGGTGAAGAATAAGAAGGGAAGGCGTCCCTTGGTAAAAGCTTCTCCTTGGCAAAGGTGAAGTCAAAGGTGGATGATCCAAGAAGAGTGGATAATTCCTCAAAGGCTGAAGACTTGTGCAAGAGTGGGTAAGTCCTTGGTGAAGGTAGAAGACTCATTGCAAAGTGGGTAAGTCCTTGGTAAAGTAGAAGACTTTTGGTTGGATAGGTAATCCCTTTGGTAGGTTGTTGGCTTCCTTCCCCTTAAGGAAAACTTGGATATCCTTGTCCTAAAAAAGGAAGGTCATATGTTGTAACTCTTATAAGTGAATATAAGGAGGGAGACATGGTTGAGAAATCCTAGAGGTTGACCTCTCTAGGTAGTGGATTGATAATCTCTTAGTTTGGAGATTGGAACCACTCTACATAGCTTGTGTTCTTGTACTTGTTTCAATCTCTCTTATCCTTGCTATGTATGTTTAGTTGCACTCTAATTCCATATTAGCAACGTTATCTTGTTAAAAATTTTGAAGGTATAATGACTTTTTTAAGTGCATCTTATCTCTATTCATACCCCCCCTCTAGATCAAATTGCCCATCTTAGGATCCAACGAGTGGTATTAGAGTGGGTCTTCTCCAATCATACTTTCACAAGTAGGAGAAGATGGGAAACTATCAAGGTGGGAGGTACCTCATCAACATTCCAATCTTTGATGGGAGAAAATTTCCTTTATTGGAAAAAAAGGCTACAATTCTACATCTAAGGATCAAGTCTTGAGCTATGGGAAATGGTAGACCATCCATACAAGCTACCTGAGACAAAGATAGAAGAATGGGATGAAGCTACTTTGAATAAAGAAATTATAAATGCAAGATCCATCAACATTCTTTATGTCTCCATGTCCCCCACCTAGTTCAACTGGATTTCTTCTTGTGAGACGTCCTATGAGGTATGGAGAAAGATATGCATCACTTATGAAGGACAAAGCAAGTGAAGGAAAGCAAAGTCTACATGTTCAAAGGGCTTCTTGAGAACTTCAAGATGGAAAAGAAGGAAAGGGTGGTAGAGATGTACTCAAGGCTCAACACCATTGTAAATAGTCTTGTCATCCTAGGTCATACTATTTCTAGAGGTGCGATCAACTCAAAGATCCTTAGAACTCTTCTCAAGAGGTGGGAATCCAAGGTGACTTCCATTAAAGAAGCAAAGTTTCTTGGTGATATTCTCATGGAAGAGATCATAGGAAATCTACAAGCCCATGAAGTCAAACTTGATAAGCAAGATGAAGAAGAAAGAGAAGAAGAGAAAGAGCTTAAGAGAATGAAGAAGGTTGAAATCAAAGCACAAATTGAAGCTATTGTTGTCTAAGCCTCTCCATCCTCTCATTTGAAGAGGACATGTACTCCAAGGATAGACTCTACAAAGGAAAGTCATACTCCTTCACTCGATGCTTCAAATGTGGATATAGGGTCACTTCAATGAAGATTGTTCACAAGGCAAAATGATAATTATCACAAGAGAATAGAAGAGAAGTACTCGAAGAAGAAGAAATGGCACAAAAGCTCAAGTGACTCCTCCAACTCAAGCTCAAGTAAAGAATCTAGTGGAGGATCTAGCTCTAGCTCTATTGATGAAGGAGAATGCCACTTTGCTCTCATGGAATCAACAATTGAAGACTCAAATGAGGTAACTCAAAATTCTTTAGATAAAGAATCTTTAATTACAATTATTCATATGACTTGTGCCTCTCTTAAATCTTCTAAAAATAAAAAGAAAAATCTGCTAGAATTGTTGATAATTTGCATGTAGAAAAATATGATCTTAAGCATGTTTATATTTGCTTGCTAAATGAAAACAATGCTCATCTTAGTCAAGTAAACTCTCTTAAACTTGAAAATTCTAATTTTCTTGATAAGATTATATTTCTAGAAGCTCAACCTCTTATGCGTAGTGGTAATGAAGAGCATAGTAATATTGTGAATTCTCTCATGTTTGATATTTATGTTCTTAAAATTGAAAATGAGGACAAAGATTTTGTTTTGCAAGGATTAGAATCTAATGTTTATCTTACTAAGATTGCTTTACTTGAAAAAGAAAATGCTTCCTTGCTTGCTAAAATCAATGTTCTTGAATCTTGTTCTAGTTCTACTAGTAGAGAGAATAATTTTGCTTCTCTTAGTATTGATAAAGATTCTTATATGATCAAAGCTCTTTGCTTAGAAACCGATCTTTTGCATGTTAGATATAATATCAATCAATTGTCTTATACTAAACTTCTCTTATGCATATAACCATAGTTTGAGATCTTCTATGCAAATATTTTTAGATGACAAAAGGAATCTTAATCAATTCCTAGATCATACTACCGAACAAATGGGTAGAGATGATTTTGGACTTGATAGTAGACAAAGGAAGAGCAAAGATAAAGGACCTTCAATTTTCAATGAAGAATCATCTAGTTCCAAGGCTAGAAGATCATGTAATCACTGCAATGAAATTGGTGATTATTTCACATATTATCCTTTTAGGAAAAATTGCGATCTCATAGATACATATAGAATTCTGTGGAAAGCTATATTCGATGAAAGTCATATGTATGGCTTGGAGGGAGATCTTTCATATCTTTACATAATCGATCGAACACTACTTGAAAATGGTTCTTCTGTTGGAAACTCAACCAGTTGCACTATTCGACAAAGTAGATTTGAAGAATCAGTTGAGTTCATCCTGAATGAAACTCGACCAATCACTTAAGCTAGTTTTGTCTAGTGCATCGACTAGTCGAGTTTGTATCTCAATCAAACGCAAACTCGACCGAACATGGGTATTTTCAAAATCCATCAAGGAATCAGTTGAGTTTGTATCTCGATAAGAAAACCTATAATGAATTTTGGAAAATGTGATTAAAGTGATTAAATGTTCAATTTAAGTGCTCCTTGTCGCATTGCACGAAGTGTGCAGAAAAAGTGTTTCTAGTCGTTGGGGTGTTGCACAACTCAAAAAAATATTCATTGCAACACCCTGAAATGGCTAGTATTCATCCTTTTGTGTTCCCATTGGCCACTAGGCATCCCCAACTATAAATAGTACCCTTGGGCTTCATCCCATGATTAGCCAAATCACTATGAAGGTCCCTATTCTATAGTTGAGTGAATCCTACAACCTCCTCTCTCTATAAGCTTAATCACTTGTTACATCCATTAGAGTGAGTAGGAGATTAGTAAGAGAGCTAGTCCTACATCTATGAGGCTCTCACTTCCTCCACCTCCCAATCTCTCATTTCTACCATGAAGATGAAGATGAAGATTGTATCTCTTAGCTAGGAGAGGTGAAGAAGAAGAGGAAGAAGAAGGGAAGGTGTCCCTTGGTGAAAGCTTCTTCTTAGCAAAGGTGAACTCAAAGGCGGAAGATCCAAGAAGAGTGAGTAATTCCTCAAAGGTTGAAGACTTGTGTAAGAGTGGGTAAGTCCTTGGTGAAGGTAGAAGACTCGTTGCAAATTGGGTAAGTTCTTGGTGAGGTAGAAGACTCTAGGTTGGATAGGTAAGTCCTTTGGTAAGTTGTTGGCTCCCTTCCCCTCTAAGGGAAAGGTAGGTATCCTTGTCTTAGAAAAGAGAGGTCATATGTTATAACTCTTATAAGTGAATATAAGGAGAGATACATGGTTGAGAAATCCTAGAGGTTGACCTCTCTAGGTAGTGGACTGACAATCACTTAGTTTGGATATTGGAACCACTCTACATAGCTTGTGTTCTTGTGCTTGTTTCAATCTCTATCATCCTTGCTATGTATGATTAGTTGCACTCAAATTCTATATTAGCAACCTTATCTTGTTAAATAATTGGAAGGTCTAATGGATTTTTTTTAAGTTCATTTTAGTTCTATTCATCCCCTCTCTAGAGCAAATAGCCCATCCTAGGATCCATTAATAGTTTCTTGAAACTAATTCCATCATAAGTAAGTAGAGGCATCATTATATATCATAATTAGATGATATACCAGTATCATTATAGTGACAACTTTTGTAGATTTGTTCCAAGATGTGATGTGAGTAGGGATTAAGTCAACAAGTGTTTCCTTAGAAGCATGTACCCTACATATAGCATGATTGTAATAGAAAAAATAATGATTGTGCTAAGTATTGAAGAAAGAAGCTAGGAATACAATTTTTATGTCATTCAAAGTTATAATAAGATTATGGTAGGGTTATACACAACTCTTAGAACCTCATAAGATAATACAAATTTAGAAATCGTGAAGGTCACATCATACATAAGTTAATCAACAAACTAATCCCTTTTTTTAGTGGAATCATGATTGGAGGAGATGAGGACTTTTTCCTACTATACTTGATTAGAATTAGAGAACTCTTGATATCCTTAAGACCTTCATCCCAAGAAGGAATTCCATTCGCAAGTCGAATCATGATGGTTATTAAGAAAAATACTTGAGGATAATAGAATTTGATGTTATGAACTGAGTTTAGCTTAAGGTATGATGATTTATAGAGGCAACTACAAGTTTTTAAGGGTATACAAGAGGATGATTTAAGCATATGGTGATACAAGATATATGAGTAGTATGGATCAATGATCTAGGACCACTATAATATTGGGTTTTAGATGATTTTCACACAAGAAAGAGCCTAGAGAGGTTGCTTAACTAAGGTTTGATTCAGTATTCTTGGGGATAAGAACATTTTCATGATAGAGTCGTGATTATTAGTACCTTGGGTTCACCCGACCTACAACAGCATGATAAGATGAAGAAATTCATTAAGAATAATATTAAGAAAGTAATGCAAATCTTTTATTCCCTAAGATAACTGAATGCTATGGTAAAATGGGCGCACTGATGTAATAACACTATGATGTAAAGTTTTGTGAAGAAATCACCATAAATGTCTCAATAATTTCAAGTAGAAGATCATGACAACAATGAAGAACCATGAAACAACATTTAAATGTTTTGTCCTCTACTGTCTTAAAATCATACTTAGTTCATTAGGAGGACCATAGTGTTTCGAGGGTTGTTAACCCATAACAAGATGTTTAATTGCTATTATAATCCAAGAAGATAACAAGGATTTAGATATTTCTATGGAAAGGTCATTTTGACCTAATAATGTAGTGTATGATCAGAGGAGAAGGGATTCAAACTGACTTGAGTGTGGAATTTCACAAACCAAAGTAAGTGGTTCATTCCCATGGGTGTTCATATTTATAAAGGTTAGTATATTTACATGTTTGTTAAATAAGCCTTTCATGGTTTATGTGATAAAATGTTCAAATATTTTAAGTTAAGATGTGCAAGTACTTATATATGATCATTATCTCAAGTATAAATATTTTAACAAGATTTCATAGAATGATTAAAACCTAAGAATGAAGTACACAATAAGATTATAAGAGAAGAATGCATTAAGTTATGATTATGTTTGGGAGATAAAATTTCATAAGATTCATATTTTAAGATGTGAGATTTTAGATTTAAGATTTAAGCTCATGTTAAGACCACGAGATCAGAATGTGTTAAGATTCATGTTAAGATCAGATTTAATCAGATAAAATCAGATTATAAAGTTAGTGTAAAGAGGCGAGATCACCTCCATACTAAAATTTAAAGGAAATATAAAACATACACCTTTTTATAAAATAATAGGATTGAGGGATGCATTTATAATATTCCAAGTAAATAAGCATGATTCAGATACATGTAAAATGTCAATAGCAGTGCAAAGAAAACTAAGTTATTACATTGCTTTTGAACTTAGTTCACTACATGATTTTCATGAAAGGAAAAACTAGAAAGAAAATTAGTAGGGTCCAGCAGTAGCAACCTAGACATCCTTGAAGTAAGACTTTGATCTACTTCTGATTCTAGTTTCCTTAACCTTGTTCCAAACCTGGATGGTTGGGAAAGCACCCAGAAAGAGAGATAAAAATGAGGTATGTGTCAAAATAATGAACAAGGACAAAACATAAAGAAATAACATTGAAATAAAGGCTAAGATTTCATCATAAGATGAAGAGATCAAGAGTATGAGGCATAATCAAATAGATGATTGCCATAACAAGAAAATAGTAAAAGATTTGCATGCATGATTAATATTGACTACCTTAACTAAGTAGGGTTGAGGCACCTACCAGACCTCAACCAAATAGGTGAGGGAGAGTAACACATTCCAGTCACCTAAAAAATATTTAATATTGGGGAGAGTAACACATTCCCTGGGAAAAATAACACGTCATATCTAGGGGTGGATGTACAAAAGTACCACTACATTAGCTAAATAGTCTAATAAATTAACATGCTAAAGAGAAAATATGGCAAGTAGAAGCATCATAACATTGAAAAATGGCAGTGGGGTACAAGACCCAAGAAATAGATTTTCAATACTGATTTTGAGGAAAGAAATATGAATAAAGATATTAGGGTTCATATAATGCCTCATTTGGGAAATTAAGTTTTGGCTTGCAGTTATCCCAACTTAAGGTGTAAGGATTCACATACTTCTCTTACTGAGTTCAATTATCAACTTTCACCACTTTTAGATGATCCAAGTTCAACCTACTTATTTCAATTTATTAATATGTATTAGAACATATAATGCACTTTAATGGAGAGAATCCTTGATTTTTGGACCCTTTTAAAAAAAACTCAGATTTTGTCTCTGAAAATATCACCAAATGACTTATTACATTTTCTTGATCAAGAAAACATATTTTTATGTATGTTTTTGAGTTAATATGTTAAAGTTGTGATTTTCATGGATTTTATGCATTAAATTCATTATCTAAAAATCATCCTTTACAAAATCATGGAAATTAGGCATTGAAATTATTTTTATTAGAAATAATATTTGTTTTATTCTAAAACAGAATTATCTGTAAATTTTGGATAAGGGAATAAAAAGATACGAATTTTACAAATTGGGACAATCAGAAAATTAGGAAAATCCATGTAATTGAGAAAAATTTAAGAAAAAGGATAAGAGTTGGGCCTAACCCATTGACTTGGACCAATCTAGGCCGGACAAGTCACGGGTCAAAGGCTCGGCTTTGACTCACTCAGAACAAAGAAAACACAATGAAAAGACTAATATGCCTTTGCACGCTAAAATGAAGAAAACAGAAAGCAAGAAGGGTAATATGGCAAAATCACACAGAGGATTCATCCCCCTCGCTCGGGCGCCATGAACACAAGCTGTAGAATAATTTGAGAAGAAAAAAAGAGGATAGAAAGAAAGAGGGGAAGGAACCGAACTCACCTCAGGGTTCAATCTGTTCGAAGGTGACGAGGAGGATCTACAATGGCCACCGCAAACCCTAGACCCAAATACAATCATCGACAGTAGAACACACAAGCACAGTAACAATTGGAGCTAGAGAAAAGACAAGCAAGGAGAGACAAAGACTTTGGGTGTACTATTTATAGATGGATCGTGAAACAAGGAATGGCTAGGTCAACCAAGAACCTTGTAGATGCAAGAATTGGGCATTTCCCAATTTCTTACAAAACACTACAAATAAGGTATTGTTGTGTGTGGAATCAAATAAGGAAGAGGTAGGAGCAAAAATCTCGAGAAAAGATTGAGTAATGAGAGAGAAATCTCAAAAACAAAATCAATAGGTTCCACACCTATTTCCATCGTGAATGTGAGGTTGGTGGTGAACTCAGAACCATCTGATCAAATCGCCAAACAATCTTGACCATCCATCAATGCAAAAAATAGAAAAATAAAAGGAAAATGTGCATGACACATTGATTGAATTACAAATCTTAATCGGACTAAAGTGGCACATATATTTATTTAATCTTTTTCATCTCCTCAATTGAGGGTGCAAATGAAACCCAAACCAATTGAAATTTGACAACTAAGCCAATTCAAGTATATAGAATTTGAATATGCAATTTGATTTCCCTTTTGAAGACTTTTGATTTATTAAAATTAGTAAATCTTATTTTCTCTTTCTCCATGCATTAATGACTCTAAGATTCTCCAAATTTGATTAAGCTTCACCCACAAGTAAAATTAAATATGTTGGATAAGAATTTATCATTAATTTTACATGTTGAAGTCGTATGTACATTTATTTAATATTTTGTAGGTTCTACACACTTTCTCTCTCCTAACTTCACCTTTTCATCAAAGATTCTCCAAATTGAACGAAAATTCACCCAAAGGCATATTTTAATGTGTAGATCATGAGTTTGGCATCATTTGTTACTTTTGGAGTCACTAACAATTTTATTTCTTATTTTGAGATATCTCCTATTTTCCCATTCAATTAATGCAATCATATTTACTAATTTCCCAAAATTGTGAAACTTGTCTCTTAAGTAAACTTTAACTCAAAGAAAATGATTTTGGACTTGGAATTATCTTTTGGGTTTCTCTTTTATGATTTTTAGGCAATTTACTCACATTTCCAATATTTGATAAATTAATTCATTTAATGTCACATTTTCATTATTTTGGGATTTTCTTTTCTTTCTTTTGTTCCTAAAGGCCAAAGAAACTTCTATTATGAATTTAGTTTATCTTTATCCCACTTAAGTGGATATTTTGCAAATTAAACCCTTTTATAAACTTTCTTTGAGGTATTTGTGCATAAACCCTTTTATTGGTATAAATAATGAACCAATTGCTCACCAAACCACTATGAATTCTACTAATTCAACATTGAGGACAAAAAGGATAGAAATGAAATGAAAACTTAGGAAAATAGATAAATTAAGATTATACATAGATTTCAGGTCCTTATAGCACTCCACCCGTTAAAAAGGATTTCATCCCTGAAATCTCAAACAAAAAGAGAAGGGTGAGTATGCAACATCTCATCTCTAAGCTCCCAAGTAGTTTCTTCCAAACCATGATACTTCCATAAGACTTTCACCAGCTCGATCTCCTTGTTCTTCAACTACTTAACTCGTGAGTCAATAATCTTCACATGTAACTCTTCATGGGTTTGATTCTCTTGAATCTCCAAAGGTTCTATCATGAGTACATGAGAAGGGTCTTTCACATACTTCCTTAGCACACAAACATGAAACACATTATGGATTTTATCATGGGAAGTAGGAAGAGCTAAACAATATGCACAATCTCCAACCATATCCAAGATCTCAAATGGTCCAACATAGCATGGACTAAGCTTGCCTTTAACTTTAGATCTGCAATAGAATGTATAGGATTGATCTTTAAGAAAGCATAGTCATCCACTAAGAAACTCACATCAGACCTCCTCTTATTTACATACATCTTCTATCAATCTTGTGCAGCTTTCATATGCTTCTTAATCAAGTGAACCTTCACTATCATCATATGCATATCATCAGTCTTCACTAGAGCACGTTCTCCCACATCATCCCAATGTAACAGAGAACGACAAGGTCTTCCATATAAATCTTCATAAGGTGTCATACCAATACTATCTTGGTAGCTATTATTGTAAGCAAACTCAACCAATGGAAGATACTTATCCCATGCACCTCCCTGATCCATATATAACACAAGCATGAAGCAAATCTTCCAAAATTTGCATAGTTCGTTCAGACTAACCATCTATTTATGGATGATACGTTGTACTGAAATGTAAGTTAGTTCCCATTTCTTCTTGAATCTGACTGCAAAAATGAGAGGTAAACTTTGGGTCATGATCAGATACTATCACTTTGGGCACACCATGCAAATGAACAATCCAGTCCACATACAACTGAGCCATCTCATCAACCTTTGTAAGTGGACTTGAAAGGCAAAAAGTGGGTAGACTTTGTAAGTTGATCAATCACTACCCACTACATCATAACCTTTCCCAGTCTTAGGAAAACCAGTGACAAAGTCCATGCTATCTTATCCCATTTCCATTCTGGAATCTCAAGTGGGTGAAGAAGGCCACTAGGTTGTTGATGTTCTAGACTTGTTGGCAAGTCAAACACTTTGCAACAGAGCGATATCCTTCTTCATGTTCTTCCACCAGAAACTTTGTTGTAGGTCCTTGTACATCTTGGTTGTAACAGGGTGTGTAGTGTACTTAGACCCAAGGCCTTTGTTCAAAACTCTTTGTCATAGATTACCAACTTTAGGTATCCAAAAGATATATCAGAAATGGACAACACCATCCACTCCAACTAAAAATTCAGATTGTGGTTTTTTAGCCAAGGCTTTCATCTCATCAAGTCGAGGACTTTCTAACTGTAAAACAACAACCGAGATCCAAGATGGTGTAATAGACAAACTAGCCATATGAACACACAACTTCTCAGCATCTTCATCATCAACAGGATGTTGTTGACAACAGGAAATATATTCCAGATTCATAACAGCACATACTACATCTTTCTTCTGACTCAAAGCATCAACAACTATGTTTGCTTTACCAACTGGATAAGTGATGGTAAAATTGTAGTCCTTAAGGTATTCCATCCATATTTGCTACCTCAGATTCAGATCCTTTTGTCTCAAAAGATACTTCAAACTTTTTTATGATCTGAGAAAACTTCAAACTCAACTCCATACAGATAGTGTCACCAGATCTTTAAAGCATGCATGATAGCGGCTAACTCTAAATCATGTGTAGGTCAGTTATCTTCATTAGGCTTCAACTAGCATGAAGCATAGGTGATCACACGATCTTCTTGCATACACACCCTAATCCTTACTTAGAAGCATCAGTGAAAATGATGTAGGGTTTGCCTTCAACATGTAGCACAAGAACAAGAGCAGATGTCAAACATCCCTTCAGCATCTGAAAATTGTTCTCACATTCTAGTGTCTACATAAACTTGACTTATTTTTGTGTCACCTTTGTCAAAGGGAGAGCTAACTCAGAGAAACTTTTGATAAACCTTGAGTAGTAACCTACTAAACTGAGTAAATTACATATCTCAGACAGAGTCTTCAGAGCTTTCCACTTGGTCACAACTTCTACCTTTACAGGATCAACAACAATATGTCCAGCAGAAATCACATGACCCAGAAACATCACTTCCTTGATCCAGAACTCAAACTTTGAGAATTTAGCATAGAGTTGGTTTTCTCTTAGTGTGTTCAACACGATCCACATATGTTCATGATGTTGTTCTTCAGACTCAGAGTAGACCTAGACATCATCGATGAACACCACCATGAACTGATCAAGATAAGGATGGAACACTCAATTCATCAAGTCCATGAAAGTAATAGGGGAATTAGTCAAGTCGAAACGCATGACCAAAAACTCATAATGCCCATATTGTGTTCTAAAAGTTGTCTTCAGAAGATCTTCATCTTTCACACGCATCTGATAGTAGCTACTTCATCGATCCATCTTCAAGAACATAATGGCTAACTTCATCTTATCGAATAGGTCATCAATGCACGATAAAGTATAACGGTTCTTTATCATTACTTGGTTAAGCATGCGATAATCCCTACACAAATGCAATGAACCATCCTTCTTCTTCATGAACAAGACAGGGGATCCCCAAGGTGAAATACTAGGGTGCATAAAACCCATGCCGAGAAGCTCCTGAAGCTGCTTCTTAAGCTCGGTAAGTTTAGTAGGTGTCAAGTGATAAGGTGGCTTTGAGATAGGCAAAGTTCCAGGTGCGTGCTCAATGGAAAACTCCACCATGCGAGTTGGGGAAAACCTAGGCAACTCTTTCCAAAAAACATCAAGAAAGTCCTTCACCACATCTATATGATCTAGAGCAGGAGGTGTGTCTTCGAGAATGATAGAGGCTAAATATGCTCTACACCCTTGTGAGACAAGCTTTTCAGCTTTAATAACAGAGATGATAAACTATCGATCCTCTCACTTCCTACCCATGATACACATCATTCCCTAATCAAGATGTAACAAACTAACCTTCGATTCATCACAGAACAAGACTGTCTTATACCTCTTCAACCAATACATCCCCATGATAACATCAAAAGCAGTCATGTCAAGCAGGATGAAATACGAAGGAAACTTCTTCCCAGAGATACAAAAGTCTAAGGTTGGGAGTTTTAGGTAAGAAGAGAAGATTCTACCACTAGGGGTTTTAACATATAATACATAATCCATATAATCTGATTCTATCTCTAACATTGAAGCAAGATGAGTTGATATAAAGGTATTCGATGAACCAGAATCAATGAGTGCTTTAATAGGATGCATATTAAGATGTAAAGTACCTTCAATGACTTCATTATTTTCTCTAACTTCTTCAGCATTAAGAGCAAACACTATTCCATTCCTCCTTTCCACATGTGGTTGATGACCTTGCCAATTCTGATTGTTGTTGTTTCTTGGAGGAGGATTATGTCATTGTTGTGGTTGCTGAGCTGGGGCTTTTCCATGCTAAAGCTTAGGATAGTTAGGTCGGATGTGTCCATCTTGGACACACTCATGTTAGATAGGTGCAGGTCGATCATCGCTATGGGGTTGGGCATTGCTCACTTGGCACCTTCCAGGTGGATGATAACGAGAGAAACGGTTGTACTTGTCATGTCTTTGGTTAATGTCTGAGTTCTTCCTCTTGTTCTGCAGTTGTTGTGCCCAGAAGACTAAAATATGGGGTAAGACTCTATCACCTACACCTTGTGCACCATTTGTTGAGATGTTAGGGGTAGTTGGGGAACAAGATTACACCCAACACTATAGCTCAAACCTTACAGGAAAAGGGTTGACCTACGCTCAGCTCCAAGATCAACCGCATAACACTCTAGAAGAAGGAAGCATTAGACGTACTTAGAGACGCTCATGATTCCCTATCACCGTCAATAGAACTCTACTTCCTTCCTCTTCATATAGGTGAGGAAGATGTACTTCTTGTGGAATAGCTTGAGGAACTTCTTCAAAGTCATGCCCATGGTGTCACAGATTTGATCCATACTTGTCCACCAAACATGTGTTGGCCCGTACAGTTGTAAAAACCCGATCTTTACGATCAAATATTTACAAAATAATATCACAATCATAAACAATCTTTATTACATCCATGCTTCTACATCAGAGTCGTGGAAGTTTACAAACATAATATTACAAGATTGAGAATAAGAACTGGTTCCTATCTAATCTTCAACAGAGGATAGCTCCCACACGTCTCATCTATTTCTTCTTTGTATCACCTGCCCATGAGTTCCAAGAGGAACAAAGCCACACATGGACCCCATTGAAGGGAAATAAAAGGTCAGCTAGGCTGGTACTAAATCCATTATTGAGCTACTTTTAAAATAAAGAGTTTTGATATTAACTTTTGGTAAGATTGCTTGGTGGATTATGGAGGTAACACAAGAACATTCTAGCTACCATGCTAATTACAGAAAGATACAATAATTCAAAGAGATAACTAGAAAATGATAAAGAGATACCAGAATCAAGATTTCAAATGGAACAATTTTTCATTAGACTAGTATCAAGATATCCAATTATTCAAAATGTAAAGATCTATCTATTGGCATAATCAATCTAATATTTTGTCTTCTCCGGTGACTAGGTGCCTATTGTTCTCCCCTCTATGAGAGAACGACACTTTGCCTATGGGGGTAACCAGTACTGGGGGACCTCTAATTGTCCATTATCCACTGTGCAGGGTTGGGGGTCGTAACCCACCGAAACTAGTGAGCCAAAGCTCTTAGCTAATATTTCGAGTTTTTGTGCCAATATCAAAATCTAATAATACTTAAATTTCTCAATAATGTTGAATATTCAAAATCTAGTCATGGTGAACTTCAACAAGAAGGGAAAGGCTAACAACAATATTTGTTCACCAGTTTGCAAAAACTTTTATATATGAAACTCAAGAGGGAGGCAAATAGTTCAATAAAAGAATAGAGAATTTAGTACCTTATATCAACAAGAGTCCAACATTTTCATAATCAAGATCACACAGAGCCAAAAAGTTGTAAAATCTAGAAATGAGAAATATTTTGAGTCATTATACAGTTCTTTGCTTAGACACACTTCCCAATTTCTAATTATGTGATATTACTATTGTGCTCCTTATTATAATATCTCATATTAACACTAAGTGGTTATAATGTATTATCCAGAGATCGCTAGGTTCATTGATATCGCTAGGTTCATTGATGTCGCTAGGTTCATTGATGTAGTTGTCATTGTTTTACATGTAGTCACATATATCATCATTCTTATCCAATATTTATATGATTCATATACTCATATGTTATATAGTACCCATTTAGTAATACACTAGTATAGACCAAATGCATATATATAATGTACATGCTAGTTTTATGAAAGCGTTACACATTTATTGAGGTATAGGTTACTAATCTTTATTGGTAACAACAAACTTAGAAATACCAAATTCATTTTCTCGTTCACCCATTTGTATTCTTAATTTATTTAATTATCCCTTAATGAGGTGGAAAATAACCATTAATGTGTCATCATTTGGAATAATTAATTTGAGGCTAACTATACTTTAAAACCATGGGATCTATTAATTTGGTCTTTTGTTGATTTTCTTTAACTTCTAATGATGTATTTCTTCCTCTCTACATATATGTACATGTGTGTCAAATAAGACCAAGATACACCTAAGTCATAATATGCATATACGATTATAGTTTATGTTATATCGATCCTAGGATCTGGCATATACACATGTTCATTAGTTGAGACTTGTATAGATCTTCGATGTACATCTTCTATTTATATTTACTTAAGGTCATCCATATATATATCTTAGGTATTAATTAGTCTAGTGATTTAGGAAGGTCACGATCTGCATTTTAGTTTTACTGATTAAGCTTGCTACTATTGTTGTGGTTGATTGAATAGGTAACTAATCGAACTGGGAAGCGGAGGAGTCGGGATTACCTCTCAGCCAAGGGGATTGACGAACTATTCTGAGTTTGGGTCGGTTTCTAGTTGCTCCGCCTTTGGTAATCAGAAGGTGGTAGATGCCTCGGATCTGTCACTGTCACTGGGTGATGGTTAGGTGACCTATGCCGGTTACAACACGACCCTACAGGTCGGAGAGTTCTACAGGTCGGGTGAATGGGAAAAGGAGTAATAGCGACTCAAGGTTGATCAATCACAAAGCACCGGCTCTACAGATCTGTGGTAGCCACGATTGCAGGTCGACTATGTTGGTGGTGGTGGTGGTTGTGGGGGCGGCGCTAGGTGGTCGTCCACCTTGCTAAGATCTCGTATGATCAGCCATGATCATCTGGATTCTAGGGAGGTTGGTGAAGGAAAGGAAGGCGACTGGGTACATCTGCATCGATGGTCGGGGGAGGATGGGAGTTTGTAGCGGCTACGTTGATGTAGGCTTCATGTCAGGTGGATGTCGTGATCATGCGCCACGTTGACGGTGATGTTGACCCTTGAAGGAGTCAATCATTTTTGTAGTGGATCGGCGGCCATCAGCAGTCTGTTTGTTGGCGAGGCGTCATGGTGGTGGCAGGTCGCCGGTGGTGGATTCTGCTGGGAGGCGGAGTCGGGGGCGGTGGTTGGCAGTTGTGGCTTGCAGCTATTGATTGTAGATGGTGCAGGCCAGCTGCACAACAAGTTGCAAGGGGAGAGGAGGCAGGGATGAGAGCGGATATTGAAGCCAATTGGCCGGCTAGAGGACGTCAGATGGCGATGGTGGTTCCCATCACCAGTGGAAAGTGGGGCGTATCCGACAGGTGCGGTATGATTATCTTTAATGCCGGGTCAACCTCAACGGTCCTGAACGGTTCATCGGGAGTGAACAGATGCACTGCCTTCGTGGATATCCGATAAGATACACCGGTATATTAGAATACCACTCCTTCTCTTATTCGCCCCGATAATTTCCCTAGCCACTCTTTCATAGAGCACTGATGCCTACGCAGCTGCCTACTGCGATTGATGAAGCTCTCCGCCACCGTGCTGCAGCCCCTAACCTTCACCAGTCATCGGGCCTCCTCCATCCTCATCTCTCATCCTATAGTCATATATCCCTCACTTCGTTGCTTTTATCACTACAAAATCACCACGGTCATCATCACTATGAGGATGAGGACGCCCTGTACTCATCGCCGCCGCCAATAGAAGGATGGGGGTGCACTGCTAATCAGCTATCGATGGTAGATCTGGCCTCTGGTGATCATAAACAAGGCCCCGTCCTCGATGGCCGCTCATATTCTCCTAATCTAGTGAGTAGTATTTGGATCTCTCCCCCATCTCCTGTCTCTATTTCCCCCTCTTCGGCATCTAACATACATGATTCTGTGTTGCATGTGTCTCTATTTCGCTTCCCCCTCTCCCTTATTTTTCATATACTACCGAAAAAGTATGAATATGGACTTGACAGAAACAACAACTAGCTGCTTCAACCCGAAGAACGCAAGTCCCAAAAGAACTTCAGCCACTCCTATGTCCATCAGCATTGGCCAGGTAAGCTTTTTAGCTTTTAAACAAGAACGATTTGGTATTGACTCTGTCATTCAATCACATAGGCAATGATGGAGTACTGGACAGTAGGTTCCTCATGTGTCTAACTACAAAAAATAGGATATTGTTATCTAGTGTTTCCATGATTCCTCTCATCATGGTCTCCCTTTGATGTACCTTTTTTGAAAGGTGGAATCTTCTGGACAGATTTATTTCCATTGTTAGTTGCAGTTCATTCATGACGTCATTGACTTGTAGTGTCATATGTTCCATGGACATTGTTAATTGCACTTCAATTACCATGCTATGGACTTGTATGTGTGCTTAATTCCTTGAACATTGTTAGAATTGCAATCTGGACATCACACCATTGACTTTTAGGGGCCATTTGGATGCGGTAATTTGGGGTGGTATTGTATTTCCTATCGGCATTCTAAATGTCATATTTATATTGACATTGTTTGGATGGTCGTATGCGATTTTATCAAGGTCGTAGTCTGAATACGGCATTTCTCTCCCGTTCATTTTATGTCTTTGGCAAAAGACGCCAATTTTGGCGAGCTTGGGAATTCCACAACACGGCTTCCACCCCGACACCCCCAGTCCCCACCCGGCCACCCTGATACCTCTGTCTCTCGATTCTCTTCTCCACCTGTGATTGGCTCGTCGCCCGTCCTCTTTCCTCAGTGATTCTTTCTCCATCGTTCTTGTACGCAGTATCACTCAGATTATGATCCACTTTCATGTTCTTCTTCTTCATCCCTCATCATTGATCGATGCGGAGGCGGACTTTCAGAGACTCTTCTCCCTGTTGAGCGAGCAAGGCCGTCCTCTTTTGGCTCTAGTATTTGATCTGTGTGTCGATCAATGCCGGTGTAGCATCTGTAATTTGCTGGGGTTGTGCAACGGCGTCTGCAGCATGTGGGACTGCCCAGGTCCAATGCCTAGGCATTCTCCGCCACCATTCAGGAAGCAGGGCTGCCCAAGTGCACTTTTGATCTGATATAGTTTTTAAAGGTCTGCCTCATCGCTAGTCGTCGGACACGCCGTTGCCGACATGGCGGACCTGCCTCTGCGGTGGGATCACCCAACTTCTCTTCAGGAAATGTAACAACACGATCGAGGGTCTTTTTCCACTCCGTGATTTGTGGCGTTACAAACAATGTAATTTGTAAATACATACTTTGATAATTAGGGAGTCTAAATCCCAATATTGTTGACTACTGTTGTATTTCAAATAGATCCACCCAAACGGCCCCTTACGTGTGCTTAGATTATTTATGTTCTGTTCTAAAACCATTTTTTCCTAAACCAACCAGATAGCTCAAGTTCAAAAAGTTAAATAATATAAAATGTTTTTTTCCTACTCTTGCCATCACTTGAGTTGGCAATGCTAATAAGTAGAGTTAATATTTGATAACTACTAATTCTTTACTTATCTTTTTTCCATATCATTGTTTTAGACAAGTGTACTTACCGTCTCGAGCCATTTTTAACCAACTTTCAATAGGCAGAGCCTGCCAAGGGAAAGCTTAGTGTTCAGAAACTCCATATTTGATACAATGATGTAGAAGGAAATTGCATTTTATGGTGATGATGGTGGTAGTGGTGGTAGAAGGAAGAGCGTCATGGAGGTTGGTGCTTTTATGTGGGGAGATAATGACATTAGAGCTGTATAAGGTGATTTTTTCTTGCAAACCCATCTCTCTCCCTTGAATATTTTCGAATGAATGGGCTTGTGTAACGTTATTGACCATCTCGGTTAAGTTGAAAATTTAAGGTAAAAATGTTGTTTCTAATTACTATTTTGTGGGTCCATGAACAGATATCAAAGTAACAAAGCTTGGATCCTAGCATGGGTGGTCTTATAGAGTGATAAAGCATAGGAACAACCCATGATACTTGAGGTAATTAATTTATTAGTTTTAGACATCATTTAGTGAAATGTTTAAGTTTGTGTGTATTTACTAAACATCATACCACTCACATGTATATTCTTCCAAAGAGTACAAGAAAATATATATTTAGTTTCAATATAGTTTGTTGATCAAGAAATGCAATAGAACACTAACTACATATCCTCTAAAATAACTTGACTATTAGTGTAGTCTAGTAGTTATTCTTCATTTTGAGATTTGACTCTAGTTGAAAAAAATCAACTGCCCTCTTTTTTCTATAATTGTGCATTTTACAAGCCATCCATCTAAACTAAACCAATACATGTATATCATAGGTAATGACATGGAATTCAAAGGTATTACTTCTATAATATATTGTCTTGCTCAATCTTCTTTAATGCATCATTTCATTTGGGCTCTTGCTTCACAATGAAATCAAAACATAAATTAGTTGTAGCTACATACCATGACCACTTCGAATATGTATCTGAGTGAGGTGTTGCTATAATTTTGCCATTCAATCTAGGGGCATTATTTATATTTTATTGTGATAGATACTTATAACTAACTAGAGGATATCTAAAGTGATGCTTATACATTAAGCCAACTAAAGGACTTATTGAAAATACAAGTTGGTACAAGAAGATTTTTCGGAGAATAAAAGTCTTATGACAATATTTGACTACAAGAAATAAAATTATGGTGACATCTCCTAAACCAATTGATGTCCAAACAAAATGACTCTAGGGTGTATATTGTGTTCAATAACATGTAGTAGAGGAATAAGATAAGACAATGTTAGTTCTTGTTACATTCATTATTTAGGTAAATGTTAGGAAGCACGAACACTTCTCAGGAGGTACCATGGCTATCCTTCATACGTGTTCAACACAGACACACAGTGGTGTGGCCCAGGCACGGCCAATACTTTTTAATTAGTGGGTTTGACATGACTGGGAATGCAGTCCATACAATTCCATTTAATAGGGACCCCCAAAGAAACCCTTCTCATTTATCTAGACTCAACCCTCTCATTGATGAACCCTCTCCAATGTTGAAGCTTACAATGATTTTCTAGACAAACTATACCAAAAAAGACAACAACAAGTCTAAAAGGCTAAAATCGTTGAAATATTACAAGAGATACATAATTCTTCATCTATCATTAAAATAAAAAAAACATGAATTATGAATACTATTTGGATAAGGTGATGGTGTTTAACCTGCATAGATACACCGATATATACCCATGCCCCATCTTTGTCTGTGGTCACCTAAGTGGGCAAGGTGGCATCCATGTCGTCCCAAGCGAGCATGCAAAATTCAGATTTTGTTAAGTGGGTGGCTTGGTGAACTTGCCTTTGATGACAGGTCGTTAATGATAGGTTTCTATTCTCTTTCTCCATTGGCAGAATTTGGCTTGATTTCTTCTTTTACCCTCTCAATAGATACAACAATGTACGCCCATGCCCCATCTTTGCCTATGGTCACCTAAGTGGGCCAGGTGGCCTCGAAGTCATCCCAAGCGGGCATGCAAAATGCAAATGTTGTTAAGTGGGTGGTTGGGCAAACTTGCCTTTGATGACAGATCGACTAGGAAGCAAGGAATGAAGTTTCACCGGTGTCAGAGGTATTTCGACTGAAATACCGATACTGACAGGTACTGACATGAAAACATGCGTGCGTACCGACAGGATCACAAATACTGATAATATCGACATGTATACTGCCAATACTGACATGTTTCGATGGTTTCAGTGCAAAATGCACTACTAACTTCATTGTATCGACCGAAACCGGTGGTATACCGGCAGTTATACCGTTTTTTGCGAGAATGACTGTTGTTACTTATTGGGAGGAGAAAAGAAGGTACATTTGGATGATTTTTGTCAATTGGAGCTAATACCAACCTAAATCAAGGTAATTTTGACTAATCTCTTTCATTTCTATCATTAGCAACCTCTCCATCCCTTTTTCCTGCTTTTTTCTTCCACTTTCGACTAAAAAAGTGTTTTTTACCGCCAAAGGCTAGTATTATTCAATTTTTTATATGTTTACACGATCTATACATACATCTATAAGTATATTATGTAGATATGCAATATTATCACTAGATCTACCGACTCATAACACTATTAATTACTATTATCATACAATTTATCTAAGCATATGACAATTAGTTAGTTATTTATGTTTAGTGGAAGATGTTTTACTATAGAGTAATGTGAATATAATACAAAGGAGTAATATACACTTATATAGTATTGTACATGAATGAGCAACACAGATGTTTGCCAATAATGATGTCTATGAGGAGCATATGACTACATACAACCACCTTTATAGGATGCACATGTATGGTTGTAATATCTCAGTAATATCAACTCGTTACAGTATGGAGAACCAGCACACCACTCAACATACAACTGATGTGAGTTGTAAGTAAATGTGTTATTCGTATGTTGTAAATTGTATACTATTGCATAATTCTGTGTATTTAAGTTTGTGGTTTATGCTAGTAAAATTTCATATCTTAATTCCTACACGACAGATTCCTTACCTCCCACACAATGGATCCATTTGATGGTAAATTGCTAACCATTTTGGATGTCAAATGCATCCATAAGGTCTACCTAATAGTCAAAGAAAATGTAGCACCTAATAGGGTCAAGATCAATTAGTATGTGGAATGAATCCTGCAAAATGAATACCATTTACTCTAAAAAACTTTGGCCATTGTTCAATATGACCTCTATTGAGTTTATTTTATTGCATGGATTATATACCTCACTTCCTTTTCCTATTGAGTTGGGAGTCTAGGTGTGAGGGTTTCCCAAAACATTAGTTGCCAGTGCTTTCCCTCTCGGCATGAAGTAACTCCTCAACAGCTGGAGAAGCTGTCAAACTAGGCTCGTGAGGCAGTTGTGAAGGTGGAGGTCTGCCATAAACCATCTCAAAGGGAGTGAATCTGTGAGTAGAATCTTGTTAAGTATTGTACCAATACTCTACCCAGGGGAATCAACGCAACCAGTCCTTTGGATGTGTACGACAAAAGCATCCCAAATAAGTCTCCAAACAACAATTCAACACTTTTGTTTGACCATACGACTGAGGATGATAGGCCAAACTTTTGCAGATCTTTGTTTCATTCCCTTTATAAAGTTAGTGTAAGAATTCGTTGTTCCAAGATGTACTTAAGGTTGTGGTGATCTATTTTGATGACAATGATTTCCCAACAAATAAGGCCTCCTTTCTAGACACACTCAACGATTGCCAGAAATTCCTTCTCATACGTTGACAAGTTCAGCTACCTTCCCCTCAAAGCCCGGTTGTAGTATGTGATGGGGTGTCGATTTTGGGACAAACCCCCTCATATTCACAAGATATATGCATCGCTCTCCACCATGAAAAGAATGGTGAAGTCTGGCATAGCAAGGACAAGGGCAGTAGTCAATGCTTCCTTTAAACGCCTGAAGGCCTCTTCTGCCTCACCTCCCCATTCAAACGCATCCTTCTTCAACAGAGTTGTTAAGGGATTTGCTATCACAAAAAATTGCCTTATAAACTTCTTGCAATATCCGGTTAGCCCCAAAAAACCTCTCAATTGTTTATATGTCTTAGGTTTCAGCCATTGTTGTACATCCTTCACCTTCCCTTCTTCATAGATACACCTATTTTGGACCCCACATGTCCCAATATATTGAACCTTCTGTATTGCAAAACAACATTTACTCTTCTTTGCAAACAACTTATGTCTGAGCAAAATGATTAACACCTCCTTCAGGTGCTCCCTATGCTCTTCCAAATTCTTGTTGTACACCAAAATGTCATCAAAGAACACCAAGACAAACCTTCTCAGTCTGGTCCTAAAAATCTCATTCATTAAGTGTTGAAATATTGTTGGTGCATTAGTTAGATCAAATGGCATCATAATAATAAACTCATAATTCCCTTCATGAGTTCTAAAGGATGTATGCAACGCCATTGGTATGGTCAAGGTGGTGGCAGCCATGGGTGTGGGGAATTTGGCTGGCAGGAAAGGAGGCGCTGACGGTGGTGATGATGATGGGATATGGCATTGGAAAGAGGGGCACGAGTTCCTGGCAGCGGAGATGAGTTCATGGTGGAAGCGGTGATTGCATGTGGTGACGTGAGGTCATTACAACAGACGAGTGGTGTGTTGTGATGGAGATGAGTGTACCAAAGTGAAAGTGATGAGTGCATGGCAGTGACGACAGTGAGTGCACGCCGGCGGTGAGTGGATGGTAACCGTGGGCAATGCATGGCGGCGATGGTGAGTGCACGGCGGCGACGGCGGCGGTGGTGAGTGCATAGTGGCGGTGGCGGTGAGTGCATGGCACCTGGATTAGAAGGGACAAAGGCTGGGAAGAATGAGACAAGGGACAATGGTGGCTGTGATGTGTTTTATCTGTGGCGGTGAGTAGACGATTGCATGGCGGTGGCCAGGGATCCTTAGCGATGGTTGTATGTACATGGAATCGACCTTGAGGAGTGCATGGCAGCAAGGGTGACTGAGTGCATCGTGGTAGTGAGTGTGTGGTATGGCGACGATGAGTGCATGATGACGACGATGAGTGTATGGAAGCAACAGCGGTGAGGCCATGGTGGTGGTCGGAGTGCTCGATGGTGGTGGCAATGAGTCGTATATTGCACCAGCGGTGAATGCATGGCAACTGAAATCTGGAATCATTGGATGAAAGTAGTGTTGGAAAATTATGTGCGTATTTGGTGGGTAAATGGTTTCTTGTGGTTACATGGTCACTGAGGGAATAAAACTGTGGGTGAATGGTGTGGGTGCCCGCAAGATTAGTATTTGATGTGGTATGGTATGGTATGGTATGGTATGGTATGGTATGGGGCAGTTGATAGAAAAACCAACCCATTGCCATCCCTATAATTCATCGATTATAGGAATGGGATGTTTGTCCTTAATCATTTGTTGATTAAGGGCTCTATCGTGTACACAGAATCACCATGATCCATCATGCTTCTTCACAAGTAAAATAGGTGATGAGAATGGGCTATTGCTGGGTCTAATCAAGCCTTGGAGCCTCATTTCCCCAACATGTCTTTCTATTTCATTCTTTTGAGCATGAGCATATCTATATGGGGGTACACGCTTTACTTTCGTCCTTCAGTGGAATTTTTTGGTCTTCTATCCTCTTTGGGGGAAGTCCAGTCAACACTGCAAACACAACATGATACGCCTCTAGTAACCCCTCTACCTCATTTCCTCCCATTCCTTTGGCAATCCCGGTTCCCACTTTCCCTTCAATGGAATCTTGTGGTCTACTGTCCTCTTTGGGGACAGTCCATTCGGCTCTGCAAACACAACATGATACTCCTCTAGTAACCCCTCTACCTCATTTCCTCCCATTCCTTTGGCGATCCCATTTCCTTCTTGCCCTTCTTCCTCCACTGAATGCAGCTGAAGCATCACAGCACAGGTTGTCCCTTGCAACTCTTGCATCACTTCTCCTGTGTCAATCTCCCTTAACCCCTTTGGCATCAAGCCCTAGATTTGATAGTTGACCCCTTATGCTACAAACATCATGGTCATTTGCTTGTAATTATTGCTTATTGTTCCCAGCTTTTCCAGCCAGGCCAGGCCCAAAACAAGTTGTTTACACCCAAAGGGTAGGATATCGATGTCTTCGACTGCTCGATAACCTTGTATATGTACTTCACACTGATGTAATTTTCCCCGAGACCTGAGGATGCCACCACCCCCCACTTCTACCTCCAAGGATTTTGTCTATTGAACCTATAAACCTCATTCTTTGACTAAAGAGGGATCAATAAAATTATGTGTCACTCCAGAATCCACAAATACCAAGCAGCATATGCCTTCTACCTGCCCCACACTTCTAACTGTTGGGTTGTCACCTTCCCCGTCACTGAATATAGCGATATAGTACTCAACATGGAAGTTTCTTCTTCCATTTATTCTGAAGGCAATGAGGTTCCCAATGGTGATGACTCCCCGATGGTTTGCCCCTGTTCATTGAGGACTTCCCACTTCTCCTGATCTTCCAGATAGATCATACAAAGGAGTTTACCCTAACAACGATGGCCAGGAAGATATTTCTGGTCGCATCTAAAGCACAACCCCTTAGCCCTCCTGTGTTCGCGTTCCTCTAGAGTGAGTTGAGGTGTTATTTGACCCATGCAGTTTTCGGGTGCGAGCAGCCGGACTTGGTTGAGTAAATTGGGCAGCCCCACTAACATAGGAGCATGGGTTTCTGCTCAGTACTCCACACCCAGAATTGGTCCTCTTGAGTTCAAAGTAATCACTGACCACAGGAGTTTGTTGCTATTAGTCTGGGTTTCTAGATTCAAATGTATTATCATTGATATGTGATTGTATTGTGGTGGATATGTGAATGGTAGAAAAACAAAATGTATATGTATGAAATGATGTGCATTAGTGGTATACAATTGCTTGAAAATGATCAGATCTAAAAAACAAAATGTAGGTTGCTTACATGTGATACACAATAATATATTCCCTTTGTTTTAAAAGTCTTGTTTTAAAATAATATGCAATGAATTTGTTACAATTATGGATGGAATTCTGTAACGCTATACAAATTGATGTTTTAAAAATGGTTAATAGTGGTGTTTGACTGCTCTAAAATCAGGTTTTAAATGATTTGAACGACTTAATAATGTGCTGCATTAAAAAGTATGTAATGTTGTTTTCAAGTATAATTCTGCCTGACTCGTCATTTGGAGGAGGTACAGTGCCATGTTCATTGAGTGAACAATCAACGTCAGATCATCTATGATGCTTTTCACTTGTAATATAAAAAAAAAATTGGATACAAATTCAACAGCGTTGAACAAAAGATGTGATTAGAATAATTTGTGATAAATCTGAATCGAGAAATAAGGGTTGACCAAATGGAAATCATGACACTGGTAATATGTACAGTTCAATTCTCAATTTTAGTCCAATTCGGGTTGGCTTGGGTGGGCTTGGGTTTTGTGTTCAGGTTTGGTTTAAGTTCAGGTTTGGTTTTAAGATGTAGTTTGATTTTGGATTTAGTTCAGTTTTCAATGTTTCCGGTTTGGTTTGGATTCGGTTTGGGTTGGAAAAAACCCACCCATTGCCATCCCTAAGTGTCAATGGAAGTAGGATGAATCTTCTTCTTCCAATGTAAATAAGATTGAATTTAAAATGATGCAGATGTTATTGTTTTTGTTGTTAATGCTTATTTTCAAATTTCAACGAGAAGTAAGTGTACCTATTCATCTCTTAGAATTTTTTTCCATGATTCTTGTTAAATAATATGGATCATAAGTTTTTGGTTATAAACATTGCAGGTTGCATACTCTGAATTGACTGAAGTTGGCTGCAATTCTTCTGTTTCTATAGTCATATACTGATTTGGTTACAAACTCTATCAACATTAACATCCAACTAATACATAGTTCAAAATAGTGAACCACATCTATTACCAAATGTTTAAAGGGAAACAATATCTGGTTTTGAAATTATTTTTCTGAAAGTTCTCTTTTTACAACATATTTAAGGAATTAGAGACCTATAAGCTAATGAATTCCTTGATGTTGTTCCTGGAAGGTTCTAGTGAATATGAGAAATGTTCTTATGGAGACCGTTGACTTTCCAGATAATAGCAAAACTTCTATGGTGAAGTTTGTACAAACTTCATTTTCTCTGGCGTGAAAAGGAGATGCTATTTGTAAAATTGTTTCATGATCCTAGAAAGATTGAAATCTAATTGTGAAGAAATTAAAGTTGTTGGGAGTTAATGCTCCAAAATAATGTGTTGTATGTTGATGGTCCTCTACAAGTTAACATGCTGGTCTTATTGAGACTGAACTGAATATAAGTAGGGTAAATTCAGTTGTCTCTGCAGATTTGAGCATGATTGTTCAAAAGTTTGTAAAAAACATAGATGCTCTCATTAATGATATCTAATTCTTATTTTTTGGAGCATACGTTAGTTTGATGCTTTCTTTGGCTTCTTGCTATTCTTTTCTGTTATTGTCACATGTATATGGCGAACAAAATTTGCAATTGCAGACATGGAATATGTACAATTGTACAAAATGCAAGGGGAAAATGATTGCATGCAAAAGCTATATCGTTTAGCATCAGTTGGAAGAAACAGACTGACCGATGTCAGTCTGTTTGATATTTTTTTATTTAGTTTTATATTCCCAAGTTCAACAGTTCTTGTCATTGCGTTATGAATTTTTTATGTATTTCTTTTAATACTCAAACTAAACGGCTCGCACAGTTGATTCAGAATAGGACCGTTGAAGTTACATGCAAGACTAATGGAGTTGCAGATTACGGACCAAGCTCAACGGTTCTGTCTAGATACAGCCTCGCACCTGTTGATTCTATTCCAGACCAGACAGTAGTTGTCGTTGAGGATAGCTAATGTTGTACTAGTGCATGCGGTGATGGCGGCATTGGTCTTCACTGCAGGTGGTAGTCTTGGCAAGTTCTGGAGTTTGCTAGTAGCCTCTGAGGTATCTCGTATTGTTGGCATGACCCTGGCTGTACTGGCCTGGCGGCGTGACAAGGCCGGAGGAAGAAGGAGGTATAGGGTTGTAATGCTAGCATCGATTGAAGATCATATTAGCACTGAATTGGCTGTAGATTCACTGCAGATCCCACGGTGTCGCCATGGTGATCGTTGGTGAGGCGAATATATGTTGCGGAGGCTAAGTGAGAAGAGGCGTCGGCTGTTGTAGGTTTATCAATTTGTTGTCGTCATTGCAAGTTTGTGGCTAGGTCTTATGAAGGTGGCGGCACCGCTAGGATTTTAAGGTATTGGGAGATAGGAAGGAGGGGAGACGAGGCAGAGGAGGGGAAGGGGGATTGATTCTCTTCGGTCTTCATTGGCATTGTAGAAGCAAGTTAGGTAACGCCTGGAAGGCGTCTATGATCATAAAATGGTGGCACAACTGTTTCCTACTGACTGACCAAGGAGACCACCCAAGCGGCTTAGTTGAATTGCGAGCAGGTGTCGGTAGAGTCTAAGGTCTCTCAGCTATCGAGGCTGCTGGGAGCAATCACTTGAAGGAGATCTATAGGGGCGTTTGGGTCACCCGGGGCTAGGGTAATAGCCATCGGCCGTTTTACACGAAAAGGATGACCCATCGCAATGGTGTGGGTCAGGGGCAGTCAAAACCATGTTTGGCTATATTAATTATATTGGTTTTGATTCATATTTTGCTATTAAGTCCCCTTAACTTTAAGTATTTATATCTTTTACGTCACACACCCTCTTGACCCAAAATCTTAACCATAACTATAATTAGTGATAAGCTATATATTAAAAATACTAACTCCAAATCATGATTCCAAGGTGGTCAATAATTAGTACACACGTAATCATATGATAATTGCATTTTTTTAGTGATACAAAATCCAAGAGTTCTTAATGCAAAGTTGAATATTCAATTTTGGGTTCCAAGTGGGATGAGTACAAAAACATGAGGGAACTTTCACTTTATGGTTTGAATTTCAAGATAATTCAATGAAGTCTAATTCAGAATGAAAATGAAGCAAAAAGATTTTAAATTTGACAAAATTATGTTAATAGCTCAAACATTAGATTTAGTACCAAAATTTGGTATGGTACACCAGCACATACATTGCACATTGAACCTTCTGATGATGAGGACATGTCATGCCCTTGAAGGTACGCTCCAAGACCAACACCCAATCATCAGCCTTATCCACCATGTTTGTCTCACTCTCGCCCTTGAAGTATGGTGGTTGCATCTTTATGAAGTCCATTAGGGTGAACTCCTTAGGCTTGCTTGCATTAGGTACAACATTGGACATTTGTTCCACTAGGGTAGTCGAGAGAAAATGGTGTAACATAGTCAGCTCTTGTTTAGGGGTCAGAAGAGGTGTGCCTACATGAGTAGTATGGGTTTTCTTGGTGTTTTGAGGAGTCACTGAGGTGTCTCAGTTGTCGGTTTTGCTAGAGGAGGCTCCCCAAGAAGAGTTGTTCGTGTTCCCAAAAAAATCTCCCTTCCTGAAAACAAGGGTGTGACATAAGATAACTAGGAGTAGATGACAGAGATATCTAAGGCTACTATTGCCTCTGGGTATACTATTTTGGACAGTCGGTATCAGCTCAGGCCAGGAAGGTACCATACGGATCCGGTAGTCCTCATAAACCAAGCTAGTGGCACGGAGGAAAATCTTTCCAGCCCCCAGACCCTGATCCTTTCTAGACACCCTTGCTTTCAACTTATTCCCTAGTAGTTGCCCAGCATGCTATGATACCATGTTGTAAAGAGACGACATCACCTCCTTACTAAAATTTAAAGGAAATACAAAACATCCACCTTCTTATAAAAATAATTGAGATTGAGGGATGCATATATAATATTCCAAGTAAATAAGCATGATTGAGATACATGTAAAATATCAATAGAAGAGAAAAGAAAACTAAGTTATTACATTGCTTATGAACTCAGTTCACTACATGAGTTTCATGAAAGGAAAAACTAGAAATAAAACTAGTAGGATCTAGTAGTAGCAACCTAGACATCCTTGAAGCAAGACTTTGGTCTACACTAGATTTTCATTTCCTTAACCTTGTTCCAAACCTGGGTGGTTGGGAAAGCACCCAGCAAGAGAGAGAAAGCAAGGTATGTGTCAAAATAATGAACAAGCACAAAAGATTAATAAATAACATAGAAATAAAGGCTAAGATTTCATCACAAGAAGAAGAGATCAAGAGTACGAGTCATAATCAAATAGATGCTTGCCATAACAAGAAAATAGTAAAAGATTTGCATGCATGATTAATATTGACTACCTTAATTAAGTAGGGTTGAGGATCCTACCAGATCTCAACCAAATAGGGGAGGGAGAGTAACACATTCCAGTCACCTACACTATATTTTGTATTGGGGAGAGTAACGCATTCCCGTGGGCAAAATAACACATGCCCTATCTATGGGTGGTTGTACAAAAATATCACTACATTAGTTAAATAGTCTAATAAAATCAAAATGATAAAAAGAAACTATGGAAAATAGAAGCATTAGATATTTGAAACATGGAAGTGGGGTACAAGACCTAAGAAATAGAATATCAATACTAATTTTGAGGCAAATATAGCAAAAGAAATCTGAATAAAGAGATGAGGGTTCATATAATTCCTCATTAAGGAAATTAGGTTTTGTCTTGCAATTATCACAATCTAAGGTGTAAGGATGCATATACCTCTCTTACTGAGTTCAATTATCAAGTTTCACCAATTTTAGACGATCCAAGTTCAATCTTTGCCTATTTTAATTAATTAATATGCATCAGAACATATAATGCACTTTAATAGAGAGAAATCCCAACTTTGGACCTTCTTAACAAAACTCGAATTTTGACTCTAAAAATATCACCAACCATATTATTAGGTTTTCCTAATCAAGAAAACATATTTCTATGTTTATTTTGGAGTTAATATGTTGAAGTTGTAATTTTTATGGATTTTAAGAATTAAATTCATACTCCAAAAATCATCCTTCACAAAATCATGGAAATTAGATGTTGAATCTATTTTTATTAGAAAGAACATATTTTCCAATTCTGAAACATATTTATTTGTTAATTTTGGATAAGGTAATAAAAAGATACGAATTTTACAAAGTGGGCCAATCAGAAAATTAGGAAAATCCATGTAATCGAGAAAAAATTGAGGAAAAGGATAAGAGAGGGGCCCGACCCACTAACTTGGCCCAATCGGGGTTGTATAAGTCATGGGTCAAAGGCTCGACTTTGACTCACTCAAAACAAAGAAAACACAACGAAAAGACTATTATGTCTATGTGCGCTAAAATGAAGAAAATAGAAAGCAAGAAGGGTAAGATGGTGAAATCACATTGGGGATTCATCCCCCTCTCTTAGTCGCCATGCACACAAGTAGCAGAGCTAGTTCAAAGCTTAATTTGGGTGATTCTGTGGGACACTACAATTTGAGAAAACAAGGGGATAGATAGAAAGAGGGGAAGGAACTTGTAACATACCGAATTTTAAAATTTTGTCTTTTGACCCTCTTTCCCATCTTTTCCTTTCATTTCTATCCTTATTGGCCTTTCTATTTAATTAACGGAATTTATAGTGGTTTAGTGAACATTTATTCACTAATTATACCAATGGAAGGGTTTATGCACAAATACCTCAGTGAAAGCTTAATTACCATAATTAAGTTCTCTAAACCTTAATCTGACTTTTTGATGTGATTTGAAAACATAAAATATGCCACACAACTCATTTTAGTGGTAATATGAATATAAGAAACTTAATTGGATGAACAATTTAGATAATGGGTTGTTAATGGGCCATATGACATATCTCATAAAAATAAGTATCAAAAGAGGAAAAAAACTTCAAATTCGAAATCTACATATCAAAATTAGCATACATGTCAAATTTCATCTAATTTGGACCACCTTGAAATATTAGGATAAGTTTAGGAGAGAGAAAATCAATAAAAGGCATAAGTAATTAATAATGTGATTTTATAAATTAAAAATATGGAAATAATGGAAAATTCATATTCTACACATCAAATATAACTTTTGGATGAAGTTTGGTTCGATTTGGATGTTGTTTGTGCAAGTTATGCAATTTAGGTATATTCTGGACTTTTATGCAATTTACCCAATTGGGAGGTTTTCTTTGCAAATTATCAACTGAATTTTAATACTTAGATATTACCTTATCATTAACAAGATTATAAACCATTGGAGAACCTAGTTTCACCTTGGTTTGATGGTATTTCTTTCCAAGGGCATTATAGGGATCCCTCTTTATAAAGATGCTTATCCTTAAAAGCTATCAACCAATGAGGTTATTTCTTTCTTGAAAAATGGTGGGGATGGCCTAGAATAATCTATGGGCTCTTAGAACCGACTTTTGATATGCATGAAGCCTCTATGAGCTATCCTCTTGCATGGCCATCAATCCCTAGGCTAAAGACACATGGAAAGTCCCTTAAGACTCCTCATGCTTCACCTCTTTCTATATATAGCCATGTATACCCCTTCCCAACTCACAATTCAAAAAAGCTTGCTCTCCTTTTCTTTCCTCTAGCTTATATAATAGTTCCTTCTGTATTTGGCCACGAAGTTTCTGCCCCAAGGAAATAGAGGGAGCCTACCTTGGTGAAGAAGGCTCCTAGGGCTTCCAAATTGCTCTATTAGGGTTTCTAAAGCTCCTCCTTGGTAATTTCGACCAAAACTAGTAAGTTTCCTCCCTTAATTTCCTATTTTCATACTTATAGTCTTCCTTACACCTTAGTCTAGGTCTGAACCATGACCATACATGGTAAAACTCCACCTAAAACCCTAAAACATGTCATCTCCTTGCTCTTTTGCTAGGGTTTGCACCTCTAAAGTGGAGAAGGCGATCTTTGCTCAAGAAAGGAGCTTGTCTTGGAGCAACCAGACATTCTAATCTCGGAATCCTTTCTGTTTGAACCTTATTACCTTCCTAGAGGCAAGTTTGGTTAACACCCTTCTCATATATTGCTTAGTACATGCTTAAAACTCATGCTTTTATGTTGAAAATCGACGATTTCCATCTCTTTTTACCATGCTCTTCTAAGGTTTTGATTTCTTGCTGTTTTACCTTCTCTAGAAGCTCTAGTTTGGTGACCTATGCAACTTCAAACCTGATCTTGGTTGAATGGTGTTTTCTCCCTCTCCCTCTCTCTTTAATTATCTCGATCGGTTTGATGATGTGGCAATTTCCTATTGGTCAGTATTTCAAAATTCATATCTTCTAAATCGCTTATCCAAATTTGACAAATAAATATGTTTTTGAATTGGAAAATTAATCTCTATCTAATAAAAATATTTTCAAGGTCTGATTTCATGGTTTGACGAAGGGTGATTTTTGTAAAACGAATTTAATGCATAAAATCCATAAAAATTACATCTTAATCATCATAACTCCAAAATTAACATAAATATATGTTTTCTTGATCAGGAAAACCAAATAAGTTTATTGGTGATGTTTTAAGAGTCTAAATCCGAATTTTCCTAAAAAACTCTAAAAATAGGGTTTCTATATATTAATGTGCACTATGTACTCTAATACATTTTAATACATTGAAAATAGGCAAAGTGGAACTTGGACTCAATTAAAGTGGTGAAAGTTAGTAATTGATATCAGTAAGAGAGGTATGTGCATTCCTTACACCCTATGTTGGGATAATTGCATCCAAATCCTATATTTCCCTAATGAGGCTTAAATGAACCCTAAATATCTTGTTCTTGAATCCTAATGTTGTTCATGCCTCAAATTAGATTATAATTTCTTCTTGTACCCCACTGCAATGCTTATTGAATATTATGACTACTCTTGCCATGACCACTTTTCTAGCATGTGGATTTATGTTCTATTTAATTTAAAGTAGCGGTACTTATGTACAACCACCCACAGAGGGCATGTAAATAATCGCCCTGGGGAATGTTTTATTCTCCCCATAATATTGTAGGTGACTGGGAATGTCTTATTCTCCCCTCACCTAAGGTTAAAGGTCCGGTAGGTGCCTCAACCCTACTTAGTTAGGTAGACATAATTATCTTACATGCAAATCCTTTTTGATATAATTGTTAATGGCAAGTTTCTTTTGAATATATCCTCATACTCATGTTATCTTAATCATATGATGAACCCTAGTATGTTTTTATTTGTTGTACTTATCTTGATATCCCAGATTAGTTTTGTGACACATACTTTTCTTCCCTTTCCCTTTTTGCTGGGTGCCTTCCCAACCACCCAGGTGTTGAGCAATGTGATGGATAATACAAGTAAGATCTTAGATTTTGGCTTGGACTCGGTTGATGGAGATTTTGCTTGGAGACAAGATTGTAGTAGTCTAGACTTCCCTCTATCTAGATCTTGATTGTGTGTCTTGATGTAAACCCTAATGGGAGAATTTGATGTATTTTTGTAAACCTTTTATGAAATTGAATATTGTCAATTATTTTTTATTCTGCTTCTTTTTAATGGTGTTTTGTTTACCATATTTTAGTAAAGGGGTAATTTCACCTCCTTACAGCATGGTATTAGAGCCCATGGTAGTCGAAATCTGACTATTTCAATTTTATCTCCCTAATTAGAATCCCTGCCTTACATAGTTCCTTTAGGTGACATGGTTTCCCTATAGTTGATCTATAAATGATGAAAGGTTGATTTAGGACCCTATAGTTCCACATTAGTATCATGATGAATAAAACTCTAAAATACTCATAACTAAAATATGCATAACCTAATGTTGTTTAGGTTTTCCTTTATGCAACTATTAGGGCATGAAGTTGAAGCAAAGGTGTCTAGAAAGGATTAGGTTCTGGGGGGTGGCAATATTTTCTTCCACATCACTTGCTTGGTTTACGAGGACTCCCAGATCCATATGATATCGGCCTGGCCTAAGATGAAATGGATTGTCTGAAATAGTTTGCTTTTAGGCAATAGTGACCTTAGGCATCTATGTTGTATATCTTTGGGAACCCAAAGTTTTAGGTGTATGATGACTTGTATGAGGATGGATACCAATATAGTCTCCTTATGTCCCTTGGGGTCACATGTTTGGATAGTTTATCCCTAGAACCTAGACTATAAAGTTTGGGGCTGAGTGAGCTATCAGAGTGCACAGTGGAAGTGTGATGGATCTTGTACATGGTTTAGTTAGACTCATCCTTTAACCCTAGTGTAGTTTGGCTTGATAGGTTGAACCCTTTAAAGGGTGGGGTATAGTTAGTTTGATGATGTTGGGTGGTTAGATTTCAAGGACAAAATACTCTTTAGGGGGATGGAGCCCTATGACATCAGGAGGTGAAATCACTCCTTTACTGAACTAAACTCGCCTCAGGGTTCAGTTTGTTCGGAGGTGACGAGGAGGATCTGTAATGGCCACCGCAAACCCTAGACCCAAATACGACCATCGATAGTAGAACACACAAGCACAGGAACAATTAGAGCTAGAGAAAAGTCAAGCAAGGAGATATAAATACTTTGTGTGTACTATTTATAGATGGATCATGAAACAAGAGATGGCTAGGTCAACCTAGAACTTTGGGGATGCAAGAATTGGGCGTTTCCCAATTAGGAAAATCCATGTAATCGAGAAAAATTTGAGAAAAAAGGATAAGAGTGGGGCCTGACCCACTGAGTTGGCCCAATAGGGGCCGACCAAGTCATGGGTCAAAGGCCTGACTTTGACTCACTCAGAATTAAGAAAACATGATGAAAATACTATTATACCCTTGCGGTGCTAAAATGAAGAAAACAGAAAGTAAGAAGGGTAAAATGGAGAAATCACACAAGGGATTCATCCCCCTCGCTTGGGTGATGTGTGCGTAAGCAGTAGAGCTACTTCAATGCTTAATTTGGGTGATTTTGCGAGACACAACAATTTGAGAATACAAGAGGATAGAAAGAAAGAGGGGAACGAACTGAACTCACCGAAGGGTTCAATTCGTTCGGAGGTGACGAGGAGGATGTACATTGGCCACTACAAACCCTAGACCCAAATACAATCACCGATAGCAGATCACATAAGTACAAGAACAATTAGAGGTAGAGAAAAGTCAAGCAAGGAGATACGAAGACTTTGGGTGTACTATTTATAGATGGGAGATCGTGAAACAAGGGATGGCTAGGTCAACTGAGAACCTTGGGATGCAAGAATTAGGCATTTTCCAATTTCTTGACAAAACACTACAAATAAGGGACTGTTGTGTGTGGAATCCAATAAGGAAGGGGTAGGAACAAAAATATTGAGAAAATATTGAGTAACGAGAGAGAAATCTCAAAAACAAAATCAACATGTTCCACACCTATTTCTATCACGAGCGCGAGGTTGGTGGCAAACTTGAAATCATCTGATCAAATCCCCAAATGATCTCGACCTTCCATTAGTGTGAAAATAGAAAAATAAAAGAAAAATGTGTGTGACACATTGATTGTGTTCCAAATCTTAATCAGACTAAAGTGACACATATATTTATTTAGTATTTTCTCTCTCCTCAATCGAGGGTGCAAACAAAACCCAAATTAATTGAAATTTGACACTTAAGCCAATTCAAGTATATAAAATTCGAATATGCAATTAGATTTCCCTTTGAAGACTTTTGATTCATCAAAATTAGCTAATCTTATTTTTTCTTTCCTCATGCATTAATGACTCTAAGATCCTTCAAATTTGATGAAACTTCACCAACAAGTCAACTTAAATATGTTGGGCGTGAATTTGTCATTAACTTTACATGTTGAAGTTGTTTGTACATTTATTTAATATTTTGAACGTTCTACACACTTTCTCTTTCCTAACTTCACCTTTGCATCAAAGGTTCTCCAAATTGAATGAAAATACACCTACATGCATATTTAAATGTGTAGATCACAAATTTGGAATCAATTGTTACTTTTGGAGTCATTAATGGTTTAATTTTATATTTTTGAGATATCTCCTGTTTTCTTATTCAATTAATGCAATTATGATTACTAATTTCCCAAAATTGTGAAACTTGTCTCTTATGTAAAATTTAACTCAAAGAAAATGAATTTGGGCTTGGAATTATCTTTTGATATTCTCTTTTATCATTTTTAGGTAATTTATTCATATTTCCACTATTTGACAAATTAATTCATTTAATGTCACATTTTCATTATTTTTAGGATTTTCTTTTCTTTCTTTTGTTCCTAAAGGCCAAAGAAACTTCTAGTACAAATTTATTTTGTCTTTATCCTAGTTAAGTGGATATTTTGAAAATTAGACCCTTTTATATACTTTCGCTGAGGTATTTGTGCATAAACCCTTCTATTGGTATAAATAATGAACCAATTTCTCACCAAATCACTATGAATTCCACTAATTCAACATTGAGGACAAAAAGGATAAAAATGAAAGGAAAACTTAGGAAAAGGCTAAACTAAGATTGTACATAGATTTCAGGTCGTTACAATCCCAGTTTCATTATTCATAAAAAAGGTGATAATACATAATGTTCAATTTGAAAAAGTAAACATCATAATTGTAGAGAAACGAAAGTATTCACATGAGCATACTTTTTATTCATCATGTATTGATTAATAATGTATTCATACTTTAAATGATGCATTATGATTAAGTAAGTGAATGATATAAAGGCTTGAACTCTAATTTAGTACTCAATGTGCATGACCCACTCACTTGAGCCTGAAGAGGAAAACTAATGTAGCCTAGATCTTGAGCAAAAACCCAAAAATGTCTTGTCCTACATATAAGCATGCTAATTTTCATGATTAAGACTAGGGTTTTAGTGTTTTCTAAGTGAATCATGGAAAGTGGGTTGGAAATCTAGGTATGAAACCATGGACATATGATAGCTCTTGAAAAATCAATCAAAATTCATATAAGGTTCGTTACCATGAGAGTTATGTATCAATTATTATGAATTTCTAAAGATCAGATATATTCTGACCAATTAGAGCCCATATAAAACCATTAAATTGATTTCTTATTACTCCAAAAATCTCAAATCAACAAGAGGCAAGAGATTTGATGTGCCCTTGGTATCATTTTTCACGAATAATTGTGACAATGACAAAATCAGAATTCGTTATTGAAGCAACTACACGACGGCTAAAAAAATGTGTCATCAAATTCCATAGATGCTTGTATACATCATGACATATAAAATATATCAAGAAGGTACAGAAGTAAACTAGACACTGGGTTTCTTTCTCCTTTTTCCATGGCATGTCAAACTTCATTGGAGCTCACACTATCGGCCAACTATGAAGCAACAGTGTGGTAGGGGGAGAATGGAAAACTTATTTAGCATTTCCACACATTTGTGTTCCCAGTTAACCATTGTGTGGGTCTAGTATGAAAGGGGGAACCATCTCTAAATTGCCACCATGGAAGGAATATCTAAGAAGGAACAAAGGGAGATTTACTACATAAGATTGAAATTTAAAGGCAAGAATCGATTCATGCACAACAAGCAATGTTGAGGGAACAAACCAAGGTGTATGATGATGCTTATCACCCCACCAAATTTAGAAATGGGGTCAAAGAAATAGGAAAGGTATATCAAGAAAGAAACACTAATAAAGAAGCACTTTGAATAAAATAACTATTTAGTCATCTACCAGAGTTGAGGGATCAATTTACATGGATAGAGAGTGGTCAAGAATGTTGAATGTTGGTCGACTACTACTGACATAGAGTTAGGTTGAACATGATTTCTTATCATAATTAGATTCTTAAAACCTTAATCAAACCTTGTGACGTTCTTTGGTATCATGTGACAAGCCTATGTTCCAATTTTGGTCCAGTTTGGACATTGTTTGGGCTAGTTATGTATATATGTGCTTATTTTGGACCTAATTGCAATTTACCCATGCCTAGGGTTTTTCTTGAAATTTGTCACATTCTTGTTGTGCCTTGCATTTTTTGACATCAGTTTGGATATGGTTGAGCTTTGGGACACCTTGTCACACCTTGGTTTGAGTGGTGGCATCTCATGATGTGATTAGGATTTGCATGGATGACCGAAGTTATTGGTTGACCTTGGAGTATGTTGACTGATGAACCCCCCCCCATGTTGGCAGTCACCAAAGTTGTATATGTGCCTTATGGGGTTGGAAGTCACCAAGGTTTCCTTGTGCACCTAGGGTTGGCAGTCGATGAATGTTCCAAACTCATCTTTGGTCGCCAACACACCTAGGGTTCGCGACCGTTTGCTTTTCTGATCTCTTGATCGCCAAGATCTCAGTGGTTGTTTACTTTTTCTAGACAATTTGGTTGTTTGGTTTTCTTGTTTTTGTTATCAAGGTTTCATGGATGAGTGAGGTTCTTGCATGGATGAGATCTCTTGGACACAAGGCATGCTTAGCATGACACCTATCCCCTTTCTCTCTCTCTCTCCAACCCTATGTTATATAAACCTCTCTCCTTGCATGCAAACAACTCTTGACACTCCTAGTTTCCTCTGTATTCTTCCTTGGTTTCTTGGAGCTCGTCCTATCTTTCTTGGTGGTGAATAAGTAGCTCAAGGTTCAAGAAGGTGGGTCGATCTCCCTTGCATGCTGAGCTAGGGTTTGGATCTACCCTTCTTGTGATTGTTTGGTTCTACCTTGCTCTTATTCTTATTCTTAGTAAGTGAGATCTCCATCTTTTATCTTAGTTTTCCTTGCTATCATGCCTTCTTATTTCTCTTATGGACCGAACCCATGGTACTCCATGGTAGTGCTTGAGTCTGAGCTTGAAGAACATCTCCTTCTTGCTTCCTTGACCTAGAGTTTGCTTCCTTCTTGGAGGTGGAGCTAGCTTGTCTAAGAGGAGTGCTCAAGATAGGGTTTCTACCTTGTTTAATACAAGCTACCTTGTTGTTTGGAGTTTCTACATAATCTCTAAGGCAAGTTATATAACTTTCTTCATGATTATTTCTTACTTCTGCCTTGCATGCACATGATCTTGCCATAAAATGTTGCTTTGAGTAGGAAGATAATATCATTTACCTAGGGTTCGTGTTTACATGGTAATCTTGAGTAGATAACTCATCTTGGATGATCCCTGAACCCATTTGCACAAACCTCACTTGATGATGAAAGTTTTGGTCCTTGTTTATATGGGAAAATGGTGGCTTTTTCTCTTTCAAAATATGGTTTCTTTCTAGGGTTTTAAGTTGATTTTCCTCCTTCTATTTGAACACAATGGTTTGGTTTTGGTTTAGTTTTTCTTGACTTCCTTGTTCCAATCGATGCCATTAATCTTGTTTCTATTTTGTATCTTGTTGGTCGCTAAATTTTCACCCCTTATGTGGTCCATGAAGTTCTGAGATATAGTGGCCACTAAGATTTGAACCCACAATGTTACTCAAGATTTTGATGTTTATTGGTTGCCAAGTTTTTGGACCATGTTGGTCACTAAGGCCCTTGAGATCATCATATGTCACTAAGCCTTGAACCTTTTGGTGGTCGATGAAGGACTGAATTCATATTAGTCGCCAAGCCTTGATCCTTTTGGTGTTCGATGAAGGATTGGATTCGTATCAGTTGTCAAGTCTTGTGATTTTAATAAGTCACTGAGATTTTATGCCATCATTGTTCGCCAATGTTTGGTAACCCTAGAGGTCACCATACCCCTTGACCTTTAGCAGTCAATGACATCTCTGACCCTTAGTGTTCGATGAGAATATCTTACTTCATGGTCGTTATGTTTCCTGACTTACGATTGGTGATTTTTGATCTTATGCTTTCATGATATGATGGTGTTTTGATTAAGTCACCCTAATTTGTTTGTGATTGGCTACACATGATCTAATAGTCTTACCTTTGCCCTCGAATGAATACAAACCTAAGGTTTTAGTAAAGCATTGTTTGGCAATGTTAATTCAACTATTCTCATGCATCTAACCCTAATACAAGTAAGTAATGATGTTACATAGTTTCTTATGTGACAAGTACGATGATGGAATGCTCTCTCTCCCCTAGTGTTATTGTAACACTAATTTTCTATCTTATGAACATCATGGCTCTTATATGTAATGTTGTATCAACTTATGGATCATGTGTATGGTGATGAAATTATGAGCCTTGATGAGGCATGGAAAGATGATAATGTTCTTACATGGAACAATGTGAATGGTCTTATGACCTTGGACATGGCTTTGTGCCCTATTTGAGGTGTTATCCTTTGTATGATGTGACACAAACTTGTATTCTATGTTGATATGATGATGATTATGGCTACATGTATGGCTGCGAAATAGTACCATGTGATGATGTGATAAACTTTATACTTTATACATTTTATATCTTATGAGGTTGCAATATACCGATGTTTTTGTAGAATTCTTTTACAGTTTGTATGTAACTTGATTGATGCATATAAATATACCCAATTGGCATTAACTAATCAAGTGAAACCCTAATCACGTAGTACCATGTGTCATAGATCCATTCCAATGTCAGGAGTTGTTGGATGGTGAAATGAGTATTCCTAAGGGAAACTCAGAGAACATATTGTTGAGCATGTTGGGTGCTTGAAATTGTGTGTCCTTGTCTATCTGATCCCAAGGTTATGGAGGATGGCTGCGGTCCTACCTCGGTAGGAGAACATTTGTGGTCGTGTCTCAGATAGTTGTATATGTGATTAAGGAAAAATATGGTTGTACCTTGGATGATAGGGTTTGTATACCCAGGTTAATAGTTTTGTGATTGATATACCAAGGTGGACTAGGTTGTTTTTTAGCTGGACTATATATATCATTGTGGATGACTCATATTGACTAAGGGAGGAGGAGGTTGTAGGAGTTTGTATCTCCTAGATCTTTTATGGCACTAATTTTGACTTAGTAGTGGTCAGTTGGAGTCTGAGTGGTATACCTCAAACTCCTCAGGGCTTAATAAAAGACATAACCCATTCGTGTAGTATATTTGCTTAGGGCTAGACATGATTCACATTGGATACTAACCCTTACCTTGTTTCTTATACTACTTAGTTGTTATATTATGTGGTAAGAGAAATTAACTCTTTAGTAGATGATAGTCTTACCTATCCATTCATATGCTTGCTAGTTTTACCTATTACTATGCATGTCTGTTTAGCTGGCTTGTGTATTTAATATGATCCAGTTGCTTAGCATGCATAATTAGTTTAACATGCTTAACCTGCTTAGCAATAATGATACTTGTTGTGACCAATAACCATTGGTTGAGAGTTATATCTCTCGCTGGGACATGGGTCTCACCTCATGGGTTACCACATCTTTTTAGGTGGTCGTGAGCGATGTGGTCAAGTTCGTGGTGCTGAGGAGGAGTATCTTGGTGAGCAGTAGAAGTAGAAGGTTGGATAGTTGTTAGTAGAGTCTTAGAGTCGTCCCTATACTCTCAGGTCTAATCAGGGGATGTTTTGTAGATAATGTACATCGACTCGAGTTTTGGCAGTATGCTGATGTTTTGTATATGGCATGTATATGTTGTACATCTCTTTTGTATACATGTTGTGGTTGAGGCCACTAGACATTCATGTAAATACCTAATATGGTATGTGATGACGTGTAAGTAGTTGGACCTTTATGTAATGTTTTTTAACATGATAGTAATGTTGAAATCGGTTTTAATTTACCCTCTTTTCTGGTAATATGGATGATTAGTTGTTGATCTCATGTTTTGTTTTGATTAAACTTGTTTAGTGCGGTGGGGTGTCATGTGATAAGGTTGGTATTAGATCTCTAGTTCATTGAGTCCATGGGGACATAGGACTTAGGTTTGTGTTTGTTCTTTCATAATCCAACAATCTGATCTTAGCTTATTCTTATGCAAATATTATTGGAGAACGTGAAGAACATGTTGAAAGTAGTTATGTAATGCCAGGAGGTGGCTCTAGGAGGCTGGCATGAGAAGATATAGTGCCTAGGATGGGACCAGAGAAACCTGTAGTGCCTCAGTTTGACCCTGCAGCCATGGCAAATCCTTACTTTTAGTCCATGTTTGGACAACTCATGTTGAAGATTATGCATATATCAGATAGAGTGCCCTTACCTCAAGATAGGGAAGTTGTCCCTAATGTGGAATCTTAAGGTTCTGGGAATACGTTTGAGAGGTTGAGATGTGTCGGAGAGGTTAAGATGTAGGTACAGCAAACCCAGAGGATGATGATATGTGGTTGACAAAACTTGAGAAGGTGTTCAAGTTCCTCAATCCCAGATGAGAACAAGGTGAAGCATGTTGTTTATCTACTGAAGGGCAGTGTTGTCCATTGGTGGGCCATTGAGGAGAAGAGACCTGGAGTTGCGGTTGGTTGGGAAGCATTTTGATTTGTGAGTTGATACTTCCCTGAGACATATCTGGACGAGAAGATGATGCAGTTTGAGAAGCTACGACAATGTTCCATGACCATTAATGAGTATGCAATGAAGTTTATGGAGCTTTTGAGGTTCTATCCCATATGGCAGCGACGGAGTAGGAGAAGATCTATAGGTTTGAGAAGGTTTGAGCTTGGAGTTGTCTACAACAGTGTCTGCTTTAGATAATAGAGAGAGGTTCCCTACCTTTGTGGAGTCAGTGAGGAGTATTGAGAGGTCTACCATCGAGAAGTGTGAAGCCAACTCTAAGAAGAGGGTAGCTCAGTCTCAGGGACAGTCATCTGGTGGCTTTAAGAAGCCAAGGTTTTCTTCACCACCGTCATAGCAGATATCTACCTTTTTAGAGTCGAGATCAGGAGTGTGGTCACAGTGGTCCCCGAGTAAGGGCAAAGCTTGTAGTTTTCTGCCAGCAAGAGCGTGTCGTGCAGCGTTTGTGTCAGTGAAAGGGTCGTCTAGGCCATAGTATGATTTGAGGACTTGTTACAAGTGTGATCAAGTAGGTCATATCAGGTGGGCATGCCCTATGAAGGATGAGGAAGTGACACAGTAGTCAAAGCAGAGTCAGCGAGGTTCCAAGAAGCAACAGTACAACAGTGGTGGTGGTAGAGTACGTGGTCAGGCGTCACAGGAGGGATCTTCTAGACCATCTTATAGAGGACGCATACGATGACATATTATGTCTAGATTCTATGCTATGAGTCTACCATAGGTAGTGGTCAATCCACGGGTCATGAAAGGTCAAATGGAATTTTTTCATTCTGACTTATCTACTTCTTCTTTCATATCTATTTTGGTTTACTCAAGTGTGATGCACTCTTTTATCACCAGAGAGGTGATAAGTAGTTGTAACATGCTTGTTTCTAGTAGATTTAATAGTCTTAGGCTAGAAACCCCTTTAGTTGGTTCTGCTGAGTTGTGGGAGGTGTGTCTATATTGTGTTCTTTCTTTATTGGGGTGCAGCATTCAAGTGAATCTTATGCCACTTGACATGAATGGATTTGATGTGATCCTAGGAATGAATACCTTAGAGAAATATAAGGTTTTTTTGGACACTATTTCTAAGGTGCATCGTTCTATGATAGAAATGCTTCATGGATCTTCCAAGGAGATAAGAAGATTCTTCCTACTTGTTTAGTGTCAGCTATGACAGCAGAGAGGATGATGAGACATGGATGCAAGGCCTTCTTAGCACATGTTTTAATTGCCAAGGTGAGAGGTCCTAGTATCCAGGAAGTGCATGTAGTGTGAGAGTTTGAGGATGTTTCTCCTGAAGAGTTTCCAAGTGTTCCCCCTCCTAGAGAGATCGATTTTGAGATCAATCTTGTTCCTGGAATAGAACCCATAGCTCAGTTACATTACATGATGGCACCAACAGAGATGCAAGAGTTGAAGAAGCAATTGCATGAGTTGTTATAGAAGGGTTTCATCAGACCGATCACTTCCCATTGGGGTGCTCTCATGTTGTTTTTTAAGAAGAAAGATGGTTCCATGAGGTTGTGTATAGACTACTGACAGTTTAACAAGGTCATGATAAAGAACAAGTATATGTTGTTGAGGATATATTATATGTTTGACTAGATGAGAGGTGCCACAGTATTCTCCAAGATAGATCTAAGGTCAGCATATCACTAGCTAATAATCAAGGCAAATGACAAACCCAAGTCTGCCTTTAGGACTAGGTATGGTTACTATGAGTTTGGGGTTATGTCATTTGGGTTAACCAACGCACCAGCACCTTTCATGGATCTGATGAATAGGGTGTTCAGATTGTATGTGGATCAGTTCATGGTAGTTTTCATAGATGATATCTTGATATACTCCAGAGAGAGTGAGTAGCATGAACATCATCTATGGAAGGCATTGACAATGTTGAGGCATCACAAGTTGTATGCCAAGTTCAGTAAGTGTGAGTTTTAGTTGTCTGATGTGTCTTTTCTTGGCCACATCATATATGCTAAAGGTTTTATGTGGATCATAAGAAGGTACAGTCATTGATGGAATGGGAACAACCCAAGACGCCAATATAAGTTTGAAGTTTCCTAGGCTTTACATGTTACTATAGGAGATTCATTAAGAATTTAAGTGTTGTGGGGTTACCCCTAACCAATTTGACCAAGAAGGGTGTTCCTTTTATCTTGGATTACAAGTGTCAGCATTCTTTCCAGTTGTTGAAGGAAAAGTTAACTAGTGCACCCATGTTAGTTCTGTTAGAATAAGGGAAAGGCTACATCATCTTTTGTGATGCGTTGAAGAACAGTTTGGGATGTGTGTTGATGTGGGATAAGAACGTGATTTCTTTTGCCTCACTATAGATTAAGAAACACTAGGAGAACTACGACACATGATCTATAGCTTGCAGTTATGTTCCATAACTTGAAGTTTAAAGGCACTATCTGTATGGAGAGAAGTCTTAGATATTCAATGATCACAAGAACCTTCAGTATATCTTCTGGAAGTAGGAGTTGAACATGAGACAAAGGAGGTGGATGGAGTTGATCAAAGACTATGATTGCACGATAGACTACCACCTAGGGAAGGCAAACGTGGCGGTTGATTCTTTGAGTAGAAAGTCATTTTCTTCATCATATGCGATAAGGTACAGTTACATGCCTTGGTATGCCATAAGCGGGACATGTTGGTCTCACTTCATCAAATGAATGTATAGCTAGAGGTTTTTCTTTTGGCAGACTTATTAGCACAATTACAAGTGAAGCCGATGTTGATGTAGCAAATTAGAGATGCATAATGGAATGATATCATGATATAGAAGATTAGGGTAGAGTTTGGAAACAAGAAGTATGATGTCTTTCATGAGTCGAAGGATGGGATAGTTTGCTTTCACAACATGATAATGGTTCTGGATGTTGATGGTCTGAGGAAGATGGAGCTTGAGGAAGCCCATTCCTCTATGTATGTGATGCACCTGGTAGTACTAACATGTACCATAATCTAAAGAATCTATATAGGTGGCTAGTTTTTTAAAGTGTGATGTGGCAGAGTTCCTTGCGGAGTGTCATGTCTGTCAGTAGGTCAAGGAAAAACATCAAAAACCTATGGGAACATTACATCCTTTGTCGATACTGCAGTGGAAATGGGATTATATTACCATGGACTTTGTGGTTGGTCTTCATAGGACAGCTAAAAGTCATGATTCCATTTAGATGATAGTCAACAGGTTGACTAAGTCAGCTCACTTCTTTCCAATCAAGACAATGTATACAATAGAGAAGTTGGAATAGATATATGTTGATGAGATAGTTTGTTTGCTTGGTATTGCATTTAATATAGTATCTAACAGAGGTCCATAGTTTATGAGTCATTTTTGGGAGTGTCTACATATAGCTATGGGGACACAACTAAGGTTTAGCACAACATTCATCCATAGACAGACGGTCAGTCTGAGAGGACCATGCAGGCATGGGAAGATCTATTAAGAGCATGTGTTTTGCAATTTCTTAGTAGTTGAGATGTGCACTAGATTTTTTTGGTGTTCACATACAACAAAAATTATCAAAGGATCACAGACGTGGCACCATATGAAGAGTTGTATGGAAGACATTGTCGATCACCGCTTTGTTGGTATGAGATAGGTGAGTATCAGCTTTTGGGTCATGAGTTAGTATAGCAGACTATAGAGAAGATCAAGGTGATACAGCAATAGCTGAAGGCAGTCCAAGATAGACAGAAGTCATATGTTGGCAACCGTTGCAGGCCGCTTGAGTTCCAAGTTTGAGACCGAGTGTATCTTAAGGTCTCTCCATGGAAAGGTGTGTTGAGGTTTGGTAAGAAGGGTAAGTTTACTCCTAGGTTTATGGGACCATACCCTATCTTGGCATATGTTGGGAAGTTGGCTTACAAGTTGGAATTACCACTAGAGTTGCACATTTTGCATGATGTCTTTCATGTCTCCATGTGAGGAAGTGTCACCCTGATACTTAGCAGATGTTTCAGCCTGTGGAGGCTGAGTTAGAGGAGTATGTGTTGTATGTTGAGGGTCTAGTGTTGATCCTGGATAGGAGAGTGAAGAAGCTGAAGAAGAAGGATATAGTCTTGGTTAAGGTTTTGTGCCATCACTACGCCTGGAGGAAGCCACATGGGAGTTATAGGATGAGATGCGTAGGAAGTACCCGTCTCTATTCGCATAGGATTTTGGGGGTGAAATCCTTGTTAGGGGTTTATGGTTCTAAGATCTATGTCCTTTATTTTTGGTTGAACATGCTTTCGTAGCATAATTATATGCTTAAAACCTTAATAAAACCTTGTGATGTGCTTTGATATCATGTGACAAGCCTATGTTTTAAGTTTGGTCCAGTTTGGACATTGTTTGAGCTAGTTATGTATATATGTGCTAATTTTGGGCCTAATTGTAATTTACCCATGTCTAGGATTTTTCTTGAAATTCGTCACATTCTTATTGTGACTCACATGTTTTGACATCATGTTGGATATGGTTGGTCTTTGGGGCACCTTGTCACACCTTGGCTTGAGTGGTGGCATCTCATGATGAGATTAGGGTTTGCATGGATGACCTAAGTTGTTGGTTGACCTTGGAGTATGTTGACCGATGAAGCCCCCCTTGTGTTGGCAGCTGCCAAAGTTTTATGTGTTCCCTCTAGGGTTGGCGATCACTAATGTTTCCTTGTGCACCTAGGGTTGGTGGTCGATGAAAGTTCCTAAGTCATCTTTGGTCGCCAACACACCTAGCGTTAGCGACCGTTTGCTTTTCTGATCTCTTGGTCCCTAAGATCTCAGTGGTCGTTTGCTTTTTCTCGACGAGTTGTTCATTTGGTTTTTTAGTTTTTGTCTCCCTAGTTGCATGGATGAGTGAGGTGCTTGCATGGATGAGATCTCTTTGACACATGGCATGCTTATCATGACACCTAACCCCCTTTCTCTCTCTCCAACTCTATGTTATATAAACCTCTCTCCTTGCATGAAAACAACCTCCTTACACACCTAGTTTCCTCTCTCTTATTACTTGGCTGCTTGGAACCCCTACCCTCTTGATTGGTGGTGAAGGAGAAGCTCAAGGTTGAAGAAGGTGGGTCGATCTCCCTTGCATGTTGAGCTAGGGTTTGGATCTACCCTTCTTGTGATTGTTTGGTGCTACCTTGCTCTTCTTCTTGGTCTTGGTAAGTGAGATCCCTATCTTTCCTCTTCATTTTCCTTGCTATCATACCTTCTTCTTTCACTTCTTGGCCGAACTCATGGTGCTCCATGGTAGTGGTTGATTTAGAACTTGAAGAACATTTCTTTCTTGCTTCCTTGACGTAGGGTTTGCTTCCTTCTTGGAGGTGGATCTATCTTGGCCAACAGGAATGCTCACACTAGGATTTCTACCTTATTTCCTTCAATATTTCTTAGTGTTCGAAGTTTCTGCATCATCTCTAGGGTGAGTTGTATAACTTTCTCCAGGATTATTTCTTACTCTACCTTGCATGCACATGATCTTGACCTAAAATGTAATTCTGAGTAGGAAGATACTATCATTTACTTATGGTTTGTGTTTACATGATAGTATTAAGTAGATAACTCTTCTTGAATCACACCTAACTCTTGTGTATGAACCTCACTTGATGATGAATTTTTTGGTCCTTGTTTGCATGTGGAAAATTGTGGCTTTTGCTCTCTCAAAAGATGGTTTCTTTCTAAGGTTTCAAGCTGATTTTCCTCCTAGTATTTAAACTTGATGGTTTGGTTTTGGTTTATTTTTTCTTGATTTCCTTGTGCCAACTGATGGAATTAACCTTTTTTCTATTTTGCTTCTTGTTGGTTCACTAAGTTTTCACCCCTTATGTGTTCGATGAGGTTTTGAGCTATAGTGACCGTTAAGATTTGAACCCACGATGGTCGCCAAGATTTGATGTTTAGTGGTCGCCAAGTTTTTGGACCATGTTGGTCTCTAAGGCCCTTGATATCATCATAGGTCACCAAGCCTTCCTTTTGGTGGTAGATGAAGTATTGGATTCATACCGGTCACCAAGCCTTGAACCTTTTGGTTGTCCATGAATGATTGGATTCATATCAGTCACCAAGTCTTGTGATTTCAATCAGTAGCCAAGATTCTATGTCATCATCGATCGCCAATGTTTGGTAACCCTAGTGGTCACCAACCCCTTTGACCTTTAGCGGCAGATGACATCTCTGACCGTTAGTGGTTGATGAGAATTTTTGGCTTCATGGTTGGTATGTTTCCTGACTTATGATTGGTGATTGTTGATCTTATGCTTTTACAATATGATGGCATTTTGAATAAGTAACCCTAATTTGTTGGTGCTTTGTTACACATGATCTAATAGTCTTACCTTTTTCCTTGAATGAATACAAACCTAAGGTTTTCATGAAGTGCTATTTGGAAATGTTAATTCAACTATTCTCATGAACCGAACCCTAATACAAGCAAATAATGATGTTACATAGTTTCTTATGTGACTAGAAAGATGATGGAATGCTATCTCTCTCCTATTGTTGTTGTAACTCTAATTTGCTATCTTATGAACATCATGGCTCTTATATGTAATGTTCTATCAGCTTAAGTATCACATTTATGGTGATGGAATGATGAGCCTTGATGAGGCATGGAAAGATGATGATGTTCTAGTAGGGAACAATGTGAATAGTCGTATGACCTTGGACATGGATTTGTTCCCTATTTGAGGTGTTATCCTATGTATAATGTGACAAGCACATGTATCCTATGATGATATGATGATAAGTATGGATACATGCATGACAGTGAAACAATACCATGTGATTATGTGCTAAACTTTGTACTTTATATGTTTTATATATTCTGAGGTTGCAATCTACCCATCTTTTCATAGAATTATTCTAGGGTTTGTATCTAACTGGATTTATGCATTTAAAATATACCCAATTGGCATTAACTAATCAAGTGAAACCTTAATCATGTAGTGCCTTATGCCATAGATTCTTTCCATTGTCAGGACTTGTTGGATGGTGAAATAAGTATTCCTTAGGGAAACTCAGAGTGCATACTATTGAGTATGTGGGGTTCTTGAGATTGTGTGTATTTGTCATATTGAACCCAAGGTTAAGGATGATGGTTGTAGTGATACCTCGACAGGAGAACGGTTGCGGTCATATCTCAAATATTTGTATATGTAATTGAGGACAGCTGCAGTTTTACCTTGGATAATAAGGTTTGTATACCCTGGATACTAGTGTTGTGATCTATATACCAAGGCAGACTAGGTTGTTTTGTAGCTGGACTATATATTTCATTGTGGCTGACTCATACTAAATGAGGGCATATGAGATCGTAGGAGTCTTGCTCTCCTAGATCTTATATGGCATTGATTTCAACTTAGCAGTGATCAGTTAGAGTCTGAGTGGTATACCTCAAAATCCTCAGGGCTTAATAAAAGATGTAACCCAACCATTTAGTATATTTTCTTAGGGATAAACACAATTCACATTGTATGTTGTCCATTGCCTTGTTTCTTATATTGCTTAGTTGTTATATAATGTGGTAAGAGAAATTCATTGTTTCATAGATGATAGTCTTACCTATCCATTCATATGCTTGCTAGTTTTACCTGTTACTATGCCTATCTATTTAAGTAGCTTAGTGTATTTAATATTCTCCATATGCTTAGCATGCTTAATTAGTTTAACCTTCTTAACTTGTTTAGTAATAATGATATTTTTTGTGATCAATAACCATTGGTTGAGAGTTACATTTTCATCAGGACATGGATCTCACCTTGTGGGTCATCACATCTTTTAGGTGGTCGTCAGCGATGTGGTCAGGTTTGTGGTGTTGAGGAGGAGGAGCTTGGTGAGCAGTAGAAGCAGAAGGTTGGACAGTTGTTAGTAGAGTCCTACAGTCATCTGTGTACTCTCATGTCTGGGCAGGGGGTGTTTTGTAGATAATTTACATCAACTCGAGTTTTGGCAATATGCCGATGTTTTGTATATGGCATGTATTTGTGGAACATCTCTTTTTTATACATGTTGTGGCTGAGGCCACTGGACATTCATGTAAATACCTGATATGGTATGTGATGACATGTAAGTTGTTGGACCATTATGTAATGTTTTTGAACATGATAGTAATGTTGAAATTGGTTTAATTTACCCTCCTCTAGTAATATGGATGATTAGTTGTTGATCGCATGTTTTTTTAGTAATCTTGTTTAGTGTGGTGGGGTGTCACAATGAGGGAAAGAAAGAACTGAGCATAAGGATGCTTACCAGATTTGTAATTGAACATAAGGTATATCCCTTTGGGTTGAACATGTTGTTTCCAGAGGAGGAGTCCGTCTTCGCAATGGCACCCTGGGTAGATATGACATCAATAGTTAGTGAAGATGCTTTACTAGGAGTTGAAGGAAGCTCCACAAGCATTTCCATGGACTATGATTTGATTTGGCAGACTGGAGAGGGTTCAGTACATGTAGGTGGCAGAGGAAGGGAATTGGAAATTGGGAATTTTAGTTTTGAACAAAGGAAATAGTTGAATGAAGGTTCATTGTAATTGTAGTTGTCTCCTCGAATGATCTTGGTGATATTTGTGGAAAAGATGTAGGAGAGGGGGGACAGAGGCATCTCTGGATCTAGTTGTTAGCTATTACTCTTTGATGCATAAGATGCACAAGGTAGGAGATGGAGTCTCCTTCATCCACTCATAATCAGTAGGCTACAATACAACTCAAGATAACTAAACTTCAACTAGAGGTGTGCGACAAATAAAGTATAGTTTAATTAGAAATGACTTAGATCTATCTAAGGTCAATGAACTTTATACTTAGGTATTTAGATCAATTAACATGGTTTATGTATTCTTTTCTTCCTAGACTCATTTGGCCTTGATAAGGTGATCCAGGTCTAATGAAATTAGGTGTGTCACCTAATTCGGCTATGAGGAATCCAATTACTAACATTAGATTTTAGATTTGGGCTAGGGAAGTATGTGATAATACTATATGGTACTTTGTGTAATTAATGCATTAATAGTTATTCATAGAGGATTTACATGACACAATTTTTGAGAGGATTGCTAATATCCCATTCAATGCTCATACACTTACAAATGTGACATATTACAGACATAGATGGGGGTAAATCTCTATTTTAAGATTGTATATCCCTTATTGCATAACCAGGACTAAATTGTGTACATCATTAAATTAAAATGTCATAAAATCTTGAATCATTGTGTGCTAGACTTATTCTAAGAGATTGTATCATCCGGAAAAATTGAATTTGTAATATATCATTATTGGTCATGTTTATTCTAGACTGCAATTCTAAGGTTTTAAAATTCTACCCACCTTGTAGAAAATTCTTCCTTGAAATTTGCATGCACTAACACAATACTACCCACCTTAATGTTTAACATATATGTGCATTAATATTATAATCTTGTCATAAAGTCTTAATCTTCTGTATTGATATCTTCTTGATGTAGATTTCACATAGGTAACTATATTATGTGTAACATGATAGACAACTAAAATGTACCTATATTGCTAATGAAGCTTGAAACTAAACCTTAATTGGAAAAAAGAGGTCATATACCTTTATCATTAGAGTAATCTTATTAATTACTAAGACAAGTAAGGTGAGTTCCGCAAGTAACCTTGCACCAAAGTGCTCATTGCCCCAAAGAGCTCATTGCACCCAAGTTGTCATTGCTCCCAAAAGATCATTGCACCAAAGTTCTCATTGCTCCAGAGAGCTCATTGCACCGAAGTTCTCATTACACCAAAGTTCTCATAACTTAAACATAATTGCATTTAAAATCTAACATTGTCATTACTATTTGTCTTTTTACTATGTAGTTTCATTATTTTTAGATGCCTATCTAATTTAGATCTTTTGTATTATCTATCTTCTAAAATTCCCAGATATGTGTTGATCAGGCATGTACCTGTTGGTTTGTTACACTAACGAGTTTCAATCATAAGAATGATCTTTTACTCAACTAGCTATTTCCCACAAGTATACGAGAGTAGTTGTAGTCGAGGTCGAACACAGGGAACGTTGGTTAGCTAGGTGAAAGAGTTATGATTTTCAATAATCTAGATCATTATACACAAGATGATTGGATTGGAACAACTTAATTATAGATTTAAAACAAAATAGTAAATTATCACTTAAGAAAGGTTAATACAGATTTAGGAGGATCCTAGACTTGGGATTTCACCATCACATCATATCTTATATTAAAATACAAATTTGAACATGTTAATTAACTTGCAAAGGAGGTTTATAGTCATCACTCATCTCCCGATGAAGTGATGAAGATTCTAACTCCATACATCACTCTCGTGTATGTATTTCATTTCAAATCACAAACCTTGCTCCTCAACTTAATCCCAGACACTCTCGCGGTCAAGGACAAGTAGCCAAAAGAGTAACTCCATACTCTCAAACACATCTTCTCAGATTATGAAAGAAAGCATAAAATATGCAAGTATGATGGCCAATCACACAAACAAACATTTTAGATCTGAAACAGCTCTGGGAACATGGAAGCAACTAACATTTAGTATGAAATTCATATGTTCATATAAGTTATGACATGGGAGTTACTCTCCCATGTCCAAGATTCAGATTCTACTCATCCATGGCTAGAGAAAGAAGGTACAAGCAGTAGAAAATATCAAAGGACATAGTAAAAGAGTAGAAAGAACTAGTATTTTCATGGGAAGTAGTAGAACGAAGAAGAACTCAAGCTAGAAGTCAAGCTCCGTCCTTGCTTGCTGCACTTTCTCCAGATTTCTTCACTCCCAAGCAGATAGAAGTGGAAGAAGAAGATCCTTGCTACAAATAGTGAAGAAGAAGGAACAAGAAGATGGTTCTCTCTCAAGTAACCACCTCCTATCTCCCTTGGTCTCCTCCAACTTCTCCTGGACTCCCTCCAGTTGAGTTGCCCTCCAAAAAGCCTGTCCTAAGCCATCATAACTGTCCCAAGACGGCTTGGGGCCGTATATATAAGTGTGAGACAGTTAAATTTGTGTTTGAGTGAAATCTGCAGGTCACACAATGTGTATTTTATAAGACACGATGTGTCTTATGTAATAACTGAAGTTTGGATCGAGTTCTGGGAGGTTACACGGTGTGTCTTTAATAAGACACGGTGTGTCTTTAATAAGACACGGTGTGTCTTTAATCAAACATGGCATTTTACTGCAAATCTGGAGTTTTGCATTCAATTTATAGACTGAGACACGGGGTATCTTTAATAAGACATGTCGTGTCTTTTTAAGACATGGGATGTCTTAATTAAGACACAGGGTGTCTTTTTAAATTTCAGCAACATTGATTTTCTGAATGTCTAGATGATTGGGGAATGTCTTTATAGATGTTATAATGGCATTTTCTCCCCGTTTTGATGCCAAATTATTGTACCTACAAATCAAACCATAGAGTAAGTAAATACAATAATAAAGATGGAAAATCTATCATGATTAAGAGTTATTATTGGGTTAAAATTATTGGGAAATATAACCAAAAGTGGTCCAAAATATGTTATAAAATGCACACATCAGTACCCAATGATGTGAGACCTTATTATGCTACTCTAGGCCACCTAATAGCATGCATGTCCCATACCACACACACTAGTAAGTAAAAAAAAGGAACATAGTAAGTCTTTGTGGTCATGATGTACCCTCTACACCTCTCAATTGGTTGGCCAAACCATTGAGAAATGAGAGTGCCCATTTAAAGGCTAATACACAAGATCCAATCTAGATGGAAATCGATCCATATTTTTGTATATCCTAGTATATATAAACCTATAGACGTATATTCCTTTTGATGGTTTCTATCTTTAACCATTTCTCATATAATAACGATGTCTATTCTAACCTCTTGACTTCATGCTTAAATCTAGAAAACATAAGGAGATTCGTACCCAATGGACCTAAAAAATGTCTAATTTATTGAGAATCATGAGAGTGCTTATTGGCCAATTATCCTTCTATTTAATACCAATTTGTAACACACCAAACTTATATGCATGTACATGAGAGAAAGCATCAATTCTTGACCCATAATACTTATGAGGAATTTCATACATATAATGTCATGTGAAAAGATTAATTGAAATCTTAACCACACAATTTTCCTGTTCTCAATCTTATTCAAGAATAAAGAACTTAATACAAATGTATGACATTTTTTAAAACCTTATACATGAACAAACTAGACTTAATGTACAAAATAAAACTTAGGTGGATAATGGCACCCCACCAGGGCACTCCTAGTCTTGCATTAGGTCCTCCATGTTCTTAGCCTAATGTCATAATCCTCCTCTATTCACCACATGTGGACATCTCATCCACAACCATGCAAAGCAACATTAAACATGTGAGTGGCACTGAGTAGTTATACATGATAATAACTTATACTTGAAATGAAATGGAAATAAGTTGAAATATGATTACTTGGATACTTAGGTAAAATTACATGAAAATGTATATTTTTTTCTTGAGTCAATAGAGTCACTCTCATGAATGCACTCACAATGCTCATAAGGCTAGTTAAGGCTCACATAAGGCTGGTTAAGGCTGACATAAGTCCATTTAAGGCTCACATAATGTTCCTACAAAGCTCATAAGGTTGATTAAGGCTCACATAACATGATTGCGGGGACTATATTAACATAACATGATTTCTTAATTCATTAAACATGACTATCACGGTTTCATTATTTAATGTTTAGTTTGAAAACATAAACATCACAATAGTAGATAACCTAAATTATTATGAGGAACATAATTTTCCTAAAGCACATATTGACTACTAATTATTGACTACTAATTTATTCATACTTTAAATGATGCATTATGAGTAAGTAAGCAAATAATATAGAACCACAAACTCTTATTTAGTACTCAGTGTGCATGACCCACTCACCTAAGCCTGAAGAGGAACACTAATGTAGCCTGGATCTTGAGAAAAACACTAAATGTCCTATCCAACATATAAGTATGTTAACGATCATGATTAAGCCTAGGGTTTTAGTGTTTTATTAGTTAATAATGGAAAGTGGGTTGGAAATATGGGTATGAAACCATGGGCATGTGATATCTCTTTGACAAATTAATTAAAATTCATATAAGGTTCTTTACCATCAGAGCTCTATAGAAAATCTTATAAATTTCTAAAATTTACATATATTTTGACTGATTAGAGCCCATATAGACCATTAAATCAATTTCTTATTACCCAAAATATCAACTGAATGGTATGCGGAAGGATTTATGTGCCCTTGGTATCAGTTTTCATGGATAAGTGTGACAAGAACAAAATCAGTCAATTCATAATTGAAGCAAATGCAAGACGTATATGGCTTAAAATTGCATAGATGCCCTAGGATACATCATGACACACAAAATAGATCAAAATGGTAAATAAGTAAAATAGCCAGTGGGTTTCTTTCTCCTTCGTTCATGTCCTATCTAGCTTCACTGGAGCTTGCACCATTTCCCAAATATGAAGTAATAATGTGGCATGGGGTGAAGGAAAAACTTGTCGAGCATTGCCACACCTTCGCGAACCTAATGACCCATTGCATGGGTTGTAGGATGAAAAGGGTGCCATATATAAATTGCCAATTTGGTAGGAAGAGGTGAGAAGGAACAAGGGTGATGTACTATATAAGATCAAAATTTGTTGGCTGAAAACAATTGCACAACAAGAGATGTTGAGGGAACAAACCAGGGTGTACAAGGACACTTCTCACCCCCACTGCACCAATATTGGGGTTGATAGAAATAGGGAAAGGTAGCTCGAGAATGAAATGTTAATAAAGAAACACTTTGTGTAAAATAACTATGTGGTCGTCTACCAAATTTGAGAGATCAATTTTTGTGGGCAAAAAGTGGCCAATGAGGTCGACCAATGGTAGAATTATACTGGCCTATAGCTGAGTTTGTGGTTATATATCATGGATAAGAGAAATATAAGTTGCGCATGAGGGAAAGAAAGAACTAAGCATAAGGATGCTTACCAAATCTATAATTGAAATGAGTTGGCCTATCCCTTTGGGTTGAACCTATTATTGTAGGAGGAGGAGGCCATCTTCACAGTAGAGTCTCAAGTATATATGATATAAATAGGTTGTGAAGAGGCTTTGTTGGGAGCAAGGAATCTCCAAAAACTTTTCCATGGACCTACAATTTGTTTTGGCAGACTTGAGAGGGTTAGGTGCATACAGGCTATGATGGAAGGGAACTAGAAATTGCATGAGTTTTGAGAAAATGCAATAGTCAAAAGGTTTGTTGTAATCATAGTAGGCTCCTTGAGCTGATTGTGGTGATATTTGTGGAGAACATGGAGGAGAGGAGAGAGAGGCATCGCTGGAGCTAGTTGTCGACTGTTACTCTTTGATGTGTAATATGGTGGTGTAGGAGATAGATTCTCCTTCATCCAATCATAGTCTAGTGGCTCCAATAGGACTCGAGATAACTAAACTCTGACTATAGGCACATGACACATCAAGTATAGTTTGCTTAGTAGTGACTTAGATATATCAAAGGTTGATCAATTATATACCTAGGTATTTAGGTCAATTTAGTATATTTTGTGCATTCTTTTCTATATAGACACATTATACCTAGATAGAGTGATCCAAATCTAATGATATATTGTGTGCCACCTAGTTTGGATATGAGGAATATAATTATTAACTTAGATTTTAGATTTGGGGTAGGAAATTATGTGGTTTATATTGTTAGGTACTTAGGGTAATTGATGCATTAATAATTATTCATAGAATATTTTCATGACCAAAACTTTGAGAGAACTGCTAATCCCATTCAGTGCTCATATACTTATATATGAGACGTATTTTGAACATATATAAGGTAAATCTCTATTTTAACCATGTCTATCCATTATTGCACAATTAGACCTAAATTATGTGCATAATTAAATTAAAATGTCATAAATCTTGAATCATCATGTTCTAGACTCATTCTAAGGTTTTTTATCATTAGGAGATATTTGCAACTTATCATTATTGTTCACATTTATTCTGGATTGAAATTTTAGGGATGATACTATTTGTTTGCACCACTAGATGGAAGCAAATTTTAGCCAATGCTCCACTTGAAATATTGTTAGATATAAATCTCTAGGATAAATATGGTCGATCCTATATCTCAAGCACACAAAATCTAGTCATCAGATGGAGTTCCTAAGAAAAGTTCCACTTGAAAAAAAAAGAAAATCACCTTTTTTTGGAAGTGCAACATTAGCTATTTTACAGGAAATAAAGTGAACATGGACATGGTGGGGATTCACTTATTCTCCTAGAGATTATGTGTTTCATCTTAATCAACTATAAAGGATAGTAGGTGCTCTCATTATATATAGGAACAATATTAAGACATCAAAAGTTTGTCCATGCCCTTATATGCTATCGAATTCATATTGTTCCTTAGATATCCCTTTCCATTCTTAATCTTAGACTTGCTTACTTAAATTGGATGAATATGAATTATTTGTGAGAGATTAAGAGTTACTTGTCAACTTCTAAATCTCTCACTTCCCTTCCTTGCTCTATTTCTTTCAAAGGTTCACTAAAACTCTTACTTGGCTAAGGAAGGTGAAGAGAAGGCTATGGGAAAGGTTGTCCGTAGATTAGGCTATTGCTTCCTTGAATGAAAAAGGAAATTAGTAAATATTGATATTAAAGAGAGGTCTTGTTGGTGTATGATCTTGTGGTGGTAACACAAAGTGATATTGAAGGTATTAAAAATCTAGAGGTTGACCTATCTATGTAGTGGTGCTATCACGTTACAAGTGGAAACAACTCTAAAAATGTGTATTCATATGTGGCTTACTCAATATATCTTATCCTTGCATGGTTTCACTTGTTTCACTTATTTTTTGATACAATTTGAAGGTATAAGAAGTTTGGTTTACATTAAAGATACTTTAATTTGCACCCCCTAACCCTAGATCTTCAATAACATGCATGGATAATTGTAGTAGATGCTTATATGTTTACTTAATTAAGAGTAACAATGATGCATTATAACAATTTGTCATATTATGAAGGATTTATAACTATAAGGAAATTTGTCCATTTAAATTGTGGCAATGTAGAAATACAAGTCTCAAATATCTCAAAAAGGTGGCAATGTCTTGAAATATTACTTATGCCAGACCAAAAGATAAATAAGTTGGTTCAATCACTATAAAATGGAAAGAAAACACAAATATAAATAATTTGGAGTCACCACCTTTTCTTCCAAGGAAAATAAGGAAAATTGTATATAACGTCTCAATCAGTGAGAAAATGTAAAAAAAAGGCCAAAGAAGACACCACCCAAGGGAGGATAAGACAAAAGAAATGTGTCCATGAGATTAGGTGTGACAATTCTATTAAGGCATGTGAAGGTGTTGGACATTCATACCTTGCACAAAAAAATCATATTGTTTGTGTAGTTTCAATTTTGTAAAAATCAATTTGATCTGAATTGGGATTTAGGGTTAAGGAAAAAAATAAAGCAATAAAACATAATTTTTTCATGGAACTTTATGTCATCAGTCCTAAGGACTCTAGTAGATTAGGAATCATGCTTGCCTCAAGATATCCATCCAAGAAAAAGGGATAAGATGTGGGAAATAAAGAGGGATTATGATAAAAATTGCATTAGAGAGATGTATTCAACCATGAGCAAGTTGCAATCTTAAGTAATTACTTTTGCATGAAAAGATAAGATGATGCAACTAGATAGGCATGGCAAGAATAGTTAAGCAATTAAGATCAAGATGAAAGAAGTAACTAGATAAGTATGGAAATATCTAGTTGAACAATTAAGATCAAGATGAAATGTGTTACTAGATATGCATGGTAAGATCTAGTTAAAAAATTAAGATCAAGATGAAATATGTAACTAGATAAGCATGGCAACATCTAATTGAACTATTAAGATTGAGATTGTTAGAGCAATGATGTAATCAAAGCAATTATTCAACCATAAATTATGATCTTTGAATGAGTAAGACATATTTTTTCCTAACATAAGTAGTTTTTCTAGGATGAACAAGTGCAAAAATGAAAAGTTAGATCAAGTTGTCCTAGAATTAATAGTTAGTAGAACATGAACAAGAAAATCAAATTATTCATATAAGATATCAACCTGGATATAGTAAATAGATGAACAATAAGGGCAATACAGCTAGATTTTTAGGCCCTTTATGCATCCTTACCACCTTTGTAACATCCTAGCATATCAAATTGTAGTTCTCAAAGAAGGATCTTCTAGAAAGGAATAGGAGTATGAAATAGAAAGGTAGTTTGCTCTATGGCTCCGGGAGAGTTGAAATGGGTGAGTTGTGATATTGGGTACGTCGAGCATTTATAAGCATTTGTAGTGCTGAGGGGTTTAGGGACGAAGAGATGGATTTAAGGTTTTCATAAAGTTGTTCTATTTTTTTCCTAATTGAAATAGAAAGGATGCATGTGGGATGTTCTATGGGACCCATAATCTCACTAAACATAGTATACCACCATATAACCAATGCAAAGAAATCTCGTGTTCCATGGGAGTCAACACAAAATATATAGATGTCTTATCTTTCTGAATCCCTTATTTTGTTTGCAACTTAAGTGATTTCAAAATTTTTGTTTAATGTGGATTCTTATTATTCTTGAGGTGGTTTAAGAATGAGATAAGTAGAAGATAAAGAAATGAGGGAAGTAAACTTTGTTACTAAGTTATTTCCCTCCATTTTTTAGTGTCATTCTTTTTGAAATGTTACTTAATTTAAAAAGATATAGGAGGGAGTGGAGGAGGGAAGAAAATGCCCTATCACTTTCTTCATCCTATATCACTCATTGAATTGGATTTTTGTAGGAAAGAGAGAGGAAAGAGGAAACAAGGATTAGGTAAGCAAATTACCTCTCTGTTTCTTATCATGTTTCCTCTTGGAATTAGATTTGCATATGAAAGAGAGAGGAAGGACAGAAGATTGAGGTAGGAAGAAAACTCCCTTTTTACCTAGTCATATTTCCTCTTCCATTAGGAGGACAAAATAGCACATAAATTCAAAAGGATTTTGATTAGTATCCCGAGTTGAATATTGTATTCCGTAACATCCATGTTTTTTTGGATAACGACGTTTATTTTAAAGACAGATTAAAAGTAATTCAATATCCAATCAGAGTTAGGATTGAATATTTACTTACAGATAACTCCATTTATCAATATATTAAAAAAACCTTGTAGTAAGATCAATCATAGTTCAAGTTACATTTAAGACCATAGAAATATTCATGTATATATAAACCAACGATGAGCAAAATGGGTGCATGGATGGCTTTAATATGTGAAAAATATAGGGGGAAATGAACTAAATAGGATAAGTTTCATCATTATTTAGACAATTTTTTTGATTTTGATCATTAATTGTGTGGCTAAAAATAGAGTGTAAATAGGTTCCCATCTCAAGATAAGAATTTGAGGTATGAGTTAGAACTATAGGCTTCATCCAAATATAACCCACTTTGTTTGTTACAAAGGGACAAAAGGTGAGATCTGTCAACGGATATTTTTATGAGAATGGGTCTTGATATTGAAAAGATTTTTCCATGATAAGAATGATTTGAAAGAAATCATCCTTTCTAAAACCATGGTGATTAGATTTGTGGTGTATTAGGTCATTCACAAATACATGATAGAATTATGAGGTGATAGAGTCACAAGCATAACTTTCAAAGGTAAAGTGTATGAGTTACATATGAGTAATAGGGATTATAAGTGTAAAATTCTTATTCATCATATGACTTTTATGTAGAAATAAAAGGGAAGGCACCTAATCAGGGTAGGGAACAAATTCAGAATAAACTTGGTTTCCATCCCAAGGTAGGGATTAGATGAAAGAAATGAATTTAGTTTGCCTATTCATGGAAGGAAAGAAAACTAGGAATAAAAATGGGTTTCCTACTCAAGGTAGGGCTGAAATGCACAAATGAAATGAGTTTTACTACTCATTGTAGGTCTTGAATGCAAGAATGAAATGTAGGGTTTTCTTATCAGGGAAGGACTGAATGCCAAATGAAAATGCAATGTTTTCCTAGTAAGAGTAGGGCTTGGAACCTGAATGAAAATGCAGTGTTCTGACATATTGTAGGGATTTAGTGTCAAATAAAAATGCAGAGTTTGCCTACTCAGGTTAAGAATTTAGATGTTAGGTAAAAGTGAGGTTTTCCTACTTAGGGTCAGGCTTGAGATGTTCATTGAAAATGTAGGGTTGCCTACTCAGTGTAGGGATTTAAGTAAGGAATGAAATGAGGTTCCTACTCATGTTAGGGCTTAAAAAGTAGAAGTAAATGTGATATATATATTCATGGTAGTTCTTAGATGTCATATGAATTGTAAGGTGCCTACTCAGGGTAGGGTTTAAAATGTAGGATACCTACTCATTGTAGGGCTTCATATGTTAGTGTTTTAGTCTAAGGTATTGATCTAGGAAGCAATTCGAGATAGAGGTTCCTATTTAGGGTAGGGATTTAAATATAATATTTTGATTCATCATAGGCCTTAGAAATATAGGTTACCTACTCAAGATAAGGCTTATAATGAAGGTTTACTATTTAGGATAATTCAATGTGATTATTTATGATAGGTATTATGAAGTGGTGTGTGCCTACACAGGCAGGGCTTAGAAAGTAGGGTTGCTGTGTGTGATATGGTTCTAAACAAGATGCATAATGAGGGTAGGGATTTGAAATATGATGCCTTCTCATGGGAGGGCTTGAAAATGAGATTCCTACTTAGGGTACGGCCTTGAAATTGGATTCCTATTCAATATACAATTTGGGAAGTAAACAAAGTGGTCTATTTTAAGGTATTAGTCTAGGACTCAATAGGGAAGGAGATGCCTATTCAAGATAGGGCTTGAGAATTAGATGCCTACGCATGATATGGATTTGAATGAGGGTGCGTATTTAGGATAGGGCTTAAGATGCATGAGATGTATAGTTAGGATATGGATTAAGATGAAGGTTCCTATTCAAGATAGGATGTAAAATGATGGTTGTTTGTTTAGAATAGGGTTGAAGAATGTATGGTGCCTACTTAGTGTAGGGTTTAAAATTATGGGTGCTCCATGTTTCAATTATTGGTCTAGGACCCAATTAGGAAAGAAAGATGTGGACTAAGAAACATGTTTGTAGGATATGGAAGATGATTTACCTAAGGGGAACTTGTGATTGATTGAATACCAATGCTCTAAATTGCATCCTTTTGGTGAGGATGTTCCTTCTCTTATATAGGATGCAATCATGATGGACTATACCTTTAAAAGATAGGGTTCAAATATGTAGGACCACATGTGTAGGGCTTGATCTTCATGCCTACTTGTATATTGGGCTTCCAAGACAATGCCTACTTGGATGTAGGACGTTGATTCAAGTACCTATAGGAGCATAGGTCTTGTAAATAAAAGCTTGTGTGAATGTAGGGCTTAAGTTTTTTCAGTGAGAACCTATTCAAGAGAGGGCTTAAATTTGAAGACATACCTATTCACGATAGGGCTTAGGTGTCAGTATTTGAAGGAAATGCCTACAAGAGCATGCATCTTTGAAGGAGGTGCCTATATGAGAGTAGGCATATGTAAACATTATCTAATCAAACACGTGGTTTTCATCTATGTGCCTATTTTAACATAGGTCTTTTGATGAAGATGCATACCTAAGGGTAAGTGTAATTTCCTCAATTTTGGTAAAAAATGAATTATATAAATAAATTTATTTGTAATTTCCCCAATGGTACTATTGGTGGAATAATGATATTAATCACCTGTGGGGCATGCGTTCTTGTGTCACAAGATAAATAAATAGAAGGAATTTGTACATGAATAAATAATAATGGCTTTTTGATATGATAAATGAATGTAAGCATGTCCCAAAAGAAATTAAGAAACATGGTGTTTTAGATAATTAAAAAGATATTTATCTATACAAGATTGGCAACACCATGTTTGAGGCATCAAATAAAAGTATTTTAATTTATATTTTTATATACTAGAAAATAATAACATAAGGAGTAGAATTCTTGATTTTGGGAGAAAAATAATATTCTATGAGATAATGGTGTTGTTTTAATGGGATCCTTAAAAAGAGCGAGAATGGTATGGGGAAGACATCCCAACAAATCCCAATTAATAAATATCACTTGGGAAAGTTTTGATGACTTGCCATGGAATGAGGATAACTGGTTTTAAAGATATACTAAGGAGAGATATAAAAGAATAATATAGAATTTACAAGTCATAAAGGGTTTTTCAATAAACATAAAGATCGAGTATAAGTTGGAAAGATATATTTGTTTTCCCTTTTATATCCATGTTCTATGAAAAAGTGGAGTTATCCTTCCCATAATGACAGGATGTGTGGAATAAAAGAACATGTAGTTATTTCCTTCCAATATGTGTGCCTTACCACTTTTGGAAGGGAGAAGAAAAGAAATGAGAAATAGGTGTATATATAAAGAAGCAAGGTTTCCACCCCTAACCCCATCATCTCACTAGGGTTTACAATTGCACCTTAGGCACTACGGTGATGAGGAGAAGATTTCGTTGTTGGGTTGAGAGAGACAACAACATTGTTGTCAATCTTACTACCCATAACACTAGGCATGCAGTGTCATAACCCCCTCTTCAAGAGACCACGACAATGAGAAAGAGTGGTGGTGGAGACGCAGGAGGTATTCTTCCCTCTGGCAGGGTTGGTTACAGCAATATGGTGTTGAACCCCGAGGTTGTGTGAGGTGGAAGCCTGCTGCCAGTGATTGCAGTGTATCGCCCAGATGTAGCGGGGTCAGCTAGCCTATGTATTAGGAAACTGAGAATGAACCTCCTCATGAGGGGAAGTAAGGAGGTTGAACCACAGTGGTGGAGGTGCTATGTGGCAAGGAGGACAATGCCATCGGGGCATCTACAGACGGCATGTCATGTTCCTTTGTGTTACTAATGAGGTTCGGAGGAGGAGGACCTTTGGGTGTGGCAGCGTGAGGGGACGAAGCCCATGCAGTTTCCCTGGTTGTGCCACAGAAGGCGTCGGGCATGGAGCCTCATCAGACAGAAGACGTAGATCGCGATCCAGCAAAGGAGAAGACCATGATGCAGTTTAGTCATAAACCAATTCAAGGTGAACCAGAGAGCTGAGCCACACCCCAGTGTGATGCTAGGTTGGAGTAATACATCTTGTGTCTCTACTAAATAGCTTTCCAGGGTATACTGGCAACTTCTCTATAGAGTTACAGTGACGACTATACTCTCTTCGCAATTGAGAGATTTCATGTTTATCTCACATCGATCCGGTATTAATATTATCGGAAGATTCGTGATACATCCATCCCGTTATCGGGGGATTAGTGATACATCCACCCTGACATATATAATGAAGGATTGAGAGATTTAATGTTTATCTCGCATCAATTGACCAAAAAAGGTCTGACATGTGGCAATACTTTCAAGTGAATATAAGGAATTTTGATTAATTCGTAGAAATTGTTGCGCATGTCCAAATATATCAAAATAATGTATCAAAATGATCAGGAGAACAAGAGGAGCAATATAATTGAGACCTACATATGATTCCAATTCTGAAAGTAGTGCTAATATGGGTTAAAATGGGGAATAATGCATATAAACCATAGATATGTAGACTATGATGATGAATATGCTAAAAATGTTTACTTTTCCTTATTTTATGATATCATCAAACATAATGGGGATCTAATATGATAATGATGGTAACTATAGTTTATAAAATGAATTAACATGCATATATGGTTTAGATTTTAAAGATCATAACTTGCTAAGTTAATGCACATAATCTGATATAAGTATTCATGATGTAAAAATTTGATAGATTTGGGGATCATGATAACTTAGTGTGAATTAGGGTTAAAGGCCATATCTTGATATGTTCTTAATGACCCTAATTTAACCTAAATGGTTATGATGGAAGAATAAGATGGATCTAGTAGTTAGGGTTACACAAAATGTATAATGTAGGGTAATAAAGGGTTTTACGATGGAATTGGGGATTATACTCTCAATCCATATCCAAACCCTGAACATGACCTTAAAGCCCTAGATTAGGACCCGAGTAGGGTTTAATTTAATTAATGTGATTAATATGATTGGTGAGACTTTAGGATTTATATTCATTCATACTAAAATGTAGATTTCTCGATTTGCTTGTTGATTGGATAATATGCTTGAGGTACATTCTACATGAATTCTGCATGGCAAAGGTATATGGTTATGCCTATGAATGATGATCTAGTTTCACGTGTCTTTCTCGGGTTTCTCCTCATGGTTTGAAAAAATTTGAATATGACTACTTGTATGTTTATTTCCTTGCAAACTATAAAGTGACTATGACTATCACATAATATGGACTTGACTAGCTCATATCATGCACCACCTCTGATGTAAGATAAGAAAGTAAAGAATGATGATTATGAAGCCCTGGGGGCAAGGAAATTATCAAAAGATCACTAAGCCATGGGAGCAAGATCTATCACCAAAGCCCTGGGGGCAAGTGTGGCCTATGTCCACTGTAGGGACAACACTCTGGAGGTTGGATATATCTAGATCGAGTAGTTATGATCAAAATGCTAACTATGATTTGTTAAACAATAGTTGTTGAATTATGTTGTTACACATAGATGTGAACTATTTCGTTTCCCCCATATACCGGTATAACTTGTTATACGAACAGTGTTTTGTTTCATGACATTTTAGGTATATGATTATATACATGATAAGGGACATGAAGATAAAGATGAAATCATGTGAAGACATTAATCTAATTAAGAAGGATTTAGATAGCTAGTTACTTCTTCTCAACATGTATTAGTTTTTTGAGAAATATCATTGTACAATTGGTAAACAATATTTGGAATAAATGGAATTATTTGTTGTTATTTGTTATTTGATAAATATGGATCATTGGGAATATAGGTAATGGCTCTCAACTTGAAAGTCTTTCATTAATTGGGGGGTGCTAAAAGTGAGGTCGTTACAGTAAGGATTGATTTTTCATAGTGCCTATTTAGAATATGGCACTGATGATGTTGCCGACCGAAGTGTATTTCTTCCATGGTAATGGGTGTTGGGAAATATGGCTACAGAGTAGGCAGCAGAGACAAAATAAAAATTATCTACCATATTCTCATAACCAGTGGATCACGTCAATAACTATAATGTGTGAAGGATGGTTTTGAGGATATACCTAGTCCTGGAGCAAGTCCGTCGACAATCCTCATCATTGTAGTTATGCAACTCTGAATCCTAGTTGCACTAGGACTCGTCTGACTATTGTGTCTGCTGGTCTACACCACAGACTATAGCCACAAACCTCGTCTTCTTCAGCAGCTCCTCTTGTCATGGACTACTGGTTGACATTGTACTCCTAGTGATAGACAACACCCTCCTGCCTCTAGAAAAGTCCACACGGGCTGCCTATAACTCTTGTCGTCCTACTAGAATGGACATGAAGGAGTTGTCCTTCCCGTTGGTGTACTAGTCACCAACTTTCTCTCCCACAACAATGATCTCAGTTGCTCTCTCCCTTGGTTATCCCTCCCTAGTAGGGTAGGACTTGCCTGGGCTCTTGTGGTTACCACAACTAGAGAGGACAATGTTTGTCATAGCAACTATTTCTCAATTGTCTATGTTATGCTCTGGGAAAACCCCAGTAGCCCTCTATTCATAGGCGGGGTTTGGGCCAGGGTTCCCAATCGATGCATGAGTGGAAGGGACTGAAAGATCTCAAATTTTTGCAATAATTTTGGAACTTCTGCAACCTGTGCCAGCCCAAACAACTACTTGGTATACTAGACCATTGTCTGGCATGCCAGACGGTCATCTAGATCATTCCAGATGGTCGTCTTGTACTTTCCCGGTCGCACATGAAATTGGTAATTCATTTCCAATTAATATCCCATATTAATTCCTTGCACAACAAGTAATGTGCACTGAAACAAACTTGGAAATATCTAGAACTTTCCCTCGGCCGAACCAGACCATCTTGCCCATGCAAGATGGTCATTGTGCTCACCCATACGTCCGACTGGTGATCAGATTTTTGGCATTTGGTTCAATCCAAAACCAATTTCACCTCAAATTAGACCTGACTCCCCAGACGCCCATCTCAACACTTGAGATGGCCATTTGGCACTCTAGACGGGCATCTCAACACTTGATATGGGTGTTTGGTAGTGCACTCAGCCTATATGTTGTCGAATCAAGTACCTAAACACTTTAGTACTTAGTTCAATAGTCATTCATGATCAAACTCATCTTCTAGGTCGAGACCTATGTGTGTGACCCTATATGTCCCATATTACATTGGCAGTGAATGTCCATAACAACTTATGACATAACAAGCAATTAGTGGTGCCTAGTCACACATCAATGCTACCCAAGTAAATGGATAGTTGGGGAACACCTTCAACCTACAATTTGTGTATGGTGTTGTAGTGCTTGTATAGTTCCTTTTCACTAATGTTTAGATTGAACTCGAGGCATGGTGTAGTCACCCTATTTATCATTCAATGTTGTTTCTTGAACCAAGAGTAGTCTGTTTGAGATATATGTAAGCTCAAGATCACATATTGACTCACATGTGTGTGGTCGTGCATTTTTTAGTCTCACTAATCAAGAGGCCTAGAACATCAAACTCTTATAGGAGGGACGAATCATGTTTCTATCATTTAAAGTTTATCCCCATGTGTCAAAGTCACGCAATCATCACGATTATAACAACCCCTATTTCATGATTGTGTTTGATGATGTCAAAGTGTACCCAATGATGTATGATGAGTGTAATGATTTCAAGTCTAATAACTACAACTACCATCATCACTGTGAGAGTTGATTATGACTTCCATGATGATGGCTTCCATGTGTTCTCACGGTGGGTCTGTCTGATACATTGTTCTCTAACATGTATCTATGTGATTGGTTTGATATTTCCATATCATGACTAATGAGATTCTATCATCAACCAACTCACACTCTGATCTTATGTGTTATTATTGTCTATCAACCTTCCACAATAACAACTGATCATGGACATAATGAGAATATGTATATGTACTCTTAACATTTTTATGACCTCATTTCCCCATGGCTAATACTTGAAGACATACGTCATTGAGTAATATTATTCTAATGTTGCATAAAATCTCATAACTAAATTAAATAGAATATATTGGAATCTTGCATCTTATTAATAATCAAAGCATTTACATTTATGCCACTACAATCATCATATGATTGGATCTCTGGACATACATACCAACAATGCCCACTCAAGATATGGTCTAGGTCATAAGGAAATGCCCACCTAACAATGGGGCTTAATTTGTGATGCCTACTTGGATGTATGTCTTGATCATATTTCCTACCAATTGTAGGGATACATCATGAAAATATTTCCTACCTGAATGTTGTCCTTTGAAAAAATAGGTTCATGCCTGAGTGTAGGGCTTTGTAATCAGTTCCTACATGAATGTCATGACTTAATTCAGATTCTTATGTGAGCATAGGGATTTGTAGGAGATGTCTACCTGAGTGTATGGATTTGAATAATGTGCATACTTGAGTGTAAGGCTTGAGTCTAAGGATATGTCTACTCAGAATAAGGCATGGATTATAAAGATTACCAATATAAAATAGGGGTTTCTAATTGAGGAGAATTATTCAGATGTTCCTATTCATGATAGGGACTATAAAGAAGTGAAATGTAAAAGAGTGAAATCACCCCTTTACTAAAAATTTGAAGAATTGACATCCATTCCAAACACTCTCAGAGGTATGATGGAATGCGCATAAATTTTCCAAATTTATTAAACATTGGTATACAAAAGACCATTAGAAAGTAGTGGAATAAAAAATAACTGACTATATTCAACTTTCATAAAAGATTACACTAGTACATCAAATTCTCCCATTAGGGTTTACATCAAGACACACAATCAGGATCTAGATAGAGGGAAATCTAGACTACTACAATCTTGTCTCCAAGCAACATCTCCATCAACTGAGTCTAAGCCAAAAGATAAGATCTTCCTTGTCTTATCCATCACCTTGCTCAACACCTGGGTGGTTGGGAAGGCACCCAACAAAAAGGGAAAGGGAAGAAAAGTATGTGTCATAAAACTAGTCTAGGATATCAAGATAAGTAAAGCAAATAAAAATAGGCTAGGGTTTATCATATGATGAAGATAACAAGAGTATGAGGCTATATATCAAAGAAGCTTGCCATTAACATATATAACAAAAAAAAAGATTTGCATGTAAGATCATTATGTCTACCTAACTAAGTAGGGTTGAGGCACCTACCAAACCTCTAACCTTAGGTGAGGGGAGAATAAGACATTTCCAGTCACCTAAAATATTATGGGAGAATAAGACATTCCACAGGGAGATTATTTACATGCCATCTGTGGGTGGTTTTACATAAGTATCGCTACCTTAAATTAAATAGAACATAAATCGACATGCCAGAAAAAGTAATCATGGCAAGAATAATCATATGAATCAATAAGCATGGTAGTGGGGTACCAAGACCTAAGAATAATGTTTAGGGCGATTAAATACATGTCCTTTATGGGTGGTTGTACATAAGTACCGCTACTTTAAATTAAATAGGACATAAATCTACATGCTAGAAAAGTAGTCATGGCAAGAGTAGTCATAATATTCAATAAGCATGACGGTGGGGTATAAGACCCAAACAAGAAGAAATTATAATCTTGTTCGAGGCATGAACAACATTAGCATTCAAGAATAGAAGATTTAGGGTTCATTTAATCCTCATTAGGGAAATATAGGGTTTGTCTACAATTATCCCAACATAGGGTGTAAGGAATGCACATACATAAATAAGGATTGCACATACATGAAGAGGGATTTCACATACATGAAGAGGAATTGCACATACCTCTCTTACTGATATCAATTACTAACTTTCACCACTTTAATTGAGTCCAAGTTCCACTTTGCCTATTTTCAATGTATTAACATGTATTAGAGTACATAGTGCACATTAATGTATAGAAACCCTAATTTTAAAACTTTTTAGCAAAACTCAGATATAGATATTGAAATTATCATCAATGAACCTTTTAGGTTCTCCTGATGAAGAAAACATATTTTTATGTTAATTTTGGAGTTATGATGATTAAGATGTAATTTTTATGGATTTTATGCATTGAATTCATTTTACAAAAATCACCCTTCATCAAACCATGAAATAATAACTTGAAAATATTTTATTAGATAGAAATTAATTTTCCAATTCCAAAACATATTTATTTGTCAATTTTGGATAAGCGGATTAGAAGATATGAATTTTTCAATATTGCCACAGCATCAAACTAATCGAGATAATTAAAGAGAGAGGGAGAGGGAGAAAACACAATTTGACCCAAGATCAGGTTTGAAGTTGCATAGGTAACCAAACTAGAGCTTCTAGAGAAGGTAAAACAGCAAGAAACCAAAACCCTAGAAGAACATGGTAAAAAGAGATGGAAATCATTGATTTTAAACATAGAAGCATGAGTTTTAAGCATGTACTAAGAAATATATGAGAAGGGGGTTAGAAAAACTTGCCTCTAGGAAGGTAAGAATATTCAAACAAAAATGATCCCGAGATTAGAAGGTCTGGTTGCTCCAAGCCAAGCTCCTTTCTTGAGCAAAGATCACCTTCTCCACTTTAGAGGTGCAAACCCTAGCAAAAGAGCATGGAGATGAGATGTTTTAGGGTTCTAGGTGGAGTTTTACCATGGAAGGTCATCGTTCCGACCTGGAAGAAGGTGGGAGGAATACTAACAGCATGAAAACAGGGAAGGAAAGGAGGATTCTTACTAATTTTGGTCAAAATCACCAAGGAGGATCTTAAGAAATCCTAAAAAGAGAAATTTGGAACCCTAGGAACCTTCTTCACCAAGGTAGGCACCCTCTTTTACCTTGGGACAGAAAATTCGTGGCCAAACATAGAAGGTATGATGCTCTAAGCTATGGGAAAGAGAAGGAGAGGATTACTTCTTGGATTGGGATGTGGGAAGGGGTAGGCATGGCTTTCCATGTGTCCTTAGGCTAGGGCTTCATGGCCATATAAGAGGACAGCTCATAGACTCTTATTGTATATTAAAGGTCAGTCCTAAAAGCCCCTAGAGCCTTCTAGTCCATCCCCACCGTCCTTCAAACAAAGAAATAACCCCCTTGGTTGATAGCTTTTAAAGATAAGCTCATTTATAGAGAGGGTAATCCTTATAATGCCCTTGGAGAGAAACACCATCAAACCAAGGTGCAACCAAGTGCCCATGGTTCTAAATCTCGATAATGGTAAGGACATATCTAAGGATTAAAATTCATGTGATAATTTGCAAAGAAAACCTCCCAATTGGGTAAATTGCATAAAAGTCTAGAATGTACCTAAAATTGCATAACTTGCACAGACAACATCCAAATCAAACCAAATTTCAAACTTAGGCTCATTTTATGTTTTCAAATCACATAAAAAATTATATTAAGGTTTTGAGCACTTAATTATGGTAATTAAGCTTTCACTGAGGTATTTTGTGCATAAACCCTTATATTGGTACAATTAGTGAATAAATGTTCACCAAACCACTATAAATTCCACAATTTAAGCATCAAGGCCAAAAAGGATAGAAATGATAGGAAAATATTGGAAAGGGATAAAAAGAAAATATGTCAAATTTTTGGTATGTTACACGAAATCACCTCCTTACTAAAAATTTGAACAATAGAACCTCCAATCCAAACACACTTCAAAGGTATGCTTGGAGTGGGTGTAAAATTTTCAAATCTTTATTTAATGGCATTTAGAAAAACCAAAATGTAGTAGCGGAATAAAAACATGACTATATTCAATTATAAAACAAGGGAACATCTTAAACTTACATCATAAGGATCCATGTAGAGGAAATATGAACCACCTCAATGTTGTCTCCAAGCTATAACTTCACAATCTAAGTCCAGGTCAACATGCCTTATCATCCAAGTCTTCCACCTAGGGTTGGAAGCATACCCCAGCAAGAAGAGAAAAATGGAAGACATCAACAAAGGCTGGTATGTGCATACTAAAAAGCAAATTGAGAAATTTATAAAGAATCAGGGACATCAAAATAAAAGGCTTCCCATAGAAAAGACAAGGACTACCCAAACAGGGCATAAAAGATCAGAATCATCATCACATGATAAAAGAAGATACTTGTCATAAATAAAACAATAAAGTAGTGCCACATAAGCACATATCATGATTTTTGGGCACATAACCTATCATCAATTTGTGCACATAACCCATCATAAACATCATCAACCTGCATGCATGTGAGATAAGCATAGCCCTAGAACAATATAAATAACAATTGGCGGCCAACCCTTATAAAGTTGAAACCTGATAGAGAATGGCACATAACCAAACTCCCAAATATATATAAAGACATGGGCCAAGAATCATACATTTTTCCATGGGTATGAGGTTCCTTGCCATTCCAAAAGAGCAGGAAATATCACATATGCTATTAACAAAACCAATGCAATTACACTACTCTAGTGCTACTGAATCACGTAGCATGTTTAATGTAGAGGCAAGTAGAAATTATAGTCAGAATTGTACAATGTTTCCATCACACAATGGACAACACAAACACATAAACATCCACTTTAAAGTGGGTACATAACATTATATAAGACTAGCATGCCCTAAGGTACAAGAAAAATATCAAGAGAATATCCAAGTCCATAACAAGCAAGATAGTTCACATGAACCATGATATCAAGAAAATAGACATATGTGTAGGCCAAAGTCAAAAGAAAGATAAGATAGCAGAATTTCTCAACATAGAGGAATAGGGTTTACAACATACCTCAACTACAGGGTCAAACAATCCAAATCCAAGTCTAGGTCCAAGCCTAGGCCTTCAAAGAACCTATGATGCATATATGTGGAATTAGGGTTAGGTTTCCATTAATTATTCAAAACCCTAAAAATAGCCTTTTTAATATTTATGAATTAGGTTATCAAAACCATGCCATGTTTTAGGTTATATCTTCCTGAGTTCAAAACATATTTTATTATATTTTTTTGACTTATAAATATTTAGTTATGAATTTTACAAGTTATTACTTATTTGCATTAATCCATTGAAATCATATACTTTCAACATTAGAGTCTGGTAATAAAATCAATACCAGTAGAAAGCTCACATTTTTTTGAATCCAACGACTATTTATTTGTAATTTTTGGCCCAACAGATAATTCGTTGTGATTTAGAAATCCAACCAATCAAATACATCCACGTAAGCAAAAGCATCAAGAGAGGAAAAGAAAGAGACGGGCCCGCGTGACTTGGCCCAATCATAGACGGCCAAGTCACCGATCAACTCTCGCTTGACCTCGACTAAAGGAAAAGACAAAACCTATGAAAAGACCAAATTGCCCTTAATCGAAAAAAATAAAGAAACAAGAGCGAGGGAGGGTAGAACAGAGAATGTGCAAGGGGGGTTCTTCCCCTTTCTCTCATGCACGCCAAGGTTGCGTGTAGGAGCTTGCAAGGCAATTGAGCACTCAGCAAACAGCCCCCGACCAAGCCTCAAGAGAGTTCTTTATCCCCGCAACTGACGGCCGAACTCAGGCAACTCCAAAACATCCAAAACCAACACAGAAGCATGGGAAGGAACCAGGGTCACCATGGACTTAGAAGACAGAAAACCAAAAACTCAAAATCGTAGGTCCCAAGAAAAAGTATGAGCACCTGGTGTTAGAAAATGACCCTCAGGGAAAGGTAAAGACAGCGAGGGAAGAATCAATAGTTGGAGAAGCGCAAAAAGACAAAGTCAGTGGTCGTCGACGAGCTCCTTGACGCACCTACATGGTGCAATGACTCGGGGCAATGTCGGGGCGCAAAAATGAGGGGAAATGTGTAGGAGTTGTCAGAGATGCTTCCTACCTTAGGAATTGAACCAGGGAGAACAGAGTTGTGAGAATGGAGATGCCATCGCCGGATAAGAAGATGACCTCGCGCGGCTCTCCTTCGGAGCATTGGGATAAATTGGGTGCAGGGAAGCAACCCAATACACCACAAGAAGCGTTGGAGACCAGAAACCATCACCTTCGCACCCTAAGCCACTGCCTGTGAAACCTCGGCTGAAGGTGGAGAAAAATGGAAAGAGGAAAAAAGATGATAGCACATGAAAGGGTTCAAAACCATGGTTTATATAGAGCGGAATCATATCCTAAACTCAAAGAAAGAGTTTCCGAGAAGATTCATGCATTAATGCCTGAGCAATTCTCGTTGAGACAAAACAATAGGGGTCAGAGTTACTATACACTCCTACCCGAGGTAGGAGGTGACTCTTCAGCTACCAAATCTAAAAACAAGTAGTTCAGATATCGTGCTACAGGTTACTTTAGGAAATCTGAGAACCATATGAAATCGGATTAATAAATATATTTGATTAGTATTTTGGAGGTTATTTAATGTAACATCTTTCCCAAGCTAAATAGAGGTTCAAACATTATTCAAATTAAGTAAAATTTTGCACAGAGGCCAACTAAGGCATGTAGATTCTGATTTTGCAATTAGATTTGCCTTTTGGAAACTTTTAATGGGTTAAATAATTTAAATCTCATTTTCTCTTTCCTCCTTCATTAATGTCTTTAGGATTATCCAAATTAGGTGAACTTCATCCATAAGTTAACTTAAGTGTGTTGAATACGAATTTGCCTTTATTTCCAACTTTTGGTGCCAAGAATTATATTTATTTATTAGTTACACCTTTTAGGTAGTTTCTCTCTCGTGTTATTTCAAGGTAGTCCAAATTAGATGAAAATTGACATGTAGGCTTAATTTGATGTGTAGATTACGAATTTGAAGTCTATTCTTTATTTTGAGGCTTTCTTACATGGGTTATGTCATATGGCCCATTAACTTTATTACTTGACCAATTAAGTTCTTTATCATCTTATTATCACAAATTGACATATTAGATTGCATTATTCATACATTTGATTATTAGGATCAGTCCAACCTCAACCTTGTTTGGCCAAACCCAAAAGGTCAATCTTCTAGGGTAGGGTTCAAGATCTGGTATGTTACAGGGACTTAGCAGGGATGCCTACCTAAGTGTAGGGACTCATTTGGAAAGAGAATTCCTACTTTGATGTAGGGCTTTGATCAATGATTTCCTATTCAAGTTAGGGCATGTAATCAATTACCAATTTGGGTGTATGGATTCAGAGTAAATGTTCACCTAAATGTTGGGCTTTGGTAGAAATTTTGACCTATTGTAGGGCTTAATTCATGGTGATTGGATGTAGGACATTTTCATTATTCATACACATTATACTCCTTCAATTTAGTTGCCTATTTTTTGTAGGCTTAGCAAAGTTGCCTATTTGAGAGTATGGTTCCAAGAAAAGTATCTATCTAAGTGCATGGCTTTGATCAAGGTGCCTATATAAGCATAGGAAATTTTTTATAGGAGTGTGCATACATAATTGAACTTCGATTGATAGGAACTTGGGTTGAGAAATGTATATTCAATATAAGGGTTTAGATGTGGATGCCTATTCATGATAGGGTTTGAACATGAAGTAGTTCCTATTCAGGATAGGACTTTGATGAAGATGTTGAGTATGGGCCTCTGCTCAGAGAAGTGCCTATTCAAGATATGGATTAGCTTATAGGAAGATGTCTACTTAGGACTAGTCTTGTCTATTGAAGCCTCCCTAAGCATAGGACTTAATTTTGAGGGATGTGTATTTAAGATAAGGACTTTGAAGGAGGTTTTTACATGATGCAGGCTTTTAGAATTATCCCTACCTAAATGTAAGGCTTGGTTCATGAGACTTTACTATATGGAATTGGCTTTAAGCATATGCACCTACCTGAGTGTAGGGCATTGAATAAAATGCTTACCTCAATGTAGAGCTTGCAAAAGGTGTCTACCTCAGCATAGGGCTTTACATGATGCACCTTTATAGTGTTGGGATTAAGCATGGAATCCTACCTGAGTGTAGAGCTTTGTTTTGTGGTGTGCCTTATGGAAAGGGATTTTATGAGGATTCTTATTTGAGCATAGGGTTCCAAAGAAAAGTCCCACCTAAGTGTTTGTATTGATTTTATGTTGTACCTATTGAGGATAGGATTTTATGAGGGTTTCATGATGAGCATAGTTTCTACAGGCAATGTGCACCTCCTTTAGTGTAGTGCTTTGATAGGAGTGTCTATATGGAAGTATTAAGTAAGAGTGGATGTCTATGAAGGATAGGTATTTTATAAGGATGCTAAACAGGACATAAGTGTTTCAGTATAGATGGCTATTTAAGTATAGGTCTTAAGTTGGGATGCATACCTTGACATTCATCTTTATAAATTATGCCTACCTGGGTGTGGGGATTGGTCAGGAGTGTCAACCTATTTAGGGCTTAGATTGGGATGTAAAAATATATGTAGGGCTTTGAGAATAATACTTAATTAAGCATATGACTTTTTAGCATGCCTACCTGAATGTAGGCCTTTGTTTGGGTGCAATGTAGAATGTAAAGCTTGATCCTTTAGATGTCTACATGTATGTAGGGATTAAGAAAGGTGCCTATTAGGGACTTCATGAAGATGCATGCATGTATGTAGGGGTTTTTCTCTTGACTATTTTCTATTCATAACATGTCTTTTCATGGAGTGCCTACTTGAAGTAGGGGTTTGGTTTAAGTGTCTATCTGAGCTTATGGCTTGATGTTGAAGGGTTCCTATTCAAGATAAGGATTAAAATATAGGAGATGCCTATTCATGATATGGCTTAAGTGCAGATTCTAGTTCCGGACTAAAATTAAATACCTACTAGAGTGTAGGCTTAATCCAAGGGTTTGACAACATAGGAAAGGGTTTGGAAGTAAAAATAAATGCAAGATTAGTCTTCGGGATAGGGATTTAAAATGCAAGGTTCCTATATAGGGTTGGGATTTAGAAATTTAGGGTGACTAGTTAGGGTAGGAATTGAAATGCATGGTGCTTACTCAAGGTAGGTCTTGAACACATGTTTCCTACTCATGATGGGGCTTTCGAATTGTAGAGGGCCTACTCAAGGTAGGGCTTGAACACATGTTTCCTACTCATGGTGGGGTTTTTAAACTATAGGGTTCCTAATCATGATAGGGGTTAAAATATAGGTTGACTACTCATTATCGTGCTTGATTTTATGTTTTATACTCATTATAGTTCTTTTGAAATGTAGGGTTCCCACTCCAGAAAGGTCTTATAATGTAGTTTTCCTACTCTAATAGGGCCTAAATGTGGGTCGATACAATTTAAGGTTTTAATTTAGGACCCAAAGGGTGGAACACGAGTGTTCATAAATTGAAAGAGTGTGGCTAGAGAGATTGACTATTTACTAAATGGCTCAGAAATGACTGTTGGAGGTCCAATTTATGGTCATGGTCTAGGACCCAAATATGTTCGTGAAAAGGTTTCAAAAGGTGGTCTAGTTTAAGGTATTAATCCAGGAACCAAAGAGATGTGACATCAAATATGATCGATTAAGGTCATAGTCCATGACCTAAAGAGTTTGAAGTGTCCATATAAAGAATAATACCTTAATTGAGGATGCCTGTCGAGGTTTAGGAATTTTGTATCACATAAAAAGTTGTTCTTTTCAAAAGTTTTCTTACATGATGTTCTTTATTAATTTATTAATTGTTGTGTGGTGAGCATGTTTGTCTTAGTATCTTTATAGGCATTATGGCCATGATTACTGACAGGAGGTAACAACTATTCAAGGTATTGGAAATATGTCCTTAGATGTAGATAAGGCCTTCTTAATCTTAGTAGACAATGTGCCATTTTTGACACTTTCTCTATATACATATGCAAATGTTCACCCAGATGATGCATGATCTTATTGTACACTAAATTTTATATTTTACCTAACCCAAGTGTATGCAAATTCCTACAGTAAGCAAACAAATCTTATTGCAGTACAATTTTAGATCTAACTCATATAACACCATATTAAGAATTATCTACTCAAATAACCAATCAATAACTAGAATCTAACAAAAAAGTTGATGTTATTTGATTACGCTAAGATTTCAATAAAAAGACTGAATGAAAGTCTAGTTATTAAATGGATGGAAACACTAGGGTGGATGGGTTTAATCTTTGCTACATATTCTCACTCTCTCACTACAGCATTACCAAACATAAACATACAGATATTGAGTTCGGGTAAATGTAATCAGTTCAGAATGATAAATACACCCTAAGCTTGTTGTCTCAATACCATGAGTTCATGTACTCACCACCCCAAAAAAACCTATCCTAAGTTCTCATCAAGGTTTAAGCATAAAATAAATAATATCCTAGATATTATGCTTGAAGTTCTTTATATCCAACATTTGATAAGTATGCAAATATGTTATCCAAACACATAAGCTCTGTAGTAAATGTTTAATCATAAATATAACATTCATACAAGTAAACATGTAGTAGAAAGAACAAAAATGGGTAGCGTGGATACTCCCCACACTCTAAAGAGGGGACTACTTGCTCCTTATAGCAGTAAAATAAGTTCAACTAGGAAAGAAAGGAAGAAAGTCATCATCACAGTGGACAACAATGGGGTACCCATAGGATGCCATTCCCTATGTTTGTTCTCAAAGATAAGGCCAAGTGACACAACATCAAGATAACACGTGGATGTTTTTTGGGATGGCCTTGAGCATGTCTTTCTTCCTTGTTTGGTTCCTTGTACTTGACTTTGTAAGGGAGAAGTATGTGATAGAGAGATGCATCAGTCGTCGATGGTGGATGGGTGCCAACACCCTTGCCTCTTTTGTGGGCTGGAAAGTTGAGCCTTAGTGGGGTAGAGGTGGTGTCAGCCTTTCCTTTCTTGGGATCGGGCTTAGGTAGTGAAGGGGGCGGGATTCAATGGAATATATTGATGAGATTGATAGATCTACCCCCTTGCTCAAGCAATAAAGTCAATAAGAAATTGAATGGGCTGATGTGACTAGCTGCAATGTGATTTTGGAAGCCCTTTCAAGGGGTGGTATAGGGTAATAGTTTACTTCTCAGTACCCATTGAGAGTTTTCATGGATGTTGGAGGTTGATCTTAAGTATGAAGTTGGGAGCCTGGCACCATAGAAGATGTTTCTTGACATGGAGGCAAGAATTGGTATTTATAAGCATAGAATTAGGGTTCAAAATCCCCACTCATGTGAAGTCACTACAATTATGGCATGAATGCATGAGCAACATTAGGAGGAAGACAAGATGACACGGTGTCATTTGTAATCCTTATTGATTGGGAGCCTTATCAAGGGCATTAGTGTAGGAGTCCGGTCAGTTAGGGATCTTATCAATTGATGAATCCCTATTAGTGTGTGGACCTTGTCGATTGATTGATCCTATTAATCATTGATGTCATTGGTTCAAAAGAAGAAGCATTATTGTGCTAAAATAGCATCAATTGGCAAGCTTCATCGGAGTTAAGATATTTGTCAGACAAGAAATATGTCGAGTGATGGTCACGTTGGGTATTATGCTTTGATATGGCATTTAGATCTCATCAATTGGTGGATTTTTGGTGGGGATCTTGTCAGACTATGGGGTTGTTAGTAGATCATCTCTTATCGAGTAGTGTTCTTGTTCATTGAAGAGAAAGAAGACTGATGACTATGCAGATTGATGCAAATCTAGAGGCAATTGGTGAGTGGTGTTGGGACTGTATTTTAGAATAATGAGAAATCAGAGGAGGTTGATGAGATGTTAGTTCAGCCCTATTATAGGGCTTCATCTTGTGTTATTTTTCATTTCAATCATATCTATACCTATTAGATTACATTTTATTTCCCTCAATATGCATATTTCTGTAAAATGCACTTATGGACATTATTTGCATGTTTTTCAGGCATTTGGACCACACTTGATGGAAGAGAGAGAGAAGGAGTGATCCTAGGGATTCTCTACCCTTGGAGAGACCCAAAGTGAATCTTGATGCTCCCTCAACCTACCCCTAGTGGCCAAATATCCATTGAAGCAAGATGTCCAAGAAAATCCAAAGAATCAAGTCAAAGTACTAATTCATAACCCAGAACGGTCGTGGTACCACAAAACAGTCATGCTAGGTCACTTGAAAATCAATAGAGTCATCCTCAATTGAAGCTAGAATCACCACGATCGTGCCACACAGAACGACCACGGTGAACTGACCCAGAACGGTCGTGCCACTTAAAATGATTGTGCTACAACAGAGGCAAAACGGTCATGGAGTAGAGAATGGCCTGAGCATTTTGAGCCACCATGGTCATGCTACCCTTATCCTACCACGGACGTGCCAGCTCCAGTACACAAGTGACCTATTTCCTGTGATTTTCACATTTTAATTCACACGACCATTCTACCCCACCATGACCATGCTCACCCCTACCCACCACGATCGTGGTGATCCACCACGGTCGTGCTACTCACAAAACCTAGCTACTTCTGCACTATTTTTTCCATACTACCCCTACTTGACCTAGTTCTTCCCCCACACCTACATATACCTAGGTGGCGGCTCCAATATGAGGTTAGATACCTCCTACCACCTCCTAGCTCCCCATTTTCTCCCCTTAGCCATTCCACTTCATTTCCACCTCTATTCCACTCCATTTCATCATTTCCACCACCAAAACACTAGTTTATCCTAGTTTCGACCCATAATCCCCTTCATTCCACCCCCTTGCACCTTAGAGGAGAGAGGAGGATGTCTTGCAATAGCTGTAGAGGAGGATTTCTCTATCTACACCGAGCTCCATGGCTTCTTCTATCTCTTTCTTCGTTCTTTTTGTATTTTTTATTTCCTTGAGTAGCTAGGCCCCCTTAGGTGGACTGTTTGGGGTGTAAAATGTTACTTTGACACCATGTTGGAGGAAAATGACATGTAAACTTTGTAATTCCATTTTATAATGATTATTTTATATTTCTATCTCATTCTCCATGAATTTCTTGTTGGTTTGTGTGTGAAATCACTTAGGAATTTAGGGAAATTGCTTATATGTGTGAATTTTAGGATTTGCCCCTAGGTCCAATTCATGGATCCCTAGGTTGCCTCCCATCTCCCTACATCCTAATCAATCTCCCTAAGTCTAAGTGAGAGATCTAAGTAGCTAGATTAGGTGACTCTAGTACAATTACCGTGGAGCCTTCTCAAGGCTAGAATGTGGAGGAATTGGGGTCCAACACCCTAATACACCTCCCCATTACTATCCTCGACCCCTAATTGCCCTAAGAATGTCTAATCTAAAAATCTAGACTTGCCTAGACTCTAATTGAATTGAACCTAATCTCTAACCCAATTGAGCCTCACAAGGATAGTAGGGAATGTTAGGGACTAGTTCCCCTATACACAACCTAGCATATCCATGGCCAGTTAGTAGCTTAGGTTAATTCATTAGACTCTAACTTGTTGTTTTATTTGGATAATCTAAATGGAATCATAACGTTCTTATGTCACCCCCCAACTTAAGTGATAAGTACATCCCCTAAACAGCCCACACCTCTCTTAATTGCTTTAAAACCCTAGTTTTCATCCTGCTTAGCTAGTGTTGGCTTAGTTAGCTCTTTTCTTACTTAGTTGGCTTCTTGCCCTATTTTTGCCTTGTTCTTTCTAGTTGAGCTCTTTAATTTCTCTCTTGTTCTTCTTGCATGCCTTAGTGTAAACTGTCTTTTCATATCTAGCTTAGTCTTTTCCTGCTTAATTAGTCTTAATCTAGTCTAGGGTTAACTTATATTTCTTCCTTTCCTTTAATTGCTTTCTTTTTCACCTTAGTTAATAATCAAAACAACCTTTAAACTCTTAACCCTAGTCTCCACAGTAGGAACCTAGCCAAAACCAACCTAGCTCTAGTGCCCCCATTTCTCCTTGTGGATCGACCCTATACTTACCGTCCTCCTATACTACGATATGACCCTGTGCACTTGCGGGATTAGTGTTTTGGTATATGTGAGTGTGTTGAGTTTAGATCTTTATAAATTCAAAAGTTTAATCCACTATGTGCTTTTGTTCATGGGGTTGCATCTACTCAAACTTCAATTGAGTAGTGTGTAACACCATTGGCAGAAGCGCACCAAGATTTTTGGCATTGTTGTCGGGGAGGATCGGCACTCGACGTAGCAAGTTAGTTTTGCTTTGATCGTTTCCTACTGCCCTCATCATTGTTATTCTTTATTCATTATTCTTTGCATTCTTTGTGTATATTGACTTGTTCTCTTTTGTTTGGTTGTGCTTTGTGCATGTGACAAGCCACTCGGGAGAAGACAAGGTGGAAGGCCAAAATGCACCCCACAAGCCGCTTCAAGACTACTCATGCCTAGCAACTATAAATTGTCAATTGCTAGCAGAGTTGATCAAATGCCATGGGAGCAATTCTCTATTTCTCTAGGTCTTCTTGGGCTTCTGCCCATCTTCTATGGCTCAGAAAGTGAGAACCCCTACAAGCACTTAGATTCCTTTCTTGAAGTATGCTCTACCTTCAGGATGTCGATGGCTAGTGATGATACAATCCAGTTGACCTTGTTCTCTTTCTCCCTTAAAGATAGAGCCAAAGATTGGTATGACTCAAGGAGGGACATCATGAGTTGGGAAACAATGAAGAATACCTTCTTGAGACAATTCTACTCTATAACAAGGTTAATAAAAATGTGGCGTGTCGTGACAAGTTTTAATCAAATGGGCAATTAGAAGTTTCATAATGCATGGGAGAGATTTAAGAAGCTTTTGAGAGAGTGTCTGCACCATGATCTACTCCAGTTTATCTGTAAAGGACCAAGACACAATGGATTCTTCTTGTGGAGGAGTTTTCATGGCTAGGCCACCTGAGGATATATGGCCTTTGTTTGAGCAGTTGGCTGAAGGATCAAGGATTCAAGCTTCTAGCATGATGAATGACGGGGGATATGCCTTTGATGTGACACCTCCTTCTCATAATGACTCAAGCCCATAAGTGATGAAGATCCTCGGTGACATGGTGAGCTTCATGAAGAACCATGTGACAGATGCTCCTTGCCACCTGGTCAATTCTATTCAGTTCTATGATGAGGAAAAGAAGACACTCACTCCTATAGCTATCAAGAGCCACAAAGTCCAAAATATATCTCAAGGTTTGAGGAGGAGGTTCTCTCTAGATTAAAAATATTTGATGATGTTCAAAAAGATGTTGCAAGGCTAGAAGAGAAAGTAGAGCAGCTATCTTCCATAATTTCTCTCTAAGAAGAAAAAGTTGTCTTCAAAACCCATCATGAGCTACCACAAAGCAAGTGGACCCATGCCCTCTTCTCAAGGTTTCTATAGCCCTCCTCCCATGCAAATACAGCCCATCTACCATTTCCAAGGTGATCCCAAGCCTTATACTCCACCTCCTCCTCCATCACCATCATTTTCCCAACAATTCTCCCCTCCACCTCAATTTCAACACCAAGTGTCACCTCAACCTCCTCCACAGCCACAACTATCTCCCCCTCCACCATGAGCAAGGAAGTGTTGTGACAGTTCTAAGGAGTGGGAAATCTCTTGAGCAGCCCGCAAGTCAAAGAAAGGTTGACAAAGCGAAGCAAAGGCAACCAAGTGGTGATACTATGATTGAAATTACCAAAGATGGTTTAGTGATATGTCCTGTTGATTTTAGGATACCATGTGCTCCACTTCATACTCCAATTTCAAACCCTACCATCCCTAGTATTCCACCTCATATTGATGCAAGCAAGGAAAAAGCCAATGATCTTCCATTCATTGAAGCACTAGATGAGCCACTAGAAATAAGGAGGTAAAAGCACAATGTGGATATTCTTGAGGTGTTTCGCCAAGTGAAGGTGAAAATTCTACTCTTAGATGTTATTAAGCAAATTCCATCATATGCCAAGTTCCTCAAGAACCTATGCACTATGAAGAGAAGGTCAACGGGGAGGATTCCAAAGAAAGTGAAGTTGACTGAACAAGTGAGCTCCATCATACAACATTCACTTCCCGTAAAGAGAAAAGACCCAGGAGCCCCACTCATACCTAGCTATATAGGGGGACATTGCATAGACATGTCCTTACTTGATTTGGGATCTAGTGTGAATTTGATGCAATATAATGTCTATGTTGAACTGGGCTTAGGCAAGTTGAAGTCGGCACATTGCACTCTCCAGTTGGCGGATAGATCCATAAAAGTGCCTAGGGGTAGAGTGGATGATGTCTTGGTGATGATAGATAAAGAGAAAGGCATAGTGTTCCTGACAAATTTCATTGTACTTGATATGGAGCCGGAGAATAGGAAGATTCCCATCATCTTGGAAAGGTCGTTCGTATCTACAACTGATGTCGAGATTCGTGTATGCAACAACACCATGACGGTTTCATTCATGGGCATGAAGATTAAGATCAACATGTACAAAACCCCAACCCGACGGGTCTGAGATAGGGATAATGGACATGATCACTTCACAAGTCTAAATGATTGTTTGAGAAAAGGAGATCAAGATGGAACAATTGATGATGATTACTGTTGTCAAAGGGATGAGGAAAACATATTGAGTGCAAATGAGGGATGCATGTTTTGCAAGAATGGACACATGAGAATTGTATAAGGATGAATGAATAAAGAATCACCAAGAAGCCAAGCTGAAGGCAAGAAACTCAGGGCTTGTGGGAGGCAACCCACCTAGGTTTGGGGAATTTTTCACCCGACCTCTCATTTTTTATACATTTTCTTTGTTTTTACACAAACCTAAAAACACATACACGCACACTTGTGCTTGATAGTTTTTGTTTTTATTTTGATGAAATGACAGGTGAAACAGGTGCAAGTTGAGAAATGAGGCACATTCAGTGAAAAATGGTTGATATAATATCAAAGTGATCATTTAAGATGATTGGGTTATGAATGATGAAATAATTTGATGAATTTTGAAGATTTTTGAACTGACAGAACCCAGTACGGCCATGCTGGTGTAGAACGGCCGTGGAGGAAAAGGTGGTTTTCAATAGGGAAAATGCAAGATTTGGCCTCTGGAAACACAGTCGTTCTGGCCAGAACATCCGTGCTGGCATCCAGCCAGAACGGTCGTGGTGGCTTGAAACGGTCGTGCTAATTAAGTTGTATTTCAATAGGGAAAACTCGAGTTTTGGATGCGGGCAGCACGACCGTGCTGGCCAGAACGGCCATGCTGGCCAAAACGACCGTGCTAGCCCAAATCAAGTACATAAGTCGCCCAACTCCACCCAAGCCAGCATGACCCAAAACACAATTGTGCGACCCAGAACAGCCGTTCTGCGTGACTTGGCGATTAGTGCGACCTTACTTCACCCCCAATTTGACTCTTCTTGCTCCCAAACTCCGGATTTGAGTTCCCCTTGGTCCCTGATCATTTTCCCTAAACTCAAGGTTCGATTTCCACCCTCCATCACCACTAATTTCTCCACATCCAAGCAAAATCTGCCCCTACATCCAGAGAGTTCGGTTCTTGTTGTTTGAGTTCATTTTTCACCAAAAACCCTTACAAATATGAAGAGCACGGGCAAGGCAATCAAGAAAGGAGTAAAGAAGACGATGGACCTCCTCACCAGAGGCAAAAGCCGCTCCAAGCGGGACTCCTATTCATAGTAGTCTGGAAGTGCATCATCACCTTCAAATTCCATTTCCCAATCCTTCAGACCATCGACATCGACAAGCGGCTCCCGATACCGATCATCCCCCAGTGGCCACACCACAGATCCAAGCTACCACAACCCCGAGGAGGAGGAGGAGGAGGAAGAAGAAGAAGAAGAAGAACTAGAGAGTATAGTGGACTCCGTCAATGTTGATGCACCGGCTCACGAAAGGAGAGCCAAGAAATCAAATGATGCATCTTCCTCGCGCTTACGACCTACTCCAGCAAGGCATTCCACTTCCTCAGCCCAACCTAGTGCAAGTTATGAGAGGGTGCCCTTAAACTTAGATACAAGTTCAGGGTCACACACTTATGCATAAGAGGAGGAAGATGATACTGAAAGTGAGGAGATGGAAGATGAACCGGTGGACGTTATATCCAGACTAGAAGAGGACATGTTGAAATGGGTGGGAAAGTAACCAGAGGAAACCACCTATGAAAGGGGAATGGCAAGAAAATCCATAATGAGGCCTCTCCACCCCGAGTGCTTGACAAGGAGGGTGATCCCCACTAGATATGCATGTATGACTACCATGCAAGATCTAGGGATCAACTACACATTAAAGGGACAAATGCAACGTTGTGGGTTGTACAAGATCTTGCCTGAGGTTGAAGAAACCTACTTGGAGCTGACTCATGAGTTCTTTGCAACCTTAGACAAGGTACAGTACCAGGGAGAGGATGCCATTAGGTTCAAGATACACAGCTCCGCCCATGTGCTTAAAGCTTCCCAAATCAATGCTATCTTTGCCCCCAATTCAGAGATGGCAGTAAAATTCAATGAAGGAAGACTTGACAAGAGTGGTAGAGCAGATTACTCCAAGATGTGGAAGACAATCACTGGTCAAGCTTCTTTATCTGTAGGAAAATCAAAGACCAGTAAGATTTGCAACCCCTTCATGAGATACCTACAGAAGGCCTTAGCAAACACCTTGTTTGGCCGTTATGACAATCAAGGGTGCTACTCACAAAAGGATTTGTTTGTTAAGGCCATAATTGCAAGTAGGGGATTTGTAAACATAGGTGCCATGGTGATTGACCACTTGAAGACAATTCCCTCCAAGAGTAAAACTCCATTCATCATGGGGGAACTTATCACCACAATGGAAAAGGCAGTGGGTTGCAATCTAGATGGGCTTACCAAGGTAGAAGGAAGCAAATACATTGATCTAAACTATCTTGCTAGGTCCCAAATGATCTCCCTCAAAGATAGCAAAATCTTCTATGTTCTAAACCCCGGGTACCCTAGAATCACCTTAGAGCTCCCATACCACGCCACCCCCTACTCATGGATGTGGGGCCACTAGAGAACTTTTCTAAGGTGATAGAATAGTATGAGGAGGAGCACCCAAGAGAGGGGTTCTCTGCACCAAACGTGGACTTACAAGAATAAGAAGGAGAGACAAATGTGCCAGAGCAGCAACACATTTTTGAGCAGCCATCCGCACACGACCGAGAGGGGAGAACTTTAATGCATAGTGACATCAAACAGATACATATGATATGTCAGCCATTCATGCACAGTTGGAGGCAATTAAGTAGACACAACAGTCCATGTAGTTAGATCAGTAGCAGATGCATCATCAGATTAACCACATGTACCACTATCAGCATGCGCAGGTGCAGAGGAACCCCCAATGGGGGAGGATTTTTAGGGATCACTTTCTGGCTACCAGGAGACATACCCGCCTCTACAGGCAGACTACTGGGGACATTACTACCAGCATCCCCCACCACAAGGAGGACCACCACCACCACAGCCATGACTTCTACCCTATCATTCCTAAGCTTTAGTTTCATGTTGAGGATAGCATGTTTCAAAAGTTTGGGGTGGTAGGGCGGTAAGCCCTCAGTTCTAAACTTATTTTGTTGATTCTCTATCTCATCTAATTACTTTTTGTTTGTTTTTGCTATCTAGTTTAGAGTTTACCTGCTTTTCATACTTGCATGCCATGTAGTTTGCTTTCTTGTCATTTTTGCGTAATTTTCAAAAAAAAATTGCTCTTTTTGCCATGCATTGCATATCATGTAGATTTTTGGTAATTTTTGCATGTTTTAGCTAGGATTTGCTTATTTGTTGCTTTAAGTTCAATAATATAGTCTTAGATGTGATTGAAGGAACTTGGCACCGTTTCGGCCAATTTTTCCCAAATTTGAGATTTCTTGCCTAAAAGTGTGTTTCAGCCGAATCTCTACTTTTTGGATTAAAAATGATGACCTTTGACAAATGCAAGTGAATTATCATTGTTTATTGCTAAATGGTATCAATTCTTGACTTTTTACATGTGCATCACTTCTCTTGTGTTTGTGAATGATTTAGTTGAATTGTGACTTGAGCAAGCTATGAGCACTTAGTGCCTATGAAATCACTTGATTGAAATATCAATTTCAGGTTGTTCATTCATGTGGTGTGACATTGTTGGATGAAGTGTTGGATTAATTTTCATTCAGGATACCTTATGTTGATAATCACACCAGTGACCCCTCTTTGACCTGACTATTCACTTACCATCTTCGTACCTCTTCGCCTCATGAAAGGATGCCAAAGTGCACATATCAACTGTGGCCACCTCCAAAAGTTTGGGGTGACCACATCTACATCTCACCACTTCACTCTCATCACCATATGCCCTATCTACTCGAAGGGCAAAGAAAAAGAAAAAAATGCAAAAAGAAAATAAAAGGTACTCCTATTTAAGAGCATTTAAGTAAAGAAAAGATGAGTGCTCTATGTAATAGCACTCCAAAATCTTACCGCAACCCTTTCTTCCATTTTTCATACCCATTGAGTTAGGAAACATCAAACCTAGCTCATTTTGCCCTTTTCCACAGTTGTGGTGTGATTTGAAACATAAGGTTGAAAGCATGAAGGTGAAACAACACTCCTAGTCATCCTTGATTAACGCCATCATGAAACGGTCTACCTGAAACTACATGAAAGAAATATGGATAGCTTGTATGATTTATGCACTATATTTGAAGTTCATATGCTTTGTGCTCTTTTCATGATTGGTTTGTGAAAGTAGGAGAGGAGAGAGGTGGAATGCATTTACTTAGTCACTATTGATCCCATTCAGCAATAATCATCCTTTACATTGCATTTGTCATTTCTTGATTGTGGAAAATTGTAGAGAGATTGAGTTGGAGCATACTTGAGGACAAGTATGTTTCAAGTCTGGGGTGGTGATTCAGTCCTATTTTGGGACTTCATCTTGCGTCATTTTGCATTTCAATTACATCTATACATGTTAGATTACATGTTATTTCCCTCAATATGCATATTTGTGTAAAATGCACTTACGAACATTATTTGCATGTTTTTCAAGCATTTGGACCATGCTTGATGGAAGAGAGAGAGAGAAGGAGTGATCCTAGGGTTTCTCTACCCTTAGAGAGACCCAAAGTGAAGACCGATGCTCCCTAAACCTATCCCTAGTGGCCAAAGATCCATTAAAGCAAAGATGTCCAAGAAAATCCAAAGAATCAAGTCAATGTGCTAATCTAGAACCCAGAACAGTCATGGAACCACATAACGGCCGTGCTAGGTCACTTGCAAATCAACAAAGTCATCCTCAATTGAAGCTAGAATCACCACAACCGTACTACACAGAATGAACGTGGTGAACTGACCCAGAATGGTCGTGCCATTTAAAATGACCGTGCTACAACAAAGGCAAAACGGTCGTGGAGCAGAGAACAGCCTGAGCATTTCGAGAGCCACCACGGCCGTGGTGACCACCATGGTCGTGCCAGCTCCAGTACAAAAGTGACCTATTCCCTATGATTTTCACATTTTAATTCACATGATCATTCTACCCCACCACAACCGTGCTCACCCCTACCCACCACAACCGTGGTGATCCACCATGGTCGTGCTACTCACAAAACCTAGCTACTTCTGCATTGTTTTTTCCATACTACCCCTACTTGACCTAGTGCTTCCCCCACACCTATATATACCTAGGTGGAGGCTCCAGCATGAGGTTAGCTACCTCCTACCACCTCATAGCTCCCCATTTTTCCCCTTAGCCATTCCACTCCATTTCCACCTCCATTTCACCATTACCACCACCAAAACACTGGTTTATCCTAATTTCTACTCATAATCCCCTTCATTTTGCACCCTTGCACCTTGGAGGAGAGAGGAGGACGTCTTGCAGTAGCTAGAGAGTAGGATTTATCCATATACACCAAGCTTCATGGTTTCTTCTACCTCTTTTTCTTTTCTTTTTGTATTTTCTATTTCCATGAGTAGCTAGGCCCCCTTGGGTGGGTTGTTTGGGGTGTAAAATGTTACTTTGATACCATGTTGGGGGGAACTGACATGTAAACTTTGTAATTCCATTTCCTAATGATTATGTTCTATTTCTATCTCATTCTCCATGAATTACTTGTTGGTTTGTGTGTGAAATCACTTAGGAATTTAGGGAAATTGCTTACGTATGTGAATTTTAGGATTTGCCCCTAGGTCCAATTCATGGATCCCTAGGTTGCCTCCCATCTTCCTACATCCTAATCAATCTCCCTAAGACTAAGTGAGAGATCTAAGTAGCTAGATTAGGTGACTCTAGTACAATTAGTGTGGAGCCTTTTCAAGGCTAGAAAGTAGGGGAATTGGGGTCCAAAACCCTAATTTCACCTCCCCATTACTACCCTCAGCCCCTAATTGCCCTAGGAATTTCTAATCTAAAAATCTAGTCTTGCCTAGACTCTAATTGAATTGAACCTAATCCCTAACCTATAATTGAGCCTCGCAAGGGTAGTAGGGAGTGTTAGGGACTAGTTCCCCTATACACAACCTAGCATATCCATGGCCAGTTGGTAGCTTAGGTTAATTCATTGGACTCTAACTTTTTGTTTGATTTGGATAATCTAAATGGAATCATAACGTTCTTATGTCACCCCCAACTTAAGTGATAAGTATATCCCCTAAACATCCCACACATCTCTTAGTTGCTTTAAAACCCTAGTTTTCATCCTGCTTAGCTAGTGTGAGCTTAGTTACCTCTTTTCTTACTTAGTTGGCTTCTTGCCATATTTTTTCCTTGTTCTTGCTAGTTTATCTCTTTAATTTCTCTCTTGTTCTTCTTGCATGCATTAGTGTAAATTGCCTTTTTATATCTAGCTTAGTCTTTTCCTGCTTAATTAGTCTTAATCTAGTCTAAGGTTAACTTAGATTTCTTTGTTGCCTTTAATTGCTTTCTTGTTCACCTTAGTTAACAATCAAAATAGCCTTTAAACTCTTAACCCAGGTCTCCGTAGTAGGAACCTAGCCAAAACCAACCTAGCTCTAGTGCCCCCTTTTCTCCCTATAGATCGACCCTATACTTACCACCTTCCTATACTACGACACGACCTCGTGCGCTTGCGGGTGTATTGTTTTGGTTTATGTGAGTGTGTCGAGTTTAGGTCTTTATAAATTTGAAAGTTTAATCCATTGTGTGCTTCTGTTTGTGGGTTGCATCTATTCAAACTTCGATTGAGTAGTGTGTAACACCATTGGCAGAAGTGCACCATATGCCATATCAAAGAAAACTCTAATCTTGATCAAGATTTGTTGTGCAACCACTGTCCTAATCTAGTGTATAGACATTTAAGCTTAAGCCTAAATTATGTTAGAATCATAAAAAATATGCATAAAACTAAGAACTAAATGGAAGTTGATTCTAAAGATAAATGTGATATTTAAATGCAAAACTAAGCTAAAATGCAACTAAAATTGGAATGAGTATGCATTCATCACCATACTATATTAAAATCAAGTTGGTCTTTGAATTTGTTTCCAATTGATTCAATTGTGTGGATCCTTAATGGATTTATTTTATGAATATATGATGTTTCTATAAAAGGAGGATTTCTTCATGTTGGTTATTGATTTCCTTACACCTTGATGTTCTTTGATGTTGAAAAAAATAGATTATTGCCATATGAGGTATTTCGTATACTTTATTTTCTTCTCAGTGAGGGATTATTATTATTTTGTTTGGCATGGTAGAATTTTTCCCATTTATTTGCTTCAAGATTTTAAATTCTTATTGCATCCATTTTAGTTTGTAAGAAGTTTTTAGAAGTGAATTTCAACTCAATTTGATTTGACATATCATGGTTACCAAAAGGATTTCACATGCATTGCATTTCAACATTACAGAAGTTTGAAGGACCATCTATGAAATGGTAACTGTCCATGGATGTGTGGTTTCCTCATCCCCACTACAATATATTACATTGCAGAAGGGACAACCATATCCAATTTTAAATGGTATTTTTCCTATAGATAAACTAGTAAGACAACCCTTTGTTTTTTATTGGGATTTGATTTTACCTCTCCTCATGGTGATTGTCATTATTTAGACTTTGAAGGCTTCCTAACTCAGGACATTGTTCATTATAGAGGTATTTGTGATTAATACCCTTTTTCAAAGTCAAGGTGACCCATGTTAGTTAGGAGTGTCTGACTTGAGATGTGAGAGGTGTTCACATCACCAGCTTAAGATATAGTGAATGAAAAACACCCTACTCACCTTGTCTTCTCTTTCCATTATTGGAGTTTAAGGTGGTTTGAGACCCCAAGCACGTTTCATCTTATCATGTGTCTTCCCCTACTAATGTCTATTTAGTTCTTTGCTCCAGATGATTAGAGCCAAATTTACCACAAGGGGAGCATTCATTTAGGGTAGATTTGATGCTCCTCTTTATCTTGATTTTATGCATGTTTGAATCAATTCGTACCATGTACTAAGTTGATAAGAAATTCCACTCTTAGTTGGTTAATGTTCCGAGCACAATAGACACCCCCATTGTATCTATTTTTTGACACTTCTTGGTGCATGATATATGTCACAAGAATGTCTTTGCATTGTTGGGTGTCATTTGGAATATTTTACATATCTCTTTCTCATTTACTTTTGACATTCATGATCATAACCTTAGGATGGGATCTTTTACTTTCAAAAGAGGATAAGGTTTTTGTGCTACACTAGTTCTGATGCCATGCCTAATTGTCTTACTTGTTTCATGTAGTGAGTATCTAGCTAGAAATCGATCACCTAGTTGGGTTAAGGTGCCATAAATTAGAAACACATCCGTGGGCTCTATCTTTGAAACTTATTGTTGGAAGTGATCTTTCACAAGCATATATTTGTTTTTTGGTGCCCTTTGGACTTCACATTTCATGTATATCCATTTGACATTTGATGTTTGGGTATTTATGCTTAGAGCCTTAGGATGGAAGCCTGGATCGAGAATGAATAGAGATTTTCTAGAAAAGGTTCCTTATTTGTGGACCTCAGGCTAGATCATCATGACAATTGACATCCACCCTATGCTTGGAATATAAGGTGTAAACAATGGCACAAGGGATTTGGGTCTCCTAACTCTTGTCCACTTATCTTTGCACTACTCTATGAATAGGATTGTTGTTATGCTTATTCATTGATGTTCATGTAGGGGGTGACCAAAGTTTGTGGCGTCCTGACTTTGTGTGTCCTTCCAAATTTGCCTTTGGGGTGCTTAGCATAATAAGACCTAAATCACGAAGTGGTGTTTATTTACCCTAAGAGGTAATTTCATCACTGGCATATCCTTGAGAGAGCCCAAACTAAGTCACCACAAATATTATACAACTTAGGTATGACCATGAGTGGAACATGAAGCACTGGAGATTATATAGTTGAGTGATTTTCATGGGGTGAGGTTAGGTTTGCCTAATATTTGAGCCTCAAGATAAGGATTTGATACTTCCACCATAGACCCATAGTTCTTATTATTTAAACAAATTCTACATTAAATGTTCCAATGGTAACATCCTATAATAAATGACAAGGTGTTTGTTGTTTATTTTGTTCTTTTTATGCCTTTTATGATAAGAAATGACCACATTTACATAGATCATACATGATCTCCAAATGCTTTAGAGTACCTCATGACAATTGTGTATATTTGTGTGCTCATTATATGTCCTTCTCAAGCAGAGATTTAGTCACCTTTATAACTACATGAAACTTTTCAAGAGTGTGGTGATGAGCAATGGAGTGAATTCTTGAATAGTGCCCACCTTGACCAATAAGGAACATATAAGTTCTTTAATAATGTGTTTGAGGGTGACATAATCATCTTTCATGTGTCCCTTAGCTTGGTGTTATTTACAGTAGGTGTGGTCGTTGGATCGTTGAGGTGGAGGATTCTAGTACTCTTTTGTATCTTAGAACTTCAAAGGTCTTGGATAAACAAGAGAATCTCCTCAAGAGGAGCCCTAATAATGTGGATCTTATTTTTGGCTTCTTCATTTTAGTGTCAACCTTATCTTTAATTATGGTAAAGGTAGTCATTGTTTATGTGGGTGTGTCTTTTTGTATTGTGTTTAGGCCATTAGCATGTGTGATCTTATGAAGGGGGCCTTGGAGGAATTGAATCTCCTATGTGAACCTCTAAATCTTTTAATTTTTTTAGGATTTCCCTCAATATGACCTAAACTAAAAACGTTCAGACAGGAAATTCGAAATTATTCCTTGGTAACTTAGGACTAATTTGAAGTACAAAGGCTAAGATTACATAAAAGCCTTCATAGAGACCCAATCTACAAATTCGGTTGCTAATCCTTTTTGTATGGAAAATCCTAAGGACCTCAATATGGGATTTTATTGTGTTTTGTAACTTAGTCAACCTTGATAGAGGATGACGTAGCCACATGAGATAAGTTGGGTACATGTATGGTCCTCAAACAAAAGGGTAGTTCCATGGAGGCGGTGGAGGGTAAAGTATGGAAATAACATTATCCAACCCTCACGTTGAAACCTATAGGGTTGCTTTCTGACCTTCTGTTGTTTCTAAACTTCTTCCTTGGAGTACAATAATATTGGTTTGTTCATTATAGTCTCATGTCTAATGATCACATTTACTATTTTGTTGAGGATTGTTGTGTGGTTTAAATGTTTCATTTTGCAACTTCTTAAATGGTGTGTTCTGGTGCTGATATGATCTCGGGTAGAGTGGCTCAAGATGGTGTAGTTGTTTCACTCCATAAGTTGTATGGCATGAATAGTTCACATTTTCCAAAAGAGGGAACTCATGCATGTGCGGATCTATCTGGTTCATGCTATATTTGACTATCAACTCATTGAGGAACTCAAATGGTGAAACCACAACACATGATCTTCTGATTATCCTAATTTCCTGATGGACACAATGTTGAACTTGGTCTTCAGTTTATCATAATAGTTTATAGTGACTACCTCTATCATCATTAGTGTTGGACTATTTGTTTATTTATTTCCATCTCAAGAAGTTCTTCTATGAATCTTTTAAGTGTTGTTTATGCCTGAGGATTTAGTGATGTCTTGTTTACTGACAAGGTACAATGACTAGGTATTACGCTTAGACCAAATGAGAATATTCACCTTAGTGTGCCAAGGGGTCATGTTGTGAAAGAGTAAAACATGGTGTTAGATACTTTTCCCCTTGCTTTTGGGAAGATGCTTAATGCTTTGAGAAACAATATATGGTGTCAAAAAGTTGATTTCTCTTCATATATAGTTATCCCAATGTTCATGGAAAGTCCATCCATATTTTCCCCTTGTAGAGCAAGGGTCAAAGAGTTCACGATATAAAAGATGGTTTGCCTCTTGGTGGTAGGGATAAATAGTCATGACACAAACCAGAGTTTCCCCTTTCTTGGGAAGAAAAATATTTAACATAACGATAGAGAGTAAGACTTGTCTCTACCAAAGTAATCGGAGCCATATATAATTTATGATAAAAAAAAGTGCCTCTTAAGTAGAAAGGGGGCTTGATCATTGGATGTTTGAAGGAGTCATTTGATGATTTGTTTCATTATAAATCTTCTAAATGTTCAAAATAATTATGCCTTGAGACTGGCCCTCGGCATAGGAAAATTATATCAAGTAAATTTGACCCCCGGATCAAAGGCTACTAAAGTATATGATTATCCCTGAGTGATGTGTCTAAATTTATGATTTCACACCTACTCAAATTTACCAATCGTGATATCATATTTTTTCTTTTTTTATCTCATTTTAGTCAAAAATCACATTATATATATTTTTTGACTTATTTTGCTTTATTTTGTGAATCTAGTTCAAACTATGGATACAATAATAGAATTAGTTCCAGTCTAGGAATTGTTCATCCATGAAATCCTCTTAGGGATCTTAGATGGTCCATGATGATGATTCAGGTGTGGGATTGCTTTCTACCCCATACTTCATAAAATTTTAATTTAGGCAAAAGAATTTTCTATTGTTTAGGAAATTGATTCTCCAACAAGCCAATTAGTTGGTTAATTACAAGACTTGCATAGAATAATAATGAAAAAAATGTGAATCTTCTTGTACATCAATCTATTGACTAATGACATATAGCTACCTCAAGCAACCATTGCCCAATCGACTAGTTAAGTAGAAACAAGCATTGAATAAATAAGTAGTTAGTTAATGAATTTATTTGTGATTGGATTAATCGACTGTCAAGGGAAGGTTGGTGGCATAAGGAATAAAATCCCTAAACTGGTCTATTTTCAATATGTCATCCTATTAGTGAATCAATCAGACATCACAAAAAAATTACTCATCACCTTTAGTCGATCTACTACTCGTTCACTAACCAACTAGTATCTTTTTAAAGTTCTTAAATAGATTTCAATCAACCAACCACTACTTCACTCAACTAGGTGTTGGTATGTATGCCCAGAGAGCCAATCATATGATAATTGCAATGGGGAATTAGATAACTGGTTTGATAATGATAAAGGTAATTTCATCTATTATGTTTGTCCCAATCATGACATGGTGACATAGACATAAGTAGATGTCTAAAGAATGATGTTACTCGATGGCATATGTCTTCAGGTTGAGAACCTGAACAATGAGATCATATGTATGATAAGAGTACATACATTCTTGTTATGTTCTTAGTTAGATACTATTGTGGAAGCAAAATAGACGACAGTAATACATAAGACTAGATTGTGTATTGACTAATAATAGAGTCTCATTAGTCATGATATGTGATATCATGTCAAGCATACAAGTACATGTTAGAAAATAGTGTATCAGACAACCCCACCTTGAGAGTGATACATGGAAACCATGGAATGGTAGTTTGAATCAGCTCTCATACTGATAGTGGTGATTGTAGTTCTTAGGCCTAAAGTCACTACACTCATCACATGTTGTTTAGTGTACTTTTACATCATCCAACATGACCTTGAATAAGGTTTTTCATAAAGGTGATGCTTAGGTACTCTGTAACACATGGGAATTGACTATGAGTGATGTAGATGGGATTTGTCCCTCCTATAGGAGATTGATATCTAGCCCACTTGATAAGAGAGACTGAGAAATGTATGGCCACACTCATGTGATTTAATATGTGATATGGGAACTCATGTGTGTCTTAGACAGTCTACTCTAGTTCAAGGAACATGGATTGAACATTGAGAGGATGAAAATTACATGCCTCGAGTTCAATCCAGATATCAGAGACAAAGGAACTATACGATCATGGTAACATTGATCACATATTTTAGGTTGAAGTTGTTTTCCAACTTTTCCAATTACTTGGATAGAAATGATGTGTTGTTAGATACCACTCATTGTTTATGATGTCATAAGTTAGTTATGGACATTCACTGTCAACGTAATTTGGAATAGGAGTTTATTCATGAATGATATTTAACTTGATTACCAAAAGTATTTAGGTATTCAATTAAACAACTGAGGTTCAAAATTGACTGACTGGACTCTGAACCAACCAGTTCAAGTGTTGAACTGATCGGTTGGAGTGTCAAGTCAATTAGAAATAATACCGGTTGAACAATTCTTGAATTAGGGCATGAACTGACTAGTTCACTAAGTGAACTGATCGGTTCATGGTCCTAAATGACTGGTTCATGTGATGAACTGCCTGATTCAATGGTCAATTTGATTGGATCAAGGATTAGTGTTGACGTCATGTTGTGCATTAATGGTAGATTGAATACCAATGTATTTTAGAATAGGAAACATGCACAAATTGACCAGTTTGTGGCATGAACCGACCAGTTGGACATGCAAACTTATCGGTTCACCATTTGTAGTTTCTAGAAATTTTGTGAATTTAGTTTCTTCAACTCCCAGACTGACTGGAAACCTTGACCCTAGCCCTCCTATAAATAGAGGGGTATTGGGGGATTCCCAGACACAACAATAAGCTATGCCAATTGTTGTCTTCTCTAGTTGTGGTAACCAAGAGAACCCAAGCAAGTTTTACCCATGACAGGGAGGAACAACAAGGGATAGACAATTGGAAGAGCATGTAAATGCTATCATGTTGACTAGAAGGAACTACTCCTTCATGTCCATTCCACGAGAACAACAAGATTTTCCGGTGGTCTGTGTAGAATACTCTAGAGGTTAGGAGGTTGTTGCTTGTCTCTAGGAGGATGATATTAACTGCCATTTGTGGTGCCAGACCATGAGGCCAATGAAAACAAACATCCAAGTGCAACTTGAAGAAAGGTGCATGCTACTGCAAGGGGATTGTCATTGGACTTGCTCCAAGATCAGGTTTAACCTCGCAACCATCCTTCCCATCTCATACTTGTTGACACAGTCTACTATCTTTAGGGAATATGGCAAGTAATTTTTTTTTCCTCTACCTTGATGCCATATTTCCTTACAATATCAGAGCCACGTCAATTACTATGTTTTGGGATTTAATCAATATGATTAGATTTTAGTTTTATCGTTTAATTATTACATACAACGTGAATGATTAATCTAGCTAATGTGCATATCCGATTAAATACCACAAATGATCCAGATATATATGGTATGATATATATGTAATTTATATGTGTCACCTTAAAATCATTTTAATGGTGATTGGTAGCATGGTTATGGCCTATAACCCTAGACCTTTTGTGCATGGTGGATGGTTGTTGTTCCTTTTTATATCTCGATTTGCTTATGGAACCTCTCTCTTCTTTTCTATATGTAAAAGTATTAATTATTTCCTTCCTATGCTCCCCTCAAATTTAGCTAGAGGTTTCACAATTACAATGTAATATTAGGATAGCTTTTAATTCTTGTTATGGCAAAGAAGGCATTCTGCACCAAGCGAGCTGACCAGCTCATCAGGCATCGACCACTTTAGGATTCGATCAATCGACTGGAGGGCCAAGGAGGCAATGATAGGAGGAACCAACTAATCAGTTGGTGTCCCAACTGACCAGGGGGAGGAATTCAGACGTCACAAGGAGTGGAGGTCAGACGACCAGTTCAACCAACCAACCGACCGACTAGGAGGCCAGCCAACCGGTTCAAGTATTGAACTGATCATCCCGGATCAGTTCAGCATAGATCGTCATCAATAATAGGTTGCTACATATGATGTGGAGATTAGGTAGTAGTAGTTACTTGCGGCTCCAAGGAATTACATTAGGATGGCCATAACCATTGCTTGTGTTTATTATTGCATGTTTCATTGTGGTTATAGCATGTATAAGGTGTGTACTATATATACGTGGTGATTGGGTATGTATATGTATTTACATAAAACAAATATAATATTAAGTCTTAGATGATTTCCATAAGAAACACACATAAAAAACTTGACCGGCTAAGTGTAGGTTACACCAAAGTGTGGTGCGATGTCCATCTCATAGAAGTGTGAAGGTAGATATGTATATCTGCCAAAGCAGGGTGTATATTCTATCATGATGGCTTTTGGGTTAGGCTGAACTAGGTGATCGTAATGAGATTAAGTACCTAGAGGTGTGAAGATGAATTGTGACAAAGAGTTGGGCGCACAATCTATCCAAGAGTTGTATTTAGATACAATTGGTGAAAGTTTCCTACCTAAATAGTCAAGTTTTGGTGATCAACCAAAGCTGACTCATAATTCGATGAAATACAGATCTTGGCTCACTAGAAGGTTGTACGCTACAATCTTCTAAATTGATACATGAAGGTTATCAATTTGAATAAAATAGTGGGAGTGATAATTAATTAAAGGCCTAATTAATATCATTAAACTTATCAAATTAAATTAATCAAAAATATTTTGGACTAGTTGTAATATCTTTTGTTGAATCTAATGGCAAACACAAACACATTTTCTTTGTGATTGGTCCTTAAGAAGGACAAGTTGAACGGCAACAACTTCCATGATTGGTTTCGGACTTTGAGAATTGTTATCACTTAAGAGCATAGGCTCTATGTCTTAGAGATACTAGAGCCAGATGAACCCACTCCCAACACGCCTAAGGCTGAAAGGGATGCTTACTAGAATCATTATGAAGATGCCATGGATGTCAAGTGCTTGATTCTATGCTCAATGAATATGAGTTGCAGAGACAACATGAGAACATGGATGTTGTTGAGATGGTAACACGTCTTAAGGACATGTACCAAGATCAGGCAAGACAAGAGAGATATGATGTCTCAAAGGTGTTGTTCAAGTGCAATGTGGCTGAAGGAGATCCAATAGGTCCTCATGTACTCAAGTTGATTGGGTATGTGGAGAACCTTACTAGAATGGGATTTCCCTTGGGTCAAGAGTTGGCCACAAATGTGATTTGGTAGTCACTGCCATAGTCATACATCCAGTTTGTCATGAACTACAACATGAGAAATATTGACAAGCCATTAGCAGAATTACTTGGCATGTTGAGGATAGCTAAAGAGAAGATAAGGAAGGACAAACCCAAATCTGTTATGATGATCAGCAGAGGGAAGTCCAATGGCAAAGGCAAAGCTAATAAGAGTTCTAAAGATAAAGCCAAAAACCAAAGTCTTCTACACTGAAAGCTAAAGGAGGAGTCAATAAGGAAGGAAAGTGCCACCACTATCACCAACCTAGACACTGGAAAAGGAACTATCCTCTTTATATAGAGGATCTCAAGAAGAAGAATGAGATAGATATCTCCACTTCAGGGCCTGAGAAGAAGTAAGCTAGAACTGTGTGGAGCAAGAGTTGATGCCACCACAGTCGGAATCTGTCATTCATGTAAATGGGCATGTAATAGAATTAGTAAATTTTTTATTATGTACCTTTAATTAATGAAAAATATCATGTATCTTTTATGGACAAGAATATCATGAATACATTGATGTTTCATTTCAAAGATAAGATCTTTTATGACAATGGCCCTAATGTCTCATGGTTTATATTTGATAGTACTGAAGACAGTTATATTGAATGACTCAATGACTCAAAATACCTATAGCATTATCATCTAGAGCTCATAAGTGAGAAATGCATTTCTAGAATCCATAATGATGGTTGTCTAGACTCTTTTGGTTAATGAACCAATAGATGCATGTGAATCTTAGTTATATGATAAATGCATCTTCACTAGTTGTAGTGGGAGAGCGAATATTCTATTAGGACGTATACATACTGATGTATATATACCTTTTAGAATAAATTCTAGATGTGGTTAATAGTACCTCATTATATTTATTGATAATATTAGTAGATATGATAAGTTGTATAAATATAAATATGAATCTCTTGAAGTGTTCAAGAAGATCATAAATGAAGTACTTAAACAACTTGGTATAAGTATTAAAATATTTTGGTATGATCAACATGAAAATATTTTGAACCAAGAGTTTGAAAACCTTCTGGGAGATCATGATAATGTATCATGATGAGATCCACCTAAAACACAATGATAATGTATCATGATAGTGTATCGGAAAGAAGGAATCACACCATGTTAGTCATGGTGTGATTATCAAGAATCTAACTAATCTTCCAATTTCCTTTTGGCACATACTTTACTCTAAACAATGTACCGTCTAAATTGATTCAAAAGAGACCATATGAGATTTGGCATGGGAAGTGTCCCACTGTGTCTTTAATATAGATTAAGAGTGAAAGCCTATATAAGAAAATAGTTTCTTAAAAGGCTCTACCCATAAATCACATAAATGCTATTTTGTTAAATACTACTTTTATCCCAATCTGACAACAAAGTGTTCACTGCTAGGATGGTTGTATTCCTAAAAGGAAACATTAGTTCCAAAGGAATCAGTGGGAGATAAATAGAACTCAAAAAGTTAGAGACCAACAAGAAAATATTGAACCTAAAAGAGGTACAATAGGAACTTAGAGAATCATGAGATGTTGTGGAATCTTAAGTTCCTTATGTAACACAAATAACTCATAGTTCTAGTAGAGCACACCTTAAGCTTAAAAGATTAGGATATATAATGGCTCAATAAGGTGGTAAGTTGGTCATAAATGATGAGTCAACAATCTACCTGGAAGCTATTGAGGGACCAGATCTAAGACATGGCCTGAAGCCATGAGATCCAAGATGGACTCCATGTACACCAACAAGATATGACCTTAGTGGATCCACCTAAAGGGTTAAAACCTACAAGGTGAAATTGGGTCTTCAGGAAGAAGACCATCATGGAAGGGTAAATTGCTTGCAAAGAGTTTCAAACAAGTTCAAGATGTTGAACATAATGAAATCTTTTCACCAGTTACCATGGTTAAATCCACCAAGTTTGTGCTTGCCATTGTAGCTTGTTATGACTATGAGATTTGGAATATGGATGTTAAATGACATTCCTTAATTGGAATAATTATGAGGATGTATGTAACACAACCTAGAAGTTTTATATAATCCAATTATTGCAAATAAAGTCTACAAGCTACAAAGGTCAATCTAGGATTGAAGTGAGCATCTCAAAATTGGAATCTTCAATTTGAAAAGATAGTCAAAGAGTTTGAATTAATTTAGAATGAAGAAGAAATCTGTGATTACATAAAGATTTAGTGGGAGCATAACTATATTCCACATGATGATGGGTAATAACATCCTTATATTACATATATTACAACCTAGAAAGGAAAGTACCTTCTCTATGAAGGGCTTAGATGAAGCATCCTATGTGATAGGAATTAAGATCTATAGAGATAGATCTGGAAATCTTATTGACCTAAGTAAGAACATAAACATTGGCAAGATGTTGAAGGGGTTCAACATGCAAGACTCAATGAGAGAAGATATATCCATGTCCCATGGGATCAGTCTCTTAAGAGCCTAGTGTTCCAATTCTTGTAAATAATGGGAGAAAATGAGAAGATGTCATATGGCAATCACAATTGGGTCTATCATTTATGTAATATTATGTACTCATTCCATTATCTCGTATGTATTGGACATAATGAGTGGATATCTGTCAGATCCCAGTGAAAGCCATTAGACAGAAATAAAGAATATCCTTGAGTACTTGAGAGAAGTACTATAAAGATTAGTTCCTTTGTCATGGTAATAAGGAAGAGTTGGGTGTAACAGGTTACACCAATGCAAGCTTACAAAATGACAAATAAAATTAATGATCACAATTTAAGTTTTTGTTTGACCTTAAAACAAGAACTGTAAAGCTAGAAAAGTTCCAAGCTAGAGATAGTTGTTTAAATTCTATAATAGAAACTGAGTATCTTGGTGTTATGAACACAGTAAAGAATATTGTATGGATCAAGAAGTTTACATAGATGAACTTATGAGAGGTTACAAACCATTGATGACACAATAGATATATTGTGACAATAATGGAGTTATTCAATAGATTGGGAATCTCAGATAGCATTCTATGACACTTCTATCTCATATGAGAAGTTGTATAGCAAAAATATGTGAAACTTGTAAAATACCAACTATAAGAAAATGTTGCTAACCCGCTATAGAATCACTTGAGCAGCAAAAACATGATGGTTGTGTTAAAATCACCTAGAATAAGATTTGTGGGTGATTGGCTCTACGTTCAAATGGGAGTTTGTTGGTATGTATGCCCAGAGATCCAATTTTTATGATGATTGCAATTGGGCATTAGATACCTGATTTGATAATGATAAAGGTAATTCTATCTATTATGTTTGTCTCACTCATGAGATGGTGACACATACTTAAGTAGATGTCTAAAGAATGACGTTACTCGATGACATATGTCTTCAGGTTGAGGACATGAATAATGAGATTGTATGTATGACAAGAGTACATACATTCTTGTTATGTCCCTAGTCGGATATTACTATGGAAGCAAAATAGACAATAATAATGCATAAGGTTAGAGTGTGTGTTGACCGATGATAGAGCCTCATTAGTCATGATATGTGATATCAAGTCAAGAACACATGTACATGTTAGAGAATAGTGTATCAGATAGACCCACCTTGAGAGTAATACATGGAAAATATGGAATGGTAGTTAGAATTAGCTCTCATAGTCACAATGATGATTGTGGTTCTTAGACCTGAAGTCACTACACTCATCACATGTTGTTCGGTGTACTTTGACATCATCTAACGTGACCTTGAATATGGGTTGCCAAAAAAGTGATGCTCAGGTACTCTGTGACACATGGGGATTGACTATGAGTGATGTAGATGGGATTTGTCCCTCCTACATGAGATTGATATCTATGCTACTAAATAAGTGAGACTGAGAAATGTATAGCCATACTCATGTGATTCAATATATGACATGTGAACTCATGTGCATCTCAGACAGCCTTCTCTAGTTCAAGGAACATAGATTGAATGTTGAGAGGATGATGATTCCATGCCTTGAGTTAAATCTAGATATCAGAGACAAAGGAACTATACGATCATGGTAACACTGATCAGGCATTGTAGATTTAAGTTTTTATCCAACTTTCTAAATCACTTAGGTAGCAGCGATGTGTTTCTAGATACCGCTCATTGCTTGTGATGTCATAAGTTAGTTATGGACATTCACTGCCAACGTAATTTGGGACCTATAGGATCACACACATAGGATGTAGTTGGAATAGGAGTTTATTCATGAATGATGTTTAACTTGATTACTAAAAGTGTTTAGGTATTCAAGTAAACAAATGCGGTTCAAAATGACTGACTGGACTCTAAACCAATCGATTTAAGTGTTGAACTGATTGGTTGGAGCATCAAGTCAATTAGAAACAACAATGTTTGAACAATGTCAGAACTAGGGCATGAACCGAAAGGTTCACTAATTGAACCAACCGGTTCATGGTCCCAAATGACCGGTTCATGTGATGAACCACCCGGTTCAATGGACAATTCGATTGGATCAAGGGTTAGTGTTGACGTCATGTTGTGCATTATTTGTACATGAATACTAATGTGATTCAGAACATGAAACATGCACGAACCAACTGATTTGTAGCATGAAATGATCGGTTCATACATGAATCGACCAGTTGGACATGTGAGCTGACCGGTTCGCCATTTGTAGTTTCTAGAAAATTTGTGAATTTAGTCTCTTCGACTCACTGACCGACTGGAAACCCTGACTCTTTCCCTCCTATAAATAGAGGGGTACTGGGGGATTCCTAGACGCAACAATAAGCTCTAACATTTGTTTTCTTCTCTGATTGAAGTAACCAAGATAACTCGAGCAAGTTCTACCCATGAAAGGGAGGAAAAACAAGGTACAAAGAATTGGGAGAGCAAGTCGACGCTAGCACATTTACTATAAGGGGCAACTCATTCACGTCCATTCCACGAGAACAACATGAGTTCTCTATGGTTTGTGTGGACTAATCTAGAGGCAAGGAGGTTATTTCCTGCCGCTAGGAGGATGACATCAATCGCCATTTGTAGTGCCAGATCAGGAGGCCAATGACGACAGACGTCCAAGTGTGACTTGAAGAAAGGTTCACACTGTTGTAAGGGGATTGTCACTAGACTTGCTCTAGGATTAGGTATAAGCTTACAACCATCCTTCCCATCTCATAGTTGTTGACGCGATCTTCTATCTTTAGGGAATATTGCAAGTAATTTTTTTTGTTTCTACTGCCTTATTTGATGCCATATTTCCTTACATTGGGTGCCTATTCGGTCAAACAATCGATAAAGAATCAAGGAGTATATACTCTCTTCAGTCATTTGACTAGACATGAGTCAATGTCCTCTCAATTGCTCAGTTGAGCCTTCAAATGATTGTCTGTCTGCATGAAATCCATCATCCATCAATATCTTCAACCTACTCGGTCCACCATCACATGAAATTCTTCATCAAAAGGTCAGTTGGTGCTAATCTAATCTTGTGTGGCATTAGATCATGAGGAAGCATCACCTACCAATTGACTTAGAGACCATTCAACCGATTTAGTAATATTCTACTAGAATTCTTACAATTAGGGTTTGAGACTGATGTTGGTTTCTTCTGCATTGGGATTGAAATACTATAAATATACCCTCTATCACTAGATGGGAATTTACGTGTCTACCCTAAGGTACACGCAAGTGGGATCTTTCGATAATTATAACTTAGACTAACACACTCACTTATACTAATGCACTAGCCTGCAAGCGCACGGGGTCGTGTTGTAATATAGGCAAGAAGCAAGATAAGGGTCCATCCACAGGGAGAGGGGGCGTTATAGCTAGGTTCCTAAAGCAGAGTCTAGGGTTAAATGGTTTACTTAAGGGTTTGTTTTACCACACTAAATGTCAAAGAAAGCAATTAAAGGAGCAAGAAGCAAAACCTAAATTAACCCTAGAAAATTTAGTTCTAATGAGAAAAGAAAGGAAATTAAGTAAGAAGAGGGAAATTAAGACTAAGAAAAGCAAGTCAAGAGATACACTACACTAACTAGAAATTAACACTAAAGCAAGCTAGAGACTAAGGCTAACTCTAACACTATAGTAGCAAAGCAGTCCTAATTAACAACCTAAGGTAAGACTAGATAAAGACTAATAAGAACTAGCACATGAAAGCACAAAGGTTCACTAACTACTCTAGTAAAACCTAACTATAAAGAACAAAGCAACTAGATAAGGAGTCAATTAAAGCAAGTAACTAAGCAAGCATTAACTAGCAAGAGCAAACTAGGGTTTCAAGCAAGTTATGGAGGCATGGGCCATTTGAGGGAATGTAACTAGAACCCAAGTTGTGGGATCATAGCATGCTAATTCTATCCATTGATTCTAGATTGTTAAACCAAACAACAAGATAAATGCTATTGAAATTTCCTAATCTACTAGTTGGCCATGGGTGGTATAAGGTGTGTGAAGGGGAACTACACCCTTGCATGCCCCATCCAACCTTACGAGGCTCAATTGAACTAGGCCTTAAGTGAAATTCTAATAGGATCTAGCAATTCAAGGTTTCTATATTAGATGTTCTTAGGTCAATTGAGAGTCAAAGGTGGGAATGGAGAGTGGAGGTGAGGGTTTTTCACCTCACACCACTCACCATCTAGCTTTTAGGAAACTCCTAGGTAATTGCACTAAGCACTCCTACACTAGCTACTTAAATCTCACACCTCGGAGTAGGAGAAGGGGTACATGTGTGGGAAGATGGGGTGCTAGCTAGGGATCCACTATTTGGACCTAGGGGCAAATCCCAAAATAACCTCACGTCTGCCATTTTCTCCTAGACCTAGGTGGTTTCAAGCACAAATTAACAAAGCAATCTATGTTTTTAAGAACAAACCACAAGAAGAAATATGGGAAGTAAGATAAAAGTAGAAGACAATCATCATAAAACGAATATATAGAATTTACAAGTTATTTTCCCCTAAGATGGTATCAAAGTCACATTTTAGCCCCCAAACAGCCCACCTAAAGAGGCTCAGCTACTCACAGTACAAAAAAGATCAAAGGAAGAAGAAGAATTAGTAGAGAAGTGAATATCCATAGAAGCTTGGTGAAGACTTCTTCTTCACCTCCTAGCTATTGAAGCACATCCTTCTTCTCTCAAGGTGGATGGATGGCATGAAATGGTTCTGGAAGATGGCCCAAACCCTAGAAAAGTAGGGTTTTGAGGTTGAGGAAGGTGGAAATGAGGTGGAGGTAGGTGAGAGTAGGTGGGAGCTCCTTGAATGCTTAAGCTAGGTGGAAATTAATGCTAGGGAAGTGTAACCCCATGCTATAGACGCCACCTAGGTATATAAAGGTGGTAGGGAATCATTAGGTTAAGTTGGGGTAGTCTAGGAATTTTAGTGTAAAAAGTAGGTTAGGGTTGCTTGACACCATGTTCGTTTTGGCCACCACAGACGTAGTGGAAGAGGTGAACATGGTCGTGGTAGAGTGGCACGGGCGAGGTGGAAAATGGATAAAATGTCATATTGAGGTATGGTTTTGGAATGATAGTGGCATGACCATGGTGGGTGAATGGTGACACGGGAGATGTGGCTGCCATGGTTGTTTTGGAGGGAGTGGCCACAACCATTTTCTTCAAGTTGGTCATTGTGGAAGTTCATCACCAGGGGCATGCCAAATGCCACATCTGTGGTAGCCCTGGAGTGCCATAACCGTAGTGGTCAATCTGTTGTAGCATATTCAAGTCTTTGATTTGTCTGTGATGTGGGGCGTTCTCACCACGGTCGTGGCATTGTACCACGACCCATTTTGAGGAATCAGTTGTGCTTTTTGGCTCCAAAGTCCTTCTCTCAACTGCTCTTTGGCTTGAATTAATTTTTGACCATCTATGGAAGGTTGGTAGATAGTCTAGTGACTCATCCCAGGGTGTAGAAACCCAATGATCCTCCCTTCTTTCCCCTCCTATCCAATGCATGGTTCAAATGCCTAAAAAATACACAAAGAAAATTTGACATTAAACCATTTATTAGGGGAAATAACTTGCAATCTAATATGTCTAAATGTGATTGAAGTCCAAGAAGACACAAGATGTGGCCCTAAAATAGGGTTGCATCAAGAATATCTCTCATTCTCAAAGAAAAGGCAATGACACCATAACATAGGATCATATGAGAAGAGAAGTAATTGGAGAATTTCTAAAAAAATGACTCTCCAACTGCTACACTGTGTGAGGATTTATAGATCTTAATTGTAATATAATGGATTTTCATCTTAGTATCTTTCATTTATGTCTCTTTTTAATCATACACTCACATCATTTTAAAATGGTTTTCTTATTGCGACTATGATTAAGAGTGGTTAGTCATTCACTTAGTCTTAGAGAGTAGCCCCTTGGACAAGATTCGATCGTTATAATGTTCTCCTTATTTTAAGCTTATTATCTATGAAAATTTGTAATTACCCACTACCATTGCTAAGACTATTCTTGATCACCACATTTTTTAATTGTTATGTAGATTATTGTTTGAGAGAAATAGATCAAGATTGGTTTAGATAATTAAGTAAGATAAATTTAGTCATAAAAGTGAGGGAAAGTATCATGGGTAGAACTACATGATTAGATAATTTTTTGATATTAATTACTATGAGTTAATGTTAGTATCAATGCACGACAATCTTTGTTCAATATCGGGATATAAAGATGAAATATTTATGGTAGTCCCAATTATATCTTAAGAATGTGTTATTCTAAAGAATTAATAGGATCATATTGCATGTTCAGGGCATAATTCCATATGTCTTGATTAAATCTGATTGTTAACAAGGCTTGTTCGATCAACCTCAAAAGAGATTGATCGATTGTCCTTCACTCCACCTTGTCCAATCGACCTCCAAAGAGATATAGTGATCGATCTACACACCAACTCATTCGGTCAACCTTGAAAGAGATAGATCAATCTCCACCACTCTACATCTTGATCTACCACCCTCAAAAGAATAGGTCAATTGATCAACCTTTGTCTCACACAAATCATCCACCTCAATGAAGTTTTCTCAATTGACCAACATTGTTCCATAGACCAATCAACCTCCCATATTTTTTTATCTCGATCAACCTCCATTCATCAGTAATTGACCTTCATTCCACCATCCAATTAGTTTTTTTTTTGTCGGTGCGCCTCACTCAAGATGTCCTTAACAAAGAACACAAGCATTTGCGTACCACAACTGCTCATACATTTTCTTTTTTGACTATGGCATTTTGTTCTCTGTACATTGGTTATCTTAGTACTGTCATGATGAGCAAGTGGTCCCATCTCTAGGGTGTGGGGAGTATCCCGACTACCTATTCTTACACTATTATTTGCATGTAAACTTGAGTGAGATCTATTACATTTTGAATTTATCATTTATTGCTTACTAATGTGTTTGGCTAATATATATTCATGTTTATTTGGACTTGATTGTAGAGAACTTTGAACCCAAAATTAAGGATATCTATTAGATTCTAGTTTAACCCTTAATGAGAATTTCAGATAGGTGTTTACTAAAGTGATAGGTACATGATATATATGTAATGGAACGATGAGCTTAGACTAAAATTTGTCTAATTTTAATTATCAATTTTAAAAGGATAGATTTATCTATCCTAGATGTAATATTTTCATACGTGTTGTGATACAATGAGGGAGTGAACAATAAGTACTATCTTCACCCTAGTTTTTCATCATTTAATAATTAAGGCCTTAATATAACCTTTTGTGAATTGCAATCTTAATTTAATAAACTAAATCCAACTTTTGTGATAAATACTAGTTCTCCTATGGGTACCTTGATCAAACGATTCTTAAAAATGGTGTCCATTGGGTTCGACCCTAATACTATATTGTGACAATATTCGTCTGCTTGTGGTATTTTTGTACACTTAGTTTAGGTAAAACCTAGGGATTTCATCCCAAGTGAATTTGCATGTGCAATAAATTCCACATCAGCTATACACACAATAAATGTTCCTATGCATATGTGATAAGAATGTGCACTAGTGACTGCTTCATGCATTAGTGTTAGGATGTAATGATAGTGTGATTTATATACTTGTACTAGACACATCTTGTATTGTGGTTAACACATTCACATTTAGTTACAATTAGAGTGTGGGACACCTGTCCACACCCGATATATATTTTCACTTTAGGCATTACCATAATTTTAAATAGTTAGAATGTGTTACACTTGTAAAATATCTCCAAATATATCTTTTTTAAATATCCTAATACTTATTTTATTTTATTTTTGATAATTATAACTTTAAGAGCAACTTGATAGTATATATATATTTTCTTTTTTTTGTAGTGCATGTAGACAAGAAAGGCCTCTACGAGATTGTGCTGGTGTAGATAATGCTAGTATGATAATGCATGTAGTTACTATTCATACAAGGACATGGGTGAAGTCTCTTCATTAGGGGGACATACCATAGTAAGTTCTTGATGTGGTCTCAACACAAATGTAACGTGACTTGTATACCTCTGTTATAAACCTTTATAGGGTACTACTTTTCTCATGACAATTTGCTTATCCACCTCAAAATTTTCCATTCATTTTTGGCATCTCATTGTAATATTTTAGTGGTACAATTGTCTTTATAGATCAAGATTAAGTGTTGCTCAATTTATCAAATGTTGCATACCTTTTTGAATACAAAACCCTTATGAAAGTAAGGTATGGAAAGATAAGTCATATTTCTCTTCATGGCTCACAGAAGGCATGATACTTTACCAAGAAACCATGTAAGAGCTAGGTTTTTATTGTAGAGACTGTGGATCCCTACTCCTTCATTAGACATCTTAAAAATTGTAAAAGATTTATTATAACTATAAAGAAAATAGTAATATTGATCACCTATATTTAGAAGTTATTGATAAAAATAAGTTTTTTGAAATTTAATGTAATACGAGTTCGCTTGGCATTAAAATGTTAGGATAATTCTATTAATACATCTTTAAAAGCAATTAGCTATGTCAAGTATTGATTTGACTCATGGTTCTGACACATCACCTAGTTTATCTAAGCTCCTATTCTCCCCAAGTGGTTCTATGAATTCTTGGAATCTTCATATAAATTTTGAGGTTGTGCAAATGTCTTCGGTGTTTAAGATTAAGTGTTGCTCAATCTCCCAAGATGAACATATTTCCAGAATGGTTGTGGTAGTTGAAAAGGGAAATAAAATTTTCTTTTCATGAATCATAGAAGCAATAACATTTTACTAGAATATTAAGGAAGGGCTAGGGGATTAATCTTTTACTATTAGTAAAATTTTGATCTCAATCATCTTCACATATAAGGGGTTAATGAAAATGTATTGCTTCCAAAAAGAGTGTTGTCCATGATTAAACTTAGCCAGTAGCCTAATTAGTAAAGCATGTCAGGGGTGGTAGCACAAGACGTAGGATTGATTCCCGAGTCTTAGTGGGTACTATAGAACAACAATTGTAAACCTCTTTATGTACTCGTAGTAGGATAGACCGACTCTTAAAAATAAAAATAATTGTATCCTTATATAAAGAGGAGTTCACCAGTTGGTGTTTGTGCTTATCGACATATCTGGCTATTTGCTTCTGCCACTCACTTTTTTGTATCCATTCAAAGTTGGTTCACCAATCTTGATTTTAATTTTCTTTTATCGCTCCTTTTTTGTGCCATTGACATCTATTACACTAGATAAAAAACACAAATGGATATGTGTGCTAGGTCATCATACTAGTATGTTTGTTTGCTTTGAGAGTAAGTCTATAATATACTGAAATGTACCTATCCTGACTCTGGAAACACTAATCCCATTAATAGTAGGTTAGTATGTTTAGATATTTAGAAATGGCCTAACAAGATTACAAATTTACCATAATACATTTGCATGTACCGTAATGAACATATAATGCACATTACATGAGTAACCCAAATGTAAACACTTACTATGGATGCATGTGACCATCACCATGCCTTTGATTCTATAAACCCTAATGAGATGAGAATATAAATATATAAGACCTAACCCTAGACTTGGTACATGATCAAGAGGATGTGTTTTGTATTTATAATAATCATATTGACCTAAGCTCAAGCCAAAATCAACATACCTAACATATATATACATGGTTCCATAGATGACACCTCAATAGTCTTAGGTGTTATAATCACATATCATATCCCAATACACATAAAATGGATCTTATAACCTAAGCATGGTTTAATATGTAAGACATGCCACTTTGTTCATTAACACACACGTAATGAGTGCTTATTTGCATGAAGGAATGATCAATGTGGACAATAATGTGATGTGTGTGTGTAATGTGATAATAATCAAACATTTCATGCAAGTCTAGATAACTAATGTGTTTTCATTAGAGTTTATATTTTACTAATGGATGTGTGGGTTAAATAAGTATAAAATGTAAATTTATGCAATATATTACACCATAACCCTTTTGATAAGGGTATGAAGATATACGACTCTAAACAAAAAAATGTTCATAGATAATAATAAAAATTTTAGATAACAAGGTTAAATATCAATTATATCAGAACTCATACAAGATAATCTTATAAGTTTAATATATTCTTAAAATTAGATTTATTGGGTCTACTTAGATAAGATGCCAAGTTTCAACCCAATTTGGTAAGTCTAACTATTCCAATTTAAGTAGAGAAAATATCCATAAAAATGCAATCCTTATATGAATTAGACTATAATTTGGTTTTGTTAAAATCAAGATTATCTGGTGGCAATCAATGATGATTTCTCAATTTTTCCCAAAGGTTTTGTGTCACGTTGGATTTTATCCTTACTCCTTATATGGGCTCTTTGTGAGCTATTGGATTTGCATCACACGAAAACTATTTTTTCTTCTACCTCAAATATAATACTCCCTAGACTCCTACATGTACATTGATTTCCTCCTCTTGTGTTATCTCTCTCTTATCTCCTCCTCACCTTGCACTCTTCCCGCCTTCACATTGCTTATGTAATGTCGATACCCCTAAGCCCAAACACCACTAGGACTGATAGCATCCACCATCCCATCGGACTTAGGGAGCTCCTCCTCCTCTATTTCCTTATCCTTCTCAAATTCCATCATTGTCAGCCTTCACGCCTATATAAACCCATCCCTGCACCACTGAGATACCCACCATAATTGTTCTCATGCATTGGTTTTCCAAAGAATTGCCTAGACTTCACCATTTGGATTTCTCTATAGTTTTTAGCAACCACGCGTTCTTCATAATTTAGGAGGTTATCACAAGCCCTGGTGGTCATCCAAATTCCTTCCCTGAGGTCTCATGTTGTTGTCAGTGCTCTCAATTTCCTCCAACCGGGTGTTCTTTCATTTCCCTTATTTTTTGTCCTCTTCCATTAATTCCACATAGTAAGTGATTGTAGAGTTTTAACATTGGTTTCTCCCATTTCTTATGATGATTGACTTTGCACCATGATAACCAATTAATTAGGAAAGTTGGTTTCCTCTAGATCTCTCATTTTCATAGTCCTTTTTTCTCCTCATCGACCATGGTGGCAGCGGATGCCAATGCCATAGATGATTTTCCCGCCTTTCCTTGGGCTTAACAAGATTGGCATGACACCAAGGAGCCACAGGGACCACTAATTAGTTATGGTGAGTCTTGTTTTGGGGTTTTGATCTTAGACTGGGTATATCTATAAGAAGTCTGCTTCCTTGTGCAAAAAAGTAAGCAAGAAGATGTCTTCAAGCATTTGACATCTTTTTATTTCATTTTATTCTATTTGTTTCACGCTTGTAATGGTCAATATCATCTTTTCATCTCTGATGTCAATTTAATCACCCATTGTTTTGATCATGGGTAAATGACATTCAGTGTCCTATCACACATCAATCTTGTGATGCATGATGTGAGGGTATTCTGGTCTTTTACTATTAATTATTTTTTTAGAATTTTAGCATATAATATGATCTTAGATAATTCACATACAATGGTAGGAACACCAAAAAATGCAAATAAATACTCATTGGGACAAAAGATGGCACTTCCTAACTAGGTACAAATCACAACCTAAGTCAAGTGAGAATAAGGGTTCATAATATATGGTTTGAAATACACATGTTAAATAATAATATTTATGTTAAAATAGTTGTTATTTATTTTGTTAAGCTATATGGGTCTAATTGTCTTTGTCCATTAGGGTTAAGTTTGGTTCCCTTATACTTGTTTCCTTTCCTATATATAGGAGAAGAGTGTTCCTTCTATCAATAAAAATATTTCCCATTAACCTCATGATGCAACCCTCATTTAGGGCTTCATCTTGTGTCATGTTATTATTTAATCACATCTAAACATGTTACAATGCATAGTACTTCCCTTAATAAGTGTATCATTGTCAAATGCACTTATGGATGTTCTTTGCATATTTTTCATGTACTTGAACCATGCTTTGGAAGGAGGGAAGATAAGGAGGATGATACTAGGGTTCCATCACCCTTGGAGGAGTCTAAGAAGGGTCCAAAAGCTTCCCCAACCTACCCATGATGTCCAAGGGTCAAGTTAGAGCAAAGAACTTCAAAGAGTGCCAAAGTGAAGATCAAAATGCAAATGAAAGAGCCCAACACGGTCATGGTACCATGGAACGGACATGCTGCCAAGGTCAAATTCACACTTAAAAATCCAAGTTGAAGTAACTAAAGAAAAGCTCAGCAGCACGGTCGTGTGGTCTACCCTCCATGATTATGGTGTCCACCACTACTGTGCTACCACCTACCCACCATGACCATGCTACCACCTACCCATCACGGTTGTGCCACCAGCCTCCCAAAACCCAATCCAATCTGACATTCTCATCTTCACCACTACAATCATTCCATCCTACTACAACCATTTTACCCTCCTCCCACCATGGTCGTTCTTCCTGGAATGTTCATGTTGCCATCAAACCCTAGTGCATTTTCCCACAATTTTTCTTATTATGCTTCCACTTAACCCTAGACCCCCTAGACTGCTATAAAAACCTTGAAGGGCGTTGAGGTCGAGGGTTGGCTTTGTTGCGTATTCATTTCACGTCCTTATCACCTACATACTCTCTCCACTCCCATTTCATCATCTTTTACCTCTAAACCATTCCTTTTAGGGGTTTTGCCACTTTCCATTCCATATCCATGCCATTGCACCTTAGAAGAGGGATGTGTTCAAGCTTGAAATTGGAGAAGAATATTTTAGCCACTACTTTGAGCTCCATGGATTCTTCTATCTATTTCTTATCCATTTCTTTATCTTCCATTGTTATGAGTAGCTAAGCCCCCTAACTGGGATGTCAGGGGTTAAAATGTGACTTTGATACATGTTGGGGGAAAGTAATGTGTAAACTTTGTGATTTCATTTGCTAATAATTATGTTCTACTTTCTTCTCATTTTTCCATGGATTGCATTGGTGTTTATGCTTGAAATCACCTAGGATTCTAGGTAAATGGCTTATATGTATCTATTTTGGGATTTAATCCTAGGTCCAACTAGTGGATCCCTATATAGCTATCCATCTTTCTACATGTTAATACATTCTCCAACACCTAGGTGAGAGATCTAAGTAGTTAGTTTAGAAACATTTAGTGCAATTGACTTGGAGCTACCTAAAAATGTCCAGTGGGAAGTAGAGGTTATGGAAGAGAGATCCTCGGGAATTTATGCATTGAATAATTTCCATATTATTGAAGCTATGCGATATTTAGTTGGAATTGATAAAACTGAGGTACAATGTGATGACTTGTTCCAAAGAAAGCATATAACTTGAGTGGGGTCATTTCGGTTGTCGAGTGATGAAGACCGTTAACTTCTTTGTTTCCTACTCACTTCACGTGAGTCCCAATATTTAAAAGGACTCGTTTTATGTGTGCTAGTTTTTGAAATTGAGTTCCGGATGAGTTTTATGTGATTGGTTTATTGTAAGAGTGAATCTAGAAACTCTTACATTTTACATGACTTTTTTATATCACAAAATATAGCAAAAATGCTCTATATTTTTTATTATTATTATAAATAATAAAGTAAAAAGATCATATGAGATAGTATTTAATCAGAATTTCGTATCCTGGTCATTTTAATAGGGAACTCTAGAATGAAACAGTTGTATGGACTTATTGGACAAAGTTTTTTTTGTAATCTATACTATATATGAAAGCTCATTGGGGGTGTTCTATGCAATTTTTGTCCTCATTTTTCAGAATTACGAGCTGGTCCTTTGTTGTATGTGAGAAAGAACATTGAGGCTTATGTGCAATATTCACAGTATTATGTTGATAGAGGGCTGACCGGTAGTCATTTCACGAAGTCTCGATTCTTCTCACCGCTTCTTTTCTATGTCCACGCCGCTAGGGTTTAGCAAGCTGAAGAATCTGGAGAAGGTCGAATGTCCAGATTGGGGTTTGGGGTGAAGTCGAACCAACACCACTCCCCTATTCACTTCCATTCTCCATCCGGCTCTCCTCTTGTCCCGGCGAGCCATGGCCGCTTCTTCCTCTCTTTCCGTCCAGACTCTGGTCTCCCGGGCCGTCTCCAATGGCGCCCCGTCCTCGGGCTCGCCCCACTCAGACTGCCTCGCTCTCCCAGCTGGCTTCTGGCTAAGCTCCATCATCGGCAAGTCAATCCAGTCATCAGTGTTGAGGACTACCACCAGGAGGCCCCAGAGGCGCAGGGTGCTTGATGCACGTGCAACTGCGGTCGAGACAATAGAGAGGAAGGCGGCTACTGACACGCTGGTCGAGAAGTCCGTCAACAGTATCTGCTTCCTCTCCATCGATGTCGTCGAGAAGGCCAATTCTGGCCACCCTGGGTTGCCTATGGGATGTGCTCCCATGGGACACATCCTCTACGATGAGGTCATGAGGTATAACCCCAAGAACACATACTGGTTCAACTGTGACTGCTTCGTCCTCTCTGCCGAACATGGGTGTATGCTCCAGTACACACTGCTCCATTTTGCTAGCTATGACAGCGTCTTGGTGAGACCTTTCTCTTGTGCATCTAAATGTTTAGTAAATCCTGCTTTGAGTAAAAATTAATTTGCAGATGCAATTACAGTTACAGATCTGCTTTGATATTTGAGAGACATTGGTATGGGAAAGAATATAGAACTGTGACTAAAACTTGGATTTGTTATAGAAACTACTGCCCCGTTGCTTAATAATGTTAACAAGTTCTTTAGAATACTACATCAGAAGCCTGTTTTTTAGAAGACACTTCTACGTTATAAAATGGGTTGTTTAAGCTTGTGTTATCTATACTATATTTATACTATATATGAAAGCCTGTTCAGGGTTTCCAATGCAATATTCACTGAAATTTTCTGAAATGACGAAGATGTCTGCACATACAAAAGTAGCGGATTCCAGTTATGTAAACATTACATTTTAATGCAGCACTATACAATTTTCACCAGGTTGAAGTCGAGCGGCTTCTCGACTATTCAGAACTCCTTTCTGTGTGAGCGGACAGATCCGCCTACGCTGGATAAGGGCCAGGGGAGGGGGATCTCAAGAGGCGATTGGAGTAGCGGCGATTGGAGTAGCAACGAGATTCGAGAAGGTGTTGGTGCATCATAGGTAAACCATTCTTCACTCTATTTGTTGTTCCTCCTCTTCTCCAGCTCTCTATTTCTCTTCGTTCTTATAGTCAGTTCCCTGAATGTTATTGCAGCCTGATCCAACACATACAATTGTTTTCTGTTGTATTTCTGTCTGCTAGGCATCTCACAAAGGTAAAAATTCTAGATTCATCATTCAAATTTTGGATTACTTACTTTTTTCTTTATATGATTCTAATATCTATTTTTTCTTTTCTCTACAGATGATGAAATACAAACGACGACTGATTTTAGAGTCAAAGAATCAACTTTTGATACTTCAAAAGGCAAGATAACACACAACATCAACAAAAAGCATATGTGATCTGATAAAAAATACAATCAATTTATTTTTATGACAAAATTAGTTTGACAATATATTCTTGTATTTATATTATAAAACAATTTCTATATGAACTCTTACCCATGCTTCTACTTTTCCTGTTATGTGTACATGAAGTTCAAGTAAAGTTACCAACAAACAACTTGCCAATAGAAGTACTATGGAACATAAGTTCAATATTATTAGCCTATACATAAATAGTATCAATCACATCTTATATAAAAATAAAATGAAAGGAATCATACATCTTATTCATTTTTACCTAATTTGTAAATAATTTTTTAAACAATAATTTGCAGCTACAGAGAGTTCCAATCTCAAAGAAATCAGTCTGAAAACACCAATGAAAGAAATAGTTCTATCTAAAAGAGTTGTAGAGCTTCAAAGTGAAATAAAGAAAGTAAGATTGCATATGGTATGTTTTTTACACTTATTTGCATATGACCCATAATACAATACATAATATAGGTAATCATATCATATTAAATTATATCTTTATTATTATTGATTATGAAGCTATTTATTTTGTTATATATTGTCAAATTTTGTCTACTACACATCCAACTAAAAAGTTTCTTTTTAAATGTACTATTCTTATCTCCAATTTTATTCTATCTATAAGAGATTCACATCAAAGTATGAATGATAAATGCATCTTCAAAGTAGATGATGATACTTTGAAAGGTAAAAATTCTAGATTCATCATTCAAATTTTAGATTACTTACTTTTTTCTTTATATGATTCTAATCTCTACTTTTTCTTTTCTCTACAGGTGATGAAATACAAATGACGAGTGTTCAAAGTCAAAGAAAAAACTTATGATACTTCAAAAGGTAAGATAACACATAACATCAATAAAAAGCATATGTGATCTGATAAAAAATACAATCAATTTATTTTTACGACAAAATTAGTTTGACAATACATTCTTGTATTTATATTATAAAACAATTTCTATATGAACTCTTACCCATGCTTCTACTTTTCCTGTTATGTGTACATGAAGTGCAAGTAAAGTTACTAACAAATAACTTACCAGTAGAAGTACTATGGAACATAAGTTCAATATTATTAACCTATACATAAATAGTATCAATCACATTTTATGTAAAAATAAAATGAAAGGAATCATACATCTTATTCATTTTTACCTAATTTGTAAATATTTTTTTAAATAATAATTTGCAGCTACAGAGAGTTCCAATCTCAAAGAAATCAGTCCGAAAACACCAGCGAAAGAAATAGTTTTATCTAAAAGAGTTGTAGAGCTTCAAAGTGAAATAAAGAAAGTAAGATTGCATATGGTATATTTTTTACACTTCTTTGCATATGACCTATAATATAATACCACGTTAATTGAGACATTTACATCTACTATATCAAAAGAAAAATGCAAGAAATACAATTAACAAATCACATCAAACAATGATATAATAAATATATCCCAACAAATATTGAAATCAATTATAGAATTGTACAAACCAAACATAATAGATAAGCATCTTCAAAATTTAAAGACAAATTATGTATATTTAACTTCTCTGTTAGAGGACTAATTTTGTACTCCCTTCACTGAGTTTGGTAATATAAGAACATATTCCACAATACTTTACTTCTCTAATAAGGAGAATATTATAAACAAAAGTGAATGTCTTCAGGATATACATAGCAAATCAAAGGAAGCAATAATCAGCCAAAATAGTCTTACATATCTCCTTAATTTTTACATTCTCACTAAGAATTATAGATCTACTATAGTAATTGTACTAATGCATAATCTAAAGAACATTTCTAACCATAGTAAAAATTTCCACGGTAGTTAATTGAGGAGACCACCTTATTTGAGTACATACAAAACCTTTTTCAATTTGTAGACATATGAGATTTGTTCAACAAATCTTGGTGAATAGTCCATGTAAACAAACTCTGTTAGCTCACCATTAAGAAAAGCATTACAAATGTCAATTTCAATCATCCTCCACTTGAATGAGACAAAAAGAGTCAAAAAACATTAACAATGGCAACTTTGATTAATGGGCTGATAGAATCTAAGAGTCTTAATTATTCACCCCATCCTTTCCCTATAGGCTGAAACAAAACCAATGCAAATATGAATCATTCTACTGACGACATTATCACTCTTCTCATTTTGGATATATTTTTATGTAAAAATTTAAATGTAGCTAATTCTATATTATAAACATTTAAAAAAAGTTGTAAACTTTGAATAAACATTCATATTAAAGCATGTCGATTATCCATAGATCATCGAGAACACAGTAGCAAAATATATACAGTTATGACCTAAAACAAATGAAACTGACACAAGCTATCATTAACCAGTATCACATTTAATATGAAAAAATCACTAATTAATTCCAATGCTTCTCATGGTGTGATGCAGTCTACATACAATTTGCAATTAACATTAATTGGACTTGGAATTGCTTTTTATTTAAATGCATGAATTCATTTTGATAAGTCAATATACGAGAATGAAGCTGCCTTTTGGAAGGAACCTACCAATCATGTCGACCATCTTAAACTTTTGTGAAACAAGGGAGTATATTCTATATGGTACATGTTTTTTCCTGTATTATTAGAGACAATAGTATATACTGTATATTATGTTTAAATGTTAAGACATCAAGAAACAAGCAAAACTTAAGTTCTCAAATATTTTAATTGTTTCTATTGATAAAAAAAACTAATGCATTCATGTACCTTATGCAAAGAATAATTCAAATATTCCATCTCTTTTGAAAAATGATATTCATTAGTTGTAATTTTAACATTTTATGATTTTGTTTTCTTACATATGGCTCATAAAATAGTAAAAATGAAAGATTAGATGTATCTTCAATACTTATGTAATATATGAGTTTCATATATGAAACATGGTTCTATGTTGAATTTAGCATTGATATTATTCAAACTTCAATCCACATTGATTAGATAATTATTTAAAAGATGTCACACCAGTTTTGCAGGTTATTTATGTATTTCTTATACAGTACACACAGTTTTCACTATTTGAGTTGACTTTCATGATATATGGTATTACCCATGTAGGTCGTTCCCTCAAATACATTTCAGTTATTTTTCGTTGATCAAAACATCACTTATGTGTATGGGACATCTCTCTGTCCCTTTGAAAATTCCCTATGTATAACTGTAATGATGATAATTTATCTAATATCTCATTTTCTTGGTTTCTAAATGCATCTTGATTGACTCCTTTCTAACGACTATCTTCCCTTATTTGTGAAGTCGTGGTCTGTCCTATACTCCATCCAGGGGTAACAGGTACATAGTGATATAAATCATGAGATTGCATGCTGATTTCTACATTCCTAATTTCTACATTCATGACCATTGTATGGTAGTTATTATCATCAATATTAATATCAAACTAAAACTTTATTACAAATCCAATTTACATCTGTAAACACTATAACCTCAACCAATGCTCTCCCGCTAACTACCTTTGATAGTGACAAGGAGTTCATGATATTTGCAATACAATTCATTTTTATTTATTAGTTAGTCCAGTACTTTGTTACGTTTGGCATTTCACTATGTTGTTGGTTAGTCGTTCATGAGTTAGAATAATATTTTATAGAGTAAGTTTTACATTTATTTTTTACTTACTGAAATATTTTTGAATATTCATATATTCAATACAAATTCACAGCAACAAAATAATAAGTTATTAAACTATTTTTATATGCTCATGTTGTTGTTACAAATTTACAGCAGTAACTCAATAACATCCGTATAATCATCTATAAACTCTATTTGCTATGCTAATCAAACATATATCCAATATTATATTTTGTATATGAATGTTTCATAGTTCCACAACATGCCGTTTCATAAGAAAAATGAAAGACCACAGATATCCATTGAAACCGCTCAATACCAGCTTCAATATTTCAATTGACTCATTATATGGAGTATGATATGAGAATGTCAATTAAATGAATATATGGTGTATATGTCTTGAAGATTTTGATTCTACTAAAATTGATTGATTTTAATAATCTTATGTATTCATTTTACTTGCAGGAAGTATATACACCATTGACGTAAAATGATCATGATAGCTGATGAAGAAGATCAAGGCTCTTGGGGGAAAGAAATCCATGAAGAAAAACAACACATGAAAATAATGTCAAGATCTTTTATGAAGACTGATCTGTTGATCCTTTCTGTTTTGTTTTATGAAAAAAAATCTCAGAACTCACAGTATTCCCTTTTGTGTAGAAAAACAAGTATGTATTGGCCTCACGCCTAACTCAATAGTTCAAACTATTTTGACATATACTCCAAGCTACTGCTCTCATCCCATGAGAAACTTATTAAGTGTACTGAAATTCTATTATTAGTTGTATAAATCTTTTTTGCCTCCTAAACATGCACTACAAATTTATGTATGTACGATACTTGCTTCCGTTATGTTTTGGATTACAAGTTAGCCTCCACTTTTTTTATCTTCTACTTTTCTACAAATCAATAGTTTATGGTACATGCTATCTGTATATAATTTATTCTTACATGCAGTTTTGTTTTTCTTTGCTTCTGTTTAAACTATAATTTATGTGTGATTCTCCAGCCCGTGCACGGGTTTCTGCCTAGTATAATAGGAAAATAATAGGTCATCTGGGCAAGCCACCGAGACAATATCTGATTCCGGTCAACTTCTTACCTGCCATTCAATTTTTCGTTAACCCGGCCAAATTGTATCATGCCCGTGGACGCCCGGTTCTTCCGATATTACCGTAGATACGCGGCCGGGGCTGGCGGCACTGCGGCACCACCGCCGAAGCCATCCCTGTGAGGCTTCAGCTCTGTCCTCCGCTTCCGGTAAATGTCTAAACCCTCCATGTTCGGTGAAGAAGGAGCCTTGAGGGGCCATGTCGGTGGGTCGCGGTTGGAATCGTCATTGCAGCTGCCCCGGGCGTCGGAGCTGCCCCCCTCTCTCGTCCGGCACATAGACGACCGATTCCGTACGCAGCAGGACCTCGCCTCCATCGGAGGCCTCAAAGTCGAGCTGCGTAGTCAGTGTGCTGATCTGGATGCGTCATTATCCGATCTAACTTCCCGCCTGGCTGACCGCGTAGAGGCGTACGCAGTCCGGTCGGTAAGTGTTGGACGCCTCCTCAATGGGGTCCGCGAAGGGCTCTTCGCTTCACAGGACAGTGTATCGCGGCCTTTGACAGGTCCTCGTTTTCTCATCTTTTGGTGAACAATGTAATAATTGAAGTAATTGCTTGTTCTTTATTCTCTAGCCAATTGGGTATTTGCTTGGTGTTTAAAAAGTGTTATCCCCTGGATGTGATTGTAATACTTGGATTTGTGCGTTTCAGATGGAGCGGGTGAGATCACCACGGGCGGAAATAGTGAGCCGATTCTTGGGAAGGAGCTCCCTGAGCTTGCCAAGGAAGTTGCCAGAGTGGAGGCTGTTCGGGCTTATGCAGGTGGATTTGTTTTCCTACTCATTACTGGTGTTGAACTAAATTACCGATTATCAGTGATACATTTCTCGACTTGAATCCCCCATTTCGTGGATGTATGCCATTCTAATTTGTAGTGTAATAATTACAAGATTACTTGCTTTATCCAAAAATAGTACTTTTCTTTGTTAAAACCGGAAAAAGGCAGTTAACTTATCAGTTATCTTCTCTACAATGCTCTATCGAAATCATCCATTCATGATGCATCATTTTACTTTTTCCTTACGATATAATTAATATATTATGTTGGTTTGTATATTTTGCTAATATATGCACAATACATGTATACATGCTTGACCAATGAGTCAACTATTTTTGAACTTGCAAATACTTAATTTGACATATGTTACCTTAGGTGAAATTGATCTAAATTGATTGATATAGAGTTATCTTAGGTTTATCTTAGTTAATCCTGAATTAAAATAGTTTGACTCATCTTCAATCAAACTAAAAGTTGCACTTAAATTGACTATAATTAACTAGTCAATATTATATCAATCCCAAATGACCAAAATTAAACCTTTTCACCCCTAAACAAGACCTAAAATACCTTAAGTTGATCTTGAAATGCTCTAATTTATGTAAACCATGCCTTGTTTGTCCTAAATTAGGCTAAAAATGACCAATATTGATCCTAAATTAACGTAAAGCTGCTCCAAATTTGCTAAAGCTGGACCTCCAAGGACCTACACAACCACTTGAACCATTAACGGCCGTATGTCCCTAGATGGGCACCTCGATAGTAAAGATTTAAAAAGGCATGTAGTTTTTTTCTCGATGGAACAAAGTTGTGTAAAAGGTTGGAGAAGGTAGGGATGCCCTAACATGCTTGTTAAAGTGTCTATATTAGTCTATTAGTTAAATAGGCTAATTAGTTTAGTGGGCCTTTATATTCCGGCCCGTCTAGTTTAGATTACTTGGGACACAAGTCTCAGGGTTTCTCCCTTGCTCCTATATATAGGACAGGGGTGTCTAGTCTTTGTATCAATCAAAATCTATTCATATTCAAGCAATCTTTCATTTTAACATGGTATCAGAGCGGGTTAGCTCTTGAGAGAACCCTAGCGCCGCCCGGTTCCCTCTCTCCTCTTCGACGCACGCAACTACCCGAGCCGCCGGCCGCCGCCTCTTCGAGAGAGCAGCCAAGGGCGAGCGCCCGCCTGCGGGTGGCCGCAGCCGCGCCATCTCCATGGCTTGGTCGGCTGCCCGCTAGGCAAATCCCGGCCTCCATGGCTTCTTATCTCCTTCCATATTCATTTATTCTTTACCGATCCACGTCGCTCTCCTATCTCCTGTTCGTGCGCCGACAACATCTGTTTTCCGACGCCGATCTTCACCTCCAGCAACAACCGCCGGCCGCAAGCAGGTGTAGATATTCTCTACAGTCGTCCTTGCCTTGAGCCACAGTTGCCGACCCTTCTCCAGTGCCGCCGACTGTCTCCAGCAGCAGCACCAGCCGCCGCCTCCATCAGCAGCAGCCGGCGCCGCCACCAGCAGCCGCACCAGCCGGCGCCGCAGCCGCACCAGCCGGCGCCGCAGCCGCACCAGCCGGCGCCGCAGCCGCAGCCGCACTTGTAGCCATCCTCTAGCGCAGCCTCCGCCCCTAGCAACCGCCATCTCCAGCAGCGTCTCCGTTGTGCTTCCAGCAGTCGTCGACTGCAAGCTGCAGCGCCATCTCCGCTGGCCAGCAACATCGAACAACAACAATCACCGACGGTCGCCATCAGCCCAGACGCCTAGCAGCTTCCGCCGGCCTAGTCAGTTGCCGCCACAAACAACATCAACTTCGACCGCCATCAGCAGTACCAAATAATAGCAAACGTCCAACATCCGCGCCGCCATCCTGAAGGAACAGCAGTCTTCCGCCACCTATCTTCTCCACCAGCAGCAATTGTTGCCGCCCGCACAACTTCCACCTGCTGGCCATCTTCCGCCACCTATCAACAAGCATCCACCGTGGACAGCAGCCACCACGCCACCGCTGCTGCAATAACCATCGTCATCCTCCATCATCGTCGTTGTATCTGTGCTCGTAGGCTGCAGTGTTGCTTTATCCAAGCAACCATATCCCCAGCCTTGATCGCACTTTTTCAACCGGCGCTCCATTTCATGACGTCTTCAAATCAGCCTTCATCGCCGCTTTAGAGAGGCTCCGCCTTGGCTCCGCATGCATCCTCTTGGCATGCAATATCTCCGGAGTCACGCAGGAGACCCTTTGTCATCTCCTATGGTGCGACAAATGCTACATCAGCAGTGAAGATCCAGCGTCGACACCATATCCGTTGTTGATGATGTATTCCTTCAGCTGCATTCACATGAGACAAATGGGTGCTTCTTCAGAAGCTCAAAGTTTTATCTTCACCGAGCTGCTTCATCACGTCTTCTCCGAGCCGCATCTGCTGTATCGACATCGCCTGTAGCTGATCCTCTTGGGACTTTCCTTGATGGATGATATCTACGTTCCTGTCAAGCCCCTATGGTTCCTGCATCGTATCAAGCAGCATATCGTCCATCCGCGTTCGTGCCGCGTTAAGCACGTATTCCAGTGGCGACTTGCTGTAGTATCAGGTCCATTCGTCCACACTATATCCGCGTTTGTGCCGCGTTCAACACGTATTCCAGTGGCGCATTCTTCAGCCTACAGAGTATCTTTAGATGTCTTCATTTCAGATGCACTTCAAGGAAGACCTTCTTCAAAGCTCGAGTATCTTCAGCCTGCAGAGTCATCATTACTATTTGATTCAGGGGGAGTATTGATTAAGGGGGAGTAACATATTTTGTATGGGAGTGATATTTATCTTCATCTTTCATTTATCATTTCTTTTTATCGAGTCTTGTAACTCTCCAAGCTTGGACATGTGTTTCACCCATGCTCCAGCTTGAGGGGGAGTGTTAAAGTGTCTATATTAGTCTATCAGTTAAATAGGCTAATTAGTTTAGTGGGCCTTTATATTCCGGCCCGTCTAGTTTAGATTACTTGGGACACAAGTCTCAGGGTTTCTCCCTTGCTCCTATATATAGGACAGGGGTGTCCAGTCTTTGTATCAATCACAATCTATTCATATTCAAGCAATCTTTTATTTTAACAATGCTCATTTAATCTTTATTTATAGATAAAAAGGACATAAAAGAATTGCATGCATAACACTAGAAAGTTCCAATAATGACCATTTACAGTCATATTGGTATATGACCAAATAAAGCCCTGCCAAGTGCTCATATACAGTCATACCTACTTACTAGGGATGGCAATTTGACCCATACTCAGGTTGACCCATGTTTAAAATACCCAATAAGAACGGTCAAATGGGTTTGACTTAATAGATGGGGCAAGCCTCTGGGCTTCCTGATAAAGTGCGACCCTTTGGTACCATCCAGACCCACTACACCGACTAATAAATTTAACTTTGTACTTTGCTTCCTGTAGAGGTTTTTGTCGCCCCGTTGTGGAGGAACAATACTTCATCAATGGTAATTCATCGCCTGGAATGAAAGCACATCGGAGCAACCTGACTGACCAGTGACTATGAGATCAACTTTAATTTCTTGCACTTAGAATGCAATAATTAGCTTCTTAAATATTCATGTCAAAATAAATCTATGAATACTCCAAAAATGTTATAATTGATGCACAAACAATTATTTCTCTATTTAGTGATATGAATGAAAGATATACATATAAGCTCCATATGTCCATAAAAGCTCAATAAACTAATAGAGAAAATGCAATAAATGTGTGTGCATGACCTTCCATGCATGTACATATTGAAGTATATTTATTCTCTATTTCCTATTTGATCTCCTTGATGTATTTTCTAGTCCTTTTCTTGTTTCTTTGATTCTTATGTAATGCGTGCCTAAGTCTATTAGGCCCATTGGGGTTTCTAACAACTTTCGTGTATCTCCTCCTATTTGTAGGAGAGAGGTCTGCTCTTTTACCAATATAACATTACAACAACTTCTAACATGGTATTAGAGTAGGAAGTTTAGCCGCCATCATTTTCTCTAACCATTGTCGCTGTCGCCACCATTTTTGTTGCCGCCCCTCTTCTCTACCGTCGCCAACCACCACCAATCATCTCCACCTTTGGTGCTTTTGATTATACCTAGAGGAATTTTCCCATTTCCTCTAAACTTATCCTCTTTTTCAACAAGAGGATAAGTGGTGTAGCCGACGGTCTTTCTGACTGTCTTATGCCTTGAAGACTGTTTTTCGGAAGGCCATAAGACATCTATCCATGTTCGTTCATGACCACCTACTATAGGACACTTCCTTTATCTGCCTAATATGATCTGAATTTTTCGATATATCTCTTACGCCCTTGGAGATCCACAATGATACCCCATCTTGTTGCTTTTGCTTTCAGTCAAGTGTTTGACACGTTGCTTTTTGTGTAGTTAGATAAGTGTCTCACACATACACAACATGTTGTCTTCAACCTATTCCGCCCCGAATGCTTGCTTCAAGACATAGTGTGTCTCTCACTGACACAACATGTTGCTTTCGACTTGCTCCACCCGAGTGACTGCATCAAGACCCGACGTGTCCTGATAGACATGACGTGTCAACCCCAGACACGACGTGTTACTCTAAGACACAACGTATTCTGTGCCACCAAATGCAGTCAACTGCTCTAACAATTGATACATGTCAGTATCCAGACATGACATGTCTTCTGTTGACACGATGTGTCATCCCTTAGACACAGTGTGTCTCAACACTTCACCTATTTTCCGTCTCTGTTCTAATTTGCATACTATAGATTCATCTTCTTCTATGGAGGCCCTTGAAACACACTCCATGTGCGTGACGTCTGTGAAATTCAATGGGTCTAATTACATCCTATGGCCACATTCTTTTAAAACTTATGTTTATTCTTCGGACAAGCTTGACCACCTTATGGATTCACCTCCATCCAAAGAAGAGACATTAGATAAAAAGAACGGTGAATACAAGTTGTGGGGTGAGCATGACTGTTTGGTGTCATCTTGGATTCTAATAGTTGTCAGGCACATATCTCTACTGATCTCATCTTCATCAGGACTGTAGAGAAGGCATGGCATCATATAACAAGTAAATTCTAGTAAAGGGAATGCATCTTGAGTATTTGATCCATATAACCGTATGCAAACCTTGAGTTGCAAGACTTATCTTTTGCATCACATTTTGACAACTCGAAGGGGATCTGGAGAGAACTCAAGGTTCACCACATGTTGACATCTGATCTTGTAAAACTCCTAAAGCAACAAGGCTAGGTACAATTGTGTCAGTTTCTTAGATCCTTGCCATCCAGTTATGAAGCTGTCCACTAATAAATTCTTGCATCTGAACCTCTGCCTACGTTAGACGATGTTTACCTCAAGTTGGCTAGATCTATGCCTGCTGCTACTATAGAGAAGCATGCTGCTCTTGTCAATTGTGGACGAGGACGTGGCTCGCAAGGTCATGGATGAGGAAGAGGACCCACACCATTTTTAGATGGGCTCCTCAATCTCGATACTGCAAATTTTGCATAAGATTAAATCACACGGAGGATAAGTGCTGAAAAAAGTATGGAAACTAGAATGGGCAATCGTATGTCTATTATTGATGCCAATGGAGAGTCTACATCTACCTCTAGTGGAACCGATAAACAGTTGGTAACACTCAGTTATGTAGATCTTCACAATTTGATTAAGGTTGCCTCTTTGACGAATGCTTCTCCTCAAGAAAGCATTGCCCAACGTTCGTGTGATTTTACTTGCCTTAAAGCTTCCTCTTCTTTTTCGAAGGATGACCGGATTATTGATTCTGGTGCAACTGCCCACATGACTGGTGATAAAAAACTTTTTATGTTCTTGAAGGAGTTTAACTATCACCCTCATATGTAATTAGCCGGTGGCTCCATTTCCCATGCTATTGAAATTAGCAATGTGAGTAGTAATCCAAATATTCTTAAGTCAGTTTTGTTTTTGCCAAAATTTCCTCTAAACTTGATGTATGTAAGTAAGATGACCAAGACGTTGAACTGTAGTGTGACTTTCTTTCCCTACACTATCTCCATATAGGATCTTAGGATGAAGGAGATGATTGCTTGGGGATATGAAGGTGGAGATGATTTTTGTAAAACTTGCAGACATCATTGACTTCTCCATCTACTGCACTTGTGGCACAATCTACCTCTCTTCACAAATGACACCTACATCTTGGTCATCCATCTGCTACGAGGTTGAAGTCTTTATTCCTAGTCGTTCTTCCATACATTTTAGGTGTTAGTTCTGTTAACTTGTTAAGCACCATCATTCAGTGTTTCCCTCACGCCGTGATAGCAAGAGTCCTAGTTTATTCTATTTAGTTCATTCATGTTAGAGAGTCTGTTTATTATTGTTATTATTGTCTTTATAATATGGGCCCAAGTATGTCTTGGCTCATTAGGGTTAGTCTTATGTCTGTACGCTTCCCTGTCCTCCTATTTATAGGAGCAGGGTTTTTTCTATTCAATACAACGCATAGCCGTCTTTTACTTTCTAAGATGGTATCAGAGCAGTATTCCTAGGGACCAAAACCCTACGTGAGAGAGAGGGAAAAGAAAGAACGCCCCTTGCGGGCGGCCGTCGCCCTTGGTGGTGCTTGGCTACCCGCAAGGAATTTCTTCCCTAGTTCCCTGTCTTTTGCCTTGTCCCTCTTCTCTCTTAGTACTGGCCACCGCCCTACTACTGGCCTCTAGCCCAAGCAGCCATCAACCAACCTTGCCGCCCGCTGCGCTTGTCTCTCCTTCAGCCGCCGCTATTGCCTACATGTTCATCTCCCGCGCCCAAGCCGCCCGCTCCCTGTGCCACGCAATCGGGCCAGCCGCCGCCCACTGCCATCATCCATCTGTTGCCTAGCCGCCGCTGGCTACTGCTAAGCCTAGCCGCCTACCCCTGTATTGCTGCTGCTCCATGCGCCGCCGCCCCATGATCGCTGCTCACTGCCGCCTTGGCACAGCTGGTGGTCCTTCGTCCTGCTATCGTCGCACACTGCCACGTTGCTCCTTGCCACCAGCCCGCCACCGCCAACATGCCTTGCGCCGCACGCGCCATCCTGTGCCACACTTGTTACGGCTCCTCCTAGCCGCTGATGGACCCTGAATGCATGCCCGCTGCCGCCTACTTCTCTACTGCTGTTGTTGCTTGCCCTACAAGGGTTGTCGTGACCACTACTCCCTATCACTGCCCACTGCTACCCACCACTAGTCACCACTACCAAACAACCCTACATATTTTTTGAGTACCTCAATATATATTTCTTTTCGACTACCCCCATATACACTCTACATTTTGTGCTAATTGGATCCCATTTTTTGCCTAATCGGATTTTCACGCCCCCGGATTTGTTGCCCTACCGGGCCAAACAAATCCTCTTTTTGGGTCGACAAAATATCCATTTATTTTTCTATCCGGATCTGCCTATTCGAGTCGTTTTCTACCTTGACTCGTGTTATCAATTACCTCCACATATTTGCCTACACAAACCTTGCCTCTACCATTGTTTTAACTCCCCACGCCAACCACTCTTTGACTCCTTCTGTGCTTGGCGTGAGGGGGAGAATAGAGGATGAAGAGTAGAGGGAAGAGATGAGATGGAGAAGAGAAGAAGAAGAATTTTGTTCCGCCACATTTACAACTGATATATGGTTTCTTCTGCTGCTATGTGATGCTTGCTGCTGCTATTATTGCTTATTCATCATCTACCTCGACTACTGCTATGAAGTTACATATTCGGACGTTGTTCTTAGTACTTGTGCTATGATTAGCACATTCTGTTTGCTGCTTTGTGCTTTTGCACTTTCTGCTGTCTGTGTTTTATTTGCACATTGACTTTCTTCTGTGAACCAGCCCTCTCAGGACTCTGTGGACCAGCACTATCTGGACTTTGACGTCTGCTACCGCGATGGATACTTTATGAAGAGGGAAGACGATGAAGACATTTGTTGCTCACCTTACATGGAGCTTCGTCTACTAGTGTTATTTATTTGCTTGCTACTCTACCTACCGGTCTTCTATCTGCCTATGTCGTCAACTTTTGCTGTTGTGCGCCAGCACTCTCTGGCATGTCCGTGCCTTGTTTTCACGTCGACTCTCTAATTCTGTGTGCCAGCATTCTCTGGCTCGTCCTTGCCCTATTTTGCACGTTGACCCGTCCGTACTTTATTTGTACGTTGACTACTACTGCTACTGTGATCCAACACTCTCTGGGCTCTGCTACTCTGCCACTGTGACCCAACACTCTCTGGCTACTACGACGGCGACTTTGATGAAGATCTTGGTGCCTATCAACTATTTTATCTTTTGCTCCAAATGATCGAGAAGCTTCTGTGACCTGCTTGCCTGCTTGCTTGGAGTATCTACTTGAGGGGGAGTGTATGAGTGTCTGAGTGTTTGAGTGCTTTAATTGTAAAATTGAGGGGGAGAAATTTCTTGTATGGGCTTGGTTTATCTTTTTGTTTTGTTTCTTTATTTTCTAATTTGACTCTCTATTTGCAAAGCTGATATGAGATTCTCCCAACTTCAGCTTGAGGGGGAGTGTTAGAGAGTGTTTATTATTGTTATAATTGTCTTATGTCTTGGCCTATTAGGGTTAGTCTTATGTTTGTACGCTTCCCTGTCCTCCTATTTATAGGAGCAGGGTTTCTTCTATTCAATACAAACGCATAGGCGTCTTTTACTTTCTAAGAATTCAGACATCTAGGCGGCCATGTTGTACTAGTAATTGTATAGGTGGGCAATATTTTGTAACCTTTATTGATGATTGGTCTCATGACACTTGGCTTTCTCTGTTAAAGGTTCGTACTAGAATTCTAGATGTTTTCTCAAGCTTCTAAATGAAATGAAGACTCAATTTTTTGCTAGTATGCAATTTGTTCGCACTGATAATGTTTTAGAGTATGAGCAATGCGTGCAGTCTCCAAAGATTTGTATTTCCAAGGGGATTATTCATCAAACTTCTTGGCCTTATAAGTGCACAATATAATGGAGTTGCCAAGTGGAAAATAGGCATCTACTTGATGCTGCTCGTAATCTCATGATTGAAATGAATGTACATAAGTTTTATTGGCTAGATGCCATTCTTTTAGCCAATTATCTTATCCAATCAAATGCCCTCATTTGTTCTACATAATAAAATCCCCTACCAATTGCTATATTCCCATGAACCCATTTTTGCTTTACCACCGACTTTTTTGGGTGTCCTTGCTTTGTTAACAAGCTTAGACATGACAAATTGTTACCAATAGCTTTCTGCTGTTGTTTTCTTTTATTCTTTTACCCAAAAAGGATATAAATTTTTTGATCCTATTGTACATCAGTATATCAGTGCAGGTGTCACTTTCTTTGAAGGCACATTGTTCTTTTCTGAGCATAGTTCGCAAGTGCTACCTCCTACTATGCATCTTCCTGATCATGTTGTCTCTACTACCCCTATATTTGTTGAGTCTCCCCTCATGTTCTACAAGTGTATGAGTGGAAGAGATGAGGGGATCCACATGAAGTATCCCCTACTATGGTTTCTCCTTAAGATTGATGATCCACCACAAGTTACTGGTAATACCATAGATTCTATAATACTTTCTGATACTTATATGCCTATTCAATTGAGGAAACCACAAGTATCTGGTGCATAATATTGTATCTCTCAAAATGTTTCTACAGTTCATCTGAGGTCTTACATGGCCCAATTCATTGTTACATCCGTTGCTATTCCTAAATCTGTACAGGAAGCTCTACAACATTTTGGGTGGAAGCAACCTATGGATGAGGAGATGACTGGTCTGCAAGGCCATGGCACATGGGATCTTGTTAATCTTCTGAAGGGAAGTAATCTTGTTGGTTTTCGTTCGATATTTATGGTAAAATATTGGCCAGATGGAAATGTGGAACGCATGAAAGCTAGACTTGTTGCCCTTTTGAAACTTCTTCTCATGTCTCAACTCTGTGCATATTCTTATTTCTATGGTTTTGACTCAAGGCTGGCACCTATCTCAACTGGATGTCAAGAATGTGTTTCTATATGGAGACTTGCAAGAGACCATCTATATGGAACTACCTCCCGGTTATGTTTCTAAAGGGGAGTATTTGGGGAATGTCTATCTTCTATATGGCACAACTTCCCGGTTATGCCGATCAGCCTTTGGGGGGGGGGGGGTTATTCTGAGAAAGTCTCTCTTCTTAAGAAGGCTATTTGTGGTCTTAACCAAAGTTCCCAGGCGTGGTTTGATAAATTATTTCTTATACTGAGTAAATTTAACTTGTTCTCGGTGTGATAATTCTATGTTTATCTACTGTCATTATAATACTCTTTGTTTATGTGGATGACATCATCTTGACTGGCAATGATGACACTTGTATTGCTGATACCAGGAGATATCTGATGCATTGCTTAGTTACCAAAGAACTTGGGCATCTACGACCTTTTCTAGGCATTGAGGTGGCCCCATACTTGTCAAGGCAAGCGCCTAGACGCACCTAGGCAGCCGCCTAGGCGGAAAGGCGCCCCAAGGGGCCTTGACCTGTGCCTTGACCAAATTGTCGCCTTAAGTATATTTATGGACCCATGACCCTATATATAGGTATGTATTTGCTATACACATGCTCTACTATACAAATGGAGTATATGTATCTATGTTTGTTCTACAATATCATTATTTTCTGGATAATACTCTTGATATTTATATTACTGTTTCCTTGATAGTGGGTTGCATCAGATATTGATGTTGAGGTATTTTCTACCCCTGAAAAGCTAGCCAATTCCAATATAAATACATTGCTACTTATACTAAATCCCTTCTTGCTTATTTTAGGAACTTCAAGCAGCCATATTATCTGCAAAGGCTATGTATATAAGCTGAACATGACCCTAAATCAATGAAAATTATCTACTGAAATAAAATTATCTACTGCTGCTATTTAAAGCACTGCTCTCCAAATTTCTTACTCAAGTCTAAAGCGGATGTATGGTGGATTACAGAACTTATATAAGAGTCTGTCTTGTATGTTAGTGGAACCTTAAATACCCATATTACCACAGTTACGTTTATGCATCCAAGTATAACTTTTAAAATTTTGTATATATCTATGTATGCAAAAACAAAACTGTATATATCCAGGTTTAGTTGTGTTTAATATGTATATATCTATATACAAAACAATACAATATGTAATCTCCCCTTAAGGCACTGGATTCATCATAACTTTATGGATTAACCTTCATTTATATATCTGAAATGTAACATATATATGAAGGGGGAATGATATAAAGATCTTAATATGTGTATAGATAGAGGTAAAATAACATATATATGAAGCGGGATATGATAAAAATCATTACACATGTTTACACATTAGTAAAATAACCCGGTCAACGTTAGTGCAGCTGGTAAGGCACGGTGTCCCCCTCCGGGGGGAGCCGGGTTCGAGCCACGCTGTGGAGCGCTGGATTTATCACCCGCCAGTTATCCGGGCTATGGCTGGAAAAAGGATGCGGGCTCTGCCTAAGGCAGTGAAAAAATCCTTTTTTTTTTATAGTAAATTGTACAAAATTTTAATTTTCTTAAAGCCGCCTAGGCGCAAGCCTTGCCGCCTTAACAAAAGTATGGGTGACCCACAATAAAAATGGAGTATCTTTGTCTCAAAGGATGTGCACTCTGGATCTGTTGACTGAAACATGAATGCTTGGAATTTGACCTGCAATATCTCCTATGGACGAAGCACACGATCTATGGGCAGACAGTCTACTGAACTTATGGAGGAAAAATCTAGTTACAAGGGCTTGGTGGGAAAACTCTTGTACCTTACTGTTACTAGGTGAGATACATGTTTTGGGCTACATGAAGAAAAGAAAAAATAGGATCAGTCATCAGATTATCATTAGGTATTGGAGAAGAGATAGACCTTTGGAGGACGTCATAACTTGTATTTGAAACAAGCGGTTTGCAACACGACGTGTAGGGTGTGGACATGGCTTGTAGATTGTCGGGGGGTGAGAGGCATCCTGCTGACACGCCATGTGAGGTTGCTGACACGCTGTGTGTGTATCTCCTTCGCTAAAAAATGACAGACTCCTTTCAACACGTCGTGTAAGGATTCTACACGTTGTGTAGGATGTCGAAGGCGTAAACCAGATCTCCGCCGACAAGCCGAGTTGGTTGGCCAACACGGCACGTAACTTTCGATCTGGACAAACTCTTGCGCCGACGAGTGAATTTTGGATTGCTACATGCCGTGTTGGTCGGCCAACATGCCGTGTAGAATGTCGTTGAAGCATGATCTGACTAGAATTAGCACCATCAAGGAGACAAAGAACCCCATAAATTAGCACCATGGGTCCATAGGAATTAGTGCCGTCTTTTGTTCTTATGTTGATCATGTGAACATGACGTAGTGGAGGCTCCTTGGTTGACCACTACCCGAATTGGACAAGAAATAGAGTCGTCCATGGTCCCAAGAAGTGGAGCGATGGAGTGATGGGCGGATGCAAATTGCTGGACTCGCAGGCGACACAGGCCGACGGACTCAGTGGAGGCGGTTGTTGGAGCTGATTGCTAGAGCGGAAGGTAGATGTGTGTTGGCGTGGCTGCTTTAATGGTGGAGGCTACGTACGGAGAACTTAGGGAAAGTGATGACTTGACGATGACGGCCACGGGGGAGACTTGGTGGCTACTTTGACTGTGGATCGAAAAACATAGATGTTCGGGAAGGATGGCACCATCGAATAGATAAAGATTGGATCTTTAAGAAAGTGGGAGAGAAGCCATAGAGGCCAGGATGTGCCTGGCGGGCGGCCGGCCTAAGCCATGGAGATGGCGGGCTCTCTCTATGTTGCTCTCTCTAGGAGAGAGAGCGAGAGAGGCGGCGACAAACGCAGAGATGAGAGGGAAACGAAGGCGGCGGCTAGGGTTAGGTTCCTAGGACACGTTGATAACCTGATACCATGTTGACAAATGTGTGAGACACTGTAATCCGATGTATATTGATATGTACACCCCTGTCCTAGATATAGGATAGGAGGCAATTACAAGGAAGCAGACTAAACCCTAATGGGCCAAGGCAAACATGCCCATGTACATAATAGACCATAGTCACAAATTCGGAATTCGGGATACGTTCGGTTGAATTGAAAATTTCGGAATTGGTAATTATGCGATACGTTCGGGTAAAACGTGGTCAACATACGGTAAAAATACGGTCAACTCTTCGGGAAAAAGTCAGAAAAAAACCGGAGGATATATACTTATATTACATACATATATATGTATATATATGTTTTGCACATATATGTGTACATATATATTGCATACATATATCTACAACTATTACTTACATATATAGATATACATGTATTACATACATACACACACATATATGCATGAACATACACACACATATACATGCACTCAAATTAAGTTAAGAGTCTTAATCAGTATAATACGGGAAAAAACATATAAAATGGAAAAAACATTAACTGTGATTAATTCACCAATAATACGGGAATAAAATGTAATATTCGGGATTTGAGATTTATACGGAAGTTTCATACGTCTAGGGAAAATTCGTGTTTTAAACGCGACTTTTTCAAAAAGTCGGAGTATATTGTGAGTTGTGACTATTAAATAGACTAATTAACCTATTAACTAAATAGGCTAATACTTTCTAACTGTTTGAACTTAAAAAGAACTGAAGTGAGAGCGTATTATCTCTATTGTACATCTAAGAATAATCCGTCTATTATACACGTTATTCAGAAATCAGAGAGAATTGGCTGAATGTGACTGTGTATGTGTGGACAAACATAGCAGACTGGAGGTTTTTTTTTTTGGGTACGTCTTCTGTGCATCTCAGGTTGGTCCTCTTTTTTGGTATCCACTTAATACCTGTGGCTTTCTTGTGAAGATATTCAATGGCAGTCCTTTACCATCTGCGTTTAGGATTCCTTCCAATAGTAAAAGATGTTTTAGTTTGTTTAGACAGTATTAAGTTACATATGAATGCTTATAAATTTTACATTGCAGAAGTAGCATTGAAGCTTGACAGTTTTATTGGGGACGTGGAAGATGCAGTCTTCTCTTCCACAGTTGGAAAACTATGGACATCAACTTCCATAAGATTGCAAGTAAGACCAATTGGTAGTGGATTGATAATTATGTAAGTTGACTTGTCTTTCTAATTTTTTATTTCAACTTGGCAGGATGTGCAACTATCAGCCATTTCTTCTTTAAGGAAGATTGAGGAAATATTAGCTAAAATAGCAAAAGAACGACCAAAATGGACCCGTCTAGTCTTGGCTGTTGACAATAGAGTTGATCGAGCCCTGGCCGTTCTCAGGCCTCAGGCAATTGCAGATCATCGATCCCTCCTTGCTTCCCTTGGGTGGCCACCCCCACTTTCCAACTTTGCATCCTCAAACCCTGGAAACTCTGTGGCAGTTGTCAATCCTCTTATCACAATGAAAGGAAACTTAAAAGAACTGTATTTTGAAAGTTTCCAGGCCTTGTGTCAGTTGCAAGAGTTTCAAAGACAGAGAAGATCTAGGCAACTTGATGGTCAAAATCTACAAACAGCTCTGTGGCAGCCACTCTGGGCAATAGAGGAATTAGTTAATCCTATCTTTTTGGCCTCACAACGTCATTTCTCAAAGTGGCTAGACAAGCCTGAATTTATTTTTGCACTTGTTTACAAAGCAACCGGGGACTTTGTTGATTCCATGGATGAGATATTGCAACCTGTAATTGACAAGGCTAGGCTTGCAGGCTACAGTTGCAGAGAAGAGTGGGTTGCTGCAATTGTTACTTCACTGTGTCTGTATCTTGCCAGAGAAGTGTTCCCAGTATATAATGCTCAACTACTGGACGAATCCACTAGCACTGTTTCACCAGCCAGGATTGCATGGCTTAATCTAATTGACTCCATGATATCGTTTGATAAACGCATCCAGTCACTGATGACAAATACAGGACTTTTGACATACATACATGAAGATGGAAACCTGGAGAGAGTCTCATCTTTGTCCGTTTTCACTGATCGACCTGATTGGCTTGAGATATGGGCTGATTTGGAGCTTAAGGATGCTCTTGATAAAATGAAGCCTGATATTGAAAATGAAAAAAATTGGAATTCAAAGATAGACAAGGCATTGCTTCTCTCAGGATCGGACAGTCTTAAAACTCCCGCAGTTTCAAACATGGTTCTGCATTGCTTATCATCTTTGATCGATCGAGCTCGACCATTACCAAACGTTGCAATGAGATTGAGGTTCACTAAACTTACTTTACCTGCTTTCATGCATAAATTCCTTGATATTCTGCTTCAAAGATGCCAGGAAGCAGAGGGGTTGACTGCCTTAGCTGATGATGATGCAGTGACTAAAGTTTGCAATTGTATAAATATTAGTCGATATTGTGATTCCGTTCTCACAGAATGGTGTGAGGATACTTTTTTCCTTGAGATGTGGGAGTATTTGGATGGTGACGGAGGAGATGCAAGCTCCATCCTTGAAAAAGATATTAAGAAGTTGCAGGAGTTCATAAAGTTGTGGCTTGATAAGATATTATCTGTAATCTTAAGAGGCTTTGATGCCCATTGTCGGGATTATATGAAGAACAAGAAGCAATGGCAAGAAAGGGAAGAGGGGGCAAACATTGCAAAATCCCTTGTTGAGGCCTTGGATTACCTACAAACTAAGGTCTCTAAGTTGCATGAGGACTTGAATGAAGTTGATTTTGTCTGCACCTGGAGAAACCTGGCAGCAGGTATAGATCAGTTGCTTTTTGCTGGTATCGTGTGTAGTAGTGCCAAGTTTTCTGACGGTGGCGTGGAGAGATTACAAGGCGACTTGCAGGTGTTGTTTGCAGTTTTTGGGTCATGGTGTTTGAGGCCAGAGGGTTTCTTCCCTCAATTAAGTGAGGGTATAAAGCTGTTGAATATGGAAGAAAGAGCACTAAAAGACTTGATGGATGGTAAGCAAAGGTGGCTTAGGGAGAAGCATCTGCGTCATTTGACTGTAGCAGATGCTGAAAAGATCTTGAAAAGTAGGGTTTTCATAAGATAAGGCTGGTAGTACAGTGCACACGAGTGTGATGCTAACTACAGGATAACTCCATGCGTGGGATGATCAGTGGAGGACTGTATATCATCAGAAGCTTCCTCGTGTCGTGTCCCCCTTATTTACAGAGATTTCATGGCAAGTGTGCTGAGAGCTAACTAGTGGTTTCTTTGGAATACAATTTCACCGACCAATGTATATTTCTTGGTACTTGGGACTGCAGGATGCACTGTCATTAAAGTAGCTGATTGCTGCTCATCATATATCTGCATATTGTTACTGGAAGTCCCCTTTGATCGCTGCAACTGTGCCTACGAATGGATAACTGGCTGCCTCATTCGTTGGCCTATTATATATAGCATCTTTGCTTGGGTTTTCGCTGCATCGATGCAAGGGAAGTAGTCTTTGCTTGGTTACAAAACAGTCTCGTTTGTAGAGTGACTAACAAGCGTTCAACATCCACAGCTACAAAAAAGATATATTTAATTTGTATTTCGTGTCCTGTAGGATTCTAAATTTGGGAGAGAAATTTCTTTACTGGAATTATGGGAACATGTACATTCTGAAGCGGGTCCAGAATTGCAAATGTTAGCCTCAGTAGCATATCTATACTATATAAGAAGCACCGCCAGGATTTCTCGTACAATTTTTTCCAAAGCTTTGTCAAATTATATATAAGTCCTTTTACTTATAAATAGGCCGTTTAGGATTTCGCATGCAATATTTTCCAAAGCTTTACGAAATTACAACTGACTCCTCCGTGTGTATTGACGACATACAAAGAGGCGTTTTCGTGATTTTTGATATAAAATTTCTTGGAATTTTTCTGAAGAGGATTCTCGATAGTCATCGTCTTCACGCGGTACCACCTTGCGGGGTGCTACATTTCAGGGAGCAGGTCTCCTCCTCGGGCTCTCATACACTCACGTCCTCCCTCATTGGTCCGACCACCACCACAACTAAAGTAGCCTCCATCTTCGGCACACCATGTGTTTGCCCCTCCTCTACTCCCGCCCACGTCAGTCGAGTTCGACTTCGCTGCACATCATTTCGCCCCTTTTATAGTTTTATGGCACCCATCCCCTTTGTGCTAAAATTTTTGCTGGCCACTGTCTTTATTATGTGATGAACGCCCACCCCGGAGGAGTAGCACACTCATTTTCTGTGACCGCAGGGCCGAAACCAGGCATCCATGCTTGACAGAGCCGGTGCCTCTGAAAATAGGGGAGATCCGCACTGTGCTTTACATTGGGTGCAGGTAAGATCTTTGACCGTTTGACTGATGGAAAGACAACATGGAGGGTATAGGGATGCACAGATCCTGGAGAATGGAAGAGTCGCAGCTTTCTTTTGTACTGGCCATTGAAAAGTTTGTTTCGCTTTGTGGCAAACAAACGAGTGCTCTAAAAGTTGTACAACTACTAACTGGGTGGACAGATTGCATAACAGGTCGGTTACATTGCATTTCAGTTCTTTGGCGTTTGGTGATCAGCCCTTTATAAAATAGCTTTTCCGGACGTAAAACACATCAATTCCCGATTTACAAGTCATTTGGTGTTTCTTTCGATTTGGCTGTTATTAAATGTAATGCGTTTCCTTATTATCGACCAATTCCATCATCATGGTTGTGCAAAAGAAATATTTGTGTGCGATGTGGTGCAATTCAATCCACATATCTGCTATATATTCATTAATCTTACACGGTTCATGCTCTCTGCCATTATTCTGGTTTCATTATGGAATCAACTTTTTAGACACTTTCTGTGATAATACACAAGTACCTACCATGTGTAAACTTCATAAATTTGTCTGGAATCTGTTAGTTTATGTATCTTTAATATGGTATTAGTATCTGCCTATTCACATGTTTATAATACTGATGTAATAGAATCTCGTCGTGCAGTGAATTAGTAATTGTCATAGTTTTTCATGATAACTTTTACTATTGATTATTGGTGTGTTTACAGTACTCTGCCCAAAAGAACTAAATACTAGGGTACATATGAATCATCCAGTTAATTATTCATTCTTCTTTTAAGTTTTGTCCAATACAATTTTTCTAATTTAATCACAGTTACAGGAAACAGAAAACAGATAATGAATATGGTGTGTCCGGGCGAGGTTCAAAATGAAGGAGTATGAAATTTATATCACGTGTTAGTTATAAATCGGGAAACAACTTCTTCTGTTGTACTGGTGGAATTTTTCTTCCTTTTTCCAAATGTACACGTTTGTATCTAAATTTGCACTATGCAGTATGTTGGAGATCATATTACTTCACGTGTTGTGAATATTATGTTTCACAAATATTTATTATTATATGTGCCATTAATGCTAACATATCATAGTGTTTTCTTATTTAGAACAAACATTGTCATTGTAATTATGAAATACAATAGTGCTTATATTTGAGTGGTTTTCGATATATGTTAGTGTTCCTTTCCTCTCCAGTATCATGTCTTACATCATTGGTATGTCACAAAGTCCACATATTTGCATTTTTGTGAGGATCATACTCTGATTTATTGGTTCTTATCTCTGTAGATCAAAAGTGATGTGGTTGATTTGAATTGTTATTCTATATTGGTTACTTCAAAATATTGTCACGTTATATATATAGGTTTAAATCCACAGAAAAGGTTCACAGGTTATTATGCAGTATGACTTCTTCAGAAATAGAATCTATGGCATATAGGCACTACGAGTGGTTTACCACTAGGGTCCGGAAATTGATCTGTTGGCATAGCTGGTATTATTTATCCAAGGATCGTTTTAGGAGCTAACTATTGTGGTAATTTAGGATGTACATGTAACACTAATACATGACCCAAAAGCACAATTGAATGAAAAAAAAATTGATCCAGGTAGCTGGAGCAATTTTAGTTGGGAGTTAACCAAATGGTGATCTAAAGATGTCAGGGTATTGTGCAGGTTTCATTGCAAGATTGGTGTGAGGAAAATGATGGTTTGGATTTGATTTGATGATTTAGGGCGAGATAGGTTGGCTAGAACTAATCTAGAAAGATAAAAGAAGAGAAAGTAGAGCTAGAGAAGGAATAAAACATGCGTCCATCTGGACCATACACTCTTTTGTGAAATTAGTTAAATTTTTAGCTCCAGTCTGTTGTTCTTGTGGGTTATTGTTATAACCTATGATTTACACGCATCCCTTTTCTAATGTAAGGACATGAAAATTGTGATCGACGACGTGCTTGAAACATGAGATTGATACTTAATACTAATACCCTGACAGTAAGTCACTTTAAAGAGGTTGATCTGTCAATGATTGATGAAGGAGCGCATAGATGCTTAGGTTGACGTCCCCTGCAACGACAGTTGAAGAACTGCAATGGATTCAGTGTTGATTAATTAGTGACGATTACTAAAAGACATTGCCCGTGGCGTTCAATAATTTACGCACTTTCCTTCTTTCCGCAAGTATTCACACATTTTAAAATATATTATTTCTTTCAGTGAATTAAAAAACGGCCCAAGCGACCGCTTAATCGGCCATGACCCTCATCCACCTAATTTAGCCTCTAAGCGCCCTCTTAATCGTTTTGAACATAATCACCCGCTTTTTGCTCGCCTCACCCGCTTTTTCCCGCTTTTTTCGCGCTTTTTGCCATTTTTTTCCCACTTTTGTTTAAAAATCCTAATGTAAGCATCTAACATTAATTAATTACATAGTCCAAGTAGTGTTGACTATAATATAAACTTGTATACATTAAATGTTATATGATATAGCTAGTCTTAATTTAGAATGCATACTTTGTGTGTAAGCTGTAATAATTGGGTACTGCTGTAATGCATCTAAGTAAATATCATATTGCTCTATTATACTTCTAATGCATGATTAGTTTTACTGATTTCCTTGCTGCTTTCAGTGATTAATGATTGGTGCTACTGGTTAGTATTACTTTAGTGATTACTTTAATTCAATAATTTATAGTTTGTTATTTACAATTACTGATCTGCTTGCTGTTTTTAGTGATTAGAGATACTGATTGATAGTAAAGTATTGATGAATACTTAGTTAATTACTGATTTGCTGATTAGATATGTATAGAAGTTCCTTATACATATATTTTTTACATACACATGTAATTTTGTATAAAAATATATAAAATTTAGACACCCGCTTTTTCAAAAATCGCCCGCTTAATCGCCCGCCTACCACTTAATCGGTTACAGGGTGCTGTCCGCACGCCTCCCGCTTCCCGCTTTCTGATACATTGATTTCTTTCCTACACATTACCGCATTGACCTTTCTTACTAATTTTCAATTGTAGATGGTCTTTAGTAACCGCCCATCATAGCTGGTCTTTGGTAACGACCAAATGTCATCCGTTATATTGAATTATAAGTCAAGTATTAAAATGTACGTTTTAGTCGATTTTATATTGTATCTAAATGTCCTTCCAGGAAACGAAAAAAATGTCATCATTAAGATAGTTGCTGCTATGCCTTTCACAACCAATGTTGTTAGCTGTATACAACATGAGAACCTGGAATCAAAAAGCCACATGGCTTATCTTATAAACATTGTAAAAATTAGCTAGATTCTGTCATTATTCCTTTCTGATCTAGGAATAGATTTGTACAAAGCTATGTTTCATTTTTGGTTGTAAAGAAGCAAGTAGAACCTTTTTATATGAGAATCTTAACCATATTCATTGATATATTCTGTATATATTTGTCTTGTATCTTCTTTTACTATTTTAAAAAGCTTAACCTAAATATTACTCATTTTAGTTAGTTATTAAGTTACCCGTGCACAGCACGGGTTTCTGCCTAATATATTATAAAGTTGTACTTTCTTTGCAGCCATGTAGATTCAATTTCTTCAAACTCACCTATACTTTCAAAGCCTAGTAACTTTGTATGCTTGTATTTTATGCCGAGGCTATTTATTTAAGTCGTCCTCCTCATGTAGCCATGTTGAAAAAACTACATGTAAATACAGTGGATGATCCAGAAACTTCAGGTGGGTGAGGTCGAATTATAACTCACAAACCTCTAAGTGCAGTTATGCACATTCTTTGAGACCAATTTAAGTATATTTAATTTAATCACAAACGTGTGAAAACAAATATTGATTAATACTTATGTGATAACTAATATGTAGGCCAGTTAGAAAAACTCTACCCGACCCTACCGTACCCCACCCAACCTGATCCAACCCACAAATTTGAATATATATATATATATTACGGGTCAAGTTAAGCGTATAGTGCGTTGCACGAAGGGTCTGATCAGGGTCAGCTTTGAAAACACGCGGACACCTGATTTTCACTCTTCAATATTTCTCATCTGGCTGCCCCCTCTCTCCCTCCCAGAGTCACGTCCTCACCACGCCCTAAGCCCGATAAACAAATCGGCGAAACTACTGGAGCATCAAGCTAGTAGTGGATCCCAACGCTAGAGTTAGCCTCCTTGTTCCTCTCACCAACCATGGAGTCAACCTCCTCATTCCTCCCAGCAACAGACCGCCCGAGGCAGGGAAAATGTAGGAAAATGGGAAATGAAGGACGGCGACCTCCTTCGTCGGCGCCGCCTCAACATCGCAGACGTTGTCCAAGAAGGAAGTTGTGGTCTTGCGGTCCCAATACAGTGGCGCTACAAGGTCAGGGCCCTCACGGTGATCCTACTCGCGCTTTGGTCCATGTTCACAGGCACCGTCACGCTCTGCTGGTATGCTGGAAACTCAACCATATTACGAATTCATAGTTCCTAAGAAACGAAAAAGATGAAAGCGGGAAATGATAATGAATCATCGCTGTTGTGCCTTGCCTTGATCATAGTGTTTTATACATACAAGATCCGATTAGATAGGAGAGCGGATCTATAGGCTATTAGCTCGAATACAAGCCTTGAATGATCTTTGTAAAGACATCAACGAGTTGATCTTTGAAATTGACAAATCTTGTGACAATGTAACCAAGAGATACTTTCTTTCTGATGAAATGATAATCTAGTTCAATGTGCTTGGCGTAGGCATGGAAGATGGGATTAATAGAGAGGTGCAACACACTGAGGTTGTCACAATACAATACAACCGGTGAATTCTGTGAGATGCTGAGATCCTTGAGAAGATGGGCAACCTAGGTTAATTCGACTACTGTATGGGACAAAGCTTTGTATTCCTCCTCTATACTTGACCTTACAACTGTTGTTGCTTCTTTGAACTCCATGAAATACAGGTCGATCTCAAAAACATACAATACCCGATGGTAGACCTTTGAGTAAGTGGGTAACCATCCCAATCAACATCAGAGAATGCTGTTACAGGTAGAGAAGATTCTGTATATAATTGAATTCAATGACTAATGGATCCTTTTACATATCAAAAGATATGCTTGACAAGAGACATATGGACATTAATCAGTTTGTGCATAAATTTGCAAGCAAGATTAACTGCAAACATGATGTCTGGCCTTATAAGTGTGAGATACTGAAGAGATCCTACAATATGCGTGTAACTGGTAGGATCAATAGGTGTCTCAGTAATAACAGACTGACTTGTCCTTTGGAAGTCAGTAGAAACAAGTGTTGATATTGGTTTACAATCTAACATGTCAGACTTATGAAGTAAGTCTCTGGCGTACTTCGACTGGTGTAAGAGAATTCCACAAGAGTTATATTCAGCTTCAATTCCAAGAAAGTAATGTAACTTGCCTAGACCCCGTAATGCAAAAGAAAATTCAAGACATTTAACATAGTTTTATAACATACATGAGTTATTGACAATTACGATTATGTCATCAACATGTAGCAACAAAAAGACAGTGACACTGTTGTGTTTACAGATAAATAACGAGGGATCAACTCCACTAATAACAAAGCCAAAATCAACAAGAAAATAGCTAATTTTAGTATACCAAGCTCGTAGAGCTTGTTTCAGGCCATAAAGCGCTTTCTGGAGCTTGCAAAAATAAGAATGATTAGTGGTTGTTATAAAACTAGGAGGCTGTTCTATTTATAATTTTGTGTCTAGTGCACCATTTAAGAACTTATTACAAACATTAATTTGTCTGATCTCCCATTGCTTTGAAATGGTCTAGGTAAGAACAACCTTGATTGTGGGTGATCTAACAACCAGAATAAATGTCTCAAGATAATGAACTCCTTCCTCTTGAGTGTATCCTTTAGCCAATAATCTGGCCTTGAGACGTTCAAGCGATCCATCAAAGTTTAGTTTCGTCTTAAACACCCATTTACACCCCACAACAGTGACATGAGATGGTCTTAGAACTAATTCCCATGTGCCATTTTTATTGAGGGCATTTATTTCATCAATCATAGCATACTTCTAGCCCGGATGATTTAAAGCTTGATTAACAGTCTTTGGTGTGAAAGGAATGCTAGAAATAGCTAGAGCATACTTAGGATTTGGTTTGTAGATTCCAACTTTGGATCGAGTGACCATATGATGTCCTACTACAATTTGAGGCAAATTACTAGGTTGGGTTGATGTAGGTGAGGATATAAAGTCAGGATGAGAATCATATGGATAGACATATGCAGTTTGAGCCTACAAGAAATGAAGACATTAACGACCAAAATAACGACAACATAGATTATTTATCATAATTGTTAGTTTAAAAGCGACCATAATTTTTTCCGTCACTATTAGCACAATTAATAACGACTAAATATTTAAACCATCTTAAATACTATGTCCATTCCGTCGCTAAAACTTTTGTCTCTCTTTCCACTATCCTATTTTCCTAAGATCTCTTTTTACTACCTAAAATTAACTTAACATCAACTTAATTAAAAGGAAAAAAACTAAAATTTAGTTCATGAAAAACCAAAACTGATTGATTAGTCTTTTCGTCTCCCGCGCCCTCTCCCTTCCCCCGCCAACACAGGGAGCTCCACGCGAATTAAGCAACCGACCCCTCTTTCCCCAGACGCAAACAACTCCCACTGCTCCTTCCACTGCGGCTCCCACTCCGGCCAGATCGTTCCCCACCTCGCGCCAACTCACACAGGGAGAGACCCAACTCCACACCACAAACCTCTCTCCCCAGCCGCAACTTTCCCCACTCCCGCTCCTCTCACTCCGCATCTCATTCCCAAAGGTTTCTCTTGTTCTGGCGACATGGATAGCGATGCCCGACAGCGGATATAGGGTAGGGAGGTAAAAAACGACGATCGGTCCAGTGCATGACGCTAGCGCCGGTCAAAGGCAGGGATGCTAGCATCAATCGAGGGAAGGGATGCCAGCAATCAACAGTCTCTTCTGTCTTTCTGTTTCCGCAGCAGCAACAGGTGGCCCGCGGATCCAACATAGTAGGACAAAGTAGGAGGCGACCACTGCAAGCACACAAAAAAAACATGGCTGGAGACATGTTCACTTCAAACACGGTAACATGGTATGACATTCTATCTTTCTCTTTCTACTGAAAAATCTACACTTGACGTCAACCAATAACATGGTATGACATTCTATCTTTCTCTTCCTACTGAAAAATCTACACTTGACGTCAACCAATGTTGGATCACACTATTGTGCGATTATCAAAATATTAATTCTTCTGTGTTTTGGATGTCATTTCTTTCTTCTTGCCTCTGCTCAGTTGATTCTATGACGAAGTGATAGAAAGTTGGTAGCATGAGAGAAGTCGATTTGGTTATTTTTGTTCTTCCGAGGGGGATTTTTTTGTCAAGGTATTTTTTGAATCACTGGCTTGAGAGTGAAAGATAGTTTCATTGTGATTTTGATGTTTTCATGGAAATGAATGTATTGAAACATATAATGAACAATTATCAATCTACATGGAGTTATCCTCAAACTGAAGTGATTAGAATATACTGAGTATCACTATTATGAATTTGTTTTTTTGGTACTCATTTCCTTTCAATTGAAATACATGGTATTGAAATCACCTCACTTGATGCATTTGTTACTAGTGTACATGAGTTGATGTTCTTCAACCATGAGTAGGTGGGTATACTCCTCAAGAGGGTTGCTATGCCAGCACAGACACAGGGTTGTTGATATTGTGAATGTGGAGCATTTGATTAGGGGCCTTGTCTAGTTTTTGTTTTCTATTTTTGAAGTGACTTGAGCTATACTCAGTGTATTGAAACATATAATGAACAATTATCAATCTACATGGAGTTATCCTCAAACTGAAGTGATTAGAATATACTGAGTATCACTATTATGAATTTGTTTTTTTTGGTACTCATTTCCTTTCAATTGAAATACATGGTATTGAAATCACCTCACTTGATGCATTTGTTACTAGTGTACATGAGTTGATGTTCTTCAACCATGAGTAGGTGGGTATACTCCTCAAGAGGGTTGCTATGCCAGCACAGACACAGGGTTGTTGATATTGTGAATGTGGAGCATTTGATTAGGGGCCTTGTCTAGTTTTTGTTTTCTATTTTTGAAGTGACTTGAGCTATTATAAGATGACATGTTCTTGTTGATTAGTTGATCTGGTCATGGTAGCCTTCCATGTAAAAGGACTGCCCCTATCTCCTAAGTTTGCTGCTTGAGACGGACTTGGTCTGTAATCGGGAGTCGGGACATGGGCTGTTGATTGCCATCGTCGTACAATAGAACTAGATAGTGGTTGAAACCTATGGAAGAAAGATATAAAACTCCAAATCTCCAACATGTTAGATAGCCATGAGCCAACGAAATACAGGGTATGTTGAATATTCACGGTTTTTTGACCATCTGTCTTTGTTTAACTATGTGTTATCTGACCTCAAATAGCCTAAATAAAGGTGGTAATTTGCTTGAACCCGGACCGCACATTCCCTATATGGTGAATGTCACAACGTTGTCATGGATTACATATTAGATCTGTCGTAGGCCTCATCTCAAGGGCCCCTATCAACAATGAAGGTGTGGAACAAAGGAAGTGTGGGGACCATCATACAATTGATAGGATTATCAATTTTTTTATAGTGGTCCGATTGTGTGGTATGAAGGGATTAGTCGCCACCTGTATGGTATATCTAGGGACCAAAATTAACTTGAATACACAGGCTTGACCTGCAATTGATAGGATTATAGAAGATTTTCTAGTAGTCTAAGTTAGTAGTATGAAGATATTTTCTACTCCATCAAAACCTGAAACTTTATTCTGTTGATATTTCTTCATAGTTCTCTAGATATGTGCTTCACTAGGAACTACACATAGGCGACAAACTTGAGCATGGGTGAGTTGTTGAAGTGACAAGGCATCTCTTTCATTGCAACAATAGTTTGTAGATAGATTTGTTGAAATAATCACACAATCCAAAATCCATATTCAATCTTCCGATCTAAGCTTAGTGATAAGATTCATGCATTTTTACTATTAATATACACATGATAGAACTTGTATTATCATCCACATTTTTAAGCAAGGTAACAGTACTCCTATTTCTAATTTTCTTCTCCTTTAAATAGTAAATACTCTAGATTACAGTTGATCTTAAATGCACTCCCCATCAAGTGTCACTTCTATTGATTGCTTTGTGTTTCCTACAGAGCAGAGCTCCAGTTCAGAGCCTTTCTTTCTGCTTCTGCTTTTCCTCATTATTTGCGAGCTCCATTTTAAGACTGAATGCTCCACATTCCCTAAAGCCTCATGCGAAAGGCTGCCTACCCTTCCAACAAGTGAGAATAATATTTCACAAATCATCATTCAGGGTCCAGGCTTCTTGAGCTTTTAAATGAGGTTTGCTTTTAGTACTCATTAAATTGCAGATTAGAGTGGGGTGGTGATAAGGACTGATGTGGGCGAGATGATTAACGACAAAGCGAGTGAAGTCTTCAATCCGATCCATGTTGTGAACCAGCCTATCCAGCCGTTCGGATACCAACCTCTTACTTTTTTGAAAAGTATATTGCTTTCATAGAAGCCCATATCCGAGAGACTATGAAGCATGAGGGCCTCCTGGAACAACTCACAATCATTTAGACTGAAGTGGGAATTCCCTCTCTTATCACTAAGGTGCAACATAGAGTTGAACACTAATTACAATACAAGACTCCTTAATATCATATCACAATTCCACTAGCTGACTCCAAATGAGTTTCATAAGAGTAGGGTTTGGGCTATCATAAATGGTGGTCAGAATCATTGAGTCATTTACTTTGCAATATATAAACTACCTATGGATGATCTTGATTTCAATATTGCACTCAAAGTCATTTTGGAACACCCAAATACCTACTGGAAAACCCCTAGCTTCATTTCTGGGAGCAATGGAACCCTGTTTTTGGATAGTAGCCTCAGATTTAGTTGTAGAAATCTTGGTTCAATGATGACATGTATTTACTATTTATATTTGGTAGTGTTTGCTCTGATACTAGTTACCGTACCATCATCCCCAATTCCTCAGCATTCCATCAAATGACTTCTGACATAAATGTAAAGTAAAGAGGGGATGATGAGATACCTGGATTATATAGTGCATTGGTTGTCTATGAGGTACCATTGATGCCTCTTTGCTTCTCATTATCTCTCTTTTCTCCACATTTAATACAATTCCAGCATAGGTTATTGCTTCATGCTTTTGTTGTGTCATCCCTCTGATATACTATTTATCATCGGGTAGCTTCTGTCTATATTCTCTGTTGTGTCCATAATGACAACAGTTTCCTGCAATGAACCTTGACCAGCTTCAAGGACTCGAGTCAGACATTTCCCTAACTTGATGTATTGATGCCTACAACATAATCATCCCTTACCCTATCAAGGTCTCGAGTCAGACATTCCTACACCACTTCGTCTAAGGATGACTTTACAATAGGTCTCTGGTTGTATTGGATGTTTATTTTGAAGGATTGGATCCTTGTAGATCAACTATAAATGTTAAGTGCTTCTTTTATTATTGTTGCGCTAGAGTGCTTTATTGCATTACAGAGAGCATTTGTAAAAACGTCTAGCATTTTTAGGTTCTCTACTTGGACAAGCTCCCAGTCTTCACTCCTTCACTCATTGCTTGTTTTCATAATGTCATGTTATCATTTAACATGCAACAATAGCTATTTTTGAAGTCTAAAAATGCTGGAGTAGGACTTTAGAGTCCTTAGTAATTCTTATGTGTGTGTTATAGGTAACCCTTACTATATTGACATATTTTTCTTATCATTACAATATTGAGATATTTGTTTGTTCATTCCTAAAAAAGAATTCCAATGAATTAAACAAGTTCCTACTTATGTAAAGATGCTGATGCATAGTCTTCTAATGGTTGATATTGACTTGGAAATACCGCAAGGAAGACCATGAAGAACAAACCCTATAGTTTTTCTATTATTATACTACCACTCTTAATTTTTGTGGTTCTGGTGTTTTTAAGCTTTTCATCTGTTGTTAGACTCTTCATTCTTTTCGTTTTGGAGCATTGGTTCTGTTGGATTCTTTTTGTTTGAGGAAGTTGTCCTAGTGTTTATATTAGGAACATGGATTCCTTACTATTTCTTTTTATTTTGTTGTTATCTAGTTTGGCTTTAGAACCTGCAGCTTGCAAAAGTAAGGTAAGGCACATGATGTCTGCAATATGCCTTTTTTTTCATCACCCTGTTAGTCACAAGCAGTACACTAGTTGTACTCATGGGAAATCTTGAGTATCCTGTCCAATGCAGCAGATTTCTTCCAACAATATCAAGGCGTGTTTCTATTTTTTGAATGTCTGCATAGTCACATGATCCCTGGCGTCATGTGTACCCTTTAGATATTGCATGTTTCAACTATCAAGTAAAGTAATATTTCACCTTGTTATTCCCTTCATGTCTCAATCTAATATTTATGCTGAGAGGTTTTCATAAATGGAGCAACAAAATATATAGGAAAGATTGGCATTGTTGCAGTAAAAAAAGCCAGAGGGATGTAGATAGTGGGCGGAATCAGTAGTGATTACTTTGGTCAAGATGATGGAATAATTTGTTCCCTTCATTCTCAGTTGTTTGTTTCCTTCATGATGAAGTTTCTGCTTTACTGTTTGACTTTAGGCACTACCGCACTAGTGAATTTCTCACTGGTATAATTTCAGACCTTAGTTAATTGCAGGGCTTTTATAAAGATATTTTTATGATCTTGGCATTTAGATTGCAGATGGGTAACAAGTTTAGAACAAGTATAATCACATATTACTGAAAATGGGCTTCATTGATATTACATGCATGATATTTCATTCTAATATGTTCTTTCATCATGCAGAGTTCAAAAAGATCTACTTCTGAGACTGCATTTGAGAAAGTGTCAATCTATTTGGGTCCTTTTCAGTCCTCTCTTCTAGGGACATACAAAAAGGTATCAACGGGTGAAAATTTTCAAAAGCTTGAAGATATTTTCACGTACAACAATTTGTAATTCGAACATTACAACCTTTTGATGTCCATAAGTATGCAGGGAAACCCACAAAAAAACCTATGGTCAGAATTCGCAAGGGCCTTGCTTGGCTTGATATTATCCATGAATATACATGGTATCGTGACCCAATTGATTTATGTAGGAATTTTACATATTTGTGGCTAACTATTTAGGTTGTTTATGTCATGTCTTGAACCATTCAGATTGTCGGCTAAACTTGTGCATGTATCCAAGATTTATTCTATGTATAACTTTCCATACTTGGATATTTACTTAGTAAATATCCAAGCTTTATTAGATTGAGACATGAAGGGAATTACACAGCGAAATATTACTTTACTTGATAGTTGAAACATGCAATATCTAAAGGGTACACATGATGCCAGGGATCATGTGACTATGCAGACATTCAAAAAATAAAAACACACCTTGATATTGATGCTGAGAGGTTTTCATAAATGGAGCAACAAAATATATACGAAAGATTGCCATTGTTGCAGTAAAAAAAGCTAGAGGGATGTAGATAATAGGCGGAATCAGTAGTGATTACTTTGGTCAAGATGATGGAATAATGTATTCCCTTCATTCTCAGTTGTTTGTTTCCTTCATGATGAAGTTTCTGCTTTACTGTTTGACTTTAGGCGCTAATGAATTTCTCACTGGTATAATTTCAGACCTTAGTTAACTACAGGGCTTTTGTAAAGTTATTTTTATGATCTTGGCATTTAGATTGCTGATGGGTAACAAGTTTAGAACAAGTATAATCACATATTACTGAAAATGGGCTTCATTGATATTATATGCATGATATTTCATTCTAATATGTTATTTCATTATGTAGAGTTCAAAAAGATCAACTTCTGAGACTACATTTGAGAAAGTGTCAATATATTTGGGTCCTTCTCTATCCTCTCTTCTCGGGACATACAAAAAGGTATCAACGGGTGAAAATTTTCAAAAGCTTGAAGATATTTCATGTACAACAATTTGTGATTCGAACATTACAACCTTTTGATGTCCATAAGTATGCAGGAAACCCACAAAAAAACCTACGGTCGAAATTCGCAAGGGCCTTGCTTGGCTTGATATTATCCATGAATATACACGGTTCCATTCTTTGACTTGAGTTTAGTGATCATGTTCTTTCTTCTTGTTTTGATGAAAGCCTCAATATATCTTGTATTTGAGTCTCCTAGCTTCATAAAGTCATGACTTTTCTATTCCTATTCCACCTCCTCATTTCCTAGTACTTATGTGCATAGTCACAATATACTCCGACTTTTTAAAAAAGTCACGTTTAAAACGCAATTTTTCTTCCAAGTATGCTACTGTTTTGATTGTGATTTTCCAAGTATGCTTGTCCAATAGTTACTTGTGCTTTTTCTTGTTGCAAAACTTAGGAGATGATTGCAAACTTATTTGGCCAGAGGTGTTGAGATATGAAAGGTGTTCCAAGCCCCACTCCAGTGCCATGAATGTTATGGATCATGCTTTACATATAACACATCACAAGTTAACATGTATAGAGATGATATGAATCTTTTGAGTATTACTCATATTCTACTTATTTTTTTCTACTCAAGAGTTTGTACAACTCAACAATGATCTCTCTATTTGTTAGTCTCATGAAATTCCCAGATTCAATTCAAGTATTATTATAGGTTGTTTTTCAAATTTGAAATGTGTTTCTTTATGATTCAGTACAGTTTAAATTCAGTATAGTGTGGTGATCTCTAGCAAATGCAATACACCTGGGAGTAAGGAAGAGTTTTCATATCTTTCTCATAAATTTACTTGACTGTAATAGCCAAGGAAATTTTATGGACACCTGCGAGTCGATGCACGGCATGTAGGGTCATTAAGGATGAGTTTTTATGCCACCTTCTTGATAGGTGCAGTGTAAAGTTAACAATGTTTATTTGTGACTCCTAAGAAACAATGAGTTATAACCGTGGAGACCATGAATTCCAACCATATAGACATAAATCTGAAAATGGAAATCCGTCTTGCTGCTATATCTAATTACTATCTTCTGGCATAAATATGATGAAGTACTTAGATTAAACGTTCACATATGGAACTTAGATCGAGTAGTTAAAACAAAACAACAGATAGCTTAGTTTACTTAACGATACACAAAGGCTTTTCTATCATTTTTTATCTGCTCTCCTTCATCTGGATGATTGTTAAAATTATCACTTGCTTTGAAAGCAAGTTTTGTAATTTATAATGCTGCTTTAGTGTTTGATTTTAGTCCATAAATATTTTTACTAGTACAAGTTCAGTCAATTCATTGCACAATTTTTGTAAGGTCCTTTTTTCCTGAACCTGGCTTTTTTATTACAGGTTGTGAACAAGTATAATGCTGGTCGAGAACAAGTATAATGGAAAATTGGCAACACCACATGCAGATGAGTACAATGGTATCAGTTAAATGCCTTGATTTGTGGACGTGATAGATGCCTCAAGTTGCACATGAACTCAAATGCATGTTAGTACTCTAACAACTGTTGCATGCTTGAAATAAATGTTCGAAAATTTCTTGCAAGTACTTGTTCTCAGTACAGTAATAGGAAAGCAAACTGGGTATGTATGTTCCTGTCCGTTACAGAAAATTCATCAAGAAAAAGTGAGTTTACTAGTTCATCAGTAGAGTTGGTTTGGTTTGATTTGGGTAGTGTATTGCCACGAATACATTATAAAATACCAATATTTTAGAAGTTAGTATCCAACCACAATAAATCAGGTGACAAGATGATGTCTGTTGGGAAGAATTAGAAGGATTTAGTAATAGAGCAATACGTTTATTTTATTCCAACCTTTGACTAGTTCTAACTAGGTTATTCTTCTTGTTTGTAAAATCCCAGATCTAGTTTCTCTCCTTAGCCATAATAATATCTTTTTGTTCGACATTTATTTATATTTCTTATTGCTACTACTTGTGCAGTTGTATCAGTTAGTTTAAGCATAGTTGAATGTCTATTTTTCTAGATTAGCCATAGATGCATGCCCACTAACACCTTCCGATATGCGTAAATAGATTTCGTATGTAACTATGTATCAATGTTGTTAAAGCCACATGAATGTGATCCCTATATATGTTCCAGTTCAAAATTTAACAGATAACTATTGTCACTACCACTTACATTAAAATACAAAGGGAACTAAGTTTATCTGGCAGTCGGATATAATAGTAAGGTCTGTTAATTTTCAGTGTGTCGTTTACTAGCATATCATTTAAATCATTTCTGGTTTTGCTGATGTGAACAACTTTAATATCCCACTCATCTATCTTCATGGTCTTATTATTATTATTCCATCCAACTAGAATAGGAAAGTCATGTCCCTCCTCATTCAACAACGATGCAGCAAGTATGCAGTCAGTATTCATAAGGACCTTCATATCCTTCCTATTTTCTGCTTCTAACAGGGCATTGTAGACAGAAATGACTTATAGATTCATATGCAGACATGGCTGAAACATGCTCTTGTTGAGAAACTTTTTCCATTACGGTTCTTGGCTTTCGAGGCCACTCTGCATCTCCCTTCTTGAAACTGGAATCTACATTTTATATAAGTGGCAATGGACACCACTTGTTGCCGTGGACCGAGCTTTGCACTAATCCTCTTTATCTTGCTCTTGCTCTAAGCCTTTTGTATATCCCTTTCATAATCATGAACAACTGCAATTTGGTTGATGATCATTTATTCCTTGCCTTCAAAGACAGCTATTCATTCTCCATATAAACCAACAAGCAGTGATGAAAAGTTTCAGGTACACATGCTTGAATGAAGTACTTAACCACCTTTGCATGACATGTCCTATAAAATCTGGATCAGAATTAAAGCATCCCAATCTTGTCCAGATTGCCCATGCTTTAAGACACTCAAGCAGTGCGTAAAGGAGGGTATCGTGTCCACGATATCATCTTGGGTATTATCCATCCGTAGTCATCTATCTAGTTTTCCTCTTCATACTTGGCATGAGTGCATTGTATGCTTCTAACCAAACATAGTGGTTCCGCCCATATGCAATGATATTTATGTTCATGGCATTGACTCTTTTATATATAATGCTACTGTGAAAAAACTCCAAGTCTCCCTAATTACTTCCTCTTCATACTAGTCAACTTTTCATGGATCCATCTTGATAATAGCAGCTTGCTATTGACAATATTCTTACAAATGTTAAGGTAGAGATGTTGGGTTTTTAAATTGATGCTTAATGATACTAGGTGTTTTATTATAGTATTTACATCACATTGTCTAGTCTATCAAGTAGTAAGCACCAAAAACTAGTGCTGTAATAACAGAAATAGAGGATATATAGCTGAAAAAATAGTTGCTACTAGCTTATTCAAAGGCTCAAGGTGAATGGTAAGTGTGTGTCTTGAAAAAGTGAGGTCGGCCACGTGTCGTTCAACAAATGTGCATCCAAAATGACATCTTTAGGTATTATCCGAGAATGGTAATTTGTTACTATATTATAATTTGATGTCTATTTTTGTTGATGTTGTGTACAATTAAGATAAACTCTTTGTTATTGCCTTTCAACAATTTATTATATATAAACTCAATGTTTTGGAACATACATATGTATGCTAGTATAAGCTACTTTTTCATGTCACAACTATTTTGTTCTGAAATCAATTTGTGCTATGTTTGGTATTCTTCTCTGAGTTGAAGCAACATTATAGCACCCTCTTCTTGATCTGCTCTCGACTAACTATATTTAAATATATTACCATCTTTTGATTCATCCAGCCAAACTATATTGTACCACTCATATTTTCATACTCTTCAAGTAGCCGACTGTTTGTTGTGCTAGTCTTAAAGCTCGGTTTAAACTTCTTAAACTACAGATATAAACCCATTTAAGGTAATATCCTGCAACTACTGAACAGTAAACCTAATAAGTTGTGGCATGAATGTCCTACACAGTAAGCTATTTCTTACCTCTGTCCAGTAAACACTCTTAGAAATTATTACAACCATTTAGGATTGCGACTATGTAAACACTTCCTTGGGTATAGCTTGAAGGACTTGATTGTAGCTTTGCTAAACACATCTGGCTCAGATCTGACCGGTGTGTCTCCTTTTGGTTAATAATTCTCGTAGTCTTTCTGTAAGGTATTAGTAATGTGCTTTCTTATGCTCCTCGCATGTGCATTGTGATCCTTGTCTAACTTATCAAGTATCCTACTATGTCAACCAGTGCCTTAGACATTATTGATGTTAGTGCACGATCTTGCTCCAATTTCTCTTTCATGTGAACCTATACGTCTGTGTTGTTTTGGGAAGCATCCTCTTCAGTAGATGCCCGTCCTGACTTCTGGATCACTCTTTGTATTGTACTTCTTGTTGGTCTCAGTTGCATCTCTTATGACTTTTTTTCTTCTTTGCAGAATAATTCGTTTCTATTATAGGAAATTGTCTTGTATATACTATTTGAAATAACAAACAGTGGTGCAGACACATCCATGTCTCAAGGAAAAGCAAAGTGGAGCGTCAAATTATATTGTATGAGGTTGGATTCCATCTCTATCTATTAGTGTCTTCCTACAAAATTTCATTTGCAGTATGCATTTTTTGATCGAAACGGCGAAACAATTAGAAATCAATTTCTAACAATAGAATAAATTGAACTATGCTTTCTACTGTAATTTTTTTTTTTTTGAAAAACTCCTTATCCCCTATCCTATTCCACATTTTTTCTCTGTTTTGTTTATTGTTAGGCCATTCGGATAGGGGGTCATAATGTTGGTTGGTTGTGTACCTCACATATGGTATGGAGACACAGACTAGGGCACCATCAAGAGGCCCCAAAAATATGGGAGACTAGAAAATCCCACAGCATCAACACTATGTGTACTAGTACATCCCAGATTTTTAATGGTGCTCTGTTACTGCTAATCCAAGGTTCATAAATTACAACCACCTTTGCATTTATGCAGAGAAAAACACTCCTTAAAGTTTGAGAGTGACATCAATTTCTATGCCCCTTATATTCTAACATATAATATCTATATTGTAACATGTCGTGAGTTGGTTGAAACGGACTTAGCAGTCCATGATCCCCCCTCCTCGTTAACTTCACTATCTATAGATTTAACGGAGCTCCTACATTTGAGGTTGTATGGAGCCGAAGTCATCCTTACCCCACTCCCTTTCAACTTCCCCCATGTTTGTCTTGCTGCTCACTTTTTACTTGGGAACTGTTGGATGCTTGACATTCATTAGTCCCACGCTCGTCCATATTAATTTATGTAAGAATCTCTTCATTCTTGTCCTTTTTAATTTCATTTCATTCAGAGTTACCTACTAACTACTAAGTGCCAATAAAAAGTCTCCCTAGAACTAACCTTCTCAATCTCTAATTGCTTTGAGCTATGTCCATCGTCGTTCATATTAAGAGAAGATGTTCTTCATAATGTTCGTTCTTTTTAGTTTCTGTGATTTTTGTAATGCCATATTTCCTCCATGGCCTCATCCGTATAACTACATACTATTTTGTATACAGGGAATACGATTTTCACACAGACATGCATTGGAACTGGTATAGCTTGTCCTATTCTTATATTGCTAAATTATCTTGACAAGAAAATAATCTACTTATTAGAACATGTATTGCTTGTCCTAACTATTTTATCGCTAAATTATCTTGACAAGAAACTAAGATACTTATTGGAAGAGGTATTCCTCATCCTAACTCCTATATCTCTAAATTATCTTGACAAGAAACTAACTACTTATGGATTATATTGTAAATCCACTAGTTGCATCAGTAAGAAATTCTATAAATAATAATTGTAGTCATACTGAACTAACATTGGATGCTTGGTTATTTTTTTGGTTAATTACTTTATCCAAGGCTCTGTGGTGTTGGACGGCTCCCAAAAGCTGTATTGAAGAGCCTGAGTCTTTGACACGATCTCAGCCAGCGCACTTTAGGTCATTAGTGCCTCGTGGAAAAGGCGAGAATGAAGGCGTACTATTCTCTAGGGTATTAATCCCATAAGTATAAGGTGATGAACTCTTCTCTACCTCAATGCATTGTCTCCCCCTTTCCTATTTATTTCACAAATTTTAGAAGTTTCAACCCTTGGCTACATAAGTATTTTGATCTGAATATGATACATGTAATAGATTCCACACTAATCTCGTATATGACCAACACAAGGTAATGGTTTGTTGTAATTTTGTTGTGGGTTACACATTAATCTTGTATATTCAGTTCATTACATGACACGATGTGTATGAATTGAGCCACATCATAGAACTGAAACCCCTGGTAGGAAACCATCCTCGACCATAATCATGAACAGACCACATGGCATACAACTAAAATACCTACAGGCCCATTAGCCGAAACCATTAAGGCTTACAATATAGACAGAACATATGAACTGGTACTATAACCCCATTGTAGGAGGAATATCCCTATAGTCATCCCATGATCAAGACAACATGAAGATCAATTACCAAACTTCAGCCTAATTGAAAACCAATCATAGAAACAAAATCAGTAAATCCTCAGCCTTGAAGCATTGGCCAACCTTCCCAGAAAAAAACTCTGCAGGTATAAAAAGACGTATCTGTAGCCGAAAACCTAACAAAGCATACTGAAGCACATCATCCAGTCTTGCATATTATATATATTATATACTAGTAGTCTAATTGTTTGGGAATGTTACATGTGGATTTTGTTTTAATATTTCTTACTGCCATTATTATTGAAGACCTAAGATGGGAGTGTGGGCTGACAACACATATTGTAAATTGAAAACTTTACATATTGATGAAACATTATCTTTGAAATGTTTGTGTTAAAGAGCACGTTGTTATTACCTCTCATCTGTGATCGAATGACCTGGAACATGCTCAATTTGCATGGATGCAGAGCTGCAAATTTGAAAAAAAAAACATATTGTTCGGGAAGGAGATGTATACGGAGAGGTATGACAGAGTCCTGGAGTCATGTTCATTGAAGAAGGACCTAGGATTCTGCCCAATAGTGGTCATATGGAGCTAGGAGAGATAGGCATCAACCTCAGTGCTGGGCAAAAGAAACAGGTCAAATTGATCAAGCTCTCTACCAAGATGCTGGAATTTTCTTGTTTGATGATCCCTATAGTTCTGTGGATGCTCAAAGTGGAAGACATCTATTCAAGATTTAATGGCTATGGATTTGGATCACTGCTCTTATACCATGTGGAATGTAATAGGCTAATAAATGGTTATATTAGACAAAACTGTAATTCTATACAGTTGGAAAGGGATTGAAGCCCCAAGTCTTAAATGAAATAATCAGACTGGAATCAACACTATCTACGCTAGTATGGTAAAAAGAACTAATAGGAAACCATATTTTGGAATTATTCTATTCTAAGAAATATGAAAATTATTCTATTATATTGAATTATTATATAATAATTCAATATAATAGAATAGAATAAGATAATTATAAATAAAATATAGTATAAACGCTCATAAATAGAAAGAAATCTTTCTATTCTTTATAAATCCTTATTTTTTATTATATACCTTTTAGATTTGGAGTTGTATGCAGATATGGGTTTGAGATCGACCAATTTACAATATGTAGTACATACATCTATTTCGTATATATAAAGTGATAAAGTTGGAGAGGGGGCACTTAGAATGAGCCAAATAGATGGTTAAATCCCTTTAACTTGTGCATGTATACTCCCCTTTTAGTATTGTTTTATAGATAATTGAGCATATTGTATGCCTACATTTACCCATTGGTTGTTATGTATTGTCTTAGAGTGTCATCTATTAAATGTTTCAGCTTGACTTGAAGAAGCAAGGAAGCCCAACTTTCAAGATATAACAACCAGAATAGAAAATTGGATACTCCCTCTGCTATTTAGTTTTCTTGAATGCCTTATGTTAATCTAATTGGCATTTTATTTGGACATTCCAACTGATAGAGAAAACTAACTATGACTGATATCTATCATAATACTGCTGAACTTTTGTTATTGGAGTAGTTACTAATGAAATACATTGTGTGTTGTGGCCAGGTCTGCAACTGTCCCTATTTCACGCATCGCAAGACCTAGTGAGAACAAAGCGCCGATCTCCTCAAGTGAAGACTGACGATGATGTATCTAGGTAGAACTCTATTTTCATTTGTTTCCATTCCTTTCATTCAGTTTCATGTTCCCTTGTGTTAGTTATCATTTGGTGGGGTGTGGTACCCACATATGTCATCATCAATCGTTTCTAGGGCATGGTACAACAAGACATACACCATAGATTCATTGTTTGCATTCCTAGACATTCACTGTTCCCTCTAGTGTCCCACTCTACAGTGATGAGATTAGCTGGGTGCTGACGGAAGACGAGTACTAGAGGAGGCGCTTGGAACATAGTAACACATCATTGTCATTCAACTTTATTAATATTTCTAACAAATATCAAGTTGTGTTTTAAGTATTATGATGACAAAAATGCACTTGGAACATAATCAAAATCTTGCTTACTTTTAGGTTCTGAAGTACCAATGATAGACCAGTGATAAATGAAATTGTCTTTTCACAAATTTGCATACTATGTTAAGCTATTGATAACACCAAATTTTGTGACGTTTTTTCCCTTTATTCTGTTATCAAAACTACCCTTTTCTGCTATTTTCCTCTATTTTATTAGCATTTTCGCAATAATTGGCCAAACAACGCTCTTATTCCAATTTTTCCTATCTTCTACAGAGTTTTCCTCGTTTTTGTGCAATAAGGCCGATTACGGCCCACAATAAGTCTAAGCCCGTCTCGACCTTCCTGACGCCCGATACAACCCAGCCCGACAGGGGCTGGGCGACACAAGAATGATCGACGGAGAAGGGCACCTTACGAAAGGGACGTGCCGGCCGACACACCTTCTACCCGACAGGGAGCCAAAGCCGCATCGACGACCCAGCTCTTCGAGCGACACGACCACCCACCGGCAGGCGTGCCGCCCGCCACGTGACCAATAGCCAGCACCTTGCGCCGAGATACGCCTGTATCGGCCATCCACATCCATCGACCGGCGTATAAGGGAGCTACGTGGCGCTTCGAGCACCATGTTTTCTCACCAACCAGCTGACTATAAATAACAGCTACAAGAAGGCGAAAAGACAGGTTGGATAGGTCGGGACGGCTGGCCAGTTCACAATTCGGACAGTTGGGGAATTGAGCTATCTGCGAGAGAAGTGCGAGAGCAATCGTATCGTGCCCCAGTGCTCGTACCGGGAGACACTAGGTGAGCTCTTCCTCATCCCGAGAGGGAGGGGATCGGTTCACCTAGGACTGTACCGGACGACACTGAGGGCCGATATCGGCCGATGTAGATACGCGACACGAGTGCCTGACAACAATGCCCGACAGTAGTATATGTAAATCCATGGCCGACACGATACCGAACCCGATACGCTCCGCCCGTCAGTCGTGCCGCCTGAGAGGGTGTGCCGCCCGACATGAGCGTATCGGCCAGGGTCTTCGAACGATATAGTCGTCCGTCAGGCGTGCCGTCTGAGAGTTCGTGCCGCCCGACACAGCTGTACCGGGATAGGTCCCTGGGCGGTATCGGGCTGGGAGTAGTAGTAGTCTATCGCCCTTCTACATCAAGAAGGCGACATCTATCTTTAATTCTGTTATTTAAATTATTTACTTCAGCATTGTATTAAGACCCTTAATTGCTTATGGAAATAGAAATGCTTAATTGCTATTTGTTTAATGCTTGATGTCTTATGATTGGGTAACTGTTGTGTTAGATATCTGAACTCTAGCTTGCATGTTTTGGATCACGTTTCGCTTAGCTACCGAATCGTCTTTCCCGTCGCAACTACTTCGAGAGTTGGGTTGTGGCTCTAGTGTTCGATCCGATTCTGGAGTACGAGAGTGCCCGGAACGGAGTTGTTTTAGTATCATTCCACTCTAACTTGAGCCCATCAACCTCGAGAGGGGTGTTGAAGCTTGGTTAGAGGCACCCGCTCTGAGAGGAGGGGTGCAGGGTGTTACTGCTACCGCTTGTCTTACTGAAATCTTATCCCTTGCATTACGCCTTAAACTGCAGTTTATCTTTCTATTTTCTGTTGCATGAAAATTCCTAAAAACTGCTAAATGACAAAATCTTAATCTTTCTTGTAACTCCAGTTGGAGATAGTTTTCTTTGATTTAATCGTGACATCTTGTTGTTCCCTTCGGGGAATTTTAATATCTCTTTATACCCACCGGAGTGTAGAGTGTCGATTCAGAGTCGCCAACACAACCCACCTTGTCCCTGTGTTCGACCCCGTATGACTACTTCGACCCTGTAAACAAAGTTGCGGGGGCCTAGAAGGATTCGGGTTATAAATGTGAAGGCTCAACTACCTCAAATACGCCTCCAATTTTAGGACGCGCGATTTAGGCCGGTCAACTTTCTGGCGCCGTTGCCGGGGACAAGGCAAATGACACTGTCGACGAATCTGAATCCACTAACTACACTCCCGTGCCTCAAGCTTAGAAATAGGCTTGATAGCACTTCTTTTTCTTTTTCTTTTTTTTCTTTAAGCATTATTCTTTGCCGGAACCAAATAACTCTGTGTTCTAACTTGATTTCTCGTGATATTTCAGGTACCCTGCAAGGCGGTAACCTGCTCCACCGAACCTTGATACCATGTCTCGTTGTGAGCAACCCCTTTTTGAGGGCGAATGTCAGAGCCAAAGCGAGAAAGCGACCCGGCCTAATTGGGTTGGTCAGCTTTCCGCCTACATAAAAAGACAGGACACCATCATCAACCAGTTGGTGCAGGGGACGCTTACCAGCCCTGGATCTCTGAATTCCATGCAACACCAGACGGCGAGTCTGCAGATGCGCCAATGGGAGGTCGATCAACGGCTGTCTCAGATGGCTGCTCTGATGAAGAACCCTGCAGGAAAAATGCTCCCTCATCCTGAAACTGCAGTAATGGCAGTGCTTAGATCAGGAAAGACGGTAGAGCGCACTGATGAAGCCCCACCGGAACCTGAGCAAGGGCCCAAGGATGCCGTTCCAGCAGGAGATGGAGGTAGGCCTGCAGAAGCCCAAGAGCCTGCGCCGAGACCGTCCGATGAGCCATCTGGTGGGAGGAATCCTTATGCTCCCAGGGTACCGTTCCCGTACAAGCTGATCAAGGCAAATCTGAAAAAGCGGCACGAAAGGTTCATGGACTCGATCAGGAAGCTGCATCTTGAAGTCCCCTTCCTTGACGCTTTGGAGGAGATGCCCACATACGCCAAGTTTCTCAAAGATCTAATAATGAAGAAAAGAAGGGGAGGAAGGATAGAGACAGTGTACCTGGCCTCTACTTCCTCTGCCTTCGTAAAGCCCAGCTTGCCGACTAAGAGAAGGGATCCCGGAGCTTTCACAATCCCATTCGCCATCGGGGACAATGTCGAGCGGAAGGGTCTAGCGGACTTGGGAGCAAGCATCAGCCTCACGCCCTTAAGTTTCGCGCAAAGGATGGGTTTGACCGACATAGTTCGAACCAATATGCGGATTGAACTGGCGGATCACTCCTTCAAAAGACCTATTGGCATTATCGAAGATGTGCCGATTAGGGTCGGGGATTTCTTTATTCCTTGCGACATCGTCGTCATCGACACAGCTGAAGATCCTAGATGTCCGATCATCTTCGGACGCCCTTTCTTGGCAACAGGGAGGGCGCTGATTGATGTCTCTAAAGGGATAATCACCTTGAGGGTTGGAAACAACCACATGGACTTCAAGATGAAGGAAATCATGAGAGGTCCATCCCTGTCTGAATCGGCCTGTTTTGTGGATAGCTACAATAAATTCTGCGAGGAAATAGAGGAGGATATCCGGACAGTGGATCCCCTCGCGAGAGCAATAAGCTGTCAGGATCTCGACTTCGAAAATCCCGAGGTCGTGAAGCATCTCAACATTTTCAACCTTTCTGACAAAGACTTGCAAGAAGAAGAGGAGGTGAACTCTGCGAAGTATGCCTCCCTTGAAGGAGAACCTTAGGAGGAGACACCCAGAGCAAAGCCGGATTTAAAAGCGTTACCTGAGGGACTGAAGTACGAATTTTTAGATGAAGAACAGAGGAACCCAGTCATCGTAAACGCAGATCTTTCAAGCAATCAGCTAGATCGGCTCCTTGAGGAATTAAGACTCCACAGGGGGGCTATAGGATATTCCGTAGACGATATCAAAGGCCTTAGCCCCGCCCTTTGCATGCATCGCATCAACTTGGATGAGTCTGCCAAGCCCCTGGCCCAACCCCAGAGGAAGCTGAATCAGATGCTCAAGGAGGTCGTCAAGAAAGAGGTAATAAAGCTTAGGGACGCGGAGATCATTTACCCAATTAGCGACAGCAACTGGGTAAGCCCGATCCACGTAGTACCCAAGAAAGGCGGAATGACTGTGGTTAAGGGTGAGAAGGGCGACGAGGTGGCGGTAAGGACCGTCACCGGTTGGCGAATGTGCATTGATTACCGAAAGCTAAATCAGGCTACAAAAAGGATCATTTTCCGCTACCTTTTATTGACCAAGTTCTTGAAAGATTAGCGCATCACGATTATTTTTGTTTTCTTGATGGCTTTTCAGGATTTTACCAGGTACCCATCTTACCCGACGACCAGGAGAAAACGACGTTTACCTGCCTTTACGACACTTATGCCTTTAGAAGGATGCCCTTCGGACTCTGCAACGCCCCCGCCACCTTTCAAAGATGCATGATATCAATGTTCTCAGATTTTCTAGAAGACATCGTGGAAGTTTTCATGGACGACTTCTCCGTCTATGGAAAGGACTTCGATAGCTGTCTGAAGAATCTGTCGTTAGTACTTCAAAGGTGCGAGAAAAACAGCCTGGTCCTGAACTGGGAAAAATGTCATTTCATGGTGCGGGAAGGCATCGTTCTAGGGCATAAGATCTCAAGGCGTGGGATCGAGGTGGATACCAGCAAAATCGAAGCTATATCTAAGCTTCCTCCACCAAATTCCGTCACGGGGATAAGAAGCTTTCTCGGGCACGCCGGATATTACCGAAAATTCATCAAGGACTTCTCAAAGATTTCCAAACCATTGTCCAATCTTCTGGTAAAAGATGCTGAATTTGTTTTTTCTAACGATTGTCTCAGTGCTTTTCAGGCCCTGAAAAATGCTTTAGTATCACCACCTATCCTTCAAGCGCCAGATTGGGGTTTGCCCTTTGAGCTAATGTGCGACGCTAGCGACTACGCAGTGGGAGCGGTCCTGGGGCAAAAGAAAGATAAAAAGCACCATGTGATTTGCTACGCTAGTCGCATGTTGGACGAAGCACAGGTAAACTACACAACCACCGAGAAGGAAATGCTCGCGATCGTCTTCGCGTTTGACAAGTTCAAGTCGTATCTCGTCGGATCAAAGGTCAAAGTATACACAGATCATGGGGCGATAAAATACTTAATGCAAAAGAAAGACGCAAAGCCCAGATTGTTGAGATGGGCCTTGTTGCTCCAAGTGTTCGATCATGAAATCATCGACAAGAAGGGCGCGGAAAATGTGGTCGCAGACCATCTATCGAGGATAGTGGCTGAGAGACAGAGAGGGCCACAAATCGACGACGACTTTGCCGACGAAGCTCTTATGATGGCTGAAGCTCAAGAAGAAGGTTTGCCCTGGTTTGCAGACATCTGCAATTTTCTTGCTTGTGGAGCGCTGCCTCCTGACATCACCTACAATCAAAAGAAGAAGCTATTCGCGGATGCCAAGAATTATTACTGGGATGATCCTCTCCTGTTCAGAAGATGCGCAGACAACTTATACAGGAGGTGCATCCCGGAAGAGGAAACCACTGATATCCTGAAGGGATGCCACGCCTCCCCCTATGGTGGACACCTGGGCAGCGAAAGAACAACGGCAAAAGTACTACAATCAGGTTTCTACTGGCCCTCCTTGTTTAAAGATGATGCACGATTTGTAAAGGTTTGCAACGAGTGCCAGTCAACGGGAAATATAGGGCGGAGGAATGAAATGCCGATGGCAAGCTGGATCGAAGTGGAAATATTTGACGTTTGGGGGATTGATTACATGGGGCCGTTTCCCCCATCCCAGGGGTATCAATACATACTAGTCGCAGTAGATTATGTGTCGAAATGGGTAGAGGCGGTAGCCACCCAAACATGCGACGCCAAGTCGGTTATCAAGCTTTTTGAGAAGACCATCTTTCCTCGTTTCGGTATACCGCGCACCGTAATAAGGGACGGCGGGTCACACTTCGGAGAAAGGCAGTTCGAAGCGCTCCTACGCAAGTATGGAGTAAAACATAAGATCGCTACGCCCTACCACCCACAGACGTCGGGGCAGGTAGAGGTCTCAAACAGACAGATCAAGCGGATCTTAGAAAAGACTGTCAGCCGCACGCGGAAGGACTGGTCTATGAAACTTGACGACGCATTATGGGCCTACCGTACTGCTTACAAGACGCCCATTGGAACCACCCCCTACCGTCTTATATACGGAAAATCCTGCCATCTGCCTTTGGAACTAGAACACAAGGCCCTTTGGGCGATCAAGTTCCTAAATATGGATCTAGACAAAGCAGGAGAAAAGAGGTTTTTACAGCTTCAAGAGCTCGAAGAGCTGAGGATTCACGCCTACGAGAATGCAAAGATCTACAAGGAAAGAACAAAAATGTGGCATGATGCCCACCTTAGGAGAAAGGATGTGAGCGAAGGGGATAAGGTCTTGTTATTCAAGTCCTCCATCTGTCTTTTTCCTGGGAAATTACAGACAAGATGGTCGGGACCGTTTTCTGTGGCAAAGATATACCCATCAGGAATGATGGAGCTCCGCGACAAGGATGACCCGACTAAGATCTTCAAAGTGAACGGGCACAGAGTGAAAAGGTTTTATGAGGACGAAGCTTTTGTCAGGAAAGCAGAGATTGACTTACTGGATGTGGGTACAACCGAAGAGCCTACACCGGTCGAGTTGGCGACGAAAACTTCAGCGCTCCTCGGGAGGCAGCCCGAGTCATAGATTAGGATACATTTGTTTTCTTTGTAAAAACAACCATTATGGACTGTAATAAGGCCCAAGTCAGTACATGCACACGTGTGCTGACTCTTTTTGTTTTATGGGCCATCGCTGTGCTTTGAGGAGCATTGAGGAGTTATACCATCTGAGGTAGGAGATCCTTCTCTATACCAATGATGTTTTACCCTGCAATGGCCTTTTACTTCACGCAGGTTTAGTTTTGGCCTTTTGACCGCCCACTTTTCTACCGTGTCGACCAGCTGGGCGCAGAACCGCTTGTATCGGGCAGCCTCGCCCCGGGCGTTGCAAGGGCAGCGGATGACCCTTGGACTGACCGATGGGACTTTACATCTCGGGAATAGTGTGACTAAAACGCCCGACGCGCGTCATGTTTTACACGTTTTACCCCCAGCTGGGTTCTCTATAAATAGCGTGGAGGTTTCTTCGTGACGGGCTAGCTATCTTTTTCTCCTTTTTGCCACCGGAAACGCATGCAGTGATCCTCCCTTTTGCTCGTGTGTCGGCCATCTTGCCTTCGCCCTAGTATCGAGCGATGCCTCCTGATAGCAAAGGTATAGCCCGACACACCTTTTGCCCGGCACGTTATCTCTCGCCCGGCACATGTTTTGTATCGTGTGGGGCGTATCGGCCGGCTTGTTGTTTTCTTACCAAACGATATGGCTTGTCGCCCGATAGGCTCGTAGACCGACACGTTTATCGGCCGATAACCCTGTCGCCCGACATGCTTTCGCGCGTAACGCCGGTCGATAGCGTTTTCCCGATGTTTCGTATCGGGCGTCATGCTTCTCACGGCGATGTCATATTTTCGCTTCATGTGACCGCGAATCGCCCGACACACCTGTGTCGGGCGTCGAGCCTTATCGCGCGACAACATCGTGTCGTCCGATCACTTATCGCCCAGTTTTAATAAGTTTTCTTTCTTTTCATCTTTCTTGCCTAACGGATGAATAAATAAATTTTAAATAACAGGTATGGCTCGTATGGAGCAAACCACCTACCGCGCCAGCAAGCACGGCACAGGGATCAGCAACAACTGTCGGGCAGAAACGGCAACAACAATGAAAGAGAAGATTCCTCTTGATTTGGTAGCTCCAATAGCGAGTCGCCTAGCTATGAGTGCGGCAACCAAGGCCTCCGAACAAGTTCGAGGCACCCTGGTTCCGCCCTCTTAAGGGAGAGGGCCCACCCTGACTACACACTCCTGGGAACTAAACTAGGGACGGATAATCAGTCCCTTTGTTTATGTTAACAACAGAGATGTGAAGAAAGGGGGGGCCAGAAGTGAATTTTGAGGGTTTCGCTCCAGCTCAACCGCTACATCGCCAAAGCGAACCCACTAGACAACCTCCCAATGGCATGCTGCAACTTCGCAGGAGCATTTTGCAGCACATCAGAAAGCTAACCCTCACTGGCTAAGCTTTACCTCACTTTTGCTTTCTTCTCTACTCTGGGACAGAGTAGAAAGTAAGTTTGGGGGTATGCCAGTGAGGGAGGTATAAAAATTTTATCACTTCAAGCTTTCTACGATATTCATTCTCTTTTACCTGATGTGCTCTTACAGCTTCCTGTATATCTGATGTATGCATGCATGCCATATAAAAATTTACAAAAATCTTTCCTTTGCAAATTTCTGCCCCTATGCATGTGTACAAAGTTGCTATAATAATAAAAACCTGTTGTGACTTCTTGCAAAGTTTACTTTCTGTATATTTAACGAGTTACAAGTTCTGTCATATCTTTCTGATAATGTTGTCTCAAACAAACAAAAGATTGTGCCTTGTCATCCAAAAAAAAAATTCGAAAAATAATAATCTCACAAACAGCTAAGAGACGAGTATGGAGAAGGAAAAAGCTGCCCAAACAGCAGATATCTCTTTTGTTTTCCCTTACCCAGCAAAAATCCCAAAAAGAGAAAGAAGCCTTATGAGCGTGAATAAAAGCATGAGAGTTGTGCCCAATAAAAGAAAAGAAAAAAATATATACACACTTGTTTTCCAAAAGTACCCATCTTTAGGTATGGTAGATCCGGGGCAGTGGTACGTAGGATGTGAAATCACTGCTCTAGAGCCAACTGGCTTGGACTGCAGGGACCACTTGCCCGTTAACGGATCCTTACCTGGATGGACTGATGGGAAACAAGAAGAAAATCCCAAAAAGCCTTAGCCTACCCTATACACAACTTTCTGCCCCTAAAATAAAGCTGTTTGGTGTGGAAGCTAACTTCGGAATCATACACCAAAGTCTCGCTGAAGCTATGGAGAAGAAAAATTTTACTTAAATAATAAGGCAAGTAGGGCAAGGTCTTTTGTTCGCATTAAGACAGCATTACCTCCAAGACATTGCAAATCTTGTGCTACCCTTTAGCCTTAAAGTTTTGCTGTGCAAGAAGAAGCAACACAAAGTCTAGTTTAAATATTGATTGAGGACAATCAAAAAGCTAAGTTTGGGGGAGTTGATAACACCAAATTTTGTGATGTTTTTGCCCTTTATTCTGTTATCAAAACTACCCTTTTCTGCTATTTTCCTCTATTTTATTAGCATTTTCGCAATAATTGGCCAAGCAACGCTCTTATTCCAATTTTTCCTATCTTCTACAGAGTTTTTCTCGTTTTTGTGCAATAAGGCCGATTACGGCCCACAATAAGTCTAAGCCCGTCTCGACCTTCCTGACGCCCGATACAACCCATCCCGACAGGGGCTGGGCGACACAAGAATGATCGACGGAGAAGGGCACCTTGCGAAAGGGACGTGCCGGCCGACACACCTTCTACCCGACAGGGAGCCAAAGCCGCATCGACGACCCAGCTCGTCGAGCGACACGACCACCCACCGGCAGGCGTGCCGCCCGCCACGTGACCAATAGCCAGCACCTCGCGCCGAGATACGCCTGTATCGGTCATCCACATCCATCGACCGGCGTATAAGGGAGCTACGTGGCGCTTCGAGCACCATGTTTTCTCACCAACCAGCTGACTATAAATAACAGCTACAGGAAGCCGAAAAGACAGGTTGGATAGGTCGGGACGGCTGGCCAGTTCACAATTCGGACAGTTGGGGACTTGAGCTATCTGCGAGAGAAGTGCGAGAGCAACCGTATCGTGCCCCAGTGCTCGTACCGGGCGACACTAGGTGAGCTCTTCCTCATCCCGAGAGGGAGGGGATCGGTTCACCTAGGACTGTACCGGACGACACTGAGGGCCGATATCGGCCGATGTAGATACGCGACACGAGTGCCTGACAACAATGCCCGATAGTAGTATATGTAAATCCATGGCCGACACGATACCGAACCCGATACGCTCCGCCCGTCAGTCGTGCCGCCTGAGAGGGTGTGCCGCCCGACATGAGCGTATCGGCCAGGGTCTTCGAACGATATAGTCGTCCGTCAGGCGTGCCGTCCGAGAGTTCGTGCCCCCCGACACGGCTGTACCGGGATAGGTCCCTGGGCGGTATCGGGATGGGAGTAGTAGTAGTCTGTCGCCCTTCTACATCAAGAAGACGACATCTATCTTTAATTCTGTTATTTAAATTCTTTACTTCAGCATTGTATTAAGACCCTTAATTGCTTATGGAAATAGAAATGCTTAATTGCTATTTGTTTAATGCTTGATGCCTTATGATTGGGTAACTGTTGTGTTAGATATCTGAACTCTAGCTTGCATGTTTTGGATCGCGTTTCGCTTAGCTACCGAATCGTCTTTCCCGTCGCAACTACTTCGAGAGTTGGGTTGTGGCTCTAGTGTTCGATCCGATTCTAGAGTACGAGAGTGCCCGGAACGGAGTTGTTTTAGTATCATTCCACTCTAACTTGAGCCCAGCAACCTCGAGAGGGGTGTTGAAGCTTGGTTAGAGGCACCCGCTCTGAGAGGAGGGGTGCAGGGTGTTACTGCTACCGCTTGTCTTACTGAAATCTTATCCCTTGCATTACGCCTTAAACTGCAGTTTATCTTTCTATTTTCTGTTGCATGAAAATTTCTAAAAATTGCTAAATGACAAAATCTTAATCTTTCTTGTAACTCCAGTTGGAGATAGTTTTCTTTGATTTAATCATGACATCTTGTTGTTCCCTTCGGGGGATTTTAATATCTCTTTATACCCACTGGAGTGTAGAGTGTCGATTCAGAGTCGCCAACACAGCCCACCTTGTCCCTGTGTTCGACCCCGTATGACTACTTCGACCCCGTAAACAAAGTTGCGGGGGCCTAGAAGGATTCGGGTTATAAATGCGAAGGCTCGACTACCTCAAATACACCTCCAATTTTAGGACGCGCGATTTAGGCCAGTCAGCTATCTTTTGGTATCTTTAACCCTAGCTTTTACATGTAGCAGTGCTCTTTTGGGACCAAATAAGCATAGAGTCATTCTTGTTTTTGGGGTAGTTGACTCAATTTTTAGAGTTTATTGTACTTTGTTATTTGTAATCCATGTTTATGTACTATATTAAATCCGGTTTAGTTTACAATGCTTTTAACTAATAAAATAGGTTGTGTCTCAAATCATCATCCAAAGAAAAAAAATATCCCATTAAGATACTTTCTGGTAGTTAAATCCTAGATGTAGAAATATGAGAGAAGGGAGACTCACCTTCTTTTCTTCATCGAAACAAATGCAATTTTTTATAATACAGTACATAAACTTTTTGGTAGTGTTAAAGCATCCATGACCTGCCATCACAGGCTAGTTCACCAACTGTGAAATTTACAAACTGCTATATTTTCCCAGAATCATCCACAGTTTATAAGCATCAACTATAAGCAGACATAATATTCAAGGAAAGTTTGCTCAATGGAAATATAGGCATGCCTGATCTTTCTTCTTTATGGAATTAATTATAAGAAGACATATATTTTGGTTTCTTTTATGTTTTTCAGCTTTAATAGAGAGTCCTGCTTCTTTTCTTGGTTCTTCTTGTCTTAAAATTTGTCTTATAGTTGGTGGTGTTTATCAAAGATATAATGTGTTGTGAATGAAGAACGTGCCTTCGCATTTCAGCTGCATTAAGAAGTCAGATCTCGTTGATTGTTGTTCTAATTCTCTTCAAATCCAAATCCATAATTGAGACATGCTTGTTGAGTTTACGGATCTGTGATACTCAGTTGCAGGGTACTTTATTCTGTAGCTGATACGAGGATCCATGGCCATGTGGAATTTTTTTAAAAGTTAATGCTGTGATTACGAATTTAATATTTGCAGAATATCTGAATACTCAGATTTGACTTGTTCATTATTCTCTTATGCAGAAACCAACTATAAGGAAAGAAACTTTTCTATACATCCGAGGAATAGATCTCTACAGAAAGAAGAAATCTGTGAAGAGGCCCTAGGGACCCTCCACCAAAGCATGCCAAGAAAAGAATAGATAGAACCGCACTTTAAAGACTGAAGAAAAAGAGGGGCCAACTCGATCTCCAAAAAAGAAAAACAACAGTCCAGCAAAGAATACTCCAATATGGTACAACTTTATAGATAATATCAATTTCACGACATTATTTCCCCCCACTTTCCTTCTTCCTTTTTTTGTCATCTCTTACCTTGCTTCTCAATACTACTTTAAAATTATTAGTCGCAAGTTGCATTTGCGGAAGGTGAGGAAGGGGAAGGGAGTAATAATGGAGAATGAAAATTAGGTGGAACTAAAATGAGAGGAATTGATAAGAGACAAGTCGGTTTATCACTAGTCGCAATCCACCTACGAGTGAAGATTTTATCATTAGAGTTAGGAACATCTAAGTCTCGCAAATTCCCAAGATCCTGTAAGATTGATGGTCGTGCTTCATTAAGCCCTCCCATTATTGTAATACTTGTATTCTCAATGGAATTACATATTGTTAAAACTTATAAGTCAGAATGCTTTTCCACTATTATTTAACATTTATCTTCAAGTTCACTACTTAAAAGAAAATATTTGTAATAATCTTAAAGGAATAAGTTTTGGTGGTTAAAATAAGATGTGATATTGAAGATAAGGCAGGCCTCAAACATTGTGAGGCATAAGTCTTAGCCTAGGATACCAAGGCGTAACCCTTGAGGAACAAATAGGATAACCTCGCAATGAAGCGTAATCCTGGAGAGCTTCATGGTAGGACTTTTAATACCATGGTGTCATCTCAGTCAAATATTGGAAGAAAACAATGTTTACCCCTGAAGGTGATGTTGTATACAAAATTAAACTATCAATCTCACATGGTAAATGAGACTTCTAAACAAACACATTGATTGCAGTTAAGGACTTCATTTTCATATAGGGATTATAAGATTTTTACTAGTTGCACAGACAAATCTCATCTCAGTAATCTCTTTGGTCTTAAAATGAGTTGTTAATTATATAAAAGTCTAACAGTGCATATCCATTAGATATTTGACGTTTGAGTAATGAAGTGGTGGTAGCATTCTTTCAAAAACTAACATTGGCTTCATCTCCCCTCACTTTGATTTCTTAATAGCAGTGGTTTTGTTTTTGCAACTAAATAAATATATACGTGAACAACTCTTTTATATCAAAAGTGATGCCATATATTAATCACTAGTAGAGCTCAAACCATCACCCAGTTCAACTGAAATGTTACAAGACCAAACGATATGCTTGGCCTCACCCAACCCCGTCTTTTCCAAATAGTGTGTGGTTGCTTTCCCTTCTCTACCTATGAAAGAGAACAAACTAGGAGAAAATATTAGCAAGCTTGTCAATATCTATAAAGAGGTGCATAATTGGGTTGTCCCCTCTCACTCCTGAAAATATCCGATCACATACACCCTTATTACCCATTTTAGCTACTATATGTTCAAACTCCAAACTTTCAACAACCTACAAACTATAGAGAACACTCATAGCTTCAGCAGTGAACACATACCAGACAGCAGGATTTGTCCGAGCTGCCATTGCTAATGTATCACCCTCCCAGCTTTTGAAGATATCTCCAAAACTCACCATTCCCTTGCCAACTTACCCAGCATCAATGTTTGGTATGTACGTCACTACAACAAGGGGGATCCTTGATCTCATTGGCTGTGTGCTTCTGCCTCTTGTAGGTGTATTCAATTCTTTCTTTATCTTCATATGATCATGCACTCATTTCCATAACCTATGGTCTCTGATGGAAGGAGGCAAATGGACATCGCTGAAAATGTATTGGTTATGGTTCATCCAGGCAGCTAGACATGATGTGGAGAAGGTCACAAGCTCATCCCTTGCACACTTCCTGAAAACCACTGATCATTTCTTCCATATTGCTTTTGAGGGTGTCGTCTAGAAGTGAGGGTGTCCCTAAAATTTGTACGTATTAGCATTTCATGGAATTTCTCACCTCGGTTTGCATTTTGAGATACATAAATTATGTAGATTGAGTATTCAAATTGGTATTGATTTCCTTAGGGAGATGAACCTAGGGCACGTAACAATGTTTTGTTGTACTTCTTTGAGGGGGAGACGAATCTATTGGGATCCCTTTTGAGGAGGCAAGTTTCAAGAAAGTGAGATAACACAGTGCCACTGCTATGAGGTCAGGATAGATGGGGCAATGACTACTGCTCTGAATCGATTCTTTAACCTATTTATTATTCTGGACTGTTTGGTGCAACCTGCACTCAAAACTTTGTACCCAAGCGTAGAGATCAAGATTATCAATCTTGACTGGTAAAGATTGAGCTTAATTAGGTGTGTAAGGTGGGCAGTAGACTTACAGCCAATAGTCTATATTTTGGTTTATTTTATCTATTATATTGAGTGCTGGAATAGGATCCAGCCGGCCATTCTTATTACTGCTGGAAGAGGATTCTCTATACCGAAACACTAATGGCCATTCAATATCCACCGACTGTAATAGCAACTCGAATGTCCTACACTAGCCTCAAAGCACCATGAGGGCCTGTATTGATGGATGTTCGAAGAATGTGCAGTCAGTCGGAGAGACTCTCAAGGCAATCTATTAAAAGGCATTAAAAGTAGTTTAAAGATTGACAGTTTATTGTGAACTCAAAGGCTCTGCGAATAATTAAAAAATAAGCTCTTAAATTGTGAGTTCAGAATTTCGAATATACTAAAACATATAAAGCAGTCCAAGATTTGAGCATTCCAGGTACAAATCATAGTTGCCAGTTGAACTTAGAAAATCCAAGGTCCAAACTAATAGTTGTGGGCTCTTGCGGTTATTGATTACCTTGAACTCAAGACAAATATTGGGTGCGGGAGTACCAAGAAAAAATAGATGCTCCTCTGTTTGTGGGGCTGCCCCATTTCCTTAACCAAGACCAGTCGCTCACACTTGGAAACTGCATTGGATAACAAAAAATGTGAAGGAGGCCGGGAACAGACAGACAAGATGAATTATGCTGGAGTAGGGTGCTCGCCCCCTAAACCTCCCTTATTCCAGCCAACTTGAAGGAGGTGGGAGGAGGTTAGCCTCTAGATTGATAGCTTGGAATGGAGCTTGAACTAAATACTTTATGCTACTAGATATGCATCTCTGTCTGTTAGATGAAGGTGCTCATGACTATTGGTTCCTGACTTCTCTCCTGATTTTCTGCTGCAGATGAGTTCTAGAGTTAACATCTTTATAAGGTCGTACTGGAGAGGTTGTGTCTTTGAGTCAATCTCAGGCTCGACTATGAAGAGGAGCAACCAGCAAAGAGCACTTTATTAGGCATTATTGCTTCATGGTGAAGGCAAGCATTAAGGACCATTCTGTAGGGTATCGATCCCATAAGTATAAGGTGATAAGCCCTCTCTTCCTTTGTGCATTATCTACTCTTTTCATATTTATTATCTGCTCTTTTTTTATCTATAATAGTTGACTTTCCAACCTGTTAATGTTAGTGTTATGTTCTTCCATCCATTGATCTTCGCCCAAGTAGGGGCCAGGAATAGTCACAAATTCGGTATTCGGGATACGTTCGGTCGAGCTGAAAAATTCGGGATTCGGGAATTATGCGGGAAATTCGGGTAAAAAGCGGTCAATGTACGGTAAAAATACGGTCAACGATTCGGGAAAAATTCGGCAAAAGATCGGATGATTCATATATATATATATATATATATATATATATATATATATATATATATGTGTGTGTGTGTGTGTGTGTTGCACATATATATAACACAATACATATAATGCATGATATATAAGTACATATCTATACATCTATTGCAACATATATAACACATACATACATACATGATACATACATATATATGTGTGTGTGTGTATTTACATATACAAACACACACACACACACACACATATATATATACACACTCTCTCAAATCAAGTTAGTCTTAAATAGTATAAAATGAGAAAGTACATAAAAAAAGTAGAAAATGGGAAGAAAACGTCAAATTCGTGAATAATACGGGAATAAAACGTAATATATTGTGATTATGCTCAAATTGGGAATTATTCGTCTGTTTGATACGTCTAAGGAAAATTCGTGTTTTAAACGTGACTTTTTCAAAAAGTTGGAGTATATTGTGACTATGGCCAGGAGGTTCCGTGTCCAATATACTGGTCACTGGTTGATTACTTAAGTAATTATGGAGAAAGTCTGAGTCCTAGGCACCGCTGTGTGCTACACTTTCTTTCTCCAAGTCTATAAGGTCATGAGGGATTTACCTCAGAGTTCCTAATGATAAAATCCCTTCATTAGCAAGCCATTTTCCATTCCTCAACGAAATGGCATTTTTTCAGTGAAATACTTTTAATGCAGCCCACTAGAGTAGACTGGTGTTTGGTGAAAGCTCTCCAAGTGGAATCCCAACTAACATTTCTAGAGATCGATCTTCTTATGTATTTAAATAAAATAAAAATGATACCAAGAAACGTTCTTAAGTTTTCAATCTCATTCAGAAAGGAGAGGTGACTCGCAATTAGAGTAGACAGGTTAGGGGGAAGGCTCTCCAAGTGGCTGAGCAATTGACATTTCTCGAGCTTGGCTGTTATATTTAGACAAAATGAAAATGAAACCAAGGAGTGTTCTCACATTTTTAATCGAATTTAGAAAGGAGAGATTCATAATTAATGAGGATAGAGGGAATGGTGGCAGGAAATGAGGGTATCTATTATATCCCAATCATTTTGCCAATCAACTTGTCTAATTGCATTGTGGATCTTACTTCCTTGCAGGTATCTTATGCTTATTTGCACTAATATAATTTGTTACTTATTTTCTATGGTTTCATATTCTTATGGAGGTATATCACTATAACTTCAAGTGTCTTTCCTGTAGAAGCACCCCAACTTGAATTTCATGTAGATGCATGGCTAGTGGAGCAGTAGTTGAACAATTAAAATGACTGATTTTTATTTTGTTAAGTTTTTTTCCGAGTCAATCATCCTACTTATTATTTTGGGTATTCAACCATGTTTCATTAAACTTAGGGAAAAGTTGTTTATCATGATTTAACAAGATTTATGAATTAGTTTAATGCAGTAATGAAAAACTCTGGGATTCTATAAATTTCAAAAATACAAAATTTATGTTTATTTCAGATGTTGTTCAACATAAGTTGTACAACCAGGTCACATGTTTTTCCATTCTGAGCTACAACATTAGAAGAAATAGGGCACACCATGTTGGATGGCAACATCCCACCAATCTAAAATGAAAAAAAAAACTCCAACAACTAATGTATAACTGAAAACTACTGGATTATTCACTTTTTCCTGCTCCATGAAACCAAACTCAATTTGTTGGTCGCTGGATTAACAAATATGGTCCAATTCTACTTAATACGGCTAACAAAACATCCCCTTATAGGAGATGTTATTCTAAACATAGTAGCCTTTTCTTTGACATTATTAAATTACATATTGATTAGTCAAATAAATCCTTATTGTCCTGAGTGTTTAGCCATATTTTATATGCTTGAAGTTTAGTCTTTTGTGTTATTTAATATATTGTCATGATTTTGTTAATTGTAGGTTGCACAAGAGGATGTTCATCTAAAATATTTTTTATTCTAAGAAATACATGGAAGTTATATCGAAGTTGTCCACACTCATCCTTCATCTTATGAGAATCTCATAGTCAAGGAGATGGAAAACATAGTTGTCCCATGACCTACCTTCATCACTCTGTTCCACAAAATACGAACCTCAAAAATGTACATTCATTGCTCTACTTGCGCACAGGGTGCAACCTAGGCTTGAGAGTTTGGATATGGACATAATCTATAGTTGTATAAGTTGTATAGTAACAAATGAAGTTCGTTTTTATATTGTATTTGGTAATTTGTTCAAGGTGGTAAAGGATCACGTCCTCCACTATGTACATCAACATTTTGTTCAATACAATAAAGGAAAGAGTTTGTGAAATTTTCATGATTTGTTCAATTGTGTACATTAGATGGATATTGTTAAGAAATAATGTTATATAATATAAAAGAGTTCTACAAAACATTGGTATATTGCAACTTCAGAAGATATAAAACATATCAGGTATAATTCTCATCACATCATCAAAAGATACAAATCCTTGTCACATCATGAAGAGGGTTACACCTCCATTAGGGCTCACTTTATGCCCAAAGGTCGCTATGACCATCACATCATTCCTTGTAAGAACATCATTATCTTTCAACCTCTTGAAGGAGGTTCAATATACATCATCATGTATGTGATACACGGTGTAGCATAAGATCATATTACATAAAAACTATGATGTTCACTAAACAATATGCTAGGGATACCACTACATTAAGAGAGTAATCCTTCATCATATCATGCAAAGAAACTAAGTATGATAAATCATCATCATTTGATTACCTTGGGATTAGGTTCCACAAAGCAAGTTAAGTTGATGTTACGATTCAACAAACCACTAACCAATTATTCATATGCTTGCTTAGGCCAAAGTACAGACCCCAACCCTAGTGCCTCCATTGGATCATGGGTGCATAAAGAAAAAGCATAACCATCGGATTATGAACATCAAACCCAAACCATCGAATCTCAACCTCACCCAAGACCATCAGATGTTGGATAGCAAAACTATAGGATGAAATACAAGTAAAAACCTTGAACCATGTGTCTAGTAAAACCATCGAGTTGTGAGACTATAAGGCATAGACTTTAAAAGAAGGGAACCATTGGTTATTGAACCATCACCCAGTGGAACCATTGGTTGATGAACCATCAACCCAGTGGAACCATTGGTTGATGAACCATCGACCCAGTGGAACCATTGGTTGATGAACGACCGACTCAGTGGAACCATTGGTTGATGAACCATCGACCCATTCCAACCATTGGTTGATGAACCATCGAACCAATCCAAACATTGACCCTTGAGTCAGAAAAGCCATTGGATGATCAACATGTGAGACCATCTAGTGTCATCACTAGGTGGGAAAATAGATCAGCAAACCATTGTTTAAGGAACCAAGGAAACCATATTTTAATAGGACTTAAAACCATCGATTTAGCCACTTGAGAAAGAACCAAAACCATATGTTGTGAGAGGAAATATAGCCATCGGTTCAAGAACAAAAATAAAAGTCCAAAACAACAACTAAGGCACCCACCAACGGTTGGTACAAGGGGTCCAACCGTCGGGTTGCAAAATAAAAAGGAAAAACAACTCAAAAACCCTAAATAATGACCATCGTTTGTGAGAAAAAGCCATAATTTTCTACATGCAAGAAAGGACTAGAAATTCCTATACTAATATAGGTTCATACAAAAGGTTTAGGGTCCATCCAAGAAGACAAACTACTCATGAATCATCACATAAACTCAGACCCTAGGCAAAGGTATCATCTTTCCACTTAGAACTTCATATTAGAGTAGGATCATGTGCATGCAAGGTATGAGTAAGCAATAAATGTTGAGAAAGTTATATAAATTGTCTCTAGGATGAAGATGAAGCTCCAAAAAACAAGGTATATTGAGGAAGGAGAGAAGAAAACCCTATCTTGAGCACTCCTCTCGGCCAAGCTAGCTCCTTCTTCATAGGCAAGCAAACCCTAGGTCAAAGAAGCAAGAAGGAGGTGTTCTTCATGCTTACATGCCCCACCATGCAAAACCATGGGCACGACCAAGAAGAAGACAGAGGGATGTAGGATAGCAAGGAAAATGAAGGAAGGAAGGGAGACCTCACATACCTAGGCCAAGCAATAAAGCATCAAACAACCTCAACTAGGGTAGATCTAAACCTTGGGTGCACATGCAAGTAGATCGACCACCTTCTTCTACCTTAAGAACCTTATCCTACACCAAGCAAAGGGGGACGAACCCCAATTATAAAGGAAGAAGGAGAGAGATACATGTGTAAATAACTCATTTTCATGGGAGGGGGAAGGTATATAAAGCTATGAGAGAGAGAGAAGAGAAGGTTAAGGTGTCTATCCATGTTTGCCAAGTGTCCCATGGCCAGAGAGTCACATCCATGAAAACCAGTAGGTCCATCAGTTGTGGAAGTCAGGAGATCCATTGAGCGTTGACTCCCGGGATAGCCATAGACCTCCCAAAATAGGGTGGCCATCGATTTGGGACCCCTAGGTCACAAAGGTGAAAAACCATTGGTTAAACACCTCTCTAGGTAAACCATCAATCTAAGGAGCTCAAGAGAGAAAACCATCGACCCCCACACCTATAGGTACCACCATAGGATCTCAAAAGACAAGGAAGACCATCGTATCTCATCAAACCAAGAGAGCCATCAAGTTCTAACATTCAAGGTAGCTCATCTATGAGAGGAAACCCTAAGTTCAACCCTAGGCAGATGTCACCACCCAAATCAAGGTGCAACTAGGCACCCTAAGGCAAAAATATATCAAGAATGATAATAAAACATGTGAGGAACAACAAGAATGTGACATGTTGCAAGAAAAACCTTAGATATATTGCATAAAAGCCCAAAACAAGCATATAAATGCATAACTTGCTCAAACAGTGTCCAAACTAGACCAAACTTGAAACCTAAGCTTGTCACATGATATCAAAGCACATATTGGGGTTTGATTAAGGTTTTAAGCATCCAATTATGATAATTAAGCATGTTCAAACAAAAATCAAGGTCAGGGGTCTTACAACCATAAGCTCTTAATAGGGATTTCGCCCCTGAAATCCTACGCGAACAAAGATGGATACTTTCTACACATCTCATCCTCTAACTCCCATGTGGCCTCCTCCACACTATAGTAATGCCAAAAAACCTTTACTAAGACTATATCATTCTTCTTCAGCTTCTTCACTCTCCTATCTGGGATCAACACAGGACCCTCCTTATAAGAAACATCCTCATCTAACTCAATCTCCACTGGTTGGATCACCTACTCTGTATCCGGGTGACACTTTCTCAACATGGAGACATGGAAGACATTGTGTAGCTTGTGCAACTCTGGCAGTAACTCTAACTTGTATGCCACCTTCTCAACATGTGCCACAATGGGGTATGGTCCCATAAACCTAGGAGCCAACTTACCCTTCTTACCAAATCTCAACACGCCCTTCCATGGGAAACCTTAAGGTATACACAATCTCCAACATGGAACTCTAATAGTCTGCGATGGTTATTGACATGTGACTTATGTCTGTCTTGGGCTGCCTTCAACTGTTGTTGTAGTATCACCTTGATCTTCTTTGTGTTCTACTTCACTAGCTCAGGACCCAAAAGTTGATATTCACCTGTCTCATACCAACAAAGGGGTGACCGACACACCTCCCATATAAAGCTTCATGGGGTGCCATATCTATACTTCTCCGATAACTATTGTTGTAGGCAAAGTCTATCAAACTTAGATGCACATCCCAACTCCTAAGAAACTGCAAAACACATGCCCTCAAAAGATCTTCCAATGTCTGAATGGTCCTCTCTGACTGATCATTGGTTTGTGGGTGGAAAATGGTGCTAAACCTCAGTTGTGTCCTCAAAGCTGTGTGCAGACATTCCCAAAAATGACTCATAAACTGTGGACCTCTTTCAGATACTATGGTGACTGGAATACCATGCAGATGAACTATCTCATAAACATATATCTGTTCCAACTTCTATGTTGTATACGTCATCTTGAATGGAAGGAAGTGAGCTGACTTGGTCAATCTGTCAACTATCACCCATATGGAATCATGACTTTTGGACGTCCTAGGAAGACCAACCACAAAGTCCATGTGATATGATCCCATTTTCACTGTGGTATCGAAAAGGTTGTAATGTCCCAATAATATTCTGATGTTCAACCTTGACATGTTGACAAACTGGACATTTAGCAATGAACTCTGCCACATAACGCTTCAGACATGGCCACCAATACAAGTGCTTTAGATTATGGTACATCTTTCTACTTCCATGATGCATCATGTACATCGAGAAATGAGCCTCCTCAAGCACCATCTTCCTCGGGCCCTCAACATCTGGAGCCACGTCCTATTGTGAAAGCAAATTGTCCCGTCATTTGACTCATGGAAGCCATCATACTTCCCGCTGCCAAACTCTGACCTGTTATTCTATATCACAATGCCATATTTTGTGCATCCCTAAGCTGCAACATTAAGGTCGGATTTACTCAAAATTGTGCTAACCCTGCCAACAGTGATACTTCCAACTGTACATTCATTTAGAAAAGAGATATCAACATATCCCACTTGTGGCACACCATGGAGTGTAACTATGCCATATCAGCAGATGATGATGAAGATGACCACCTGCTCAACACATCAGCCACCACATTCACTTTCCCTATATGGTAGTCTATCATGCAATCATAGTATTTGATCAGCTCCATCCATCTCCTTTGCCTCATGTTCAACTCCTGCTTCGAGAAGATATTACACTACAGGAAATGTAACTATTTGTGAAGGATGATTCCTTCACAAGTGTACATTAATTCCTTCAAAAAAAATTCGGTTGAAGGCCATTCCTTCACAAAAAGTCCTACTCTAAAGGCCTCTTCACAAATACTTTGATGAGAGACTCTAGCCTTCACAAATACTATTTTGAAGGACTATTTGACCTTCACAAATAAACTTTCCAGGCCTCCCAAATACATTTTTGAAGGCTAATTTCATAACTTTCAATGAGGTTCTAGGGCCTTCACAAATACTTATTTTGAAGGACTATTTGACCTTCACAAAAAGACTTCCCAGGCCTCCCAAATACATTTGTGAAGGCTAATTTCATAACTTTCAATGATGTTCTACGGCCTTCACGAATATACTTAATTTCTCATGAATTACAATTGTGATCTACATTTTCCTATTTGTCAATGAGGCTTTAGCTTTCTTATATTTCATGAAGTAATATATTTGTGGCTTCTATCAGGCACAAAGAAAATTTTAATAAACTAATTTAGTTAATAAGACACAAAAACCATAACAAATCACTCTTTTGAAACATTCCTTTTTATTTTACATAGAAAAATTGTTCATTACATAGGGGAGGACATGAGCCTTTTCCCCTTAATCGATACAAATTTCAATGTAAATATATATCTACATTTTGACTTTATCACTCATTTAGCCAATGACCAACTTTGATAATGTTGAGAGGAAGCTTAGTGGTTATGAACAAATTTTCTCCGATAATCTTCGATTATAAGGTAATTATTGCCATCTCCATCAAATTTCTTGGGTTCTGATTCCAGTAATATCCATCAAAGAATGAGTTAGAGACAACTTCTCTGCATTCAATGAGATATCAATGGCTACATTGCTTATGGCTGATGATACCGGACCCATTCCTCCTTCAACATATCTACAGAAAGACATATTTACTGGTGTTAGTAACAAAGAAGAACTATAAAGGTCATCAACTTATAAGCTTTCAGACGCAATAATAAGATTTGTTAACATACACATCATAGCTACAGCCAACTATGAGCAAAATTTTATTTCCAGGACGCATGCACTATAGCATACTTTCAACCAAAAATAAAAACACACCCTTTTGAAAATTGCATACTTTGATTGTCTGGAACACATTAGCATGGATAACTTATTTATAAGTCTGAAGCTATGTCTCGTCAAAGCCATTCTGAAAAAGAAGCTTTATCTACCAAAAAGTGTAAGAACTATTAATTCACAACAACCTACAGAGAAAACATATGGGAAATTTGAGTAGATTGTCATAAGTGAAAGAAAGAACACAGGTTACCAGTAAGTTACCTTTGTAGGTGCATAATCATCATGGGAAAGGCGCTGTAAATTGTCCATAAAGTACTCAGTACAGTCAGGCATTTGCAGCATATTTCCACACGAATAAGTTGCCTGAAATATAATACAGATCAATAAAGCAATCTAGCCATATAGATATTACATACAATCAAACTGTATTCAAATTGCTGATATGATTAAATAATCATGAATACGTCAATTACAAAACTGATCTCTTCTCCCATATAAACTATCTAATTCATACAAAGAAGGATGACTTTAAACAGCAAGACATGCACTCTAGATGTCAGTTTGTCTGTGTTTATATCTTCTTTGTGGCAAAGAAAAGTAGGAAGTACGACTACTGTAGTACATGAATAGAATTATATAATTGCTTATTGTCTTGTGCAGCCGATAAGACTATAGCTGATCACCATTTGTTAATTAATAGTAGCATGGATGTTGTGATATATATAATTTAAATTCCTCTGCGTGGTACTGGTGGGAGACCTAGTAGAACATATAAATGACTTGATCATGGCCACAGGTTGCATCGCTACATATAGAAGTAAAATATAAAAGTAAACCCATAAATATAAGAGAAAGACCTGAATTGCATCATCTTTCCACAGAGTCCCTATGTCTCGAGCAAGTTCCTTGGATAGGTGGGGGTATTCCAATCCACCTCCTATTTCTAATAACTTTTCTCCAATTACCTAATAAAGAAATTGTCCTAATCAGAACTCCTTCAAGACCAGAAACTTTAGATCAAGTCAGAGTGCCCTGACTAGCACCTGGGCTAGCTTTTGCCTGAACCAGACAAGTCCTGACCAACTATATGCAGAAACAGTAGGTAGGCTATGCAGAAATAGTAGAGCGGTACTCCGTCACGCAGCGGCGGCTTAGAGGCCATATTTTCATCTGTTGAAGCTGGACAGAAACTTCTCTTCTTCTCTTGAACATGGAAAATGCAACTGAATGTCCTGGTTTTTCAGATATGGCTCATTACTCCAGTCATACACAAGTTCCTTATTGTAGCTCTTGGTCCCAGTCTGTTGAGATGCTTCGTAAGTTTCTCTCCCACCGCATGTTGATAGGAGTTAATGATGGCCGCTTCTTTATGGGATTGTTCCACTGCATTGACAAGCAAGGAAATATAATTGATCAAGATGCTGTGGAATATCGTAGTATCCGCCGCACCGGCTCATCCCCAATGAACCAGCGTTGTTTGGGAATGATATTGATCCCCTGCTCTTGCCGTGTCTCATGTCATGTAGACGGCTCAGTAGATGAGAAGATGTCACTCTTGTCCCTCAGTTGATCACTGTGAATGGTGGACTAAACTTGATGTCTGTTATCTTATATGGTTATGTTTTATAAGAGTTGCTTATGGTGAAGCATATTACAGTGAGACAAAACACAAATTTAGGATTGATGTTGGGTGAAGGCGAGTAGATACAATTGTCTTTTTTTATCCCTTTCTGTTTAACCCACCAAGAAGTACCTTTCTGCAGTTCCCACCTTTAGAAATTTGCTGTAGCAGGCATTGATTGTTGTAGTCTCACTGTATCGAGTCCTCTGGTGATGGCTTGTTGTATACTGCATTGTTGCATTTCCCAGCTCTATAAAAAACAGAACTAGGATAAGTCTCTGAGTCCGGAGATTCTAATTGCTACAGTAATTAGGATTTAATTGACCAGCGCCAAAGAGAGCTTAGAAAAATGACGGAAGGAGAAAAAAAGTACATCTTTCCTGATTTTTTTCCACTACATAGTAATAAACAACCAAGTACAAAGACTTTGAATAAACCTTATTCTCGCTGGAAACAATATACTTTGAAGAGCTTGCTTCATTTTGTGCTAATTCTTTAGCACTGTCATACAATATCTATCCACGCAATAATAAGATCTGTTAACATACAACAGACTTTGATGGAACATCATGAAACTCTTCCTCTTTAGAAATCACAAACTATTTAGCCTTGCTACAATTCAGATAAGGTAAAGTTTCATTTTCCTACTAGAGCCACGAACTCGCCTACCAATCCTCACTAAGTATGAGTCTAAGGCCTTAGAATCTTCACACTCAAGTTCATTATATGTGGTAGTTACCACAAATAGAACATGTATGATGACTTCGTCACCATACTAATCAACAACATAGTGATTAATGTGATCATCAGATAACAAAGCAATAGACAATGTTACCATTTGGGCATTTGATTCTTCCCCAGAGCAATGACTATCATCAATATGCACCGATGGAATATTACAGGGTTCAATAGGATGACCAATTGGAACATAGTCTGACTCATTTACTGAAGAAGTCTTCTGAGATGGATGTTTTTGTTTCTTGGACCAAACTATAGGTGGTAATACATGTACCCTTGTGTTTTTCTAGTTATCTACATGTGCAATGGTAAATCAATAATCCTAGACCAAGTAATTACTTTCAAAGGAAGATTGTTTGTAGGAACAAAATCTTCTATCCATCGTGAGACAATAAGAGGGCAACCAAAGATTTCCCATGGACCACCCATGAGAGAAGATAGGCCTCAACATCTTGATCTTGTACAAGCTATACATGGAGTATATCATATAATTATTAGTGATGTTTCTTCGGCAACAAAATATACAACCAAAGAACCCAGGTTTTATGCTCAGTTCTTTTCAATAAAAAGCAAAAGTAAGATCATGAGAAAATATCATATTAAGGTCACTCACAGTTCCTGCTAGAGCATATGCTACTACAAGAGGCGGCGAAGCAAGATAATTGGCTCGAGTCAAGGGATGGACCCTGCCCTCAAAATTCCTATTTCCAGACAAAACGGCAGCAGCAATAATGTATGCAGCACCATGAGGATATACTCAACAAAGGAAAAAGATAGATAGAACCCAAAAAAACAACAATATAAGATACCATTGTCTGCAATTGCAGCAGCAACAGATTCATCAAGATCACCAGAGTTTCCAATGCAAGTAGTGCAACCATAACCAACAATTTAGAATCCTTGTTGGTTTAAATACGGCTGCAGACCACTGAGATAACAAATAAATGTGTTAATGATATATAACATAGATTGTTCGAAGATATCCTCATGTCAGATCTACCTTTTCAACAAATACTTAGTAACAACTCCAGACCCCAGTGCCAGGCTTGTCTTTATCCAGGGTTTGACCTGTACATAGAAGGAAACCCAGCACGACCAAAATCAAACATCAAGGTAACCATATGACATCATTTTCAAATAATTTAACAGAAAACAGGATAAGGACGTATTATGATAATAAACCTACCTCTAGTCCTAATTCGCAGGCCTTCTTTGCACTAAACCAGCATTCGAAGTGTTAGTGCAACTAGTGATGGCAGCTATGACAACAGTACCATGCTTTAGCTCCACAAAAAAACAAGGGCCTTACAGAAGCAAGGTTATATATTCTGGACACTAGTATAGAGAAGATTGTTAAACTATAAACTCGTATGCATAATTTATCTTGAGAATTGATAAGCATTACCTTGGTATTTGGGATGTCAACTTTCAGAGACTGAAGCTCAGCTCCCTGCACTTTGGTGTCTGCTTGGCCTTGCTGAGAAATGGGTGCATCCGTCTTCTGAGATAACATGATATGAGATAAAAAGTTATATAGGAAAAATTTCTTCATTTATATCAATGCCCGATCAAGAGACAACCCATCAATCTTAACAAAAACCTATAAAAGACAATGCGGCAGAACCAATACCTCAAGCAAAGTTCAATGTTTACACCAGCTGCCATTTGATATGGATGCATCATACGATGTTGTAAAATCAGATGATTGGTAACATACTACATAAATGGTTGAGGAAGTATATTCAGAGTCAAAATCATTTATATAAATGTTGTGTTTCAAACCTGTTGTAGTACTAGCATGTACTATTGTCATGCTTACTAGGGCACTTGCACTGAAGAATGAGATAGGTGCAAAGCAAAAAAGTTATTGCTAGTGCATGGCTTATATATGCCCTTGGTCTTGTGAAGCATGTAAACCGTTACCAATGTTGTTATAATATAGGGTATGCAACAAACACTCAGCTCTATGGAGCACACATGTACCACTGTTGTGGCTTTACAATCTCTCATATGAATTCAAATAATACCAAACATTGGCTTGGCTTCTGTTTTGGACCAAACATAGCCATTGAGAACCCACCAATTCCATATGACAGCTACTACACACAAGTCTTCTCTTCTATATCATGTCATGATAGCAGTAGCAATTACATGGAAAGAACAACTAGAAAACAAATTTAAAATGTGGATCTCATGGAATCCATGGAAGCTTCACATGTTGATAAATATCAATTAAAATTTCAAGAAAATACCAAATAATATGAAAAACTAAGAACGTATGATCTAATGCCCTATGGATCTCAAACACATTTTCTAAATACTATCTATATCCAAGGAATTGTGAGGTTTCATAACAATTAAAAACTCTATTGTAAATTGTTGAAAATTCTTCAAGCGTTATGAATGTCTTCCGTTGCAGTATCCCTTGCATGATTTTCTCCACTTGTACCACCATGAGCCGGAAACGCACCAGTAGGAGTTGAAGTTGGAAAATATTGAGGCTGACAAAGAATTTAAATTTTCAATTTAAGATGAACATGAATAACCACACATTTCATAATACACATATATATATATATATATATATATATATATATATATATCTGTGAACCACTTGTACCACCATGAGCGGGAAACACACCAATTGGATGACCATTTGGGTAATATTGATGCTTGAAAAGAATGTAAATTTTCAATAAAGTTGAACATGAATAGGTAAATATTTATTCTTGAAAAGAATTTAATTTTTTATTTATATCTGGGATCCACTTGCACCACCTTGACCGGAAAACATAGTAGTAGGAGGTCCATTTGGGAAAAAATGTGGCTTCAAAAAAAATTGATAGTATGAGGAGTTTATTTTAGATAAGTCGTTATAAACAATGTATGTAATATTATACATGTGATTGAAATGTAAACAATGGCCCATTCATACTATTTGTGGCAGCTTGAGTAGAAAACACACCAGGAGAAGTCCCGTTTGGAAACATTTGAGTCTTGAAAACAAGATTCTCATTTTCAACTTCTGTTATTTATAAAAATTTAAAATTCTTTAATTTTGTAAATATGTACATGTGCTCCAAAATTTGACAATGTTGTACCAACACTAGTTTGAAATACTCCAGAAGGGGGTAGATTTGGAAACACACTCATCGGGCCAAACTGTGTATTTCTAGCTGATTCAGCCTATTCAAAACATAGAAGAGAATAAAACAAATTATATATATATTGCAATATTATATCAATAAGTTTTATCTGATACTCGATTGTTGCCATCAAATAACCTGATTTTGTTGCACCCATGTTATAAATTGGGACCAAGATTTTTGCATATTTTTCATTTCTTGAGTAGCCTCTTTTAATTTATCCTATAATGAAATATATTTTTAGAAGACAATAATTACAATATCATATGACACTTACAAATTTGTTAAATTACTTACATCTTTTACAATACTTTCTCGCAATAACATTTCATACCGAATTTTGACGGCTTTCCCAGTATTCCCTTCTGCGGCATGTCCAAGTCTAATACCACAAACCCTATTCTTTTTTACGGGGTTGACTACACGCAAAAAGGCACGACATGTCACCTCATCGATTTGTGTTGGATCAGTTACTTCACCATTTGTAACTTCATTTTCAACAATATCAGTTATCTCATCCTGCCATTATTTGAACAAAGTCAATGTACAAACCAGACAAGTTTTATTTGAAAATTTAATATATTATTGATTAAAATATTGAGTAAATTACCACCAACGGGTTGTTCTCATAAACTTTCTTCAAAAATTCTTTTTGAGTTGGCTCCCCTTCCGTAGTTTTCTTTCATAAATCAAATAATAGGATTATTACTACTAGCTAAACAATTTCTTATTTAGAACTCATTGGAAATAAATACAAAGTGAAAGGTGATACCATTTCCTCCCTATAACAACTCCATGGTTTGGATTCTGTAGTATGATGCATTTGTTTTTTTGACTTGTTAACCTTATTTGTGGCAGCAATTTTCTATACAAAAAAAATTACTTACTAAACACTATACATGAAAGATAAATGATTATATATTAATTTGATATTACCTCAGACTTCTCAGAAGACCATTGTTTAACAAGATTGTCAAACTGACGAATATCTAATGATGCATTCTGCTCAACCTTTTTCCTCATCAAATCTGGATTATCCTTATACTTTAGATAGTAATCTTTCTTAACCCGTGACTTCCAACTTTGTCAAGCTTTGTGAATGTGAGCATCTACATAGTTCCATGCATTTGGATGATCTCCCAAATCTAAGAATTTCTGGAAAATATTTGGAGATGTTAAAAAACAATAAAAAAGTCTTAAAATATACACTAAGTCTAGACTAAAAGAAATTTTGTAATTACTAAGTACCTCAATGCATGATTTTCTATCTTCAAATGCTAGTTGTGGTTGCTCTCTCCATTGTAGATCTAAACTCCATATTTTTGGTTTTCTAGCTAATATGCCACAGTAACTATTCAACTTTATATTGTTCTTTCCAACTGCATTACCTATTGCATTCCATTCCACCTTGTGTCGCTGCTCTCCTAGTTTTGGAATTAGATTAACCTCACTTGTAGGGCCCCTTCCATATCTATGATGGTCATGTTCTTCCTCAAGTTCCTCATGCTCATGTCCTACTTCAGTTGAAGGAGAGGAGACTGTAGGTGAAGTAGTAGTGGGTTGTGGTGGGGTTGTAGAAGCTCTCATAGTTGACCTTGTGTTCCTCATCCTACATAAGATGAAAACATAACAATTGTAGCAATGCATAAGAGGTTAGTCCAGCAGTTTATGGAATAAATGTACAACATTGTAAGCACATAATAATCCACAAAATAAAAAGGGACAAATGACAATGCAATATCTTTGCACCAATACATAATAATCCACAAAGAAAAATATTACATCAACACAAAATATTCCTCATCCTACATAAGATAAAAAAGGGACAAATGACAAGGCAATATCCTTGCACCAAAACATAATAATCCACAAAGAAAAATATTGCAAGCGCGATCATTCACTAAGGTTTGCAACAACTAATCAAAATAACTTTATTCCTCAGGCTCCCTAGCAACAAATGATCCATGCATATCATTCCTTGACCAGGAGATATCATCACTTGTGTGGTTGTTACCACTATGAACTTGTGTCCCACTCATATAATCCTCAACGATAGGTACTTCAGAATAATTTCGAGGTGGAAGTTTCAAAACAGTGAACCAATTATCATCATCAGGATCTTTTACATAAAAGCATTGCATTGCTTGTGATGCAAGAGTGAATGGCTCATCTTGATCGTGTCTCCTTGAGAAATTGAGCTGTGTGAAACCATATTTGTCAATGCGCAAACCGTTAGAAGAATTTTCATCAAACCAAGCACACCGAAATAATGGTATTTTTATGTCTGGACCATAACATAGCTCAATGACCTCCTCCAATTGTCCATAATATGTAATTGTAGCCGTAATAGGATTTTTATCCCTCCCATTTGCATAACTAGATGTATCTACCACCAAGTAGACCCCACTATTTTGTGTAGTAGAAGTACTTTCAACATGTTTTGAGCGGAATCGGTATCCATTTACTGAATAGCCTTCATATGACATTCCATCTATAGAAGGACCCTGCGATATCCATCTCAACTCCTCACTAACATCCTTTGGATGATCCATTTGCATGCGTATTACCTAATTTATCAACATAAAAATAAGAAGGGATTAAATACTCTTTCAAAATAAAATTTTGATTAATTTTATAAATTACTTACATGCTCTCTCAACCACCTAGTAAACTGTGTTGCGTGTTTTTTTGCTAAAGCACGTAGTGTGATATTTGGTTCAGTCTCTTGAAGCTTTATCATGTGTTCACTGGTTATTGGAAAAATTCAAAAGTTGTGGTTAGTCTATATTAGAAACAATTTAACATTGAAAAAAAAAATTTATTACCTTCTGTAATCATTGAACATGTCAGTATTAAATAGTACATTTCGATGAGCTTGTTCTAAAGTTTGCACATCAAAGTGTTTCGGTACTCCCACTCTAATAGGAGAGTCATCAACATTACGAGGAGTACGAGTGAATTTTGTGTCAAAATCAGGTAGATATCTAGCACAAAATGTCAAACATTCTTCTGCCAAATAGCCTCTAGCAATAGAACCGGTAGGCTGAGCTTTATTTCTGACATAATTCTTGAGTTTCTTCAAGTACCTCCCAATGGGGTACATCCACCTATACCGTACAGAACCGGCAACTCTTGCTTCATAAGCTAAATGGATAGGTAAATGCATCATAATGGTAAAGAATGCTGGAGGAAAAACTCTCTCTAATTGGCATAGTGTGACAACAATGTCTTCTTCAAGCTTCTTAAATTCTTCTACATCAATAGCATCTGAGCAAAGTTTATTGAAAAATAAACATAGGCTTGCAATAGGTTTATAAACATCTAGGCCTATGCAGTTTCCGCAAGGCAACAGAAAGAAGTTGTTGCATTAAAACATGAAAATCATGGCTCTTCAATGCCAATAATTTTTTCTCTCTCATGTTGACACACCTAGATATGTTAGAAGAATATCCATCAGGAACCTTCAATGTTTGTAAAATAGATAGAAACTTCTCTTTCTCCATACTACTCATTGTGAAAGATGTTGGAGGTAAGTAATAATGGCTCCCTGAATCGACTGGCCACAAATCCCTTCGGATACCCCATTGTTTTAGATCTTGACGAGCTTGTAAGTTGTCCTTACTTTTCTTCGAGTCGCCCAACAAAGTGTTCAATATGTTCTCACAGACATTTTTTTCTATGTGCATTACATCCAAATTATGTCTCAGCAACAAATATTTCCAATACGGGAGTCGGAAAAAAATACTTATTTTATTCCATCCAGGCGGCAATGGCTGTCCATTTGTAGAGATTTTACGTTTATTAGTTTTTCCGAATGTGATGTTTGTGCAACCCTGAAATTGTTGTAGTATATCATCACCTGACCAGCGCCTAGGCGGTTGACGGAAATCTTGTTCTCCATTGAAACTTTTTTTATCACGCCTATAAATATGATTGTTTTTCAAGAAACGTCGATGGAAACCATAACATTGTTTCTTGCCAAATTGAAGTCACTTGGATAATGTGTCTACATTACAAGATGGGCAACCTAAATCCTTTTTCCCTTTGGTGCTCCAACCAGAAAGGTCACCATAAGCCGGAAAATCATTTATGGTCCATAAGATCATTGCCCGCATAGTGAAGTTTTTCTTGCTATAAGCATCATATACTTTAACTCCCTACCCCCAAAGTTTTTGAAGCTCATCAATTAATGGCTCTAAGTAAATATCAATATCATTCCCAACCATATGAGGACCTGGGATCAGCAAAGACATCATTATGTATGGCTCCTTTAGAAGAAGCCAAGGCGGGAGATTGAGAGGGGTTAATAGTACATGCCATGTGCTATTTGAAGCACTCATAAGTCCAAACGGATTGAATCCGTCTGTAGCTAGAGCAAGTCTGACATTTCGTGGTTCAGCAGCAAAGTCTGGAAATTCTCTATCTATTGAGATCCATTCTTCCGTGTCATAGGGATGATGAATACGACCATCATTTCCTTTTTCTTTAAATGGCCATATCATATCTTTTGCAACTGAAGGGCACATGTAAAGTCTCTCCAGACGAGGGATAATAGGAAAGTGATACGTCACCTTTTCAGCTACCTTCTTTCCTTTTGTTTTATATGTCTTTTCATTCCATCTAGACTCACCACAAGTATCACACATGTCTTTCTTTGATGAACCTTTACGAAAGAGCATGCAGTCATTTTGACAGGCATCAATTTTAACTTTTTTGAGGCCAAGGTCTTTTACAACTTTATTTGCTTCATAATAAGTCTCAGGAAACAGACTACCTTCTTTTGGAAAGGCTGAGATTATCAACTTCAGCAACTTTGTAAAAGAATTATTTGACCATCCAGACTCCTCCTTCAGATATAACAGAGGCACCAGAAAGGACAACTTGGAGTGAGTTTTACAACCTTCATACAGTGGTTGATCAGCTTCTTTGAGAAGCTTGAAAAAGCGTTGGGCGTTAAGATTTGCAGGCTCCTCCTCGAGTTGAAACTCACTGGCATGACTTGTATCACCCATTCCGAATATATCTCCCAACATTTGATGCATACTTCCAGATGTAGGTCTAGCAGATGTTGCACTTGTTGTATTCCTCCCGATCATCTCCCCATGATATGTCCAGACATCATAGCTACGGACAAATCCTTTTTGTAAAACATGCAAGAATACATCATCCTCTAATTTAATGTATCTATTCGAGCATGTTTTACAAGGGCAAATTAATTTTCCCGGTCTTGGTGGTATTTGATGGGTACGTGCAAATTCAATGAATTTTTGTAAACCAGACTGGAATACTTCACTTTGCATCCTATTTCCAATATACATCCAATTTCTATCCCGTAAGAAATCCATCTACATACAAGTACACAAGAAGTTAACGCCATTACAACTAAAAAATAAAACTGAACAATTGAAAAATAAAAGATAAAAGTTTAGATTGTAGTATCATTGATTCATAGATTATCATCGTTAGTCCGTCCATTAGTTGACATCTAGGAAGAACAAACACTTCTAGACAGGCCCCATGTCCGTTTCGGACACGTTTTAGACACGGACACTTCCCGGACATGGCATAAAATGTTTTGGACACTGATGGGACGTGTCCAGTTCATTTTTGTCTTTTCAACCCCCTGTACACAACTGGACACTTCCTAGACACATCACTGCAGTAACTACTACGGCAATAACCTATTTTCTTGTGTAAACGTTGAATATGCAGCTACTGTTTATGACTTATTACTGAGAAAATGTAACATAGAGCTGAAATCTGATGACAATTACAAACAAATCTGTTGAAAAAAAAATAAAGTCTAAGCAGAATCAGATATATGAGTCAAATTATAGTCTAATTAGTCAGTTAAATGAGTGACTCAAAATCATATCTATATTATGTGGTATACTATATTTACAATGCACATGTTTAGTTTTCTACTTCACATTGTTTATACTCTACTACACACACAAAGACACACATCTATATGCATATAAGAATATACATCCATGTATACATTAATATGGACAAATGCTAAAATAAGTTTCAGTTCATACATCATACACCCACATATATGTATATATTAAAAATATTTTCCCCTCACTCAATGTCGTGTATGTGTCCTACATTTCAGAATTTTTCTGTGTCCCGTGTCTGTATCCGTGTCTGCATCTGTGTCTTTAAAGGTGTTCGTGCCTCCTTGGTTGATCGATAGATTTCATTTGGGTTCTCATAATGATATTATAAGTTTTTTTATTATTTATTCTTTTTCATTAGTATAAAATCAAATGTGATATCTATTTTGTTAATATACTATGCAAGCCCAAGGTCAACATACTTTGACTGAGAGTTTGTTTGTTTAGTTTAGACTTGTATTCTCCCGTGATTAAATGTTGCGTTCTGAATTGCGACAGGATCGGTGGGATTAGGAATGTCCACGGAAGACGGAAGGCGTGCTTCTCAGGACCCGTCCCCAACTCGTCCTTCCTCTCTCCTCGAACGGCTGCCTCCTACCTCTGCCATCTCTCCGTGTTGTGCGGTCTCCTATTCATCCTCTACCTCTGTCTCTCCCTCCTCTACCCTTTATATCCACTCAGCCTATGGATCTATTGCCAACAGCAGAAGTCACTGCTTCTATCTGCACAGCCTACGGACTGTGACATTGTTGATCTTTAGACCTCCTCCTGACCTCCCCCAAATTCCCTATGAGCAGGCTCGTTCGAGCAGGTTTCTCCATAGCCGTCGCAGGGTCTTAGGAGAATGCCCGCATGACTTGGCAAGCGAGTAGTCCACATTTCTGTATTGGAAGCAAGCTGACTCAGCCCAAACAGGGAATTTCCGAACAGCGGCATTCCACTTTGTAGCACTTAAACTCCTAATACTTAGGAATACAGAGCCTAGTTTGGACGGGATCATCTGGACTACTAGTAGTTGATGTAATAAATGATACTTAGGACCTCTATATTCCGTACTTATGATTACCGTAAGATAGTCTTTAAGGGGCCATTCGGCCGCTGACATATAAAACACAGGTAGTTTTATACGTATACGGTATTTGAGTTTAAGAGCATCAGAACTAGGAGTCGTGTTGCGGAGCAGGCTGAAGACAAGTATGCGAACAAGCTGACGACGGCACACAAAAGATGATGACGGGGCTGACTTCGCCGCAGTGTTCAGTCCCGCGAAACACGGCGGGATTCTGAATCTCGCCATTTAACGAAGATGAATACCGAATTAAATACAATAGATAATGTATCGCTGCCGAACTACGTCTCAATTTACACATAATTACCAGTAGTTACGATAACAGCGGCCAGACGGGACCTAATATAGAGCTTTGCTGGATTTTAAATCCTGTCAGAAATGGGGTGCTTCTCAACTGCCATCTTCTGTGCCATTTTGCTTGGGTTGCAGGTACGCACGAGGCGCACAACACTACTTTGCACAGCTGGCATTCTTCGGTTCCAGCAGCAAGCATCAAATGTCTGTAGACGACTGCTGGGATTTGTGATGGCAGCGGCCAAACTAGGCCCAGATGTACTCGTGAAAGTTTTATACAAACGGGACCTAACGGTATCGAAATGAAGCTTTATTTGTAGAGACGAGCAGACCTACCTCAAGGTCGAAGCAGGGTGAGCTCACCACGACCACCACTGCTTTCAGACAAATGCACCGTTCGGCAACGACCGTTCTTATAACACTGAAAATCGCAATTATTAAGCGATAGAATCCACAGGTGTTAGTGCATTCGTGTTTACGCTGTGCAGCCGCTGACCGAAGCTGCCCAGACGATGTCAGTCCCTACCGAACGCGTTCCCGAACGGTGCATTTGATTGGCTAATGGCAGCATCTGGGCTAGTTTGGCCATCTTATTATATGATTCTGGCTTATTATAAATAATTATGTTTGATTCTTAGTTGTTTTCACTCTTTGATTGTAAAGAGAAGTGCTCTACAATTAAGAGAAGTGCTCTACAATGATGGAGTGGTCATGTTCAATCGTAGCTCCTATAATTTATAGCCAGCATCACGCTAATTCCTCTCGGTAGTTATTGATACTAGAAGTGCTCTACAATGACGGAGTGGTCATGTTCAATCGTAGCTCCTATAATTTATAGCCAGCATCACGCTAATTCCTCTCGATGATATTATAAAGGCTCCAGTTACTTAGACATGTATCATGCTGCAAATTAACAAAACATTGAGAAAGACAACGAAGGAACAAAAACCTTCAACACTTTTTGACCAACTATTCCATTCATAGTTTGATCGAACTCCTAGTAGCATGATGCAGTAACTGAGTCGCAACTGTATCAATGTCTTATGTGAAGATACATACCTGGCTTCTTTGTGATGTTTTGCAGACACCAGCTAATCGACTAGGTTGGAGAGAATTTTATACTATCCCTTCAGGTGTCTTCGCTAGGTTCTTTAAGATAGTGAGCGTTGCGAGCTGGTGCTATCCCCTTAAACTTTGGCAGGCAGATGCGGCGGAGTGGCAGGACAAATCCACATATATAGAGAACATGTCGAGTGCTAAGAAGGTTGTAGGAGAGGTTGAGAATCACAGCTTGGGTCGACTAAAAATCTCCACACCGGTGGCGCTGCTTCTGCTGGAGGATGGGGGGTGCTCTTACAGGCAGTCGGCAGCCTCTTCCACTGGGGCACCGTCGGGGGCGAAGGTCTTCATCAATCTTGCAGGCAGTCGGCAGTCGTCTTCTGCTGGGGCGCCGTCGGGCGCGAAGGCCGTCGCCTGTCGTCATCCGCAGACGATCAAATAGGAAACGTGGGGGTGGGGGGCGCAAGGGGAGGAACGGAATGGTTTCCACTAATCTAAACTTCTAATTACTAATTACTAATTAGTGGGGCGGGAATTTTTGGTGGGAACCCGATGATGGAAATTTTGGATTCTAGAAGGATTTTAGACCTTCACTAATTGTCTTTTGCATAAAAATTCGGCTGAAGGAAATTAGTTCATTTGTGTAGGACGGTCCTTCACAAAAACTCAATATTTTTTAAGGGTTTTGGTCCTTCACAAATAACCTTCACTAAAAACCTATTTTTTTGTAGTGAATTATGAAGATTCTTATGGTTGGTGAAGATATGTCACTTCTCCCCATACAAGTAGTGTCTCCAAATATTTAGGGCATGAACCACTATTGCAAGATCCAAGTCATGTGTCAAGTAGTTTTCCTCATGTTTGTTAAGTTGTCGTGAAGCAAATGAAATCACATTCTTGTCCCGCATCAGCACAAATCCCAAGACATTCTTAGAAGCATCACAAAAGATGATGTAGCCTTTCCCTTGATCTGACAACACTAACACTGGAACACTAGTCAGCTTCTCCTTCAACAACTATAAAGAACGTTGACACTTGTCATCCCAGACAAATGGAACACCTTTCCTGGTCAACTTGGTTAGGGGTAACGCTACAACATTGGAAGTCTTTATGAATCTTGTCTAGTAGCTTGCCAAACCTAGGAAACTTCAAACTTTCGTTGGTATCTTAGTTTCTCCCATTCCAACACAGACCCCACCTTCTTGGGGTCTACATAGACACCCTTGACATATATGACATGCCCTAGAAAAGACACATCGGTCAACCAAAACTCACACTTACTGAACTTAGCATACAATCTATGTTGCCTCAACAATGTCAACGCTTGGCATAGGTGCTACTCATGTTGTCATTTATCCTTGGAGTATATCAAGATATCATCTATAAATAGGACCACAAACTAATCCAAATACATCTTGAACACCCTATTCATTAGATCCACAAAAGCTTCTACCTGAACCTCACTGAATCTACCTCGGTTGCTGTGTCACTTCCTCGTCTTTCATAGGGCACACCCACTTCATATGCCCAAGCTGCCCACACTTGTAACAAGTCCTAGTATCATAGTGCAGCCTAGATGACCATGTCACTCACATGGATGTTGTGTTGCATGCTCCTGCTGTTGAAAAGATGCAACCTCTGCCCTTACTTAGAGACCAATGTGATAGCATTCCTGATCTCAGATAAAAAAAAGTTGGTCTTTGTTGTGACAAGAACCTTGGCTTCTTGAAGCCACCAGAAGACTACCCCTAGAATTGAGTTGTCCCCTTCTTAGCATTGGCTTCAAGCTTCTCGTTAACAGACCTCTCAATCCTCCTCACTAACTCCACAAAGGTAGAGAACCTCTCTCTATTCTCCAAAGCTGACGTTGTTGTAGACAACTCCGTGTTCAAACCCTTCTCAAACCTAAGGATCCTCTCCTTCTCTATTGTTTCCATATGAGGACAGAACCTCAAAAGCTCCATAAACTTAGCCTTATGCTCGTTGATTGACAAGGAAACCTAAAACAACTTCTCAAACTGAGCCGTCTTCTGATCTAGATATGTCTCTGGGAAGTAATGACTCATGAACTCTTGCTAAAACTCTTCCCAGCCTATCACAACTCCTAGTCTCTTCTCCTCCACTATGGCCCACCAGTGTCCAACACTACCCTTCAATAGATAAACATCGTGATTTGCCTTGTCCTCTTCCAAGAAGTTTATGATCTTGAATGCCTTCTCAAGCTCCATTAACCACACTTCAACGTCTTCCGGGTTTGTTGTACCAACATTATCGATAGCTCCAACATGTCTCAACCTCTCAAAAGTCTTCTCGGAACCATGAGATTCCGCACTAGGGACAACTACCCTAGCTTGGGGTATGGGTGTTCTATCTGCTAAGTGTGTAATCTTTGCCATGAGCTATCCAAACATGGACTAGAAAGCTGGATTTTCCATGGTTACTGAGTCAAATTGAGGCGTCAAGGGTTGTAAAGGCCCCGCCACAAGTACCCTACCATCATGTGTCGACCTCCTACCACCACCACCTGATGTGAAGTAGCTACTCTCTGCATGCTCTTCACATTCTCTAGGCATATCTTCATAAGCAGAAGCTATGATAAAATATGTTGGATTGCATAAAAACAAACACAAAGCCTAAGTCCTATGTCCCTATAGACTCAGCAAACCTAGAGTTTTGATATCAACCAAATTGTGACATACGACCACACTAAACAAGATCACTTAAAACCCAAAACACATGATCGATCACTAATTAACCACATAATCAGAAAAGCATGTAAATTAAAATCGATTTAAATATCACTAATAAGTTTAGAACAATTACATATAAGTCCAAAAACCTGCATATAATGAAATATCATATCAGATATTAACATATTTGTCTAGTGTTTGAGGCCACAACATGTATACAAAAGATGGGTTTCACATATACATGCCATCCACAAACATCAAATATTGTCAAAAACTCGAGTTGATATACATATCATCTACAAATCATTCCCTGCCCGGGCCTGAGAGTATAGGGACGACTCTAGGACACAACTATTAGACAACCTTATGCTCCTACTACTCTCCAAGCTCCTCCTCCTCAACACCTCAAACTTGAAGATGTCACTGATGATCACCTAAAAAGATGTGATGACCCATGAGGTGAGATCCATGTCCCATCGAGAGATATAACTCTCAACAACAGTTATTGATTACAATAGGTTATGATATTTTAAATAATTTAAACAAATTAAGTTGATTTCACAAGCTAAGTAGACAAAACAAATTAAACATGACTACCATAGCATACAGAGAAACAAATAAAGCTATCACTTTCTATACAATTGATTTCTCTTACCGCAAAGCATAATAACTAAATATTATTGGCAACAAGGTAAGAGTAAACAACTAATGTCAGTCGTATTCATCCCTAAACAGATATACTATACGGCTGGATTATGTCGTTTATTAATCCCTGGGGAGTTTGAGGTATACCACTCAAAGTCCAACTAACCACCGCTTGGTCACAATCAGTTCTGTACAAGATCTAGGAGAGCTAGAATCCTAGGATCTCACCCCCTCGGTCAGAATGAGTCAAATGCAGTGATATATCAGTCAAACTACCCTCAACGACATATAGTCAAACTGCCAACAACCTAGTTCTCCCTTGGTACATAGATCACGACACTAGTAACCAGGGTATACAAAACCCTATCATCCAAGGTACAACTGTAGTTGTCCTCAATCACCACATATGTACACATATCAACTGTTCATAAACTGAGACATGATTGTAGCCATCATCTAAAACCTTGGGATCAAGATGTCAAAGATACACAGTCTCATGCACCCTGCCTACTCAACAATATGCACTCAAATCTTCTCTTAGGAATACTTGTTTCCCCATCCAACAAGTTCTGATACTAAATGGTTCTACGATACACGACACTACATGATTATGATTTCACTTGATTAGTTAATGTCATTTGGGTGTCTTTTAACTGAATCAATCAAGTTACATGCAAACCCTAAAAGAGTTCTACAAAACATGGGTATATTGCAACTTCATAAGATACAAAACATATGACGTATAATTTTTATCACAACATCACAAGATACCAATCCTTTTACATCATGAAGAGGGTTACACCTTCACTACGACTCACTTTATGCCCAAAGGTCACTATGACAATCACATCATTCCATGTAAGAACATCATTATCTTTCAACCTCTTGAAGGAGGTTCAACATACATCATCATACTTGTGACACACGGTGTAGCATAAGATTGTATTACATAAAAGCTATGATGTTCACTAAATAGTATGCTAGGGATACCACTACATAAGAGAGTAATCCTTCATTATATCACGCAAAGAAACTAAGTATGATAAATCACCATAATCTAATTACATTAGGGTTAGATTCCATAAAGCAAGTTAAGTTGATGTTACAATTCAGCAAACCACTAACCATTTGTTCGTATGCTTTCTTAGGTCAAAGCACAAATCCCAACCTTTGTACCTCCATTGGATAATGGGTGCATAAAGAAAAAGCATAATGTAAGTAAAAACCTTGCCTGAGACCATCAAACCCTTGAATAGAAAAACTTGATGAAATGTAAGTAAAACTTGCCTGAGACCATCAAATGTTGGATAGAAAAACTTGATGAAATGTAAGTAAAAACCTTGAACCATATGTCTAGTAAAACCATCGAGTTGTGACACTATGAGGAGCATCAACTTTGAAAGTAGGGAAACCATTGGTTGATGAACCATCAACCCAGTGGAACCATTGGTTGATGAACCGTCAACCCAATCCAACCATTGGTTGATGAACCATTGACCCAGTCCAACCATCGACCCTTGAGTCAGGAAAGCTATCAGATGATGACCCAGTGAAACTATCAAGTGTCATCACTAGGTGGGAAAATAGCTCAACAAAACCATCTTTTGAGGGACCAAGGAAACCATCTTTTAATAGGACTTAAGACCATCGATATAGCCACTTGAGAGATAACCAAAACCATCGGTTTTCAGAGGAAAGCTAGCCATCAGTTCAAGCACAAAAACAAAATTCCAAATAGAAACTAAGGCACCCACCATCGGTTGGCACAAGGGGTCCAACCATAGGGTTGCAAAACAAAACGGAAAAAAGCTCAAAAATCCTAAATAATGACTATTGTTTGAGAGCAAAACCATTGTTTTCAACATGCAAGCAAGGTTTAGAGATTCCTATACCAATGAAGGTTTGTAAACAAGGTTTAGGGTCCATCCAAGAAGATAAAATACTCAACAATCATCACATAAATTCAGACCCTAGGCAAAGGTAGAATCCTTCCACTTAGAACTTCATTTTAGAGCAAGATAATGTGCGTGCAAGGTATGAGTAAGCATAAACGTGGAGAAAGTTATGTAACTTGCCTCTAGGATGAAGATGAAGATACAAATAGCAAGGTAGCTTGAGGAAGGAGAGACGAAAAACCCTAGATTGGCACTCCTCTTGGCCAAGCTAGCTCATTCTCCAAAGGCAAGCAAACCCTAGGTCAAAGAAGTAAGAAGGAGGTGTTCTTCAAGCTCTAGCCCATGCCCCACCATGGAACACCATGGGTACGACCAAGAAGAAGAGAGAGGAACGTAAGATAGAAAGGAAAATGAAGGAAGGAAGGGAGACCTCACATACGTAGGTCAAGAAACCAAGCAAGGCAGCACCAAACGACCTCAACTAGGATAGATCTAAACCTTGGGTGCAAATGTAAGTAGATCGGACACCTTCTTCTACCTTAAGAACCTTCTTCTCCACCAAGAAAAGGGGGATGAGATTCAAGTAGAAAGGAAGCAGAAGGAGAGATCTTGGTCTGTAAAGAACTCATTTGCATGGGAGGGGGAAGGTATATAAAGCTATGGGTGAGAGTGAAGAGAAGGTAAATGTGTCTAGCCATGTTTTCCAAGTGTCCCATGGCCAAAGGGTCACATACATGCAAACTAGGAGGTCCATCAGTTGTGGAAGTTAGGAGAGACATCGAGTGTTGACTTCCAGGGTATCCATAGACCTCCCCCAGTAGGGTGACCATCAATTTTGAACCCCTAGGTCACAAAGGTGAGAAAACATCAATTGAGAACCTCTATAGGTAAACCATCTATAAGGACCACAATCAAATCCCAGAACACAAGACAGACCATTAGATCTCACCAAACCAAGAGAACCATCTAGTTCTAACACTTAATGTAGCTCATCTACGAGAGGAAACCCTAAGTTCAACCTTAGACAAATGTCACCTCCCAAACCAAGGTGCAAATAGGCATCCCAGGGCACAACTATCTAAAGAATGATAAGAGAACATGTGAGGCACAAAAATCACGTGACAAGTTTCAAGAAAAACCTTAGATATGGGTAAATTGCATAACAACCCAAAATAAGCATATAAATGCATAACTTGCTCAAACAGTGTCCGAACTGGACCAAACTTGAAACTTAAGCCTATTACATGATGTAAAAGCACATGTTGGGGTTTATTAAGGTCTAAGCATCTAATTATGATAATTAATCATGTTCAACCAAAAAGAAAGGTCATGGGTCTTACAGTAATTACTAGTGTAGTGCCTCTCTTGCCTACTATAGATATTTGCCTTCCCTAGGTTGATAATTATAATTACTTTTTACAGTATTCCTAGTGTTAGCCCTTGCCTTGCATGCCTTACTCAAATTTCCTATTTTTTATTTAGCATTCTTTCTTTGTTACTTATAACTAAATTGTTTAGGGTTAAAGTAGGTTTTGCTTAGTGCCTTTCATGAATTGCTTGCTTACCATTAGTGTAACCAAATAAGATCAAAGATAACCCCTTGAATCTAGACCCTGCATTAGAAACCTATCAGAAATGACCATAGCTCTAGTGCCCCCTGTCGACCTTAGGTTTAACCTCAACTTATCGATGCTATACTACTCCAGATCCCCTATGCTTGTGAAATTCTTTAAGAGTGTGTCCATTGGGATTAATATTTATAGAAAGACCCTATTGTGTGCCTAAGGTGCATCCGGTCAAATTCAATTGATTAGGTGTGTTGCAGACACACCAACTTTCTGGCATCATTATTGGGGACAGAAAGTGCCATAGCTCCCTAGTAGTTGTGGTGTGACTCTCCCCTTATGCATCGTCTTATGCATCGTCTTTTACCAATTTACTTGGTTGCATTTGGAAGACACATCAATCTTTGTGGTACCATTTTTAGGGATAGAAAACACCATAGATCCCTAGTAGTTGTGGTGTGATTCTCCCCTTAAGCACTGTCTGTTGCCACTTTAATTGGATGCATTTGGAAGACATCACCTCCCATCTTATCTTCCATATGGTACCAAAGCATCAATCCTAACTAGACCTGTCAAACGAGTGGGTGGGTTAGGTTTGGGTTGGGTCATTGCGGGTTTGGGTCTCGCGGGTGCGGGTCAAAAAGACCCAATGTTAAATGGGTGGAGAAGTCGCACACCCAAACCTGACCCAGTGGGTTGCGGGTCGCCCGCGGGTGCCCATATAATATGTGCACAGTGAAAAGATATTGCTAGTTTCTGTACTATGACAAAGAGTAGAATGATTCATTAATAATTTCAGTGTAAACATAACAAAATGAGGACAACCTTCCACTACTTTTTGTGTCAAACACAATGTAATATCTATTATGATGTTTTGAAATAAAATGTAAGAGACAAAATGAAAAACAACCATTTCTACAATTTACAATAAAAAAACTGAATGATATAGATGTTACAAATAGCATAACATATTACCATAACAACACTATATTTTGTCATCTTATGTTAAAAGTTCTTGATGTTTCATGTTCTTATGATTGTCCAATACTTAAAGTGAACAAAAAGAGAATATAATTATTATGATTGAATATAAAACATGCATTACCCTATATATTCATTAACATAAAAATAATATAGAAGTTAACGAATTTGTTTCCACTAGTGTAAACAATTAACAAAGGATATCAATAAAGAAAGTTAGACTTTAACTCTTCATGTTGTATACATTACACGTCATCAATTTAGTTGATTGATAATATACATGTGTTGCATGTCTTAAGAGTCATATAGATAATATATTTATATTAATATATTATTTAGTTAAATGGGCACTCACGGGTGCCCGGGATCACCCGTGAAACCCACTAAATAAACGGGTGGGTATGGGTTTGGGTGATTTCTAGCTGGTGGCAAATTTCGCCACCCAAACCCAACTTAAACGGGTCGACCCGTGGGCGCCCGCAGATTTTGACCCAGTTTGACAGGTCTAATCCTAACCCTAGGGAGAAAAAGAGAAAGCCTCCACCCGTGGGATGCCACCATCTCTTCTTGGCTTGGCCTCCCGTCAGGCATCATATCCCAATCAACATGGTCATATTGATTCCTTTTCTTATTTCATAAAAATCCAATCTTTTTATCGGCGCTCTACTTCCCAACCATCACCTATGTCTATCTACCTCCCGAAGTCACCTCTTCCCCAAGTTCACTCGACACACTATGATCTTGCTCTGTAATGTTCTCCATAAATGTATTCATAGTGTCATATTTAACACGGTGTCATCCATGACTACACCAACTTTATCCCTCATCCTTCTTGACTCTTATCTCTGCATGTGACCTCATGACATGCAACAACCTATGTGTGATTGAGATAACCAACTCCAGTGTGATCCAGTAAGATCATACATAAAGGGCGCTCTCTTTGGCCACAACCCGAGATGCTTGACATCAACCTACATAAATGCATAGTAGCATATACACATATCAGAACTCCATCTTTTCTTCTAACCTGCAACAATATTATCCATGTATTATAGAGTGTGATAGTTCTATTTTGATCAATGCATTACCTACTACACCTGTTTGTGCTTTGCTATATGGCGCTCCCATCGCTCTTGTTTCTCATACACGAACGGCTCGTGGACCTTTGTTATTTATTGGGTGAATGTCAATGACCAGCTATGATGAGGCCCACGATAAATTCAAGGAATGAAATTATTAAAGAATCAAGCAATTCATACACCCCGCCGACCTTAATACCAATTGTTGACCTCATATACAATATGCTATTACTAATCAGATCTCTTATCAGATCTATTTTTTGACCTAATTCAAACTGCAGGCTATGTCCCAAACACCCCCTAGATTGTTTTTGGGTCATGCAAAGATCCCTTTATTTTTCTATCCAAATTTGTCTAATCGGGTCATGTATAACATTAACTTGTGTTATTAGACATAACAACATATTGGTAAATAAAATACCATGTGCTAGTTTATAAAGCACAAAAAAGGGGATTGTATTTTGACTCTTCCTCTCCATTAAAAAATCCTTCCTCTACCACCGCTCATGTGTGCATGAATTTCTATGTGGGGGGGGGGGGGTTAAGGAGTGGGACCCGATAGGTATACACTCCCTATTTAATTCCAGGAATAAGTTCATTTAATCCAAACATACCAAAAAGATATGTTGGAATAGGTGTATTTTTCATTTGTAAATAATGGTATACAAGACCAAATATTTAGCAGCGAAAACTAAAGATCTAACTATTATAATGCCTATTTATAACATCATCCGTCACCTTGTAGGGTGTTACAACAGGAAACTAAAAACTATAACATAGGATCAATAGAGGGTTATATAACCACCTCAAATCTCTCACTCAAAAAGGTTCAGCTACACTTGTATTTGTCCAGGTCAACCTTGGTTCTCTCCTCCTTTCTCTCTATTTAGGGGTTGGAAGAAAACTCCACTAGAGAAGACAAAGATGGAAATTATTATCATAAAAGTGAGTATGAGCATATTAGTTGGGAATTGAGAAACATTCATGCATGAAGTCTCCATGAGCATTGATCCTTATGCAGACATATAAGCGTAAGGAAATTCTTATTTGATCGGTCTGTCTGAAATTGGACATTATTATTGATTGGCCAAGACTGCAATTTTACAAGGATGTCTACCTTTGTTTCAAAAATGTCACCTTTATGAAAACCTTGTCACCAAAGCCTTTTAATCTCATGTAATAATTCATATGGTGATCTTTTCTCAAGCAATGATGTGTGAAGCCTTGGAAATCTGACTTGGATCTGGGTTTTGGAATTTGACAAGCTGACAAACATTTGAGGTATTTTGCATCCCTTATGAGTTACATTGAGAAACATATTTGAATTTTCTTTCTCTTAATGTATGTTGCATGCTCTTATTCAAATTAACCAATTAATATAATTCTCTCTCTCTCTTGATGTTTGTTGCATCTCCAAATCATATTGAGCAATTCCTTATTTCTTTCTCTTGATGTATATTGCATCCCTGTTTATCACATTGAGCAAATCACCTATATTTACTCTTTCTCTTGGTCCTTTGGGGAAACTATCATGCACACATTCTCTCTCTTATAAGAGGTTGACTTATATAAAAAATAAGTGTTAAAATGGATCTTTGATCATCTTACTTTAATTAATATTCTTATTTGACTCTTATTTATATCTTGTTCATTTTATTCCATGTCTAAAGCCTAATTTCTCAAGTTGAAAAGGACTTCTGTGATCTTCTGATGGATATTACTCATAGAAATGATTGGATATTGGTTCATGGGTCCTTTAACCCCATTGATATCAGTTGGATATTCTCATCCCTTTGTTGAGCATGACTATACTTTATCTTGTCTGTCCTATTAGCATATGTGATTAACTAGTCATAACTACAAGTAGTGACACCATATAGGCATTAAGCTTTATTCCCCTGCCACTTATAATGTTTATACGCACGTGGGTTTATTCCCCTACCACATATTATAATAGGAACCAAGTACTATTCCCCTAACATGCACTGTGTTTTATTTCCCTACAAAATACTATATTTGTTTGGCACTAATGTTTTAGTCATCCTGCCATTTGGCCATACATATGGGTTCCTACCCTACTTTTTAGTATATCTAATTTGCTTAGTGCTTACCATGCAACTTTTAAATTTTCTGATAATATTATTGTGACATGGTTTTAAGCCAAGAAATCTCTTACGATTCATCTTCTTTAAATGTATTCTCTTGATCTCCACTTGGATGGTACTTTTCTACGATCTTCTTTAAATTTATTCTCTTGATCTCCACTTGGATGGTACTTTTCTATGTTTGGAAGGCCATGAAGAGGGGTATATATATAATTATTAGACATGGGTACCAAGAAAGTTATTCATTTTTGGTTTACTAGGAAAATTTGTAATGTACATTATTGAGGAGAGAAGTTAAGTAGTCATTAACACATAAAAGGAAGGAATAAATATAGAAAAAAACATCACTCCCCTTCCATTTCTTTATGTCTATGTTTTTCAATATGTTTCCCTTTTTTTTCCAACAATGTGTTCGAAGAAATATTGACTATTAAATTTATAATAATAATACTTATAAATATCTCATCTTGTAATTATTGATTCAATGTAAATGTTGTATAATAATTTAATGTACAATTGTATAGGATATTTTTATTGACTTCCTTTTCTATCATTCCATTTATGAACCTATTATATACAATTGTTCATTCCATTATGAAATTACGTTCTCACAATGTGTTTCTTCTCAACTTTAGAGTCATTCAAAACATGTATACCAATTTTATTCCAATAAAATGCATCTATTTAATTAAATTAAGTTAAAACCAAATTCCAAATTTGAGACAACTATATATATATATATTGTTAATATATTTTATATTTATTATTTGTGTAGGAGATATGTACTAATAAATTTATATATCTGAAACTAATTATTATAGATACATGAATTTTCAAATCAAAAGGGTGAAAACACTATCGAACCTACCATTTTCCTTTTCTCCTTGTTGTTAATAATTTTAGGAGGTAATATAGGTTTACAAAGGAAATCATTTAGTCAAGATTATTACTATTTCTTATTTGGATTAAGTAACTGATTATGTAAATTTGGTATTGTTTATTTGTTTCCAAACAATTATATAATCAAGTTAAAATATTTTGTTCCTTTATGAAATGATAACATCATCATTTTCATTTAATTATTGCATCGAAACATTAAGGAGAGTGAGTTGGTTCTTTAAATTTTGTTTCAATATATTAAATAACTCATTTATTCTACATTGTTGCAATTACCTCAGTATATATTCCTATCACTCATGTTGTAATTGGAAAGTAAGTCCTTATTAATATTTTCAACCATGATAATTTTCCATAGATTTAGATGCAATATTGTTTCCCTTTATGTTACACCATAATTTTATTTATTACAACTTTGCATAAATTATATATGTATAATCCATGCAAGTTGATTTATACTACTTATTGAAATATTAGATGTCTAATTCAATATTTTTTCCCTTATCTTTCCTTTTTTAATGAAATTAGGATAGTTATGATTGTTCCTATAAGGTGAAACTTGGCACCAAGATAATTGGAATCCAAGCAACACGTTTTTTTCCTTTATATTTGGGTTGCAAAGATTCTTTTTATGAGTTTTAATACAAGTAGAGTTTTGGTCTCATCGCCATTATATTATTATAGCATTACATCATTACCATCATTATTTATTATTTAGAGTCCCATTGTATTAACATTGTCACCAAAAGTGTTTTTTTATTTAATATGTACAAATTTCCATATTTCACTTATTTATCATATCAATCCCACCAATTCAATATTTATTTAGATAATGGTAGATCATTAATATTTATGGACATGGTGTTGGGTTCTGTGGAGGCGATATGCGTAGTGAAAATAATAATTTTTTTCTCCACATATCTTACTAGCAGATCTCGCCGATAACAAAGTATTCAGAAAGTAGGTGCACATGATATACCTTGTCCCAGAGCAAGTCCACCGACGTTCCTTTGTAGGATGTGTGTCTCTCCTTGTATGCACAGACGATCGTCGTTGATACCCTTTAAATGCAAGAACATCAACGTCTGCGTCCCTACTTCATCCACATGGATGGACTGGAATTCCACGTCGCGCTTCTCAAGCCGGCGGGAAGGAACAACCTTTTGTTTGACAACGTGCTAGCGTCGTGGTTGTTCTCCTTCTCTCTCGCTTGAGGACAATGACGGCTAGGGTTCACGTAAAGAGCGTTATGATCCTCTATATAAACTTAGTTGTCATGCCCCCATAAATAGCAGAGGAAAGGAAGTAGGGTTTCCCAAAACCTTAGATAAATGAAAGGGTTGTGTCTGCATTTAAAACAAGCCACTCGTGGATCATTAAAAGAACTTTCTAGAATTAATTAATTAACTAATTAATCATACTAAATGATTAACTAACTTTTATCATCCGACCTTAGTCAATTGCTCGGGATTAGCAAGCTGACTTAACAATTTAAATCTAATCAATTGGCTTGAACATTTTAACCAAAGAACTTATATTATATTCCGATATTATTTTGGTAGATTATCTAAATGTTCTAGTAATCAATTTGATTCAGAACATTTCCAATCATGTCCACAATCATACTTCTATTCTAATACATCCTATGTGTGTGACCCGATAGGCTCCAAATTACGTTGACAATGATACTCATAATCATACTATGATTTCATAAGTAATGACTGGTATCTAGCAAGACTTTATTGCTACCCAAGTAATTGGAGAAGTTGGAGAACAAATTCAACGTACAATTTGTGCTCGGTGTTATAGTGAATGTATAGTTCCTTTGTCTCTGATATCCAGATTGAACTTGAGGCATGGAATCTCCATCCTCTTCAATGTTCAATCCATGTTCCTTGGACTAGATCAGATTGTTTTGGATATGTATAAGCTCAATATGATATATTAACTCATACCAGTATGGCCATACATTTTTCATTGTTTCTTATCAAGTATCCAGGATATCAAACTCATGTAGGAGGGACAAATGCCATCTACATCACTCACATTCATCCCCATGTGTTATAGTGCACCCAAGTACCACCTTTATGGCAACCCTTATTCAAAATCACGGTGGATGATGTCAAAGTACACCGAACAACATGTCATGAGTGTAGTGACTTCTGGTCTAAGAACCAAAATCACCATCGCCACGATGTGAGATGAATCTGACTACAAATCATGGTTTCTATGTGTCACTCTCAAGGTGGGTCTGTTCGATACACTGCTCTCTAACAAGTATCTATGTGCTTGGTTTGATATCACATGTTATGACTAATGAGATTTTGTCATCAACCAACACACACTCTAGTCTTAAGTGTTATTGTTGTCTATTAGCCTTCAACAAGAACATTTGATTAGGGACATAACAAGAATGCATATACTCTTGACATATGTATGAACTCGTTATTCAGGTCTTCAACCCGAAGACATACATCATTGAGTAATATTATTCTTTAGACATTTATTATGTTACATCATTATCTCATAACTAGATAGACAAATTAAATTGGAAGATTAGCTTTACTATTAATCAAATTGTGTACAAGATATGCCATTACAATCACTATATGATTGACTCTATATACCAATACATGGAAACATTAATTATTATTCTAAAACACATTATACCTCTTATTGAACATATTTTCACCATTATTTGCATATTATTTAGAAGAAGAAAAATATGTGAGATGCTTAATTAATTTACTTACATGTTAGCACATAATTAAGTTGATATGTGAATATGAGTTTAATGATATGTGATGTTGATTATCACTTAATATGTTATATTTGTTTTCAAGCATAAATATGTAATGGGTTACCATTGAGTTATTCATGTTATATGCACTACCAATACTCATTAAGACATAACTTTATCCTTGTTTGGTCAAATCTAAGGAATCGAGCTTACTAACCTCCTAATCATGGAATAGAATAAGATCCTAGATTATTGTTCATTATAGGGAAAATAGAGGAAAGAGAGTATGAGGGAAAATAGTATGAGAGAGGTAATATGTATCAATACAGGGTATTAACATCAAGCTTCTTGTTCTTCAACACATTGGTCCTTCCAATGTCTTTGTGGTGCTTTATTCCCATGAAGCATCATGCTTCTGGTGCATCATTGGTGCATCTCTTTTCCAACGACATTGTGGTTTTTGTGTTTGTGACATGATATGCACATAGTTTGTCTATCCGCGCTTCCTTATTCCAATTAGATACCATGTTCATACATTGAAGGATCTCAATCGCAACATTGACACCAAACATTTCATATTTGTACCACATTATATACGTCGGGATAGAGTTTGTTACACTTATTCTAGCCTCTACTTTGCTCTAGTGCCAATGATGTTTCAATTGGTCATTCTTGCTACATTTTCATCAAGTTGATGGTTGCTTCTTCACATCATACTTCTCAAATGCATGTCAAATTCTAGCATGCAAAATTTGCATATGCAAGGTTGATAATTCATCTAGATTTTATCTTTATCAAGCTATTTTATTTGTGTCTTTTCAAAGTTGTATCTTCCAAGATGGTTCTTCTAGTGATCTACTCAAGCTTCCTTGTTGGTGTCTTTCATTCCCACAAGCTCCAAGAGTCACACTCTAGATGGATCTAGTTATAGTCATCATCACCTCACCGTATCTGATTTTGAAGATACCTCTACTGCTACATTGTTGGATGCGTTGATTGCGCTTATTTCCATCCACATTCCTTTTTAGAAGATGGTGTGGTCATGGTATTTTTTGTTATATCTCCAAATTGATGGTCATTTTTTTCATTCAATATGCATTTTAGAAGATTTTCTCTAAATCTCAAATATTTGTAGCATGTAGAACATAAATTCAAAGGTGGCCTCCTCCGATAGTTAGTCGGATAGTCATGTTTTAAGGGGAGTGAGAATCTTGTATATAGATTGATATTTTTATTTTTGATTTGTCATAATGTCTAATTGAGTCTTGCAAGTCCAAACTAGATTTGTGTTTCACCAATACTCTAGCTTGAGGGGGGGTGTTGGAATAATTGCTATTTAGTTTATTAAGTTAGACATGCTTAATTGTGATGGTCCATTAGGGCTAAGTTCACATTTCTTGTACTTGCCTCCTTTCCTGTATATAGGAGAGGAGTGTTCCTTCTATCAGTAAGAAAATAGCTAATTAGCCTCCCATCTTATTTTCCATAATGTATATTTGAATGTAAAAAAAGTGAAGAGTATCTTGCTTGGACTAGGGTTTGACCTTGACTTGTTGATACACATTCTTGGGATACGACAGTTTTCTTATGAGTCATATTAGACCATGATTGTTAATTCTCTTTCTTGGTTGTATGATGTACCTCTCTTGAGTCTATAGTAGATAATTTACCTACTCTCTCTCTCTCTTATGATTAATGTATTTCTCTTTAAATATATTTTTCTATTAAATTGATCTGGAGTGAGAATGCCTAATTAAATTGATATTGATACATCTCTAAATTATTGACAAGTGCAAATTGAATCCTTAACTTTATTTACTATGCTTATCCTACTTAATTTGTTGTTGATTCATCATTCCATTCCTTTATTCCATTCTACAAATGGAGATCCTAAATTGATGGTCTGTTTGGACTATATTTATCTTGCCTCTAGATTAAATATATGTTTGATTGGTTAAGACTTTATCATATATTTGTAGTTTCACATTTTGGGGTTGGATTCCATTATATAACTTATATCATATTTGGGATGTTGGTGCTCTCACCTAGCCCCGTGTGCTCCCATATATATGATATATACATACAATTAAATGGAGAAATTTATGTGCTCTCATCTTTTTATAGGCATGGGATGTCGAAGTGTTTTGATCCTACTTTTTGATGATTATAGTCTGCTATATAATATGCATGCAACTGAAACTAACTTGAATTTATTGAATTCTATCTATTATTATTCTCTATAATTGCTAAGGCAAGAATTTATGGTTTTACTCTATTTTTTCATATAATATATGATTATTACTATATGAAGATCCCTCTTGACATATAATTGGATATTCTACCTCCCTCTTCATTGAGAACCTTGTCTGATGTGTGTATTTTATATCATATTTTGGACCACTTTTAGTTGTATTTCTAAATCATTTTCACCCAATAATCACTCTTAATAATGCTAGACTTTTCCATTTTATTGTTATATTTACTTTCTATATGGTTTATATTGTAGGTACAATATTTTTGCATTAAAATGGGGTGAAAATGACATCATATCATCCATTAAAATATTCCCCAATCATGTAAGCATTCAAAAAATCAATGTTGTTGAAAATGTTATAGACACGCCGTGTTCAGAAAAAGACACACAATGTCCAGACCAGATACGCTGTGTCCCACTCTAGAACTTGAATCCAGAACTCCCTGAATTACAACAACACGTCGTGTCTAAATTCTGACACGTTGTATCCCTGTCCAGAACTTAAATCTAGAACTCCCTGAATTGCAGCAACATGCCGTGTCTAAATTAAGATACTCCATCTTACTTTCTAGAACTTGTATCAAGCTTCAATTATCACATTAAACACACCATGTTGGCCATCCAACACACAATGTCACCTGCAAATTTTACTCAAACATGAATTTAACTGTCTCACACTTATATATACGATCCCAAACCATCTTGAGATAGCTATCACGAACTATTTCAAACTATTTGAAGCGGGACTCAAGTAAGGAAAAACCAGGAGGAGTTGGAGGCATTCCAAGGGAGAAAAGGTGATTTCTCAGGAGATAAACTTCTTGTTATTCCTTCTTCTCCAACAACTACAGTAGGGATCTTCGCCGTTCTCTTCTCTCCACTCTGACGTGAAGGCATCTGGAGAGTTTCCAGCAACAATGATGGATTTGTGACTCCTTGACTGGAGTTCCAACTCTATCTTACTTCTTCAACAGACATTCAAGTTTATTTCCTTTTATTATGATGCCTAGCCCTGTTCTCTACTGCTTGTATCTACTTTCTAAAACTATGGACAAGTAGATCTCCTTTTCTTGGGAATGGGGGAGTAATTCCCATCTCATAATATTTTTGAACACGAATTTCATATATAATGTTAGTTGTTTCACTGTTCTAAAGTTCATCCGTGTTTAATTCTTCTTACATACTTTGCTGGTCATTTTGTATGCTTGATTTTTGCTCTTTGTATAATTTCAGAAAATATGCATATGAGTAAGTAATTTTTCCTTAGTTGCACTACTTTGACCATGGGAGTGGCTGGGATGTGTCGAAGAGAAATTTTTTGTAATCTGAATCTTAGTATATCCACGGGAGTAGTATACAAAGTTAACATTGTTCTACACTACTGGTAGGTAGGTGTAGGATACAAACCTCCCTTGTGTTATTTCTAGTATTGTGGATAATCGTTGTTCTTTATGTTATGATATGGATGTGAAACCTTGTTCTCAAGAATCTCCAATCTAATTTGATCCTTAATACAAGTGAATTTTGTTTTAGTTAGTTTTCTTCTAAATTACTTAGTTCACATAACAAAGCCTCTCTTGTTAAAAAGATCTAGATTGTTGAAGTTGAATGCTCTTGCGCCTAACAAAGCCTTGCTCCTTGGGCGACCTCAAACATACTACAATATACACACCCGTATACTTGTGGGGCAGTGCTCGGGTTTATAAATATTAAAACTTGCATATTTAGCTAAAATCTACTTTAATTTGACATATGTTATCCATATATTTGGTTCAATCCCTATTTTATGTACATACTAGTTTTTGTTTATAGTTTCCGTCAACTTTTCTCTTATGGGGGTGTTCCCAACCCCTCCGGTTGAGGAGACCTTGTCATAGTTGAACTTAAGTTGCAGCCTACATGAGAGTAGCCATTTGCTTGGAGATACATTGCAGTAGCCAAGTTGCCGTCTACAACTCGTTAGCAATAGATTAGTTACTTTAGGTTTTATTTGTATACACCACATATAGTGTAGAATTACATTTAGCATGAGACATGAATATCATATATTTTTGTATTCTATTGCTACACTTTGCGTTTTGAACATATTGATTGAATGAACTGGACTATCACCCTTTGTAAAATTTTATGATGGTGTTTGGCATTGGGTACATTTCATTTTGGTTTTATTGAGTAAGCGAGTGGCTCCCCCTATTGGGTCTCACCCCCTATTAATCTTATAAGCTCTGTATGCACACTTTAACAATCTATATGTGAGCTCAATGATCCGTCACGTATGTGTGTTTACATTCTTACATTTTTTTTGTCGCCAATAGGTACAATTCACAACCTCAATATTTTTAAAGAAAGTTTTCACTTATAAAAAATATTGTACCCGTAGAAACACATAAATGAATATGTGTTCTATCTCATCCTACAAATATGTTTGTTTGCTTCAGGAACAAGTATGTAAGGCCTGTCCGAGTACTTTGACGACCTATCTATGAGCTCATTGGCCCAACATGTTTATATGTTTATATGCTTTTTATTATTTTTGTCGCCAATAGGAAAACCCAAAAAATAATACGAGACACAATATTTGTCTTGAATTTTTTTACTTATGTACAAAACTAACTACATGTTACTAGTAAGAGAAGGGAGCATTGGTAATTTACTAATGACATACAATTGGTTGGAGAGAGTCAACCTGTCGTTAAATGAGTTATTCACTTTTTATGAGTTGTACGTGGATTATTGTAAGTACTAATTATATATTAATAGCAAAGAGTACATGTCAAGAAGGGAAGCACATGTAAATTTGATAATAACACTCTATAGAGGGAGTCATCAAGTTGTTCTCTTTTAGTAAGTTGTATGTATGTATCTCCACTAATTAGTATGAAACTGACCAAAAATATCAGGTTTAAATCTTATAGATTTAGGTTAGCAAACAATTTCACATCCTAAGTTAGTCCCTATATTTTTATCAATTGCATTCCATGTTTCTTATTTGTTTGTACTGCCACCTTTTATTTTGTTGTTCTTAGCAATCAACAGGCACATGTCAGACCTGGAGAGCAAATATAATTTCAATAATGACATTATATATATTAGGGAATTCAACTGGAAGTTAATTGGCTTATTTTTTTTTGCTAAACTGTGTGTAAATTATTTCAAGTACTAATTATGAAGTGAAAATTAAGTATGGATTTTAAATTTGTCGACAGCGAGTTCGCGTATCTATTTAGTACACATAATTTTAATTGGATTGTATTGTTGTTATTTTATGTATGTTTTAGTCAACAGATGCACGATATAAAGGGGGAGTAGTAATTTTAAGAATGACACACTACAAGCTGGGAGGAGTGAATTAGTTAGCTATTATCTTTTTTAATGGGATGTATATGATCTATTCTGAGTAATAATTATGTATATTGAGTTTAATTTTTTTTGATCTAAATAGTTTCCACATTTAAAAAGTTTAAATTTATTGTCTAAATTAAATTGGACGGTTCTAATTTATTTGACAACTAAGATATGTTTGATAATATGACATTAAAATTTTAAATTTTCTATTTTATAAAGATACCATTGAAAACATACAAATAAAAATATAAATAATAAATGAGAAAAGATGAATGGATTGTCACGGCAAATGAATACAATTACAACTTACACGTGTGTTTTCATTGTCTAACAGAAGACACCAAGATGGTTAGACACTCGGTTTGTTAGTGAGAGGTCCCAGGACCGAACCTAGACTACGGGATGAATAGAATGGCCAATTAAAAAAAAAAACGTGTGTTTTCTGCTACAATAATGTTAAAGTGTTGTTCCCTGACCATGACTTGAGATGGAGTCTTCGAAGGATTTTTATTAAAGTTATATTTCAAAGCGATTAGCCATATCGTAGTACTGGTTTCGGACTCATGGCGCCGACTTATCACCTGGTTATTCCGACCTCCTATTCTCCAAGGCGGCCATTTCACGGCCCATATCCAGGTCCGCTTCGCCTTCGAGGGCCGGCGGTTGTATCTTGCCGCCCCCTGCCCCTACTCCACGGCACGGCCGCGAAACCAGTGCCGACCGAGAAGAGTGCCACTAGCGACGCTTCTCCCCTCTCCACTCTTCGTGCGTCTGGACCTCAAAGACTCAAACCCCCAAACCCTGAACACTAGGGTTTATCTGTTCTTCTTCTAAACGCTACGGGACTCCAGCTCGTTTTCTTCATGGATCAGGCTTGCTAACTATACTCTTTATACCTCAACCCCCATCGTATTTGGGGACATGGCGTTTGCTGCACGTCGAAGCATAGCTACAAAGCTCGCTGCGGCGTCCCGCGCGGGCTTCCACCCTTCCTTTGCCCACCTCCTCCCGCACGACCGCGAGCAGGATGGCAGCCACTGCATCCCGGGGTCGCCCCCTGCTCGAAATCCGATACCGCAGCATTCGACGGTGCCACGAATTGCAAGCATCAGTAGCCTGGAAAGGAGGAGTCTCGGGCATCCGTTCTTTTTAGGCGTGGGTTATGGTTTCTCGAGGAGGTACTCTTCGAGCTCCGTGGGGTCCGACGGCGGTGTGGAAAGCCTCAGGGATGCGGGGGACTTCTTCTCCGAGAAGGGACTCAGCGTGCTGACGGAGAGCGCCGGGGAGGTTGTTGCACAGGCGGCTCCCGCGGTTGGTGAAGTGGCTGCAGCTGCCGCTGATTCCGCGTTTCCTGTGGCGGCTCTCCAGCATGTGATTGACGCCGTGCATTGCTTTACGGGCCTACCTTGGTGAGAATGGATCTTCGGGGCTGGTGTAGGCGTAGTTACGGTCTAAACGTGCTCCCAACTTTCTTTTCTTCTTCTTATATATATTTCACTTGTTTCTCTACGCTAGGTGGGCATCCATTGCTTTGACTACTGTTCTGATTCGTCTTGCTACTGTTCCTGTATTGCTTCACCAGCTCAAAGCTACAGCAAAGCTCAGTGTAAGTCTGAATGCTATCCCCCTTCTCCCCATGAATTCACTGTGAAACTAAATTTCTACCCTTTAAAGTCCGCAAGGGTGTGGTGTTGTAGTGATCTCAGCATGTGCTGACCCGGAGCTCCTAGATTCAGTTCCTGCATCTTGGTCACCCTTATACCTCTCATCATTTATGTCGGGCCCCACAAGGTTACAAGGTCATAGGTGAAGTTCTTCCTCTGTTGAGTTTCCACGAAAGTTTATGGTTAAAGGTATAACATCAACACAGAGCATTAGTCTAATCCTTTCATTGGAAGAGAAGGGTCTATAGCTAGCCCTGCCCACTAGGATTAATGCATCGAGGGTTCAATACACTTCCTGCCATAATGTAATTTAATATTGTCATTAAAATAAGTCTTACCACATGACACTCATTGTTTTGACGTTTTCGTTATATGTTAATTGTTAAAATAAAAGTGATGATGTATGCATCTTACCCAATGGATGATTTCATTCTTTGATTCCTGAGTCCTGACAGTATGTTAGTATGCTGTTTACTAGAGGCATACTTATTGAGGTGTACTTTTATGTGGGTGTTCGTTGTTGGTCGACACCTTAAGTTTGAGTGTTCCTTTATGGTCAAGGACCTATTTTAGCCTTTGTTGTTGGCCTCAATGCATGCGTAATTAGTCTTACCGAGTAAAGCAGGGATGCAATCACATAATAATTGCAATGGCGAAGATTATATTAGTTATCCTAGAGGCCCTTTTATCTATCACATGAACCTCAGAGCAATACCAGTCTTAAAAATGTAAAGTTGTAGAAATAAATTGGAATAGTCTATTTTTAGGACTAGCGAAATCATGGATTAAAATCTCGGTCGAAATTGAATTTTTGACCAAAATTTCAGTTTTGACCACTACCTGACATCATAATAACAAGTTCGGGATTCGGCAACTTTTCGGCTGGCTGGAAAAAATCGGAATTCGGAAAAAATCGAGAAAAGTCGTGAAAAGATCGATAAATTTCGGTCAAAGTTCGGTCAACTATTCGGAAATAATCGAGAATAAGTCGGCAATATAAGTATATACATATATATATATGTATGCATATATATGCATGTATGCATGTGTATATATATAGATAAATGTATGTATGTACATACGTATATGATGCATGTAACTGTTACGGCCACAAGACATACAATCTTAGTGAGTAAAAATGTAGGAAAAGAAGTAAAAAATAGTTGAGAAATAACATGAACTGTCCAGAGGAGTGGGGGCTTTGAGGTTTAGTGTGTATTAGGAATTTTGTGTACGTGGTTTGGTAAAAAAAGAGCAAACGACTTAAAAGAGAAAAATCGTGAAAAGTCATGAAGAATCGTAAAAAATCGTATAAACCGCGAAAAAGCGGGATTAATCGTGAAAAGTCGTGAAAAATCGGCGATTGGCGTATTAATCGTGATGAATATTCGGGAGCCTATAACATCGTGAAAAATCGCTGATTTTTCGTAAAATTCGGAGACTTTTGTTACTATGCCCGACATCGAAATCATCGTACTAAATTACAGAAATTTCTCATATGTCATTTCATAGAAAATTCTAAAAAATCCAAAAAAATGTGGATGATCCCACTTTACTAAATTTTAATAACAAAATATAAGATGTAACATGTTTTGCATGAGAATATATATATATATATATATATGTGTGTGTGTGTGTGTGTGTGTGTGTGTGTGTGTGTGTGTGTATGTGTGTGTGTGTGTGTGTGTGTCTACATTGCACAATGGAAATCCCCATCGAAACAATTTTGTATCTTTTCACTCACTACCAACATATGATATAATTGCATAAATAGACGTATTAATGTATGCAAACCATCCTCGTAAAATTTTATGAGAAGTCGTCGAAATCGTCAAAGTTTATGTCAAAATCTCTTGTGCGACATGTGCAAAATTATCGAAATTTGATCAAATTTTTCTGTTAATTTTTGTTTCTAGACCATCGGAGATGGCGTGAAATCTACATTTTAAACTATGGGCCAAAGAACCACCATGCCGCCTTGTCAAGTATGACAGGAGGTTGATCCCATGGAACAAAATTTTGATTGAAATTTGGGAAATTTCGATCAAAATTTGTGATTTTTTTCCAACCAGACATCAAAATGCATATACACAGGGAATAGGTGGTAATTTCTCAATAGTTTCACATCTAGGTGCAAAATTTTGCAAAAGAGGTGGAAATTTTGCAGATAAAAGCTTAGGTTGGGCATAACACAACCTGTGTTTCAAGAAATGTTATTCCGCTGGCTGCTCTTGCCTCTTGGGTATTTTGATGATTTTCTTTGAATCTGGAGGCTTTTTTTTTTAATTTTAGTTATAATTCCCTATCCCTAGCCCATCTACTCCTCCTATTCCTACCCTCTTCTTTATAAATCTAAAGAAATACAATGAAAATAACAAAGTTGTAAGTGCTTGATCATTTGGAAAAATCACATGATCTACAAACAAAACTTGGTAGATCTATGAATTAAAGCTATATTGTATGAAGCATGAAGATCTACAACAATTTTAATTACACTTTTATTTCGTATTTGTATATAAAATGGCTTAAAAAGCTATATTGGGACTATAATTTCTTAGATCTATGTATAAATGACCTATGTAACCTAATTAAATGCTAGCAATAACTTAAACAATCAATGTGAACGAATTTCGGTAAAACTGTTAATAGAAGCATGTATTTTGACTTTATACCTATGTAATAAATAACTTCAGACCTGAAAAATTAATAAAAAAAGAAGAAAAAATGGGGTATGTAACATAATTAATATGTGATGACTATAGCCAAGACTTCGAATTTATTAAGTTTACCAAAGTGGGAAGAGATGCTAATCGTCTTGCAGACAAGCTGGCCAAATGGTTCTTGAAGATCCCTGGTGATACATACCGATCCCCTAACTGCCCAGATGAACCGATGAACCTCTTCTTGGGTGAAAAGAAACCAGTGGATATGACTTGAGTTTAATGAGCCTGTAACCCGCAAAAAAAAAAGTGACGATTATAACATGCAATATTACTACTTTACCAGTTGCGACTTTTCTCTTACGAGTTTGTAGTTGGTAGTAAAAACTGAAATACTTAATATTTAAGTTGTTACTTACTACTTAGTAGTTACTAATTAGTAGTTACTAGTTAGTATTATTTAGTACTTACTAATCACTACTTAACTCTAAATTAGTAGTTATCAGTTGGACATAGGTAATATAAGTTTTAACTTGTAAGTTTGTAACTTGTAATTGTATGTTTTGATTTAAGCTGAAACTTGTAGGTGTGTAAGTTTGTAACAGTCGAAAGACTCGTCAATTTTACAATTGGTGCACTCATTCATCAAAACATGGAGACCCACCCGATCTCTCAACATACAAATTTATTGTTTAATCTACTGTGTTTATGTCTATATATTGTGCTTGCAAAATTTCATAACTTAATTCCTCCATTTTACCATCGAATTATCATTGAAATCCCTGCCCAAAGATTTAAACTCCTTCACTTACACATACCGGAGGCCCCCATACCTAATATGTAATATTATTGCACAAATATGTGTATTTTGGCGTTTAGACTGTCATGGCAACATTTTATGATTTCATAATTCGTTTTGGCGTCGAAATCGTCAGGAACATAAATATCAAAATGTTTATCAAATTTATGTAATTTCTATTTCCGGGCCATCAAAGAGGCGTCAAATTGAATATTTAATTCTATGGTCTATACTCACTCAGGAAGGGACAACATGCGTCATGAGAGTGACTTCAAATTGGTTTTCTGCATCTTCTCTGTATCAAAGTGTTATAAACTTCATTAATCTATTGATTTTAGAATGCGCAAAACATTGCTTATTAACACCTTTGCCTTTTCAACAACCACACTTCTAATACCAAGTGGCCTAGTCCACAAATTTTATTTCTCAGACGGCTGTGCTGTTTGCTATTCTTTCTAGAGCATTTCTGTAACAACTTTTGTGCTTTAGAAACTTATCTACACATTGTTTCTACTTCTGATACCAAAGTATATTATTATCTAAAACTTGCAGGTACTGAAACCTGAACTAGAGGAGCTGAAAGACCAGCTGCAAAATGTATGCTGCACATTTAAGTTTCACAGAGAGTATTCCTTCTGTCCATATTGTTTTTAATATTTCTGTCTATTTATAATTCCTTACGACGGTAAACTAGTAAGTGTCTCTACTCTTCTTTGTTGAAGTCATAGCATCAGCACACAGTCCAAGATTCAGATTTCTCTCTGTCTATGGACTCTTATCCTCTGTTTTGGCTTTTGTAATTTGCTGTGCTGCAGACTACTGATCCAAGAGAGATGCAAGAAAAACAAAGACAAGTAAAAGAACTCTTCAAAAAGTGAGCTATTTCTGATGGTCCTTGGTCTCGCCGACTATACGTTTATTTTAGTATCCGTCTGTATTATAACTGTATCTCTTTCATAATGCTTAAAAGTCGGTCTTAGTAAGAATTGTATATATGCAACATCAGTGGTGGAGTCAGAATCTCAAAATGGGTGAGGCACAATAACAAGATGGTGTTCTTAATAAAGCCAACAAATATACGATATTACGTTTATTGAAACCACAATGTCTTCTAATAACCTCACCCCCAAGTTAATCAAAGAGTACAAAAGATGAACTTAATAATTATCACTTGATAGACACTATACTTTCTATGTTTCTAGAAAAAGTGGATGATCACTCACACGTGAGTATGCAGAGACAGATTTGTTTCCCTTCTTAACATTAAACAGCCAACTCTCATTCATAATATACTTGAATTCCAATTCCTTTTCGTTTTATATGATTCTATTTTAAAAGAAAGAAAAGCTACAAAGTCAATACATCTTCACTAATCAAACAAAATAAAAGAAGACAAGTTCTAAAATATGAAAAAATGGCAGTAGAAATCAACCAAGGTGAAGCAAATTAACGGGAAATTGATAACTGGTAAGGAAGAAAAACAATGCCAAAGGCAGCGAAGCATACTGCCCTCGAACAAGTACTAGAAAAAAGTTTATAATAATTGAATGAGAAGAGATCGGTACTAGAAGAAGCGGCAGCTTTGCATGAAATCCTCCAAATACGATTCACATGTGAATAGCAAAATCATTAAGGCACGTGCCACTCAGATTACCCAGCGTAGTGTCACGCCCAACACTTCTTTGCAGTTTCAATTTGCTGTTGCTTTAAATCTGATGCCTTCAAAGGCACAACCTGAAACCGACCGGGATTACAGGTGCTGACTGCCTGAGTTAGAAAAGTATCTAGCTTAAGCACTTTGGTCCAGGCACCTTTAATTAGTAGGCATAAATTTGACAAGAGGGTGAGGCACGTGCCTCAGGGTGCCTGTGGGTGGCTCTGCCATTGTGTAACATGTTTGTCCCATCAGTTGATATGGAAATTCGTGAGTTAATGACAACCTTCAGATAAGTCATTTGAAAGCAAATTCCTTGAGAGAAGATAAGACTGTTTTTGTCCTCAATATTTACAAAATAACTTTTTTTTTAACTACCAGTCTCTGAAAGTTGCTCTCACTTTTTCTTTGGTTTGTAATTATTACAAGTTGAAGTGGGTGACAATGATTCTTCATGTATATTTTATATCAATTGTTATTGTACTTGTAAAGATGTCAGTTATGGCTGGAATAGTTCCGGCTGCACATTTTGAAAGCATATGCCGAAACCTTTATACTTATTCAGAAAAACAAAATCTGGCAGTGACATTTGTTCAATAATTCGATTGCAGTACGCAATTCTGGTATATAGTGCATCCAAACCATCGTCATTTTTAGTAACTTTAGAGTGATTATCTTGTTTGTATGATTATTATTCTGATGCTTTTCTTTGTGTGCTTCTTGAAGGCATGGAGTGTCTCCATTTACCCCGTTGAAAGGAATGTTAATCCAGGGCCCTGTTTTTGTCAGTTTCTTCTTTGCTGTAAGCTCCTACCAACCTACTGCCCTCCCATGCACACCCCTCTGTCTTAGGAAAATCCTCTTTAAAATTATGCTCACACCTAGAATCTTAACACCCCCTCCCTCTGGCGCATACACAAATCCTTTTTTCCAAGTCTTGGAGTGGAGAGGTAGTGCTTATGTACTAAATATATGTACATCCTTTTCTTGTGTTTTTTAACAGATTTCTAACATGGTTGAGAAAGTTCCATCTTTTAAAGATGGAGGTGCATTCTGGTTTACTGACCTTACAACTCCAGATCCTTTGTATGCTCTCCCAGTTCTGACAGGATTATCCTTCCTGGTGACAATAGAGGTAATCTTCTACAGTTCTCCTCTTGTTTATTTTGAGCCCCAATTTTTTATTCATATACTATCCCATGCCACATGTTCAGCTATGTTTCCCATTTCTATTTCCTTGTTTCTGATTTACTAATGAGAAATCATATGAAACAAAATGATGTCTCGATATAGAGTTGCCCAAATATTTTGTGGTGGATCTGGCTAGACAATCATCAAATATTGTCTAGATTATGGTGCACAGTTGTAGTAACTAGTAGTGAATAATTTGAAATGGAACAATGTCAAAGATGAATCATTGCCAAAAAAAATATAATTAGATTTGGTCCAGTGGCCATCTACAACAGTCTAAATTATATTTATGTATGCAATTACAGTTAATGAAGCATAGTTTATTCTGATATTATTTCTGAGTCAAGGATTTGACGGCTCTGATATTGGATAAAAATTTCATGTTGAGCACCAGTTTGTTAGACATCGTTCTGTGATAAATTCCTGAAAATGCCGTGATATTTAGCCAACGTATAAACACCACTATTGCCACCTAAGCTCAATCCCATTCATCAGGGTTAGCTACATGTATCCTTCTTTTCCATTCAACTTTGTTGTGGTTCATATCCCCATTGATATGTAACAAATCCGAATCTCCCCTTATTAGATCTTGCCAAGTTAGTTTAGGTCTACCTCTTCCTCTTTTAGCTATGAAGCACAAACACAAATACATATGTGGATGCGAGATAGGATGATTTTGTAGATACAAGATATGGGTTCTTTTGTGGATACTTCATTCTTTAATCGATTATTAATTAAATAAATAACTAGTATATTGATTCCTAGAAATGCCATTAAAACGATCCAATTTCATTCAATTTAAATATAAAGAAAATGAAAACCAATTCCATATGCTCATATCTAATGAAGATCTTGAGAAAAAGAGCTCATTTCATATTATTGTGAAATACAAGCTACAAAAAAATGATAATATAATTCATTGATATTTTATGTATCATGGAATATTGTAATGTTGACCATGTCATAAGACTACCAAATATACCTTTTCCTGTGTATATTCGGCACCACAAGTTACAAGTAAAACAATTGTTTCTAACTATTCATTGTATCGACCAAAAATCCAAAAACAAACATTCATTAACCACGAAAACATCAAACTAAAATTTGTCATCTAACTTTCAAGTTTCTTCAAACAACAATGACTTCATTTTCATCATCACCATATGGAGATATGATTTGAAATGTGACTCATCAAGCGATAGGTCTGCTACTTCTGAAAGATCACCATCAATTGGGTCAAATGCATCGCCACATACATCTCAAATTTTGTTTTCCTATGTGAATGTGCTTTAGACTACCTTTGGTGAATCTTACATGTGGTGTGCATTAGACCATGACACTATATAGACTACATGTAGAATGCGGACACATGTGGTTTGTAAATTAATTATATATGAGCATATTATGATATTTAAAGTGTAATATATTGCAATTATATACATTAATTTTTAAGCATATACATATACATGTGTAGTATGTTATATATGTGTGTATATATCATGTATATATACACAGGAGGGTGCGCGTTTGTGTGTATAAGCTCAATATATAATTAAAAAAGATAATTGATAGAAAAACACCATATCTCTATATGAAAAGCGGCTGCATATGCCCGTTGCAGCCATGGCCATACTTGTTAAGGCGACAAGGCGCCAGGCTGGCCGTCTTACGCCAAGGCGGCTTTAAGAAAATTAAATTTGTACAATTTACTTATGTGTATACATGTATTTTGATTTTTGTAACATCCCCCTTCGTATACATGTTACTTTTACCTATATCTATACACATATTATGATCTTTATATCATTTCCCCCTTCATATATTATGTTATATTTCAGATATATAAATGTAGGTCAATCCATAAAGTTATGGTGAATCCACTGATATACATGTCTTACAGGAAGATAACATATTTTATTGTTCTATACATCGATGTATACATATTAAACACAACTAAACCTGGATGGCTGGATATATACAATTTTATTGCGGCATACATAGATACATACATAATTTTAGCAGTTACACTTGAATGCATAGACGTAAATGTGGTAATATGGGTATTTGAGGTTCCACTAATATACAAAACAGACTCTTATACTAGTTCTGTAGTCCACTATAGATCAGCTTTAGACTTGAGTAAGGGATTAAGGAAAGCAGTGCTTCAAATAGCAGCAATAGATAATTTTTGCTTCTGTATTCCACTATAGATCATTACTTAAGGTTTATTTTCAGCATATACATAACTTTTGCAGTTAATATGGCTGCTTGAAGTTCCTAAAATAAGCAAGAAGGGATTTAGTATAAGTTGCAATGTATATATTGCAATCGGATAGCTATTCAGGGAAAGGAAATGCCTCAACATCAAGATCAGATTCAACCAACTACCAAGAAAAGCAATAAAATAATTATCAAAATATTATCCAGAAAATAATTATATTGTACAACAAACATAGATACATATATTTCATTTGTATATTAGAACATGTATATTGAAAATAAATACCTATATATAGAGTCAGGGGTCCATAAAAAACTTGAGGCGGCATTTTTGTCAAGGCGCTTGCCAAGGCACATCCCCTTGGGGCGCCTTACCGCCTCGGCACTCGCTTTGACAAGTATGGCCATGGCCCATGACTGCATATTGCACTGCATAGTCTTATGCAGTTCAGAGAGTAGGCCGAACCACATATGCGGCCGCATGGGTCACATATGAGAACACTGGTCTATATACTGATGCCTTTAACTTTTCAATCGCAAATCCTATATACCATACACCAAATGCAAGGTGAGTTTGTCTATGTCAACAATGCTCAACATCTCATATATGGACTCGGTGAAATCAAGAGCATGATGAATTTTGTCCTACAATATTTCTATCTAATATCTTTTCTTTGATAGATTGGGCTTTTTGTACTTCATCCTCTCTAAACAAAGCCTAATTTCTACCAAAATAATTGCTAGACCAACTATTATTTGCCTCACTCTTCTAAACTTGATAGTAATATGGGCACAACGTATCTGCGCAACAAACCAACAAATTAAAGTTCACAAGTTCTTCAAAGATAGCAAGTCTCATGGGATGATTCACGATCAAATTACCTATGAAATAAGCATCTCGAGTGGTTTTTGGTACCAATTTACATTCCTCATATGCTTGCCTGTTTGAGCCAGAAGTCTTTGCGGAACACATATCTTTTGAAGCAAAATTGAGAGCATGAACACACAAGGTGCACAAAAGATACGTGGATTAACTCGCACAACAAGCATCCTAACACCCAAGCGAAGGCATTATCAGTATCACTTAAATTACTTTGCTTGCTTAATTAAATTTGCAAAGGAGGATTTGTGTATTGTTCTCTGTTATAATTCATAACTTACAGAAACACAGGACCACCTCAGAGACAACCCTTAAGTTGATTGGTGGCCTTCTTTGAGCATCAATTCACACATCACTTACAAGACTCAAGCTTTGCTCCTTCCATCTGGCTTTGACGGGTTCCAATGCTCTTTCTGTATTGGTCTTTTCTTTTTTGCATCAAGGTGGTCCTGAACATATGTATGCAGGAGGAATATTGACGTTAATAGCGCTATTAGCAGCATATGTGAAAGCGCTAGCATGTATAGATCTCTAGAAAGATGAGAAGTTCACATACTGAATAAAATTGCTTAGCTATCTCACTATGCGGATGCTCCCTCTTTCTAATAATAAATGCTTTTTGTCTGAAGCAGAATCACCATCAATCGTCCTTTTCTTTACTAATAAGACATATCGAGGAAGACTATACTCATTATGAGATGAAATGATGATGACAAGGGACCTTTTTAGGCATGTTTTTTTTTAAAATCTTTGTTTGTCCTCATTAACAACTTGTTGCCTTTCATTTAGGCGCTCAATAGTGACTTTTGAGTGAACTTTCATCCTATTGCATGGCATCCTAAGAAAGTATGCCTTTTCCCTAAAGCTCTATTATTAAAAGTTACAAGGGAATTTAATATTGCTGACCTTTGTTGCTTTTGATAATATGGTCACATATCTTCACAAAGGCGCATTATCATCATATTCAACAGAGATTTATGTCTGATAATAAGTGAAAAGTATTTAAGTAGAAGAGTTGAAAATAGTAGTGGAGTTGCAATAGCACCATAGTGGAAACCAATATATAAATCAAGGAGTTGAATGGCATGACACGTAAGATGTAGTCCTAAGAACTAAATGACAGAAAAACTTATGAATCTTGACGAAATTAAGACCATCGGACTCCTAGCACATAATACAAGTCTACACACAATGGAATTTTCAACTGGGTTTCGTATGAACAATGCATCTAGTAACATTCAAAGTCAAACTGCATTCACTATAGTGTAAGTTTCATTTGAGAGCCAGAGTCTAAGATACTTCTACAGCTAACCGTAAGTCAATAACAATGGGCATATCAAGAAAATTAGAATGATACAAATGTTTTAGGAATCGTGTATCAATATATCTAAGAACCAAGACAAAGTGACGGTGACCCAATTTGTAGAAATATTTGACGAGCATATATATATGTGTATATGTGTGTGTGTTACAAGGAAGAAAATGTCCGATTTTGATGTCGTTTCGGTGGTCACAGAAACAGAAATTTACCGAAACTTCGATGGAAATTTCGACAAATGCGTTCCTGATGTTTCGATGGCAAAATTAACGAATTAATTTATGATTTTTTACCAGAATTATCTATTAGTGCAGATTTACTCAAATATGCAATAATATTTCATATTGGATATGTGGGGCTGGGGTCTCCTCATTTGCGAGTGAAAGACCTTGAACTATTTCGATGGGGATTTCGGTAGAGAATTTTGATGTCAATTTTCAATGGTGAAATCAATGAATCAAGCCTTTATAGTTTGCAAGCACAAGATATAGACTTAAAGACACAAAATTATGCAAAAAAGTGTGCTCTAGGTAGTCTATAACTCCATATTAGTACATTAAGAAAAAAGAAACATTTCAATGGTCAATGCGTTTGGCAGTGCATTTCGATTTCTGATGACTATCAGTATGGAAATAATTGTGAGAATTTTGACAATTTCGCTGAAACTTTAAACTATGGTGTGTTATATATGTATACATATGTATATATAGAGTCATGCTAGAATATGCTCGAGTCGAGTCTACAAATCACACCGTACACCTCAATGTTTTGCAAAATCTAATCCATTGATCTTCATTATTACAGTATTAGGCCCCATACAAAATTTGAGCCTATTCGGATGAGTGTAAGTCACTCATCCAAAGACAACAAAATCGACGCACAGAACTACTTTAAAATGCATGATTTTGTCCCCTTTAGATGCATGACCTATTAAGTGTCCAAATGAGCTGAAAATTATTATGTAGGATGTTCTTAAGATATTTAAGAAGATCAATGGTTCAGATGTTTACAATAATTATTTTATGATGGAAAACAATTGAGGTGTATAACGTCTCCGGTGCACTCGAGTGTATTCCGGCTTCACTCTGTACATACATACATACATACATACATACATATATATATATATATATTATATATATATATATAGTTAGGCTAGTGTACACTCGAGTGTACCGGAGCCACCGTACACCTCAGTCATTTTAAAGATGCATTAAATTTTTGAAAAATCTAAACCGTTCTTAAATATCTTAAGAACATGCTATATAATAAATTTCAGCTCATTTGGACATTTATAGGTCATGCATCTAAAGGAGGCAAAAATCATGCATTTCAAATTAGTTTTGTGCGTCGATTTTGTTGTAGTTGGATGAGTGACTTACACTCATCCAAATGAGCTCAAATTTTTTATGTGGCCTATTATTATTGTAACCATGGAGATCAATGGATTAGATTTTGAAAAAGAATGGTCTAAATAGGCAAACACCATTGGGGTGTACAACGTGATCTATACACTCGAGTGTATATATATATATATATATATATATATATATATATATATATATATATATCAATGTTTTAAAAAACGTTAAGCGGTAACCGTGCGGATAGTACCTTGTAACTGGTTAAGCGGTAAGCGGCCGATTTTTGAAAAAACGGATTTTAATTTCCTATATAATTTTATACAAAATTACATATATATATGTATATAAATACTAATACTCTTTGGAACTTTTATATATATAATATATCTAAAGATTCTAAACACTCTACCCAACAATACAAAACACCCAAATAGTTTATAAGATAGCTATAAGACAATAATTATAGCCATAATATAATAAACAATAAATTTGACATAGATAAAATACCCTACATACATGATTCAGAAATATTTTTGTATCACGTGTTTACATAGTTAAGCAGTAAACAATAGACTAATTATTGGATACCTTTCTAACTTATTGTTATATGTGCATATCATCAATTAGTCATACATTACAGCAGTACAATTAACTAAAGTATGCATTTTAAAATTAGATAATAGTTACATATATTTTACTTGTATAAATTACACTTTACAACAGGTGCCTATTATCCCAACTTGCATACAAGTACGCATTCTATTAGAACTAGGCTTATCATAGGATATTTAATGTATATAAGTTTAATATATTATAGTCAGTAATACTTGGGACCATATAGTTTATATAAAGTTACAGGTGTACAACAACATTTAAAAAAGGACAAAAAACGGCAAAAAGTGGGAAAAAAGGGCAAAAAAACGGAAAAACCGGGTGAAAAGCGGGAAAAAACGGCCGATTAATTACAAAAACGTTAAACAGTGATTTTGGCAAAAATCGAACGGCGTGGGCATTGGGCCGATTAAGCGGCCGTTTAATCGGGCGCTCAACCCGTTTTTCATTTCACTGATATATATATATACACACACACACACATATACATATATATATACACACATACACACACACACACACACACACATATATATATATATATATATATATATAGAGAGAGAGAGAGAGAGAGAGAGAGAGAGAGAGTCAGGCTAGAATACACTCGAGTGTACGGATCGCACGAATACACTCAAGTGTGTTTGCATATCAAAACTATTTTTTGTAAAATGTAAACCGTTGATCTTCACCGTCATACTATAACTAGGCTGCATACAAATTTTGAGCCCATTTGGATGAGTGTAAGTCACTCATCCAAGGGCAACAAAATCAACGTGTGAAACTAATTTGAAATGCATAATTTTTGCGGTCTTCATAACATGAGCTATACATATCCAAATGTGCTCAAATTTTGCGTATGAGTTGTTCACGAGATGTTTAAGAAGATCAACGGATTAGAATTTAAAAAAAAATATTGCATCATGAAAAACTACTTGAGTGTATTCCGCTTCGGATACACTCGAGTGTATTCTAGCCTGACTCTCTCTCTCTCTCTCTATATATATATATATATATATACACACACACGTATATATACATATATATACACACGTATATATACATATACGTATATATACACACGTATATATACGTATACGTATATATATATCCTTGGCCTGGTTGGGTGCCTAGATATATGGCCTGATCACTTTCTACATATTCTGTTATAATCTCTTATATATTACATGTATAGGGTGTCTTCTGCACTTCTTAACATTCTACAACCTAAATTGTCTTGTATGAGTGAATTGGAAGCCAAAGCAGTGGCATCCAGTTCGTTGGATCGGTGGTATGTGAACATCAGGTCATGTGATTGATCCACCCCTAGGTGAAGGAATTAATATCATCACCATTTTCTAAAAATACTGCTAAGAATGAAGTAAAAGCCTATGAATGCATGAAAAGAAATTACACATGTAAATATGATATGAAAATTAAATAGAAAGTTTAAAACTTAAATACTTTTCTGGCTCCGGCGTAAGTCCCAATTTCAGTTTCAGTTAGGTGGCAACCTAGACAAACTCTATTTGACCGCTTAAACGGTGCCTAGGTGTTTGCCTCAACAACCATGATAGCTTGGTAATCTTGTTACTAAAGACCTATTGATGAGTTTTTCTATTCTTCTCTCTTTGAGAAATATTTTGCTTTTTCGTGCACGTCCCCTCTACCCAATGCCTATTTGGACAAAAATGGATTGTAAGGTCAAGAAGTCGGTGTCAAATTTAGTTTTAACTAAATCACCGCTACAATACTCAGGTTGCCTGCATTGCGTTAGGTAGAAAACTATGGCCGTATATGAAGGCGGTGATCAACCTTATGTCAGAAGTAGGCTTGTTGATATAATCAATGCTGCGCGGACACATTTCAGAGACTCAAATGTCCTTCATAACAATGACTATGCAGTGGGCGCCACATGGTATCTGGCTGACTAAATATCTTTTCATCATACTTTGCTCGACCTTAGAATTGGTTAATGACAGTTTACACCACGTCATTAGCTCCCAAATCTTTTCTTCAAGCTTCTATAATTCTTTTCACACTCAAAGCATCAGTTGATCAAGAAAGATACTTGACCCACATTACTGTGCAAGAGAGTTTATATATTCCCGCTGCTTACATTAATTTACGCATTACACATAAGCCCATAGGCCCATATGGAGGCCACTTCATCTAGTTCAGATGTGCTTTCCAAAAAAAAAAACAATGGTTCAAACCATAAGCTATAAAGGACTTGACATTTACAATATTTTATGCTCTCACATTTATATAGATCATAGAACTCATTAGCTATGCCGTGTACATATAAGAATTTTCCTGCTACCTTTCCTACCTTCTCTCTTCTTAGCATCAATAACATTTAGTGATTGACTTCGAAGGTGACTGCCTCGTAAGCGCTCGTTTAAGCGCTCTGACTCATATACTGGAGGAATCTTGGCTGAAGCATCTGGCGAAGGCCTTGGTTAATGGTCATCTCATATCTATCTCTGCCTTTGTCTGGTTTTGAGGAGCTTGAAGTCATTGATGCATGAGTCCTTGCTTATTGTTCGGCTTCAAATATGGACTGTGCAGAAAATTTTACGGGTTACTACATAAATTCCGTGATCCTTTGTGGGTCAGGGGATACGTCCTTTCTGGGATCAAGCTCTCTGGCCCTTATGTGGGTGTTTAGGCATGAGCTTTTGATTGGTCATGCATTTGAAATTTAGTATTATGAATCCATATATTAGACATCTGTAACTTATAACCATTAGCTGGACCAAATTGGATGTATACCAAACCAAATAACCAAAAGTAAGTTGTTTCAGTTGATCATGATAGCTTTGTTGACCAGAATATTTTTATCTAATACGTGCCCGAACAAAAGTGTGCAGTTCTGTTTAATATAAATATAATGATGAAATATGTTGTTAACATGTTAATATGGTTAGAAATTTGAGATATGTACTTCCTCATCTTTAGATATATTTGTCTTTCAAATGAAAACATATTCCAGTTAACTAAACCCAATAAATCTTTCATCGAACCATTAATCCAAAAACCAAATAGCTGGAATAAAGTACCTGAATGAAACGAATTCGCCATATAACTGAACCTAACTAAGGGAAATTGAATTGACACTTTGGTTCGTTTGTTATAACTGAACAAAGCTCACCTCTATGTGTGCATGATGTTTGGATTAGTCTGTTGTTCCGGCTGTGTTTACTGATCATTTGGCTATGGGATTTGCCTTTGTTAATGGAGTGTGCATGTAAGGTTTCTTTTAATACATCTATGCATTGTTCTAAAGTATCGTGCTGGTTGGTTTTTTGATGTCAATGCCAAGTTGGCCTTTCCAGTGGGGATGTAGGGCCTTTTTCTCCTTCAAAAAGTTCTCCATCCTATCACAAAGCCTTTCCCACCACACAAATTATTGTTATCAGGAGTTGTCTATCAGTATCCTCACTTGTATGGGGCCTCCTTCGAGAACCTCCTGCTAGCAAGAAACTAAAGGCGCCACCTCTAACAAAAGATATACACCTCCCACCCCCAACCCCTCCCAAAATAAAACTTGAGCTGCCAGTTGCACATCGACCTTGATTGATTTTTTATCACCTGATATTAATCATCTTGTAGATTCCTCGCCGTCACTAAAAAATACTGTCAAGAAATAAAATAGAAGGCTATGTGATATATTTGATAAGGGGAACCCCCCTCCTTTATATAGGAGAAGGGGGGAAGCATATAGACTTTAGACTAAACCCTAATGGGCCAAGATACCCTTGGGCCCATATACAATTAGACACAAATTACTTAATTAACGAAATTAAGCAGACTCTAATACTCCTCAAGCTGAAGCTTGGGAGAATCCCAAGACAGCTTGGAAATAGAGAGATAGACTGTAACAAGAAGCAGAAATAAAGATAAGCCAAGCCCTTACAAGAATTTCTCCCCCTCAAGATTACAACGAAACACTCATCCCTCAAATACCCCTCTCAAGTAGGTAACACAAAGCATGTATGCAAGCAGGTCGAATCTGAAGTATGTCACAAGTCGCAGGTGCATGTCACAAACAAGTAACAAAAGCTTCTTGATAAATAAGATCTGACATCTGGAGTAGTAGTAAACAACAAGAAGGCGTCAAAGTCTTCATCATAGTCGCGATCGTAGTTGTCTAGAGAGTGCTGGTTTACAAAGTCAAGAGAGTGCTGGTTCATAAAGTCAACAGAGTGCTGGTTCATAAAGTCAAGAGAGTGCTGGTTCACAGTAGAAAAGTCAAGAGAGTGCTGGTTCACAGTCACAATAGTAGTCAACGTGCAAAGAAAGCACAGACAAGTAAAGAGTCAACATGCACAAGCCACAAACAAGCCAGAGAGTGTTGGCACACAGAAGTAGAAAATCAACGTGCGCAAGGCACAAACAATGTCAGTGTGTAAATAAAGCGCGGACAAAAAGTAGAAAGTAGAGTCGACGTAACCGGATAGAAAACCAACAAAAGAAATAAGCAGGCAGTAGACATGAAGCTCCATATAGTAAGTACTCCAAGAAGCAATATATTAGCAAAAGACTTTTAGAGGCAAGTATCAATAGTAGAACTCCACAAACTCTTCAAGAAGTGCATAAAGATCCACAAATTTATTGAGCAACAGAGTACAATCTTCCTCTCTTCCATGTTGTCTCTCCTCTATTTCTCCCCCTCACATCAACCACAGAAGGACCCAAGAGTGATTGTGGTGGACAATGATAAAGAAATACCCCCAAAAAAGCATAAGCCTTAGCACTGCTGGGGAGTTTGGGGGGCGCACCCCCCAATCAGGGGTCCCGATGCCCCTTAGCTGGTGGGGGATGAGGGGAGGCCACCCCTCGCAGGCTGCTCCTGGAAAAAAGGTCTATAAAGGTTTTGAAGAAAAATCAAGTACAAATCCTTGTAATATTATGATAGATAAAATTTATCCAAATATTCACAATAATTTCTCTTTGAAGTTAATACGCTCGCTCTACAACAAGACTGGGGTTGGGGTCATCACAGAGCAGCCAATATCTTTATAGAGTAAAGGAGGACTCCCAAACCAGATTCAATGCTCAAACAATGTTCAAGCATAATAGGAAGCTCCAACCTCGCGACATCAGTAGCAACACATAAGGGCAACTTTGTCCAACCTGGCGGCAACTAAGAGAGTTTGGGGCTGCTATACCACACATTATTGAGAAACTGACTTCCGTCGTCTTCCTTTTATTTTTTTCGCCGCTGAGGCAGATGAGTACTACAGTTGGGACGTGAAAATACTGTGTACGACATCTACTTACTGTCAACTGGAGGGGATTTGACGCCATGATAACTTTGTGGCTGGTTAGTGCTAGCGGCATGCTGATAGCAAGAGAGGAGTTTGGCGGTGGCTATGTGATCTTAGGCGGGGTCGCCAATGGCTGGTTGGAGTGCGATTGGAAGTGACGGAAGGTCAGGCATATCGGGAGTTGGCAAAGTAGATGTCCCGTTAGATGGATTTGTTGATGATGCGTCAGATGCACATGAACGACTGGAAAAAGGAGCCGGTTTGCTCCCTTCTTCTCGAGTAGTCAAAAACCCCTTCTTGTGAGAAAGATACGTACTGATGGAATCCGCTAGACGACTGACATATTAGTAAAAGACAAGACGGGTAATAGAGTGTTAGCGGAATAATGTGCAACAATATGAATAACGGAGGGGTTTGGAGATACAGTGAATTGCTGGGCCTCGGGCTGGGCATGGGGTCTAGAAGTGACGGCTAGGTTGCAATGGTAGTAATGTAAGATTCATGGAGGCTAGATAGTCGCATGACGGACAGCAAAGCCAAGAAGAATGACTGCCACCCACAAGTTGAAGAAAATCTTTTCGTCTCCTCTAGGGTTAGGATGGACCACTGCTCTGATACCATGTAAAGAAATAAAATAGAAGGCTGTGTGATATATTTGATAAGAGGAATCCCCCTCCTCTATATAGGAGAAGGGGAAGTGTGCAAACTTTAGACTAAACCCTAATGGGCTAAGACACACTTGGGCCCATATACAATTAGACACAAATTACTTAATTAACTAAATTAACCAGACTCTCTAATAAGTACAAACTGACATAATTACTCCCTTTTAATTGATTACCACATTCACTCTGTAGGAGTCTTCTAAAGCATGCATAGATCTTCTTCCAAGTTTCCAACTACTTTGAGGTTAGAGTAAAGGACTGAAACATTGAAATCGCTCAGCTACATCTGCCAGCATTGCTCTTGGCAGCCCCACATGTAGTATCCATAGTTTCATTCTTCTATAACCCTTTTACCATGTTAGAGATCAAGGAATATAGTTGACATTTTTGACAGATGAAAGAAGGCTTCCCATCATTGAACTAAACTTCGAGGAAGTTTGGCGAGATTTCACCGAGACTTTGAGCTTTGACCATGGGCGATGTCGAATCCCCAATACTTCAACCTTGTCCAAAATTCGAGCCATTTCATTGTTGTCGACAAACTTGACTTTTTTGTGTATTTTCGTCTGAACTTCCCCAAAGTTGTCGAAATTTCCTCAAAGTTGAAGTTGGGGGCAAAGTTGATACAACCCAGAACATTAGTCCTATAGTTCCCTAAAGGCTATATAAGACATAAGTGTTGCCTTCAACCATCTTTGCAACTTCAAATTTCAATGCCTATGTTTGTGGGCAGCCACCCTTTCCTAGAGGTGTTCTAACCAAGGAATAAGGTATCCGATTTCGATACCGTTTCGACAACATGGAAACCGAAATTTATGGAAATTTCGACAAAAAATTCGATAAATGCAACAATGCCCGTTTCGACGCCAAAATGAACGAATTAATTTATGAAATTTTACAGGCGTGATCTCTACACCTAAATGCATCGTTTTATGCAATAAAATTTTATGTGGGGGTAGGTTGGGGGGGCTTCATGTGGGATGTAAGGGAACTGTCCTGTTTATTGAGGATTTCGATGACAAAATATAGGAATTAAGTTATGCAATTTTACTAGCACAATCCATAAACATAAGTACACACACTTCAATAATATCAAACTTACAACATATGAATAATATAGTAACTTACCAACTCAAATCAATTGTATGTTGAGTGTCGTGCTGATTGAGATGGTTGTTCACCATACTGTATAGTGTTGATATTGTCGACATATTGCTCCCAGGTCATGTACATTCTGTAAAGTTTGTTGTATGAAATCACATGTTCCTCGTGCACATCACCAGAAATGAACATCATCATCCCAAACCTTGGAAAGTGATCTTCCAGATCTCTAAGATATCGACTCCTGCTTTCAGAATCAGATGGAGGTTGACGAGCTTGAGGAAAAGTAGCATGCATTGGGACTTGAGCAACAGGAATAACTGAGCTACCACCGCTCCATGATTGCCCCCCATCATCAGAAAATACACTACTGTTGTACTGATATGTTCCTTGCGGGCCCGAGACATTTGCACTATATGTATATCCAATATGATGCTCTAATTCTGCTTCTGGTTGTGGTGGTGGCTGAGTTTGATATCCAGAATACCCATAGTACGCTTGTGGGTGCCCAAACAACGTATCACCAAATGATTGTTGAGGATATAGAGAATCAGAAAGCCTCATGTTTCCCATGGATTCAGCAATATCAGAAGTGGAATCAGTATAGTATTGTGAAGTAGGATAGGATTGGAATCCTATAGGTGTAGCTGTAGCTGTAGGAGGCCTATAGCATGTATCCTCATGTGGCCGTGGTGGTGCACCACTGTAGTCTTTTCCACCTCGAGTTTTCTTCCTCAAAGGTTTTTTCAGCCATTGTGACATTTCTTTCCTGTGGATATATAGGAATATCCCTAGTGATATATGGACGATCATCATTCTGAGGATCAACTGCTGGAGGATACTTTGGAGAACGTTGACCACCACTTGCATTACCACCATCATCATCGTCGTCATCACTCTTAGACTTGGACCCAGATGATGTAGCAGTTATAGATTTTGAAGCACTAGATGCTCCACCCAATTCATCTTGCACTGCACTATCAATATCCATATCAAGATCTACATGCTCAGGCTCTGGCTCAAGTCTTTCAGGTGGGCTTCTGTTTCTTCGATCTTCCTCAAGTACAACACCCGAAGCATCTTCAAATTGCTCCTCCACATATGGATATGGACGGCCAGAAGAAATATTGTCTAGAACTGGACGGCCTATTTCATTCATCCATTCTTCCAAGGGATCTTCTATTGTACCGGTACCCTCATCATCACTATCATAAAGGCCCCGAAATCTATCTTCATGGAACGTGTATGTTGTGTCAATGGAATCATGCATTTCAGCAAATTGGACTTCTTTGTAGTTGGCCTCTCTTATGGCTCTAGCTCTCAAACGCATGTTGTAGTGGACATACACGAGATCCCTTAACCTGAGAGCCCCCAATCTGTTCCTTCTTTTTGAATGAATCAAATTAAAAGTGCTCCAATTCCTTTCACACCCCCCTGCAGAAGTTGTTTGTGAAAGAATGCGTATGGCTATTTTTCTAAGTTGAGGGGCACCGTTCCCATTCCACACCCACCATTCACAAGGATCACCCTCTGCACGGTCGGCTACTGCATTGGGGTGGCCAAAGCATCCAAGGCCTTCACGGAATTGTCGTAGCTACAAAAAAGCCAACAAACATGAAAGACCACATTAATAGATGTTAGGTTATAGATATTAGATAAACATGAAATACAATTATACAACTATTTGTATACCTGATCCAAAACCTGCATCCGTTCTTCTGTGGATGTAAGCAACTTATTGAGCACATCCCTAACCGCATTCATCAAGTCTGGTTTCATACCCAATTGCCGCGAGTAATGGTATCTTGGGTTCAAATAGTATGCTGTAAATAAATAATACAAAACCTGTTAATTTCTTAACATAGACCAGTTAAATAATTATATACATGATACAATTACAATGATGCTCACCGACTTTGTGTAGTGGATGCAAAAGCATATCAGTCCATCTCTTTTTTATGATGCTCATGTATTGTGCATTGGATGTTGGAGCGGCTTTTTTCACATTCTCCACCATTGTTTCCATTGCATCATATAACCAAGGCATGGTTGCAGCCTTGTCACCATCTACTAACCTCAACACTTTTACTATAGGAGCCATTACCTTAAGTACCTTGGTAACTTTGTCCCAGAAAGCCCTATTAGCAATTAGTTCTTCAATTCGTCGACCAAGTGGGGTATTGTGCTCCTTCATGGAGGTCCACTCTACTCCATTAAATAACCTCCTCAGTCCATCTCTTTTGTTCTTCAGTGAATCTAGAGCCAAGTAGTTGGTAGCAAATCTTGTTACCCCCACTCTAACTAGATCGCCTCCACAACATTCTGGGCGTCTCATTGCATTCAACAGAAAAGAATGATTATATATGAAACCTGTAATCAATTTTGCATCAATGGTCACAGATTTGATGTACTCAAGTTTTCCCATATCTTTTAATATGAGATCTATACAATGGGCAGCACACGGCGTCCAGTACACGGGAGAATTCTTCATTATCTTTCCCCCCGCCTTCTTAAAATTTGATCCATTATCAGTTACAATTTGCACAATATTCTCAGGCCCAACAACTTTCATGTATTTCTTCATCAGCTTGTATAAATATGAGTACTCTTTAACCTCACCAGAAGCATCAACAGAATCAAGGAAGATAGTAGATCCACGACAATGAGCAAGGAAGTTTATAATTTGCTTCCTGTTGCCACTGGTCCACCCATCACACATGAGTGTGACCCCATACTCAGCCCACAATATCTTTTGCTCCTTAACCCACTGTTCTAGCTCTTTTTTCTGCTCGGGAAGATATTTATGCATAAGTTCATAAGCTGTGGGGGCCTTAGTTCCCCTACCAGACTCCGCTATCACATCAACAATATGTTGTAGATAGGGTTCAGTTGCAACATGTGCCGGGATTCCGTGAGCAAAAAAGAATTTACCTACAACCTTTCCCACTTTCTCCTTTGCCCCACTGAACATGCCTTTAAGGGTTTTTTGCCTAGGTTCAGCCTTCCTAACCCCTGGTTCATCAACATTTTTCAATCTAGCACTAGCAGAACGTAACAGACAATCAATTGTGCCTTTCTTCCTTTTTGTTTGAGCAAACACATCATCTTCATCATCCAAATCAACAACAGGAGGAACATGTTGACTGCGACCTAGTCCTAGTCCAGTCCCACTCCCACTGCCTCCTCCGGTTCCTGATGGCCCATACCTCCGTAGTATTCTTGCAACTTCCTCCCTTTCCCACTCACTTCTTCTTGATTCTCTATATGCCCGCCTATACATATGCCGACCGTAAGCAGTATCACCACAACCTGGAGGATACACCATGTCATCATCAGACTCGGCAGATGAACCTGTGGCTTGTACATTGAAGAGAGTATCAGTGTAAGATTTGTTGGCCTCAATACATTTGTCTTTCTTCTCCCTTTTGGATGCTATGATCTTTCTGAAATCATCCCTAACAGATTGCGGACACTTCTGGCATAAGGCAACATTCTTGTCTCCCCCAGTAATATGACGCTTAAACCTGGTGATGCCCCCTCCACCAATTGTCTTTTTGCAGAAGTTACAAACCACCTTTCCCTTGACCCCGGGAACAGGAGCACAATAATTCCAAGCAAAATCTACTTCCTTGGGTTTGGGTGCATTCTGCCTAGCACCCTCATTCCCAGACGAATTTCCATCAGAAGACATTGTCAACACTGCAATAAATCAAAAACAACATAGAATATGCATTGCATTAGGCCATTAGCAATCAAAACAATAAACGACATAAGCAAAAATTCATACAGATATGTAACTGATTAGGTACACTACTGAAATAGGAAATTAACAAGGAAGAAAAAGGGTTTAGAATTATTTTTTTTGTATTTTTAGGTCTGAATTATTTTTTATTTGTATTTTTAGGTCTGAAAATATTTTTTAAATTGATAAATGCACATACTTATCAATAATTTGTACATATATGTAATGGATTAGGTACACTACTGTAATAGGATATTAATCAATACGAATAAAGGTTTAGAATTATTTTTTATTTGTATTTTTAGGTCTGAAAATATATTTTTAAATTAATAAATGCATATTTAACAAATAATTTATACATATATGTAAGTGATTAGGAGTACTACTGTAATAGGATATTTAAAACAATACAAAAATATCTTATTTCTAAAAAAAAGAATATTTTATGATTTTTTTTTAATTTTCGGATTTTTAAATAGTGTATATATAAAAAATATCTTATTTTTTACAAAAATTATTTTCCTTGTGTTCATATTAGTGTTTGTAACAACTTCTTCTACTAAACCTAAGTGAAATAACTAGTTATGATGAATATATATATTATATATACTATTATTAGTATTTATAATCTAAAAAAGATATAAAAATTAGTTATTTGTGTAAATTTATTGAAGATATATATAGATCCATGGCTTAGATGTGTGGATCTATGTTTAGAACACACAAATTTGATGAATAGAGGAGTAGATCTAAGATTTTAGTGTAAATTACGAAATTATGTGAAATGGAGAAATAGGTGTTCAAAATAGATGATAATAGGAGAAATAGAGGTTGGAAATGAATGAAAATGGAAGAAAATATATTTATTTACCTTGTTCTAGCAGATCTTCAGCTCCAAATCGGTTTCCCCCCTCAAAATCACCTTCTTCTCGCAAAACAACAGCAGCAAGTAAAAGAGCAGCAGCAACTGAGCTCGGTACCGCCGGTTTCGCCCGGGTTTCGCCACTTAAGATGGCAAAATAGCACAGACCCCCCTCGAATTCTGACGATTTCGGCGAAACTGCCGATACTTGGCGAAATTTCGTTTTTTTTTTTCGCGAAATGCGACCGTCTCGACACAGCCGCAGGGTTTCGTATCAGGTCCCAACGAAATCGGTATTTTGGACCGAAATTTCGCCAATTTCGGCGAAACCTTATTCCTTGGTTCTAACTACATTTCATATTTTAGAAAATACATACGGTGAATTGTATTTGTATATTTGTATTGCACATTGACCCTTGCAAGCAACACATTGTATTATCAACATACCTAGGGATTGAGAGTCGTGAATCATGTTTTTGTGTTAAAGTAACATATATAAGATTGAGGTACAACATTACGAGAAGTTTTCAATCGAAGTTTCCTTCAAATTCACATCATTTTCTTCAAAAAAGGCATCGAAGCGTCTAAACTTTCTCAAAGCTTCCTCAAGTTTCTGCGAACTTCCACTTCCACACCTGGCGAAGTCGACACAAAGTCGAAGTCCTGCTTCTTGCTTCTCATACACCCACTCAGAATGGAATGGAATTTGAGAAACTTTAACGCTTCATACTCCAGGTCTTCCTTAGCCAGAATTATATAACAAATTGCCAAGTTGATTGAAGTCTTCTTGGGATTTGACATGGGTTTTGGCCTTGAGAAAGAAGTAGTGGACATCTGGACACTAAAACTGCATCTTTAATTTTTTTTTCTCGCCACATTGCATTAAACACAATACTTGGTACAATTTTTGAAGAGGCTACATGCCTACATGATAACATCCAAGACGTTGTCTCCTAATTGCACTTCCTATGGATCTTCTACAATACCATCAATATGAAACTCCTCTTTCAATTTCCATGTCGAATCTGGGGAACTCATAGATCCTTGTCGTGCTTGAAAATGTCGTAATTATAGGTTATTCAAGAAAAAATGTTGAAGCCCGGTCAACTATTTGGGAAAAAAAAACAATTCGACATTTATATACATGTGTATATGGACGTATATGTGTGTCTATCTATGCAATATATACACACATGTATACATATACGTACATGCATACATACATATGTACGTACACACCTACATATGTACATATATACATACATGGGTACATACGTACGTACAGACACACGCATGCACGTACGCACATGCATGCATATAGTTACGCACGCGCACATGTAGTCTTGCACACCAATCTCTTTCTTTCTCTCTCTCAATATGTTGTATATATGGTATGTATGCATAACTCATATGTAAGAAGATTCCATCAATTACTGAAGGTATCATTATTTTGCAAGATGAAGAGGGAAACCTCTATAGTCGTAGTGTGGGTAATGCACAACGGAGGGATGGATGATGGTGGATTGGGTTAGGACACGTCACTAAACTATTTATAAAACTTAACGTGAAACCAATTCTTACAAGATATAACAAATCATAAAATTTCATGAAAATCATAAAGAATCTTGTAAGTCACAATAAGTCACAAAGCTACGTGTTGGAAACATTCAACTAACGACAGACGCAAAAAATCGTGACTCTTTCAAAATTTCACAATTTTTTTTACTATATTTAGGAGGAACCTATCCAAGTCAAATGCTAGTCCCATAGTTTGCCAAGGAGGGTTACATCCCTGGCAGTTTGCAAAGGTCACAATGAGCACCTCTTGCACTTGTCCATCATCATTTACCTCCCATCCTTCATCCCTCCTCTCTACTCCAGTCATATATTGTTGTTATTCCAATCATTGTGTTCATGTTTGTCTATTTAGTTATGCTCTGTGAGTCCTCCCTAGTTCATATGTAATAAAAACCGCATTGCAAAGCAAAACTCAGTTCATAATTCAACTCTACACGATAAGGCCCTCATGCACATGTTTATATAGATAATAACACATAGGAAGCCCTAATTGGATTATTTTCGCTCAAGATCAAACTAAAACAAGAATTGAAAAATAATTAATTGAGAACCTATAAGTCCCTAACATTACAATTTGATCCTAAAATTGAAACTAAATGCATTATACTAAGCACAAACAAAGACTCAACAATCAAATAAAACACAAACATAAATAAAGCATAAATCATGAAACACTCTAATCAAGAGGTGCAAAATCATAGCTAGGCTCTGGATGAGCGGACTGTCCTACATCAACTTCCCCTACTCCTCCGACAAGTGGGGGTGTAACTATGGTACATGGTAGCATGATGTGGGTAGCATATGTCCAATGAACAATGTGTGCTGAGGTGTGTTTTCATCTGGCTCATTGTCGCTACTCTCGCTTGTGGGAAGGACATCCTCATATTCTATATCATCTTCTTTAGTCTTTGAAGCTGTGATTATGATATGATTAGGGCATTAGTTAGAGCGATACCCCCAAACCCTTGCATGAAAAGCACTGAATCCGGTTGGAGGGTGTTGTAGCAGAAGATGTCTATGTGGTTGTCAGTGTGAAAGTGGTGGAGTCATTTGACAAGGTTGAAGACTGTCGCTAAGAGGTGAAGTCTTTTAGGCGTCATTTCTACTCATGTTGTATTTGCGTAGCCTCATGAATCATATCATCCATTGAAGAATTTCATGACGTAACAAATGCTGCGTTAATGGATGAATTGACCCCATGACGGAATATAGTGAACTCGGTGGTAGCATCCCATGTGACGTATGACTTGTAAATCAAGTCATAGAATTTGCGGGTATACTCATCCATAGAATCGAATCCCTATTCTAAGTCTATAGCTTGAGGCATAACTGTTGTTTCTAGTTAACAAGCAGGGACAAAGACAAACTCCATATCATCTTTCATGCCTGTGTAGGCTGTGACGACCTCTATCACACTGACAACTTAATCGCACAAAACTAAGCGGAAATAATCATTAACAACGGATTACCGAAAATCACTAAAAATTAAAACCTTTTTGCCAAGAGATCCATTACGAGGAAACTCTTTTCAGAAAGAACCAAACCATATATATACATCATTGTTCACTTGTACATACATTGTTTCATCACCTTGCAAGGATTTAAGATAACAATTGTTTTATCAAAACATACACAAAAACAACATCATGCATCGAGGCGTACTGGCCAAAATCTCAGATCGATTATAAAACTATTTACGCACTATCTCCCAAAGGACATGAGAGTACATGGACGACACATAGGGCTTTATATCTATAAGACACATAATTGTGCACTCAACCTGAGCTATTACTGTTGTTCTGGCGGCTGCTTCCCGCTCTCTTCTGCACGATCTTTACCCTTTCGTGCACATCCACCAAAAAAGTTGTGCAACCCACGGGGTGAGACAACTTGTCCTAGCAAGAGATATCATTCTCCGCCAACAATATTATTATCACAATTAAACTTTTATGAATGAGAGCAGAAGAAACCTATACTGAATTAAATAAGTATAACTGCTGATTATATGCATAGTAGAGCAGTCTTATCCATAGTGACAAGTTCGAGATTCATCAACTTTTCGGCTGGTCGGAAAAAATTAGAATTAGGAAAAAATCGTGAAAAAGTTGATATATTTCGGTCAAAGTTCGGTCAACTACTCGGAAATAATCGAGAATAAGTTGGCTATATATACATATATATACTTATCTATACACATATATACATATATGTATATATCTACATATAAGTATATATATACATATGTTTGCATATATACATACATATTAGATACACATGTAACTATTAAGGTCACTAAACATACAATCTTATTGAGTGAAAAAAGTAGGGAAAGAATTAAAGAATAGCTGAATAATAACAATTGACTGATGGTAGAGTGGGGGGTTGGAGGTTTAATGTATATTAGGAATTTTTGTGTACATGGTTTGGTAAAAAAAGAGCAAACGAGTTAAAAGAGAAAAATCGTGAAAAAACATGAAAAGTCACGAACAATCGTGAAAAAACGTATAAATTGCGAAAAAGCGGGAAAAATCGTGAAAAATCGGCGACTGAAGTATTAATCGTGGTAATTATTAGGGAGCCTACAAAATCGCAAAAAATCGCCAATTTTTCGTAAAATTCAGAGACTTTTGTTACTATGGTCTTATCATCTTATCAGTTCAAATACAACTGAACAACAGATCGTTTAATCACTTTTAAGAGGAATATGAAGAACATGTTTAACTGTTATAAACTAAACTGTATAAAACCAAAGCAAGTCATCAACCAATGTTTCCGTATTTGGTCCTTAAACAAATACGCTCCACAGCTGATTACATCTTATTATGCCCTGCGGAGATGGGAATATACCTTCCATCTCCAACTAACCACTGCGAAGCTAGCATTAATACTATATAGGTCTATGGAAGAGTCGGAATCCACGACCTCTCCTTTCTCGGTCAGTACGAGAGTGGCAATGACATTATGACTCATTCTGCATTTTAGCTAGCCTGCCGTATAGAGGCTCTTCGCTATAGAGATACAACGCGTTGCATGTTCTCTGTCCAGGGTATGACCTACAGTCAATCCTGCTTGTATATATTGAGTCATGGCCTGCAACCATACTCTTCTGGGGTTATGTCTTTACCGCCAATCCCGATGTTGCATTAGAGCTACGACCTACAACCACACTCTTTTTAGGAAAATGGCTCAAGGCCAAATCCTGGGGTTTGAAGGAAGCAAGGAAATACTCGTCTTGCACCCTTGCATATTAAAAAATATGTGCTTCCAGTAAAACTCGTTTCATCGTTCAACAAATCCTGACACTGAATGATTCTATGGCCAGGACAACTACATTTTTAGTTCACTTGATAGATCAGGTGCATTACAACATCTTTTAGCATCAATCAAGTACAAGCATGAAATATAGATAAATGCTATACGAAATGGTGTAACATGTTTTCAAAAGATCTTATATCAATTGGTACATATCTGGTCACACTCATCCTGGGATCTCAGTCCCCTGAACACTTTATTAGAAATCTCACCCCTTCAACATTATCCTTATCATGATCATATGTTTTGGGTATCAAACCCTCAATTCATTCTTGAACAATATCACCTCTCATTAGGCAATAACCAACTCTAGGTCATCAGACCCATCTATAAATCATACTTGTTGTACAAGTATATCACATGGCTCACAAGGCCTTATATAATCTGTATTATACTAAATCATCGTAGCTCATAATTGGCTATGTTCATCATCTTATAACACCTGCACGGTTAGGATTTCATAGAAAATGCAATGTCAAGTAAATATCATGACCATGCCATAAAGAGAATCATTCAAATTGCAACCCTCTCATTATTTGGGTTAGGGTTTTCCCTTGTAACTGATTTAGGGTTTCCAAGTACATATATATCAATCAAACCCTTATTTAAATTATAAGAGCTATTTAAGTGCCATAAATGTTCAAGCATGCTTCATCAAATATCATCAATTGATTATCAACATGAGGTACAAGTTTCTTTCTCATCCTTACTAGGATATTGACTTCAACATACTTATTACTTTGATTTAACCTTCTTTAGAGTTATCAACCTACACTTATTAAAGGGTATTCATCTCATTACTTTCATGATGTATTCATTGATTGTATTCAAGATGTATCGGCCTACACTCATGAAGGTGTATCGACATCCACTCATCAAGGTGCATCAACCTTCATTCCAATCTTTGTATCGGCCTAGACACACACATCACTTGTGTCGGCCTAGACACATATACTTGTGTCGGCTAAGACACATCTACTTGTATCGGCCAAAGCATATCAAATGCTATTGTTTTAGAGATGCTTAGAGTGGTATCATTTGTATGGTGCTTAAGGTATATCGGCCATAAAGTATTCTTGTGTGTGTCGGCCATACCATCATATTGTATATCGGCCACCTCAACAACAACTAGGGTATCAACCACTCAACATCACTTAGGGTGTCGACCTTGCTATCCCTTTGAGTATTGGCCATTGCTCACTATGGGATATCGACCTCTAGGGTTTATATTGTATTGGATGAACCCTAATGCAACACCTTAGCTTTTGCACCTATCGACCTCAACACTACTTGGTGTATCGGCCAAGGCTCCTAAGAAAGTATTGTCTATACTTTCACAAAGTATGTCGGGCTAAGGGTGTCGCCCATTACACATGCATTGGGCAAAAAGGAATATCGGATTGTGAGTGTATCAGATTTAGGGTTAGAGTAGACCATGTCGACCTCTACACTAAACCAAAGTATCACCATTTGATATTCTATCTTCACTAGAAATCTCTTGGTCATGACAAGCTAATGCCTTTGAGGCATATCGTTTTTAGAACAACTAACATATCGGCCTAACAACAACATATTGTTTTGAAGCATCACAAGTCATATCGGCCATCCATGTTATGGTGCAAACATATGTGTCAACTTAGATATCTTATAGATATCGACCTGCCATATCCTTAGCATTTAGGTGAAAGGTTAAACACTTAAGAGAACACTAGTCCTACTCAAGAAATCAACCTAAAAGGATAGGAGTTCATATCTATCGGTTTCCATACTTATACCCTTGTATCGGGTTAGGGTTTCCCACAAGCCAATATTGGTTTGTGCATATCAGTTTGATCATCTTCAAGCTCAAACTCTTCGTCCATAACTACTCTATTTCATGAACAACGGCCCTATATATTCATTAGAACTCATAGAACCATCATTCAAACAAGAAAATCGAAGTAGAGAAGGAATCACCAAGTATTGCATGATAGAAAATGAATAATAATAAAATTGGGTTCAAGTTATATAACTCGCCTCAAGATCAACTCAAGAGCTTCAAGCTCCAAAGCTCCACGTTCCTAAGGTCGAAGATGACTTATCAAAAGTCCAAGACTCGATCACAACACTTCTCTATGAAAGAAAATACCATAGTTAGGAACTTGGTGAAGAAAAAGAGAAGGAAAGAATCATGATCCGAGAAGCAAGGTCGTTCCAAGGTTGAAGATGATCATGGCTTCACCTTAGACAAGATGCTCGACCTTCTCTTTGTTCCTTGAGCTCCTAGGGTTGTCCTCCAAGCAAGAGATGGTAAAGGAGTTGAAAGTTTTACTAGGAGGTGAAATGAGAGGTATATATAGTTGAGGTTATGAAAGAGTGTGTATAAGGTGTCATCACTATGTGCACTTAAGTGACACGTGTCCATGCATGGTAACTTCATGCAACCATAATTATCTTGCCATGCACAACTCTTGAGGATAATCCATAGGCATGATATCGACCATTTGGGTATCTTGCTTGACAATATATCATCACCCAATCTTGCTTTATGTGCAATCCGATACCACTTTTGCAAGGAACATGGAAATCGATGTGCTTAGCCCGTCATGAACACTTTCAAAGGTTAACAAACCGATATGGGACCTCCTCTATGGCTTCCAAGCCGATATGCACTCCCATATACTTCATAACTCGACACAACCTCTTCTAGGGTTCAAGGTACTCAACACTTCTTTGGTTCTTTCACCACAAAGAGTGTTATCATCCAACCAAGATTCAAAGAAGGCGCCCCTTCTTTCTCTTTCCTCTAGTTAATACTAAGAGAGAGAAGAGACATTCTAGAGATGATAATTTGCACATAAACCCCTCAATTGGGTAAATTGCAATCTTTACCAAAGTTATCACATAATGCACAAACAATTTGCAAATAAGTTCAAAATTGAGAAATAAACTCTTCTCAAGTCTTAATTACTTTTCAAAAGATTAAGACAAGGTTCTAAGCAATTGACTTAGGTAAAGCTTCTAGGGTTATCTAAAAACCTATGTCAGGGTGTTACACAGGCGTTGATGCGATGCACTGTATGCAGTTGCTTCCATCTAAGGAATTAAATATCCGATTTCGATGTGGATTTGATGGCACATAGATATAGAAATATATTGAAATTTCAATCGAAATTTTGATATGTACAACGCTAACGACTTCGACAACCCAATAAGTACTCAGTAAAGTTTGTAAAACTTTAACTAAGGGGTACAAATGTTATGATCCGTCAGATAGTATAAGAAGCTCTAAACTGTCAGATCGCTGTTGGTGCCAAACCCGTGAGCACACCTCTAGATCCCAATACTAATTGAGATGATGATTCTTGTCCTTCTTACCCTGATAGCAAGCAATGTAGAAGACTTGTGGGTAAACTCATTTATCTGACTCTTACACGAGCATATATCACTTCAGTTGTTGAACCTCTCAGTAGGTATCTTGATAAACCTCAACAATGTCATTGGGATGTTGTACACCACATTCTCAAATACTTAAAAAGCTCACCTGGAAAGGATCTTCTATATAGGAACAATATTTTAATAAATTTCTTATATACTTTTATGCAAAATTGCACATGTATATAAATCATATATATATATTTACGGAACTAGGTGCGATCATACCGACACTAATGCAACAGATCCCATAAGACCATAAGAACTCGGCAGTTAAGTGTGCTTGGGCAAGAGTAGTACTAGGATTAGAGACCTGCTGGGAAGTCCTTGTGTTACACTCATTTGTTGCGTGAAGGCCGTCTAAGATGGTATGGACATGTGCAGTGCCAACCGGCAATGCACCTATTTGAAGCAAGGTTATTGAGTCAAGCACAATGATAACAAGCAGAGGCAAACCTAATTTGACTTTGGAAGAACTTATAAAGAGAGATTTCAAATCTTTACATCATGACCAGAGTATGGCCCATATCGTAGCGGATTGGAAAAGAAGGATCCATGTAGTCGACCCCAACATGGTTGGGATTGAGGCTTAGATGATGGTGATGGTGATATATTTATGGAGCTTTTGTACATATATACACACTTTACACGACAATATAAAACACCCAAATAGTTTATAAAACAACTACAAAACAATGATTGCAGCTATAATATAGTAAACAATAGACTTGTCATAGATAATTACCCTACACAACTATAAAACAATGTGTGTATATACATGATACAACAACAATTTTGCATCACATTTTTATACAGCTAAAAAGCAAGCAATAGACTTATCATAGATACCTTACTAACTTTCATCAATCAGTCATACATTACATCAATACATTTAATGAAAAGTAATGCATTCTAAATTAGATGATAGTTACTTAATATTTACTCGGGTACATTACATCGACACTCTATTATTACGGCTTACATACAAAATATGCATTTTAAATTAGAAATACAGCTTACAGTATAACATTTTTTGTATATAAGTTTAATATATTATAGTCAATAATTTTTGGACCGTATAATTTACTTAATGCTACAATCTTACAACAGTATGTAAAAAAAAAAGGCCTAAGCAAGCAGAAAGTGGGTGAAGCGGACAAAAAGCAACCGATTTTTTATTTGTTTAATTGCCGCTCGGCGGCTCTTTTAAACGCCTAGTGGGCTGGGCTGCTTAAGCAGGCACTCAGGGTGTTTTCCATTTTATTGGTTCTAGCCGTGTCTAGTCCCAATTTTTTATAAAATAAACTAGACACGCTTGCACTGTGTCCACTGCTTGTCCACACGCATGCGCGGCATGTCAGTGTCCGACATGTGTCCAGGACGTCCAAGATGACTCCCGGTCCCGGGAAGTGTCCGTGCTTCCTAAATGCTAGCTGTGTACTCATAAAGAAGCCCTCTTTACCTGTTACAACCTTTACTCTCATCCTTTTTTGTCCATGGCATGGTGAAGTATAAGTTGCTGTTATAACTCATCTTTTCTTTCTTGTCCGTTCTCTGTTTTATGGAGCCTCATACCCATTGTCACAACATTTTGTCCTTCCCCTGTTTCTGTTCTTTCTTACAAGCTGTTGATTGTCTCTCACCAATCCTTTCTCCATGTATCTCTTTTTCTTTCTTCTAGGTTAAATTTTGTCCACCCTGGTTTCTCTTCTTTCTTAGAAGCTGATGGATGTCTCTAGTGAATCGTTTCTCCATGTATTTTTTGTTTCTCATCTAGGTTTGTTGCTCCCCTCACCTTGTTAGGGGTGAGTTTTGTCTTACTACAACGTTGACATTTTCCTTAGGTGTGGTTTTATGGTGGGGGTAAAGGAGTGAGGACAAAGTGAAGAGGTGGTGGAGTGTCTTTCGATTGAGTATTGGTAGTTCCATATACTGCACACTCCATCATTGTTGTTGACTTGTATCTGGTCAATCATCATTGGCAAAACCATTAACCATGTTTATGTGCACTGGCTACTCCGTTAATTCATCTTGTGGTGTGACGTCAGCTGTTGTGAATACTCGTTCTTCTTCAACTGCAAACTTCACAAGTTGTCCTTCACGTATTCTGTAGTTGTCTCCGTGCTGGTGACTATGTCCTAGTAATCGCTGTTGAGCTACTCCTTTCAATAGGTTTGCAGTAGAACTATCATGTAATATTCACGAACAACTACCATAGGGCATGTACCCTCATGACAAGCAATGTTATGGATCACCTGACCTGCTCCATCTCCATCAATTTTCAAATGTACGACCGAGTTTTCAGTAGTACGGTCAAGTTGACATCTTCTACTACAAGTCTTTCGCTGCTGCAGGGTGTTCCTGTGTTATCATCTCATTGATGCGGAGGTGATGTCACGTGGTCATGCCATCAATTGCATCCACTTCATGAATCTGGTTGGAGCTTCTCATTGCGGATTCTAAATTGTCGAACTGTTTCAGCTTGATACAGATGGTCATGCATCCATGGTTGTATAGGCGGCTAGGTGACCAGGCGTTGCGCGGGGGCGCCCAGGCGTTTCCAGGCGTTTTCTTTTATATATATTAATTTAATGGATACATGTAAAATTTATGATAAATAAAGTTAAATGAGTAGATGATTAAATAATATCAGAATTAGTACATAAATAAACACAAATCAGTAGATAACTAAATAAAAAACCGTAGATTAATAAATACAAATAACTATATGAATAAATACAATTAAATGGATACATAAATACAAATCAGTTGATAAATAAAGTTACATCACTAGATGATTGTATAATTTCAAAAGCACTACACAAATAAATTCAAATGAGTAGATAGCTAAATAAAAAATAGTAAACGGATAAATTTAGTAGATGAATAAATACAACAGTTGATAAACGAATATAAATCAGAAGATGACTAATTCATTCCTAAATCAGTACATAAATAAAAACAAATAATAGATGAATAAATACAATAAATACAAATCAGTTGATAAATAAAATTAAATCAGTTGATAAATAAAGTTAAATGAGTAGATGATTAAATAATATCAGAATCAGTACATAAATAAACACAAATCAGTAGATAACTAAATAAAAACTGTAGATAAATAAATACAAATAAGTAGATGAATAAATAATGTTAAGTGAATAAGTAAATACAAATCTGTTGATAAATAAAGATACATCAGTAAATGATTATGTAATTATAAAAGCAGTACATAAATAAATTCAAATGAGTAGAAAATTAAATAAAAAACAGTAGACAAATAAATACAAATCATAGATGAATAAATACAAATCAGTTGATAAACTAATATAAATCAGTAGATGATTAATTAATTCCTGAATCAGTTATACTTATAACTAAATACAAGTAGTAGATGAATAAATACAGATCAGTTGATGAATAAAGTTAAATCAGTTGATAAATAAAGTTAAATAAGTAGACGATTAAATAATAACAAAATCAGTATATAAATAAACACAAATCAGTAAATAACTTAATTAAAATCATAAAAAAAAGCCCAGCAGCAGACTAGGCGCCGCCCAAGCCGCCTAGAGGCCTAACTAGGCTGTGCGTCTGGGCCGCCTAGGCGCCGCCTGGGCGAGTGTCCGTACCAACTCAGCATGCATCTTCAGTTCGCAGTTTTAGGTGGTGTATGCTTGCTTGGGAGGCCTATTGTGTGTCTGTTTTATTGTGTGTGCTTGTGCGAATTTCAAGATGGACGGGACTGTCTCCTTGTTTCCCATGCTCCGGCTTGAGGAGTTAGATCTTGATCATATATAGACGTCTTAGTGTATATGTACGGTTGGAACTTAAAAGCCTATTGGTTCAGTCAATATAGAATCTTTGTACATGCCCTCATCCTAGATATAGGATGATTGGGTTACACAATAATAGGAGTAATAATGCTGTCTCTGTTACTCCCTTGTTGTCCACATACATGGACACTTCCCTCACTGGGCCCTTTTGTGCTAGGTATATTTTGAATCTGCAGCTCATTTGGAGATACATGTCTCATATTTGTGTTTGATCTCACTTGACACTGTTCATACCAACACAACTCTTGTATTATGAACTGTCTGATTTCTCTTGCCGCTTGTTCATAATGTATGACTAAGCTAAAGCAACATCTAATTCACTTGCTACACATTTCATATAACTCTCTTATTGAGGAGCTTGTAGGAGTTACACGTTATCAGATAGTTTCATCAATTCATAACCAGAAACTTCTCTAATATTATTTTCTGTTTCTTTCAGCTAAATATGCAAGAGGGAATGGAAGGAAATCCTATGGCAGGAAATATGAAGAAATTCTCCAGATTGCTTGCTATTATGACAGTTCCTTTTACAGCTTCTTTTCCGAAGGTATGTTAGCTATCTCAATTTAATGAAGTAAAAAGTGGAACCTATACTCCTGATTCCTGAACTGGTTTTCTTCTTTCTTTTTGTCATTATATAAATGTAAATTTCTCGATCAAAGAATTTATGGATCAGTCCAAGTCATAACCATATATGTTGATAATTCACTGGATCAACTCAATGCAAACTAGTCGGCCTCTTTCCCCAAGTTAAGAGCTGTAATTGTTTAGCGTTAAATAGTTCTAGGCCAGTACATGCACATAATTTATGACCGTTTCATGGATGGGGCAATTATGACGCTCAAACAAGGCATGTGAAAAATATGGAACTGATGGAAGGCTGTCATTAATTTATTACACTGTATTAAAAAACGGCCCAGGCGGCCGCTTAATCGGCCAAGACCCCCATCCGCTTATTTTTGCCCTTAAGCGCCCGCTTTTTTCCCGCTTCACCCGCTTTTTCCTGCTTTTTTCCCGCTTTTTGCCCGCTTTTTTCCCGTTTTTTTCCGCTTTTTAAAAAAAATGCTGCTGCAAGCATGTAATGTTAATTAAATATATAATCCAAGTAGTATTGAGTATAATATATGAAGCTTGTATACGTTAAATGTTCTATGATATACCTAGTCCTACTTTAGAATGCAAACTTTGTATGTAAGCTGTATATAATAGGGTACTGCTCTAATATATCCAAGTAAATATCGTATTACTCTATTATACTTCTAATGGTTTTACTAATTTTCTTGCAGATTTCGTTCATTACTAATTGATACTACTGGTTTCCTTAGAAATATATTTTTTATGTACACATACATGTAATTTTGTATATAAATATATAAGATTTTAAGCATCCGCTTTTTCAAAAATCGCCCGCTTGATCGCCCGCCTGCCGCTGAATCGGCTACAAGGTCCCGTCCGCACGCCTCCCGCTTCACACTTTTTAAAACATTGATTTATTATAATTATGATCTCGTAATGTGATCATGTTCTAAAATGACTGTTAGTTAGCCACGTAATCAAAGAAACCCCAATAATAGCTAGGTCCATGCATGACTACTTCAGCTTCTAAAATGGGATACTTAAGCATCAAATCAACTACTATAAGATAAACCAACTTGGCACCAACTTTTGTGGGACTTAGATCCTCAACTGTCACACAAAGAGAAATTAACCAATAAGCAACGCCCAATGAGTGAATATATACTGGACCAAATCATATTCAATACTAATTAAGTCCTACTTCAGTGGATTTTGTACAAATGTTGGGGAATATTCTCTTGTCCCAGATCATGCATGGCTTCGACAAGTTGTACATAGAAAGTATGAAGTTGTTTGGTAATGGGCGAAATGCAACATCACAATTGTTTGAAAATGCATGATTAACTTGTTAATTGGGAGATGAAGGCATTGCATTTCAAGCAAGTTTGTCAACACTAAACAATGTTTTAGAAAGCGGGAAGCGGGAGGCGTGCGGATGCCACCTTGTGGACGCTTGAGCGGCAGGCGGCCGCTCAGGCGGGCGCTTTTTGATGAAGCGGGTTCCTGAATCCTAATACAATTTGATATAAAATTACACAAGTCTATATAAATCACATATTGTAGGTAGAAATTTTACTTATCTAAACACATTATACAACATAATAAAACACCCAAATAGTCTATGAATTATAACACAAGTTATAACTATAAAATAATGGATGACATTATGACAAATTGACAATGAATAAATACAACTCAAGTAAAAATACATGAAGAAGATCAAGAAATAAATATAAAGTACTGTTGTACCTGTAGATGGAGCATGATCCGTAAAAAAATAGTTGATCCAATTGCAGATACGCTATAACACACCAACATGAAAATATAAAAACAAGAAACAGTTAATACAAGAAATAGTTTATGCAGTATCACCACAAAATAATTTGACATTAAATTTCATAGACAATTTGCATGCAGCATAAGGAACATTAGCATACTGAATGTAAATATAAAACAAGTAGACACTAGGCAATAGCTACATAGCATAATAAAGGAAAGGAGGATGTTTCCCATGACTATGAGTCTATGCATTAGTCTAATCCCAAACAACATCAAAAAAATGAATGCCCAATAAAAACACCACAAGTCTATTCCTCAAAACATCAAAAATGCTAGAATATCACATCCCCCTTAATTCAACCCTAATTCTCCCTGTCTTCCTCCATGTCTTCAACACTAGAATAGTAGTCAGCCTCTGGATCAGCAACGTCCCTTAGGGGATCATCTCTTCCCTCAACCTCTGAATCAGAATCCTCTTGGTAAGCAACTCTTTTTGCCTTTTCTCTTTGTGCATCACCAAGAGTAAAAGGGGTAGACTGAGTAGGAATGGTGGGTTGGAGATTTCTTCTGGTCTTGGTATAAACCCTTTCTGTCATCCCAGATGCTTCAGCTACTTGTCCCCATGTAAGTCCAACACTTGGATAGATCTCATCTTCATCTGGATTGAGATCTGAAAACCAATCCTTTGCCTTGTCTCTATAGGCAGACTCCAAAGGTTCTCCCTGTGCTTCAACCTTTTCCTTTTTATCCTTGAGTTTTGCATTGAACTGCACATATACCAAATCATTTAACCTTTGCACATCAAGTCTGTTCCTCTTCTTGATGTGAATCTGTTAGACATGTCAAAATGAAAATAAAAATTCAAATAGATTAGTCATGTTATGAAATGCAAATAGTAAATATCTTAGATACAAATTTTAAAAATCTTGAATGTTTGAGATCATTACCATCTCAAATGTACTCCAATTTCTTTCACACCCTGATGAAGTGCATGTTAGATTCAGTATCCTAAGTGCCATTCTTTGTAGGTAGGGAGTACCATATCCATGATTTGTCCACCACTCCACTACTCATCATTAAATGCTATTAGTCAAAAAATATAATAATGCTTTATATTGAATTTATCAAAATTGTTAAGTTTCAAGACATTTTACTGGGGTCCAAATCAGGATTTGATCTCTGTCTTATGGCACTTGGTTTCCCAAATGCCCCAAGACTCTGTCTATAGGCAGACATCTCTTTCTCCAAAACAATTTTATCTTGAATGACACTTTCAGGAAAAAAAATCTATGCACTCCATGAGTCCATCCATCACACCTTCTCGCGTGTTTATCTCAGGACCAGACCAATAATAGTATGGATTCAGATAGTAGCCTACATTGTGTAATGAATAGAACAGAAAATTAGAATACATTATGTAGACATTGAATATAAAAAGCCATGCATAAAATTTCTTTAGCTGCCACATGCAAGGGACGGTGGAGCCTTTTGTCCCATTTCTCATCAACAATCTCCATCACCCTCTTCAGGAAGGGTTGATCATGATCTAGGCTCTGTGCCAGCTCCTTTTCAGCATCAATCATTGCAGCATATATGAAGCCCATAGCTGGCTTCCTCTCACTGTCTACAAGTCGTAACACGTTGACTAGAGGCTTGAATGTTTTTACAGTAGACACCACTGAAGGCCAAAATGTTGATGATGTCACCATATTTGCAAAGCACTCCCCCTCACCTGTCTTAGAGTACTTGCATTCCTCCCACTCTGAGGAACAAAACATAGTTCTCAGGTCATTTCTTTCGTCCAACAAGCTTTGCAAACTGAGGTAGGACGTCACAAAACGTCACACCCGACCTAACCAAGTCACCCTTAGTGAACTTCCTCATCAAATTGAGGGTGCTGTGGTGGCTATAAATAAAGATGGCTAACTTCTTACACTTCTGAATCACATTTTTTATCCTAGGCAACTGACCAATGCCCTCAAGCATGAGATCTACACAGTGCGCGGCGCAAGGAGTCCAAAAAATTGCATGCCTCTTGTCCTTAAGAAGCTTTCCAGCTGCGATATTAGCTGTGGCATTGTCAGTGACCACCTGCACTACATTGTCTGCTCCAACTTCCTCTATACAACTATCCACCAACTTAAATATGAACTCAACATTGTGAATGTCAGCAGATGCATCTATAGCTCTTAGAAAACTTGTACCCTTCTTACAATTGACACAAAGATTCATTATACTTCTTCCTCTTCTATCTGTCCATGCATCTATCATAATTGAGCAGCCACTCCTCCTCCACTCATCTCTGTGAGTCTCCAACGAGTTCCCAGTCTATTCCACTTCTCTTTTTAAGAGAGGCTCCCGCAATTCATGTATTGTAGGGCCCCGCAAGCCAAGACCAAATTGGCCAACAACCTCCAACATTACATTGAAGCTCCTCAATGTGACTGTTTTCATCGCTATCCCTGCAATTTTCATTGTGTTTCATGTGAGTTTTTGCTTATGTAGGTATACAATATGCTAAAATAATCCCAGGAACAAGATGAAATGATATAGATATATTAATTAAGTAAAGACATGCTTACCAGCTTGATAAAACCATCTTGCAATGAACTGCACTGCCTTCTTCCTTTCTTCTTTCTTTAACTTCATGTTAATTTCCTCTTGTTTTGATGACAACCTCTCCTTCACTACAACTTCTGGGTCCCTATCGAAATACTGGTTAATCTGTCCAACCACCTTAGGCTTCTTTAGTTGTGAACCACCAAGAACTACCATATCCTCATCATCAGACCGCTCCCTAATGTTGACCTCCTCTCTAGCTTCATCCATTTCCTGTTGTTTCTTGGCCTTCTTTGCTGCTAATTTATCCAAATACTCATTAATCCCCCATTTTACTTCTGGTGGCACACTGATACAAGGATCCACATCTCCTCTCCTTCCAGCAAGGTGTTTCTTCAATATGAAAATACCACCTGTGGAGATATGTTTGCAAAACTTACAACGAAGACGATCTCTACGAGTAAGGTCTGGAAGATCACAATACTTCCAACCCGGATCTTGCGACCTACTGTTAGGAGCAACATTTTGGAGATTCTCGGGGGCTTGAGGAGTAGACATATCATTGTCCATCTGCAAATTATGATGACAACAAGACATAAACAAATATTACATACTATATACTGCATAAATTGAAAGAGAACACATACTTTGATCATTTTGGTTTTCATCTTACTATTATAAAATGTATGTAAAATTTATCTAATGTATTAAACTATTTAATATTAATAACCGCTATCAAATAAATAGTAGTATAGAATAGTAGAATGTAATCAATCATACAAGGATCAATATTATAGAATTAAATCTAATTATTCTTACTGTAACCGTTACAGGTACTAATGTACTGTTCCCTATTAGACTATTTGTGTATTAGTATTAGTGTATTAATGAGGTAAAAACTATAGAAAAAAAGAGAGAAACATTACATGATAAACTGCTGTCCCGTTTTTGTATAATTTCTAATGTAAATCAACAACATATAATACTCATATAGTATTCAATAATGTATTATATGATGAATAAATAGCACACATAGCCATACACAAACGTATGAATGATAAAAAAAATGAAAAAAAGCAATGAACAACAGAAGCACATGTTGTATTTATGAAGAAAATGAGGATTTAAGAGCCAATTGATAGAAAGAAGTGATTATAAGAGTACCTTTGGCTTGATCCTTCTTCTATTGAGCAGTAGATGCTTCTCCAAATCACCCGCAACAACAAGAAGCAAGGGAACGGCCGCCACACCTTCCCTGTTCCTTCCGAACGTCTTGATCCTTCTTCGGTTCCTTCCGAACAACAAGCAAGGGAGGCAAATAGAGGTTGCAATGTGTGCGAGGCGTCGCCTTCAGGGCCGCCAGAGACACTTGGACGCAAGGAGTGGCTTGGGGGCCGCCGGCTGCCTCTTCGGAGTCGACGGGGGGAGCGTCGTAGACGGGGAGTCGCGCGGCAACTGTCGCGTCAGGAAACAGAAGCCGCGGGGGGGGGGGGGGGACGCAAGCGTCGCTTGCATGGATCCCGCTAATAGGGATTAAGTTAATTCAAGTGGGCCAGGGTTAATTTTTTAACTTGGCAAGTGGGCCAATTTTTTTTCGGGGCCCAAAACTGGCGCTCAAAATTTAGGCGGCCGCTCGGCAAGGGTCACCAGGCGGGCGCCTTTTGGGCCGAACCATGCAGATGGATGGCCGATCCGCATAGGCGGGCGCCTGGGCCGCTTTTCAAAACATTGACACTAAATTGGTTATTGACTGAGATTATGGGTTCACAGTTAGTCATTCAAACCAGTAGTTCGGCTGGATCAACCAAAGATGTCGGAAAAGGAGGGGGCGCCATGTTGGGTGCTTTGGTTGGTTCCATCAATTGTAGTGGTGCACTGTGACAGGCATTGCAACTCACACCACCATTGTTAAGTGCTCCGGTTGATGTCAATGGTGGTTTTTGTGGCTTCCATAACTAAAACCACTATGGCCAGTTGGAGGTGATATGGTAGTTGGGGAGGAGTGTGCTGTGTGGTGCGTACAACCAGTGTTTCAAAAATCGATCCATTCGGCCGCTTATGCGGCCGCATACAAGGTTCGAACCCCTTGCCGCTCCGCATATGTCAAATCCCTCACAAAGTGGACCAGAGCTGCATACAAGGCCGCACAACCACATAAAAAGCAGATTAATCCTCGATTTTTAGATGGACGTGTTTTCATTTCTTCATTTTATAGGTTCATTCATCTATGTTTGTTTAGATTTAGATTATAGTTGCATGTTTGTATTTTTTTAGTTGTGATGATTGCATATTTGCATGATTACATCCATTATTCTTTTAATTGTACGAATTCGGCACATAATTGTACAAATTAAATATGTAAATGCATGATCAACATATATTTATATAGATAAACAATTAATGAATAAATAAATCCGAAACCGCATATACTTCCACATAAACTCCCGCATACCGCATACACTCTATAAGGTGACCACTTCGAACGCATAACGCATAGTGTTTTCGAAAACACTGCGTACAACTTAGGCTACTTAGCTAAATGGTGAGGACTCCACACACACCATATGCGCAAGATGCTACATATAGTAACTGAGAAGAAGATGTTGTGTAGGGCAAAAATGTCTGTGTCTGTTGACAAGGAGAGTATATGAACTTAGGTCTGTGTTATGTGTGAGAAGGCTGTTGTAGAGTCATAAGGGGGAAAAGTTAAATGTGGGTGTTCAGAGGTGGTCAAGTGGAGATTGGTTTTCACTGAAGTTTGGTGCATTTTTTGCACAACATGATTTGGGGTCTGCGTTAATTAGAGACACAACGAGTTCTTCCCTACCCATAAGGGTTTCATTGGTTGACAGGTTGGATAGATCAACCAACTTCTTTATATACGAGCTCTTTGGGGAGCATTAAGATGTGCCAAGCTTGTAAATGCATGACGCGTAACGAGGCATTTTTGTCTCAATGAGACGAGGCGTAAGCCTTAACATATGTATGAGGCGGTCATAAAAGATAAATTTATATGTGTATCTACATATATATTTATATATTATGTATATGCATGCATGTATAACAGAAGTAGGTATATACAAGCCCAACAAATGAGATAGAAATTAGTTGTGAAACTTAATAATGTTAATAGAGACTAGAGACCACCACAATACTAAATAAATATGTAGAAAAATAACGAAATATCAGTTCTTTATACTATTAGAATAAAAGATGTCATCGATTAAAAAACTAAAGGAGATAGGATTTTGAATTAATAGGGAGGAGCCAAAATTAGTTAACAATGATATCAAATTCACCCATAGTGAATAAAAAGGTAGCAGATAGAGATAAATTTAACAATGAAGATTTAAAGATGTCACATAGAGAATGATGATTAAATTTTCATTAATAAAAAATAACAATTAACTACAAGAACTCCATTTTTTTTGATGAAAGTGTTTGTAATAATCTTAAAAGTTGACAATTTGGTGGTTAACTTAAGATATTATCATCTAGAATTGAGGTATGCGCCTCAACTAAGCCTCAGAGCCTCAGTGCTTTAACGCGGGCCTCAGACATTATGAGGCATAAGCCTTAGTCTAGGAGACGGAGGCTAAGCATCGAGGTGCATTTGGGATAGCCTCGCCAAGAGGCGTAAGCCTCAAGAGCCTCAAGGTGGGTTTTTTATTACCATGTGATGTGCTGCAAGCTTTCTTAGCTAGGCCCACCTAGCCTTCTTTTTAAAATGGAGGTGGTGGACCTAGTTTTGTTTCTTATACGACAACACCTTGTATTATTTCTTTCCTCAATGTCAAGCGGGTAGGGAAGGATGAATAGATGTATTGAAACGATGGGCGAGTCTCCCTTTGGCGATTTGTTGGGCGACTGCGCTTGCCGGTAGTTTCCATCTTAGTCGGAGTCAATCTTGTCTGCCTCTGTTAATGGCTTAACCACTGGAATCAGTTCTCCTTCGGCAACCTCAAGTTTTTGGAGTAAACTTTTGAAGAAGCCTGATGTTGATATTACTGCTTTGGAGAAGACGAAGATTGAGGTGAAGGGGAACACTCTAGTCTTTCCGCAAGAGGAAGCGAATCTAAACACATCTAGATGGAGTATTTGCCTTGCTGCATACGTCGTTGGATTCAAGGTTCATCTACCTACCTTGAAGCACTATCTTGCTCAGATATGGAGTCTGATAGGATCAATACAGTTCTGAGCCATGGTAGGGGGTTCTTCCTGATTCATTTTACAGACCGTGAAGATCTTGAGACTGTAGATGAAGGCGGAATGTGGTTTGTGAGAGGCAAACCATTGATCTTTCTAAAATGGAAACCAGGTGATGTGCTGTCGAGGTTTAGACTTGAAGGCATTCCTGTTTGGATTAAGATCCATGAGTTGCCATTAGAGTTATGGGATGCTTAGATGTTCTCCCGAATCGACTCTTACTTGGATGTGCCTCTGAGAACGGACAGATCTACACATGACTACCGAAAAATTGAGTGTGCTCGCATTCAGGTGCTGCTTCTTGCTTCTTTAACGTTTTCTGAATCTTTGTAAGTGATGAGTAGCAATGGTGCTAAACATACTATCTTGTTTGAATATGAGTGGACTCCGAGCAGATGCCCAGTGTGTAACCTATTTGGTCATAACGATTGCGAGCAGAAGAACAAAGAAAAGATGGTGTGGGTTCCCAAGAAGATTCCTATTACTAATGTTGAGTATGAGTTAAACAGTTCAATGGACATTACTGTTACATTGACATCTGAGTCTGGAAGCACCCCACAACTTATTGAGAAAAAGTTGGGGGGAATGGAGACTGAAGATGAGGAATTTCTGGACTCACTTGAAGATTCATCTCTGATCTCAACTGAGACTGGCCCTGCTACTGATGTTGAAAAAGAGGTGGTTAATCTTATTACCCCACCCCTAGTTCTATGGAACACAAGGAATCAGGTCCTTTGTCTGAGTACCCAAAAGGAAATAAAAAGAAGGCCAGAGCTAAAGGCAAGAAGGGGTAATCTGATGATAGTTTTGCTGCTCTGTCTAACAAGTTTGATAAATTAGTCATCGAGGATGAGAAGCTTCAATCCAGTGAAGTACTGGTTAAAAATGTTTCTAATGACTGAAAACAACCTTACCATTATCTCCTGGAATGTTAGAGGACTCAACATTGAAGTTCCTAAGGTCCAAGAGGAAGTGCTGAGGCTCAAGCCTCATATTATTGTTCTGAATGAAACTAATCGCATGGGTAAGATTCACAAGTTGCTTAGTAAATACTTTAGTAGTTTTAATTGGATTTCCAATCATGCTAGTCATGTTCTTGGGAGAGTTGTTGTCCTGTGGGATAGTAATTTTTGTTCTGTTGATAAGATTTTTGAGTTAGATCAGTTTGTTCATGCTAGAGTCACAACTGGTAATAAAAAGTTCATTTGTACAGCAGTTTATGGACATAATTCGGACTTGGACAGGGTGGCTTTATGTAATGACATTGAATGTATTAATGGTTTCAGTCAGGAACCCTGGACTATTTTGGGAGACTTCAATGCTGTTAGGAATTATAATGAACAAAGTTGAGAAAGAACCTCCTTCCAAAAGATCTATGGACGACTTCAATGACTGAATTGTTAATTGTGGTTTGTTTGAGCTCTCTATGAGTGGTCCTTTCTTTTCTTGGGACAACTATCAAAGTGGTGTGGATTTTGCTACCTCGAAAATAGACAAAGTCTTGTACAATAATGTTTTCCTAGATCTTTTTTCCTGAATTCCATGGTATCCTCATTCCTAATATCACTAGTGACCACATGATTATGTCTCTTATTATTGGAAAAAAAAAGAAAAGTCCTCTCCTTTTAGACTTATCAATGTGTGGGCTGATAGGAAGGATTTCTTGGGGGTCGTGGCTACCTCATGGAAAAGTGATGCTATTTCACTATCCCATGTTTGTGTTATACTCTAAACTCAGGAAGTTGAGGAAGGATCTGTCAGATTGGAACAAGGCTGTTGTTGGTAACCTATCTGAGAAAGCTAAGTCTTCTAGAAAAAGTTGCTATTGATTTCCAATGTCTTCTTGACAAAGATCCGTTTAATGCTGACTTGCTATCTCAAGTCAATGACAGTAGGAAGGCTCCCATTGAAGCCCATATTAGTGAAGAGTCCTTACTTTGTCAGAAATCAAGGATTCAATGGCTTAATGAGGGTGATTCTTATTCAAGATTTTTCTATTCTTCTATTAAAACTCAAAGGCACATGAATCATATTAAATCTATGGAAATTGAAGGTGTTCATTAATAGTAATTATAATGATATTAGGAACTATGCCTATGACTTTTATAGTGACCTCTTCAACATGAATTTAGTTGCGAATGTGGATGATAGTGAAAGGCTGGACTTTCCTTCTATTTCTAGTTTTCTACTGAGCAGAAGAAGTTACTGGACAAGTCTATATCCGAAGAAGAGATTGAAGATGTCATTGATGATCTTAATATTGATAAATGCCCTGGGCCGGATGGCTTCAATGGCAAATTTTTCAAAGCTAACTGAAGCATTATAAAATATGATACTGTTGTTGCTGTTCTGGACTTCTTCAGATCTGGTAGGCTTCTCAAAGAAGCTAATCATATCTTCATTACCCTTATTCCTAAAAGTGATGATTCTCATCTGATTAAAAATTGGAGGCCAATTGCCTTGTGCAATGTGGTCTACAAAGTCATTTCAAAGATCTTAACTAACTAATTGCAAAGTGTCCTTCTGTTATTAGCTGTAACCAATGTGCGTTTGTAAGAGGACGAAGTATTCAAGATGCGGTTTTTCTCTCTAATGAGCTTTTCCATGACTTCAATAAGAAAGGGGGTAAAGGGAGAACGTGTGTCAAGGTTGATCTTACTAAAGCATATGACACTATAAGCTGGGAGGCTCTCTTCAAAATGTTGAGCTTGATGAACTTTCCTATTAGTAGGATTGTCTAGCTCAGGGAGATTTCAACACAACATCTTATGAAATTCTTTTCAATTGTGAATCAACTGCATCCTTCAAGCCTTCAAATAGGATAAGGCAGGGGGATCCCCTAGCTCCTTACTTTTTCACTATTGTTATGCAATCTTTCATGCAACTTTTCGATAAAGAAGTGAAGCATGGTTGTCTGAAGCCTTTAAGTGCCTCAAAGAATCTGAGTGGTTCTCATTTGGCCTTTGCTGATGATCGCATGGTGTTTATGGAAGCTGATGTCTTGGGGGGCCACTCTCTCTGGAGATCTTTTGATAGATTGGCTGATATTACAGGTCTTAACATCAGTCAAGAGAAGAGCTTGATTTTCTTTAGTTCTGGGGCTGATGTTCAAGCGATTACTGATACTTTGGGCATCCAGACTGGTTCTCTTCCTCAAGGTATCCCTCTCTTCATTGGCAAACTGTCTAAGAAGTATTGTTTTTCCTTGATTGATAGAATGAAGAAAAGGTTAGATGGATGGAAGTCCAAGCAATTGTCTTTGCAGGAAGACTGGAACTCTGCAATTCTACTCTTGCTGCTATTCACAAATACTGGTCATCCTTTCCTCTTCCTAGCTCTGTTTGTGATGAAATTGAGAGAACAATCAGAAACTTCCTATGGGGTCAGAGTGAAGGAAGGAATAACCTTCATCTTGTCAAGTGGGAGGATGTTACCAAAATAAAGTCTGAAGGTGGACTGGCTATCAAGAGAGTAGGAGATGTCTGTAAGGCAGCTATTCTGTTAAACATATGGAGAGTAGCTTCGAAGAAAGACAGACTATGGATCAAATGGATCATGAAAAATATCTTTTGAGGAGTTCTATGTGGAACAGTGATATTTCTAGTCACCACTCTTGGTACTTTATTCAAATGATCAGACATCTCAATGATTTCAAATCTTTGATTAGTTACATAATTGGTGATGGAGAGAAAATTTGGCTTTGGCTAGATCCTTGGGTTCCCCATAACGAGTCTCTCAAAGACTGTATTGGGGAGAAGGAGATTATCAGGTCTGGGCTCCCGTCTACTAGTAAGGTCAGTGCTATTATTTGTGGTACCAAGTGGAAGTTTGAGTCCTCTAGATTGCATGATGTTTTGAACAATTTCATTAATGATATTTCACTCCTTGTTGGAGGTGAGGACAGCATCCTGGTTTGTAGCGAGTCTAAAGTCAATCAAAGATTATTATGGCTTAACATCAGGAGAAGAGGTGTTGAAGACCCTGTGTTTACTTAAATTTGGAAGTTTAATGATCCCAAGAGGTTCCATATTACAGCTTGGAAAGTAAGACATGGCAGATTGCCTACTACAGACTATGCAAGGAGGGGAGGCTTCTCTACTCCTTCCTTCTGTTTTTTGTCTAAGTGTCATACCGAAAATTATTGCCATATTATGTTTGATTGTTCTTTTAGTCGAACCATTTGGAATCTGGCCTTTGATTGCAAGTTTATTCATTCTGTTTCGAGGAACAGGTTGGATCTGAGCAAGCTGTCTCTTAGGAAAGAGCATCTTATGGGAATTTTGATTATGCATTTTGTATGGCATGAGAGAAATTTGAGGGTTCATAACAACAAAAGCATGGATGCTGCTCTGCTTTGGCGCTTGATTGATTAACTGTGATGCAGCTGCTTCCTTAGTTCCTTTGCTGGTGTCTGTCAGAAGATGGTACTCACTGTTTGTTGGGGGCAAGGGGTCTGTGCCTTTCTCTGATGTACAACTTCCCTCCATCTTTTCTCTATATGTGATTGCTTTTTAGGGCTAATTTGGTTGGGTGTAGAACCAACCAATGCTAGGAATACAAAAACAGGAAATCTGAAACGATGAGTTGGAAGGACAACTTTTTCGTTTGGTTTTGATTAGCTTGAATGCAGAAATTTGATTTGTTTTTGTCTGGTTGTGTGTAGTTTGGCATGTCCGCATGATTTGTATGTGAATAATTATCTGGCTGGACAGTTCACGTTTGCTCTGCAAGAAGAAAACAACTGTCGGCTTGGTCTGCATAAGGGGCAGCAGCGGAAAAATGGTTCTAGTTGGGTGCGAGAAAGCTGGAAAGAGATGAAACCGTGCCCAATTATGGCGCAGTTGGATCCCTCATATTTGTATGTCGTCAAAAGTCAGGCTGCAGTTTGTTTTCTTAGTGCGGGTTGGGACCGCATCCAACCAAACTCAAACTGTTTGAATTCGCATGTACTTGCAACTGGATGAGCTGCTTTGCAGCCCAACCAAACGTGCCCTTAGGTGATTGTATAGCTTGCTTGGTGAGAGATTCTCTCACAAGCAGCTGTCTCTTTTTTTCCCTAGCACTTGTAAAAGTTACAAAAATAGCAATATAAGGTCTAAATTCACCAAAAAAAGTGGGTAGGGAAGGGCATCAGAGGATGGATGCAACACATGAATGCCACTGATGCTACAATCGCCAACTGATGGACTTGTTTATGGCCAACACTAGAAAATGGATTCAGAGCATGTCAGTGGGGTTTGCAACTCCTTGGTGAGATACATAAATTGAAGGCATTTATGAGAGTTTTGACATGGGCTGCTCCAATTGACATGTGCAAACAACAAAGTCTGCGGTGGTCATTTATAGCAATTTTTAGGTTTGAGATTGAAATTTATGATAGGGACCTAAGTCATGGGGATACAAGCCTCAACTTTGGCTACTGCTAGTTGATTCCCTGCTGTGGTGCCCTCTAGCCCGTAGTTCCACTTAGGCTTGGCCATTTCACTTAGACCCACCTCGACCCGACCCAACTCAACCCAAAAATACGGATCTGATTTGGTTTGCAGGCTGTGCGCGGCAGGCCCGTTGGTTGTGGGCCGTATATGGGCAAAACATGGGCCCATTGGTGGATTTGTATGGATGCACCAGTCGCCAAAAAATCCCCTAGGCACTCATTCTTTTCTCGATACCGTCGACGGACCCGAATGAGTCAAGAAATATGTACATGATCCTGCTGAAGCAGACCTTGATGTTTCAGTCACACCCATTGTTGGTGCTGATGGCGATTGGGGCAAATTTTGGTGGAAATTGGCGAATGGTTTTTTTAGAGTTGTCCGAGACACATACAACATCAAGGCTATAGTCCTGTGAATGGTACTTCCACAACGACCTTCCAATGAGCACCAAGTTGCGAGTCACGTTTTGGAGGGTAAACAATGTGTGGTTCTCCTTAGGTTCTAGCACATGAAGGCAGCAAGGGGGTTTTGTACGAGGTTGACAAAGGAGGGCTAGCCGGTGCCATTCTTTGGACCCACCCAACGTTTTGTCGCCCTTTGCTGTTTGTATGGTTCTGATAGAAGTAATGATCTGGGATCGTGTGGGTTGGACTCATGTAGGCTGTGGTGTGCTTGGTAGAAGGTATTGATGATAGAGAGTATGCTGACTCGTACATGGTGTGGTAGAGCCCGAATCAATGGTCAGAACGCACCAAAAACTACAGATTAGCATCTGACGAGTGCAGCCCGATCTGACCCATGTCCCAACCCCTATAACTCGATCTAGGCTTGATTCATAATTTTACATGGGCGAGATGGGCCAAAATTTTAATATGGGCGGGGTTAGGTAAAGGCAGACCTGAAAACCCAGATGTCTAGATTCATTATATATATATAGAGTCAGGCTAGAATACACTCGAGTGTATCCGGAGCGGAATACACTCAAGTATTTTTCATGATGCAATATTTTTTTTGAAAATCTAATCCATTGATCTTATTAAACATCTCGTGAACAACTCATACGCAAAATTTGAGCACATTTGGATACGTATAGCTCATGTTATGAAGAACGCAAAAATTATGCATTTCAAATTAGTTTCGCGCGTCGATTTTGTTGCCCTTGGATGAGTGACTTACACTCATCCAAATGGGCTCAAAATTTGTATGTAGCCTAATTATAGTATGACGGTGAAGATCAACGGTTCACATTTTGCAAAAAATAGTCTTGATATGCAAACACACTTGAGTGTATTCGTGCGATCCGTACACTCGAGTGTATTCTAGCCTGACTCTATATATATATATATATATAATCGCTTGTTTATGTATTTATATAATATTTTTTGTCAAATACATTTGAGGACACACGGAAAATATTTTTTTTATCTAAAATATGTACAAGAGTACATTTAATTTATATTAACCTAATTTCTATTTAACATTTCTGCAAGTATGTACAAAAAAATCTAACCTAATAGATATGATATGTATGCTTATGTATGTGCATTTAAAAACTCACTTGAACATTAGCTGAAAATTTATTGAGATTAAAAGGTGGAATTTCCAATCAACGGGAAGTTGCAAAAATTCTAGAAGCGGCTGGATGATTTTTAGTTATATCTCAGAAATGACTTTGATTTAAGCATGGCTAATCTAGACAATATCCTATTCAATCATTTGGCTGGATTTAGCTAACAAGTTGTAAGTGTATTAGTCTTATGACTAGTACATATCAGTTACATGTATTGACTAGGAGGCAGTTCTTAAAGTCTATTAGTAAACATGCATGTATTCACATGTATGCTTGAAATATCTTCATTTTTGTATGTTATCCGGGCTTTGGCCGAATAGTTGGTACGCACTTGTTGAACTCTATTAGTAAATATGTAACTACATATAGGCTTGAAAATATCTCCATTTTAGTATGTTATCTGGGTTGAGCCTGACCCGAAACACATGCGTATTCATGGTGTCAAAAACCGCATGTCACGGTGCCTGAGGCGTCCCTGGGTGCGCCCTGAGGCGTCACTTCAGTCTGCTGTAGTGAGCCGTGCTCCTCATTTTCTCAGAGGCATAAAAAATGTAACGCGTCGAGGTGCTCTCATGGCTTAAGCCTCAAACCATGTAGCTAATATGAGCCTATTGTTTGTTTTCAGTCCATTAGATGGGCACAAAGAAATAGAAAAAAAATCTGCCGACCTGTACCTCTAGCAGCGGTCGATATGGAAGTAAAGGAGGGCTAGCCGGTGCCATTCTTTGGACCCACCGACACCCAATCTTCAGCCTCAATTAGCCATTGATTAGGCGGGGCAGGAGTTGCTCTTGCCAGTTATTAGGACTGTACGTGGGGAGGTGGAAAAAGGAATGCCTGCTGCTGCTGTTTGGCCCTGATTTGGGCATTTGCAGCCCCCAAGGTGACATCCCAACCTCCTCCATGTAAGCCTCTACTCCAGATGTTTGGTGGTCGATTTTGACAACCTCTTGTCTAAACAAGGTGATAATGTTACTGTTTAGGGACGGATTTCATTGTTTTTTGTGTGATCATGTGAATCTTTTAACTTTGACTTCAAATTTAGATTAGATTTATTATCAAGCTATGAAATAATATTATATATATGTATATTGTCAATGTGTGTCGTCTTTGTATATTTAGAAAAGGGAAAACTTACTCCTATAAATAGGAGGCGGTACATAGAGGAAAACAAAAAAACCCTAATGGGCCTCTTATACAAAGACCCATGTTACATGATACTTAAGAAAGAACTAAAACAACAAATAAAAGACAAAAGTATATCTCAATACTCCCCCTCAAGTTGGAGCATAGATGAAAAAATAAGTTGGAGAATATATGTCAATCATGCCCAACTTGCAGTACATGTCCTCAACTCTCTTGCCAGAGAGAGGCTTAGTTAATATATCTGCAATTTGCTCATGTGATGGAAGAAAAGAAGTAGCAATCTTGTTATCCATAACAACATCTCGGAGGAAATGGCAGTCGACTTCAATATGCTTGGTCCTCTCATGGAAGACATGATTATTAGCAATGAAGGTAGCAACTCGACTATCACAACACATCGGGATAGCATAAGTGATAGGGAATCCAAAGTCTGCAAGAATAGATTCAATCTATAACAGCTCACAAGTAGTATGTGCCATTGCATGATACTCTGACTCTGCACTGGTTCTGGCAACAACATTTTGTTTCTTGCTTCGCCAAGTAACTAGATTACCTCCTATGAAGGTACAATAACTAGAAGTGGATCTCCTGTCAGACTTACACCCTGCATAATCATCATCAGAATATCTAGTTACATCAAGGTGTCCATTTCTGCTATAAAACAATCCTATCCAGGTGCGTTCTTCAAATATTTTAGGACATTGCTGCCTCCTAGTGACACATGCCTAAGGCAATCCATAAACTGACCAAAAACTTCCACAACAAAGCATATGTCTAGCCTAGTAACAGTGAGATACAAAAGTTTACCAACCAGTCGCTTGTAGCAATATTTATCTTCTAAGGGCTGAGTGGACTCAACCCATAGATCATGTGCTCGATTGATAGCTGAGATAGCAGGTCGACAATCCATCATTCCATTTTCAGTCAGTAAGTCTAGAGTATACTTTCTGTGATTGAGATACTCTATTTTTGTTGTTTGCATCTCAATGACAAGAATACCGAAGACGTCCAAGGTCTTTGGTTACAAGGAAGAAAATGTTCGATTTTGATGCCCGTTTCGGTGGCCACAGAAACAGATTTTTACCAAAATTTCAACGGAAATTTCTACAAATGCATTCTTGACATTTCGATGGCAAAATAGCAAATTAATTTATGAAATTTACCAAAAGTATCTACTAGTACAGATCTACTCAAATATGCAATAATATTTCATATAGGATATGTGGGGCGTTGGGTCTCCTCATTTGTGAGTGAATGATCCTAAATTGTTTTGATGAGGATTTCGATGAATTTTGATGTTAGTTTTCAATGGTGAAATCAATGAATCAAGTCATTATAGTTTGCAAGCACAAGATATGGACTTCAAGACACAAAACTATGCAAAAAAGTATACTCTAGGTAGTCCATAACTCCAATATTAGTACATTTAAAAAGAAAAATTTTGATGGTCCGTGCGTTTCGACAGTGTGTTTTGATGTCAGATGGCCATCGATATGGAAATAATTGTGGAAATTTTGACAATTATGTCAAAATTTTAAACTATGTTTGGTTACAAAGTGCTTTATAAGATATTTCTTTGTACCAACAATCCCTGTGTCATCACTACCAGACAAAATGATATCATCCACATAAACAATGAGAATAATAGTTCCAGAAGTAGTGGTCTTGATAAACACAAAATGATCACATTGAGACTGCGTGAAATCAAATTTGTGCAATATACAGGAGAATTTGTCAAACCATGCTCGGGGGCTCTGCTTGAGGCCATAAATAGGCTTCTTAAGAAGGCAAACTTTCCCAGAATACTCCACCTGGGCAACATAGCCTGGAGGTTGTGACATATAGACAGTCTCCTACAAATCTCTATATAGAAATACGTTCTTGACAGCTAGCTGATGCAAGTGCTATCCTTGATTAACGACAACAGAAAAAAGAATGCATACATAATTAAGACGAGCTACTGGAGAAAAGGTTTCAAAGTGATCAACTACAAATTCCTGTGTATCCCTTTACAACCAATATTGCCTTCAGACGTTCAACCGTCCCATCAAGCAAATATTTAAAGTGTACACGTATCAACAACCAACATGATTGCTACCCATAGGGAGATCAACAAGTTCCCAAGTTCCACGGTATTGAAGAGCATCCATCTCATTCATAGCTTGTGTCCATCCAGGATGTAGGAGTGCCTCTTGAATGTTATTTGGAATAGAAATAACAGATAAAGCAACAATAAATTGAGCCGTGGAAGCATTCAAATGGTCTGTAGAAACATATCGAAAGATACAATATTTGACGCCAGACCACTTGTCCTTTCCGTAATGCAATAGGAATGTTAGAATCAGAAACTAGAATAGAGGCAATAGTACCATCGTCTTGTAGTGGATCATTAGTCTTAGGAGAGGTCATAGTAGGGGAGATATTTTGTTTCGCCGCTCATACACTTTTTGAACAGGGGTAGAAGACTCTCTTCCAAGGGAGGCACATTAAGAAGTGGCAGAGTAGGAAGTGACACCTGTTTACTAGGTTCAAAAAAGAAGGATGTATCTTCGAAAAAGGTGACGTCCACACTCACATACAATCGATGTGCAACATGATCAAAATATTTATACCCCTTTTGTGTTCAGGAATAGCCTAGGAAACAACATTGAAAAGCTCGTGGAGACAATTTATCACGTCTAGGTTGGTGATTGTGAACAAAACATAGGCAACCGAAAGCTTTTGGTGGTAGAGAAGTTGGTAGGGAATTTTATTTGTAAAATATAGGAAGGCATCCGATTGATGAGGTAGTTTGCTAAAAGAATGGGATCGACCCAACAAAACTTAGGATCTTTCATTTCAAATAGAAGTGCAGGAGCTACATCAAGAAGATGTCTGTTTTTCCTTTCAACTACACCATTTTGCTGCGGGCTATAGGGACGAGAGGTTTCCTGAACAATTCCTTTGGAGATGCATATCTTTTAATGACTATGTCGCACATATTTAGATGCATTATTAATGCGAAAAAACTCAAGTAGTAGCAGAAAATTGAGTCTTTATTTCATTCAGAAAATTGGAGAAAACATCTAAAATTTTAGAATGATCTTTTAAAAGATAAGCCAAGTGGCAAGAGACCAGTCATCAATAAAGGTTGCAATATATTGCACACCAGTAAGTTCTACCAATACGACATGGTCCCCAGACATCAGAGTGAACTAATAAAACAAACTCGGACTTCTGTTATCATGATGAGGAGAAAACACGGAGCGATGGTGTTTTCCAAGTTGACAAGACTGACATGTAAAATTTTCAGAAGACAAACTGGGAAATAAATACTTAAACATAATGATAGAAGGATGACCAAGCCTCAGGTGCCATTGATAAAAGAGGTTAGTTGGGCCACAAGAGCAGTAGTAGGTGAAGTTGACGAAGTCTGTAGGTAATACAACCATATCCACCTTCATATCCCCCACCAATCATTTTCTTCGTCTTGAGTTCCTGCATGGAGAAAGTGTTAAGGAAAGAAGGTTACATTGGCAATTTTACTGTCGGACATCAGGTTTAAGGGAAATCTAGGCACAAACAGAACACGATTTAAGAAGAGTGTTATTGACATCTCCTATTCCAGTAACCAGAGAAGTAGATCCATCTGCTAGATGCACAAGAGGATGATATGTAGATTTTGTTAGGTAGGTGAAGAGATTCTTATTACCGGTCATATGGGCAGTAATACTAGAATCAACAATCCAATCTTCTTTAGTCGACGAGGAAGAATCTTGAAGACAAGAAGGATCAGCCTAGTGTTGGGCAATATATGCCTGAGGTGTGGTAGTTATAGCAGATGCAACTTCGATTAGCTTATCAAGATCAGACAAACTCAATGTTACAATATGAGGATTGGTTCTATTGGTGGTAGATTCTCTATCAACATCAGTATTGGATACTCGGTTTGCCCATTCAGGCTTGCCATGCTTCTTCCAACATTTGTCTTCAATATGATTAGTGCGTTTGCAGAAGTTGTAGAATCGAGACTAAAGAGGGGAGGACCCTGTTCCACCACTGTTGAGACCTCTACCCCACGCATAAGTAGAATTACCCACAACAATTAGAGCAACAAGCTCTTCCTTTTTTCTTTTGTAGTAGAGGACACCGAGTCAGATAGCCGGTGATAGGCATCGTCTAACATGGGCAAGGATTCAAGATTTGTTGACGAACGACTTCATAGCTAGGAAGCAGTAATGCTAAAAACTAACAAAGCTGCACTTCATCTTGTTGCTTATGTAGTTTATCGAGAACAATTGACTAGGGATAATGGAGTTTGAGCTCGCCCTAAATCCCTTTGAAGTTATCAAAGTGTGAAGCAAACAATGTAGTGTCTTCATGTCTTAGAGAATGCAGACATATATAAAGTTCAAAATCTCAGGAGGCATTTCCCTTGCTAGAATAGGCCTGAGCAATATGATCCCAAGCTTTCTTGGTTGTATCAATGAAGAGAAGATTGGAGACATGGGATTGACAACTATTTAGAATCCAGTAGAGGACTTGAGAGTCACGCTCTATCTATTTCTTATAGCCGGCTTTCCTTTTGTCACTCATTTCATCTTTAGGAGGAGGGTCGGTGAAATGCTCAAGCTTGCTCGAGGAGTGTGCATAGATTTGAAAAGGACATGCCCACAAGATGTAATGGGACCCGTTAAACTTAACAGAAGTTACACATCTAGCATGTGTCTCAATGATCTCAGTAGCAGAAGAGGATGAAGCATGATTCCAAAAATATAGAATAGTAGGACATGACACGTCGTGTTTGGAAAGTACACAATGTGTAGAGTACATCAACAGATCCAGAACAATAGCTACACGACATGTCTAGTTGCAACATGTCGTGTAGACTCTAGCCAGTGAAGCAACACCAAGACAGAGAATCAACAACAGGCAATGACACGACGTGTCAGGAAAGTAACACGTCGTGTTAGGCGTCAACATAGTAGTTTCTCGAAGTAGCGACACAATGTGCCTAGAGTTGACACATCGTGTCATATTAGCAAGCAAGCAATAGAGACTCAGTAGCAAACAGTGACACTACGTGTCAGGAAAGTAACATGCTGTGTTAGGTATGAGGTAGCGCGCCGATGCTGGAGCAGATGGCGGCGGAAACACGCCGTATTGAGTCACACACTGTGTTAGGCGGCGACGAATCAACTTTATAACGTCAAAAATGACCCACAAAAGATGGCAAACACTATGGTTCACCATTGAAAGAGATATGTTGGATAGATCCAATCATATCAATGACAAGATGGATTTAATAGGTGGTTATGGATGACCGTAAAAATTTGTCAGATAGTTTTCTAAAACAATCTTCAAGGCATACGACAATTGGAAAGACTGTCAGCCATGTCCCTAGATCCTCTTGTTGGAGAAGAGGACATGGTTAGAGAGGGGAATCCCTTTAGGTGTGATCGGCAACGACAATGGAGAAGGGAGAAACTAGGAGGGAAGGAGAGATGGCAGCGGCTTGGACCAGATCATCCTGCTCTATTACCATGTGGAAGTGTGCCGTCTTTCTATATTTAGAAAAGGGAAAACTCACTCCTATAGATAGGAGGCAGTACATGGAAGCAAACAGAAAAACCCTAATGGGCCTCTTTTATAAAGACCCATGTTATATGATAAGTAAAAAAGACTTTAAAAAATGACAACAATCTCTCTCTCTCTCTCTATATATATATATATATATATTTATATATATAGATAGATAGATAGATAGATAGAGAGAGAGAGAATAATCTAAGCCTCAATCGGAACCATGTATGGGTTGGCTACATGAATCCATCTTTTCCAATCAGCTTTGTTGCGAGTCATATTTTGATCTTGATGTAAAAATTCAAAATTTCTCTTTATAAGTTCTTCCTAAGTTAAATTTTAGGCTTGTCTCTTCTTTTAACTGTGCTTGACTCAATCACATTGCTTCGAATAGGATCGTAAAACCGTATTCGTTGTACATGTCCATACCATCTCAAACTACCCTCACGCAGCTTGTCCATATGCTTGCCACCCGACATTGCTCTTTATATATATATATACATATACATATATACATATATACATATATATATATATACATATACATATATACATATATACATATATGTATACATACATATAGATACATATATACATCCATATATATGTGTGTGTGTGTATATGTATGTTATATATACACATATATATATTTATATATATAGATACATACATACATGGATACATATATATACATACACACAGAGAATCATTTTTTGATTTACCACCCTCCCGGGCGTCCGACCTCCCCCACGGGTTATGAGAGGGGGAGAGAAATCTTTCTCTCTTAATCCCCCACTGGCACACGCGTGCGCACACACACACACGCACACACATGTATATATATGTATGTATACATATATATAGATACATATATACATCCATATATATATAATGTGTATGTATATATATATGTGTGTTTTATATACATATGTATATATATATATTTATATATATAGATACATATATATATATACATACATACATAGAATCATTTCTTGATTTACCACCCTCTGGGGCGTCCGACCTCCTCCACAAGTTATGGGAGAGGGGGAGAGAAATCTTTCTCTCTTAATCCCCCACGGGCACGCGCGCGCAGACACGCACACACAAAATTTGAGCCCATTCAGATGAGTGTATGTTACTCATCCAAGGGCAACAAAATCAACACACATAATTAATTTGAAATGCATGATTTTCATATCTTATAGATGCATGACCTATAACTGTCCAAATGAGCTGAAATTTATTATATAGTATGTTCTTTAGATATTTAAGAAGATCGACGAGTCAAATCTCCAAAACAATTGCTTCATGATGGAAAATGATTTAGGTGTATAGCATCTCCGGTAAACTCGAGTGTATTCCAGTTTAACTATATATAACACTAATATATAGTTATATATTATATATATACATATAGTTAAGCTGGAATCAAGGTTGTGAGAACCAAACCGGTCAGCGCATCGGTGAGGCCTCTGGTTCTTGGTTCACTGGTTCAACCAGTGGTCTAACTAGGTATGTATATGTATATATATGTGTGTTTTATATACATATGTAATATATATATATATATATATATATATACGTATATATATACATATATATATACGTATATATATACATATATATATAATGTATTTATAGGTATATGTATATATATATATATACGTATATATATATATATCTATATGATATACGTATATATATATATATATATATATATATATATATATATATATATATACGTATATATATATATATCTATATGATATACGTATATATATATATATATATATATACGTATATATATACGTATATATATCTATATATACGTATATATATACATATATATATATATATACGTATATATATATATATATATATATATATATATATATATATATATATATATAGATATATAGATATATATATACATATATATATATATACGTATATATATATATATATATATACATATATATATATATACGTATATATATATACGTATATATACGTATATATACGTATATATATATATATATATATATATACGTATATATACGTATATATATATACGTATATATACGTATATATATATACGTATATACGTATATATATATATATACGTATATATATACGTATATATACATATATATATACGTATATATATATACGTATATATACGTATACGTATATATACGTATACGTATATATACGTATACGTATATATACGTATACGTATATATACGTATACGTATATATACGTATACGTATATATACGTATATATATATACGTATACGTATACGTATATACGTATACGTATACGTATATACGTATACGTATATACGTATATACGTATACGTATAGATATATATATATATACATATACGTATATATATATATATATACGTATATACGTATACGTATATATATATACGTATACGTATATACGTATACGTACGTATACGTATATACGTATACGTACGTATACGTATACGTATATATATATACGTACGTATACGTATACGTATATATATATATATACGTATACGTATACGTATATATATATATACGTATACTTATACGTATACGTATAGATATATATATACGTATAGATATATACGTATACGTATATATATATATATATATATATATATATATATATACGTATAGATATATATACGTATACCTATATATACGTATACATATATATATACGTATATATATACGTATATATATATATATATATATATATATATATATATATATATATATATATATACATAGATACATATATATACGTACATAGATACATATATATACATACATAGAATCATTTCTTGATTTACCACCCTCCCGGGTGTCCGACCTCCTCCACAAGTTATGGGAGAGGGGGAGAGAAATCTCTCTCTTAATCCCCCCACAGGCACGCGCGCGCAGACACGTGCACGCACACACACAAAATTTGAGCCCATTCAGATGAGTGTAAGTTACTCATCCAAGGGCAACAAAATCGACACACATAATTAATTTGAAATGCATGATTTTCATATCTTATAGATGCATGACCTATAAGTGTCCAAACTAGCTGAAATTTATTATATAGTATGTTCTTTAGATATTTAAGAAGATCGACGAGTCAAATCTCCAAAATAATTGCTTCATGATGGAAAATGATTTAGGTGTATAGCATCTCCGGTAAACTCGAGTGTATTCCAGTTTAACTGTATATATAACACTAATATATAGTTATATATATTATATATATACATATAGTTAAGCTGAAATCAAGGTTGTGAGAACCAAACCGGTCAGTGCACCGGTGAGGCCTCTGGTTCTTGGTTCACTGGTTCAACAAGTGGTCTAACTGGTTCATCCGGTGACGTCAACTTGACGTCACTAATAATTTAAAAATATATAAATGTCTTTGATACTTATGGAAAATGTCCCTGTAAAAGTTATGAAACATGAATAATAGCATAACTTCTCACAATAACTTGATAAACAGACCAAATAGCAAATATTATTCAATTTTTGGACATACATATACCCAAGGAAGAAAATGTCCGATTTCGACGCCGTTTCGGTGGCCACAAAAACAGAAATTTCGACAGATGCGTTCCTGGCGTTTCGATGACCAAATTAACGAGTTATTTGATGAAATTTTATCAGAAGCATCTACTAGTCTAGATCTACTCAAATATGCAATAATATTTCATATTGGATATGTGGGGGGGGTCTCCTCATGAGTGAGTGAAGAAAGCTAAACTGTTTCGATGGGGATTTCGATATCAATTTTGATAGTGAAATGAATTAGTTAAGTCATTATAGTTTGCAAGCACGATATATATAAGACAAACATATGCAAAGAAAATATGGTTTAGTATGGTAGGACATCTAGGTGGGATGACAGGCTGTACAGAAGCAATGTTGATCTGATCATCTAATTGTAAGTATTAAGGAAATCAGAACTTACAAGTTACAACTTCAATTAAAACTTACTAGTTAGTAGTTACTACAAGTCTACAACTATACAATCCAAGTTTATGAAGTAGAAACTTAAAAACATGCCATAATAGTAGTATTCCCAATTTCCCATACATTATTGTAGTACATTGCACTCCATACCAGCACTAGTTGAAGCTTGAGTGTCTTCGTGGTTGTTGTGGTTGTGCTTGTCCATACACAACTTCATTAATCCGATCTACATAATCCTTCTAGCTCAAATGATGCCTATAGACACGATTGTATGTCTCAACATGGTCTAAATATATTTGACCATACACATTCTTCAGCATCCCATGTTTTGGAAAAAATTCCATAAGATCTTTCTCCTGATCGTCAATACTAGGAACTGTAGGAGGCAATGATGATGGTGCACTAGATTCGCCACCATAGACATAGCCACAGGCTGGGAAAACATAACCACCACTAGCACCTTCAGTAGGTAAAACATAGCCATAGGTTGGGAAAATATAACCACCACCAGCATCATATCCAGAAGGAGTATAAGCAACACCAGATTCTCCATAGCCATAGGAACCATAAGGAGGTTGTTGTGGTGGTAGGGGTTGTGGTTGTGGTTGTGGTTGTGAAGGTCCAAATCCAAAAATACTATCAACAAGAGTAGATGATGGTTCCTTATCAGAAATACTCAAGCCCGATACTGATTCATTTAAGTCAGAAAAATAACCACTTTGGTATTGAGGAGCTGGTGCTGGTCTAGGGGGAGGTTGTGTTGGTACTAGTGCACAACTATACTCTTTTTGACCTCGAGTTTTCATTCTGTTATATGTCTTTTTAGCTGTTGGGTATTGAGTTTGAGTAAGGTCAGTTGGTGCAAATTCAGCCCTTGGGCCAGTGAGATAAGGGCGATCATCATCTTCATTTGTATATCCTTCCCATCCTTCAATGCCACCACCACCTCCACCTCCTTGACCATCATCATTGTCGTCATCATTGTTGTTATCATCACTAGCAGAAGGAGACTTTGATGATGAAGATTTGCTTTTGGAACCAGATCTGGTAGCAGCACCACCAAGTTCAGCATTCACAGCACTTTCAATGTCCATGTCATCATTTAAATGTGCATCCTCTTCCTCTAGTCTTTGAACGGGGCTGCGGTCATCGTGTGCTTCTTGTTGATCTTCAGCACGAGCAGGTTCAAAAGTTTCTTCAAGTGTTGCATCTGGCATACCCGTAGCTCCATCTAAAACTGGGGCACCACCAATCTCATTCATCCATTCTTGCAATGGATCTTCTTCATCATTATTATCGGCGCCTGCAAAGGTGTACGCAATATCAATGGGATCATGCACAACTGAGAGATCCACTTCTCTGAACTCTGGTTCTCTAAGAACTTTTGCCCTCAATCTCATATTGTAGTGGACGAAGACCAAGTCGTTTAAACGAGCAACCCCACGTCTATTCCTTCTTTTACTGTGAATAAGGTTGAACGTGGACCAATTCCTCTCACATCCACCAGCAGCAGCTGTTTGTGATAGAATTCTCAAAGCCATTCTTCGTAGCTCGGGACAACCTGTGCCATGCCACAACCACCACTCACAAGGAATGCTTTTATCCCTATCTTGAACAACATTTGGATGCGCAAAACAGCCCAACCCTTCTCTGAATTGTCTTAGCTGCATATAAGAAAAATAAGCTGAATTTTAGGATGCAATTCTAATTACATAATACAATTATGTATTACATAATAAAATGATGTAAGGTCTGAATTAAACCTGATTCATTATAGTCAAGTCTCTCCTCAGATGTTGTAACAAGTCTATTTGTCACATCCTTTATTGCTGAAATGAAGACACTATTTGAACCCAATTTGTATTTGTACTGGAATTGTGGATTCAAATAATGTGCTGTAAAGATGCATAAGCATGCATTTAGAGAGAGAGCAACATAATTATTCCAATATAATGAATAACAAGTTATAAGTCACAAGTAACTCACCAGCTTTGTGCAAATGATGCATTAACATGTTGTCCCATCTTTGTTTAATAATATACAAATATTGTTCATGAGATCAGGGAGCCACTAATTTTATGGTATCTTTCAATTTTACCATGGCCTCATACAACCACGGAATGGTGGGTGACTTATCTCCATCTACTAACCTCAGCACTTTGACAATTGGCTCCATTATTTTCAACAGATTTGTTATCTTATCCCAAAAACTCCTATTATTTACAAGTTCTTCTATCTTTGCTCCCAGAGTTGTTCTACTTTCCTTCATTGAACTCCACTCAACACCAACAAATAACTTCTTCAATCCATCTCTCTTGGCCTTAAGGCTCTGCAGTGCTAAAAAATGAGTAGCAAATCTTGTGACTCCAGGCCTAATCAAGTCACCACTACAATATTCCTTCCTCATTGCTGCCAATAAGAATGAGTGGTTATAGATAAAACCTATAATGGTTCTAGCTTCAGTAACCACTGTTTTCACATGACTCAACCCCCCTACAATAATTCAAACATGGAAATGATGGTTAAATCTTAAGTGATTATATTAATAGAGTCATAGATATATCTTGAAGGTATAAGTAATAGAATTTGAAATTTTGAATTACCTATATCTTTCAGTATTAGGTCGATGCAATGGGCTGCACAAGGTGTCCAATATATTGAATATTGCTTCATTAACTCTTTCCCAGCTTTCTTGAAGTTTGGCCCATTATCTGTCACTATTTGGACAACATTTTCCACCCCAACATTTTTCAGAAATGTCTTCATCTGCTTCTTGATGTACTTACTATCCCGAACTTGATCAGATGCATCAACGGAACCAAGGAAAATTGTGGAACCATTGCAGTATGCTAAAAAGTTGATTATTTGCTTTCGGTTACCCGATGTCCACCCATCACACATCAACGTAACTCCATATTTAGACCACCTACAATTTGTAATGCAATAAATAAATGAATCTCAAATTCTCAACACTAATTTTCATATAATAAAAAAAATCACAAAATATATCATTCAACATTCATACCTCTCCTTTTTTTCATCAATCCACTCCTGGATCTCTTCTTTCTGTTGAGGAAGGTAAACATTCATCAACTCATGCAGTTGGGGCTTTCACACCCGGGCCAGCTGCCCCCGCAATCCTCAGGAGGTGTTGCAAGTATGGCTCAGAAGCCACATGTGCTGGGATCTCATGTGCAAAGAAAAACTTTCCCACAACTTTTCCAACTTTATTCTTTGCTCCAGAGAACATATCCTTCAACCTCTGTTGAGCTGGTTGAGATTTTCTAATACCTGGCTCTTCAACATCTAAGCCCAACCTTCCTCTTGCAGTACTAGCAGATCTAAACAATGAAGGAATGCCTCCCTTCTTTCTTTTCACCTGACCAGATGGCATGTCATCCTCAGTTAAATCAACTACAGTTCTCCCTGAACCCCGACTACCACCACCAACTTCATAAGCAGACGGTCCAATTCCCCTTCTATACTCATCATGTTGTTGTTTTTCCCATGAAGACCTCTTCGAATCTCTCAGGGCCCTCCTAAACATGCGTCGGGCTTGGGGGGTGTCATAATCTGGGGGATATTCCACATCAGAGTCCTCCTCAACAGACGAACCATGTCCTCCCTTATAACCAAACAATGTATCCACATACAGCTGGTCTAATTGTTTCTGTTGCTGACGTGTTTCTTTCTTAGCTTTCATCATTTCAATAAAGTCATCCCTCACTCCTTGAGGGCATTTCTTGCACTTGGCCACATTCTTATCCCCACCAACAATGTGTGCCTTGAACCTAGTAATTCCTCCACCTCCAATCTTTTTGTCACAGTAGTTGCAAACCACTTGTTGTCTATTGTCACCCATGGGTTGGCAATGCCCCCATGCAAACCACTTGTTGTCTATTGTCACCCATGGGTTGGCAATGCCCCCATGCAAAATCAGGATTTGGACCCTTTTTACCAGCTTGGTTCTTACCCCTCTCAGCACCCACATCTCTGTCACCATCAGATGAACCATTGTTAGAAGAATTCACCATCACCTGCAAAATATAAAGAATAAAGAAAAACACTCATGAGTCATGTCATTACATTTAAATCATGAATTATGTAACATATTTACAAACATGTACAAGTAGAGTAGAACTAGAAGACAATTGCATCATTTTAGTGTCTCTTAATTTTTTAGAATATAATTTATTTTACCATTTTAAGTTCTGAAATTATCTTTTAATGATATTAAATAGACTAATAGAGACTAGAGTAAACTCAATTTTATAATATGTTTGCGTTACTTCAATGATTTATGATACTAAATAAGTAGAGTATAAATGTATAATCAATTAATTATTTTTACCATTTTTTAATAAATGTATTTTTTTGCTTTTTTTAATTACTGAAAATAATTTTTAATTATATAAAAAGACTTGATCTTTATTCTAAATACATTTAACTTATTTTAAGTATTTTATCATACAAATATTAGGTTATTATAGTATTATTTATGCAATTTCTATTATTTAGAAATCATTTTATTAACTAAAATAGAAAATAAATAAATTTTTAAGTCTGATTTTTCGAAAATAATAAAAAGTACATAATTTTTTACCTCCAAAATGCATTTTTGACCTTAATCTAAGTTAATATTAGTATATATTGTTCATATAAGCATGAATCTAGGCAATTCCATGTTAAAAAATGATTTTTTAAGCAAAAAAAATTAGATTTAAGTAGTAATACGGGTTTAGGTTATGGATTTAGTGATATTTAGTAGGATTCATGTTTAGATCTACACCATTTAAGGATTTAATGCATAGATCCACCATTTTTGGTAGATCTAGTACCTTAGATCTAAGAGAATAGAGAAAGAAATATAGTAGGAGGAGAGATTAGAGAGAGAGAATGGGTAGAACATTAGAAGGGGGGGAGAAGAAGAAGAGGATTAGAGAAAACATACCTCAAAATCCCTCAAAATAGCCTTTGGAACCTTCAAAATCGCCCAAGCAAAAATCTGCAGCAGACGTCTTCTTTTTCGGCGGCACAGTGTTGCATTTCGACCCGTGCCGGCGAAATAATAGCCTTCAGTGGCTAATTTGCAGCGAAACCCCCCCTGTTTTGGCGAAATTTGACAAAAACCGTCGAATTTTTTTTTTGTCGGCGAAATTACGTACGTAACAAGAGGTACTGCTGTTTCTATGTCCGATTGCCATCAGCATCGAAATAATTGGCGAAATTTCGCCAATTTCGACGAAATTTTGAACATTGCATATACCACCATTTATGTAGTTTCAAAATTAAATAAAAAAAATGGCAGAAACAATACATTTATTTGCTAAGTGAGAACCGGCTGGTTGGGATAAAACCGGACCGGTTTATTGGTTCAATCGGTCGATTCACCAGTTTGATGCCGGTAAGACTTCATTTCCAACTTTGAGAGGGAACCGAACTGGTAGAGTGACTGGTTCCCAGTTCAACCGGTAGGTTCGGTTCGGTTTTGATAACCATGGCTGGAATACACTCCGAGTGTACCAGAGACGCTGCACACCTTTATTGTTTTCCATCATGAAGCAATTATTTTGGAGACTAAACCGTTGATTTTCTTAAATATCTGAAGAACATACTATATAATAGATTTCAGCTCATTTGGACAGTTATAGGTCATGCATCTAAAAAAGGCAAAAATCGTGCATTTCAAATTAATTTTGTACGTCGATTTTTTTGTCCTTAGATGTGCATTTCAAATTATTATACACACATACACACACATGAAGGGGGGGAGGGTTTGTATGGAGACAGTTGTCAATCATGTCATGTTTTGATATCTTATTGTTTTGGAAAGGATCATGTCCCTTGACCGCCGATTCCGCAATCCATCTCAGTAGTTGCTTTGAATCCCTCCCAGGTGCTCTAGTGGGTATCAAACAGAGCAAACCTACAAGATTACCAGCTGAATCAGCTGACAAGTGTGTCATGTCATGCCTATGCCACAATCAGTCAAAATTTACATGATTAAAGGAGTAGAGTTTTTAAACGTGCCATTCTTATGACACCAAAATCGTGGGCCACAATTGTTCAAAATGCCAGGCCAATAAACTAGCGCCACAATCTGCATAGATTTTGAACATTGTGTATGACATTAAAGAATACTGTCTATGATGTGTTCACACGACTTAATTCCTCATATGATGCCGTGCACGTGCCCCTTAATCCTTTGTGTCACGCCATGTGATTTCGGCTTTTTTATAGTCCCAGTCTTGTTGCAGCGCTGTTACCATTATGTCTATGTGCTTATGCATCTAGATTATGAGGGTTTCCCAGCAAACCTAGGACTTTGAGTGTGAATGCCTTTTGCTTTCTTGAAAAGGACAGCTTGATCAGGCATGGATGGTGGCCCCATCTTAGACAACTCTAAACTGATGGGCTGATGGTCCCGTTTATTGTATAGGTTGGTCAGAGCTTGCAAATACAAAAATGGTTCAAATAGTGCTATTATTATATTTTTCTGGAACAAATTGGGCTGTAAATATACTCCAAACCTTCATAAAGAGAAAAAAAGTGAGATAACAAAAAGAGATTCATATACTCTGAATGAAAGATTGCACTGCATTCAACATTCTACGTGTATCTTGATACAACATTATGACTCGTAAAATGATATAATCAGAGTTTCTCTGCTTTTTATATTGTAATTTGCGATCTGTGACGGTTCCTTAAAATGCAGGCTATTTTCTGTTATTGGATCACTTCAAATCTGTTCTCCCTTGGGTATGGAGCAAGTGAGTTAGACTTTAAACTTGCATTTTTATCTTTGAATTCGACCTTTTTTTATTCAAGGCTCTTTTTTTTCCACGTACATCCAGACTATATAGTTATTTGTTAGATTTATGAAGTGATTTTTTTGGGGGTTCTGAACAGCACTCAAACGCCCTGCTGTGAGGAAGTTCCTTAATCTACCTGCCGCAATAGCCCCACCTACAACTTCACAGCCAGGCATTCCGTTCTTTGGAGGATCTACACCGACTACGGCAGTGACCTCTCCCTTGATAACACAGCCATCGGAATCACGTGAGAGGAGGATGACTTCTTCTACCGTTACTAGCCAGAGAATTAAGAATCTTGAAAAGACAGTGAAAAAGAGAGGCAAATCAAAGAAAAAGTAATCCACAATTGATATTTTCTAGGCGCATATTCCCTATTTTTTTTATCACGAAGGTCACAGAAATTTGTTTGAGAACCTTTTTTGCTCACCTTACTGCTGAGCCATGAAACCTACAATTACCTTACTGCTGAGCCATGAAACCTACAATTATTCAATTATTTTCCAACTGGAGTACTTGTATATGGAAACAGGGCTTTCCGAGCCTCATTTTTGACGGGGTTTTTGTTTATTTAACAAATAAGCCCTTTGTTTTACTAGGCATTCAGATTGTTGTATTCCTGTTGTCTGCCTCAACATGTAACTGTAATTGGAGTTTGATTGGAAACATTGAGAAGGCTAGGATGGACGATGGTACCGTTAGCGGGATATATAAGTACTTAGAATTTGCCCGTGATGAACTCTTGGATGTGAAATATGCCTCCAAATACTTGCGTTGCCATCTTTTTTTTGGCTTAATTTATGCCGTGAATCCTTGTATTTTTGGCCTTCGACCATTGTTTTGTTAGCAATATATTAGTCGTACCAGTTAAATGTAATTTTGCCAGCCTCTTTATGACATCTGCTAATGCCTTTTGTGCCACTGATTTTGATGTGACCTGTTACTTTCTAAGTCTTAACGCGTGTTATTAGCTGGTTGTTCATGAAGATTGGAGCCACATGAGAATTATCTCATCCTGTCCACATTGTTTTTTGAAATTACTAGCGGCGTTGCTCACTGAGGACACGTTTGCTTCCTTGGATTCGGATGTATTGGATTGTAATCACAGTTCCAACAACATAAAATTTATGTTTGTTTTAATGGAGCAGGAAAATGAGAAAAATCAAGTATTCCACTCGCATACAGTAACAGTGTGATTGGAATTCCCAGTTCAAATCGGCCGGACAGCTGCGGCTGTTTAGAAGTTAGTTGAGTGTGCAAAGCTACGGCTGGAACCCACTCCCGTGAACAATGCATCATTCTTTTCCATGTTATAATCAAACCAAAATCTCTACTTTATTGTATTATTATACAAAACTAGCAGATATTCGTAAACCGGGTTCAACCAAATACTGTATTCATCAAAATCCTACTAGATCTTACAAAACAAACGTGCCCTTAATGTTTTTCAGTTTGATCTTATTATCATTATATTTGAGATAACGAGCACAACTTCTAAATAGTAAATAGAATTTCAGATGTTATCAATGGTGATGGTTCAGCATTCAAATACTTAGAAGGCCCTTTTAACAAAGAGCATAGCATGTTTTCAATAATGCTCGACCTGCCAGTCATTCCACGAAGATTTGATCATGGAGGATCAGGTCACAGTTCGATTCCTGTTGACCCAGTTGGCACCACGCGATCAACATGACAATTGTTATTTAGAGCAGTCTCAGGCGTGCATAAAAATGTTGACCTGTCAATCATGCCACGGAGATTTGATCTTGGAACATACTCGTACAAGGACAGCCCCCATTGCCACTGGGGTGGACTGTTCAAAATGTATCTACATTCATAAGGCACCAGTTGCATAACAACAATAACGTGCTAGAGGTAGCAAAAGTAACATACTTCAACAAAACCGTAACCGTAATATCTTGATATTTAAAATTGTAAAATGTCACTTGTCTGGAATTCGGTGTTTTCTCCATAGCATCAAATGCGTTACACCAAGGTCCGGGAACGCTGCTGTTGGTGTCCTGTTTTTGAATATTACGGGCGACAGGACTTGTTATATTTATTTTAATGTCAAGGGGCTTGATGTTATGAAAGCAAATATACGCCTCCACATGTGGGCTCACGTCAAACGTGCCCTGCATATCCCGGCCAACTAATGGGGCCCACAAGTAAAGGAAGCAGATGTTTTTGAAAGAGGTGGGGACATGGAGACAGAGAATGGGTACTGAAGATTTGGACCCTCCACATGTACCCGATCTAAAATTTGTTTTCTACTTAATGCTATTGTTTGCTCTCGGTCCTCTTGTTCAAATCTCTTCCTTTGAGGTGGTGGAGGCTTGTTCATGTTCTTAATGTACTCATCATATTCAAAGCCATCCTTTTAGTTTACTTCTTATAAAGACTTCTGGTTATTGTGGTATTCGGCTTTAGCAGTTGTAGATGGTGTAATGAAGTTTTTATCTCTTTAATAAATGTAGATATAAATTATCATAAATATACTACAAGGTTTCAAATTGAAGAAAATCACATGAACTTTTAGTACAAAAAGAATGAAATTTGAAATTGAACAAACCCGATCACAGTTTTTAAAGATCACACATGAATGTATTTATCACGGTCTTGCTTTGATCCTTGGACTTAACTTTATTGATCACCATCACAGATTTGTCCTTCTTCATCCTTGCTTAGGCATGAATCAACATACCAAGTAAATCTGACATCAGTCTGACCATATTATTCATGTGATAGCACACAATAAAGTGACTTTATGATTCTGGAAATGTCTTTAGAATTATATTCGTGGTCAACTCTTGGCTCAAAGTGAATTCAAATTCTTCAAGATGATACACATGTCCAATCATATTGAGCACATCTTCTTCCACTGAAGTTCCCTCTGTCAGTTTAGACTCAAATAGCGTCTTTATGATATCATCCCTTTCTTGCTTTGTAAGGCCAAGGTTCACTTTCTTAAGATGTGTTACCATCTAAAAAATCCCCATGTCCTCTCCTGCTCATGCAACTCATAGTTCATGCAGCTAAGCATAAGGTACTTTATCTCCAAGACATTGTTGACATGCTTTCAGTAAGCATTTACTTTTGCCCTAGGCACATCACGAGCAGGTATTTCTGGCACTGGTTTGTCAAGGACGTAGAGCTTACACCCTTCATTGAGAACCCTTCTCAAAGTCCAAAATAAGTCGTGGAAATTTATCCCGTCAAGTTTGTCCTTCCTAAGGACCGATCACAACACATATTTGTTCGTCATTTGATTCTACAAGATAAAATCAGCAGTTTGTCAAAACTCCTTTTGATTAGATTTGAAAATTTGACAATATTAATTATGTCTTTAATTAATTATTGCTCTTACTATTTTATTCAAATTGATAGCCCTCACATATCAATTCGGAATATAACAACGTACAATATTCTAGTGGGCCAAGATCCAAAATAATTCAAATATCACCGAACAAATACGCATGCATCCATAGTCAATTATCAAGGTAGACAACATTTGCCAATTGTATTATATACAACTCTTGGATAGATGATGTGCACAACTCCATGCCATAATGATATGCATGCTTCTGGTGCTTAATCTCATTAAGACCACATAGTTAAGTCGGACCCAAAAGCCAATACGATAATAATACACCCCACTTGGCGGGCCCACACTATTATTATCACACTTCCATGAGATATATGAAAAACCATCCTTGGGATGCCCAAACTTCATCGATCAAACTTTTCATGTGTGTCACTTTTGAAAAGCATCTAAGACTTAATATTTAATTGATGGAGTTTGTATTTATAAATACATATACTTTATCCAATCAGCACACATATAGTATGCATCATATACATGTTATATCCCACAGTGAAAATATGCAATAAATAAACAACGATGATTATGGCTAACCTAATGTAATTCCTTGATGCCACTTGGAATTACCACAACCTAGGGTCCACATAATATGCGGAACCATGCTTGCTAATCTGGGTTGATTAGTTTAACCCTTTAACCAATCGGTTCGCCTCCTGGCCGGTCAGTTGGTCATCTCACTGGTCATCTGATCCTTCAGTCCACCATCTATTATATCCTCCAACTGATCGGTTGGTTCCACCAACCAATCGGTTCGACTCATACTTCTGGTCCTCCTCGATCCTCCAACCAATCGGCTTGCCTCTGAGATGGTCAGTTGGCGTGGTTTGAGCATCCTTCTTTATTGTCACAATAAGAAAGTAAACTATCATACTATTATATGATTATAGAGAAATCCGGAGTTACATTCAAGGGGAGTAAAGATAGGAGAGAATAATACTTTTACAATGAGAAGATAAGATAGAGGCTTGGTATGGAAATTGAGATAAAACAAAAATAAACAACCACACTACCATGCACAGATAATTAGGATTATTGACAATAACCACGCTGCACATCCACTATCAAAACTCGCAACACATGTAAATTGCATATATATACATATATTAGCTTTGGATTATGCATGGTACTTGATTGGACAAAATTATTCACATTGCATGTAATAATTAAACGATAAAACCAAAAAATTGATCATATCAATTATCCTAAAATATAGTAGATTGACGTGGCTCTGATACCACTGTAGGGAAATATGACTTCAGAATAGGTAGAGAAAATAATTTTTTTTAGTACCATATTCCCCATAAACTAGCAGACTGCGTCAATAACTATAAGATGGGAAGGATGGTTTCAAGGATATACATGGTCTTGGAGCAAGTCTTGGGACATCTCCTCATCATTGTAGATGCGCAACTGCCTTCTAGTTACACTGGGACTCATATGCTATGCCTCCTTCTGTGCACCACAGACTATAGGCTGACATTGTCCTCCTAGAAACAGAAAACAACCTCCTCACCTCTAGAGAAGTTCACATAGACTATTTAGAACTCATTTTGTTCTAGTAGAACAAATAAGGCATCGTTCCTCCCATTGGTGTACTAGTCACCAACTTACTCTCCCACAATTGTTTCTCCCTTGCTATCCCTCCCTTTAACAGGTATGACTTACTCAGGCTCTCTAATGGTTACCACAACTAAAGAAGACATCGATTGTCAGAGGCAATTGAGTTGTACAATGGGAAGCTCCAAGTACCGAGGGGTTAGGGTCTGGATTCCCTATTTGTATGGGAGTGGACAGGACCGGAAGATCTTAATTTTTCACAACCTGCGAGCTCCGAACCGATCGATTCACACGCAAACCGATTGGTTTGCCCTATGAACTGGTCATTTTGCATGTTTCCATATTGCATATGAATTTGGCAATCTGTTTCCATTAATGCTAAACATCAAATCCTTGCACCAATCAAATTGAGCTAGTGGAACGACAACGTTTCTCATGAATTCGAGGAAGTCACCAGAATCTTCGGTTGGCATGACCGAGCTTATCAGTTCACTAGGTGAACCCGTCATCTCACCCAACCTGAGCCAATTACTTCACCATGTGATCCGATCGATTGGTGCCCTGATTCATGTAAAACTCAACTAATTCAGTTTCTAATCAACCTGACACTCCAAATGATCATCTCATCACATGAGCCGATCAGTTGGGAGATTAGTCAGTTGATTTGTTGCTTGAATTGAATACCTAAACATTTTAGTAATCAATCAAATCATCATTCAATATTAAATTCCTCTTCTAGGTCATGACCTATGTGTGACACCTTATAGGTCCCATATTACGTTGGCAATGAATGTACATAACAACTTATGATATCACAAACAATGAGCGGTGCTTAGTCACAATCAATGCTATCCAAATAAATGAAAAGTTGGGGAACAACTTCAACCTAAAATTTGTGTAAGGTGTTATAATGTTTGTATAGTTCCTTTGTCACTAATTTCCAGATTGAACTCGAGGCATGGAGTAGTCATCCTCATCAGCATTCAACCTTGTTCCTTGAACCTGAGCAGACTGTCTGAGATATATGTAAGCTTAATATCACATGTTGACTCACATGTACATGTCCATGCTTTTATCAGTCTCGCTAATCAAGAGGACTTGGATATCATAATCCTGTAAGAGGGACAAATCCCATCTACATCACTCACAGTTAGTCCCCATATATCACAGTCACCCAACCATCACTTTTATAGATAGCCCTTATTTAGGATTACGTTTGATGATCTCAAAGCATACCGAATGGCGTGTGATGAGTGTAGTGACTTTAGGTCTAAGAACGACAATCACCATCAACACTATGAGAGCCGACTATGATTACCACAATAATGGCTTTCATGTGTTAGTCTCATTGTGGGTTTGCTCGATACACTATTCTCTAACATGTATCTATGTGCTTAGTTTGATATCGCTATATCATGAATAATGAGATTCTATCATCAACCAAATCACACTCTGATCTTATGTGTTACTATTGTCTATCTACCTCCCATAATAACAGCCAATCATGGACATAATGAGAATGCATATACTCTTAACATCAATATGATCTCATTGTTCAAGTCACACACTTGAAGACATACATCATTGAGTAATATTGTTCTCTAGACATTTATAGTGTTATGCCATAATCTCATAATTAAACTAAATGACATAAATTGGAAGCTTGCCTTTATTTATTAATTAAAGCATTTACATGTTATGCTATTACAATAATCATATGATTGGCTCTTTGGACATACATACCAACATGAGGAGGGTAGACCACTGGAGCGACCTGGCTGGCTGGTGGTCCCAACTGACCATTTAGAGGTGTCCAGACACCAGTTGGACAAGAGGCCAACCAGTCATTTCAGGAAACAAATCGACCAGCCAAGAGGATAGACGACCGGTTAAAGGGTTGAACCGATCAATCCAGATGAGCAAAGAACAGATCTACACCAACAACAGGTTCATGCATGTGATGTGATGTTGACCTAGGTGGTAGTAATTCCTTGTGGCTCCAAGGAATTACAGTAGTATGACCATGACCATGTTTACGTTATGGGATATAATATGTATATGATATGTAAGAGTATGTGGTGATTGGATATGTATATGTACACACACACACACACACACACACACACACACACACATATATATATATATATATATATATATATATGCAATATATATAAAATCCCTCAATCGAATAGATTAAGTCTAAGATGCTTTCCATTAGCGGCACACATGAAAACTTGATCGACCAAGCATAGGTTATTCCTAAGCATGGTGCGCCGCCCATCTCGTAGAAGTGTGATGGTAGTAATGTAGGTTCCACCCAAGTTGGTTGAATTATTATCGTGTCAAATTTTGGGTTAGGCTTAACTGATTGGTATTAATGAGATTAAGCACCAGAAGCATATAGATAATTATGGAAAAGAGTTGCGCATATTATCCATCCAAGAATTTCATAAGATGAAATTGGCAAACTTGCCTACCTTAATGATTGATTATGAACACTGGCATTGGCCGGGTAATAATTGAATCATTTTGTATCTTGGCTCATTAGAAGTTTGTTTTCTATAGACTTCCAAATTAATAATTGAGGGTTGTCAATTTGATGAAAATAATGAGAGTGATAGATAATTAAATACCTAATTAACTTCATAAAATTGTAATAAAATAAAATAAAAAATGATTTTTTTTGATAAATTTGCAAATTATTTTGTGAATGAAATGGCAACAAAAAACAACCACTTTTCATTGCGATCGGTCCTTGAGAAGGACAAGCTAAATGGAAAAATTTCCACGATTGGTGTATGACATTGAGAATTGTTCTCACATAGGAGCACAAGTTGTATGTCCTAGAGATGACATAGCCAGATGAACCCCTTCCTAATACACCTAAGGTTGACAAGGATGCTTACAAGAATCATACTGAAGATGCCGTAGATGTCAAGTGTCTAATGCTATGCTCCATGAACTATGAGTTGCAGAAATAGTATGAGAACATGGATATTATTGAGATGGTCACACACCTGAAGATAATGTTCTAAGATCAGGAAAGACAAGAGAGATGCGATGTCTCCAAGGTGCTATTCAAATGTAACATGGCAGAAGGAGATCCAGTAGGTCCTCATGTACTCAAGCTCATTGGGTATATGGAGAACCTTGCTAGACTAGGTTTTACCTTGGGTGAAGAGTTGGCCACTGACGTGATTCTATAGTCTCTGCCAGAGTCATACAGTCAATTTGTCATGAACTACAACATGAATGACTTTGACAAGTCATTGACAGAGTTATTGGGAATGTTGAGAAAAACTGAGGCACAAATGAAGAAAGACAAGCCCAAGGATGTGATGATGATCAACAAGACAAAGGGAAAGTATAAACTCCAAAGGCAAAGACAAAGTTAAGGAGAGGTCTAAAGATGGCCATAAGCCCAAGTCTTTAGATCTCAAGGCAAAGGGAGGAGTAAAGAAAAGAGATGGTTGTCACCATTGTCACTATTCTGGACATTAGAAAAGGAATTGCCCTCTCTTTCTAGAGGAACTAAAGAAGAAGAAGGAAGGGGAAGGGGCTTCTACTTCAGGTATAAACATTATAAGATAAATTTGATTACTTCTTCATCTTGGAATGTGATACCAGATAGAGATCTGACATACGTGATGTGCAGGATCAGACAAGAAGTAAATCCTTTATGATAGGACAAAGATGGACTATACAGATCAAGTGTTGTTGTAGTCTTAGTATACATTTAATTTTATCTTAGTACATTGGGCATCTAATAGAGTTAGTTGAACTTATATTTCATTTTTCCAATAAATAGAAACATTTTACTTTATGCATCTTGTATGACAAGGATGATAAATAACTAAAGAGTTGTTAGTGTTTCTATTTCAAAGATGTGATCTTGAATGACAATGCCCAAACATCTAGTGATATTTTTTTGAAAGAATCTAAAGATGAATGATAACGTAAATACCAAAGGATTATAATTGACAACTCAAATAATCTTTAGCACCGTCATCTAAAGCACATAAATGAGAAATGCATTTCTAGAATCCATATTGATGTTTATCTAGACTCTTTTAGTTATTATACCAATAAGAGACTTGCAAGTCTCAATTATGAGCAATATGACAATATACCCTTCACTAAATGTAGTGGGAGGATAAACACTCTATTAGGCCTTATACATGGTAATGTATGAAGATCTTACAGAATAAATGCTAAAGATAGTTGTTTGTACTTCATTATATTCACTGATGATATCAGTTGATATAGGGCATGTATTTGGTGAAATACAAACATGAATATCTTGAAGCATTTAAGGATATTATAAATGAAGTATAACTTTGATAAAAGTGAAATACTTTACATAAATGGATTTGAGAACCTTCTGGATAGATCATGATAGTGTATCACAAGTCAACTCCACCTGAACATTATCATGTGTCAAAAAGAAGGAATCACATCATGATGGGTCATAATGTGATTATCATTTAATCTAATCTTATAATCTCCTCATGAATATATACTTTACACTAAAACAAAGTACCATCTAAAATGGTTTAAAAGACATGATATGTGATATGATATGGGAATGTCCCAATACGTCTTAAGGATTGAAACCTACACAAAAAAGTAGTTTCTAGAAAAAGGTTTATCCGCAAACCATGATTGTTTAATGATACCTTTAAACCCAATCTGATAACAAAAGTGTTTTGTTAATAGAACGACTGAGTTCCAAAAGAACCAGTGGGAGTAAGAGTAAAACTTGAAAGGTTCAAGGTCAACAAGAAGGTACAATGCGAACAAGGGAGAATTACAAATGGTTGTGGAATCTCAAGTTTCTCATGTAAGACATAACCTGATAGTTCTAGCAGAACACATCTGAGATTGAAAGTTTATGAATCCAAAAACTTAGTTAGGTTGGTCATAAGATGATGAGCGAACAAGTCAACTAGAAGCTATTAAGAAATAGAATATGAGAAATGGCTTAAGGCCATTATGGAGTCTGTGTAAAATAAAAAGTCATGACCTTTCTAGTACTACCTAAAGGGGTAAAACCCAAAGGGTGAAATAGGGTTTTGTTTCAAAGATCTACATGGATAACCTAAAAGGAAAAATTGGGTGCAAAGGTTTTCAAATCATTTCAAATTGTTGAACATGAAGAAATACCTTTACCAATTGTCATGCTTGTTATTGCGGCTAGTTAGACTATGAGATTTGGCATATGAAGATCAAAATTGGATTCCTTAAAAGGAATATATGAGAGGATGTGTACGTGACTCAACCTAAATGTTTTATAACTTCATTAATGCAAATAATGTCTATAAGCTACAAAGTTCAATATGGGAGATTGAAACAAGAATCTTAGAGATGGGATCTTTTGACTTGACAAGATAGTAAAAAAGTTTGACTTGAATCAAGAAAAAAGATGAAATTTTGTGATTAGAAAAAGATTTAGTGGGAGAATATATATATATTTCACATATTTATGGGGAATAACATCTCACTACTGTAAGTATTGAGACCTAGCATTAAAAACACCTTCAATAATGAAGGATCAGGCGAAAAATCCTATGTGATAGGGATAGAGAGCTATAGAGATAGTTCTTGAAAGTTTTATAACCTAAATACGAGTAATAGAAAAGTGTTGAAAGAGTTCAACATGAGGGATTCAATGTGAGAGAATCCAGGATTAGTCTTGTATGAACCCTATGTTTCAATTCTTGTGAAGAATCAAAAGACATAAGTAAGATGCCATATGCACTATCAATTAGATCTACCATGCTAATGTACTCATCCCATAGTCTTGTATGTATTGGACATGACAAGATGATATTAATTTCTAATGAAGGTCATTGAAATGTCATTCAAGATTTTCATTAGAGCTTGAGAAGCACTAATGGATTATTTGCAAGGTTATGGAAACAATAAAGAATTGGGTGTAAAGGGTTACACCGATGCTAGCTTCCAGAATGATAAAAGTGATCACAATATAAAAGTGTGTGTTTAGTCTTAAGAAAAGAGTTATTAGTTGAAAAGGTTTCAAACTACATACCATTAATTCTATTCTTCAATAGAAGCCAAGTATCCTAGTGTTATGAACACATGAAAGGGTACTATATGGATCTAGAAAGTTCATAAGGATGAAGTTGAAGATGTTCCAACCATTGATGACATAGTAGATATATCATGACAATAATGGAGCTACTAATTAGGAAAGGAATATCTGATACCATATTAAGGTAGTTCCATATCATACGAGATGTCATACAACAAAGAGATGAGGAACATGCAATATACCGACTATAAAAACTATTTCTAACCCACTGGATTAGCACCTGCACAAAAAAAAACATGGTGGTCATGTTTAAATCATTGAGAATGAGATTGATGGGTGGTTGTCTCTAAGTGCAAGTGGGATTTTATTGGTATGGTATGCCTAGAGAGACAATCATATGATTATTGTGATGGCATATCACATAAAGGATTTGATTAATAATAAAGGCAAGCTTCCAATTCAGTATATTTCACTCAATTACGAGATAATGAGGAAATATTATGAATGTCTAAAGAATTACAATGCTCAATAACATATGTCTTCAAGTACGTGACTTGAAACATGAGATCATATGGATGTTAAGAGTATGTACATTCTTGTTATGCCCCTAGTCGGATGTTATTATGGAAGGCAAATAGACACCAATAACACTTAAGACTAAAGTGTGTGTTAGTTGATGATAGAATCTCATTAGTCATAATATTTGATATCAAACAAAGAACACACATACTTGTTAGAGAACAATATATTGGACAGACCCACCTTGAAAGCGACACATGGAAAGCATCATTGATAGTCATACTCATATCTCATAGTGAAGGTGGTGATAATGATTCTTAAACTTGAAGTCACTACACTCATTACATGTCGTTCGGTATATTTTGACATCATCAAATGTAACCTTGAATAAGGATTTCCATAGAAGTGATGATTGGAAAGTTGTGATACTTGGGGATTGACTGGGAGTGATGTAGATGGGATTTGTCCCTCCTTCTAGAGTTCGATATCCTAGCCACTTGATAAGTGATATTGAGAAATGCATGCACATGAACATGTGAATCTATATATGATATTAAGATCACATATATCTCAGACAGCCTGCTCTTAGTTTAAAGAACATGGATTGAATGTTGAGAGGATGATGATTCCATACCTCGAGTTCAATTTGGATATCAGAGACAAAGGAATTAGAAAATCACTATAAAACCTTACACATATTGTAGGTTGAAGTTGTTCCCCAACTTTCCATTCACTTCGGTAGCACTGATGTATGACTAGGCACACACTCTTTGCTTGTGATGTCATAAACTAGTTATGGACATTGTGACAAAGTGGGTTTTCTCCTATTTGTGCATAATTACTCTTATTACTTTAAGTCCTCACTATTTATGTCTCCTTTGACTTCATGACTCTATAATGTCCACCAAAGTCAAAGATTCCACATTTTGAGTCAATATGATACACATATATGCATGAAATGTTAGTGTTGTTATACCCTTGAACCCTTTGATTAAATCCTTAACCATACGTGCTTATTTTGATTTGATATTTTTCACACTTATTCTAAACCCTGTTATGAAGATATGGTCCAAATTTGAGATCATTTGGGCATTCCTATGATTTTATATGAATTTTCTATGATATACCTTTGATTCTAGAACAAATTACCTTTTGTTTCTTGCTGGTCCCGGCCCATTTGGCCGCTTGGGCACCTTTCCGCTCTGACCCGGCTCCAATGCTTGAATCAGGATTCTATCCCTTTGAACTGGGGTTAGATTAGATGAGAACCAGCCCCATCCCTGGGTCGGACCTGCCCCACTGGGATGACACAACAGTCATTGGATCTTGATCCAACGATGCTGGAGTCATCTTCTAGCTCGCTCCCAAGATGGCAGGTCTGCCCGACCTGGCGAGAACCAAGCCAAGGGAATACCCGACTAACCCCCTATCTGGCTTCGATTTAATGTTGTAACTCTCGCTCACCCTCTCTCGAATCTTCCACACCTTTCAATCATTCGAGATCGAGCCTTGGAGGCCAAGCAAAACCCTCCTCCATTGTACCTTGATGGGAACCCCTTCACAAACCCTAAACCTAGTCTGATACCCTATAAAAACCACACACACACCTTCGTCGCACATCCACAAACTCGGCCAGCTCCTCTCTTTCCCCTATCATTCCCCCTCTCGTGTTCACCCTTTTTCTCTGACCATGCCTCCACTGCGTCGTCACTGTGCTCGCGTGCGGGGCTTCAGTTGTTGGGGAGACGATCCACGATCGTCAGATCGGTTAAGAGCTGACCAAGATCGGAGATTAACAACCATAGGTCTCCCATCCTCTTTCCCTCTCTCATTCCATTCGTGATCACATGCCCAGGAGAACGCCACTCCTCTACCGCCGATCTGGCACACGGGTCAAAGTGTTGACCTAAGATCAACAATCTTCGTATTTCTCCTTTTCAGGTAAATAGCCCTCTCTACTCAATATTCATATTAATTGCTTATTTATGCAAAAATGATAACTCTCAACTCCTAGGGACAAACTATATGAAATTATATATCAAATTGATCCTTTCGAAAAGATCTACACAATGGAATAGGTTTTAGGGTCTAATTCTATCGTTTGTTCCCTGCTTTCCCAAAAGATGCATATGTTAATCATTTGGAATATATTTGATGTATCATGATGCAAAACTTGGATCTTGGCCACTTAATCTATCCCTAATCCTTAAATCAGTAACCATAACTTCTTTGTAGCCCTAATGAAAGTTCTATTCTCCCTATTTCTCATAATGGCCTGCATTGTACATATGTGCCCACTTTGGACTTTAATGTTGAACTTTGCCCTAGATTGCTAATCTTGCTTCTAATGAACACCCACCTAATCTTGTTATATGTTCCTAATGACTTAATGTTGCTGATCTAAATCATCTTTATATCTGAACCTCTTAAATTTATGAATCATGATCTAGGGTGTTCTTTTGTGAGTCTTTTGACCCTAGAATGCACGTAAATGCCTTAAACCTTGATATGATTATAGAAAGTACATGTAACATCATAATGACATGAAACTTGAACCACACTCTTATGATGGACCCTAAATCAATATGAGATCATCTAATGTACTAATAAGAAACTTGTAACCTAACTTGGCCAAAACCCTTAAAATGAAGGTAATAAGGGTTAATGATGAGAATCTAATGAATGTATATAATCTTATTCTTAATCAGGTTTGACATGTGGCTAGATGGTGAACGATATTTTAGGTTATGGAATCTATGAATAAGGTATGGGCCTTATCTAGTTATATGACTACAACTTTCATGCTTGAAAAGTCATATATTGTATGCTTGTTTGTCTATTTGCTCAAATATTGCCATGTAGTATTGCTATGTCTTACTCGATGTTTGCCTCGTCAGTTTTATAACTTGAACACACACACACACACACACACACACACACACATATATATATATATATATATATATATATATATATATATATATATATAGAACTCCATTATAATATTGTTGATAAAGGGTTAACTCTTGGTTACGTCCATGAGGTCCCTCTCGTATAAAAGGGTTAGCTAAGGTTGAGCACCCTTACGGACCCTTCCGACGGGAAGATGGTCAAATGCCTTAAACATGCTTGATATTGTTGGTATAATGGAGTGAAATGACATAAAATATGGTTTCACATTTGTTAAACAATTAACATGTTTATTCTTATTCATTTGGTCTTAAAATCTTTTCAAAATTATGCAAAACTTATACATATATGTATCTTTCTGCCCCATACTCAACACCTCGTGTGTTGACCCATTTCTCGTATTTTGTTTTTAGGTTCAGAGATGGCTAGAAGGTTGATGGGCTTTGTGAGCTATGCTAGGTGTACTTGTTGTCAGATCCAGATATAGTATACATGAGCAGACTTGTACAAAGTGACTCTTGAATATGTAATTCAAATCATGTAATATAATAATGTTGCTTAAATATTGTTGATTGTTGAGATTATGTTGGTGCTTGTATCTTGCTATTTGTTCATGTGTGCTAAGCTTTACGCTTCTGCATTTCTCCTTTGGTATACGTTTGGTTCATGTGACTGGGATTCCGGTTCCATGATAGACATTCACTAGGAATGTGATATGATACCTATAGGGTCACACACATAGGAACTGTTGGATCCTAGATGGGTGATTAGATGCTCTAGAGGGGGGGGGTGAATAGAGCTGAAACCACTTAAACACAATTCATTAAACCTTCAAAATATATGACAAAATAAGGTTTCTAAATAGGTAATTTGAGTGCAACTAAATCATGCATAGCAAGGATAAGAGAGGTTGAACATGCACCAATTAGACAAGCTATTTAGAGTGGTTCCACACTTCAAACTAGAAATGTGTCAGTCCACTTTCATAGAGAGGTCAACCTCTAGGACTTCAACCAATTGCACTATTATATTCACTTATAAGACTTACAATACATGACCAACAAAGGACTTACCTATCCAATACAAAGAGTCTTCAACCTTACCAAGGACATACCCACTTTGCAAGAGTCTTCGGCCTTCTCCAAGGACTTACCCACTCTTGCACAAGTCTTCGGCCTTGTAGGAATTACCCACTCTTCTTGGATCTTCCGCCTTTGACTTCACCTTCACTCGGAGAAGCTTTCCACCAAGGTCTTACCTACTTGAGCTTGAGTCTTTTGCCTTCTCCAAGGGCTTACCCACTCTATCTCCAAGTCTTCTGCCTTGATCTTCACCAAGGGACTCCTTCCCTTGTTCTTCTTCACCTCTCTTGGACAAGAGAGAGAACCTTCATCTTCATGATTGCGAATGAGAGATGGGGAGGTGGTGGAAGTGAGAGCCTCACAAGATATACAAGTAGTACTAGCTCTCTTACAGATTTCCTACTCACTCTAATGGATGTAGCAAGTGATTAAGCTTAGAGAGAGAGAGAGGAGGCTGTAGGATCACTCAACTATAGAATAGGAACCTTCATAGTGAATGCTCAACCTTGGAATGAAGCCCAAGGGGTCTTATTTATAACTGGGGATGCCTCTTAACCTTTGGGAACACTTGTGAATGAAAACTAGCCGTTTTGTGGCTTGCAACAGATCTATTTTCACTTGTTGCAACTCCACAACAGCTAGAAACACTTTTCTGCACTTTTCCGTACAGTGCATTCGATCGAGTTTCTATATGTGTAACTCGACCGATCAAGTAGCAAGCAGCCCGATATTGAAATGATCGGTCGAGTTTGTTCTGAGGAAAATCGACCTACCATTCCAACTGGAACTGGCCTACTACCCAACCGGTCGAGTTCTGTGAGTGCACAACTCGACCGATGCAATCTTCAGAAAATCGACCAAGGTTGATCGGTCGAGTTTCAGGGTGGGAAACTCGACCGAACAAGTGCCTGTAATTGATTTTTAGAGTTGCATTAAAAGTGCTCTAATATTCGATCTAAGTGTTCCTGATATTTTTCTAAGCTTAATTACAAGTCATACAATCATTACAAGTGATTTACAACATGATTCTAATGGATATACATCATATTACAAAAGCGTGCACTTGTATGACTTTGACTTGTCTTTTCTCCAATTTGAGATGCGCAAGTTAGGGCAATTGGAGTGTGTCTATACCTAATCTGAAGTCACTCAAGTAGAAGCATTAGACACCAATATGTGGAATAGTTAGTCATCATCAAAACACGGGTTTAGTCAATTTAGACGTGAGTCAACATTGACCTAATTGACCTTGAGTCAACAGGAACTAATCTAGAAGAGGAGTTTAATCATGAATGATGATTGGGTTGATTACTAATATGTCTAGTTACTCAATTCAAGCAAAAAATTAGCTGACTAGACTCCCAACCGATCGACTCATGCAATGAGAAGACCTTTTGGAGTATCAAGTTGATTGGATATTAAATTGGCTGAGTTCTGCATGAGTCAGAACACAAATCGATTGGCTCATTGGGTGATCTGACCGATTCAAGTTGTGAGACGACTGATTCACCTAGCGAACTGATTGACTCAGTCATACCAATCAAAGCTTCTGATAATTTTCCCAATTCATGAGAATAGTTGATTGTTTCACTTGTTCAATTAGATTGGTACAAGGAATTAATGTTGCACATCAATTGGATTTGAATTTACTAATTCATATGTGATTGGGAAACACGAAGAAACAACCATTTTGGAGTGCGAACTGACCGGCTCATAGGTTGCAAAAATTCATGGTCTTATGGTCCCTTCCACTCCCATACAGACTGGGAATCTAGACCCTAACCCCTTCTATAAATAGAGGGGTACTGGGGGCTTCCCATAGCAAAACTCAATTGCCTCTGACAATTGTTGTCCTGTCTAGTTGTGATAACCAATAGAGAGCCCGAGTAAGCCTATATGCTAAAGGGAGAGATAGCAAAGGGAGAAACAATTGTGGGAGAGAAAGTTGATGACTAGTACACCAACGGGAGGGACAACTCCTTCCTGTTTGTTCTACTAGAACAACATGAGTTCTAGGTAGTCCGTGTGGAATTCTCTAGAGGCGAGGAGGTTGTTTTCTATCTCTAGGAGGACAACATCATCCTGCAATATGTGGTCGAGCCACTACAGACCTTGTTTGAATCTTCTATCTCTGGTGAAGACCAGGAGCTGCATAGAAGCCATCCAAGTGCAACTAGGAGTGCTTCACTACTACAATGAGTTATAGTCTCTAGACTTGATCTAGGACCAGGTATGAACTCATTAAACCATCCTTTCCATTACATAGTAGTTGAGACGATCTTGCTGTTATGGGGAATACAAATAGTAAAATTTTGTTTTCGCTGCCTACTCTGATCTAGTATTTCCCAACAATTCCATGAAAGGCACACCTAAAGTATAGAGACCAAATGGTGCACTTAATGAGACAAAAAGAGAAAACTCATTGACTTTAAGTTGCTTACCATTCACAGGATCTATGGAGAGAACTAGAGCCTTCTGATTTTCTATCCCCACAAGTAGAATTACGTCGATAGAACAAGTTTGAATCAACAAAGGCTTGACAAAGTATACCCACATTACAAAGAAGAATAAAGATAACTTCAAGGTTGAATGGATCCCAAAGATCACACACTTCATCTCAAATATCTATCAGCTATACTAGGACTAGCTGAATGAATTTGACCCACAACACTCATGAACAATGAGCCCAATCAGCATGTTGCGATCATTATGTCCTATTTTGGGTAACTAGATCAAAGTTGAGTTTTACCAAAATCTTATTTTTTGACAAATAAATTTACCTCTAAATGGTACATGAATTTTTTTCCCATGGAAGATAGTATGATATTATATCTTCCTCATTTTTTAATCATCTAGAAGTAAAAGTTAATTCTCTTATGAAATCCAGTGTGATTGGGAGTTGCTGCTACTTGATCTCACATACTCTTCTTGTCTCTTAAAACTATTTATCTTGAAGAATGAATAAGCATATGAGCTTTGGAAAGGTTACATTATATGGAAAAAAATTGGGTTAGGATCTTTTAATTAAATAAGTCATTTGAGGCTCATCAAAATAATGGAAAAAGTATTGTAAGAGAAAATGACCTAATATAGAAATATAGAGTATGTACCAAGGCGAGTTTTGAATCTAAGAAACCACTGCTAAATCATGAAAAAATATCTATATTAAACTAACAATCATGGCATGTGTTTTGTGGTATTACCTCACATATGTATAAATGGAGGATACAATCCGTTAACCCCCAAAAGGGGAAAATTTATCATTTCTAAGATAGAGGATATAATTGAAGAAATAAAAGCTTTTCAAGGCTAATATTTACTTTCATTACAAGCAAAATATCAAAATATACTAGAAAGATTAAACACTTGAATTATTGAAATTTTAAATATGTTGACCTCTGGAACATTAAATCAAAATTAAATATCTCGAAACAATAAATAACTAACTAAAATTTTCTTTAGGATTCTAGAGTCATAGAGATACAATAAGAGTTTCAAAAGTGGAAAGAATTGAGATTTCCTTCTCTATATATTCTCTAAGCAAGTCCCTTACAATTCTCTTTCCAAAAAAAAAGATTTTTTTTTGATTCACAAAGCTTATTGTTAAGATTTTTTTAGTCACAGTTGACTGATAATATTGAGGTTAAGCAAGCTTCATCTTCTAGATGGTACATAATTTTGATTTTTGGATGTTCTCTTAGTTGGAAATAGCTTTGCTTTGCCTTTATATATAACTGAATATCATCTTTTAATACTTAAATTTTTATATTCTCTATATCATGTACGAAATACAAAGAAGCATGATTTTGTGTTCAACTATGGTTGAATTACTAGCTAGGTATTTATTTACTATTTTACACTATTGTCTAAATTTTTCTCTAGATGCGTGAACAACACATGTAGTCAATAAAAAATCTCAGTGTAAGTGAAGAAGAAAAAAAGGACACCATATGGTATCCAAATAGAATATTTTCCATGGACATCTAACCTCTGATGCATAATCGACCACTCCAAGAAAAGGTCAAAATATAAGAAAATTAAGTTACAAGATCCTTATCCGTAAAGACAAATTGACTAATAAGATATAATACAAAGAGTAGCCTTCTAAAACCTTCCCTGACTCAATCAGATGACTTTCATATAATCAAGTTAAGAATGTAGATGGTTTGAATTCTGACCCAAGTGGTTATATATTCATTGAATACTACAATATATCAATCTCAAATGCAACCTCACCTTGACCATATTCCATCTGTCTACCAAAAAAAGACACTCATATCCATCACCCAAGTGAAGATTTATTTATTATTCCTTCCTCCACTCTCCATTTTAGTTATGAAGCTTAAATCTTACTTCCATTTTTACAAAACCAATTCACATATGAGATGCTAGATCCATATCTAGATTGAGGTCTCTTCCTATTGATCATGCTACCTTTTAATGGTAATAAACATGCCATATAGATATCAGTTGCTTTGTCCTACCGTTTGTCTTTCCATGTCTACATTTCATTAGAATGACAATGACGGTGGTGGTATATAGGTGAGTCCTAGAAGATAGGAGATCTTAATGACCATAGAAGAGGAGAGTCATGGTACAAATTACATGTATTGGTAGTTATCCCTGAGAGAGGCATTGTCTACTAAATATACATTTTCTATGCAATTTTGAGGGTAAGTCATCTATGGTAATATTAATAGTGACTCAATTAATCGATATCTATGGTGTAGTTATTATGAGATGATGAGTAGTATAGTTTTGGTGACATAAGACACATTCCACACATTTCTCTTTGACATTGCCTTGATTTATAACTACTTTACCTTCTACATTTTGATTCTATTCTTAGTTTACACTCAATCCTTTAACCCATGGTTTAGTTAGTTAACATGAAAGTCTTCATACTTGTAGTTTATTCTCTTGATCCATGTGAACGATACTGACTATGTTTCTAGAGACACAATTGTGTGTTCAATTTTAAAAATTTGAACTTCATGCATCAATCGGGTTAGGGTGTTGTTATTCAACTATATACAATAGTTGAAACGTGCCACTTCTAAAAATACACATCCTTATGAGATGGGGAGAATGATGGAGTTAACACCATGTTAATGTGATAACATAGAAACCCATTGTAAAATCTAAAGGATAGGTTGAATAAGGATGAGATACAAATTAATATTTAGAAAAGGCATAGGATTACATGCAAGGAAGGTGTTAGGCACAACCACATACCAGAACTAGTATTTCCTACCAACGCGAAGAACAAAACAATCTTCATTGAGGAAAACATGGTATAAGTTAGTTTACGTTATACAATTTTCTTACATGCATATGTATAGGTAAACTAAATATTTATAAAAAAAACATTTTTAATGAGGAATTATCAACCCTAGGTGCTCATATCATCACTCTTCTTAGGTATTATAAAAAGGAATAAGGAAGGAGATCTATATTGTGGTAAGTACATTTCTACCTTACTAGGACTTTGTGAAGGTGAATTGAGTTTGACTGCGTTCACATTTCACTAAAAGTAGAGGGTTTAAGGCACCAAAGAGTTGGCATACCTTTTTTGATCTTGCCTGGACTAACCTCGGGGTATTCTCTAGGGTTTCTAGCCTAGACAGTGGCACATGGGGTTACTTGAAAGTTTTGAAGTCTTAGCATTTGGAACCTCAATAAATGATGATTGAGGGTCTTTTTTTATGTCTCTAGATAATGGGGTTGATTAGAGTTTAATTGTGTGGGGGACTCATTTCTTTTTTAATCTACAAATTTACTCAAAAGAAGGTAAAGGAACACTTTGGGTTCACCCACCTTGCATGTGGCTTCTTATATATTTACTAATAGACTTTGTCCAAGATGTTATCTCAGAAAAACCTTAGAGTGCACATGCTTAGGAAACAAAACCATGTGGTTATTTGGGATAATAAAACATATTTAATGATGCATGCGAGAACACTAAGGGAGGAACATCCTCAATGGATGATTTCCTTGACTTCAATCTCCTAACATGTTGGTTGGTCTAGTATTACAAGTGGATTTGCTTAAAGAGAGAGAATACATAGGTGGTAGATTTTATGGGTGCACCTACTTTCTATATGGGTTTTGGTGAGGGAATTGAGTGGGTTGTATAGATAGTTTGGGTTAGGTTTTATGGAATCGAATCAGAGTTCATTAGTTGGCCCCTGTGATCTTTAAGTGCTAAAATCCTAGCAAGGTATACCCCAATGGAGAATCAATAATTGGATGTTTTTCTTGGTTGGGTACATTGCCATTACTGGGTTTGATATTAAAAATGTATGAAAATGACCTTAATCATGATAGATATTGGGTTATTTTTTTTGGTTCATTTGATGACTACCAAAATTTGTGATGATTGAATCATTTTAACACCTAATTTGTGTTCAGTCAGAAGTCTCATGTTCTATTGGATTTTTGAGCATTGAATAGAATCATCTCTTATTTTCCCGACATCAATTGTGATCTAACTCACATAATTAATATGTCCTTGTTTCTTTCTATCAATTCAATGCCACCTTTAGTTCCTTATGGATAGATTTAGGCAACAATAGTTACACCCATGGTTCACTACCATATTTGTTTTGAATTGATCATGTTCGAATACCATGATTTGGTTCATTATCATTTTATTGATAAGTTATTAATTTGAACTCTCATGTATTTATCACTTCATTAAAACCTTAACAAAGACCAAAATGGGCTAAGTAAGTTCCCTTCTACATACTGGGCTACTTTTATAGGTGAAACTGTCATGGTAGTAGAGATTTCAATCTCTCAAAAAAAGTTTAGAAGCCAAATCCAAGCATACATTGTTTATTGGAATCAACCCGAGGTGATTATAAGGTTCTAGTTTCTTTACTTTGGAAATTACAACAATAATGTAGTCACATAAACCTAAGGTAAAGGAAGTCCTTTGGTTGCACTTTAAGAAAGGTTTATCATATACCTTTTTGTATGATCTTAATGTTGTTTTTTTAAAAGAGAGAATCAAACATGTTACTAGGAAAGAATATGTATACAATATGGATAATTTATTTATGATGTATGGCAATGTCTTTGATACAAGGGGGCGAGGGAGTAGCACAGTGGTGTGGCTTGAAAATCTCCAATGAAGGGACTTGGATTCGACTCTAGCCTCCCCTGTGGTGTAATAATGGCTGACTTTTGATTGGGCACATTATGGTATTCCTCGATTGACACGACTAGTCTCATATTTTAACTTACCAAGGGGCATCACAAAGTGGTGCATTTTGAGGAAGGGTGCCTCGTCATAAAAAATGTGTTTGATATAAGAGAGATCTGTGGACAAAACCCTTAACCTTACATACCAACTGACTTATTGGACTCTATCTTATATGAGATTATTTACACATGTCGATTTTACACAATTTAATATCTCCTTTTAATTCTAACAAAACCCATCATGGCCAACTTCATTGTAAGTATTTATATTCATTAGAGTATGGTCTATCTCATTGACATTTGGTACAACATTCAAAATATTAGTTTGTAATGTTGTCATAGATGTGTGCTCATTTGATCTATCTCTAAAGTGGCATCAACCCAAAACTACTTCATAAAATTAGTGACTATGGTGCTAATCTCTTCCTCATCACCACACTAACTTCCACCCCTCCTTTCAATCATATCAACTTATATGTCTTTTCTTGTCTGGTTGATGATGGAATGAAAATGACCTTGTGTTTCCATCCCCACTCTTCAACTAGTAGATGTGGCTACTTTGCCATCGATCCTGTTCCTCCTCTTTTAATATGCATTCTTTCTATTTCTAACCCTCTTCATCCTATTTAAATATACATTCTTTCTTATTATAAAACTCAATGCTTTTGATTCCAATTCCTTCATTATATTTTTCCAATAGATTTTTTACATATATAGGTAATAAAATTGACATTAAACTTCTCCTTAGTCCTACTTATAATGTGTCCCTCTTCACACTTCTTAAGCTCATCCCATTATTGTTTCTGTGTAGTCTTATAATCTAATATGGAGTTCCAAACCCTAAAGTGCTTTACTAAATGCTAGGATCATTTTCCATGATACTCTAATTTTAAAAAAATGATTTTGTTTTGGTATGTAGCTATTCTCAAAAGCAATGGTTGTGAATTCAAGGTAAATGTTGGATAGTCATACCTTTACACTTGTTTAAGAGGGCATGATTAGAAACTACTCTATCTCGGTGTTCACGGAGTGTGGCTCTTCAATAACTGCTTTAAAAGTTAATGTCCCACATGATTAGGCCCAGTTCCATCAGAATGTCATTTGAAAAGTTAGCTTACAAATGGTTGAAGTGCTTCCTTCCTATATTTTCATTTAGGGAAAGAAAAACATTATAATTCCTAGCTATCACCCACAAAATGTACTAGATTCTCCCATATTAAATATTTGATTCCAAAATCTTTTATGCAAAAAAATATTAGGTTGAAGACAAATATAAGTGAATAAGAACTAGCTTACACAACAATGTATAAACTGTTTATGGCTTCCAATGCTAAGGAAAATCACCAAGTCTATGATTTTTCTTAGAATTGAATGACAAAATGCATCAACTCTATGGTTTTTTTTCATAACCTAGTCTTCTAATGGTTTGAAAGGGCCAATTAGAAGTGTTTATGGTTTCTGAAGGAAGAAAACTTCTTTTAGGTAATTGTCAATATCATTTTTACCAAGGACACACACTTTCATACATAATATATCCATAGAAAATAGTATAAATAATATCAAACACGAGTTACCCTTGCTATTAGACCCCAATTTGTGGAAGTTGACTTTATTAACCACAACTTTATCCTTATTATTTCGTTGTAGGTTATAAAGAGAGGATTTCATACAGACTCTATTTTCTATTGATCTTTATACTTGTTTGAGAAATGTATGTACCTCACCCTTGAGAGGAATTTTCTGGTGGACTATTTCAAATTAGATGGTATCTTTACCTGATATTCTTCTCTACATGAGTTGCTTCATGGTCCTATGGGTTTCCAATTGTGTGTATTTGATTTTTGATTGTGCTTGGGGTTCTTTTTCAAAACGCTACCCTTGAAAAAGATTGTATAATCATTAGTCTTTGTGAAGCTTCCATTGAATTTTGAGGTAATATACTTGAGGATGTATTCAATGTGTGTCTCACTACTTTTAAAATTCATTTTATTCCATGTATAATGTGGGGATCTTATGTGATACTTCTATAACTTTTTGTACCTCTAGACTTGCTGCACTATCTTATATGTCCCTTACCTTCTTTGTTATCTAGTGCTAAGTTTTTTTTACTAGTGATTTTCTTGACTCTATTATTTTTCACGTATTCACATTTAGTTTCTCTTTGGCATGTATCTTCGTGAGCATATAAGTCTTTATTTTTGCCTTCTTCCTCAAGCATCTAACACATGCATCCCCTATTCTTTTTCTTGATTTGATGGACCTACTGGATTTCTTGCATAACAACTTTTGGTGATGTGTTTCATTTACCAAACAACAAACATATATATGTTAGAAATGCGTATTCTACCTTAAAATCATAACCATTTATGTGATGACCCTAAATTTGTAGCTGATATCCAAAATAATAATTGTTGGCATACCTTGAGTAAAATGATTCAATTATGGAACCTAAAGTTTTATATGGTCAATTTGAGTAAGTTGATCTTCTGTTGATAATGTTGGAGGTTATATTGAAGTATACTATGATTTGATTATCCTTAAATATCAAGTTGGGATAGTTATGACTTCATGTATTAATTAGGGATATACATGGACCCAAATTGTTGCATGATGAACCTTGATTTGCATCATAATCTAACAAAGTGGATTAAATATGTTTCATTATGGTTTGAGGATTAGTTAACTTGTATTTGATGTATATGGACATATTGATGATGTTATTTGAGGTATTAAGTTAGTTGAACAAATATTAGACTTTTGGTAATAGACTTTGGTAGAAAGTAGCTTAAATGATGATCTAATCGTGGTTAATTTTTTATGGAGAAATGATTTTCCCGCACCAAGGTTTTTAGGTTTTAAAATTGAAATTAATGTTTTATGAGTGTATGGAGGACTATATGTACTGGGACACAATGCATGCATTGACCTTAATGTGTCACATGACCATTTCTTAGTCTAATACTTGACGGTCATATTCTACCTTTTGTTTACTCAGGGTCCATGACAAGGTCTTCCCCTAAACTACTACTGTGCTGAGTGTGAGATGTATGACTAACACCTATGATACACTATCCTCAGAGATGGATGGAGGTGAAATAGATAGCATGAAGCCTTGGAACCTCATTTTGGCAAACAAACCAAAATGGCACGCTTGACCATTTTAATTCCCAAAATAGCACGTTCTTGAACTTAATTCCCAAAATGACACATTTGAGAGCAATACGTCTCCTTCGGAGACGTATTGCTGTATCACAGAGAAATGTGTCCCAATTGGGTATGCATTGACCCCACAGTAGGGCAATGTGTCCTGATTTAGGACACATTCCTCTACGACAGAGCAATGCATCTCAGGACGGGACACATTGGTCCCACCATAGAGCAATGCGTCCTAAAGCGAGATGCATTGCCCCAATGCGTCTCTCCCCAAGACCCCCAACAACTCTTTGGTGCCACGCAGGCAATGCATCTCCTCTGGGGATGCATTGTTGCCACACAACACCCGCCCGTTTCCACCCAATGACTATGTTGCCGTTGAGGGGCTGCAGCGCGGTGCCACGTGGGGGCAATGCGTCCCGAATGGGGACACATTACTCTTCTATATAAAGGATGTGAGATCAGCCCCCAAACCCACATCATTCCTCAACTTCTTCAACTTCTTCTCTACTCGCATTGCTCTGGAGTTCTCTGCTCGGATTTCTATTGTTTGGAGGTGATATTGGGCAATCTTGGAGCTGATTTTGGGCGATCTTGAAGCTATATTTTTCTTCTCTTCTTCTTTTACTGTCTGGCTAGGATTCTGCTTCTCTTCTTTCTCTTCTCGGGTATTTTGATTGACAAGGAAGATCTCACCATTTGAGGTGTTTTTTCTACTATATTTTTAGATTAAAAAATTTGGACCTAAAATTACTTTGCAATATTAAAAATGAAACAATTGTGTTGTTGCTATTTAATTCCACCTTACTAAAATAATGTTATAGAAAATGACACTTGAAGGGTAATTACTGTTCAAAAAATTATTGTTCTAAAATGTTAATGTTATAGAAAAAATTTTGTTCCAAATTTATTTCCAAATTCAAAATTATTGTTCTAAAATCTTAACTACTCTTATAAAAATGATGTTAATGTTCTAAAATATTAATTCATTCTCTAAAATATTAATTTATGTTCTACAATATTAATTATTGTTCCAAAGTTAATTTACTGTTCTAAAATCTGAATTACTATTTTACAATGATAGGAACATGGCATCTAGTTCACATTCACGAATTGTCAAGCTTCGATATGATGGTCAATTTCTCTCTGATGGGTTTTATTCTAGTCGATATGTTAAACCCATAAATATTTTACTTATCAATATCCTATCCAAACTAAAATCATATATCCATACAATACTTGACATCAATCCCAACCACTTCTCTATCAATATATCCTATCTTTTCCCTAAAGAAGATCACATGCTCATACAAGTTGATGATGATGATGTATACATAACCTTGTTCTCACTTTCATCTGATGCCTATATTGATGTGTTTCTTGAAAAAACATCTTTCCACCAACATTCTAGTTTCATGAGTCTATTGAATCAATATCAATCCCAACCATGTAACAGTAATGTAACTGCTGAATGGAATCAACCACTTGAATTCTCTCAAAATCCTATTATTGAGAATACTGGTCTTGAGGTTGCAGAGGGAGAACAAAATATTAAACAAGAAGGTGATGATAATAGTGATCATGAAGGTGATAATGATAGTGATCAGGAAAGTGATAATAATAGTGATCATGATAGTGAGTCATTGACTGAAACTGATGATGGGCATGAAAATCCATTCCCTGACTCTATTACAGCATTGAGTTCCATTCCATCCATATTTGATAAACAACGGCCCTGACATGAACACATTGATACCAACTATGAAGCTTTTCAAGATGAAGAATGGGTGGAAGATTTTCGTCAGGAATTATGTCTCAATTACAACCTTTCCCGCATTGAAATATATGAGGGTGCTTTATTTGCATCCAAAGCTGTAATGATTGAGACGATCCAAAAATGGTCGGTACAAAACAATGTCCAATATCGTACACAATGCTCAAATAATCATCATCTTATATTTGTTTGTATCCATGACCAACGATGTTCTTGGAGGTTGACCGCTTGCCAGTCCAAAAGAGCAGGTGGCATGTGGAAGGTAAAATGTTATAGTACAAGCCACAATTGTCAACTAATTGTTCAGAATCAGGACCATCGCCAAGTTACATCATCTTATATTGCTCGTATGATAATGCCAATCCTAGTATCACGATTGGATATGTCCACACGAGAAATTCGTGATAAGGTGAATGCTGAACTAAACCTCCTTATATCTTATAAGAAGGCATTTCTAGCGAGGAGGAAGGTTGTCTGTAAAATGTTTAGAGACTGGGAATCATCATATCATAATTTGTTGCTGTTTCTAATTTCTCTGTCACAATATATTCCAAGAACTATATATTCCCACCTTGTAGATGATTATACCCTTTAAACTGAAGGCACTCGTAGATTCAAGCGGGTGCTCTGGGCATTTGGCCCAACTATGAGGGGTTGGGCCTATTACATGCCTGTTCTTACTGCTGATGGCACATTTCTAATAGAAAAATATTCTGACACTCCTCTCATTGCATGTGGCATAGAGGCTAATAATGGTCTATTTCCAATTGCTTTTGCAGCTGTCGAGGTAGAAAATAAGGACTCATGTGAGTGGTTCTTTGGTTCTTTACAAACTTGTATTCCAATCATTCCATGCCATACAGATATGTGTATTATTTCTGATCGAATGAGTGGCATTTTTCCAGCACTTAAGCCAAAATTTGACTGGGCTCAACATCATTATTGTCTTCGACATCTTCATGAGAACTTCCATAAAAAGTTCAACTCACAAGAGTTAAAGGAACTTTTATGGAAGGTGGGATCCACAACTAATAAACTTGAATTTGATCATCTAATGGACGATATAGAAACCATAGAACCAACTGCCAATGAGTATTTGATAGCCCAAAATCCAATACAGTGGTCTCTCACATATGACAGAGGTTACATGCATGGGTCATTATCTAGCAATCATGTTGAAGGGTGAAATGGAGTCTAGAAAGGTGTTAGGGGTTTACCAATACAAGCACTAATTGTTGGCATATATTATCACTTTGTTACAATGTGGTTGGAGAGGCGTAATGAAGCATATGGTCATGCACAACAGGGACATAAATGACCCTTTAGGTTTCATAATAAGCTTTTTAATGTATCACCGGATGCAGAAAAACTAAGAGTAACACTTCACGTGAACAATGATGAATGGCTTGTCGATGACATGGAAGGACATAGATTTCAAGTCATAGTGCGCCCAAATGGTGCAAGTGAATGCAGTTGTGGTTTTCCACAACAATAGCATTTTCCATGTTCTCATGTTTGAGTAGCTGCAAGATCTGTCAATTATGATACTGATGGACTTGTGAACCCATGTTTCACAAATGGTGCTTATTTGAACGGATACATAACTAATTTCATGGTATTCCTGACAAGAGATATTGGCCTCAATTTGATGAAAGTAGAGGTATTTATCCCTTATTACCCTCAAGGAAACGAAGGCACCCTAGAAGACCAAAGAAAAAAAGAAGGCCTTCAACTACGGATGTTGATCCAAATCAATATCCATATCATTGTCATAAGTGTGGCAGAATGGGCCATAATAGACGCGCTTCTCCTAATGTAATATGATGTCTGGTCATGCAATGTTGGTCATGTAATGTTTCAATTTCAGTTTGTTCAAGTCATTTAATGTTTGCAATTTTAATTTACTCAAGTCATGTAATGTTTGCAATTTTAATTTACTCAAGTCATGTAATGTTTGTAGTTTCAATTTGTTCAAGTCATGTACTATTTGCAATTTTAGTTTGTTCAAGTCATGCAATATTTGTAATTTCAATTTACTCAAGTCATGTATTGTTTACAATTTTAATTTTTTCAAGTCATGTACTGTTTACAATTTCAGTTTGTTCAAGTCATGTAATGTTTGTAATTTCAATTTACTCAAGTCATGTAATGTTCGCTAATTCAATTTGTTCAAGTCATGTACAGTTTGCAATTTCAGTTTGTTCAAGTCATGTAATGTTTATAATTTCAATTTACTCAAGTCATGTAATGTTTGTAATTTCAATTTGTTCAAGTCATGTACTGTTTGCAATTTCAATTTGTTCAAGTCATGTATTGTTTGCAATTTTAATTTAATGTAATATTTTGTACTTTTCATTTAATGTAATATTTGCACTTTTCATAGATATGGCTCCTAAACAAGCATCCTTCCGACTCTCCCAACACCGCTTCATGTTGTCATAGTGGCCTATTACTGACCTGAGTGTTTTGGAAAACATTTCTTTGGCTGGTTTTGGCCTTGTTCATAAGCTACAACCTATCCACCTTGATCCCAATTTAATCACTGCCTTAGTTAACTGGTGGGACAACTCTAGCAATACTTTTAGATTTCCTCCTTTTGAGATGACTGTAACCCTTCATGATGTTGCAGTTCTTTTAGGTCTTAGGATTAATGACCCACCGGTTATAGCTTCATATCCTTTAGGCATAGATGATGGATAATTTTCTTCATGGTCTCACCTTTGTGAGAGTTTCTTAGGAGATGCACTAGACAGGATGTCTAAGGGGCATATCTCCTTGATATGGTTGTGTGAGACCTTTAGTGGGATGGATCTCACCTTGGGAGATGAAGAAGAACAAAGACAAATGAGGATAAGGTATACTAGAGTATATATCCTATACTTTTTAGGTAGTTACCTTATTCCAGATAGTATCGGGGACAGAGTTCATGTACGGTACCTCCCGCTTATGTCTAACTTTGCAAGTTGTAGCACTCTATCTTGGGGTGCTACAATTCTAGCATACTTGTATAGGGAGTTGTACAAGGCTACCACCTGTTCTAGGAAAACTGTCCACCTGTCTGGTTGTGTATGTCTACTACAGATGTGGTGTTGGGAGAGGTTAGGAATTGGATGCCCAGGTTCATTGGTTATGAGCTGGGGGGAGTGGCCAAAAGATGTTCTCTTGGGTTACATGTAAATATTTACACAATTTATTTATACATTTGTCCAAATATTTTGTAATGTTTATCTAAATTTAGTTTGTCAATTTAATAGGTGGCCTAATTTGTTCAAAGGAGTGATACTATGAGAGGATCGGTCTAGTTTTATGATTAAGCATTTGACCAGATTTTGCCCTCTCAAGTATAAATTACTTCTACTAACATGTTGTAAGATATATGTTGTATTTTTTATACAATTTACTCCATTTTATATGATACATGTTGTATCTATTTGAATAACAGATACAATTAGCTCCTTATACTGCTGATATTCTAGAGAGACTTTTAGCCTTGTGTTGAGAGGGTCATGATATTTGGTTGGAACGAGTGCCTTTAGTGTGCTTCATAGTAGTAGAGTGACACTTCCCTGACAGAGTACTTGGACAATTCGGATTTGTTCAAGTACAACCTATTCTGGACTTGCCACACCTTAGTAGGATAGATGGGAGGGGTCATGCGGCTGAGGATTGGTTGTATCATTATAGACGGGAGGTGCAACTGTGGAACAATAGACGTGAGATCTTAGTTCTCCCTCCACCAGCGGAGACAGTCTTTAGTCCTCAGGTGCACTACACATGGTATCATCCCCAGTACGTTTGGCCCCCTCCAGCTCAGCCTCTGACCATATACTACACACAAAGTTATCGTCAATAACAATTTGTGAGTATTATTATTATTTCTGTTACAAACTATTATTATTTGTCTTTATTATTTGTAATATATGTAATTGGTCTTTATTATTTGTACATACTTTATTTGAACAGGTGGAATCACATGTGCGGATCCGAGCAGCTTTACAACATGCCCCTGCACAGATCAGATATGACATCTATGTCATCCAGGGGACTTACTTTGATAGTCTTCCAACTATGCTCACCCGTATGATCATATACCCACTCATACCACAACCCTTGAGCCCACTCCTACTCCTACTCCTATGCTTACTGCTCCTGAGCCCACTCCCACTTCTCAGTTCATGGGATGGGGACCGACATGCCCATACTATACATGAGTTGATTTATTTTCTTCATTCATCACCCCACCTCCACCGTCATCCTACTACGAAGCATGTTCTTCTTCTGTTCCATACACTCCAATACCATCACCTGTTATTCATGAGACTCGACCACCATCCTATGCCACATACTCACCGACTCCATTAGATTTCTCTGAATACACCCCCCTGATGCCTCACATCCTAGTTTTTAGAGACCCCTCACCCCGCCTCCAGTTTATTCGTCAGACTGTTGTTACACAACTGTCCCCAGTTGAGGCATCTCCAGATGACTTCGGTACTCAGGAGCCCGATGTACAGAGAGGTGGGCGAGGATGTCGTGGGCGTGGAGGACGTGCTTAGTTTTATATATATTGTACTGTGTTGTATATATGCCTTTGTGAAGGCATTTATTTAGCTTGTATGTGGATCTATAATATTATGATATCATATTGGTTCATTTTGGATCTATCATATTGTTCTGTTGTGTATTATTTTCTCGTCAAGTTGGTTCATGTTTTAACCTTGTTTTTAATTGATATCTCATTTTTTTGGATTAATTTCTTCTTATATAATCAATTAAGAACCAACTAGTGTTGGTTGCAATACCACTTCTACAATCCATATGCATATTCAGAGCTATTGAAATTAACAAATTTATAATAATTGACTATATTATAGACATTCAAATACAAGTGAACGAATTGTAAATGTACAAATATAATCAATATTGCTAATATACAAATCAATAAGTATGAAAGAATAATAATGAATGCAAAAAAATTGAAAAAATTGCAATACGTCCTGCATGGGGACATTTTTCTCTGATGTGGCAGAAATACGTCTCTATGCAGGAGACATTACTTTCCTGTGGAACCAATACGTCCCCGTCAGAGACGTATTGCTTTGTTGCAGAGTAATCCGTCCTGGCTGGCGACGCATTGGTCCCACAGCAGGGCAATGCGTCTCGCTTCAGGACGCATTGCTCTGCGGTGAGACCAATGCGTCCCGTCACAAGACACATTGCTCTGTCACAGAGCAATGCGTCCTGAACCTGAACGCATTGCCCTGCTGTCGGGTCAATGCGTCGTCAGCCGGGACGCGTTGCTCTGCGACAGAGCAATACGTCTCCGACGGGGAGGTATTGCTCCCAAATGTGCCATTTTGAGAATTAAGTTCAAGAACATGCTATTCTGAAAATTAATATGGCCAAACATATCATTTTGGGTTTTTTGTCCCTCATTTTGTTGGTAAAAATTGTTATTTTTCTTAACGAAACAAACATACAGACGATTAGGAAGACTGGACACAATGCAATCTCTTGGGCTCAAATATTTTGGTGCTGCATAACACGGTGGAGCTTTTCTATTTTGATTCAAACTTATTTATAGGAAACTAATTTTTTGACATGACCGAACTTAACGCTACCATTATACCACGAATTTGGGTGAGCAGCTGGACCACGTCGTGCATGAGCTCCGCATGGACAGGCATGCCTTGGCTCTAATTCAAACTCGCACGGCTTGCACACAATGATCATGGGCACGTGCAGGGACTCAGCTAAAATAGAAAAAGTAAATAAAATAAACCAAGCAACTTGATTATCCAACAAATAACCCCTAATCTAGTTACTTTGTTGCTTGATTTCAACAACTCCAATGTGTGCTTAGTGGTCGGTGCTTCCATGAACCTTCTCACATAGCTCACCACGTAAGCAATGTCGGGGCGGGTGTGCACCAAATATCGCAAGCTTCCCATGATGCTTCTGTAGAGTGTGACATTGACGGAATGATTTGTGCTTATTTTACTCAACTTGAGCCTTGCCTCCATTGGCACATGACAGGGGTTGCACCCCACCATGCCGGCCTTTCGTCGTGTAGGCTGCTTGGTTGAGGGTAATGTCGTTCTCACCTTGGTACACTTCAATCCCGAGGTAGTAGCTGAGAATCCAAGGTCACTCATCTTTAAGAGTTGCTTCATATCTCTCTTGAACTTGTCAATCCCCCATTGATGAGTGCCGGAGATGATGAGATCATCCACATACACCCGCACAAGCACGAGCCACACTCTCATGCCCTGAGTCACTTCGGCAAAACCCAAGCGACAACAAAAGGCTATCCAACTTGGCGTTCCATGCTCGTGGAGCTTGTCACCGTCAATATATACTTGATGCTCATGGCCATTGATCACGGAACTGGGCAGCTGAGCATCATAGAAGTCCTCCTCGAGACCCCCACTTAAAAATTTGGATTTGACGTCCATGTGGTGTAATCCACCAATTGTGGATTGTGGAGAATGTCTTACGTCTTAAATATCTTCGAGTGTGGGGGTGCCTTGCTAAGGTACTTGTCCCTGAACACAAAAGGAAGAAATTAGGACCGAAAACGGTTGATGCCATATTCTTAGGTTATGTAGAGACAAGTTATGCTTATAGATTCCTGATTGTAAAATCAGATATCTCTGGCATTGAGGTCAATACAATTGTGGAATTACGTGATGCTACATTATTTGAGGATGTGTGTCCTATGAAAACTGGTGTGCCCAATGAAGTTTCACAAGAAGATTCATTTACCACATGTTCCATTCCCGAGCACGTGGAAAGGATGAAAAATGTGGGGGGCGACTCAGAACAAGCTATTTCTGAATCTGATGATTCTGAAGGAATAGTTGAACCAAGGAGAAGTAAACGGCCTAGGACATCAAAGGACTTTGGAAGTGAGTTTCCCACTTACAATGTTGAGGATGATCCTGTTACTTTCAAACAAGCTATGGAATCTCCAGAAGCTAAGTTTTGGAAAGAAGCCGTTAATGATGAAATCCAATCAATTCTCTCGAATAGAACTTGGGAATTGGTGGATTTGCCTCCTGGTTGTTCTGCAGTTGGTTGCAAATGGATTTTTAAGAAGAAACTTAATGCAGACGGGACAATCAATAAGTATAAGGCTAGGTTAGTTGCTAAGGGTTACACACAAAGGGAAGAAATAGATTATTTTGATACCTATTCACCTGTTTCCCGTATGACCACAATCCGAGTGCTTATAGCATTGGCTTCCATTTATAATCTCTATATCCATCAGATGGATGTGAAGACCGCGTTCTTACACGGTGATCTTTAAGAAGAGATATATATGGAACAACCTGAGGGATTTGTGGGTCGTGGGAATGAGTCAAAAGTGTGTAAACTTGTTAAGTCATTATATGGCTTGAAACAAGCCCCTAAGCAATGGCATGAGAAGTTTGATTCTGTGATATCATCGTTTGGCTTTATTTCTAATGAATTTGATAAGTGTCTCTACTGCAAGGTTGTCGATAATGGATTCATTTTGTTATGCTTATACGTCGATGATATCCTGCTTTTTGGTTCCGATATGAAAGTAGTAAAAGAGACAAAGTCATTCTTGTGTAGCAAGTTTGAGATGAAGGATATGGGTGTCGCTGATGTGATTTTAGGGCTTAAAATCATAAGGTCTACTGATGGTATAACTCTCTCTCAGTCTCACTATGTTGAGAAGATACTGGAGAGGTTTGAGTACACATCACGTAAACCTGTTAAGACTCCATATGATTCATCCAAACCCTTGTTCAAGAATGAGACTGGGGTTACAGTGTCTCAATTACGATACTCTCAGATTATCGGAAGTTTGATGTATCTTATGAACTGTACACGTCCAGACATTGCGTTTGCCGTGAACAAGTTAAGTAGATACACCAGTTGTCCCGACAAGACCCATTGGGAAGCTCTTGACAGAGTTCTGAGGTATATCAAGGGAACACGTTCCCTTGGGCTGCATTATGGTAAACATCCTTCCGTAGTCGAAGGATATAGTGATGCAAGCTGGATTGCCGTGAATTCTGGGAGTAATGGTGTCTCAGGATATGTATTCCTGTTGAGAGGAGGAGCTGTTTCCTGGAGGTCTAAGAAACAGACCATATTGTCTCGGTCCACTTTTGAGGCAGAGTTGTGTGCTTTAGATGAAACTGGATTGGAAGCTGAATGGCTACATAGACTTATGTCTAGTTTACCTATGGTAATGAAGCCACTTCCTGCAATTTCAGTTCACTGTGACAACACTACAACTATTGCTAAGATAAAGAGTTCCAAGTACAATCAAAAACAACGTAGACACATCCAAGTCAGATTGAAATCTGTAAGGGAGTTAGTGTCTAATGGGGTTGTGGCTGTGGACTATGTCGGTACCAAAGATAATACAGTTGATCCTTTCACTAAAGGTCTTACCTTGACTTTAGTGGAAAAATCCAGGTTGGGAATGGGACGGAAACCCCTATAGATTTGCAGGCAGTAGCAACCCAACCCAAAAGAGTGGAGATCCCACAAATTGGGTTCAATGTGGTAATAACAAGCTGTCGGGTAAATCAGATGACACTATGTATTCTTGTTTGATGCTTCTTGCATCTGTGTGTCTATTCCCTGGGAAACCTGTTAGTATCATGACTGCAAGTTAGTAAGAGATTAGTCTCTTAATGGTGTCAAGTCTTAAGACAGGATGTTAGCAGTACATCCTTGGAGACTCCAGCTAAGTGATTGATGTTGTGTAGGCCGCAACAGGAGAATTGGGTTGTTCTCTGTTATCAATCATGATTTATATTTTGTATGCATGGCCTTAATGCATTGTTTTTCTTTACTACCATGTCTTTATTGTGTTGTTACCAACCTATACTCTTGTACCCAAGGTTCAGGTTCAAGACTTTTGTTCACCTAGTTCCTACAGGGGTCACAGTTGGATAACTCAGGTAGATTCAAACCGTAAGGTATCTGCTGAAAGCACAGTATGGAGGACTGAATGGTAGAGCACACTACACATTGGACTTTGTGGGGGATTGTTAGATAACTGATTACGTTAGTTATTAGTTACGTAACTGCTGTAGCTATTAGCTAGTTACTGTAGCAGCTCATTAATGTAGCTAGACTATTGTGGTAATCACTTATTTAGCATGGGTTAAGCCCAATGTAGTGCAGCAAGTACATGTGGGAATGTAATGTTGTTTCTAGTGCAAATGGCAAAGAAGTTTTATCCCATATTGCTCACACCTAGAACTTTTGTAGTCCTCATATGTAGGATCACATGGGGCACTAGTGTCCAAAGGAGTTCTAGGAAGGAGGTATGCTCACCTCCTTGGTGGGTGGGATTACCACATCACAACGCACGCACACACGCGCGCGCGCGCGTGCCACGCCACGCCTCGCCTCGCCTGGCCGGGCCGGGCTCGGGCTCGGGCTTGGGCTTGTGGCTTGTGGATTGTGGAGAATGTCTTCCGTCTTCTTTTTGCACTAGTATACAACTACGTAATTAATTACTCGTGTAATTAATTGTTGCTTTCTTATTCGGATTTCTTAAATCCTAATTAGAAAGTATTTCTCTTTTACGGATTATTCCCGTATTGTGTACGAGAGCAACCGAGTGTTGCGTCTAACTGGGAATAGGATTAGGGACGTACGTGACTATTTATATGACTCCGGTCATTAGGGTTAAACACACCGAAAATAGTTTTTCTGCTGCCGTGTGTTTTGTGAACCCTAATCCCGAGTGCGAGAGTCGTCGTCCCCGGAGTTGCTTTGCGGAGTTGTCCTCCTGTGCGAAGCGAGACTCGTCGTCCTTCCCTTCAGACGCAGCTGTCAGGCGGTGGTACCTGCGGTGGCTGTGCTGCACTGGTAGCAGTGCGACGTGCGCGAGCAAGACGTGCAACTTCCAGGTTCGTGCCGGATCGAGACAGGGAGAACGGTGCCTATCCGCGAGGATTGCCGGGCACCGGTTTCTGGTTTGCAAATCTAACCCTTAATTTTGTTCTCCTGCATTGTTTGTTCTTCGAATCTTATCTTGGATCTGCCTGCACTGTTAATTAAATTGCACCTGACGCTGTTGCATGAACGACAACAACCTATTTATTAACAACATGATGATCTTAACGTGTGCTACACACCATAAGACATGTAGGTAATGCACGCTCGGTTTCTTACCGTACCACATCTTGTAAGGTGTCTTGTTGTCAAGGATCTGTGTGGGTGATTGGTTTAGGAGGAAGACTGCCGTGGTGACTGCCTCACCCCAGAAGATTGATGGCACGTTCATTACCTTTAACATGCTCCAAGCCATTGCCTCACCCGATCATGGTGAGGATTTTAACTCCACGACGTTTGCAGCGTATAGTGATGATCATGGCATCAAGTGGCAGCTCACAACGCCGTACTCCCCACAACAAAACGGCTTGGAGCATGCTAAAGACCATGAATTTTCTGGGACTGAGTATCTCTATTGTCGCACGATCTGTTGTTCTTACCGCTATACGTCCTTCACCACAACGATGGTTTCCTTTCCCTTCGCTAGTTCTGCTGTTGTTTCCTGACGATCTGTCCTGCTCGTGCTTGTGTATGCATGTAAGCCAATCCTCATCAGATAGAAGCAAACACCCTCCAATGTTGCCACCAACGTCGAGTTCAAATCGCTCCTCTGCTGCCTTCAATCTCCTGCTCATCTCATCCACGAGAGAATGGAGAGATCAATCGTCATTTCGATGGAGAGTGCCATATGAGACGCAAAATTTTTTGCTGCACCTTCTCCTCAAAATCATGTCACCTAGGATGGTAAGTGTGTTTATCATGCCGGTTAAACACATGACAAAGTCGTTGATGGTCTCAACATCGTTGAACTTGATCCCCTCAAATCCCTTGCAGAGTGATTGCGCCTTGGTTTTGTGCACCTGCTCGATACCGTGGCGGACCATCTTGATTGAGTCCCAAGTTTCCTTTGCTGTCTTCTTCATGGAGAGAGTTTCCAACATCTCCAATGGAACAACACGGAGGATGGCCTCCAACTCCATGCGGTCATCGCAGTAGACAACATCATCGTCAACCTTTGTGTCCTCCTCGATCATCTTCCACAAGCCTCTCACCTACAAGATGACCCACATGAGTGGGGCCCAGTTGCCATAGTTTTTCTCGTTAAGGTTCGGTAGACAGTCGATCCGACAACCTCCTTCAGCATTGGTGGTACCACCAGGGCATGGCCATCTCCGTCTAACTTCTCACCTACCATTCACACAGGAGCAACAACATAAGGCTCTGATACCACGTGTTGCTTTTCTTAATGAAACAAACACACAGACGATTAGGAAGACTAGACACAATGTGATATCTTGGACTCAAATATTTTGGTGCTGCGTAACACAATGCAACTTTTCTTCTATTTTGTTTCAATCTTATTTATGGGAAACTAATCTACTAATGTGACCGAGATTCACACTGCCATTATATCCCACAAATTTAGTTGAGCAGCTAGAACATATTTTGCATGATCTCCGCATGAACATGCATGCCTCAGCTCCAATTTAAACATGCACAGCTTACACACAATGATGTGGGCTCGTGCATGTATTTGGCTAAAATAAAAAATGAAATAGAATAAACCAATCAACTTAATTATCCAACATGAATCCCTACTGGATTCAGTAGCCATGGTTGATTTGATCATGGCGACACTGAAATAACGGTCATCTTGTTCCCCGTCCTAGTCGTATGGCCAGGTCCAGTTGGAAGAAAGGATCTCAGTACCTTCTGCAATGTGCTAAGAGTGGCTCCAACTTTGTGTGGATCTTGCGGATCCAATGGTGGCAAGCTTTTAGTGGGAAAGATGAATCCCTAGAATAAGGGGATTCAGACGACTTCCTACATCATCAGTTTATCGATTACCCTTCTTCAAGGTCAAGAAACATAGCTTTTGACATCTTGGAACCGACTCAGCAGGGGTTCGCTCCGTGTCTACCTGCGTGAGGGCATGTTTAGAACTCTAGGAAGAAATACAGAAAAGTTGTGACTCCTCATCTTTCCTCCACCTTACGACATTGGCTGCATGCTGAAACGGGTCTAAGACCGCCACAGACTAGGTGCCATGAGGAGAATGCAAAAAGGAGAGGGATCGTGGGCCGATCCAGGAGTAAAATCGAAATGACCGATTTGAGTCTAGTCAATCTATGGGTGTGCCTTCGTGGGAGCTGCATGGCAATGATCTAGACTCCCAGCTAGAGAATCAATGGATCCTATTTATCCCAACTAGATACATTTGCGTATTATTCATAGAAATTATGAAAAACCTAGCATAAAGCATATAAAATTAGTCCCTCAGTGAAACAATGCCCAAAATACTTGTGGATTCATACAAATGCTTAAAATCTTGTAATATCCTTAGATCACAACTTCCATGTTCATATTTGATGATATTTAGTTCTAATGCTAATGCTCCTAATTGGGATTCATTAAATGAAATAAATAATAGCTAGTTGATATTAATTCTCAAAAAATTCTTTTTGAACCCTAATGCTGATTGAAACCCATATTGAACTCTAGATGTTATAATATATACTAATACAAGTTTCTTTTCTATTTAAGACCAATTAGATGCTTTTAGCCCCATATTAATTCTAGAAAATAGAAAAAGCATCGAAAAAATATGAAAATTGAATGATAACCTAATTGGAACATGCATATTAGTATAAATATATCAAAGACCATTCTAAGATAATTTTGAGCCTACGTGTGGATAAACCCTAATTTGGAGCTAACTATCAAGAATAATGATGATCAATGTATTAATGATGTTTAATTGTTATTAATTAGGTGATGAGCATGGATATACATGACCATGGATATGTTAGGAATCTCTGAACTCATGTACATGCATCTTTCCTCCTTAACCATCTAGTCCATTTGGACTAGAAGCATATATTAGGTTTTATATGATCCATTTTTCTCTTGACCTATTTGATATGTTTCTATAAACTGCTTGGCATATGTACTTGTTTGGCTACATCTTTTTCTGTTGAATAATCTTTTAAAATTATATATATGTCTTACAAATAACCTTGAGAATAAATTATATGCCCATTATGATTGCGTGAATGATGATGTTGATATTGGGTACAAGTGACCTCCTCATGTCAAAGAAATGGAGCTTGTAAAAAATGGTGACCTGCTCCTTGGAATGAAAAGATGAACCCATGTGACCTTCCCCATCTTGTTAGGGCGATAGAGCCATATAAATTGTTGATATCAACATAGTGGGAAAACTCATAATAAAACATTGCCAAACAAACTAAGCTTTTGAGCAAATGTTGTTATTATTTGTTTATGAATCCTTCCAAGCAATATACTAATATGGCTATAGAATTATGCTTCTTTTTCTAGTATTTATATCCTTTATCAACACCACGTACTCAAAACATTTGTGCTGACTTTTCCCACTATTTTAGTAATATATTAGGTTCCGAGCTAGCAAGGGAGGAAAAAATTGCTTGTGAGAAATTGTACAGTTGTACCTATTGTATAAAGATCTCAGTCTATGTACATGACTATAGATTTGTAAAATTTTTCCTTTAAATTATTTAAATGTAATAATTCATTTTGTAATAGTGTTACATGTTAATTGTTGAGATGTTGTGGTGTATGCTATACATTTATTGTACATTTATGCTTCTACTTCAACATTTGCACTATGGTATATTCTCTAGTTCATGGATTCCTAAGTCTATGAAACTTATCACTTATCTATAAGCATATGAATTTAGTATCTATTTCAACACAAATCAACCAAATTTATCTAGTGTCTAAGGGAGTGTGATTATTGAATGCTACCATATTCTAGAGTACATTTACTACCATATTCAAAGAGGAACGCTTGTACTGGTGAAGGGGTGGGTTCATGATTCTAGACTAAGTAAACAATGTATTACAAAGTTTGTCAGTTGGTTGGAGGACATTCTACTTGCACCATACCACAATACAACATCCAAAATGACCATGGTCCTCCTATGATACCTCTACCATAGTCACTCTTGCATGCCATATGAACAACATAATAATATGTTTCAATCTCATATATTCTTACCAGTTAAGTTGTCTTTTATAGAATCTTAAGCCTTTCCTACAATGTAAAATTTATTTTCCCACCAAATTTGAAATGACATATATCTGCATGACTTCTTTAGTCTCTCATATTCTTCTAGTTGTATCTAATTTTGGACACATATGTTTGAATAAGAATTCCACATCATCTATCCTAAGACATCTTCATACAATCATGAATGATATTATTACCTTTCTAATGAATACAATCTATCAAAGACAACATTCATAAATGATAAATGTCTTTGAGTTTGTCTATGACAAGTGTGGGCCCAAATCTTCCCTATTGACAACCATTCTTATTTGATATTAACGAACATCAGGGCATCATACGTTCCAATGTGAGAAGTGGTAAGCACTCTATCTTGGTTCTCAATTTATTTATATGCGCTTCAAACCTTCACATACAAAACCTAACATTATGTTTTCCATGTAGTTATTTGTTTACAAAATTAAAGTTTCCGTATATATTTCCCAGAAAAATTATGGCGTCCTTCACTTCCTCTTATGCTATGCATGACTTTTTCATGCCCTTTTCTAATAAGTGAACCTATTACCCCCTCACCACCACAGGTCACCTGCTTGTTTATTGCCTCCCCCTAGCCCCAACCAAAAGTCTAGCTGACCTCCCTTTTGTTTTCTTCCTTCTTCATGTATGCTGCTGGTTCAACATATTAGTATTTTTAATGTTCAATGTATTTTGTCTTTTTAAGATAATAACAATGAGTATGCCTCAATTATTCATCATCTTGAATCATGTTTTTGTAAATCAATTAATTTAAATTTTCTTTTGTACCATCGTGTGCTTGTCTGCACAACTATCCTAATATGTGTTAAGTTTACCACTATCTCTCCCACAATCACTTCTAACCAAAGTGCACAATGAGATCTAATGTTATCATGATATATGGTAATATAAAACCCTCAGTGCATCTAATACTAACATCAACAAAAATATGGCCAGTAAGCATCAAGGTGTAGTGGAATTTTTGTTTATAGAATGAGATTTTTCATATTATATATCAAATCCACAATCTTCATGATTTTTATATTGCATGGATACATGCCAATATATGATACATATACATTATTTTTTCATTGATATAAACTAGGTTCTTCATGAATTTCTCATACATTATTTGTACTAATGATATGCATGGTAATAATCTTTACAAAGTATATTGAGGAATAAGCCTTAACTTGATGTCAAAGTGTTACTTGTGTGAAGATATTCTCCTTTTTTGCTGAACAAATATATTCTCCTTGATTCCCCAATAGATGTAACCAAGGTCCCTTCATCTATATCTAAACAATTGAAAAGGGGACAAAATTAATCACTCTCTTGATCATCTTCAATAGATTTTTCTCCATCCTACCACTTGGTATTGTACCCTCATGTTCTACCCACATGTTGAGAACCAATTTTTCAACATTGTGCTTTTTCCACATGAAAACCATGCCGATGAAAACCAAGACAACAATTATACTCATCTTGATACTCAAAATCATGAATTTATAAACACAAAAATTATATCTAGACATTTGAGACCAACCCCAAATGGAAAGTATCAAACTATTTCAATCAAAAAACCAAAAACCTCTATTCATATTATTAATTTAGTCATCTATAATCTCTTCATAATTACCAAGAAGCATCTTCAAAAATATCAAACCCTAGTCCAAACCAAAACTCTATACATTAACAATCTTTGACCTAGATATCTATCTAATTTCATCTTATATACAAAAATTACATCAAGACATCATATCTAATATTATAAAAACCTTCAATATTGTTAAATTCTCTTAAAATACTCAAGATTTACAATCACAATGCTAATGTTTTGAACAACATGCCTAAACTTGAGGTTGGTAATCTCAACCTCAATTCCTTTTTCCATAAAAAATTTGAAGCTCACAAATTATTGTCTATATCGTTCTTTAACATACTCAATTTGGGTAATGAATCTATTTTGAGCTATAATTTATCATTTTTCCTAACTTGTAACTTATTCTTTCATCCCAAGACACATTTAGTTATTTTGATCAATTTTCTTATTCTATGATACCAATTTCTCACAAATTGAAAATCTTATGTAACAATGAGTTCATTTCCTCTTACTTGAGTAATAATCATATTTTTGAACTACTTTCACCTCACTCAGTGACATTTGAAATTATAGTGCTATAATACTTAGATAAGCCTTGTAGTTCAATAATATTGTCATTTGTTAACTACTGGCTTGGAATTCATTAAAAAATTGGTAAAAATTATATACATATAGAAAAATAGTGATTGATGATAGAAAAATTAATAGACTAGGTTAGAGCCACAATATAGAGAGTTTGTATTTTTATAAACCATTTTAATAAAAGGTACACTCATGGTGAAAATCTCAATAAAAGAGCATTTTCCATTTAGGAGGTGTAAATTGGAAGCAAGCAACTAAATTAGTAATTACTACTAAGTAGTAATTAGGTTTTTATGAAGACAAAGGCCAGAATTTTACTACTATTAAGTAATTTATTAGTAGTAATTACTACTAAGTAGTAATTATATTTCATGTGAGAATGGATAAATCATTTTATTTTAAATAATTTGATATCTCGATGTGTCAAGAATCTCTTTACTATTTCTAGTTACCACTTTGAAAGGTTGTACCCATTTGAAACTGGTATGAAAACTAGACCTTATTGGTTACTCCCATAGCGTACAAAATAAACTTACCTAAATTTGATTTCATAACTATTTTTTTTAATAACTCAATATTTGGATTTAGTACCAGCTTTGGCGACCCATCTTCTCTTATTTGGGTCCATGTGTGGTTTTATTTCTCCTGAGAATTCATGGAGAAGTGGTATGAAGAAGACCTAGAAAATATGGGCAAGAGTTGTCCTCTGTAGAAGAGTAGATATGACACATGCCTATTTTATATATTTTTTGTAGTCCCAATGTATACACTTATGTGAATTTTACGTAAAGCACAAATTTTTATAATATATGTTTACATATTCTGATATAATTTTGTGAAGATTTGATCATAAAGATTGGGTCTTTATAACATGGTATCAGAGCTATAAATAGTCGACACACATGCATGTCTTGTGAATATTAGGATTGAATAGATAGTACACCTGGAAGTTATGTAAATAGTATACAACCAACACTATTTTGGATAGCCCTATATACCTAAGATAGACACAAAAACATAGGTGGGATCAATTTTCTCATAATTGTCTAATACACCCATAAGTGAAGATACAATAGTGGAGATGATATGAGGTATCTAAGGAAAGGATATTTAGTGAAGGTACCCTAGTGACCCATTATGTTCTATGGAAATCTTATTTCACACTTCAGTCAAGTAGTTAGTATGGGGAATGTTGGTAAGAGGTGATTCTGACTTAGTTCTCGCATTGATTTTGGCCATTTTTTAGTTTTGCATCTAAAATTGTGCCCATTGAAAAATTATTTTCTTTATAAAACTAAATGTACAAAAACATGATTTTATTGAATTTTATTGATGATTTCTTGATCCAAGTCCTAATCAAATAGGTATAAAGATAGCCCTAGAAAAAAAACCTAGAGTTTGGTTGAGAGTAAGGGTTAAGAGAAAATGAAGGATTTGACATTATACTTTACATGCCTCATTATATTTCTAGTTGAATCCTTTTAAGTGGTGGAGAGTAGTGCATGACAAGACCATGGACGCCTTGTTTTTAGTACAAAATCCTCTTTCATGGATGCAATGTTGTAACATACTCAATTTTGGGTACTATATCAATTTTGAGCTATAATTCATTATTTTCACGAGTTTGAACTTATATTTTAATTCCAAGACACATTCAACTATTTTGATAAATTTTATTGTTTTGTGATATTAATTTCTTAAAAATTTAATTTGATATATAACAATGATTTCATTTCCTATTACTTGAGTAATATTGACAAACTAATCCCTTCATATTTATGAACCACTTTCACCATATTCAATGAAATTTGAAATTATAGTGCCCCAATACTTGGATACATCCTTGTAGTTAATAATATACTCATTTGTTAACTAGAGGCTTAGAATTCATTTAACAATATTGGTCAAAATTATATATATAGAAAAGTTAGTGATTAATGATTGACAATTTAATAGACCAGGTTAAAGCCATAATATAAAGAGTTAGTACTTTTATAAATTAGTTTAATAAAAGGTACACTCGTGGTCAAAATCTCAGCGCAAGTGGATTTTCAATTTAGGAGGTATAAAATTGGAAGTTGGTGACTAAATTAATTAGTACTATGTAATAATTAGGTTTTTATGAAGAGAAAGGCTCACTCCCACTCCTTCTTTGTGAGGTCTCGACTATTTACAGAAGTAAATGGAAACCACACTAACCAATACCTTCTTCTTATATCACCTTTGCAATGCTAATGAAAATTAGAGCATTAGTTCCTCCTCCTCCCCTCCTCTGCCTCACCTCCTCTCCTCATCTCCCAAACATTCTACAACCATAGAGGCACCCTCACCTACATAAACCCTAAAAAACTAGTAGGGTAAGGCACACACCCACAACATAATCTATGACTGAACCTCACCTTCCTCATACACAATCCACCACATGTGGCTGGGAAATCATGCCTGCCACCTTCGTTCAGGATTCCACACCCATCCACACATTCCCCCACCTAGCCACTCATCTGACCTCTATCAGATGACCTGCAAAACCAACTATCTTTCCACCCAAAAAACACCCTATCAATCAGATCTACAACTGATTCTTCCTCCTCAATCTGACGTTGATAGTCACCAGCTCTAGTTTGTATCCCCATACTAAGGAATTTGTAGACCACCATAGTCATTGCCTATGAGATCTTTAGCAACTCTCCCAAATCCCAACACCTAAAAAAAAAGACCACCACTACCATGATGTAGTCCAGATACAAAATGACCTTAACCCTCCTTGGACATGACATGGAGTTATGAAATGAAGTATCAATTCTCCCTCATCACCGTCAAGTACCCAAAGGACCCCAAGGACTATTAAAACAACAAGTTCCTCATCCAACAATGTGAGACTCTGGTGTTTTATGCTGATGAGGCCTACAATTCAGGAGGTTGAGTGTTTACTTAGGAAGAATTGCACCTTTCTTACTTTGCCCCAAGTCATAGGATTCGACGATGATATATGAATGAAATATAGGTAGACCTTAATTTCCTAGACTAGAGTTTATGGATAACTAACCAAGTAACGCTGAAGATTCTAACATGTATTCTCAGACCTTCTCAACACCCAAAATCCCCTTAACTAGATTTATATCCCATTAGCAATGTAGTCTATTATCCACTTTTATCCCCTTGACACTTGAGCATTGTTTGTAATATATCCCATTAGCAATGTAGTCTATTATCCACCTTTATCCCCTTGACACTTGAGAATTATTTGTAACTAAAGTTGCACCTTCAGTTCACCTACAACCTAGGAGGAAATTAGTGGGAAACTTTCCCACATGCTCGAGATTTTACAACAAGGAAACTACCTTTGATGTAGATCCAATGGACAAGTAATCAAGAGTGCATCTCAATTTTAACTAGCAGTACATTGACACATAGGTCCATATCTCACCTTGTTTAATTCTAATACCTAAAACTCCATTACTAAGACTATACATAAGATTACTTCAGGTCACATATAGACAAGTATACTTACTGAGATATATAAAATTAAAGTAGAAATAGTTATTTCACCTTTTTTAGGTAAGTCAGGAAGTACTTTTTATTTATATTGCCTTCGTTGTGCAGGAAAATCCAAAGAAGGATTACATTCACTAATCAAGTTTTTAGAAATATCCTAGTAGTAGTGCTACCATTACAAAAGTTTTTTTAAATACATTTCTCTATGATGGTGGGTGGGTTAATATAGTGGAAAATCCTATACTGGTTCTTGAGGTGGAATTTAGCAAGAGTATCAACTACATCATTTTCCTCCCTACAGGCATATTGTACCTTCTAATGCTTTTTCATTTTCCCTTTGATCTTCAACACCCAGTAAGCATATCTCGAATATAGCCTGTGGTCACCTTGAATAAGTTTGCCAACATTAATGCAATATAATTCTATTATAATGTTTTTGGTTTAGTTTCTCTCTACAATTTCCATGACCAGATCAATCCCCACAAGTTCTTCCTCAGTGGAATTGTTTGTGTAGAGCTTCGTTCCATGTCCTTCCAACCAGATGCCTAGTTCATCTCCGCAAACCACAACAAAAATTGCTTTAGTTTTGTTCATGGCTGCGTCAGTGTTGAACTTAACATATAGAGATGGTGGAGGCCTACATTGCTCCTCCTACTGATGTATACCTACTTTAGAAATGTCATTCCATCCTGCATCATGCACTACCAACTCCTTCCTTACATATTCTATCTGATGATCTATATACTGCTCCTCTTGTTTGAAAAATTTCCAATTTCTACAATGCTAGATATAGTAACATGTGATGATAATAGACATTGGCTACTTGTAGTTTTTATAAGGTTGGCCTTCATCCATGCCTGGGTTTCAGTGAATTCAAAGAATATAGTGTGTTCAACAACATCAAGCACTCCTTCCCAAACTAGTCTGGGATATCGACAATCCCTTAATGCATGAAGGATTGATTCTTATTCTTGTCTGCATCTTCCACAGGTGATGTCATTAGTTAAGTATCTAGTCTTCTATCATTTATTAGTAAGAAGTGCCCCATGACCAGTGATCCAAATAAATAATTTGTATCTATGATACATATTCAATTTGTAGATGTGGTTCCAATCACCCTCTAATAGGGTAAATTTCAAATTCTTAATGATTATAAGCCAATTTGGTTCCAATCTCCTTCACCATCTCACAACTAATCTATTGTCTTAGGAATTCAATATCCCAATTTCCTACTATATTTCTTTGGAAATCTACGGTTAGATTTCTTCGATCGAAAGAAATTAGTTTTATTGCATAATAATAAGTTTGATATTGGTCTTAATCCAATACTCGTTCCAAATGTTAGTATCCTTCCCACTGATCACCTGAATCTTGGGGTTGTTATGTTTGGTTTGTATGCTAGAAAATGTGAATTTCTAAAAGACAAAAGTGATATAGATGGTTGTGTGCCACAACATTTGTTTGCATGCCTCTTCACCAGATCAAATCCCTATTAGTTAATAAGTCCCAAGTGTTCTTTAGAAGCATCACTTCATTCCACTCCAGCATAGACTTTATTCCTAGAACTCTACACTATTCAGAGCTTGTCATTTTGCACCAAGAAACTAGTGACATAGGATGCGATTTATGCTATCCTCCCCATATGAACTACCTCATTGAGCTATCGATACTATCGCAGAGTTTAGTGGGAAGAACCACAATATGCATAACATATGTCAGGATCTCTATAAAATTTGATTTACCCAGACAAACATGACCTGTAAATGAAAGGAAACACGACATCCATGCATTCAAATTATAATTCACCTTCCTTAAATGTCAGAGTAAGTATCTTTATTGACTCTACCGTGTAGGATCGACACTCCTAGATATCTTTCTGGATCATCCTTGACCTAGAAACTTCTCACAATAGCAATTCGTTGAATCACAACTTTGGGAACTCCTTGAGAAGAATATATGCATGCATTTGGAATTGAAATAGACTAGCTTTATGCCTATTCAAACTTCATAAATCAATCATGTATGATGATCGCTTGTTCTTCACTAGCTTCTATAATAAGATGCATGTCATCTGCAAAACATGTGTGATATTGCTGGTCTAAAGGAATTCAATTTGACGTGCTTCCACTTCCTCTAGGATACTCTATCTTGTATCATCTAATTGAGACTTTCAACACATAAAACAAAGAGGTATGGAGACAAAGGGTTGCCCTATCTTAAACCCCTGCTAGCATGAAAGCTTTTGGAACTTTTTCCATTCCAAGCGATAGTAAGGGCTCCTCCAATAATCAAATTCATGATATGATGATGAATGTTTGTGGGTATGTTCACCTTTATCAAGGTATCTTTGAAAAATTTCCATGACATCATGTTGTAAGCTGTAGTTAAGTCCACAACCATGGTTTTAGCATCACCTCTTCTTTTCATATTGTTCACAAGTTCATAGACCAACATGATGTTGTCTGTGATCCTCCTACCAGGGACAAAGCTACTTTGTCAATAGAGATCCCCTTTGGGATATGTTCCTTGAGCCGTTTCACACCTACCTTCAAGGCAATCTTCAGGGTGATGTTGTTCAGTGAGATCAGTCTAAGATGCTCACATATTTCTAGTGTGGGGACTTTAGGTATAAGAATGATGGTTGCATTACAAACATCTTCATGGATGGGTTCACTATATAAATCTTTACGCATAGACACTACCACAGATCTACCTAATATACTCCATCTTTTCTTGATGGAAAGGGCACCAGTACTGTCTGGACCAAAAACTTTGAAAGGGTCCATGCTACAACAAATGCTATATATCTCATCCACTAAGGACTATCTAGCAATGTGGATGAGTTGTTCCTCCTTGTGAGTTTTGAATCTCACTGGTATGCTATTACAATAGTTTCTCCTATCTATACAGTGTCAGTTATGATATTTTTGAAGTGTTTCATGACCAGATTCATCAACTCCCTATCACCCGATATCTAATTACCCTCCTCATTTTGTAACTTACAATTGTATTACCTCTGTTTCTTTGGTTAACCATCCTTAGTAAAACCTGGTGTTATTGTCCTCATTTTTCATCTAGTTAGCATGGGCTCACTATTTGAAATCATCTTTTTGTTTTCTTAGAATGGTATCCAATTTTGCTTGCATATTAATGCACAATTTGTTAGATATATAATCATACTAGATTGCCATAGTAGTTTGTAATCATCCAATATTCCTCATAAATTTGGTTTTATCTCTTTGGCGGTTTCGGGTAGTTTTCCTATTCCACTACGTTAATATATTCTATGCTAATTGATGAGCATCATGGAAACATAGGTTTTTATTCCAACAAGAAGCATGTGTTGCAGCGAATCCCTCCTCAGTATGCCTGAAGAGCTAGTACAAAACCTGGTTTCATTATGCACCCTTCTCCTGGACCCCAAAAAATAGGGCAATGATTAGAATGGACTCTTGGTAGATGCTCAATCACATACTCAGAAAATTTACTTAGGAACAAGTTGCTTTCTACAACTATATCTAGACACTCCTATAGAAGACCATGTCTGTTCATATATCTTACCCCCGAGAACCCTAGGTCTACGATACACACTTGCAAAAGAGTATCATTGAATAGTTGGGCCTCATTAATGTAAAGTGGGACTGTCAAAATTCTCATCAGGGGTGCACATGGTGCTAAAATCTCTCATGACCACCCATGGTTAAGTGAACCTATCCCCCATTTTAGTAAGATGCCTCCACAAAAGTTTGCACACAAAGATATGAAGGTTAGCATAGATAACTGAACCATGTATACTTTATTGATTCTACATGTTAAATTTCCTATGTCCACTGAGAATGAAAAGATCACACTTTCTACCATCCCAACAAATCTAGATACCTCCTACAAATCCTCTTGCCTCCACTATGTGTGAGTTCTTGAACCCCAATTTCTTGATAGTATTTTGTGCCCTTTTTTCACTGATGTAAGGCTCTAGGATTGCAGTGAACAAAGGTCATATTCAATGGATAAATTCCTTTAGGGTGTTTCAGGTGTCATCATTTATGATTCTTCTAACATTCCAAAATAGAATTTTAGTCGTGACATACGATAGAGATAAGAAATTTTGGTTCTTCAGACATATTTCTCTTCTTTACTGATTTTGTTCCCCTTGTGGATTTTTTAATCTTCCTTTCTACAAACTTCCTTCACCTCATCAAATCCCTCTTCCATATGTTCCTCCATATTCATTTTCTCCTAATTCTTTAGACTTGAACTTCTTCATCAAGTATCTAATTGTGCTGTAGGACTAATGTGCCCTTTCCTTTTCATTTATGTTCCATAGGACTTTCTCTTTCTTCCCATAGAGGCAGATATGGTTTTCACTATGTAATCTGACTGTGGTATATCATTCTCTTTATTTTTATGTGTAGTAAATTCCATGACTTCCGTTTCTATATCTTGCATCTCCACATCCCCAATATCATGATAACATGAATAACTTCATCAACAACATGATTGACCACTGTATGAGTCTTGGTTTGTGCTATGTTTCCCTAGCTAATCTTCTGGATAGCATTATGCACCATGTTAATGATGTTACCTATAAATTTATCTTGTGCCTCCTCCCCATTATTGGCCGCCAATTACTTTTTCTTTTTCTAGACTTTAGTGGGTCTCCTTGTGGAACTATTCATTTCTTTCGGTACCTTGGTCTCCTCATTCGTCCTTCACTATGTTCTCCCTTCCTCTTCACTGAGAGGGCCTGCAAATCTATTGTTACTTGGGTGATTCGTAGGTGGATATATATCATTTTCCTAATTACATCTTCTCCCCCTCTTCTTTTTTGAGTCACCATTCTTGAGTATTATCAACAACATTGTAGTACTCATCTCTGTGGATCTCCTCAGGTGGTTCTTGTTCTTACATCATGTTAGAATTAATTTCCCAACAATATTTATATAGGTGACCTTCTTTCCCACAGGTTTCACAAGTCCAAGAAAAACTCTCATACTCCACTTCATTTATCATATTGAAGGGAATTAATGGCCTAGTGGTATCCAATTCCAAGGCTAGTCTATCAAACTTACTGTGGAATCAGATAGCCATGTGGGGTTGTCTATCTCGATAAGCCTACCAAGTGCCAATCCTAATATTTAGATTGAAGGGAATTAATGTCCTAGGGGTATCCAATTCCAAGGCTAGTATAGCAAACTTACTGTGGGATCAAATAGCCATGTGGTTGTCAATGTTGATAAGCCTACCAAGTGACAGTCCTAATATTCAAATTGAAGGGAATTAATGTCCTAGTGGTATCCAATTCTAAGGCTAGTACAACAAACTTACTATGGGATCAGATAGCCATGTGGTTGTCAATCTTGATAAGCCTACCAAGTTCCAATCCTAATATTCAAATATAGTTTGAACATATAAGTGTAGGTGTAAATCCACTACTCGAACCCAAGGCACTACCATTTCTGGAAATTCCTCCTTTGGTTTGAATGTCAGATACCATTCCCAAACAATGATATTGTGCATAAATAGTTTCTAGGGACCTCCTATAAGGGCTATTTTATAATCTCTCAAGTAATATGACTGCACCACAAAATGGCCCATGCTCAATTCAAACATCTTAAACCTACAATGATATTACAAAGCAATTTCAATTTGTCCTATAGAGTTAGATATTCCACCTTTGTTCCTATAACCACAATTTCGTATTTCCATGGCTTCAAAAGGTTATCCTCTGCCTCTAATATGATCTTCAAAGCTAGCTTGCCCTCCAAATATTTCACTAGCTAGTCACAAAACCCTATTTTAGCATAATTATGTACTTGATATTAATCAAATAGATAATACCAGTGAAGACGGACTAAATCTTTTATAATTTAACGAGTATTGATATAATTAATATAAAAATAGAAGTCAACAAATATTTCTTGTATGCATCATGCATATATAGTAATATTCTAGAAAATAGTTCATGTTAATACATATATCAATATACTTACAAGTAGGAAAACCATGCAAATTCCATAGTTAAATGATGAGTTAGTAACTGCAATATTATATAATAAGAACACTTGGTATACTATATCTAACACTACTATCCTTCATCTATATGCATACTCATATACAAATTTGAGACCCAAGTATGAGTGTACAACTAGTATGCATTGAATTATGCATGACCTAAAACCTAGATTCTTAATAAGGGCATTCTGATGAGTCATATCCCATATAATGAACATCCTTGACCATAGTGACTAAATGAAATTATACTTGAGAGAGAATAACATTTGAAGACTTAAAATAGAGAAAATAAGTATATACTTAAGAATGAAACCTAGTTGGAAATCTGAAACTGATATCGATGAGAAAATATGAAATAGTAATCTAATATGGAAATAGTTAATGATAAATAACTGAAATTGAACATATGTTCCAAATTGTATATATCTTCCTTCATTAACTCTTGGATAGGTTTCAATCGTGATCATGAAAGCATCAAAATCTTGCTTAAGATAAAGGTACTTGATTCTTCATTCGATTATTGACCTATTTTGTTCCTTTTTGAATTTCATTCATATAATTTTGCAGAAGTGGTGAATTTGTTGTTAGCCTTGTCCTTCCTCTTAAAGTTCACTACAACTAAATTGAATGTTGAACATTGTTGAATGATTGAAATAATGGTTTATTTGATATTGGCACAGAAATTTGAATATTGTCTAAGAGCATCCGCTCACTATATTTGTTGGGTGATGTTCCCCAACCCCGTGTAATGGATAATGGAAAAATAGAACCCCCCTGATACTGGACACCCCACATGAGGAAGTGTCATTATATCATAGAGGGAAGAACAATGGGAACCTATCCCTAGAGAAGACAAAATGTTAGATTTCATGTGCCAATGGACAAATCATTTCATTCTGAATAATTTGATATCTCAAAGTGTTAAGAATCTCTTTACTATTTCTACTTACCACTTTGTATTGTTGTACTCATAACTAGTATGGCAACTAGATCATATTTGTTACTCCCATAGCCCACCAAGAAAACTTACCTAGACTGGATTTCATAGATCTTTACTTTTACATATCTCAATAATTGGATTTAGTATCAACTTTGCTGATCCATATTCCCTTGTTGGGGACCATGTTTGGTTTTATTTCCTATAGGAAGTCATATACATGTGGTACAAAGAAGACATAGAAGAGATGCACAAGATATGTCTTTGTTGAATACTAGATAGGACTCATGTCAATTTTATCTTTTTTTTTAGTTGTCTGAATGTATAAGCTTCCATGAATCTGATATAAAGCACGAATTGTAAACATATTTGTTTATATATTAAGATAAAATTTTGTAAATATTTGATTGTAAAGATAGGGTCTTTACAATTTCATACAAGAGATCATTTGTTATTCCAAAGGAGTTTGTCTTTTACATTTAGTAACAAGGTTTTAAAGAAACCTTAGATCATTAGCCAAATCCTACAAAAATGCTTTCCTTGACGTATCATGCACCTTCCATAATGATCTCAACATGTAATAAATTGCTCCAACTCACTTAATTTTAGAATCATTTTTTCCAATTGTCTTTGAGTGTTTTACATCATGGGCTCTAATGACCAATCCATAATTTTTGTTTTTCTTGAACATTGATAATTTTTTTTTTGATGGTTTCCATCACTTGGCTCCTTTGTGCAGGATATGATCAGGTACTGCAATTGCTTGAATGGAATTTGAGAATGCTTGAATTGATGTTGCTTTTCACCCCAAAACTGATCCAACAAGATCCATAAATACTCATCCATCAGTAGAGGTCGTGTTGTAGCTATGTGTGGATTTACAAGGACTGCATAAAGTAGGAGTAGTGCCTCTCTGGTGGCCTCATTATATGCTTATATGTGAAGACTAGAGGGGAACTACCCTCTTTTTTGGATAAGCTAGTATGAAATACATACACAATTAGTGCTACCAGTTTTGCTAAATAAAATGGAGGATCTGAATTTGGCTTTATCTCATTGCCCAGATCTGCATGTAGAAGATTTAGTTCTAGCATAGAAGGAACTACCTCATTTATAAAGTTTGCCTAGAAAATATTGTTAAGTGGACATACTTTCTCCTGCTCTACTGTCCTATCAAGATCAAAATCAATAAAAATAGTGGGTCCTTCATAATATCAACATTTATCTTTGGATACCCCATGTAGAACAAGCCCAACTTCTCCATGGGATTTGCATGAAACAGAATAGAGTGGATATATAATTAAAGTGGAGGTGGAATGTATACCTCCTAGTTGGGATGTATCTCCATCATATGAAATAACCAGATATACAACTTAAGTTGGTTGTTTATCTTCTAGAATTGACTCAACCAAGTCTAGTTGACCATTGTAACTGTCTGGGTGTAATGTTGCAAAAGGGAAGGATGTTGGACTATCTGAAACCGCAACCACACCATGACGAATCTCCTACTGATGATTTTTATGGCGATGTTTTAAGGCCCCTAATGTAGAGAAGGATGTAAGACACATGCACATGTCCAATTCTGGCTCTAGTTCTTTAGGTTGAGTCAATATCTCTAATTCACTCGTTGTTCTCTCTAGGATGAAACAAGTATAATCCTCATCATCAATCATGAATGTTGTCTGCTCTATCTTTCTTAGGGAGATATGCAATTGAACTTCATGTGACATGATGTGTTGGACTGAAAGAGTTTTACAATCAACTATGCAAGTTGAGCCTTCATTCTTTTACCACATGCTTCTCCATCGCTTAACACTACTTGTTGGTCAACTAGCACTGCCTACTGGTAAACTAACATTTTTTTGGAGAGCATCCATTCTCTCATCTCTGTCTATTGATATGCATAATAAGGTTCTTTATTATAACATCCACAATACTGTTGGTTGTAGTTTGTCCCGTCTGGATAATCATCTTCATAGAACCACTCCTCATTGTAACCCCCAAATATTATTGATTGAAGTTTGCTTCTTATATAATTTTAAGGAGTCTAACATTATGCTTGATGTTGAGCCTCTGAATATCTACTTTAGCTTTTGGAGTCAACTCTTGGAAGCCCTTGCGATCAATTTTGATATTAGCATTTTGCTCGATGATGATCATACACATCAACACTTCAGCTGTAGACTCTTCTTCTGTCATCCCTATAAATCTTGATTGAAGGAGTCGAGTATTTAATATTTTGCAATTTGCAATACCAGTCACACTCTTTTAATATAGTGTCTAAAATATAGAGAGATTTGAATCTCAGTCTCAAGAGAAAATTGTCTAATAAATGGAAGATATTATTTTTTATTTATAAAAGAATAGAAACAACTCTTTATCCCTAGGCAGGATATTATCCTTATTATTACATGTCAACACTTACATGAACGCCTTTTCCGAGGCACGAGCTTAATTTATAGAACTAAACTAAAAATTATAAAAAAGTAAAAATACAAAACAATTTAAGGAGTTAATAGAATTAAAAAAAATAAAAAAAGCACTTATAAAGTAATGAAATATTACAAAACCAAACTAAAACTATAAAACAATCTAAAAAGGAAAAATCCTAACTTTAAGTCAATAAAAAATCCAAATGTTTCATTTTCTCAAGACGTGCCAAAATTTGATGGGGAAATTATTGAACTAACAAATTTACCTAACAAAATTTCCTAGATTTTATCTAAACTACACACAATAATCACCACCCACAAGTGGATGAGTTATATCATAGTATAACTCTAGGATCAAAATCAAAGGTTAATGTTATTGAGAACAAAATAAATTTCTAGTCTAATTTAAAAAATTAACAAGGATAAACCAAGATTATGGTTAACTAACTAAGTTAACAAAGTAAGAAATAAAATTGAACTATGAAAGTGATGGTATTTAACAATAATAAAATTAGCCTAGGTATCCACTCTCTCATGTTTCATCTCTCATTCATGCAAATATTTTGATTGGGCCAAGGATCATAGTTTGATGTCTCATTACATACATATCCTTAATCTTCAACCGAGAGAACTCCCTTCCATGGTCTCATCCAGGGTTCAATGACACCGATTGATATTCTAATCCTAGATTTCAAGTTATCTGCATTTAGGATCCTAACAATCATGTAATGTATGTGTAACATCCTCAATTTCATAGATAATGTAAGCTTTTAATGTGGGGTCTTCTAGTGAAGGCATTCCAAGAGACGTAATGAATGTAACCATGGCCAGGTATGTAATTAAGTACACAAAATGTGTAATCCAAGCCATCTAATCAACCGATACACACATAATGACTTGAATGTGTATGATTATAGTCGGTTGTATATGAATATAAATGAATTATTCTTATGAACAATAAGGTGACAAATATATAATATAATGAGTCCAGTTCATGACTTGAGCCTTAGACCTAGCTTAGGTCTTCATGTTATGTAACTAAAGAAATATTGATCACATGTGTCATACATGAGCTTTAATTGAGGAATTATATGGGTTGAAGACTTATTTTCATGATTTAGAATACAATCAAGCTCATGGACCCTTTGAAATACTAAGGGATGGGCCATGTGCCCTAGAGCTCAATTCCATCCCTATTGGACCAATTAAGTTCTACAAATAGGTCCTTGGAGTGAAAATTGAGAATTAAGTATTTCGTGGTCATAGTGAATGCTCAAAATATTTTTAGTAGAATAATAATTAGAATATAAGACGGTGGGAGAAATTTTAGATGATTTTGATGTATATAGTGGTCTAGGGAATTAAATTAGTAATTATAATGTTTTTATTTAAAAGACATGTTTGGAGTGTTTGTACATCTAGTTTTTACTTAAAGTCTTGCTCATATAAATATGATGGTAATATAGTACTTTTCCCTAAATTTGAGGTCAAACTGAGCTATAGGGTGGGCTATATAAATATTTCTTATAATTGGAGTTTTATCAAAAAGAAGAAGAAAAAGAAAATAAAAAAGGGGGGCGACCCCAGTCCGCGCAGACTGGAGGCCGCGCCCCCTGTTTGTAGGGTGCGAATAGAGAACCAATGAAGGGGGGGGGGTCACCCATGATCGCGAGCATGGGAGGCTATAAAAGCCTCAGATTCCGGTTTACCAGGGGCTAACGAGTTCGATCCTAGGGTTTTGCTTGAAACTGAGAGCAAGAGAGAGAGAGAGAAGAATGAAGAGGAGCATGATAGAGGCAACTCTAGGGTTTAGGTGGAGTATCATTTGGCAGCCATCGAGCCAACATGGCATGGACGAAGATGAAGAGGAGGAGTGTCGATGGCCAGGACAACCTCTGCCTGACTTTTGAACTGCCACGAGCATGGGCTTCACCATGAGAAGCAATGGGCGCGACGCCCTATCTTACGGCAGAAATAGGGGGAAGCACCCCCTTTACCATCGGGCGAAGGAGGCACAGATCCGGTCTGGATCCGCCTGGTCTGCAGGTTGGGATCGTTGATCCCTCTCAACGGTTGGATCTCATTCAAACGACTATCATTTCTTCAATAAGGTGATTTTCCAAAATTCATATCTTGAGCTGCAGATCTGGGTTTGGGACAAACAAGGTACCTATGGAAAGCTCTTCAAGTGTACTATCTTATAAAAATAGTTCCAGAGTTTGATTTTGATATCTTCTATTTATTATATTCTAGATAGACAAAACTATATGATTTTGATGTTTTGCCAATTAAAAATAGTAAACGACTTTAGAAATTCATACAAAATTTACTAACTGTGTATTTTGATATGTTTAACATCACTTTAGAGCTTGATCTTTCATATATGAAGTTTTAATGAGATTTTTAATGTAAACCCTAATAAGGGTATTTTGGGTATTTCACCCATGATATGATTTTTTTTTAAATGATCGAATGTTTTAATACATGATATTACTACACTATATGATTATTTTTCTAGAGATTTGATGGATTTTCTTGTGTTGTTATATTGGTATTTAATTTTGGACCTGAGTGACCATTATGTGAGGGTAATAGATGATTATCTTGACAATAAGTGGTATATGTATGGCTAATTACGTC